>OX369276.1:3170289-6116539 GCA_947284805.1 Coleophora flavipennella
GCTAGTGGCGAGTCACGCTACCCAAAGTTTTTAAACTGCCTATAGGGGTTATCGGCTGCCTTCTACTAATAGCAATTACCTTAATCTAAACAGCGCCTGTAAAAATCCATTTTCCCACCTGGATACCTGTTAATCCTAAGATACTTTGAAAGAACATTTATTCATGTTGCTCTCATTACGTGTTATTTTTTTTAATTGGTGTTGCTATTTGTATACAACGTTTTAGAAAGCTTATCCATTAGTGCACAAGTTACAAGCACGTAAACACTTTCGTTCTAGATACACATTACTATTCATCAAAGATGGTCATGTCATTATCAAATCTTCAGCCCTTCCACCTAAAAGTGATCTGGTACTTCCATTGCGTCTGCGGGATCCAACGGCAGTGAACAAGCATTTTCTAGATGTTCCTGGTGAAACCATTGCTAATCTATCTGCCATGACTTATTTTGAGTTCCACAGGTACTGTGAAGGTAAATTTTCCCTTACAACAGTAAATGAGATTGTAGTACTCAAGTTCATTAACGGTTTAAAATCTAATGCAACGGGAGTAGATGGTTTAACTCTAGAAATGATTTTGATGACGCTCCCCCATTCTTTGGAGGCCATTACTGCTATCGTAAATTGTTCGATTACCTCTAGTACTTTTCCGACGCTCCGGAAGAAGGCACTGGTTCATCCAATACCTAAGGTTACTAATCCGACTAGTATCAAAGAGCTTAGGCCAATTAGCATCCTGCCTTGTTTATCTAAAGTCCTAGAAAAGGTTGTCTACGCTCAATTAACTGAATTCCTTGAATCTTTTTCTGTACTGTCTGATGTTCAATCAGGCTTTCGTAATGGTCGCAGCACATCCACTGCATTGCTTGACGTCTCTAGCAATATCCTTGAAGCACAAGACGCAGATCAAGTCACTATTATGGTCCTACTGGACTTCTCCCGCGCTTTCGACTGCATCAATTTAAATCTGCTGCTGTCCAAAATGTCATATTATGGTTTCGACGTGAACACTGTTAAATGGTTTGAAAGTTACCTATCACAGCGCTTTCAAAAGGTAGAAATGAGCGATGACACTGGCTCATCTGACTCTTCAGTTTTTTGTCCAGTTGTACGTGGTGTGCCACAGGGATCTATTCTTGGCCCTCTGCTGTTCATACTTTACAGCAGTGATATGACAACTTGTTTTCACAATTGTAGATACCACATGTACGCAGATGACGTACAACTTTATCTTTCTTTTACACCTGAAAATTTGGATCTGGCTCTTGTGAGCATTAATAGCGACCTCAAGAGGTTGGTGCATTGGTCAAATCGCAACTGTTTAGTCCTTAATCCTGTGAAATCAAAATTCATGGTGCTTGGTTCCAAACACCTCGTAAAAAAGGTTTTTTTTCAACAACCTAACATAATAGTAGCCGGTGAAAAGATAGAATCGTAATCTTGGTTTGACTCTAGACGCTAGTCTGAGATTTGAGAAGCATATAGCTGGTGTTGTCAAAAATTGCTTTTATCGTCTGAAAATACTCTATCAGATACGAGAATTCCTTAGCGTGTCAGTCAGACAGCTACTTGTGGACAGTTTAATTCTTTCTAAACTAAACTATGGTGATGTTGTGTATGGCCCTCGCTTACTACACAGGACGATCCGTTTAACACAGCGTATACAAAATGCATGTACTAGATTCTGTCTTGATATCCCACGTAGAAGCCATATCACTCCGTATCTCAATAGTGTAAATGTTCTTAACATGAAATCCCGACGTTACAAACATTTAGCTGTGTTACTGTTTGGTATTATTAAAAGTAAAAAACCAAAATATCTCTATGATAAACTTACTTGGTCCAGCAATACAAATAAATACTGTACCCGAGCATCGTCGTATTTACTGGTCATTCCGCGACACAAAACTACTACTTTCCGGGGTAGTTTTAAATACGCTGCGAGTAAAATCTGGAACAACCTACCTCCACCTCTAAGAGAGTGCGTCTCGGTTTTCAGATTCAAGCATAAAATTAGTACGTTTTGTCTTGAGGAACAAAAAGCCGGGCGTACCGCCCATCTCGTGTGACGTATGAAACTACTCCAGCTGTTGTCCGTCGTCCTTCTAGTATATATTTATTCTTTTTTTTTTAATTTATTTATCGTAAACCAACCTAACTTATTATAATTATTTTTATTACAACCTATAATGATTATAACCTTTTACTGTAATTATAACCATAATAATATTGTATTTACCGATTGATCACCTTCACACCAATTAAATCCTACAATGTGTTAAGTGAGTCCGCTCTGTACGTAGGCCCACCCCTTTTCCTTTTTCTCCCCTCCTTTGGGTCCGGACAGAATATCAGCGCTGTGGCTTTAGATAATAAAACCACAGCACCATGCTGAGTCTTGGACCTATTCGGCATAGAATTTAATTTTAGTTTTAATCTTTAGCTATAGTTTATTTCAATTAAGTACCTAATATTGTAATTATTTTTCTATTTATTTTTTGCCGAATAAACTTTATTTCTTTCTTTCTTTCTTTCATTATTCTATTCTTGATTATACAATGAGATTTATTACAACTCTTACTGTTTTAATCGACACTGCCAAAGTTAATCTACAATTACTAGGAAAGATTACCTACTATAGAGTACCAAGTTGTTCATGTCAAGGTTGATTGTTATGTTACGCATAGGTACCTCTATGCACAGATGTGATAAGGCCTTTTACTGAACGCACCCATAAGAATTGATAGGCGGAAATGGGAAACTGATTAACATTTACGGGGTCAAATTTATAACATGAACTATACCCCTGAGCAATTCAGTACACAAAATACGGGCCGTGTTCCACGGTGCGTCTACTATCGCCCGGGCTGATAGTTTGCAGCCTGTAGTGTACACCCCGTAGTTCGTGGACTGATGTATTGGAACTATTTGTACACAATCTACACCCTGCCAACTACGAAACGTAATCTATAGCCTGTACAATTTGATTCATAAACTACGTGAGTATGTGACCTCTAACATGAACTATACCCCCGTCATCCGTAGTCTGCAAACTATAGGGCGTTCAAATTAAGCCCTGGAACTGAGCCGTCCGCTGCGTAGTTAGTGTAGCCGTAGAACACGGGCTGTAGTTTGTGTACGCGTAGAACCACGCAATACGGGCCGCGAAATGATGGGGTGGACAATACTGTACGCAATCCACGGGCTGCAATGGCTGCAATCTAGTGGCGCTCCACTGACATCTCTAGGTACTCTATGATGAGGTTGATAACAAAAAATAAAGTACTCTGTGGAAGAAAACTAGAAAAGTGTAAAAAAGTGGGTGCGAAATTACTATATTAAAATAAATATGTACTTATTACATTTCTTGGGGTTTTGGTCTATATTATTGTTTACAAGACAACGCTCATAATGTGAATAGTGGTGCGCAATATTTAATATTCCATAGTGTTCCTAAAGAGGAATACCTAAATAAGCTTGGGTCCATCGCAAAACTCTGCAATACACGATGTGTTTCAAATTCAAAGTTCTAATTTTTATCTTCTATTGTGTCTTCGCCGTTTCGGGAACTCATATTACAGGAGAGTTCGCGACGGATGAATTCTTCAAGTTCCTCGTGAAATTTGGTTTTCAAAAAACGGACATTCACTACCAAAAAGAAACATATGGCTACTTATTTGGCAATATAACTTCAAATGCCCAATTTATGTATCCTGTAACATTTGCTGTGTTAGATAGAAAACATTTTATAAATTATTATAAAAATCGTAATATAGTTGATAAGCAACAAGCATGTCAAGTGATGTTCGAAAACTTAAACAGTTCTGCTTATCATCCAAAGTGTAACGCATACGGCCAAGACCTGTTTCGCCGGATACCTTGTCCAAAAGGCAGGTTGTGCATCGATGAAGACTCTCCATGGAACGTTATCAAAAACCATCAATTTACCTATGTCATTCAGAATTCTGGACAGCCAAGGTACCAATTTGAATTTTGTATTAATTCTGGGCATGAAGCTTTAGAAAACCTCTGGATTATTTGGCTTGTCTTCATATACTTACATTTAGTTAGAAGTTTGGTTTTGGGTTCCATACCAGGTAATAGGACCCTATTACTAAGTCTATCTTGTCTGTCCGACCTTTAAAAGAAGTAGTTGACTGTACTTTTCATAGAATATGTGTTATTATGAGGTATTTACCAAAAATTATAAAAATTAAAAAGTAAAATTAAGGGGGCCCCATATAAGAAATAGGTTTTTTGTTTTTGCTCTATTGTAAGAACAGTAATACATGCAAGCATAAAATTTGTTGTAATTAAAGTACCTGAAGTAACACAACAAATAATAAAAACTGCCCAACTAGCAACTGTTAGTTGTACTTGTGCTAAGGAAGCCGAACTGAATAAAAAACAAGCATGTTTCTGTTGCTTTGATGTCTTTCATTTGTAATGAAAAGGTTTTATTATTAGACTTGTGTGGAGTAATGATGTGGTGGTAAAGAATCCCTTGGTGTGCAAGTCAGACTCCGATTTTCTTTTATTTTCTTATTAATTGTGCAAGAATTTCAAGCTGCAGATCATCAAAAAATTAGTATAATAATATGAAAATTTTCTTTACACTTGCAGATTCTGGTATGTCTCAATGGTTGCCTGCTATCTTGATGAAGATACTTGCTCATGGCACCACTATTCTGGGGCTCCATCAGAAGACAACAAAATGTTGACTGACACCCCTCAAACCCTGCAGTACGACTTCTGGCTTGTGAACGGCAGTCCTAACCTGTCATTTTACAATACACTGTTGTACCAGTTCTCGTTTGATCGTCAAAACACGTTGGAATTATATCTTGTGTTCTGGTTATGTTATATTATACTGATACCAGTGCAAATTTACGCTGTCAGGTAATTACATAATTTAAAGATTATATTATGAAATCGATACTGATGTAAGCTAGCATTTACAAAATATTTAATTAATTAACATATACCTATAAAAAAACCTTGAAGTCTCTGCTGAATGTTAATTTTTAGGTTTTACATATGCAAAGCGGGCCAACAAGAAACTACTAAGACTATTCCATCCATCTTTCTGTCCTACCTTTATAAGGCTTCTTTTAAACCATAGTAGGTAGCTGGTTGAAATTCTCACAGAATATATGTTATTGTAGATATCTGAAGAAATAGGAAAAAGTAAAACATCAAAGAATGTCCCCATACAACAAACATGTTTTCAGTTTTTTTGTAAACATGAAGTTTTTTATTTTATCATAAAAATGGTTACATTCAAGTTACCGACATTGCTCTCAGAATTGCTAAACTTAAGTGGCAGTGAGCAGGGCACATAGCTCGTAGAACGTAGCATAGGCAGGCCACCCACTCAGCGGACCAATGACCTGGTGAAGGTCGCAGAGAGCCACTGGATTTGGGCAGCACAGAACCTATTGTCGTGGAAATCCTTGGGGGAGGCCTTTGTCCAGCAGTGGATGTCCTTTGGCTGATATGATGATTCAAGTTTCAATCATGGTGTGATTATTGTACGAACTAAAGTAACAAACCAAATAATTATAACCACTCAGTGTGTAACACTTGCATTAAGGATCCTAAATCAAATGAAAGAAAAGAGTTTTTTTTTTAAATAAATAAGACAAATACATAGGGTTGTGGTTTTGGTCGACAATACCTACTCATGAAACGGAAAAACTTTTGTTTTACAGCTTTGCTGAAATAGTGAAGAAAATTTTGGACTTCCCATACAAACTTGACTAATTAGCTGATTTTTGGCTGCCCCATATCAAAACCCTGCATTTTTTTTAGTATTCTTGTCCTTTATGTCACCTTAATTATGTAATTTTTTGTACATATTCTCATGCTGTTTCTCTTTAAAAAATATCAAAATAACTTTTGTTTAAAAAAAGTTTTTTTTATGGAAGTATTGTATAAAAACAGAACCATTATAGGATCACTCGTGTATCTGTCTGTCAAAGCCATTTTAATAAAAGTTTTTTAAAATATATTGTGTGACATATCAAATTAAAGGGCTTGTTGTGAGAATCTCAAATATTTTTTATAATAATTTTAAGATAAATAGTTTTGTAATTATTCAAGAAAGTAGGCGAAAATTTACCATTCCCCCTCCCCCCCTTATCTCCGAAACTACTAGGCCTAAAATCTTGAAAAAATCACAGTAATATGAGGTTAAATGAAGGAAAAATTAAATTTATAAAGTCCAGAATAAGTAGACCCCTATTTACCTAGAGCAAAATATTTACAGAGAGGTCTTTTTCTATTTGTAGTTTAAGTTTTGGTATGTGACCCCAAGTCACACTTGGCTGGTATTTTTTGCTGGGTTTTGAAAAGGGACAGCCATCTTACAGCAGGAGTCCAACCCGCTTATAATAAGTTTGTAGAATGATAAATAACATAAGTAATTCTTATTGCAGAACACAAAAACACCCAGTGACGAGGCTGTTCACGTTCAGTTTACTTCTAGAATTCATTGCTCTATGCTTCAATGTTTTGCATACTGTCAAGTATGCAGCCGATGGGATTGGTTTCGCAAGCTTGGCGGCAGCTGGAGATATTCTGGATATTATGAGCAGGGTAAATCATATTTTGTTACATGTTCAGTGACTTCAGTCTCTCTGTATATTAATAATACTTAAGTTTATTCACCAAAAAAACTAAACTATACAATGCATTTATTAAGATAAAATTAAAATAATATAACATTCTTCATTCCTAAAGTAGGTAAGAACTCTTTATTTTAGGATAAGCAAAAGCTCTTATTTGGGTTTGGTTTATAATACTCAAGGAAATTTTACATATTATAACTGGAACACTTACTCAGGCATGAACCACGAGGAGAGCGGGACGGAAAAGAGTACTACTTTGTCTCTTTCTTGTAGGGTGATGATCATATGTCAGGTTAGATATCACACTTTTCCACGCTCGCGAGCCGCTTGCGTCTCGCGCACTGCGCACCCTCGAAAAGTCATAGAAACGTTGCCCACACATATTTAAATGCATGGGTCTTGATCAAAAACATCTAACATACTGTCAAATCCCTGATATGTTTTTTGCATATGTGTGGAGTGCACACCGGTTTTTCCGTGCGCGCCATAGTAACTTTACTATCGTATCTGTGGACCCTGCCCCACATTCTCCTCACAATCCTACGAACAGAACTATGAACACGCGTGCCGCGCCCTGTAGACCTTTTTGCTATTGGTTATGGACATTCTGTAAATTAAAAATTTTCATGCAACCTTATGATATGTAGTATGACTAAAATATAAATTTTCATTTAGCCTTATGATACATAGTATGACTAATATAGGCTTTCGAATATTAGATACTCCCAAAATTCTGCATATCTATTGTTGCAGATTGATTTTAAAATTATTTTAGAAATTTTGTCATATCATAAAAAACCATTTGTATCCCATTCCTACCAATGTTTTATATTGTTAAGCTATTGTATAGCTTTTACCGCGGGCTTTGAGGGGACCGAATCAAGAAATTTCGTAACGAAAATAAAACCTGACACCACAAAAAAAAATAGAGTTCTAAAAAACTTACAGTGCCATCTATCTATCCATCATGATGATGATGATGATGGCGATGGCGATTGATGATGGCGATTGATGATGACGATTGATGATGGCGAATGATGATGAACTTTCTTAGTGTTAATTTATTACGTAAACATCCCGCGCCCCAAGGACTATATGGTACTGGTAAATACTGCATAAATAAAAATAAATAAATAATTATAATTGCATTAATATTATAAGTTTCAAAATGTGTTTTTTGTTTGTTAGCTCTTCACGCTTCAATACCTACCAATCTTAGCGAAATTTGGTTTGCACGTATAGCCTGTGTCATGGAGAAGGACATATCTACTTTGTATCTCGTGATAATAGCAGTCCAATACAGTTTCTGAGGGAACTAAAAAAATATATACTCTTTTTAGAGTTCCGTTATTACTTTCTTAGACTGTGCTATTACTAAGCCTCTACTGTCTGTCCGTTTGTCCGTCCGTCGACGGGCTGTATTACATGAACCTTATAGGTGGACAGTTGAAATTTTTACAGAATGTGTACTTCTGGTTCCGCTGTGACAGCAAATACTAAAAATAAAAATCAAAAGTGAAAAATAAGGGCGTCTCCATACAAAAAAACGTGTTGGTCTTTAGAATTTTTTTTATTAAGCTCCATCGTAAAAACAGTAATACATACATGCGTTCAATTTGGTGTGATTGTAGTACTAATACTGAAGAAAAAACAACAAATAATAAAGATCGACCAAGTGTGAGTCGTAATGAATGACAAAAAAGCATATTTTTGTCGCTCGCGTTGTTGTCTTTTGTATCTAATGTGGATAGGATTGGTATCATTGTCATTATACTATGTAGTTGTGTGGAGAGGTGTGGTGGTACGGAATCCTTGGGGTGCTTGTCCGACTCGTACTTGGCCGGTTTTTTGGTTAATTTCGTTAACATCGCAAAATTGAGAAACGGATTAGTGTGATTTTTTGCACAGAGATGGTTGTGGGGGTGGAAAATGACATATACTACATAGCATAACCGTACATAGTTCCCGAGGGATCTGGGGAAAACTCATTTCCACTCTCGCTCACGTCGTCGGCGCCGCAATGGAGCAACGGATTGACATGATTTTTTGCATTTGAGGAAGTGCCATAGACTGCTAATCATATGCGGCTTGCGTACCACTCAACCTCGAAAAGCGGCTCGCGCACCACTCACCCTCAGACATGAAACCGGGCAAGTGCGAATAGGACTCACTCTTAGTAGAGTTTCGTAGCCTTTTCAAAATATAAAACAAAACTGTATTTGCAGTTGGCAATTGAACATTTTGTACGGAAAAATTGAACTTTTTAAAAACCCAACTATACATCTTAAGTTGGGCGACTATTACTCCTAAACTAAGAAAGTCTACTCAGCCATGATAGTTTTCCTTACCTGAAATAGCGGTTTAGCTGGAGGGGGGGGGGGGGGGGGGGGGGGGTTTCACTTGACGGAACGGAACTCTGAATCGAAAAATTGTCTTAGCAAACCTTCAGTAGTATTGAGAGACCAATTCAACGATACCTCATACGACAGAGTACGTCAACAAAAAAAAATACCCCTCTACCCATTTTTTAAATTTTATTTTACCACTGTCGGCGTGATTAATATGTATACGCATGCCAAATTACAGCTGTATGTACTAATAGTCTTTGAGCTAAGCTGCGGACAGATGGACAGACAACTGTAAGGGTTCCTTGTTGACTTAGGAACCCTAAAAACGATGTCCACGCGGGCGAAGCCGTAGGCAAAAACTACTAATAACTAAATCTAATGTTAATAGTTATGCATATTATAGTATAATGTCATGGTTCATATTGTTTTTAACGGCAAAACTTCTGCATTTCAAAACAATACGCCTACCCACACATTCGACGATACGAGGCATTCCATCTTAAATTCTTAACCCTTGATTGCCATAGAAATGATAATCCTCTGCCGTTTGCCACCTTTTAATAAAAAAAAAAACATTTGTGGACTGATTGCTCTAGAGATGGTAAAGGTATCAGGTTTATTAATCCTTAAAATATACCTTGGTTTCGATATTAATTATTATGTCATTCAAAAATACTATTACTTAACATCAAAAAATTACAAAAATAAAATATTATTAAATTCGAATTTCAAATAATTTAAAATATTATTGAAAATATGGAGGAAAACATTATGATGAAGGAAACTTGTGGATCAGTAAAAATGTAATGTGCATGAATATTTTTAGTAAAATTGCACTTATTTTGCCTTCTTTCCAGACGCTCTTCATGTTGTTACTGCTTCTCTTGGCAAAGGGCTGGGCAGTGACCAGGCTCGAACTGACATACAAACCACTAGTCTTCGGAGTATGGCTTGCATATGGCATTGTCCATATTTTGCTGTATGTCTGGAATAAAGTGAGTTGAATTTTCTAAAGTACTTTATTAAGTAAAATCACCCTGAGTACGACCTAAAACCGACATCTCTGGTCACCGCTGGAGCTGCACTAAGCCACAATACTAAGTATGTGCTGGCACTTCTGATGAATTGTCCCTAGCTGAACAACAGTGACTATCGAGTGGCTGAACAACAGTGACTATCGCAACTTATATTTAACCTTATATTTAATAGTTATTAAGATTTTCAAATAAGTAGTTTTAATTTTTTTTTCTTGCATTGTATTACCTGTTTTATTTTGCTTGTTTGGGCTCTGAATAAATGCTTATCTTATCTTACTACTATAGTGCGGCCGTCGAGAGAATGCTGATTTGACACTTCAAGCCTGTGATAGAATGTAACATTCTACTAATCTTCGAAATTGTAAACAAAACAATGTTTAGTTTCTGTAAGATTGAACATGTAAAAATCATTTTCTTTACTAAATAATAGTAACAGAACACATATCTAGTTTTATGTTTACATTTATGGAAAACAGAATGTGTATTTTGTAATTATATGAAACGTTATTGAAACGGTAACATTCTGTGGTCATTTCTTGTTAATAATAGTGATGTTACCAGATGGAACCAATGCTAACGTATTTGTAACGTATAGATTTGTTAAAAATATTATGAATTCATTAAATATAAATAAATAAATAATATAAATATTCTGGGACACATCACACACGGTCATCTGGCCCCAAAGTAGGATTCCCTGTGTTATGGGTTACCAGAGACTGATATACATACTTATATACGTTTAAATACATACATATATAGATATTTAACACCCAGACACAGAGCAAACAAATCTGCTCATCACACAAATGCTTGCCCTGGGTGGGGATCGAACCCACAACCCTCGGATCAGTAGTCAAGGGCACTAACCACTGAGCCACCGAGTCAGTCAAACCACCACACAAACAATTATTTCTTGTGGTCCAATCAACCAACCATCAAAGTTTCATGCATAAAAGTGATTTGTTTAAATAATAATGGTAGATTGTACAACAAGAGCATAAAAGAAGCCATTTTACTCGAGACGTTCTTTTAGTCACCCAAACCGGTACGGCGAGGGTGGATAGTCACGTCGAGGGTAAAATGGGTTTCATGCTCCAGTTTTACCTTCTGCTTTTCACTTTGATTGCAAAAAAAAAAAAAAATATTCAACCGCAATACAACAAATTTGGCTAATTTTGACGAATAATTAGTTTTCCGGCACACAATTTTTCTTATTTTCCACCCCCCTTCACCCATTACCACCCCTAAGTTAGGCAACACTATTTTGGCAATGGCTATTTTATTTCGTTATATGATACATCTACATGGTAGGTACATAGTATTTACTATGGATGTCAATGGGCACATCACTAGTTACCTACGTCAGACTAGCATATGTCTAATCAGCATATTTTCGACGGCCGCACTATAGTATATAACAGCAATACCTAAAAGGGGACTGTAACATGTTTGTTGGAAAATAATCCCAATTGATTCCAATAAAGGATATTTGCTTACTTACTTGATTCCCTATTTGAAAATCCTGTGCAGAACCCAGGATTAAGAGAAAGGAACCTAACGATGTTGAATAAAATACCAAAAACAATCCGTCAAATAGATAATAATTTATGGACGAATTATCTAAATGACTAAAAAAAATTTTTAAGTCTCAACATTTTTATCCCGAGGGTACGTTAGTACTAACTAATATATTATATACTTTGCCGAGAGTCACACTGATTGCTCCACAAATTCTCAAGAGCTAAGACAGTGCTGGCCAGGCTCTTTATATTTTTTATTTTTTTTAAAGGGTAAAACTTTTTTTTTTTTTAAGGGTAAAACGGGATCGTTATATTTGGTATGGGTTTTTCGTTTACCCATGGTTTGATTCGGTTTCATCATGTCAGCTCATATACGTCCCCACCGAGGGGCTCGAGCATACCCTGAATTAGGGTGACGGGCCTTAGTCGACCACACGGGCCCAGTGCGGGTTGGTCGACTTCACACACAACCTGCGAGTTTCTTCGCAAGCGTGTGCAAGTTTCCTCACGATGTTTTCCTTTACCGTAGAGCGTCGGTGGCGTAACGGCTTGGTTCGGTTTACTGACATGATTCTATATTTTATAATGGTTTTTACAATTTTGAAGTTAGTGATTTTTTTATTTCAACATATCTGCAAGCCTATTTTGTACAATGTCTTTCCATGTTTAAGCAAATAAATTATCCTATCGAATTAAAATAAAAACAATTATTTCCCGCAGACTGAAGTAGACATCGTAGAGGAAATAGATGAGTACCAGACGTGGCCGGGCTGGCTCATCCTCACCCTGCGGGTGGCCATCATGACGTGGTTCGTGCTGGAGCTGCGGAACACGATGGTGTACGAGCACAATATGGCGAAACTGAACTTTTTGCTGCATTTTGGTGCCTCGAGCCTCGTGTGGTTCGTCTACTTGCCGATAATAGCGCTGATTGCCTTACAAATTAGCCCCCTGTGGAGATTTAAGTTCCTTTTGGGTAAGTTTGAATAGTTGTAGACCTGGTCAAATTAATGTATGTAAATAAAATTTAATGATGTTCTATGTTCATTGGTAAGCGCATCACTTGAGAACGGCTGGACTGATTTGGCTTATTCTTTTTTAAATGTTCATAAATTTCATAATAGTTTGAATAACCGCCTCCGTGGCCCAGAGGCAAAGTTCACTGCCTTTACACAGGAGGTCGCGGGTTCGATTCCCGGCGGGGTCAATTATAAGACTCGGTTTGGTTGGTGGAAGGGCATTTTCTAAGCCCGCCTGGCTTAAAGTTGCAGTTATACATTTGGAAAAAAAAAACTGTTTTTCCTATGGGTAAACTATGTGCCGTGCTCACGAGTATCAAACCCGCAAAATCTTTATGTTTTAGCAAAGGATGGAAAAAAAAAGTAGTTTATAAAAATGTATTAAAATAAGCTATTTACAGTAAACCACAGCAATTTGTATGTGTATTATTTGAAAAATTAAGTATTCTAAAAATCAAAAATGCTGCCCAAGTATCTATTCCACGCGGTCGAAGTCGTGGGCAAAAGCTAGTATTATATAATATGTCTTTAACTTGAATGAAAAGAGGAAATAAGTACTGTTACTTTACATAAAATTGAGGATATCCCAACAACAAATAAATGCGAAAGGAAGCCAAGTTCGATACAAAAAAATACAGAGATATAAATGGGTAGTTATCAAGTTCTATAGTGGTTTCTTAAATCATAGCTACGGCACTTCGAAGTGAAATATTTATCTTAGACTTCTCCAAATAATAGAGAATGTAAAACGGTTTTCAGTTGCATAAAAGAAAATTTGGTATGTTCTGTGCTACTAAATAATGTAACTTGCCAAGTTTAAATACATAGTTAATCCGCCAAGCAAGCAATGCTTCATCATATCAGCCGAAGGACGTCCACTGCTGGACATAGGCCCCCCCTAAAGGATTTCCACGACGACCGGTTCTGCACTGCCCACATCCAGAGGCTTCCCGCGACCTTCACCAGGTCATCGGTCCACCGAGTGGGAAGCCTGCCTACACTACGTTTTCCAGTGCGTGGTCGCCACTCGAGAACTTTACTGCCCTAACGGGCATCTGTGCTACGAGCAATGTGCCCCGCCCACTACCACTTGAGTTTAGCAATTCTGAGAGCTATGTCGGTTACTTTGGTTCTCCTACGGATCTCCTCGTTTCTGATTCGATCACGCATAAAAACCCCGAGCATAGCACGTTCCATTGCCCTTTGGGTGACCTTGAGCATTCTTATGGGGCCCATAGTAAGCGACCATGTCTCAGTTCCGTATGTCATCACTGGCAACACACACTGGTCGAAGACCTTGGTCTTTAGACACTGCGGTATCTGGGACTCCTTACTTTTAAAAAAATAAAAATAAACGTCAATTTAGAAAATAATTGGATAGTGAAAACTTGCCAAGTTATACCATTAGTTGTAATAGGGTGGAAGTTACATAAGATTTGTAAACGGTAGTACACACTACACAGCTATCTATATAGTCATGGCATGTAATTTAAACCATTGGCGAATAGCTGAAGTTGGCGAAACGCGCCTGTAGGCGAAAAGCGCTGTTGGCAAACCGCTCATACTCCCTTTTTTCGTAGTCGGGTAAAACATACTTGCTCATAGTTTATTTAATTAAAAGTTTTGGGTATCGTCATAGTTATATTTAAATATAAATTATTTTAAATATAACTTATTTAAATATAAAGGGTCGGTGGCTCAACCGGTAACGACTCGGTCCATCTAACCAGAGGTACCGGGTTCAAATCTGGACGGCCAATGTACCAATGAGTTTTTCAAAAACTTACGTACATATAATTACCGATTGCTTTAACGGTGAAGGAAAACATCGTGAGGAAACCTGCACACGCCTTCGAAGAAACTCGAAGGTTTTGTGTGAAGTCGACCAACCCGCACTGGGCCCGCGTGGTCGACTAAGGCCTAATCGTCCTGATTCAGGGTAGGCTCGAGCCCCTCGGTGGGGACGTATATGAGCTGTAATGATGATGATGATAAATTATTTTATATTTTCAGGTATAACATATTCAGCGGACTGCTTAGCGTTCTGCGTAATGGCGCACTTGCTTTGGCCGACACGCTCTGAGCAGTACTTGCTGCTTGCACCTTCTGACTACACAGGTACGTGGTTAGCGTTCTGCGTAATGGCGCACTTGCTTTGGCCGACACGCTCTGAGCAGTACTTGCTGCTTGCACCTTCTGACTACACAGGTACGTGGTTAGCGTTCTGCGTAATGGCGCACTTGCTTTGGCCGACACGCTCTGAGCAGTACTTGCTGCTTGCACCTTCTGACTACACAGGTACGTGGTTAGCGTTCTGCGTAATGGCGCACTTGCTTTGGCCGACACGCTCTGAGCAGTACTTGCTGCTTGCACCTTCTGACTACACAGGTACGTGGTTAGCGTTCTGCGTAATGGCGCACTTGCTTTGGCCGACACGCTCTGAGCAGTACTTGCTGCTTGCACCTTCTGACTACACAGGTACGTGGTTAGACTAAGTAGGGATTTTAACCGCCTCCGTGGCGTAATGGTTAGTCCATTCGCTTCACACCAGGAGGTCGCGGGTTCGATTCCCGGTGGGGGTCAACTTGTAAGACTCGGTTTGGTTGGTGGTAGGGCATTTTCTAAGCCCGCCTGGCTAGCTACCACCATCTAATCTAAGTCTTGCCGCCAAACATCAGTGTTAACAACATTGATGTGTTCCGGCATGAAGATAAGATAGCCAGTTCTCCATTGCGTTGGGGAATCTTGGTAAGCCCGCTTCCATCTTCGGCATCATCGTCACTTACCATCAGGTGAGATGATGCCAAGCGCTTACCGATCGTGAATAAAAAAAAGGATAGTTTTTATGATGATTTTTCATCGTGTGGCTTTATCAGCCGCGATATGTTATCCCAAGCAACAGATCTCACTCTATGTCTGGTTGTTGTCACACATGCATTGTAAATGCCGTCTTAAGATAAGCGTATCCTCAGCACGCTCCATGCAAAACTAGTTTGGGTTTTATTTGAATCTTCATCATCATATCAGCTCATATACGTCCCCACCGAGGGGATCGAGCCTACGACGGGCCTTAGACGACCACGCTGGCCCAGTGCGGGTTGATCGACTTCACACACAACCTTCGAGTTTCCTCACGATGTTTTCCTTCACCATTAAAGCAATCGGTGAGTATATGTACGTAGGTTTCTAAAAACTCATTGGTACATTGGCCATCTGGATTTGAACCTGGCACCTCTGGTTAGGAGGACCGAGTCGTTATCGGTTGAGCCACCGACGCTCTATTTGAATACTAATTATTTAATGTTATTGAAATTTTGTGAACACGTTCTAGAAGCTAATGTCTATATCTGTAGCACAGATTACTAAATAGTTACTTCTGTAGTTTGTCATATTTCCGTAAAAAATTGTCAGAATTCTGTAAAAGATCCGTTGTTGACAATTTTTACGGAAATCTGACAAATCGGTCGTCTGACACGTCGTTTTATTACGATAAGTTTTAATCATACCGTCAATATTTTTACAAATAAGTTAATTGCTATGGTGTTTGATTTAATTTTTAATTTATGCTACTTAAATAAGTTGTCTTTATGGGTGAAGTGCTCGGAACCAAGTACCATTTATTTATTTACCTACTACTTGTATGTTCATTGCATGCTAACAAAATTCTTTGGTAAGTTTAGAAATTACATTTTACTTATATTTTTGTTGGAAAACTACCCTCACTTTAACAATAATTCACCTATAAGAATATTACTACGGTATATTTCATTCCTATCAGCTATAGTGCGTAATTTGGATGTGCATGTATTTTTTATAGTAATTAAGTTACACTTCGTTATTAATGCTTTGGACCGAGGCCATAAAGCAATCGACTTTTATTTTTTTACTCATTTAATTACTATTAACAGATTTAACAGTTGATAAACTAAATATTTATTATCAAAATGTTCGTGGGCTCAGGACTAAAACTTCAGTATTTTTGGGGTCTATTAGATTGAACAGTTACGACGTTATAGCATTAACTGAGACGTGGTTGCTCGACGGCATAGCAGACTGCGAATTATTTGACGACCGATACTTGGTATGGCGGCGGGATCGCAATTATACTGCCACGGGTCAAACCAAGGGCGGGGGTGTACTGATTGCAGTCCGCCGTGACTTGCGCGTCATATACTGTGAGGACTGGCAGTCTGCGGCTGAAGATATTTGGTTGACTATTATACTACAGGGTGTTTACTCAAGATCTACGATTAGGTTACATATATGTTCACTTTATCTTTGCGATCAAAACTTGGGAAACAATTTCCAAATACAATTACAAAACTTCATGAACAGTACAGACAAAATAATGAAAAATAATTTACCTGACAAATTTATTATTTTAGGTGATTTCAACATGAGTAGTATTGACTGGCAGCACACTGATGAAGGCTTAATACCCTTCAACTTTTCAACGGATTTATTGACCTATTTTATCGAATCTATTAACGACTTGAATCTTCAGCAGTTTAACTCAATAACAAATAACTATGGAAGGTTATTGGATTTAGTACTGAGTAATGATTCTGTCTCCGTGGCCTCCTGTCTTGACCCTCTCGTTCCTGAAGACCCCTACCATAAGGCCCTATGCATTCAAGCATCTTTTGTCGAGCTCAATCCTTTAGATATACCTAAGCGTACTGTCGTATTGTACCGTCGGGGTGACTACGAACAAATTAATGCCAATATTCGCCAAATAGACTGGTTACAGTTGCTCAGTGAAGGCACTGTAGATGAAGCTTTGTCCACATTCTATAATAAACTACTAGATTTGATAAATCAATATGTTCCCGTCAAAGTTGTTAAAGCTTATCAGTATCCGGCTTGGTATAGCAGTGCCCTTATAAAAACTATAAAGGAAAAGTATAAGTATTTTAAAAAATTCAAGAATTATGGTAACAAATGCGACGAATCTACTTATAATCTTCTGCGCTCTAGGGTAAAAGAAGTCGAAAAACAATGCTATTATGAATATATTACTAAGTTGGAAAATGGAATAACATCAAACCCTAAATTATTTTGGTCCTATTTCAAAAACATGCGCAAGACTGGTTCATATCCTAGCACTATGTCATATGGAACGCAGACATCTAATTCTGGTGCAGGGATATGTGAGCTTTTTTCAGAATATTTTAATTCGACTTTCCTGCAAAATACTGCATCACCTATTGCTTCTTATGTTGATAACATTGACACAGTTAATTATATATCTTCAATCGAGGTCAGTCAAGATCAGGTTTGCAAACTACTTAAGTCTCTAGACCTTAATAAATCTGCAGGTCCAGATGGCCTACCAGCTTGCTTCATTGTTAATTGTGCCGACGAATTATGCGTTCCTGTCACCCTACTATTTAAAAGATCACTCAAAGAAGGATGTGTGCCACAAATATGGAAGTCAGCCTTTATAACGCCTATTCATAAAAAGGGATCTAAAGATCAGATCGATAACTACAGGCCAATATCGAAATTATGTCTTTTGGCTAAGGTTCTAGAACGCATTGTATACTTACAACTTTATAGTCACGTGAAGACTAGCCTTATCCTTGAACAGCATGGCTTTCTAAGCGGTAGATCAACTATAACCAATTTGGCAGTTTTTAACGAATACCTTACAGAACACATGGATAATAGAGTTCAAGTAGATGTAGTATACACGGATTATAGTAAGGCCTTTGACCGCATAAATCATAGTATTTTGTTGGCAAAATTGCACTCCTTAGGTATTCATGGAGATTTATTCCGATGGCTCACTTCCTATGTTCAAAATAGGTCGCAAGCTGTCGTTCTGAATGGGTTTACCTCCTCTTGGCTAGGCGTAACATCAGGCGTGCCTCAAGGCTCTCTTCTTGGACCATTGTTATTCATCATCTTTATTAATGACATCAGCTCCTGTTTCCAACACTCAAGATTCCTGTTGTTTGCTGATGACATGAAAATTTTTAAAGCTATTCACAGTCATCATGATGCTAATCTTATTCAAGATGATCTGGGTAGGCTCCATAACTATTGTGTCAAAAACATGTTAGATCTAAATGTTTCTAAGTGTTTTTATATGACCTTTACGAGAAACCGGAAAGTAATTAATTTCAACTACACCATCAAGAATCAAAATCTAGTCAAACTTACTGAAAATAAGGATCTTGGTGTCATACATGATAACAAATTAATTTTTGACAAGCATGTTCAGTATATAACTAGCAAAGCCTCTAAGGCTCTAGGTTTCATAATGCGGTCTTCTAAACCTTTCAAAAATATGAAAACTCTTAAAATATTGTATTGTGCATACGTACGAAGTCATTTAGAATACGGATCCCAAATATGGAACCCTCATTACGACATATACTCTTTAGGCATTGAAAGAATACAAAAAAAGTTTACAAGATTCTTAAGCTACAGATTTAAAATACCTAAAGTTGAGTACAATCTACGTTGCGCCCGTTTTCATCTGTTACCTCTTTATGTTCGTAGGAATGTAGCTGACATAGTCACTTTTATAAACATAGCACAGAGTAAAGTTGACTGTCCTGAGCTTTTGAGCAAAATAAGTTTGATAACACCACCTCGTCACCTTCGTTGTTCTAGATTGCTTTATGTCCCGAGTGTCAAGACTAACTATAGGAAGAACAGCTTCTTGGTCCGAGCTGCTGGAACCACAAACGAATTGGTTTCCGGAAAAGACAATATTACAGATCTTTTCTGCAGTAGCTCTAACTCTGTACGGCGTTTCCTTACTTTGGAATTTTTTAATGGCATTTCTCTCTCTCAACAGCACCGAAAGCATTGATAAGCGAGCTTAGCGTGTTTTTAATTTTTAGTTCGTTAATTTAGTAAACACAATCTATTATTATTATTTTTTTACTTAGGTTACATTTTTGTGTTTATATCGAAATCCATTTGTGGAAGTTTTTTTATTAGCTCATAGTTAATTTTGTTATTTTATCACTTAGTGTTTACTTAAGCTGTAAACTTCCCAAATAAAATAAAATAAAATAAAAAAAATAAAATAAAAATAAAATCACCGACATAGACAATAGTTTCGAGAACGTGTTCAAAATTTCAATATTTTAGATTGATTAATATTCAAATAAGGACTAAACTACGTTTGTGTGCAGCGCGCTAGGACACTAGCCTTAACGGCATAGGTCGCGCCGTGTTAGATCTTTCGTTCGACACGGCGACCGTGCCTACAGTAACGTATTGGCTAGAATAGGAGCGTTCACAAGAACACGGCCGGCATGACATGCATGACACGACACTACGTACAGTCCGTATTGTGCGTGAAGCGTATGAAAACTGTGAAAAGGGCTAGACGACGCTGCACCGTGCGAGCCGTTAAGTTGGCAACCATGTGCATGTGAAAAGAGCTAGCATGATGCGGCACTGTGCGTGCTTGTAGACGTCAACCGCATCCATGTGAAAAGGGCTAGCATGACGCGGCACTGTGCGTGCTTTTAGACGTCAACCGCATGCATGTGAAAAGAGCTAGCATGACGCGGCACTGTGCGTGCTTGTAGACGTCAACCGTATCCACGTGAAAAGGGCTAGCATGACGCGGCACTGTGCGTGCTTTTAGACGTCAACCGCGTGCATGTGAAAAGGGCTAGCATGAGTAGCATGACGCGTCACTGTGCGTGCATTTAGACGTCAACCGCAAGCATGTGAAAAGGGCTAGCATGAGTAGCATGACGCGTCACTGTGCGTGCATTTAGACGTCAACCGCATGCATATGAAAAGGGCTAGCATGAGTAGCATGACGCGTCACTGTGCATGCATTTAGACGTCAACCGCATGCATGTGAAAAGAGCTAGCATGACGCGTCACTGTGCGTGCATTTAGACGTCAACCGCATGCATGTGAAAAGGGCTAGCATGAGTAGCATGACGCGTCACTGTGCGTGCATTTAGACGTCAACCGCATGCATGTGAAAAGAGCTAGCATGACGCGGCACTGCGTGCTTGTAGACGTCAACCGCATGCATGTGAAAAGGGCTAGCATGACGCGGCACTGTGCGTGCTTTTAGACGTCAACCGCATGCATGTGAAAAGGGCTAGCATGACGCGGCACTGTGCGTGCTTGTAGACGTCAACCGCATGCATGTGAAAAGGGCTAGCATGACGCGGCACTGTGCGTGCTTGTAGACGTCAACCGCATGCATGTGAAAAGGGCTAGCATGACGCGGCACTGTGCGTGCTTTTAGACGTCAACCGCATGCATGTGAAAAGAGCTAGCATGACGCGGCACTGTGCGTGCTTGTAGACGTCAACCGCATCCACGTGAAAAGGGCTAGCATGACGCGGCACTGTGCGTGCTTTTAGACGTCAACCGCATGCATGTGAAAAGGGCTAGCATGACGCGTCACTGTGCGTGCGTTTAGACGTCAACCGCATGCATGTGAAAAGAGCTAGCATGACGCGGCACTGTGCGTGTTTGTAGACGTCAACCGCATCCACGTGAAAAGGGCTAGCATGACGCGGCACTGTGCGTGCTTTTAGACTTCAATCGTCTGCATGTGAAAGGGGCTAGCATGACGCGGCACTGTGCGTGCTTTTAGACTTTAACCGTGTGTATGTGAAAAGGGCTAGCGTCACGCGGCACTGTGCGTGCTTTTAGACTTCAATCGTCTGCATGTGAAAAGAGCTAACATGACGCGGTACTGTCCGTGCTTTTAGACTTCAACCGTGTGCATGTGAAAAGGGCTAGCGTCACGCGGCATTTTGCGTGCTTTTAGAAGTCATCCGTATGCATGTGAAAAATACTATTTACAATAAAGGTTGTTTACATTGACCAATTTTGGAATTCTGCTGTCCGGATAACAAGAATTTTGTCTTCCAAGTCACCAATGACGTTTCTGAAAATGGTGAAATTATTGTTCGTTCCTTTCACAGCGGGCATAGAAGAGCTTGACGAGTTCAACGAGTCGCCTCACGTGGTGCACAGTGACACAGTGGCCCTCACGGCAGACAGCGTCAACGCCGACGAGGAGGAAATCATATTCACGCGCGCGCCTCACAAGAACGGAAATGCCTTCTCATAGCACGGGTAGGTACAACTAACACTGACAGCTGTACTACTATTATTACAGCAGAGCCACGTAGTCGTCGACATTAGTATGACTGTTTCGTTTTGAACGCGACCACTTTGTAAGTTAAAGTTGATTTGATACGACCACTGATATGTAAAGTGATGCGTAACGTTTTTGACGCGACTACCGATATGTAAAGTGGTGCGTTACGTTTTTTACGCGTCCACTGATATGTAAAGTGATGCGTTACGTTTTTGATACGACCACTGATATGTAAAGTGATGCGTTACGTTTTTTACGCGTCCACTAATATGTAAAGTGGTGCGTTACGTTTTTGACGAGACTACCGATATGTAAAGTGATGCGTTACGTTTTTTACGCGTCCACTGATATGTAAAGTGCTGCGTTATGTTTTTGACGCAAGTACCGATATGTAAAGTGATGCGTTACGTTTTTGACGCAAGTACCGATATGTAAAGTGATGCGTTACGTTTTTTACGCGTCCACTGATATGTAAAGGGGTACAATATGTTTTGACGAGACCACTGATATGTAAAAGGTTGCGTTACTTTTTTGACGCGACCACTGATATCTATCATTTCGTTTTTGCCATAACCTCTGCGATGTGAAGTCGTATGTTACCGTTATCACTTTTACAGCCTTGCATGGCTCTCTGCGAATAAGGCAGAAATGAAAAACGAAAAAATTCCATCATGGCGGACCAAGAAACTGTTATTGCATTAGACAAATTTATTCACGGGCAGCGCCATGAAGACTTGACCTTTTTGTAAAGTGGTACGATTTGCTCCCACCACTGATACGTACTTTACGTTTTTAGATCTTAAATCCACATTTAACCGGTCTGTCTGTCCGCTGTGTTCCTCTCGATCTCGGTTCGTACGAACTATCAACGTCTTTACATGAACGGTACAAATTCAATAAATATATTACATTACGTAACAAAGCTAGATCATGAGATGAGCTGCGATTAGTTTAATAACATTGTTACTTTAAATCGCTGTTATTAGATTGTAACATTAGTATACAAACTTGAAATTTTAATTTTAGCATAAAGCAGCTATCGAGCTCCGCTGTTAAAACGATAGTCAATTACAAACATGTAAAAGAATTATTAAATTAAAGCTTAAATAGATAGTTAGGTACATACATACATAATTGAAAGTCGTGATAAATTGAAATATTTGCTCTCATCTTGGATAATTTCTGTCTGATATTGCTTTATTATGCAAAAACTTAATGCTGTTTTCATTTTTGATAAAACCATATATTATTTGTATTTTATACATGTAACCATCTAAATACCTACCTATTAATTTTAATGTTTGTACGTATATTATGTAAGAAAACGTTAGAAACCTATGAGTAAATTAAGTAAGCTATGAATATGATGTAAATAATTTATATTTTATAGTCAAGTTGTGCCAATGTTTAATGCTGCAGGATCTTTGTTTTACCATGTTAGCAATAGGGGTTTAAGTATAAATTGCCGATTTAGTTTTTAAAGTTCATTGCCAATTTTTATTTAAAAAAAGGTCTTGTTTTTTATTATTTACCTTAATATGGTGACACTACTTAGGTCCTTTATTATTGCCTAGCGTGATATCTTTCATGTTCTAATTCCCGTAGCTACGTACCAGTGAATGGAACGAAGGCGTTTTCTTAGTGTTCATGGAGCAAATTTTTTCATTGGTTAATTTTCCTTAATTTTTGTGGAAGTGTATTATGTGTAAATATGACGTTTGTACCGAAGAAATTGCTGCAAAAGCTTTAATATTAAAAACTAAAATCCGCCTACGAGAACGTATTCTCATCTAAAATTGTTATGTACAAACTATTCAATGTTTGTCGTCTATTTAATAAACAACTTACACGTATTATCACACTAATTGCAAAACTTAAAACACCTACAATAAAATACCAAAAATAAAACACCTAATATAACTCGTCCCTCGTCATCCCCAGTGCTGCATTTCCGCGCTGAATGGCTATGGACAGCCTCTGCACCAGGAACGATCACATGTGTCGTGAGTCCCAAGTGACTAGCGGCGAATCAATTTTTATACAAAAAAAATATTACACGTTTTATATTTTAATGTATCTAATACATATTTATAGGAGGATAGCCCAAAAGCTTATGATGTGTACTACTGTAATACTGTTCGATAAGGGTAGGCGGCATGACCATGACTATAATGATAATTGATAACTTTAGAAATTTCTTAAATATTGTAAACCCAACTGCGTAAAAACTGAACCCCTCTTTTTTGGCCAGTCGGGTTAAAATGTATCCTATGTTGCTCACGGGATCAAGACAAATCTAACGATACCTCATACGTTATAATCCGTCAAGCCGTTCAGGCTGTAGCAGGGAACATGGAAATCTACATACATACATACATACATACACTCGAAAAACATAAGCCTAAGAAGTCGGGTAAATATGTTTTAAATAAAATATATAACGTGTAAATTGTTTATTTAATACACGATAAATAATGAATAGTTTATACATAGCTATTTTAGATGAGAATATTTTCTGGTTTCATACTTTTTATAGCGTGGTTTTTCAGTAGTCGGGTTTCAGTTTTTGCACCAACTCTTTTAAAACTATTTTGGGGTTATAATTTCGTGATAAAGTATTTGCAGAGCCGCTTTATTTTTTTTTGTGGAGAGAAAATATGTTTGGCTTCCATCAGAGGCGGGATTTTAGAAATTATTCCCAATTATAGGGTGCATGCAAGCAAAGCCGCGACGAGTTGGTCGACTTCACACACAACCTTCGAGTTTCTTCGCAGGCGTGTGCAGGTTTCCTCACGATGTTTTCCCTTTACCGTAAGAGCGTTGGATAAACGTACATATGAAATCGAAATTCGAAAACACATTGGTACGTGGCAGGGTTTCGAACCACGACCTACCGGATTGGAGGTAGCGGCACTAGCCGTTACGCTACCAAGGCTCTGTAAGACAGTATAAAGCATAAATCGAATAATAACGAATGTCACATAAAACAAATGAACGAGTTTAGCACGACCAATTTACTCGGCGTTATAAAAAATAATTATTTCATGACTATATGTCCTCTAAAGGACGCCATATTCAATTTAATATGAAGTCACATAGCGGACGATCAAGACGCTTCCAACGATACCTCATTTGTCAAAACCGAATAAGTGTTTTAGGAAACACGAGGGAATAGATCATTAAACATACATACCTGTCAAAATCATAGTTCTCCTTTTGCTTGGCCGTAGTCGGGTAAAAATATATATTTTTTGCCTTTGAAAATGGCGAAAACGAAAAATATTATATAGAGGTGAAAATGTCTTATGGGTTTAAAGTCACCGTGCTCTCAAAATATTTGAACAATAGACATACATTTATCACCATTTAATTTCTAATAGTCTAATGCTAATTTGAGAATAATTTTTTTTTGAATAATAATTTTTAGTTCTAATTTCTTATTTAGTATTAACTTTGTCATACAGTCGGCAGTTGTATACTTAAAAACCTAATATAAGTAAGTAAAGCGTTCATAGGGTGTAATTTAATGAGTCTTGAACACCTAACCCGCTATATCCCTCCCTCCCCCCGCACGCGTCCCATTCTATATAATAATAATGGGTTCCTTGGAGAAAGTTGTTCAGTGTGATGATTAGATGCTGTGTTAAAGATGCAGTCTAGCTTTTTGTAGGTACTTTTGATTTAAGGCTTTTTGCTCAATGGAAACAGATTACATGTAAGAGTTATCATATCAGCTCATATACATCCCCACCGAGGGGCTCGAGCCTACCCTGAATTAGGGCGATAGGGCCTTAGTCGACCACGCGGGCCCAGTGCGGGTTGGTCAACTTGTTTTTTTTATATAAAAATTTGAGTGCGTTTGACTGCAACTCACCTGATGGTAAGTGATGATGCAGTCGAGGATGGTACACGCAAACTCAAATAATGCCTATTCACTCTTGCCTTGAAGATCCCCAAATTATAGGAATCGGGAAACACTGACGCAGGCAAGGAGTTCCACTCCTGCGCTGTACGCATAATAAATGAAGAAGCGTAACGATTCGTGCGAAAAGGTGGAACTTCACACACAACCTTTGAGTTTCTTCGCAGGCGTGTGCAGGTTTCCTCACGTTGTTTTCCTTTACCTTAAGAGCGTCGGATAAACGTACATATGAAATCGAAATTCGAAAACACATTGGTACGAGTAAGTGGCAGGGTTTGAATCTCGACCTCCCGGATAGGAGGTAGCGGCCTTAGCCGTTACGCCACCGAGGCTCTGTGAGACAGTATAAAGCATAAATCGAATAACAAAATAACGAATATCACGTAAGAACAAATGAACGAGTTTACCACGACCAGTTTACAGCGACTCAAGTTATAGTCAACTTTATATTTTTTTGTTCAGCATAATTTGAGATAATAAAAATTAAATAATGATTGAATGTTATTACACAATATTTCAAGTTTTAAAACATTTTTTTAGTTTTAACCAGATATTTTATTACGAGACCGAAAGACAGGATTATAATCCTTAAAAGAGATTTTTTTTTGTATGTTAATAAATTATTTTTTTCTCTTTATTGTTGTATTAAAGTTGATAAACTAACCATCGCAAATTTTGCTAAGAGGAGACACGCGGTATTTTTTTAAAAATCGTTTCTTATCTCTGTTGTTTCTACGTACTCGTGCCCCAAACCATTGTTTTCTAGCCTTATTAATAATAATATCAAAAATCTAATCGGCAACTCCGGTATAAGTCTTTATAATTTTCTTTTATTGAGTTTAGTCATACAACGTGCACAAACATGCGTTCATCAAAAGCTAGACTGCAACATTAACGGGTCCTACTGCCTGCATAAATTTAGTTACATCACAGTATATAAGGTCTAACAAAATTAGCTGAAACTATTTTAACTGGTGCTTCTACCCATGAAACTGAACAACTTTCCCCATGGAACCCATAATCAAATCGCAAAAAAAAATTGACTCCCATAGTAACTTGATCAGCTGATCAGCCAAATTAGTATGGGAAGTTCATTTTTTTTTATATTTGATTATGGGTTTCATGGGGAAAGTTGTTAAGTTTCATGGGTAGAAGCACCAGTTAAAATAGTTTCAGCTAATTTTGTTAGACCTTATATATGGGGTGACTATTAATTAGTTCTTGATAGCCAAGAATATGAATGTACTCGTGATTATAAACAACTTTCTCAAAGAAACTATATGTCAAATATCAAAAAAAAAAATTGGTTCTCGATACATTTTTGCCGATTTGATAACTTGTTATCTATCGAGGCCCAAAAATTTTTTTTTTGATTTGACATATAGTTTCTTTGGGAAAGTTGGTAATCACGAGTACATGCAAGAACTAATTAAAAGTCACTCTATATATTAGTACTAGGTTACATGTAGATATTATTTTCGTCCATAAAATGTTTCGGTATTGAAAAAAAAAACAGCTACGCCAGCTATAATTAAATTTAATTCTAATGTCTTTGTAGTGTACCCACTATGCCTAAATGAAACATTCCTAAGATATTTATTCTATCTTAACCTAAACAAATGTTTTGATGAATTTACTTAAATTAAGGTTTTTGATATACACTAAAAGGGTTTTTAATACTTGTTTTTATTGTACTTATTCTTATAAGATTCAGTTATATTACAATGTTAAGGGTTTTGCCGCAACTTTCAAAAGCCCTGCCTAAGCTTTCATCCCATCGTCGACTATCTCATTACGTTAATAAGGTACCAAATGTGCACCGTTAATTTTCAGTTAAGCATTTTTAACATTTTATTAAATTTTTAACCTACTTCAAAAAGGAGGAGGTTCTATGTTCGACTGTATGTTCACCGATTTCTCCGTCAATTGTGCACCGATTTTAAAAATTCTTTTTTTATTTGAAAGAGTATACTCCCGAGGGGGTCCCATTGTCACCAAGTCAGGATCTGATGATGGGATCCCAGGGAAATCGAGGGCAACCCTCAAATTTTATAGGCACATAATATTACACCTTAATAATAACAAGCAACATTTATATTTTATATGTACATCTTGCGTGTAATTTAAATTTTATACACTAATGTTTGTACATTGTCTTATTCGAATCTTATTATTTTTTTGTCAGATTTTAAGTAAATGTATTGAAAGTACAGTTAGATCTCAAATTAGGTATTCATTATGTAATTGGATTGTTGTTTTTATGATTTTTATGAGTAGGGGGATCCTTTGAACAGGGGGGCCTTGGTACAGCTTTAAATATGAGATTTTCAGTCAGTTTTGAATATATTATATAGTGTCTCATTCATTAGTGACCCACAGCCCACACTCATAGTGCTGTCCTTAATAAGTTGGTAATCTAAAATCACATTAAGTCTGATTGAAAACTTATTGTTAACAGTTGCCCCTGTTTCAATGTGCCGCCTCTCTCCCCTAGATTTGTAATATGAAAAGAAAAAAAAATCTTATTGTTATATTACTTAGACAATTCAAATGTGTTAAGAAAATTAAGAAAGTATTCGCGTTTTGTTGTAGTTATGTACTATATTTTAATTATTCTTTAGTTAAAAAGTTGGTAAAGTTAATTTATGTGCACGGTTTTATTGCTCGATCAAATTAACTATAAACAACGATGATTACTTATACGATTTTAAAAATTATGCAAACATAAGTCATCTTGGATTCATACTTACATTTGCTCTGTGGCGCACTTGGTAGTTGCCACTTGTGGACGATACGAAGCAGCTTGCGCAAGTACTTAGCTAATGCTTGCACAACTAACCGTTCAGCGTAAATGATTACTTGGCACTTACTTCGCTTAGTGCTAGTTCACTGGTAGACAGACAATGCGCACTTCAAGAAGTTCTAGATATTGATTTGAACTTGCGCCAGCTAGTAGGTAAGCGGGCAAGAGGGCAAACGAGATGCATTGGCGTAAGGACCATAGTAATATTACTTTTTAAAGTAATATTTTTTACTCTATGCCATAGCCTACCGAACCGTTAACCAAAGAGTAAAAAATAGACTTTAAAAGTACAACTATAAGCAATTTCCACTTGCACTTTCACTAAGCAAAAAGTGTTTACACGATGAAATTTCTTGCACAATATGTAAGAGTACTTGCGCAAGCTACAAAGTATCGTCTGCAAGCGGTATAAGGGAAGTGACGGGATCAATTCACCGCTGGGTTCCATATGATAGGACCCAGTCCAGTTGGGTAGGTGGGAGTGCGTGCTACCAACATCTTATGTCTGGGTTTCTGAATGGCATTTTTTAAGGAAAAAGTCAAATAAACACTGTAAAACAAACCTTTTCATAATAAGGTAGTACTTATTATGAGCCCGCTGGAGTTCACAACTCCCATACAAACGTAGTCTTTGATTTTTAATCCATTATTAATCAATAAACTTGTTTTAAGGTAAAAGACGGAAAAAAAGTTTATTGGTATTCAATGGATTCCTGTTTCGTTTTTCAAAAAGTAATGTGGTACAGACACAGATTTACGTCATCTGATTATCGATATAAAATTATTTCAAAATCAGTTGTTTGGATAACAAATGAATCAAAGACTACGTTTATATGGGATTTATGAACTCCAGCGGGCTCTTAATATCCGCAAATATTGTTTTTACTGTAGGCAATTACGATTTTTTTCATTCCCAATGTATTTTTGTGGTTTTTGTCGTACTAGGTTTTATAATTTACATGTCTCTTTGTAGCTGTGAAATTTATTGTAAATAAATGTTTCATATAACGAACATGCAAAACATGAGTGTTAATTTTTACCCGACTACGAAAAAAGGAGGGTTCTCCACTAGATTATTACATTTTATCTCCCTTGACTATAAAATACACCACGTATTTACACCACCCCGTGCGTGTACGATCTGGAATGTTCCTTCTTATAATTCTTATTAGATTTGTCCTACTGAACCTATGTTACCGGCAATCTGTGTAATGCATGGATTCTATAGAATGTCGACGATATAGAATCCCTATTGTTAAGCCGGCATGCTTTTTTTTAATAGAAAGTGATAGATAATATTATACTCTGTTTGTTAAAAATACGTGGACTGACGTCATAAACCAATGTATGTACTTTATTTAGAGCAGAGGCGTATTTAAAAATCCGGCGCCCCGGGCACAAAAAAAATCCGCCCCTCTAAGTGACAAAAAACCGGCCAAGTTCGAGTCGGAGTTGCGCGGTAAGGGTTCCGTACTGCCACACGATTAACGTCAACTTACTGTAACTATAATGTTCGTAGTGGTTCGTCACCCTTATTACAGCTAGTCCGAATCGCACTTGGCTAGTTTTATTATTTTTCGGTGAACCAAACGGATCCCTAAAATAAAAATACTTTTTCTACCGATTTTTTTAACCGCCTCCGTGGCGTAATGGTTAGTCCATTCGCTTTACACCAGGAGGTCGCGGGTTCGATTGGTGGTAGGGCATTTTCTAAGCCCGCCTGGCTAGCTACCACCATCTTATCTAAGTCTTGCCGCCAAACATCAGTGTTAACAACATTGATGTGTTCCGGCTTGAAGATAAGCCAGTTCTCCATTGCATTGGGAAACTTGGTAAGCCTAAGGTAATTGGAGAAGCCCGCTTCCATCTTCGGCATCATCGTCACTTACCATCAGGTGAGATGATGCCAAGGGCTTACCAATTGTGAATAAAAAAAATATATTTAAAATAAATAATAAATAAATAAATATTCTGGGACAAATCACACATGGTCATCTGGCCCCAAAGTAGGATTCCCTGTGTTATGGGAACCAGAGACTGATATACATACTTATATACGTTTAAATACATACATATATAGATATTTTACACCCAGACACAGAGCAAACAAATCTGCTCATCACACAAATATTTGCCCTGGGTGGGGATCGAACCCACAACTCTTGGATCAGTAGTCAAGAGCACTAACCACTGAGCCACCGAGTCAGTCATTTAGAGGTTATGTCTGGGTCCCATTGAAAGTACTCTCCTCCCCGTTGCACACACTTATCCCAACGGTGTTTCCACTTTTGGAAACGGTCCTGGAAGGAACGCTTCTTTTTTATGTCCTTCAGTTCCTTCGTCGCTTTGCTTCAATCTCGGAATTATAATGTTGACAGCTTTTTTTATGCTCAAGGAGTAAGTAGTCCACCACGAGTACCTCCCCCACGGCTCCACCGTGAACCAGACTTACTGCAATGAAGTTCTCAAACGGCTGCGGGACGCTATCCAGCGGAAAAGGCCAGAAATGTGGAGGAGTCGTAACTGGTTTTAAAGCGACTTCCAAAAATGAGGAGGTTCTCAATTCGACTGTTATGTTTTTTTTTTCATGTGTGTTACCTCAGAACTTTTGACTAGGTGAACTGATTTTTATTTGAAAGCTAGTGCTTCCCGTGTGGTCGCATATAAATTTTATTAAAATCGGTGTAGTACTTTATTACAAAATTAACAAAAACCAAAAATAATAATGCAAAAATTTGTTGCGATGGAAGTCGGTTTTTTAACGTGTTTAGCGTTTTCAGTTATTTCATCACGACAACCCTCCAACCTTTGCTCAGAGATTATATTGATTCCAACGTATTTATTGTTGCGTCATCTCTAGTGAAGTGGGATTAAAGAAAATTTCAATTACCCGTTGCCCTACTATAATGCAGTGGGGGTGTCTATGGGCAAAAATACCGGTGGACCCACCAGTGGGCCATAGCGGTGAAACCATGGGTAAACACCCCAATGGACGTTTTTCAGCTGATAAAGTACACGATATAAAATAATAAAAGTAATATGTATAAAATTTAATCATCATCATCATATCATTTGGCCCGGCTTATTTATTTATTTATTTCTTCCAATAGGTGTCGTTAGAGTCGACTAAGTGACTCAAACCGGAGGATGGGCAGTAGCGTCTTTCCGTGACTTGCAGTCAGTCTGTAACAATACTGCAATCGCCAACCCGCCTGCCAAGCGTGGCGATTACGGCAACTGATTACCCCAATGAATCCTTACTAATATTATAAATGTGAAAATGTGTTTGTTTGTTTGTTTGTTACCATTTCACGCTTCAACGCCTTGACCAATCTTTATGAAATTTGGCATGCAGGTAAGTAACCTGTGTCACGGGGAAGGACATAGGCTACTTTTTATCCCGGGAAAATAGCATAATCTGATGCAGTTCCTGAGGGAACTAAAAAAATACTCAATTGTTGTACTTTTTTGCACAGAGATGGTTGAGTAGGTGGGAAACGACATAATATACTAATCACCCTTATAGACAGTCATAAAAACGATGTCCACGCGGGCGGAGCCGCGGGAAAAAGCTAGTATAAAATAAATAAATTATATAGAAAAAAACAAATGATCAGTAACTTTAAAATGAAATTCCCGATTACATAATAATTTTTACTTTCAATATTAAGGGTCGACAACCTAATTCTCGATTAATAAAATAAATGCTTATATTATTTTTCTTTTTTTTTCGGAAGTCAACAAGGAAGCCTTATAGTTTCATCATGTCTGTCTATCTGTCTGTCCGCGGCTTAGCTCAGAGACTGTTAGTACTGGAAAGCAGTAACGCTTTAAAGTGCTAATTTTTGTTACTGTCAAGTGTCCCCCCACCCCCTGCCAGCTAAACCGCTATTTTAGGACATCTAAAAATTTATTAAATAGTAGGACATATAATCAAGTTAAAAGAAAAACTATCACGGCTTAGAAGGCTTTCTTAGTTTAGGAGTAATAGTCGACAAACTTAAGGTGTGCAGTCGGATTTGTACAAAGTTCATAGATTTTCCATACAAAATGTTCTACTACTCACTACAAACATAATTTTGTTTTTTAAAATTACCTATAGTAGGTACATACAGTGGGACTAAATCATCATCATATCAACCGAAATACATCCACTGCTGGACAAAGGCCTCCCCTAAGGATTTCCACGACGACCGGTCCTGCGATGTCCGCTTCCAGCGGCTTTCCGCGTTCTTCACCAGGTCGTCGGTCCACCGCGTGGGAGGCCTGTCTACGCTACGTTTCCCGGTGCGCGGTTGCCACTCGAGAACTTCACTGCCCCAACGGCCATATGTTATACGAGCTATGTGCCCTGCCCACTGCTACTTCAGTTTAGCGATTCTGTGAGTGTGAGTGGGATTACGGTTAGTCAAATTAGATACCCGTGAACCCCCAGATTAATAAATCTCTAGTGAGTGGGTTTATGGGGAAAAAATACAAGTGGACCCACCAGTGGGATCATGGGTAAATGCTCGTCCACTGCTGGACAACGAGGATTTCCACGACGACTGGTCTTGTGTTGCCCGCAGGCCTCCCACACGGTGGACCGATGACCTGCTGAAGGTAGCTGGAAGCCGCTGGATCGTGCGTACTTTAGTCATTATAACTACGTAGATTGGTATTTTTGTTAGTACCAGCCAGCACCAATGTATTAAGCGTTTCTTGACTGGGCATTAAGAACTAAGAAGTTCTACCTTTGCAGTTTTTCTATGATATAATCCCCACCAATAGCCCAAAAGGCATTCGCCGTAAAAAGTCTTAGGATCAACAGTTCAACAGGCAGGCGCCTTGAAAAGTCTTAAGACCGACAGGCAGGGGCCTTGAAAATTCTAAGGACCAACAGGCAGGGGCCCATGGAAAGTCCAAGGTTTGATAACTCTAAGAGCCAACAGTCCAGCAGACAGGGGCCCATTGAAAGTCCTAGGTTACGCAACATGGGTAGAGGGATGCCGTGTCCCAGCAGCTAGTGGAATGGAGCAGCTTTGGGTTGTTAGTGACTTAATGTATAAAATATGAAAAACCATCAAGAGTCAACAACAATTTTATTTATCCACACATTTATAATATGCGTTACACATAAGTGTTTAAAATGAAAGTGAAGCTTGGAATTAAAGAGAGGTGTTAATAAGGTACGTACACGGTAAAGTCGATTCGATCAGATAGTGTCATTCGTTTAAACAAAATGCAAGAATTAAATCTACTCAAATAGACACTTTACATATGGATATGACAGAAACAAATCAAGTAATACACATGTGTCAACATTTTTTGACGTCAAGGCGGCTTTCTTTAACACGCGGCGGCACGCGCTGTGTCGGTGTTTACAAGCGAACGGGCTTTACCTACATTTTTAACTTATCTAAGTTTGTTAATTTATAAAGGTACGTACTTAAATGAAATCAGCTTCATCAGGTTTTTTTATAATGCTAGATATAGTATAAAACTATAATAATCAATCACTTGCAGAATACCTAACCCTGCAGTGGTCGCGCCCCCAAAATGAGAGGTCGCGTGGATTACATATGTACTTATGCCAAATTGTTTTCAATTTTTTTTAAATAATAGTATATTATGCAACTAGTGAATAAAAGAAGGATTTAAAGCGAGGGCCATAGATGAATCACGAGCAAGTGAAGGGTTCTAAAGACTGAATCACGACCGGAGGGAGTGATTCATGATGATTCAAGTATTAGAACCCTGAGCGACGCGAGTGATTCATGGCCCTCGATATAAATCCGTTTTATTCAAGAGTCGCGTACTATACTTTATACCATGACTCCGAGAAAAAGAAACATTTAAGCGAAAATAGACTTATGTTAAATTAATTAAAATTGGAACAATTACTAAAATTATGAGTATTTTTTTTGTGTTCGTACAACTTATAGTATTGAAAATTGCACCAATTTACTAAAGAATGACAGCAAAGAACACAACACAGTTTTTATTCTAATGCTAAACTCCTTTTCGAAAATATCGAACAATCAAAATCTCGAATATTCTGCTTTGGATAAGAAGTTTGTATCGAGTATTTTTTTGCGCAAGGAGGTTGTATAGCTGAGATGCGAGGTCGAATATATTGGTGCGTTCTAAATTCAAACACCAAAATAGTGATTAAAAGAGCTTTTTATTCACTGTTTCCAGTGAATAAAATAAGGTTTTTAGAGGAGCAATGGTATAAAATAAATTTTTGTTATAATTATTTTATTGAAAAATGACAAGTTGCCTTATCTGAAATTTAATTATAATAAGAAACTGAACAGAATAATTAACAGTTTTGTCAAAATAAACCAAAACACATTTTTTTTTATAAATCGTCTTTGAAATGTACTTTGCATTATATGAGACCTTAATACGCGTTAACACTTATTGCGAAAACAAATCAACTGTTATTTTTTGAACGGGAACTATACATACTATTTGGAATGAACAGAGCGGGGGTGAGGATTATAGTCCTGTGTCATACACTTGAACTGTTTACGAATAATTTCATTTTTAATTTCCATGGATTACATACATATGTAGTCCGCGCGACCACTGCAGGGTTAAATCAAAGGAATACCTACAGAGTGAAATTATATATTCTATATGTCGGCAATTTGGTACCTTTGTACCTTCGCTTTTATCATACGATACAATATTGTGTTAAAGTAGATAACTGTGGTGAGACCAAACTAAACACGTGCGCATGCGTGACACTTTGGATTAAGGATAAAAAGCTCCCATAAAACTAAAATATATTTATATCTATATTTCTTTCCTTAATTTTTCTGTGAATTAGAAACAGTTTCAATAATGGTATTTACCTCATTAATGGAACTGTTTCAAATTTACAGGAAAATTAATGAAAGAAATATAGCTATTTTTTACAAATCACATTGAAGTACTTACAAATCAATCTAATTACGCTTTTAAGCAAGTGATTTTCGGGAAGATAGATACCTATCCTTGATATTGATGAGCACAGTAGAAAACTGAAAAAAGCAAGCAAACGTGTGACCGAAGTCATCCTTTAACTTTCGACCTTCGAATTCTTCTTTTTAATTTGTTTTTGTTTTTATATTTTCATAAATTTTGAATTTTGCCATACTGATGATACATTCCTCACTTGTTCTTCACCAACATTGTACTTATTTATTTCATATATTTTTTTTATATCTGGCATATTTTTTTATGTTATTAAAACTGGTGGTAAAAAACACATTTATGTATTTAACAAATTGAACCCTACCCCTGCCCTCCAAGTCTTCTGATTTACTTGTACAGTCGCCATCAGTTATATCGGAGCGAGCGAGGTGTTCAAATATGAGCGAGCGAGGTGTTCAAATCTGAGCAGTATTGAATTTCAATAAATTGTGTACACTAGAAGTTGCTATTAATATCTGAGCAGCAGATTTTTCAATATGTTCATCATACACAATGACGTAAGGTCCTTTTTTCATAAAATTCTACACATTGAAAAATCTGCTGCTTAGATATTTATGACAAATTAGATGTTCAGATATTAAAAGCAACTCCTAAGGTAGATAATTTATTGAAATTCAACACAACCCAGAAATATCTAAATACCTGGCCCGCTAAGATAATTATATCCGATGGCGACTGTACCAGCAACGACGCGGTACGAAAGGCCAGTCGAGTCGAGGCTACAAACGCACAGAGGTAACCATAAAGATATTTTAACAAATTAGATAGGTAAACACAACGCTGCTATACGCTACGTTCGACATCGCCAAGGGCACCTCAGTTTATGATCGGTTTGTTTGGGTTTCATACACGGCACCTACATCATCACTAAATTTAGATCAGACAGAGGATTCTATCTAATCGTCCGGACTAGGGCGGCGTTAGAAGCCGTACAAAGTGTTCGAGTAGTAGCAAGCAACATCATACATATAGGGTGCTCTCAAAATGTCTGCCGCCGCTACAAGGGGGGTGTGTTTCTACTCGTGAAAGTGAACAATTATTTCAAGGGCCCTATAGCTCTCAGATGAATAGTCCTATTCGCAAAAAAAATTAATGGACTCTTTAAAGTTAGTTTTCTGAATTAACTGAAGCTTTGACGGCTCGCGACAAACACTCTGTCAAATAGGCCGCTTTGAGTTCAGTCGCGCCACCGCTGATGTTGGCGTCGCGATTGAACTTAGCGCGGCCCCTTTGTCGGAGTGTTTGATTGTCGCCGCTGCCGGGTCGCGGCATTCGTCAAAGACGCAGTAAAATGAGCGAAACTATATAAAAATAGATCAGCTAATTTTGTTTATGAAGACCATTATACAGGTGTAACAAAATTGGTGTAGGTCCCGTTAGCTGGGGTTACTTTAGTATTCTTTGGTTACATCCTGTATAAGGAACTAATTGGAATATTTTTGTAAATTACTGGTAAGTATTTTTATAAGGAACTAATTAGAATATTTTTTTGTAAATTACTGCTTAGTATTTTTTAAAGTTCGTGAACTGATGACGTCATAGGCTCAAACACTATGAAAATTAACTCGCAAAAGGTCGCCGGTTCGATTCCCGGCGGCGGGGTATTATAAGGAACTAATTGGAATATTTTTGTAAATTACTGGTAAGTATTTTTATAAGGAACTAATTAGAATATTTTTTTGTAAATTACTGCTTAGTATTTTTTAAAGTTCGTGAACTGATGACGTCATAGGCTCAAACACTATGAAAATTAACTCGCAAAAGGTCGCCGGTTCGATTCCCGGCGGCGGGGTATAACTTTGTAAGACTGTTTGGTTGGTGGCAGGACGTTTTCTTAGCTCGCCTAGCTTAGCTACATATTATCTCAGTCGTTCCGGTTAACAGCACTGAGTGTTTCTGTATGAAGATAATATTATAGCTATTTACTCCTTTGCGTTGGGGAATCTTGGTAAGCCCACTTCCATCTTCATTCCATTCCACAAAATAAAAATATCTTGTTTTTATTATATTTTCTTGGCTTATAAATTTAATAAAGTGATTAGTTTTTTTTGAGAATTAATTAAGGCTTTCATGGGGACAGTAAATTTCACGAGTACAACCCTTGCAGCAGCGGCAGACATTTTAAGGTGCACGCAACGCGACAATGACACGAGTTAAAATCGTATGTAGGTACAGTCACAGTATTACGATATGGCTTACAGTAGCGCAACGCCTTTGATGTCGCACAATGCGCCACCGACGGCGTAGGTTACTAGCAGTACTAGCCTGTAGTCAGCCTGGAAAACTCGCGGACGCTGCCCCGCAAGTACCGTTCCGTTGCTCTGCGTGCGTAACTACATTCGTTGCGCTACTGTTATCCGCTATATTATAATACTGTGTTACAGTAGTACATATTCCTATAGGTAACATATGCATGTATCAAATACCTCATTGACTAATTCATGTTGATGAGAGCATCAACAATAGGATTGCAATAAATAATGTAATATACGTTATTATGAAATTATTGGGTTTTAAACCCTTTTTTACAAGATAATAAAATTTAATAGACACCATTGCTAAAGAGATATTCTAACATTTATTTTCCTTAACATTATTATTTATCACGGTTAAATGTAGACATAAAAATTTAAAATATTTTAACAATATGTATAAATATATTTTTCTTCAGGAATGTTAAGGTAACAAGGGAAGAACTGGAAAACAATCTTTCGTAATGGCATACTTACAGTTTAATAAAATAGGGTAAGAAAGGACAATGCTCACAATGTACGGGGAAAGACCCAGGCCCGGCGCAGATGAAATGTATCTCAGATTTTCTTCATATGTGACAAAATATTCAGAAAAAAACAATCAAAATTCGTTTTTAAGTAAGTAAGTAGGTAATTCTTTATTCGCTTTTAAACAAGCATTTTTTTTAAACAAATCTAAGATACATTTCATTTGCGCCGGGCCTGGGATTTTTTGAGCATTGTCTTTACATCACAAAATTGGACATGCCCCTATTTATTTAATAAATCATGTATAAACATTATGTATAAGGTTTTGGATTTTCTGAATTAAAAACCATTATTCATCACGTGAACACAATTAACAATAAAATTAAAGTTGTCTTCTCAAAATGATTTCGCAAAATTCGCCCTAAATACAAGACTAGGGACTTTTTGAGACAGATCTTTTACTGCTAGGAGGCATTTTGCGATACCGAGAAGCCGATTTAAAAAAGAATAAAATCAGGGCGAATTATTGAAATGTTTTTTTTTATTTGCCTATATAGATAAGTGTAAATGGGTAGGTACTTAAGTACCTCGTTTAAACGAACCCACTGATTAAAACGCTTGTAGATCGATTCGTTACACGGAATCGACGGAAAAGTCTGAGGATTCGACTGTTTTTCTTTTGCCATAATCGAATCCGTTCGACTATTTCGTGGATCCCATATAACAAATCGAACTCGAAGCGTTCTTAGAATTATGGGGCTGGGCAAAATTCCTTAGGAACTAAGAAAGGGCTTGCTACATTAGCTTGCAATATTTCGTGTGTGTGTATTTGAGAGAGTGTTTGTGATAATAAATAAAAAGTCTTGTAAGATATTTCAAAATACTAACTTAAAATAAAATTCTTAAGTATAATATAAGTACAATCACATTTAACTACGGAGATTTTATATTTTCTTTTCTATCGAGAACTACGAGTATGGATGTCGTAGCCAAATGGTCAAATTAACCATTTAATTAAAGGGCAATCTGGCTGATTAAAAACTCCAATAAAATCCAGTCGGCGTAGCCTCGCTTCGCGGGGCTTCTTTTTACCTTTTACAGTGGCACGAGGAATTCTAATCTAACCTTACCGTCCATCCTTTGCTCGGTTTTTAAATCGCAGTTAACTAGCAGGCATATAATGGCTAATTTGACCTTTTGGCTGCGACAGATATAAGTGAACCATCACCTTTCAACCCTTTTTAAATTACTAAGAAATAAATAACATTTTTTTTTTCAAATACAAAGCTAATAATACTACATACATACACCATAAAATTATCTTACATGTAGTAGTAACCTACTACTACCTATTAGGTACACAGTGACATAGTTAATAGGTCCACATCTTGCCAAAGTAATCATTCTCCTTTGTTTAGTCAAATATAGGTCAGGTTACCATTTTAATTAGATAGATCTTCAATGTTTTGATTAAGGTAGGCATTGCTACATTAAGTAAGTACGTATATCTTCTTTGCTGAATTACGCACAGTAAATTAAATTATACTAAGACAAGATGTGCACGGGACCTTTTCATTTTTAATTTATCACCTATCAATTATACGTAATTTATTGACATTGACAGATACTTATTACAATTTAGAATACTCGCAATTAAAAATATAGATGAATAATAAATAGGTAATCATACGAAAATCCACCACAATATTCACTGATTGTATAAGAAAGCTTTTAGAAAAGCAAGTCTTATTAATAAAGCAAGTTTTATTATTTAATAGATACAAAGTAACAGATGATTCAACGACGAACTTTGGCTGAGGAGGAGCTGCTTACAGGAGTGAGCAATCTCCTTGGAACTAGGAGACGCGCGTTGCCCCGGGCAGGCCTTACTGCTCCAGGTAGCTTTAAGTCCGCCAAATGCGACGCATATCCATCATTCAAAATCATTGCCATATTATTATACTTCTTACTGATACGACCGATGGCGTATATTTGCTTTGGAGATAAACCACAATTATGGTAGACGGTTATATCTTTTCCAGAACCGTATGCTGCATGAATAATCACGCCGTGTTCGTTTATCAGATTGTTTAAATGTGCAGCTTTGTGTCCCAAAGGATCTGTCGAAAATCCCTCGGAAAAATATACGAGTCCATGCGGAAAGTTGTGTTCTGCTAACCAGGAAACAACTTTTCTTTGCTGCATATCAGGTCTTCCAGTGATATACAGGATAAGATACCCCAAATCTTGCCAAAACCTCACAACATCAACAGCTCCCGCTCGTACTTTTGGATCTCTTCCCGTAACAGACACGCTAGCTGTGAATGAACCGTCAATACTGAACACAACACATTCAGTTTGGGGTGGTACAACGGCGAGATGAAAACTACAGCTGGTATGGTCACCTCTGACTACGACTCTCATGGGATATATACCACAGCCAACATTTTGTTTTTCTGACATAGTATATGAGATTCTACCAGTCTTGTCTGTTACTTCAGTAGATAACAGGGTCCATTCACCTGCAGGGGGATCTTTTATCATATATATATCCACTTTTTCCCCAGTCAAAGTAATCATATCCAAAGGACCGTACATAAATCGAGCGATAAAAGTAATCGGACATCCTTCCTTTACTATTATGTCATTTGCTCGATGGTTTGCAGCAACATTTTTCAGTTTAACTGATGTTCTTTTCTTCATCCACTTTTCCCTTTCTTGTCCAGGTTTAAATGAAGGGCAGTCTTTATCATCACCATGTCCATACAATGCTAAATCGAAATGCCCAACTTGTCGTAATATGAACGCTATGACATCTGAGCTCTCCCAGTAACTAGCATGGAATAGATGTGGTAAAGCATTCGTGGGAAAGTTAGTCAACCCTTCAGGGCAATAGAGAGCATAATCTAATCTTTTGGAGCCCCACCACTTTTGTTGCAATGCATTCATTGTCAGTAATGGTATGTTATCAACTAATCCACTTACTGTACTCTGAACAGATGCTTCAGAAAGTCTACGTAAAACTGGTGTTGGGGGCATTTGTAAATGATCTCCAAATAGTTGAGGATGACTTTGAATTAATTCCATTAGATGATAAGGTTGACCATTTCCCAACGGATATTTTGCATATGTAGCCACATTGATAGGTGGCAAGTTAGTAAATCTAGCAGACAATAATGGTTCTATTCTTGAAGCAACTGGGTCGGTTGGATGGAATAAGTTATACATTTGTTGAACAGGTGGTTTAATAATATCACGAGATTTTTCATCAGTCATTTTTCTAGAAGCTAAGATTAATGACAGTGGACTCCCACATGTAAAGAAGTCACTGACTTCAAATTCTAATTTTACATGATTTTCGTTTGTAGAAGATGATCTTCTTCTCGGAGTTGGTGCTTGTAAATGAGACTTGTTTAAATAATTTTCTGATGTATCATTCGGGATGGTAATCTCAGTATCAAGAATACTGCTCTCGCTATCGTGACGTGATTGGTATTGTAATGTTCGACAGAGAGCATCATACGCCAATACTGAGCCCATGCTGTCTCCCACAATGCCCACCTGGCCATTGAAACCCTTTCCATCATCTGATTTTATGAATTCATTGTAAACTGAATTAGCGCAACTTATGGTTTTTGTAACAGCATCTGTATATTCGGGTGATGATGTTGCCATCAAAGGAATAGCTCCAATAGGTACAGTATCATTAGTAAGAGATGGTGTTTCAACAGTCGATGGTGAACAATCGAAACTGTAAGGACTCAAAGTCGAAAGAACTCCAAGTGCATCTGTGCATATTGATGGACATGAGACTAATTTTATCGATATATGGCCTACTAGAGTAGGATAATGCTGACGCATGACAGATTCAAAAGCTCCTTTGAACGTAGTTACATCAGATTTTTTTGCTGTCAAATCTACATTTGCATCCAATACACTTCCAGCATGAAATACAAGTATCAAGACAGTGGTAGGACAGGAGCTGTGCACAGGCGTGTCTGGGCAACCGTCTACACTTTGACGACTTTGTAAAGCTCCTAATCTACGAGAGCTCCTTTCTGAAGTAACCCTTTTAAGAAAAGAGGGATTGAAAATGCTATCCTCTTGGTTATGGTCGCCAAAAGAAGGAGATATATCGATGTCTGCTTCATCTAAAGAGCACATCGAAGACCATTTATTGAGAGACGTCTCACAATCATAGAATTCATCTTCAGAGCCCGTTTCGGTTTCCGAATCTCGCACTAAAGTTTCCATTCGCCAGTTTGCAGCTTGCGCCTGCAAACTCTTAATGGAGCCGGAAGAAGACGATCTTAGATTTGATTTAGAAGCACTTTTATGTTCCGGAGGTGGGGTGCCTTCTGGTGACAAATGTTGAATTTTCTGTTCTGTACTTTTCTTAGGCGGTAAAGGTGTGGCAATATCTTCATTTTTCTCTAAACTACTCATTGTAGCAGCAAGTGTCTTAGAATTTTCTTCAGACAAATCTTGTTCTTCACTAAAATCACCAGCCATTTTTTTGCGTAATGCTAATTGAGTCTGACGTTCTATTTCTCTTATATCATCCATCGTGAGGCCAAACCACTCGTCTTGCCAGGCCCATGCCTGTCGATGAGCTCTTACCATAGTTTTTCTTAATGCAGTATCATGAATGAATTTTTCTAATTTGGTTTGCATTCCCCAATATCTAAATTCAACTTTACATAGCTTATAAGCACACATGAGAGCTTTTCCATCTGGCAAAGGTTGAGGCTTGTCCCGTACTTCTTTCCAATAATCTTCGAGCCAAGACTCCGTAAGGGGACCTCTATTAGTTTTTTGCGACGAGTACAACTTTGGATCCTCCTCTCTAAGATAATCAGCACCATAAAGCTGATCACGTACTATATCAATCACATCAACTACTCTATTTTTTAAGTCACTACCTGTCAAATTGAAGACATTATCTTGATACCCATTGTCACCATAATAATATGTTTCTATTTCAATGAAGAATTTTTCAACAAATGGACAAGTGTATCTCGTCTTTGTGTAAGGATAAGAGTTCCAGGCTTCCTCTCCAACTGTTAGCACTGATTTCGGAAGTAAACTTTTGATCCACCCCGGTAAATGTTTACCAACATGATACACTTTTTGGGTATACTGACCTTGGCCTCCAGGACCATTTTCGTATGGTTCGTTGACTAAGATTTCCACTCCGCTTCCTTCGCCAGAACTCTCTTCGCGACTTTTTTTGGCTATCATGTACAGTTGTGCAATCCGGTATTCCTCCACTGTAAGTGGAAGAGGTATCCTATACTCCTTTATCAACATTTTGACACCCTGTCTGGTTACCCTCCTCTAAACCATTAGCATCCTGAAACAAAGGAAAACTATATAAGGATTTTTAATGCTTAGTTTTGCTTTTTTTATGCACAGATGTTTAATGAAATGAAATGGAATGTTTATTTCGCTTTAAACATGGTAATATAAGATGTTAAATTCTACAATATAAAGTTTCTCATGTTTAGCTTATGAGAAGCATGCAAAATTATATACATATATTTTAACAGCATTATTATCACACCAAAATATTTATAGATGTCAAAATGTCAAGTCATATTCTACATTATTAATCGTATTTTTGTCAAACTTAAAATAATGATTAAATTATATGAAAGATCGGTTAATGAATGTGATAATAGATTCATGTCATTAATTAAATTATAGCCTAATATTTTATTCATAGTTGAGTTGTTACATTATACAAAAAAGGTAAAGTATTAAATTTGTGATATTTTAAAATTTAAATATTCCTTTACAGAATAAAATGCTTTCTCGACAAGCCATTTAATTAATTGTGTCTTAAATTTATTCATGGGTAAATCTTTTATTGTTGAAGGTAATTTATTATAGATTTTTATGATTATTAATAAAAACAAGAAAGATAATAAATACATGGATGGACTCGGGTTCATGTAAGATTGTTTCATTGTACTGGTAGAAAACGCATAGAAAATAACGAACAACTTTAATAAAAATCTAAGAACCTTTTTTTTGATGATGGATGACAACCAATTCTGTGTCTGACTAGGTTTAAAGGACTTTATGAGGCCAGTTAAGGTCAGAATACAAAAAAGTCAGAAATTAAAAAAAAAACATTTTTCCATACACCAAATGTCCCTATGGAAAAGGATTACTTTTTTATTCATTTTTGAGCCTTGTTCTGTCTACGTTAGTAGTCTCGTTTGGCATTTCATTGCGGTGCCGACAGAATATCATGGTCCGTCACAGACCATGCTGAGTCGGAGCCTTTTCTTTGCTCCAGCACAATAATGTTATTCACCTAACACTTTCGACCGGTATATGCCTGTAAGCAACTGCAAATACTACCGGTATATGCCTGTAAGCAACTGCAAATACTACCGGTATATGTCTGTAAGCAACTGCAACTAACTTTGTTACTACTAGCTTCTTAGTTACATAAGTGTACTAATGTTAGTTTACCGTACTGTATTTGTGTTGTGATAAAGAATCAATGTTTCATCTATCTATGTAAATTTCTGATTTTTAAATAAGTTATATGTATTGTATTTATTTACGAAAGTTATGTCAAACGTCCGTATCATACCTACTCCTCTGAAGGTTGGACGCTCTACACTCGAAGTTGTTACCGAATATGTGTACCTGGGACAAACAGTCCAGTTAGGTAGGTCCAACTTCGAGAAAGAGATCAATCGACGAATCCAACCCGGCTGGGCAGCGTTCGGGAAGCTTCGAAATATCTTTACGTCCCAGATACAGCAGTGTCTTATGACCAAGGTCTTCGACCAGTGTTTGTTGCCAGCGATGACATACGGAACTGAGACATGATCGCTTAATAAGAAGGCTCAAGGTCACCCAAAGGGCAATGGAGCGTGCGTGCTATGCTCGGAGTTTCTCTGTGTGATCGAATCAGAAACGAGGAGATCCATAGGAGAACCAAAGTAACCGACATAGCTCTCAGAATTGCTAAACTTAAGTGGCAGTGGGCGGGGCACATAGCTCGTAGAACGGATGGCCGTTGGGGCAGTAAAGTTCTCGAGTGGCGCGCACCTGGTGATGTGACCGATGACCTGGTGAAGGTCGCGGGAAGCCGCTGGATGCGGGCAGCGCAGAACCGGTCGTCGTGGAAATCCTTGGGGGAGGCCTATGTCCAGCAGTGGATGTCCTTCGGCTGATATGATGATGATGATGATTGTATTCAGGTATAATTTTAAACGACAAGGGTTTTTTGATAATTTATTTGATGACACGAATGTATTATATAAATTTTGAGAGTATGCCATCAGTGGTATAACATACAAATACCTAAATATCTGCATTTCTGCTTGTACAAATAATTTGTGTCATTCAATTAACACAAGAGAGAACTCTCACAATAAGTGTACAGGGTGTGCCTGGAAGCGTGGATATAATTTAACAGGGGTATGGCAGAGGTCATTTCGAAACTTTTTAATCCTATGAATATATGTATTATTTTTGACTTTTTATAAGTTATGTTTTTAATATAGCATAGCGTAGAAACAAAAACTATCAAGGCTATCAGCTTAATTTTTTTCTCAGAATGTTGTTTAATTACCTATCCTGAAACAGTACTTTTATGCACCTATCAAACGTCTGTTAAATAAGATAAAAAAAAAAATACACAGACTTTAGTCTAACACAATTTTTGCTCAGTTTTCAAGTGATACTACTGAAAGTTGACCAGGTATTACAAAAAGTTGTCCATTTTATATAAATTCTTTCGATATAGTAATTTAATTACTGGGATATTCTCATAATTTTACAGTTATGAATTTTTTGTTTTCTTAAATTTTCTTATTTTTTTTATTTTTATTTACACACTTGAGAAACAATTTACTTTGAGTTCTCGACTATGAGTAGGTTACCAGTATGTACCAGTGTGAGTATAGTATTAAATCAAAATCTCATTTTTTAAAATCTTATGTTGTTGGATCCATTAGCTAGGAAAGAGTGTCTTAAATTATTCAAATTGTGTGGGAGCTACCTCTTCTAGAGTTTTTATAGACATAAGACTGATGGAATATTATAAAATTCTCAATTACATAAATTTCATAAATAAACTTAGCCCTATTTTGCAGAAACATTTTTTTTTAATATGACTGGTATCAGTTTCCCAGATATACTAAATATGGCATATGTTAGGTGTTTATGAGTGTTGTCGATGATAAAAATTTGGAAAACATTCTAAGTGTCATTTTAATGTTGCATCTATCCTAGCTTATGGTTCAAACATGAGATTGAAAAAAAAGTTATTTTGATTTAATACTTATCATAGTGGATCTTACCAATAGTCGAGGACTCAAAATACAGTGTAAAATCTATATAGCGACACTCAAATGACCGGGCATTTTGTGACGTTCGCGTTGTTGAGAGTGTTCGTTATACAGAGAGAAATTAGCGTCAAAGTAAACCAACTGGAGCCAGAAAATTTTGACGTTTCAAAGAGTGAATCGTTATATCGAGTGACGTTTTACAGAGTTTACACTGTAAATCGTTTGTCAAGCATGCAAAAATATCTTTTTTTAATTTCTTTAGGAAAATTTAAGAAAACAAAAATCATAACTTTTAAAATTATGAGCATAACCACAGATGAGATACCCAGTGATTACTATCGAGCCAGAAAATTTTGACGTTTCAAAGAGTGAATCGTTATATCGAGTGACGTTTTACAGAGTTTACACTGTAAATCGTTTCTCAAGCATGCAAAAATATCTTTTTTTAATTTCTTTAGGAAAATTTAAGAAAACAAAAATCATAACTTTTAAAATTATGAGTATAACCACAGATGAGATACCCAGTGATTACTATCTCGAAAGAATCAGTCTTTTTTTTGTGAGAATCCCTTGAAAACTGAGTAAAAATTTTGTTACACCGAAGTCTGTGTATTTTTTTAATCTTATTTAACAGACATTTGATAGGTGCATAAAAGTACTACTCCAGGAAAGGTTAATCATTGTACAACATTCTGAGAAAAATATTAAGCTGATAGCCTTGATAGTTTTTTTCACATTTTTTTTTGTTGCTACATTATGCATATTATGAAAAAGCAAAAAAAAACCATAACTTATGAACTGTCAAAAACGGGACACACATTCATAGGGTTAAAAAGTTAGGAAATGAAAAACATCATGGGGGCTGTCCATAAATTACGTAATCGATATTTACGATTTTTGAGCCCCCCCCCTCCCCCTAAAATCATCCAAAAATCATGCTTCGAATGGCCCCGTTTCCTCCTACGTCATGCTACCATCATCCGATGTCCAGACCCCCCCGCCCTAATTTGAAATGACGTAATTTATGAATAGCCCCATGTCCACGTTAAAGAAGAATTGGCAAAAATGCCTCACTTCTGACTGCAAGATATAAGTATCTCGAAAAATCGCTAAAAATGTGTATAAAAAATTATATAAATACTTCCGGTGATCATCCTTACAAATTAGCTATCACATTAAAAAATTCCTCTAAATATTATTTCAGGATCAGAATACCTGTAATATAAAAAAAACAAATAAATCATCATCATCATCATATCAGCTGAAAATCGTCCACTGCCTCTCCCCCAAGGATTTCCAAGACGACCGGTCCTGCGCTGCCCGCATTCAGTAGCTTCCCACGATCTTCACCAGGTCGTCGGTCCACCGCGTGGGAGATAAATAAATATTATTTTTTTTTTAAATAAATAAAAGATAATAATAATAATACTGAGAAAAAAGCTGGTTTTAAAAAAAAACTGAGAAACATAATAATATAATTTACAAATAATAAATTCTTAAAATATTTTTAGATAAGTAATACTGGAATACTACACCTGCTAGAATATTTGGAGCAATTTCTACGTATGATAGCCAGTAAGGATGACAATCGGAGGTATGCAATATATTAATACTCATTTTTATCTATTTTTTGAGATATTTCGCTCAGTTCCCACAACCACAATTGGGATAATTTATATATCTATGGAAGTTGCAACTTCTTTTATCCACACTTCCAGGGACACCCTGTATAAACATTACTTGGACTTTTTTTTAACGCAGATACGCCTACCAACTGATCTATGTTATAAGACCGGAAATTTTAGTTTTTTAATATTTTTTATTTATTTTTTTCTAAGCCAATAGAACAATTATAAAAAAACAGTAATTTCCATAGTAAGTGGGTTAATCATACCTGCATGGACTTAATCCTGTAATGCCATAGTGATGTCCTCGCATGCAAATCCACAGCAAATCTCATTTTTTATGTATAACAAATTACTCAAATTTTTTGAGTTATGTGGGGTTCATAAAACTCAACAATGCTTAATTGCCAGGGTCATTACTTAGATGGTGAAGTGGGTAACAGAAATTTTGGTTTACTTGATCATTAACGAACAAGTTTAGTAAGCAGCTGTACAAAACTATGTTAGGTAATTTTAATAGTACATTACTGCTGTGGTCTTTAATGACTAATGAATGAATGACTGCATTGCAAGCTACTTTGATGATAACCGAAACCAAGGCCATCACAGCATAGTCAGCATTGCAGCCCTTGATAGCCAAGCTGAAATAAAGGCAGAGAACGAAGCTTGAAGGCCGAGAGTGGAGCTAAGCTCGAGGCATCATAGTGTGGCCAGCAGTGCAGTCATTACAGACTAAGGCTTGTATAGTGCTTTACTCAAAAAATGCGACCCCCTTTCACAATCTCACAAGATAGATTCAGCCTAATTCAAAATAAAATTTCTGTACAGGAAACTGTGATCCTGTTTTCCAAGTAGTATGGTAAGGCCAACTTTAATGACCAAATTACAATTTTGAGTAAAATTAATTAATTACTTATATAGCTAGGAGATAGTGTGGGAGAGAGAGACCTGGAAAGAGCTACACCGACAAGAGCACGGATCTAAAATTGTGATGATGAATGATGATAGCTAAAAACATGCATGATAATTCCAGTTTTTGAGACTTACCTACCTACTCAATAATTAAACCAAAAACTCATATTCTTACCTAACCTGGACCAGGAGTTATTAAGAAAGATTTTAAATACTTGGAAATAATGCACTTTAATCAAATTACTCATAATTCAAGGCAGTCGCCAAAATCATCTGAAATTATCTATTAAAATTAATAAGTAGGTATTTCTAAAACGAATACAAAACAGGTAAAAGTAATGTTGGATTAATTTGCGCACATATTTACCTTCTTCAAAGTGATAATTTAATATTTTCTTCACATTTTTATTTTCTTCAGCGCAAAACGACCACCATATACACACAAAGTCGCAAATGAACTTTGACATTTAACAACCGAGGCGAGGAGAGTAGAGGGGAAAGGGATCACAGCAATAATAACAAAATGGCCTAAGCGCCATTCCTTTTTTACGTATTGCACTGTGATCTTGTATTCACTTCACAGAAAATAACACTGCGTGTGTAATATTCATTAGAAAGTCAAAATAATATCTTTCACTATTTAATTTATTTATTTTAATGGGCTAACGGCAACTTGCAGTGCCCGGTGATGCACGCACAAGTAAATATACTTATTATAGAATATATAACGTACGACGACGAAGGTTGTTTGTGTATGCGCGGTAGTTCGTTCGTAGATTGGAACGGCGTGGCCAGTGTTGCCTATGATTTTTTTAAGACGCCGTGTACGTCCGGTAAAAAGCCCTTTTCGAAGGCTGGCCTTACAAAGCCGGAGTAGAGCGCTCTGAATTATTAAACTGTATTCATATTCTGAATGCCGGCACTCGGCACATTGCCTCACACTCTTCTGGATAATTCAGATTGACCAGTGGTCACGTGTTTCTGGGCTCAGGCGAACATCTTGGCAGAAACGTCAAATTATGGAACAAGAATTAATTAATACTCATCGCACTAGTTTTAATTTTTGTAATAAAATTAAAACGCAAACGAATAGGTACACTGGCTTCATCCTGTTAACATTTATACACAAAATTATTTTTTTCGTGTCAGACATTACCACGAGTTCATAATCTGATTCCGTTGTGTGTGTGCTCAACTCTGAGAATGTACAAAAAATACATGAATTTATAATTATAAATATTCCGATCTGGAATCCATAACGTTGGTCAGAATGACTCTGACAGCTAATCTGAAAAAGTCAGAAAGTAAAGTCAAATGGCCGTTGGAGCTGATTGGCAGAGTAAATGCTCCAAGATGAAGCCTTGGCAGGGATAGAGTTTGGAGAGTGTGTGTCACAAAAGACGTGTGGCACGGGGGGACTGCCGCGGTAAAGCTATTGCATAGCATTTTTTATCAACATCATCATTACAGCTCATATACGTCCCCACCGAGGGGCTCGAGCCTACCCTAAATCAGGGCGATTAGGCCTCAGTCAACCACGCGGGCCCAGTGCGGGTTGGTCGACTTCACACACAACCTTCGAGTTTCTTCGCAGGCGTGTGCAGGTTTCCTCACGATGTTTTCCTTCACCGTTAAAGCAATCGGTAAGTATATGTACGTAAGTTTTTGAAAAACTGATTGGTATATTGGCCGTCCAGATTTGAACCCGGTACCTCTGGTTAGATGGACCGAGTCGTTACCGGTTGAGCCACCGACGCTTTTTATCAACATAAGCAATTATAATTATTTATTTATTTTTTATTTATGCTGTATTTACCAGTACCATATGGTTCTTGGGGCGCAGGATGTTTATGTAATAAATTAACACTAAGAAAGTTCATCATCATTATCATCATTATCAGCCGCCATCATCATCATCGCCTTCATCAATCGCTTTCAATCGCCATCATCAATCGCTATCGCCATCGCCATCATCATCATCATGGATAGATAGATGGCACTGTAAGTTTTTTAGAACTCAATATATGTTTTTTAGGGGTGTCAGGTTTTATTTTCGTTACGACATTTCTTAATTTGGTCCCTTCAAAGCCCGCGATGAAAGCTATATAATAGCTTAAAAAGTTCACATTAAATACTGTCACAATATTAATAGGTTACAGACGACGATTAAATTAATTAAATAGAACGAAGACAGAAAAACGAAACAGAAAGAAAAAATAGGAACCCGCTACAGTAGTTATTTTACCACCGATTACATTACCAAAAATCCATGTTATGATAGAGTGGTCCTGAATACATACTGCTTGACAAGGTGCATAGTTTAGAATACGAGTATAACATTTAATACAATTTTAACAGGGGTAGTTAAACTCTCGAGTGGCGACCGCACACCAGATGACGTAGCATAGGCAGGCCTCATTGGTAGATCGACGAACTGTTGAATGTTGCGGTAAGCTGCTGGATGCGGGTAGCACAGGGCTGATTATACAAATCTTTGGGAGAGGCCTTGTCCAGCAGTGGAAGTCTTTCAACTGATATGATGATGAATTAATGTACGTATTCACTAATGTTTCCCTACTCAATCTTATCAGAACTTTTTAGAATTAGACCTGTTCTTTTATCATCACCAGGCGCATCGAATTGAAAATAAATAACTGAAATACCTGAAAATAATTTAAACCTCCTCATTTAGTTCAATGGGGAATATGCATGATTTTTTTTGCTTTAATAAAAGCTCATTCATATAAGAAACGCAATACAAAAATATTATTGAATAACTATAAAAATAACCAATATAATAAGCATTAAATATTTGTCTCTATCTCTTTCTAGCAAATCAGAATGTAGCATATAGTGTGTTTTAGTCGTCACATTTACATATCAGATCTCTCTGTCTAATTAGTAGTTGAAAATGCGTATATCTTCTGTATTTCTTGGCCGATTTAAATTTTCATTTCACTTTTTGACATTGGTTTTTTACGGAAAAAAAATCATGCATATTTAAATTCTCAAAACATTTTTTTGTCTTGAAATGATTCAATAAAGAACCAAAGTCCGAACCTTCACTTCTTCCCAAATCAAAAGTCTGCCTGTAGTCCGACGACTACGAAGGGCTTTTGTTTTGCTTACTTCTACTGGACAATACGTATTCACGTTAAAAACATATTATGTGGACACTTTTTTTGCTGAAACATTTTAAACACTGAAAGCCGTAGAACACGGTAATTGCCATAATATTGGCAACACTGCCGCGGCACTGTTGATTCTGCGTATTCTTCCTTTCTGTGATTCTGCGTACAATAGGTACGATACGTATGGTACATGATGAGACGTCCAGTGACCTAATACATAGTCCATTCCACCAAGAGCTCCATTAATACCTATACTCATAGAAAACCAAGAGTGTCCTGTAAATCTGTACTTTATCAAGCCACTGAGCACTTGTATAATCATTACTGATATGATTAAATGGTGCTCAGTGATTGATTAACCAGTCTAGGAGGAGCTGAAGAAAAATGAATTTATCATAAAAACATGTTTTTAAGAATTAGAGAACATTTGGATTATGTTTCATGAGCAGATATTTCAATTTTACTTGAAAATCGTGAAATCCTACACATTCGTGAACTGAGTTATACTTAAGTATGTAATATAAATCATCGCATGGCCAAGTTTATAGTCAGGGCTATGAATACCGCAAAAAGTGATGGACGGACATGGAAAATCGATAGCAGTCGTCGTCGGCCGTGGCGTCGTAGCTGAAAAATAGTGCGCGCCACACCCTGTCTAGTCCCCGCGCCTCTCCCCGCTTCTACTATATTTATAGAAAAAGTAGCGCCGTCTAATAAATTAAAGTCGTTTATTCTGTAGGTACCTACACAACACCCCTTGTACCGGTTTCTTTTAATTAAAAATTTGTGTTTGGCTGCACCGCACATGATGGACCGCAGTGAAGATAGCACCCCACTTTGCCGGACCCCTTTTTGTTGTGTATGCTGTGAACACGCCCTTACTATAAGGGGGTTAGCACCCTTAATCTTACTTAATTTACCAATAATCGACACTACCGTACAAATAAAAGATTTCAACTGTCAGAAGCCTTTCTTTTCATCTTTGTCCATATCCTACCTTGATTAATAGTTCAGTCAATCTATAATATATAGCTCAGGTACCTACCTAAATAAACAAACGCACAGCACAGACGAATTATTGTAAAGTGGATAACTGAATATCAGCGTAAGTATCTACCTACCTATCAAGCAATAACGGAAGGATTTCACTACGAAAACAAAGCTTACTTTTGATCACGCACGAATAAACAACAGTTTCCTCAAATCGTTACTCAAGTGAATTGTAACTACTTTGAAAGAGATAGATAAGTACGGCTCCCTATTAAAATACATGAGGTGAAGTTGGTAAGACATATGTCGGCATGTTGAACAGGCTCTGCTGAATCGTTTAAGAGACAGAGCGACTCCAGATAATGTTCATATTTTTGAGATATTTGCGTCTGAACTTTTCATGTACAGCCAATTTTTTGAAAAAAATAAAGAACAAGTTTAAGTTACTTTGCATGAAGTGAAGTGGGTAAGACATATGTCGGCATGTTGAACAGGCTCTGCTGAATCGTTTAAAAGACAGAGCGACTCCAGTTCATGTACATATTTTAAAGATATTTACGTCCAAACTTTATTTGTGTAGTCGATTTTCCAAAAAATTTAACTCCTCTTTTAGGTACTTTGCATGAGGTGAAGTGGGTGAGACATATGTCGGCATGTTGAAGAGGCTCTGCTGAATCGTATAAGAGATAGAGCGACTCCAGTTAATGTTCATATTTTTGAGATATTTGCGTCTGAAGTTTTTATATGAAGTCGAATTTTTCAAAAAATTGAACTCCACTTTTACGTACTTTGCATGAGGTGAAGTAGGTAAGACACATGTCGGCATGTAGAACAGGCACTGCTGAATCGTTAAGGAGACAGAGCGACTCCAGTTAATGTTCATATTTTTAAGATATTTACGTCTAAACTTCATTTGAGTAGTCGGTTTTCCAAAAAATTGAACTCCTCTTTTAGGTACTTTGCATGAGGTGAAGTGGGTGAGACATATGTCGGCATGTTGAACAGGCTCTGCTGAATCGTATAAGAGACAAAGCGACTCCAGTTAATGTTCATATTTTTAAGATATTTACGTCTAAACTTTATTTGTGTAGTCGATTTTCCAAAAAATTGAACTCCTCTTTTAGGTACTTTGCATGAGGTGAAGTGGGTGAGACATATGTCGGCATGTTGAAGAGGCTCTGCTGAATCGTATAAGAGATAGAGCGACTCCAGTTAATGTTCATATTTTTGAGATATTTGCGTCTGAAGTTTCTATATGAAGTCGAATTTTTCAAAATATTTAACTTCACTTTTAGGTACTTTGCATGAAGTGAAGTGGGTAAGACATATCTCGGCATGTAGAACAGGCACTGTTGAATCGTTAAGGAGACAGAGCGACTCCAGTTAATGTTCATATTTTTAAGATATTTACGTCTAAACTTTATTTGAGTAGTCGATTTTCCAAAAAATTGAACTCCTCTTTTAGGTACTTTGCATGAGGTGAAGTGGGTGAGACATATGTCGGCAAGTTGAACAGGCTCTGCTGAATCGTATAAGAGACAGAGCGACTCCAGTTAATGTTCATATTTTTAAGATATTTACGTCTAAACTTTATTTGTGTAGTCGATTTTCCAAAAAATTGAACTCCTCTTTTAGGTACTTTGCATGAGGTGAAGTGGGTGAGACATATGTAGGCATGTTGAAGAGGCACTGCTGAATCGTATAAGAGATAGAGCGACTCCAGTTAATGTTCATATTTTTGAGATATTTGCGTCTGAAGTTTCTATATGAAGTCGAATTTTTCAAAATATTGAACTCCACTTTTAGGTACTTTGCATGAAGTGAAGTGGGTAAGACATATCTCGGCATGTAGAACAGGTACTGCTGAATCGTTAAGGAGACAGAGCGACTCCAGTTAATGTTCATATTTTTAAGACATTTACGTCTAAACTTTATTTGAGTAGTCGATTTTCCAAAAAATTGAACTCCTCTTTTAGGTACTTTGCATGAGGTGAAGTGGGTGAGACATATGTCGGCATGTTGAACAGGCCCTGCTGAATCGTATAAGAGACAGAGCGACTCCAGTTAATGTTCATATTTTTAAGATATTTACGTCTAAACTTTATTTGAGTAGTCGATATTCCAAAAAATTGAACTCCTCTTTTAGGTACTTTGCATGAGGTGAAGTGGGTGAGACATATGTCGGCATGTTGAACAGGCTCTGCTAAATCGTATAAGAGACAGAGCGACTCCAGTTAATGTTCATATTTTTAAGATATTTGCGTCTGAAGTTTCTATATGAAGTCGAATTTTTCAAAAAATTGAACTCCACTTTTACGTACTTTGCATGAGGTGAAGTAGGTAAGCCACATGTCGGCATGTTGAACAGGCTCTGCTGAATCGTATAAGAGATAGAGCGACTCCAGTTAATGTTCATATTTTTGAGATATTTGCGTCTGAAGTTTCTATATGAAGTCGAATTTTTCAAAATATTGAACTCCACTTTTAGGTACTTTGCATGAAGTGAAAAGGGTAAGACATATCTCGGCATGTTGAACAGGCACTGCTGAATCGTTTAAGAGATAGAGCGACTCCAGATAATGTTCATATTTTTGAGATATTTGCGTCTGAACTTTTCATGTACAGCCAATTTTTTGAAAAAAATAAAGAACAAGTTTAAGTTACTTTGCATGAGGTGAAGTAGGTAAGACACATGTCGGTATGTTGAACAGGCTCTGCTGAATCGTATAAAAGATACAGCGACTCCAGTTAATGTTCATATTTTTGAGATATTTGCGTCTGAAGTTTCTATATGAAGTCGAATTTTTCAAAATATTGAACTCCACTTTTAGGTACTTTGCATGAAGTGAAGTGGGTAAGACATATCTCGGCATGTTGAACAGGCACTGCTGAATCGATTAAGAGACAGAGCGACTCCAGTTAATGTTCATATTTTTGATTTATTTACGTATAAACTTTGTTTGTGTAGTCGATTTTCCAAAAAATTGAACTCCTCTTTTAGGTACTTCGCATGAGGTGAAGTGGGTGAGACATATGTCGGCATGTTGAAGAGGCTCTGCTGAATCGTATAAGAGATAGAGCGACTCCACTTAATGTTCATATTTTGAAGATATTTACGTCTAAACTGTATTTGTGTAGTCGATTTTCCAAAAAATTGAACTCCTCTTTTAGGTACTTTGCATGAGGTGAAGTGGGTGAGACATATGTCGGCATGTTGAAGAGGCTCTGCTGAATCGTATAAGAGATAGAGCGACTCCAGTTAATGTTCATATTTTTGAGATATTTGCGTCTGAAGTTTCTATATGAAGTCGAATTTTTCAAAATATTTAACTCCACTTTTAGGTACTTTGCATGAAGTGAAGTGGGTAAGACATATCTCGGCATGTAGAACAGGCACTGCTGAATCGTTAAGGAGACAGAGCGACTCCAGTTAATGTTCATATTTTTAAGATATTTACGTCTAAACTTTATTTGAGTAGTCGATTTTCCAAAAAATTGAACTCCTCTTTTAGGTACTTTGCATGAGGTGAAGTGGGTGAGACATATGTCGGCATGTTGAAGAGGCTCTGCTGAATCGTATAAGAGACAGAGCGACTCCAGTTAATGTTCATATTTTTAAGATATTTACGTCTAAACTTTATTTGTGTAGTCGATATTCAAAAAAATTGAACTCCACTTTTAGGTACTTTGCATGAGGTGAAGTGGGTAAGACACATGTCGGCATGTTGAACAGGCTCTGCTGAATCGTTTAAAAGACAGAGCGACTCCAGTTAATGTTCATATTTTTGATTTATTTACGTATAAACGTTGTTTCTGTAGTCGATTTTCCAAAAAATTGAACTCCTCTTCTAGGTACTTTGCATGAGGTGAAGTGGGTAAGACACATGTCGGCATGTTAAACTGGCTCTGCTGAATCGATTAAGACACAGAGCGACTCCATTTAATGTTCATATTTTTAAGATATTTACGTCTAAACTTTAGGAGTTCAATTTTTTGGAAAATCGACTACAGAAACAACGTTTATACATAAATAAATCAAAAATATGAACATTAACTGGAGTCGCTCTGTACTTTAAACGATTCAGCAGAGCCTGTTCAACATGGCGACATGTGTCTCACCCACTTCACCTCTTGCAAAGTACCTAAATGTGTAGTTCAAAATTTTGAAAAATTTGACTTCATATAGAAATTTCAGACGCAAATATCTCAAAAATATGAACATTAACTGGAGTCGCTCTGTCAATTATACGATTCAGCAGAGCCTCTCCAACATGCCGACATATGTCTTACCAACTTCACCTCATGCAAAGTACCTAAAAGAGGAGTTCAATTTTTTGGAAAATCGACTACACAAATAAAGTTTAAACGTAAATATCTTAAAAATATGAACATTAACTGGAGTCGCTCTGTGTCTTAAACGATTCAGCAGAGCCTGTTCAACATGCCTACATATGTCTTACCCACTTCACCTCATGCAAAGTATCTAAAAGAGGAGTTTAATTTTTTTGAAAATCGACTACACAAATAAAGTTTAGACGTAAATATCTTAAAAATATGAACATTAACTGGAGTCGCTCTGTACTTTAAACGATTCAGAAGAGCCTGTTCAACATGCCGACATGTGTCTTACCCACTTCACCTCTTGCAAAGTACCTAAATGTGGAGTTCAATTTTTTGAAAAATTCGACTTCATATAGAACATTCAGACGCAAATATCTAAAAATATGAACATTAACTGGAGTCTATTTGTACTTTAAACGATTCAGCAGAGCCTGTTCAACATGCCGACATATGTCTTACCCACTTCACCTCATGCAAAGTACCTAAAAGTGGAGTTCAATTTTTTTGAAAATCGACTACACAAATAAAGTTTAGACGTAAATATCTTAAAAATATGAACATTAACTGGAGTCGCCCTGTGTCTTAAACGATTCAGCAGAGCCTGTTTAACATGCCGACATGTGTCTTACCCACTTCACCTCATGCAAAGTACCTAGAAGAGGAGTTCAATTTTTTGGAAAATCGACTACAGAGACAACGTTTATACGTAAATAAATCAAAAATATGAACATTAACTGCAGTCGCTCTGTCTTTTAAACGATTCAGCAGAGCCTGTTCAACATGCCGACATGTGTCTTACCCACTTCACCTCATGCAAAGTACCTAAAAGTGGAGTTCAATTTTTTTGAAAATCGACTACACATATAAAGTTTAGTCGTAAATATCTTAAAAATATGAACATTAACTGGAGTCGCTCTGTACTTTAAACGATTCAGCAGAGCCTGTTCAACATGCCGACATTTGTCTTACCCACTTCACCTCTTGCAAAGTACCTAAATGTGGAGTTCAATTTTTTGAAAAATTCGACTTCATATAGAAATTTCAGACGCAAATATCTCAAAAATATGAACATTAACTGGAGTCGCTTTGTACTTTAAACGATTCAGCAGAGCCTGTTCAACATGCCGACATGTGTCTTACCCACTTCACCTCTTGCAAAGTACCTAAATGTGGAGTTCAACATTTTTTGAAAAATTCGACTTCATATAGAATCTTCAGACGCAAATATCTCAAAAATATGAACATTAAGTGGAGTCGTTCTGTCTCTTATACGATTCAGCAGAGCCTGTTTAACATGCTGACATGTGTCTTACCCACTTCACCTCATGCAAAGTACCTAAAAGTGGAGTTCAATTTTTTTGAAAATCGACTACACAAATAAAGTTTAGACGTAAATATCTTAAAAATATGAACATTAACTGGAGTCGCTCTGTACTTTAATCGATTCAGCAGAGCCTGTTCAACATGCCGACATGTGTCTAACCCACTTCACCTCATGCAAAGTACCTAAAAGTGGAGTTCAATTTTTTTGATAATCGACTACACATATAAAGTTTAGACGTAAATATCTTAAAAATTTGAACATTAACTGGAGTCGCTCTGTACTTTAAACGATTCAGCAGAGCCTGTTTAACATGCCGACATGTGTCTTACCCACTTCACCTCTTGGAAAGTACCTAAAAGTGGAGTTCAATTTTTTGAAAAATTCGACTTCATATAGAATCTTCAGACGCAAATATCTCAAAAATATGAACATTAACTGGAGTCGTTCTGTCTCTTATACGATTCAGCAGAGCCTGTTTAACATGCCGACATGTGTCTTACCAACTTCACCTCATGCAAAGTACCTAAAAGAGGAGTTCAATTTTTTGGAAAATCGACTACACACATAAAGTTTAAACGTAAATATCTTAAAAATATGAACATTAACTGGAGTCGCTCTGTGTCTTAAACGATTCAGCAGATCATGTTTAACATGCCGACATGTGTCTTACCCACTTCACCTCATGCGAAGTACCTAAAAGAGGAGTTCAATTTTTTGAAAAATCGACTACACAAACAAAGTTTATACGTAAATAAATCAAAAATATGAACATTAACTGTAGTCGCTCTGTCTCTTAAACGATTCAGCAGGGCCTGTTCAACATGCCGACATGTGTCTTACCTACTTCACCTCTTGCAAAGTACCTAAAAGTGGAGTTCAATTTTTTGAAAAATTCGACTTCATATAGAAAGTTCAGACGCAAATATCTCAAAAATATGAACATTAACTGGAGTCGCTCTGTCACTTATACGATAAAGCAGAGCCTGTTTAACATGCCGACATGTGTCTTACCCACTTCACCTCATGCAAAGTACCTAAAAGAGGAGTTCAATTTTTTTGAAAATCGACTACACAAATAAAGTTTAGACGTAAATATCTTAAAAATATGAACATTAACTGGAGTCGCTCTGTACTTTAAACGATTCAGCAGAGCCTGTTCAACATGGCGACATGTGTCTCACCCACTTCACCTCTTGCAAAGTACCTAAATGTGTAGTTCAAAATTTTGAAAAATTCGACTTCATATAGAAATTTCAGACGCAAATATCTCAAAAATATGAACATAAACTGGAGTCGCTCTGTCAATTATACGATTCAGCAGAGCCTCTTCAACATGCCGACATATGTCTTACCAACTTCACCTCATGCAAAGTATCTAAAAGTGGAGATTAATTTTTTTGAAAATCGACTACACAAATAAAGTTTAGACGTAAATTTCTTAAAAATATGAACATTACCTGGAGTCGCTCTGTACTTTAAATGATTCAGCAGAGCCTGTTCAACATGCCGACATGTGTCTTACCCACTTCACCTCATACGAAGTACCTAGAAGAGGAGTTCAATTTTTTGGAAAATCGACTACAGAAACAACGTTTATACGTAAATTAATCAAAAATATGAACATTAACTGGACTCGCTCTGTCTCTTAAACGATTTAGCAGAGCCTGTTCAACATGCCGACATGTGTCTTACCCACTTCACCTCTTGCAAAGTACCTAAATGTGGAGTTCAATTTTTTGAAAAATTCGACTTCATATAGAAATTTCAGACGCAAATATCTCAAAAATATGAACATTAACTGGAGTCGCTTTGTACTTTAAACGATTCAGCAGAGCCTGTTAAACATGCCGACATATGTCTTACCCACTTCACCTCATGCAAAGTACCTAAAAGAGGAGTTCAATTTTTTTGAAAATCGACTACACAAATAAAGTTTAAACGTAAATATCTTAAAAATATGAACATTAACTGGAGTCGCTCTGTGTCTTAAACGATTCAGCAGAGCCTGTTCAACATGCCGACATGTGTCTTACCAACTTCACCTCTTGCAAAGTACCTAAAAGTGGAGTTCAATTTTTTGAAAAAATCGACTTCATATAGAAACTTCAGACGCAAATATCTCAAAAATATGAACATTAACTGGAGTCGCTCTGTTTCTTATACGATTAAGCAGAGCCTGTTTAACATGCCGACATGTGTCTTACCCACTTCACCTCATGCGAAGTACCTAAAAGAGGATTCCAAATTTTTTGGAAAATCGACTACACAAACAAAGTTTATACGTAAAAAAATCAAAAATATGAACATTAACTGGAGTCGCTCTGTGTCTTAAACGATTCAGCAGGGCCTGTTTAACATGCCGACATGTGTCTTACCCACTTCACCTCATGCAAAGTACCTAAAAGAGGAGTTCAATTTTTTTGAAAATCGACTACACAAATAAAGTTTAAACGTAAATATCTTAAAAATATGAACATTAACTGGAGTCGCTCTGTGTCTTAAACGATTCAGCAGAGCCTGTTCAACATGCCGACATGTGTCTTACCAACTTCACCTCTTGCAAAGTACCTAAAAGTGGAGTTCAATTTTTTGAAAAAATCGACTTCATATAGAAACTTCAGACGCAAATATCTCAAAAATATGAACATTAACTGGAGTCGTTCTGTCTCTTATACGATTCAGCCGAGCCTGTTTAACATGCCGACATGTGTCTTACCCACTTCACCTCATGCAAAGTACCTAAAAGTGGAGTTCAATTTTTTTGAAAATCGACTACACAAATAAAGTTTAGACGTAAATATCTTAAAAATATGAACATTAACTGGAGTCGATCTGTACTTTAAACGATTCAGCAGAGCCTGTTCAACATGGCGACATGTGTCTCAACCACTTCACCTCTTGCAAAGTACCTAAATGTGTAGTTCAAAATTTTGAAAAATTCGACTTCATATAGAAATTTCAGACGCAAATATCTCAAAAATATGAACATTAACTGGAGTCGCTCTGTCAATTATACGATTCAGCAGAGCCTCTTCAACATGCCGACATATGTCTTACCAACTTCACCTCATGAAAAGTACCTAAAAGAAGAGTTCAATTTTTTGGAAAATCGACTACACAAATAAAGTTTAAACGTAAATATCTTAAAAATATGAACATTAACTGGAGTCGCTCTGTGTCTTAAACGATTCAGCAGAGCCTGTTCAACATGCCGACATATGTCTTACCCACTTTACCTCATGCAAAGTATCTAAAAGAGGAGTTTAATTTTTTTGAAAATCGACTACACAAATAAAGTTTAGACGTAAATATCTTAAAAATATGAACTGGAGTCGCTCTGTACTTTAAACGATTCAGCAGAGCCTGTTCAACATGCCGACATGTGTCTTACCCACTTCACCTCTTGCAAAGTACCTAAATGTGGAGTTCAATTTTTTGAAAAATTCGACTTCATATAGAACATTCAGACGCAAATATCTCAAAAATATGAACATTAACTGGAGTCGATTTGTACTTTAAACGATTCAGCAGAGCCTGTTCAACATGCCGACATATGTCTTACCCACTTCACCTCATGCAAAGTACCTAAAAGTGGAGTTCAATTTTTTTGAAAATCGACTACACAAATAAAGTTTAGACGTAAATATCTTAAAAATATGAACATTAACTGGAGTCGCCCTGTGTCTTAAACGATTCAGCAGAGCCTGTTTAACATGCCGACATGTGTCTTACCCACTTCACCTCATGCAAAGTACCTAGAAGAGGAGTTCAATTTTTTGGAAAATCGACTACAGAGACAACGTTTATACGTAAATAAATCAAAAATATGAACATTAACTGCAGTCGCTCTGTCTTTTAAACGATTCAGCAGAGCCTGTTCAACATGCCGACATGTGTCTCACCCACTTCACCTCATGCACCGCATTGAAGATAGCACCCCACTTTGCCGGACCCCTTTTTGTTGTGTATGCTGTGAACACGCCCTTACTATAAGTGCTACCCTTAATCTTACTTAATTTACCAATAATCGACACTACCGTACAAATAAAAGAATTTCAACTGTCAGAAGCCTTTCTTTTCATCTTTGTCCATATCCTACCTTGATTAATAGTTCAGTCAATCTATAATATATAGCTGAGGTACATACCTAAATAAACAAACGCACAGCACAGACGAATTATTGTAAAGTGGATAACTGAATATCAGCGTAAGTATCTACCTACCTATCAAGCAATAACGGAAGGATTTCACTACGAAAACAAAGCTTACTTTTGATCACGCACGAATAAACAACAGTTTCCTCAAATCGTTACTCAAGTGAATTGTAACTACTTTGAAAGAGATAGATAAGAACGGCTCCCTATTAAAATACATGAGGTGAAGTTGGTAAGACATATGTCGGCATGTTGAACAGGCTCTGCTGAATCGTTTAAGAGACAGAGCGACTCCAGATAATGTTCATATTTTTGAGATATTTGCGTCTGAACTTTTCATGTACAGCCAATTTTTTGAAAAAAATAAAGAACAAGTTTAAGTTACTTTGCATGAAGTGAAGTGGGTAAGACATATGTCGGCATGTTGAACAGGCTCTGCTGAATCGTTTAAAAGACAGAGCGACTCCAGTTAATGTACATATTTTAAAGATATTTACGTCCAAACTTTATTTGTGTAGTCGATTTTCCAAAAAATTGAAATCCTCTTTTAGGTACTTTGCATGAGGTGAAGTGGGTGAGACATATGTCGGCATGTTGAAGAGGCTTTGCTGAATCGTATAAGAGATAGAGCGACTCCAGTAAATGTTCATATTTTTGAGATATTTGCGTCTGAAGTTTCTATATGAAGTCGAATTTTTCAAAAAATTGAACTCCACTTTTACGTACTTTGCATGAGGTGAAGTAGGTAAGACACATGTCGGCATGTAGAACAGGCACTGCTGAATCGTTAAGGAGACAGAGCGTTTCCAGTTAATGTTCATATTTTTAAGATATTTACGTCTAAACTTTATTTGAGTAGTCGATTTTCCAAAAAATCGAACTCCTCTTTTAGGTACTTTGCATGAGGTGATGTGGGTGAGACATATCTCGGCATGTAGAACAGGTACTGCTGAATCGTTAAGGAGACAGAGCGACTCCAGTTAATGTTCATATTTTTAAGATATTTACGTCTAAACTTTATTTGTGTAGTCGATTTTCCAAAAAATTGAACTCCTCTTTTAGGTACTTTGCATGAGGTGAAGTGGGTGAGACATATGTCGGCATGTTGAAGAGGCTCTGCTTAATCGTATAAGAAATAGAGCGACTCCAGTTAATGTTAATATTTATGAGATATTTGCGTCTGAATTTTCTATATGAAGTCGAATTTTTCAAAATATTGAACTCCACTTTTAGGTACTTTGCATGAAGTGAAGTGGGTAAGACACATGTCGGCATGTAGAACAGGCACTGCTGAATCGTTAAGGAGACAGAGCGACTCCAGTTAATGTTCATATTTTTAAGATATTTACGTCTAAACTTTATTTGAGTAATCGATATTCCAAAAAATTGAACTCCTCTTTTAGGTACTTTGCATGAGGTGAAGTGGGTGAGACATATGTCGGCATGTTGAACAGGCTCTGCTGGATCGTATAAGAGACAGAGCGACTCCAGTTAATGTTCATATTTTTAAGATATTTACGTCTAAACTTTATTTGTGTAGTCGATTTTCCAAAAAATTGAACTCCTCTTTTAGGTACTTTGCATGAGGTGAAGTGGGTGAGACATATGTCGGCATGTTGAAGAGGCTCAACATGCTCAACATGTTCAACATGCCGACATGTGTCTTACCAACTTACCTCATGCAAAGTACGTAAAAGTGGAGTTCAATTTTTTTTAAAATTCGACTTCATATAGAAACTTCAGACGCAAATATCTCAAAAATATGAACATTAACTGGAGTCGCTCGTTCTCTTATACGATTCAGCAGAGCCTCTTTAACATGCCGACATATGTCTCACCCACTTCACCTCATGCAAAGTACCTAAAAGAGGAGTTCAATTTTTTGGAAAATCGACTACACAAATAAAGTTTAGACGTAAATATCTTAAAAATATGAACATTAACTGGAGTCGCTCTGTCTCTTAAACGATTTAGCAGTGCCTGTTCTACATGCCGAGATATGTCTTACCCACTTCACTTCATGCAAAGTACCTAAAAGTGGAGTTCAATATTTTGAAAAATTCGACTTCATATAGAAACTTCAGACGCAAATATCTCAAAAATATGAACATTAACTGGAGTCGCTCTATCTCTTATACGATTCAGCAGAGCCTCTTCAACATGCCGACATATGTCTCACCCACTTCACCTCATGCAAAGTACCTAAATGAGTAGTTCAATTTTTTGGAAAATCGACTACACAAACAAAGTTTATATGTAAATAAATCAAAAATATGAACATTAACTGGAGTCGCTCTGTGTCTTAAACGATTCAGCAGTGCCTGTTCTACCTGCCAAGATATGTCTTACCCTTTTCACTTCATGCAAAGTACCTAAAAGTGGAGTTCAATATTTTGAAAAATTCGACTTCATATAGAAACTTCAGACGCAAATGTCTCAAAAATATGAACATTAACTGGAGTCGCTCTATCTCTTATACGATTCAGCAGAGCCTGTTCAACATGCCGACATGTGGCTTACCTACTTCACCTCATGCAAAGTACGTAAAAGTGGAGTTTAATTTTTTGAAAAATTCGACTTCATATAGAAACTTCAGACGCAAATGTCTCAAAAATATGAACATTAACTGGAGTCGCTCTATCTCTTATACGATTCAGCAGAGCCTCTTCAACATGCCGACATATGTCTCACCCACTTCACCTCATGCAAAGTACCTAAAAGAGGAGTTCAATTTTTTGGAAAATCGACTACACAAATAAAGTTTGGATGTAAATATCTTTAAAATATGTACATTAACTGGAGTCGCTCTGTCTTTTAAACGATTCAGCAGAGCCTGTTCAACATGCCGACATATGTCTTACCCACTTCACTTCATGCAAAGTAACTTAAACTTGTTCTTTATTTTTTTCAAAAAATTGGCTGTACATGAATAGTTCAGACGCAAATATCTCAAAAATATGAACATTATCTGGAGACGCTCTGTCTCTTAAACGATTCAGCAGAGCCTGTTCAACATGCCGACATATGTCTTACCAACTTCACCTCATGTATTTTAATAGGGAGCCGTACTTATCTATCTCTTTCAAAGTAGTTACAATTCACTTGAGTAACGATTTGAGGAAACTGTTGTTTATTCGTGCGTGATCAAAAGTAAGCTTTGTTTTCGTAGTGAAATCCTTCCGTTATTGCTTGATAGGTAGGTAGATACTTACGCTGATATTCAGTTATCCACTTTACAATAATTCGTCTGTGCTGTGCGTTTGTTTATTTAGGTAGGTACCTGAGCTATATATTATAGATTGACTGAACTATTAATCAAGGTAGGATATGGACAAAGATGAAAAGAAAGGCTTCTGACAGTTGAAAATCTTTTATTTGTACGGTAGTGTCGATTATTGGTAAATTAAGTAAGATTAAGGGTGCTAACCCCCTTATAGTAAGGGCGTGTTCACAGCATACACAACAAAAAGGGGTCCGGCAAAGTGGGGTGCTATCTTCACTGCGGTACATGATGGTAAGTGCCGATGCAGCCGAGGTTGTAACACGCAATCTCAAGTAGTGCCTATTGACTCTCGTCTTGAACATTCCTAAATTATACGGTTTACGTTAACGAACGGGAAAATATTTCCCACTCACTCGACACACCATGTTCATGGAGCTGTGTATAAATACGAGTGGGTTTTACCGGTTCGTAAGTTTTTAACCGGTTGACAGAGCAGGGGGTTGTACGCATGTAAGGGAATAGACGGCATCGAATACCTACTAAAGTATCTTGTAAATCATCACTGGCTATGATTATTCTATGATCACTTACAGTTGAAGGTCGATGATAGTGTGACTAGCATAAACAAAAAAAAAAATATAACAGAACATAACGATTTAGTGCCAATTTCGAGTAGTGATATTTGTTTACATTGTTGGAAAATTCCATTGAAAGGTACTCTAAATAGAGGCGTTAGTACTAATATATATACTGTGGTAGAGGCGAAAGTATTTAAGAATCCAGCGCCCCAGGTACAAAAAAAATCCGCCCCTATAAATGACAAAAAACCGGCCAAGTGCGAGCCGGAGTTGCGCGTTTAGGGACACATGATAAACGTTACCTTGTATACTCTAACATTCTGTTTGCATGTTCGTAGTGGTTCGTCACCCTCATTACCGCGGAAAACGTAGCGTAGGCAGGCCTCCCACGCGGTGGACCGACGACCTGGTGAGGATCGCGGGAAGCCGATGGATGCGGGCAGCGCAGGACCGGTCGTCATGGAAATCCTTGGGGGAGGCCTTTGTCCAGCAGTGGACCATTTGATGATTACCGTTAGTCCGACTCGCACTTGGCTAGCTTTGTTATTTTTTAGGTGAAACAAACCCCCGGCCGCCCCTCACCTCTTGCCGCCCCGGGCCAAGTGCCCCTATGTCCATAGGGTAAATATGCATCTGACTTTATGTAGGAAGATGTTACCGCTAATGTGCGAAGTTCAAAGAATCCATACCAATCCATTACCTTAGCCACTGTTCGGGACAAAGAGGCGATGACTGCATCAAAAATAAATTATCAACACTAAACTCTCCTATTGAAATTTTAAAAACCTTACTCGCTTTGATTTCTATTTTGAACCGCCCCCGTGGCATAATGGGTTAGTCCATTAGGTTCACACCAGGGTGTCGCGGGTTCGATTCCCGGCGGAGCATAACATTTATAAGATTCGGTTTGGTGGGTGGAAGGGCATTTTATTTTGCCGCCGGTAGAAATCATGCGACGTTGCCGTCTTGTTGCAAGATCCGAACGTCACGCGCAAGTTTACTGACCCCAGCCAGCTGTACGACGGTAGCTTTGCTATGTGGACTTTTTTAGACAAACTTAACTAATGATTGTGGGAAAACTAGTAAAGATTTTTATTTGAAAAAAAATTCTTATTTTTTTTCTCGTGTCTACATAACACCCCCTTAAGGCTTGCTCGGTATTAAAAAAACACCCTGTATAGATAGTACAGAGGGCGCGTCTACACCATATTCGCAATAAAACAAAATGTACCTACTAACTACCATGCATGAAACAAAACTAGATACTGGTCTGGTCATTTCTGCGCCCCTCCAGGGTCTGCGCCCTGTGCCTGGGCACCTCTGGCACCGACCTAGTTACGGCACTGTTTGCCGGTACGCTTCACCGCAAATTTAAACGGCGTTTGCGCCTTGCGAAAAAGCTGGCCTCTTCTTCAAGCAACGTTGCGTCTTGGTGTGAACTGACCGTAATAGCGCAGATTAGATAATAGTTACTGTGATATCGGCTTTGACGCTAACATTAGGCCACAGTATAATAAAGAGTGTGAACTGACCCTAATAGCACAGATTAGATAATAGTTACTGTGATATCGGCTTTGACGCCAACATTAGGCCACAGTATAATATAGAGTGTGAACTGACCCTAATAGCGCAGATTAGATAATAGTTACTGTGTGATATCGGCTTTGACGCTAACATTAGGCCACAGTATGTGAACTGACCCTAATAGCGCAGATTAGATATTAGTTACTGTGATATAGGTTTTGACGCTAACATTAGGCCACAGTATGTGAACTGACCCTAATAGCACAGATTAGATAATAGTTACTGTGATATCGGCTTTGACGCTAACATTAGGCCACAGTATAATAAAGAGTACTATTAGGCCATACACGGGGGCGAAGGGCCAAGTCCACTTTCAGAAGTTTCTCAAGCCGCCTATAAGTCATCTGAACGTCTTAACGACTGCCACCTATCGAAAGCCAACGGTCGAGAAAATTGCTACTAAAAGTCACCTTGCCTCAGGTCAGTTATCCTACGACAGCTTGTGCATATTAATTACGGTGCTGATAGCGAAAATTATTTCGGATTTGAAGATGACACCATAAATAATTTACTCATTCTTATGGACTTTAATCAAAATCCATTGAGTATTTTGCGCAAATAGGGAGGCAACAACTATTTTTAATAGGGTATTTGACGGTATCTTAAAAAAGTTTTTATTGTAAAATATTATTCACTAAATAGCATTTCTCCTACAGAAGCACAAAAACATATTAATTTGATATTTTAATTCATTTTAAATTTCATATTTACTAACCACTAAATTAGTTCGGCAACAAAGAATATAACGTCATAAGAAAGTAACATGAACAATTTCAGAACAAAATGTCTTTTTTGACAGTTGAAAAAAGTAACTCAAATGACTAGTAGTCAAATACCGGATTGTTATCTTTTAACTGATAATATTAGCGACAAATTATTTTTCGCAAAACTGTCAAGTCAATTACACAATAGTTGTTGCCTCCCTATTTGCGCAAAATACTCAATGGATTTCGATTAAAGTCCATAAGAATGAGAAAATTATTTATTTCTTTAGGCGGCGCTAGTGTGCTAATCGAACCACCTACTGTAGCTATATGTTACGATGGCGGGCGGCCGAAGCGATAATAGAGATGACATTCTCTTTGCCGCCTCAAATTTTCAAGAACTTATTTTTTTGAAAAGTGTAACGAAATCAGTTATTTTACCTCTTAAGATTTGTATATTGTTTGAAAGTGAATTTACAAGATATTTATACATGTTAGGAATATGAGGAGCACTAGTACAATGTACGTAAAGGACAATAGGTAACTACTTTTGAGCATCTAAATTTAAAAAAAATATAGACACAACATTTATAAATTATTTACTTACTTATAAGCTTTAAAAAAATATAAAATGACAAAATGTACCAAATGTTTTTTTTTAAATACCCATCCATGTACCCAAGCTTTGTATAAATACATAAATAAAATCACTATTTGAAAGTTATAAAATATAAAGACTTCATAAAATAATAATTATTGTACTTACAACTATTATAAATAATTTAACTTAACAATAAAAAGAATGCATTCACAAAAATAACAACAAGATTTTATAATCAAGGCACAAAAGGATTTTGTGGTGTACAGAATAGTCTCTGTTATTTTACATTAGGTTTAGAAATAAATTAACCCGGCGACAATGACGCTGGGTCATATTGACCCGAGCGATTTTCAATTGGGGAAATTTCGAAAAAAACATATTATAATGTTTATTGGTTTTCTCAGTAGCTGGAGATAAGACCTCAATTCATATGTTTTGTGTGAGCAAGTGCCAGTGAAGAATGGTAAAATCCCTTTTCTTGAATATAGAACGGCTACAGCTCCATACATTTTTGGTTCCAAAAGAGAAATTATTTTAGTTGCCCTATTAAGGTTTTTTTTATTCATAATTGGTAAACCCTTGGTAAGTGACGATGATGTCGAAGATAGAAGCGAGCTTACCAAGTTTTATGAGCGAGCTTACCTTCAAGCCGGAACACATCAATGTTACTAACACTAATGTTTGGCGGCAAGACTTAGATAAGATGGTGGTGGTAGCTAGAGGCGGGCTTAGAAAATGCCCTACCACCAACCAAACCGAGTCTTTCAAGTTGACCCCACCGGGAATCGAACCCGCGACCTCCTGGTGTGAAGCGAATGGAATAACCATTACGCTACGGAGGCGGTTGTTGCATTAAACCAAATTATAGTTTGATATCTAAATTAACTTAAACATCTTGTTACTACAATGACTTATGGTCATGCAATAGTTCTTACTTTGTTTTAAATTTGTTATAATTCAGCAGATAACCAGATAATTAAGAAAAAAAAACATTCGAGTCATATTGACCCAGCGTCATCGTCCGCGTTATTTTTTACCCGACATTGGCGCCGGGTTAATAGTTTTATGTACTTCCTTTTAAAACTTAACTAGTATCTAGTATCATGTGGACAATATAGTTTTTATGTCTTCAAATGACTTGTGCAATGCTTGGACGAACTCAGTACTATTGTTGTGTTGCCTGTAGCTGGTAACCGCTGCACCGAGTTTGTCGGCGAAGGCTGAGTAACTGAAACGAAATATTCTTTTAAGTACTGGCACATAGAAAATATGGCTGTTGGGGCTGTAAAGCGGTCGTTGTGTAGAGACCTGAGCCACACCCTGGACACTTCATACAATATGGGCCAGAAATGACATTTCAAAAAAGGAATGACGGAAGAAACAAAATGGCGTCGAAATCCTATACGTTCGGCAACCACACTGTAACCAATCTGTATCAATCTGAGTGACGAGCGGGTGAGATCGCAATCTAGAGAGCGGCAGGGACTGTCCATACTGTATGTTAGTACTAATATAATATATACTTTGCCTGAGCTGTGATTACACTTGTTCTTGTTCCCTTTCGCGTTTAATTTCATTTTCAACAGCGCATGCCCCTTGGCGTTGGCGAAGAGGCATACTCATTGCATGTGTGACCCTCTCTCCCTCTTCTTGACAGAGAGGAGAGTGACGCATGCAATGCGGCATGATTTTTCGTTGCTATGGCAACCAATAATAATATATTATTTAAAGTACCATTTAACTTATAAATAACTAGCTGTCTCGGCGAACTTCGTTCCACCTTACACTACACTACCCTACCCTAAAACCAATTATTTTTTGACTGATAATGACAATATATATTTGTTTATTGATGAATATCATATTTTAATACTTATTATCCTATTCCTGACGAAGACAAATGCGAAAACACAAAAGTCAAATGGTGTAACTAACACGACTTTCTTTTATACCTAGGCTGTTTGATAAGTACCCGTTTACTAAATATATTAATATCACTGGTCGAAAATAAGTATACCACCTTTTTAAGCAATTTTTCAGAGGCGGGAAAAAGAAAAAAAATTGCATTCTTTTGTTTTTTTTCTCATTTGACAGCGATTTAGTGAAAGCGTGAACTTAAAATTGTTAAAATGGAGAAAGAAAAGTATCGGTCTGTAATTAGATTCTTGTTTTTGGAAGGAAAAACATGTAATGAAATAAAAGTAAGAATGCAAGCGGTTTACCATGAATGTGCTCCTTCTATGACAACCGTCAGATATTGGTATAACGAGTTTAAGCGGGGGAGAACAACCGTCTTTGATGAGGATCGCCCAGGCCGGCCAATTGAGGTGACTACAGACGATATGGTTAAGAAAATTAAAAATATCGTTTTAGCCGACCGCCGAATTAAACTTCGAGAAATCGTTGATGGTGTAAACGTTTCAATCGACACATATTAGAAGAAAAATTGGGTATGAAGAAAGTATCGGCGAGGTGGGTGCCGCGTTTACTCACGGAGGAGCAAAAACGGAACCGACTGACTACTTCGGAGCAGTGTTTGGCCGTGTTCAAACGTAACCCGAAGGAGTTTCGGCGTCGTTTCGTAACCGTGGACGAAACGTGGGTTCACCACTACATCCCGGAAATGAAAGAGCAGTCGAAGCAGTGGATTTTACCAGCTGAACCTGCTCCAAAGAAAGCAAAAACCGTCCCATCGGCTGGAAAGGTCATGGCGACTGTTTTTTGGGATTCGCAGGGTATTATACATATTGACTACTTAGAAAAGGGGAAAACGATAACAGGGCAGTGCTATGCTAATTTATTGGATGAATTTGACGCCGTCTTAAAGGACAAACGACCCCATTTAAAAAAGAAAAAAGTACTGTTTCATCACGACAACGCCCCGGCTCATTCGTCCAGAGTTGTGACGGCTAAATTAGCACAGTTACGCTACGAACTATTGCCTCACCCCCCGTATTCTCCAGATTTGGCCCCATGCGATTTCTTTTTGTTTCCCAACCTAAAGAAATGGCTCGGTGGTAAGCGATTTGGATCAAATGACGAAGTCATTGCCGCCACAGAGGCCTATTTTAATGACTTTCCAAAATCATACTTTTTGGATGGTTTATTGAAACTTGAGTATAGGTGGAACAAGTGTATAGAGTTAAAAGGTGACTACGTAGAAAAATAAATGCATATATAAAAAAAAAGTATTTTTTTGCCATAAACGGGTACTTATCAAACAGCCCTCGTATATATAGATAATAGGTTTTGTTATTAAGACTTAAAACGTATAGTTAGTAGAATCATCATATCAGGCGAAAGACTTCTACTGCTGGACAAAGGCCTCCCCCAAGGATTTCCATAACGACCGGTCCTGCGCTGCCCGCATCCAGCAGCTTCCCGCGACCTTCACCAGGTCGTCAGTCCACCGAGTGGGAGGCCTGACTACGCTACTCTTGGTGCACGGTCGCCACTCGAGAACTTTGATATCCCAAGGGCCATCTGTTATACGAGCTATGTGCTTTGCGATTCTGTGAGCTATGTCGGTTACCTCAGTCCCCTACGGATCTTCCTATTCCTAATTAGATTGCATAGTTAGGGAAACGTTAGTAGAAAACGTAAATTAATAAGAATTTTAAAATTGACGTTTACTGCGTTTGACTTAAGCAACACCAAGAGGCAGCGCTGTTAAAATTGAAAAAACTTTAAAAACTAAAAACCGACTTCAAAAAGAAAAACACTCATAAGTAGGAAATAATATTTTTTATACATAAATACACGAAATTAACCAAGAATAACGAAATCAAAGGTAGGAAAGATTCAAATTAGGGGCCTACATTTTTTTTGAGGTTGGTACCAGCACACAGCTACTTAAAATCAAATGTTTTAGATTCGATGGCTCTGCTTAAACCGACCTAAAAAATTTAGGCCGCTAATTTCATTCGTACCTATTTTTGATTTCGTTATTGTTGGTTAATTACGTGTATTATATGTAAAAATATTATTTCATACTTTTGAGTGATTTTCTTTTTTAAGTCGGTTTTTAATTTTTAAACTAACGTTAAACCCAATCACCTACTCGCCAATAGGAATCATCAAATCATAATGCATGTGTTTAATTAACCGATACAGAGTCCTGTGGCTTCCGTCATTATCTCAACAGCATGAAAGTTAAGGAGCCAAAACTTCCATCATCAGCTCACCTGAATAACCTGAAAGATTACAACTATCGGTCTGTACGTACCTACGTATCTATGTACATATAATAATTAAAGAATTATCCTCGAACTCCTAATCGTTGAGGAGTTGTACCTTCCATCATCATGAGCGGATGATGGAAAGTATGGGATGATGACTACCATACGCAAATACTTGAAAAGCTTTAGAAAATGCATGAAAAACGTAATAAGTGCTTATAAAATTTGAGGGTTGTCCACGATTTCCCTGTGACAATGGGACCACCTCGGGAGTTTCATCATCATATCAGCTCATATACGTCCCCACCGAGGGGCTCGAGCCTTCTCTAAATTAGGGCGATCGGGCCCAGTGCGGGTTGATCGACTTCACACACAACCTTCGAGTTTCTTCGCAGGTGTGTGCAGGTTTCCTTACGACGTTTTCCTTTACCGTTAAAGCAATCGGTGAGTAATATGTACGTAAGTTTCGAAAAACTCATTGGTACATTGGCCGTCCGGATTTGAACCCGGTACCACAGATTACTAAATAGTTACTTCGTACCGGTACCTCTGGTTAGGAGGACCAAGTCGTTACCGGTTGAGCCACCGATGCTTCCACCGACCTCGGGAGTATACTCCTTCGAAAAAATATATTTTAATATCGGTCTACAATTGACGGAGAAATCGGTGAACATATTATATAATTAATAAAAATATACAGTCGAACATAGAACCTCCTCCTTTTTTGAAGTCGTTTAATGAACACGAAAAGGAACATGTGTGATTACAACATGGTTCAACAGTGTACGTCTTTAGGCTAATATAATGCAGTACTGTTGAAGGCGAAGTATTGATTGGAACAGTTGTTTCTGTCTTTTTATTTACGCGTAAAGAGTAAATTAATTAACCACACTTTTTCAACGGTTTTTCGTTTCAATCAAAAACTACAATGAAAGTAATAATAACATTACTCACTAATAAATATCGACTATAACAAATATTTTTGTATATTTTTTAAAATTTATACCTCAAAGTATTAGTCATATTTAGAGTTGAAAGTAACGGTGTAGACCTATCTTTGGGATTTTTTTCTGTCGAGCCAAAACTGCTCAATCGTGTTTCTAGACTTTAAAGAACATCATCAACAGTAATACTATGTTTTTTTTCAACCTTGGGTTTTCTATCCTTTAAGCGTAATTGACGTCAAAAACAACGAAAATCTGTAATAATACCGCCTTAAGGAGAAGCACAGTTAACAAATGCATCTATGTCTGTACTTCCAAATCCATTTTTCAGATTTAAGCCTAAAAAGAAGCTCTAATATTAGTGCACCTATTAGAAGTTGTTGAAGAAATTATATGAGCAGGTTTTTTGACGTAACAACGTCTAATAAATCGATGAACGCCGGCTGCACGCACGAAAAAGGATGACTCAATGTCCCGTTACGCTCGTTGTCCCGTTACGCTCATTGACTCGTCATAAAAGTATGCAATCATTTCATCAATGTTTTGTTATGACGTTATCACGTTAAATTATCGTCCGTAAACCGACTTTACAGACAACAAATTTTTCTACTTACCCAATTCCAAATCCTTCCTGGACAACAGGCCCAAACCCACCCGCCAGTACGCTAGGCGAAGACAAAGTACTTGTACTCAATATCGACTTGTTCAAGAACTTATACTCATGGGAATCAAACAGCTCCGGTCTTGGCACACCATTGTCTTCCGCGATCTTCATGAGGGCGAACAAGTGGCGATCGAATCCTTGGCCCATAGCCGCTTGTTTCACTAACTCTGTGTGGTAAGTCGAACACTCCTGCATTATGGAACGGAGCTGTTCTTTACTCAGCTTGTTGAGGTGCAGACCGTCACAAAACTCCTGGAAAAGATAATAATAAATGCGGAGAGTCTTAAAGACTGACACGACGTCAAATGTGGCCTTATAAAATGGCCTCACTTTATACGCAATGTTGTGCAATGTACTTTGGACAGCCTGTTTTGGTGACTATTCCATAAGTACTATCTGTGCCCACCGCATTTTACCCTCAGTTCCCTAGCGTGCATTCACACGAATCACACTAATATTATAAAGGCGAAAGTTTGTGAGTGTGTATGTTTCTTACTTTTTCACGCAAAAACTACTTAACGGATCTGGCAGAAATTTGGTAGGTAGACATATTAGGACCTGGATTAACACATAGGCTACTTTTTTTACGCTCGCGAGCCGTTTCCAGCTCGCGCACTGCGCACCCTCCAAAACTCATAGAAAGCTGCGGGAAACAGATAGTGTAAAATATATGGCGCGATTTGCCGCTTTACAATGTCGGTGTGCACTCACACACACAGATGCGATTCATCTTGATTTGACTGTACATTGTCATCAATTTCGTAAAAAAAAACATAACGAAGTACCTACCTTAGTTTTCAAAGTGCATGGTCGCATAGTTTCCGTTCTTCCATGTTTAAAGGCTGATGTGCTGCAAGATTCGTATGTCCCCACATATTTGCCGTGAAGCAGATAATAAGCGGACTGAAAGAAAGAGTGACATTTATTTAAAAAATGGGAGCCGCAAAGTTTTGTATTCTATCGAATTCATTTCGGAATGTGCTCTAGAACTTTACGACCTCATTCCCCCAGCTCCATTTCACCTTCGGTCAACGATACGCAGAGGAAGGTTCCACCCCCTTTGTTGTCGATATTCAGCCTATACGCACGAAGCGTTACGCTTCCTCATTTATTATGCGGACAGCGATGGCGTGGAGCTCCTTGCCTGCGTCTGTGTTTCCCGACTCCTACAATTTAAGAATCTTCAAGGCGAGAGTGAATAGGCATTATTTGAGGTTGCAATCCTCGACTTCATTGTCACTTACCAACAGGTGAGATATAGTCAAACCCATTCAATGTTTAAATTTAAAAAAATATATATTTTAATCCGTTATGAAAGGTTCTATTTTTAAAGTTATTGTACGACTATAAAATAACAGAAGTTGTAATGATTTGCTGGAAAGGTTCTATAGATGGCTGGCCCATTAATTTTCCTCTAAGTACAGATCGCGCCAGACTTCTAGTCCGCTCTGAAGTTGCCCTCGCCTCGCTGATGCCTATATTTTGCTGCTGTGACGCGAGTTGTGTCTGTGTTCAGAGCGCAATAGAAGTTTAGAACTTTAAATATCAATTTTGAAATTGAAATTATTACTATTAATATTAGGTTACATTAGTAAGTTACACCTTGAATTTTTGAGACAAATCGAACCGCTTGGACAGGTGCTTCTGGGGGTGATCTGAGCTAATTTGCCAATAGCCCTTCGGCCGCCTACGTAACTAGACCTTCGTAACCAGTTACAAACCAAACAGAACTCTTCTTTATACGAAACTGGTTTCGAACAAAGAATGTTTTTTCCGTATTCATAGCCGCGGTTTCGTTGGAGGAAAAATTTCAACTTTTGCCTCCAAAGGAAGAAAGATGCTCTCCATGAACATATTTTCCGTGCAGTTGGGGACAGATTATAGGTCCTCAGCAATAGCTGCCATGCCCCGCTGAATGGGGCTGGTCCATACAAAATGGCTACTGTTATTAAAAGCCCATATGGACAAGCCTTCCTGCGGCAACTGATGCTTGTTATTGTTTTTTTGTTAGTTGTTAGGGCTTATTCGTCGCCACTGCAAAACAACATGCGCAGGGAGGTGTGACTGCTATGAAAGATAATAAAAATGCACAGACCTATGTGCATGTAGTGGCAATTCATCATAGCATATCAACTGGTATAATATGTCCCCACCGACGGGGCTCAAGCCTACCCTGATTAGGCAATTAGTAGTGGCAATTGCGAACAATAAATACCTTATTTATTTCAATCCGCATTTTAGGTCAAACATCTCTTAATTTTATCACATTTAAAATAACTCTATTGGCGAAAGTTTTCCCAACATAGTTATTTATATATTTAATTTATAATTGGTGTGATGAATGCTAATCATCTGAGTTACTTTTTATCGCCTGTCAAAAAAGAAAATTTGGTCTAAAAATTATTAAAATATCTAGGCGTGACGTCATAGTTTAGCAGTGCCATTTCTGTACTCATTTTGTGATTTTGGTGAGTTAAAAATCGAAGACTTGATGAAAAACAAAACGAGTAAGGTTGTCCGAATTTAAGTAGGGGAGCAATTTAGTGATCAAGACTTCATAATTTATTTCTGATGCCGTCGTCATCCCTATTATACAGGGTATAAGAGATCTTAATTCTTTTTGGAAGGTCAAGTTTGAAATATTGGCTTGTTGCTTCTTTAGGCGGCCCTAATGGCAATAAAGATATTTGGGGAGCTAGAACAAGTGCAAAAGAACGTTACCAGCCGCTAAGAACGATACAGAAACAACAAGAGCAAGTTTTCACTTAGCGGAGAAGCATAAAAACCGGCCAAGTGCGAGTCGGACTCGCTCACCAAGGGTTCCGTACCACCACATCTCTGGATAAGGAACCTTAAAAGTAATAAATCGAAAACTATACATCATAAAAATAATTAAAAATCTGTTTAAGCCTGTACCAATGAAACATTCGATATCTCACATGACACGGTTAACTCAATTAAAAATTTGGACCGCCGTTCCTTTCATAATTGATTCCGTACTTTATATAAAGACTATATTTTTTATGATTTAATTACAAATGTATAGTTTTCCGATTTTTGTAGTATAAGATGGTATTACTTGCCAAATTTCATAGTTCTAGGTCAACGGAAAATGCCCAATAAGTTTTGATTTCCTTGACAGTGTCAAAATATACGTTTTTTGCGGCATTAACAGCTGTATCTTTTTTTACGTTAACTTAAGTTTGATTTTTTTGAGTATTTGGTTTTAATTTCAACTCGATACCTCCACGCGTTTCCGAGATAAAGGGTCTTGACAGACAGACGGACGGACAACAATGTGATCCTATAAGAGTTCCATTTTTTCCTTTTGAGGTGCGGAACCCTAATAACCACCATATCTCTTTGGATTTCCGATAACAAAATTATTGTTGTTCTCAGAATAGTGGTCTGAATCCATGGTTTGATTTAAATGATAGCTGTCCCTGACACCCGTTATATTTATCACGTACAGAAGTAATTTATTAATATAGTCTACATCCAGAACAATAACGTCTTACTCTGATTAGTTCTGACTAATCTAAAGAAAACTTAAAAATCCTAAAAGCTGCATACTACCGCTCTTACTATGCAGGTCCACCGCGCGACACAAAACATTTTTTTAACACAGTTTAACTAATATGTTTTAATAATATTAGACAAAAATGTTTGACAAGTTTATTATTCTATACAGGGTGTAACAGCAAAACCGTACTTCCATTAAGGGTGTGAAAGTTAACCCGATTCTGACCACATTTCAATAAAAAAAAATACACTTTATTTTTTTATGAAAAATCCACATTTTTCGTGACATGTAGTCATCACTGATAAGAACAAAGTTCATTCAACCGTGCCGTGCGGCAGGCAGCGGCAGCTGTCAGCTGATCACGCTTTGTTTGTTTCACTTGCACGCACTTGGCCGCCGCGTGCTGCTATCTCGGCCGCTGCCGCATGCGTCGTGTGAGTCATGCAACAACGCCCGCCCTGCGCCCTTGCGCAGCGATGCCACTGAGCGATACTGAGCGAGTCAGTTGCCGACTGTTCTCGACGCGAACGCACGCGTGTGACGTGAAATCCGCAGATCGCGATTCGCTCGGTTACCGTTATGGCAGTGCGAAGTAATTTTTCGAATATTGAACTTTACGACATTGTAGAATTGTACTTTGATAGTGGCCGAAATGCAAATGAAACACAACGCATGTGGAGGCAACGCTTTCCTACCCGTGCCGTACCGACACTACCTAGAATCAGAGCAACTCTCCGAAACCTTACGGATTTTGGACAGTTTCAAACGCCTTCGCATGCTGAAAGTCGTGGCGGCTGGAATGAGTTGCCTGTTGACCTGGAAGAAGATATCTTGGATTTTTTTGAGGAAAACCCGCGCGCCAGTACTCGTGACGCAGAAAATGTCTTCGGCGTGAGCAACATGTCAGTGTGGAGGGTCTTACGGAAGAACGATAACCATCCGTTCCATTTTCAACGGGTCCAAGAACTAGGAGCCGCAGACTACGGAAGAACGATAACCATCCGTTCCATTTTCAACGGGTCCAAGAACTAGGAGCCGCAGACTTCGAGCCCCGCGTTGAATTTCGTCGGTGGCTTGAAAGCCACATCGACGAAAACATTTTATGGACGGATGAAGCTCTTTTCACACGCATTGGACTCTACAATGTTCATAACGAGCACTGGTGGGCGCACCGAGAAGAGAACCCTCACAAAACGAAAAAAGATTCCTTCCAGCATAGGTTTTCCGTAAACGTCTGGGCCGGAGTACTAGATAACCGTTTGATCGGGCCTCACTTCATCTCGAGTCGATTGACAGGAGCAACCTACTTAGAGATTTTACAAACACACGTCGAACGTATGCTTGATCACGTGCCTTTAAATCTACTTCAGGGACTGTATTGGCAGCAAGATGGGGCACCCCCACATTATGCAATTCAGGTACGAGAATATCTCAACAACCGATTTGGAAACAGGTGGATTGGACGTGCTGGGCCAGTGCCATGGCCAGCTCGGAGTCCGGATATTACGCCATGTGACTTTTTTTTGTGGGGTGATATCAAAAGACGTGTCTACTCCAATCAAGACGAAGTGAGAAGTGTGCGCGAACTAAAAAGACGAATTAAACGTGCATTTCGCGAGTTAAAACGTGAGGACGTTGTACTATCACGCCTCAGAGATAACTTGAGACGTCGTGCATCGGTGTGTCTCGCACAAAACGGTGGCCACTTTGAGCATTTGTTGCGCGTAACCTGAACTGTAAATAAACTCTTGTAAATAAAAAAATCTAATCGAGTGTAAATTGTAAATAAGATGATTCGGTCTTTTAAATACGCCAAAAATACCTAAATTACCTAATTACAATTTGTAACATTTTGTAAGCAAATTGACTAAACATGTTTCAATTTTAAATTTAGGTTAGCAAATTTTAAATTAAGCAGGTTTAGGTATTTTTGCCGGTCCTAAGCCCGGAGAAAGTATGAAGGGAAGCCGACATCAAAGGCGCCGACCGCCGCGCGCCGACATTAAAGGCACCGCCCGCCGCGCGCCGCTTCTTCGTTTTTTTCCCGCGGCCCGCCAACTTTTTGCGATGTTTCCAAATGTATTCGCTTGCTACAGACGTCAATGACCCGCGAGGTGGACTAGAATTTAAGTCCATTTTAGTACATCAAAAAGGTATGTTTGTATGGTGATAATAGTACATTTATTTTTTTTTACATTTTTTTATTATTACAAACAAGCCACCCCATCATGCCCTTAAGGGAAGTACGGTTTTGCTGTTACACCCTGTATAGCAGGATAATTAGGCCATTTACAAGTTTTCTTCTCTGGTGAAAACCCTCTTAACTTTAATCCTGAAGAGAATTTTCGTAAAAAAAGTGTAAATAAAATTTTATATTTTCGAATTTCTCGCTTTTTTGTATAGATAGGCGAGTGTTTTTTTTTTAAAAAAAATGAAACAGAAAAAAATAATTAAATAGAAATTTATGTGAAATAGTTACAGAAATGAATTCCTCGTTGTCGAATTATAAGAAAAAGACTCCAAACTTGATATAATTGCTAGATGTATGAGGTGCGCCGGACGCACTCCCCCCCACTAGCGAGGTCACCTGTTCTAAGCAGTTTGATTTGTCTCAAAACTGCAAGGTCCTCTTAGAAATCGGGATCTCCTACTTCATTAGATGTTTTACAAATGTTTAACAAAAATTTGGTGTTTTCATCTATTGAACTGTCCGCACAACATGCAATTAGTGCACTAGTAATTGTTCAACAACAATAAATCAAACATCACACTAATAGAAACGCGAAAGTGTGGATGGGTGTTTGTTCTACTTTCACTACTGAACGGATTTGGATGAAATTTGGTAAGTAGATAGATCAAGGATGGATTAACACACAGGCTAATCACACAGCCACATGCGGTTTGCGAACCGTGCATCCTCGAATCCCTCGATTACAGCCATAACATATGACCACGCTGATCACATTAAAAACCGACTTCTATCGCAAACACATATCAGCCGAAGGACGTCCACTGCTGGACATAGGCCTCCTCCAAGGAATTTCTACGACGACCGGTTCTGCGCTGCCCGCATCCAGCGGCTTCCCGCGGCCTTCACCAGGTCATCGGTGTCATTCAGTCAGTCATTCACCACTCGAAGTTGTTGCCGAATATGTGTACCTGGGACAAACAGTCCAGTTAGGTAGACCCAACTTCGAGAAACAGATCAATCGTCGAATCCAACTCGGCTGGGCAGCGTTCGGGAAGCTTCGCAATATCTTCACGTCCCAAATACCAGTGTCTTAAGACCAAGGTCATCGACCACTGTGTGTTGCCAGTGATGACATTAGGAACTGAGACATGGTCGCTTGCTATGGGCCTCCTAAGAAGGCTCAAGGTCACCCAAAAGGCAAAGGAGCGTGCATGCTCGGAGTTTATCTGCGTGATCAAATCAGAAACGAGGAGATCCGTAGGAGAACCAAAGTAACGGACATAGCTCTCAGAATTGATAAACTTAAGTGACAGTGGGCGGGGCACATAGCTCGTAGAACAGATGGCCGTTGGGGCAGTAAAGTTTTCAATCGCAAAAACTTAGTAAAAAGTACTTAACTGATCGTGATAATATTTATATGGGACCACCCTGGAAGCGAAACCTATCAAATAAAAAAAGAATTATTAAAAACGCTTTACAATCGGCGAAGAAATCGCGTAACATAGATACATATACACAAATAAATTTTACAGCCACGCTGTGCATACTTTCTCGAGAAACCTTAACCATCTGTCGTAGCCGAGCATACACAAATCAACTATAAACATTATACACTTACTTAGTAGCTAAGAATACAGTAAGGTATATCAGACTTGATGAAATATTTCCAAATAATTTCGGTTTGTATGAGTGGTAACTTTTACTGGAATAATTAAGCACCCAGAGCAGTAGGTCTTATTGAGTCTTAGTTATTCACAAAGTTTCATTAAAATGGCTAGAGCCATTTTTGAGAAAGAGTAAAAAACTCCTGTGTGCTGTGTAGGCCTGTAAAGTTAAGGTAACGTACCGAGTTTCATCAAAATCGTCAAGCCATTTTTGAGTAAAAATTATAAGTGATTTTTTTACTGTGGTGGCAACCCTAAAAATCTAGATAGGGGAAATTTGAAAATAAAACGCCTGGTGATATAAAAATAATATTGCCCTAATCCAAATCCGTCCAGTAGTTTAGGTACTAGAGCACCGGACGGACGTACACACACACATTTTTTTTTTGGACTATTAGTGTAATACAATCGATCTCCATCGCAATCTCAACTTCGTTTTTTTTTGCCATCACAATATACCTTCTTCCTTCACTCTTCCTTCGCTCGCTAAAGCCGCGGTCTCGATAACAGAGGGTAGCGGGGCGGCACAGCGGCGCGTTCAAAGGAGCCGCACGCTACCGGCATATCGGCTCCTTCGAACGCGCCGCTGCCCGCCCTCATCAAAACCGCGGCCTAACGCTCCTCAGTCACACGAACGTAAAAAAAAAAATCAAATCGAGAACCTCTTCCTTTTTTGAAGTCGGGTGAGAACGATATACAAGCGGGTGAAGCCGCTAGCAAAAGCTAGTAATTCATCATATCAGCTCATATACGTCTCCACTGAGGGGCTCGAGCCTATCCTGAAAGGGCGATCGGGCCTTAGTCGACCACGCAGGCCCAGTGCGGGTCGGTCGACTTCACACACAACCTGCGAGTTTATTCGCAGACGTGTGCAGGTTTCCTCACGATGTTTTGCTTCACCGTAAGAGCGTCGGATAAACGTACATATAGTCTAAATTCGAAATCACATTAGTACGTGGCAGGATTTGAGCCCTAGCCGTTACGCCACCGACGCTCCATTAACGACGCGCTAGTAATTCATAAGCCATGCAATTTGTAAGAACTGACCTGAAATCCAAGCTGCATAATACAGTCAGGGCTAACTTTGAATTGCTTGCAAGCTTCTTTAGTGAGTTCCTCATACAGTATGTAGTCTATGCTTAACATGTCACACCACTCCTTATATTCATTTGCTGCCTTTTTCACAAATCCTTTTGATTTGTCATCCAGATTAAAATCTGAAAATGACTGCTACATTAAAAAAAAAGTGTTCAAAGGAGTCTTTTTTTTCATGTAGGAAAAGGAAAAATAAGCTACAAGGAGATATACTTAATAATAAAGTATGGCTAAGGAGACGCAATGTAGCCACTGTAGTTTGGTTAAAGTTTGTGGTTAAAGTGCTATTTTTTTTATCAGCTCTCCTATTTATTTTGTCTATGTCTAACTTTATGAGATTAAGCGACTTACTGACAATAATATAAGAACAGCTTTCAGTAACTAATATGATGAAATAATAGAGGACAAGATCTCAATAAAAATTAAGAATTACATGGGACATATTAATTTTAGATACACATAAAATATGCAGAAGGCGCTGTTGGATTATTGTTTTCTATATGAAATAATTCTATCACAGGGTAGACATTCGCAAAACGGTACCCGAAGAAGTGATGCAACATCACACATCACTTCCTTTCAAGTAATATTACTTTGTAATATCACACATCACCCTAAACATTACCTGAGATTTTGGTATTACTTAAATGCAATTGAAGAGTGATAGAGCGCGACGTACCGTTACCTACAGTATTACTCGAAAAGTAATGCAACATTGGGTGATTTAAGGTCGATGAATGTACTATGTAATGTTTCAGTAAGTGTAGTGTAGTGAGTAATTGAGTATCTGTTTATGTAAACAGTTGATTGTCCTTCATACTTAGATCGGTTCCCAAAATAATAAAAACGGAATGGGACTCCTTCCAGGCTTAGGACTTCTAGATGGCGAAAATTCCTGTCATTATATCTTGAAAAGCACGCCCTTCAGGTAAAAACGGGAACATTCTTCATGGATGGGGATAGAGGGCTACCATACCATATTAAGTTCCTTGATCGTACTGGGACTTGTTTCTGAGTGTTAGCGTCACGCCTGCTGGCAAACCTGCTGGACTGTAGAATAGGAGAGTCGAATGTCAATACGCCAGACTACACTGGTCTACAGTGGTTTTGTTGCCCTAGATATAAGATCGATTTTGGATATATTTATGCTCACAATTCATGAAACTATCAATGATTTTATAAGATTAGCACTCGTTTTTTTACGGAGAACTCTAATCATCATCATCATCATATCAGCCGAAGGAAGTCCACTGCTGGACATAGGCCTCCCCCAAGGATCTCCACGACGACCGGTTCTGCGCTGCCCGCATCCAGCGGCTTCCCGCGACCTTCACCAGGTCATCGGTCCACCGATTGGGAGGCCTGCCTACACTACGCTTTCCGGTGCGTGGTCGCCACTCGAGAACTTTACTGCCCCAACGGCCATCTGTTCTACGAGCAATGTGCCCTGCCCACTGCCACTTAAGTTTAGCAATTCTGAGAGCTATGTCGGTTACTTTGGTTCTCTTACGGATCTCCTCGTTTCTGATTCGATCACGCAGAGAAACTCCGAGCATAGCACGCTCCATTGCCCTTTGGGTGACCTTGAGCCTTCTTATGAGGCCCATAGTAAGCGACCATGTCTCAGTTCCGTACGTCATCACTGGCAACACACATTGGTCGAAGACCTTGGTCTTAAGCAAGGAACTTATACCCAATAAGTCGGGTATAAGTTCCTTGGTCTTAAGACACTGCGGTATCTGGGACGTAAAGATATTGCGAAGCTTCCCGAACGCTGCCCAGCCGAGTTGGATTCGACGATTGATCTCTTTCTCGAAGTTGGACCTACCTAACTGGACTGTTTGTCCCAGGTATACATATTCGGTAACAACTTCGAGTGTAGAGCCTCCAACCTTCAGAGGAGTAGGTATGACACGGACGTTTGACATAATTTTCGTCTTGTCCATGTTCATTCTAAGACCCACTTGTTGAGAGGCTCTACTGAGGCCATCGAGCATTGTGCCTAAGTCGTCCATAGTCTCAGTCATGACCACGATATCGTCAGCGAATCGAAGGTGGGTGATGTACTCGCCGTTGATATTGATGCCGAGTCCACCCCAGTCCAAAAGCTTAAAAACATCTTCCAGGGCGGCGGTGAACAGTTTCGGAGATATAACGTCTCCCTGTCTCACCCCTCGCTGCAGCTGGATAGGTTCCGAGTTTTGATCCTGGAGGCGAACCGACATGGTGGCTTTTTCATACAAACACTTCAGCACTTCGATATATCGATAGTCAATTTGGCACCTCTGGAGAGACTGTAACACAGCCCAGGCGGAGAACTCTAATCATGATTGGGAACATAAATTTTATTACTAACAAGCCGATAATTGATCATAAAAACAAGAGCACATTCAATACTTTCATGAATAAATTCGTAATATGGGCTCTTGAAAACATCAAAATTAGCTAAGATATCCAGGACAACAAAAAAATTGTGCTATTGGACGTGCCGGATTAGTGTGTGCCTACTGTAGTTTCTAGTACAGATGACAATAATCTATTAGGTACTCACCAAGCTTACGAACACTTATATTACTGGAGGCCGGCTTTGTGTCTGGGCTTATGAAGGGATTTTTCATAGTCTCAGCATAGATGTCTTGGAAGAAACGCAGCACAGCAACACCGTCACCCCATGAGTGCTCGAAATTGATCCCGGAGACCCCATCAGCAGTGACTATTAGACTAAATGACTTATCAAACCACCTGCACGGTTAAACATTAAATTAATAGTGATGTGATAAAACGACATGTACACATTTACAGATGATAAAATATGTGAAAAATAGTTGGTTATAGGTAGTATTTAAGAAAATTAATTGCTATGTATAAATTGCTGACTTTGTATGGAAAGCTTTTGGAAAATTTAAATTCTCAATATTCTAGTAGCGTGTTGAAGTTAAATGTTGTATTCAGAATTCTATTGCATATTTTTTAACAATATTTGATAATGTTTGGTGACTTACTTTTTTTGGGGTTTCGCCTGTACAAGGTAACGGGACCCTATTACTAAGCCTATACCGTTCGTCCGTCTATCTGTCTGTCCTAACTTTAAAGGGCTGAGAATATCTTGAACTGTATTTATTGGTAGTCAGTCAATATTTTAACAGAATATGTGTCATTTTACTATAGTGGGTTTACTAACAAATAATAAAAATAACAAACAGTAAAAAGAAGGACCCCATACAAGAAACATGTTTTTCGAAGGTTTTTCATTACTGCTATATTGTAAAAAAAGGTAAAACATACAAGCATCAAACTTAGTGTGATTATAGTGTATACCTTAAAGAAATAAATCAAAAACTAAAAAATTGCCAAATGTGAGTTGTATTTGAGCTTAGGTAGGCTGAACTGAATGAAATAAAATTATTTTATCAGTTTCATGTTTTGTTATGTTGAAAATTTTTGGATTCCATTAGGGTTCTAGGGGTTGTTAGGGTGCCCAAAGGTGCAGTGGTAAGGAACCCCAGCGCGCGAGTTCCACTGGCACTTAGCCGTTTTTTTTATGACCTTTTATTATGTTAAGAACAATAATGCACCCAATGCAATGTCAACGTTAAATTGTAGTGGTTCATTAATATTTAAAAAGAAATTAAATAACACATGAAAACAGTACCTGTTAAGGCCATCTCCATGCAAGTAATGACTTAGAATTTTGTGTTTGTTATCTTCAATCAAGTCATCATCAAGCACCAAGTTGAATATGGCCGAGTCAATTTTCTGCAGAACCTCGCTATTGCCATTTGCTTCCAAGTGAGCTCTCTGCTTTGCCCACTCATCCCTGTTCTGACAGGTCAATACTCCTAATGGATATTCCGATTTAGGGGTATTGGCATTCAGGATTTGGCTCAGGTTTGCTAATAACTCTGGAGGTGATAGTAGGTTGCCTGAAATAGAATAGAATAAATTTTTAATCAGTGATAAATACCTACAATTGAAATATAGCATAGTTTTTAGTATACATAGTTTGTACCTATCACTGAAAAGGTAGCAGATCAGCATATGATTTCACCAAAGAGATCACAGTGCTGATTTTCAGCTACTAGGTACCCCTTCTTGTGTATGTAGATTTCTTATAGGAAAAATAAAAACTTCTTGGTAAGTAATGTTAGCTACAGCTGGAAATGAGGGTGTTGTTTGTAAGAATTAGGACTATTTAAAAAAAATATATGTTTTTTCAAAACTATTCACAGTATTTTAAATTAGCTTTTTAGACTTTTCAATCAATATTTTTAATTACAGTTTTTTTTTTATAATTTACCATCACTATCCAAAACATCAAACACATAAAAGTGTCCCTTTCTCTGAACCAGAACATGCTTGCTACTCGGTTCTCTGAAGATCTTGTCTTTGTTCATCATTGGAATGCGAGTTGCTCCAAAAAGTCCGACAAACTGACTCATATCTAATGGAAATGCTTTGAATAAGTAGGCACCATACCTGAAATTATAAACAATAGCTTTAGCTTTTTTTTCTGATAATCTTCATGGGCTTACGCGCAACAACTGCACAAAGTTTGAATACAATGAGATAAATAGTATAGCAGCGCATAAAATACGAACAAACATTGATTTTTACACAAGATTACAAAAATGAAATTAATAAAATAAATAAGTATAAATTAGGTACCTACCTACACTGTGAATTAATAAATATACATATATATCATTATATCATTGTTGTGTTCCGGCATGAAGATAAGATATCCAGTTCCCCATTGCGTTGGGGAATCTTGGTAAGCCCGCTTCCATCTTCGGCAACATCGTCACTTACCACCAGGTGAGATGTTGTCAAGGGTTTACAATACATTAAACACCCAGACACAGAGCAAACAAACCTGTACTTCACACAATTGATTACCCTGGATGGGGATCGAACCCACAACCCTCAGCCAAGCAGGCTGAACTCAACTACTGGACCACGAGATCAGTCAATGTGTGTTTGATTTCCTTTCATTTAAATCCTTAATATATTATTGATTTACCATGAGATTGCTTCTGGTAACATTCCTGTTACCGTCCTGAACAGCTGGGTATTACTCTTTTTAGGATTCAGATGGTACACTTCAGGCTCCAGGATCTGTTCCCGCAAAGAATTCATGAATCTGACTGCGCTCGTCAGCAAATTCGCTGACCGTATCAGCTGATTATTGTATTCTGGTCTAACATCATTTTGAAACACAATCAAAGGGTTGTAGTTAATAGGCAGTGGTGCACGATCCCTCAAGTAAAGATCAAACCAATAGTCTGAAATGTAGCTAGTGTGTTTATTTACTTTATCCTTGGCGATAAGCTTATCTTGAAGAACTTTTCCTTCTTTTACAATAAAGTTTTTGGTTCTTTGCTCTGCTTGGCTGTAATTTTCATCGTTCAATAGTGGCCTCAACGCCTTTAAGTAGCGATCACCACTCTTATTTAGCTCCGGTATTGGTAAACGAGGCAATGACTTCTGGAAATGCATAGTGGGGACTTTACTTCTTTGCAAGTATTGGTAGCTTGCATCGCGAATATTGGTAGGCCGGAATGTAAACTTTCTACACGATCCTAATTTTGTTACCACACAACCAGTGCTACTGCTTTTCAAAACATGGCTAAGGTATAACATATTGAACATTTACACTTATAAAAGAGTATTCAGCAAAATAAATAACAAAACAAAAAACAACGAAATACAGTCAAACTATATATTTTTTTCGTTGTTTTCTTGTCCTTTTGAGGGCAGGCTAAGGCCCATTGGCCATACTGCCTTTTCTTCAGTACCTATACGGGTTACAGAGAAAGTAGCATAGAATATGAAATAATAATAATTATGATATGAAATAATTTCGATGTGTCACATCTGCCAAGCGTCCCGTGACAGCTCACAATTTTGAAATAAATTTTTAAAGAAAATCCAAAATTCTGCATTTAAATTTAAATTTAAAAAAACTATTGAGTGTATCCCCAAAGTTTAAATTATATTTTGATGTACACTGTAGTATGGTTTTTTTTATTCATTCTCAAAGTTAAAAAAAAAACTAAAGGGATCGGGATTTTCCAACTCTCTCAAAAGTTCTCTACTCTATTCTCTTTCCAACAGTATGCCACATGCCATAAAAGAACTTCACTAACTCGCAAAATTTGTGTGTCGGGCAAAATCATGATGATATTGAAAATTCAGGTTGAAACCATTTTTTGCGTAAATAACACGTGACGGTCGGTATGATCGTTTCGTTCTCTGTACCGTAGCTCCAAGACGAGAGCAGTCATGATCATTTCGTGCTCTGTAAATATCTATAATGTGAAAAAAAGTTTCACTTTTACCGTGGTTTCATAAATCCACACACTCTTTATTTTTTATACTATTGTTTTTGTTTTTTGTCTGCTAGAGTTTTGTTTCAAGAAGTGGTTAGTTTTAATGAAAATCGTCTGTTCCAACAAGAAAATAAAATGAAGAAGGACGTGAAGACCCGACTTGCACTGGGTGCAGTTTTATAGACGCCCTACTGTGACCGCATGTTCCACCTCAGAATGAGGCTGCTGCAAATATTGTGACGAACTCCAGATTGCACTAGCATTTCAAATCAAAATAGAAATGAAGACTGTCTCAAAAGGGCTTGTACCCAGACACGTTAATATTCTCTAGTGTTTGACGTTTGTAGTGGTTGGTGTGGTTTTCGAAGATTTTTTGCAATTAACTATACGTGAATAAACATGCAAATATCGATCAGAAAACATTCTATGTAAGCGGCTTATTTTTTAAAAACTTCTTACGCAAAACTGATAAATCAAAAATGAACGAACTACCCGATAATAGTACCAGCAACGGTCCCGAATTGGACACCGATATCGACACCTTGGACTATTTGCGTGGTGTAAAGTCGTCGACATGCCTGCTGCTGCCGACGACTCCCAGCCCGTCGCCTATGGACTTCAAGCATCCACTGGCTGAGGAAGTCAGCGAGCCACCCTTGCTTACATTGAATGATGATGAGCCAAATATCGTCGACATGCAAAACTCAGGTAACTTCAACCAGTTTCTTAGTTAGTCAGCCTAGTTTGTGTCGTATTTCACAATTCGTTAACACTTAAAAGTTACAGAGAACTTTAACCGTCAATATTTTAGGAACCCATTTTGGTAAAGGAATAGACATACTTGTATGATTTGACAAAATTAAAACCAGATGATAGATCTAATCATTTGTGTTGGGCCATCATATCAGCTCATATAGGGCAATCAGGCCTTAGTCAACCACGTGGGCCCAGTGCGGGTTGTGTTGGGTAAGGGTGACCAAATAAAAGGCACATTTACAGATATTCAGCAGTGACAGGATAATAATATTCAAGTACCAGAGGGAGAGGTTCTAAAGAGAAATTAAAATGTAGCTTGATAGTACAAAATCAAAGAAAAAGAAGATCAAAGAGCACTTTGATATTCTTTGATTCAATTCAAGATTAGGGGCAACCATGGACCGTAGTCGATGAAGACAAATAACGCATCTCAAGGTCAATTTGTGTAACGATCCTCAGTAATGTGGGACCGACCAGAAAGAGAGATTTGAAGTTATACATGCATGTATGACAGAGAAAGATTTATCTCCCTCTTGTTTTTTTTTTGTTCACAATGGTTTTGAAAGCAAGTAAGATGTTTCTGTCGCGCAATCCCGGTGCCACCAACCTGGGCCTGGTGGTGTGAAATCAGCTACCGGCCATTTGACGCATCAGGTGATGCATGAAAAATACACTACTGGTCATTTTAAATTGGCCAGGTTACATCACTGCATTGGAAAGCTTTTATCAAGCAGTGGGGCGAATATGGACCATAGTCGATGAAGACAAATAACGCATCTCAAGGCCAATTTGTGTCACGATCCTCAGTAATGTGGGACTGACCAGAGAGAGAGAGAGATTTGACATAATACATACATGTATGACAGAGAAAGATTTATCTCCCTCTTGTTTTTTTTGTCCACCATTGGTTAACCCTTGGCATCGTCTCACCTAATGGTAAGTGACGATAATGCCGCAGATGGAAGCGGGCTTACCAAGATTCACCAACGCAGTGGGCAACTGGCTATCGTATCTTCAAGGCAGAACACTGATGAACAATGCTTTTAACATTGATTCCGCGACCTCGTAATGTCATGCTAATGGACTTTAGCATTATGCCACTAAGGTGGTTGTTGATATTCCAACAATTTATAACCAAATAAAAATATTTAAATATTTGCCTATTTTTAAGTCCTTTCAGTAATCATAGGTGGGATGGAGATAAAGTCCACCTTTTTACAGTTTTGGTAAAATCTATATTACAATAAAGAGTTTCATCATGCCTTGCCCAAGGATTTCCATAACTATAAGTCTTGCGCTGCCTCCATAAACGGCTTCCTACGACCTTCACCAGGTTGTCGGTCCAACAACTAGGAGGTCTGACTCAACAACTTTACTGCCCCAATTCCCGTCTGTTTTATGAGCTAAGTGCCCTGCCCACTGCCACTTAAGTTTAATGACTGTGAGCTATGTTTGGTCACCTTGATTCTTCTACAGATTTCTTAATTTCTGTGGGTCAAGTCTGAGCATATTATTATTTAATTAGTTATTGTTATTTATTGCTTAGAAGGTCTGATCGCTCTAAATCAGATAGGCTCGGGCCCCTCAGTGGGGATGTCTGTGTGTACATATGATAATTGCTTGGAATAAAGAGTTCACAAATAAACAAACAATTTTGATTTCAGATGCATGTGCTGGAGATTCCAGTTCTTCTGGTGATTCTAATTCTGTTGTTCAAGATCCTGTCAGTGCCCAGTTGATCAATAACATTAGCATGTTGGATTATCAGACTCTCAGCAAAAATGCTGATCTTATAATAGGACCGGTAAGATTTTTTTTTAGTCAGAGTGATTTATTTCACATTATATTTTGCAGCCTTATAGAAATTGTGATTTATTGTTCTTTTATTTCAGACAGAGGATTGTAAACTCAATAAAAATCTTAATATTGGAAACAGAAAGTTACCAAGTTTTGTTAAGTGGAATTGGCCAGTTATAAGGAAAGTGTTATTGTGGGTTGTCCTATCAGGCTTAGTAGCTTGCTTAGCTGCTATACTGACCATGGTTATCACATTGCCTAAACTTTGCAACCCTGATCTGCCATGGTACCAAGGAAAAGTTTTTTACGAAATATTTCCTGCCAGTTTCAAAGATTCAGACAATGATGGCACTGGAGATTTAAAAGGTTTGATTAAAGAATTGGATTATATTAATGGATTGGGTGCTTCAGCCATACGACTCAACTCAATATTTAAAGCTACTGACTATCCAGAGCGGTACTTTAATGTGACGTCCTTGCTGGACATTGACAAAAATGTTGGAAACCTCAAAGATTTTCGAAATCTAGTTACAGCCATTCATGAGAGGCAAATGTCATTAATACTTGACTTACCCGTGCTTTCACTGGTAGATCCCTTATTAACATCCTACAACACTTCTCATGTGAGCCTTTTTACCAATACTACTTCAAGCAAATTTGATCAAACAACCATTGCTATTGCCTTTTGGAGCAGTGAAAATGTTGATGGATTTTATTTGAAGAAGCTCGAGGACTTTGTTGACGATGCAAACTTTGTAAAGTCCTTGCAATTTTGGAAACATGTTATTGGAGGTGACAAAATATTAATGGCAAGTGAGAGAGCTTATTTGAATGCCAGAGGTTCTTCCCTCAACATCCTACTTTCTAGGATTGACCTTATTGATATTCATTTGAATCTTTCTACTGGTATAAAAGCTATGAAAGATAAGATTGACACAGTTGTAACTGGCCCCCTCTGGAGTAAGCCTCATTATCCTTGGGTGCACTGGAACATTGGTAACATTGATAGTGAAAGAATTGCTACTAGACATGTCAACAACTCATTGGCATTAACAACACTTGAATTTATCTTACCTGGAACAGTCAGTATATTTTATGGAGATGAAATAGGTCTGGGTGGTATAGCCAGCCATGAAGTTGAAGAAGATTTCTATGAATACAAACACACTCATAATTTAGTTCCAATGTCATTCCTAAATACTGGAAAGAAGACAAAACACATCATGTTACATTCGAATTCAAAATCTGTTTTGGAGCCAAATTATAACTTCTTGGATGTTATAAGACGTCTCACAGAGCTGAGATTAAACACACCAACAATATATTTACCAGCGATATACAAAGAAGGCAATATACTGAAGAACACTGAAGTACGTAGTACTGAAGAGAATTTGGTGGTGATTGAGCGTTGGTATCCGCGGCGAAACACCTGCGTGTTCGTCGGCAATCTTGGCAGCAGACCTATCACAACAGACTTGTCTACCATGTTCTACGGTGGTACCGTCGTCGCCGGCACTAACGCTTCGTTGGTTGGACAGGTACTGTACTTTGATCAAGTTACTTTTCCTCCAAATTCTGCTATTATAATTAAAATGGAAAAGTAGACAATTATTTCTTGCCTTATTTTATTACACTTACTCTATGGAATTGTTAGTTTCCTGCTACTTGCCAATGACTCTTTAAGTAACTATTCTAGTCTAATCAAGCCATATATTTTAATGGTATCTCAGTAATCATGAAATCATGACCATGACAAAGAGCTTGATAAACAGTATTGAATTTTTAGTAGAATTTTCCTGTAGTTTAGTTATATGTGTGTGCCCCAAGTGTGTCCATATCAAGTAGGTAGTTTTATAAACTTATTTGTTGTTAAAATTATGTTAATATAGTTTGTATACTGTGTGAGCAATTTTTTACAAGAAAATTAAGATATTTTGCCGCAAGTGTTTTTAAATCATATTGTAATTTGTACCAAAAACATAATTAAGTAGAGCTAAAAATTTTACTATATTATACCAATTTCAAGTTCAGAAACTTGATCTCGATAAATGAATGGTAAGTCATGATTCAAGCTTGTCTAGTGATCTCAAAATATATCTGGAACAAACACTAGTCTGAAAAGTGCTCCATCACTCTACGTCACATTTTTTTTTCTTTAGGGAAAGTTGTTCAGTTTCATGAGTAGAGAGCACTGTATATTTGAGTGAATATTTAGAAAATATTTTTAAAAATCAGCATTCCCTCTAGGGATCATTCAACAATTACGTGATCACCGGAAGGGGGGGGGTCAGATGCTTGTATATACATCTGGATTATTTGGGGGGGGGGGAGGGAGAATCCATGATTACGTTATCATTTTATAAACTAAATATTTAAAATATTTACGTCCAATTTTGAAGTCTACTACTGGTAACACTAACTATTAGATAGATGGAACGGGATTTCCCCTGCTATAGACAAACTGTGGAACAGTGTGACCAGATTCAGTATTTTTATACTTTTTCGGCATATATTATCATACATTTTAAGCACGGACGAAGATTACGTAATCAAGGCGAGGGGGGGGGGGGGGGGGTTAAAAAACAAAAGATTACGCTGTGATCACATAGGGGGGGGGGGTTAAAAAAACGGCCAAAAATGATCACGTAATTGTTGAACGATCCCCTAGCATCGTCCTAATTCAGAGTAGGCCCAAGCCCCTCATTGGGGATGTATATTATGAGCATCCAAAACTGTTAAGGCAGGAAAAACTAAATGAAAACCGAAGACTTGACGTTCCTTCGGAAAACGGCACCCTCTTCACGCGAATTCGACTCGCACTTGGCCGGATTTTTGTTTGTTTTTGCTATATCGTAAAACATCACAAGTCAAGTCATCACTAGACAAGACCGCATCATGTCATTATGCGCGTACGCACGCACGCAACCACACATGGTACATAGAGATACCTATGTTTGTAAGTAGGGACCTGCCTATCACAGGCCTGATACTATTTTAAGTACCTAATGCCTGATACCCACCCATCTACATTACAGCATTCATACCATGTAACTACTACAAGTACAGGATACTTGCACTATGATTTATTTCGTACTGGACTTAAAATTAAGCACTAATTTGTTGTGTGACATCAGATCATCATCTCATCAATAAAATATCATTTCTTTATTGAGATCAAGTACCTAAATAACATATTTATTAATTTCATAGTAGAAATAATTATTGTTCTTTAGTATAGTTTGTTCTTTATTTCTAACTTAAGTTATTATAATATGTACTTAATATTTTACTGCAATCTCACCGATATTCTCGCGGGGATTGGAAAAAGGAAGCCTTAAAGATGTAGGTTGCGTAGGTTGTAGCGCGGCGCCTCTTGCGCGGTTGCATCGATCACGGAGGTTAACTGACCTGAAGCGTGGTCATGACCTGAATGGGTTTTTAGTGGCATTCATCTCAATTATTTCCGTACTTCGCAAACCTCGCTAAGCCGTTGGTGCCTGTTGCTATCACTGGATGGCAGTCGTTAAGCCGTGCCAGATGCCTTACAGGCGGCTTGAAAACTTCTGACAGTGGGATTTGCCACTAGTCCTGCAACCTCCACCAACCTGGACTTGGCCCCCGTGTGTAGAGTATAGTCTAACCTTCCTGAGTTTGGGAAGAGACCCATGACCCTGCAGTGGGGACGTTGAGTTGTTAACGAAATAAAAAATACTCTGGGACAAATCACACATGGTCATCTGGCCCCAAAGTAGGATTCCCTGTGTTATATACATATATACGTTTAAATACATACATATATAGATATTTAACACCCAGATACAGAGCAAACAAATCTGCTCATCACACAAGTGTTTGCCCTGGGTGGGGATCGAACCCACAACTCTCGGATCAGCAGTCAAGAGCACAACCACTGAGCCACCGAGTCAGTCAATGAAAATGAAAATGTAGTCAATGAAATATGTAGGTCTTTACCTATGAAATTGCCGATTGTATAAAAAAGTTTAAAAATGAAGATTAATATTAAGAACAATAGTTATTAAATCAAAATTTATTCTCAAAATAGCATTAGACTATTAGATATTAAATAGTAGTAAACATATGCCTATTGTTTAAATATTATTTTGAGAGCATGGTGGCTTTAACGTTGTAAGTCGGGTTGTTTCACCTGAAAAAATTGCCTTTAGTGAGGCAAAAAATACACATTTTTAATTTTCAAGCTTTAGAGTTATAGCAGCAGTTTCTTCGTTGCTAATGTCATATTTGAGAATACCCCGCATAAGATTTCCTCACTTTCAGGAAAATTCAAGAAAATTAACTAGTCTAAATAATTGCCCCATTGGAACTTGAAAGATATGCCATTAGTTACTAATAAAAGACCATAAGTAGTGTCACCATAAGGTCAATAAAAAAAAACAATGCTTTTTTATTTTCAAAAAAAAATGGCATTGAACTTCAAAAACTGATTCGGCAATTTCATAGGTAAAGACCTATTAAGTATAAGTATCAAAAAATCTGTGGAGGCTTAGCATCTGGTTAAATTTTCCAACAACAAGGTTAATAAAAACATTTTTACAGATAAGAAAATTTATTATACATTTGTACATGTTGAAATCTGAACATGTATTAAGCCGTGTCTCCTGTTACTTTTTTTTAAACAATACACATTAACATCGAAACATTACAAACACAATGTTTTTGTTTTTCGTGGCAGATGGAAAACATTCCCTGCTTGTTTTTGTTCAATATTTTTTGTGTAATGTTTCGATTAAACACGCGCAGGAGTCACGCCTTTGTATGTATGTACTTAGTATAATCTTATTTACTTAAAGTATTATGTACAGATTACGATTGTTAACCAAAATAAATATTTGAAGAAATACCTACATTTTCATTTTTTTCTATAATACCAACGAAATGACTTCAGATATCTATACTATATACATCAGGTATATTAAAAAAAATCAGCGAGTATTATAAAACGAAAACTTATTTAAATCCACTATTAAATAGAGGATTATTTTTTATTTAGTTGAGGTAGGTCCCTCTATTTCTAATACTTATATTGAGCAGGTTAAAATGTAAATCGCAGGAAGTTTTCTAAATTTTATCTAGCTAGACTCCACAACCTATTCAAGGAATTTTGTTGGAATGTACATATTCAAACGTACGATTACATAATCATTCATCTTAAACACTAGGAGTGATAATATCTAATTGAAATACTTGTAACAAACATTCGGATTTCAGTCTTGTAGGCTATAGATATCGGTGGATGAAAGCTCATAGCACTGGAAGGATTCACAAACGAAAAAAAATATTATATTAACATACATGTGATGTCATGAGCTAGGTTGCACTTTCCTACTTTTGACGACACTCGGATGCATTACGTAAGTATTGGACATCGCTCTGGGCGTGTGGGTGTCGGAGCTTGGTAGAGCAGGTAGTTTGTCGGTTGGATTACGGATTAATGTTCTCTTTTGGGAACCCATTACCTCTCTCTTAATATTACATTCTAAGTTATCGGTGGTGCTTACAGTCTTTACACACTTTTTTTCACTTTCACAGTCACTGCCTGTTTGTTTATTTAGTTTTGGAACACCGAAGGCTTTAGTTTGTTTCAGCAACGACCTGTCGTTACAGAGTGCTGCTATTAGCGGTAAATCAAGATTCTTGCTCTTCTCTCTTAGAGTTTTTATATCTAAATCACAACTATCTTTTATTTTAGTAACGTTCACTTCACTAGTCGGGTTGGTGCTGCAATTTCGGTTTTTTGTTTCCCGTAAGTGTGTAGGGAGTTTTCTCTTGTGCTCGTATGGTGGTGGTGGCGGTGGAGGCATTCGTCGCATTTTTACTGGAGGTGGATCTTTAACATTTAACATGTTTTCATGGGACTTGGTTCGTGAATTCAATATGCTATCGGGGATGCGCGTTGGATGAGGAGGTCTATCAAGGTTAATCGAGTGATTACTTAATGATGTTCTGCTCGTTAAAGAGTACCAGCTTGTTCGCGCTCCTGGCAGTTGCACGTAAGAATCAGAAAGGTTTTGAATTGACCCATACATAGGAGATGCTGACAATGATGTGGAGAGGTAAGGAGTACTTCTATATTGAAGACCACTTTTTTGCATATTCGTTAAACGCGTCTCAGTAAGTTTGTGATCGAGATAGTTCTGTTGTGAAATGGCTGGATCTTGCAAGGGATAGTAAACGTAGTCTACGTCACTGTAGAGTTGTTGATGAAACATAGGATTGTGTGGAGGTGGAGGTGGTGGCAATCGACTAATAGGGGGTGGAGGGGGCAAGCGCGAGCGGCGCGGGGGCGGGGGAGGAGGAGGTAACTTCATCATGGCCACAAACACGTTAGAATCCACACCATGCGGTGGCAATTCTCTCGACGGAGAAATACCATTATTAACTCCCTGTGCCAATTTTGATCTCTCTGCTCTGCGACTTGATGTCTGATGTCTTTTTGATTTCTGGAATCTTGGTTCTAGCACCATTGGACTGGCAAATGTTCTTTCGCTAGAGGCGTTAACCTCACCTGCTTCGGCTTTGAGAATCGTTATCATAGGCTTAGATGTGACAACTCTCGCTGCTACTTCCTCTTTGTCAGTTGGGGTCTTTACCGGCGTACTTGTTAGTCCAGGGTATGTAGGCGGTGACTTAGTGGTTGAGGTAGCACAGGAAGGTAGAGTCTTGTGATTGTACTCGTAAGGTGGTGGTGGTTTATCAGGGAATCTCGGCCTCATCGGTGTATTTTCATTCGCATCCAATATGTTTGGGAGTGATAAGTTAAGTAATTTCCTACTGTCTGTTCTTGTTGGTGGTGTCGGAGGCCTATCGAAGAAAGAGTTGTCTGGGTAGTTATCATCTGAAGGAGCAGTATCTTCATGTCCTTGAAGATAACTCTCTCCAGGTAATATTAAGGGTAGCCTTACATAATCGGACACGGAATCCAATGTGTCGCTAACCGATTGACTTTTAGGATATACCCCTCTTCCTACAATTAAGTCACTCAATTCACTAGCACTAAGTAAATTATGTTTCTTGTCCGTTGGATCACTGCCATCTCCATGAAAAGAAACGGCACTTACATTAGAATTAGTCCTTTCTCTAAATGTATTTTCTTTGTCAATTTCTTGCATTGGAAATTTTTTTTGGCCATCAACACAATCTGTGCTTATTATTGAAGACCGCGATCTCAGAGTATTAGTCGAGTGACTAGTTCTCTCCAGTTTGTTTTTTAAAATCGACGATACGCTATCTATGTCAGCGAGGTCGTTTTCTTTAGACGGTCTGTAGCTGTTATAATGTGATGATCCTCCATAATCTGTCCTGCTACTATCTGACATTGTGTCGATTTTAGATCGTGTTGTGAGTTCAGAACTTGCCATTGTATATACACCACTGGTTTCGCTTGAAGCAGCTATAGTTGCAGGTTGACCAAAGCCATCGTATAATGCTGAGGCAGTGTCTTGTGAATATCCAACATCAATCCCGCCAGTACTGTTATCGCTTATCATTGAGTTTTGAGCAGTGTGACTGTATCCCAGTTCTAAACTGCTGGCGTTAGATGCTCTACTAAGCGCACTTAAACCGGCTCGAGCCATAATAACTGTACTACATGATGAGGAACATTGTGAACCTGTGCATTTCAATTTGGATGATCCTGGGCTGTCTGTTGAGTTTTCTGTAGTAGTTTGGTCAGGCAAGGAAGTGGTTTCTTCTAATTGACTTCGAGTAGCAGTATTGAATTCTGAAGATATTTCATTTTTGCTAACAATGTCCGCATCATCCTTAGTTTTTTTCGTTCGTACTTTTGACTTTTGCAGTTGTAAAGACGATGCTTTACTTAATGGTTGGTTTTCTTGAGCGATATTTCTGATAAAGTACGATTTAGAGCAATCAAGTAAATGAGCAAAAGCCAAACTTTCTGTAGAAGGCGCTGGAGGAGAATCGATCATTATTTCTAGCTCGTCTTCAGATTGTACTCTGTCGCTTACAATCCCAGATGTAGTGTTTGAGCTTGTAGATGATATAACAGATATTCTCTGTTCACTTTTGTTTTGGTTATAACGTAGATTCAAGGACTTTGAATAGCCAAAACATAATTTGCGCTCCTCTTCTTCCTTCTTTTGAATCTCATTAAATTTTGGAGCAATCTTCATTGAAAATTGATGAGTTTCTTTGCACAAGGCAAATAAATATTTACATTTTTCTTCACTTGAAGAATAAAGTGTCATTTTCCCTTCTTGGGTTCTTATTTCAAACTTTTTCCTGTCGAAGCTGAGTTTTCCAATAGAACTCCATATATAATTTGAAACTGGTCCATTATCTGGTAAAATTCGAATACCTTTCGCAGTAACTAGCAGCCAGACTGTTCCAGAATCTGGTTCTGTTTTAGTTTGTTTTAATCTGTACCTATGAGAATTCATAGTATCGGGCAATAGGCAAACTTCCCGTATAAATCTGATCTCAGCGTCGGACTTTGGTAACCCACGATGCTCTCGGTGGCAAGCACGCATGGCCGCAGCTACCCAATCTCCCGTCAGTGATGTTGGTGAATAGTCATCTGCTTTGAAGTAGTCACGGTCTTCATAGGTGTCTGCATCCCCATATTCTGCCTGCAGTGCCAACCCGGTGAGAAGTAGCACAACTTCAGCAGGCAGTGCATCTCTGGTGCGCACATTGTGAAGTAGTTGGAGGAAGTAAAGACGGCGGCCGACTTCATCGTGCAAAAGAAGGGGACTCTCCACATGAAACTGAACAACCAGGTGCAGTTCAAGGAGTGGCTTTCCGTTTGCGTCCAGACCCTGTGAATACAAATAAATATGTATTAGCTGCGGTGGCTGAATGCAAATTAGCAATATAATTTAAGTTTGATTCAATTTAAAAGTTACTCATTTACTTACATGTGTGTGAGACGACCTCCAACTTTTTGGCGCATATTTTGAAAGTTTGCTTTCCAAGTCAACGAACAAGTATTCTCCATCTGAAATACATAAAAAATAAACTCGTTAATCACTACGAGCGGAAAAAAAATTAAACATATTTAACACTTCATGTTTATAGTCGTATTTATCAAGTAATATTTTACCTATGTGTTATTAGAGTTGTAGAGGTATGATTTGAAGAGATAAAGCCTGCCTGTGTATGTATATTCATCAAGGGTACGGATTACTATTCATACGACGACGCGCTGAATGTATACAATGTGACATTGTGATGTAGATACAAATATAGAACATTGATTACTCAACAGCTTTTGTTTGCATAGATAGACGGAATGGTTGCGAGTAGGAATGTGACGGTCGCCCTGCATACATAATTTTCTTGTCATGTTGGTTGACTGACAAACGATTATACATTTTTTTCGATATTCGTGCCCGGTTCCAAGCAAACAATCTGGTTCTGGTGCAAAGTTAATCTTCATGCGAATCATATAAAATTGACTAATAAATAACTCAATAACAATAAAGAGTTTCTCGATCTTCCAATAACTGTAAAACGTCAAGGATTTTAATACTCACTTTGCATAATCGCTAATCCGAAGAGGTCCGTGTCGGTCATGCCTTGTAGATGTGCGTGTGCATTGGCTTGTGCTTTCAGTTCCTTGACTTTTGCTTTGGCTTCTACGACGAAATGCAGCGGCTGGGGTTGGCCGGGCATGCGCAGTGCGAGCAAGCGTGCGCCGGCGCCGAGCGCGCGCGCATCCCCGCCCAAGGGCCCGCGAACGGAACACAGAGCGCGCATATCGCATCTCGATACCACTGTTACTTGCCCTGCAAGAAACGAGGTCCTGGTTAGAAGAGTACTTAGGATGTAAGCTATAGCACAAATTGAGATACTAGTTACTTCGTGCTATACTAGTTAGCCTTAGTTAGTTAGTTAGTTTTTAAGAGCCGCTACCTCCTTTCCGGGAGGTCGTGGTTCGAGTCCTGCCACGTACCAATGTGTTTTCGAATTTCGATGTAATATGTACGTTTATCTGACGCTCTTACGGTGAAGGAAAACGTCGTGAGGAAACCTGCACACATCTGCGAAGAAACTCGAAGGTTGTGTGTTAAGTTGACCGACCCGCACTGGGCCCGCGTGGTCGACTAAGGCCCGATCGCCCTAATTCAGGGTAGGCTCGAGCCCCTCGGTGAGGACGTATCTATGAGCTGATGTGATGATGATGATACTAGTTAGCTAGTAGGTATCTAGTTTATTTAACCATAGGTGTAGGAGCTAGAATCCTGCTCCGTGGCTAGAATGCCTCAAATGAAGTAATCTTTACAGCTGCAGTTTTTTACCGCCTCCGTGGCGTAATGGTTAAGTCCATTAGCTTTACATCAGGAGGTCGCGCGTTGGATTCTTGGCGGAGTATAACTTTGTATGACTCGGTTTGGTTGGTGGAAGGAAGGGCATTTTTTAAGCCCACCTGGCTACCTACCACCATCTCATTTAAGCCTTGCCGCCAAGCAATTATATATCATGTTCACCAAGCATCAATTATCGCCCGATCCAGTCAAACTTTATTGGCTCACATGTCGTCTGTTGGACTTGTAGTGAAATTGCAAATCTATTGAAGTTGCAAAATCAAGATTAAAGTCTGAAATGTTTACGATTTACGCATCGCGCTGCGCGCACAGCATCCGCTATAGGTACATGCATGCATGCGTTCATATAGCGGGCGGGAGCGTCGAGCGCGGCAAAGGAATGTCCGCGTCCGGATCTTCGCCATCTGTGCATTCCAATATCTTTTTTTTCTACCGTCTCCTTTTTGCTACCTGCTGTCTCTCAGTTCTACATTGTTGCTTTTAATAAATAATATGTACTACCTACATATTATGCACGCATGCCAAGCACGACATCCTTTAGTTGGGCCTATACCACAGATTACACCATATTGATTATTGTTACTAGGGTAAAGATTTATCTATGTTTTTTTAAACGAATGGAGGTAGGTAATCGAAAAACACGTAGGTACTACTATCTAATACCTATTATCTACTTACACCTATCAAAAGAGCAAAAAGGATAGTGTTGAATATTTTTTGTAACGTTGACGAATACTAAGTTTGCCTTTACCTCACGTTACACGTTTAAACATTTTCGATTTTCAACGCTGGCAAAGAATAGTTTCATCTCTCATGCCAACCAAAGCCTATTGGCTGGTTGGTATGGTATAGGCACATAGGATAGGACCTACGCTTATTGGAATGTAGAGCCACAAGATCAGGTTCTAAAAACTAGACGCGAATAAATTTCATCCCATCCGGTACCTCTGCGGCTCCTCGGCTCTTGATAGCCATAAGAACATGTTTTTTGTTTTAGTAAATGCGCGATAGTTTGTGACGGCGCGGTCAGGCGCACGCAGGGGGCGGGGGGATGGGGGAGGGCAGACCGGTCGCGCGCGGCCGGCGCGGGAGTCGAAGCGCGGGCGGGGGGCGCTACGTAAGCGCGGTAGCAGCGGACGGCGACGCGAGGAATGCGGACGACCTTCAGATGCCGAGCGCCCCTCCCCCTACGCCAGCCTCATCTTGCGTCCTCGCATACCTATGGATATCGTTTCCACTCTTCGACATCCCGCCACCAGTTTTGACACTCACGAATTGTCAGGATTATAGTAGAAATAATTTTAAAGACCATCTACATAATATCATATTTGAGTCAATTAAGATATTGGTAGCGAGGACGATGATGCGCACGACGAATCAATTTATAAAATGTAAATTACTTATACGTGAGCGTGAACAAAAAAATACGGAACCCTAAAAGTGGCATTCTTCTCCACATACATCATCAATATAAAAAAACCTGAATAAGTTGGTTTATGGAATGTAAAGAGCAATCGGGGCGTTGTTAAAGAATTTTTCTGCATTTTGAAGCTATGTAGGTATAAATGTAGATGTATGAATGATTTATAATTAGTTAACCGCTTAACCGTGAATGTAGCTAAGTTTAAATAAACGAATTCGAGATGGACGAAACCTCAAGTAACGACCAACGAGATGTGTATATATAGGTGAAAAAATTGGTACCTATAGGTCCCGTTAACTGGGGATTATACTTGTATATTTTTTTTATTCACATACTGAATAACTTTTTTTCTATGACTGCTGAAATTGCAAAAAAAAAACAACACTTCATAACCAATGTGGTGTATTTTTGTAAGAGTAATTTATTTTTTGAGAACGAATTTTGACTATTGGTTCTTCGGTGTATAGTTGTTCAGTATGATGAGCAGAATCCCCAGTCAACGGGTCCTCCACGAATTTTGTTACGTTATACCTGTATATTTAATTTGGCAAATCAAAGACCAGACATTTTTCAGCTCCGTTATGACTGAGACATTCGTAGAAAATTCACTAATTTGACTGTTTTTTTATGGGGCTTGCATTGCAGTTATTAATATTTTTTTACTTACGTATGTATGAGTATGTATCGTTTCAAAGACAGCTTTTGTTAGTATCTATGTACTCTTTTTTTTAATCAACATTTGATAAGCCATTGGCATCATCTCACCTGATTTGCTTTTGGTTGATGGTGTTTTTAAAAAAAATAGTCGACGGCTCTAAAGGTTGGACGAATTTATGATTATTTGATGATAAGACGATTGAAACATCTTACGAGCGAAACTACTTACTCGTATCATTGAAGACGAGGTTCGAGGACCATGGTCTTGTATTTTTGGAACTGTGGCATAGCTCTTTGAAAAACACAATCTTAAAACTCATTTGCGGGTTGGATACATACATGCATAGTACTTACATACATACATAACTTAACCACTTACAATTTTTAATACTTATAAAGTTATAACAAATAGTTGTTCATGATCATGAATATCAAAATATTTTGCATTTAATGTACCTATTACCTAGTTAATTGAAAGAAAGATTACATGTTGCAAAAAACCTAAAAATAATAATAACATAAAACAGCAAGTGTCCTCCTTGTTTTAATAATAGACATCGAGAGTGCGCGTTAGGTGAGCCGCAAGCGGCTTGGCTTGCCATCGATGGTGCGCAGTGTGCGAGAACATACGCATTTAATGTTTACACCTAGCTTCCCTCCAACCAAAGTATATATATATATATATATATATATATATTAGTAATACTCAACCAATCTTAATGGGCTGCCTGAAAATAATATCGGTCGTAACTTTATTCATTTTAAGTTCAAATCAATGCAAGCTTGAACGCGGCTGTTACGTTAAAACCGAGCGCGTAGTTCTCGACTTTTACATGTTTTTATTACTTTTCATCACTTTCAAATAATTTTTTAAAAATGTGTTCAATTAATATGAAAGGTCTTAGTCACCGATTTTTGTGTCTTGGTTTCATTCAACATTAACTATTTGTTTTCGAGAAATTTTGCAATTAATGCCAAAAACAGGGTTTACAGTATATTTTCTTACATTAAAAGTGGTAACATTTTTAAAATTGTATTCAATTGAATCAATTTTTAATTACATTAAGAATCTTTCCTGATAGATATTATAAATTTGAAACTGTTTGTTTGTTTGTTTACCTTTTCACGCTTCAACGACTTGACCAATCTTAATGAAATTTGGCACGCGGGTAGCTTGTGTCACGAGGAAGGACATAGGCTACTTTTTATCCCGTGATAATAGCATAGACCGATGCAGTTCCTGAGGGAACTGAAAATATACTCTTTTTTGGTAAATTTCTTTTATATCGCAACTGAACAATGTGTGATTTTTGCACAGAGATGGTTAAGGGGGTGGGAAATGACACCATTTACTAATAAGCATATAGTGACATAGTTCCTGAGGGATATGGAGAAAATTCATGTCCTCTCTCGCGTGCCGCTTGCGGCTCGCGCACCGCGCACCCTCTAAGACAGTCACAAAAACGATGTCCACGCGGGCGAAGCCGCGGGCAAAAGCTAGTATTATAGTATTTTTTTTCCATTGTGATAGCTTTACAGTCTTTCAATAATTTGAATCGAATATTGTCATTTGACTTTGACCCATCTTAGGGCCTTAATTGTGCAACACAATAGGAGAGAGAGAGAATGGGTCATAGCTCAAATGATAGAGATCGTTTCAGCGAGTGTTCTTAGACCAAAACGAACCACGTACCTACTTTTATTAGAAACGGAGAAAGAAAGCTATGAAAATCGCGTTAAAGTATAACTTGAGAAGGGCGAAAGTTGATGATTTCCAATGCTTGATGATGACAAATCTGTCCATTACAATTTAAAATAAAATTCAAGCTAATCGATTGAAAAGAACGGCCGGACGGACCCGTATTTGATTTCATTTTAAGCTATTGCCACAGTATATATTATATTAGTACTAACGTACTATTGCATAGCTTTTATCGCGGGCTTTGAGCACAGCGACCGAATCAAAAAAATCCATAACGAAAATAAAACCTAACACCCCACGCTCGGCCGAGTTCTAAAAAACTTACAGTGCCATCTATTAGCAATTTGCGGTAATAAAAGGACTTAGTCAATTTTACTGGTGTAACTTTCTTAGTGTTAATTTATTACAACCATCCCGCGCCCCAAGGACTATATGGTACTGGTAAATAGTTAAATACTGCATAAATAAAAAATAAAAAAAATATAATTGCTTAAGTTGATAAAAAATGCTATGCAATAGCTTTACCGCGGCAGTCCCCGAGTGCCACACGTTTTTTTTTTCATATTTTCATAATAATTATATGTATATAGAGAAGGGCAAAAGTTAGGTGATTTCTAATTCTTGATGTGATTTCATATCTGTGCATCAATACCTTTTATTGACGGTCTCGGTTTAGACTTCATATGTTTTTTTTAAATATATTGAGAAGGTTGTAAGTTAGGTGGTTTACAATGCTTGATGACAAAAATCTGTGAATCAATACCTTTCATTTTAAAAAAAAGCTAATCGGTTGGATAGAACGACCGCGCTGAACGGACTCGTATTACATTCTATAGGCAGCGCGGTCCGCGAGCCGCTAGCAACTCGTGAGGGTGTTTTCACAGATAAGAAAAAACAAAATTGCCGCTCGGTGTTTTCCAATGCTTGATGATGATGATTGATGACAAAATATAGGCAAAGTATATATATTAGTATATAGGCGAGGTAGAACGGCTGGACGGACTCGCATTAATTTCACAAATTCTTTAGGGTTATACCGCCGCCAACGACCAACTCATTACTTCAATTAAGGATTTTTTAATTGACAAAAAATGGTTTATACATAATTTACAGAATATGAGGAGTGATTTTAATTTCCTCGAATTTTAATTTAATTCACAGAACTAAAGAAAAAAAAAACCCTAATCTCAGATGTTTGCTGTGATCTGAGACCCTAATGCACACTTTTTTTTAGTTGTAACCATGGAACTGCTGCAACTTTAATCGAGACATCATGATAATCTATGAACTTCTTAACAAAATAATATTAAATGATTTCGTCTTTTTACTTTTTGGGAATTCTTCTTAGTTTATTTATATGAATTAAAAACTAAAATTTTCGCACGATTGGTCCGCAAAGATTAAAGTAATAGCCACGTTGTAGTACGAGCTGACAAGAACTTTATTTCCAAGCCATTTCGTTCGATGTTTGAAATATCGTGAATCGAGCTGCTAATTTTAGGGACGAAGGAGTACCTAGTAGACAGAATCTATTTAATAAAATTTGCCTTGCTGCTCTTTGTACTAATTATAATATTGTAATATAATTGTGGAATAATCCAAACTGTTTCACTGTCCTGTGCGTGCAGTAAACTCAGTGACAGTGTATATTATACATATTATACACTATCTGTGAGTAAACTACTAAAATACCTGTTGCTTGTATTATTATTACAAATTTTACTATCATCTGTTTATGACGATGTCTTAGCATTTACTACTTATTTACCTATTTAGTTTAGGTTCCATCCAACCATTAACTAAGTACTTACCTAAGTGCCTATGGTATAATGTAACCAATGACTTCTATATTACTGGCGTAAATGTAACTGATTTTAAAAATATGTATGGAATAGAATTTCTCATGGATTTATAAATAAATCGTTTCGTTGCAATTCTACGCACGATCGTTGAGCAAAAAAGTAGGTAGGTAGGTTAGGTACTTAGGTTACAATGTTGGTAGTAGGTATGTATATGTAAGCGTGGTTGGCGTGGTGGTACATACATTATTTACCTACTTGCTATCAAAGGAATGCGGTCGCGGCCGTACCTAGGTATACATATATCTGTTTAGCTAAGACTAATGTAATGAATGACTAATAATGATTCATTCTGTCGTGCAACTTTGTTCATTGATGCGTAGAGCTAATTAGTAGGTTCATGTAGTAATTTCTTTCTACATGTCAGCGTATGGGCAAAACGCAAAATTTATATTTTTAATGAGTGATTTGAGTGGGCTCTTTACCTCTCCAGCCTTCTCTTTAAAAGTGTACCTTTTTACAGATTTTCTTGATTTCCAACAAAACTATACAAGCTAGGACAGAATCGATAAGGAGTAAATATTTTTTTACTGAAATCCCTACACATAATTAATAACATTCATTTTGATACGAGTTACAGTTTCCAAGTTATAATGCTTCAAAGATGAACAAAAAAAATCTACACTTAACAAAAAAATATCTCTGGGCAGGTATAAACCTGGTGGACTAAAATCACGTCACCAGGCTTGCGAAGGGTTAAACATCAAGTTAATTTACAGGAAACCATAAAATGTAGCGGTTTTTTTTCACAGAATATATTTTTATGACAGGTTTTCAGTTTTCTTGACAAAAATAACAAAAAAAAACATAAGAAAGTGAATAATTTTCGAAAAACCTAAAAACTTTTTGAACGTTGAAGTTATAATTTAAAAGAATTTTAATTATTTAGTATTATTCTCAGCAAACTTTGGACCCTCCATACTAGAATGCACAAAATCGGTCGATCAACTGATCGATTTGTATGAAGAGTAGACAATTTTTTTTACGTTTTGAGCAAAGTCGTAGAACAAAAGTAGTTCAGTACGATGAGTAGAAGTACGTAGAAGCCCCAGTTATTGGGACTTACACCAATTTTGTTACAGCCTGTATATGTAGCCGTCATCTGATTGAATCTGCAGTGCTATTTGATTGAATGACTAGCGCGTTCATTGAATGACGACATTTAATTGAATGACTAAAGGACAACTCGTCATGTTGTTTAATTTAACGTTCAACGTCTTGACTGAACGTCACTCAGCCAAGTTGTTAAATGGGATATTCCGAATAAGAACCGACGATTTCTTCTTAACAATAACTATGAACTATATTTGAATCACCTGACTGATTTTACGTCCGCTCTGTTCAAAGGCCTATGTTGCAATCCGCTAACTAGTTGGACTTTCAGTGACGCTTGTTCAATGTCGTCATTCAATGAACGCGCTAGTCATTCAATCAAATAGCAGATTCAACCAGATGACTGCGAAATATATACTGTGTCCTGGTGCTGCATAAAAATAAAATGTCTGCCATATTGGATTTAGAATGACGTCACTTAGCTAATCATCCATTGTTCTCTAAACTTAACGTGTACTTATGAAAAATTTCAGCTCAATCGGAAACCGGGAAGTGGTTATACTCGTAATTTAGTTTCCAAGATTTGTCCCAAACTAACAAACATACTAACTAACTAACTAACAAGCTTGTTAAAATTAAGGGTTCTATAGAAGGAACTTAACTTTTTTTTTTCAAGTTTTTGTTTTCGTTATTGGAAACGAACGGTAATAGAGTATACAAGCGTCAAACTTAGAGTGTGATTATAATAAAAAAAAAACGTGTGGCACTCGGGGCCTGCCGCGGTAAAGCTATTGCATAGCATTTTTTATCAACTTATGCAATTATAACTATTTATTTATTTTTTATTTATGCAGTAAATACCATATATAGTCCTTGGCGCGCGGGATGTTTATGTAATAAATTAACACAACGAAAGTTACACCAGTAAAATTGACTAAGTCCTTTTAGTACCGCAAATCGCTAATAGATGGCACTAAGTTTAGAACGCGGTAACGTTACGTTACGCTCGGCCGACCTACATGGTAGGCGGAGTGGAGGGTGTTAGGTTTTATTTTCGTAACGGAATTTCTTGATTCGTTCGCCGCGCTCAAAGCCCGCGATAAAAGCTATGCAATAGCTTAAGAATTCGACCCAGTGCGAATGGTACTCGCGCACCGACGCGAGGGTTCCGTTATTCCTTACCTATTAATTTCAAAAAAGACATCAACACAAGTGACAGAAAAAAAATGCCGTTCTTACTCGACTACGAAAAAAGATGTGATGATGATGATGTTTTGTTAAAAAATAATTAGTAAATGTGTTCTGTTCATTGAATTACTACTATACGTCCTTAGTTATTTATTGTTTTACTATTGAGAGAGCACTGTAATCAAACCAAGTTTGGCGCTTTTACCATAATCAATCAATCAATCAATCATTTTATTAACAAACAACATTGTATTTGAAACGACAATAATTTAAATATAAGTAATTAAGTACATAGTTCATTAATTAAGTACATCGCCCTAATTCAGGGTAGGCTCGAGCCCCTCGGTGGGGACGTATATGAACTGATATGATATGATGAAGTACATAGTATAAGCCGAAGGACGTCTACTGCTGGACATAGGCCTCCCCCAAGGATTTCCACGACGACCGGTTCTGCGCTGCCCGCATCCAGCGGCTTCCCGCGACCTTCACCAGGTCATCGGTCCACCGAGAGAGAGGCCTGCGTGAAATTCCTGAGATTTTAACACATATTTTGTGAAATTCCTTTCCCACTAATATGGTTGATGGGAGCGATGGCTGACTCTCGCGTTATACTCGCGACCGGGTGCCGTCCGTGTGAACTGGCCTGGTATTACTTCTCGTGTCATATTGTTTTCATGTTCTAATGACACATTTGTTTTTTTGGATTTTGACGTTATTAACAAATGATTGTTTATTTTTTTATTTGTCACAATTGACAATATGTAATTACTATTTTACGACTATCAGAAATAGTGTAATTTGCACCTATTTTGAATAAATATCTTGAATCTTCAAGCGGCTACTAGTAGTTAGGTAAGTATTGGGAGTTTGAAGAAGGAGGGTTGGTAATGTCATAGGTAATGTTTCTCCTCCTAAATGGCTTGACAGATTTTAATGAATTTTTTTTTTGTAATTATAGAGTCACCTGGTTGGTTCTTATCTTAGTCATAGCATAGACCCGGTAGCATAGACCCGCTGTTGTCGAGACCCAAAAATAATATTGCAAGCAAAATATAAGTCTGTGATCGCAAGTTTGTAATTAATTATAGTTTCAGCGGTTTTAAGTGGGGGGTGGAGGGGGAAAAATGAGCTTTTGACATCTGTTTGAAGGGGTAAAATTTAATAAAATATACAAACTGATAGTATATTTTCGAAATGCTTTTGAGTACTTATTTCATAAGGTAGTCCTTTCAAACAACACCCCACGTAAGAATTGTTTTTTTTGCTCACCAAACATGCCCCCTTCAAAATTCCTCAATAAATATTTTTGGATTTTTCAAAATGTGTTAAATGGTGTAATAACAACACCATAATTTCAGCTTCTTAAGCTGGGTACGTTAAAATAGTATCTGAGAAAAGCGGGTCAATATTATGAATATTATGATGTATGTATTCCAAAGGGGTTTAAAAATTTTTGTATGGAGACTGGCATACCGGAGTCCGCCATTTTTTTTAAAAATGATGTCGCACATTGAGACCTATATATTTGGATACATTACAGACAAACAAAAATGTCATGTAAATAGTGTCCTAAAACGGCACGTTACCACAACCCGGACACTCCATACAAACGAGCGAGAAATGATATACATATATATATATAACTGACGTATCTATAGGCAAGAATGCAGGTAGGGTTGAATCACACCGGCGGTATTGGTCACGAATGTTTGTTAGTTATTTACTGCATGCACACTGCAAGCTATATATATATATATATACTGTGCTGCAAGCAACAATCAACAGTTATAACTTACATGGATAACATTTTTCATTTGTTCTTCAAACACAGGAGCTTTTGTCCGTGAAACAATCTCATTTAGCAACCTACAATAATAGTCAATCTCAATCTATAATTCCGAGATCACATTTTATAATATTACACCACTAGTTATTTCTATACAACTCATACTTTCACACCATCTAATCAAATTATTACAAACAATAAATAAAACAAACAAAATATCTCACAAGCCACAATAACAAACTGATATCTGACATATGAAAAACATAAAGGAACTACATTTCTAAAAAAAAAAGATACAGCTAGTATGAAGATTCATAGGAACTGATTGTTCTTAGATTTGGTCGTATAATATTGGTGGTCAGCCAATCATGATACGAGGCATCTCAGCGCCGCGGCCGCCTATTGGCGTCGAGCGGTGAGCGGCGCGCAAAGTAAATATAAGTGACGTTAATCGCGCATGCGTAGTTCGTCCTTTACGTTCGGTAACTAGTTGCTTTTTATTCCGGTGTACGAAATCACAGCGGCGCGCAAAGTGATATAAGTGACGTTTATCGCGCTTGCGTAGCTCGTCCTTTACGTTTGGTACCCAATCTACATCCAATCTGAGTGACGGGGGGGTGAGGTCGAATTTAGAGAGTGGCAGGGAGTGTCCATACTGTACGTTAGTACTAATATATATACTGTGACGTTACGGAGATAATTGAATGTATATATTACATAATAATTTTGATTATTTTTAACTTCTATATTATCTATCTCAGAAACGTGACACTTTAGGCCAAAATGTTATATGACATTTTTTGTGCTTCTATATGTCCTCTTTCCAAAAACACAGGTTAGATTGTGCGACGCCATTTTGAAAAAAAATCAAAATGGTGAATCCTCAGTATGCCAATAACTTTCAAACCCCTTTAACTTCCTACCAGGTAAGTTTATGAAATGAAGTCTCTGAGAGAACAGCGCGGCTTGGGCGTGACATACAAATGGACAGACGCGTGAGTGATCATTGATGATCAAGGGTAAGGGTTCCATTTAGTACTTGTCAGGTACGTCGTACGAAACTCTAAAATTAGTCAATGGATCTACTGAGAATGATACTATTCAGTAGATCCACACTTTTGAAATTTGGATCAATCGAGAAAAAAATGTCTCAGTAGATACATTATGGATCTAGTCAATGGATCTACTGAGAATGATCCAAAAATTGACTCACCGGAAGTTTTCCGTCTATCCTACTAGCTAGAATAGGGAATCGGACTGCATCAAAAATAAATTCTGAAATATGATTTCCTAAATTGCTATCCTCTTTAAGTTTCAAAAAATCTTACTAACTTTTTTTTTATTCTCAACTGGTAAGCCCTTGGCGTCATCTCACCTGATGGTAAGTGGCGATGAAGCTGAAGATGTAAGCTGGCTTACCAAGATTACCCAACGCAATGAGGATCTGGCTATCTTATCTTCAAGCCGGAACACATCAATGTTGTTAACACTGATGTTTGGCGGCAAGACTTAGATACTTAGCCAGGCGGGCTTAGAAAATGCCCTACTACCAACCAAACTTGTTCTGTTTTCCTATCACGTCTTCAATTTTTAATTGATCAAATTCACAAAATAAGTTCGTCAATGACGCTAAAATCTATGAGGTCACTTGTGGGTATTTCAAACATTGTTAGAACAAAATTTCGTTTTTGACAGATCATAAAAAGTAACTCAAATGTCTAGCAGTCCGATCCCCTATTAGATATACCGCCTGCCTGTAGTCTGTCGCACTCTACACGTACATAAATTGCAACAATTTGTTTTATAGGTACCTGGTAAATTCTTACCTGTAACCGATTGAGTATTAATGGGACCCATCGGTCCCGGTAAGTTGTTCCTTCCGTTGAGTATTAATGGGACCCATCGGCCCCGGTAACAACACGCGACCTTATGCTCTAAAGTAAACTAATATATATATAGTTAAAACTGTGTTGAAACTGCCTCGGGTTTATTTATGGACTTACGACGTTATTAAATTCCGCTTCTAGTGCCACAAGCAGTTTAATATAAAATCATAGACAGACTTTTCATAATTTGACAATATTCTTGTTATTTTCCGCCATTTTGGAAAATGGCGGGTCCGTCTGAAGGAAGGGAATGTCAATATTCAAGGTCGGATAAATGACTGTCTTACCTGTCTTACTTATCGTTACGTTTCGAGTGCTCTAAGCTCCTAGGTGCTACGCTATCTTCTTTATAATAAAATTCGTTTTTTGTGCTGCATACATATGACACTCGCAAGTAAATCAAAAGAAGGGTACTTCCCGTTGACATACAAACATGAAAGGCAAAAAGCAAGGTCTCGCAGCACAATAAGTAAAGGAAAAATTCAAAAATTGTTAATTTGTGGTTTTATGACTTTTTTTGAGATTACAAACTTACATTTGCAATTGTAAAACTGAGAATGATCCATTAATCCGATCATTCTCAGTAGATCCATTGACTCGAGATGTTTATCGATGTATAGGAGAACATTTTTTCAACTACGAATTTAGATTTGTCCTTCAATCCGACTTATTTTTTGTAAATATATACAACATAATACACTAACACTTAAATAATACTTAAAATATTTGCTTATGTAATATATAGATAGAATGTGCTCGTCAAGACCTTTCTTTTGATGGCAATTTTTTTTTTTGGGATTGATTAATTCACCTTTAAAATCCGGCATGATTTTTTTTAATGCTTTAGGTATGTATATCCTTTTTTTTTTGTTTCTTCTCTCCGGCTTTCAAAAGCGCGGAGAAGGCAAAGGTGACTAAGACCATACAGCCAGGTCTGACGTATTCAAGCTTCCTTTAGTTTTTGATTTGTAATGCTAGTGCCGGTGCATTACAAATCTTCTCTGAAGTTCTTGACAGCATTTGCAGCAGCTACATTCTGAGGTGGAACACTCAGTTGCTGTAGGGCGTCTTTAAAACTGCACCCAGAGCAAGTTGGGTTCTCACGTCCTCTTTCCTTTTATTTTCTTGTTCTCCACATTGCTCACGTGCACTAGACGATTTTCTCCAAAATGCACTACTTCTTGAACAAATTCCTAGCAGAAAACAATGAAAAAACAACAAAATAAAACTACGAATGCGTCTACCACAAATCCCGCCAAAAAACCGTATGTATATCCTATGACACGCGCAGTGATGGGAAAAATCGGGTTATTGCCAGTCCTTACCATGCTATACTAATGGATTTTTTCCCATTCGTCCCTAGTGGTAACGAGTGGGATTTTTTTATTTCCATTTCGTCACCACCGGGGACGCCACACACAGTTGAGTGGAGAATAATGTGGTGAGATGAGTGGAGTGTACGCCAGTAATATATAAGTCATTGATGGAGTGGTTGGTGGACAGTAGAGTAGAGAGAAGAGTGGTGGATAATAGAGCGGAGAGAAGATCTTAAGACACCACATTTGTCAAGATCGGTTAATTAAGTGGTTCAGGACATACGAACAGATGAACATACATACATAGAATTACAATATGCACTCTGCTGGCACAGTATATATATTAGTACTAACGCTGCTGGTGACAAAGCTAGTAAAGCCAGAGTAGGGATTATTACAAGTAAAGAGAGATAACTTTGTCATAGCAAACATGCGAATTTAAACTTAATTACAACGGTGCTAATGTTCATAATATCTTGCACGGCACAGATGCAACTGTCGTTATATTGGTAAAGTTGCCAGATTTGACGGAACTGAAATAGTAGGACCACGGGGCACAGGCTGTCTCTGTGGTCCTACTAGTAGAAAAAAATGTAGGACTACGGGTAAACAGCTGTTTTAACTATAATGTTGGTTCGTGGTTAGCTTTAGGTACTTTAACTTTGATCATAATTTAACGGTAGATACATACTTATAATTGAAAGAGCGAGCTAAGCGAGCGAAGTTATCAAAATCTATTGGAACAATCCGGCGTTTGTATGTATAAATGTTTGTTCGACGATAACTCGAGTATAGTTGATCGGAACGTCGTCGTGGAATTTGGTAAGCGAGTTAAAGAGGCATTGTTTTTAAGTTTGAGCATGAGCCAAATCGGTCAAGAGGTTGTCGAGATATAGGAGGTTGTAAATGTTGAAAACATGGTTTCTCTTAACACCACTAGATGTCGCTGGACGGATCCTACATCCCACAAGCGTCGCTTTTTAATTTTTATATTCAAGCGAGTGACGAAGGAGTGAGAAGGTTTTGATGGGGATCGATTGTCTTACACTATTAGTCTAAAAAAAGTACGCGTGTGTGTACGTCCATCCGGTTCTCTAGTTCCTAAACTAATGGACGGATTTGGGTGAAATTTGGGTTAGGGCAATATTATTTTTATATCTCCAGCCGTTTGATTTTTAGGGTTGCCACCGTTGTAAAAAATCAATTGTTATTTTTCCTCAAAAATGGCTCTAACGATTTTGATGAAACTCGGTACGTTACCATAATTTAATATGGCCTATAGCACGTAGTATTTTGTTATTCCAAAAAAATCGGAATAAGGTACCTCCCATACAAATCCAGGTAGTTTGGCTTAATCTCAAGTATGGCTCTAACGATTTTAATGGAATTTTATGAATAAATAGGACTTAATAAGATATACTGCACTGGGTACCTAATATTTTAGGAAAGTACCTCCCATACAAACCGAAATTATTTTGGAATTATTTCATCAAATCTGATATACCTTACTTTCTTTGCTACTACCCCCCCCCCCCCCCCCGTTCTATGATCGATCACTGATCATCTGTAGTATCTAACAACATTACTTTTGTCTAATCTAACCGCCCCCGTGGCGTAATGGTTAGCCCATTCGCTTCACCCAAAATTAAGTTATGACGTCATAAAATTTTTGTATGGGATTTGATAATTCTTTCTGAAATCTATCGTGTGAGGTATCAAATGAAAAGGCTTCATGAGTCGGTTCTAAAATATACTACGCTATAACTTTTTATCCACTTTGTCAGTTCAGTTCTTATCCGTGGTTCAGTTCAAGCTCCCCTCCAGCCAGCATTACTGCAGCAAGGGCGCGTAGACCCAAGAAACCAGAGGGGGGCGTAGATAGGATAGGATTCATTAGGAGTGTACTCGTAAGTCGGCGTAGTCAGGATGTGGAGCGATGGGAGTTTGAACCAGCCCGAATTCAGAACATCGTAGCCAGTATGGGGAGCATTAAAATCTAAATATGTAGTTGGTGTGTAGATTATTATGGGGAAGGAAGTTTATGACTGCTTGTAATTAGGTAGATACGGCTGCTCCCGGTTGGTTTTTCTCTTTCGATGGTGGCGCATCGGGAGTGGGTCGTTCCTTTCCCTCTAATTTGGTTGATGGGAGCGATGGCTGACTCTCGCGTTATACTCGTGACCGTGTGAACTGGCCTACTCTTGTTAAATGCATTCAATGATTTTTATTAGAGATGAAACGGATATCCGGTTACTATCCGGTATCCGGCCATATCTTACTATCCGGCCGGATATCGGATAACAGGACACTATCCGGTTCGGCCTGATAGATGGCCGGATATCCGGTATCCGGCCAAACCACTATCCGTTTCATCTCTAATTTTTATGTATAACTTTTCGTGTCATATTGTTTTCATGTTTTATTCTAATGACATAATCTGGTTTATATCAAGGATTTAATTTTGACGTTATTAACTAATTATTGTTAATTTCTTTATTCTTCACAAATGACATTGTTATTATTATTTTATGATATGACTATCAGAAAGAGTGTAATTTGCACCTATTTTGAATAAATATATTGAATTGAATTGATTCAGTTTCCGTATCTGTTTCGGCTGTGTTATAGATCACCTCTGCCATTTTTTTTCATATCGCTTCTTTTTTCTTCTAAATATTCAAAAATAGTTTTCAGTACATACCTACCAAGTTTGGGCTCCTCTGGAAGGAAACGGTTGAGTATTTTTTTGTAAAACAAACGCCAAATGTCTAGTTACATCCTCCTATCCTTCTCCTATCTAACGCTCAAAAAGTGCCTAAGGGAAATATTTTTAAGAACTACCGGTCTCTCTCTCTTTCTCTGTCTATGCCTAGCCTTATCCCATTTCACTTGGGATCGGCTCTCCTCCCCATTTTTCGCCATACACGTCAGTTCTGGGTCGTCGAGTCATTTACTAGACGTACCGGTCAAAAATCAAAATGATTTTACTAACTACAATTTTTTAAAAAATTTCGCTGGCGCTCCGGATTCTGTTATTCTGTAGTAACCTTAAGTGTTTTAAATGCATGACATGTGTTTAGAACGGATATCCTGTACAGAGCAGAAGACGGAGCCTGTACTAGGTCATCTTTGTCTGTACCAAACTAGTATCTCATCTGTGCCTGTACATCGATTTGCGGTTTTGCCACTAATTGGCTGCGATAAAAATGTTACCACGAAACTTTTCGTATATTTATATAAATTGATAGTTAACTCATTATTAAAATAAAAAAAACAATAGTAGTTTAAGAAACTGTTGCAAAGAGGGATACCTACATGTGTAATTGAGAATGTGAAATGTGAGTTTAAAAACCGAGTCTTTCCTTTGCTTTAATTCTTATGTGCAGTTTCATATTCTACTTTATGTAATCTCAAACGTTGGGTTTGAATCTTCTAAATAAAAGATCAAAGTTAATAGAGTAAACAAATTTCCCACGAAATTCAGCACACAACAAAACGTATGAATTGCGCCAAAACCCAGCACATCACCGCGAATGCGCTACGCAAGTAAAATTGGAATCAAAACTTTTTTGTAATGCTTTAAAAGAAGCGCGCACCGCATATGCCATAGTAAATTCCTTTTACTATGCATATGCGTTCCATTAGAAGAAAGTAATTGATGGAATCTCCTTGATGATATTAACTTCTGTATCGTATTGGTAAAAAAAATATGTTTTGTTACAGAACAACCGGACAAGTGCTAGTTGAACTCGCGTATAGAGGGTTACGTATTGTACGTTGATTGAGAATTTTCCTGTGTTACTTTTCTTATAGGTTTTCCAGTAATCTATAGGTAAAGAACTATTTTCTGTATTTTTGCAAAATTTTTGTCCCAGTAGTTTCGGTCATAAGGAATGGTAAATTTCCGCCTATTTTCTTAAATAACTTCAAAACTATTTGAATGTGGTACCTATATTTGAGATTTTCACAACAAGCCCTTACAGCTAGCTCTCCTTCTCAAATTTCAGAAAATCTTAAACTGTTGGTTTTTCACATCGTTTTTTTTATTAATCAAAAACACATAATAAGTACAACATATACGTCAACGGCAATGAAAAATATGACGTCATAGTTCAATATTTCAATTATTTTTTAGAACATAATCTCGTTTTTGTCAGTTCATAAAAAGTAAATAAGATGACTAGAAGGCAAGTACCGAATTACCCAAATATAGGTGGTGGGCGTATACAGGATGTAAGAAAATTGGTGTAGGACCCGTTAACTGGGGGTTCTACTCATCATACTGAACAACTTTCCCCAAGGAACACATAGTCAATTCCCCAAAAAATATGTGCACCCTCCATACTAAAATGCACAAAATTGGTCGATTAACTAATCGTTGTATTAAAAATAAATATTTTTTTTTGCGATTGCAGCAAACTTGTAGAACAAAAGTTGTTCAGTATGATAAGTAAAAGCCCCACTTATCGGGACCTACACCAATTTTGATACACGCTGTATATACAAAAATTTGGGTGACTTCCGCACTTTATTTTATTGTTTATTAGGTCGCGGTTAAAGTTTCTTCGTATTTCATATGCAAATTCATGACCAAAGCGAGCTGGATCTTTAAAATTTCCATACTACCAAATTTGTGCTACTGAACTGACTAATTGACTATACCTACTGCATTATATGTATATTAGTATCTCATCTGTGATGATTATATGTATATATGTTGCAGGTATATTGTCAGAGCCGTGATATTATAATTTCACTGAACAAAATGTAGTGAAATTATAATATCACTAACCTAACCTAACCATGATATTATAATTTCACTAATTTTAACTGGTGAAATTATAATATCACGGCTCTGACAATATACCTGCGACATATACATAAACAGCTAGAATTAAATTTGCGACCTGTGTTGCAATTTTTACCTTTATTAAAAAAAAACATCAAAATGTATGTTATTTTCGTAGACTGAAAAAAACAATTGAATAATGGCGGGAATCATTTTATTTATATTTTTATAAAAACTTCTAATACTCACCTTTTTAATAATTTTATTTTAAGCATCCACGTACAAATAATACAAGCAAAGAGATTAGTTTGATTACTATTATAGACTTCGAAATACGAATAAACTTTTTCCCCGATCTATCTTTACCCCTACAATATAATTTTTGAAAGGGGTTGGAACATTTTCGTATGGAGACTGGCAACATATTTTTTTTCAAAATGTTTTACGAGTTTTTTGGCGGGATTTGTGGTGGACGCATTCGTAGTTTTATTTTGTTGTTTATTCATTGTTTTCTGCTGGGATTTTGTTCAAGAAGTGGTGCATTTTGGAGAAAATCGTCTAGTGCACGTGAGCAATGTGGAGAACAAGAAAATAAAACGAAGGAGGACGTGAGAACCCAACTTGCTCTGGGTGCAGTTTTATAGACGCCCAACAGCAACTGGGTGTTCCACCTCAGAATGCAGCTGCTGCAAATGCTGTCAAGAACTTCAGAGAAGATTTGTAATGCACCGGCACTAGCATTACAAATCCAAAAATAAATGAAGAAAGTGAAAATTATTTACGAATCCGGCTGAAGGACTAGTTTCCATGGCCAAGAAAAATTTACAACAAAATGTTTTACAAGCATTTCTATTCCAGTTGGGTACTTTTATTTAATAGGTTTTTCAAAATAAGTACTATATTTCCCTCTCTATTTCAAAATATCTCTACCTAACTAGACGCTTAGACCAAAATGTCCGGTATGGCGATATACTTTTGGTTTAACTATTTGCAATTTGCATTAGCGACTAGCGTAGAGGGTAGAGGTTTGAACGTTAGCAAAGAATGAAGACTAGGTATTTACTAAGCAAAAGATTTGGAAAAAATCTATGGGTGTATAAATTACCTACGTAGTAGCTATACCAAAGAGTTTCATATCCATTTTTACCACGCAACCTACTTCGCTTTTCTGTTTATTGATTTATTTTGAACTGTTTTGTGCAGTTGTGAAATAAAAAGTTTTCTTCAATTCTACTAATAAGTAAGTATGCTGTTTTCCTTACATTTTTTGTCACCCACCACTCACCAGGTAATAAAATAATAACAGAGATTCAATAGGTACTTATTTACATGTAGATAAATTGATAATAATAAAATACTGCTGAATTCTAAATAGCTATAAATACTCTCTTACAGAGATGTTCCATACAACGATGTTATGTACCTACATATTTTATTTGTTTCCTTTACACACTAGTGAAGAAAGAAAAAGTATAGGTTTTACCTAATAAGGATGACAAATGTTTTGATTTGACACTTTTAAAGTATTGATGAAGTGTTCTTCTCACAATGGTTCCTCCGGCCTCACCTTTCAGGTTTTCCCAAAGGCTAAAAAATATTACTTTAACCAAGGTTACAGTATAGAAGGCGTTAGTACTAATATATATACTGTGGTATAGGGCTCTAAGAAGGAGATAAAAATGTATCTGAAAGATTGGCGAAGCAACGATCGGTCGCAAAGTATCCAAAGGATCGTTTTCACGCATTGGTAGTCTACCACTCTACTTGATGCGAAGACTTAAAAATATTACTTTAAGAAGTACCTGATGAAAATAGTTTCCTATTTGTTACCTACTTTATACAAAAAAAAACCTAGCTTCGAAAGCAAATTCAGCTATACATCTGTACCGATTAGGAAGCGAGTAATCAAAGTGATATATAAAATCCTAGCTGCATGACTGCATCTTTGACTTCGCCGGCTCTCTGTCATAGCTGCAGTGGCTGGTGTAGAGGAAGGGCGCGCGCGCAGGCAGGCGCAGGGTCACCGGCCGCGGCGCGGTCGGCGCGGGCGCGCGGAATTCGAGCTATGCGTATGAAATGAAAGTGGCCGCATCGTGAAAGCGCGCGACTCCAGAGCGGCGGCAGTCCAAGGCGTCGTCGAAAACAACCTCACTCACCATGAATTCACAAATCCAAGGAACCTGAACACAATAAGCACTATACTCCGTTGTGAACATGAACCGCATCCATTGGCACTACACTTCACTTTAGTTGCGCGGGATCGTGATCGAAACGGCTCGGCAGACTACACCGAAACGCGCGAACTCCATGAGCGCGCTGGATCGACTGGTTGTGAGTTGGTAGTTGGTAGTCGCGCGCGGCCCGCGTAGCGAGCGAAGGAGCGTGGGTCGTTCGGCGAAGGCACGCGCGGGGCGCGCCGCAACTTCGGCTCTGTGGAATGCGGCACTTATAGTGGCTGTGGCTGGCTCGCGGGTACGGGGTACGGGTACACCTACAAGAGCCGAGGCCCGATGTAGCCTGGAGCCTGCGCGCCTCGATGGCGGCGGCGCGGCGCGGCGCACGCGGCGTCGCTATCGCGAGCGGCGGCGTCACGTTGGTCCTCGCGGCTCGCGCAGACAGAACTCGCCCGGCTCGGTCAATCTCTACTATACAGGGTGTAAAAAGACCACTACCGGAAACTTAAACTGGGGCTTCTACTAATCGTACTGAACGACTTTCTCCAAGGAACCCATACTGAATTATCGAATTTTTTTTCGACTTTTCATACAAATCAGCCAGCTACTTAATCGGCCAATTTTGTATGGGAAGTCCAAAAAATTTTTCGACAATTCAGCATTGGTTCCTAAGAGAAAGTTGTTCAGTATGATGAGTAGAAATCCCAGTTTAAATTTCCGGGAGTGGTCTTTTTACACCCTGTATAGGTGATTTTTAATTAGTTCTGGATAGCAAAGGATATGAATGTACTCGTGATTACAAACAACTTTCCCAAAGAAACTATATGTCAAATCAGAAAAAAAATTGTTGGCCCTCGATACATAATATGTTATCAAATCGGCCAAAATGTATGGAGGACCAAAACTTTTGTTTCATATTTGACACATAGTTTCTTTGCGAAAGTTGTTTGTAATCACGAGTATATTCATATCCTTTGCTATTAAGAACTAATTAAAAGTCATCCTGTACACAACCCTATATTAATTTAATTTAACTTACGTACTACAACTATGTACTTAAAAAAAATAACTCTTTCCAAACGCTCTTCAGGTAACCCCGGCTAGGAAGACTTCTAATAGGTTTGCCTTTGTGTCTAATCGACATTCGGTACGCATAATCTACGTTCATAGTAAACTTATCATAACGTTTAATCTGTAGCGTAGTGGTAAATCCAATCAGGAGGTCGCGAGTTCAATTCTCGGCGGGGTCTATTTTTGTAAAGCTCGGTTCGGTTGGCATTTTCTAAGCCTGCCCGGCTTGACTAACCCATTATAAAAGCCCCCCACTAATGGGGCACGCACACGCACACGCACGTGCGGGTCACTTGGCAAGATTAGGCCATGCTTGACACACGGGGGCCAAGTCTGGTCTGATGGAGGTTTTAGGTTGTAGGGCTAGTGGCGAATCCTAACCCTACTGTCAGAAGTTTTTTCAAGTCGCCTATAGGGCATCTGACACGGCTCCACCTAGTGATAATAACCGACACCAACGGCTTAACGTGCCTTGCGAAGCACGGAAATGGTCTAGAAAAATGCCACTAACAGTTAAATGCATCCAGTAATGATCGTGCTTCAGGTCAGTTGACCTGCGTGATCGATCCTACCATGCAGTCGCACTAAGCTACGACTGTGGTAGCTAACCACCATACGTTAGTACTAATATATATACTGTGCCACCATCATAATATATTACTATTTACTAATATAAATACTTGGATCATATCTAAGTCTTGCCACTAACAGCACTGCCTTGACACACCCTGTACACTTCATACAACGGACCAGAAATGACATTTTAAAAAAGGAATGACGGAACAAACAAAATGGCGGCGAAATCCTATACGTTATAACCAAACTGTAACCAATCTGTATCCATCTTGGTGACGAGGGGGTGAGGTCGCAATCTAGAGAGCGGCAGGGATTGTCCATACGGTATTTTAGTTATGTTAGTACTAATATACTTTGACCTAGATGTGTTCCAGCATTAAGATAAGATAGATTGCTTTGAGAAATCTAGGTAAGTCCGCTTCCATCTTCGGCATCACCCAAGGGCTTCAAAAAGCTATACGTTGAAATGGTTTTTCAATTAAAAGTCCCGATCCAAAATCATCTTCTATACAACTATAATTTAAATAAGTATCTCATAAACAAGGGTGGTAAAAAGGTCAATAACGTTCTTCATTCTTTTACACCCATGTATCATACCACGTTTTTTAATAAAGTTGTAAGAAAACCGGTAAAATAAAAAACTACCGTGACAAAAACAAAATACATGGGTACATACTTATCAAGATTTCGGCAACCAAAATTCATTTTGCGCAACTTGTGGCTCATGTTAATTGTCCGGGGAGTAATCAAATCAGTAATCTCACTTTGTTTTTTCTTATAGTACTTATATAGAAATCAGAAATCATTTATTGCATTTATCACAGGTTATAAAACAAGATGTTATTGTGTATGGTAAGCTCACTATGATATACCTTAACAGGCGTACAATATAAAGTTAGCAACAACAATGTATGTCAAAAAAAATAAAAATTAATTAAATCAATTAATTAAATTGTCATTAATTAATAAAAATAAATCAGTAGCATGAAATTACAATTTGCCCTTATTTTCTATGAATTCTCGCACACTATAAAAGAGTTTAGACAGCAACCATTCTGTAACTGCTTTTTTAAAACAGTAGTCATTAAGCTGCTTAAAACTATGAGGTAGGTTATTGTACAATATTACTGCCATGTAGTAAATGCTTTTCTGATAAAAAGTTGTCTTAGGGTGATGCGAGTGTAGAAGTTTATGATTGCGCCTTAAGTTCCAATTAAGTTTACTGGTTAGTTTACTTGTCGATTCAAATAGGAACATGTGTTTCTTAACAAACATAAAAACCTCCTTTATATAAAGACACGGCAAAGGTACAATTTTATAACGAGCAAAAAGAGGAAAGCATGAATCTCTTTGTGAGATTCCACCAATAGCTCTGACGCAACGTTTTTGGGCTATGAATGCATGAGGAAAATCCGTCGAGTGGCCCCAGAATATTAGTCCATAGCTTAGTATGGACTGGACATAACCAAAGTAAGCCATAAGCCCGGCGCCTTCTGACGCACAACTTACTAATCGTCTTAAAGGATATGTGAAGCGCGATAGTCTATCACATACGTTCTGAATGTGCGGTTTCCAACTGCAATTTGTGTCAAGCAAAAGGCCCAAAAATTTTGTCTGATTCACTTCTTGTACAGATACATCTTTGTAGGTGATACTCAACTCTACTGGTTGCCTGTAGTACGAATGAAACTGCATTATGTTTGTCTTAGATACGTTTATGTGCAACTTATTGCAGCTCATCCATCGAGCAATATCACTCAGAGATTTATTTATTTCAGATTCATATTCTTCCATAGAGTTAGCTTTGATAATTATTGTGCTATCGTCGGCAAATAGAACTACCTGATTGGACGTACTTTTTGGGAGATCATTGATGTAGAACAAGAATAGAAGAGGCCCTAAAATACTCCCCTGAGGGACTCCTTTATCACTGGTTCTGTATTCTGATCTTACATTTATGATTGTTTTCGTTTTGGCGTTTTTATATTACTGTGCTTCATTCAGATTTACGAAAATTGCGCCATATTTTAGCTAGCACACGTACGCATGCTTGAGTTCTTTTTAAATATTATCATTAATGGAGTATGTACATTAAGGCTTGGGAAAATATTATTACAAGCATTAAAACTTCCTTGGAAAAGATGACCTATTCCTAGATGTAAGTTGTAACCTATGAGCTTCATTCATATTTTTCTTTTTTCTTCACAAACTATGGATAGGGTTGAGGCACAGTATATATATTAGGTTGAGGTTATACTAACCTCACGGAGGAACAACCTATTTTTTTTAAATTCTCCTATGAAAAGTCCTAAAGAAGATTCCATATCCTTGGTTATTTTATTTTTTATTTGCTACAAATGTCTTCTTCCTCCGAGCTAGAAATAAAAAAAGTGGTAAAGTAAAAGCACGTGTGCGGTAAAATATACCACTGAATATCAGCGCTGTAGGTACATAATTACCTGCAGCATATGCTGAGTCGGAGCCATTTCAAAGTTACGGCACAATTTTATGTATCTACCCTCTTTATACATTTAAGCTTAGATATAAGAAGTTTTTTATTTTATTTTTATTTTTGTGTATCAATTGTAATGTAGCTTTGAATAAATGTTTTATCTATCTATCTATCACTTTTCGAGCAACTTTATTGAAAAATAAAAACTTAACATTTTATTGTATATAACTAAACATTGAGCAATAAAAAGAATAGAAAAATTATATTTTCACAAGAAATTTCAATACTCAATGCTCAATAATTTATTGCTGTCATATTCAGGTCGCGGGAGGCCGCTGGATGCGGGCAGCGCAGAACCGGTCGTCGTGGAAATCCTTAGGGGAGGCCTATGTCCTTCGGCTGATATGACGATGATGATCACAAAAATACTGAGATTTTCAGTTTTTCATAGTGTACAATATTTACATAACTAATCCTTCGAAAATCTAAATCGTACCTACACTTACTGAAATTTCGAGCTTTACCTAGGTACCTACATTCTAGGTTCTTTTGAAATACCTACCTGCAAATAATTTAAGGGGGGTGTTCAGCTCATGAAACTGAACAACTTTCTCGAAGAAACCCATACTTAATTCCCAAAAACGGCCCTGTCATACTAAGTTGATCAGCTGTTAGCCAAGTTTGTATGGCAGGTCATTTTTTTTATTGAAGATTCAGTATAGGTTCCTTGGGGAAAGTTGTTCAGTTTCATGAGCTGACCCCGCCTTTAATTATTTTCATATTCCAAAAGGACCCTAGTATACAATATAGCATATCTCTGAGTATACATATATTAATTACACTACAATCGGTCAATTCATTTTCGTGAAATCCGTGGTGAAATGATTACCGCTAAGTCTATTAGCTTCAAATCAGGAGGTCGCGGGTTCGATTCCTGGCGGAGTCTAACTTTGTAAGATTAGGTTTGGTTGGTAGAAGGGCACTTTCTAAGCCCGCCTTGCTAACTACCGCCATCTTATAAGTCTTGCCGTCAAAAATCAATGCTAACAACAAGCCTGAGCTTGAAGTGGATAGCCAGTTCTCCATTGCGTTGGGGAATCTTAGCAAGTCCGTTTTCATCTTCGGCATCTTCGTCACTTACCATCAGGTGAAATAATGCCTAGGGCTTACTAATTGTGAATAAAAATATAATGAATTCTATTATTTTCTTTCTATTTAAGACGATTTTCATTCATAAAAACTAAATTATGCCAACTCGAGTGATATTAGGAGGTTTAAACATATGCGGTAATGCGAAAACAACATTACAAACATTAACATTGGTTTCCGACTGGATTTGACTCCGGTTTGATACACCTAGCGGTACGCCACACCCTGGACACTTTATACAACTTGTTGCTGATCCCCTTCGATGATGGTACAGGAAATGCAGGGCGACGCGGAGGTTGTAGAGACAAGGAAAACAGCCGTGATATCTTCAGTCTTGAACAATTTCAGTGGTTGATTTGCTTATGGGAGCTCGAGGGAGGTCTCGTTGTTACTCGATGGCTTGTCGAAAATGTTGAATTTGAATGAATACGCTCTATGACGCCTACGCTATATTTATATTCAATTTCCAGAGCGGGGTGGCGCCATAGGAGGAAGCGAGACGGAAGATGGTGCACTTACCCACCCCTTTGGAGCAATACCGTACAGAGAGCCGCCTACGACCAATTTCCGCGCCGCGCCGTTTTGAAATAACGGTCGCGGAGGCAGCTCGCTGCTTACCAAAAAACCTTTTACCTCTCCTCAGGGGTTCTACCAGGCTTCCATCTCGTCACCTTTACCAAACTAATTACCTAGACCTCCCTCTAAGCCTCCCCAAGCAAAACACAGTTACAAAACACATTTATTTAGAAAACATACAAAAGGCTTATAAAACAAGATAACTTAAGAACTACAACTTAACTATCTATATCTATGTACATATAACAATTCAAAAATAAAACGTATCGCACTTTAAGACATACACAAATTTACAATCAACAAAATTTATCAACAAGTAACTTTACGTTTTTGAGTGTCCATCGTGCACATTCTCCCGCCGTCACCTTCGTGATCCAGCACTGGTAGCACGATGATCTTCTTGGTGGGCCGCCTCAGCACGCGTCCTCGGCTCGTGGTCACCTCCACCACGCGCACTTCGCCATCCTCGCCCGGGAACGTCCGGGTGATGCGTCCTCTGGGCCAGCAGTTGCGTGGCAGGTTGCTGTCGGCGATGACCACCAGGTCACCGATTTTGGGGGCCTCTCCGGAGGCCCTGGGCTCCCGCCGGTGTTGGAGTGTGGGGAGGTACTCTCTCACCCACCGCCGCCAGAAGTTGTCGGCTAGCAGCTGTGCGCGCCTCCAGTGCGTGCGCGCGTTGATGTCTTCGGGAGTGAACGTGCCCGGGGTTGGCACATGACAGTTGGGCCCGACCAGGATGTGATTCGGGGTCAGCGCCTCGGGCTCCGCTGAGTCGACGCTCACGTGGGTCAGCGGTCTCGAGTTCACCACATTCTCGCACTCCACCAGCAGGGTATGGAGTGTTTCCTCGCTCGGCCGCTGCTCCTGCAGCGTGGCTCGCAGCGCCTCCTTGACTGTGCGCACCATGCGCTCCCAGGCGCCTGCCATGAAGGGGGCTGAGGGTGGCATGAACCGCCACACGATGTGCTGCGCGCTGGCTTCCGCTCCCATGGTCTCGACTGCTGCGGCCAGCTCTCGATCCGCCGCCTTGAAGTTGGTCGCGTTGTCACTCCAGACTTCTTTGGGCGGTCCCCGCCGCGCGATGAAACGCCGGAGCGCTGATATGGCTGAGTCGGCACTCAGCGACGCGGCAATCTCCAGGTGCACGGCGCGCGACGTCAGACACGTGAATAGGGCCACGTATCGCTTCTCGGTGCGGCGCCCCACAGTCACAGTCACCGGACCGAAGTAGTCTAGGCCGGTAAACGTGAAGGGGCGCGCGTGATGCGCCAGGCGGCCCGCCGGCAGGTTGCCAGTCGACGGGCTGGCGGGTTTCGCCTTCCTCAGGCGACAGGCAGGGCAGCTTCGCAGGACTTCTTTGACTGTAGGTCGGATGCGCGTGACCCATAGTCGCTGGCGCGCCTCGTTCACCACCAGCTCCACTCCGCCGTGGCTCAGCCGCTCGTGCAGGTGTTGCAGGTACAGGCGGGTGTAGGGGTGCCTGCCGTCCAGCACTGCGGGGCTTGCAGCTTCTTCTGATATGTCGACGGCCTTCTCCACTCGTCCTTTGAGTCGCAGGATTCCGTCGGTGCCCACCGTAATACTTAGGGCGGCTAGCTTATCGTCGCCGGTAGGTAGGGTTCCTTTCTCGATTCTCCGTCTCTCTCTCGCATACGAGTCTTCCTGCGCTGCTCGCACCCATAGCCTTTCTGCGCGTATGAGTAGGTGCGCTTCGATTCCCATGAAGCGGTCCGGCGTGTCGACTGAAAGGCCTTTCTTCAGTTTCTTTTTCTTTTTAGCCTCTCCCCACGTAGGATCTCTGTTTTCATTTTTGGCAGTTCGCTTCCTCTTCGCGGCTGCAATGTGTTGTGTGCGGCCTCGGCATCGCTCGACGAACTGTAGAACACGCGCTGTTGCTCGGATGAGGCGTGTCCAGCGTGAAAATCTCGCTACGTCGGGCAGGTGGGCGTGGCTTCGTAGCGTCGTAGTCGTCGTAGTCGCGTAGCAAGCTTCTCGTTCTTCCCCGGTGACTGAGGCCGCGGCGCGTCGGTTTTCTTGCGGCCAGCATTCCTCAGGTTGATATAGGAACTCGGGGCCGTGAAACCATCTGTGTGCGGCGCCGAAGTCTGCCGGGGTGGCTCGCGTAGCATCATCAGCGACGTTATGGGCTGTTGGGACCCATCTCCACTCGTTTTTCTTCGTCGTTTCTTCGATTTCTGCCAGCCGGTGTGCCACAAAGCACTTGAATGCTCGCGGCTCGGCTCGTATCCATGCGAGAGCCGTGCGAGAATCGGACCAGTAGTGTCGCGTCTCTGCTTCCCAGTCGTGTTCGCGCGCGACAGTGTGGGCTAGTCGCGCTCCCAGCAGCGCCGCCTGCAGCTCGAGCCTCGGGATCGGCACGGGTTTGAGTGGTGTCACCCGGCTCTTAGCGGCAGCCAGCACGACGCTCACGCTTCCATCGGACCTCTCGTTCCGCCAGTACACAGCGGCGGCGTAGGCTTCCTCGCTCGCGTCGACAAAGGTGTGGAGCGCCCGCTTGGTCACGGCGCCCGTGTCGTAACAGCGTGGGATGCGTAGCCGCTCCGTAGCGCGTAGCGTGCGTAGCCACTCGTACCATTTTTCGTGTAGCTCGTCTGGCAGATCGGCGTCCCAGTTAGTGTGGTAGCGCCAGGTGTCTTGCATGATGCGCTTGGCCGGCGTAGTTACAGGTGCTATTAGCCCCAGCGGATCGTATAGGGACATGATCACGCTGAGGGCCTCTCGTTTCGTCGGCGCGCGCAGCCCGTCGATGACTTCCAGTGGCGCCCTCTTGCGGTTGAGTCTGAAGCCTAGGTTGTCCGGCCCTACTTCCCAGAGCAGGCCCAGTGTTCGCTCTGTCTCGCTACCGCCGATAGGGATGGTAGCCTCCGCCTCGTTCGTAGCGTAGTGACGGAGCACGGAGGGCGAGTTGGATGCCCACCCGCGCAACTCAAAGCCGGCCTGCCGATGGATGTGTTCGACCGCCGTGGCTGTCTCGAGGGCCTCTCCGTCTGTCCCGTAGCTGGCGATGTAGTCATCCATATAGTGACTTTTCACTATAGCCTGCGCCGCCTCCGGGAACTGTTCTGCATAGTCAGCTGCGTTTTTGTTTTTGACGAAGAGAGCTGTGCACGGCGATGAGGTCGCACCGAACACCACGCTCGTCATTCGGTATTCTGACGGCGGCACATCTCCTCTCTCGCTCCCTCTCCACAGGAAGCGCAGGGCGTCTCTGTCTTCTGGTTTTATGCGTATTTGCATAAACATCTCGCGAATGTCCGCAGTCACAGCGTACGGGCTCTGCCGGAAGCGCATAACTACGCCGGGCAGAGATTGTAGTAGGTCGGGCCCGGGCAGCAGCGCGTCGTTCAGGCTTCTCCCCTCAGTTCTGGCAGCTGCGTCGTGCACAAGACGTATCTTCGGCTTGTCTGGGTTGACCACAGCGAAGTGAGGTAGGTACCACACCTTTCCAGGTGTAGGCTGCGTCGTGGCGGGCTCGGCGTACCCCTTGGTAAAGAGGTTCTGCATCCTTTCTTCATACTTTGTTTTCAGATCAGGATCTCGATCTAGGCGCTTCTCGATGTTGAGCAGCCTCTTCTTTGCATTGCCATAGTTGTCGGGCATTATTGTGTTGTCTTCTTTCCATAGAAGGCCAGTTTGGAAGCGACCATCTGGGAGGCGTGTGGTTGTCTCCTCTAGCAAGCGTAGCGCTCGCTGCTCCGGGTCATCGCGCGTCTTCCTTGGCTCAACGCCCAGCGACTCCAGGGCGAAGTATCTCCGCATAGCATTTTCCATTTCGTCGCTGGATTCCTCCTTGGTAGACAGATACCCGCAAAACGAAACGGGCTCTGTGTGCGACGAGCGGCACCCGTGTAGCACCCACCCGAGTTGTGTGAGTGAGGCTACGGGTCGGTCTCTCCGTCCTGCTCGCACATCGCGCGACACGATGAGTTCCCAGTTATCTTGCCCGATGAGAACTTTCGGCTTGGCATTCTGGTACATCAGTTCATGTCTGAGGTCCTCCAGGTGTGGGCAGTCCTCCAGGTCTTCTTCGCCGAGCGACTGAGTAGTGAAATCGAGTCGCTCGACCGTGCGTGCCCCTTGCAGTTCGTAAGAATCGAGTGAGTATTTCCCTCTCACTCGCACGTCGACTGTTTTGCTGTTTTCGTGCTTGCGCCGCGTGCCGTTGACTCCTATGACCCACAGGTTGTTAGTGGGCCCTTCCAGGCCGAGGGACTCGACGATGTCTTCGTCAATGATGGTGATAGTACTGCCCTCGTCCAGCAGCGCGTACGTCTCGACAGTGTTTCGCGGACCGGTGAGAACGATCGGCGCGATTTTCAAGTAGGCCCGGCGTGAGCCCGCCCGAGTGGAGTGGGCGAACTCGAGGGCCGACGCGACTTCTTCCGCCTTCTTGGGTTCTTCTCTCGGCCGCTCTGAATGCAGCAGCGAGTGATGGGGAGCGCGACAGCCGTTTGTTCCACACGGCTTCGCTCGGCAACTGAAGCGTCTGTGGTTGCTCCTCACACACCGGAAGCATTGGCGGTGCCGGCGTACCAGGTCCCAGCGTCCGTTGACATCAGCCTCGACGAACTGTCGGCACTCCAACAGTTTGTGACTGCCGCTGCACTGTGGGCATGTCGTGGTTGTAGGCGTAGTTGCCGTTGCAGCAAAGTTTTTCTCTACGATCTTCTTTCTCGCTCTCTCTCGTGGCGTCTCGGCTGGTGTTGTTTCAGCCGGAGCGTAGGGGCCGCATTTGTCCGCCTCTTCGTTGAGAAAAGATGCCAGTTTTTTGAGGTCTGGCGTGTTGTCTTCTCGCGCTGCGAAGTCATACCACTTGTTTCGGAGTATCGGTGAAATCTTCTCAAGAATTGTGCGTACCAGCTCGGGATTGCATAGGTACGCGTCTCTCCGCAGCGCCTCGATGGTGGCCACAACATTTGCTACTTTGTTCGCAAAAACACACACTTCTCGTGGGCTGTCTCCTATGCGGGATAGCGCGCGGGTTTTCTCAATCTCGCGCAGGACTAGCGCTTCTGCTCGTCCGAACCGCCGCTCCAGAGCCTCGATGATTTTTCTGGGTTCCGTGCTGCTGATTAGTAAGCAGCTGGCAGCTTCCTTTGCTGCTCCGGTGAGGCTCTTTCGAATTCTTGCGACGTTTTCTGTTCTTGTGAAATTTGTTTCTGTCTCGACGAATGCTGTCTTAAATGCAAGCCAGCTATCACTTCTCCCGTCGAAACCAGGCAGCTCCTGGAGATATCTGGGCGCCCCTCTCGCCGATGTGCGAATGACGCTCTGTAGGGCCGCTGCGAGGGCCGCAATGTCGGTTTGCGGCGCAGCCGGCTCGGTTTTCTGAGGGGTGCTCTCCGGTTTCGCGGACTCCTCCCCACCCTGCCCCACGGGTTCTCGTGAGGCCGCAGGCCGCAGTCGTTCGGTCACCGCAGGCCCCGGTTGGGTGTGAGCGTGTCCTTTCGCTCCTGTGTGCTTTTCCATCCATTCAGCCACTCGCTCTGAGCCCTGCCTGACTTCTTCGTCAGCCGATTCATCTGCAGGGTCCAGCTCCTGGTCAGAGTCCTCCATAATTCTCCGCAAATGTGCCTCCTCTAAGGCCCGTTCCGCCGCGATTGCTTTGACCGCCAGCTCAGCCAGCCTCTCCTTGGCTTCCAGTTCCGCGAGGAACCTCTTGCGAGAAGCCTTGGAGCGGTCTGACCTAACTGATTTAGGTCGGGTCTCCACAACCGTGACGTCAGCCTCGGTGTTCGTAGTTTCCGTTACGGTTTCCCCAGTTTGCGTAGTGCCGTGGCTCCAGGTCGCTGTTTCTCCCGAAGTCGTGTTTCCCGTACCTTCAGTTGTGGTATTTTCAGAATCCGTCGTCTCTTGGGCAGCCTGCTTGGACGCGGTCTTGGAACGCGTGGATCTCGTCATGGCGGCGTGGCTCGACGACGTAGTTCTTCAGGTTTTTTCTCTTCAGTCCAGGGATCCGGCTTCACGAAGGACCATAAAATGTTGCTGATCCCCTTCGATGATGGTACAGGAAATGCAGGGCGACGCGGAGGTTGTAGAGACAAGGAAAACAGCCGTGATATCTTCAGTCTTGAACAATTTCAGTGGTTGATTTGCTTATGGGAGCTCGAGGGAGGTCTCGTTGTTACTCGGTGGCTTGTCGAAAATGTTGAATTTGAATGAATACGCTCTATGACGCCTACGCTATATTTATATTCAATTTCCAGAGCGGGGTGGCGCCATAGGAGGAAGCGAGACGGAAGATGGTGCACTTACCCACCCCTTTGGAGCAATACCGTACAGAGAGCCGCCTACGACCAATTTCCGCGCCGCGCCGTTTTGAAATAACGGTCGCGGAGGCAGCTCGCTGCTTACCAAAAAACCTTTTACCTCTCCTCAGGGGTTCTACCAGGCTTCCATCTCGTCACCTTTACCAAACTAATTACCTAGACCTCCCTCTAAGCCTCCCCAAGCAAAACACAGTTACAAAACACATTTATTTAGAAAACATACAAAAGGCTTATAAAACAAGATAACTTAAGAACTACAACTTAACTATCTATATCTATGTACATATAACAATTCAAAAATAAAACGTATCGCACTTTAAGACATACACAAATTTACAATCAACAAAATTTATCAACAAGTAACTTTACGTTTTTGAGTGTCCATCGTGCACACAACTGTTCAGAAATGTCATTTCAAAAAAGGAATGATGGAACAAACAAAATGGCGGCGAAATCCTATACATTCGACAACCAAACTGTAACCAATCTGTAAAAATCTGGGTGACTAGGGGGTGAGTTCGCAATCTAGAGAGCGGCAGGGAGTGTCCATACTGTATGTTAGTAGTAATATGTATACTTTTACCAAACTGTAACCAATCTGTATCAATCTGGGTGACAAGGGGGTGAGGTCGCAATCTAGAGAGCGGCAGGGAGTGTCCATACTGTATGGTACGCCGTAAGCTGACGGGGCTATTGAGCAGATGCCAGATTGAAACATTGCGAAGCTGTAACAGAGCTGTAACGAGCCCGCGAACAGTGGTGGACATGTCTAATATACAGGTTGTAACAAAACTGGTGTAGGACTTGTTAACTGGGACTTCTGCTCATCATACTGAACAACTTTACAACATAGTAATCTGTGACTTTACCCAAAACAAGGAAACCATAGTCAATTGTCAAAATTAATTTTGTCGGCATAAAAAATGCTTTTAATTGGTCAAACAGCTGAACGATTTGTATGAAGAGTTCAATTTTTTTTTGCAAATCGACTATGGTCTTTTAAAAAAAGTTGCGCAGTATGGAGAGTAGAAGCACAGGAAAAAGTTACTTACTAGTTACGTAGAAGTCCCAGGTTAGCAGCTTCTATACAAATTTTGCACCCTGTAAAGATACCAAAACTTTTTTTTTCTGTCTGTCTGTCTGTAAACGCATCACGCAAAAACTGCTGAACTGGTTTGAGCCAACTATTGCAAGATTTTAGTATTACACTAATATTAAAAAGGCGAAAGTTTGTGAGTGTGTCAGTGTGTATGTTTGTTACTTCTTCACGCAAAAACTACTAAACGGATCTGGCTGAAATTTGGTAGGTAGATAGATTAGGACCTGGATTAACACAAAGGCTACTACTTTCACGCTCACGAGCCGCTTGCGGCTCGCGCACTGCGCACCTCGAAAAGTCATAGAAACGTTGTCCAGCGGGAAACAGCTAGTCTCTTATATTCTTGAGTAACATTTAAGATACTTTTTGTTCCGGAAAAGTCAAGGCTTCCCGGAGAAATATAAAAAACTTAATTTATAAAATCGAATATCACGTGAAACGCGCTTAAACCAATTTTTGTGATATTTGCTATGTCAATATCTTAAGTATATCATGACTATACGAGTAAATATTCCATTTTTTATCCCGGATAATCGAAATGTGGGAACATTTCAAATAAACTGTATCTCTGGGATGGCTCAATATTTAAAATGAAACATTCACTGTTAGATTAGGTATTTCGAATACGGTAGTTAATTTCTCATTACGTAGTTTGACGTAATAGTTTTGTATATAATATTTATATTTTATATATAATATATAGATAATCAAAAGGTTCCCGCAGGAAAGGAAGAAAGTTGTATCTCTGGAATGGCATATTTTTTTTACTGTTAGATTAGGTGTATTCAATAGGTATATTATCCTGATTAAGTATATTTACAAAAGTACAGGGTGGAACAGAATGACCGACACTGCTCTAAACCATTCATCATATCAGCTCATATACGTCCCCACCGAGGGGCTCGAGCCTACCCTAAATTAGGGCGATCGGGACTTAGTCGACCACGCGGGCCCAGTGCGGGTTGGTCGACTTCACACACAACCTTCGAGTTCTTCGCAGGTGTGTGCAGGTTTCCTCACGATGTTTTAACAATCGGTGAGTATAAGTACGTAAGTTTCGAAATATGTCTTAAAACACGTCATCCCTAAATCTCCCATACAAACGTGTCATGGTGCATCCACATGCTTGCCGAGCCACTAGTCAAAGGAAATACTAGCGCACTTGACAAGCGTCCACAAGCGTGTGGATTGTGGATATTGACTTTTGGCTCGCCTTGCCTCAGTTTGCCGTTTGTGGCTAAACGTAGTGATTTCTATACTCATTGTTTGTGGCAAGCGTGTGTAGGAGGTATTAAAATTTGTACTAATCTATACCTAGTTAGAACTATATAGAGAAGCAAAGAGGATTTCTTAAATTACTACAAAACGTAGTTTGCACAGATCTACTAATTCAATAGTTTGTTATATTCGCTTTGATTACTACTCTACCTACTTCGACTTTTAATTAGATGCAGTAAACTAACGTTTCATGGGTTGCCATTTTTTGGCAAAAAATAAATAGGGATGTAACATAGGAACAGGTAACGATAACGAACACAACGTATCAAAACTTTTACAAAAATAACATGCATTGATTGGACCAAATAGGTACCTACTACAGTAAAAGATTTATGTTTTTACTATGTAGAAAAGAAGAAAATTCAAATTGAAACAATAATGTCATAATCATATGATAATATAATCAATCTATATAGGAATCCATGTCGCTATTGCTTTCTGTCACTTCATCAATAATACGGTCCAGGAGGCACATTTTGTCTTCCACTTTTAAAATGTGAGACACACAGTCACTCCACTTAGCCGGTGTCACTTTGTTTATTCCTTCTTAGAATACAGTTTTTACTGCTTGCATTTTAAATGTCTTATTATTTCTTGCGACGTGCCCCTTTACTTGCACCCAAACCAACTCGAAGGGGTTTAGCTCACAGTGGTAAGGGGGCAGTTTTAAAATAATGATACTGTCGTCACAGCACCGCTACCAAAGATGACCTACTATTCCGCTACTTCAAACCATGACTACCAACCTTAGAGCTTAAACTTGTGGTCGAACAAAAGGATCAGAGGGAATCACTAAATTACTTGGGGGGGGGGGGGGGGTGAAGGTTACCCCATCCCCGCAAACATGTATTCCCCATCCTAACTTTCCTTGGCATTAGATGGTTAATAATATGTCTTATTTGGTCCCATACAAGCTCAAAACTTTTTTTATCAAAAAGGGGGTCCACTTGGGCCCCTCCACTCGCTTCACCTATTTCCACTTCAAAAATAGACAGACCACAGACTAGAATTTCATCATCATCATCATATCAGCCACAAATCGTCCACTGCTGAACAAAGGCCTCCCCCAAGGATTTCCACGACGACCGGTCCTGCGCTGCCCGCATCCATCGGCTTCCCGCGACCTTCACCAGGTCATCGGTCCACCGCGTGGGAGGCCTGCCTACGCTACGTTTTCCGGTGCGCGGTCGCCACTCGAGAACTTTACTGCCCCATCGGCCATCTGTTCTACGAGCTATGTGCCCTGCCCACTGCCACTTCAGTCTAGCGATTCTGTGAGCTATGTCGGTTACTTTAGTTCTCCTGCGGATCTCCTCGTTTCTGATTCGATCACGCAGAGAAACTCCGAGCATAGCACGCTCCATTGCCCTTTGGGTGACCTTGAGCCTTCTTATGAGGCCCATAGTAAGCGACCATGTCTCAGTTCCGTAAGTCATCACTGGCAACACACACTGGTCAAAGACCTTAGTCTTGAGACACTGCGGTATTTGGGACGTGAAGATATTGCGAAGCTTCCCGAACGCTGCCCAGCCGAGTTGGATTCGTCGATTGATCTCTTTCTTGAAGTTGGACCTGCCTAGCTGGACTGTTTGTCCCAGGTATACATATTCGTCAACAACTTCCAGTGTAGAGTCTCCAACCTTTAGAGGAGTGGGTGCGACACGGACATTTATTATTATTTTCGTCTTGTCCATGTTCATTTTAAGACCCACTTGTTGAGAGACCTTACTGAGGCCATCGAGCATTGTGCTTAGGTCTTCCATAGTCTCAGCCATGACCACGATATCGTCAGCGAATCGGAGGTGGGATATGTACTCGCCGTTGATATTGATGCCGAGTCCACCCCAGTCCAGAAGCTTAAAAACATCTTCCAGGGCGGCGGTGAACAGTTTCGGAGATATAACGTCTCCCTGTCTCACCCCTCGCTGCAACTGGATAGGTTTCGAGTTCTGGTCCTGGAGGCGAACCGACATGGTGGCGTTTTCATACAGACACTTCAACACCTCGATGTATCGATGGTCAATTTGGCACCGCTGGAGAGACTGTAGCACAGCCCAGGGTTCGACTGAATCAAAGGCCTTCTCATAGTCCACAAACGCCAAGCATAGTGGCTGATTGTACTCTTCGGTCTTCTGTATAATCTGCCGCAGCGTATGTATGTGGTCTATGGTACTAAAGCCTTTTCGGAAACCGGCTTGTTCGGGAGGCTGGAAGTCGTCAAACCTGCGTGCGAGACGATTCGTAATGACTCTCGAAAACAGCTTGTAGACATGGCTCAGAAGTGAGATGGGTCTGTAGTTCTTCAGCAGAGTGTTGTCACCCTTTTTGAAGAAAAGCACGACCACACTTCTGTGCCATGCCTTAGGCGTTTGTCCCTCGAGTATAACGGAATTAAATAACTTCTGAAGACCTTTAAGTACCGGTGTTCCACCTGCTTTCAGAAGTTCAGCCGTAATTCCATCATCACCCGGTGCCTTGTTGTTCTTGAGCTGTTTGAGAGCCATTCTAATCTCGTACAGGCTGACGTCCGGGATATCTTCGGTATAGTGTCGGGTTAGTCTGGCTCTTGGGTCTTCAGCCAGATCGCTGACAGGCAAACGTGTGGTCTTGTACAATTGTCCATAGAACTTCTCAACTTCTTCCAGCAACTCAGTCTTAGACGATATGGTCCTGCCGTCCTCAGTCTTCAGCTTGGTCAGTTGGCTTTGTCCAACAGACAGATCTCTCGCGAACACTTTTGAGCCTTTGTTGTGCTCAATCGCCTCTTTAATACAATTTGTATTATATTGGCGTAAATCGCGAGTTAGGGACTTAGAGATCTGCCTGTTTAGTTGTCGATACTGAGTAGCGTCTTCAGAGGACTGCAAAACCAATCTGCGTCTTTCTTCCATGAGGTTGCTGGTGAAGTCGGAGATTTTTTTGGTTCTGTTTGAACGGCGAGTTTTAAAAATCTTAGACCCGACCGTTTGAACAATTTCCACGAACCTGTCATTATAATCGTCCACATTCTCGCAGTCTCCTAGGCATTCGAAACGATTGTGCAACTCGAGCTGAAAGCTCTCGGGGTTTTGGAGCTGGATGGGCGCTGGTCGGAGCGTAGACTTCATCAGTCGACATCTTTCTAGCTTGGTCTTTAGATTCAATGTGCCTCTGACCATCCGGTGATCGCTTCCTGTTTTGACTGAATTGATCACGGAGACATCATTGAATATTTGCTTCCTTGTCGACAAGATGAAGTCTATCTCGTTTTTTGCTACGCCATTGGGATGCAACCATGTCCACTTCCGCTGTTTTGACTTTTTAAAGAAGGAGTTCATCATAAAGAGGCTCTCCTTCTCCATAAAGTCGGCCAGCATCTGGCCACGTGCATTTCTTACTCAATATCCAAATTGCCCCACTCTCAGCTCACCATCGCTTCGTTTGCCCAGTTTCGCGTTAAAGTCCCCCATAACAACGGTATAATGGGTCCTGGTGCTATGTAAGGCTGTAGAGATGTCCTCATACATAGTCTCTACCTCGTCGTCGGAGTGTTCCGTTGTCGGCGCGTATACCTGTATGACCTTCATCGAATACCGTTTGGTGATTCTGAGTATAAGGTATGCTACCCTTGTCGAAACGCTCACGATTTGGACCACATTGTTAATGAGGGACTTGTGGACGAGAAACCCGACACCACCCTGGGACTGTTGGTCGCCCTCCCGAAAATAGAGCAGGTTTCCGGATTTAAGGATCATGGTGTCCTCTCCCTCTCTTCGGACTTCACATAAACCTACGATATCCCACCGTAACCTGCTCAATACTTCTTCGAGTTCTGCAAGTTTCTCGTCAGTCCGCAGTGTGCGCGTGTTGTAAGTTGCCAGGGCCAAAGGTCGTTGGGTTTGGTAGCCTGGCATCTGCCGGGGATTCTTCGCACCCCCTACCCCGCCGTTACCATGACTGCTACCGGAGCCAGGAATAGCGGGGCCGCCGGGGACTAGGGGCCGTTTTCTTGGTGTGAAATTCATAGGGGGGGTTTTGCCGTAATCGCCACGCTTGGCAGGCGGGTTGGCGATCGCAGTTTGATTGCAGGTGTGTTGCAATGCACGGAAAGACGCTGCTGCCCATCCTCCGGTTTTAAGTCCCTTAGTCGCCTCTTACGACACCCATTGGAAGAGATGGGATGGTCCTATTCTTAGCCGGGAACCATACGGACAAGAACTTAGCCAACAGAAATATGCTGTGACTTGTAACTTTAATCGGAACTTTTGTGAACTGAAACACATCACTATTGAGATTAGCTTGGCAACATTATTTTACGGAATGACATTTTGAAACGTCAGTTTGTGGTTTACTGCATGCATCTATCTACTATCTAATTAAAAGTCAGAGCGAGAAGAGCCGACGATGGGTCTGTCTGTGAAGGAATCCGAGTTTTAGAACTTTTAGAAGCTCAGAAGATATGAAATTAAGAAGCAGCTGATCTAAAAGAACATGAAAATTATGAGATAAATCAATAAAGTGTTAATTCAACAATGGTCCTTACAAAAACAACAATATCGCTTTTATGCGTAATACTAGCTTTGTCAATATTTATGGCAAGTCTTCTGAATATTATTGCGACTGATCATAATTTTTATTTCGAACATAAAAACGAAGGTGAAAATCATACTAGATATTTAGAGAAAAAATATGGAGTTATTACTGACACACCAAATAATCTCATTTGGTTTTTACAAGTAAGTGTTTGCAACTATTTAATACAAAGAAATTGGATTGATTAACACGATAAGAACCTACATAAACAAAGAAAGCAATTCTCATAGTTTATAAATAGAATTCAAACAAACTAAGTTGGTGCTATTGTTTGGATTACATTGACAAAATATTAAATGATATTTTTTTACAGACTTCAAAAAGGAGGAGGTACTAAGTTTGACTGTATATATTTTTTTTGATGTATGTTCACCGATTTTTCCGTCATTTGTGGACCGATTTTCAAAATTCATTTTTCATTCGAAAGAGTATACTCCCGAGGGGGTCCCATTGTCACATAGTCAGGATCTGATGATGGGATCCCAGGGAAATCGAGGGCAACCCTTCAAAAATAATGAAAAATTTGAATTTTAAAGGCACTAATTACGTGATTCATATGTTTTCTAAAGCTATTGATATACTTGCGTCTGTTAGTCATATTCTCATGTTGATAAGCTGATATAGGAAGGTACAACTCCTTAAGTTAGGAGTTGCAGAAAAATTCTTTTGAATGTTATACATAGATATATACCTAGGTATGCATAGACTGATAGTTGTATTCCTTCAGGTTATTCAGATGAGCTGATGATGTACGATTTAACTCCTTAACTTTCATGCTGCTGAGATGATGATGGAAGCCACAGGACTCTGTATCTGATAATGAAACACATGTACTATGATTTGATAATTCCTATTGGTGAGTATAGGTGATTGGATTTAACATTGCTAGATAGATAGCATTACCACTAAAAATAAAGAAAATAAAAAAAATGTTTAAAAAAACTTAAAACCGACTTCAAAATGAAATTCACCCAAAAGTGTGAAATATATTTTTATATATAAATACACAACAATAACCAACAATAACAAAATCAAAGGCGGGTAAAAATTAAATTAGGTGCTTAAAATTTTTTTGAGGTCAGTACCAGCACACATTTACTTACGTATTAAATGGTTTAGATTCGATGGTTTGCTGACACTGACCTGAAAAAAAAATTTAAGACTAATTTAATTCGTACCCACCTTTGATTTCGTTATTGTTGGTTATATTGTGTATTTAAGTATAATAATATTATTTCACACTTTTGAGTGAATTTTAATTTTGAAGTCGGTTTTAAGTTTTTTTAAACTTTTGTTAGACAAAAATAATTTCCCAGAATGGTTTTTCAGATATCTGACATTCACATTAGTATATTTAGAGACTCTGGAAGGATAACACAATTCCAGCAATTCTGTGATAATACAGTGAGGAAAATAAAACCAATGCTTGTATTAGCAACGGGCGACCTGACTGATGCTAAAACCAAGGACAACCTTGGCAGTTCCCAAGTGAAGAAGGAATGGATTTACTACCACAATATTGTACAAGAGTCAGGGGTAACACAACATACTACCTGGTTGGATATTCGGGGAAATCATGGTAATAATCCTTCATTTTGATAATGGTGTTGATTCGATGTAACACTATGTAAATTATTTGACAGGACTAACAAAATTGTTTACTTTCAATACAGAATGCATTAATTTAGTTTGTACTTTCAAATAAGTAAATTGTGTTAAACATTGAATCGACACCAAATGTGTGAAAAACATAACTTTTTGACAACTATAAAATAATTGTAAATATTTCTTATTTGCAGACAATTTCAACATAAAAGACATAAATTCCAATCAAAACTTTTTTAGAAATTATTCAGTGCAAGGTAGTAAACAGTCAAAATCTTATGTACATTTTGAGAACAAAAATGGTGTTAATGTTGCCTTTTTGGGCATTGATGCTTGTCCAGACCCAGGATTAAAGAGACCATTTAATTTTATTGGTATTTTGAACTCTCATGAACAGCAGGTCATAATGAAACTGAGAGCTGAAGCTGAAGCAGGGGCAGATCATATTATTTGGTTTGGTCATTATCCGACGTCTTGTATACTCACAGTAGAAAATGATGCCCAAAGACTGGACTTGCGGGGTCTTATAGGCAGCACACCTCAATCACAGGTGTATGTGTGTGGTCATCTACACTCAATGGGAGGGCTAGTGCCAAAAATGTATACCAAGCAGAAAAGAGGTTTTTTGGAACTGGAGCTGGGTGATTGGAAGGACAACAGAATGTATAGATTAGCAGCCATAGATCATGGAATTTTTTCATTTGTTGACCAGAAACACAATGTTTGGCCTGTAGTGTTAGTGACAAATCCAAAACATGCTTTATATGTAATGCCTGGGCGCGAGCCAATTGATTTGATTCCAACTTCCAGATTTATAAGGATACTGGCTTTCAGTGATGTTGACATTGTGTCTGTGAAGATGTCGTACAACAAGGCAGAGTGGACACACTGTAGAGAAACAGAAGGACCTCTGTATGTGTGTGACTGGAGTCCAGACCTATATTTGACTGGGCTACACACATTTTATGTGGAAGTTGTTGATGAGTTGGAGAAAATTGCAACAATTGAACATCAATTCTCATTGGATGGAACTCCAGTGAATTTTGATATAAAGGCTCGAATACTTCTCATGTTAAATGCAGGAGTCACAGTAAGAGCTGTAATTTCTTTTTTTCTTTCACATTAGTTTCATGTATGTTATAGAGATTTTATTATTTCTAGTTCATTTGAAGACCATGCGGGAATAACAAAAAATACAGTAAAACATTTTACTAGAAAACTGATTGTCAAAGATTGTGATTCTTGACATTTCTTCTCTGAGCACTGACATTCTAATATTTTAACGAATACAATCTGAAATTCCTTGTTTTTTTTACCAGCCTATTCAAATGAAAATCGGCTGAGTGTAGGGTTTCGCAGTCGTTATTTGAAAACTGTCTCAGGATACTCATATTTTGTGTTTCAAATGTAAAATGGGAACTATAATCTACTATATAAAAATAAGTCAGGTTTCCCTTCCTGACGCTATAACTCCAGAACGCACAAACCGATTTCGCTAATTCTTTTTTGTCGAGTTCGTTATTGTCAGGAGAAGGTTTTTATGTAGGGTAGGGTAGGGTAGGGTAGGGTAGTGTAGTGTAGTGTAGTGTAGTGTAGGGTAGGGTAGGGTAGGGTAGGGTAGGGTAGTGTAGGGTAGGGTAGTGTAGGGTAGGGTAGGGTAGTGTAGTGTAGTGTAGTGTAGGGTAGTGTATGTAGGGTAGTGTAGGGTAGGGTAGTGTAGTGTAGGGTAGTGTAGAGTAGTGTAGGGTAGGGTTGTGTAGTGTAGGGTAGAGTAGTGTAGGGTAGGGTAGTGTAGTGTAGGGTAGGGTAGAGTAGTGTAGGGTAGGGTAGTGTAGGGTAGGGTAGTGTAGTGTAGGGTAGGGTAGTGTAGGGTAGGGTAGGGTAGTGTAATGTAAGGCGCTACGTAGTTCGCCGGGACAGCTAGTATCTTTTTAAAAATGTTGTCAAGATGCCGTTAGATTGGGAAATCTTGGTAAGCCCACTTATATATTTAGCATCATCGTCACTTACCATCAGGTGAGATGATGCAAAAGGCTTACCAATTGTAAAATAAACAGATAATAATTCTTGATAAATACTGACATTTCTTGTTCTTCCCAAGTGTTCTTCATTTTAGAAACCATATTTGATTGTACATAACTGCACTTAGTATTTCTTTGTGTTTGTAGTTAGGAAAATTATATTTATTGTTTCATCTGATAATGATTTCCGCAATGACTGGTCCTGCGCTACCAGCATTCAGCGGCTTCCCACGACATTCACCAGGTCGTCGGTCCATCGAGTGAGAGAACTGTCTACGCTAGGTCTTCCGGTGCGCGGTCGCCACTCGAGAACTGTACTGCCATCTCTGCCATATCTACGAGCTATGTACCCTGAGCACTGCCACATAAGTTTATTGATTCTGATAGCTATTACCATAGTAAAAAGAAAGTTTTACAATGCAATTACAGTCTGTATAAACACTAAAGTATAAACTTTTGAGCGACAAAAGAGTGAAGAAAGTATTGTGATGGCAAAAAAAATCGAAGTTGAGAGTTTGATTGGGATTGCTTGTCTTACACCAGAAAACAAAAAATAAAAATGTGTGTGTGTGTGTCTGTACGTTCGTCCGTTGCTCTAGTTCCCAAACTACTGGACGGATTTGTGTGAAATTCGGGTTAGTGCAATATTATTTTTATATCTCCCAGGAGTTTTTTCAAAATTTATATTTATATATATTTTAGCTTTTATTCTGACTGACAACCTGTCAAAAATTGGTCCAAATCGGTTAATATTTAGGAGGTGAAAATCGTTATCACCGTTTGTATGAAAAGTCGAGTTTTCATCGTGGGTTCACAGTCCTCTTAAGAAAAGACTAAAAGCTTTATTATTGGAAAAGTGTTGCTATAAAATAGAGGATTTAAAATTCTAATGTTTATACTATTGTTTTTACTTTTGTACAGATATTATTATTATTATTTTCCCCATTGCGTTGGGGAATCTTGGTAAGCCCGCTTCCATCCTTGGCAACATCGTCACTTACCACCAGGTGAGATGTTGTCAAGGGTTTACCAATTGTGCATAAAACAAAAAGATATTCTGTATGACAATTTTACTGTTAACATTTTAATTTTTAATGACATTTAATTTTTGACGAAATTTTTATTTTTAGGCCTTATCAAGTCCTAATCATTCACAAAGTTTCATTAAAATCGTTAGTCATTTTTGAGAAAAAGTAGCAAACTACCTGGATTATTTTTATTCATAAACAATAATATTATTGTTTAAATAAAAGAGGTCACATAAAACATTGATTCAAGCAAGAGAAATCCAAAATATAAAACAAAGTTAACATTACAAATTAGAACGTTCTAATTTATATCAAGTTCTATGATATCAACTTTTTCTACCAATGTACACAAGTTTTTTACCATTGTACACAAGTTTTTACCATTGTACACATTTTTTTTGCAATTTTAGGATCTGTATCCCAAGTTTTTCTAACATTTTTTCTTTCAGTTTCAGGCTATGTTCGGTACGATGCTGGTGGCAAATGTGTTACCCCTGGTAATTCTGAGATTTCAAAAAAGGCCACCAAGATATCATAGAGGATTCGGAAAGCAGTACATGAGAAAGTTATGGTTATTGACCAAAATCGACAGGGTTTTCTACCCTATTGTGTTGTACGCCATTTATTTGCCCATTGGACCATGGGCTGTTGGGCACGTCATAGACGAGTCTGTTGGAGTCATTTTCGCTTGGGGAATAATTGTGAATGGCACGTTCCTGCCAGAACCGTTCACATATATGTATGGAGGCGTCCAAGTGTTGTTTGTTCAGATACCACTGGTCTTTGTATTGGCGCACGCTTTGGGACTGCGGCTTTACGGACAAAATGCAAGAGGCCTTCGAAGGGTAGTTAAGAATTTTCCGTTTATACTTTTGCTGACAATCCAACTAGTGTTGGCATATTTCTTCTGGCTTGAGTACGGAACAATGTCATTTATCTTTGGACCTTTACGAACTTGGAGTGTTGGACTAAGTACAATTTTGTGGTACAAGATAATGAATCTACCAACAGATTATTGCAGGTAATCTATTTTTATTTGCCTACTTTTAAAATTAGTATAGTAGAAACTTATTAAATTTAACCGCAATCGTGGCGTAATGGTTAAGTCCATTAGATTCACATCAGGAGGTCACGGGTTCGATTCCCGGTGGAGCCTAACTTTGTAAGACTCGGTTTGCTTGGTGGGAGGCCATTTTCTAAGCCCTACTTTCTAGCTACCACCATCTTATGTAAGTCTTGCCACCAAACATGCATTGATTTGTTCTGGCTTGAAGATGAGATAGCCAGTTTCCCATTGCGTTTTGGAATCTTAGTAAGTCTGCTTCTATCTTTGGCATCATCGTCGCTTACCATCGGGTGAGATGATGCCAAGGGCTTACCAATTGTGGATTTAATAAAAGAATTATTAAAAATTAAAAATCCGTCTGCATGAAAACTTAACAATGTATCCTACGTCACTCACGGGATCAAGACAAATCTAACGACACCATACGTACATGCATTCGAAAAACATAACCCTCCTTCAGAGTTCAGACGCAGTCGGGTAAAATTTGTGGTCAAAATTGTATTGTATCTATTTGCTACATGAATCACTGATGGAGTTTTTAGCTAAACATTTTGTTATTGCAATCACACATGCATGAAATTTTTATGGTGTTATACAAAGGTAACAGGACACTATCACTTAGCCTACGCCGTCCGTCTGTCTATCTGTCTGACCTTACAGGGCTTTTGAACCGTAATAGCTAAATGGTTGAAATACAGAGTATGTGTTGTTTATTATGGCGAGTTTCTTTTCAAATAATAATAAAAATAACAAATATTAAAATATTGGGAGTGGTCCAATCAAGAAACTTGGTGTGATTATAGTGTAAAGTAAATCCTAAAGCAAAACAACAAAACCGGTCAAGAGTCGTATAAGTGTTTAGAATACCGAAATAAATAAGTAAAAAATCTTTTTTTTTTGGTTAATACACCAAAATTATATTACGAAACTCTCGATGTGCGACGTCGACTCGCACTTGGCTTGTTTTTAAATATTTAGCGCGTTCAAAGTCGCGGTTAGTTGCTTGTCTTATAATGTTTCAAATTTATGAGGGTATTTTCACTTTTAGCCGCTTTTCTGGCGTAGTGTTTAAGTCCACTTGTTTCACGCCAGGAGGTCCAGGGTCTCGTGGTTTGAATCCCGACGGGGTCTACCTTTAAATAAATAAAATAAATAAATATTCTGGGACAAATCACACATGGTCATCTGGCCCCAAAGTAGGATTTCCTGTGTTATGGGAACCAGAGACTGATATACATACTTATATACGTTTAAATACATACATATATAGATATTTAACACCCAGACACAGAGAAAACAAATCTGCTCATCACACAAATGTTTGCCCTGGTGGGGATCGAACCCAGAACCCTCGGATCAGTAGTCAAGGGCACTAACCACTGAGCCAACGAGTCGGTAAGAGCCTTTGTAAGATTCGCTAAGGCCGCCTGGATAGATAACACCATTTTATCTAAGTCTTTCCGTCAAACTCCAATGTTTTTTGTTGCAGGAAACTTACGAGTCTTTCTGATTTGCAGTCATAGTAAGAGGCTTGAGTGTGATGCATTTGTAATACACATCGAAATGAAGAAGATAAATACAATATTATATACTCATTCAGAACATAGTCATACAATAATAATTTATTAGTCACTATTGATATTAATTCGGACATTTTTATTCATGTTGCTATTTCTGTCTGTGTATTATTTAATTTGAAAGTTAGGCGTAATTCGTGTGTATAGTCAATTTAATATCATATAAAAGTATTTAAAATAATACAATTAAAGTATTTGTTTGCGCCAAAGATTTAGAGATGCATTCCAAATAATGGAACTTTGTCGAATCAAATCGTGAACCAGTGAGCTTGTTCTTTGTCTTAACGAAGTATTTTTGTAAGAAAAAATCGAAATAATTTTCTTATATTAGAATTAAAATAATATTCTTGGAAATATTTATGAAGTGGTTCCTAAACATTCCTAATTTATGACATCGGGGACTAATTGAAATACATAGTGTAGGTATTTTTTCACGCACCTCAGCAAATGGTGCTTTGTCATTTTACCAAATATAATTTTACTTAGGTAGGTAGATAATGAAACACATTGTATTGACAAAAATGTATTAAAATATTAAGTCTTTACCCATGAAATTGCCGATTGTATAAAAAAGTTTAAAGATGAAAATTAATATTAAAAACTATAGTTATTAAAACAAAATTGTTCTCAAAATAGCATTAGGCTATTAGAAATGAAATGGTGGTAAACATATGCCTATTGTTTAGATACTTTGAGAGCACGGTGGCTTTAACCCCATGAAGTCGGGCTTTTTCATACCTGAAAACATCGCTTTTATTGAGGCAAAAATACACATTTTAAATTTTAAAGCTCTAGAGTTATCGCAGAAGTTTCTTCTTTACTAATGTCATATTTGGGAATACTAAGCATAAGATTTCGTCACTTTCAGGAAAATTCAAGAAAAATAAACTAGTCTTAAAAAATTGCAACATTTGATCACAAAGAAAACGCCTTTGTTTCATTCTATGGTACATAGCTCAGGGGGTTGGAACATGAAAGACATGCCACTAGTTACTAATAAAATACCATAAGTAGTGTCACCATAATATCAATAATAAAAAACAATAACTTTTTTTTATCAATAATATTTTTTTTGGCATTGATCATCAAAAACTAAAACGGCAATTTCATAGGTAAAGTCCTATTAGTAGTATTTTAATTATAATTTAAATTCATTGTATTCATGTATGACTAATACATACAATACTAGACATATTATACTTGAGAGGGTGTATAAAACAAAATGATTTAAACTTGCTATCCTGCTTAAAAACAGCGGGTGCCGAAAAAAAGATAAATCATAAGTTATTATTGAATAAATCGATTGTTAAAAATCGTGTCGTCGCTAAGGTATATAATAAAAACAAGGAATAGTAAGTTATCTATCTTCATACAATAGTACATCACGCGGTTTGTATGTGTTGGTGGATATAGTTTTTATTATTGTAGTGTGCGTGAATGCCTAGTGACGCGCACACATACAAACCGCGCGATGTACCATTGTATGCAGATAACCTACTATTTTTTCTTTTTACGGGTAAAGCCCGTTCTTGCATTTCGTTTAAACGTATGACACTATCTGAGCGAATCGACTTTAGATAGTCTGTTATTTTCCTTTAATGATTCGGATAAATCCTTTCTAAATTGAATTTTTTTGATTTATCCCCCCTCTAAAAGAAGTACCTGTTTATGTAATCGTAAATGTACATATTTGCTAATTATTTCATTTTAATTCGTTATTTATTCGTACAGTATTTTATAGCAGGTATAGATATTGAAACACATTGGCATTGTATATACAAACATGTATTTTAAAATTAATTATTGTAATTCGTTATTTATTCGTACAGTACATTTTATTTATAGCTAAAAAAGTGATTTCGAAAGTTGATACAGGAAAAAATAGTAAAAAATGTATTCGCAAATATTTATTTTCCATGGAAGCCAAAATTAAGTATGAGAGGACCAAATTTTTTTAAGGGTTTTTTTGTTATGTTCTTAAGGCCCCAGTCTGGCTTTTAATTATTTTCACACAGGTTTGCGCACGTTAACTAAATAAAGTAGAATTAAAAAAAGTATTATGGCGGAATTTTTTCTATATACCTACAAATCTTATCTGATTAATTATTTTTTTGATATTTTTATTCTAATGTCTAAAAAAATTACATTACACTGATTTTGGGGTAACTTAAGTAGGAATAAGCGTCGGTGGCGTAATGGCAAAGGCCGCTACATCCTGACCGGAAGGTCGTGGTTCGAATCCTGCCACGTACCAATGAGTTTTCGAATTTAGATTTCATATGTACGTTTATCTGACATTCTTACGGTGAAGGAAAACATCGTGAGGAAACCTGCACACGCCAGCGAAGAAACTCGAAAGTTGTGTGTGAAGTTGACCAACCCGCACTGGGCGCGCGTGGTCGACTAAGGCCCAATCGCCTTAATTTAGGGTAGGCTCGAGCCCCTCGGTGGGGACGTATATGAGCTGATATGATGTAAGTAGGAATTAAAAACCTCGTTTACCTACACACATATTCTCTTTTTATTTGTCTTCTGATTAGTTTTTACGGTTTCGTACAATAATGACTTGAAAATATATATATATACATACAAAAAAAAGTTTTAAAGGATTTTAATACTGTCTTTCCTTGGTCTTGTAGTAAAATATTTGTATAAAACAAAAAATATTTTGAAACTGGAAGTAAATTATACAATATTAATTAATAATTGTATAATCACAGTATATATAAGTACTAACATAGTATAATGTTAGCAAAATCTTAACCTCAATTAAGCCTTAAATCGATAATACCTACAAAAACCGAGACTGGAGCCTTAAGTCGATTCTGAATCAACCCCTTAAAGGCAATGGGCAAGTTTGTATGGACGCCGTTCCTCCCCACTTTCATATACATATATCCAGAATCTCGAAAAAAAGGTCTTATTGACCTCCTTTGTGACAAATAACTGACATATCTTGGTTCCACTGGAAGTTAAAAAAATGACCCTTTCGCTTTAAAAAGGAGTTTTTTCAAAGTGATGTGTCAATTAATGCTGCCATATTCCTAACAACATGGAGGTTTCAATAAGACTGTTCGAATAAGATAGATCAGATGAAAATTTTTAATTTTTTAGCATAGATGTTTTGCACAAAAACTTAGTATTTGTCTAGTAAATAATTCATATTATTTTATTATTTCGCTTGTTATTGTGTCCAAAGTACCAACATCATGTACCTACAGAATATGTAGAAATATACGTATATATGTATATGTTGATGGAGGAATACACTAGTTTTTTTTGCGAATGTCAACATCAACGTCAGTGTTCCAGCTTTAAGATAAGAAAGCTAGTTCCCTAATGCGTTGGGGAATCTTGGTAAGCTTGCTTAAATCTTCGGCATCATCACCACTTACCATCAGATGAGATGATGATAAGGGATTACCAATAGTGAAAAAAAAAGAGTGACTCGATTTTAAGTTAAAATGTGTCCTACTACTACTAAAACTGGGTTTGGCTAACCTAAAAATCGATAGCAAACGTTTATGATTGTAAATAAAATTGATATCTTACGCTAATCAAATAAGATAAAACAAGAAAGATTCTTTTCAATCTCACGAGCACATCAAAAAATGCTCGAGAAACCGACATACTCGTAGCTCACAAAATCGCTAAATTTAAGTGGCAGGTATGCCAAGCACATAGCTCGTAGAACACATGGTCGTTGAGGTAGTAAAATTCTTGAATATAGTGACAGCGCACTGGAAGCCGTAGCGTAGGAAGGCCTTACACTCAGTGGTCCGACGACCTGGTGAAGGTCGCGGGAAGCTGCATGCGGGCAGCGCAGGAACGGTCGTGGTGGACATCCTTGTGGGAGGCCTTTGTCCAGCAGTGGACGTTTTTTGGCTGATATGATGGACCCTTCGTGTGAGGTATCATTGAATTGATCTTTTTAAATGAAGTAGTGCTTTCGAACAACATGAAATGAAAATGAAAATAAAAATGTTTATTTTGGCACTTACAAGTTATAAACACATTTAATTAAGCCCTAATTTCCAAACTAGTCGTTAGACTGTGTCTTGGAAATTAGTACCTTCCCTTTTTAATGGACTACAATAAGGTAAGTACCTATACTGATTTACATATTTTAAATCTAAGTATCCTTATTTATTATAATTTAAACAAGTGTTTACAACATGTGTTTGTCATGTGTGCCGTTCCCAATATATAGCTCTTCAAAATAGGTAAAAACGTGTCCCTGGTGTTTTTAAACTATTGGGATCTAGAACATATAAGTCAGGTACTCTGTGACAAACAGTTTTCAAGTAATTATCCCGGAATCCTACAATATGCGTGGTTCGACACACACACTGCCGATTTTTAGGGTTCCACAGATATGAGGTCAAAAGGAAAAAGGAACCCTTATCACTTCTTTGTCTGTCTGTCAAGTCAAGACTCTTTTTCTCAAGCAAACTTGAAGGTATCAAGTTGATATTAATATCAAATATAATAGGTCTCTACTTATGAAATTGCCGATTCAGTTTTTGAAGTTCAATGCCATTTTTTAGTGAAAATAAAAAAGTTATTGATTTTATTATTGACCTTATGGTGACACTACTAATGGTATTTTATTTTAGTAACTGTAACATGTCTTTTATGTTGCAATCCCCTGAGCTATGTACCATTGAATGGAACAAAGGCGTTTTCTTAGTGGTCAGATGGGATTTTTTTTTAGACTAGTTAATTTTCTTGAATTTTCCTGAAAGTGACGTATTCTTATCTTATTCCCAAATATGACATTAGTAGCGCGGAAACTGCTGCGATAACTCTATAGCTTTAAAATTAAAAATGTGTATTTTTTGCCTCAATAAAGGCGATTTTTTTCAGGTGAAAAAGCCCGACTTCATGGGGTTAAAGCCACTGTGCTCTCAAAGTATCTAAACAATAGGCATATGTTTACTACCATTTAATTTCAAATAGTCTAATGCTATTTTGAGAATAATTTTTTTTTAATAAGCGCGCGGTTGGCGTCAATCGCATAATTCTTTTTCTTGCAATTTTAGTTACCATGGGTCAGTTGGTGGATAAGCAGCGTGCTTTCGCTGTGCGTAAATTTTACAAAAACAGATATTAGTGTATTACTGTTAGAGATTATTATCAACTGCACAGTGTGCGTGACCCTGTGATTGGGCACTGGATAAAAAAGCTCGGAGTGACCGGGTCTGTGACGCCACATCGCCGCGCCGCGCTGCTCGGGTCCCACGCGTAGGTAAAGTCAGACCACACCCTGGACACTTCATACAACGGGCCAGAAATGACATTTCAAAAAAGGAATGACGGAAAAACAAAATGGCGGCGAAATCTTATACGTTCGACTACCAAACTGTCACCAATCTGTATCAATCTGGGTGACGAGGGGGTGAGGTCGCAATCTAGAGAGCGGCAGGGAGTGTCCATACTGTATGTTAGTACTTAACTTTTACTTTAGTAGTTGCGGTTGCCTAGATATTGATCAGTTGATCACAGCTAGTCGCTGCTGTCCTTTTATATGATTTGAAATAAAAATACCTGTTAAATAAGTCTACTTTATATTTTGGAATAATAATCTCGTACAAAATTTTAAAAAGTTTATTTAAAAAGTTATTTATAAAATAGCTAGGTGCGTGTCGGACTACGCGCTAAGTAGGGTTCCGTAGGCTTTAAAAAATATATAAAAAAAACAGTTCGTACAGAACATTTGTATGAAAAATCCATGAACTTTTTTACAAATCCCACTTATTACTTATTATTATTTTTTACTTGGCTTACCCTAAGTTGGTCGAGTAATACTTCTGTAGTAAGAAAGCCTAATTTGCCGTGACAATTTTCTTTTTTAATTCATTATATGCCCTATTTCTTCCAATATAATTCATTTCTTGTAATTGCGGTTTTTAAACCCTTAAGTAGATTTGGAATACCTATTCTACGATACCCGTACATGACAGGGTACAGGCACAGTATATATATATTTGTAGTACAGGCTAAAAAATATATATAATATTTACAGTGCTTCTATTTTCTTAATGTCTCTCGGCAAACTTCGTAGACAATAAAGTACGTAGTTCTTAAGTTCTGAATTCAAATTATCAGCCGTCACACCAGTGTCACAGTATATAATATTAGTACTAACGTACCAGTGTGACAGAGCAGTGTGACGGTGAGTCAGTCGTGGTATTGGTCATGGATATTAATATTCGATTGCATTAGGAAATGCCGAGATACATTAAGAAAATAGAAGAACTGTACATGTAGGGGAGGTACGCAAAACATTTTTTTTAAAGATTTTATTCCATAATTTTATAGAGGTCACAGATAAGCATAACTATACCAAACAGTTTTATAGCTGTAATAGTCTTTAAGCATAACGGCTGTGACATACCGAATACCGACGAACAGACATACAGACAGACATGGAGAAATTATAAGGGTTCCTAGTTTGACTACGGAACCCTAAAAACAAGTTTATTAGCTAATAAGACTAGTCCGAATAAGTATTTCAAAGTTATTATTTTCCCTATAGGTACTTAAACGCTAACAATCAGATCAGTAAGTACTAGAGAATTAGGACAAAATAAATTTACCTGAAAGTCAATAGGGATGACGAATTCTAGTCATGTGATTTGCTTTTTATCTTCTGTCAAAAACGACATTTTGTTCTAAAAATGTTTGAAATACCTAGGCGTGACGTCATAGTTTTGCAGCGTCATTTATGTACTCATTTTGTGGTTTTGGTGAATTAAAAATCGAAGACTTGATGGAAAACAAAATGAGCAAGGTTTTCCGAACTCTAAGTAGGAGGTCAATTTAGTGATCAACAGTTCATAATTTATTTCTGATGCTGTCGTCATCCCTATTGTATTACATATTTTTATTAAAATCGGATCTATCCTTAGCTTGTACTGTTCCGTACAATGCCAAAGTCAAATACTTACAAAATATCACTTTTGAAATCCTCACAGTAATAAATAAAGTAAAAAAAACGATTTAATTGAATACAAAAATATTACCACTTTTGATGTAAAAAAATATCATGTAGACCACAGACTTATTATAAGTCTGTGCTGTAGACCCTGTTTTTCGCATTAATTGTAAAATTTCTCGAAAGTTTATTTATTTATTTATGGACTACAAAAAATACATACAGTGACATTTTTTAACAAACCTGAAACTGATATTGCTTACTTACATAATTTAATCATAATTAATATTAACAATTTATTTTTTTATTTGTTTTTAATTTGCATGTCTTCATAAGACTGAATACGTTTACTGGCATTGTACTTTTTATGATCTGTATATTTATGACTTAAATAAATTATTGTAATTCTGAAAAAAAAACCAAATTGTTTAAGTTTAATGAAACCAACACACAAAAATCGGTGACTTTAGCACCTTTCATTTTAATTGAACACAGTTTTTTAAAACTTATTTGAAAAGTAATAAACATGTAAAAATATAGAATTGGGCGTTTGGCTTCAACGTAACAGCCGCGTTGAAGTCCGCATTGATATGAACTTAAAACGAATAAAGTTACGTTCGATATTATTTTATCACGGATCGACCTACTCGGATTGAGTCGTCTTAAAGCCTTAAAAGTTCGTTTCATGTAACCATATCTATGGTGTATCTACACTTTCTACTCTACAGTTATGTTGCACACAATAAATTACTCGAGAATAATATCGAAAAACATCTTTTTGGGCAGCCGCGTAAAAGTAAGGGGTACTGGTAGTACTGGGGGATGGGGGCTAAGGAGGGTCAGGAGGTTAAGTGGATCGGGTTGTGAGAGGGAGAGGGCGTGAGGTGGGGAAGGAGGAGGCAAGGTGAGGTTTAGGGGCTTTTCGTCGTGCGACTACAACAAGTAGTTACGAAAGAGCTTCGCACTACTGTGCTGCGTGCCGTCGTCATTGACAGCCATTTCTTTAGCATTTAGAGGGGTGAGGTAATTGAAATCGTTGGGGGGTGAGGAGTGTCCGTACTGTTCTCTCTTTGTAGGTACTGTGCAAGAAGAAGCTAGTGAGTAAAATAAGACGTGATACGCTGTCTCAAATAGATTTTCGACTTTTGCGTGTTTGCGTCGCCTTTGATAATAAATATTTAAATGCCAACCTAAACTCAGATTTCTGGAATGTATTGTGAATCTAAAATCAATCCAAATATCTCGATTTAATAGACCTAGAACTTATGAACCCTGCTTAGTTTTATTTTTCTTAACATTACCGACAGGATTTGTAAACCCGTAGCAGCAACACGCACATTAAAGTTGTTTGTAACAATACAATCCACGTGACTAAAGCCCAAATATCGAGTTCGTAATTTTGTGGGACGCCCAAATGGTCAAGGAGCGCCAAAGGATTCTTGAACATACAATATGGCTTATGGCACGGCAGTTTTTCACGGTGAAATCCGTAGACAGTTTGAAGTATGGCATCAAAGGCGTATCGGAAATACGATATGACAGCCAGGGGCCGCAAGTACACTGGCATTTCTTCGTAGGGAATGAAGAATTCGGAGAACATTAGCATCGGGATGTTCGCTGCTGGTATGACGAATAAACCAAGCTGAAATAAAAGTGTTTATTGAGCTCTGTGTATATTATATCAATGTGAAAATAAGTATTTACTTAATACACTCTTATCAATAGTACCAAACTAAATATAAGGTGTCTCGAAAGAAAGTTTATATTTGTTTTGCTTACTGCGTGAACGCAAAGAATCCGAGGGGCGCAGGGTTATGTATCACTCGGTAGCCTGGTTGACCTGCCTGGTTCGTGGGAATTCAGTCGCTATGGAGTGTTTCACGGGAGGCAGCGTCACAGTATTACACAATATAGCGGCTTACAGTAGTGGAACGAATATACTTACGCAGAGCAACGGAAGGGTACTTGTGGGGCAGCGGGCGGCGGGGCACAGTCTGGCAAACTCCGAGAGTTTGCAAGGCTGGCTACAGGCTAGTACTGGTAGTACCTACGCCGTGGCGGCATCGTGCGACATCAAAGGCATTGCGCTACTGTAAGCCATATCGTAATACTGTGGCAGCGTGCTTTCTGTGTACGCGCGTTTTACATAAAACAATGATTCTCCCAATTCTGCCATAAATTGTGCGACGGAAATTTTGCAATCTTTACCAAATTCGTTACTAAGTTGAGTACTGGGTGATTCTTTAAGGTCCAAAAGTTCCCAGAGACTCTCCTCAAACTTCTCGCGTGTTGGACCCATGTTTTAATGAGTTGAGTATTGGGTGCTTTTTTAAGGTGACGAAGAGATCCTGAGCTGTCAAAACTATTTTTCATACAAGTAGCCTGTGATTTTTTTTATATTGCCGGAATTTTTATGCATTCATAAGTGACCTGACACTAACGTAATATTTGTAAGTATAGCTTATAAAATAGCCGGCCGTTGGGGCAGTAAAGTTCTCGAGTGGCAATCGTGTACTGGAAGAAATAGAATAGATGAAATAGACAGACCTCCCAATGGACCGACGACCTAGACGTGAAGGACGCGGGAAGCCGCGGGATGCAGACAGCACAGAACAGTCTGTGGTGGCCTTGGGGAAGGCCTTTATTCAGCAGTGGACGTCTTTTTTTTAATTAAAAATTTTGACTTAAAGCGTTTGACTGCAACTCACCTGATGGAAAGTGATGATGTCGAGGATGGTACACGCAAACTCAAATAATGCCTATCTTTCGACTGATATGAAGAACACTATTGTTCTATTGAGGAGATCCGTAGGAGAACTTAACTTAAGTGGCAGTGGGCAGGGCACTTAGCTCGTAGAACAGATGGCCGTTGGGGCAGTACAGTTCTCGAGTGGCGACCGCGCACCGGAAGAAGTAACATAGGCAGGCCTCGTAATCGGTGGACCGACGGCCGGGTGAAGGTAGCAGGAAGCCACTGGATGCGGGTAGCGCAGGACCGGTCGTTGTGGAAATCCTCTGTCCAGCAGAAGACGTCTTTCGGCTGATAATGATGATGATTGAAGGTCAAAAAAAACGAAGGTATAGCTTACTTTAACATCGCAGGCAGCGCCTACGACCAACCCAAACGTCTGCGCTAGGATCGTAACCAGGACGCACACCACCCACGCCAAGCCTAGTCGGTGAAGCTCCCACGGCTGAGAGGTCAGCCACCACGCTGGGATGACAAACACTGTCGCGCAGAGAAACTGAAAACGAGACTTCATGTTGTTACTTAGGAGTGATAAGGAGTAAGAAGGTTTTACAGCAAAAAAATCGAATGAGATTTGATTGAGATAGTCCAAAAACCGTTCAAGGAAGAGAGTTCCATTCCATTTTGTTGGGGTTTTCCTGTGAATTAATCCTTTTTTTTTTAAATAAATCGATTTCGTAGTTTCGGAGATCATTCGGGGAGAAATGCTTGCTTTTAGTATATTTTCCATAAACTGGGTATGGATTTTAAAATTATGAAAAATATGGCTGGTATATATAAGGTCTAACAAAATTAGCTGAAACTATTTTAACTGGTGTTTCTACCCATGAAACTGAACAATTTTCCCCATGAAACCCATAGTCAAATCTCAAAAAAAATTTAAATTTCCCATACTAAGTTGGCTGATCAGCTGATCGAGTTAGTATGGGGGAGCCAATTTTTTTTTTGCGATTTGACTATGGGTTCCATGGGGAAAGTTGTTCAGTTTCATGGGTAGAAGCACCAGTTAAAATAGTTTCAGCTAATTTTGTTACACCTTATACATATAACTAGTTGTCCCGGCGATCTTCGTAGTTCGTAACACCTAACACTACACTACAATACACTATCCTACCCTACCCTATCCTATCCTACCCTACCATTCCCTACCCTACATTAAGCTACACTGCACTACCCTACCATACATATGAACCTTATCCTGACAATAACGAACTCATCAAAAAAAGAAATAGCGAAATCGGTCCAGCCGTTCACGCGTGATGCGATGACCAGAAGAATTAAGGGTTCATTTTTATATCCTGTACTAGCTGTCCCGGCGAACTACGTACCGCCTTACATTACATTACACTGCCCTACCCTACCCTACCCTACCCTACCCTACACTACACTACACTACCCTACCCTACATACACTACACTACACTACACTACCCTACCCTACACTACCCTACACTACACTACATTACTCTACACTACCCTATACTACACTACCCTACACTACCCTACCCTACACTACCCTACCCTACCCTACATACACTACACTACACTACCCTACACTACCCTACACTACGCTACCCTACACTACACTACCCTACACTACACTACCCTACCCTACCCTACACTACCCTACCCTACCCTATACTACCCTACCCTACCCTACACTACCCTACCCTACATAAGAACCTTCTCCTGACAATAACGAACTCGACAAAAAAAGAATTAGCCAAATCGGTCCAGCCGTTCTCGAGTTATGCGCTTACCAACACATTTTGCGATTCATTTTTATATATATATATATATTTTTAATTTTTTTTTTATATATTTTCATTTTACAAATGGCCAGTCAAATTGTATATAAAGATGTGTTTTTTTTAAGGGTCTGTATGGGAGTACTCTTTATTGTACTGTGCTCGTATAGTGTAGAATTTCCCCATACCACAGTACAAAGAGTACTTGATAAGAGATAGAAGAAAAACGCTCTTAGGAACCGTGATCTCTATTTTAGAGAAAATAAAAATGACGTTTTAAAAATAAAAAAACTTTGATAGGTTCGGAGATATGGTCTTTTTTTATTTTATTTTTGTTATTTCGATGTATATCACTATACAAACCAAAAATTGTAATGGGGACCATAGGTCTCAAGTTGCTAGAAGTTTTTGAAAATACTTGAAATTGACTTTTTATTAACCATACATTTTATTATCCAATTGATAGGATGGATAATTGAAAAGAAACTTGACAAAAAAAAAAATGTGCCACTTGCCTTAGTCCAACGAAACTAAATTTATCTTAAAAATTGTTTAAAATGTCCTCCACTTTCGCCTAAGCACAGACGACTTCGGCGCAGGGGATCCATCTTGTTGGAACCTCACGTTCCGTATTGCTGCCAAAGGCAAATCATCTAAATCATCGACAAGATTTCTGAGAATATCCAGGTATGTTGGACCTCGAACCGTAAAACTGAATGGACACGACTTTATTGTCCAAAATCCCGCACCAACAATTAAATGAAAATCTAATTTTGTAAAGCTGCTTTCAGTGGTTCGCAAAGGATTTTATGTGGACCAGTAATGGTTGTTGCGCCGGTTATACATCCCTGAAATGATACGTGGCATTATAAGTTTATAAAAACGCTTAAAAAAGAAATGAATAAATGGGCGAAATAATCTCAGTTAACCATTATTTGAAAAGTTAGCCTCACCCGTCCAAAGAATTGGGCTCAAAAAATTTGTGTCCCGTGTTACACGGTGGATAACCCAATTACAGAATGTTAACATTCTCGCATGATCGCTTTCGAGAAGTTTCTGAACAATACATCCTTGTAGATACGGTTTGTATTTATACTTTTAAAGTATCCTCATTACAGTTTTACAGTACGCTGTGCAATAGCCATTTCCGTAGCGATATATCTCGACGAAATACCCGGAAAACTCTCGACAAAACACAATACATTTATTTCGACATCTCGAATGATGATTAGGGAATGTTTTTTTGTGAGGCTTCGTGAAGATTCCGTACCTAAGTAAATTATTCAACATTGTGGACAAAGTATGGCGACTTGGCGTTTCTCTCAGGGGGAATTCATTACGATACCAGTCAATTGTCAATGTTTGGTTCCTGTTACTTAAATGATATCTACCCTCTCAATGAATCCATTTTTTCGGAATTTGACAACGATTGAGGCATTTTACCTATTAGGTTCACCATTGAATTCACAACACAACTAATTAATTGACTTAATTATGCATTAACCTTCAACTGGTGACGTGAATGTGAGTCACAGTATTGGAGAGGTGACGTCATTATGACGTATCAATAAAAAGCCATAAATACTGTAGATTAAGTGTAAGGCAAATAAAATAGATGATGTTATGTAAATGTAGGTTAGTTTGTTTCTAAAATAAAACACACTTTTGACATATTAAACGTAAACATAACTTTATTCATACACTTGAACTTAATACTGAATTTTGGCCTGTGTTTTGGTAGACATGAGATCTATTGACATAAAATTAATGAAACTGAAAAGAAAAATAACAACCAGCCTTATTTTCTCATTAAGACTTAGGTAATTAATAAAAAAAATCAATTTTTGCATATTGGTTACACACAAAAAATAATTTGATTCATTTTGAATGAAATTTTACAACAACAGCTCACAAATAAAACATAACACTAAAGGTGACGTAACGTCAAAATGACGTCGGGTACCATCTAATACCTAAACTGTGCGCGTGCGACGACGTCCGTTCTGTGTATCGGCCGACGCCAAACTGCACACGAGGCACAGGCAGCTACTAGGGGGCGCGGTCGCGGGGAGCAAGCCGTTTCTGAGAAATACAGTGTTTTTGTCGTTGCGACGTCAAATTGACGGTACGTCACCAGTTGAAGGTTAAATGAATGAAAGAAACACACAACTTGTTTTTTTTAAGTCTGAATGTTTTATAATTTTTCCTTTTTCATTTAAAAATTAGCCAGTAAGTTTAGTTTCCACATATAACTATTAAAGAAAACTAAAACGTTAATTTCAACAACGTAGCAAGGTTAGACATATGATCTCCGTACAATTTTTGGTTTGTATAGTGTTATACAATCAAAATAACATTTTTTTTCAAAAAAGTCATACCTATATCCGAACGTAGGTATTTTATTTTTTGAAACGCCATTTTTATTTTCTTGAAAATTGAGATCACGGTTCCTAAGAGCGTTTTTCTCTATCTCATAGAATTTCCCCGTACTGACCCTTAAAAAAACTCACATGTAAATAGAAAGATTTATTATAACAAGCCCTTTCATTTGATAAGTCACATGATGTACTTACTTTATTTTTTATCTTTCTAATATAATTTGTCCCCTAAAATCAATATTCGTCCCAGATTGTATTAATAACAAATTCCATCATCACATTAGCCATAAGACGTCCACTGTTGGACAAAGGCCTTTCCCAAGAATTTTCACGACGACCGCTCCTGTGCTGCATAAATTATGTAAATGTGTACCCAATTTTAACTTTTTTTTGTCCTTTCAATCTACTAATTCGGAGAAAATCGAGTATGATAGACGAATAGACTGACGGACAGACACTTGAATGATCTAATAAAGGTTCTTTTTCATCAGACGTATCAGACTGTAGAGATCGTATGATTCTGCATTCAGGCATCATGCCTATTTTACATATTTTCTACTCGCGTGTCGTTTTAAAAAGAAAAGGATTCAAATTATGATTTATATTTTAAATCGAATGATCAATAGAACAGTTGACAATGAGTCTATGGACCAGGACGCACGTCAATGTGTTCTTCGAGTCGTGTAGAAAAGGTGTAAAAGTAATTAATATAGGTCTTTCGTGCCAATAATAAGCCAGCCGGCGGAGCCCCCTTTACAAGTGAATAAATATACAAGTTCGACATATTCACAAAATCACACAAATAAGTATTTAATTATAGTCCTTAGTATAGGTTAGACGAGGATCCTAAAAGCTACGTTACCCCTGATGACTATGGGGTCATCAGAAAAAAATGTGTGTCTCTGTGTGTGTGTGTCGCCCTAATTCAGAGTATTCAGGTAGGTAGGGTAATTCGAGCCTCTCGGTGGGGACGTATATGAGCTGATATCTGTGTGTGGAATGGTCGTGGGAAGCCGCTGGATGCAGGCAGCGCAGAAGGCGAGCCCTTTGGATGTCTTTCGGCTGATTAGATGATGATGACTTAGCTATTATACCAAGGGTACACACTTAAAAATACGTACTTGTACAGGCAGATCCACGATGATTTTAGAAGCGCAGTATGTGTACAAAGAATACCACTTGTTCAGGTGCTCCTGTAACACTACTGTAGCTTCCACTGGAACTGAAAAGAAAGATAATTTTCAGAGTAGAGCCCTTTACCATGGAGGAGAATAGGACAATACATAGATATAAGGTGACAATTTTTGATTGAACTAGCTCTCTTGTACCCACACCCTGGACACTTCATACAACGGGCCAGAACTGACATTTCAAAAAAGGAATGACGGAAAAAACAAAATGGCGGCGAAATCCTATAGTACCAGTTTGGTTGTCGAACGTATAGGACCTAAACATTCGACAACCAAACTGTTACCAATCTGTATCAATCTGGGTGAGGAGGAGGTGAGGTCGCAATCTGGAGAGCAGCAGGGAGTGTCCATACTGTATGTTAGTACTTAGCTAGTACCACTATCATTTCCTTTTAATCATACCAACATATAATCCTATTGGCTTACTAGTAAAGTAAGGCTTGGTACATATCATAGTCGAGCTCTACCTATCTATACAGGATGTAAAACAATTGGTGTAGGACCCGTGAACAAATTTCCCCAAGGAACCCATTGTCAATTCTCAAAAAAAAATTGGCCCCTGTGATCAATCTGTATGATGGATGAGTTAATTAATTTGTGATTTCAGCAAAGTCATAGAACAAAAGCTGTTCAGTAGATGAGTAGGAGCCCCAGTAAATGGGACCCACGCCAATTTTGTTACACTCTGTATAGACTTTAAATGAGTGAGGGGTATCTGCGGCCACTACTGCAGCTATTTTCCAGAGTAGGATAAATGTCGCCACTACTGGGGCACGGGTCTCGGGGACCTAGGGAATGTTAGACCTAACTCCACACATACTTTTAAGCGCCTCCGTGGCGTAATGGTTAGTCCATTCGCTTCTCACCAGGAGGGCGCGGGTTCGATTCCCGGTGGGGTCAACTTGTGAGACTCGGTTTGGTTGGTGGTAGGGCATTTTCTAAGCCCGCCTGTCTAGCTACCACCATCTTATCTAAGTCTTGCCGCCAAACATCAGTGTTGAAAACATTGATGTGTTCCGGCTTGAAGATAAGATAGCCAGTTCTCCATTGCGTTGGGGAATCTTGGTAAGCCCACTTCCATCTTCGGCATCATCGTCACTTCAGATGATCGTCGTCAGATGATTTCAAGGGCTTTCCAATTGTGAATAAAAAAAAAACATGGGGGCCAAGTCCGGGTTGGTGCAGGTTGTAGGACTAGTGGTGAACCCCATTGTCAGAAGTTTTTCAAGCCGCCTAAAAGGTATCTGACACGGCTTAAGAGTCTCCAGGAGGCTCGAGTTTCCATACAAACGTAGTTCTGCTTTAATACAAAAACTACATGCCAGATTGAATCCAAACTTTGTAAATATATTGAGTAGACACATATCGATGTTTGTAATTAGTTTTTTTTTATTAAGAATTTGAGTACGTTTGGCTGCACCTCACCTGATGGTAAGTGCCGATGCAGCCGAGTTTTCATCGTAGTAAATTTTAACGTAACTAAACAAAGGCTTAATTTAATTTTGTACTGAAAGTTTGAACCTGCTCTTATTTTTTTCCGTTTTATATTAGTACATTGAAAACTAATTGTAAACATCGATATGTGTCTCCTTAATATATTTGCAAAGTTTGGATTCAATCTGGTATGTAGTTTTTGTATTAAAGCAGAACTACGTTTGTATGAAAATTTGAGCCTCCTGGCGGCCCTTAGCGAGTGTCATCTGGTGATACCAATTGGCACTAACGACTTGAAGTGAAAAAACACCGAAACGGTCGAGAAAAAAATACACGTTTCTTTCCCTCTAATATGGTTGATGGGAGCGATGGCTGACTCTCGCGTTATACTCGTGACCGGGTGCTGTCCGTGTGAACTGGCCTACTCTTGTCAAAGGTATCAATGACATTTAATGATTTTTATGTTTAACTTTTCGTGTCATATTGTTTGTTAAAAAGCAAATAAATCATTATCATTATCATGTTCTAATGACATAATCTGGTTTTTTTCAAAGATTGCATTTTGACATTATTAACTAATGATTGTTTATTTCTTGATTTTTCACAAATGAAATTATGTTATTATTATTTTATGACTGCCAGAAAGAGTGTAATTTGCACCTATTTAGAATAAATACCTTAAATCTTGACACATACGGTCAAACCCATCCAGGTAATGACCGTGCTTCAGACCAGTTAACCTGCGTGATCGACCCAATCACGCTACGACGCTTATGCTATTTTACAGAGTAGGTACTTAGGTACATAATACTTGATACTCACAGGTATGAATGGTCGGCATGGCGTTAGAGAAGAACAGAAACAGAAGGAAGAAGAAGAGGCAGCTAGTGTTGGAGAGTATGCGGCCGGCGTCTGCGCCTGCGCCGTTGAACAGTGCGCCCAGCAGTAATGCCACTGCGAGGTGGGCGGCTAGACGGATCTGGACAGGAAAAAAAAGGAAACAAAAATAAGAGCTTACAAACATACAAAATCAAATCAATCAAATCAAAATTATTTTATTTTAAATAGGTGTTTACACAGACTTTTAAATAGTCAAAAAAACTAATTGAATATTACAAATAATTTCATGATTCAGATTACAGTCTCAGGTAACAGATTTAGGTAGGAGGTAGGTTGTTACAGAATCAACATATATATCTTTGTAATTTACATAATCTACTATTTTATGATATCCTCTAGAGCACAAGCACTTTTTGACATGAGTCTTGAATTTATTCTCTGACAAACTAGTTACATTTTCTGGAATTTAATTGTAGAATCTTATACACTGCCCCACAAATAACTTTTTAACTTTACTCAGTCTCGACAAAAAATTCAATCTCTGTAAAAATAATTAGCATTGTTATTTTATAAGTCCTTGGCATCATCTCACCTGATGGTAAGTAACGATGATGCCGAAGATGGAAGCGGGCTTACCAATATTCCCCAACGCAATGGGGAACTGGCTATCTTATATAAAAGCCGGAACACATTAATGCAGTTAACATTGATGTTTGGCGGCACGACTTAGATAAGATGGTGGTAGCTAGCCAAGCGGGTTTATAAAATGCCCATCCACCAACCAAACCAAGTCTTACAAATATAGACTTGGCCGGGTATCAACCCGCAACCTCCTGATGTGAAGCTAAAGGAGTAACCATTAAGCCACGGAGGCGGTTGCCTGGTGTTGCACTTAGCATCATCCGCGTTCACTTGTAGGGCATTTAGATTTACACCTACGGACGTGTGCAACGCGACCTTCATGACACATCTGGAATCATATGTGGAGGTTTTCTCACGATGTTTTCCTTCACCGTTAAAGCATAAAGTATCTGTACGTAAGTTTCGAAAACTCATTGGTACATTGGCCGTCCGGATTTGAACCCGGCACCTCTTACGAATACGATACCTAATTAAGAAATTATGCAACACTAAGTAACTTATCGTCAATTGAAGGCCGTTCCTTTCATACTATTTGAGCCTGTTACGTCATCACTTACTACCATTTGAAAATACTCAAGTTGGTTTATATACTACCCTTTTAAAATAAAACAATTTTTTTTACACCCCACACAAGAAAAATCCTTACTATGCTTCATCATATCAGCTCATATACGTCCCCACCGAGGGGCTCGAGCCTACCCTGATTTAGGGCGATCGGGCCTTAGTCGACCACGCAGGCCCGTGCGGGTTGGTCGACTTCACACACAACCTTCGAGTTTCTTCGCAGGTGTGTGCAGGTTTCCTCACGACGATGTTTTTCTTCACCGTTAAAGCAATCGGTGAGTATGTACGTAAGTTTCGAAAAAACTCATTGGTATACTGGCCGTCCGGATTTAAACCCGGCACCTCTGGTTAGGAGGACCGAGTCGTTAGCGGTTGAGCCACCGACGCTTACTATGCTTACTAATATTATAAATGTGAAATTGTGTATGTTTGTCTGTTACCGTTTCACGCTTCAACACCTCAACCAATCCAGACGAAATTTGACATACAGGTAGCCTGTGTCATAAAGTATTATCCCAAGAAAATGACATACCTAGCCCGATACAGTTCCAAAAGGAACTGAAAAAATGACTTTTTTTGTCGATTTCTTTAAAATCACAACGGAGCAAAGGATTGTTGTGATATTGTGAAATGGGTGGGAAATGACATATGACATATAGTTCTCGAGGGATCTGGGGAAAACTCATTTCCAAGTCGCGCATGTTGGCACAGATGAGATACTAGTTACTTACGGTTTTAGGTGATTTTTTGCATAGAAATAGTCGAGGGGGTAGCAAGTGACACAGATTGCAAAACAGAAAAGCCCGATATAGTTCCCGAGGGATCTAGAGTTAACTCCTGCCTGAACATTAACGACAGACACATAAACGATGCCCACGCGAGCGAAGCCGCGGGCAAAAGCTAGTAATATTATAAATGTGAAAATGTTTTTGTTTCACGGTTTAAAAACTACACCAATACTGATGAAATTTGCCACGCACGTAGCCTATGTAATGAAGAAGGACATAGGCTACTTTTTATCCCGTGAAAATAGCACAGTCCGATACAGTTCCTGAGGTAACTGAAAAAAACAACTTATTTTTCGGTTGATTTCTTTAACATCGCAACGGAGCAACGGATCGTTGACAGAGATGGTTGTGGGAGTGGGAAATGACATAGACTGGACATAGACTAATAATTAGCAAAGCCTGATGGCGAAGAGTGCCGAGCGGGCACTGGCCAGCTCGTTAAATAGTATCTTATCTGTGGCCGGGTGAGCGGCATTATATAATATTGTGTATTAAGCTGTTTTCCGGGCGATTTTGGGAGATCATATATGAAAAGTCGGAAGAATCCACCCGAATCTCTACCATCTGGCAACCCTGATAACTACATTATTTTTTTATTTTTTTGGATCCTAATAAGGTTTAAAGTAAGTATAGCCTTTATATACCTGCGTAAGATGTACATCTCTAACAGCACCGATAAAGCCTCGCCACAAAAGTGATCTTAGCTGCTGGCATGGATTGGCGGCATATCCGTTGAAATAAGGTCCGCTATTGCTCAGCAGCGCCTCCGCCTCTGTCGAGGTCTCTGTAAACGAAATTATTATACAACTAGCTGTTTCCCTGCGGCTTCACCCGCGTGGACCACGTTTCTATGACTCTTCGAGGGTGCGCAGTGCGCGAGCCGCAAGCGGCTCGCGAGCGTGGTAAAAAGTAGCCTATGTCTTAAGCCAGCTCCTAATCTGTCTACCTACCAAATTTCAGCCAAATCCGTTCAGTAGTTTTTGCAGGAAAGCGTAACAGACAGACAGAGTTACTTTCGCATTTATAATATTATATAGTGGGGATAGTATTTTACAATGTAAACTTGGTTCGTTTTATTTGATTTAGTTTTAGTAGGAACCTACCTACCTACCTGACTTGTTATTATTTGTCCTTAAGAGTGTGACAAAGATCTCTTACGCTAGGTCTTACTAGAAGTTAAGTAGCCTTTATTTATTTTAATGGTACTTTGTGCGGTAAGTAATTAGTACTTAAGTATGGTGCACGTGTGACATTACTCCCTCCGTTGCGCGTCTAGGCTGGCACAAGTAATTTTAGAAGACTTGGAGGACAGGAGTAGGATCTCAAACCCGATTACAAAGACGAAGACAGTTAAGAAGTCGAAAACTTGATAAAATAAGACAAATTTAAAAAAAAGATAATACAAAACACATCGAAAGGAATAAATAAAAAATAAAAATAAATAAATAAAATAAATAAATAAATATTCTGGGACAAATCACACATTGTCACCTGGCCCCAAAATAGGATAAATATAATATAGAACCAGAGACTGATATAAATACTTATACTCGTATACGTTTAAATACATACATAAATATATTTATTTAAGGAAAACACCATCAGTTCCGAAAAAAGATAACAGAAAAAAAAATATTAATATAACAGTAGGTAACTAATAATAGGTTTTAGCAGTTAGGAAACATAATATAGTAATATTGTACTGCGATAAATTAAATCAACACTTTAGTAAACAACGTAGATCAAATGCTACGTATGTACATTAAATAATATAACAAATTAATTTAGTATATAGTTTTTTAACACCCAGACACAGAGCAAACAAATATGTTCATCACACAAATGTTTGCTCTGAGTGGGAATCGAACCCACAACTCTCGGATCAGCAGTCAAGAGCACTAACCACTGAGCCAACGAGTCAGTCAAAGGATGAATTCGTCACAACTGGGCTATAATAGTTATTTAAAATAAAAGGGCGATAAAAAGGTAAATAACAAACGAGTGACATTTGTAAGCCCAAGCCGCAGACCAGGGTTTACAATCGTCACGTCAAGAGATTGTCATTAACTTTTTACACCCATGTATCATACGACGTTTTTTTAATATAGTTGTGAGAAAAAAGGTAAAATAAAAAAGGAGCGTAGCCAAAAAACTAAATACAAGGGTAACACACCTTGGTTTCGGCAACCAATGTTTATTTTACGATGATTTTATGCGACTTATGGCTTATTTTAAATGTACGGGGGAGTAATCTCACATTGTTTTTCCTATACATACACAGTTCTTGCAAGGATCTTCCGCCTATCAAAAGTTACCCCAAAAAAACATTATGAAAAATAAAACTATTACGTTAATTTTTAATCATGCACACTAACTACCTATTCATAATTTTTTTGTATTCACAACTAAAACAATTCAAATTGCGCCTTATTTTAGCTAGGCACAAATATGCATGCGTATGTTTTTTTTATAATTACCTTATACATATTACAATAGGGCTTGGGATAATAGCATTAAAACCTCCTTAGAAAAGATGACCTATTCCTTGGTGTAACTAATGCGTTTCATACATCATCAATCTATCTCCTTCAGACACAGATCACTTATATTTATTATATTTATTCTTCTTTCTTCACACAGATATACTAGGCAGGAGAGAAAAGATTTGTCGTCGATACGATAGAAGAAGAACAAAGATATAACTCTAAGAGAATCTAACCAACTAGCATTAGGTACGCAGGTAACTTTTCGGAGGAACAACACCTTTTACAATTCTCCTTTCAAAAGCCTCAAAGAAGATTTTAATAATAATAATAATAATAATTTAATAATTTATTTATTTGATCTCTTTCACAATAGTTACGTTATTGCTAACAATCTCTGTATTACATTTCTACGTATGGCACTACAACCTAAGCTGGTATACAGATAAATCTTACGAGGAGAAGAACAAATAAGATGGTGCAGTAGAAAAGTAGTGTGTGTGAGAGAGTAACTCTTAAATTTGTTTGCACAAGTGGGGTAGCTTGGGTCCTACACTAGGCAATGCCTGTCCTGTAGGTAACCAATTTAGCACGAAGTTTACAGAAAATAGACGGTGCGAGATGTCAACAGTTAATACTTAGAGTTATTATTCCAATGTATTAGGATTAGCGAGCAATGTGTGTTTGTGTGTTTTGTGTGTGTGTGTGTGTGTGTGTTTTGTATCTGAATATTATATTTTTTATTTGCTTGAAAGGTGTTGTACCTCAGAGCTAGAAATTAAAAAAGTAAAAAGCACGCGTGCGGTAAAATCAATTTTGCGCACAGTAAACTGGCATATAGTTCCACTTTTCAAGCCTGTATTAATTAAATAATTAAAAAAATAATTGAGGTTGGTATAAAACTTTAAACAGTATTAAACGTCATACCTGTGCCATTTCTTGACTGCACATCGGTTCTGACGATGTCTCTCATAGCGCACGCGTAATTTACTGCTTCGCGCTCCAGAATCGCGAAGTTCCCTGGGTGTTCAGCGGCAGCCATTTCCAATACTGAAAAGAAAGAAATATCAACTGCTGTTAATATAATAGGGATGACGAATGCTTGACATCTGAGTTACTTTTTATGATCTGTCAAAATGTTAGAAATACCTAGGCGTGACGTCATAGTTTAGCATCGTCATTTAAACACTCATTTTATGATTTTGGTGAATTAAAAATCGAAGACTTGATGGAAAGCAAAACGAGTAAGGTTTTCCGAAGTTTAAGTAGAAGGGAAATTTAGTGATCAAGAGTTCATAATTTATTTCTGATGCTGTTGTCATTCCTATTGGACAACGCTGGCAAGTTTTTAGTAAAAACGTTAGGAACAATAGACTTTAATAACATAATTGCGGCTTTAAGCCAGTGATGTATTTTTCAGTGATTGGTACACAGTATAGGATATCTTCAAAACCACATAACCGATTTTGATAAAACTTGCACTTGTTCCCAGTTGAATAATACTTAATTCGACAAAAACTATTATTGAATTTCGATTTCTTGTTTCTGAGAAAAACGTGGACAAACAAACATAAGTACTCGTATGTACAGCTTATCTTTTTTTACACCCTGTAGAATTAGATGTTGCCTGTTGTATCTGTCACCGTAAAATTGTAAAAACCGTTAGATTATAATCTAACGGGATATAACTCGCGAGATGTGCACTGTCGAAAGATTGTGAACCGTAACATACTACTTACAATTTCACTAGTGTCATTGTAATCTAGTGACATTACAATAACACTAAGCTAAGTGAAAGCGAGCGAAACGAGCGATGTTTATGTTCGTTCAGGTTTGATTGATTAAACTTTCAAAGAGCCTCGCGTTATAAGAAGAAATCATCGGTTTTATTCGGAGATACAAGAATGGGCCGTGAAATTGTAAGCCGATTGACAATTTACCGTCATATTATAATCTAACTGAATTTAGTGTAGTGAGATTGTAATATCGCGGTTTTGACACTATCCCGGCGACATATCCATTAAATAAATAAATAAATTTTAAATTAATATTCTGGGACAAATAACACATGGTCATCTGGCCTCAAAGTAGTATTCCCCGTGTTTTGGGAACCAGAGATTGATATACATACTTATATACGTTTAAATACATACATATATAGATATTTAACACCCAGACACAGAGCAAACAAATCTGGGGATCGAACCCACAACCCTCGGATCAGTAGTCAAGAGCACTAACCACTGAGCCACCGAGTCAGTCGGTATCTAAAATTTTGATATACTTACGAGTATTAGCTAACTGTGCTCCGTTTAAACATCTAACCCACTTAAGACATAAGTAAGTACTTACTTAAATCAGAGTCATAACTACAGATGAGGAGAGTAGGTATTCATATTACAGTTACCACCTTAAATTGTAAAGAAGGAACTATTTCTTACAGTAATCAGCCAAATTATAGTATTGCGGGCATTGGAATCCAGCCTTGGCCAGTGCACTAGGCAAGTCCGTCACCGCGCCCGCATACAGAGTCCTGCCGTTGGTCAGCAAGATGACGTCATCAGCGGCAGCGAACAGCTTGGAGGAGGGCTGGTGGACCACGCAAGCTATTGTTCTACCGCTAGACGCTACGGTGCGGAGGGCCCGGACAACAGACATCGATGACACTGAGTCCAGGCCGCTAAAAAAATAAAAACTCTTTTAGAAAGGCACATTTTACACTAGATTTTGCCAGCGGCTTCGCTCGCTGAATATAGTTTCTACTAGCTTTTGCCCGCGGCTTCGCCCGCGAGGACATCGTTTTTGTGACTGACTTAGAGGGTCGCGAGCGTGGACATAAATTTTCTCCACATCCCTCGGGAACCATATCAGGATATTTTTATTAGTAAATCGTGTCATTTCCAACCCCCTCAACCATCTCGGTGCAAAAAATCACACAATCCATTGTTCCGTTGCGATGTTAATTAACCAAAAAAGAGTATATTTTCAGTTCCCTCGGGAATCGCATCGAGCTATGCTATTTTCACGGGAAAAAAAGTAGCCTATGTCCTTCCTTGTGACACAGGCTACCTGAATGCCAAATTTAATTAAGATTAGTCAAAGCGTTGAAGCGTGAAAAGGTAACAAACAAACTAACAAACAAACAAACAAACACATTTTCACATTTATAATATTAGTAAGGATGACTGTCTTCGAGGGTGCGCAGTGCACGAGCCGCAAGTGGTTCGCGAGCGTAGAGAAAAGTAGCCTATATGTTAATCCAGGTCCTAAGCCAAATTTCAGCCAGATATGTTCATTAGTTAGTTAGTTTTCGCGTGAACATAGTTTTTATGTCTGTCGTGCTGTCAAGCATAGGAACTGAGTCAACTCTAGATCCCTTGGGAACTATGTCGGGCTATGCTAATTAGTAGTCATTTAGATAATCAGTATTAATTAGCACGTCAATCCTTAGCTTCATTGCGACGTGCCATAAATTAACAAAGAAGAGAGAGTTAATAGCTATCCCACGGGTACCACTTAAGAAATTGGTATAAAAAGGAGCCTATATGTTAGTCCAGGACCTAACCTATATGTGTGCCAAGTTTCATACCGATCTGTCCAGTGGTTGAAGCGTGAAAGAGTAACAAACATCCATCCATACATACAAACTTTCACATTTATAATATTAGTAGGACTGTATTGTATAGGAAGGCTAGTGACACAAGTAATCTAAGGAGCTACTCAGCATTGTATAGTTCGGCGGCAGATCGTAAAAATCCGGCAAGTCGCGATCTGGTCAGATATTCCCAGGCAGATCGTAGCTAGTGCTTCCCGTGTGGTCCCATATTCATTTTATCAAAATTGGTGTAGTACTTTATTTGAAAATTAACAAAAACCAAAAATAATTATGCAAAAATGTACTAAGTTGTTGCGATGGAAGTCGGTTTTTAGGTTTATAATTATTTTTCATTTCATTAGGTTTGCTGGACTAGCACTCGTTCATTTTGTTGTAAGACCCCGAAATTTTACAATAGCAATTACTCAGATACGAATATTTGTGTTCTCTCAGGAACAGTTTCTTTTTTTCATAAATCGTTTAGTAATCAATTTTATATCTTATTTCTAGTAGTCTGGGAATCAGAAAGTGTAGATCTAACGAATATCATGTTTAGTTATCTTCTTTGGTTCTTATTTACTCAGATAAAAGATGATTTTTTAATATGGTCGGTTTATAAAGGCTGCTAACTTTTGGCTGATAACTTCACACCGGTGGTTTTTTTAACGTGTTTAGCGTTTTCAATTATAGATAGGACGTTTCTACTTACAATACCGATCATACTTGTAGAATACATACTCGTGGCAGATATAAAGAGGGTGCTGAGTCCAGTTCTAGTAGAAAAGAGAATTTACTAAGTTAAGGGGCAAGGGGCAAGGGTTGTCGGTGGTGTAACGGTTAGGGCCGCTGCCTCCTGTCCGGAAGGGGTCGTGGTGCGAATCCTGCCACGTACCAATGTGTTTTCGAATTTCGATTTCATATGTACGTTTATCCGACGCTCTTACTGTGAAGGAAAACATCGTGAGGAAACCTGCACACCGCCTGCGCAGAAACTTGAAGGTTGTGTGTGAAGTCGACCAACCCGCACTGGGCCAGCGTGGTCGACTACGGCCCTATGGCCCTAATTCAGGGTAGGCTCGAGCCTCTCGATGGGGACGTATCTAATATGAGCTGATGATGATGATGAAGGGGCAAACACAGTCTCTTGCGCAATATCAGAAAAACGTTACTTATGACTTATGTATATTCTTTGACTAATCAAAGAGCACGTATGGTATTGGGCTACTTCAGTTAGTGTTTTTCAAAAATTCTACATTCCAGTTTAGCCATAATTATCGAATGAAGCGCGTTGGTATAGATTTCAACTTGATTCCTCCACGCGTATCTGAGAAAAAGGGTCTTGACAGACATACAGACACATTGTTTTAGTGTACTATAAGTGTAAATAAATAAATAAATAATACAGACATACAGTCAGGCAGACGGACAATGAAGATAATAAGGGCAGGCCTGTCGCACTCCGCGCTGTAGGCATGAAAATTTATCTACGCCACACTCTACACCGCGCGGTCCCCTGAATGGGGCAAATTCAGTAGTTAGAAGAGATAAGACTTACGCGATAGAAAGAGAAGCAACTTAGTAGCTGAATATAACTGTAGGTAATTGGCGCTGTGCGACCTGAGTTTGCACTTTAATGTGTCGTAGCAAGAGTCGCTATTCATTCAAATGATTTTGCGGAGTTAACCTACTTTTACGTAGTGAATAGGTAAATAGTCTTTATTCTTTGATAAGGGTTACTATTTTCCTTTTGATGCACGGAACCTTAAAAATACATGTACGCGAACTACATTCACCACAGATACAACCAAAGACTATCGCTTTCATTCGAATTTTTCTTACCTCTGTGGTTGCAACCAACATTATTGTAACACTATACTATTATATCGAGAGAATCTATCTGAGAACGAGTTATGTTAAAGGTCATCAATTGTCGCTTCGCTCCACTAAAGGTAAACTCTAAAATTATTCCTTACACTATTGTAAGTTTCAAGCTACGACTGTATATCGCTTGTGGATGTCTAATGTAGGATACGAGACATTTAAAAACGTACGATGCAGACTATCTAAGCTCTGAAACGCTATGCTACACGGGCGTCGGCGTTGCGTTGTATTGTATCGTCGGAGCTCCGTCGTAATCCTTACTAATATTAAAAAAAATGTTTTTTATCATAAGTACCTACCTATCACTATGGCTTGCGACGACGGCTATTACCCCAGACGAATGGACAAATAAAGGCTAAGATTTCAGGCGGGATTTTTGTCGTAGTCAGGTTTTAGTTTTTTTTTAACTTTTATTTTATTAGTTGGTTTCTTTAATATTGTAACGGAGCAACGGATTGATGTGATTTTTTGCACACAGATGTTTGAGGGGGTGGGTAATGACAGACTACTAATAATCATAGCCCGAGACAGTTCCCGAGGGATCTAAGTAAAACTCACTTCCAGACTTACGCACGTCGGCGTCGGCGTTTTGCATAGAAATTGTTGAGGGAGTGGGAAGTGACACAGACTGTAAATCAGAATAGCCCGATGTAGTTCCCGAGAGATCTGATGGAGTAAACTCGCACACTAAACCCTCAAAGATAGTCATAAAACGATGCCCAAGCAAGCGAAGCGAAGTTTTATATAAATTTGCAAAGCATCTTGTGGCATACCGTGAACGTGAATTATTGGAAACGCTAAACTCGATTAAAAAGGGCTTATGATGCCAAGGGCTTACCAACTGTGAATAAAAAAAAAAAAAAAAAAAACTATTTGAACCACAACGACCTAGCAAAACTTGTGCTACATTTTTTTTGATTAATTACAAAAGTACAAAACCGATTTTGATGAAATTTCTGGAAGACTAACCTGAAAGTAGATATATCTTTTCAAATAGGTAAAAGATATATTTTTTCAAATTGGTTAATATTTAACGGAGTCTGAGGTAACAAATATAAAAAAAAACCCGTTAAGTTCGAGTCAGAACCGCGCACAAAGGGTTTTCCGTACCATCATACTAGATGGCGCTAGTTTCTTTACGTTTTAAAAAACACGTTTTTGTATGGAGACTTTCTCTTTTTCAAATTTTTAGTATTTGTTGTTATAGCGGCAACAGAAATACATCATCTGTGAAATTTCAACTGTCTAGTTATCACGGCTCATGAAATACAGCCTGGTGCAGACGGACAGACGGACAGCGGAGTCTTAGTATTAGGGTCCCATTTTTACCCTTTGGGTACAGAAACCTATAAAATACAACAGTATTGGGAACCTCCTCCTTTTTTTAGTCGGTTGAAAGCGACGGAGTTTAAGGCACGTACGTACATAAAAAAGTCCTTATAATATTTGAGTTACAAATGACCGGGCAGTAAAGTTCTCGAGTGGCGATCGCGCACCAGAAGACGTAGCGCAGGCAGGCCTCCCACTTGGTAGACTGACGACCTGGTGAAGGTCGCCGGAAGCCGCTGGATGCGGGCAGCGCAGAACCGGTAGTCGTGGAAACTTGGGGGAGGGTGATATGATGATGATGATGATGAATATCTAAAGTACCAATTAAAGGTCAGTTTTACCTAGTCGGCTCATCGAGAAGCATGATTGCTGGGTCCGTGAGCAGTTCGCAGGCTATTGTCAGCCGCTTCCTCTCACCGCCGGAGAGGCGGCCCGCCATCGTGTCCAGGACCTCGTGGATACCCAACTGCTCCGACACAGTCTGGATCTAGGTCAAGAAAAGACGAAGTGATCAACTCACGATACAATGAAGGTGCATATTGTGAGAAAGTTAAGCTGTAGGTACAAAGGCCAGCACATCAAGCTAGACACTCGTAGTGCGATTCTGATCCATATGCATACGGCATAAGGATGATACAAAGTCCAAAGTATCTAGCTTGATGTGCTGGCCACTGTACTTTACTCTTCACACGCGTGATTGCAATAGCACGTAAACGATTTCATTTCATTGTTACCCGCCAAGGGTTTTTCGAGAAACAATGTAAGAAATCTATATACAGTGTAAACTCTGTAAAACGTCACTCGATATAACGATTCACTCTTTGAAACGTCAAAGTTTTCTGGCTCCAGTTGGTCTCCAATTTCTCTCTGTATTACGAAAACTCTCAATAACGTCACAAAATATCGACGGACAGTTGGGTAAGGGTAAGGGCGCGGATTTAAAAAATGCCGTAAGTATGTGCTCACAGAATTATATAAAATTATAATAAAGATAAAAGACCTAAAAAGTAAATACACAAGGATTAGAAAAGCATATTACACACATAAAATTTACATAACATAATTATTTCTTACCCGAGATGGGTCTAAGAATAAATAAAATTTTCAGTTTCAAAAAGTATCAGGTATTTCAAGTTTATTTTCAGTTACAGTTCGTTAGTGTTTCAATTTCAATTAGTTGTGAAAAATATTGAAGGACTAGCTGTCCCGGCGAACTTCGTACCACCTTACACTACCTACACTACACCAGCCTACCCTACCCTACACTACACTAAACTACACTACCCTACCCTACCCTACACTACACTACCCTACCCTACATAAGAACCTTCTCCTGACAATAACGAACTCAACAAAAAAGAATTAGCTAAATCGGTTCAACCGTTCACGCGTGATGCAATGACCAAGGGAAATAGAGATTAATTTTTATGTATAAAGATAGGATTTTGATTTTCGAATGATATTGTTAGATAGATGACAGTGGACGCGTAAAAGAACAAATAGAAGGAATGAAATAAAGGTTGAATTAAAGATGAATGAATAACACCGTACCGCGTAAACAACAGAATAGAAATAAAAACTATATCTAGATACCTATGAGACATGTCTTTTGTTGTGCCCTTACCTACATGACAGGCAGGGTCATAACAAAGTATATATAATATTAGTACCTACTAACATACAGTATGGACACTCCCTGCCGCTCTCTAGATTGCGACCTCACCCCCTCGTCACCCAGATTGATACAGATTGGTTAAAGTTTGGTTGCCGAACGTATGGGATTTCGCCGTAATTTTGTTTGCTCCGTCATTTGTTTTTAGAAATGTCATTTCACGACCATTTGTATGCAGTGTCCGGGGTGTGTTCATGATGTGTATAATAATTTGTAACACCTTGTTGTTGTAACACACTCATAGACATAAATGTGCAATAAAAAGATTGAGTTTTCTTACTTTTTATTGCTTGTTTATGACGGCGACCCAGCGCAAGGTTTGGGCAGATTATGAAATGACCGGGCATATCATAGAGGGGCATTAAGGTTATAAGTTAACCACCTCCGTGGCGTTAATGGTTAGTCCATACTCCATTCGCTTCACACCAGGAGGTCGCGGGTTCAATTCCCGGTGGGGTCAACTTGTAAGACTCGGTTTGGTTGGTGGTAGGGTATTTTCTAAGCCCGCCTGGCTAGCTACCACCATCTTATCGAAGTCTTGCCACCAAACATCAGTGTTAACAACATTGTTGTGTTCCGGCATGAAAATAAGATAGTCAGTTCTCCATTGCGTTGGGGAATCTTGGTAAGCCCGCTTCCATCTTCGGCATCATCATCATTTATCATTAGGTGAGATGATGCCAAAGGCTTACCAATTGTGAATAAAAAAAAATTGTTCGTTAAGCATCTCTGGTACCACCTGACCTATCAGTTTCATTTTCATTTATTGATCATAATCTGATAAACCAAAATACATACAAATTGACCATACCTATGTCATTACATTTATAAGAATGTTTCTAAGAAGTATTGACGTCTCGACGTCTAAAACGTACTGTCCTCTGTCCTTTCATATTATCGATATTGTAACGGTCACCGATAACTTATCGGTTATCGTTTGTCTGTAAATACAGACAAAAAAAATAGTTTACACCTACTATTGTCATGGCTCTACACTGCAGTTCGTGATTTATCACGGTTTTAATCGCTCATACATAACTCATAAGTAAATATTCCTTTCACGTAGGCATCTATTCTCTTTTTAACTTCTTTTAGTGCGATAACACTGAAATTTATTTATTTATTTATTTTATATATATTTATTGAAATTACAGCTTTAAATCTACAGTAATCAAACCTTAGAAAATGCATATGCCAATAAATTTCAAATTCTTAAAATTAACATAATTATTCTAATCTATCTATCCGCGTGCAATCGACTACATCAGATGTGTTGTTTAAAAATAATATATTATTTTTAGTCCATTTTTAAGTGTTTCAGTTGTTAGGTACTCGTAATTCTGGCCAAAGCCTCTATGTGCAGATCCCTTGTAAACTGCGACTTAAGGCCTTAAGATGGGTCAAATGATAATATTCACTTCAAATTATTGAAAGACCGTGTAAATCTATTAGTACGGAAAAAATATTTAATATACTTAAAGTAAAAACATTACCACTTTTGATGTAAAAAAATATACCGTAGACCCTGTTTTGGGCATAAATTGCAAAATTTCTCGAATACAAGAAGTGAATGTTGAATAAAACCAACACAAAAAAATCGGTGACTTAAAGACTTTAAGACTTTTCATTTTAATTGAACACATTTTCTTAAAACTTATTTGAAAGTATAGAAAAGTAATAAAAACATGTAAAAATCTAGAGTTGGGGGGTTTCAACGTAACAGCCACGCTGAAGCCCGCATTCGCATTGAAATTAAAATGAATAGACTTACGTTAGATATTATTTTAATACGTATCAACCTGCTCGGATTGAGGCATCTTAAAGCCTTAAGAAGTTATTTAACCTTCGCCAGGCTTGCCAGGGTCAAGAGTTCAAATAAACATATTATGATTCATTCAAGCGTTTCGACAAATAATTTTAAAGGTTTGTTTACCCTTGAGTTGCACACATGTATGCGAAACACGTATTTTGGTGTCTTCTATTTATATGAGCTTTTGCAACTATAGGTAGGTAATATCTAAAAGGTTAACTTAACTTTGAGCTGTAATGTGTTTTACATTTGTATGATGATATCAGCTCACACGCGTCCCCACCGAGGGGCTCGAGCCTACCTTGAATTAGGGCGATCGGGCCTTAGTTGACCACGCGGACCCAGTGCGGGTTGGTCGTCTTCACACGCAACCTGCGAGTTTCTCCGCAGGCGTGTGCAGGTTTCATCACGATGTTTTGCTTCACCGTAAGAGCGTCGGATAAAAGTACATATAAAATCTAAATTCCAAATCACATTGGTACGTGGCAGGATTCGAACCACGACCTCCCGGATAGGAGGTAGCGGCCGTAACCGATACGCCACCGACGCTCTACATTTGTATAACGGAGTGGAATGTACAAGTGACTTTTTAATAGCGGATACGAACAACAACACGCTAAATAAAATGTGTCAACTTTCGTTCTACCACTTTTTAAATGAACACCAACAGTTTTTGGACTCTCCATAAAATTTTTATCGACGTAGGTTACCTATATGGAAAATCCATAAAAATGACGTTTGTTTAAAACGTGGTAAAAGAAAATTTCATTTGAATGACAAGTAGCGTGGTGGTGTTCGTATCCGCCATTAAAAACTCACCTTTTTATACAGGGTGATTGGTACATAACTGCAAACTGTACAACTGGTAATTATATTCGTAAAACTGAACAAATTCTGTTCTACAAATTTCCTGAACAGAATTTTCAATTTCAAAATCGATCAGCTGATTGATACCCCAGATTTGTATGAAATGCTCCAATTTTTCACCATTTAAGTGGTTTGCAGTTATGTACCAGTCATCATCAAGACGTAGCGTAGGCAGGCCTCCCACACGGTTGACCGACGACGTGGTGAAGGTCGCGGGAAGCCGCTGGATGCAGGCAGCGCAGGACCTGTCGTCGTGGAAATCCATGGGGGAGGCCTTTGTCCAGCAGTGGACGTCTTGGATCCTGTATAATAACTTAACATATTACCAGCATGTAGGTAAAAAGTTACTTTGGACTTGCAATACAAAGTTGGTCAGTCAGCTGATGGGAAGTCCGATTGTTAGGTTCGGTCAGGTTTGATTGATTAAACAGTCAAGTCCCCCTCCCCCCCCCTCCCCCTCCCCCGGGTAGCAGAATGCTTCGAAGAAGAAGAAATCATCGGTTTTATTCGGATGGGCCGTGAAATTGTAAGCCGATTGATAATTTACCGTGATATTATAATCTAACTGAATTAAGTGAGATTGTAATATCGCGGTTTCGACAATATCCCGGCGACATATACAAGGCTTTACAAGGTATGTTGAACTGGGATGGTGACAGCATCAAAAATAAATTATGAACTCTTGATCACTAAATTGCTCTCCTACTGAAACTTCGGAAAATCTCACTCGTTTTGTTTTCCATCGTTAAATTTTTATTTCATCAAAATCACAAAATGAGTACTTACATGACGCTGTAAAACTCACGTCACGCCTCAGTATTTCGAATATTTTAAGAGCTAGTGGCTTTTTATGCTTGCTGTAGACCTCACGAGTTTCACAAAATGGCTGAAATATGATATTTTTACGTTATCAACCCACATGGCTCCGCCATTTTAAATAATTTCCAAAAACTGAATTGACCAAAAAATAATAAAATTATAGAACCTGCTCACAAAATTTTACGAGAGTCGGTTAAGAAATGTGTCATGTAGAGGAGATCAGCCGGACATCCAGACAAACATACAAAAGCATTTTTGCCCAAGCTGAAACCATCTGAAACGGAGACGCTTCGGGCTCGGCCGGTCAACAAAATGTCGTTTTTGACAGACGATAAAAAGTAACTCAAATGACTAGCCGTCATCATCCCTACTCTCAATACAAAATGGTCAGTCAGCTGATCGATTTGTATGAAGTCAAACATTTTTTATAAAGTGACTTTGTGTCTTATGGGGTTCTTTCTACACCAAATCTTTTTACGGTCTGTATATTTTGGGTGAGTTTTTTTACGAACTGACTTTGGGTCTTATGGGGTTCTACCAGAGATTTGTTACCATAGATGGCACTAACCAACAACATTTGAAAATCGAAGCCATTTACACACACAATGTTACAGGTAGTTCCCTTCTATTGCACTGAATGTTACTAAGAAAAGAGATGCCAATTGGCATCTTATTTTTTCTTCACTTTTTAGACGCATGTAACCTATCTACCTCCCCTTATATATAGCATATCTCTGGGTTCTACACTAAATCTTATTACAGTCTGTATATTTTAAGTGAGCTTTTTTTACGAACTGTTTTTGGATCTTATTGGGTTCTGCACTGAATCTTATTACAGTCTTTTTATTTTAAATGAGCTTTTTTTACGAACTGACTGGGTCTTATGGGGTTCTACACTAAATCTTATTATAGCCTTTATATTTTAAGTTGTAAAGTGAGTTTTTTAAAAATTAGATCATACATAAAATAAAGTTTTAAATCTAACCGCATGGTATCGTTCTCGCAGGGTTGCACGGGGCAACTTGAGGCCGGCTGCGAAGTCGAGGGTCTCTCGAGCGGTGAGGCAGTCGATGAGGGTCGCATGCTGTCCCACCAACACCGCACTTCGTCCCGCACCGTGTATTGTACCGGTTACACCTGTCTTTCTGGAAATAACCATAAAAAAAAAATGAATGACTGCGACGGCAGAAGCCAATTCTTAAAAAAACTGTTTTTAACCGTTCATTTGTAACTTTTTTTTTTTATAATCATTTTTTTTATAACTCTACATGACTTAATCTTTTTACCCATCGAAGATATATTTTTTTTTAAATTGGTTTCTGTACTTCTAAAATAAATTACCGAAAATGGCCATCAATTATGCCAGTATTTACATTATAACCACGCGATTTGTAGAGCAATGTATATTTTTGCACATGACTAGGTATATAGAATATTTATAAAAAATATATTGTTAAGACACATCCAAAATTTTATTTCACATTCGGTCTTATTATTCACGAGTAATTAAAAAGATTATTGAAAGTAGCGCACATGGCTAGTGATTTACTCCGCTACAATAGTAGATTGTTAATTAAGGGAAGAAAGTGACCCATTTCACTCGAGATATTTGTCACATTTCACCCGAGTTAAACACTCTACTTTTCATTTCGACTGTGAGGAAACGTATTATTTATATGATATAAAATATTAATTAGATATCAATAAATTTAGTTTACCTATACCCAACCTCAAACCTTTTCGCAATGGCCGCTTGCCACGGCCGACTAGATTGTACCTAATCGAGTTGGTCACGACGTGCATCTAGGTGGCCATGGCGAAAATTGAAAAAAAAGTGTCATGTTATCATGACATAATGGCGCGCAGCACAATAGAGGAATGATTTTAAATTTTAATCCCTACTAATACTATACTACTAATATTATAAATGCGAAAGTAACTCTGTCTGTCTGTTACGCTTTCCCGCAAAAACTACTGAACGGATTTGGCTGAAATTTGGTAGGTAAACAGATTAGGACCTGGAACTACTAATAATATTATAAATGCGAAAGTAACTCTGTCTGTCTGTTACGCTTTCCCGCAAAAACTACTGAACGGATTTGGCTGAAATTTGGTAGGTAAACAGATTAGGACCTGGATTAAGACATAGGCTACTTTTTACCACGCTCGCGAGCCGCTTGCGGCTCGCGCACTGCGCACCCTCGAAAAGTCATAGAAACGTGGTCCACGCGGGTGAAGCCGCGGGAAACAGCTAGTCTTCTATAATTGTGAAAAAATAGACCAACTATAAAATGATATAATATCAACCTATAGATCGTAATAAACACGTCGTTTAATGTACAGCTGAGTTTAGGTATATGAAAACTTCTTATTTTAATGTAATTTAATAATATGACGTAACTTAATAATTATCTTTGTCTCCGTGGAAATTAAAAAAAAATTACTTTCCACCCTAGGGATGGAAAAGCAATGTTCCACCCGGCTATCTACTCATGAAAATTAAACTTTCCGAACAGGAGAGATAAAAAATATTTTTCGCGGCTGGCGTCGTCTTAAAAACTTGCTTAATGCTTGTCAAGCGCAAAACCAAGATTCCGCAGTAATTTCAATGTGTGTTTTAAAAACCAGTCAAGTGGGTTCCGTGCCTCTCACAGTGTAGGGTTGTGCAGTCAATACTTCATAATTTGGAAACTGTCATATTCATTGCTCAGGATTCTGGTTTTAGGATCTCCTCCTTTGGCCATCTGGGCAAAAGTGGTCCAAGAGCCGCTATAGATGAGTAGTAGGTATATCGAATGTAGTCCAAGAGCCGCCACAGATGAGTGGAAGGTATATAAAAAGTAAGAGAATTAAGGCGCTAAGATCACTCAATCCGAGCAGGTTGAGACGTGTAAAAATAATATCGAACGTAAGTCTATTCATTTTAAGTTCAAGCTGTTACGTTGAAACCGAACGCCCAATTCTCGATTATTACATGTTTTTATTACTTTTCATCACTTTCAAATTTTAATAAGTTTAAAAAAAGTGTACATACAAATAAAATGAAATGTCTTAAAGTCACCAATTTTTGTGTGTGGGTTTCATTCAACATGAACTATTTGTTTTCCAGAAATTTTGCAATTAATGCCAGAAACAGGGTCCACAGTATATTTTTTTACATCAAAAGTGGTAATATTTTTAAAATTGTATTCAATTAAATCGATTTTTTATTACTTTAAGTATACAATATATTTTTTCCATGGTGATAGCTTTGCAGTAATTCAATAATTTGAATTGAATATTGTGATTAGACCAATCTTAAGGCCTTAAGTGGCCTACTACAGTGCCCTCGCTTTTAGTACACCACGCATAATATGACAACTCTTGGCTCCGTATCATTGCCAACCATTTTTTGGTTTCCGTAAAAACAGATATCCCTACTAATTTACTAATTTGAAAATGTGTTTGTTTGTTACCTTTTCACGCTTCAACACCTCAACCAATCTTGATGAAATTTGGCATGCAGGAAGCCTGTGTCACTGGAAAGGGCATAGGCTACTTCTTATCCCGTGAAAATAGTATAGTCCGATACAGTTTCTAAAGGAACTGAAAAATTACTATTTTTTTGTTAATTTCTCAAACATCGCAACGGAGCAACGGATTGTTGTGATTTTTTGCTCAGAGATAGTTGAGGGGATGGGAAATGACATAATTTACTAATTAACATATCCTCACATAGTTCCCGAGGGATCTGGGGAAAACTCATTTCCATGCTCGCGCACGTCGGCATCGCTAGTCGCTTGCTTGAGGGGTGAGAAGTTAAGCTAATTAGAGTAGTCTGATATAGTTCCTGAGGAATCTGGAAAAGACTCACATGAGTTGCGCTTGCGGCTCGCGCACCATCCACCCTCATATACAGCCATAAAAACGATGTCCACGCGGGCGAAGCCGCGGGCAAAAGCTAGTTCCATATACATTGCATAGAAAGTGTCCGCCTTATAAGATACCTGACATACTTTTCGTTGAAAGTTCCTGTATTAAGTCAGATTCCCCTGATTACTGGCCGTTATAACGCCCAAAATCGTATAATCGTAATCGTATCGCCCAAAGTCAGGAGAATGATAAAGCACATGGAATTATAAAAAAAATAATTATAATTTCAGGGGCCAACGGCAAGTCAAAACCGCACACATTCCGTACCATCATACTAGATGGCGTTAGTTTGTTCACGTTAAAAAAAAACAGGCTTTTTTTGTATGGAAGCCCCCCTTATTTTTTCACTTTTTTATTTTTTAGTATTTGTTGTTATAGCGGCAACAGAAATACATCATAGATCTGTGAAAATTTAAACTGTCTAGCTATCACGGTTCATGAAATACAGCCTGGTGACAGACGGACAGACAGACGGACGGGCAGACAGACGGACGGGCAGACGGACGGACGGACAAATAGACAGACAGACGGACAGCGAAGTCTTAGTAGTATGGTTCCGTTTTTACCCTTTGGGTACGAATCCCTAAAATGGTGTCCCCGCTCTATGGAAGGGCAGTGATGAGGTTCTCATCTACATGGATGATTTCAAGTCTAGTTTAAATGGTTTAGAAATGCAAGAAGGGACCTTTGGGGAGGAGGCATCTTTTTTTCCCAAGGCTGTGGGACACGGGTCTTCCCAAAATCGGGAAGGTAACGCCATACTTTCCACATACGAGGCCCAAGTTCGTTATACAGTAAGATTATTTTCTGCATACAATCGTAGTTTGGTTCATAATTGAATACTAGAAGGTGGGCGGTACACCAGCTGCAGATAAAATGTAGCCCATGTTAGACAGCGATTATGTAGTTTGCCATTGGTGAAAGAGTTTTAAGAATCGGTTTAGTAGTTCTAAAGATTATTTTGTAGGGGACAAACAAAAAAATACCTTACCTCTTTATAATATTTGACAATAATCAATTATGGTTAAAGACACACAATAAGAGAAAAATTTTGATTCTTCTATTCTGTGGTTATAGACATATAGTAAACACGTTCTAGAAACTGTTTGTTCTGTGTCGGTGGTTTGTCAGTATATCGTAAAAACATGTATTTGAAAAAAAAATCCATAGAGATTTGTATGCAAATCTTTATGGAAATCTGAGAAACCACAGACAAGGACACAGACGTTAGCTTTTTTTTTTTCACCTGGTGGTAAGTGACGATGTTGCCGAAGATGGAAGCGGGCTTACCAAGATTCCCCAACGCAATGGGGAACTGGCTATCTTATCTTCATGCCGGAACACACCAATGATATCAACATTGATATTTGGCGGCAAGACTTAGATAAGATGGTGGTAGCTAGCCAGGCGGGCTTAGGAAATGCCCTACCACCAACCAAACCGAACTAGCTTCTAGAACTTGTTTACAAAACTTCAATAACTTTGATTGAGTAACATTCAAATATGACACAACCTTACGTTTATATTGGGCGCACTTAGATACTTCTCTTATATGAAGCGCTTTTACAAAAGTTAATAAATCCCGCTCACCACTTTGCTGAGATCTATATACTCTAAGGCTGAGATCGTGAAAATATCGTAAGTAACAAAGGCTTGTTGATCGATTTGTACGAAAAGTCATTTTTTTAACGATGTCAGCACAGCAAGTCTTAGACCAAAAGTTATTTAATTTATTGAGTACAAACCCTTCATTAAAAATGTGTTTTTTTACAAGCTTTTTAACTTGTTATTTATTACCCGACTGCCTCAAATGGAGGGTTATGTTTTTTGAGTGTATGTATGTATATATGTATGCATGTATGTATATGTATGTATGTATATAAGTATGTATGTAGATTTCTATGTTCCCTGCTACAGCCTGAAGGATTTTAACGTATGAGGTATCGTCAGATTCATCTTGATCCCGGGAGTGACAAAGGATACAATCTTACCCGACTGACCAAAAAGAGGGGTTAAGTTTTTACTTGCAATGTATGTATGAGCAGGTTCGATAATTGTATGGAGTTTTGGTCGATTCATTTTTTCGAAATTTTTCAAAATGGTAGAGCCATGTCAGCCACGGGTGTTGAAAACGTAAAAACTTAAAATATTTCAGCCATTTTGAAAAACTTGCGAGGTCTAAAGCTCACAGTAGGTAACTGGCCCTAAGTTACCGGATCCTAGGTAACTAGTTTTGTCTATTACATTCTCATTTGGTACACTGAACTTAAAGACTCTTTTCAAATAAAAGCCTGTACTCGAAAGTTTTTAGGTTTTTCAAAATGAGTTTTATCTTTCTTGGAAACGTGAAATTCAAATGTACTTACATATACTTAACTTACAAAATTGATTCTGCAGTTGCACTCGAATTTCGTGCGCTGCGAAAGCTAATATTTGATAGCTATATAACTTCTACAATACTTAATAATAATACACTAAATACTAATTATGTAAATATTATTCATTTAATCAATGTTCATTATCTTGCAAAAAGACTGTTTAACAACTGTATATACCTACTTGAATAATAAATATTACTGATATGTTATTAAAATTAACACTCTTGCGGTAAAACGTAGATATTTTGTATATAGAATAAGCAAGTAATTAAATTAATGAGAACAGGTGGTAGGTATTAATACTTTTTCTGGACTCTCTGGGATATACTTAGAACTTAAGGTTAGAACGAAACTTTATTAAAATACCTACTTAATGCTTTACTTACACATAATATGTTTTGACTAACAATATTATTTCCACAAAGTAGGTAAAGATCGCGGCATCTTAGTTGAACAGTGCTACAGATGAGATACTAATACTAGTTACTTCGTAAACAGTGGTATTTGTGATAGCAAACATGCGAATTTAAACTTACTTAAAACGCTGCTAACGTTCATAATATTTTGCACGGCACGGATGCAACTTTCGTTAAATTAGCCTACCGTGAGTAGGGGCGTAACGTATCAAACGTATCAAAATACACCTTAATCCCGCGCTTCGAGAGTCTGTACCACTTCGCTCATCATGCACCTTTATAAAAACCGCGAATGTTGTACGATTGTTGAGAAAATTGTTTTAAACAGTTCATTCGTAACCATTTTTTCATAAAATATTACATTTTTATAAAAATGTAATATATATATATATATATCATCATCATCATCATCATCATCATATCAGCCGAAGGAAGTCCACTGCTGGACATAGGCCTCCCCCAAGGATCTTCACGACGACCGGTTCTGCGCTGCCCGCATCCAGCGGCTTCCCGCGACCTTCACCAGGTCATCGGTCCACCGAGTGGGAGGCCTGCTTACACTACGCTTTCCGCTTTCCATATATATATTTATTCACAGTTGGTAAGCCCTTGGCATCATCTCACCTGACGGTAAGTGACGATGATACCGAAGATAGAAGCGGGCTTACCAAGATTCCCCAATGCAATGGAGAACTGGCTATCTAATCTTCAAGCCGGAACACATCAATGTTGTTAACACTGATGTTTAATAATTAAGATAATATAAGATAAGATTTTTATTTTGCAATTATACAGGTACACATTAAACAGATGATGATATTTAAATACGTCTCTTCTGTATAGCTAATATTAAAACAAGCATGCAAAATTTAAATTAAAAAAACATAAATTTATGATTTTTATGGTCACATTATTTGTTGGTCGAATAATTCATTGACATTATAGAAATAATTACTATTAGCCAGTTATATATTTTTTTTAAATAGTGTTATTTGTAGGTTCTTAAATGAGTCTGGTGTTGCATTATAAATTTTTGTGCACATGAATACACTGTTTTTACAATATAATGTAGTTCTGGGACAATGGTCTGATGCTAGTCGCTCAACATTTCTAGTAGCTATTGGAAATACATCTTTGGCTCTCTTGAACAAGTAAATATGTTTTTTTACGAAAATACACACTTTAAAAATATATAAGCTAGGAAGAGTTAAAAGATTTATATAGTCTTGAGGAATATGGTTTACAACTGTCTAAAGGATGGGCACCACACAGTGCACATTTTTTTTGTGCTGTAAAAGCTTTACATATAAGAGAGCTATTTCCCCAAACCAAAAGCCAAAGCTGTCTTCTGAGATGTGACCTTTCGTAATCTAGAAAGAACAATACAAATCTGTTTAATTTATTGCACACTTTTTCTACTTGGTTATTCCGTGTTAAGTACTTATGTAAAAACTGACTGACTCGGTGGCTCAGTGGTTATTGCTCTTGACTGCTGATCCGAGAGTTGTGGGTTCGATCCCCACCCTGGGCAAACATTTGTGTGATGAGCAGATTTGTTTGCTTTGTGTCTGGGTGTTAAATGTCTATCATCATATCAGCCGAAGGAAGTCCACTGCTGGACATAGGCCTCCCCCAAGGATCTCCACGACGACCGGTTCTGCTCTGCCCGCATCCAGCGGCTTCCCGCGACCTTCACCAGGTCATCGGTCCACTGAGTGGGAGGCCTGCCTACACTACGCTTTCCGGTGCGTGGTTGCCACTCGAGAACTTTACTGCCTCAACGGCCATCTGTTCTACGAGCAATGTGCCCCGCCCACTGCCACTTAAGTTTAGCAATTCTGAGAGCTATGTCGGTTACTTTGGTTCTCTTACGGATCTCTATATACACTCGAGAACGATGAATCCGGGTCACTTAAAGAATCCTAAAAATCTCGGAAACTAAGAAGGCTAGCTTCATGAAATAAATTGTGTTTCATAGACACTTTAATACCCCTTAAATGAAAGTAATAAAATTTTCGAGTCACTACATTTTATTTACAAAAAATTACATAATTAAAAAAAAAACTGCTGATCTCGCCTTAAAACAAAAATAGGAAACATGACATTTTTGAACAACATTACGATTTACTTGAATTTTAATACTTCGTATTGCCTCCTCGTGCTTCCATCACTGTGTTTACGCGGTTTGGCATGCTGTACACCAAGTTCCTTATACGATTTTGGGGAATATTCTCCCATTCCTCTGTGAGAGCAATTTTGAGCTCACGAAGCGTGATTGGGGGAGGGCTTCTTTGTTTTACGCATCTCCCTAGCTCGTCCGAAGCATGCTCGATCGGGTTGATATCCGGGCTGCGTGCTGGCCACTCCATACGAGTAATGTTCATCTCTTGAAGGTAGTCATTCACAATCCAACCCGTATGAGGCCGGGCATTGTCATGCATAAAAATATCATCCTCACCCAAATTGACCATAAATGGACCAACGTGTTCATTGAGGATTTCTTCCACATATCTTTCGCTAGTTAAAGAGCCGTTTTCTATGAACACCAGTTCTGTGCTACTCTCAGATGAAATTCCGGCCCACACATGTACAGATCCACCACCGTAGGCTACTTTTTCTTCGATGCATGCTTGCTTGAATCTTTCCCCTGGTCTTCTATATACTCTGTGTCTTCCATCGTGCTTGTAGAGCATAAATTTTGATTCTTCGGAGAACATAACTTTTGACCAATCTCCAATACTCCAATTTAAGTGGTTCTGGGCATATCTTAGTCTTGAAATACGATGCCCACGCTCCAGTTTAGGGCCGTTTGCAGGTCTAAGTGGTTTCAAGTTAGCTTCAGCAAGTCGTCGCCTTACTGTCCATGCGCTTTGGTTACTTCCTCCGAGGCGTCGAAACTGATTTGTAAGTTCAGTTCCTGTGAGAAAGCGATTACGAAGCATTGTGTTCACCAAGTATCGATCTTCTCGTGCTGTGGTACACCTGGTTCTGCCTGTTCCTGGTCTGCGTAGTTTAGAGCCAGTTTCCTCGTAACGTTGGAGAACTCTTTGTACTGTTGAGAGCGACACACCGACAGTCGTGGCTGTATCGCGCTGACCCCGGCCGTTTTCCAGCATTGTGAGTATTCTGGTGCATTCTTCAGGCTTAAGCGACATGATAACTGCTTGAATAATAAATATTGAACACTATCAACATGGTTTATCTACCCACTTAAATGACAGATTAGAAACAAAAGCAAAAACAAATGTAGTAATTTCGTAGTTCCATCTTCGAAAGTCTCCCTTTTTCAAATTTGATTTTTTTATGACATAACTTTACAATAACTAAGAAGTTTTAATGACTTCATTAAAGGAGTATTAAATTGTCTATTAAACACAATTTATTTCATGAAGCTAGCCTTCTTAGTTTCCGAGATTTTTAGGATTCTTTAAGTGACCCGGATTCATCGCTCTCGAGTGTATGTATTGATGTCTATATATGTATGTATTTAAACGTATATAAGCATGTATATCAGTCTCTGGTTCCCATAACACAGGGAATCCTACTTTGGGGCCAGATGACCATGTGTGATTTGTCAAAAAAAAAACCTAAAAATGATATATGATCAACATTAGTTATTGTTTGATTTATATATTTTATATCAAAGTTAAATTGTGTACTTCCTCTTGTATTAAACTGAATGTAATTTGTTTTATTTAAATTAACATGTAGATTATTATCGTTCATCCAATTAACAACAGATTTTAAAGTATTATTAATTTTTAATTCATACAAATTTATGTCATTTTTATTACATGTCAAAATAATAGTAATATCATCCGCAAATAAGACACATTTATGCTTCGTCACATAAGGAAGGTCATTTATATAAAACAGAAACAATAATGGACCCAAAACACTACCCTGTGTTACTCCCACTTTGTTGTATTTCATGTTTGATGTAATGGGCTTGATAACATTTTTGTCATCTAAGCTATTTATTACCATACATTGTTTTCTATTCGCTAGATACGATGAGATCCATTCCAAGGATGAGCCTTCTAAAATTCTAACTTCTAAAATAAATTACTGAAAATGGCCATCAATCTGCCAGTAATTACATTATAACCACGCTATTTGTAGAGCAATGTATATTTATGCTCATGACTTTATAGAATATAAAAAAAAAATAAGTATTGTCTTGAGACACATCCAAAACCTTTTTGGAAATTCTTCTTGTTTTATTTATAATGAATTAAAAAACACAATTTTCGCACTATTCGTCCGCAGCGATTGAAGTAACAGCCACGTTGCAGTACGAACTGACAAGAACTTTATTTCCAAGCTATTTCGTTCGATGTTTGAAACAACGTGAATTGAGTTGCAAATTTTAGGGACGGAGCCAGCATCATATAAGTAATTGCCCAAGCGAGCGCGAATAAAATTCGTTATCTTATCATCATCATAGTAATATTCATAATTTAGGGAACAATTGAGCGAAAATTCGTTGTTTTCGCTACCTACCCTTAATTTTTCTATATTATCGCAATAATAAATTGCTTTTTAGGGTAAAACCCTTATAAGACCGTCCGTTACAGACAGTATCTACATTGCATAACTTTGCATGAACTTTTGCACAAAAATAATTGAAAGGAATTTGTTTTTGGTCTTGAATAATCAAGTTCAAAACGGTGGGTTGGCTACCTAGGCCAAGATCTATGTGAATACTTGAACCCCCCAACCCGCTCTAAATACGATCATGCTCTCAATAAAACAAATACCGGCCGAGTGCGAGTCAGAACCGCACACATAGGGTTCCGTATCATCATACTGATGGCGCTAGTACAAAGGCTTGTTTCTTCACGTTCATTTAGTATGAGGCTTGTTCCATCTAGTATGATGGAACGGAACCCTTTGTGCGCGGTTCTCACTCGCACTTTACCGGTTTTTAGAGGACTACTGTTAGTATCAAATCAAATAAGATATACTTCATTGTACAGTGTATGTACATTCTGTAGCGGTTCTGAATCGCACTTTACCGGTTTTTAGAGAACTACTGTTAGTATTATTCAAGTCAAATAAAACATACTTTATTGTACAGTGTATGTACAATAAGAAATAAAAATATAGTACTTACAGGTAGTAAAAAACAACATTTTATGATGTTTTTATCAATTTTTATTTTTATTTTTTATCAATATACCAGTAACTTTTGTGAATCAATAAATATGCGTGTGGACGAAACATCCATTTGCAAAATTTCTCTAAAATCGGTTTGACAGTTTCTCCGCAAATTGGGAATATGGACGCACACACAAACACACATTTTTTGGGCATCTACTACTGATACAGAGTGCATTTTCGTCAAAATCTCGTATTCGGTTTTTGGACGATCAGATATCCAGGCTGTGCGCTCAGATGACTAAAGAAGGGACAAATTCTATCTGCCCCATCGATCGTCGCTCGATGGTAAAATATTACATTCAGAATGCTTCTGTAGGTTTTAGCGAACTAGCTGAGGAAATTTCATTACAAACGGTAAATAAAAAGCTGGCATTTGTATGGTGAACGTGAGATCGATGCGTACGTAAATCGGCTGAGATCGAAATGCCAGCCGCCTTATTTTTTCACTTTTTCTAATGTCAAGTACATATTTTTTGTTATAGCGGCGACAGAAATACATCATTTGTAAGAATTTTAACTGTCTAGCTATCACGGTTCATGAAATACAGCCTGATGACATATGGACAGACAAACAGACGGACGGACAGCGTAGTCTTAGTAATAGGGTCCCGGTTTTACCCTTTGGGTACGAAATCCTAAAAACCGTGATAATTGCGGAGCCCTGTACCTATTATGCGTGGTCCGACACGCACTTAGCTGGTTTTTAACAGATTAGTTGTATTAACAAAGCTATGTATGTGGGTATGTAGGTAGGTTGCTTAGTAAAAAATCCATAACGTCTTAATTTTTTACTAACTAATAAAATATGTATAATATATTTTTTTTAACGGACGAAAAAACGGAGGAGGTTCTCAAGTCGACGAGTATATTTGTTTTTTTTATGTATGATGTGATGAAGCTTAACTTTTTACAGGTTAGTCCGATTTTGATAAATCTTTTTTTATTGGAAAGGCCCCGAAATGGGTCCTATATAAATTTGGAAAAAAAATTCCAACCGTAAGGGTAGAAAAACAGGGGATGATGATTGTTCACTTACTGATTGTAATGTATGACCACGCAAAACTTTTTACAGAGTAGTCCGATTTTGATGATTATTTTTTTTATTTAGTAGACAAAAGTGCTTTTAAAAAGATGGCGTAAATTTAAAAGAAAATTTAAAAATAAAAAACTTTTTAACAAAAAATTAAACTGACGAAAAAAGAAAGGAACTGAAAAGCGAAAAATAAAAAGAACCTTTGTAGTCTAACTGAGTTCCTACTTATGTAAATACCTAAATAATTTTGAGTCGGTGCCAAACAAACAAACGAAACGTTCGGCAATTGCCAACAAAGGGACGCATCACATCGGTCGCCACCGCCGTGCATTCCGCTGCTATCACTTCATTTTACGTTACAATTAATTTGCTTATTTGTTTGATTGGCGCCGACTCAAAATTATTTAGGTATTTACATAAGTAGGAGCTCAGTTAAATTATATTTAGTTCTTGTTATTTTTCGCTTTTTAGTTCCTTTCTTCTTTCGTCGTGTTAATTTTTTGTTCAAAAGTTTTTGACTACCTACCTAAGTATAGTTACAACTACGTAGCACTAGCTACACAACCCGCGGCTCACACGGTCACCCGCTGGGCTCACCTGAAGAGTCCCTGAAAATTTCATCAAAATCGCTCCAGCCGTTTTGGCGTTTGTAGAGAACATACATCAAACATCATAATATATACACCAACTTTTATACATATACTAGCTTTTGCGCGCGGCTTCGCCCTCGTGGACATCGTTTAATGACTGTCGTTGTTTTATTCATTCGGGGTCCGGGTCGTTCCTTGCCCTCTATTATGTTTGATGGGAGCGATGGCTGACATTCGCGTTATACTCGTGACCGGCTGCTGTCCGTGTGAACTGGCCTAACTCTTGTCAAAGGCATAAATGACATTCAATGATTTTAATGTATAAGTTCTCGTCGTGGTTTTATATCAAGGATTGGGTTTTGACGTTATTAATTAATGATTATTTATTTCTTGATATTTCACAAATGATATTATGTAATTTTTTACTATCAGAAAGGGTGTAATTTGCACCTATTTTGAATAAATTTCTTGAATCTTAAATCTTTGAGCATGAGTGGCGCTCGAGCCGCAAGCGGCTCCAACACCGACGTGCGCCAGAGTGGAAATGAGTTTTCCCTAGATACCTCGGGAAGTATGTCAGTTTGTGCTATTTAGTAAATTATGTTATTTCCCAAACGGTGGTTATTTCTCAAACATCTCTGCAAAAAATCATATCTGTCCATTGTTCCTAAAGAAATTAACTAAAAAAATAGTTTTTTTTTCAGTTCTCTCAGGCACTGCGTCGGACTAAGCTATTTTCACGGGATAAAAAGTAGTCTACGCTAAAACGAGGTGTTCAAGCATGAAAAGGTAACAAACAAACAAACACATTTTCACATTTATAACATTATAGTAAGAATATTCAACATACATAATATTCTAATTTGCATTTAATAAGACAGCTATACCTACCTACTGTTATAAAGAGGTAGATACATAAGTCATAGTATTGATTAAGGATTAATAAACTTGATTCTTGCGAAGAGCAAATACACAGGCACAATATAGTTAAGACACAGGTATTTGATGTTTTAAACTTACTAATCTATACCCTACCTACACTACTATCTAAACGAATCTAATACCCATAAACGAGCAATTCTTGTAGATATAGAGAGTGTAACAAAATTGGTGTAGGTCCCGTTAACTGGGGCTTCTACTCGTTATAATGAACAATTTTTTTTCTACGACTATGTTGAAATCACAAAATAATATTTTTTTTCTTCATACAAATCGATCAGCTGATCGATCAATTTTGTGCATTTTAGTATGGGGGGTCCAATTTTTTTTGAAAATTGACTATGGGTTCCTTAGGGAAAGTTGTTCAGTATGATGAGTAGAACCCCTAGTTAACGGTTCCTACACCAATTTTGTTACATCCTGTATATAAGGTCTAACAAAATTAGCTGAAACTATTTTAACTGGTACTTCTACCCATGAAACTGAACAAATTTCCCTATGGAACCCATAGTCAAATCGCAAAAAAAAATGGCTCTCCCATACTAACTCGATCAGCTGATCAGCCAACTTAATATGGGAAGTTCAATTTTTTTTTTGCGATTTGACTATGGGTTCCATGGGGAAAGTTGTTCAGTTTCATGGGTAGAAGCACCAGTTAAAATAGTTTCAGCTAATTTTGTTACACCTATATACAGGGTGATTTTTATTTAGTTCTCGATAACAAAAGGTATGCATGTACTCGTGATTACAAAAAACTTTCCCAAAGAAACTACTTAAAAATCAGAAAAATTTTTGGTCCTCGATACATGATAAGTTATCAAATCGGCAAAAATGTATAAGGGATAATTTTTTTTTTTCATATTTGACATATAGTTTAAAGTTGTTTGTAATCACGAGTACCTACATTCATATCCTTTGCTATCAAGAACTAATTAAAAGTCACCCTAGATAGGGTAAATACCGTGTATATACACGGTATAGCAAATTTGGTGTAGGTCCCGTTAAGCGGGGGTTTTATTCGTCATACTAAACAACTTTCTCAAAAAAAAAATTGGACACTCCATACTAAAATGCACAAAACCGATCGAACAGCTGATAGATTTGTATGAAGAGTAAATTTTTTTTTTACTTTTCAGCAAAGTCCTAAAACAAAAGTTGTTCAGTATGATGAGTAGAACCCCCAGTTAACGAGACCTAGATCAATTTTGTTACACCCTGTATAATCTGAATCTCGGAAACGGCACTAAAGATTTGCTTGAAAATTTGATATACGGGGGGTTTTTAGGGGTGACAAATACATCCTAGATAGGTCTCATCTCTGGGAAACACCGAGCGAAGCCCGGTCGCCCAGGCACTTAAGTATAAAGAGGTAAAGTTTGTATATTTGTATGGAGGAGGTAATTATTGAAACTACTCATACGATTTTAAAAACCTTTCACCAATGTAGTTAGAATAGACTTTCAGGATGGACATAGGCTAAAACCCGCTCACTCTCGATATCCACGGGACCAAGCCGCGGGCAACAGCTAGTCTTACTTAGCACCTATATTAGTAGTAAGTATTTACCTACTTATTTATGTGTGTTATTGCATTAAATGCTTAAAGCAAAAGGTTCTACCTTATTGAGTGTAGGTATGTATGTACATGCTGTATTCAAGGTAACTGCTTGAGCTTTGATCTTCTCTGCTGAGCTAGGTCACATGACCGACACAGTTAAGGCCTTAAGATGGGTCAAATGAAAATATTCAATTAAAATTATTGAAAGACTGTGAAAAACTGTCACTATGAAAAAAAACATAATATAATATACTTCAAGTAATAAAATATTGATTTAATTGAATACAATTTTAAAAATATTACCACTTGTGATGTAAAAAATATAGGTACTGTAAACTCTGTTTTTGCCATTAATTAAAAAATCGGTGACTTTAAGACCTTTCATTTTAATTGAACACATTTTTTTTAAACTTATTTGAAACTACATATAAAACATGTAAAAATCGAAAATTGGGCGATCGGTTTCAACGTAACAGCCGCGCTGTAGCCCGCATTGATTTGAACTTAAAATGAATAGACTTATGTTTGATATTATATTAAAACTTATTAAACCTGCTTGGATTTGAAAATAAATAATGACATAAGGTTAGGTATTAGTTTTTAATCTTTGAATACGTAGATAGTAAAAACGAAGTCAAACCTTCTAAATTAAATTAAGTGACTTCGATTTTGTTTACGAAAAATACTATTTGCATTTTTCAATTTCAAATTGTGCAATAAAAATATTCGTACAGGCTAACAGATATAATCCAAATCGCCAGATAAAAATAATACAAAAAAGTTATAAGTATCTCATTTAAATAATAAGTAATGTATATCAAGTAACTTATCGTTATTTAATTTAAAATGTAAAAAAAATAATCTCACAATGGTTTCGTGCAAGCATCACGCCAAAGTAACTAGGTTGGTATGTGGGTAGTGTGATTTACTTTATTGAAACTTTGCGTTATGTATAAGACAACATCTTACTTTTCAGCATTTCTAAACTTAGTGGCAGTGGGCGGGGCCGGGGCACATAGCTCGTAGAACAGATAGCCGTTAGGGCAGTAAAGTTATCGAGTGGCGACCGCGCACCGGAAAACGTGGACCGATTACCTGGCGAAGGTCGCGGGAAGCCGCTGGAGGCGGGCAGCGCAGAACCGGTCGTCGTGGAAAGCCTTGGGGGAGGCCTATGTTCAACAGTGGACGTCATTTGGCTGGTATGATGATTGATGATGATGATCTCATACATTACATGACCTTCGTGTACCTACGTTAAAATTAACTCAGCCAAATTAGTTTTTTTCTCAAATATCTTCCTAAATACATATTTTTTCATTTATTTATTTCTTGATTTAAAAACCACTTAGGGTAGACATTTTCTGCATAATTAAATCGAGTCCAGGTGAGATGATGCCAAGGGCTTATCAATTGTGGATATAAAAAGTCTATACAGGATAACAGGAAGTACATATTTAAAAAATACGTTGCCAGATTCCACCCAGAACGACGGATAGACAGACAAACAGGAAAGTGACTTAATAAAACCGTGTAAAATTAATCTTTAAAAAATCCATAAAAGTTTTTGAGTATTTGAATATTTTGTTTTACACATTAAAGACCTTGCAAATACGCTCGCTCATTACAAGCCTTTATTTAACTTGCAATGTATGTATGTTTGTTCGGGTGGTATCTTGTAAGTTAAATTTGACCCAATTCCCGATTTCCGATTGAGCTGAAATTTTGCATGCATTTGTATATCGCGTGGCAATGCAATATTAAAAGCTTGTAACCTAAAAGTTTTTAGGTTTTTCAAAAATTATTTTGACACTTAAATCGTTACAAAACCTATTCTAAATACTTTCAATCGCCATATCACACTTTTGCTGAGAAAGAAAAATTAATAATTTTTTACTCTTTGACAAAGAGTAAAAAAATATTACTTTAAAAAGCCCCCACCTTAATGTTTTTGGCTCGCCCCAATTGAAAACATTTTTGGCTCGCCCCAGTGGGGGCTTTTTTTATTTTTTATTCATCAACGTAGTCTCCTTCAACTGCGATATAGTCTCTCCAACGGTTTTCCAACTTTTCTATTCCATGTGTGTAGAACGATTTATCTTTGGCTTCAAAATAAGCCTCCGTTGCTGCGATTACTTCACCATTTGAATAAAATTTCTTGCCCTGGAGCATTTTCTTTAGCTCTGCAAACAGCCAGTAATCACTGGAGGACAGATCTGGAAAATATGGTGGATGGGGAAGTAATTCGAATTCCAGTTCGTTTAGTTTCGCCATCGTTACAGAAATCGCGAGAGATCCGCAGATATGAAGATGGCTGTCATTATTGTAACAAGATATAAAGGTAGTTATTATAAACTTACTTCCGCCCTGCCAATATAGTGAGTAGTGTTGTTTTTCCTGCTCCTGAAGGTCCGAGAATGAAGGTCAGGCGGCCAGGTCTGAGGGCTCCACACGCGTTGCTGAGGATGACCTGCCCACCATGCACTTTTTTCTTGTTCCTGGTTCTTCCTGGAAAGGGTTTGAATTAACTTATTCCAGGGTTTGAAAGAACTTATTCCTCGTTTCTTCTCTACCAATTATTCAGGCTAGGTCCAATATCAAATCGACAACTTTTACGGCATGTGGGGGTACAGTGAGTACTATAATTCTCATCTGTGGTACAGGTATGAGCTGTGTTACGAGTATCTATTTACCTATAAATAGATAATTAGGTCAAGCGTGTATGATAACTATTTGAGGCGGTAATATTACAGATTTTCGTTATTTTTGACGTCAAATACTCATAAACGATGGAAAACCCAAGGTTGAAAAAAAACCCTTATTGTGGATGATGTTCCTTAAAGTCAAAAGCTGTAAGAAACACGATTGAGCAGTTTTGACTCGATAGGAAAAATCCCAAAGATAGGTCCACACCGTTACTTTCAACTCTAGTTATGACTAATATTTTGAAGTATAAAATTAAAAAAATAAACAACATTATTTGTTTTATGTATGATAATACAAAGTGAGAAATGTTATTATTTTTTATACTTTCATTGTAGTTTTTAATTGAAACGAAAAAGCATTGAAAAAGTGAAAAAAAATGTTATTTTCTTTACTCTTTACACGTAAAGAAAAAGACAGAGATAACTGTTCCAATGAATGCCTTAAATGGGCACTGGACGCCATCTCGCCCCTACTTTTTACCTACATTTAGTATTTTATATAGGCATATCCTTTACTGCCTATTACCTCATAATATATGGTAGGTCAGAATAGTTGCGTGTTTATCAATAATATGATAAATTAATGAAGGAATCTAAAATTTAAATGTAGACTATATTATGAATACATATTAATGAGTCTTTACCGTCTATTTGCTCTTTTAAAATGGAAATACGCTTTGTTTCATGTTTTTATTTAGTAATTATATAAAAGCACTAGCTTTTGCCCGCGTCTTGCGTGGACATTCGCAAGCGGTTCGCCGTTTTTAAAAGCTTGTAATGAACTTAATGTTTAAAATCTGTATTTTATGTATCCTGAGTACAATAAACTATTAAATAATTAAACCTTAATGTTTGTTTAATGTTGATAATCTGGAAAAACTTGTTATGTTAGGCAGAGTAAAGGGGAGAAGATATCGAGGTAGAGCTTCACTCCGCTGGTCAGACCAGATCAAAGCCCTACTTCACCTGCCCATTACCACCACTTTCCGATAGGCCGAAAAAAAACTCTTGGCGCAAACCAATTAAAACTACCACCGTTGCCTACCAACAGCAACAAGAACTGACCTAGTTAAACACGACCTTCAGAAATAGCTTCTTTTTTTTGTGTACCTGTCTGCCGCTTCAGTTAAAACTAACTTTTTCCGGGTTTGCTGGAAGAAATTTCTTATTAGAATTTCGTATTATTAGTTGTCGTATTTTTACACAATAAACTGTTAAATAAATAAATAAATAAAATAAGAAATATGTTTGTTTAGATCAAATCTCGCAATCCATTTTAGAGCGACTTCTAGCATTTACATTATTTAGTAGTACAAAACATACCAAATTTTCTTTTAAGCAACTGAGAACCGTTGTTCATTCTTTATTATTTGTTGAAGTCTAAAATAAATATATCAATTTCAAGTACCGTAGCTATGATTTAAGAAATCAGTATAGAACTTGGTACCTAGGTACTCAGATCTCTGTATTTTTTTGTATCGAACTTGGCTCCCTTTCTCGTTTACGTTTTGTTGGGATATCAATGGACCGTACGGTTCCCGGCTAAGAATAGGACCATCCCATCTCTTTCAATGGGTGTCGTAAGAGGCGACTAAGGGACTTAAAACCGGAGGATGGGCAGCAGCGTCCTTTCCGTGCATTGCAACACACCTGCAATCACACTGCGATCGCCAACCCGCCTGCCAAGCGTGGCGATTACGGCAAAACCCCCCTATGAAATCCACACCCAGAAAACGGCCCCTAGTGCCCGGCGGCCCCGCTATTCCTGGCTCCGGTAACAGTCATTGTAACGGCGGGGTGGGGGGTGCGAAGAACCCCCGGCAGATGCCAGGCTACCAAACCCAACGACCTTTGGCCCTGGCAACTTACAACACGCCTACACTGACGAGAAACTTACAGAACTCGAAGAAGTATTGAGCAGTTACGGTGGGATATCGTAGGTTTATGTGAAGTCCGTAAGAGGGAGAGGACACCATGATCCTTAAATCCGGAAACCTGCTCTATTTCCGGGAGGGCGACTAGCGAATAGTGCTTATCTTCAAAAAGGGTGACAACACCCTGCTGAAGGACTACAGACCCATCTCACTTCTGAGTCATGTCTACAAGCTGTTTTCGAGAGTCATTACGAATCGTCTCGCATGCAGGTTTGACGACTTCCAGACTCCCGAACAAGCCGGTTTCCGAAAAGGCTTTAGTACCACATACATACGCTGCGGCAGATTATACAGAAGACCGAAGAGTACAATCAGCCACTATGCTTGGCGTTTGTGGACTATGAGAAGGCCTTTGATTCAGTCGAAACCTGGGCTGTGCTACAGTCTCTCCAGCGCTGCCAAATTGACCATCGATTCATCGAGGTGTTGAAGTGTCTGTATGAAAACGCCACCATGTCGGTTCGCCTCCAGGATCATAAATAGAAACCTATCCAGTTGCAGCGAGGGGTGAGACAGGGAGACGTTATATCTCCGAAACGGTTCACCGCCGCCCTGGAAGATGTTTTTAAGCTTCTGGACTGGGGTGGACTCGGCATCTATATCAACGGCGAGTACATATCCCACCTCCAATTCGCTGACGATATCGTGGTCATGGCTGATACTATGGAAGACCTAAGCACAATGCTCGATGGCCTCAATAAAGTCTCTCAACAAGTCGGTCTTAAAATGAACATGGACAAGACGAAAATAATGTTAAATGTCCGTGTCGCACCCACCCCTCTAAAAGTTGGAGACTACACTGGAAGTTGTTGAAGAATATGTATACCTGGGACAAACTGTCATGCTAGGCAGGTCGAACTTCAAGAAAGCGATCAATCGACGAATCCAACTCGGCTGAGCAGCGTTCGGGAAGCTTCGCAATATCTTCACGTCCCAAATACCGCAGTGTCTCAAAGACTAAGGTCTTTGACCAGTGTGTGTTGCCAGTGATGACTTACGGAACTGAGACATGGTCGCTTACTATGGGCCTCATAAGAAGGCTCAAGGTCACCCAAAGGGCAATGGAGCGTGCTATGCCCGGAGTTTCTCTGCGTGATCGAATCAGAAACGAGGAGATCCGCAGGAGAACGAAAGTAACCGACATAGCTCACAGAATCGCTAAACTGAAGTGGCAGTGGGCAGGGCACATAGCTCATAGAACAGATGACCGATGGGGCAGTAAAGTTCTAGAGTGGCGACCGCGTACCGGAAAAAATAGCGTGGGCAGACCTCCCACGCGGTGGACCGATGACCTGGTGAAGATCGCGGGAAGCCGATGGATGCGGGCAGCGCAGGACCGGTCGTCGTGGAAAACCTTAGGGGAGGCCTTTGTCCAGCAGTGGACGATTTCCGGATGATTGATGATTTTTATGATGAGGATATCAATAGTTTTTGTAAAGTAATCATATTTAATTCCTCTATCTATTCAACTAATGGACATATAATATAATTTTGGTGTACTCGGTGCGTAAGCCCGACTCGCATTTGGCCGGTTTTTTATGATTTTTTTCCTTAATAAGCTCAATTACCTATTTCGAATCCAAATCTCACATTAAAAGTGACCTGGAAGTGGTCTATATAATTGTTTTGATGCGTAGTAGTGATACGGAACCCTGATTTCGCGAGTCTGACTCACAATTTTTCTAAGTCACCTTGAAGTGGTCTATAATTTTAATGAATAGCAGTGATAAGGAACTCTAACTGCGCAAGTCCGAGGTTTTTTGAAATTTCCCTTAACACGCACGATAACCTATTTTGATCCCAAATCTCAAGTTAAAAGTCATCTAGAAGTCATGAGTAGTGATGGAACGGACACATGATTTCAAAAGTCCGGCTCGCACTTGAACGGTTTTTCTTGTTCTTTTGTATACGCCCGATAACCTACTTAAATGCCAAACACGTTTCTAAGTCACCTGGAAGTGGTCTATAAATTTGATAAAAAGTAGTCGTAAGGAACCCTAATTTCTTAAGTCCAACTTGCACTTGACCGGTTTTTTTGGTTTTTGTTCTTTGTAAACGCCAAATAATTTATCTCGATCCCAAATTTCAAGTTTATAAGTTACCTGGAAGTGGTCAATTTATTTTGGATGAGTAGTGGTGATACGTAATCCTTACGTTTTTTGAATTTTTCCTTTGTATAAGTGCAATAATCTACCTCGATGGCAAATTTCAAGTTTCTAAGTCACCTGGAAGTGGTCTATAATTTTGATGAGTCAGTTAGTCAATCATAATATATAGTAGTGATTTTCGGACGTCAATATTACAGAAATTCTAAAACATACACTTATGATAGTCGGGGTTTTAGTTGATCGAGGGAGTCTTACTAGACAAAAAAAATCGCAAGTATGTAGGCCAAACATATTTTAAGTTATGTGTAGGTCGAAAGTGGTCCGAAATGGAGCGTATAATATAATATAACCCACGGCCGGTATCGCCCTTTTGTCGTCCTTTTCTTTTCGAACTTGACGGAATCGCTGCCGTGTGTCTAGATATCATGCATCATTTATAGAAACAAATATTGTTGTTTCATTCAAACGTTTTTACGACGTTTAAAGTTGATTGGACTAGATAATCACAATTGCCCTTGGTTTGAAGCAAATAATAAAACTAAAAAAACAATATAAGGCTTTTGATTTTTACAAAACAGTTTGAATATTAAAAATATATTTTAACTATGTGGTGTAGTGCCTGTAATCTAGGCCTTCTGTTTATAATACTGAAGGAATTGAAATCCAACGTCAAGTACCTCACTAGCCCTAAATTAATCCAAAATGTTAAAAAAATCTTAAATAATAGGACTGTAGACTACATTCTGTTAAATACTAACTGAACTCAATTCTAAATTTTATAAAGTTACGTTACAAACTTGATACAAAGTTATTAAAGCACTTCTAAACTTCCAAACTTGCTGGTTGCACATAAGCCAATTATGGCTTCCGCAGCCGTTACTTACATAAACATAAATAGGCTCTGTGATGTGCTAAAATGAATTTTTCTTCTTCAGTTTGTTATAAGGCATTTAAATAAAAAAGCGTCTGGAGATATAACGATTTTATACTGTAAAAAGTAATTTAATAACCATAAATTTCTAAATTTTATTTTATAATTATCGATTAAAATTAGTACTGGGGCCGTTTTTCCCTAGTTTTTATGGCTATGACGTTATGATTTTTTAACATTTTATAACAGGTGATTAAAAAAAAGTCAAATAAATTTCTTAAAATAGTCAACATTTAATAAAAATATATACCTTAAATTTCGATTCTAAAAAATGGAGCACATACAAAAATGTACAAAATAGGTTAATCAGCAGATTTTGTATGTAATAAAGCAAAAGAAAATGAAAAACGGTTTTGTGTATGTACGCAAATTTTCATCCCCTATTTTATACCCTTAGGTGATAAAATTTGGAAAATAGTGAAACACGTGTGTTTTTTAAGGGTCAGTATGGGGAAATTCTAAACGAAAAGAGATGGAGAAAAACGTTCTTAGGAACCGTGATCAGAATTTTAGAGAAAATGAAAATGGCGTTTTAAAAAATAAATAAATCTTAATGTGTTCAGATATGGCTTTTAAATATTTTTTTATTTCGTTTGTACATCACAATACAAACCAAAAATTGTGTGGAGACCATATAGGTCTAAAGTAGCTAGAAGTTGTTAAAATTAATGTTTTAGTTTTCTTTAATAGTTATGTGGAAACTAAACTTACTGGCCGATTTTCAAATGAAAAAGGAAAAAAAGAAAAAAAAACATTCATATTTAAAAAAAAACAAGTTGTGAGTTTCTGTCATTTATTGAATGCATAACTAAATCAATTAGTTAGTTGTGTTGTGAATTCAATGGTAAAATGCCTCAATCGTTGTCAAATTCCGAAAAAATAGAGAGGGTATCATTTAAGTAACAGGAACCAAACATTGGCAATTGACTGGTATCGTAATGAATTTCCCCTGAGAGAAACGCCAAGTCGCCATACTTTGACCACAGTGTTGAATAATTTAGTGAGGTACGGAAGCTTCACGAAGCTTCACAAACAACATTACTACATCATCAGTCGAGATAAATTGTTATGTGTTTTGTCGAGAGTTTTCCGGATATTTCGACGAGAGATATCGCTACGGAAATGGATATTGACAGCGTACAGGATACTTAAAAAGTATAAATACAAGGATGTATTGTTCAGAAACTTCTCGAAAGCGATCATGCGAGAAGATCAACATTCTGTAGTTGGGTTATAAACCGTGCAACACGGGACAAATTTTTTGAGCTGAATTCTTTGGACGAATGAGACTAACTCTTCAAATAATGGTAAACTGAGATTACTTCTCCGATTTATTCATTTCTTTTTTAAGCGTTTTTATGACGTAAACTTGTAATGCCACGCATCATTTCAGGGATGTATAACCGGCGCAACAACCATTACTGGTCCACATAAAATCCTTTGCGAACCACTGAAAGCAGCTTTACAAAATTAAATTTTCATTTAATTGTTGGTGCGGAATTTTGGACAATAAAGTCGTGTCCATTTAGTTTTAAAGTTCGAGGAACAACATACCTGGATATTCTCAGAAATCTTGATGATGATTTAGATGATTTGTCTTTGGCAGCAATACGGAACATGAGGTTCCAACAAGATGGAGACCCTGCGCACAATAGTCGCCTTGCACAAAATTACCTCACACGTGGATAGGTACCTTAGGCGAAGTCCAGTGACCAGCGCGGTCACCTGATTTAACGCCCATGGATTTTTTTCTAAAGAAAATGAACTGTACAAAAATCTCTATGACACTGTGATTTAAAATATTCAGTCCGTCAAATGCTAAACACAATACCATACATTTCATTGAAAAATGCATTTCTTTTTTGTTTGTTGATGTTTTAATGCCTTTTATTGTAATGTATTTATGGTAATATTAAAAAAAATACTTACGCATGCCTAAGTGTGCCTAGCTAAATTAAATACATCGCAAATTTCATAAAATTAAATTGTTTTAGTTGTGAATACAAGTAAAATTATGATTAGTTAATATACGTGTAATACAAAATATACATATGTGTATGTATAGGAAAAAAACAAAGTGCGATTACTTCCTTCCCGGATATTTAAAATGAGACACATGCCGCGTAAAATGAACTTTGATTGCCGAAACCTTGATAGGTATGTACCCATGTATTTTGTTGTTCTGTCACGGTCGTTTTTTATTTTACTTGTTTTCTTACAACTGTATTGAAAAACTTCGTATGATACATGGGTGTACAATGAATAACAAACTCATAACGATGGCAAACCCTCGCCTGCGGCTCGGGCTTACAAATGTCACTCGTTTGTTACTAAACTTTTTACAACCCTTTTATCCTAAATAACTATTACGAAAGGATGTACGTTTAAAAGTTTGCATGTACCTAAGTATGCTCACGTGCGGTATTCTTTAAAATAAGCTCGCTTCCATATTCAGCGTCATTATAATAAACTAGCTTTTGCCCGCGGCTTCGCCCGCGTGGACATACTTTTTATGACTGTCTTAGAGGGTGCGCTTAACATGAATTTTGTCCGGATCCCTCGGGAACTATGTCAGGATATGCTTATTAGTAAATCATATCATATCCCACCCCCTCAAGCATCTCTGTGCAAAAAATCACAGAATCCATTGTTCCTTTGAGATTTTAAAGAAATAAACCAAAAAAGAGTATATTTTCAGTCCCTCAGGAACTGCATCGGGCTATGCTATTTTCACGGGATAAAAAGTAGCCTATATCCTTCCTCGTGACACAGGTTATCTGCATGCCAAATTTCATTAAGATTGGTCAAGGCGTTGAAGCATGAAAAGGTAACAAACAAACACATTTTCACATTTATAATATTAGTCGCTTTTGCCCGCGGCTTCGCCCGCGTGGACATCGTTTTTGTGACTGTCTTTTAGGGTGAGTGGCGGCCATGAGTTTTTCTCAGATCGCTCAGGAAAGATATTGGGCTATTCTGATTAGAAGTCTATGACACTTCCCACCCCCTCAACCAATTCTATACAAAAAACCACTTCAGTCCGTAGCTCCGTTGCGACGCTGACGTGCGCGAGCGCGGAAATGAGTTTTCCCCAGATCCCTAGGGAACCATGTTAGGATATGCTACTTAGTGAATTATGTCATTTCCCTTGTAATGTTATTTTCATTGCGCACCCTCAAAAAGTCATAGAAACGTTGTCCACAGAGGTGAAGCCGGGGGAAACAGCTAGTGTAGAAAATAACTTGCTACGTACAGATTGAGACGGCTGGGAGCATGAAGGAAAAAAAATGTCTGCGACGCTCTAGACAAGAACAAAAATTTTTTTTTTGTAAAATCCGTGATGCCTATGCCTAATCTTATGATTAATAATTAATAGATAGGTATCATTATTTATTTTTAGCTAGGTACATACAATAAAGATGCAACGAGTCCGTGTACATGAAATATTCTTTGAAAATAATAGGTAGGTAACCGTGGGAGACATGTCAATCGATGTAACCAAAACATTGTTTTTTTTTACGATTATTTTTCCGCGCGTATATCTGTCGACCTATTCAACGATACCATACACGGTAGTTGGTGAATAAATAAAATCACCCCCGCTTTAAATGTAGGGGAAGTACTTATACTCTATTTTTTTTTACATATTTACCATTTTTACGGATTTAACACACCAAATTTCAGCTTTATACACAGGTATAAAGAGGAATAGTCTTTGAGCAAAAGTACTAATGGTAAACAAACAATTTTTTGAAGTAAAACTTCTTTACGCACGCTTGACTTAGGGAGTATGTAAGCTGGTGGATGCGTGACGAGAGTGTTACGGAAGTGTGTTCGGGGGCGAGGCGACCGGAAGTTGAGAGGGATATATAAATCAGTGAAGATGGAACTAAAGAGAGATACTATTTATTTTTGTTTAGCAACAATATCGGTTGCCAAGGCAACAATATCCGTTTTCAAAACAATCAAAACAAACATACAAGATAAAAAAGATTTGATCATTTTCAGAGGATACTAAAACTCTTTTCATAAATTGTCTATACCTCCATATGACAAAAAAGATTTGATTATTTTCTGAAGACTAAGTCTTTACTTCCATACATATAGATGGAGCTAAAGAAGTTTTACTTCAGGAGCACACTCGTATTTTTTCCGATAAATGATACGTTTATACGTAATGTTAAGTTCTTTAGTGATGATTTTTGTTAGAGTTAAATGTTCCCACCCCCTACCAGCTGAAGCGCTATTTCAGGAAATCGAAGAAGTATTGAAAATAAGCAGTATATTATATTTAATTAATTTAAATGGAAAATTATCACCGCCTAGTAGGCTTTCTTAGTTTAGGAGTAATAGTCGACCCAATTATGATATGCAGTAAGATTTGAAAAAAGTTCATAGATTTTCCATACAAAATGTTCTATACCAATTGCAACAATAACTTTGTTTTTTAAAATATACGATTAAAAAAATAAACAGGATTAATATTAATTGGTAGTTGTTACCAACTTCGTCCGCGTGGAGGTTTTGAATTTTCCCACGGGAACTCTTGAATTTTCCGTGATAAAAAGTATCGTATATGTTAACCCGGGCCATAAGGAACCACCATACATAATTTCATCAAAATCGGTCCAGTAGTTTTTGCGTGATGCGCGAACATACAGACAAAAAATCCAAAAGGTTTTTGTTTTGCCATCTATATCTTTAATAATGTCCGCCACAGTTATTATTTTTCAAAAATATTTCATGTACAGACGGCTCCGTTACAGTTTTATTATATGTATAGATAAGTATTAGCAGTGTTCCTTGTCGGGCTTATCTATCACGGATGTGGGACGCCAGCATTAAGGAAAAATAGTTATATGATTGTTATGCAAAGCTGCAAAGTTGATACCTGGCGCGAGTAGACGAGACGTAATAGTACATTACTGCAGCGGCCAGCAAAAGAGGCACTGATGGACGAACGTGTAAATGTGGGCCGAGGCGAAGCCGAGGACGTACCCATACGTAAGTCCATCAATGCCTAGTTGTGGCCAAGGCTTGTATAGTACTTTTCTCAAATAATAATATTTTTTCACGCGCCAAAGTGTTCATTTGTTTTTTTTTCACTATTTGCAAGTCAGTTCGAAATTAAAATAAAAGCTTTGATAAGTTACCTCCTTGGTTGCCATGTTTCGGAGTAAAATATAGTTCCTTTTTCAACTACACGACAAATATGAGTTTACATAGTAATTTAAACACGACAGATATGAATTTTTATACAACTTTTGCCGGCCGCTGCTCTCATGTATTTGGCCAGTAAATAAATTTTGATTTATCTCGAAGAAGGTTGTCAAAATAATGCTCATATTTGTTGTACAAGAGTGCAAAGTTGCTTTTTCACCGCGTGCTCAATTTTGATGACCGAGCAAGCGAAGGAGTCTAAATTTAAATCATGAGCGCAGCGAGTGATTCAAAAATTAGAATCCTGAGCGTTAGCGAGGGAATCAAAAGAGCACGTGGTGAAAAATCTTTGCACTCGAGTGCAACACGTAACTTTTCATTCCACCTCAGCGAGGAAATGACTAAATACAAATAAAATATCATTTGCGCATTACAAACAATTTCAGTCAATTCTGTTGGCGTCAAATAAACTTCCTCGTAGCTATAATCACTCATTTAAGGTTTTTCACTGTTTTCGTTTCTTGTTTTTAACCTTGGGTTTTAACAATATGACGTGAAAAGAAAATGGCGCGAGCAAAGTAAATAAAAAAAAAGTACACCAAGAAGGTTCCAAGTCTGAGTTTTTAACAAATTAAAAAAGGTTGTATGATAAATTCGGCCCCATGGAGGTAGAAGTAAATAGGTATAATAATGTTTTGAATTCACGATGTTCTAAATTCAATTTACTTTATCCTCTAGCGAATAAAAACGGCTTTTGCACTCAGATATCGAAGAGCAAAAATACAGTTTCCGAGATGGGGGGATGAAAAAATAACTTTTCTGCCGAGCGAAGCAATCAGTTTTCACCTCACTACAGCAAGGAAAACTTTTAGGTGCAAGAAAAAAAGCTAGTTAATAGATTATGATTTCAAAAATTATTTCCTCACTAGTCGATAAAACGCTAATTTACGCGCTAAAATGGCATGACAAATAAAACTATTCAGAGTGAGCGTGTGAGGTGAAAAAATTGTTTACGACGCTCTTCAGAACATATTTTTTGGGCGTCAAAGTTCTCATAAATCGATGATGTTTTTTCTGTCAAAGCTAGTGTAAAAAATACTTACATAGGTGCGAGTACTAGACAAGTATCTATGTCAACGTAAATGTGCGAAATAAACTTAAAACTGATTAGGAGTACCAACTTATCTAGTAGGCGTAGGTGAAGGATGCGGGCATCGCAGAACCGGTCGTCGTGGAAATCCTTGGGGGAGGCCTTTGTCCGGCAGTGAACGTCCTTCGGCTAATATGATGATTTCCTATCTGTGGTCATAATGTAAAGTTTAATTTGTTAAATGAACATTCAAGAAAAAAATAAATATCTACCAGCAGATTTGGAGAGATTTTTCGAATGGTACGAGTTATAGCGCAAATAAGTTGTGTGATTTTTCAAAAGTTGAAAGCTTTAATTTAACCTGCAATGTAGGTATGTATGTATGTATGTATGTTTGTATGTTTGTTAAGTTCAAACTTGCAATCGATTTAAGAGCGACTTCCAGGGCTCCTATTAAGCTGAAACTTGGAATGAAGCCGTATTTTCGGTGACAATAGATCCTTTTGTTATTTTGAAGTTGATCTGATGATGAACTTTGGAGGTGAAATTAAGGTGCTAGAATGCTCTTTATTTTTCCATAGAACCGTAGGAAATACAATGCTGTGCTCACCTTTTTTGTAATTGGAAAAGTGTATTTTTTAAATTAATTTGAGCATTTGGTTTTTTGAGCATAAAAACTCTTTTAAAATAAAAGCTTGTACCAAAAAGATTTTAGGTTTTTCAAAAATTATAAACATTAATGTCGATCATTAAAAAGGTAGCTACTCGTACATTTTGTCAATAAACTTACCGTGACCAGTTTAAAAAAAAACTCAAAACGGGATATTTTTAAAACTACGATGAGACCGACGATTTGTTTTAATAAAATACAGATTTTATATGTTGACAAAGTTTACTGAAGAATAGGTAAACCGACAAAGATCACAGAATCGCATAACATAAGTGGCAGTAGGCGGGCACATGGCTCGTACAACAGATTAACGCGTTGGGGCAGTAAAGCTCTCGACTGGCGAACGCGCACCGGATGACGTAGAAGCTTAGGCATACGGTATGCACTCTATTGTATACCAGTTACCAGTTTCGACGACACCCGGGACTGAGTGCGAAATAAAGGGACAGTCCCGTTCAAAACGGGACGTATGGTCACATTAAATATACTTCACTCGTATTCTGCAATCATGGCTACTGCTATCTAATTCAACAAACCTTTATAATTACACTCACCCAAAATTAATAATAGATGTAAAATAATAATTAAAAACCATACCGCTAACACTCTTCAGCTTATATCCAACGTTTAGAAACACTGTCGCATCATTGTTTTTAACCATTAAACCTATTTCTAAGTTCATTTTTTTTATTAATACAATTTAACTAACACTTATCACCGAATAAGCTTGTAAAACTGGGTGTCCGCTATCATAGCGTGTACACTCGCGTCTGATCTGCGGTGGCGACTGTGTTGGTACAATGCTTGTGAAATATGTATTTTAATGTGTATATTATGTGCTCTGTGGTCGCATTATCATTAGCTTTATCAACAAACTTCGGACATACCAACTTGTACGGAGATGACCACTCAAAAGTGTCGCTTCAAACTGTTATGTGGGCTAAAGTTGAACGGTGCTATCTATAGAGATACTCGTTTATTACGTACATGCCTATCTTCTTATCAGCTCATATACGTCCCTACCGAGGGGCTCGAGCCACTAGCCTAACCTGAATTAGGGCGATCGAGCCTTAGTCGACCACGCGGGCCCAGTGCGGGTTGAACGACTTCACGTACAAGATTCGAGTTTCTTCGCAGGCGTGTGCAGGTTTCCTGACGATGTTTTCCTTCACAGTGAAAGCGTCGGTCAAACGTACATATGAAATCGAAATTCGAAAACACAATGGTACGTGGCAGGATTCGAACCACGGCGGAGGTAGTGGCCGTAACCGTTACGCCACCGACGCGCCTATAAAAACAACAAAACTAATGTTTACAAAAGTAACTTACAAAGTTATAAAGAATTTGATATTTTATGACCATGTTAATTTGACACTTGATTGCCAAGATACAACTATACAAGCTTTTGCCTCTGTTTTTGCTTGTAAGTATATTGGAATTGGGATAAAAATCTCTAAAAGGAGGTGAAGTATCTTAGGACCACTTCTTATATGCTTTTGAGGTTTCTGTGGCGGCAACTGCAGTAACCCGCAACTGAACCTTAACACATGCGACGAGAGAACAAAATAAATACGACATCTAGAACGCGTTATTAGAATTTCTTCAGCGCTGAGTATATATTTTACCGTAAGATTGTAAATTCCGTTAGAATATAATCTAACGGGATTTATTTCGCGAGATTGTGAACTGTCGAAAGATTGTAAACTCACTAGTGACATACAATAACACTAAGCGAAGTGAAAAACACCAAATAAATGAGATGTTAGGTTCGGTCAGGTTTGTTTGATTTAAAAATCAAAGTCGCCCCCTGATGGGTAGCAAAATGCTACGCAGCAGAAGAAATCATCGGTTTTATACGGAGGTACAAGAATAGGCCGTGATATATATCTAACTAGTGAGATTGTATTATCGCGGTTTTCACAATATCCCGGTCACATATATACAGATACCAATCATCAACGATTGGTCCACGGCCGGACCCCAGGCACACCACCTCGCCTGGTGGAGATATCTCCCTTTGCTCTCGTCAAATACGAACTCACCGTCCCTAAAGTTCCGTAGCCAACAAGGAACTCTTATAGTTTCGCCATGGCTGTCATCGTTTGTCTGTCTGTCCGAGGCTTAGCTCAAATACTATTGTACTAGAAAGCTGTAATTTGGCATGTGTATACATATTAATCACACCAACAAAGTAGTACAATAAAATCTTTAAAAAAAATTTTAGGGTACCTCGCCCAGAGATATGCTATATATAAGGGGAGGTAGATAGGTTACATGCATCCTAAAAGTGAAGCAAAAAAAAGATGCCAATTGGCATCTCTTTTCATAGTAGCATTCGGTAGGTACCTATTATAATGTGTGTGTAAATGGATTCGATTTTCAAATGTGGTTTGTTAGTGCATAACCCATAGATAGGTTACATGCATCCTAAAAGTGAAGCAAAAAAAAGATGCCAATTGGCATCTCTTTTCATAGTAGCATTCGGTAGGTACCTATTATAATGTGTGTGTAAATGGATTCGATTTTCAAATGTGGTTTGTTAGTGCATAACCCATCTATGGTAACAAATCTCTGACCTCGCCTACATAATATGTAAAGAAGGGTGATTTTTTTTATCAATGTACCCTATCGTGTGGGATATCGTTAAATAGGTCTTTCAAAACTACTGAGAGTTTGCATAAACCAATTTTTAGATCCAGGGATTGGTTTGTGAAATATTAAGCTTTAAAGTACTGATATTTGTTACATTCAAGTACATTCCCCCCTTACCAGCTAAACTGCTGCTTCAAGATAGCATAAACTTCAAAACGAATTTATATTGGCATACTTTATAAACACAATACCGAAAAAAAAAACACTTTATAAAAATATTTTTCTAATAAAATAATGTTATAAAAGTATTTTTTTGAAGTTATACTTCTTTAGGTGCGGAGAAAAATATGAGAGTGAAATTTTAAGATGCGCGCGTATCACGTTGAAGTTGGCGCTTTATGAAATGCCTTGTGATTGCTTGCAGCTTTGGTGACATCACATGCAAGTAAACATGGCTTTCTAGTTCGCGTTTTGTGTATTCTGGGTGTTATATTTGATTTCCTAGCTATGCCCGAAGCAGTTTTCTGATAATTTTTGATAAATTTAATATTGGCATACTTAAATATTCCTTTAAAATATAAAAATGGAGACAAATTTTGTGCGAGCTGATAACAGCAACCTACAGCAAGAAGTAAAAACCAAAGCATATCATATTAGCTGTCAGTGCCACGACTGTGCTGCTTCAGATGGAGGACGTAAGCATGCAGGTGCCTTTTTGATGTGGGTCCACCATCGCAATGAGGAACCTGAATGTACTTCAACAGAGTGCTATTGGAAAAAGCCGACTTTGTCCAGAGTAGGCACTACTCTGAAGTACGAGTACATTACTGTGCAGCAGATGTCTAAAAAAGAAGTACCCCACAGACCGATTACATCAGCAGTTTGTACTGAATTAATTTCAGAAGACAAAAAAAGGAAAATTAATAACTGTGAATTGCTTAAATATCAGCATTCAACATCCAAGTGTTGCAAGTGTTGCAGTATTCATTGCATTGCTTTATAATGGACCAATCCCCAGAAATTAAAACAGACGTACACAGGGTTGTAGAGGCGATGAAAGCAACATTCACTAAAATTGTGACAAGTACAATCGAAGAAGCAACAAGGGGGCAGAACAAGAGCAGTTTGTGGTATGATATACGATATGTTTATTTAATTTTTTAAATTTAAACTGAACTTTATTGCCTGTGTTGACTATCTTTTTCAAGTCCTTTTATTATTTTATTGTAATTAATTATTTGCATGCAATTAAAAACTATTTTTTAATGATGATAAAGAAGTATAAGTTCTCACGCGCGTACATAAGTACACGCACACATTTTTTTCCATTACTATACAAGTTAATATCACCAATGAAGTTCCATATTTTTTTTTTATTGGAACGCACTTTTTTTTCACAGCATTACAAAAAGTTTTCATTCCAATTTTTACTTGTCTGTGACAGCGCCAGTGATGTTCTGAGATTTGACGCTATGACACGTTTTGTTGTAGGTAGGTACGTACTGAATTTCGTGGGATTTTTTTTTCTTACTCTTTTAACTTTGATCTTTGTTGTTTAGTTGATTCAATCCCAATGTATGAGATTAAATAAAGAAGTGTATGAAACTGTACATAACTAGGTATAAAATCACTCGTATGACACTATTAAAAACCTCGCCAAGGCTCGGTTTTTAAACTCATACTCGAGTTTTAATACCTCTCAATATGCAACTGTTTCTTAAACTACTATTAATAAATTACTTACACTTCATTTATCTGTGAATTTAGAATGAATCCGGTACCTATTTAAGTAATATAATATGGGTATTATACACAAGTATTTATAATGTAGATACTCATTAGATATACCGGCCGATTATCATATTATAATTAAGTAGGTTAATATGTTTCTATGTTTCATCATCTGACTCATTAATTAATTCACCAATAATTTTCGTTGTTTTTCTTTGCTACCTATTCACGTAATATTTAAGTTAGAAAGTAATTAATATACTAAACGTTTAGTTAAAGCTGGTTCCCGTGACTTCGTTCTCTTCGTAATAACTTTATTTCTTATACCTGGAGTAACATACAACTAGTGACATATACTTTTTGAAGTATATAGTTTGCTGAATAGATCAAAGTGAAATTTACTATGTTTGTTATAAAAGAGTTTCAGCGTGTCCAGCATACCAACACCTATTTCCCTTAGCAACTTATTCGACACGTCAAATAAAAAGCTAAACAAGGGGTTTTTAACCGACTTCAAAAAAGGAGGAAGTTTCTTAATTCGACCGTATATTTAAATATTTTTTTTATGTGTGTTCGCAGATAACTTCTTCGTTTATGAACCGATTTTGATGATTCTTCTTTTATTAGAAAGGAGATATCCTAAGGGTGATACCATGATAAGGAAACCAGGATCTGATGATGTCATCCCAGAGAAATCGAGGGGAACCTTCGAAAATCGTAGTGGCGACTAGTGCGTTTGTTAATATTTTTATGTATTTTCTAAAGGTATTCAAGTATTTGCGTCTGGTAGTCATCATCCCATGTTGCTGAGCTGATAATGGAAGGTACAACCACAGATTACTAAATAGTTACGTACAACTCCTTAACAGTTAGGAGTTAGAGGATATTTTTTTAAATATTATACGTGGATAAATAGGTATACATATAGACCGACAGTTGTATTATTTGAAGTTATTCAGGTAAGCAGATGATGAAAGGTATAACTCCTTAACTTGCATGCAGCTGAGACGATGATGAAAGCCACAGGACTCTGTATCAGTTAATGAAACACATGCATTATGATTTGATGATTCCCATTGGTGAGTAGGTGATTGGGTTTCACCTTGTTAGATAGATAACATTATCACAAAAAAAATAAAAATAAAAGAAAGTTAAAAAAATAAAAACAGACTTAAAAAAAAATACTCAAAAGTATGAAATAATATTTTTATACACATAAATACACGAAATTAACCAACAATAATGAAATCAAAGGTGGTACGAATGAAAAAAAGGGACTAAATTTTTTTTTGAGGTCGGTGCCAGCAAAGCGACCTAATCTAAAACATTTGATAGGTAAGTAGCTGTGTGCTGGTACCGACCTCAAAAAATTGTAGTCCACTTTTTTGATAAAAGTAAAATAGGATGATGGATGACTTAAGAGTCAGAACATCTTAGATATAATTATTGATCCCGAAAAAGTTCCGGGAGGAATTTCAAGTTACTAAATTTTGTCGATTTTAGTGATTAAGCATAATCATCTAGCAAGATGTCACTAAAATCGACGTGTCTAAAATGTTATTCCGGAATACAACGTGTAATCAATCGGTTTAGCGGTTATTGCGTGATACATGATCAAACAGACAGACACAAAAAAATGATTTTTTTACTTATTATCAATCGACATGTCCCCCACGGTTACTATTTAAAAAAAATACTGACACGGCCTGGTAATGTTCAATTATATGCGTATTGTAGAATACTGTAGATACAGTTAAGGATAACAACATATATTACAAAGACTTTGTTATACCCTGGCGTATGCCCGGGATGCTACATAGATAGTTGGTAAAAGGAGTATTACTTTAGATCTTATTCAATAACATTAACAGGTCCTTACCTCTATTTTTTAAAACTGAACATCCAATATTGCTGAACACCACCAGCCTCCTATCTTCGAAGCTAAGATCGTCCTTCCCCGACTCCACATCCATTCTATGTTTATCACAACACTATTGAACTTTCTGTGTATTTCACTCCCTACCTATGTGTTTATGTATGAGATTACTCGTCTCATTCGTAACGTCGTACTGGCCAGTGTCCGGATGATATAGTTTATTATTACTTAAGCGGGGAATTAGAAAATGACTTGAACTGCGTTTGTGCCCTTTTAACCGCTCGGAACGCGGGCATCTCTGAGTGCACACAAGTTGACTGTGCGATGTCGCGGACCGGCGCGCGCGCAGACCCGATGGCTGTTTAAACTTTCACTTTGTTCTCTAGACTCTACCTAATAATAATAGAATGCTTTTAATTGCACTGTGATTTATATGCAATATTAAAAAAAAAGACTCGTTACGTACATATCAAACCTGCGCTACGGTTTTTTTAAATAAAAAAATTTAGTGCGTTTGGCTTTACCTTACCTGATGGTAAGTGCCGATGCAGCCGAGGATGTAACACGCAAACTCAATAGGTGCCTATTCACTCTCGTCCGTCAAATTCACAATTACACTTTTAAAAAACGTACCTACCTAATATGCAGTTAGTAGAGCTTCGTATAATTAAACTTTACACGATTCCAGTAATTTTCATTATTATAAATATGTTTTGGCATTGTATTTATTCAACCTTTGTAAATGCAAAGCATTGGGTATTCCGTTTGGCTAATTTGGATTCAAAACACTAATTACACGACTATTTTATCTAGACGATTAGATAGTAGTCCTCAGATGACGATGACCAGGATTTAGATAAATAGATAAGCTAATTATTTTGTTGCAAAGCAATAGCTTGGCAACTGAGTGTTATATGTTACTAAGTGTGCCCAGGAAGTATGGGTAGGAAACAATAGTTGCAGACAAGAGAAAATGTTCCTAAAGGCAAGGAATCGCAGGAGGAGTAGAACACTACTATCGGTAGGTCGGAAAAGCCTGGCAATGGTCATGGGCATTGTAACAGGACATTGTAGGCTAAATAGACATATTTCCCTAATAGACAGGACCATAGACCCCTCCTGCCCCAACTGCGGAGAACCGGAGACCAGCCAGCACTATTTGGCTGAGTGTGTACTCTACAGCAGGCTAAGGTGGGAGACGTTTGGCGCCGATAGGTTCAGGGAAGAGGAACTATGGGACCTGGAAATCAGTATCATAGTGGAGTACTGTAGAAGGAGCTCAAGGTTTGAGGGGGGGACGCTACTGGGGTCACATTAACCATTGTACCACCATGGGAATAGGGTGTAGTGAGTCCACTTAGGGACTTGAACATCCGCCTGTACCCCGCAGACGTCCCACCCAACAATAATAATAATAAGTGTTTTATTAATCAACTGTCATTTTTCTGGCTTAAATTAGGATCTTATGTATAGTATCATAGATAATTAACTTCCCTATGTAACTAATAGACAATCAAACATCACAAAAAAGTTGAAAGAGTGGGGATTCCTTGTTGTTAAATTTTTACTAAGTGATTTTGACTAGATCATTATTTGAATTTTTCACTAGCTTATTCTCTTTGTGTACCTACTTACCTTGCATAAATAAAATAAAAATTGAAAGTCATGGATCTGATCTAAACTTAGCTACCTATAGGTACGCTAGTACTCTTTTTTATACTGTGCTATAGGCGGTAATATTACAGATTTTCGTTATTTTTGACGTCAATTACACCTAAACGATAGAAAACCCAAGGTTGATAAAAAAATCCCTTATTGTTGATGATGTTCCTTAAAGTCAAAAGCTATATTATAAGCAGTTATAGCTCGATTTCCTTCACCGTTAAAGCAATCGGTAAGTATGTACGTAAGTTTTTTTGAAAAATTCATTGGTACACATTGGAAAACATCGTGAGGAAACCTGCACACGCCTGCGAAGAAACTCGAAGGTTGTGTGTGAAGTCGACCAACCCGCACTGGGCCCGCGTGGTCGACTAAGGCCTAATCGCCCTGATTCAGGGTAGGCTCGAGCCCCTCGGTGGGGACGTATATGAGCTGTAATGATGATGATAGCTCGATAGGAAAAAATCCCAAAGATAGATCTACACCGTTACTTTCAACTCTAGTTATGACTAATATTTAGAAGAATCATCATATCAGCCGAAGGAAGTCCACTGCTGGACATAGGCCTCCCCCAAGGATCTCCACGACGACCGGTTCTGCGCTGCCCGCATCCAGCGGCTTCCCGCGACCTTCACCAGGTCATCGGTCCACCGAGTGGGAGGCCTGCCTTATTCAGAAGTATTATTATTTAGAAGAATAAATTTTAAAAAATATACAATGAATATTAAGTGAGTAATGTTATTTTTTTTTATACTTTCATTGTAGTTTTTGATTGAAACGAAAAACCATTGAAAAAGTGTGGTTATTTTCTTTACTCTTTACACGTAAAGAAAAAGACCGAGACACCTTAAGTCGTTTTAGTTAACTACTACGCTGTCGAATCAATTCAATTGGTTTTTGGTAACTAGCCATTTCTTCTAGATGGGTTAATATCCATTCCACTAAAAGCTCGTTCGTGCTGAAAATATACAACTGAGGTCACTCTTACGATGAGAGAAAAACATCGTGAGGAAACCTGCACATGCCTGCGAAGAAACTCGAAGGTTGTGTGTGAAGTCGACGAACCCGCACTGGGCCCGCGTGGTCGACTAATACCCGATCACCCTAATTCAGGGTAGGCTCGAGCCCCTCGGTGGGGACGTATATGAGCTAATATGATGGAGTTACTACTACCTACTAAAGCTTTAGGTCGTATTTCGAAAAAAAAAATTTAGACATACGCCAGTCCCATACAAAGTTTTTTAATCAGCTGATCAATTAGTATAAGGTAAAAAAAAATAAGCGAATCTAGTACCTGTCTGAAGATTCTTCGGGGAAAGTTGTTTAGTTTCTTGTTTAAGTATAAATCTCAGTTCTTTTAACTATTTTAGAAAGACCCTATACATATTGCATGTAAGCGGTATCATATCAAGTTCCTACTAGTAGCAAGATTTATAAGCAGACGACGTAATAAGACCTTTACTTACCCTTTTGCTTGTCTAATGATGACAGCATCTTGTGAAATGATTGGTGTAGCGCTTAGACAGCTTCCTCTTTGCTCATTTTTTTCATATTATAAATACAAGTAAGTGAGCGTCGGTGGCGTAACGGCTAGGGCCGTCGCCTCCTGTCCGGGAGGTCGTGGCTCGAATCCTGCCACGTACCAACGTGATTTCGAATTTACATTTCATATGTACGTTTATCCGACGCTCGTAAGGTGAAGGAAAACATCGTGAGGAAACCTGCACAAGCCTGCGAAGACACTCGCAGGTTGTGTGTGAAGTCAACTAACCCGCACTGGGCCCGCGTGGTCGACTAAGGTCCGATGCAGGGTAGGCTCGAGCCCCTTGGTGTGGACGTATATGAGCTGATATGTTTATAAGTAAGTACTCTGTTGTATAGTTGCATTATTGCAAGTTCATTGATATATTGCTGACGTAAAGTCTTGTCTCCCACGCGGTGAACCGACGACCTGGTGCAGGTCGGATGGATGGATGCGGGCAGTGCAGGAACGGTCGTCGTGGAAATTCTTGGGGGAGGCCTCTGTCCAGCTGTGGACGTCTTTCGGCTGATATGATGATGTTGTAAGTCTTGTACAGTCTGTAATTATTGTAGGTCTAATAGAATCCTGTAGATTTTTAGGGTTTCAAAGACAAAATGGCTAAAAAACGGAACCCTTATAATTTCGTCTCGTCTCGACTGTCTGTCTGTCTATCGGTATGTCGCAGCCAATTTTCTTTTTTTTTTTTTTTTTATTCACAATTGGTAAACCCTTGACAACATCTCACCTGGTGGTAAGTGACGATTGGCCACTATTAGACCTACAGTAATAAAATTTAGCATCCAGATGTACAATTATGACCCGAACTGGAAAATAGAAGCCAAAATGTTAAAAAAAAAAAAACAGAAAAGGACATGTTTGGTAGCCGCGGGTAGGGTATGGGTGAATTAGCATTTTGAAATAAATTAAAGGTATTTTTGTCAACTTTTTAAATTATTTTTATGTAGGTGCATCCAATCTCTGGGTTATCTGGAAGAGACTGCTTTAAGCAATAAGGCCGCCAAAATAGTACAATGTTAATTATTGCCATCTGTACTATTCTTTATTAATTTTTATTATAGAATAAAGTGTTTTTGATTGATTGATTGATTAATGTAACATTTTTACGAACCACTTACTGAGCTACAAAGTTACTAAGTAACTATTTAGTTATCTGTGTACAAAGTGACACTTTACGTGTCCAATTGTAGGAGCAAAAATTCTCAAAAATACCGATAATAGAATCATCATCATTACAGCTCATATACGTCCCCACCGAGGGGCTCGAGCCTACCCTGAATCAGGGCGATTAGGCCTTAGTCGACCACGCGGGCCCAGTGCGGGTTGGTCGACTTCACACACAACCTTCGAGTTTCTTCGCAGGCGTGTGCAGGTTTCCTCACGATGTTTTCCTTCACCGTTAAAGCAATCGGTAAGTATGTACGTAAGTTTTTTGAAAAACTCATTGGTACATTGGCCGTCCAGATTTGAACCCGGTACCTCTGGTTAGATGGACCGAGTCGTTACCGGTTGAGCCACCGACGCTTCGATAATAGAATGAGCAAACGAAAATTGTTTTGGTCTAGAAAACATTTTTTTTAACCCTCCCATACAAGCGGAAGTTATTTTATTTGACTGCACTTTTCATCTATATAAGATCTACAGTTATAAAATTTTGTAAGTACTTTTTAACTCTGCAGTCCTTTTGTCAACGAAATGTAAAATCAAGTAAAATTATACGAATTCGAATCGGGGAATACAGACGCCGGCAGGGAATTCCACTCCTTGGCCGTTCGCATATTGACTTAAGACTTGAAATAAATTTAATTGAATTTAATTGAATTTATCTAGATTGTAGCGTCGGTGGCTCAACCGGTAACGACTCGGTCCATCTAACCAGAGGTGCCGGGTTCAAATCTGGACGGCCAATGTACCAATGAGTTTTTCAAAAACTTACGTACATATAATTACCGATTGCTTTAACGGTGAAGGAAAACATCGTGAGGAAACCTGCACACGCCTGCGAAGAAACTCGAAGGTTGTGTGTGAAGTCGACCAACCCGCACTGGGCCCGCGTGGTCGACTAAGGCCTAATCGCCCTGATTCAGGGTAGGCTCGAGCCCCTCGGTGGGGACGTATATGAGCTGATATAATAATCTAGATTGTGGCCCAACTTTGAAATGTGGCGATTAACCTGTATTTTTGAATATCTAGGTACCTATCGTTATATAAATCTTTAAAATATACCTAATCAATATCATGACAACAATATTAAAACCGGCAAAGTGCGAGTCAGAACCGCACACAGGGTCCCGTACCATCATACTAGATGGCGCTTGTTTTTTCATGTTTAAAAAAACACGTTTTTTGTATGGAGACCCCCCTATTTTTTAGCTTTTTCTAATTTTTAGTATTTGCTGTTATAGCGGCAAAAGAAGTACATCATCTGTGAAAATTTCAACTGTCTAGCTATACCGGTTCATGAAATACAGCCTGGTGACAGACAGACAGACAGACGGACGGACAGCGAAGCCTTAGTAATAGGGTCCCGTTTTTACCTTTTGGGTACGGAACTCTAAAAATGTGCTTTTTTGCTTCAAACAGAAAGTTTATTCGTTGAGTAGGCTACAGGTAGACGTGCGCGCCGCGCCGGCGCCGCCGCGCCGCGCCGACTTCGGAACGCGCCGCCGCCGCCGAGACATTCTCTCGGCGCGCCGAAGATGGCCGAAGCGCGATAAATTAATCGAATTCAGCCGAGCCAAAGTATATATATTAATACTAACGTACAGTATGGACACTCCCTGCCGCTATCTAAAGTCGACCTCACCCCCCGTCACATAATTAAATCCAAATTATTTTGGTAAACTGTTCATTTAACTGATGTTTTAGTTCACATAATGATAAATGCAATAAAAAAAGCTTTTACAGATATCCTTTGGATAAAAAGCAACACAAAAAGCAAGTTCATTATTTTATTTCGTATTTTGTTACACTTAGGTAAGTATCTGGTGAAGATTCTTAAATACAAAGCATAAGATTATTTGCTAGTGTAGAAATAAAACGCGTGAGTAAAATTATTTTTATTCATAATAATTACGAGTCATGTAAGAACACACACAGTAGTTAGTAAGTGCGTAATAAAAGTTTTCATTCGGTCATACGCAATTATTTTTCTTTAATTTAGTAACTCAAAATACTCAAATAGGTACCTACTGCTTGATAGCTGCTACATTTTTTTTTATTAAAAAAAAATACCCACGCCGGCGCGGCGCCACCACGCCGACCCCGACAGGTCGGCGCGCCGCCGCTGGGTAACAGGCTACAATAAATAATTTTTAGTATATTTTTTCTAGTCTTGTCGAAGTGACGGACAGTTACTAGTAAAACGGTAGGTTAGCTAACTTGGCTGGAAATAAGAAAGCTCTTCTGCCTACGCCTGCAAGCTATAGTCCTGTTGTAGCGCGTAGCGCATCATTTTTGTACATACTAAGGTAATTTTAGCGGAAAATTCATTTTTTAAACTTTGTAAATTATTTTATGTTCATAATAATTTACAAAACACATGGGTTGGTTTTCTTAAATCATTAACTTTCTTAAAGTAGGTACCTGTGATGAAAATAAAAACAGTTATTTAGATTTGTGTAACTAAATATGATATTTTTATTTAATCTTTCTTTATGGGTTCCAATGATTAATTGTAAAAAAAAACAAAAATTGTATTAAATATTTCATTTTTGCATTACCTATACAAAAAATCAAGTCTTTGGTTGTATAAGTAGACAGTGTCAGTGAGTACACAAACTTATATTCTTGGTGCGGATTTGAATTAAAATAGGCACCTAAACTTTTTACTAAACTGGTTTACCTTAAGGTAAACGCACATCTGGCCGCACCGTACGCGCTGCAGTCGCCGCAGTCGCCGCAGTCGTCTCTGTCTGTCTCTCGGCACCGTATTGAATTTCTTTCTTTCGGCACAGTATATACAGGGCGTCCCACGGCAATGCCACATGGAGGGAAAGTACCTTAAATATTGCAGATGGAACATTTCACTGAAAGAAGACATTAGTTTAACTCAAAAAAAATAATTAAACTGCATTCATAGATTTTTTAATAATTACAAAAAAATACCCTGTAGCTTTATCATACCGATCGAAAGGCTACATCATAAGGATTATTTTTTGGTAAATAACATAGTGTTAGAAATAAAAGAAGGCGTACATATATTCACCGATTGCTTTAACGGTAAAGGAAAACATCGTGAGGAAACCTGCACAACACACCTGCGAAGAAATTCGAAGGTTGTGTGTGAAGTCGACCAACCCGCACTGGGCCCGCGTGGTCGACTAAGGCCCAATCGCCCTAATTCAGGGTAGGCGCGAGCCCCTCGGTGGGGACGTTTATATGAGCCGATGTGATGAATGCAGTTTAAATTGTTTTTTAAATTGTATCTACACGCGCTTATATAAAAACTGTCATAAAATCACCTATTGCATAATTATTTTTTTTTCAAAAACTGACACCTGATAGTTATTTATTTTTAAATTAATATAATGTCTTCTTCCACTAAAATGTACTTTCCCTCCATGTCGCATAGCCGTGGGACGTCCTGTACAAGCGTACTAGCTTTCGGGCCGATGATGATGACGTCATAAACTGCGGCTTGGGGAGTTCGGCCGCTTTAGGCAAAGTATATATATTAGTACTAACGCTTCAGGTATTGCGGCGGCTGCGGCGCGGCTAGGCGTGTGAAGTTGCAAAGAACTCAAATAACGAATTCGAATGCGGCGACTGCGGCGCGTGCGATGCGGCCAGATGTACCTATAAACTATGTTCTTTATTTCACTTAACATCTAATTTGTTGTTGCTTATTTATAGGCAAGTATTACATATACAAGGTACATAATATATGACAAATATTACAAAAAGAGACAACACATTGCATTATAATAATAATTATTAAAAATATCACAATTAATAATCCCCATCGAAGTCCAGTATAAACTCCATAAAAATTAACCAATTTGTACTAACCCAAATTTCTTTAATTAACTTACCGTCAACCGTTTCATTAGAATTTCATGAAAGATATTTAATTATATACTTTTGTATACTATTCTACACAGGTTGTAAAATAATTGGTGAAGGAGACCCGTTAACTGCGGCTTCTACTTATCATACTGAAAAACTTTCCCCAAGGAACCTATAGTCAATTCTCCAAAAAAATTGGATCCACCATACTAAAATGCACAAAATTGGTCGATCAGCTGATCGATTTGTTTGAAGGTTAAACATTTTTTTTTGTAATTTCATCAAAGTCGTAAAACAAAAATTGTTCAGTATGATAAGTAGAAGCCTCAGTTAACGAGACCTACACCAATTTTGTTACATCTGTATATATCACAAATCACTTGCTGTTCAGCTTTTTATTCTCAAAGGAAAATCCAGCCTATGGAGTGTCATCTATTAGATATCCTACTAATATGTCTATTTTAAACGCGAAAGTTTGTATGTATGGCTGTATAGAAGTTTGTAACCCTTTCACACAAAAACTACTAAACTTATCTGGCTGAAATTTGGTAAGTAGACAGATTAGGACCTGGATTAACATTTAGGCTACTTTTTTCCTGCACTGCGCACCCTGGGAGACAGTCATAGAAACTATGTTCTCGCGAGCGAAACTGCTGGCAAAATCTAGTTTTAAAGTTATGTTTCCTGAAAAAAGTATTTGATTTTAAAGTTATCTAATGTAAACTTGGCTTTAAGTATAAAATAGATGGGTAGTTCTATATTTTTGAAATATATTTAGGCCTGTTTACCCTTAGGAACAGTACAGAACAGTTAGTAGGTCTTTACCTATGAAATTGCCTATTCACTTTTTGAAGTTCAATGCCAATTTTTATTTTCAATAAAATTGTTTTTTATTATTGACTTTAAGGTGACACTACATAAGGTCTTTTATTAGTAACTAGTGGCATGTCTTTTATGTTCCAATCCCCTCAGCTATGTACCATTAAATGGAACAAAGGCGTTTTCTTAGTGGTCAGATGAGGCACTTTTTTTGAATAGTTAATTTTCTTGAATTTTCCTGAAAGTGACGAAATCTTATGCGGAGTATTCCCAAATATGATGTTAGTAACGAAAAAACTGCTGCGATAACTCTAGAGCTTTAAAATAAAAAATGTGTGTTTTTTGCCTCAGTAAAGGCGATTTTTTCAGGTGAAAAAACCCGACTCCATGGGGTTAAAGCCACCGTGCTCTCAAAATATCTAAACGATAGGCATATGTTTAGCGTCGGTGGCTCAGCCGGTAACGACTCGGTTCTTCTAACCAGAGGTACCGGGTTCAAATCTGGACGGCCAATGTACCAATTAGTTTTTCAAAACTTACGTACATACTTACCGATTGCTTTAACGGTGAAGGAAAACATCGTGAGGAAACCTGCACACGCCTGCGATGAAACTCGAAGGTTGTGTGTGAAGTTGACCAACCCGCACTGGGCCCGCGTGGTCGACTAAGGCCTGATCGCCCTAATTCAGGGTAGGCTCGAGCCCCTCGGTGGGGACGTATATGAGCTGATATGATGAGGCATATGTTTACCTCCATTTAATTTCTAATAGTCTAAGCTATTTTTAGAATAAATTTTGTTTTTATAACTATTGTTCTTAATTATTAATTTTCATCTTTAAACTTTTTTTAATACAATCGGCAATGTCATAGGTAAAGACTATTCATGGGGTACCCACTAAGATTAACAAAACTTTAGGTAAAAAAAATATTTTGCCAAAAATTGAGAAAGCACATTTGTAATTACCCGAACTCGACCAGAAGGAGGGTCACGTTTTTCAAGCATATGGGTTAATTTCTTTGGCACGCTCTGTAGCCTAAACGGCTTGATGGATTTTGGAGTGCGAGGTTTCGTTAGATTTGTCTTTAACCCGTAAGTGACATAGGATACATTTTTATCCGATTAGACAAAAAGAGGGGTTACGTTGAGGGGTTATGGCATCGGGTTTTAATTTTAAATTATATATTTTTTTAAACTATTGTCTTTTACCTACACACGTACTTACAGGGAACTAAGAATACCTACCATGGCAACCAGGCACCAATGTGTCAATTTAACTACTTATCACATCATATAGATGTCTAATACCCTGTGTCCACTACAGAAAAACCTCTCACCACTTACTCTTTAGCCTAATCTTTAATATAATATATGAGCAAATCATGGTTACAAAGAATATGGCGAAAAGAGCCACGACTACCACCCAGTAGGGATCATGGTCCATACCGTTGTCATGTAAAAACTGTTTGGGGAACGTGTAGTGGCAATAGGGAGATGATTCGGGACAGGGTAGCTTGGAACGGTTCATACCGAAGATGGAGATCACCACTCCGGTCAGACCGTGTTTAAGGAAGGACACCTGGAAGAGCCACTGCAAAAAATACGGTGCATCTTGGTAGCGAAGAAAGAAACCAGAGAATACTGTGAGCGGCATGATGAACAATGGACCGAAGACGACCCCATTCTGCAAAGAAATAAACTAACATCAGTAAAAAAACCGGAGAAACTCGCAGGTTGTGTGTGAAGTCGACCAACCCGCGTTGGGCCCGCGTGGTCGACTAAGGCCCGATCGCCCTAATTCAGGGAAGGATCGAGCCCCTTGGTGGCGACGTATATGAGCTGTTACAATGAAGTAAAAAACCACTCCGGGAGTGCCGACGGAAGTGAAAACTTTTTACAGTTTTCTAATTTTTTACCTTGAAAATGTTTCTGGTAAGGTGACGGTGACGCGTAATCAGTGGTTTTTTCTCATCTCAAATTACAGCTTTATAACTTTTGACCCTGTAAATGTTCCAGGTAAGGAGTCGGTGACGGTGACGGTGTCGCGAGTTCAATGGTTTTTTCCCATCTCAAAAATGTCCAACGCGCCTAAAGAAGTTTTCACTTCAAAAACAAAACATATAATAAAGTTGAATCCGATCACAGAATAATAGTTATATGAATCCGATAGATAACACAACTTTCTGTCTGCAAATATAATATGGAATTATGATGTGTACTGAATTTTATGTTACAAGAAATTATTTTAATCTTTAAATTTAGGAAAACTTGAATGTCTTCAGTCTATTTCGAATGCTTACGTGGTGAAATATAAGTAAATATTTCTTCCATGCGCATTAAAAAAAATCCAATAAATCATCATACAAATTCCTAGAAATTATCAAGTTATAGTTAGTTTTTTTCGAATGGAATTTTATGAAGAGACTTTCATTGTTTAGTTGAATTGAAATAATAAACAAATTGCGATTATTCAATGTATTATGAGGGTGTTGATAGAATACTTTTATGATATTCTAAAGAGCTTTTCAAAAACCGAACAGAATGACTGAACAAATAACAGCCAGTTAATATTAATGGCATTATGTATAAGAGAACTGAATCAACATTCATAAACTATGAGCAGTCATTAACGTAAAGTTATATGTAAGAGGTATTTAAGTATTGATCAGCAAGTCAAAGATTTAAACAGTTTTAGTCATTCAATGTATAAGTTCAATGAACGAAGATTTAATTGTTTTTATTTTTTTATTTAGCGAAACAAACTATTTTTCCAATAAATTGATGTGGATTGTCCCCTTAAATGACGCAATACACACTTGAATATGTGATAGCATATCCGAACTATACTCAGCGTTGTGCGTGTCTAAATGCAAATTATACTAGTTGCGGCTGCGCATATTTATAGACACAAGTTGCATATAAATATCTTCTTTAAAGACTGTTTAAAGACGCCCACTAAAGCAATTTATTCGAATTCGAAAAATAATCAGAATTTATCTAATTGTATGTATCAACAAAATAATTAGTATTCAAATGCCTACGGAAGTTAAAAACCAAATGAAATGTGGCATGTACCGATGAAATATGACATCTACCGATTTTTTGACTTATATTAGGATAATTTTTAAAATTTTGATGAGAAAAAGAATAATTTCTGATAAAAATTAAAATATTTATTTTCTAATAACGAATTATTCTTTCTGAAAAGCTGTTAAAAAATTACTCTTAGTAAATAAAAATTATTTTTCAAAAAAACCGTCAGGAATCATCTAGCTAGATGTGACTGACCAAATTTGTGACCAAGCTAAAATTTGTGACCAAAATCTCGTGACGGTCACAAATTGTCATCTAGCTCATCTAGCTAAATGCGACTGACGAAATTTGTGACAAAAAAAAGTCTGACGGTCCGTCAGTCACAAGACCGTCAGCGGACCGTCTTGTGATCAAAACTTTAAATGATGGTCATTTCACATCACTAGTGATAGCCTTTAACAGTAACACAAAACTCAAGCGAACACAGGCTACAATAATAATATGTAAATCGTTAAATTGGTGCGAGACACAAACGGGTCTTTGAATTATCCATTAGCCGACATTGTGACTTGCTGTACACTTTATACGCGCAGACGGATTGACCCAGAAACTTTTGGAGAAATGGAGCTATCAAAATTCACAGATGGATTGAAGAAAATACTGACAATAAGTAACAGTAAAGGTGAAAATTTCTTCCATGAGGTGACCAGAAGTGGAAGTTTCTCCCTCATAGGAAGATTTGCGAACTCCCACTCTTTCCTGCTTCACAGCATTAAATACATTTAAAAATTTTTTTTTTAATAATTTTATGACTAATTTTCATGAATTTTGAGTGAAAATACAATGAAATTAGTACTACTTATTGTGGTTGTTGTGCTCTGACTCGGAATCGAACCTAGTCACTCATTGGGCACAACACGCGAACACCGCCCAAGCTAGGACAATCTTCGAGCTCCGCCGTCCATTTATTTAATACTGTGAAGCAGGAAAGAGTGGGAGTTAAGGATTATTTATTACGTGAAGCGTTCCACTTCTTCACGTAACAGGATAAAGGCTGCTCCCAGCCGACATTATAATGGCATGCAATTCTTATTTTTGGTATCGCATATAGCGTGCGGTAGCCGTACAGAGTTTGAGTCTGTCTAGACACTGCTGGGCATTCAGTCCTGTTTTTGCAAAACGTTCCAGTGAATTGAAATCAAAATGATACGAAGTATAAGTATACACTACTTTTTTTTTTCATAAAAGTGTTTCACAGATTTAGCTGTTTCATCCATACCGAGTTTGTAAATATATTGATCACCATCTTCTCGGAAGTAAAATTGAAATTTTTGATTTAGGCTACAGAGAGATTTATTTTTTCTTGGTTCAACAAATGTTAATTTTTTTTCCAGCCATTTCCACCTGGTCGACTCACTGGAGCTCAGCGCCGTCAAATAGAAGTGTTCCGAGACAGGATCTATGTGTTGAGCCAAAAAAAGGATAAATTGTTTCAGCAGACGGATTCCGCAAGTAGAAGGAATGAGATAAGTCAAATCGACCGTGACATTGAAAGTTATAAACAATCGCTGATTAGGATTTACAGTAGCAGTAATTTCTTTCCCATGGATATTCATTTGTTGTGACTCAGTTTTTTAATTATTAAATGTTTAAGAACACTTATTTGAGTTTTACTTTCCATATCATTAATAAGCAGCTATTTTATAAGTCGAATATAAAATTACCTGAAAAAAAGCAATTCTGACCCCTTCGATGATATCCGATAACTAGGTCATGAATATTTTTGATAACTAGTTCAGTCATCTTATCTTCACCCAGCAACTGCCAGTTATAAACGAATTTTCTCAAAGAAACGACGTGTGTTGATAAGAAATCAAGTGACTATTGTTATCGACACCTTCCAAAAATCACAATGGCACAAAATGTAAGCATACTAATTTTATTTTTTCGTCAGTTCAGCTTGAAGTTTTTTTATGAACATGCACTCAAGAACCTGTTTCTTTCTACAGCAAAATATGGAATACATGACATCACTCACAAAAACAGAAATAAAAGTGCGCCTTCAGAGAATTGAAGGTTTAAAACGAATTAAGGAGCAAATGATGAACTTACCCCGTTCTTCTGCTGTTCAAGAAGAAATAATTAGAATCGACTCCGAAATTGCCCAACAAAAGCGCCTTATCCTGGAAATCTATCATCGATTCGGTTTCCATCCCTTAGATATTCATCTCTTGTAATGTAAGTTTTTATAAATAAATCTTTTCAAACCACGAAGGCTAGATAGAAGGAGGACGCATGAATATGTACCTGTAGTTCCGAACGTTCAGTTGAACGAAATTATCTAGATAACGAAGAAAATTATCTAGATTGTTAAAATGGCTGACTGGCCTAGAAAATGACGCAGTGAGGTATCTCGGGACTTCTGAGATTGGGAATAACTTTTTGGAGGGTAGGCTTGAAAGAGAATACATCAAAATTTTGTGCTCTCAATAATTTTTATTTAAAAATTAATTAATCAGCAAATAAAGGTTAAGTTTTATTGCTAAATGTGTTAAGAGTCTAACCTGCACCTGCTGACTCACTATCTCCTCTCCCACTGCACTCTCACCACACAAAATGGATCTGGCTTCACAACTGAACACTAAGATGGACGAAATGGTATCTCTCTTCACTACAAGAATGGGTGAGTTTGAAAAGACTCTTGGACAGCAATCCTCCAATCCATCAACTGCCCCACAGACTGTAAAGGCACTTGCAGCAGAGTTCATCGGATTCAAATCCTTTGTGCTGAAAGCCATCTCACTACTTAAAGACCAGATCGAACTCCTCGCCCAGGGATTCGACCGACAGGAGACGCAATCGCGGCGCAAGGTCCTGCTCTTCCATGGCCTAGCAGAGACAAAGGACGAGAACCTGATGATCAAGGTCCAGACGCTGTTAACCACCCAAATGAAGTTGACCGGCATTGATGAAGCGGCTATTGAAGTTTGTCATCGCTTGGGTGAGAGAAAGACGAAGGACAGGCCCGTACTTGTGCGTTTTTCTTCATTGAAGTCTCGCACAGCTGTTTGGAATGCGAAGACGAAGCTCAAAGGTACCAAAGTGTCGGTGAAGGAGTTCCTCACTAAGCCGCGGCAGGAGGTTTTTGCCGCCGCTCGCAAGCACTTCGGCATTAAGAAATGCTGGTCCAGCGACGGTACAATCTTTGTTTTCCTTCCGGACGGTACGCGCAAGAAGCTGGTCTCCATGGCTGAGTTCCGTGAGCTGCAGTCGCAACACCCGGCTGCTCATGCAACTTGAAACGCATTCCTCCTCACTACACGTTTCTCACGTCGTCGCTAGTGTTGTTACTTTTAATTTTGTCCGGCTTATATATGTTTTATTGTCATAAACGCAGGTAGTTGTTACAAATATCACACCTTTTCAACTTTTTTATGTTTACGTGCTGTGCTAGTGAAGTGACAGTGACAGTAGTGACACTCTTGAGTCTTGTTAGCATTTCGTTTATGTTGTTTTTTTATATTTTTAATGGCTCTGGCCTCTAATCCTTTAGCTGTTCCTGATTTCTTTTAGTCAGCAGTGCCGGTGTTGTGTTGGACTATATTACTGGTTTGTTTAGCTTTAGTAAAAAAATATCTTATTTTATTGCTCTTATTTATTTAGTTTATTATACATATATATATATTTTTTATTTAGGTAAATAAGTATATTCGTATTATTATTTATATTTACATGCCTCTTAGTAACATAGTCGATGAATTTCTTTCTTGCTCTTCTTCTAATGAATATGAAAGTGCTCTCAGTGACGTGTCTTTCACCTCTGATACTGCGGGTACTGCTCCACTTGATATCCAGCTCCAAACAGCGCTCGATAAGAAATGCCTAAAGCTTGTACATATCAATGCCCAGAGTCTGGTAGGTCATTACGCGGATTTAATCGTTACTTTTGGTAATCAGTGTGCCGATGTGATACTCGTCTCTGAATCTTGGTTGAAGCCTTCTTTGCCCTCGACGCTCTGTGAACTTCCGGGTTACAAACTGCTGCGCAATGACAGAACTGGCTGTGGGGGTGGAGGTGTTTGTGTTTATCTTCGAGCTGACATCCCAAGTGCAATTGTAAGTCAGTCCTCAAGCGGATTGCCGTATGTTGCATCACTTGAACATCTTCTTGTGAAAATTACTGTGCACCACACCAAAATACTTCTTGGTGTACTTTATTGTCCTAGCGATAAAATTAACTATTTCAATTCTCTGGAGACCATTTTAGCGGCTCACCGTGCTGATTATGATCATGTAATACTGATGGGTGACCTGAACACCTGTCAGTTGAAAAACGACGGCAGGTGCCGCAGCCTGCAGGAAGTAGTTTCAAGCTTTGACTTAAAAATCCTCCCGTCTTATGCTACACACTATTATCCAAATTCAAGGCCATCTTTAATTGATTTAGCGATCGTCTCCAAGGATAATCTGGTTACGTCACACGGACAACTGACCGCTCCGTTTTCGTACCACGATCTGATCCATCTTTCATATAAAGTGCGACCTCCCAAGCGTAAAGGTAAGGTCGTCCTCTGTCGGAATTTTCGAGGTATGGACGTAGACCGGCTAAAGGAAGATGCGGAAAAACTGGACTGGTCGTCCTTGTATGCAGCCGTTTCCGTTGACGATAAAGTAGTCATCTTCAATACAACGCTTCGTGCACTCTTCGATATTCACGCCCCTCTGCGACCCGTTCGTGTGAAGCATTTTCCTGCACCTTGGCTCACACCACATCTTAAGAGTATAATGGCTAAACGCGACCGGGCCAAGGCGAAACATAAAAAAGTCCCAACTGACGAAAATTTTGTCGTATACAAGAAGATTCGCAATGTTTGTAACCGGATGTGCAGGGATGCTAAACGTCGCTACATTCATAGCACTTTACAGAACACCTCACCGGCGCAAACATGGCGCTTCTTGGAGACACTTGGAGTAGGCAGGATCTCTGATAGGCAATGTGGCGCACTCGACTTGGATGATCTCAACCGTCATTTCTCGACTCCCCCCGTCACACTAGAGGAGGCTATCAAATTAGCATCCTTGCGCTCCCTGGCCGATTTGCCTCCGCCCGACTGTGAGCCATTCGAGTTTCTCGACTTGTCTGAGGTTGACGTTAGGCGAAGTATTAAAGCGATTTCGACTAGGGCAGTGGGCAGTGATAATTTGAGCCTTGAAATGCTGCTTCCAATCCTGGACAGTGTAGTCCCGGTTATAACTCACATTATGAACCTCTCCTTGTCCTCGAACACATTTCCAAGTACGTGGAAGCTGGCTCATGTTATCCCTCTTCCTAAAAAACCTAACCCCAGTTCTTTTTCTCAATATCGTCCTATCTCCATTCTTCCAATCCTATCCAAGGTACTAGAAGGTTGTGTCCACCACCAGCTCTACAAATATCTTTGTAGGAATGACCTTCTGAGCACTTTTCAGTCCGGTTTTCGACCCTATCATAGTACGGTTAGTGCATTGCTGAATGTAACGGAAGACATCCGTTACGCAATGGATAATAAAAAACTTACTCTGGTCACTCTGCTAGATTTCAGTAATGCATTTAACTCGGTAGATTTTGATATTCTCCTAGGTATCCTCAGATCATCCCATATTCCTGACTCAGTTATCCCCTGGTTTGACTCCTACCTCCGAGGGCGGCGGCAGTGTGTAAAAACAGAAGAATCGACGTCGGATTGGTGCGAGCTCTCTGCTGGTGTACCTCAGGGCGGAGTCTTATCTCCTCTACTTTTCTCGATATTTATTAACCAGATCACTAAAGTGCTCACCTGTCAATTTCATCTTTACGCCGATGATCTTCAGATCTATATTCACTTCCCTGTTTCTGAAGCCTCAGCTGCCATCAACTCTATGAACGCTGATCTAGCAGCGGTACAGATATGGGCTAAATCATTCGGACTCCTGATCAACCCTTCCAAATCACAGTCGATTATTATCGGCAGTAGTCGCTTGAGGGGTGGCATGGATCAGTGCTTACCCTCAATATGCTACGATGGCGTTGCGATTCCTTTCACTGAGAAGACCCGAAATTTGGGTCTTATCATGGACTCCAACCTCTCGTGGTCCTCTCACATCAATGACGTCAGCAGGCGTATGCATTTTTCTTACCACTCCCTTAAGCGACTCCAGTTCTTTTTGCCTTTTAAAACTAAAATTATGCTCGCCCAAACCCTTCTGTTGCCGCTGCTGGATTATGCAGATGTCTGCTACTTGGACGCCACTGAGGAGCTCCTCAATAAGCTCGAGCGCCTACAAAACCTCGCTATCAGGTTTGTGTTCGGCTTGCGAAAGTTCGACCATGTATCAGAATATCGGTCTCGGCTTAATTGGCTCCCTGTCCGCCAGCGTCGTAATTTACACATCCTCACACTCCTCTACAAAATCCTCAAAAATCCTTCCTTTCCTGAATATCTCTGCTCCCGTTTCCAGCTACTACCTGTACCTTCCCCACCCAGACGTAAATGTGTCACCAAAACTCTGGTAGTTCCCCGCTCCAATACTAAATTCTTCTCCAATTCCTTCACTATTGAAGCTGCGAACCTCTGGAACAAGTTGCCCGCAAACATTCGCGACTGCCCCTCTGTTAATACTTTCAAAACTAAACTTAAAGAGCATCTTTTTTCCCTACAGAACATGTACGTTTGTTAGTATAGTATTTATTTTAGTAAGAACATTAATTATTATATTTTAGTTATGTATTATATATGCTTTTAATTTATATGTTATAAGTATGTGTTATTTATGTACGTACATTAGGTTAGTTTATATTTGATTGTATTTTATTTAGTTTATAATTATGATTATTAAGTACACACAGGTTTACCTCCCATACTTTAAAGTCTCCTAACACCCGGTAAGGTTGGCTGGAAGAGATCTCTTATAGAGATAAGTCCACCTTTGTACATGTTCTCTCTAAGTTCTTGTCATTTAAATGTTAGTGTACAATAAAGGATATATATATATAACAATTTCGGTACAGATAATACTCACCCCTCGATATTCCACCCTTATGCATATAATTACAGTTAAAATATTCAATTATATTTATAACAATATGGGAAAATGAAAAATATTACTCAAAAATATCACATACGATATTGCGGCCAAATCTTTAATACCGTTTTTGACTTGCGGACTAACCCCCAAGTCCCACCCTCAATTTTTAAAATTCAATTCCACCTATCCTACGCTCTTTAAAAATTCTTAAAAATATTCATATAATCTTTTTTTTTCATCCTTAAGACGACCGAGACATTTTTGACTTGCGGACACACCCCCAAGTCCCATCATTATACTTTGCGATTTAATTCCACCGATCCTCCACTCTTTACAAATTCTTAAAAATATTCATAAAATCTTTTTTTTTCATCCTTAAGACGACCCATACATTTTTGACTTGCGGACTCACCCCCAAGTTCCACCCTTATTCTTTGAAATTTAATTTCACCGATCCTCCACTCTTTAAAAATTCTAAAAAAATTCAGTGAGCTCTCTCCTCACATTCTAAAGACGACACAGACATTTTTGACTTGCGGACTCACTCCCAAGTCCCACCCTTATTCTTTGCAATTTAATTCCACCGATCCTCCACTCTTTAAAAATTCTTAAAAATATTCATATAATCTTCTTTTCTCATCCTAAAGAGGACCCAGACATTTTTGACTTGCGGACTCACCCTTAAGTCCCACCCTTATTCTTTGCAATTTAATTCCACCGATCCTCCACTCTTTAAAAATTCTAAAAAACTTCATATAATCTTCTTTTTTTATTACATGCATATGAACGCCAAAGTAACTTAAAGCTCATTCATAATAGCTTTACATACTTCTGAAATTTCAAACAAGTAGTGTATAAACTGGGGCACGTTCCTGTTTACAGAGCGGAAAGATATATCACGTTAACTCGGTTACACACGGTGTTAAAAAATGTTTTCACGTTTAGTTAGCGTATTTTGATGAGGAAAGTAAACCAAAATTAATGTTCTAGACTAGACAGTGCGGCGCCGCCGGTAGCGTGCGCCGCCTAGAGTTCAGGTTATGACGACACATAGATAAAAACATATGAATTGTCGTCCGTCTTCATAATAATTTAATAGTTTAATTTGTCTTTTAACTATTACGAAATGTATAAGATATTAACAGAGTTGATTTTTGACTATTCTGAGTTAATATTCTACATAACTTTTAAGCTGTCTATTTATAGGCTAAGAAAACTTCAATGATATTCAATTTACTATTATAAAACTTTTATTATAAAAATACTGATTACATACAGAAAGCAACTTATTATACCTTAGAGATAATTTTATAAAATTAACAATAACAATTACCAATATCTGTGGAATAGCCTAATATAACGATCCAAAATAGAATAGCAAAATACATAGTGGTTAACGTTAGACAAACAGTTGTATCTTTCACGTCTTAGCTTACAAACGGTGGAAAATAGGTTTACCTTACCCGTTTCTAAAAATGAAGATATACAGATGTCAACTGCACAAAACACCATTGATTTATTCAACCCACTATTGCAATGAATCACTATTGGTCGTCTTGGATACATGCAGCTCCCACTGGGTGACTCTTGGTTGGCCATCCATCGACCACACATCCTTGTCGTCATTACCAACTCCAGAAAGTCAGACTCTACTGCAGAAATATCATGCTCTTGCCATTTGTCAAAAAGAAGATGAGTAACTTTCAGGGAGCCTCCAGCTTCGTGTGTCACATGAAGGTGTGTTATTTGAAAGTTCGATCGTTGCGAATAAGTTTCAAGCGTTTCTATCTTAAGCCTTCCAAATTCCACAGCTGTTCCTTCTACTGGACTCCAGTACTGGTAGCATTGGTTCACTCCATTTTCAACAGGCTTGCATAGCATGATGATGAGCTCGCTCTGATGATCCCATATGGCCCTCCAGAAGGTACTAGTTGTCTTCTCTGAGGGTGCCGAAGAGCATATATATTTTTTCGGGTGTTTGAAGCCATTAATATAGCTCGCGTTTAAGGAGGCCTCGGAGCTTTCGTCTTCTGATATCACCACGCGGTTGTGGTCATAACACGGTGCGTCTTCGAATCCGTTGTTTTTAACGATTTCCAATGCTGGACCCCACGTTTCTTTGATTTTCTTCTTCATGATTTTGTTGTGCTCTTTGCAAAAAATTGTGGTGGCTTTGTCGTCATTAATTAATTTAATAAAATTTTTCAGGCTCAGCGCTTTCGAATTTTCAGCCCCCATTTTAATGTTCAGTGTACTTACTGATGTATGTACAGAAACTTAATGTAATATTACTGTTACTGTGCCTCGATTTATAGTTAGTCTTTTTCCTTATGACTTGACGCATACGAGATTATTTTTGTGGCTTAATTATTGTTATAATCCTATATTCGCTATGAATACGTGACCTACCCGGTTTTACGTCATGGAAAATACCATGGTTGCTAACTGTTACAATATTGTTGCTAACCACTGAAAAACAGTATTTTTAGGTATCTGCGGCTTTTAGGTTTATTAAAACAATTGCACAATGTTAACTAATTTACAGCAACTAGCGAATAGTAGCTTACATAGATTTTATAGTAGTTAACTGAATTAGGATTAGCACAGTGCGCTAATCTAATTAGCCAGCCGAGGTCTCAAGCTTAAGAGAAAGAAAATACCTTCGCCTGTCTACGAATGTCAGTTAAAAAAAAACAGAACAGCGTGTAAGGAAAACTGAATGCTTATCTCGTAGTCTGTTTGTTGTTGTTTATGTTAAGCCGCCACTAGCAAATGATCAAGTAATTCATAAACTTATGATAAGGGAAGCAATAAAAAGCATCGGCATGTCGAGATGTATTAGGTATCGATTAAACGGCCGTTATACATATTTATTTTCTATCATGTAATGAAAGGGCATAACTTACGTTATTTCAGTAAATACAGAATCTAAATATATAGCTAGATAAGTGTTATAATATATATAGATAGATCAGTATTTTATTTATTTTACCTTAAGCTTACCCTTAAATACTATGTATTGTGCTTACGCACTTACCTACAACTTCAATACTTATGTTTGCGTATTCGCAGTACCTACGTTTCAGATCCTTTATTTACCTGAATTACATTCTATTAAGGCCTAATGGATAGACTCAATATAATTTATAATTGATGTCGTTCAATCATAGTAAGAAACAACGATATGCAGTGTAGTTCTATAAGCTTACGTTAGAAAGGTAGAAATAACGGTGAACGTGACCTTCAAAGATTAGTATTCCCGAAAATCATTTTAGTGCGTTCCAACTTTCAAGATGTTATGGAAAGTGAGCATGAGTTCATCAACCGCATATCGTTCGAGGATGAAGGTCTATGGGAAAATAGACCTAGAAAAAGGAGGCGCCAATCGGTCGTCATGAGCACCAGGTTCGACATATTTTCCGCGAATTGTGTGGATGGATACCATGTGAAAAGAAAGTTTATGATAGTCAGCAGCCTAGTAGCTGAAGTTGATTCCTCCAATTTTTTGAGCTTTGTATGGGAGAGTGGTTGTAAAGTGATTGTGAGGTTCGACAAGAAGAAATTAAAAAGTTATAATTGGCTTAGTAATTCACAAGTCTTCGAGTATTTTGTGAGTGAATTTTTCATTTTGAAGAAGATTATTACTGATAAATACTACACGCAGCTTGTGTTATATTTAAGAAACACAATGGAAAGGAAATCAAGGACACTCACGCACTACCAGTACCACGACTTTCCAGATCGCAACGCCCCTTTCAACTCTACTCAGTTTATCTACTTTTTGAAGATAGTAAACAAAGAACAAGGCTACGGCACAATAAGAACAGATTGCAAAAAGCGTGCAGTCAGTCCAATAATGATCCATAGCATAGATTGCTTCGAAAGAGCGGTGTCGGTCTGTGTGTTAGATAACTGTTTGGACCAATTGATAAAGAAGAGTACATATTCATTAACAAGACCTTGCTGCATAGCATATGCACGTTAGATTCAGGAAGGAAAAAATCTAAAGACAGTGACCTCGAAAATATTACTTTCAGAAGTCGCGTTAGGAAATATTGCTCGCTTTTTAAACGCATGTCTGTTCCCTGAGTGTATCGAAAAAGATAGGGTTGGTACCATCGTCAAAATAAGACATTTTAGTGTTAGTGCTTATATAGGTATAAGGCTGGTGTTATAGAATAAATGAGAACTAACATTAAACTATAATGTATAAGCTTTAATTATGTCATAAATTTTTTTTAAGCGACATATGTGTGTAATTCATCCTACCTAAATAATACCATTTAAGTAGTAAGTAGGCTACACTAATCACAATGATTTTACCGCAATGATATTCGCGTGCATCATAAGCACGCAGGAACAAACGGATAACATATAATAGGATCGGTTTCCAGACATGTGTTGAATATATATTTTTTTGCGTCCTTACGCATTTTATAAACACAACTCTCAATGCACCTGACAATCAATTACTATTCTTATATGCAAACATAAATCCTGTATAATTGAATTGGCCTACTGCCAAAGTTAAGGGAGCAATATTTTTATTGTATACGTTTCAACCCTATTTGATAACTCACAGTATTATAAAGCAGTTATATAGTAAACTGTATTGAGACTGCAAGCAGATTCCCTTTTATTGATGTACCAGTTTATTGCTTCATAATATTTAAAACAACTGTCTTATTATATTTAACGAGTTTTCTTTGTACGGAAGATACTTGAAACTCCGAGCAAAAACATTTAGACATCTAAATACATCGCAGATTCGTATTATGATATTAATATTTTTATGGTGGCATCCATCATTGTAAAACGATGTTATCTGTCTCATTGAAAAAGAAATGTAAATATCAAAGGCAAGCTTTCCGAAAACAGTTTTTATGATCGGTATCGAGTTTTCTTTTCCGTACCTCCGTTTTTGTTTACTTAGATGGAGGGTGTTGGAAAAATCTATTTTAAAAAACTCAAGTAAGTTGTCATTTAGGTATTTCAATACAAGTACGCATGGTATGACTGGTGATGTCGGCAATGCCATAAATAGTCAATTGAAACTTATTGCTAACCGCAGAGATTGTGGAAAATTGTGCCAATGGCGTCATGAACAATGTTATCAGCAAACCGCATGAAGAAGTACTTACTGAAAACATGACGAATAATTTATCAAGCTACGGTTTTATAGATCGGTTACTGACGAAAGTAATAGGGTGATTAATTATAATAGAGTAGTATTCGCCAGAGGTATGTACAACGAACCTACAGGCCGCTGACGTTACCTACGCGTAGCCGCGCCCTTTGGCTTGACGAAATGACTGCAGAGGTGTGGCTGAATGTTGTCACATCACCGCTAGAGTTTTGAATAGTTGTCAGGGTTTTATAAGTGTGCGTGCGACGATTTTGAGAGCGCGGAGAAACTGAATTAGATGCTAATTTGCTGACCATGTTCAGCAACTTTTTAGGTTTATACTAACAGCATATTCTAGTCAACACATGTTAGTGCATTTCGATATTAGAACGAAAATGTCACGTGAATTTCGTTATCACGTTGCAACACTTGGTTACATCACAAGTTACGCAATCTTATAAATTAACGTAACGCGCAAAATAGACGTTTGGATATTGTTCTATTGCTTCACATGACCAAGTTTTCGTTTGAAAATAAATGTCCTTTTGGAGTAACGGTAATACATTCGCTGAAAATGATTTTATTGGTAACATTTTTGGGTAAAGTTTTTTTTTTTAATTTTGAGCTCTAATTCTTTGTAAATTTTAATTTGAAAACTATGCCTATTTAGGTAAATTATGCGGCGTCGGCGTGCCCTCCAATCACGCCGTTGCATGCAAGAAAAAAGGAATAGGTAGTGGGGGGAAAGGCAGGGTTCTTTTTTAAGATAGGCAAAACCACCAAAACTGATTTATATAATAAAAAAAATGGAAAATAGGCAGTAAGGTATGATGATCGGAGTCGGAATAGAATGACAGTATAGAATGTTGTCAATTTCAAGAAACAAATAACAAAAAGTAAAAATAGACAAAAAGATGATATAAACAAGTTGAACATAAAAAAAAAGATTGACAATTAAAACTTTTGTAAAAATGTATCGCTTATTAATATAACAAAGAGCGAGCGTCGGTGGCGTAACGGCTCCTGTCTGGGATATCGTGGTTCGAATCTTGCCACGCAACAATACGTTTTAGAATTCATATGTACGTTTATCCGACGCGCTTACGGTGAAGGAAAACATCTTGAGGAAACCTGCACACGCCTGCGAGGAAACTCGAAGAGCCCTAATCAAGAGTAGGCTCGAGCTCCTCGTTGGGGACGTATACGAGCTGATATGATGATTAATATAACATAAAAGATGATAATAAACTTTTAACAAACCTTAACATTAAACAGAGATCCATTGAGCAGGCCTAGACAGAGAGAGACGTAGGAGATCAAGGCGAGGGTAAAGCAGAAGACAGCAAAACGCGTGATGTCAGGCGGCTGGCCAGTCAACCAGTACGTGATGCAGGCGTAGCACAGCGTGCAGACTGTCTGCGTGGGCAGCGCAGAGACGAGGGAAGCAGCGAAGTAGGCACCCGTCATGTACCACCGGTTGAAGTGCTCCCGTCTGATGAGGGGGATTTGTTGTGGAACTGAAAAATCGTATTTTTTTAATTTTTTTTTCATAAAAATTTGAGTGCGTTTGACTATATCTCACCTGATGGTAAGTGACGATGTAGTCGAGGATGGTACACGCAAGCTTAAATAATGCCTAAGGAAAAGGAGGTTAGGTTCTATTTTTTGTACCTATTGTGATAGCAAAAAATTATAATTTGAAATTTTGATGGGAATAATTTATCTCACGCTAATAGTAAAAAAAAACTAAGAAATAATAGGTATGTACGTAGCGCCTAAACTAATGGACTGATTTTGATACAATTCGAGTTTGGAAAACGTTATTTGAATATCTCCAGACATTTTTAGGGGTTCTGTAGTCAACGAGGAACCCTTATAGTTTCGCCATGTCTGTTTGTCTGTCCGTCTCTGCTGTAATTTGGCATGGATATTCATATTAATGACGCTGATTTATTCGGTGCTTTTCTATTGATATTCTTTGTACGAGGTATGTACTGCACTAGAAACTATGGTAAACATGGTGTGGTAAAATAAGTAGTGTGACAAACGAGAAAAACAATTCCTGTTTGTCATACTTGTGTGATAATCTGGTGTGACTACGAGTCGGCAACGGATTTTTTTTGGGATACCCCCCCAACATATGTACATGTAAGAGGGGATGAAGTTTTTTTGTTGACGTACCTACCCTATCGTGTGTGATATAGTTGAATAGGTCTTTAAAAACGACTACAACCATTTTTAGATTTAGGGATTGTTTTGCGTAAACATTAAGCTTTAAAGTGCAAATTTTTGTTAGAGTTAAATTATTTTTATACCCCCCCCCCCTCGTACCAGCTGAACCGGTATTTCGGGACATTAAAAAAAAAAGAAATAGTAGGACATACAATAAATTTAAAAGGAAAACTGTCAGGGTTAAGTAGACTTTCTTAGTTTAGGAGTAATAGTCGACCAACTTAATATGTGTAGTTGGATTTGTAAAAAGTTCACAGAATTTCCATACAAAATGTTCTATTACCAACTGCAAATATATACATAAATAGTACATTTTTTTTAAGACTATGGAACTCTACTTTGCGTTAGTCCGACTCGCACTTGAATGAAAGGCAGACAATAGGTAATTTAGGAAGTGGGTACTTCGGGTAGGTGTGACAAAAGAAGAAATGAATTAAAGATATGAATTTATATAAAATTAATTCAAGATTATTTATTTAATTATATTTGAAAGGTGTGTGTTGGTGCACAGTCAAACAAGGCAGGAGCCGAGAAAGAACTAACGTATATCGGAGCCAGCCTCACAAAACAAAGGATTATTAATATGAAGTTAATATAAACAAATTGCGTAAAAGAGAAAGACTACCTGTAGTTAGAAAGAGAGCGCATTTATTTTTGTATATTCCAACACAGAGTAAATATACATAGTAGAGTTGACAGTAAGGAGGTAAAGTACTTACAGGTGATTGAGACAGCACTAAAAGCAGTGAACATGAGAAACATAAGACTGAAGAATAGGTAGTTGTAGTTGTCCCTGACGTGGCTCGCATCCTGGCCAATGTCATAGAACAGACATCCGACGAATAAGGCCATGGCACAGTGGATGCCAGTTATCATTATAGTAAAAGACGGATTCCGCCAAATCGACTGCAAAAAAGTGAATGTATTTATTAGTTTCTCTGCGTGATCGAATCAGAAACGAGGAGATCCGTAGGAGAACCAAAGTAACCGACATAGCTCTCAGAATTGCTAAACTTAAGTGGCAGTGGGCGGGGCACATTGCTCGTAGATCAGATGGCCGTTGGGACAGTTAAGTTATCGAGTGGCGACCACGCACCGGAAAAAGTAGTGTAGGCAGGATTCCCACGCGGTGGACCGATGACCTGGTGAAGGTCGCGGGAAGCCGCTGGATGCGGGCAGCGCAGAACCGGTCGTCGTGGAAATCCTTGGGGGAGGCCTTTGTTCAGCAGTGGACGTCCTTCGGCTGATATGATGATGATGATGTCATCGGTACATCGAGGGGATAGCTAGCCAACGCTGCGTCTTCCGTTGCGGGAAGCCGCTGGATGCGATCAGCGCAGGACAGGTCGTTGTAGAAATCCTTGAGGGAGACCTTTGTTAAGCAGTGGACGTCTTTCGGCTGATATGATGATGATAATCTTAGATTAAACGAACACCGGTTAGGTTTGTCAGATGTCAGTTTCTGCCTGCTAGGCCCAGTGTCGTGGGTTCGGCAAACATTCGTGTGATCAACAAGTTTGTTTGCTGTATGTCTGGTTGTTTAATATCCACTCCGATGGCGCGCCATTTTGGCAGATTATGCGGATCTGTCTTCTACCATTATCGGGCGGGGCGGGAATTTGACGCTTACGTCAAACGCCTGAATCTGCACGGATCCCTTTACGCGGGAAGCGACTCACTTCATACCTGAGTATGGAGCGAAAACTATCGCTGCGTCTGTCTAACGTTTGCTAAAGCTCCTTGATAAGACAAGGATAGAGTTAGGAATGAGTGCAATTGCCAGGGGAGTGGATATACATATAAGTATATATTTAAATTTGTATACATAAGTATGTATAACAGACTCTGGCTCCCATACCGCATGGAATCCTAGTTTAGGGCAAGATCACCTTGCGATTAACAAAAAGTATGTAAGGCCCGCACTCGGCCCTTGTGGTCGACTAAGGCCCGATCGCCCTAATTCAGGGTAGGCTCGAGCCCCTCGGTGGGGACGTATATAAGCTAATATCATGATTTAAGGCCGAAAAAGGTCAATGCCAAATGTTGAAATGAATTAATAAAAAAAAATAATTGCGGAGGATATTTCATAAGTGCCTTTGAAAGGATCTAATCTAATAAAATCCTTACTAATATATTATAAATGTGAAAATGTGTTAGTTTGTTTGTTTGTTACCTTTTTATCGCTTCAACGCCTTGACCAATCTTTATGAAATTTGGCATGCAGGTAGCCTGTGTCACGGGGAAGGAAATAGGCTACTTTTTATCCCGGGAAAATAGCATAATTCTAATGCAGTTCCTTAGGGAACTAAAAAAATACTCGATTTTTGTGATTGTTTGCACAGAGATGGTTGAGTAGGTGGGAAACGACATAATTTACTAATCACCCTTAAAGACAGTCATAAAAACGATGTCCACGCGGGCGGAGCCGCGGGAAAAGCTAGTATTTAATAAACGATTTGCGAACTTACCAATAGAGATCTTTTTGTTAACGTGGTAAATTGTTTCCAAAATGACGTTGAGTACGTAGATTTAATTTTTAGTAGGATTTTATTGGTAGGGTCGTCGCTCGGAGGGGGCAGACTGGTTAATGTCACGTCGCATTTGTACACTAAACTTAAATTACCTTTATCTGTAAATAAAAAAAGAATTATTTAAAAGCAAAAAAAAAACATTCACAAAATGCATGGCTTTAAAGTATTGGAAAGTAGCGACGCATTGGAAACTTTGGTCGCAGGGATCTCGATTTTCTTAGCAACTACAAAACGTATATGTATAAGTGATATTTTGTAACTTGATTCTTCCTTTATATGACTTAATTTTGTTAGTTGCAGAAACACGATTAGTTTACTTTTTATAACAGAAAAAAATATATCGAAAAAACCTCTTTTAAAACAGATATTTGCATTTTACAGGCAAACCAGACCGATTGAGTAATCTCTAAATTTTCTTCGTCGATTAGTCTAAATACCTACATAATTCAACAGTTGGATTTTTTTTTTTAGTTTTTATTAAAAAAAAAACCTTGAAAAAGTGTGGTTATTTTCTTTACTAGGTATTTAAACGTAAAGAAAAAGACAGAGATAACTGTTCTAATCAATTCCTCGCCTTAAGATGCAATGTCAGAGCAAAGTATATATGTATTATTAGTACTAACATACAGTATGGACACTAGATTCCGACCTCACCCCCTCGTCACTCAGATTGATACAGATCTAGATTGGGTGCCGACTGCTACAATTTTTCTTAAGTTAAGTGCATGGAGGAGGAGGCATAGTGAATTGAGAGCACATACCTATATTCCATTGCAGATTACTCCAATATACTGACTAGACGGCTGACTTTCTAGAATGGGTCCCGACTGCTACAATTTTTCTTAAGTTAAGTGCAATCGGGTATGACGACTTTCTTGTTTTAGGGTTTTTAATTTCCAAATTACACAGAAACGCAGTCGGGTTTTTTAGTTTTTTAAATTACCGTTTTTTTTGAAATGTCATTTCTGGCCCGTTGTATGAAGTGTCCAGGGTGTGGTCAGAGTGCGCTAGGCCTCTCATCGCGACAGCTACACAAATTTAACCGTTTTATTTTTATGTTGTTTAATAACATTCACTTAAAACAAAAATTGGCTTAAACTTTTTCTTCCCAAGGCCGGGAAGGTTAGACCACAGTCCACTCACGGGGACCAAGTCCGGGTTGGTAGAGATTGTACGGTTGGTGCAAACCCCTCAGTCAGCAGTTTTCGAGCCGCCTATAAGGTATCTGACACGCACGACTTATTTGTAACGACTGCAGCAAGTAAGTCGTCGTGGAAATCCTTGGGGGAGGCCTTTGTCTAGTAGAGGACATCTTTCGGATGATATGATGATTTTTGGATTAATTTTACGATATTTACTGACTCCGGCAGTTCGTTTGTGACTATTTGCGTAACAAATTAAGGCGCTACTACATAGGTGTAAACGTGCCTTGCGAAGCTACAAACTGAGCTAATTAGCTCAGTGTAATTTGCGTGGTTAGGTTGATCACGCACGGTAACTGACCTGAACCAGTGTCATTGCATCGATGGGTTTGACTGTTTGTGGCAGTGCCGGTGTTAGCACTACCAGCGCCTAGGGCGAGATATCTACGGCGCCCCCTATCTGCCATTCATCAAACCCATACGAAAAAAATGCAAAGGATATAACACAATAACCATTTATTTAAAAAAAAAACAAATAAAATTTTACTTTTCTAGCTTTTCTATCGGCGAAATCTTTTACTAGGATACCATAAGTCTATGTTTTCCGCAATTTCATTCTCGATTGACGAAGTTGCCAAGTTTGTCAATATAGATTGAGATATTGTCGATCGCAGATACGTTTTATCAGCTTTAGTTCAGAAAAACTCCTTTTCCCACTAGCAACCGTTACAGGAATAGCGATCAATACTAGCAATGATGTCCATACATTTGGATACAGTACTTTTAAGTTGCAATTCTTCTAATATTATGAATATGAAAATGTGTTTGTTTGTTACCATTTTTCGCTTCAATACCTCAACCAATCTTGATGAAATTTGGCATGCAGGTAGCCTGTGTCTTTTGAAAGGACATAAGTAGGCTACTTTTTATCCCGTGAAAATAGAAAAATCCGATTCAGTTTCTGAGGGAACTGAAAAAATACTCAGTTTTAGTTAATTTCTTTAGCATCGCAACGGAACAATAAATTGCTTTGATTTTTTGCAAAGAGATGAATGGGGAGGTGAAAAATTACATTAAATAACCTAACATAGTTCCCGAGGGATATGGGGAAAACTCATTTCCATGCTCGCGCACGTAGGTGTCACAACGGAGCAACGGATTAAAGTGATTTTTTATAAAGAATTGATTGAGGGGAAGGGAATAAACATAGACTGCTAATCAGAATAACCCGATATAGTTCCAGCCTGAGGGATCTGGAGAAAACTCATATCCATACCGCGAGCCGCTCATACAACAGTCATAAAAACGATGTCCATGCGGGTGAAGCCGCCGGCAAAAGCTAGTCTTTGATAAAATTTAAAATAAAGACAGGAGGAACCACATTCTGATCAGGAAAAAAAGATTTTAGATTTATGAGTTTATCACACAATATACAACCAGCTTTATCTAATTAAAAGTTTACAGTAATTAAATTGGAAATCACCACAAAGTTTGAGTTCTGGTTTTTCCGGAATATTTTTATGGTTCTATGCCTCAAAAGGTTAAAACGGAACCATTATAATATAGCATCACTCGGGCGGGAGGAAAATAACAATATTTTTAAATAGAGTTTTGCAAACTATATTGTTCCACAATATCAAATGAAAAGGACTTATTGTGAGAATCTGAAATATTGTTTTTATAATTTAAAGGTAAATAAATTTTGGCAAAGATTTAAAGTTATTTAAGAAAAAAGTCAAAAATTGACCATATTTATTTTAACTGTTCGAATAGAGTACTAGCCACATGAGAAACTTGAACATCAGCTTTCTGAGTTTCAATAGCTAAAGTTATTAAACCGCCATGAATTGCACTAATTTGATATAACACCGCTTATTGTTGCTTTCCAACTGAACTTTTTCATTTTCGTAGTGTTATGATCACAAGTGCTCGTTTAGAATATTCCATCGATGAACAGAAGCTGAAAACAATGTGAACAATCTCTGAAGACCCCAAATAAAGTGACTGATTTTACGGACGACTTAGCGGCATCGCATATTAAGAGTACTAGGAGACTGTAGCTGTGACCGCAACACGGTAATTAATAAGCTAAGGGATATAATGGTATGGAATTGATAGAATGAAATTTGAAATTTGGAATCCTTGGGAGAGACCTTTGTCCAGCAGTGGACGTCTTTCGGCTGAAATGAGAATGGAATTTACGAGTAAGTAGGGCTCGATTAGAGAGCGAGCGGGCGCCCCTTTATATCTGGCGCCCTACCCTAACACCGCTACTGTGGCTTCGCAAGGCACGTTAACACTTATGTAGTAGCGCCATAATTTGTTACGCAAATAGTCAATACCGCTTTATAACTTTATTAATAACGAAAAGTATTTTTAATACAGTTGCTCGAAAAGTGGTCCTTCATGTGCCAGTCAAGTGTGCAAATTTATTTTACCGCACACGTGCTTTAACTTTACCACTTTTTTATTTCTAGACCACATTCTAAGCTTTGGCTGTCAATATTTTCAGTCTACTAGGCCTAATTTCACTAACTTGCTTAATTTCAAGTTCAATTTAGCATACACGCCTCTGGCACGCTAGTAATAATAGGTTATTTTTGCCTATAGTTAATTATGGTTATCGTTGGGGCAACCAAATTCGCGCCATTTACAGTGTCAGTGGTACATGTTTGTTCGTGAAAAGTGATTTACAATGCAATTTATGATTTTACCTGTTTTCTCACAGCTGTATTGAAAAACGTCGTATGATACATGGGCGTTAAAGGTAAATGACAAACTCGAGACGATGGTAAACCCTCGTCGTCTACGGCTTGGGCTTACAAAGTTACTGGTTTGTTATTTGCCTTTTTACTACCCTTGTATCATAAATAACTATTAGCCTACCTACCTTGAAGCCTAAGCAAATTATATATATTAGTACTAAAATACAGTATGGACACTCCCTGCTGCTCTCTAAATTGCGACCTCACCCCCTCGTCACTCAGATTGATACAGATTGGTTACAGTTTGGTTGTCGAACGTATAATTTCGCCGCCATTTTGTTTGTTCCGTTATTCCTTTTTTGAAATGTCATTTCTGGCCCGTTGTATGAAGTGTCCAGGATGTGGCCTAAGCCTATGGATTGACGTAATTTTGTCTAAAATCTGTAAATACTCGTATGTTTGAACTTCTTGAACGTCTTCAATTTATTTCTAAGCTAATATATATAGCTGGTATAAAATTTAAAAATACCTTCTAATGCATCAGTCTCTTGAGGTATATTATTTATCCACTGAATTTTTTTTCCGTTCTGGGAATTTTCCACTAGGACATCTGGGTGTATACCGCATTCTTCGATGACTGTAATTAAAAAAAATTAAAAACTTTTTTAATTATTTTTTTTGCTAACTGATATATTTTTTTCTTATCTGTACTTCCTGTCTTGTCATTTAATGACTTTTTTTGCTGATCCTCCGCAGCCAGCGCTGGCTTCCATAATAGGAACCAGCGTTGACTGCGGAGTACTCGCCTCTACGTCATCATCATATCAGCTCATATACGTCCTCACCGAGGGGCTCAAGCCTACCCTGAATTAAGGAGATCGGGCCTTAGTCGACCACGTGATGAGCCCAGTGCGGGTTGGTCGACTTCACACATAACCTTCGATTTTCTTCGCAGGCGTGTGTAGGTTTCCTCGCGATTTTTTCCTTCACCGCAAGAGCGTCGGATAAACGTACATATGAAATAAAAATTCGAAAACACATTGGTACGAGGCAGGACTCGAAACACGACCTCCTGGACGGAAGGTAGCGGTCCTATCCATTACGCCACCGACGCTCTCCTACGTCATCTTTTTTTTTATTTATTTTTATTCAACATCTCACCTGGTGGTAAGTGACGATGTTGCCGAAGATGGAAGCGGGCTTACCAAGATTCCCCAAATGGGGAACTGGCTATCTTATCTTCATGCCGGAACACACCAATGATATCAACATTGATATTTGGCGGCAAGACTTAGATAAAATGGTGGTAGCTAGCCAGGCGGGCTTAGAAAATGCCCTACCACCAACCAAACCGGGTTTTACAATTGACCCCGCCGGGAATCGAACCCGCGACCTCCTGTGTAAAGCCAGTAAACTTTGCCTCTGAGCTACGGAGGTGGTTGAAGCTGGATTAAAAACTCAGGAAGACATAAAACAGCTGACTGTCGGTGGCTGATCGGCCGGATTCCAACACTGAGTATTTGCGTAACTGGCGTAGCTGCAGAGGCACTTTCTAACCTTTTCATTCCTTGAAATAAGATTTAAAGTTCTAGATGAAAGTGAAAATGAACATTGGAAGATTCAATATTCAATAGATTCAAAATATTTTTATTCAAAATAGGTGCAAATTACACTCTTTCTGATAGTCATAAAATAATAATAACAATGTCATTTTTGAAGAATCAAGAAATAAACAATAATTAGTTAATAACGTCAAAATTAAATCCTTGGTATATCAACCAGTTTATGTCATTAGAACATGAAAACAATATGACACGAAAAGTTATACAAAAAAACATTGAATGCATTTAACAAGAGTAGGCCAGTTCCCACGGACAGCACCCGGTCACGAGTATAACGCGAGAGTCAGCTATCGCTCCCATCAAAACCATATTAGAGGGAAAGGAACGACCCGGCTGCCGATGCGCCACCATCCGCGCACGAACATTTAAGCGAGCATGCACCACTCCTATCAATGCTAAGATAAAAATATTTATTAAAAGAAGTACTAGACTTGTCATGTCTCATCGCTTCCACATCAATTCTTAGGTGGGTCATCATTTTATTACTATTAAACAAGATTAGTAGTGTTGATAGAAGAAACACTGTCTACCCATACATTTTTGTCATTTAAATATTCGGATGTCTTATAATAACTTACGGAAGTCCGCAATGTCATGGTACGGTGGGCAACAAAAGTCCACTTCTTTGAGGAAGGACCGCAGCATCGTGACTGGTCCCATGTACGCGCACCGACCGCCCACCACCGCGTATAGCCTGTCAACCAAGTCCAGAAGAGCTACCGACGGCTGGTGGATGGTGATGACCACAGTCCGACCCTGGCGCGCCAGCAGGTGGAGCAGGTACATTATCTGATAGGATATTGAGCTGTCGAGGCCACTGAAAATATAACGTGGTCGTTATGTAGTTATTAATATGAATCAGCACTCACACAAGCACAACAATACTGAAAAGCGGCAATCCTTATATCGCGCCATATTAATATTTATTTTCTAAAACAAACACACACACACAAACACAAAAGTCGATGTATCCAAACAAAATGCAGGTGTGCAAATATATATCTCTTAATGCTTTATGACATTATAAAGTCAGCAGTAATTTTAAAAAAAACGGCCAAGTGCGAGTCGGAATCGCGTAAAGCAGGGTTCCGTAGTATTTTCAAAAAATAAATGTATATTTTAAAAACAAACTCACATTTGCAGTTGGTAATAAAACATTTTGTATGGAAAATCTATGAAATTTTTACAAATCCCTGCACATTTTAAGTTGGTCGACTACTACTCCTAAACTAAGAAAGCTTACTTTGTTATCATTACTTTTCTTTTAAATTGATTATATTATATCGTACTATTAATTTTTTTTTCAGAAGTCCTAAAAAGCGGTATAGCCGGTAGGGGGACACTTGACTGTAACAAATATTAGCACTTTAAAACTTAATATTTCGCAAACCAAACCCTTCATCAAAAAACAGTTTTAGTAAACCCCTTAGTACTTTTGAAAGACCTATTAAACAATACCATAGACATATCATCGTCACCGAAAAAAATAACCCCCTCTTTAAATGTAGGGAAGGTAGGTACCCTTATTTTTTTTTCAAAATTTTATTGTACAACTTTGTCGGCGTGATTAATATGTACAGCCATACCGAATTACAGCTTTCTACCTACTAATAGATTCTGAACCAAGCCACGGACAGACAGACAGACAGACATGGCGAAACTATAAGGGTTCCTTGTTGACTAGGGAACCCTAAAAATGTGTCAATATATTATTAATATAACACATTCCTTTAGACAATAAAAACAGCTGTCCATTAACCACTTAAAGTTAAATTAAATACATAATATAATAAGGTTATTTTCTTTATAAATGTAAAGTAGGTAGGTATGCTCTTTCATATTAGGCTCTAGTTTGTAGTAAGAATGTTAAAAAACACATTCTCCTCGTTAAAATTGGAGCCAAAATCGCAAAAAACATTTTTTTTTAATTTAGTCATGTCCGCCCGTTTGTCCCAGTCAATTTCTCTGCCACTATTGAACCTATATTAAAAGGTTTAATATATTTATTAATTTAATAATGGCTATTAAGTATAATATGAATTTGTCATTGTAATCGGTATGAAATATATAAAGCTTTATTATTATTAAACCTATAGTGATCAAATTTAGAACACAGATGCAGAATCTTGATCCGAAATGGAAAATGAAGTCTATATACCTATGTAAAAACAATTCTGGGTGCCTATATCCCCTTATGGATCCCCTACTTCAATTAAGGATTTTTTATAGAAAAACCAAGGACGTTTTAATAATAGCCGGACCTATCGAGAACAAGCGACTGAAGTATCCCTATTGTCCCTATTGTACCCACTCGATCGTAGGTACGAGCCCGCACGCACACATTCAAACTATAATACACCCATGGGCCGTCATTACGCAGCGAACCTTTCACAAAAGAACACATGTACGTATCGTGAAATAATATTTATTATGCCGACTTGCGTATTGAAACGCTGTAAAACCAGATTCGAGCGTGAGAATAAACATCAGGGGATCACATTCCATTCGTTAGTATATAATTTTTTCACTTATTTTTCTATATTTAACGCGTTAAAATTTGTAAACATTGGAACAAAAAACCCCAACCAAACAACTGGTGTTGCCACTAATTTCAGAAACAAATTACCTGAAATTGTGGGAGATTGTGTTGACCAGTTAATTATTTACTTTAAATTCTTTCGTTTATCAAAGTATGTCCTCTTGACTGGCTGACCAAAACGTATCGTTGTCAGAATTGAAAAAAGTTGCCGCCATTTCAGATTTGCTTCAGATATCGATTTTCAAAGCAATCATTTCTGTAACTTTGTGGTTACAGAAATGATTGCTTTCAAAATCGATATCTGAAGGTATCTGATCTCGAATCCGTTGACAGAAGTGAAAAAAGTGGCTGCCATTCTGATATTTTTGGTTACCAGTCCGATTGCTTTCAAAATCGATATCTGAAGGTCCTTGAGATCTATGATTTCGAAACCAATGTCTTAATTCGAAAAGTGACCGCCATTTTAAACTTTTTAGTTATTGAAACAATTGCTTTCAAAACTGATATGAGTACTTAGTTTCGTTATTGAATAAACGTACCTACATATAAAATCGTAATTAGAAAACACATTTTCGGACGGATGTAGCGGCCCTATCCGTTACGCCACTGGCGAGTTACAGCTATGTACTTTGTCTTCAGCTCACGGTGACAATCGACGATACATGATCACTAACAATACTATCGATGTCCGCCGAGGGGAGATGTGAATGTCACATCTTTACGTTAGTAATAATAGGTCATCTTTGTTTATGAATAGTATAGAAAATGGGGAAATTTATGTTAAAAGGGCAACCCTCTATTCACTCATACATTCTTAGGCCGCCGCCATTACTATATTTCAGCTGATTCTTAAACGATAATCCCTCCGTCTTTTTTTCTTCTTCCGAGAAAAAAACAAATTGTTTTGTAATTAATAGGATATGAGTAATAGGATATGAGGAGTGATTTTGATTTCCTCGTCCTTTATTCACTAGTTGCATACCATACTATTTTTCTCTTGTTCTGTGTTTTAAAATATATTTAATACACAGAACAAGAGAAACATATAGTATAATAAGCAACTAGTGAATAAAGGACGGATTTAAATAGAGGGTCATAGATGAATCACGAGGAAGTGAAGGGCTCTAACGATTGAATCACGACCGCAGGGAGTGATTCAAGTATTAGAACCCTGAGCAACGCGAGTGATTCATGGCCCTCGATATAAATCAGTTTTATTCAAGAGTTGCATACTATACTTTATACCATAACTCCGAGAAAAATAAACATAGACATTTATTAAGAAAAAGGTAATGTTAAATTAATTAAAATTGGAACAATTACTAAAATAAAAGAGTAAATTTCTTTGTGTTCGTACAACTTATAAGAAATATTCAAAATAGCGCCAATTTACTAATGAAATGACAGCAAAGAACACAAACAGTGTTTATTCTAAACTCCTTTTCGAAAATATCGAACAATCACAGATAACGCCAGTAATATATAAGTCATTGCGAACAATCAAATCTCGAGGAATTATTTGCACAAGGAGTTTGTATGTCAAATATTCTTTGGATTAGGTGTTTGTATCGAGTATTTTTTGCGCAAGGAGTCTGTATAGCTGAGATGCGAAGTCGAATATTATATTGGTGTGTTCTAAATTCAAACAACAAAATAGTGATTAGAAGAGCTTTCTATTCACTGTTTTCAGTGAATAAAATAAGCTTTTTAGAGGAGCAATAGTATGAATATTCTAATGCACCCTTTTTTTCTAGTTCTAGATACCCATAGAACTGCTGCAATTTTAATAAAAACATTATGATAATTTATGAACTTCTTAACGAAACAATATAAAATGATTTTGTTTTCTTGCTTGTTGAAAATTCTTCTTATTTTATTTATAATGAATTAAAAACCACAATTTTCGCACGATTCGTCCGCAGCGATTGACGTAACAGCCACGTTGCAGTACGTGCTGACAAGAACTTTATTTCCAAGCTATTTCGTTCGATGTTTGAAACATCGTGAATCGAGTTACTAATTTTAGAGACGGAGCCAGCACCAATTGACCAAGCGAGCGCAAAGCATCTACGTTTCAGCACAGTATGATAAAGAGTACTAGTTTCAGCTTCCTGTCGTATGTCCGGATGTCAGGTGGATGTCCGGCTGTTCTTCTCTACAGGTCGCATTTCTCAACTGATTCTCGTAAAATTTTGTAATAATTGTATGTATTTTTGGTCGATTAAATTTGTTTGAAACATCGTGAATCGAGTTGCTAATTTTAGGGACGAAGGAGCCTTAAATGCACTCTTATATTATTGTTTCACCATGTCTGTCTGTCTGTCCGTGATTTCGCATAGGTATACATATCAATGACATCGACAAAGTCCTAAAATAAAATCTTGAAAAAAAAAATATTTTTTTAAGTTACTTTCATGTAAAGAGGGGATGATTTTTTTTGTTGACTATCGTGTATCGTTGAATAGGTCTTTCAAACAACTGATAAAACCATTTTTCGATTTAGAGATCCGTATGTAAAATATTAAACTTTAAAGTGCATATTTTTGTTGGAGTTAAATGTGAACCCTATCAGGTAAACGACCCCTAGCTAACAGGTAAACCTCTATTTCAGGACACCTGAATTTTCTTTAAAATAGTATTACATATAATAATTTTTAAAGGAAAACTATCACGGCTAAGTAGATTATCTTAGTTTAGGCAAAGTATATATATTAGTGCCAACATACAGTATGGACACTCCCTGCCGCTCTCTAGATTGCGACCTCACCCCCTCGTCACCCATATCGATACAGATTGGTTACAGTTTGGTTGTCAAACGTATAGGATTTCGCCGCCATTTTGCTTGTTCCGTCATTCGTTTTTTGAAACTTCATTTCTGGACCGTTGTATGAAGTGTCCAGGGTGTGCTTTAGGAGTAATTGTCGACCAACTTAAGATGTGCAGTTGGATTTGTATAAAGTACATAAATTTTCAATACAAAATGTTCTCTTACCAACTGCAAAAATAATTTTGTTTTTAAAAATATACATTCATTTTTTGCAAAGACTAAGGAATCCTACTTAGCATGAGTCCGGCTCGCACTTGGCCAGTTTTTTTTGAACAAATTTCTCTATCTCTTATAGTTTCTGATTGGTCCTCACTAGACCAACTCGATGGCTCATCAGGCATTATTTGAGTTTAGGTTATCAACAGTCAAACGCACTTTGATTCAGTTATTATAAAAATTTGGGCGGGGCACATAGCTCGCAGAACAGATAGCCGTTGGGGCAGTAAAGTTATCGAGTAGCAACCGCGCACCGGAAAAAGTTGCGAAGGCGAGCCTCCCACTCGGTGGACAGATGACCTGGTAAAAGTCGCTGGATGCGGACAGCACAGGACCGGTAGTCAGTGGACGAACGACCTTCGCGGCTGTTATAATGAATTACATACTCCTGCCTGTGCGATGCAGACTCGCCAAGTCAGGTAAGCTGACACATGTGCTGGGACCGGCAATTTATAACAAAATACCGGTAGAAATCACTGAAGCTCCCTCATTAATGACTTTTAAGACGAAACTCAGACGCTGGCTTATCGAGCACACCTTCTACAGTTTACGTGACTTCTTAAATTTACACAACGTGTAACTATTTTCAGTTTTATCTTTTCGTAATATTTTTATGATTATGTACTTATTATTTTTAATTTTTTACAATTTTATTATTTTATATTCTTATTTTGGATTCATCCTGTAAAATGACGTGTAAAATATTTTTTACCAATAAAGTGATTATGATTATAAAAGTAAATAAAAGTCTGTACCTGGTTGGTTCATCTAGGAACATGACGGAGGGGTCACTGACTAGTTCGAGGCCGATCGCAAGCCGTTTCTTTTGACCCCCCGATAAGTTACCGGCGCGAGTCATGTCCTGCACTGCTTTTCTCAGTCCAAGAGAGGAGATTATCTCTTGTACCTGCAACGTGTAAGGTAGATTTGTCAAAGAAAACATTCAGTAGTTAAATAAATCCAAATATTATAAAATAGGTGGAAAATTAGGGGACAACGAAACCTCGCACTTCAGAATCCACCAGTTTGTTTAAGGTGCAGTGGTACTTAAACAGGTTTTTAGAATTCATTTTTGAAGTAGTTAACAGTAAATTTAAAATGTAGGAAAACATATTGGTATTATTGAAAATAGTTACGAGGGACTATATCGAATGGAAACTCGATTTAATAAAGATGGCCGATAGAATAATTTCGCAAAAGTACCTCTTTTTGAGCCATTTTATCGTCAATTTCGGTTTTATTTGATAATATGATTTATTTACTAAAATAAAACAAGCGTCGGTGGCTCAACCGGTAACGACTCGGTCGTCCTAACCAGAGGTGCCGGGTTCAAATCCGGACGGCCAATGTACCAATGAGTTTTTCGTAACTTACGTACATATACTCTCCGATTGCTTTAACGGTGAAGGAAAACATCGTGAGGAAACCTGCACAACACACCTGCGAAGAAACTCGAAGGTTGTGTGTGAAGTCGACCAACCCGCACTGGGCCCACGTGGTCGACTAAGGCCCGATCGCCCTAATTCAGGGTAGGCTCGAGCCCCTTGGTGGGGACGTATATGAGCTGACATGATGACTAAAATAAAGTTCATAGGTGACTGAAAGAAAAACATCGAATTGATTTTTATTTAAGATAAATATGATGAAAATAAAAACGGAAACATCGAAATAGTGCAAAAGTGTGGTTATTTTCTTCCCTCTTTACACGTAAAGAAAAAGACAAAGACAGATTTTTAAGTACCACTGGGCCTTAAGCTACAGATAGCCACATAACACACACACTCACGCACGCACCCACATTATTTTACCCTTGAGGTTTTAATCCAAGAGCTCAATTCTACTTAGGTATGTTTTTGAAAAAATAATTACAATGTCGTTGAGGAATCTTGGTAAGCCCGCTTTCATCTTCGGCATCATCGTCATTTACAATCAGATGAGATGATTCCAAGAGCTTACAAATTGCGTGTATAAAATAATAATTCTTATTATGTTTGGTTAAGATTATACTTTATTGTATTTCCTATAGATAATTTATCTACAGGTGAAATGATTTCAGGTTATCTTTTAGATAATGGTTTGAATTGGTTTTTGTGGATATACTGTCTTAACACAGTGTACTAATACTAGTAATCTCATGGTTTGGCTTATTGTATGATATCAATATTACAGAATAGTGTGATTTCAGTAAAAAAATGAAGCAAGTTTTATTTGAATTTAGGGCTATTTTATTACATCGATTTACTCTTCATCATATCAGCCGAAAATCGTCCACTGCTGGACAAAGGCCTCCCCAAGGATTTCCACGACGACCGGTCCTGCGCTGCCCGCATCCATCGGCTTCCCATGATCTTCACCAGTTCGTCGGTCCACCGCGTAGGCGGCCTGCCTACGCTAATTTTTCTGGTGCGCGGTCGCCACTCGACAACTTTACTGCCCCAACGGCCATCTGTTCTACGAGCTATGTGCCCTGCCCACTGCCACTTCAGTTTACGATTTACTCTTATCTTTCATCATCTACAAAATTAAAAGTTTTTTTTAATCCGCAATCGGTAAGCTCTTGACATAATACCGAAGATGGAAGCGGGCTTATTAAGATTACCAAACACAATGGGGAACTGGCTCTCCTTTACAGCCGGAATACATCAATGTTAACAGCATTGATGTTTGGCGGCAAGACTTAGATGAGATGGTGGTAGCTAGCCAGGCGGGCTTAAAAAATGCCCTTCCACCAACCAAACAAAGTTAGACTCCGCCGGGAATCGAACCAGCGACCTCCTGATATGAAGCTAATGGAATTAACCATTACGCCATGGAGACGGTTTATTACGGTTCCGTACTCAAAGTATCCTTATCTATTATTAAGACTTCGCTGTCCGTCTATCTGTCCGTCTGTCACTAGGCTGTATTTCATGAACCCTGATAGCTATAATAGTTGATGAGTTACAGATGAGGTTTAACCGCCTCCGTAGCCCAGAGGCAAAGTTTACTGGCTTTGCACAGGAGGTCGCGGGTTAGATTCCCGGCGGGGTCATTTGTAAGACTCGGTTTGGTTAGTTATAGGTCCTTAGACTGGTTGCAGAAACTCTCTTACGCGGATACAGAAAACCTTCTCAAGCCTATTATATAACACGAATCCTCCTAAACCTCTCCCACAAACACACACTCACTCAACACAAAATGACACATAAATACACTCACGCACACACACACTCACACACACAAATACACACACACACACACACACACACACAAATACACACACACACACAACTTATACTATACGCTACTTATTTATATATATATATTTTTTGTTGCATTGATTAAATATTTTAGTACATATTAACATGTTAAATAGTACAGTGTGAACAGTTTCTTCAGTGATTAATAATTATATAGTATTTAAAAATTAAATATGTAGTTAGTTCAACGAGCAGTATCTACGTTGTCTAATCTATTGTTGGTGCCCAAGATACAGGCTGTGCCTAGTTTGGGACCGATATGTACACATACTTTGTAAATAACTGTTTTAAATAAATTATTTGTATTTGTATTTGTATTTTCTAGGCCTGCCTGGCTAGCTACCACCATCTTTTCTAAGTCTTGCCGCCAAATATCAATGTTGATATCATTGGTGTGTTCCGGCACGAAGATAAGATAGCCAGTTTCCCATTACGTTGGGGAATCTTGGTAAGCCCGCTTCCATCTTCGGCAACAGCGTCACTTACCACCAGGTGAGATGTTGTCAAGGGTTTACCAATTGTGAATAAAAAAAATGTATTTCTGTTGCCGCTATAACAACAAATACTAAAAAATTTTATAAAAATGAAAAAATAAGGGGGTCTCCATACAAAAAACTTGTTTTTTTAAACGTAAAGAAACCATCGCCAGCACTATCTAGTGTGATGATACGGAACCCTTTGTACTAGCGCCATCTAGTATGATGGTACGGAACCCTTTGTACTAGCGCCATCTAGTATGATGGTACGGAACCCTTTGTACTAGCGCCATCTAGTATGATGGTACGGAACCCTTTGTACTAGCGCCATCTAGTATGATGGTACGGAACCCTTTGTACTAGCGCCATCTAGTATGATGGTACGGAACCCTTTGTACTAGCGCCATCTAGTATGATGGTACGGAACCCTTTGTACTAGCGCCATCTAGTATGATGGTTCGGAACCCTTTGTACTAGCGCCATCTAGTATGATGGTACGGAACCCTTTGTACTAGCGCCATCTAGTATGATGGTACGGAACCCTTTGTACTAGCGCCATTTAGTATGATGGTAAGGAACCCTTTGTGTGCGGTTCTGACTCGCACTTGGCCGGTTTTTAACATTATAACAAAGTACAACAAAATAATTTTCTCTAAGATTTTTATCTACACCCAACAAGATAACAACATCAATAGACTTACTTATAGCACAAATGAACTTTGATACACATGTAAGTAGATGGCCTTGCTGCTGTTAAACCTATCCAAGTCTTCTTATTTTTTGTGCTATTTCTCTATCTATAAAGTTAAAATTTAAAATGCCTATTGTATGTAAAATAACTGGTTGTTTTTTTATGCTGACGTTACCTTAGAAATTAACTATCAAACGTGAAGATTGCTACGAAGAAGCAGAAATCAGAAATTGAATAATTAAGATTTGTTTCATAATATAACTGTTAATATGAATGCATCCGGATTCGAGTGGTAATTAGTGTGCCTCAGGGTAAATTTTAGGCCCGTTTCTATTCCTTCTCCATAGTTATGCAAATTTTGTGTTGATTTCAAAGTAAAATAATTATCTTAGGTAAATAACTATCTTAAATAGCGTTGGTCGCGTAATGGCAAGGGCCACTGCCTCCTGTCCAGGAGAGCGTGGTTCGAATCCTGCTACGTACCAATGTGTTTTCGAATTTCGATTCCATATGTACGTTACGTTTATCCGACGCTCTTACGTTGAAGGAAAACATCGTGAGGAAACCTGCACACGCCTGCGAAGGAACTCGAAGGTTGTGAGTGAAGTCGAACAACCCGCATTGGGCCCACGTGTTCGACTAAGGCCCGATCGCCCTAATTCAGGGTAGGCTCGAGCCTCACGGTGGGGACGTATATGAGCTGATATGATGAATTATCTTTACTAACCCTTCGCCGTTTCTGTTCAGTGCTGACGTGGTGGCCCAGCTTGAGCTCGGCGGCGATGCCGAGGGACTCTGGGATGGTGAGCATGTCTTGCACCATGTCGTCCTGCAGAATGTAACAAGAGCGCCGCCTGAACGTCTTCAGGTTGCGAGGGCGCCCGTTCACGTATACAGTGCCATTTGTTGGTTTGCTGAAAGAAATCAGTTTGAACAGTATAAAACTTTGAGGGTTTTAAATCAAGTTATAGTTCGGTTGTTGTAATCTAATACTATATGTATATATACTAGTATTCCCGGCGAAATTCTTACCACCAAACCCTACCTTACCCTACACTACACTACCCTACTCTACCCTTCCTTACCCTACCCTACCCTACGTTAAACTACACTACCCTACCCTACATAAGAACCTTCTCCTGACAATAACGAACTCGACAAAAAAAGAGTTAGCGAAATCGGTCCAGCCGTTCACGCGTGATGCCGTGACCAAGGGAAATAGGGATTCATTTTTATATCTACATCTATAAATATAAATATAAAATAAAGTCGTGTTCGTTACACCATTTATAACTCAAGAACGGCTGGACCATTTTTTATGATTTTTGTGTTTTTGCATTTGTCTTCGTCAGGAATAGGATAATAAGTATTAAAATATGATATTTTATGGGTGTAGGGTAGTGCAGTGTAGACTAGGGTAGGGTAGTGTAGGTTAGGGTAGGTTAGTGTAGGGTAGGCTAGGGTAGGGTAGGGTAGTGTAGGGTAGTGTAGTGTCGTGTAGTGTAGTGTAAGTTGGAACGAAGTTCGCCGGGACAGCTAGTAGTAATATACAGATGAGACGTCAATGAGGGCAAATATGAAACTATAAGAAATAGCCAAATTAATTCAGGAGCTATAGCGGTCTTTTGATGAGTAAGTTACAAGGAATCAATCTTTTACTCAAACATGCTATGTAATAATCGCTTTACATTCTTAAAAAGAAGACAGGAAATATCGTCAAAAATCCTACTATGTACCTAGGTTACTAGATAAGTTTTGCAATACACAAATATGAAACAAAGAGGTGGCATATCATATATATATTTTCAAACTATATTTCCATAGACAAAATTTGGCGGGAAACAGTTTTCTTTTTTTAATGTTTTTTTTATTAAAAAAATAGATTTAATATTTAAAAATGTCGGCGTGGTCTAAAGACGACTTACGAGTTGTAATTCGTTACAACTTTGAGAGGGGTCTGTCGTTAGATGACTGTCTCAAGGAAATGCAATCTGTATTCAAACAAAACTGCCCTCATCGTACTACTGTTAACCGTTGGTATTGTGAGTTTAAACGTGGAAACGTGGAAGTTTCTGATGCACCAAGATCGGGACGACCCAGTGACGTGTGTACTCCAGATAACGTTGCCAAAATAGAAGAAATGTTAAGAGTTGATCGTCGAATGACCTATAGACAAATAGAAGAAGCCCTGGGCATCAGTGCACCAAGTGTTCACAAAATTTTGCACGAAATTCTTGGAGTATGAAAAGTTTGCATTCTATGGGTACCTCACGACCTAACGGAGGAGCAAAAGGACTGTCGTGTATTATGATGTAAAAAAATGTAAAAAAAAATTGAAAACGGGTCAAGTGCTTATGTTAACAGCATCGTCACTGGTGATGAAACTTGGCTATATTATTATGATGTGCCATCTAAAAGTAAAAATAAAGTTTGGTTCTTTGAAAATGAGCCTACGCCAACACAACCCCGCAAATCAAAATCTGATAAAAAGAAGATGATAGCTGTATCTTTTACTAGCCGTGTAATAATTGATCGAGTATTTCTGGACATTTAGCGTACTGTAACAGCTAACTGGTACACTAATGAATGTTTACCTCAGGTGCTTGATAAACTTAAGGAAATACGTCCCAACTCCAGACTCGGTACTTGGCATTTTCACCATGATAACGCACCGGCACATCGAGCGGCTCTCACAGTGAATTTTTTGACAACTGCTAGGATAAAAATGGTTTAGCTTCCACCATACAGCCCCGACCTAGCCCCTTGTGACTTTTCTTAATTTCCTATTATCAAAGATAAGCTGAAAGGGCGGAAATTTACCAGCGACGAGGAACTTTTGAGAGCTTGGGATCATGAGTGTGCTGTACTTCCAGAAAACAAATGGATAGATATTTTTGATGATTGGTTTTTACGCATGACCAAATGTATTAACTGTAACGGAAATCACTTTGAGCGATTGTAAAAAATAAAGTCGTTTTGCAAAATTTATCTAGTAACCTATGTAATATTATAAACGCGAAAGTTTGTAAGAATGTATGGATGTATATTTGTTACTCTTTCACGCAAAAACTACTGAACGGATCTGGCTGACAGTCGGTAGGTAGACAGATTAGGACCTGGGTTAACACATAGGCTACTTTTTTCGCACGCGCACCCTCGAAAAGTAATAGAAACGTTGTCCACGCGGGTGAAGCCGCGGGAAACAGCTAGTTTACACACAAAACTGTAAAACACTGGAGAGTAGTATTTTTTTTAATTGTAACAATCTTATAAGCCTTATAGCACACTGAAAGGCACAGAACACAAATATCATACAGCCTAGTGTCAACAGCATAGTCGGATAAGTAAAAGCTCCTTGGTCTGAGTTTCGCTCGCTGCTTTTTAGAAATTTTGAACGGACCGGCGGCGGCGGCAGCGCGGCAACGGCGGCGCTGTGATCAAAAAAAGAAGACCCTGTATAATGTTTCCTGTGTACAATAAACTATAAATAATTAAAAAAGTAAGTGTGTGGTTTTATCAAAACCACGGTAAAAGTGAACCTTTACAGAGGGCGAAACGATCATGGCTGCTCTCGCTACGGTACAGAGGACGAAACAACCATACCGTCAGACGAAAGCGACCGTCACGCGACATGCGACACACAGAAGAAAAAAATTGAGACGATGTAATAAAAGTTTTACTTTAATAATAATAACTTTTGAGTACCTACCCACCAAGTTAACACGTCCGAGGAACGCCTACTACATACCGATTAAATTGTTCAATTGAAAGGAAGTGATTAAGGTCAGCCAGTGTAAACGAGGATTTCCTCGTGTTCTAGTTTTATTCGTCTGTTTATCTAGATCTCTGTTTTTCTAATTAAAAAAAAATTGTTCAATCCTCACTTAAAATGGTCGGTTGACATCGCATATTTTGTTCCTATTTCTGCTCGCTGACTGCTGCTTTTTCTAGCCTAATTTAGTAGCCAGAGTTCCAATAAGTAAATCTAAGATAGATGTACAACTAGAATTAAGACCTTGTTTCTCTAACTTGTAAACCTTTTTGTGAAATAAATTTATTTATTTTTTTATTATTAAAGTGAATACTATGTTATACAGGTGACTTTTAATTAGTTCTTGATAGCAAAGAATATGAATGTACTCGTGATTACAAACAACTTTCCTTAGAAATTATGTGAAATCAGAAAAAAAAAATTTGGTCCCTCGATACGTAATAAAAAAGAATAAGTGTCAAATTTGCAAGAATACATGAATGGCCAATATTATTTTTTTTCACATTTGACATATTGTTTCTTTGGGAAAGTTGTTTGTAATCACCAGTACATTCATATACTTTGCTATCTAGAACTAATTAAAAGTCACCCTATATTAATACGATTTTTGAAAGAGTGAAATCCCAAGGATCACGCCATAGTAAAAAGAAAGATAGTAAGTTATCTTCACACAATGGTACATCGCAAGGTTTGTATGTGTGCGCGTCAGTAGGCACGCACGCACACTACAAAAATAAAAGCGACTTCTTTCCGTTTTTTTTATTCATAATTGGTAAGCCCTTGACATCATCTCACCTGATGGTAAGTGACGATGATGCCGAAGATGGAAGCGGGCTGGTTGCTTTTGTCGCGGTGTACTTGGCGCCACCTCTCTCTCTATTTACAAAAGAACTAGTTTTTATTATTGTAGTGTGCGTGCGTGACTACTGACGCGCACACATACAAACCGCGTGATGTACCATTGTGTGAAGGTAACCTACTATTCTTTCTTTTTACTATTATCTATCACGCGAAGTCATTAAAACGAAGAGTTACGTTCATAATGATTGAACACCCGGAAGATACATTTTATTTTTTCTACAACAATTTGTTTGCGTATGATGTGCGGTTTAACCTGTTTATCTTGTGGTCAAGAGTTTTCTGGTCATGGTCACGCACGTCACAAAAACATTTGCTTTTTTTTTCGTCCTTTCTTCACAAAACATCGCAGAGAATCTAGCCAACTAGCGTTGTGTAACCTATCTCTTTTTTTTTAATTCTCCTTTCGAAAGTCCGAAAGAAGATTCTGTATCTTTGGTTATTATATTTTATACTAGCTGTTTCCCGCGGCTTCACCCGCGTGGACAACGGTTCTATAACTTTTCGAGGGTGGCGGCTCGCGAGCGTGAAAAGTAGCCTATGTGTTAATCCAGGTCCTAATCTGTCTACCTACCAAATTTCAGCCAGATCCGTTGAGTAGTTTCTGCGTGAAGGAGTACAAACATACAACTTTCGCGTTTATAATATTAGTAGGATTTGCTAGAAATTAAAAAAAAGGGCAAAGTAAAAAGCACGTGTGCGGTGATACCAATTTTGCGCACAGTGAACTAACATAATAATCACTTTTTGATCAACTGTATTCAAAATAAATTTGCTATTTTTTGCGAATTGACTGAAAGCTTCCTTACGGAAAGTTTCACTCGCGCATATATGTATACTAAGCGCGATAAGTATTATGTAAAGGTTCAAAAGGGATTATTTATCAATTTTGATTTAGAGTGTGTAACGAAATTAGTATAGGGGCCGTTAACTGGGGTTTCTATACATATATGTATAGAACTATGTCAATACGCAAAAAAAATATCATACAATTTGATCAGCTGATTTAGAAGTTTATATGTCGATTTTGACAGACAGATGAAGGACACTATACGGGAAGAGAGAGGTGGCGCCAAGTACACCGCGACAAAAGCAAATCTATTAAATCAAATAACAAAACGATAAATCTGACTCGCTGCAAAGAAATCTTGCAGCTGTGTTAACATAAGAATGAGGAGAAAAATTTTTTTTTATATTTTTTTAAAATTCACAATTGGTAAACCCTTGGCATCATCTCACCTGGTGGTAAGTGACGATGTTGCCGAAGATGGAAGCAGGCTTACCAAGATTCCCCAACGCAATTCATTAGTAAGTAACTTAGTAGCAATAAATAGATTAGATGGCGTTTTACTTAGCCGTCTCTGAGCACAAATTGTAATATTACGTTTTAGTAGGTAGGTGGATCAAATTCTACCTATATCTGGCCGGTGACTTTAAGACCTATCATTTTAATTGAACACATTTTTTAAAACTTATTTGAAAGTCTAGAAAAGTAATAAAAACATGTAAAAATCGAGAATCGGGCGTTCGGTTTCAACGTAACAGCAGCGCAACAAATTGATGAATAGACTTACTATCGATAGTACTTTAACACGTCTCAACCTGCTCGGATTGGGGCATCTTAAAGCCCTTATTTATACTGACCTAAATCTTTAACATTTTCAAATGGAAAATATAAAAATACTGTATAAAAATTAATAAAATAACCCGTCCCTCGTCATCCTCGGTAACACTACTTAGTATGAGTATATGTTAGGGTTGGCAACCTTACGTTAAATCCTTACTAATATTCTATATGTGAAAATGAGTGTGTTTGTTTGATTGTTTGTTAGTTTGTTTGTTACCTTTTCACGCTTCAAAGCCTTAACCGATCTTTATGAAATTTGGCATGCAGGTAGCCTGTGTCACGGGGAAGGACATATTATGCTACTTTTTATCCCAGGAAAATTGCATAATCTGATGCAGTTCCTGAGGGAACTAAAAAAATACTCGATTGTTGTGATTTTATCCACAGAGATGGTTGAGTAGGTGGGAAACGACATAATTTACTAATCAATCACCCTTAAAGACAGTCATAAAAACGATGTCCACGCGGGCGAAGCCGCAGGAAAAAGCTAGTATAACATATTTTTAGGAGTCTTTTACTCATAAAACTAATAACTTTTGTTTTACAACTATGTAGAGATTACAAAAACGATTGTTCCTTTCAAATCTATACAAGGGAGTGAAACGCTTTGACCACTGGACTATCGCTTATCTATCTGGTGCAGTGAAATTACCAATCTTATAGCGCTGAAAAGACGATATGCGAGAAAACTCAGAAAAAACGCGCTTCTTAGACATACGACCTGGCTAGATCGACTTTTCGCCCCCAAAACCCCCATGTTGAAAATTCCATCGAAATCGTTAGAGCCGTTTTCGAGATCTCAAAACATATACAGGTGTAACAAAATTGGTACTATAGGTCCCGTTAACTGGGGCTTCTACTCATCGTACTGAACAATTTTAGTTCTATAGGACTTGGCTGTAATCGCAAAAAAATTAACTATTAAATAAACAAAAAAATCAGTATGGGTTTCTTGGGGAAAGTTGTTACACGATAATATGTTTTTACATGAAATACACAGGTGTGTCGGCCGCAGATCTACCTTTATCTTCACTATATTAACTTACTTATCTAACTTGGTTAACTATCATCGTGATTTTTATTGCTTCGTATCTTAACTCTTCCGCTATTAACGATTTGAATTTCCACTAAATACAAATAATGATCCCAAAATCAAAATGACGCAAAATCGCCAAGAGAGAAGACATACTCGCTTACGATGAGCCCCATAAAAAGGCTAAATTGAGACATGCTCGCTTACTATGAGCCCCATAAGAAGGCTAAATTGAGACATGCTCGCTTACTATGATCCCAATAAGAAGGCTAAATTGAGACATGCTTACTTACTATGAGCACAGATGAGATACTAGTTACTTCGTAACTATGAGCCTCATAAGAAGGCTAAATTGAGACGTTCTCGCTTACTATGAGCCCCATAAGAAGGCTAAATTGAGACATGCTCGCTTACTATGATCCCCATAAGAAGGCTAAATTGAGACATGCTTACTTACTATGAGCACAGATGAGATACTAGTTACTTGGTAACTATGAGCCTCATAAGAAGGCTAAATTGAGACGTGCTCGCTTACTATGATCCCCATAAGAAGGCTAAATTAAGACATGCTTACTTACTATGAGCACAGATGAGATACTAGTTACTTCGTAACTATGAGCCTCATAAGAAGGCTAAATTGAGACGTGCTCGCTTACTATGAGCCCCATAAGAAGGCTAAATTGAGACATGCTCGCTTACTATGATCCCCATAAGAAGGCTAAATTGAGACATGCTTACTTACTATGAGCACAGATGAGATACTAGTTACTTCGTAACTATGAGCCTCATAAGAAGGCTAAATTGAGACGTGCTCGCTTACTATGAGCCCCATAAGAAGGCTAAATTGAGACATGCTCGCTTACTATGATCCCCATAAGAAGGCTAAATTGAGACGTGCTCGCTTACTATGAGCCCCATAAGAAGGCTAAATTGAGACATGCTCGCTTACTATGAGCCCCATAAGAAGGCTAAATTGAGACATGCTCGCTTACTATGATCCCCATAAGAAGGCTAAATTGAGACATGCTCGTTTAGAGGATATTATAAAATAATAGATTATGTAAATGACAAAGATATATATGTTGATTCTATAACAAATACCATTACCTGAGACTGTAATCTGAATCATGACAATAAGTAATAGACAATAAGTATATTATTATTCTTTTGACTATTTTAAAGTGTGTAAGCAACTATTTAAAATAAATTATTTTGATTTGATTTGAAACTATGAGCCCCACAAGAAGGCTTAAATGAGACATGCTCGCTTACTATGGGCCCCATAAGAATGCTCAAGGACACCCAAAAGGCAATGGAGTTTCGTGATAGAAGAGAATCAGAAACGAGGAGATCCGTAGTAGGACCACAGTAACCGACATAGCTCTCAAAATTGCCTAACTTAAGTGGCAGTGGGCGGGGCCGATAGCTCGTAGATTAGACGGCCGTTGGGACATTAAAGTTCTCGAGTGGAACCGCGCACCGGAAAACGTAGCGTTGACAGGCCTCCCATTCGGTGGACCAACGACCTGGTGAAGGTCGCGGGAAGCCGCTAGATACGGGCAGCGCAGGACCAGTTGTTGTGGTAATCCTTGTGGTGTGGGGGGCAGGGGGGGGGGCTCTGTCTAGTAGTGGACGTCTTTCGGCTGATATAATGAAGATGATGACCAATAATGATGTCTAACCTAATATAATAACCATATATTTATATTATACTTAACATGATATTATTGGTCACCGGCTAAGTTTAATATGATTTTAATGAGCAACGGATGCTAATTTAAATTTTTACAGGATCATTACCTTCAGTACTTTTAAATAGCGTAAACGCTTCATTGTTTGTATAGAATAATTAGGAAAAAAATGTTGAAATAAAATTTCCCAAACGTTACAAGTTTACTAAACGGTCAAAGTATATACAGGGTGGGAAGGAGTATACCGACAGATTTTAACCCTGGATTTCTGGTGGTATTACAAGTAAATAATGTTGTGGCGACATCTGCAGTACCCGCCACTAAACAACTACATACCTCAGCTCAAGACCACAGATTACTATATTAGTAGCAAGCTACTCAAGACTGAACCATCGATCAAACTATATGGAGAGTTGCATCTTCATCTCGATAGATGGCACCATCATCGCAAGAAGGCTATTAACAAAGCATCTTCAACGCACTATCTACATTTCCTTGCTCATTAGCATATATACAAGAACCAACCATACACGGTTGGTCCACGGCCGGACCCCAGGCACACCACCTCGCCTGGCGAAGCTATTTCCTATTGTTCTCGTCATGTAGGAGCACATCTGTTCCCACATTGGTGACCCGACGCTGAACATTGACGCACCTTCGGCAACAACTCCTCAACAGCCCTCCAGCCGGTAAAGCAAGCCAACAGCAGCATAGCAGTCCAATGCGAAGTTTACCAAGACCATCGCACCCGTCATATCGAGCTTCCTGGCCCTGCCCTTCACTCCGAAGCCTCATCAGGTTCGCAGCCGTCGACGCAGCATCAAAACTACGCGGACCTGCAGCTTCACTCTTCAGGCAGCAAGTTGTCGGCAGCTCACGCTGTAGAGCACGCGCTCCACGTAACCTGCTTCCCTTGCACCGTACGCCTGAACCACCTCCTCGTCCCGACTCACCGTGGACTCGAGTAGAGCAACATTGGCCTTCAGATTACAGTCTCAGGTAATGGTATTTGTTATAGAATCAACATAATATATATCTTTGTCATTTACATAATCTATTATTTTATAATATCCTCTAGAGCACAAAACTTTTTTGACATGAGTCTTGAATTTATTCTCTGACAAACTAGTTACATTTTCTGGAATTTTATTGTAGAATCTTATACACTGCCCCACAAATGACTTTTTAACCTTACTCAGTCTCGAAAAGGCTATATCTATTTTATTTACATATTTTCTTAAATTGAAATTATGCCTGTCACTGTTTTTAGGAAATAAATGCAAATTCTTACGAACGTACATGATGTTTTCATATATAAATTAACTAGCAACAGTTAAAATATTGATTTCTTTGAACTTATTCTGTAACGACTCACGTGATCGCATCTGATAGATTGCGCGGATAGCTCTTTTCTGCAGGATGAAAATAGTTTCTATGCCCCCACAGTAATATGCCATAAGACATTATACTATGGAAGTAACTAAAATACACTAGTCTCGCAGTATCTACATCCGTTAACTGTCTAAGCAGCTAAACTAAGCCTTCCCGCTAAAGTTTCAATGTGTGGTCCCCATTGAAGTGAAACATCCAAAGTTATACCAAGGAACACCGGTGGTATTTACAAATTCTAATTTATTACTCTCTAATATTACACTATTATTGACCTTTTTTACATTTGGCAAACAAAATTTTATACATTTTGTTTTCTTAGCATTTAATAATAACTTAATTTCTGGGGCAAAATAAAAAAAAAATTAACGATAGTAATCCTATTTGAACGAAACCTTAGTCTAAAGAGTGAAAAAGAAAACATACATATTATATTATTAAGGCGTGTTACCCTTAAGATTTTTATGATTTTTCAACTTGTAAATTACTGAATATCTCGAAAATTAGGCTTTATCCAGCAATGTTTTTATAACTTTTTTTGTCCAAATAGGCACTAGAAGCGTTGGTTAAAATGTTTCGGTAATAATCCTTCCCACCCTGTGTAAAAGTACTAACATTAAACGGTAATTGACTGAACATTAGTAGATTGAGGATCTAATACTGTTTTATATAACAGACGAGTATAAAAAAATCGCCTGAGTATAAAAGCGTCGGTGGCTCAACCGGTAACGACTCGGTCCATCTAACCAGAGGTACCGGGTTCAAATCTGGACGGCCAATGTACCAATGAGTTTTTCAAAAACTTACGTACATACTTACCGATTGCTTTAACGGTGAAGGAAAACATCGTGAGGAAACCTGCACACGCCTGCGAAGAAACTCGAAGGTTGTGTGTGAAGTCGACCAACCCGCACTGGGCCCGCGTGGTCGACTAAGGCCTAATCGCCCTAGGTCATTAATCGTAGGTCATTTTATATCGCCCTGATTCAGGGTAGGCTCGAGCCCCTCGGTGGGGACGTATATGAGCTGTAATGATGATAACAGACGAGTATGTATAGAGGATACAATAAAATACAATAAAATTGGTGTAGGACCTCTGCTCATCATACTGGACAACTTTCTATAAGAGGCTCATCCTTAAAAAAATGATTTCTTCATACAAATCGATTAGATGAGTTTTTGTATTTTGTATAAAGCGATATATTTTTTCATTTTCTCAATTGGTAAGCCTGACATCATATCACCTCATGGTAAGTGACGATGATGCCGAAGATGGAAGCGGGTTTACTAAGATTCCCCAACGCAATGGGGAACTGGCTATGGTATCTTCATGCCGGAACACATCTATACTGTCAGCATTGATGATTGGCGGCAAGACTTAGAAAAGATGGTGGTAGCTAGCCAGGCGAGCTTAGAAAATGCCTTTCCACCAACCAAACCGAGTCATACAAAGTTAGACTCCAGCGGGAATCGAACTCGCGACCTCAGTTAACGTCTTATGTGTTCCTTGGGAAAAGCTGTTCAGTATGAAGAGTAGAATACTAATTTTATTAAAGCCTTAGATCACAAAAGAACGAGATTCACGGTCACGCGTCCGTCCGAAAATAAAGTCACCGGTTCCGGTTCTATCTCTCTCTCTAACATAGTTATTTAAATATGTCTATCCTTGTTTCCTGTCAAATAACTGTTTTGAAGATTGTTTTGTATGAAACCTAGTTCTTTTATATGTAATTTAAGCACCTGTGTTGTATTGATTTATGAACCTACACTGATTGTATAAATTCTTTACTACCAGGCACTTTGATTATGATAATTTAAGAAAAGGAAGGCCAATCGAAGTAATCAAAAAATGATAACGACTTAATATTAAAAACTGTCAAGAAACAGTGATAAGAAAAATATGGCGCTATGAACATATATCAAAAATGACCTATTTTATAATTTTTAAATACTAAAGATTATTAATTAAAGATTATTTAATAATAGATATTAATTAATTTTAGTATGACTGACCTTAAAACTAGTAAGAATATCGACTGAGGCACTAGGAGACATTACTAGAGACATACTAGGGACTCATTGGAGACGAGTAGCATCGCCGCAAAGTCAATGGTGTGCAATGGAGCTTCACGATCTCATAGGCAGCGTTGTATCTTATTTGCAGATGACCTATCTTTTTTTTGCTTTTTTATCTTATTTTCATTTTGTATTGATATCTTTTTTTTGAAATGTTTTATATTTTTATTATATTTTTTATTGTAACATTGATTTTTTGTATTTTTGACGATCATGTAACACTTTGACATTTTTAATATATATATATTTCGTATAAATAAGTAATTGATGACATGAAATAAATAATCTAATCTAATCTATCAATTAACAACAAAACAGACGATTTCAAAAGTTATGAACAATGAAATCAACATGACTGCCAAATGTATAATAAATTGTCTAGAAAACAATTACCTGCAATTTGACTTGAACAAATGTTATTACATTAAATTTTTAACAAAAAGACTCAAAGCACCACATATGAAAATAAATTATGGTGGCACAAACATTGGAGAGGCTAAAAATACTTTGTTTTTAGGTATCCAAACAGACCAATATCTTAATTATAAAGCTCACATTGATAGAGTAGGTATGTGTCATGCTAAATAAATTCGTTTATGTTCTCGGAATATTAAGCCGTGTCGTTTCTAGATACTTTCTTTACTAGCCTACCATGGGTGTGTCGGTCCTTAGATATGGGTTAGTCGATCATTTGGGGTAGTAATAATAATACATATTTTTTTTGTACATTGGCGGAACTTGAAAGGGTTACTGTAAATTATCTTTGTAATTTTTAAGTACTATTAGGTATTCTCAACCTGTAAATATAATGTTAGTTTGGTGATTTTTTTTTGCCTTTCAATTTTTTTATATTTATCGGCAGTTTGTTGCATATTCTGATACACATAGAATACTATTAAACAGATAATAAATAAGAAAAATAATAAATATTATTCAAATAGAGTGATGTCCTCGGATGATACTTAGCAGCTAGTCTATTCACATCTCTTTTGTTTCCTCGATTTATCTCTAAGCCAGTTTGACACTCGTGCTGTCTATTGTGCCACTCAGCTTCGCTTCGTGGCACAAATAGTACTCATTTTACAATGGCTCTCAATACTTGGCAGTGGCATAAATAACTATTAAACTGCCTTAGAGATAAATCGAAGAAACAAGAGAGACTCAGCTACGCTTCGTGGCACAAACTAGCACTCATGTTACAATGGCTCTCATTACTGGCAGTGGCATAAATAACTATATAACTAGATAAATCGAAGGAACAAGAGAGACGTGGATAGACTAGCTTCTAAGTATCATCCGAGGACATAACTCTTTCTGAATAGTATTTATTATTTTGTCTTATTTATTATCTGTTTAATAGTATACTATATGTATCAGAATATGCAACAAAATACTGAAGAATATAAAGAAACTGAAAGGCAAAAACATTTTATAACGAGCTGTTACAATATATTATAATTATCTACATAATTAATTTAAATGAGTTTGATTCCTGACCTTTGAACTGAATTTATGACATTTGTGTATGTTGTAGGTATATTGAACCTTCTGAATATTTGCTTGATAACTTTTGCTAATTTGCTAAATATGAGATTCTTTATGCAATTTATCACATTAATTGTACCATATTTACTGCGAATAAACATTCATTCATTCTTGCCCTCTCCTCCACTTCATTATCGGACGACCAGGCGCGGAGGGCGATTCCACTTCGTTATTGTAAATGTTCCACGGTCAACACACACTTCCTCGGCTGCCTCAGCACTTACTATTTGGTGAGGTGCAGCCAAACGCACTTAAATTTTAATAAAAAAAATAAAAAAAACCGGCCAAGTGCGAGTTGAACTCGCGTGGAGAGGGTTCCGTACAATGCCAAAGTCAAATACAAAATATCACATTTGAAATCCTCACAGTTATGCGAGTTTTTCCTGTAATCTACAAGCAATGAACTATATATTTTGTATTTATTTCAAAATTTTAGGCTTAGTAGTTTTGGAGATCAAGGAGAAAGGGGAAAGGCGAATGGTCAATTTTCGTCTTCTTTCATGTATAAAATCAAAACTATTTATTTTACAATAATAATAAAAATATATTTGCCCTTTCATTTGATATATGATATGACACAGTAATATATATATATTTTTATATATTTTTAAAATTTCCTAATTTGTCCCCCGAAATGACCCTTATTTAAAAAAAATATTTATTTATCAATCAATCAATCAAAACATTTATTTCGGACAACATAATCCATAGAGTGTTAGTACAAGAAAATATTATAAATACATTAGAGTAAGTAAGGTTACACAAATTACAAATTAAAATTACTTAACATTTAGTTTGCACATCTGTGTTTTTTTTTCTATTCATAATTGGTAAGCCCATGGCATCATCTCTGGATTACACCACCCTACCAAATTTCACCTGCTTTGGTCCGGTAGATTCGGATCAAATTGGCTGTGACAGACGGATGGACAGACAGACTGATGCACGAGTGATCCTATAAGGGTTTCCATTTTTTTGTACGGAACCCTAAAATATTTCCATGGTGTCAAATCTGTGATATAATCTACGAGGTGGATACCTTTACACGTATTGTTGCGATTAATCTTAATACCTACATTCTTATCTAGCTTTTGCCTGCGGCTTTGCCCGCGTGGATTTCGTTTTTAGGGTTCCTATACCACGTAACGTTTTGTATTTTTTTAAAGTATTTAAATGTATCTTGTGTTTCCTCACCAGTGAGGTAAAAAATGTTGAAAGTTATTTGTTTCATGTGAATTTGAATCCCTCACTATGCTCAGGATTCTAACTTAGATTCTTTAAGTAAAATGAACTTTGCTCTCGTGTTACTCAAATAAACTATTATCTGCCTACCTTTTTTTTGCCTAGACAAAGATTACTTGCAACTTTTTATGGTTGTAGCTTAATGTTACAACATTGGCGGTTGATTAACTTGAAAACTCGCTAGGCAACAAAACTTGAACACCTTGAGTTTATACGGTTCCAATTAACAAAAATTTCAACTATCTGGCAGACAAGCACAGCCTCAACCGGTGGATCTAGGGGCGCATGATGCACACAAGAGTTCCTTAACGTAGGTGAGCACTTGAAAGGACCCTCAACCGCACCGATTCTCCTTGATAATGCCCACCCACTTCTTATTTCTTCTTCTTCTTCTTCTGTCTAGACATTTTCCCTTTACTTGGGGTCGGCCTTCCTTGTTCGCATTTTCCATTTTGCACGATTTTGTGCTACGTCTTTTTGCAAATGAGCTTCTTTTAGGTCTTTTTCAACCATCGTCAACCAGGTGGCGGGTGGTCTTTCACGCGTAGGTACGTTTTAGGGCAAGTTTTACCATATGGTCGTCGGGACGTCTTTGAACGTGACCATACCACTTCTTATTCCTTTTCCAACTCCTTCAAAATCCAGGCAATCCGGCTATGGAATTCGCTGCCTGAGTCGACCAAATGACGTCAATCTCCGTTTTTTAAACTTTGATCCTCATTTGAGACCGTATTTTAAGTAAAATATAAAATGTTTTTAAAGCGAAGTCCCTTCGCTCGCCTGTATATTATTGTTTTTATGACTGTATTCGAGGGTGCACGGTGGAAAAAGTATGCTATATTGTTCTCAACCCTACGCCAAAAAGTGAAATAAAAAAAATATCTATGCCAATGCAAAAATTTTAAACCAAAGTTGGGGAGCCCAATTATTTCACTCAATCGGTCCAGTAGTTTCGGAGTAAATTGGCTGTGTCAGACGGATGGACGGACGGACAGACAGACACACGAGTGATCCTATAATGGTTCCGTTTTATCTTTTGAGGTACAGAACCCTTAAAAGTGGACACGTCGTGTTGGACCACGCGCAAAGTAGGGTTCTATAGTATTTAAAATAATTAAGTGTATATTTAAAAAAAAACTTAGTTATTTTTGCAGTTGGTATAAAACATTTTGCATGGAAATTCTATAAACTTTTTACAAATCTAACATCTTAACTTGGTCGACTGTTACTTCTTAACCTAGAAAGCCTACTTGGCCGTGATAATTTTCCTTTTTAATGAATTCAATTTCTAATACTTTTTAGATTTTCTGAGGTAGCGGTTTAAATGGTATATGGTGGGGGATTTAATATATATTTATAAAAATCACCAGTTTAAAACGTTACATTTAGTAAACGCATCTTTTATCGGAAATGATCTTAGTAAACCAAAACATGAACAAAAAAATTCACCGTCACTTTACCCTACGAACCCTAATTTTTTTTAAAACTGATTTTATTCTATAACTTTATAGTGGTTGCAGATTTGTACCAAATTTCAGCTGTAATAGTCTGAGCATAACGGCTGTGACATTCTGACGGACAAACAGATAGACGGACAGGGTGAAACTGTAAGGGTTCATCGATTGACTACTAAATCGTAAAAAAGACTCTAGTTTTTCCCAGATTCCTTCAGGAACCATGCCTAAGGTATGTCATCATCATGTTAGATAATGTAGAGATCGTAGGGGAAGATAGTATAGTATCGGACAGTGTATACTACCGGACAATGTCGATAACACCTCTGTTTCACATCTGAGCGCCCTCTATGAACGTACAAGCAAAATGTACCATTCTAGACACCCAATGAACCAGTCTGTGGCAAGCTGTCAATTTGTGCAAATAACTCAATTTCTACAAAAGGATTTTTTTTTGCTTATTTTACTGCCTGCACAATTTAAGTTATAACAAATGGCACATGTTACGAGATTATAGTAAATTTATTACAGATTGAATTTATAATACCAAAACAAATGAGAAATAGCACGTTCTTTTTTAATTTAATTTTTTATAATGTTAGTCGTGTTGTACGTAGTAACTAATTAGTAATCTGTGGTGTTGTACTATATCGGACAGGGAAGTTTCGTATAGTATGGGACACGTCCGCACGTCCGCTACTCAAGTAAGGTAATAATAATAGAATTGCCCAAAAATAGTAAATGAAATAATAACACTTTTTACTTTCGAGCGACGAAGTATTGAAGAAGGTATTATCCCCTTACTGCATGGAATTTTATATCTCTTTGAGAAAAATATATATATTGTAGATTAGACCCAGGGAAACCCTAAAAAAATACTTTATAAAATATTCGATAAGAAGTTTTTATTTTAGAGATTAAAATATATGTTGCTCATATATGGCACAGTATGCAGCAAGAGGTGGGAATTACGGTTGCCCATATATGGGACATTATGCAATGGCGAAAGTGAAAACTGCCTCGACGTAAATATTATTAGGATATTCAAATGAAATATGTATTTTAAGGTAATTAAGTACTTCGGATTTGCTATACTTAAAACAATTTAGAAATGAGTAGTACCCCATGTCTGCCCTTAATTTAAACCTAGTTTTTTGTATATTTATGTCTATATACATGTGTATATGTATATATGTGTACATTTTTTTTTTGATAAAACGAATATTGTGTTTTTAACGGAGATGATCCCTATTTTGTATGCGAAACTGATGCGAAAGTTATTCTAGTGATATAAGTGACTGATTATGTATAAAATAATCAACCAAAAAAAAAACCCGACTGCGAAATATGAACATTTTGATCCGAAGAAAATGAAATATTTTGAGTCTTGTTTCCATTTTTTAGTTCACTATTACTCAGTCAGTTTTTTAATTACGTCTTTTTGGTGATCTGTGCATTGTCACATTATTGGTGATGAATTTTTAAATATTTTACATTCATTTTGTTGCTAAGATATCTCAACTCTACTGGGTTATTACACCCCTTAAATGGAATTTCTATGATTAATTAAAACAAACGACTTTTGTTCTACTACTTTACTAATGCGAATAAAAAAAATCGTCTTTCCTATACTAATCAGATGGCTTCTCGGTGCAACTCCGTGCTAAGAGGTTGTTAGTTGCTAGTGATTTACAAATAACTCGAAGATACGCGCGAACAATATTACAACACTTCCTTTGTAGTCGGGTAAAATGTGCCTTAAAAATGGTTCCTAAGCCTTATAATATGAATAAAAATAATCAAAATCATACTTACAAATAATATTTATGGTTATTTTAATTTTTACAGAAAGGATAAGCCTAATTCTAACTTTTTGATACTCCAGCATAGTGATCTCATTGTGATTGTTCCAATATTTTTAAGAAAATAACTCAAATTGTCAAATGTAGGGTATGTCGATGACTATTAAGCTTTTAGTGTCTTTAAAATTATTCCTAAATAGGCGTGTGGCCAAAAATGATACAAGTACAATAATTTAAGGTTATTTTTAGTTTTTACACTAAGAAAAAGACTTTTTTTTAAATGTTTTTTGAACTTTCTGCTTTTCAGCAATTGTTATAATAGATAAAAGATAATTGAAAACGCTAAACACGTAAAAAAACCGATCTCCGTTACAACAAATTAGTACATTTTTGCATTATTATTTTTGGTTTTTGTTAATTTTCTACTAAAGTACTACACCGATTTCGATAAAATTTATATGGAACCACACGGGAAGCACTAGCTTTCAAATAAAAAAAGAATCATAATAGCGGTTCATCCAGTCAAAAGTTCTGGGGTAACAAACATTAAAAAAAAACATACAGACGAATTGAGAACCTCCTCCTCTTTGGAAGTCGTAACCTTAAGAACACAAATACAGTCTGTAGGAGCCGTTAACTGGGGCTTTCAATCATCATACTGATCAAATTTTCCCAAATAGCTTTAAGTAGACAAATACAGAGTGTAGGAACTGTTGACCGTGGGGGTTTTACTCAGCATACTAATCAAATTTTCCCAAATAGCCTTAAGTATACAAATACAGCGTATAAAAAAAGCGTCGGTGGCTCAACCGGTAACGACTCGGTCCATCTAACCAGAGGTACCGGGTTCAAATCTGGACGGCCAATGTACCAATGAGTTTTTCAAAAACTTACGTACATACCTACCGATTGCTTTAACGGTGAAGGAAAACATCGTGAGGAAACCTGCACAGGCCTGCGAAGAAACTCGAAGGTTGTGTGTGAAGTCGACCAACCCGCACTGGGCCCGCGTGGTCGACTAAGGCCTAATCGCCCTGATTCAGGGTAGGCTCGAGCCCCTCGGTGGGGACGTATATGAGCTGTAATGATGATGACACAAATACAGAGTGTAGGAACTGTTGGCTTTGGGGCTTTTACTCAGCATTCTGATCAAATTATTAAGAACACAAATACAGTCTGTAGGAACCGTTAACTGGGGCTTTCACTCATCATACTGATCAAATTTTCTCATCTAAACCGTCATCTGATCAGCTCATATACGTCCCCACCGAGGGGCTCGAGCCTACCCTGAATTAAGGCGATCGGGCCTTAGTCGATCACGCGGGCCCAGTGCGGATTAGTCGACTCCACACACAACCTTCGAGTTTCTTCGCAGGCGTGTGCAGGTTTCCTCACGATGTTTTCCTTCACCGTTAAAGCAATCGGTGAGTATACGAGTATGTACGTAAGTTTCGGAAAACTCATTGGTACATTGACCGTCCGGTTAAAAGGACTGAGTCGTTACCGGTTGAGCCGCCGACGTTTATATCCACGAATCTAACCAATACACAATTATAAATAATTCTGATAATTGAAAACGCTAAACACGTAAAAAAACCGACTTCCATCGCAACAAATTAGTACATTTTTGCATTATTATTTTTGGTTTTTGTTAATTTTCTACTAAGTACTACACCGATTTTGATAAAATTTATATGGGACCACACGGAAAGCACTAGCTTTCAAATAAAAAAAGAATCATAAAAATTGGTTCACCCAGTCAAAAGTTCTGAGGTAACAAACATAAAAAAAACAAACATACAGACGAATTGAGAACCTCCTCCTTTTTGGAAGTCGCTTGAAAATAAATTGTCAAAGGTACTCGAAAAAAATTCATCTCATATGTTTAATAGTTGTCTTTAAAATTAATTAGATATTAATAATAAGTAACATGCGAACTAATGACAGTTCGTAAATTGTATGTTATAAATACCATACTGAAAAATCATAAATCTCTCAATTTTACCCAGGATTTACTAAGTAAAAGAAGAAAGGACATTGTTGCTTATTCCAAGACCATTAGAACTAGTTTTGCAAGGCACCAGTACAAAACTTTATCAACCTTCTTATATAATACTGTGAACAAAAAACTTAATATCTACCCTACGACTCACAACGAATGCAAAAAACAGTGATTGAATGGCTGAAAAGTCTAAACTATGACGAGGTAGAAGACCTACTTACACACAAATCCTGATGACACTTGCAAATTTACTCCCTCACTATATCATTCCCTGTCGCACACACAAACACACACACACACACCCACCCACCCACACATCCACACACTCACACATACATATACACATACACGAACACACAGCCGCGAGCTTGCGCCTTCTATAAACTACTAATTTTAAATTTAATTATTATTTTTCAATTATTATTACTATTTCTTTGAATCTGTCTTAGAGTAACTATTTATGTACCCTTGTTTTTGGTAAAGAAGAGCGAATTCTTCTGACACAAGCAGTTTAACATTGCTTAAAAGAAGTATTCAGAAACTGTATACTATTTGTAAACTCAATGAAAAAATAAACAATATTTTATTTTTATTTATACAGCCAAAAATAATACACATACCTACATACAAAGAGTTTTTCAGTTTTTTTGTGATTAAAATTATAACAGTGTTCAGTTATTGCTCAATCAGTTAAAAAAATATCGATAAATAATAATAGTAACATATTAGTAATTATATCCGTTACTAAACCAAACTGTCCGATACTTAACAAAATAGTTCCTAATTGTTTATTTTATGTTTTTCTTAAATGTTCAATAGCTCCACCGACGAACACGTTTGCAAAGTACTTATTGCAAGTAGTTATTTCATAATTCTCAATCAATATAATTTATTTTTGGCTTTTTATGTATGCTGTCCGATACTATCGTACGATATCCGATAGTATACTAATTTTTTGTAAAATAATAATTGATATAAATCGATTTTCATTACAGTTATTTTATTTTTTACCAAAGGCACATAACGAGTGCAGTTTCAACTGCAAAATCAATTATTAAAATTATTTTTATGTCTCCAAATTCGAGACATATTTGTTAAAACTAAAATGTGTCCGATACTATACTATCTTCCCCTATGTCTCTACATTTCTACACTGTCAACTCCTTTGCTTATTTTCTTGCCAGCGCGAATCGAAATTAGAATATTAGTTTAAATTTGAATTTGTAAGTCATTCGGAAGCTTTTCGAAACAATAGATATGAATTGAATGGCTGACCGTGAGCCAGGACAGAGGTCCATTTTTCAATAAGTATATATTTTTATTATCCGCGCGTCTGGGCTGAGTTCCCTAAAGTCATGGCAAGAAAGTGAGAGGAATCAATGAAGCTTGTCAGCCGACAGAGCCTTCTACCTTTTTTTTACGTATTGAATAAATGATCATCTCTGATGATCTTTTGATACGTATCTGAAACTTTCCTTGTAGTATAGTGAACCTGTTACACCCCCGGCGTCCCGTTGACGACGTCACAATAATGTCACCAGGAATACAATTATTAATATTATTGTGCTTTTTTGGCTTTGCAGAAATAATCATTGTTGCAAAAAAAAGGTTATACCTACAGAATACCCTACCTGTATGGTGTATAGGTAACTTCAGCCTCTTAAAACGCAGACCATGTTGCGTGCTATATCTCAAGTTAAACATGGCTGCTTTACGTGACTTTGACTGGTGGTACTTTTCTTAAATGACAAAGATATACAGGCTGTGACAAAATTAGTGTAGGTCCCGTTAACTGGGGTTTCTACTCATCATACTGAACAACTTTTGTTCTACGATTTTGCTGAAAACGTAAAAAAAATGTTTACTCTTCATATAAATCGATCAGCTAATCGGCCGATTTTGTGCATTTCATTATGGAGGGTCCAAATTTTCTTTTGAGAATTTAATATGGGTTCCTTGGAAAAAGTTGCTCAGTATGACGAGTAGAACCCCCAGTTAACGGGACCTACACTAATTTTGTTACACCCTGTATATGTTGATTCTATAACAAATACCATTACTTACCTGAGACTGTAATCTAAATCATGACATTATTTGTAATATACAATTTTTTTTTCTATTCACAATTGGTAAACCCTTGACAACATCTCACCTGGTGGTAAGTGACGATGTTGCCGAAGATGGAAGCGGGCTTACCAAGATTTTTACAATAAAGTTTTTTGACTATTTAAAAGTGTGTGTAAACACCTATTTAAAATAAATTATTTGATTTGATTGACTTACCTGCCGAGGATCGAACAGATCGTGAGCTTTCAGCAAGCAGGTTCACTATAGAAATTCACTCACAAGCGCAAGAATAATTTTTATTTTTGAAGCATTTTTCTTCAATTAAGTAAAAATAATTTTCTAAGCCCACCTGGTTAGCTAACACTATCTTATCTAAGTCTTGCCGCCAAACATCAATGGTAACAGCATAAGATAAGATAGCCAGTTCCCCATTGTGTTGGGGAGTTTTAGTAAGCCCGCTTCACTGACCATCATGGGCTGATGATTCAAAGGGCTTACCGATAATATATTTCGGATCATCAGAAGGGTTTTGGCCGTATCTAAGAAATAAACTCGTATTTGAGAAGTTTTGGAGTGTACAATCAATATTCACACACGTTTGCAACACGAGGCTTCACGATGATTCGGATGAAAACCGATTATTTTATAGACTGCAATGAGTTCGGCACGGGGCTGGCTTCCCAAGTTGACAGTTCAGCTGCTCGATCAAAAGTGCTCGTAAATTAATTGGCGCCTCTGTCGTAGCCTCTGTAGGTAGGCTGCATTGTCTTTGATGGTTCGATAATCACAACGATTCTGATTGGCTAACAAACAAGTACCAACACTACCAACTTCCGGGTTCCGGTCTCGCACCGACCACGCCTTGGCCAAAGATGACTATTATTACTACCCTAGCTAACCACTTGACGTTTCAAGATAAAACACACGGTGCTTCTACGCATGCATAGATGGCGTCACGTCCTTGTGCTCCGACATATACGTTCAGTAAATTAATTTAAAGGTTTTGAGGCTTTTTATACGAATCAGTCATAAAATTGGCCAAGTTCATAAGTACTATTTTATCACTGTAATACTTTGTTTTTTTTCGGTTGTACAATAAAAAATACTATTTACTTTACTTACTTTTTTTTCTTTTGTTTAATTCAGTATGGGTTTATTCGTATTTTTTTAAATTTTTATTCACAATTGGTAAGCCCTTGGCATCCTCTCACCTGATGGTAAGTGACGATGATGCCGAAGATGAAAGCGGGCTTATCAAGATTCCCCAACGCAATGGGGATCTGGCTATCTTATCTTCAAGCTGGAACACATCAATACTGTTAACACTGATGTTTGGCGGCAAGACTTTGATAAGATGGTGGTAGTTAGCCAGGCGGGCTATGAAAATGCCTTACCACCAACCAAACCGAGTCTTACAAAGTTGACCCCGCCGGGAATCGAACCCACGACTCCTGATGTGAAGCGAATGGACAAACCATTACCAAAGTGTATATAAGGTCTCACAAAATTAGCTGAAACTATTTTAACTGGTGCTTCTACCCACGAAACTGAACAACTTTCCCCATGGAACCCATAGTCAAATCGCAAAAAAAAATTGGCTCCCCCATACTAACTCGATCAGCTGATCACCCAACTTAGTATGGCAAGTTCAAATTTTTTTTTGAGATTGACTATGGGTTCCATGGGGAAAGTTGTTCAGTTTCATGAGTAGAAGCACCAGTTAAAATAGTTTCAGCTAATTTTGTTAGACCTTATATATTAGTACCAACCCATTGCGCCACGGAGGCGAATAATAGTAAAAGTTAGTTAAAGTTCTACTGAATTTTTGAGGTTCTATAGAATGTTGAGCTCTTTGACAAGTTTGTAGTCAGGGCGCAGATGAGATACTAGGGATTTAAGACGAAGGCTTTAAGACGACTCAATCCGAGTAGGTCGATCCGTGATAAAATAATATCGAACGTAAGTCTATTCATTTTGAATTCAAATCAATGCAGGCTTCAGCGCGGCTGTTACGTTGAAACCGAATGCCCAATTCTCGATTTTTACATGTTTTTATTTTTTTTTTCACTTTCAAATAAGTTTAAAAAAAATATGTTCAATTAAAATGAAAGGTGTTAAAGTCTTTGTGTGTTGGTTTCATTCGACATAAAAAAAAGTTTTCGGGAAATGTTGCAATTAATGCAAAAAACAGGGTCTACAGGATATTTTTTTACATGAAAAGTGGTGATATTTTTAAAATTGCATTTAATTAAATCGTTTTTTTTATTAGTTTATGTATATTCAATATTTTTTCCATAGTGATAGCTTTGCGCAGACTTTCAATAATTTGAACTGAATATTGTGATTTGACCAATCTTATTTCAAATTTATTTGATAAAAAAATATGTTGCAGTATTTCCCGCTGTTTGTATGAAACTGTCCTAAAAGAATTTGGTGACCCGAATTCATTGCACTGGAGTGTATCTACGAAGAATTGTTAAACCTACATCATATACTGACCGGGATGAGTCATTACCTCTCGACGATATTATCCTTTGTTTCCCGTGGTCCTACTGTGCAATTCAACAGTTACAATAATGATTAATTATATAGGGCCTAACCTAGTTATTTTGTTGATCAAAAATATAGCCCTAAGGATATACTGTATCTAAGAAGAATTGTTAAACCTACATCATATACTGACCGGGATGAGTCATTCCCTCTCGACGATATTATCCTTTGTTTCCCGTGGTCCTACTGTGTAATTCAACAGTTACAATAATGATAAATTATATATGGCCTAACCTAGTCATTTTGTTGATCAAAACTATAGCCCTAAGGATATACTGTATCTACGAAGAATTGTTAAACCTACATCATATACTGACCGGGATGAGTCATTCCCTCTCGACGATATTATCCTTTGTTTCCCGTGGTCCTACTGTGTAATTCAACAGTTACAATAATGATAAATTATATATGGCCTAACCTAGTCATTTTGTTGATCAAAACTATAGCCCTAAGGATATACTGTATCTACGAAGAATTGTTAAACCTACATCATATACTGACCGGGATGAGATCTCGAAGATATATCCTTTGTTTCCCGTGGTCCTACTGTGTGATTGGTACGGGCCTCTTGGGGGAGTTTTGAGAATATACCAGGGGCCTCATGGGGGAGTTTCGAGAATAAGCCAGGGGCCTCTTGGGGGAGTTTTTCAGTATGATGGATGAGTAAGTATGTGTTGAATACCTTTTAAGTTTATTTTCAATCTGTTTTATGTCACCTTCTTTAAAATTTGTTTCTTGTTTCCTTATTTTATGTTTTTGACTCATTATTCTTTCGAATTCTATCCTGACTTCTGATTCTAACTTTTACCCACGTATTGATTTTCTAGATTTTCTAATTGTGTTTTTTTAAGTGTTGTTACGAGTCCTATTAAATTCCGAACTCTGCTATGGTGTTAAATATATACATTTTATTTATTATTTAATCGGACCCTGCCCCCCAGACATCCACATCGTAAGTTTTGCAAGCATCGGTACGGGTCAGGAGGGCGCGCCAAGGCTGCAAGTAGAAACCCCAATTAACAGCTCCTACGCCAACTTCGTAACATCCTGTATATTAAAGAATACACCATCCCGGGCGTAGCCGGGCGAAACAGCTAGTTAACACTAAACGACACAGTTCAATGTCAAACTTTATCGTAGTTACGTGCCAGTTAATGTAGGACAAAAGACAAGGAGTGCCTGTTTGTTTGTTGTTATGGTGGAAGATATATTAATTTTATCTTTAAAAAAAGATACTTAGGTGTTTGATGTTTCTTATTCATGTATAAGTAGGTGTGTTGATTAATAATATAACTGCCCTAACATGACCTCAGATAACTTAATTTCATGAGACCTGCCTGAGGTAGACCAAAAAAATATGGTGTTTAAAAAAAACCACAAGTTAAAAATATGCTACCCCAAAAACGTGACTTACATTATTTTATTAGTCGTTAACAGCTATTGGGTATCTACTTATTAGGCAAAAGCGTGGAAAAGAGTAGCCTATATCTAAATCCAGTTCCTAATCCGTCTACCTACCAAATTTCACCCAGATAAAAAACATCCATACATACAAACTTTCGCGTTTATAATATTAGTGAGGATTTATCTGATTTTCGCTTAGTCTATAAATAAAAATAACCCACTAAGATAAGATACTACCTGACTGAGGGCTGACTTTTGGTGAAAACACGACGGAGTTTTATTTACATATCGAAAATGAAAAACTTAAAATTAAATAATTTTCGAACAGCATTTGGGAAGCCGATGGATGCGGGCAGCGCAGGACCGGTCGTCGTGGAAATCTTTGGGGGAGGGGTTTGTCCAGCAGTGGACGATTTCCGGCTGATATGATGATGATGATGAAATAATTTTCGAAAAACCTAAAAACTTTTAGGTACAAGTTTTTAATATTGCATTGTCACGCGGTATACATGTGCATACACAATTTCAGCTCAATCGGAAACCGGAAGTGGGTGAAATTTACTTAACTTGCAAGATTTCACCCGAACAAACATACATACATACAATGCAAATTAAATAAAAGCTTGTAAAATGGTAAAAGTGTCCTAAGTCTATCAAGTATTTAATTTTTAAGGTTTTATATTTATATGAGTAGTTATATGATTTATTACACAATTGACATTATGTATTTTAGGGGTAATTTCGACATTTTTTTATTGAAGATATTATGAGCAATCGTGTTTTCGCATTAAGTCAACCTTCTCATAAACTAAGCAGAATTTAGAATAATTCATTTCTATTTTTTTTTCTTTTGCTTTATACCCCCTCTTAAGGAGTTTTTATGTAGGCTTGACTAATGGTATCTGTATAAAGCTCTCGCCTCATTGTGTTCTTGGCTTTTAGTATCAATACTTAAGTACATATTTATTTACCTTACGTATTATTACATCGTAGAGGCGCTTAATGCCTTAAGATAGGTCAAATGACATAAAGCCAGTTCTCCATTGCGTTGGGGAATCTTGGTAAGCCCGCTTCCATCTTCGGCAACATCGTCACTTACCATCAGGTGAGATGTTGTCAAGGGTTTACCAATTGTTAATAAAAAAAAACGACAGGTTGCACTCCGGGAGTGCCGGCAGAAGTGAAAACTTGAATATTAACGTTGTGCATTTTTGATATTTTGGAATGGTTAGGGAATAACTTTGAACGAATTGCTTTGATTATCAGTATAAAAGTACTATCATTTATGTGGTAGAATACAATATTTATTTATTGCGCTATCGTACACAAACATGGCAATTTATATTACATTAAAAAGTTTATATCTCAGAAAAATCAACAAAAAATCAACTCCATCCGTCTTACGAATTTTCGATCAGGTCACGTGTCCTGACGCGAGTTTAACATTTTTTACCCATTACAAAACAAGTGCACAACGCCGCTAAAGAAGTTTTCACTACTCCATCCGTCTTACGAATTTTCGATCAGGTCACGTGTCCTGACGCGAGTTTAACATTTTTTACCTATTACAAAACAAGTGCACAACGCCACTAAGGAAGTTTTCACTACTCCATCCGTCTTACGAATTTTCGATCAGGTCACGTGTCCTGACGCGAGTTTAACATTTTTTACCCATTACAAAACAAGTGCACAACGCCGCTAAAGAAGTTTTCACTACTCCATCCGTCTTACGAATTTTCGATCAGGTCACGTGTCCTGACGCGAGTTTAACATTTTTTACCTATTACAAAACAAGTGCACAACGCCGCTAAGGAAGTTTTCACTACTCCATTCGTCTTACGAATTTTCGATCAGGTCACGTGTCCTGACGCGAGTTTAACATTTTTTACCCATTACAAAACAAGTGCACAACGCCGCTAAAGAAGTTTTCACTACTCCATCCGTCTTACGAATTTTCGATCAGGTCACGTGTCCTGACGCGAGTTTAACATTTTTTACCCATTACAAAACAAGTGCACAACGCCCTAAAGAAGTTTTCACTACTCCATCCGTCTTACGAATTTTCGATCAGGTCACGTGTCCTGACGCGAGTTTAACATTTTTTACCTATTACAAAACAAGTGCACAACGCCGCTAAGGAAGTTTTCACTACTCCATTCGTCTTACGAATTTTCGATCAGGTCACGTGTCCTGACGCGAGTTTAACCTTATAAGTACACCTATAATGTTCTGATCTATGGTAAATCTTACTTTAATAGTGTGAAAGAACTGAGCCATATTTATGTATCGTTTATTTAAATCTTGCCGTAGATTTTTTTTTCTAAGGGTGAAGATTTTAAAACTTTTGAGGTGTCAGGTTAACGTTAACATTGAAACTTGACCCCGTTGTTTGCAAAAAAAAAACAGTGGAATTGTGTTTAAATTGACATGGATATGCGTCGGTGGTTCAACCGGTAACGACTCGGTCCATCTAACCAGAGGTACCGGGTTCAAATCTGGACGGCCAATGTACCAATGAGTTTTTCAAAAAAACTTACGTACATATACTTACCGATTGCTTTAACGGTGAAGGAAAACATCGTGAGGAAACCTGCAAACGCCTGCGAAGAAACTCGAAGGTTGTGTGTGAAGTCGACCAACCCGCACTGGGCCCGCGTGGTCGACTAAGGCCTAATCGCCCTGATTCAGGGTAGGCTCGAGCCCCTCGGTGGGGACGTATATGAGCTGATATAATTGACATGGATATGTGACAGGCAAACTGTATAATTCGTCATTATACATACGGTCAGGCAAAATGGCGAGGGCGGTTAGCCTCCACCGAACCTCTGACCGAACCTAACATCGCTCGCCTCGGGAGCTCATTAACAATCTGCCGTACGGCATTTTGACAATCTGCCTGACTCGGCATTGAACGTTAATATACGGACGAATTATTACAATTTGCCTGGCTCGGCATTTTACATCTGCATTCAGAATTTTACATTTTACCTGACCGTTTACATACGGACAAATTATACAATTTGCCTGACAGTATGTAAAATGACTAATCATACAATTTGCCTGATACATGGAAAATTTAATTAGCTAACTAGGAAAGTAATCAATTTTTACAGGTTTTATAAAAAAAAAAACTAAGACATCTTTGGAAATCTGCAGTGCGCATGCGCGGCGAAATTTTACCCTGCGCGCTTGTTTGCTTGTCTGTTTGTTTCGCGTATGTTTAGAACGGAACCACGTTTATATGGAACCTTGAGCCTCCTGTCGGCCCTTAAAACATAAAATAGTGGATTAAATTATATTCTACCGCTACTACACAAATCACAAAACGAGTGTCGCGTCGTTAACCTTGACTTCAAAATGAAATCAAATAACTAACTCGTATAGGAATTATCTGATACTAATCAGTCGTCAACGACTAGTTATATGGAACGGTAAACATAGATATCTTAACTAACCAGTTATGGAACTAGTTATTTAGGGTTCCACATCCCGAGGGTGCCACCGGGACACTATAACCAAAGTATATATATGTATTAGTACTAACATATAGTATGGACACTCCCTGCCGCTTTCTAGATTGCGACCTCATAGATTGGTTACAGTTTGGTTGTCGAACGTATAGGATTTCGACGCCATTTTCTTTGTATCGTTGTTCCTTTTTTGTAATGTTATTTCTGGCCCGTTGTATGAAGTGTCCAGGGTGTGCTATAACCACGCAAATTTTTTTTCTTATCTGTGGCTATAACCAAAGTATATATAACCTACATACGCTGTCTGTTTGTCCTAATTATTAAACCGTATTATGTACCTAGCCGGTTTAAAACACATAATAGGTATATGTTATTGCGGATTTTTAGTAAGTACTTAAAACATGGTAAAAAGTTAAAGAACAAAAACCATGTCTTCAATGTTTTTTTTTGTTTTTCCGCTATCGTTACAGCAATAATACTTACGAAGTAACTATTTAGTAATCTGTGATAATACCTACCAGCGTCAAACTTTGTGTAATTTTAGTAGGTACTTACTTACTTAAAGCAATAATTGTTAAAGCTTTTAGATGCCTCAATCCTAGCAGGTTGATACGTGTTAAAATAATATCGAACGTAAGACTATTCATTTTAAGTTCAAATCAATGCAGGCTTCAGCGCGGCTGTTACGTTGAAACCGAATGCCCAATTCTCGATTTTTAAATGTTTTTATTACTTTTCTATACTTTCAAAAAAGTTTTAAAAAAAGTGATAATTAAAATTAAAGATCTTAATGTATTTGGTATACTAATTTGGTAAAGCTTGCAAAATTTCCGCCGCACAATTAAGGCAGAATTGGGAGAATCATTGTTTTTGTAAAACGCGCGCACACAGAACGCACGCTGGCTCCCTTTAAACGCTCCATAGCGACTGAATTCCCACGAGCCCAGTGTTGCCACTCCATTTTTCTAGATTGAGCTAAACAATGTTTAAAAAAGCGTCAGAAAAAATAAAATAATGGTTTTTTGGCGCTAGTTGTATGGAGAGACTGTTCTCAAAGAACGCGAAATTGTATGAAACGTTGAAATTTTTTGGCGCTAGACTGCTTTGAAAGTGCACTAGTTCTAGCGCCAAAAGCGCTAAAGCGCTAACACTGCACGAGCCAGGCTACCGATTGATATACACCCGCGCCCCTCGGATTCTTGGCATTCACGCAGCAAGCTAAACAAATATAAACTTACTTTTGGGACACCCGCCTTTAACCGTCTCCGTGGCGTAATGGTTAGCCCATTCGCTTCACACCAGGAGGTTGCGGGTTCGATGCCCGGTGGGGTCAATTTGTAAGACTCGGTTTGTTTGGTGGTAGGGCATTTTCTAAGCCCGCCTGGCTAGCTACCACCATCTTATCTAAGTCTTGCCGCCAAACATTAGTGTTAACAGCATTGATGTGTTCCGGCTTAAAGATAAGATAGCCAGTTCTCCATTGCGTTGGAGAATCTTGGTAAGCCCGCTTCCATCTTCGGCATCATCGTCACTTACCATCAGGTGAGATGATCAGCCAAGGGCTTATCAATTGTGAATAATAAAAAAAAACCAGTACATCATGGTAGTGCGCAACTGTCACTGAATCTGACGTGAGCTGAGGAGCTGTCGCAAGCGACGCTGGGTTCGGAAGTTAACCTTTACGAGTTTAATTTATTCTTTCTCGATGTATGCCTATGACATAAAAGGCGTCTCACTAAAAAAACTCAAATGTATTCACTCAATCACTCAATTGTGACAATCTTACTTCAATATCTTAGACAATCTTGTCACAATACACTTTTTGCCAGTTAGATTTTTTTAACTAATACAAAGTTCCTACAATTATTTTTAGGGTCCCGTACCTCAGAAGGAAAAAAACAGAACCTTTGATCACTCGCGTTTCTGTCTGTGAAGCCAAATTGCTTCGAAACTACTGGACCGATTGAGTTAAAATTTGGAACACATATGTAAGTCGGTTACCCAAAAGCGGATGTGTAAAGTAAACAAATGAATTTTATACACGCTCTTGGGGGGTAAGGTAGCGTTCAAGTATTACTTAACGCAATTTTTGGGGATTCTCCCCCCATGTAACGTGCAGTAACGTTTTTCTGTACCCCACCTCCCTCCCCCCTAGTAAAAAGTTACGTAACCACCAATTGGAAATTTGTACCTGAAGTCAAAATATAATTATGTGGCGTAACAAAAAGTCGCTAAAATGTCTTTGTTATTGTTTTAATCGTATTAATAATAATAATAAAACAATGTTACGTAACGCGTAGTTAAAACCACGCATTGTAACGTTTTACTCCCTCCAAATACGTAATACTTGAACGCTCCCTAAATTAGAAAAAAAAACGTGTGGCACTCGGGGCACAGATTACTAAATAGTTATGCTCGGGGACTGCCGCGGTAAAGCTATTGCAAAGCATTTTTTATCAACTCTTGCAATTTTAATGGTTTATTTATTTTTATTTATGCAGTATTTATTCACTATTTTTTGATGTTTTACTGTTTTCGTGTGCTCCTTTTAATTAAAGGACCATATTATTATAGTCCTTGGGGCGCGGGATGTATAAGTAATAAATTAACACTAAGAAAGTTACACCAGTAAAATTGACTAAGTCCTTTTAGTACCGCAAATCGCTAATAGATGGCACTGTAAGTTTTTAGAACGCGGTAACGTTACGTTACACTCGGCCGAGCTACACGGTAGGCGGAGTGGGGAGTGTTGGGTTTTATTTTTGTTACGGAATTTCTTGATTCGGTCGCCGCGCTCAAAGCCCGCGATAAAAGCTATGTAATAGCTTAATATTTGTAAACTATACATTCTGCGACATATTAGGTATACAAATGAAACAGGGAAAGGATGATGACAGGACATGTATTATGAGCAAGAAGTAGATAATTACTCACTTGTAGTCAGCGAGAATGTCTAAGAGCGTGCTCTTGCCAGCCCCGGATTGTCCCATGATGACCGTCAGCTCCCCGGCGTTGAAGGCACCGTTGATCCCCGCCAGGACGGCCTTACGACCTGCAAGCGCCAGGAATTTTTTTTTTGTTCACCATTCATAAGCCCTGTCTCACCTGCTGGTAAGTGACGATGATGCCAAAGATGAAAGCGGGCTTACCAAGATGCTCAAACGCAATATGGAACTGGCTATCTTATCTTCAAGCTGGAACACTGTTGTTACAATGTTGCGACTGCCAAAGAAAGCGAGGTAATGTTTTATGCAGTCGGGCTTTTAGTTTTTAATTAAATTGGTTAGTTTATTTGACTCATTGGAATTTCCCTACGCGATCGAATCAGAAATGAGGAGATCCGCAGGAGAACCAAAGTAACCGACATATCTCACAGAATAGCTATACTGAAGTGGCAGTGGGTAGGGCTCGTAGAACAGATGGCCGTTGGGGCAGTAAAGTTAGTAAGAATGGCGACCGCGCACCGTAAAACGTAGCGTAGGCAGGCCTTCCACGCGGTGGAAAGACGACCTGGTGAAGATCGCGGGAAGCTACTGGATGCGGGCAGCGCAGGACCGGTCGTCGTGGAAATCCTTGGGGGAGGCCTTTGCCCAGCAGTGGACTTTTTTCGCCTGATATGATGATGACGATGATAATGATTTGGTTCATACCGTTAAAAATTTTGCATAGGTATATTTTTTATCACATCGGTGTATTTCAGCGCCACCATTTTCAAATTTGATCGCCTGTCATCATAACCGCCTCCGTGGCGTAATGGTTAGCCCATTCGCTTCACACCAGGGGGTCGCGGGTTCGACTCCCGGCGGGGTCAACTTTGTAAGACTCGGTTTGGTTGGTGGAAGGACATTAAATAGCCCGCCTGACTAGCTACCACCATCTTATCTAAGTTTTACCGCCAAACATCAGTGTTAACAGCATTGATGTGTTCCGGCTTGAGGATAAGATAGCCAGATCCCAATTGCGGTGGGGAATCTTGGTAAGCCCGCTTCTATCTTCGGCATCATCGTCACTTAACATCAGGTGAGATGATATACCAAGGCCTTATCAATTGTGGATTAAAAAAAAACTTTGAAACCATCAGGCGGAGAGCTTCTCATGCCTTGAATATTTGTAGCCTATATTTGTCACGTTTAATACATGGTTTACGATACTTCTGTGGTGACTTCAATCAGTCCTCCTGGGCACCTGGTGTGACCACAACAAAATGCAGTGAACCACTCATGTGCCAACAAGAAACTGTAATTTTGACTAAAATAGATAATATTGACGAACAAATGCAATGCCGATGGTTAAGAAATATACTCATACTGTAGAACAATGCTACATTAAATGAATAGAATAAATGCTTTAGTTTATGAAATAACATGTCCATATCGTAGGTAAATTTATCGATGTTAATGTAAAAATGAGCCCTTAAGAACATTCATTTCAATGCCTACTAAACATAGCCACAGTATAACGATATGGCTTACAGTAGCGCAACGCCTTTGTCGCACGATGCGCCACTACACCGGCGTAGGTACTAGCCCATACTAGCCTGTAGTCAGCCTGGCAAACTCGTAGTAGTTTGCCAGGCCGTGCCCCGCCCCGCCCGCTGCCCTGCAAGTACCCTTCCGTTGCTTTGCGTAAGTACGTTCGTTGCGCTACTGTAAGCCGCTATATTGTAATATTGTGACATAGCTTAAGATTTACTTACAGCATAAGTATTTTGTAACTTGATATGTAAATAAATAGTAACAATAATAAATAACACTATTTAAAAAAAACCAAAAAAAAAACTTTACTTAAGTGGCAGTGGGTGGGGCACTAGCTTGTAAAGAGATGACAAATTGGGGTAGTAAAGTTCTCACTGGATGGTCCGACGACTTGGTGAAGGTCGCCGGAAGCCGCTGGACGTGGGCAGCGCGGGACCGGTCGTCGTGCAAATATTTGGGGGAAGCCTTTGTCCAGCAGTGGAAGTCTTTCGGCTGATATGATGATAATGATGAATAATCTACCTACTAGAAAAACCCGTGTCCGACCCACTTTTAAGGCGCTAAGATCACTCAATCCGAGCAGGTCAATACGTGTTACAATAATATCGAACGTAAGTCTATTCATTTTAAGTTCAAATCAATGCGGGCTTCAACCCGCTTCGATTTTTACGTGTTTTTATTACTTTTCATCACTTTCAAATAAGTTTAAAAAACCGAGTTTAATTAAAATGAAAGGTCTTAAAGTCAACGATTTTTGTGTGTTGGTTTCATTCAATATTAACTATTTGTTTTGGAGAAATTTTGCTATTAATGCCAAAAACAGGGTCTAGAGGATATTTTTGACATTTAAAGTGGTAATATTTTTAAAATTGTATTCAATTAAATCGATTTTTTTTATCACTTTGGGTATATTATATATTTTTTTTATGGTGATAGCTTTACACAGTCTTTCAATAATTTGAATTGAATATTGTCATTTGACCCATGTTAAGACCTTAACAGGTTGTGGCACAGAATACTACTTATTGGTTGAGGTATGACTGACAGAACTACGAAACCTGTATAATCTGAGTTCACAAACAAACAAACAAAAAAACTTCTGTAGATGCTACAAGATGCTTGTGCCGGCTGGTCTTACTTGCCATGTGCATTCAAAACCTAAATAACAAAAGGCTATGTTGCTCTGATTCGATCATATAACAAAGGATTGGAAATGAATCATACTTTGATTGGTCCAAAGTGCACAATTGTAATGTAATAACAGTGTAGAATATGTTAAATTAAATTGTACGTCTCTTAGTTGTTAATTATTAAATTTTGTATATGTATTTATTTATTTTGATGTACAATAAAGAGTTATTTGTGTTTGAGTTAACATTTTAGTGACCTACACGTGAACGGGGGTGAAGCTAAGTGCAACACCAGGCCGTCTATCCCTAGCATAGACATCATTTATTAATAATATACACTCGCTGTTTCCCGCGTGGACAACGTTTCTATGACGTTTTGAGGGTGCGCAGTGCGCGAGCCGCAAGCGGCTCGCGAGCGTGGAAAAGTGTGGTCTCTGTGTTAATCCACGTACTAATCTGTCTACCTGCCAAATCCATTTAGTAGTTTTTGAGTGAAAGAGTAACAAACATACATCCATACATTCTTACAAACTTTCGCGTTTCTAATATTAGTATACTTTACACGTCAAGAAATTACAAAAATAGTTTAATATAAACATTATCAGATTAAATCATAGAAATAAATATGTCATGTAAACATAGCAAGGTGTGCTAGTATTTACAAAAAGAAAAGAAAATATGCGATTAGCAAGAACTTCCCAGCTGTGGTTCATTAATTGGTTTTAATAGTCAAAAACTCATTATGACTGTAGAAAAACTGCTCGACGAGTATTTTTTTGAGTTTAACCTTAAAGCTAGCACGGTTAATTAACTGTGGCACACGATAAGAAAGTGAAAAACCAGCCAAGTGCGAGTCGGACTTGCGCTCCAAGTATTCCGTACTACTACTCTCCACACAACAATGATAATGATACCTACTTACATTACAAACAAAAGACATCAGTGCGAACGACAGAAAATGCTTTTCTTTCATTCAATTTGGACTGTTTAGCGCGAGTACGACTCACACTTGACCTTTTTTTTAAAACAGAATTACTGTACATACTCCATTGCATTGGGGAATCTTGGTAAGCCCGCTTCCATCTTCGGCATCATCGTCACTTACCATCAGGTGAGATGATGCCAAGGGCTTACCAATTGTAAATAAAAAAAAAACATATTTATACCAAGTTTTACGCTTGTATGTATTACCATTTTTACAATAAAGCTAAATCAAACATAGCTCCAAATAACCTATAAAAATATTTTTTTTTTGTACGGGAACCCTTCCTAAATTTTTTCTTTATCAAATTTTTATTATATTTGTTCATATACCGGAAATAAAATATGCACTGTGAAGTTTCAACTGTCTGCCTATTTTGTAAGGTTCATAAAATACAGGCCGCTGTCAGATAGCCAGCGGAGGCTTAGTAATAGGGTCCTCTTGGTCACCCTATGGTGTACAAAACCATAAAAATATACAGATGAATAGAGAGCCTACTCATTTCTTTAAAAGTTGACAGCCCGCTGACAAACAGACGGCGGAGGCTTAGTAATAGGGTCCCGTTGGTCACCCTATGGTGTACGGGACCATAAAATATACAGATGAATAGAGAGCCTACTCATTTCTTTAAAAGTTGACAGCCCGCTGACAAACAGACTGCGGAGGCTTAGTAATAGGGTCCCGTTGGTCACCCTATAGTGTACGGGACCATAAAAATATACAGATTAATAGAGAGCCTACTCATTTCTTTAAAGTTGACAGCCCGCTGACAAACAGACAGCGGAGGCTTAGTAATAGGGTCCCGTTGGTCACCCTATAGTGTACGGGACCATAAAAATATACAGATGAATAGAGAGCCTACTCATTTCTTTAAAAGTTGACAGCCCGCTGACAAACAGACGGCGGAGGCTTAGTAAAAGGGTCCCGTTGGTCACCCTATAGTGTACGGGACCATAAAAATATACAGATGAATAGAGAGCCTACTCATTTCTTTAAAAGTTGACAGCCCGCTGACAAACAGACAGCGGAGGCTTAGTAATAGGGTCCCGTTGGTCACCCTATAGGGTACGGGACCATAAAAAGTAAATCGGCGGAGAAGCAAAGTGTGCGTCACGATTTATTCGTAGGCGTCACGGCATTCTCTACTCTTTGGTCACGGTTTTCATTAACGAGTGTATTTTACTGAAAATTTTCTTAATTATTGTTTTAATTTCCTTGCTTCGTTTAAGTAAAACACTATGCAGGCCTCGGCCAGAACGGCAATTGTTGGATTCGTATTATTATATACTAGCTTTTGCCAGCGGCTTCGCTTGCGTGAACATATACAGTGTAAACTCTATATAGCGACACTTAAGGGACCGGGCATTTTATGATGTTATTGAGAGTTTTCGTTATATAGAGAGAAATTAGCGTTAAAGGAAACCAACTGGAGCCTGAAAATTTGGACGTTTAAAAGAGTGAATCGTTATATCGAGTGACGTTTTACAGAGTTTACACTGTATCTATAAGCGAGAGTGGAAAAAAGTAGCCTATATGTTAATACAGATCCTAATCTGTCTACGTACCAAATTTCAGCCAAATACGTTCAGTTGTTTTTGCGTGAAAGAGTAACAAACATCCATACATATGTCCATATCATCATTACAGCTCATATACGTCCCCACCGAGGGGCTCGAGCCTACCCTGAATCAGGGCGATTAGGCCTTAGTCGACCACGCGGGCCCAGTGCGGGTTCGTCGACTTCACACACAACCTTCGAGTTTCTTCGCAGGCGTGTGCAGGTTTCCTCACGATGTTTTTCTTCACCGTTTCCTTCACATATGTCCATATACTATACAAATTTTCAAATTTTGTAATATTAGTAGGATATTATATTATTGTATTAGCAATTCCACGTACCAATGTGTTTTCGAATTTCGATTGCATATGTACGTTAATCCGACACTTTTACGGCGAAGGAAAACATCGTGAGGAAACCTGCACACGCCTGCGAAGAAACTCGGAGGTTGTGTGTGAAGACGACCAACCCGCACTGGGCCGGCGTGGTCGACTAAGGCCCGATCGCCCTAATTCAAGGTAGGCTCGAGCCCCTCGTTGGGGATGTATATGAGCTGATAAGAAGATTGTATTATATTATAAACTCTACTCATCCAGCAATCGCTTACTTTCCCGGCCTCGTCACTAATGTACTATTAGTTGGTTTTCCGCAAGAGGTTCCCCCTAGTTTCCGCAAGATGTTGTGTACACCTATAATAAGCATTTGTATTAGAATAAGACCTAACTATGTTTTGGAAACGTGTAATATTTATGCCGTTGGTGTGCATTATTCAAATAAAAAAAAAAAAAAAAATAACAGTTTCCCCCTAGTTTCCGCAAGAGGTTCCCCCTAGTTTCCGTCTTACATGCTTCAAAACCTGATTCTTTAAAATGATTCATCATCATTATATCAGCCGAAAAACGTCCACTGCTGGACAAAGGCCTCCAATGATTGCTACATCTTAATTAAATTCCGGTATGTTATTCAAATTGGCAGATGTCGTGATCCTAAGAAATTAATATTAAATGACAGCGTTACGTAAAAACACCCAACTTTAAATTTTGGTAACTACCTTTATTAAAAAAAAACCACCGAGGGTTCCGTACAAATTTGTAGGTAAATATTTTAAATCATACATAACAGTGCAAACTGTTAGGTACTAAATAAGCCAAAGTTACTAGGTACTTACCTATACATATAAAAAAGGGAATTTTTTTTTCATTCTTCGTCATGAATCGAAAACTATATGTACATCAAAAAAATAATTCAATATCTGTTTAGTTTGTGCCAATGAAGCCCTTTTATACCATAACCCACATGAAACGGTTAAATCAATTCTAAATTTGGATAACCGTTCCTTGCATAATTGATTACGTACTTTAAATAAAGACTTTAATTTTTTTTAATGATTTAATTACAAATGTATAGTTTTTAGATTTTTCCCTATACTTGTAGTATAAGACGGTATTACTTTACAAATTTCGTAGTTCTCGGTCAACGGAAAATATATCCTATGAATTTTAATTCCCTTGAGAGTGTCGAAATATAGGTACGTGTTTTTGCGAAAATTTAATTTTTTTACCAGTTACGGTTAAGCTCGCTACTACCAGCGGAGGCTTAGTAATAAAGTTCAGTTGGCATCCTTTGGGTAGGGAACCCTAAAAATCTAAATCCTCTTAATATTAGTATCTATGAACAAATGAAAAAAAATATGTTTACCTTTAAATAACTTATCATAAGGCTCGAATCTCCATTTAAACGTAGTTCCGCTTTAATACAAATTCTACATGCCGGATTGAATCCAAACTTTGGGAATACATTGAGTAGACACATATCGATGTTTTTTAATTAGTTTTCATCGTATTAAATTGAAACATAACTAAACGAAGGCTTAAATTAGTTTTTTACTAAAAGTTTAAAACTTATTTTATTTTTTTCCGTTTTATAATTAGTACATCGAAAAATTATTACAAACATTGATATTATGTATCTATTCAATATATTCGCAAAGTTTGGATTCAATCCGGCATGTAGTTTTTGTTTTTATGGAAACTCGAGCCTCCTTGGGATCCTTTTGATAGATAAGGGACACCAAGAGATGCTTTAAAAAGGTATACCTATATGTTTTATTGCATATATTTTAAATGGGTAGAAACTTAAGTCAAGTGAACGTCATGAACTCATGAATGACCTTAGCTGGGGTATTGGAACTAGGCCATATCTAGGTAGTAGTACTTGTACATACATATGTCACTCTTAGTGTAATCGTTACGATAATAAGTAGCATATTTAAAATAATTACATATTGAGTGAAATCAGTGCCCGATTTCTACTATATCTAATGTATATTACGTAGTCTAAACTGTAAACCTCAGACGTTAACTTCATAGCCAAATCCTTACTAATATTATAAATGTGAAAATGTGTTTGTTTGTTAAATTTTCATGCTTCAACACTTATCATTCTTGATGAAACATGGCATGCAGGAGCCTGTGTGACTGGGAAGGACTTGTTATCTCGTAATAATAGCATAAAAAAATACTCTTTTTTTAGTTAATTTCTTTTACACCGCAACGGAAAAATGGATTGTTGTGATTTTATGCACAGAGATGGTTGAGGAGGTGGGGAGTGACATAATTTACTAATTAGCACGTCCTGACATAGTTACCGAGAGCGTCGCAACAGAGCAACGGATCGACGTGATTTTTTTGTATATCTTTGATTAAGGGGGTTTCATAAAACAAACATTTTAAAATCACGGAAACCGCCGTCTGTCCCTTGGATAGCACGGTTAATTGTGCCACACGATAAGAAGAAGTGACATAGACTGCTAATCAGAATAGTATGATATAGTGTTTGAGGGATCTGGAGAAAACTTATGTCTACGTTCGCGAGCCGATTGCGGCTCGCGCACCACTCACCATCAAATACAGTGGATAAAAACGATATCCACGCGGTCGAAGCTGCGGCCATCTTATTTTTCTCATTTTCATACACCAATTTTTTTTTATATAACGGAGACTAAGGAAACTGCTAAGTGGAATCATTAGGCTAGATCTTTCCTTACTACTAATTTGTCGAAAAGCTCAAAATTCTTGCAGAGCCTCAGGAACTCAGTAGATTGCCTTCCAAAAACAAAGAACATGAGTTTATTCCGCAAATGCATGGAAAATTCGCCAATTACTAGTACCACAGATGAGATACTAGTTACTTTTTCTAGTAATCTTCATTTATTTTTATTATGTTGTGAGCGTCGGTGGCGTAACGGCTAGGGCCGCCGCCTCCTGTCCTGTGGTTCGAATCCTGCCACGTACCAATGTGCACACGCCTGCGAAGAAACTCTAAGGTTGTGTGTGAAGTCGACCAACCCGCACTGGGCCCGTGTGGTCGACTAAGGCCCGAACGCCCTATTTCAGGGTAGGTCCCTCAATAGGGACGTATATGAGCTGATATGATGATGTTGTGATGCAATAAAGAAAATTGTATTGTATAGTGTGCTCTCATCTGAACAGTCTACAGTTCACGATGGCTAGAATCCATTAGCTATGACGAAACTGAACGACTTCTTGAGGTGGTATCTTAAAAATAACTATGAAGATACACTAACACACCCCAAACACATACACACACTCTCTCCCTCTCTCACACACACACACACATCCACACACACACACGGGTCCACACGCACGAATACACTATCTGCGATATGTATCACTACAGAAGACAGACATACTGCTCTTTAATTTAATTTAATTAAATTAAATAGTTATTTCCTCTGTAATTTAATTTAATTTCTTAAATTTTTAATGTTAGTCACCTTGTATCTTAATATTTTGTTTTTACCTATAATATATGTACAATAGATTATGTAATGGAGGAGCGAGATCCCCTAACACAGGTACTTCCGTACCTAAAAGGAGGTCTCAGCCATGGAATATGTAGTTTGGTGAAAATAAACTATATTTCTATTTCTATCTATTTCTATTTTAAAATGTTGGGCTCTTCGACAAATTAGCCAGTCAGGGCATCTAACGTAATAGTTACCTTACTTTTCTTTATAAAAATATAATTGTTGCTTTTGGGCCCCCACTTTGAATGAAAATGTACTGTGAAAAATTAGGAGGCCTAGTTTCTGTAACGCCGAGTGTATTCGAAGTTGCTATGCAACGTTTTTAAAGTTTAAATCTATATTTATATATAAAAGAAACTCGTGTTAGTTACACTATTTATAACTCAAGAACGGCTGGACAAATTTTTATGATTTTTGTGTTTTTGCATTTGTCTTCGTCGGGATTAGGATTATAAGTATTAAAATTCATCAATAAAAAAAAGTCAAAAAATAATTGGTTTTAGGGTAGGGTAGCGTAGTGTAGGGTAGGGTTGGGTAGGGTAGGCTAGTGTAGTGTAATGTAGGGTAGGGTAATGTAGTGTGGGGTAGAGTAGTGTAGTGTAGTGTAGGGTAGGGTAGGGTAGTGTAGAGTAGGGTAGGGTAGGGTCGTGTAGGGTAGTGTAGGGTAGGGTAGTGTAATATAAGGTGTAACGAAGTTCGCCGGGACAGCTAGTAGCATTATAAACGAAAACGAGTTAAAATACCTACTTATCATATTTTGCTAGGTATGATTCCACTTCCTGATTAGTATAGAACAAAAAGCTATAACTTAGTAGTTGAGCATCTATTGGTAGTTTAATAAATTGCGCATGCACATGGCTTTTTGTTACCTACGGATTAGATAATAGTACGCTTTTGCACGCTACTTTACGTTTCAAGTTGGAGGAACCGACACCACGAGTAATCTGTTTTTTTTTTATCCACAATTGATAAGCCCTTAATCTCTTTTTTAGGGTTCCGTACCCAAAGGGTAAAAACGGGACCTTCTTACTAAGACTCCGCTGTCCGTTCGTCTGTATGTCACCAGGCTGTATTTCATGAACCGTGATAGCTAGACAGCTGAAATTTTCACAGATGATGTATTTCTGTTGCCGCTATAATAACAATTACTAAAAATTATAATGTAAAAAAATAAGGGGGGGGGGTTCAATACAAAAAACATGTTTTTTTAAACATTAAGAAACTAGCGCCATCTAGTAAGATGGTACGGAACCTTATGTATGCAGTTCTGATTTGCACTTAGCCGGTTTTTTCAAGCGTTTCGTAGTCTCTACAAAAATGAAGTATTGACTGCGGAACCCTATCTATTTTATGGGTAGTCCGACACACACTTGGCGGGTTTTCAATATGTTTCAATTTATTATACACAATTTTTAAGATATCTTTTTCGGGGTGTCATTAAATGAAGAGGTATTAAGTTCAGGTGGGTTTTATCTCACTAAAACAAGGTTGTAAAAACTGCAATTTTATTAAGTTTTTTGCAAACTTACGTTGTGTGAAATTATGTTGTTTGTGAAGTATCTAATGTTCTTTAACTTTATCATTTTATTTTAAAATAGTATGATAATCCCTGACTTGATAAAACTGTTTTGTAAAGTATAGTGCTACGCTATGCAGTCTTTTCACAATAAACAAGAGTTTATGTACATATCTATTGTTACGATTATGACACTACTTAAGCCTTTAAGATGACTCAGTCCGAGCAGGTTTATACGTGTTAAAATAATATCGAACGTAAGTCTATTATTCTATGTTCGAATCAATGCGGGCTTCAACGCGGCTGTTACGTTGAAACCGAACGCCTAATTCTCGATTTTTACATGTTTTTATTACTTTTCTTCACTTTCAAATAAGTTTAAAAAAATGTGTTCAATTAATATGAAAGGTGTTAAAGTCACCGATTTTTGTGTGTTGGTTTCATTCAACAGTTACTATTTCTTTCCAAGAAATTTTGCAATTAACGCCAAAAACAGGGTACTCATTATATATTTTTTTATATAAAAAGTGGTAATATTTTTAAAATTGTGTTCAATTAAATCGATTTTTTATTACTTTAGGCATATAACATATTTTTTTCATTGCGATAGCTTTACACAGCCTCTCAATAATTTGAATTGAATATTGTCATTTGACCCATCTTAAGGCCTTAATTGTTTTGCATAAATGGAACTGACAAGTCTTTGTTTGTTAGTCTTATCGTGCAGTATTAGATTTATCATTGGTCCCATACTAACAGATGTTTCTGTTTGTAAACAAAGGTTCACTCTCGGTTCACTCACCTCCGGCTAAGAAGCCATTCCTCACTGTATATGTCAAGTCTTCAAAAGAGATGTTCATAGAGTCTTCCAGCAGTGACGTGGACGTCGTCTCCTGCGACTCCGACTGGCTGTCGCTGGCCATTATCAATGTTCACTTTAACTTATCACTGTGCAAAGTTGCGGTTTCATTGCGTGCCACACGAAGAGTACATTGTTGTAAACAAAGGATTTGACGCGCCAGTTGCGTGCGTGACGCCCAGGCGCAGTCTGTGGTGGAGGCGGACTGGCGTGGAGCTGGCGGCAGCGATACCGGGTGTGCAACTACGCAGACACCACAGCGGTGATTATCGGTCGTTCCCCCACTACTCGTGAGCTGTCACCAGCAGCTGAGTCCATATCACACACATAGATATCAACTTTATTGGTCTAACGGTAGCGAGAACTAAACTAAAGCATAGTGTAGAGTGACCCACTGGAGCTTTGCGCAAGAGTCGACTCGTTGATGCAACTTAATTGGCAATGCTAAGCCAAAGATTAAAAAAATATTAAGCCATTATATGCGCGTGATTTGATTAGTCTCTTTTAAAAATCCGGTGGCGGGTTACTGCAGTAGCAAAAGGACGAGATGACAAAAGAAATTCGGCATCTAGAACGCGCTATTAACATTTCATCAGCACTGAGTATATATACAAGTCCAACCATCAACGGTTGGTTATTCTCTCCGATTCTCCCCCGTCCAAGCAACGACCTAGCCCGAGGTCCGTGCCCACCTGGGCGCCCTTAGGTCAGTCGCATCTTTTTGCCTTATACACAGGTTGAGTGCCCTCCGCACTCGCCCCCCTGTCCGGTGAAGTCGTAAAGGCCCCCGCGGCCAACAACAAGCTAGTCCTTTAAAAAAATAAAACCGGCCAAGTGCGAGTTGAACTCGCGTGGAGAGGGTTCCGTACAATGCCAAAGTCAAATACAAAATATCACATTTGAAATCCTCACAGTAAGATGCGAGTTATTTTTTTATTATTAAAAATTTTAGTGTGTATAGCTTCACCTCACCTGATGGTAAGTGCCGATGCAGCCGAGGATGTAACACGCTAGCACAAATAGTACCTATTCACTCTCGTCTTGAAGATTCCTAAATTATACAAATCGGGGAATACAGACGCCGGCAGGGAATTCCACTCCTTGCCCGTTCGCATAATGAACGAAGAAGCAAAACGCTTCGTGCGTAAGGTGGAACCACTTTTTTTTACATTGAGTTTACCACTTATTTTTCAATTGATAGAATTCATATAGGTTTTCCTGTTATCTATAAGCAATGAATTATATTTTGTATTTTTTTCAAAATTATAGGCTTAGTAGTTTCTGAGAACAGGGGGGGGGGGGGATGGTAAATTTTCGTCTTCTTTCATGAATAAATTTTACAATATAAAAAAAAAACCCGATAACGAGCCCTTTCATTATATTATATGTATATGACACAATAAGGTTTCAAAACTTTTTTTTTAAATTTCCTAATATGTCCCCAGAAAATAACCCCTATTAAAAAAAATTATTTTTTTTGCACATCTGTGTTTGGGTCATAGGATCACATCTATCCTACCAAATTTCACCTGATTTGGTCCAGTAGATTCGGAGCAAATTGGCTTGGATAGACGGACGGACAGACATACAGACGCACGAGTGATCCTATAAGGTTCCGTTTTGTTTATTTTGTACGGAACGTAAAATTCAACGGTTGGTTCACGGCCGGACCCCATGCACACCACCTCGCCTGGCGGAGATATAAGACGCTAAATTATGACACCTGTATAAGACGCTAATTTATTACTACTTAAGTACCTAAGGATATACTCACGAGTTTTCCCGACGGAGAAGAGAAAAACTCATTTCCGCGCTCCGCGCACCGCACATCTTCACTAACAGTTATGAAAAGTGTATCCACGCGGGTGATGAAATGTGTTTTTATCCCCGAAAAAAGATCGGTTCCCCAGGCATATCGAAAAATCAAATTTCCATTCTTCGACCAAATAAAAGGCAAAAGTTTCCACAAAACTGGTTTCCACACCCTTGAAGACAGTCATACTAAAGACAACACCCTGGACACTTCATACAACGGACCAGAAATGACATTTCAAAAAAGGAATGACGGAACAAACAAAATGACGGCGAAATCCTATACGTTCGACAACCAAACTGAACCTATCTGTATCAATCAGGGGTGAGGTCGCAATCTAGAGAGCGGCAGGGAGTGTCCATACTGTATGTTAGTAGTACTTTGCTACAACTTCTACCAATCCGGACTTGGTCTCCGTGTGTTCTTTGGCCTAACCTTCTCGAGCTTGGGAACAGACCCGCACCGAAATAGAGGGCACGTTAATAAATAATAATAAAAAAGCCTTATATTTCTTACTAAATAAAAATACAGAATTAGCATTTCTTATTAACCACTACGTTATTTGCTTGTACTTAGGAACTTATAATATACTAGCTGTCCCGGCGAACTTCGTACCGCCTTACATTACATTACACTGCCCTGCCCTACCCTACACTACACTACACTACCCTACCCTACACTACCCTACCCTACCCTACCCTACATACACTACACTACACTACCCTACCCTACACTACACTACCCTACCCTACACTACTCTACCCTACTCTACCCTACTCTACCCTACACTACCCTACCCTACACTACCCTACCCTACCCTATCCTATCTCTCAAGTTGGATCGAACTGCACATGGTGTGCGAATTTTATTATAATCGGTTAAGTGGTTTAGGAGTCCATTGAGGACAAACATTGTGACACGAGATTTATATATATTAAGATTAATTTTTTTAATGTGTGTAGATAAGAACCCCTCGTTTTCGAAGGTGAAGGCCTCCTCTAGAGATTTCCAGGTCTCCCTGTTCTTTGCTGTTTCCAGCCACTCTTTGCCAGCCACTTGCATGATATCATCTGCCCACTCCTCTACCTCTCCTTCTAGTACCTTGTGGTCCATTCCAGGATATTATCCTGTGGGTCTATCGATTATCTGTTAGCTAGCTAGGAGGGCACGTTATGGGTTGTTAATGAGTAAATATTTCTTGTACCTAAGAGGTATCGCTGTTATCTACAACATAATCGTTTATTTGAGAAACCCCATAGGTCAAGCTCGTCGAACTAGTCAAAAGAAATAAATAATAATTTTCTGAAAAAAACTTAGCATAAAGATAATTCAAAAATATCATAAAATAGTAATGTTAGTATAGTTTAAAGTGATTTCATATTAGAGAATTATAGTGGGAGTTGAAGGTACGTGGGGTTCGAAATAGCTGCCATGATGATGATGGAAGGATTTTTTTCAATTTATACCATTAAAAAAAGCAACTATGTGAAAAGTGACTTATAGGGTTTCTCAAATAAACGATTCAACGCAGGTTTTCCTAGTGTGGGAAGTAACTAGTATCTCATCTGTGGTGTGGGTAGCAGCGTCGTCACCTTACTTAAACGACTGGCCTATTTTAATGTAACCTCATCATCATCATCATCATCATATCAGCCTCAAATCGTCCACTGCTGGATAAAGGCCTCCCCCAAGGATTTCCACGACGACCGGTCCTGCCCTGCCAAATGTACCCTCATTTTATTATTATTATTTCATTGGTGTGTTCCGGCATGAAGATAAGAATCAAAAATCAAAATCAAAAACAATTTCTTTCAAATAGGTGTTTACACACACTTTTAATATTGCCCCCATTGCGTTGGGGAATCTTGGTAAGCCCGCTTCCATCTTCGGCAACATCGTCACTTACCACCAGGTGAGATGTTGTCAAGGGCTCACCAATTGTGAATAAAAAAAAAATATTTTAAATTGCGAGGAGTATATTGGAAGTTTGTTTTGCCTGCCTTTAAACTATTGAACTAACTATTATACAATAGTTTGTAATACCAATGACACCTTCTATAGCCCCATTAAGTAATTAATACTTAGGCTAAGTTTGGATCATAATAAAGAATTTATTTATAATTAATATAAAAGTCGAAATCACATTGGTACGTAGCAGGTTCGAACCACGACCTCCCGGACAGGAGGTGGCGGCCCTAGCCATTACGCCACCGATGTTTATCCGACGCTCTTACGGTGAAGGAAAAACATCGTGAGGAAACTTGCACACGCCTGCGAAGAAACTCGCAGGTTGTGTGTGAAGTCGACCAACCCACAATGAGCCCGAGTGGTAGACTAAGGCTCGATCGCCCTAATTCAGGGTAGGCTCGGGCCCCTCGGTGTGGACGTATATGAGCTGATATGAATGAATGAAAAAAAATATTATTAAAACCCGCCTTCAAAAAATGCTGCATTTTATCAAACACCCTGAATAAACGAATTAACGGGGTAACCTACCTAATTTACATTAATGTAATGAGTGTTACCCTACTGTTGAGACACACGCCGAGTTCAGTCATTAACTGGTCATTAACGTGGCAAAGGACAGATTAGATAACTAATTAGCTACATTGTAATATGAACGCTTTATGAACGTATTGGACGATGTAGGATGCCTATCTAAACTACACTGGATCGCATAGAAAACGGAAATAAGCATTTTTATAACTGAAAAATTTTTTCAGTTATAAAAATGCTTTTAAAATATTCGAGCAATCCTATCAAAATATAAACTTAATTAAAGGTAATTTCACAACGAATAAATGAAAGAGTAAAACCTTTTCATTTCTTTTTGGTGATTGTATTAAAAACCATAAATAAAAAATAATGACGATTTTCAAAATTTACACATCCAATTTGGAACCATCTGTTTTACTTTATTTTTTATTATGTGATATGAAAAGGACGTGAACTGAAAGAAGCACTGATAGAGGAATGGGAGAATATTCCTCGCATCGGCTCAGAAATCTGGTGGAAAGCATGCCAAACCGTGTAATAGCTGTTTTAATAGCTTGTGGTGGTAATACAAAATACTGAAATGTGTGAAAATTGCACATTTGATACCGTAGCACATTTTTCGAAATCTAGTGAAAAATTGACATTTTTACTTAACCTGCTTTTAATCAAAATAAACTTTATAATATTGAACGTATATGACTATTTTCATTTTAGCACTTTAAAATTGTGTATAAAACAGTCTTTATTTCATAAAGCTGGTTAAAATATTTCCGCCTTTATGTATAATATATTTTTAAGTATTGTAACAAAAATTCAATAAAGAGTTTACAAACAAACAAACGAATATTTTGGAAGTTATTGAGGTTTTTGTTACCGACCCGTTTTCTTTACTGCGAGTGTAATAGTAGGTACTTAATCAATCATTTTTTGCGTATCTTATCTTAAGATTTTTTTGACTATGTTACTTATAAAATATACGTAGCCATCCGAGATATTGCCTTAAAAATCGGATAAAGTGCTAATCTAAGGATTTTATAAATGAGTTTTATTTAAATTAAAAATTTGAGTGCTTTTGACTATATCTCACCTGATGGTAAGTATACCATACACGCAAACTCAAATAATGCCTATTCACTCTCGCCTTGAAGATCCCCAAATTGTAGGAGTAGGGAAACACAGACGCAGGCAAGGAGTTCCACTCCATCGCTGTCCGCATAATAAACAAGGAAGCGTAACGCTTCGTGCGTATAGGCTGAATAACAACAACAAAGAGGTGGAACATCCCCCTGCGTCTCGTTGGCCAAAGGTGGAATGGAGCTGGGGGATGAGGTCGTGAAGTTCTTGAGCACACTCTCCGAAATGAATTCGATAGAAAACCGAAAGCACAGTATATATATTAGTACTACCGAAAGACAGGCTACAAATGAGTTTGTTTGTTATCTTTTTACGCTTCTACGCCTTGACCAATCTTAATGAAATTTGGCATGCAGGTAGCATGTGTCACGAGGAAGGACATAGGCTACTTTTTAACTCGTGAAAATAGCATAGCCCGATGCAGTTCCTGAGGGAACTGAAAATATACTATTTTGGTTAATTTCTTTAACATCGCAACGAAACAATGGATTGTGTGGCTTTTTGCACAGAGATAGTTGAAGGGGTGGGAAATGACATGATTTACTTATAAGCATATCCTGACACAGTTCCCGAGGGATCTGGGGAAAATCCATGTCCATGCTCGCTCTAAGACAGTCATAAAAACGATGTGATAATAGGGATGACGACTGCATCAGAAATAAATTATGAACTCTTGATCACAAAATTGTCCTCCAACTGAAGCTTTGGAAAACCTTACTCTTTTTGTTTTTCATCAAGTCTTCGATTTTTAATTCACCAAATTCACAAAATGAGTATATAAACGATGCTGCGAAACTATGACGTCACGCTTAGGTATGTCAAACATTTTTAGAACAAAATGTCGTTTTAAAAAGTAAATCAGATGACTAGCATTCGTCATCCCTATTGTCATTATTTTTTTTATTTTATTGTCAGACAACAAAAAGTTCCATTTTGTTGCATTTTTGTTAGTACCAAGAATTATTATTACAGATTTTCGAGAAGAATTTAGTTATTTTTGACGTCAATTACACCTAAACGATAAAAACCCAAGGTTGAAAAAAAATAACATCATTGTTATTGATGTTCCTTAAAGTCAAAAGCTAGTAGAAACACGATTGAGTAGTTTTGGCTTGATAGAAAAAAAACCCAAAGATAGGTCTACACCGTTAATTTCAACTCTAGTTATGACTTATATTTAGAAGTTTAAATTTTAAAAAATATACAAAAATATTTGTTATGATAATACAGAGTGAGTAATGTTATTATTTTTTATACTTTCATTGTAGTTTTTGATTCAAACGAAAAACCGTTGAAAAAGTGAAAAAGTTTGGTTATTTTCTTTACTCTTTACACGTAAAGACAGAGACAACTGTTCCAATCAATACCTCGCCTTAAGGGTCGGCACCCCTTGCTTGTTCCGGCATGTCGTGAAAAAGATATAGCCATCTTTCATAGTACTTTTTAAATTTTTTATTCGCAATAGGCAACATGCAATATTTTTATTTTTGCTTTTTTTTTGCTTGCATTTTAAAGAACTCCATGCAGAATAAACCAGGAATATAATAAAAAAATAAAAAAAACTTGTTTTTTTAATTTTAAATGCGGTTTTAAAGTAACCGTTTAAATTTGCGCGCGCAAACGGACGTATAGTTCTGATGACGTCACTCCTGTCTGTCACTCAGACCAAAGAGAATATAATACATTACAATTACAATAAATTACAATGTATTATATTCTCTTTGGTCTGAGTGACAGACAGGAGTGACGTCATCGGAACTATACGTCCGTTTGCGCGCGCAAATTTAAACGGTTACTTTAAAACCGCATTTAAAGTTAAAAAAACAAGTTTTTTTATTTTTTTAATATACTCCTGGTTTATTCTGCATGGAGTTCTTTAAAATGAAAGCAAAAATAAAAATATTGCATGTTGCCTATTGGTAAACCCAAAACAAAAACAAAAAAAATGGTATCTATCGTAGCCAAAAAGTACATAAAAGAGAAAATGGTTGTATACTATTAGCTATTATCATGAAGAAAAAGAAATTGAGGCGCGGCGCCGAATTTTTTTTTCCTTTATGGCTATTATAAATAAAAAATAATATAAAATAAAAATAAAATTATTTTATTTCAGACAGAGTCCATATTTGGTTAGTAACACAAAACTTAATATCTATTGTTAGTTTAGGTAGGTAAATGTATTTGAGCCACTGGGCAAGCAATCCACTTTGCGGGTGTTGTTAGCAACCGCTGAGTGCATCCCAAGTCAGCCCCTCACAATATCCCCATCCAGCCTGGTTTCCAAGACAGCCAAGATGCTGTTGGTGCTGCAACGCAGCCTGCCGAGCGCCGCAGCGCACCGTTTGCGAATCACGGCTTGGAAGCCGTCTACCTGCGCGTCCGCAAACATCCCCGACGCACTGCACCAGCGCGGCAGCCCCAACAGCGCCCTGAACGCATTATTATATTGGACGCGCAGGGCGCCGATCGTCCTTCGCGAATACACAGCCCACAGGCTACAAGTATATAGAGATGTACAGTAGGCTCTAAACAATGTTATCTTTACCTGAGCTGTACATCTACGGAACCTGTGTGCTATCATATTAGCTCTGGTCGAAAGGGCCCTACGCTCTCGATCTATATCAGCATCATCATTCAAACATTCGTTAACCAAGTGGCCCAGATATTTGAAAGCAGAAACTCTTTTTAAAGGTGTTCCGTTTAGTAACACAGGGGGAACATGATATGGACACTTGTTGCCTGCCTTAAAAATCAGTAGCTCACTTTTTGTTTCGTTATACCTAAGGCCGTGTTGTGCAGCATAATTTTCACATACACTTAACAATTGTTTCAATCCACCAATCGAAGGGCTCAGCAGCACCATATCGTCTGCATAGCTAATGTTGTTTATGCAAACATCATCTATATGACATCCGACATGCATGCTGCTGAGCTCCTCGATCAGGGCATTGACATATAAGTTATGCAATTTTGGAGAGCTTAAGCCACCTTGTCTAACCCCACATTGCAACACATATTCATCATTATGTTCAGTTTCTAAATAAGTCAAAATTTATGTGACATGGTATTGCTATTCCCTCATTTTTAGGGTTCCGGAGACAAGAAGGAACTTTTATAGTTTCGCAATGTCCGTCTGTCCGTCTGTCCGCGGCTTAGCTCAGAGACTATTAATATAGAAAGCTGTCATTTGGCATGGTTTTACATATTGATAACGCTATATTTGACCTATCTTAAGGCCTTAAAAGAAAGTCATAGGAATGTTCCATTTATTTGCGATTTCAGTAAAGCTGTAAGTTGTTCAGTTGTTAAAGTAACTTTTTACCGTCTCTGTGGCGTAATGGTAACGACCATTAGCTTCACATCAGGAGGTCGCGGGTTCGATTCCCAGCGGAATCTAACTTTGTATGATTCGGTTTGGTTGGCGGAAGGACATTTTTTCTAAGCCCGCCCGGCTAGCTACCACCATCTTATATAATTCTTGCCGCCAAGCATCAACGTTGACAGCGTTGATGTGTTTCGGCTTGTAGATAAGATAGCCAGTTTCCCATTGCGTTAAGGGAATATTGGTAAGCCCGCTTCCATCTTTGGCATCATCGTCACTTACCATCAGTTGAGATGATGCCAAGGGCTTATCTATTGTGTATAAAAAAAAGTAAGTAGCTAGTAGATTATTTCAACGTCTTTTTGTTACACCCAGTATAATGACTTTTTATCACTGAGCTATAAGGAAGGTACTTAGTGGCTCTGTGATGGCTTGTACCACAGTATTACTAACAGTAGCGCAACACCTTTGATGTCGCACGATGCGCCACCGGCGTAGGTCCCATACTAGCCTGTAGTCAGCCTGGCAAACTCGCATAGTTTGATAGGCTGTGCCCGCCGCCCGCTGCCCCGCAAGTACCCTTCCGTTGCTCTGCTCTGTGTACTCGTAAGTACATTCGTGGCGCTACTGTAAGCCGCTATATTTTAATACTGTGCTTGTACTTAGCCATCATTAAACTGAATATAATTACAAACGCTTTTATTTACGCTTTTAATTACTAATTTTGTATGGGTATAGTTATCTATGTGTATATTAATGTACGAGTGTATATTAATATACTAGAGACGATTACATGATAGTTAAATTTATTTTTTTTTACTCGTAAACTTTACCTGATCGTATGCTTTGAAGTCCTTTCAGCATTCCAAGGTTGACTGGAAGAGATCCCATAAGGGATAAGTCCGCCTTTGCTATATTTATATTCTTTTGTTGACACCTTATTTGTTTTATATGCAATAAAGATTTTACAAACAAACAAACAAACGCTATATCTACTTGTTAAAAACTTCACTCGCAATGACAACCAAGTACAATTATTATTGTTTTTTTGTGATAAAATTTAACTTTTTTTTTATTTATTTTTTATTCGCAATTGGTAAACCCTTGACAACATCTCACCTGGTGGCAACTAATTAGTAATCTGTGCTGGTGGTAAGTGACGATGTTGCCGAAGATGGAAGCGGGCTTACCAAGATTCCCCAACGCAATGGGGAACTGGCTATCTTATCTTCATGCCGGAACACACCAATGATATCAACATTGATATTTGGCGGCAAGACTTAGATAAGATGGTGGTAGCTAGCCAGGCGGGCTTAGAAAATGCCCTACCACCAACCAAACCGAGTCTTATAATTGACCCCGCCGGGAATCGAACCCGCGACCTCCTGTATAAAGCCAGTGAACTTTTGCCTCTGAGCTACGGAGGCGGTTAAAAATGGGACCAATGTTGAGGCCTATATAGCCTATCAATTGAAAACAGAATCCTCAAAATCGGGGTACAGTTGGCGATGAAATCGAGTAACATACAAAAAACAGTCTTATTGAAAACCTCCTCCTTTTTTAGGGTTCCGTCCCCAAAGGGTAAAAATGAGACCCTTTTACTAAGACTTCGCTGTCCGTCCGCCTGTCTGTCTGTCCTCTTTCACCAGGCTGTATTTCATGAACCGTGATAGCTAGACAGTTGAATTTTTCACAGAGATGTATTTCAGTTGCCGCTATAACAACAAATACTTAAAATTTGAAATAGTGAAAAATAAGGGGGGTCTCCGTACAAAAAACGTGTTTTTTTAAACATGAAGAAACTAGCGCCCTCTAGTATGATGGTACGGAACCCTTTGTGTGCGGTTCTCACTCGCACTTGGCCGGTTTTTTTTAAGTTGGTTGTATACGTTGAAACTTTGAAGTCCCTAGAAGCAAAGAAACAGTCATGTCCTTGGCGTAACTCCAGCTAACCTCACCACGTTAAGTTTTCGTAGCTCTAAGCGCGTCACCACACGGGCGTTGGTGGTGCGTTGCGTCGTCGGAGCTACATCGAAACCGAAAAAAATTCGCAACGCACCGTGTGGTCGTTCGTCAATTTCTGTGTATATGGGGTGACTTTTTATAAGTTTTTGATAGCAAAGTATATGAAGTTATTCATGATTACTAACAACTTTCCCAAAGAAACTATATATGTCAAATATGGAAAAAAAAGGTTTTTTTAAGGTTATAATTTTTTTTTCTGATTTCACATTATAGTTTCTTTGGGAAAGTTGTTTGTAATCACGAGTAAGTACATGCCTATCTTTTGTTATCAAGAACTAATTAAAAGTCAGCCTGTATGTTACGGGTAATGCTAGAAGATAAGATAGCCAGTTCTCCATTGCGTTGGAGAATCTTGGTAAGCCCGCTTCCATCTTCGGCATCATCGTCACTTACCATCAGGTGAGATGATGCCAAGGGCTTACCAATTGTGAATAAAAAAAAAGATAGAGTAAAGATAGGTTTATCAGGGTCGACTTAGGATCACCCAAGCTTTTTGGGTAAAGTCCGATTAATAATTTGTATTTGGTGTTTAACCGTAATACACAACTAGATCTACCCAACACTGGCTGGGTGATGGTCTGAATAATTATTGCAATAAGTGTCTAGTCCGCGAGACTCTTCGACTGTATAATCTATCAAACCTGGCCGAACCTAATATCGCTTGCTTCGCTCGCTGACCACTCAAAAAACATTACCCAGCCAGTGTTGGGTTGAGCTAGTTGTGTAGCGTTAAACGCGAAATTCAAATTAATAATCGGACTTTACCCAAAAAGCTTAGATGATCCCAAGTAAACCCGGGTATTATATCAAATATGCCATGAATATTTATTTGAAAAACGATGGATCGTCAGCGCTCAGGTGTGTCGTACGTAACGCAGCGCCAACGCATCGTGTGGCATAGCTCTAGCGCATGAGTTGCGCCACCGGCGAAGGGTTTTTCAACTTCTGTGTATACATAGAATACATGTAATATAGTAGTATGGATTCGCGGATTCTGGCTCACCCCTGGCCACTCCCCTCATGGGGGGCGCGATTCACGCCAGTAAAGATGCCCCTCCCCTAAAAAAAAAAAAAAAAAAAAAAAGTTTTTTTTTTTTTTTTGGTTTTGCCCCCCACTTAAACCGTTTGGCGCTAGTTTCAGAACGATCAGAGCACGCCTTTATACATTTATCTGCGCTGCTACAAGCCCCATTGTTATCGAGGCTCGACTATCTCTATTGTTCGCTCGACGTCTATTCATTTCGAGGATTCGGGTAACCTATTGTAATAGCAATGTTACCTGCTTTTGTGTTTTGAACCAATTGTGCTGCCTTCGATACTCGCTAAGGGCTATACTCGACTGTTCAAAAAGGAGGGTAATGTTTTTCGGGTGTATGTATGTCTGTTTCTTTGGATAAACCTGTAGCCTAAACGCTTCAATGATTTTGGAGTGCGAGGTGTCGTTAGGTTCGTCTTGATTCCCTGAGTGACATAGCTTGTGTTACCCAACTGTGCAAAAAGGAGGCTAATTTTTATGCATTTGGGTTTTTTATTTTAAATTAACCTAACCTGATTACTACTTTTCTTTGACAATTTATCATACACTCATGTAAAACCTTTTACCCGATTGTACAAAAAAGGAGGGTAATGTTTTTCGGGTGTATGTATGTCTGTTTCTTTGGATGAACCTGTAGCCTAAACGCTTTAATGATTTTGGAGTGCGAGGTGTCGTTAGGTTCGTCTTGATTCCCTGAGTGACATAGCTTGTTTTACCCGACTGTGCAAAAGGGAGGCTAATTTTTATGCAGTCGGGTTTTTTATTTTAAATTAACCTAACCTGATTACTACTTGCCTTTAACAATTTATCATACAACCTATTACCCGACTGTGTAAAAAGGAGGTCATTTTTATGTTATTACACCAGCAACCGATATGGTAAATTTAACCCTCCTTTTTTCGTAGTCGGGTAAGGAGTTTACTAGTATTTAAGCTTTCTATGAAATTCGTTGTGTGAAAGAAAGTTTTTTTCACATCAGGTGAACATAGTAATTTATTGTACCATAAATAAATGTATTCAAAAATAGTTTCATTGTTATCGGTGTCTTTCATTTCGCAGTTGGTCGATCAGTAGAAAGATGTCTCAATACCGATTGTGAACAGAGGGTACTATTGTATTTTTAAGTTATTCATCTTGTTTTCAATGAAATAGGAATCGGGAAGTTCTATAGCAAGCAATTTACAATGCTTTTATTGTTGCGCTTCTATTTAATTTTGCAGATGGCTGCTCACCAACAAATTCTGAATCTTTTGTGTCAAACGACGAAGGTGGTCCATTTTTGAATTATATTTTTGCGTTAATAGCGAACAGGTTGTAACATGTATGTTACAGCGCAGGTGTTGCGAAGATACACATTCCTTTGTTATTTTGTTTGATAGCTGCATATAAAAGCAAGTTCAGACAGTTTAATCTCATAATATTTTAGACAGTCCTCGACGAATCTAAGTGCGTGATCCATACGTGGTGTCTGTGATTTGTAATAAAATCTGTTGCAGTAATGGATGTAAGTATTACCCTTGATACAAGTAACTATAACGTGTGCCATTCATCATCATCTTATCAGCCACAAATCGTCCACTGCTGAACAAAGGCCTCCCCCAAGGATTTCCACGACGTCCGGTCCTGCGCTGCCCGCATCCATCGGCTTCCCGCGACCTTCACCAGGTCATCGGTCCACCGCGTGGGAGGCCTGCCTACGCTACGTTTTCCGGTGCGCGGTCGCCATTAACATACCTAATTTTCAATTCATTCGTGTTTTGCTTTGTTTACAAAAGTAATTTTGTTTTATGATAGGTGATATTTACAATGTAAGCTCTGCAATGGAAATTTCTATGAATTCATAAATCAATGTAGGTAGTTAGTCGCTCATTAAACTTATTGTGTCTTTGTTTTCTAAATGATACCTAATGTGTTATCTCTGCGCTATGAAACATATAACCAATTTGCTGTTTTTATTACAGGATAACGATTACACATTCAAAAATTACTATTTTCCGGCGACGGTATCCGATGAAGACGAAACAAAAGATATTATTATGAGGCCACAAAAAAACAAAGTGAAAAGGACAAACAATATTGACATATTCTTTGAGAAACCCAAAAAGAAGAAGAAAGCGATACCAAAATCTTCATGCGTAGCACATACATGTAGTGACGGTTTGTCTTACATAGTTTCAAATGAAGGTGAATCAGCAAAGGCGACTCACTTCATTAAAATTGAAATATATGATATGGATAAAATTCGTGACCTCGCACCGACTGACTACTGGAAGAACGTTGATGTACGTCTTAAATATTACGTGCAATCGGACGACGATAAACATTTTCAAAGCACGCAAGAACTTATATTCAACGTCACTAAAGAACTTGCCTCAACTCTGAATTGTTCCAAGTATTGCATTGAAAGCAAGCAAACCGAAAAATAATAAGACGCGCTGTTTGTGACATTCGTAGCAAATAATTTAGTATAAGTCATTTTTTTGCATCGTATTCCATTCAAGCCCCCCGGAGAATCACCACGGACAGAGCCCCACAGCGAGGACAAATAAAAAGGACTCGGCAGCGCAGCGTTCATTGCATATTTGATCGTTCACCAACATGGAGTCCAATCTTACTAACTCCCAAATTAACGCAGCATACGAAGATGCCTTACTGTACGAAAGTGTGGAAATTCTGGAGGAACAACTCTGCATCAACAATGAAAATATTGCGCAGGAGTTTATGAAGCTGTGCAAATTGTAAGTAATTTGATTTATTTACTATTCTTATTTTACTCAGGCTAGTCAAATTTTTCCCATGCTCGGTACATTTTCCCACGGTGCTTATTTCTCAGGCTAGTCAAATTTTTCCCATGCTCGGTACATCTTCCCACGATTATTATTTTGCTATGAATGCCTTTTATAAAGTTTAAACACAACGCAATTCAACAAAGAATAAGTTGTCTTTAGAATTACTTTTAAATGGCTGTTTGTATTTCTTAGACAAAAGCGAAGCTTTGTCTGAAGAATATTTCCTGCGGTAGTTATGTTTTTCCCACGTATTATTTTTACTCGACTGTCTCAAAAGGATGGTTATGTTTTTCGAGTGTATGTATGTAGATTTTTATTTTCAACCCGACTGCCTCAAAAGGATGGTTATGTTTTTCGAGTGTATGTATGTAGATTTTTATTTTAAACCCGACTGCCTCAAAAGGATGGTTATGTTTTTCGAGTGTATGTATGTAGATTTTCAACCCGACTGCCTCAAAAGGATGGTTATGTTTTTCGAGTGTATGTATGTAGATTTTTATTTTAAACCCGACTGTCTCAAAAGGATGGTTATGTTTTTCGAGTGTATGTATGTAGATTTTCAACCCGACTGCCTCAAAAGCATGGTTATGTTTTTCGAGTGTATGTATGTAGATTTTCAACCCGACTGCCTCAAAAGGATGGTTATGTTTTTCGAGTGTATGTATGTAGATGTTCAACCCGACTGCCTCAAAAGGATGGTTATGTTTTTCGAGTGTATGTATGTAGATGTTCAACCCGACTGCCTCAAAAGGATGGTTATGTTTTTCGAGTGTATGTAGATGTTCAACCCGACTGCCTCAAAAGGATGGTTATGTTTTTCGAGTGTATGTAGATGTTCAACCCGACTGCCTCAAAAGGATGGTTATGTTTTTCGAGTGTATGTATGTAGATTTTTATGTTCACTGTTACAGCCTGAACGGCTTGGAGGATTTTAACGTATGGGGTATTGTTAGATTCGTGTTGATCCCGTGAGTGAAATAGGATAATTTTTTAACCGACTGGCTTAAAAGTGGGGTTGTTTTTACCAAGTCGGGTTTTCAATTTTTAATGAATCCCTGAAGTTATTCTATGATAGCCTTTTGATCTCCATTTTTGGATAATGTCAATAAGAAATTTCAAATTGAAGGAACCAGCAAATTTTTGATGTGTGTGTGTGTGTGTGTGTGTGTGTGTGTGTGTGTGTGTGTATATGTGTGTGTGTGCGTGTGGGTGTGTGTTAACATATATTATGGAAGTAACCTTAAACATTAGTCAATATTTTTTGGTTTTTCTTCCATAGCGGTGGCGAGTTTCGTTTCCTTTTAAAAATGATTGAATTAACAAGTGATGAAATAAGTCTTTTCAATAAATCTGATATATTACAAAGATTTCACCGTTATATTCGTTTGTGGTACATAAGCTCGAAATTACCTCAGACGATGCTTGATGACTTGACTTTTAAACCATTTTTTACACCATGTTCAGGACACTTAACATTAAATAGAAACCTAGATGATAATTTGGATCAAATAGATGGAGTTTTACCAATGCAAGCTTATTGTGAACAATGTAAAAATCAGTTAATTGTTAGTGTATTTTTATATGCCCCTACCTTCCTAATTACTTAAATTTTCAAAAAAATATATTTCTTTTCTTTTTGTTATAGCTCAAATAATCAAGTTGGTGATGGACGTGCATTAAAAAGAAAACTCATCAATGAGGGTGCCTCGACCAGCATCAATGAGGGTGCCTCGACCAGCATCAATGAGGGTGCCTCGACCAGCAAGGAACCACGTTTGGATCATCTAGCTGTTTCGTCGTCAAATGCCCCATCGTCTTCACCTCAAAATATAGAAATAAATGTAAGTACAAAAAATAATGATGAGATTGAATGTTCCGTGTGTAAAATAGTTGTTTCTAAAAGATTTTTATCGAGTCACTTAAAGAGTAATCAACACAAAAATAACTTAGTTAGCTCACACGAAGAATTACCAAACGTTCAAAAGATTGAATCTGCTTTCGGAAATAGAATTTTGACTTACAGAGTTTCAAATGATAATCCTACCCCTGCATTGGAATTTCAGACACCAGAGTTGTTTATGAAAAATATTAAAGACACAATATTTATACTATTAGATCGCTGTATTAAAGAACACGTGGTAATAAAAGTAAATTTTATATTAAGAGCAGATTTTGTTCAAGAAACAAAGGATTTAGAAAACACATTTGACTTTCAAACTTTTAATTATGTTTTCTGTCAAGGAGATAATATTAGCATTACATTTTTATCACTAGCAGAGGAAATTTCAAACAAAGTTAGTAATTTTGAATGTAAAGATAGCGGGTGGAGTTTGAGAAAAATAAAGCATTTGGATATGAATGTTAATAAGTTTGATCCTCTACATGGATCTTCATACATTGACTTACCACATGATATAAAACTTAAAAAGGCTGTCATAAATGTAAAAAATAAGGATCATCAATGCTTTTTATGGTTCGTGTTGTCAGCGCTGTATCCTACTGATAAAAATTCAGACAGAGTTACTTCATATTTACAACATAAAAATAAACTAAATTTCGATGATATACCTTTCCCAGTGAAAATTAAAGATATTCACAAGTTTGAAAGGTTAAATGACTTGAGCATTAATGTTTTTGGTTTGGAATATGATTCTGAAAGTAAAAGTCATAAAGTTACCGGTCCATTGCATTTCACAAAATCTCGAAAGTCGACACATGTAAATTTATTATATATTTCACACAATAATAAAAGTCATTATTGTTACATCAAAAATCTTTCACGCTTGGTTAGCAAACAAATTTCATCACGTCACATTGCAATGCATATTTGTGATGGTTGCTTATTACACTTTTCATCTGCTGATCAGCTACAAAAACACCAGCAACATGACTGTGCACATGTTCGTGTAGATTTACCATCGGACAAACGTTATAGGATGAACTGGTTTAGAGAGTCTGTCCCAGGAAATCAGATAGAATTTGATAAATATGAGAGACAACTCAGAGTACCTTTTGTAGTTTATGCTGACTTCGAAGCATTGTTAAATCCAATTGAAGGATGTGAGACAGATCCAAACAAATCATCAACTACAAATGTACAAAAACATGAAGTGTATAGTTTTGGATATTATATTAAATGTTCATTTGATGATAAGCTTTCAAAGTACAGAACTTACAAAGGCAAGGACTGTTCTAAAAAATTCATGACATTGTTGAAAGATGATTTACAAGAAATATGTAAAAAGAGAACATTTAAAAAATCTCCTTCTCCATTAACTACAGAGAATGAAACATGTATAGCTCAAAGCAAAGTCTGCTATATTTGTAAAAAAGAATTATTAAATGACTTTATAATTGACCATGACTGGTACACAGGTCACTATGCAGGTGTCGCTCATTCATTATGTGCGGAGAAGTATAGAACAGGAAACTTTGTTCCTGTATTTTTCCACAATCTTAGTAATTACGATGCGCATTTCTTAGTACATGCACTTAATTTTGAAGAAGGTGAGATAGAAGTAATTCCTCAAAACAAAGAGAGGTACATCTCGTTTTCCAAACAACTAAAAATTAATAATCACACAATGAAATTGAGATTTCTAGATTCTTTTAAATTTATGTCAAGTAGTCTTGAAAAATTAGCGCAAAACTTAAAACCTGAAGAGTTTAGAGAGATGAGTTTGAACTTTCCAAACGAAGATGATTTTAAAAGATTGATTCGCAAAGGTGTTTATCCATATGAATTTATGACCTCGCATGACTCTCTTAATATGAAATCACTGCCACCCCCTGAAAAGTTCTATAATTCTTTAAATGACAAACATGTAACTGAAAATGATTACGCTCATGCAAAAGATGTTTGGAATCACTTCAAATGTAAAAATATGGGGGATTATTCTGACTTATACTTAAAAACCGATGTTTTGATACTTGCAGATGTGTTTGAAAATTTTCGAAATGTTTGTTTAAAGACATATGAGTTAGATCCTGCTCATTATTACACTGCTCCTGGATTAAGCTGGGATGCTATGTTGAGTTTTACAAAAGTAAGACTAGAGCTCTTAACAGACTTTGAAAAGATTGCTTTCATTAAAAAAGGAATTAGAGGTGGAATATCACAATGTAGTAATCGACATGCTAAAGCAAATAATAAATTCATGCCTGATTACGATAGTAATTTACCATCTTCTTATCTAGTTTATTACGATTCCAATAATTTGTATGGCTGGTCTATGTCTCAGCACCTTCCCACTGGTAATTTTGAATGGGTAGATTCTGATACCAATTTTAATGTTGCTGACGATGCAGACGAAGGTTTTATTTTAGAAGTTGATTTGGAATACCCTGAAAATCTACATGATTCACATTCTGACTTGCCATTTTGTCCTGAAAATATATGTATCAATGACAAACAAAAAAAATTGATACCTAATTTATTCAACAAAGAAAAATATGTAATACATTACCGAAACTTAAAACAATGTTTAGAAAAAGGTATGCGCTTAAATAAAGTTCACAGAATCTTAAAGTTCAGTCAAAGTGCATGGTTAAAAAAATATATCGATTTAAATACACAAAAGCGGTCCATGTCCTCTACAGAGTTTGAAAAAGATTTTTTTAAACTCATGAATAACTCAGTATTTGGTAAAACTATGGAAAACATAGAAAAAAGAGTAAATGTTAAATTAGTTGATCAATGGGGTGATCGTGGGAAGGTTCAGGGTGCAAAATCATTAATAGCTAAACCAGAATTTCATAGCTTAGCAATATTTTCAGAAAATTTAGTCGCGGTTCAGTTAAACAAAACAAAAGTTTTATACAACAAACCGATATATCTCGGATTTTGTGTACTAGATATATCCAAAACTTTAATGTACCAATTTCATTACGATTTTATGAAAAACAAATTTAAAGACAACCTGAAGCTGTTATACACTGATACGGATAGCTTGATCTATCAAGTTTTCACAGAAAATTTCTATTCTGACATAAAAGATGATTTAGAAACTCATTTCGATACATCAGACTACTCCCCCAATAATGAGTTTGGTTTCCCATTAATTAACAAAAAGAAACTTGGGTTTTTCAAAGATGAGAACAATGGAAAAATTTTCAAAGAGTTTGTTGGTTTACGTGCAAAAATGTATGCGATGGATGTTCAAAACAAGTTTACTGCAAAAGCTAAGGGAGTTAATAAATGTGTTACTCAAAGATTCAACTTAGATGATTACAAAAAATGTTTACTTCGTAAAACAGATAAAATTAGTACAATGTTGCGATTCCGCTCATTAAAACATACTATTTATACACAAAAAATAAATAAAGTCTCGTTATCACATAATGACAGCAAAAGGTTCTTATTATCAAATTCAACCGATACCCTAGCATGGGGACATTATAAAGTACGGAACATTCAATCCTAACATGTTTTTTTGTACTTATTTCTCATTTGCATATTTTAAATGTAATCCTATAAGTTAATATTTTTACTTGTCCTCTGCCATATTTGTACTTAGCAGTTCCTTAATATTGCTTTTAAATGTAAGATAGGCATGTCTCTTTTTATAAATACTGTGTAAAATTTTCATATTTAGTTATGTGATTTACTTTTAAGTTACTGATAATAAAGCTAATTACTTACTGATAAAAAAGCTAAGTTAAAATTATGATAAATAATAGATTATTTAATTTGATTTAACTACAGTTTAAACTTATCGAGAATGAATATTTTGTATAAAGAAATCTCAACATAGTTTCTATTGTAAGTTTTTATTTGTATTATTACCTATTATCCTAGAGGGATGATTTCAAAGCAAAGTTCCATTGCAAACAAGAGCTCTGACTTCACAGTTGTCACAGGAATGTTTGTTGCGGATACAATACATTACAAAAAATATTATTAGTGTTTAAAGCTTATTTTAATTTTATTGTGTCCCTTGAATATTATAATATAATCCTAAGAGTAAGCCCAAGCGTAAGTTTTTCATTGAAATAAAACATTTTAAATTATTCAACGGTTTGTTTTTCTTGATCGTTATCAATGCACCTACACTGATCTTAACAGCAATTCTAAATTAGGTTAGTCATTAAAAATAAGGTTTTAGCGTTAGTAAATATCACTCTCATTTTGGTAGTTCTTAAAGACGCACGCAAGTTATTACAATGATTCACTTTTATCATCCATTTACAACTATAGTTGCAGGACCTAGTGGTTGTGGAAAATCTAATTTTGTAACGAATTTTCTGAAATTTTGCAAGGATTTATGTGATGTAGAATTTGCAGAAGTAATATGGTGTTACGATGAGATGCAACCTTTGTACAATTTAGAAAACGTTAATTACAATCAAGGTATTCCAGACCTAAACATGTTCGATGGGAAACATCCTAAGCTTCTTATTATTGATGATCTTATGAGAGAATCAGATGGTCGTATTGTTGATATTTTTACAAAGGGAAGTCATCACAGGAACTTAAGCGTATTTTATATTACACAAAATTTATTTCATCAGGGTAAAGGACAACGAGATATTTCTTTAAATTCTAACTATATAATATATTTTAAAAATCCAAGAGATAGAACTCAGATACGATACTTAGCACGACAAGTATATCCGGATTGTCCGAAATTCATTGAAGAAGCTTATAAGGATGCAACTACAGAAGCTCATGGATATCTAATGATTGATCTTAAACAAAACACATTTGACATGTATCGTTTCAAAACTAAAATATTTCCTATTGATGAATATTGTTGGGTATATGTACCTAAAAAAGGATATAAATATAGTACACATCATGACATTTAGCTCAGTTCTATGTAATGTGTGAAAAGATAAACATTTTACTTTTTTATATAAGCACCTAGTATAAATATCATTTATTCAGTTGATGATAATGAGTGGAAGAGTAAGGACACATAAAGATTTTCTGAAAGCATTACTCACACTTAAAGCTAAGCATCGAGATGCATTATTAAAATCATGCGGTGAGGAAGAAATAAATTGCATAAGCGAGTGTATTTTCAACGTATTAAAGGGTAAAGTACCACTGAAGAGCCAGGATAAGACCAAGTTAAAAAAACACAAAAATATATTAAGAAAAATAGTGTCAAGAGGAAAAAAAACATTGAGAAAACGTATCATCATACAGAAGGGTGGTGCATTTTTACCAATTATATTAGGGGCTGTCCTCAGTAGTTTGTTGGGTGCTGTTTTATAAATTGAAAATGGAAAACACCAAAAAAATGATATTAATTGAACCTAGTGTAGTGGAAAGACTCAAACAAAAAGAGAACGCAAGTGAGGATACATTATCTCGATTAGATAAAGAGATGCGAAATATAATGAAAAGTAAATTAGAAGATCGTGAAAAATGGGCTTTATACCTTCAAACACTTCAGAGATATTTGCATTTTAGTGAAGCAAAAAAACACCCATTGAAATTACCAATAATTACAGAGGAAGAGAATGGTAATACTAGAAATACAATAAAAGATGATGCAGCTGTGCAAACAGATTTATTAGTTAAAGAAGAACCATTGAAAGAAGAAGTGTTCAATAAAAATTCTACATACACTCACTCTCATTTAATGCGATTGATCCCAAAAAGTTTTAAGAAGAAAGGTGAGGTTTTGTTAAACTCTTTAATTGACAACAGTGAAATAATACGTTGGGATGATAAAGGCTTGGTTTATTTACACAATAAACCGATTCCTAATAGTAATATCATAGATTTATTTCATGATACTCTAAGAAAATTAAAACGTCCGACCCCAATAGGAAGAGATGAGTTTTGTAAAGCATTGGTAGAAATAAGTGTGCCTTTACATTGTATTGGTAATCCGGATTTACGAGAACATATGAACAAGCTATATATACAAGATTTTAAAGAAACACCGAAGTCTGCAACATATAAAGAACTATCTTCAAAACGTAAACCCGCTGCTAGAAAAATTGCTTGGGAAAGATGGACACCTTACTAAATATCAATGAGATTTATTATGATGTTTCTCAACCTGCCGGCTACAGCAGCGTCAATAAGCTTTCAGAAGCCATGAAGGGTCACATGAATAAGAAACAAGTTCAAGACTGGCTGCGATCGCAAGAGACTTATACATTGCATAAACCGGTTCATAAGAAGTTTAAAAGAAACAAATACCTTTTATCTAATTTTAACCAACTATGGCAAGCAGATCTTACTGACATGCGTTCTTATTCTCAATATAATGATGGTTACAAATACATACTTTGTGTTATTGATGTATTTAGCAAATATGCTTTTGCTAGACCTATGAAAAGAAAAGATTCACAAAGTACTAGAAGTTGTTTTGATAGTATATTTACAGAAGCGAAAGCTACACCAATACATATACAGTCTGATAAAGGAACTGAATTTGTATCAAAAGAAGTAAGGAGTTATTTTCAAAGTAAAAATGTGAATTATTATACTACCAACAACCCTGATATTAAAGCTAGTATAGTGGAAAGATTTCAGAGAACTCTCAAAATGAAAATGTGGAGGTTTTTTACACATAGAAATACATACAGATATATTGATATTTTACAAGATTTACTGTTTTCTTATAATCACAGCTATCATTCAAGTATTAAAATGCGCCCATGTGATGTAAATTCTAACAATATTATGACTGTTTGGTGTAATTTATATGATAGAAGGAAAGACAGCACATTTAAACTGAGAACACCTCAGTTTCAAGTAGGGGACTTTGTAAGAATAACTAAATATAAACACATATTTCAAAAGGGTTATGAAACCAACTGGAGTGATGAGATATTTGTAGTGGCTACAGTTATTGATAGAAGTCCCCATACAGTTTATACTCTAAAGGATCTAAAAAATGAACCCATCATAGGAACTTTTTATGGCAAAGAATTACAAAAGGTTAGTTACAACCCCACCAATAAATATAAAATTGATAAAATTCTGAAGTCTAGGCATTCTGGTCTCAGAAAGGAACTGCTGGTCAAGTGGAAAGGTTATCCTAAGAAGTTTAATAGTTGGATACCAGCATCAAGACTTGAACAATTATGAACGGAGAAAGTTTCTATATAACACTGTTAAGTAATAGTTCAATGACATACTTTCCTGAAAACACTACATCAAGTTTTTATACTAAATTACCTAAATCAGTAAAATTGGAGGGGGAATGGGATGTTGGAATGGTTGAATTCCATTTTCCTTGTAATATATTAAATGTACAAGAGCCTGAGAATATTGTTCATGTAAAAAAAATGCAGAAATTAGACGGCGAATCTTTAGAGTTGCCTGTAGAGTTTATTACACACATTCCCGCAAAAAACTATGAAAGTATTGAGCATGTTTTAAATGAATTAAATAACAATCCTTTAATAAAAGGGGATGTTGAATTTAGCTATGATGGAATAGCGAAACGAGTTAAGGCTACAAGTTTAAATGATAACATTTTATCGATAAGTACTTCCACAAAATTAAGTTTACAACTGGGTTTTGAACCAAAACAAAATTTTATCAACGTAATGGGAAAGTACCCGGTTGACATATCATTAGGTTTACCATCACAGATGTTGATCTATTGTGATATCATTCAACCACAAATAGTTGGCGATGTGATGACACCCTTACTTAGGATCGTTCCAATGGATCCTACAAAATATGTCTATGGTGCTTATAAGATGAATGTTTTTTCTCCAGCACATTATGTACCCGTTCTACGAAGAGAGTTTGATGTAATAGAAATAGATATAAGAACGAGTACAGGACAAAAAGTTCCATTTCAGTTTGGGACTGCTTGTATTAAACTACATTTCAAGCGAATAAATTAATCAAAATGGGGTGTCCTTATGAGCATTATTACTCACACCAAGCCGGGTCAGGCATTGGTATTGTATATAGAGGGGCTAATCATCAACGCGGTCATGGCATTGGAAGTTTTTTAGGAGGTCTATTTAGATCAGTGCTTCCGTTACTAGCGGGAGGTGCTAAAGCTGTTGGGAAAGAAGCACTAAATGCAGGTGTAGGTCTTTTATCTGATGTTGTTAATGCACGTGATCTTGATGACAGTATCAAAACACGTTTTAAGACAGCTACTAGTAATTTGAAACGTAAAGCAGATAATAAAATGGATTCTGTTATGTCTGGCTCGGGTTATAAAATAAAGAGACCAAGTAAGAAGTTAATCAGTCGCTTGAAGACATCACGACGAAAGGGAGTAAGAAAAACACAAAAACATCGAGCTGACGACATATTTACATTTTAAAAAATGTCATTTTTACACCATAATTCTTCAGAATGTGTAAAATCAGAATTGGACCTCTTCGCCTTACCGTCGACACAAACAAGTATAGAGAGTGGACTGTGGATCCATTACAATCCAATATCTTCTTTAAGTGATGAAGGACCCATTGAATTTTTAGTACCAGGGAGTGGTGATGATTACATTGATTTATCTCATACCATGATACATGTAAAAGCCAAAATTTTAAAACAAGATACAAGTAATATTCCTGAAAGTGCTGTTGTGGCACCTGTGAATAATTGGTTGCATTCACTGTTTAGTCAATTAGATATATATATGAATCAAAAACTGGTTTCCCCACCAAACAATACATATGCTTACCGTGCATACATAGAAAACTTACTTAACTATGGTCCAGCAGCTAAATCATCTCACCTTACATGTGGGTTATGGTATAGTGATACAGCGAATAAAATGGATAATTGCGATGACGCTAACATCGGCTTCCACAAAAGGCAGGAATTAGCAAAAGAAAGCAAAACAATAGAAATGATTGGACATTTACACGGTGATGTATTCAACCAAGAAAAATTTTTAATTAATGGTGTAGAAATCCGGATAAAACTCGTGCGTACAAAAGAATCATTCAACCTGATGTCCACTGCTGATTCAAAGTTCAAAGTGAATATTACTTCCGCCGCTCTCATAGTTCGTAAGGTTAGGATCAATCCGTCAGTTTTGTTAGCGCACGAAAAGGTATTATCCACTACAACTGCTAAATATCCTTTGACTCGTGCCGAAGTTAAAGTTTTAACAATACCAACAGGTGTTCAAGGTAAAACACTTGATAATGTATTTCTTGGACAGGTACCGAAAAGATGTGTTGTAGGTTTTGTAAAAAATGCAGCATTTAATGGAACCTTAAACATGAATCCTTTCAATTTTGATAATCATGGCCTCAATTCATTTAGCTTGTATGTGGATGGACAGCAAGTACCATCTAAGACATTACAACCATCTTTTGGTGACTCTGTTTACACCAGCGCTTATCATACCCTGTTCTCTGGGATAGGTATTCACTTTCTAAATGATGGGAATGCAATATCAAAAGAAGATTTTGCTAATGGATACTGTTTGCTAGCTTTCGATATGACTCCCGACTTGTGCGCTAATTCTAGTTCGCACTGGAGTTTGATAAAGCATGGTAGTGTTCGATTAGAGGTTCGCTTTGATGCAGCTCTTACAAACACAATTAACTGTATAATATATGCCGAGTTCGATAACATTATGGAAATTAATAAAAATAGGGAAGTTTCTATTGATTATAGCAGCTAAATCAAGTAAAATTAGAAACCTATAAAACGCAAGACATTTTTGGAGGGCAATATTATTCTTCAATGCATAGCTGTTAAAACTCCTTCCGCATGTAAAAATGAATACTGAAGAAATACAAGAATTTATGAGCAAAATCAACCCAAAAAATGAATTTAACGTCTTTGCTGCTAATCGTTTACCATTGTGTGTCTCCTTACCAATATGTTTTATCAGCAATTTGGATCCTGATAACAAACCTGGATCACATTGGGTAGCTATCTATATAAATTCAAAAGGCATTGGAGAATATTTTGACTCATTTGGTCGCAAGCCCACGAAATATCATGAAACGTTTTTGAAAAGAAATACTAAGCATTTTTTTTATAATGTAAAAGTTGTTCAAAACTATTTGACCTCAGTTTGCGGTTATTATTGTTTAGTTTATGTTTATTATAGATCTAAGGGTATCTCTATGCATGATTTTGTGAGCATATTTACAGAAGATACATTTTTTAATGATTTTGTTGTAAGAGAAATGTTTTTGAGTATTTTTTCTGATTAATATGTGTGAAATGATTGAAACAAAAAAAATACTAACTAATGTTTGCATGATGTCAAAATAATTAATTATTACTTTAACTTCACTTATAGCACATTGTTAATTAGTTTATATTAATTTTAGATCTAGGGAATGTCACTGATGATTTTAGTTAATAGGTTTTTAAAATAAAATGCGTACTTTGAATTAACAAATAAAATGGTTTCATTTTGAACAAAAGCTATCCTTATTTATAATAATTGATAAAAATTAAAGACAAAACCGTTCAATAAAAGAAGCATTTATTAAAATAATATACATTAGGTATTTAATTAGGTGAATATAATGACGGTGATAAGGATGAATATATGGATGGAGATGTTACGATGTCTTCTTCATCTTCTTCTATGATCCTCCCTGAATATGTTGCAAAAGTGTCCTCTGTGCTTTCCCACGATGATGTTGCATATGTTGGGATGTACTCTTCATCTCCTTCTGTACTTCTTCGCAAAGATGACAATTGATAACACATGCATGGTGATATACTCCTCGAGTAAATATTTTGATTTGTCATAAACTCCTGCGCAATATTTTCATTGTTGATGCAGAGTTGTTCCTCCAGAATTTCCACACTTTCGTACAGTAAGGCATCTTCGTATGCTGCGTTAATTTGGGAGTTAGTAAGATTGGACTCCATGTTGGTGAACGATCAAATACGCAATGAACGCTGCGCTGCCGAGTCCTTTTTATTTGTCCTCGCTGTGGGGCTCTGTCCGTGGTGATTCTCCGGGGGGCTTGAATGGAATACGATGCAAAAAAATGACTTATACTAAATTATTTGCTACGAATGTCACAAACAGCGCGTCTTATTATTTTTCGGTTTGCTTGCTTTCAATGCAATACTTGGAACAATTCAGAGTTGAGGCAAGTTCTTTAGTGACGTTGAATATAAGTTCTTGCGTGCTTTGAAAATGTTTATCGTCGTCCGATTGCACGTAATATTTAAGACGTACATCAACGTTCTTCCAGTAGTCAGTCGGTGCGAGGTCACGAATTTTATCCATATCATATATTTCAATTTTAATGAAGTGAGTCGCCTTTGCTGATTCACCTTCATTTGAAACTATGTAAGACAAACCGTCACTACATGTATGTGCTACGCATGAAGATTTTGGTATCGCTTTCTTCTTCTTTTTGGGTTTCTCAAAGAATATGTCAATATTGTTTGTCCTTTTCACTTTGTTTTTTTGTGGCCTCATAATAATATCTTTTGTTTCGTCTTCATCGGATACCGTCGCCGGAAAATAGTAATTTTTGAATGTGTAATCGTTATCCTGTAATAAAAACAGCAAATTGGTTATATGTTTCATAGCGCAGAGATAACACATTAGGTATCATTTAGAAAACAAAGACACAATAAGTTTAATGAGCGACTAACTACCTACATTGATTTATGAATTCATAGAAATTTCCATTGCAGAGCTTACATTGTAAATATCACCTATCATAAAACAAAATTACTTTTGTAAACAAAGCAAAACACGAATGAATTGAAAATTAGGTATGTTAATGGCGACCGCGCACCGGAAAACGTAGCGTAGGCAGGCCTCCCACGCGGTGGACCGATGACCTGGTGAAGGTCGCGGGAAGCCGATGGATGCGGGCAGCGCAGGACCGGACGTCGTGGAAATCCTTGGGGGAGGCCTTTGTTCAGCAGTGGACGATTTGTGGCTGATAAGATGATGATGAATGGCACACGTTATAGTTACTTGTATCAAGGGTAATACTTACATCCATTACTGCAACAGATTTTATTACAAATCACAGACACCACGTATGGATCACGCACTTAGATTCGTCGAGGACTGTCTAAAATATTATGAGATTAAACTGTCTGAACTTGCTTTTATATGCAGCTATCAAACAAAATAACAAAGGAATGTGTATCTTCGCAACACCTGCGCTGTAACATACATGTTACAACCTGTTCGCTATTAACGCAAAAATATAATTCAAAAATGGACCACCTTCGTCGTTTGACACAAAAGATTCAGAATTTGTTGGTGAGCAGCCATCTGCAAAATTAAATAGAAGCGCAACAATAAAAGCATTGTAAATTGCTTGCTATAGAACTTCCCGATTCCTATTTCATTGAAAACAAGATGAATAACTTAAAAATACAATAGTACCCTCTGTTCACAATCGGTATTGAGACATCTTTCTACTGATCGACCAACTGCGAAATGAAAGACACCGATAACAATGAAACTATTTTTGAATACATTTATTTATGGTACAATAAATTACTATGTTCACCTGATGTGAAAAAAACTTTCTTTCACACAACGAATTTCATAGAAAGCTTAAATACTAGTAAACTCCTTACCCGACTACGAAAAAAGGAGGGTTAAATTTACCATATCGGTTGCTGGTGTAATAACATAAAAATGACCTCCTTTTTACACAGTCGGGTAATAGGTTGTATGATAAATTGTTAAAGGCAAGTAGTAATCAGGTTAGGTTAATTTAAAATAAAAAACCCGACTGCATAAAAATTAGCCTCCCTTTTGCACAGTCGGGTAAAACAAGCTATGTCACTCAGGGAATCAAGACGAACCTAACGACACCTCGCACTCCAAAATCATTAAAGCGTTTAGGCTACAGGTTCATCCAAAGAAACAGACATACATACACCCGAAAAACATTACCCTCCTTTTTTGTACAATCGGGTAAAAGGTTTTACATGAGTGTATGATAAATTGTCAAAGAAAAGTAGTAATCAGGTTAGGTTAATTTAAAATAAAAAACCCAAATGCATAAAAATTAGCCTCCTTTTTGCACAGTTGGGTAACACAAGCTATGTCACTCAGGGAATCAAGACGAACCTAACGACACCTCGCACTCCAAAATCATTGAAGCGTTTAGGCTACAGGTTTATCCAAAGAAACAGACATACATACACCCGAAAAACATTACCCTCCTTTTTGAACAGTCGAGTATAGCCCTTAGCGAGTATCGAAGGCAGCACAATTGGTTCAAAACACAAAAGCAGGTAACATTGCTATTACAATAGGTTACCCGAATCCTCGAAATGAATAGACGTCGAGCGAACAATAGAGATAGTCGAGCCTCGATAACAATGGGGCTTGTAGCAGCGCAGATAAATGTATAAAGGCGTGCTCTGATCGTTCTGAAACTAGCGCCAAACGGTTTAAGTGGGGGGCAAAACCAAAAAAAAAAAAAAAACTTTTTTTTTTTTTTTTTTTTTTTAGGGGAGGGGCATCTTTACTGGCGTGAATCGCGCCCCCCATGAGGGGAGTGGCCAGGGGTGAGCCAGAATCCGCGAATCCATACTACTTAATATCTTAAATAAACTGCTGAACAATTGAACATGCGATTATGGCGCGATGGGTCAGGCCAGGAAGTGAATTATAATTTTGATGTCGTTGAGTGATAAAAATAATGTTTTTCGCACGTCACTATCTCAAAAAGTGTAAATTGGGAATCCAAGTGGTTTAAACCCCCGAACCTCTCCTGAATGTTACCAAATCGCAAGTGTTAAGGTCAAACAGAAGTTACGGGAAGCTCGAAAGTGGTCTGAAAATCTCGAAATGGTTGCCAATTGGTAGCGGTTGGTATTCAACCCCATATACAGGTATCATCCTTTTCCTTTACGCACTTGGCTGACACATTGCTGTCGTGTGACTTGATAGTGTTGCCAACTGGCTCGTACTAGTGATGTACATAGCGATAGTCTATAGATAGTATCGTGATATTATCGTAGACATGAAAATCAGTCATACTATCGATAGTCATATCGAAACTATCCACCCTTGACTATCGATAGTGTCGATTGATAAAGATAAGTAGTACTATTGCTAAAGAGCAAAATTATCGATACTATCGATAGCATCAGTACAAACACTATCAATAGTATCAATACTATCGATACAAATAGTGTCGATAGTAGCGATACTATCGATAGTCGAACATTTTACGATACTATTGCTTACTCCAAACTTATTTCCAGTCGATATTATCAAAAATATGTCGATAGTTACTAAAGCAAAACTATCGTTCTTATCGGAACGCGCCGCTAGATCATAGATAGTATCGTATTTCAATAGTATCAATAGAATCGATAGTATCGACAAAATTCAATGGTATCGCATGATTTTCACTATCGATACTATCGACAGTATTGTAGCATGTCAATATTTTCGATAGGACTATCGCCCTATCGACCTGTTATTCAAGGTCAACTATCGATAGTAAAACTATCGATATTGCAACATCACTGGTTCGATCATATTTTTTCGAATTGTGATTTACTTGCGAGGCCCATGCTGACGCCTCGCTACGCCACTGGGGAAGGGACGAAACCCTTTCGGTCTCTAGTACTTACCATTGGATGTAGGTAACATTACTTTGTATGACTACTTTGAACGAACAACACTATATCGGCGGCCGATCGTAAGAAACTAAGGTGGGTCTGGTGCCACCGTTAGGCTCCCTCGACTTAGTTTTTATCGGAGCCCCTCTATGATATGCCCGGGAATTTCATGATCTGCCCAATTCTACGATCGGCCACCGACATCTATTATTCTTACTAATCTATAATATAAAAATGAATCGCAAAATGTGTTGGTAAGCGCATAAGTCGAGAACGGCTGGACCGATTTGGCTAATTCTTTTTTTGTCGAGTTCGTTATTGTCAGGAGAAGGTTCTTATGTAGGGTAGGGTAGGATAGGGTAGGATAGGGTAGGGTAGGGTAGGGTAGGGTAGGCTTGTGTAGTGTAGTGTAGGGTAGTGTAGTGTAGTAGGGTAGGGTAGTGTAGGGTAGGGTAGTGTAGGGTAGGGTAGTGTAGTGTAGGGTAGAGTAGTGTAGGGTAGAGTAGTGTAGTGTAGGGTAGAGTAGTGTAGGGTAGGGTAGTGTAGGGTAGGGTAGTGTAGGGTAGGGTAGGGTAGTGTAGTGTAGTGTAGGGTAGGGTAGGGTAGGGTAGGGCAGTTAATGTAATGTAAGGCGGTACGTAGTTCGCCGGGACAGCTAGTAATATTATAAATGTGAAAATGTGTTTGTTTGTTACCTTTTCACGCTTCAACACCTTGACCAATCTTGATGAAATTTGGCATGCAGGTAGCCTGTGTCACGGGGAAGGACATAGGCTACTTTTTATCTCTTGAATAGTTTGATGCAGTTTCTGAGGAAACTGAAAAAATACTATTTTTTTGGCTAATTTCTTTAAAATCGCAAAGGGACAATAGATTTTTGTGTTATTTGCACAGGTGATTAAGGGGTGTCATAGATTGCTAATCACAATAGCCGCTTACAGCTCGCGCACCAATCACCCTCAAAGGCAGCCATAAAAACGATGTCCACGCGGGCGAAGCCGCGGGAAGAAGCTAAAAATATTATAAAGAGGTAAAGTTTGTAAGAAAGTTCGGATGTATGAGGTCATCATCATGATCCTCATATCAGCCGAAAGGCCTCCCCCAAGAATTTCCACAACGACCTGCGCTGCCCGCATCCAGCGGCTTTCTGTGGCCTTCACCAGATCGTCGGTCTACCGAGTAGGAGGCCTCCCTTCGCTAGATCTCTCGGTTCGTTGTCGCCACTCATGAACTTTACTGCCCCAAGGGACATCTGTTCTACAAGCTATGTAAGAGGTGAATCTCTAAAACTACTCACTCAATTTCAAAAATTCTTTCACCTACATTAAGAATGGCCTTAGACACAACCAACGATACTAATGATGATCTGAGGAGAATAAAATGTAAAATGCTCTTATCTACAATGAGTAAAATCTATGCAGTGAGTGTTCGATCATTCGTACGCCACTTAAAGAATTTAGGAATTAAAATTATGTATTTTTTTCTTTAAAAGAATATATTCAGATATAAATTATGTTCATCGCATTTGATGATTACTTACATAAAATACTTTAAAATATATTATTATCACAATACCATCTATATTTACAAATCCTTATCTTATTATCACACTAAGAATGTCCGTAAAGAATAGAAATAGAAACACTACAGACATTATATGGTCTGCATTCACTGGAATAATAAAATTGTGAATAATAATAATAAGAAACCAGCCAAGTACGACTCGGGGTCACACAAATAGGGTTCCGCAAAATTTAATTACCAACAGAACAAGACCTCTCAGTACATACTTTGCTCTAGGTAAATTGGCATCTACTTATTCTAGACTTTCTAATTCCTTTTTTTTCAGTAGGAACCGTAGGACTTTAATTTTTTTACATAATGTATTTTAAAGATTTTACTCCCAGTAGTTTGGGAGATAAGGGGGAAGAGGGGAATGGTAATTTTCCCCTATCATCTTAAATAACTTCAAAACTATTTATTTTAAAATTATAAAAAAAATATATTAAAAATTCTCACATCAAGTCCTTTCATTTGATAAGTCACATAAAATAATTTGAAAAACTTTAAAAAACAGTCTAATGTACTCCCCAAAACATATCCGTCCGTTACATGCGTCTTTGGGTCAACGACTGACATATGTGTACCGAATTTAAACTCAGTCGGTCCAATAGTTTCTGAGCCAATTGACTGTGACAGACAACAGACAGACATACACACGAGTGATCCTATAATGGTTCTGTTTTTACCTTTTAAGGTACAGAACCCTAAAAAGTATCCTGGGTCTGATAGGTAAAGTTTTTCATATTTATTAATAATTTTCTTATTAACTTGTTTCTTTATCTTAGAAGAGAGAGTATTACTCTTGCGTTGAAGAATGTTTTATGAATTCAGTATTTTTCATTTAACGAATTTTTTTCATCCTAACGATATGTTGTTAATTAAGATCATGTCCACATTTTTAGTGTCTACATTACATCTAAGTACGTATATGTATATTTAACTATTAACTTCTCACGGCTTTGAGGAAAACTTGACCTTAAATCCTAGAATACAAAATTGCCTATAAACCTACATTTATAATACTCCATTGTTGAAGGCACGCACTTGCTAAAAATGTCTTTATAATATGTATTAAGGATTATTTACTAAAGAAGTAGTTGAAGAAAAGTTCTGGCAAGGACGAAATATTCCAGAATAAGTATATGTTTCAGTTTTCAGTAACCATTTTTGACAACTTATAGGAAATTGTCTGCAAACGAATAACAACCACTTCAGATAATAACAGTGAAATGAAAACGACTTTGTTGATACTGAATGACAGATAAACATACTTCCTTCTTTGAAGATAAGTAAATTTAAATTCAGCATAATCTTAGATTTCATCCCTACATTTTCAGTTCTTTAATTCAAGTCTTTAGATAATATCTAGGAACATCAACGACGCATTAAATTATGTTATAAGAAAAAAACATTTATTAAGAAAGTTACAATACCACTGAATATAAAATATTGAAGTCTTTGGCATCTAATAACGTTAGCACCAGAGTTTTCCGACCAAAAAATAAGTATAAAGCGCACACAGATTAAGATTTTTCCAACATACCTACTAAATCTAAAAAAAAAGCACACCATAAAACTAAAATGATTAAGTCTTCATCCTAAATGGATCAGCAAGTATCTTTCTTATTAACCTATACTTATCCTTACATAAATAAATATTACACGAATCACTATTATTACTTTTTCTAGTCAGACAGAATACCAAATCGATACAAGGCCAAAAAGTACCTACTTTAATTACTTACAAGTTGCAGCCATGTGAAAAAGAGCACACCTACCCAGAGCTAGTAAAAAAAAATCAGAAATGAATGAGAGACGTTCACAATCGTGATTTGAGATATTTGGTCCTCAAGAGGATTTTGAAGCTGCGAATTTTCATACAAAAAGCGTTAACGGTTTTCGCCGGAGTTCATAAATCCCATACAAACGTAGTATTTGATTCATTTGTTAAACAAGTTTATTGATTAAAAATGGATTCCTGTTTCGTTTTTCAAAAAAGTAATGCGATACCGACACAGATATACGTCATCCGATTATCGATTTAAAATAATTTAAAATCGGTTCTTTGGTTAACAAATGAATCAAATATTACGTTTGTATGGGATTTATGAACTCCAGCGGGCTCTTAAATGTTAACCGCTTTGGACCAATTTGCGCCTATGTATTAGTGGTATAGAATATACAAGATGTCCCGTAAGTAGCACGGAAAGCTTAAGGTGAGATAGAGGAGGTAAAATGCAATTAACTGAAATTAGTAGAGGTTTTGGTTTTCGAGATATGTGAATTTGTATTTTTTTTAACTTTTTTACTTTGTTGGAATGGTGATATAACTAAGAAGTTTTTGCAGTATTTTGCACGTTAACATTCATTTGAGCATTTGGATTTTTGAGCATAAAAACTCTTTTCAAAAAGTAGTTTGTGGTTTTATGAAACCACGGTAAAAGTGTTTTTTTTTCTCATTATAGACATTTACAGAGGAAGAAACGATCATGGCTGAGCTCTCGTCTTGGAGCTACGGTGAGGATGAAACGATCATACCGACCGTCACGTGACACACAGACGAAAAAATTTGACTATGTAATAATAGTATCACTTTAAAATAAAAGCTTGTACCTAAAAGCTTTGGTTTTTAAAAAAATATATCTCCTTTATACCCTCTTTAGCTTTGCGTAGTACTTAGAGAAAACCTGTATATTATTTTACAATAGAGAAGCAATACCTTTAACGGCTCGACGGAAAAGTGGAATCTAGTAATATAATCAAATACATAGCTGAGAAAAATAAACAATATGGAAATTATACTATATACATGGTGGACCAGAACGACCGACATTGCTCGAAACCATAAATCATATAATAAACACCTATTTTACAATCCCGTTGGAAGTTTTACTTTAAAATTAATACTTTTCGAGATAATGAACATCAAAAATTGGCTTGTAATTCGCAAGATGATGATATTAAATGTGAAATGTCACCTGACGTCATGAAGTCACGTCTTGTGACGTAATTTGGTTGTTTAAAATTAAGAAAGTAGGTAACTTATCTTTAACCTTTAAATAAAAAAGTCTGTGTTTACTATTTGTAAGTACTCCTCAAAAATTCAGAGTTTAAAATTTGTCAAGGTAGTCCGTACCCTTCCGATACCCCCTACTTTAGGCGACTTGTCACGGATAACTTCGCCACGGAGCAGCCGCGCGCAGCGCCGTCAGAACTCATCTGCTGCATTTGGTGTTTTTTTTTTTAACAATTACGTGATAGTGACTCGATTTTAAGGACTTTATTTATTGGAAAGTAAAGGTCTTTTCGTTTTGGTGAAAGTGCCGCTGGAACATGATAATGCTGTATGTCGAATGTTTGAGCATCGAATTTAATTGGTAAGTTAGGTAATTAGTTAGTCGGCTCGGTATCTAACGAAGTCACATGAGAAGAGGGCGATGCTTTGAGCCACGCTGTCCAAGCCGAGCGACGCGGCGCCCACATTACGTCACCAATACAGGGTTGAAAGGATAAGATAAGATAAATATCCTTTATTGCATACCAAATATACAAAAATGAAAAAACTTATTAACTAGCAAAATAAACAATGATATGCAAAGGCGAAATTATCGCTTTAAGGATCAGATGTTTTTGTAAAAAAAAGTATTTATTTTTATTAATTTTACCGGCCATAACACGATTGTGTGTAACAAACTTAATGTGATACTTGCGGTTTTGTCAGTCGTTTTCATCCACCCTATATACTCTCAACTTGGGTCATATACGTGACATAGAATCTCCCTCTGGAGGTATAGAAACTCACTGTCTTAGATTATATAGGGCCAATACGGCATTTGGGTGTGGACTTCTGCTGCTTAATGTAACTACTCTTAATAGGTATGTGCTATATTCATCTCTTATTGAGACGGTACCACAGAGCAGAGAAGGTCAGTATGTGCATGAGGATTGTAATGCACATGACGAGTGCCATGTTGCCGCCGACGTCTATATCCGCCATATCCATCTCGGTTAGGAACTTCGATGGTGTACTGTAGTGGCAATATTCTGGAACAAAAGAATCAAAGTTTTGTTAAATGTGTGTTACGTAATCGTTTCATTGATGAGATTTTGGGCAGAGTACAAGAGCACTTTGGTTCGAGTTGATTGATTGATTGATTGAAAACACTGTTGCAGAACAAAATACAATACAATAATTGAGGTAGTTATACTATACTGTTGCACAACAAAAATACAATACAATAATTGAGGTAGTTATATTAATGTTATTTGAAATTTTGTGATCAAAAACTAACTGTAACCTTAAAAACTGTTTAGCAAAACCTATGAAGCGTCAATAAAATCCATATTTTTTCGAAGCCATGTTTACTTGACGTATTAATTGGAATGGGAAACAGAAGGATGGTGTCAGTAACTAGTTTATCATCTATATGTATAAAAAGAAAAACAAGCGAGTTGCGGTATCAGCATTGCAAGTTGAAAAATGAATTAAGATATAAATTATTGAAGACCGGCTTAATAATTTTGTTCTCAGAGTCGTAAAATTAACACACAAGGGAAAAAATCTATGGCGACGCATTCACTAACAAGATTTTTACTTTTTTAATACTCTTATTTAAATTAGGATCATTCAATTATCGTGGGTCCTCAGCATGGGTCAGAGTTAGACGATATTTAAAACACGCGGCAGAGTAGAATTTAATAACTACACGAATTAATTAAAAACCTGACTGCATTAAACTTCACCCCTATTTTTAGGCTAGTCAGGTAAAAATGTATCCTATATCATCACTCATGGGATAAAGACGAATCTAACGACACATCGCACTTCAAAATCCATCAAGCCGTTTAGGCTACAGGGCGTGCCAAAGAAATAACTAACCTCTTTTGGCTAGTCGGATAATGTATCCTATGTCACTAAGGGATAAAGACGAATCTAACGACACATCGCACTTCAAAATCCATCAAGCCGTTTAGGCTACAGGGCGTGCCAAAGAAATAACTAACCTCTTTTGGCTAGTCGGATAATGTATCCTATGTCACTAAGGGATAAAGACGAATCTAACGACACCTCGCACTTCAAAATCTATCAAGCCGTTTAGGCTACAGAGCGTGCCAAAGAAATAACTAATCTCTTTTGGCTAGTCGGATGAAAATGTATCCTATGTCACTCACGGGATAAAGACGAATCTAACGACACATCGCACTTCAAAATCCATCAAGCCGTTTAGGGTACAGGGCGTGCCTAAGAAATAACTAACCTCTTTTGGCTAGTCGGATAAAAATGTATCCTATGTCACTCACGGGATAAAGACAAATCTAAAGACACCTCGCATTCCAAAATCCATCAAGCCGTTTAGGCTACAGGGCGTGCCAAAGAAATAACTAACCTCTTTTGGCTAGTCGGATAATGTATCCTATGTCACTTAGGGATAAAGACGAATCTAACGACACCTCGCACTTCAAAATCTATCAAGCCGTTTAGGCTACAGAGCGTGCCAAAGAAATAACTAATCTCTTTTGGCTAGTCGGATGAAAATGTATCCTATGTCACTCACGGGATAAAGACGAATCTAACGACACATCGCACTTCAAAATCCATCAAGCCGTTTAGGGTACAGGGCGTGCCAAAGAAATAACTAACCTCTTTTGGCTAGTCGGATAATGTATCCTATGTCACTAAGGGATAAAGACGAATCTAACGACACATCGCACTTCAAAATCCATCAAGCCGTTTAGGCTACAGGGCATGCCAAAGAAATAACTAACCTGTTTTGGCTAGTCGGATAAAATGTATCCTATGTCACTCACGGGATAAAGACGAATCTAACGACACCTCGCAGTCCAAAATCTATCAAGCCGTTTGGCTACAGGGCGTGTCAAAGAAATAACTAACCTCATTTGGCTAGTCGGACAAAATGTATCCTATTTCACTCACGGGATAAAGACGAGTCTAACGACACCTCGCACTCTAAAATCCATCAAGCCGTTTAGGCTACAGAGCGTGCCAAAGAAATGTACGTACATACACTCGAAAAACATAACCCTCCTTCTGGCGCAGTTGGGTAATAAAAATTAACTTATCATGGTAAACACATAATTATGAATTAAAAACTAAATTATAACAAATAATAACGATTTAAAACAGTTACACACTCGTACAACCTAATCGTACATTCAGAAATCAAATTATCCTTCGTTGAAAAAATTCATTCTGGAAGTGAAGTTCTGAACAGGCCCCACATACGAGGTACGACAATAAAGTATCCAATTCAAAAGACATTGGTATTCAGTAAGTTTTGTGCTACAATGCAACACTATTTCTAATAATCAGACTCAGTTTAAGGCCTTAACATAGGTCAATTCAAATATACAATTCAAATTATTGAAAGACGGTGTAAAGCTATCACTATGGATCTATAATATACTTAAAGTAATAAAAAATCTGTTTCATTGAATACAATTTTAAAAATATTACCGCTTTTGATGTAAAGAAATATACTGTAGACCCTGTTTTTAGCTTAAATTGCTAAATTTCTCGAAAACAAATAGTTAATGTTAAATGAAACCAACACACAAAATCGGTGAATTTAACATCTTTAAATTTAATTGAAAACATTTTTTTAAAACTTTTTTGAAAGTGGCGAAAAGTAATAAAAACATGTGAAAATCGAGAATTGGGCGTTCGGTTTCAACGCAACAGCCGCGTTGAAGCCCGCATTGATTTGGACTTAAAATGAAGAGACTTACGTTCGATATTATTATAACACGTATAAACCTGCTCGGATTGAGTCATCTTAAAGCGAGCTAGTAATTTGCAGAGTGATTTGATTTAATTGAGACATACCTTTAGAACAATGCATCTTCGTCCTATTAAAGCCATACACGGAATGAACAGCCACGTGGAAACCAGCTCGGAAATAGGAGATGTAGTGCAGCCACCTGAAGAAGTAAGGGGTGTCACGTAGCGCTAGACAGAACCCGAATATCGAGAATAGGCACGCCACCACGGGACCCACAAAAACAGCAATCTGAAATACAATAAAATTTCCATGTGAAAATGAATCATAAAAATACCGAAAAAAAGTACGAAGGTTTTCTGGTCTTAGGTAACTAGATAACTATTCTTTGACTTAACTTGAAGCTACAGACACTCTGAAGCTAAAGAATTGAAAGAAACAAGACGAAGTTTCTATACATCAACATTGAATTAAGATTATGGTACCGTCGCGTTGCTACGTGGCACACTTTAGGTAGGTACCTATATATGACGGAATCCTTCAATCTTCTAAAAGATGCGAGGTAACCACAGATAATATGTATAATTACCGTTTTTGTATGTAGCGTTTTTTTAATATATTTGGCAATGATTAAACTTATAATTATCTAAATATATATCTCAAAGGTGTCTGACTGACTGGCTGACATAGTGATCTATCAACGCACAGCCCAAACCACTGGACGTATCGGGCTGAAATTTGACATGCAAGTAGATGTTATGACGTAGGCATCCGCTAATAAAGGATTTTGGGAAATTCCCACGGGAACCGCAAAAATCGGGATCTGCGCGGGCGAAGCTGCGGGCATCCACTAGTTTAAATATAAAATGAAAATATAATGACATTTTTATCTAAACCGTGTTTAAGGTTGATTATTATCGGGGAAAAAGTTTCTTCGTATTTTGTAACTATAAATTTGTAACCAAATATCTTTGCTTGTATTATTAATTTGTACCTGTCTGGTTATAATAAAAGTAAATAATTGAACTTTTGAAATTTTATTATAAAATAAAAAAATAAAATGGGGAAAGTAACGAGAAATTCGCAACATTTTGAAATATTATGTGTAAAAAGGTAAAAATGCAACATAGGCCGCGAATAAAATTTGTACTGTTTATGGATCAAATGCAGTAACAATCAGTAGCACAAACTTGGTGCAAGCGTTTCCAGTCTGGAAATCTTAACGTTCAAGATGCAGCTCGTTTTGTTCGCCCTGTTTGAATTTACATACAAAAAACGAAGAAACTTTTGCCCCGACCTAATATAGCACTAATTTCTCTCTCTATCAATCGAAATATCTTAGCAACGTGAAGCTTTAGGTCAAAATGAAAGAAGTCTTTTCGCATAAAGATGTGGTGTTTCTCTGCCTTTTTTTACGCATGTAGATTTCAGATTAAAGTACTTAATAAAGTTTTATCTTCTTAATAGTCTGTGACCGTATGGACCTGGACACTGATTAGTGATAACTAAGGAGTTGAGAGACAAATATGGCTCTTATGAGCCAATTTGTCCGTAAATATGTCAATTTTTTTTTATTGAAATGGCCGATTGTCTCGTGATTTTTAAAAAATATATCTTTTTTAAAAAAGTGTTTTACTTCTACAGGGTGTAACATTTTTTAGGGGAGCTTTTTGCTTATAAAACTAAGCCATTTTGCTGAAATAAAAAAATGGCGATACACAAAGTTGGCGAATCAGCAACTTTTTAGAACAATGGTTGTAAAAGTTCATAAGCAGAAGTCTTCCTGAAAAATGTGTTATTAAACATCTTAAAATAGGCCATCGGTCAAATGTTTAGATTCGATGTTTTTACAGTTGTACAAACCTTTATGACATTAGGAATAATATATGTACATCCCTTAATCTCGAAATTTTTCAGACACGTTTAATTCTATATATTTTAATAGGGAATGCAAATAGAAACCTTAAAGAAACGCTACATACAAAAAGGCTCTAAACCCTATAAACTCTAAATTTTCGAGTAATAATGGCACAATAGTAGAAACACTGAATTCTCCTACCTTAGTCGGCGTAGTAGAGCCAACGAAGTAGCCCCAGGCCTGTGCGCAGAGAGAAGTGGCAACTATTGTGGCCAGGAATAAGGTGGCTCTCGTTGGGTCCAGGGGGTTGTCAGTCAGCCAGTACGAGAGCACCACGTAAGACACGCATGATAGCATCTGGAAGATCAACTTGAAGATAAACAGTGTGTACAGTTATGAGTCTGATTCCAGATGTGTATGAAGGTCGCGTTACACACGTCCGTAGGTGTAAATCTAAATGCCCTACACATGACCGATGGTGTAATGTTGGTAAATGAAACACCAGGCCACCGCCGACTATCCCTTGGATAGCACGGTTAATTGTGCCACGATAAGTTAGGATAAATATACATTACTATAAGATAGCCTAAATTATCACTTACTTGAAACGGTATTTCCACAGCTAGCGTTGAGAAGATATAAGGACCCAAGTTATACCATTTATTGAAGTATTCGCCTTTCAATATGTCCATTTCTAATGGAACTGGAAAGAAAAACAAAAATATATTAAAACTACCTACAACATTCACGTAGGAATTTGTGTGACAGGTGTGGATTTTTAATCAAACAATGGACTCAAACAATCTAATATATGCAGGTAAGGCTTTAAGATGCCTCAATCCAAGCAGGTTGATACGTATTAAAATAATATCGAACGTATCCAATTTAAAGTTCAAATCAATGCGGGCTTCAACGTGGCTGTTACGGTGAAACCGAACGCCCAAGTCTCGATATTTACATGTTTTTATTACTTTTCATCACTTTCGAATAAGTTTAAAAAAATGTGTTCAATTAAAATGAAAGTCTTAAAGTGACCTATTTTTGTGTTTTGGTTTCATTCAACATTAACTATTTGTTTTTGAGAAATTTTGGAATTAATGCCAAAAATAGCACTAATTCCAAAATTGGTAATATTTTCAAAATTTTATTTAATTAAATCGATTTTTTATTACTTTAAGCACATTATATTTTTTTCATAGTGGTAGCTTTGCACAGTCTTTCAATAGTTTGAATTAAATATTTTAATTTGACCTATCTTAAGGCCTTAAGTGTAATCTGTATTTGTTATGATCAATTTACACGTACAACCCGGGTAATTTAAGGTGATAGATGACTGATGAGCACGAGATGATACATGATTTCATAAAATAAACTGGCCAAGTGCGAGCCAGAACCGCACACAAAGGGTCCCGTACCATCATACTAGATGGCGCTAGTTTCTTCACGTTTCAAAAACACGTTTTTTTGTATGGAGTCCCCCTTTTTTTCACTTTTTCTAATTTTTAGTATTTGTTGTTATAGCGGCATCATCTGTGAAAATTTCAACTGTCTACCTATTACGGTTCATGAAATACAGCCTGGTGAAAGGCGGACAGACAGACAGACAGACGGGCGGACGGACAGCGGAGTCTTAGTAAAAGGTTCGCGTTTTACCCTTTGGCTACGGAACCCTAAAACTTACAAAGTTAAAAATAAGAAAATTTAACGAGCATGACCAACACTGCGCCTATTAAAGGGGAAATAATTAATAGTGCGCAGGATATATGAAATAATTGTACAGCCACGCTGTGCATACTTTTTCGCGAAGCCTTCACCGTCTGTCGTAGTCGGGCATACACAAATCAACAATAAACATTACACTTACTTAGTAGTTAGCAAACAATAATATTTACAAATAACGGGATTAGTATGGGAGACACCTTACTAGGATTTTTCCTGGAATAATGAACTACCCAGTGTAGAAGTTTCATTAAAATCGTTAGAGCCATTTTTGAGAAAAGTAACAAACAATCTGGATTTGTATGGGAGGTGCCTTTTTCCCTGAGTGGGGATCGAACCCACGACGTTTAACCTAGCAGGCAGTAGCGCTGCCAGTGGACCAACGGGTTAGTCAAAAAAATATTATATTACTTTTGAACCTCATTTGAACTAAGGATCTTTCTTAAAATATAGACTTTATTTACTGTAGTTTAGTACAATATATATAAGGTGTAACAAAATTAGCTGAAACTATTTTAACTGGTGCTTCTACCCATTACACTGAACAACTTTTCCCATGGAACCCATAGTCAAATGGCAAATAAAAATTTGGCTCTCCCATACTAACTCGATCAGCTGATCAGCCAACTTAGTATGGGAAGTGCAATTTTTTTTGGAGATATAACTATGGGTTTCATGGGGAAAGTTGTTCATTTTCATGGGTTGAAGCACCAGTTAAAATAGTTTCAGCTAATTTTGTTTGACCTTATATAAAGCCCTAATCATAAAAAATCTAATTTAAACTTAATTAACCTAAACTTACAATACAAATATTCTTAAAAATCGAAACCCCGAGTCGAACCAGCCGCAAAGGAGCCCATGACACACATCGCGTTGCCGCGCTGGATGGCAATAGACAACCTTTGCAGCAGGTAGGACCCGGAGCGGACGTCACACCCCCTCTCTCGAAGGCGACGGCCAATTTCCTTTATGAAGGCCAATGCCTCTGAACCCCAGCAGCCCGTTGTCTCACACGCTAGGATCTTTCTTAGATTTAAATCAATATAAGACAAAAGGAAATGAGAGGTAAACACTTACATGACAGAGTAACGGACATTTTCCCTGTATAAACAACGAGGAGCATGGAGCCGTACAGGTAGACGTAGTTGCCGAGCACGCTGCCCGCCTCGCTGCCCACCCCGAAGTAAAGGTAGCCGAACACCAACGCAATCACCACGTGGCACGCCACTCGGTACATGAACAGCGACTGGAGAAGAAATAAACAGTTTTGTTTACTTGGGGTATCTCCAATTTGGGCTGCAGTTCTTCAGATTATGGTTTAGGGAGTTTAAGTTTAGGTTGAGGCAGTTATTTACTTTAAGTTTGTTCCAATTTGGGTTGAGGAAGTTTAAATTTGAGTTCGTGGAGTTCAAATTTAGGTTGAGGCAGTTATTTACTTTAAGGTTGTTCCAATTTGGGTTGAGGAAGTTCAAATTTAAGTTTGTGGAGTTCAAATTTAGGTCGAGGCAGTTGTTTACTTTAAGGTTGTTCCAATTTGGGTTGAGGAAGTTCAAATTTAAGTTTGTGAAGTTCAAATTTAGGTCGAGGCAGTTGTTTACTTTAAGGTTGTTCCAATTTGGGTTGAGGAAGTTTTTAAATTTGAGTTTGAGGAGTTCAAATTTAGGTTGAGGCAGTTATTGACTTTAAGGTTGTTCCAATTTGGGTTGAGGAAGTTTAAATTTGAGTTCGTGGAGTTCAAATTTAGGTTGAGGCAGTTATTTACTTTAAGGTTGTTCAAATTTGGGTTGAGGTAGTTTAAATTTGAGTTTAGGGAGTTAAAATTTAGGTTGAGGCAGTTATTTGCTTTAAGGTTGTTCCAATTTGGGTTGAGGTAGTTTAAATTTGAGTTTAGGAAGGTTAAAATTTAGGTTGAGGCAGTTATTTACTTTAAGGTTGTTCCAATTTGGGTTGAGGAAGTTTAAATTTGAGTTTGTGGAGTTCAAATTTAGGTTCAGGCAGTTATTTACTTGCGTCGGTGGCGTAATGGCAAGAGCCGCTACCTCCTGTCCGGCATTTCGTGGTTCGAATCCTGCCACGTGTTTTCAAATTTCGATTTCATATGTATGTTTTTCCGACGCTTTTACGGTGAAGGAAAAACGAAGAAACTCGAAGGTTGTGTAAAGTCGACCAACCCGCACTGGGCCCGATCGCCCTAATTCAGGGTAGACTCGAGCCCCTCGGTGGGGACGTATATGAGCTGATATGATGATGATGAGTTATTTACTTTAGGGTTTGTTTCAATTTGGTTTGAGGAAGTTCAAATTTTAGAGTTTAGGCAGTTACTACGTATTACAGCACAGAAGAAAAAAGTGTTAAGAGATAGTCTTTTTATAAAATTAATAGCTTTTATTTTATTATAATATCATTATCACATTTTTAAATATCCAAAGGATCTATTGTCACCGGGAATATGGCTTCATTCCAAATTTCAGCTTAATCGGACCACTGGAAGTCGCTCTAAACCTGATCGCAAGATTTGAACTAAACAAGGATAAAAAAAAAACATACAAACATTGCAAGTTAAATAAAAGCTTTTAAAAACGTTCTGAATTTTCATTCAGGGGTAGTTAGTATATTTACTTTGGGGCTTCCAGCATTGCCACCGACTTTTTATTTTTTTCGACATAATTTTTTCAACTTTTCTTTTTTTTGATTCGTTTTAACTGTGTCGTTATCTGTACTATATCCTTTTAACACTTTTCTTGAAAAAGAAAAACCTATTTAATTGATTTTTTTAAAAAAACTTAATCCTTACTGGCTAACATACAAGCATAAAAATAGCTCCGAATATTCATTGAGGCGCAGTATACTATTGCTATCAATTGGCCTGTGGACGCATCACAGGCCAATTGATAGCAATAGTATACCGCGCACCTAGAATATCCTGGAATAGCACCACTCCATCACTTCCCACTTCCAAGAGGTGACCGGAGCTGCAGCGTCCTTTTCTCATATTATGCCACCACACTGCATGCTGCGATTGCCAACCCGCCTACCAAGCGTGGCGATTACGGCAAAACCAAAGCAGTGTGCCATTTGATGAATTAATAATAATAATAATCATCATCATCATATCATCAACAAATCGTCCACTGCTGGACAAAGGCCTCCCCCAAGGTTTTCCACGACGACCGGTCCTGCGCTGCCCGCATTCATCGGCTTCCCGCGATCTTCACCAGGTCATCGGTAATCATCATCACATCTACCAAAAGACGTCCACTACTGGACATAGGCCTGTCCCTTCTTTTACGCTACGTTTTCCGGTGCGCGGTTGCCACTCTGGAACTTTACTACCCCAACGGCCATCTGTTCTACGAGCTATGTGGTACCCACTGCTAGTTAAGTTTAGCAATTCTGGGAGCTATGTCGGTTACTTTGGTTCTCCTACGGATCTCCTCGTTTCTGATTCGATCACGCAGAGAAACTCCGAGAATAAGTATAAATAGAATAAAATATGATCTTACTTACTACTTACAAAGTATTATGCGCAATTATAAGTAATGTAGAACAAATCGGCGTATTTGTTACTTAAAGGTTTTATATTAGCAAGTATGTGAGAATATTTTAAACGATTTATCCTGTAATACCAACAAAAAAATCTGTAAAAACTTGCCAAGTCTCTCCATGATTATTTGACCATAAAAGGTAGGTAGTGAGATGAAATAAAGAACCAAGACTAAGTTAATAAAAGATAACATTTTGTAAGAGTAGGAAGTCTGGGTAGGTATGTAGATGCATTTGTAGTCTTATGCTTATTATTAAAATAACCTATAAGATTAACTTTTTCTGACATATCCACCTAGATTTTACTACTCTTATAACATAGACTTGGCTCTTTATTTCATTTCACTACTTTTATAGCTAAGTAAACTAAATCGAGATATGGCACGTTTTTGAATAATGTTTTTGTTGAAATTTTCACTTCTTTTCATAGAAACAGAACTATTTTTTGGAGGACATTTTTAATCTTTTGTTTTTGAAAAATGCCCAACACAATGAACGACTTCCCCTTATTGGTCCTCATCAGGTAAAAGAGGGATGAGAGATTATAATTTTGATATATTTCCCTTAGTATGGGTACCACAAATCTCTTGTACCAAATTGCAAGTTTGTAGGTAAGCTAGAAGTACTTTTGATTTTTGATGACCAGTGAGTGAGTGAATCAGTGATAAAATAAGATAACTTTGACTTGAGAAATTTCGCAAAATTTGTATATTAGGTACAAACTTGTAATTTTAGGGTAGTCGTAGATTCAGTAAGTTCCGTTGCTAACTAAATTTCAAGCTTCTACCTTTATCCAGAACGAAGATACAGGGAGCTAAAAAGTACCGTGAGTTGCTTCGAGAAAAGGATGGTACAGATGTTTTATCTCACGAGCGCGGGTTAGTCATACTTGTGTGTGTTAATGTACATGCAAATTGTCTTTGTGTGCGTAAGGTCGGGAGCTTACAATTGCGCACACAATAGACACAACTAACAATAGAGCACGTGTCTATACGCATTACACACACAAGTATGGCTAACCCGCGCTCGTGAGATAAAACATCTGTACGGCCGTGCTCGCTTGGCGGGGGCACTCCCGTGCAAGATTATCACCAGACGTTCCATATAATGTACATTCTGCACATGGTAACAACTATAATACCTAAATGGGTAGTTAATCGTTATTACGACAATAATCTAAGAAAATTATAAATTCTAATCTTATAGTGAATATTTACATCATTATAAGTGTATATACGAGCATATTAGGTATATAAGTTTAGGTATTTTGAGAACACGGTGGCTTTAACCCTATTAAGTCGGGTTTTTACACCTGAAAAAATGATGCAAAAATATATATTTTTTTAGTTTTAAAGCTCTAGAGTTATCGCAGCAGTTTCTTCGTTACTAATGTCATATTTGGGAATACCCCGCATAAGATTTAATCATTTTCAGGAAAATGCAAGAAAATTAGCTAGTCTAAAAAATTGCCCCATCTGACCACTAAGAAAACGCGTTTGTTCCATTCAATGGTACATAGCTCAGGTGATTGGAACATGAAAGACATGCCATACTACTGCCATAAAGACCGCCACACTAATAAAAGACCAAGTAGTGTCACCATAAGGTTAATAATAAAAAATAATACCTTTTTTTATAATTTTAATAAAAATTGGCTTTGAGATTCAAAAACTTAATCGGCACTTTCATAGGTAAAGACCTATTATTACGTACAGATGAATTTATTCACACGTAAAACCTATTTATGTTTTTTTTATTTACAATAACTGGTACCTAAGCCCTTGGCGTCGCCTCACCTGATGATAAGTGACGATGATGCCGAAGATGGAAGCGGGCTTACCAAGATTCCCCAACGAAAATAGTAATACCGTGTTACTAAATTTTAAAATGTCACAATTATTTAATTATTTCAAAAAATTCTTCAATTAAATAAAATTTACTTTCCAACAAGAAATCTTTCAACCGGCGCCTAAATGTCTCGTCACTGGTTATTTCCAGCAGAGTGGACGGTAGTTGCTCGTATATACTAGGTCCTATATACTAGGCCCGATCGCCCTAATTCAGGGTAGGCTCGAGCCCCTCGGTGGGGACGTATATGAGCTGATATGATGACTAGGCCCTTGGCACGTGGATTTCTCGTGACTAGTGTAGTGTGTCGGGGCACACATTTTAATTGCCCGGTGATTCTTAGTATGCGATTTGTAGTGTACTTACATAATTTCTGGTGGTCATCAGATAGTTTCTGTATAGGAGTATCCAGGTCTGCCGCAGCAGTCCAGATTGGTTGTACATATACTTCGACTGGTTATTTTGATGCTTGGAGTCAGTTAACAGCGGTATCGTCTTCTGAGGTAGATGGCTGAAGTCTGAAACCACAATAAAAGACAATGTAAGGAAAATATTACAAAGGTTGAAAGGTGACAAACATTCAAGTGATATTTTAAGAAAAAAAAATATTTTTTGACCTTATTATTTCGTAGTCTAAAGTAGTTATATAAAATACAAATAATTGAAAACGCTAAACACGTTACAAAAACCGACTTCCATCGCAACAGCTTAGTACAATTTTGCATTATTATTTTTATGTTTATTTTCTAATAAAGTACTTCATAAATTTTGATAAAATATATATGGGACCACACGGGAAGCACTAGCTTTCAAATAAAAAAAGAATCATCAAAATCGGTTCACCCAGTCAAAAGTTCAAAAACATTTAAAAAGATACAGTCGAATTGAAAACCTTCTCCTTTGTGAAGTCTGTTATTTTGCTAATAGATTTTTTGGTTGCCATTGATTGCTGGATTGCTGGTGAGTCCATTTTTTTTAACCGCCTCCGTGGCGTAATGGTTAGCCCATTCGCTTCACACCAGGAGGTCGCGGGTTCGATTCCCGGTGGGGTCAACTTGCAAGGTTTGGTTGGTGGTAGGGCATTCTCTAAGCCCGCCTGGCTAGCTACTACCATCTTATCTAAGTCTTGCCGCCAAACATCAGTGTTAACAACTTTGATGTGTTCCGGCTTGAAGATAAGATAGTCAGTTCTCCATTGCGTTGGGGAATCTTGGTAAGCCCGCTTCCATCTTCGCCATCATCGTCACTTACCATCAGGTGAGATGATGCCAAGGGCTTACCAATTATGAATAAAAAAAAGAAAAAAAAAAGAGTTCGTTGGTCCTCCTTTTTGGAAGTCGCTTGAAAATCCATTATTTAATATAAGAAAATTAGAAGATATCGTGGAATAAAGAAATATACATACATAGAATATAGATACATTAGACCTAAAAACAATACACTCCTTTTTGTGGGAAGTCGTGTAAAAAGTCGTGTAGACCAATCTTTGGGATTTTTTCTATCAAGCCAAAACTGCTCAATCGTGTTCCTGATAGCTTTTGAATTTTTTTTCAACCTTAGCTTTTCTATCGTTTAGGATTAATTGACGTCAAAAATAAAGAAAATCTGTTATATTACCGCCTTAAACCATTATTATCAATAATATCAAAAGTCTGAAATTTTTATATATGAATAGAGCCGTCATAACCAGTATGTATTTTAAATGGGGTTAATAAGTTTATGGGTTAATAGGAATAAATAATTCTTGTGGACTTTAATTGAATCATTGAGTATTTTGCACATATACAGGGGTACAAGGTGTTTTTTTTTATTGTTGTTACATAACTTTACCTATTTGCAAGAAGTCATGTTTGTCGATATTGTCAAAAGTAGCCAGTGTTGTCTTCAGGGATTTACTTCAATAAAAGCCGTGGAATCCTCTTCACATTGTTTTATTCCATCGATCTTAAATATTATAATATCCACAGCGAAAGGCACGCACTGCCATATCAAAAACTAAACTCAGACGAAGACTCCGCGCGCGCTCCGGACTGGTTAGTAGACAACGTAGTAGTTTATATCCTCTTTGCAACTCAAAACACTAGTGGCTAATATATAAATATATACTAGCTGTCCCGGCGAACTACGTACCGCCTTACATTACATTACACTGCCCTACCCTACCCTACCCTACACTACCCTACCCTACCCTACACTACACTACCCTACACTACCCTAACCTACACTACCCTACCCTACATACACTACACTACACTACCCTAACCTACCCTACCCTACACTACACTACCCTACCCTACACTACCCTACCCTACACTACACTACCCTACCCTACCCTACCCTACACTACCCTACCCTACACTACCCTACCCTACCCTACATACACTACACTACACTACCCTACCCTACACTACACTACCCAACCCTACCCTACCCTACCCTACCCTAAAAAAAATGATGTTGGCCGATTCTCAGACCTACTCAATATGCTCACAAAATTTCATGAGAATCGGTCAAGCCGTTTCGGAGGTGTAAGGGAACGAAAACTGTGACACGAGAATTTTATATATTAGATACTAGCTGTCCCGGCGAACTACGTACCGCCTTACATTACATTACACTGCCCTACCCTACCCTACCCTACACTACACTACACTACCCTACCCTACCCTAACCTACACTACACTACCCTACCCTACACTACCCTAACCTACACTACCCTACCCTACCCTACACTACCCTACCCTACACTACCCTACCCTACCCTACATACACTACACTACACTACCCTACCCTACACTACCCTACACTACACTACCCTACCCTACCCTACACTACCCTACCCTAAAATAAAATAGATGTTGGCCAATTCTCAGACCTACTCAATATGCTCACAAAATTTCATGAGAATCGGTCAAGCCGTTTCGGAGGAGTACGGGAACGAACATTGTGACACGAGAATTTTATATATATATAGGGTGACTTTTAATTAGTTCTTGATAGCAAAGGATACGAATGTACTCGTGATTATAAACAACTTTCCCAAAGAAACTATATGTCAAATCAGAAAAAAAATTATGATCCTTTAAACATTTTTGCCTATTTGATAACTTATTATGTATCGAGAACCAAAATTTTTTTTTCGATTTGACATAATAGTTTCTTTGGGAAAGTTGTTTGTAATCACGAGTACATTCGTATCCTTTGCTATCAAGAACTAATTTAAAGTCACCCTATATAAGATAAATATAAACTGTTTAGTAAAATAAAGTAACTAATATATTTTGTACCTGTTACACCACTTTTAGTAGTTTTGCAAAGAAATAACTTGTTGCTAATATTGACAGTTATAAAATAACTTATTGCTAATATTGAAAGTTATAAAATAACTTATTGCTAATATTGAAAGTTATAAAATAACTTGTTGCTAATATTGACAGTTATAAAATAACATTTAAACAATAATTGTTGCCCCCCTATATACGCAAAATACTAAATGATTTCCATGAAAGTCCATAAGAATAAGTAAGATAAGATAAGATAAGATAATATTTATTGTCAAAACTGAGTAATATAGTTGTTACAAATTAAAAAAAATAATTAAATTATTTATTTCTATTGGCAGTGCTCGTGTGCTAATCGAACCAACTTATTATTAGCCAAACGCACTAATTTTTTTTAATAAGAAATAATAATAAATAAATTGGTAAATATATATATAGTAATAATATAAGATAAGATAAATATAAGATAAAATTTTTATTTTTGCAATTATACAGGTACACATTAAACAGGTGATGATATTTAAATAGGTACGTCTCTTCTGTATAGCTAATATTAAAACAAGCATGCAAAAATTAAATTAAAAAAACATAAATTTATGATTTTCATGGTCACATTATTTGTTAATCGAATAATTCATTGACATTATAGATTTTTTTTTCAATTAGCCAGTTATACAGTTTTTTTTAAATAGTGTTATTTGTAGGTTCTTAAATGAGTCTGGTGTTGCATTATAAATTTTTGTGCACATGAATACAGTGTTTTTACAATATAATGTAGTTCTGGGACGATAGTCTGATACTAGTCGGTCAACATTTCGTGTAGCTCTCGGAAATACATACAGTATGGACACTCCCTGCCGCTCTCTACATTGCGACCTCACCCCCTCGTCACCCAGATTGATAGAGATTGTGTACAGTTTGGTTGTCAAACGTATAAGATTTCGACGCCATTTTGTTTGTTCCGTCATTCGTTTTTTGAAATGTCATGTCTGGCTCGTTGTATGCAGTGTCCAGGGTGTGCCAAAACTATCAAGGTAATGACCACGCTTATGGCTAGTAAACCATAGAAATCGCGTCGCGACCACGCCAGACGTACTAAGCTACGACCGCAAGGCATATTCAGATTTATTAATGGCATAGTCCCATTTGCTGTCATTAGATGGCAGTCATATAGCCGTGTCAGACCACAACTTGATAACTTCTGACCTGTGCTTCTGACATTGGACGTAACTCGGCGATACTTTCATTGAAAATACATCAATCAGTAACTACTGCAAATAGATTATTTACTTTTTAGGAATGGTGTGTGCGTACTCTGGGGAACAAAGGGAGATATCTCTGCCAGGCGAGGTGGTGTGCCTGGGGTCCGACTGTGGACCAAACGTTGATTTTTTTTTTTTCGAAAGGACAAGTTTGTTGTTGGCCATTGGGGCCTTTACAACTTCAACGGGCAGGGGGGGCCAAAATGATGATTGGTATCTGTATATATACTCAGCGCTGAAGAAATTCTAATAGCGCGTTCTAGATGTTGTATTTCTTTTGTTTAGTAGCGGGTTACTGCAGTTGCCGCCACAACTTCATAGAAAAGATGAATATTCACTCCACGGAAACCAGACACCACTATTTTGTTTTTCTTTATACAATGAACGAATGGGGATTTTATTTTTGATGTGTAACATCTTTCCTTTCGCTTTTCTGTAATCTGTGGGAGTGATTACGTGAAAAGGGACGGAAGTGTGTAACAGGAAACGCGTTTTTTTTCAGTCACGAAGGCTAAGGAAACATGGCCATGCCGCCTAATGCGAGGCCGAGTTTTTCACTTATATCATTTGTATATGACGACGACTTAGTGATTTTCGGCGCCCCGCGATGGAGTGCCTGGGCTTTTCACGATCTGCCTGAGAATGTTGTAGGTACTACGTAGTATTACTGGACTGAACTGTTGTACGGGAATAAATAAAAAAAAAGGTCAAATACTAGTCGGAATCGCGCTCCGAGTGTCCCGTACTACTACAACTCTCCACGCAACTACGACAATGATACCTATTCACATTTTTAACTAAAGAAATCAACGAGAGCGACAAAAATATATATTTTTTGGCATTCAGTTCGGACTCCTTAGTACGAGTACGACTCATACTTGACCAATTTTTATTATTTGTTGTTTTACCTCAGTATAAGAACTATAATCACACCAAATTTCACGTCTGTGTGTATTACCATTTTTACGATAGATCTTAATTAACGTTTTTTTTTGTATGGAGAGCCTATTTTTTCACTTTTTAAAATTTTTAGTATTTGTTGTTATAAGGGCAACAGAAATACGCATTACATACTACCAACATATTAGTTATGAAATACACATTAGCAACTGTGATTAAAAAATAATTTGTCTTTACTGAAACAAAAACATCGATTTTAAACTACATGTTTTAAACAAATATTTTAAGTAGTTGGCAGGTATCGAAGGACACAAATATCTTCAAACGTAGATAAAGAAATGGATGCGCAATGCTAGACGTATTTCCAAATCACTAAGTCCGTAGATAAACACATTAGTGATACTGCAGTTCAACTCAGCGTGATCAAGCCGAAAGTTGCGTTATCTAATAAATAACTATTGCAGAGCTAACATCAATACATCACTTCTGACCGAGAAACTTTTCAATAATGAATTACATAATAGTAGATCTTTACCTATGAAATTTCCGATTCAGTTTTTGAAGTTTATTGCCAATTTTCATTGAAAACTAGCTGACCCGGCGAACTTCGTATCACCTTACACTACACTCACACCCTACCTTACCCTACCCTACCCTAAACTACACTAAACTACCCTATCCTATCCTATTCTACCCTACCCCACCCTTCCCTACACCACCCTACATTACCCTACCCTACCCTACATAAGAACCTTCTACTACGTAGTACTCCTTATTGTACTGTGTTTCTACTGACAATAACGAACGAAACAAAAAAATAATTGGCGAAATCGGTCCAGTCGTTCACGCATGATGCGATGACCAAGGGAAAAAGAGATTAATTTTTATCTTTAAAAATATTTTTTTTTGTTATTGACCTTGTAGTGACACTACTTATGGTCTTTTATTAGTAACTAGTGGCATGTCTTTTATGTTCCGATCCCCTCAGCTATAAGTCATTTTCTTAGTGGTCACATGGGGCAATTTTTAGACTAGTTAATTTTCTTGAATTTTCCTGAAATTGACGAAATCTTATGCGGGGTATTCTCAAATATGACATTAGTTAAGAAGAAACTGCTGCGATAACTCTAGAGCTTTCAAATAAAAAAATGTGTATTTTTTGCCTCAGTAAAGGCGATTTTTTCAGGTGAAAAAAACCCAACTCCATGGGGTTAAAGCCACCGTGCTCTCAAAATATCTAAACAATAGGCATATGTTTACCACCATTTAATTTCATATAGTCTAATGCTATTTTGAGAATAAATTTTGTTTTAGTAGTTAGTAACTATTGTTCTTAATGTTAATTTTCATCTTTAAAGTTTTTTATACAAACGCCAATTTCAAGGTAAAGACCTAACATAAATAAGTCAGGCACTAGTAACACTCGTAACTAATGTACAGAGGCCAGCACATCCAGCTAGACACTCGTAGTGCGATTCTGATCCATACGCATACGGCATAAGAACGGTACAAAGTCCAAAGTGTGTAGCTTGATGTGCTGGCCTCTGTACATCAACTTGAACTTTCCGATCACAAGGAAGTAAGAAATAGTGGAAATACCCACTATAGTCAACGTAAATAGCCTGAAAGCAATCTTTGTATTTGCACACGTGAATGCTGACTTCGATTGGTTAGTGAGGGGTCTTGTCATGTACTTGAATTTCTAATAACCATGCTGCCGAACAACTACTATACTAATCGAATCCTCAGACCATAACATTTTATTATGACTAGCTGTTTCCCGCGGCTTCACGCATACGGCTCGCGAGCGTGGAAAAAAATCTGTCTATCTACCAAATTTCAGCCAGATCCGTTCATTAGTTTTTGCGTGAAAGAGTAACAAACATATATCCATAAATTCTTACAAACTTTCGCGTTTATAATATTAGTAAGATAGGATTATTTACTACCCAGATAATAAGGAGGATCGTAAAGTAAAATTAAAAAGATACTAAAATGTTAGTAGGTACATAATATGTACCTACGTTGCAAAAATCGGAGTTTTATTAAATTTTTCCAATACCTTAAGTACCTATTAAAGTAAATTTAATGAGCTTGCTATTATTATGAATCAGCTATACAGTCTTAGATAATAGAGGTACCAAAATAAAGTGAAAGACTAGATGATAGAAAAAAGACGAATAGTATTTTAAAGCTATGTATCGTAAGCAATACAATATGCATTTTATCAAACACTATTCGTAATATTAGAGAACAAATTAAAAGTTTACGCATAGGTTCAACACATGAACAATGGTCTATATGATAGATAACACACTGATTCTGGATTAGAAATTGAAAACCAATTCAGTAGATGTTATGATTAAAATAGGAACTTAAATGACACATTTTTGCTCCGCTTCAGTTGTGTATAGGATTAAAGGGAAATAAAAGATAAAGTGAAAATACTTGTCGCTTGTACAGAAGCAAAAACTATACATATATATGCTTCGTAAGAAGATAATCTGAAAACAAATTGTAATCAAAAAACCGGCCAAATCAGAACCGCACACTTAGGGTTCCGTACCATCATACTAGATGGCGCTAGTTTCTTTATGTTTAGAAAAAACACGTTTTTGTATGGAGACCCCCTTGTTTTTTTCACTTTTACTAATTTTTAGTATTTGTTGTTATAGCAGCAACAGACATACATCATCTATGACAATTTTAACTGTCTAGCTATCACGGTTCATAAAATACAGCCTGGTGACAGATGGACGGACAGACGGATGGTCAGCGAAGTTTTAGTAATAGGCTCCCGTTTTTACCTTCTGGGTTTGGAACCCTAAAAGTCACTCAATTAACAGAAGTAGTCAATTTGTCATCATCATCATCATATCAGCCGAAGGAAGCCCACTGCTGGACATAGGCCTCCCCCAAGGATCTCCACGACGACCGGCTCTGCGCTGCCCGCATCCAGCGGCTTCCCGCGACCTTCACCAGGTCATCGGTCCATTTGTAGTATGTACTTATGTAGCCTCAGAGGATGTCATGGTAGCTTCAAGTTTGATCTAAGGGTGTGATAAAGAGAATAGTGAGATAGCTTACCAATCGTGCTTGGCAAGGCGGGAAGGACTGGTATGTTGTTATTCAGGTTCCCTTCTGGCTCAGGCCTGAACTGTCTCATAGTCTTCGCGGCCTTCACCAGATCCACCTCGTACTCCTCTGATGCCACCTCCATCACTGGAAAATAATATATTTTTAACATACTTATATGTTACGATGTCAAACACTGCAGCGTTGATGCTTTTTTTTGTATGATTATATACATAAACGCCGCTGACATATAATTTATTGGAATGGTACGTTTAATTGTGCCGAACTTTTTTTTTATCCACAATTGATAAGTACTTGGCATCACCTCACCTGATGGTAAGTGACGATGATGCCGAAGATGGAAGCGGGCTTACCAAGATTCCCCAATGCAATGGGGATCGGTCTATCTTATCTTGAAGCCGGAATACATAAATGCTGTTTAAAATGATGTTTGGCGGCAAGACTTAGATAAGATGGTGGTAGCTAGCCAGGCGGGCTATGAAAAAGCCCTACCCGCACCAATAAAACAGAATCTTACAAAGTTGACCCCGCCGGGAATCGAGCCCGCGACGTCCTGGTGTGAAGCGAATGGACTAACCATTACGCCACGGAGGCGGTTAAACTTGTTTTGGATTATACATACGACCACTTTAATTTTAAACAACTTCATCTTTTTGAAAGTCTTTATTTTACTTGCAATGTTTGCTATGTATGTATGTATGTTTAGGTCAAATCTTGCAATCGATTTTAGAGCTACTTCCAGGCCTCCGATTGAGCTGAGATTTAGTATGAAACCGTCTTCCCGGTGACAATAGATCCTTTTGGTATTTTGAAGTTGATCTGATGATGAACTTTGGAAGTGTCAAAGAATTAAGGAACCAGGATCGTCTTTTGTTTTTCATAGAATCTTGGGTAATATTACTGTGTTCACCTTTTTTGATTTTTAAAATGTGTATTTAATACTCACATTTGGCATTTTTGAAGAAAAAAAACTCTATTTAAATAAAAGCTTGTTTCTGCTGAAAGATTTTAGATCTTTTAAAATTATTCACTAGGTATACTTGTATCTGCGCTTCGCTTCGATTTGCTTCCAAATTCCAATGTGAAGTGACCCTAAGGAAGCCTGATGACATTTGAAAAGTAACCGAAAAATATATAAAAAATTGGTTATTCTTTTATCTTCGAGTCATCATATCAGCTTATATTCGCCCCCACCGAGGGGCTCGAGCCTACCCTAAATTAGGGCGATCGGGCCTTAGTCGATCACGCGGGCCCAGTGCGGGTTGGTCGACTTCACACACAAGACTTCGCAGGCGTGTGCAGGTTTCTTCACGAAGTTTTCCTTCACCGTAAGAGCGTCGGATAAACGTACATATGAAATGTTAATTCGAAATCACATTGGTACGTGGCAGGATTCGAACCACGACCTCCCGGACAGGAGGCGGTGGCCCTAGCCGTTACGCCACCGACGCTGTTATCTTCGAGTAATGACGGTGAATTATGAGTTAAAACCGTGTGAACAAAACTAAGTGTGACATCGATTGACAGCTGTTCCTGGGAAAAATCTCCTATAGTAGATTAATTAATGTAATCTTACATAATGCCTAGTGTAAGAAACTCTGTACTCAATACATTATCCACAATTATACGCATGCTTCACACGACCTTACACTTTTACTCGAGATCGATTTATGTAATGCTATGTACTACGCAGGAGTGCAATTTACGAGTTTACATCACTCGTTAAGGCGGTCATATTACATATTATCGTTATTTTTGACGACAACTACTCATAAACGATAGAAAACCTAAGGTTGAAAAAAAAAACCTTATTGCTGATGATGTTCCTTAAAGTCAAAAGCTATTAGAAACAAGATTGAGCATTTTTGGCTCGATAGAAAAATATCCCAAAGATAGGTCTACACCGTTTACTTTCAACTCTAGTTATGACTAATATTTTGAAGAATAAATTTTAATAAATATACAGCAATAATTGTTACGATAATACAAAGTGTTTGAGTTTTTGAGTTTGCGTGTACCATCCTTGACTACATCGTAACTTGACATCAGGTAAGGTACAGTCAAACGCACTCAAATTTTTAATAAACTCTCGCATTATACTCGTGACCGGGTGCTGTCCGTGTGAACTGGCCTACTCTTGTTAAATGCATTCAATGATTTTTATGTATAACTTTTCGTGTCATATTGTTTTCATATTCTAATAACATAATCTGGTTTATATCAAGGATTTAGTTTTGATGTTATTAACTTATTATTGTTTATTTCTTGATTCTTCACAAATGACATTGTTATTATTATTTCATGACTATCAGAAAGAGTGTAATTTGCACCCATTTTGAATAAATATATTGAATTGAATTGAACTGCCTTCCGATTGAGAGAAATAAAAGATGATACTTTTAGCCATAGTAATTCAATGCTTTTAGCAGCAAGTTTCAATACTCATAGATAATTAAAGGCAAGGTACTTTTTTAGGGTTCTGTACGTTAAAAGGAAATTTTATATGAAATTTTATTTGCTTTTATTTGAAATGAATTTTAATAATTTCGCATTCTTCCCAGCAAACCATTTCATTTAACCGCCTCAATACCGCAGTTAACCGTCTTTTGTTTAACTATTGTGTCTGGGCTCGATATCGCGACTACGGGACGCGAAAAGTTCATACCCATATCAAGGGGTTCAAAAAACTAACTTTTGCGCCATTTTTGGGAGTCTCCATATTAGGTTTAAAATGACGTTACATATGTAACCATGAACATAAAACAACTGTACACCTATCATACATGCATCCCCAATCGCAAAGTACTAAAAAAGAAAGTTCACACATCTATTCTACTTAACAAATTAATAAAAAAACTCATCTAAACGCAGTGCCAGACGTGCCAGCTATCTTGATTACCAACGATCAGAACTAACTATGGTAAACAAATGTTCACATACGACGGAGCCCTACTTTATTATAAACTATCTTCATACATCAAAAAAGTAGACACGTTTAATCAATTTAAGCGCAAATTAGCTCAACATATCCTTTCAAATTAAGAAATTAACAAGTTATGTAAAAGGCAGTTGATAATAATTATAATTAAAATTTTTACTAACCATTTAAACCGATGTGTTCTGTGCGGTGTGAACGACAAACACCTACATACAATTTAACTAAGCCTTCTTCTAATGTAAGTGACATTGTCTTTTATGAGAATAAAGTATCTTTGAACCTGCATTATCATCCAAATTAAACGTGTATCAAAAATTTCAGCTCAATCGGATATCAGAACGTAGGTCAAATTTAACTTGCAAGATTTGATTACAGACACCGGGACAGGCGAAACTAAAGCTTGTAAAAAAAGAAACCCTTATAGGATCACTTCGTCGTCCGTCTGTCTGACTGTCTGCCTGTCAAGACTCTTTATCTCAGGTAACGCTTGGAAAAACAATCAAGTTGAAGTTAATATCAAATAACAAATATCAAATAACTAAGGTTTTTTTATAAAAAAAAGCGTCGGTGGCTCAACCGGTAACGACTCAGTCCATCTAACCAGAGGTACAGGGTTCAAATCTGGACGGCCAATGTACCAATGAGTTTTTCAAAAACTTACGTACATATCATTACCGATTGCTTTAACGGTGAAGGAAAACATCGTGAGGAAACCTGCACACGCCTGCGAAAAAACTCGAAGGTTGTGTGTGAAGTCGACCAACCCGCACTGGGCCCGCGTGGTCGACTAAGGCCTAATCGCCCTGATTCAGGGTAGGCTCGAGCCCCTCGGTGGGGACGTATATGAGCTGATATAATAACTAAGGTTTACGGTCCCTTCTTCCAAGGGAATCAAGTTAAAATAAAGTTTCCAAGTGAAAGCAATACAAAGATACGATCATTTATGTTATATATTTTGATTCCGAAAATTATAAATTTGTAGTTATGTGACATTGAAAAAAATATTTCTGCAATTAAAAACATACATTTTCAGTGAGAAAATTGATCGTATCAGAGAACATTTTTTAAAAACAAAGTTAAGAGCTCGCTGGAGTTCATAAATCACATACAAACGTAGTATTTGATTCATTTGTTAACCAAACCACCGATTTTGAAATAATTTTATATCGATAATCGGATGACGTATGTCTGTCCGTATCGCATTACTTTATTGAAAAACTTAATAGGAATCCATTATTTACCAATAAACTTGTTTCTCGTTTTTTACCATGAAAAATAGTATTGGTTAATAATGTATTCCTGTTTCGTTTTTCAAAAAAGTAATGCGATACCGACACAGATATAATAATATGTCATCCGATCATCGATATAAAATTATTTTAAAATCGGTTGTTTGGTTAACAAATGAATCAAATACTAGTTTTCTATGGGATTTGTGAACTCCAGCGGTCTTTCAATCAGATTGTTGTACTCCTTGATGTTTGTACAGTTTCTTACCCGATTCTGTTTTGCTACGGAACCCTCAGTGCGCGAATTAGACGCGCACTTGACTGTTTTTTTTTGATGTGTAACATCTTTGCTCTCGCTTTCCTGCAATTTGTGGGAGTGATTTCGTGAAATGGGACGGAAAAGTGTCCCATGGGACGGAAATGTGTAACAGGGAGTCGAGTTTTTTCAGGCTTTAAAAGCGCGGAAAAGGCAATGGTATCTACGACCATACAGCCTAGTCTGCCGTATCTTTGCCGTCCTTTTTTCAGGCTTTAAAAGCGCGGAAAAGGCAAAGGTATCTATGACCATACAGCCTAGTCTGCCGTATCTTTGCCGTCCTTTTTTCAGGCTTTAAAAGCGCGGAAAAGTCAAAGGTATCTATGACCATACAGCCTAGTCTGCCGTATCTTTGCCGTCCTTTTTTCAGGCTTTAAAAGCGCGGAAAAGGCAAAGGTATCTATGACCATACAGCCTAGTCTGCCGTATCTTTGCCGTCCTTTTTTCAGGCTTTAAAAGCGCGGAAAAGTCAAAGGTATCTATGACCATACAGCCTAGTCTGCTGTATCTTTGCCGTCCTTTTATAAAGTATTTTGTCACATGTTACACATCATATGCGAGTATTGTAGGTCTCGCTCGAATTTTTTTCTTTCATTATTATCATGATTCATCCGTCCCCAAAAAGTTTAACCACAAATTAGAATAGATCACACTCTCTTTTTTTAAGAGCAGTAGAAAATTGAAAATGAAATCGTTGTTTTGTCTTCCTCGCACATTACGAGGCTTGTGCAATCGACTGTTTAACTTAAAGTCCAGTAAATTAATAAGAACAAAGGCTCAAACTAAAGAGTATGTTTGTAAAGTATATGTAAACAATGGATTTTTTGAAGTACTTATATAAATAAATCGGACAAGGCCGCATCTTACTGTACACGTTCCTATGAAAATCGTCATTTCTCTCTAATGTATTGAGCTAGAAGCTTAAACATTTACGGCGTCATAGGGCTGCAGGATAAGTCAGGAAATGTGGCAAGAAGCAAAGTCTTACAGCACAAGTAAAGGGAAAAATCCGAAAATTGCGAACTTGTAGTTGATTATGATGAGGGCTGCAGGATAAGTCAGGAAACAGGGCAAGAAGCAAAGTCTCACAGCACAAGTAAAGAAAAAAAATTGAAGTTATAACACATGAATTTTTTTCGATATCAAACTTACATACAGTTTTAAAAGTGACCGTGACATATACTAGGGCGCTACATAAGTTTTGTCGTACTTTGTTGAATATTTTTTTTTTCGATGTAGTCACCACCGGCAGTAATACAGGTCATCATACGTGTAAACCAGGTGCTGAACACATTGCTCCAGTACCCTTCTAGAACACAGCAGCATATCTCCTCAAAAGCTCCTATAAGCTGGGTATCGCTCGTTCTAAAACTTGCGTCCCTTCAGCTGTTTTTTTACATAAGGGAATAGTGCAAAGTCGCTTGGCGCTAGATCCGGACTATAGGGAGGGTGTCTCAACAATTTGATTCCAGCTTGGTGCAAATAGTTGGTAGTTTTGCCGGCTCGATGTGCAGAGGCATTATCTTGATGCAAGAGCCAAGTATCGAGTCTTGAGTTTTGTCGTTCATTTTTTAAGGCTTCTAAAACACTAGGTAAACATTCTTCTGTGTACCATGCAGCAGTAACAGTCGTCCTTTTATCAAGCACAACCGTAGCCAATATTCCTCTCGTAGTAAAAAATACAGCAACCATTCCTATTTTTACGGATCGGGACATTTTCACAGACGTCGGCGGTGGTTCATCTTCAAACACCCACACTTTACTCTGGAATTTAGTAGGTACATCGAAATAATACAGCCACGTTTCATCACATGTAACAATCGAGTTCAAGTAGTTAGATCGGCTGTCTTCAATTTTTTTAACATATCACCTGACCAAGTCACGCGTTGCTCCCTTAGCACGTCAATCACTAAGTGTGGTACCCAGAGAGAACAAAGTTTCCGTACTTTCAAATGGTCGTGAAGAATCCGATGAACAGTTGGTGCGCTTAACTTGAGGGTTTCCTCGATCTGTCGATATGTCACATGTCAGTCTTCATCCAATAGTTTTCGTACAGCCTCAATTTTATTATCGGTAGTCACTTCTATCGGCCTATCAGACCTTGCTTCAACCTCCAAGTTAAAATTGCCGCGATTGAATTGAATATACCACCGTTCTATGGTCCTCAGAGATGGACAAGTTTCCCTCAGTGCACTATTCATATCCTCGAAACATTTTTGTTTAGTCAAGCCACGCTTAAAGTTATACGAAATAATTACACGAATATCATAACGAGAAAAGGCCGCCATTTTCATTTAGGTAATTAATTTAAAAATCGAACAAACGATTCCTTGCAACTAAATTTGTTTTTTGTTATTTTCAAATAACTTAGATTTTATGGCTGTGGCCTCAAATCACAATATTATAATATGTAGTTGGCATGCGACAAAACTTATGTAGCGCCCTACGTACGTATGTATGTGAAAATAATATATCAACTGCAAAGTTAGGTTTGTCCTTCAATCCGATTGTTGCAAGTACTCGTTAATGTTTTTAAAGTTTGGTACCCAAACATGTTTTGGTACGGAACGCTCAGTGCGCACTTGGTCGTTTTTCCACAAAGTTGAGCTTTATGCTACGTAGGCTTAGTAGGGTTGCGTACCCAAAGGGTCCAACGGGATCAAAAATGCTAAACACGTGAAAAAACCGGCCCAGTGCGAGTCAGAACCATACCATCATACTAGATGGCGCTAGTTTCTTCACGTTTAAAAATACACATTTTTTATCTGGAGACTTTCACTATTTTAATTTTTAGTATTTGTTGTAATAGCGGCAACAGAGATACATCATCTGTGAAAATTTCAACTGTCTAGCTATCACAGTTCATAAAATACAGCCTGGTGACAGGCAGACAGACAGACAGACGGACAGACGGGCGGACGGACAGCGGAGTCTTAGTAATAGGGTCCTGTTTTTACCCTTTGGGTACGGAACCCTAAAAATCGACTTCCATAGCAACAACTTAGTACAATTTTACATTACCTATATTTTTTTGGTTTCCAATAAAGTACTACACCGATTTTGATAAAATGTATATGGGATCAACTCGCTAGCATACCCTATAGTACAAATTAAAAATAATGGAAATCAGTTAAAAATCTGCGAAGATATCGCGTAACACAAAAAAAAACATGCAGTCGTTTTAAACCGCCTCCGTGGCGTAATGGTTCAGCCCATTAGCTTCACATCAAGAAGTTGCAGGTTCAATTCCCGGCGGAGTCTAACATTTTAAGACTCGATTTGGTTGGTGGTAGGGCATTTTTAAGCCTGCCTGGCTAGCTACCACCATCTTATCTATGTCTTGAAAACATCAGATGTGTTCCGGCTTGAAGATAAGATAGCCAATTCTTCATTGCGTTCGAAAATCTTGGTAAGCCCACTTCCATCTTCGGCATCATCGTCACTTATTATCAGGTGAGATGATGCCAAGGGCTTACCAATTGTGAATTAAAAAAAAGTCGAATTGTAAACTTCTTCCTTTTTGGAAGTCGGGTGAAAACTACATTCCATGACCCCATGCCAGCAGAAAGACATACACATGATTTACTCATCTGTATTTACATAAATGACAAGTTATTTTATTGTGTTTGAACGTTTGAAGGAGACATGTCAGTCCAGCCAAGTGTGCATCGGAAATACGCGATCTTCCTATTTATAGATACATCGATATTTAAAATACATTGTTATTTTGCATCATGTATTTCCTGATCGTCACACATATCCTGATTCATTGTTTGTATAAAACTCATGTTCCCGTATTGAAACTATAGATAATATAATAAAAAAAAACATGAATGTGTATTTAAAAAAAAACTAAGTTATACAGAGTGTAACAAAATTAGTGTAGTTCCCGTTAACTGGGGCTTCTACTTATCATACTGAACAACTATTGTTTTACGACTTTGCTGAAAACGTAAATAATTTTTTTTACTCTTCATACAAATCGATCAGCTGATCGACCGATTTTGTGCATTTTAGTATGGAGGGTCCAAATTTTTTTTTGACAATTGACTATGGGTTCCTTGGAGAAAGTTGTTCAGTATGACGAGCAGAAGCCCCAGTTAACGGGACCGACACCAATTTTTTTACACCCTGTATTTGCAGTTTTGAACGATACTCTACACGATAGTGTACGTCAACGAACAAAAATCACTCCCACTTTTTATGTATGGGAGGCACCCTTAATTTTTTAACATATTTTATTTCATAACCTAATAGAGGTCGCAGATTTGTATAGCTGTACCTTTTTTGTAGCTGTAAAAGGCGTTGTACAAAACCGCTGCGATATACAGACAGACAGACAGATATGGCGACACTATAAGGGTGCCTCGTAGAACCATGGAATTAATAAGTACTAATAACTTTGGTTGTAGTGGCAGCGGGCGGGGCACATAGCTCGAAGAACAGATGGCTGTTGGGGTAGTAAAGTTCTCTTGTGGCGATCGATAACGTGAAAACGTAGCGTAGATAGGTCTTCAACTCGGTGGACCGATGACCTGGTAAAGGTCGCAGGAAGCCGTTGAATGCGGGTAGCTCAGAACCGGGAGTCGTGGAAATCCTCAAGAATTCCCCCAACTTGGGGCTCCAAGGGAGGCCTTTGTCCAGCAGTGGACGTCCTTCGGCTGATATGAAGAATAACTTTGCTGATATAGAAATATGTACATACTCATACAAATCGATCAGCTGATATGATAAGCCAGATTTTTAATGGGAAAAGATTTTTATATGATAGTTATAGTATACAACTTGTTCAGTTGTTTAAGTAGACAACACCTCAAAAATAAACACTATTTACCCGACTGCGATAGAAGGAGGGTTATGTTTTTCAAGTGTATTAAGTAAGGTTTATTTCTTTGGCACGCTTTTTAGGCAAAACGGCTAGATGGATTTTGGAGAGCGAGGCGTCGTTAGATTCGTCTTGATCCCCTGAGTGACATGGGATAATTTTTTTTTTTACACAACTAGCCGAAAAAAAAGGGTTAAGGTTTTATGCAGTCGGGTTTTTGATTTTTAATTAATTCCCAAAGTTATTTAAGTAACATCCTGTAGGTGTACAAGCTTCGAAAGAATAAGTAGGTGTCTGAATAAAAGTTCGGAGCAAAAGTCAAGTTCACATCACAATTGCGGAAACGGAAGTAAGAGAGGTTTCAAGTATCTACCTATAATACATTTTGTGAATGTTACCTTCTTGAAATAGTGGCCAAGTGCAGATCTGACCACGCGCAAAGCTTCGTAGTGTTTTTAACAAAAATAACTATATAAGGTGTAACAAAATTAGCTGAAACTATTTTAACTGGTGCTTCTAACCATGAAACTGAACAACTTTCCCCATGAAACCCATAGTCAAATCGCAAAATAAAAATTTGGCTCCCCATACTTATATAAAAAATTTGGCTCCCCCATACTTATATAAAAATTTGGCTCGCCAGTAGTTTCGAAGATAAGGGGGGGGGGGGGGAGGTCAATTGTCACCTATTTTCTTAAATAGCTTTAAAACTATTTATCTTAACATTAAATAAAAAATGTATTAGAAATTTCACAACAAACTATTTCATTTAATATGTCACACAAAATAGTTTGAAAAAATTTACCTCCTAAAAGTGGCCCCCATGTTCAAAAGTAATTTGTTTACGTTATAAGTTCGTCTATGGATCACCGACTTACATAGATATATTTACCAAATTTCAACTTAATCGGTCCAGTAGTTTCGGAGAAAATTGTCTGTGACAGACGGATGGACAGACAGACACACGAGTGATCCTATAATGGTTCCGTTTTACCTTTTGAGGCACGAACGCTAAAAAGTGGCCACGCGCAAAGTTCCGTAGTCTTTTCAACAAATAAATGTATGAGTATATAAAAAAAAAGTTATTTTAGCAGTTGTCATGGATAATCTATGACTTTTTACAAATCCAACTGCACATCGTAAGTTGGTCGACTTTTAATCCCAAAGTAAGAAAGCCTAGTAGCCCTTGATCATTTTCCTTGTAAATTGATTATATGTCCTACTATTAATTTGTAAATTGATGATATTTCCTACTATTAATTTGTAAATTGATGATATTTCCTGAAACAGCCAGTTAAGCTGGCATGGGGTGGGGGACATGCAACTCTTTAAACATTTTATGTTAAGTGAAAAAATGATCTTAACAAACCCATAGTAATTTTTAGGTTATTTAACGATACCCAACACGATAGTGTGTGAACAAAAAAAATCACCCTCCCTATAGAGGTACCCCAAAAACTTTTTTTTTACAGATTTTATTCAGGGTAAGTGAATAAAAAAATCACTCTCCCGATACATATATGGAAAGTACCATAAAAACTTTTTTTTACAGATTTTATTCAGGGTAAGTGAATAAAAAAATCACTCTCCCGATACATATATGGAAAGTACCATAAAAACTTTTTTTTACAGATTTTATTCAGGGTAAGTGAATAAAAAAATCACTCTCCCGATACATATATGGAAAGTACCATAAAAACTTTTTTTTACAGATTTTATTCAGGGTAAGTGAATAAAAAAATCACTCTCCCGATACATATATGGGAGGTACCATAAAAACTTTTTTTTACAGATTTTATTCAGGGTAAGTGAATAAAAAAATCACTCTCCCGATACATATATGGAAAGTACCATAAAAACTTTTTTTTACAGATTTTATTCAGGGTAAGTGAATAAAAAAATCACTCTCCCGATACATATATGGGAGGTACCATAAAAACTTTTTTTTTACAGATTTTATTCAGGGTAAATGAACAAAAATAATTCACCCTCCCTATACATATAGGGGAGGTACCCTAGAAACTTATTTTACAGATTTTTATAACTTTACAGGGGCTTAGATTTATACTCGTAAAACCATACCAAATTTAAGGTTTATAGCTGTAAATAGTATTTGCGAAAAACGGCTGACAGACGGACAGACAGACAGAGAGACAGACATGGCAAAATAATAAGGATTCCTAGTCTGACATATTTAGGTTATCGACCTATGCTAGCTTTTTAACCTAATTAGGTATCTACTAATATTATAAACGCGAAAGTTTGTAAGAATGTATGGATGTATGTTTGTTACTCTTTTACGCAAATAACACCGAACGGATCTGGCTGAAATTTAGTAGGTAGACAGATTAGGAGCTGGATTAACACATTATTATTTTTTTTCCACGCACGCGAGCCTCTTGCACTGCGCACCCTCGAAAAGTCATAGAAACGTTGTTTACGCGGGCGAAGCCGCGGGAAACAGCTAGTTATCTATATCTGGGGTAAAGATGGCAAAGGTAGGAATTTTAAGTTAGAGTGCAGTGCAGAGTCAGATATGGACCAAATATTCAAGTCTAAGAAACGACGTACGTCGTACCCATTTTAATGCAGAAAACAGCAAAATTGTGGTATGTACGGTGGGTTGACATCTCAAAACGTCGCTTGCCATAATCAGACTGCTCTCGAGGTACGTTTTAAAATGTTCAACGACATTACACTAACAAGCAGTAGCTACACTACGTCGATTCTCGCTTCACACTAGGAGGTCGCGGGTTCCATTCCCAGCGGACTCCAACTTTGTAAGACTCGGTTTGGTTGGAGGACATATTCTAAGCCCGCCTGACTAGCTACCACCAATTATCTAAGTCTTACTACCAAACATCAATGTTAACAGCGTTAATGTGTTAAGGCATGAAGATAGCCAGTTTCCTCTTGCGTTGAGGAATATTCGACATCATCTTTACTTATCATCAGAGGAGACGTTGCCTAGGGTATATTTATAAAAGTGATCTAATAGTTATAGAAATCCGCGGGAATGTGGTACGATGGACACCTCTGGCTGGCATACGCCAGGGCCAGCAGCAGATGCTCGCGATGTCCATTGTACAATGGCCAACGTCGTTCAATATAAAAAGCAGTAGATACACTGCGTCGACGTGAATACTTACAGAAATCGGCAGGATTGTGGTACGGCGGACACCTCAGGCTGGCATACGTCAGGGCCGGCGGCAGATGCTCGCGATGTCCATTGTACAATGGCCAACGTCATTCAATATAAAAAGCAGTAGATACACTGCGTCGACGTGAATACTTACAGAAATCGGCAGGATTGTGGTACGGTGGACACCTCAGGCTGGCATACGCCAGGGTCAGCAGCAGATGTTTGCGATGTCCATTGTACAATGTCCAACGTCATTCAATATAAATAGCAGTAGATACACTGCGTCGATGTGATCTAATACTTACAGAAATCGGTAGAATTGTGGTATGGAGGACACCTCAGCCTGGCATACGCCAGGGCCAGCAGCAGATGCTCGCGATGTCCATTGTACAATGTCCAACGTCATTCAATATAAATAGCAGTAGATACACTGCGTCGACGTGAATACTTACAGAAATCGGCAGGATTGTGGTACGGTGGACACCTCAGGCTCGCATACGCCAGGGCCGGCAGCAGATGCTCGCGATGTCCATTGTACAATGGCCAACGTCATTCAATATAAATAGCAGTAGATACACTGCGTCGATGTGATCTAATACTTACAGAAATCGGCAGGATTGTGGTACGGTGGACACCTGAGTCCGGCACTCGCCAGGGCCGGCAGCAAATGCTTCCGGGGCCCGTTGTACAACGTCATGCCAGTAGACAAGCAGTACACTGTGTCGATCTTCTCGAATAGCAGGGCGGAAGGCTGGTGGATTGTGGCGACGACCGTTCGTCCGCCCCGCGCAAGCGCGTTGAGTAGAGAAATTAGAGATGTCGACGATGATGAGTCGAGGCCTCTGAAAGATGGATTATTTTTAAAATTAACCTATTTGAAAGTCACGAGTGGTTGCCGAAAATGTCACGTATCGCAGGCGCAGGCAAAAAAATACTGTTTAGAGACGTTGATATCTCTACAGTACTTACCTACGCGTAGGTAAGTATAGAGATCTCAACGATGCCAAAATGACTTGTTGTGAATAGAAATAGTTTTATAATTAAAATTAAAAAAATAATGTTGTTTGATTGCTGCTATGTTTATTCACAAATTATTGTTTCGTTGAACGAGCAACCTAAGTAAAAAAAAAGAGTCGATAAAAAATTGTACAAAAATTTTAAACAATGGACAGTATTTTACTTATTTCAGGATTTGTGTAAGGTTTTAGTGCTCCAGGTCAGGCCCCTGTCACTCGGTCGAGCAGGCGACATAAATGCCTACTCATTGGCGTACCTTCCTTCATCAGCTTATCAACATGAGATGATGACTAACAGACGCAAGTATTTTAATAGCTTTAGAAAACATATGAATCACGTAATAAGTGCCTATAGGTTTTAGTGCTCCAGGTCAGGCCCCTGTCACTCAGTCGAGCAGACGAGATAAGTCAGTCGGTTGTGAACGCTAGAACGTCGTACAGTCGCCGTCGTAATTCGCGCGCCGCCCGTGTAGGCAGTTTTAACCGCTAAGTCGAGCGCCTTAATACCCATGTTTCCATGTATTGTCTGACAGTGGGAAGGAGTAGGTGAATAAATGCGTAGGTATTTTAGTTTTTTAAGGAAGGGTAATGTCTGTTACGAAGTAAATAGTATCTCATCTGTGTCCAGCTAGTTAACTGATCGGTTAGGGTTAGAAATACAAAAGTAGTTTTTATTGGGAAATTGATAGTAAAATATACAGGGTGTAACAAAATTGGTGTATGTCCCTAACACTGGGGCTTCTACTCATCAAACTGAACAACTTTTATTCTAAAAGTATTTTTTTACACCCTGTATAAGATAGGTATCTTATTTTCAAGTATTATATTTGCACCTACTCACAAAATGTTAGACAAACTCACCAATACCAGTGATGTCTTAGGTTCCAAGTGTTGCCAAGACTCACTGACACGTTCTCAGTAAACATGAGGAAATACTAAGCACAATACTAAGCTGAGAGAATTACCCAACTGTTTGTTAATGCGCACTTAGCATAAAGCATCAGTATAGTCTTTGTCCGTAGTTAATTATGGTTTTGGTATGAAGAAAAAGTTTAATTATTTTATACTGTCACTCATTGTTTGAATTGTTTTCAAGCGACTTCCAAAAAGGAGGAGGTTCTCAATTCGTCTGTAGGTTTTTTTTAATGTGTTACCTCAGAACTTTTGACTGGGTGACCCGATTTTTGTGATTATTTTTTTATTTGAAAGCCAGTGCTTCCCGTGTAGTCTCATATAGATTTTATCAAAATCGGTGTAGTACTTTAGTAGAAAATTAACAAAAACCAAAAAATATAATAATGCAAAAATGTACTAATTTGTTGCGATGGAAGTCGGTTTTTTAACGTGTTTAGCGTTTTCAATTCTTCAAATACTTAAGAGACGAAATAGGTTAGTAAATATAAATGTGCAATGGTATAAAAGAAAGCTTTCTTAAATCTAGCATAATCCTTACTTTAATATTATCAATGTGAAAATGTGTTTGTTTGCTACATTTTCACGCTTCAACACCTTGACCAATCTTGTTGAAATTTAACATGCAGGTAGCCCGTGTCACTTGTAAGGACATAATAGGTTTCTTTCATCCAGTAAAAAAAGCATAGTCGATGCAGTTCCTAAGCGATAATTTCTTTAACATCGCAACGGAACAATGGATTATTGTGATTTTTTGCACAGAGATGGTGGGGGTGGGAAATGAAATAAATTACTAATTAGCATATTACTATTAGCAAATTTCATCCCCGAGGGATCTGGGGAAAACTGATTTCCACGGTCGCGCACGTCGTCGTCGCAACGGAGCAATGGATTGTTTTTTTTTTGTATAGAATTGATAGAGGGAGTAGAAAGTGACAAAGACTGCTAATCAGAATAGCCCGATATAGTTCCTGATGTCCACGCTCCACTCACCCTTAAAGACAGTCATAAAAACAATGTCCACTCGGGCGAAGCTGCGGGAAGAAGCTAGTGAGCTTATAATATGTGTCTATGTAGATGATTAAAAATATGAAAGTTGCCTTCCAGACATTACATGGGTCTTCGCTCCACTTAGCACAATATTTTTATGCTGCTAATATACCCACCCGGGAAGTGACAAAGAATAACTCGATATAGTTCCCGAGGGATCAGGAGAAAACTCATGTCCACGCTCTCGAGCCGCTTGCGGCTCACGCACCACTCACTCTCAAAGACAGTCATAAAAACGATGTACACACAGGGGGGAAGCCGCGGGCAAAAGCTAGTATTTACATAAAAAAAATTCACACACTTATGTCTAGGCATAACTACCCGTTGGTAATTAATACTGCTAGTCATTTGAGTTATTTTTTATCATCAAAATACTGAGATGTGACGTCATGATTTTTCACCATTATCTATGAACTCACTTTTTGATTTTGATTACCTAATTAAAAATTAAAGACTTAATGAAAAACAAATCGAGTAATGTGTTTAAAAAATTTTGTAGAGGGAAATTTAGTACTCGTTCGTTACATTAGTTTGATTACGTGAGGATCAAAAATAATCATTAACTCTTGATCACTTAATTGCCCTCTCATTGAAACTTAGAAAGACCTTACTCGTTTTGCTTTCACTCGAGTCTTCAATTTTTAATTCACCAAAATCACAAAATGAGTACGTTAACGACGGTGCAAAACTATTACGTCAAGTTTTTGCCAGGTGATAAAAAGTAACTCAGATAACTAACAGTCATCATCTTTATTATGTTGCCGAAAATGCAAGCGGGATCACCAAGAATCCTTAAGCAATGGAGGACAGCGATTTTAAATAAAGGCGGCAATAAAAACAGAAATTAAAGTAGTCAAACAAAGGCGGCTATACAAATAGAAATTAAAGTAGTTAAATAAAGGTGGCAGTACAAATAGAAATTAAAGAAGTTAAATAAAGACAGCAGTACAAACAAATATTAAAGTAGTGAAATAAAGGCGGCAGTACAAACAGAAATTAAAGTAGTTAAATAAAGGTGGCAGTACTAACAGAAATTAAAGTAGTTAAATAAAGGCGGCAGTACAAACAGAAATTAAAGTAGTTAAATAAAGGCGGCAGTACAAACAGAAATTAAAGTAGTTAAATAAAGGCGGCAGTACAAATAGAAATTAAAGTAGTTAAATAAAGGTGGCTGTAAAAATAGAAATTAAAGAAGTTAAATAAAGACAGCAGTACAAACAAATATTAAAGTAGTGAAATAAAGGCGGCAGTACAAACAGAAATTAAAGTAGTTAAATAAAGGTGGCAGTACTAACAGAAATTAAAGTAGTTAAATAAAGGTGGCAGTACTAACAGAAATTAAAGTAGTTAAATAAAGGCGGCAGTACAAACAGAAATTAAAGTAGTTAAATAAAGGCGGCAGTACAAACAGAAATTAAAGTAGTTAAATAAAGGCGGCAGTACAAATAGAAATTAAAGTAGTTAAATAAAGGTGGCTGTAAAAATAGAAATTAAAGAAGTTAAATAAAGACAGCAGTACAAACAAATATTAAAGTAGTGAAATAAAGGCGGCAGTACAAACAGAAATAAAAGTAGTTAAATAAAGGTGGCAGTACTAACAGAAATTAAAGTAGTTAAATAAAGGCGGCAGTACAAACAGAAATTAAAGTAGTTAAATAAAGGCGGCAGTACAAATACAAATTAAAGTTGTTAAATAAAATTAATAACGTTGCAATAAGGAATAACCCATATCCTGTACGGTAAGTGTGATTAAATAATACTTAAATAGTAAAGACAGCGTCACGGCTTGATGTCTTTTATACGACTATTTCAATTAATGACTTTAAACAAAATTAAACAAGATAAACAAAGCGCAAACCGTTTATTAGTTAATCACTATAAAAACGACGTTTAAGAGTCTCCAGGAGACTCGAGTTTCCATACAAATGTAGTTGTGCTATAATATAAAAACTACATGCCAGATTGAATCCAAACTTTGTAAATATATTGAGTAGACACATATCGATGTTTGAAATTAGTTTTTATCGTAGTAAATTTTAACGTAACTAAACGAAGGCTTAATTTAGTGTTGTATTGAAAGTTTGAAACTGCTCTTATTTTTAGTACTTCGAAAACTAATTACAAACATCGATATGTATATCCTCAATATTTTTGCAAAGTTTGGATTCAATCTGTCGTGTAGTTTTTGTATTAAAGCAGAACTACGTTTTTATGGAAACTCGAGCCTCCTGGCGGCCCTTAAGGAGAATTAATAACTATATAGACGGTACTTAATGATAATGTTATTTGTATCTAACGTTGTTGACGTCTTCGCAGTTTTTAGAAAAACCGTTCAATGCACTATGACAGGGATTCCCAAAATAATTAGCTCGCGGTTTGGTTTCTTCCATGCGATGACGTTATTGAGAAAGAATTGAATAGGTACCTATAACTTTTGCTTAGATCACACATTAGATACTTTGGTTTCAGTTAAGGAAAGCAGGGCGCGGTTTAGTCATCAATCATATCAGCCGAAGGACGTCCACTGCTGGACATAGGCCTCCCCCAAGGATTTCCACGACTACCGGTGCCCACATCCAGCGGCTTCCCGCGACCTTCACCAGGCCATCGGTCCACCGAGTGGGAAGCTGCCTACGCTACGTTTTCCGGTGCGCGGTCGCCACTAGAGAACTTTACTACCCCAACGGCTAGCTGTTCTACGAGCTATGTGCCCCGCCCACTGCCACTTAAGTTTAGTGTGGCGTGGCGGTGTAATTTTCACTCTGCATCAACGACAATAGAGAATGGCGCTCCTATTCTCACACAAAATTGTTAACACGTTCGTTGCCAGGCTTCAGGATTCTGGTTTCATGACCTGGTGAAAATTACTTTGCAAAATAAACTACCTATATGCCATAGAAAGAAAAGAAAACCCACGCTTTATATAGCGTCTCTGGCCACACCGTTACAGGCCGGACTACGTGATATCACGTTGTTGGCAATTAACGTTTTAGACTCCATGTCATATATAAATTAAAAGCATTTTTTCTCAATGCGTGGCGTGACCACGCTCATCATCATTTAGCTCATATACGTCCCCATCGAGGGGCAAGACACTACCCTGAATTAGGGCAATTAGGCCTTACGCGGGCCCAGTACGGGTTGGTCGACTTCACACACAACCTTCGAGTTTCTTCGCAGGCGTGTGCAGGTTGTCACGATGTTTTCCTTCGCCGTAAGAGCGTCGGATAAACATACATATGAAATCGAAATCAAATTGGTACGTGTCAGGAATCGAACCACGACCTCCCAAATAGGAAGTAGCGGCTCTAGCCGTTGCGCAACCGACCATTCTATTCTCATTCTATCTTTAATTGTTATGTAAACCACTGTTTTGACTCCCTAGCCACACCCCGGACGCTTCATACAACTGATAGAGAAATGACAATTCTAACGGAACTAACGAAATCACGTCGAAATCCCATACGTTCGAGAACCAAACTAGCACCAATCTGTATCAATCAGGGTGACGAGGGGGTGATGTCGGAATCTATACAGCGGCAGAGAGTGTCCATAATGTATGTTAGTAGTAATATACAGGGTGTAAAAAATTGGTGTAGGTTCCGTTAACTGGGGCTTCTACTCATCATACTGAACAACTTTTGTTTTACGACTTGCTAAAAACGTAAAAATTTTTTTACTCTTCATACTAATCGATCAGCTGATTGACCGATTTTGTTCTTTTTAGTATGGAGGGTCCAAATTTTTTTTTTGTGATTTGACTATGGGTTCCTTGGAGAAAGTTGTTCAATATGACGAGTAGAATCCCCAGTTAACGGGACCTACACCAATTTTGTTACACCCTGTATATACTTTGCCCTAGCCTTAGTTTCCATAAACGTAGTTAGATATTTACGTGGTGGGTTCATCCAGGAACATGAGAGAGGGGTCGGAGAGTAGCTCCAGGGCCACCGCGAGGCGCCGCCGCTGACCCCCCGACAGGTCGCGACAAAGTGTTTGTGAGGTTTTGCTGAGGCCCAGCAGAGCTAGGACCTCGTGTACCTGAGATAAAAAAAAAAAAACAGTTTAAAGCATTCTGTAGTACCTGAATCCAATCTCTGATAATTGACACGCTTAAAACGTCAGGATCAACATACTTCAATAACAAAGTTGCGGTATTAAACCAACGACGTATTGTTCCAGTGATTAAGTATACACATCATCATATCAGCTCATATACGTCCCTACCGAGGGGCTCGAGCCTACCCTGAATTAGGGCGATCGGGTCTAAGTCGACCACGCTGGCTGGCCCAGTGCAGGTTGGTCGACTTCACACACAACCTTCGAGTTTCTTCGCAGGCCTGTGCGGGATTTCTAACGATGTGTATGTATACACATAGCAGTCCACATCTTAAAACGACTGAACCGATTTTGATGAAAACTTGTACTGTTCCCTAAGTTGAAAGATACTTAATCCAATTAAAAATAGTTTTTGTATTTCGATTTCTAGTTTCTGAGAAATACGTGGACAAACATACATTTTTTTACATTTGGTAAGCCTTTGGCATATCTCATCTGATGGTAAATGACGGTGATGCCGAAAATGAAAACGGGCTTACCAAGATTCCCCAACGCAATGGGGGCTATCTTATCTTCAAGCCGGAACTCATCCATGCTGTTAACATTGATGTTTAGCAGCAACATTTAGATGAGATGGTGGTAGCTAGCCAGGCGGGCTTAGAAAGTTTCCACCAAACAAACCGTGTCTTAAAAAGTTAGACTCCGCCGAGAATCGAACCCGCGACCTCCTGATGTGAAGCTAATGGACTTAACCATTACGCCACGGAGGTGGTTAAATATACATAAATAAAATACACATACACTTACGAAATTTAGCACACCTTTTTAGAAACTGTCTGTACATGAAATATTTTTGGAAAATAATAACTGTGGTGGACATTACTAACGATATAGTGGCCAAAACAATAACTTTTGAAATTTTTGTCTGTCTGTATGTTCGCGCATCACGCAAAAACTAACTGGCCGATTTTGATGAAATTTTGTATGGTGGTTTCTTATAGCCCAGATTGACATAAAGGATACTTTTTATTCCGGAAAATTTAAGAGATGCCGTGGGAAAATTCCAAACCTCCACGCGACCGAAGTCGCAGGCACAGCTAGTATACAATATTTACTATTATTTGCTTATACGAATATTGTGCAATTCCAACAATATTACATACGGGTCGAATTGATAACCTTCTTTTTTTGAAGTCGGCTAAAAATATTGTAGTGGTAGGTAGGTATGTTACTACGAATGTAGGTAAACAAGTAGGTATCGCGCAAGAGAACCAAGGCAAATAATAAAAAAACATCACAGAGTTTTTTATTTACATAACAAGGCGGTAAAAATCCGAAAGTCTGTCACAATTACACTGGGGCATTAAGAACCATTTACACAAGGTCTTATGAAATGAAATGAAATGAAATGAAATGATCTTTATTCGCCTTGAATTGGGTAACATTACATGGAGGTACTGCATAAAATTAGAGCGCCAATTCAGCCATAAAATATAGCATGCAAACATTATATAACACATTTTAGATAACATTTAATACTATTATTATTCACATATACGAGTAGGTAGGTATCATATTTATTTATAAAACTAGATTTACAATTTATGTTCTAGAAATTCTTGAATTGAATAAAAATTACGCTGAGACAGCCATCTATGCAAGCTAGTTTTAAATTGAGTCAAGGGTAACTCGCTCACATTTGCTGGAAGTCTGTTATAGATTAACCTGCACATCCAGTAACAATTTTTGGTATATCTAGTAGTTTTAGGAATTTCATCATGGACTAAGAATTCCGGAAATCGTCTACTTCTTGGCACTGTGTCCTTTGCCTGTGTGTAAAAACTAGACTGATATTGTTTCACAAATTTTGCACATTCAAAAACATACAGACATGGGAGCGGTAGTACCTTCAGCGACTTAAACAGGGGTTTGCATGATATATCAGGAGCAACGTTACAAATTGCTCGGATGCACTTTTTCTGTGCAATAAATGCCTTAGAGATATCAGTACTATTACCCCAGATTATGATACCATACCTTAATACAGATTCAATATAAGCGTAGTATGCTGTCATAGCTGTATGTCTACTTGCAATTTGCGTCAACTTATACAAGGGAAAAATAAATCTATTAATTTTACTACAAATCTTCTCTATGTGACCCTTCCAATTTAGTTTTTCATCAATTACTATGCCAAGAAATTTTGTAGTTATTTCCCTCGAGAGAAGTTCATTTTTGTAATTTATAGAAAAATCTTTGTTGTAATTATTAAAATTTATGTACTTTGTTTTATTTATATTTACTTTTAAATTATTATTATTAAGCTATTTTATTGTTGTGCTCAATACATTATTTATGTCAATTTCGTGTTGTTCCCATGTCATAGTTTTATTCGTTGTCACTACAATTGAAATATCATCCGCAAATAAAACACTATCATGCTTCGTCATTTTTGACAAGTCATTAACATAAACTAAAAATAACAGAGGCCCAAGGATACTACCCTGTGGAACCCCAAATAGATTTTGTCGAAATTCAGAACGAAAAGTCAAGCATGTATGTTTTTTGTTAATTTTTTGCACCTCAACGCATTGTAGCCTATTCTGCAAATATGTTTGAAGCCAATCAAGGGCTGGCCCCCTTATTCCGTTGTGATGCAGTTTACAAAGTAGTATTTCCTGTGAAACAAAGTCAAACGCCTTTGACATGTCAAAGAATAACACAGTTGTATGTGATTTTTTGTTGGTACTTTGTAAAATCGTCTTTATTAAAGAAAACGTTGCCAATGACGTGGATTTTTGTTTTTGAAAACCAAACTGATTTTTATCAATAACGTCATATTTAGTAAAAAATGCCATAAGTTTTCCATGCATAACTTTTTCAAAAATTTTTGAGAAAACTGGTATCAAGGTTATTGGGCGGTAATTTTCCCTTAATGTCTTTTCACCTTTTTTGTGAAGTGGTTTAACAACAGATAACTTAAGTTTGTCAGGGAAAGTACCTGATTCCATGGAGAGGTTCACTAAAAAGGCTAAAACTTTACTGATTTGGTGACTACATGCTTTTACTACCTTCGTGCTAATGTTGTCATAACCCTCAGCATTTGTGTTATTTAGGCTAAAAATAACGTTATTTATATCTGCTTCGTCGACAGGAGTCAAATATATAGTGTTTTGTATTTTGCTTTTCAAAACACTATTTCTATTTCTACCACATACATTTTCAGTAGTATTAGTTAGGTTTATAAAGAAATTATTAAATGATTCAGCTATAGCTTTAGGTTCATCTAACATTGTACCATTATCATTAATTGTATCTATATATTTATTCGTATTTAATACTCCGGTTTCACTTTGAATAACATCCCACGTTGCCCTTACGATATTTTTGCTTTTAGTAATATATTTATTGTTTTTGTACTTTTTAGCATGACTAACGCATTTCTTAAATAGTCTATTGTAATTAAGATATTTACGTCTATTATAATCGTTTTTATTTGTGTAGTAATTGAAGCGTAGGTTCCTCTTAGTATTGCAACTCTTTTTAAGGCCTTTTGATATCCAATTCAAAAATGGTTTTGTGTTTATTTTAACTTTTATGATGGGAAAGGAGAGATTATAAAACAATTGAAATAGTTCATAAAAATTATTAAAAGCAATGTTTGTGTCAGTTTCAGAATATATTTCGGAAAAGGAAAGGCTATCCAGACATTTTTGGAGCTTCATTATATTCTCCTGTGAATAATTTCTTTTAAAGTGGTAAATCGATTTCGTAATATTATTTTTACCGCGTACAGAAAATTGTAGAATTTGAGCGGTGTCGTGGTCTGACAACCAAAGAGGAAGTGTCATGGCTTTTGTGTTTTTTATGTTACTAATGATTTGATCAAGACATGATTTGCCTCGTGTTGGCACACTAATGTGTAATCGTAAATTCCAAGTATTAACTATGTCTGTAAAATGCAAAGTACTATTATTATTTTCTAAGATATTAATATTCATATCGCCGGCTATCACTATTTTCCTCTTAGGATATCTCTTTATACATTTATGTAAAAGTAATTCAAATTTTTCAAAGAAACAGTCTAAATGACGTTTTTTGTTAGATGGAGTTCTGTACAAGCAAAATATCAAGAGGTTGTGATTAGGTATGACTATGGCACAACATTCAAAATGAAAACAGATAGCTAAGTCATTGAAATGGTCAATTTTCTGGAACGAGATACCTTTCTTTACCATTATGCTTACGCAAAGACTCTCACCCAACACACGTTTAAAGGTCTTAAAAAATTAAACCTCTTAGCTAGTAGTTTTATCTACCAAAGTTAGTGAGTTAAATATAAGGAGAGTTGAGTTTCGTTTTTTTTTCTTTATTTTTTTTGTTAGTAGTTTTTTTTAATTAATCCTGTTAAAACCGTGTGTGTGATGTTTTTTTTATTCTTTTATTAGGAATCGGTAAGCCCTCGGCATCATCTCATGTAATGGTAAGTGACGATGATGCCGAAGATGGAAGCGGGCTTACCAAGAGAACTGGCTATATTATCTTTAAGCCGGAACATATCAATGTTCTTAACACTGATTTTTGGCGGCAAGACTTAGATAAGATGATGGTAGCTAGTCAAGCGGGCTTAGAAAATGCCCTACCAAGCAAACCGAGTTTTACAAGTTGACCCCACCGGGAATCGAACTCGCACCGCAACATCTTCGCTTTGACTGGTTTTATTATTTTTTACTCCTAAACAATATTTGCATGCTAATAATACTAAAGTAGGTAGCTCAATAGGTGATTCTAAAATTATTGTAAGACCTTTTATACTTACCTTATTTAAAGGCATATAAAGCATTCTATTCTATTCGTCCTGGTGTAAAGCGAATGGACTAACCATTACGCCACGGAGGCGGTTATTGGTTTGCTTGACTCATTTTTTAACCGCCTCCGTGGCGTAATGGTTAGACCATTCGCTTCACACCAGGAGGTCACGAGTTCGATTCCCGGTGGGGTCAACTTGTAAGACTCGGTTTGGTTGGTGGAAGGGCATTTTCTAGCCCGCCTGGCTAGCTACCACCATCATATCTAAGTCTTGCCGCCAAACATCAGTGTTATCGACATTGATGTGTTCCGGCTTGAAGATAAGATAGTCAGTTCCCTATTGCATTGGGGAATCTTGGTAAGCCCGCTTCCATCTTCGGCATCATCGTCACTTACCATCAGGTGAGATGATGCCAAGGGCTTACTAATTGTGAATAGAAAAAAAAAACTCATTAAGAACCGATTATGCCACCGCCGCCGATCATGAACCATCTCATGAACAAGGTGTCTAAGAGTGCATCGTTCTGGATGCGTCATGTGCACTCACTTTCTCTTTCCGCTCATGCGACGTGAAGTCGGCCAGCTTGAGCGCGGCAGCGAGGCCCATGGCCTCGCGCACGGTGAGGTGTGCGCGCAGATCGTCGTGCTGCCGGATGTAACGCGCGCCGCCTCTTCCGCTCGACTGGCCGGCGCACGCGCAGATCCCGTTGACGGCGATCTCACCTTTTGCTCCTCTGGTGCTGTCCAGGGGAAGGATAAGGTTAAATCGGCCAGGATATAGAAGAAACATTGAATGGAAAAATTGAAGATATAAATCGGGACAAATAGCCTCCCGCCAGCCCCGTCATAGGGCCACTACACGGACACAGAGCAGTAATGGCTGGACATCGCGATTAAATTAGAACAGTTGGCAATCCTAGGAATTACATTTTATTTTTGTGCTCTCTTTATTGTAAGAAGATAATAGTAGATTATGAAACTGTTTCATAATACCTAGTTATGTTCAGTTTCATACACTATTTCATCTAATATCATACATTGGGATTGAACCTACTAAATAAAACAACAAAACGTAGGTATGAATTGCGCCAAAACCCCACTATATCACCGCGCATGCGCTAAAGCGAGTGCTGTACAGACAGATTAAAATTGGAATCAAAACTTTTTGTATTGCTGTAAAAATGGCGCGAACCTCATGTGGGTTCCAATAAAAAAATAATTATATGGAACTTCGCTGGTGATATTAACTTTTTGGATTAACTTGTATCGTAATGGAAAAAAGACATTAGAACATTATTTTGTTAGAGAAATAATGATATAAAGTGTTTTTTTTTTAATTTCGTTATTGTGTTTATAAAGTATGTCAATACAAATTCGTTTTTAAGTTTATAATTCGAACTTTACGATATGAGAGTAGATAAAAGAATTTTATTGTAGCCAGCTTTAATGAACAAAGTGTAATTAAAAAACAATACAAAACTGTGTGATCGGTATACTCTGAATTAATAAAAAGTTCTATTAAGTATGTATACAACGTTTATGGTTCATGGATAAAAGGTATAAAAAGACGTACGTTTTTGTCCCCCACATTTATCCTCATTAATTAGTCATGTTCACATTTAGAATTTACCAAACAATTGTTTTTAAATGAGCATATCCCTTTTTCGTGGATGAGACACGCTATTGTATGTTTAAAACTGCGTAGGTACCTTGTACAGGTAGGATGGTTTATGTCAAAAGCTGATATGTCAAAAAAAATGTATTCTGAGATTTCACAATGCTAATGTCATCTTGGAGTTGAAAAAAAAAATGCTATGTATACAGGGTGTATTAAAAAGATGCAGTGATACTTTATGGTGGGCATGTACTCATCAAACTCTAAAACTTTTGTTCTACAACTTTGCTGAAATCGCGATTTTTTTACCCGACTGCCTCAGAAGGAGGGTTATGTTTTTCGAGTGTATGTATGTACGTATGTATGTAGATTTCTATGTTCCCTGCTACAGCCTGAACGGCTTGAAGGATTTTAACGTATGAGATATCGTTAGATTAGTTTTGATTCGGCATCATCGTCACTTACCATCAGGTGAGATGATGCCATCATCATTACAGCTCATATACGTCCCCACCGAGGGGCTCGAGCCTACCCTGAATCAGGGCGATTAGGCCTTAGTCGACCACGCGGGCCCAGTGCGGGTTGGTCGACTTCACACACAACCTTCGAGTTTCTTCCTCACGATGTTTTCCTTCACCGTTAAAGCAATCGGTAAGTATGTACGTAAGTTTTTGAAAAACTCATTGGTACATTGGCCGTCCAGATTTGAACCCGGTACCTCTGGTTAGATGGACCGAGTCGTTACCGGTTGAGCCACCGACGCTTTTTGGCCACCGATGCTTTTTATGATGAGATGATGCCAAGGGCTTACTAATTGTGGAATAAAAAAAAAGATCTCGTGAGTGACCTAAGATACATTTTTACTCGACTGTCCAAAAAGAGGGGTTACGTTTTTACTCAGTCGGGTTTATAATTTTTAATGAATTCCTTAAGTTATTTTTGGATTTTTCGTTCAAAACCGGAAAATCAGTTGATCGATTTGTATGAACAGAACAGTACAAAAAAGTAGCAATTTCAGCAAAGTTGTAGAATTAGTTTATGACTTTTTTAGTTATTCCATTGCGTTGGGGAATCTTGGTAAGCTCGCTTCCATCTTCGGCATCATCTTCACTTACCATCAGGTGAGATGATGCCAAGGGCTTAACAATTGTGAATTTAAAAAAAAGTTACCATCAGGTGAGATGATGCCAAGGGCTTAACAATTGTGTATTTAAAAAAAGGTGTTCAGTTTGATGAGTACAAGCCCACCATTAAGTATCACTGCACCTTCGTGTTACCCCCTGTATAAAAAGGCCGAGGTAACCTCAAATAAAAAATAGAAGGTAGATTTAGTTATAGCGCTTTGAAAACGTGGTATAAAAAACTGCTTCAGTCACGACGAAGCAGAGTTTTGCTTACAGTCACGCGTTGGCAGAGTTACCGTCAACATGCCAAAATATATAAATAAATAAATAATAAATATGCTTGACATGTCTCAAATGCACCTATCTCAATTACAGTGAAGGATTCAAGGTTCAAGGTATTCTAAACTAGCTGTTTCCCGCGGCTTCACTCGCGTGGACAACGTTTCTATGACTATTCGAGGGTGCTCAGTGCGCGAGCCGCAAGCGGCTTTCGAGCGTGAAAAAAAGTAGCCTATGTGTTAATCCAGGTCCTAATCTGTCTACCTACCAAATTTCAGCCCGATTCGTTTGTTAGTTTTTGCGTGAAGAAGTAAGAAACATACACACTCACAAACTTTCGCCTTTATAATATTAAGTTTGATTGGTGCAAATTACAATCTTTCTGATAGTCATAAAATAATAATAACATATCTGTAAACCAATTATGACTGAATAAATAAATAAATAAATATAATGTCATTTGTGGAGAATCAAGAAATAAACAATCATTAGTTATTAAACCAGATTATGTCATTGTAATGAAATATAATGAAAACAATATGACACGATAATTTTTACGTATAAAAATCATTGAATGACATTAATGCCTTTGACATGAGTAGGCCAGTTCACACGGGCAGCACCCGGTCACGAGTATAACGCGAGAGTAAGCCTATCACGTGTCGAAATCTTTTTCGAGGTCACCACATAAGATAAAGATGCATATGTATACAGGATGTAAGTAAATTGGTGTAGGTCCTGTTAACTGGGGCTTCTACTCATAATACTGAACAACTTTTGTTCTACGACTTTGCTGAGAACGTAAATGTTTTTTTTTTACTCTTCATACAAATCGATCAGCTGATCGACCGATTTTGTGCATTTTAGTATGGACGGTCCAAATTTTTTTTTGGAGAATTAACTATGGGTTCCTTGGAGAAAGTTGTTTAGCATGACGAGTAGAACCCCCAGTTAACGGGACCTACACCAATTTTGTTACATCCTGTATATTATAAGAGAACAAGCGTTACCCCACTTTTTATGATTGTTGTGTGAAACTCAATATCTTTATTATTTTAAATCTGAGGAGGTAACTAACCGTTTAGGGTTTTTAAAATACATACGGAGAATATGAATCAAAATGTCATACCGTATTGGGGTTCGGTTTAGTTTGAATCATCATTATCATCATCATCATCATCATCATCATATCAGCCGAAAAACGTCCACTGCTGGAAAAAGGCGTCCCCAAGGATTTCCACGACTACCGGTCCTGCGCTGCCCGCTTAGTTTGAATCATCATTATCATCATATCAGCTCATATACGTCCCCACCGAGGGGCTCAAGCCTACCCTGAATTAGGGCGATAGGGCCTTAGTCGACCACGAGGGCCCAGTGTGGGTTGGTCGACTTCACACACAACTTTCGAGTTTGTGCAGGTGTGTGCAGGTTAACTTACGATGTTTTCCTTCATTTAGTTTGAATACTCACCTGCGAAGAAACTCGAAGGTTAATGTGTGTGATGTCGACAAATTCGCACTGGGCCCGCGTGGTCGACTAAGGCCCGAACGCCCTAATTTAGAGTAGGCTCGAGCCCCTCGGTGGGGACGTATATGAGCTGATATGATGAGTTTGAATACGGAGACTTAAAAATTATAACCAGTAAGTACTACTTACGAGTAGCCTGCCAGGATGTTCAGTAAGGTGGTCTTGCCGGCGCCCGAGGGACCCATTATGGCAGTCAGCTCCCCCGGCTTGAAGCATCCTGACACACCTTTCAGTATTGATTTCTGTTCTGAAAAGAAAAACATAATTAATATTTGTTTAATAGAAAACGCCTAGAGTCTGTCTTATTATTATAAAAAATCAAATAAAAACTCAGAATACACAAAACGCGAGCAAGAAAGCCATGTTTACTTGCATGTGATGTCACCAGAGCTGCAACCAATCACAAGGCGTTTCATAACGCGCCAACTTCAACGTGATGCGCGCGCATCTTAAAATTTCACTCTCATTTTTTCTTAACGCGCCAATTTCAACCTGTTACTTTTGTACTTCAATCTGATACTTTTGTGTTACAGTGATGCGCGCGCATCTTAAAATTTCATTCTCATCAGTTTTTCATAACGCGCCTAAAGAAGTATAACTTCAATAAATAAATAAATATTCTGGGACAAATCACACATGGTCATCTGGCCCAAAGTAGGATTCCCTGTGTTATGGGAACCAGAGACTGATATATACATACTTATGTACGTTTATATACATACATATATAGATATTTATCACCCAGACACAGAGCAAACAAATCATCATCAATCACACAATTAATGTTTGCCCTGGATGGGGATCGAACCCACAACTCTCGGATCAGCAGTCAATAGCACTAACCACTGAGTCACCGAGTTAGTTATATATAATGCCAATGTTTGCTATGTTACATCATAAACATTTAAATTGTACACAATGTTAAAAAAAATTCTAACACAGTTCAACAGTTTGTTTGTTTTTCAAACTCTATTGACATGTTTGAATACAGAACATATAACAAACTAGTGGGTCCACGTGGCTTCGCCCGCGTAGATCCCGTTTTTGGCTATTATACTTTATATTATAATTAAAATATGGGAAAAAACAAAACATAGGGGCATGGCCATGGTAGATATAGGTGTGATGGAAAAATCATTTTTGCTCTAATGTCATTATCCAGGGAGGAAACAGGGGACTACGTTTGTATGGAAAAAATGAGGCGAGGCACCGGTGGAGAAGCGGAGAAACCCTTTTGCTAGATCACATATTTTGGGTAATTACTACTAAATATCAGTCTTGCAAAAAATATTGGACATACATAAGGATATTGTCTGAGGAATGTGCTAATATGTTACACGATAGTGTGTACTTTACTCGATCATAAAAAATCCCAAAAACATGTCTAAAACGTCTGAAAAAAAGTCTAAAACGAATTGTTTACCAATAAAATTTACTAAAGTTGCACATAGTTTTTTATATGGAGATATTTATTTTTAAGTACAACAGAGAACCTGCTAAATTTTAGTTTTTAAATTAAAGTCTTAAGAGAAATAACCACGTAAAACATTGAAAAAGTGCAAAAGTGTGGTTATTGTCTTGACTCTTTACACGTAAAGGGAAAAACAGAGACAACTGTTTTACAAATGCCTCGCCTTATGAAGACACGATAGTGTGTACTTTACTCGATCATAAAAAATCCCGAAAACATGTCTAAAACGTCTGAAAAAAACTCTAAAACGAATTGTTTACCAATAAAATTTCTAAAGCTGCACATAGTTTTTTATATGGAGATATTTCTTTTTAAGTACAACAGAGAACCTGCTGAATTTTAGTTTTTAAATTAAAGTCTTAAGAGAAATAACCACGTAAAACATTGAAAAAGTGCAAAAGTGTGGTTATTGTCTTGACTCTTTACACGTAAAGGAAAAAACAGAGACAACTGTTTTAAAAATGCCCCGCCTTAATAAAGACACAGATAAGGTGCAAGGTGCAACCACGTTAATTACCAAATGCACAAAGAAAAAGGGACTCTGTTTGTACTATGCTTTAGATCTCATTAAGATTAAGACTCGGTTTGGTTGGTGGAAGGGATTTTTTTAAGCTCGGCTGGCTAGCTGCCACCATATTAACTAAGTCTTGCCTCCAAACATCACTGTTAACAACATTAATGTGTTCCGGCTTAAAGATAAGATAGCCAGTTCCCCATTGCGTTGGGGAATCTTGGTTAGCCCAAATTGCATCTTAGGCATCATCGATCGTCATAAATTTACCAAATGTAATAATTTTAAAAATAAGAGTCAAACGTATTGAAAACGCTGAAACCGTTAAAAAACCGACTGCAATTGCAACAATCGAAGTAAAATTTTGAACTGATTTTGACAAACTTGGCAGTATACCCATCGAACAAAAAAGATTCATAAAAATCGGTCCACAATATGCGAAGATATCGCGTAACAAACATACAAAAAAAACGTACAGTCGAATTGAGAACCTCCTCCTTTTTGAAGTCGGTTGAAAAGATAAATACAAAATGTCGAATTTATTTTATATGTATTTTAATACATCCGTTAAGTGCGTCATTCCCACATTTTGTTATTTAACCGTTATCTCGTCGAGTCTGTTTAGGGTACAAAGGGTATGGTGATTCATTGCAGATATTTCATTTATTTTAACACGCTCAACCATAGATAATTTTGGCACATAAAAATGCGTAGATTTATAAATAATACAATGTTGTAAACCTACACATCGCAGGACTGGTCGATGTTTTTTTTTATTTACAATTGGTAAGCCCTTGGCATCATCTCACCTGATGGTAAGTGACGATGATGCCGAAGATGGATGCAGGCTTACCAAGATTCCCCAATGCAATGGAGAACTGGATTTCTTATCGTCAAGCCGGAACAAATCAATGTTGTTAACACTGATGTTTGGCGGCAAAACTTAGATAAGATGGTGGTAGCTAGCCAGGCGGGCTTAGAAAATGTCCTACCACCAACCAAACCGAGTCTTACAAGTTGACCTCGCAGGAATCGAACCCGCGACCTCCTGGTGTAAAGCGAATGGAATAACCATTAGACTTGGAGGTCGCGTGTTCGATTCCCGGAGGGGTCTGACTTTGGTAGGGTATTTTCTAAGGCCGCCTGGCTAGAAACCACTATCTTAATCTTATCTTCGCGTTGGGGAGTTGTTTAGCCCATTTCCATCTTCGGCATCATCATCACTTACCATCAGGTGAGGTGATGTTAAGGGCTTCTCAATTGTGGATTTAAAAAAATCCTTGTGTGAGGCTTTTGCCCAGCAATGGACGTCTTTCGGGTGATGAGATGTTGATGAACATTTAGGGACAAATCTCACTTAGAATCTGGTCTGAAACTAGTATTTCCTGTATGTACGTACTTAGTTGTGAGTTTTGATCTTTCCCATATTTACATCATCATCATCATATCAGCTCATATACGTCCTCAACGAAGGGGCTCGAGCCTACCCTGAATTAGGGCGATCAGGCCTTAGTCGACCACGCGGGCCCAGTGCGGGTTGGTCGACTTCACACACAACCTTCGAGTTTCTTCGCAGGCGTGTGCAGGTTTCTTCACGATGTTTTCCTTCACCGTTAAAGCAGTCGGTAAATATGTACCTACGTAAGATTTGAAAAACTCATTGGTACATTGGCCGTCCAAGATTTGAACCCGGTACCTCTGGTTAGAAGAGCCGAGTCGTTACCGGTTGAGCCACCGACATATCATCATCATCATCATCATCATCATCAGCTCATAAACGTGAACGTATATAGGATGACTTTTAATTACTTACTTTTTGATAGCAAAGGAAATGAATGTCCTCGTGATTACAAACAATTTTCCCAAAGAAACTACTTATATGTCAAATATGAAAAAAAAATGTTGGTCCTTTATACATTTTTGCCGATTTGATAATTTATTATGTATTGAAGACCAAAATTTATTTCTGATTTGACATGAGTTTCTTTTGGAAAGTTGTTTGTAATCATTTAGATGCATATCTTTTGTTATCAAGAACTAATTTAAAGTCAACCTGTATAAAACGTATAGAGGCACGAGCCTACTCTGAATTAAGGCAATAGTAGGGCCTTAGTCGTCCTCGCGGGCCCCGTGCGGGTTGGTCGACTTCACACACAACCTTCGAGTTTCTTCGCAGGCGTGTACAGGTTTCCTCACGGTGTTTCATCACCGTGAGAGAGTCGTCGGATAAATTTACATATGGAGTCGAAACATGGACGATAAGAGCCAGAGAAAGACAAAGAATAGATGCATTCCAAATATGGTGCTGGCGCTAAGAATTCCTCGGACAGCTAAACGCACAAATGTGTCTATACTCGTACAATTAAGGTTTAGATGGCTAAACGCACAAATGTGTCTATACTCGTACAATTAAGGTTTAGACGGCTAAACGCACAAATGTGTCTATACTCGTACAATTAAGGTTTAGATGGCTAAACGCACAAATGTGTCTATACTCGTACAATTAAGGTTTAGACGGCTAAACGCACAAATGTGTCTATACTCGTACAATTAAGGTTTAGACGGCTAAACGCACAAATGTGTCTATACTCGTACAATTAAGGTTTAGATGGCTAAACGCACAAATGTGTCTATACTCGTACAATTAAGGTTTAGACGGCTAAACGCACAAATGTGTCTATACTCGTACAATTAAGGTTTAGATAGCTAAACGCACAAATGTGTCTATATACACTTACAATTAAGGTTTAGACAGCTAAACGCACAAATGTGTCTATACTCGTACAATTAGTGTTTAGACCGCCGCAAACGCACAACTTTGTAACCATTTTTTACTTCAATTAAGGATTATTTTAATCGAAAAAAAAGGGTTTTCAATTTACAGGATATGAGGAGTGATGTAGATTTAAATGGAGTAAAGGAGATCAATCAGTAAATACAATATTATTATGCTTATTATTATGATACTAAAAGGTTTTAATAATTGTAGGTTGTAATAAAAATAATATCAATAAGTTAGGTAGGTTAATATTAAAAAAAATAAAAAATATATTAAAAAAATTACGACGGACAACAGCTGGAGCAGTTCCATACGTCACACGAGATGGTCGGTACGCCCGGCTCTTTGTTCCTCAAGACAAAACGTAATAATTTTATGCTTGAAACTATAAATCGAGACGCACTCTCGAAGGCCTGGATTACACTAAGTCATATATATGATCATACTAGGGTCTGCACACCCAGATGTTCCTAAATAATTTAAGAAACTTATATGATAAGACTTCTTAAAGTGAATAAATTATTATTATTATTATTATTATAGATCTAGTACATTGCCGCCTTTGTAGGATCATATTTCACAGCATGCTGTCAAAAATGATCATTAGGCTACATCTATGATCATATATATATATATATATGATAGTGTAATATCGGCCTTAGAGGTAATAATAAATATAATGTACATATAAATAAAAAAATACAATGTACATTGTGGCTGTACAATTTATTTGTATTCGGAAACGGGTATTACCCCTTTTCATATTTGGCACTTTGGGCATTTGTCATTTTTGAGCATAAAAACGGTTTTCATATTTAGCTTGTACCCAAAAGTTTTTATGTTTTTTTTGAAATGCCCTTAGAACCAAGTTAACACCACTTGCTTCTTCAATAACATTACCCACCTGCCATAAAGGTGTCATTTTTTAAGTATTTAATAAGGATACGCCGATTGCCAGTAGCCGTATCGTTAAGGAGGTTAATGTCTTGCAGCGGTACTTGGTAGGTACCTACAGTTAGAAATTCCATGTTCAGTATAATATTAAGGCTTTAAGAGGAAATGCGGGCGCCATTTCTCCCATACAAACGTAGTCCCCTGAATCCTCCCTGGATAATCACAATAGAACAAAAATGTTTTTTCCATCAAACCTACATCTACAATGGCCATGTCCCTATGTTTTGTTTTTTCTTATCATCACATCAGCTCATATATACGTTCCCACCGAGGGGCTCGAGCCTACCCTGAATTAGGGTAATCGGGCTTTAGTTGACCACGCGGGATCCGTGCGGGTTGGTCAACTTCACACACAACCTTCGCGTTTCTTCGCAGATGTGTGCAGGTTTTCTCACGATGTTTTCCTTCACTTTAAGAGCGTTGGATAAACGTACATATGTGATCTAAATTCGAAAACACATGTACGTGGCAGGACTCGAACCACGACTTCCCGGATAGGAGGTAGCGGCCCATGACGTTGCGCCACCGACGAACGTTTTTTCTCATATTTAATTACAATAGGAAGTAGGAGCCTTCAAAAACTGGGTAAAATTGCCCAATTGAAACTCTTTTTTTCAGAGATCCACCAAAAAAATAATATGCATGTTAACAATAAAATGAAAACATAGAGGCATAGGTAAAGCGTTTTTTAATTTTATTTAAAAAAAAATCATTGCTCAAGTTTTCTAAGAAATAGGGGACTGCGAAATGCTCTTTTGGTCAATTTTAGTAGCTATTATCGCGATTGGTCTGCGCTGCAGTTCTCCCTTTCTTGCTGTATACAAAAATGCCCCACCATCAACCAAACAGTCTTACAAAGTTGACCCCGCCGGGAATCGAACCCGCGACCTCTTGGTGTGAAGCCTTTATATAATAATATATAAGTATACTAACGTAATCAACAATAAAAGGAAAGGTATGTAAAACTTTCTCGATTCCGAGGTTGCAGTAAAAGTGTAAATGTCCTTTAAGGCAGTTCATCGACATTGTTTGCGATATCGGATTTCCATAAAAATTCCATTTGCTACGGTTCATTTCAACCATTGTCCGGTTATGGCTTATGGCTATGACGTGTCTAAGCGTGTTTTTAGCCGGCTTCCAAAAAGAAAGAGGCTCTTAATTAGTCTGTTATTTTTAGGAATCCGTACATCGAAAGGAAATAAAAGAAACCTTTATCATATTTGGGATCAAGACTAATTTAACGACTGTTTGCACTCCAAAATCCATCAAGCTGTTAAGCTACAGGCTCAGCCAAAGAAACAGACATACATACTTAAATACATACACCCGAAAAAAAATTTTTTAATTCACAATTGGTAAGCCCTTGGCATTATCTCATCTGATGGTAAGTTGAGATAGTGCCGAAGATGGAAGCGGGCTTACCAAAATTCCCCAACGCAATAGGGAACTGGCTAGCTTACCTTCAAGCCGGAACACGTCAATGATGTTAACACTGATGTTTGGCGGCAAGGCTTAGATAACATGGTGGTAGCTAGCCAGGCGGGCTTAGAAAATGCCCTTCCACCCACCAAACCAAGTCTTACAAAGTTATACTTCGCCGGGAATCGAATCCGCGACCTCCTGATGTGAAGCGGCCTTAAACATTACGCCAAGGAGGTGGTTAAAAAATTACCCTCCTTTTTGGGGCAGTCGGATGAAAACACCTATATGGCACTACATAACACCTATATGCCACTACAGAACACCTACATGCCACTACAGAACTTCAATTTTCTTTCTAATGACAGTTACTTCATTGCATTATGTCTTACTTTTTAACTTGGTTCATAAAAAAGCGTCGGTGGCTCAACCGGTAACGACTCGGTCCTCCTATCCAGAGTTCTCGGGTTCAAATCCAGACGGTAAATGTACCAATGAGTTTTTCTAAACTTACGTACATACACTTACCGATCGCTTTAACGGTGAAGGAAAACATCGTGAGGAAACCTGCACATCTGATTCCAGATGTGTATGAAGGTCGCGTTGCACACGTCCGTAGGTGTTAATCTCTGTGATCGAGGGTGATGCTAAGTTAAACACCAGGCAACTGTAGTCTATCCCTTGGATAGCACGGTTAATTGTGCTACATGATATGAAGAAGAAGAAGAAGAACTTGTTTCATTTAGCAATATTATCGTGCTTTCAATGGTTTGACATACATACATACATGCCATTATACTATACATACATACTCTTTACTTGTCACAGTACCACAGATGAGATACTAGTTACTTCGTAACCAGTACTTTGTGCCGTTACATTTGGACCACGACTAAAAATAAATGATAGCTCTAGTAATAAATAAATAAAAAAATAATAAATAGCTCTAATTATAAATTACTAGTAGATTCCCGCGGCTCTGCCCGCGTGGACATCGTTTCTATGACTGTTTCCGAGGGCGCGAGCGTGAAAAAAAAGTTGCCTATATTTTAAGCGGTAATAAAATATTACAGATTTTCGTTATTTTTGACGTCAATTACTCATAAACGATAGAAAACCAAAGGTTGAAAAACAAAAATTGTTGTTGATGATGTTCCTTAAAGTCAAAAGCTATTAGAAACACGATTGAGCAGTTTTGGCTCAGTAGAAAAAAAAACCCCAAAGATAGGTCTACACCGTTAACTTTAATGTGACTAATTTCAAAAGTTAAAAAAAATAAAAAATATACAACCATATTTGTTATGATAAAACAAAGTGAGTAATGTTATTATTTTTTATACTTTTATTGTAGTTTTTGATTGAATTGAAACCATTGACAAAGTGAGGTTATTTTCTTTACTCATTACACATAAGAAAAAGACAGAGACAAATATTTGAATCAATACCTCGCCTTAGTCCAGGTCCTAATCTGTCTACCTACCAAATTTTATCCAGATACGTTCAGTAGTTTTTGCGTGAAAGAGTAACAAACATCCATACATACAAACTTCCACATCTATAATGTTAGCAAATTATTATTCGTACATAAAGCCTTTTATCAAAATATTAACACAAGGAAAGTTCCACACCTCTTAACAATAATACAAAGTGATACATGTTTCCCAAAATGGAATTATACAGAATACCGGCGTTGCAAGTATTCTTTTGGTTGTAGTTACAACTTTTGGAGTTTACTCCTTGGGAATCGATTTTCATATATAAGCCCGGGGTATGCAAATTTATGGGGAGTTAAGACTTTTTTTTTTTTATATCAGCTCATATACGTCCCCACCGAGGGGCTCGAGCCTACCCTGAATCGGGGCGATTAGGCCTTAGTCGACCACGCGGGCCTAGTGCGGGTTGGTCGACTTCACACACAACCTTCGAGTTTCTTCGCAGGTGTGTGCAGGTTTCCTCACGATGTTTTCCTTCACCGTTAAAGCAATCGGTAAGTATATGTACGTAAGTTTTTGAAAAACTCATTGGTACATTGGCCGTCCAGATTTGAACCCGGTACCTCTGGTTAGATGGACCGAGTCGTTACCGGTTGAGCCACCGACGCTTTTTAAGCCACCGACGCTTGGGGAGTTAAGACTTAAAAGATATAAAATTTTTATTGACGAAGTTATCTTATCTAATTAATACAATAAATACAAGTTAACTGTGACCCCACACTAGGCTAGGCCTGTCTCGTGGCGGTCAAAAGAACATTAACATAAAACAAATTTAACACGCGGCGGCCAAGCAACTTAACAGAAACTAAGTGATTATTACAAGAAGTGGAAAACAACAAAAAGATATAAACAAAAAATAATATAAACAAAGAACAGATAACAGAACATTGTGTGTTTGTGTGTGTCAAATCAGACGTTATGCGTTATGTGTTTGTTGTCATCATATCAGCCGAAAATCGTCCACTACTGGACCTCCAAGCCTCCCCCAAGGATTTCCACGAGAACCGGTCCTGCGATGCCCGCATCCATCGGCTTCCCGCGATCTTTACCAGCTAACCGATCCACCGCGTGGGAGGTCTGCCTACACTACGTTTTCTGGTGCGCGTTCGCCACTCGAGAACTTTACTGTCCCAACGGCCATCTGTTCTACGAGCTATGTGCCCTGCCCACTGCCACTTCAGTTTAGCGATTCGGTGAGCTATGTCGGTTACTGTGGTTCTCCTGCGGATTTCCTCGTTTCTGATTCGATCACGCAGAGAAACTCCGAGCATAGCACCATATAGCACGCTCCATTGCCCTTAGTTGTACAGTATAGGTATTAATTTTGTGCGTAACTTATTTGGGTGTATGTATGTATGTATGTATGCTTATTTCTTTGGCACGTCCTGTAGCCTAAACGGCTTGATAGATTTTGAAGTGTGAGGTGTCGTTAGATTTCATCATCATCATCATCATACGAGCTCATATACGTCCCCACCGAGGGGCTCAAGCCTACCCTGAATTAGGACGATCAGGCCTTAGTCGACCACGCGGGCCCAGTGCGGGTTAGTCGACTCCACAAACAACCTGCGAGTTTCTCCGCAGGTGTGTGCAGGTTTCCTCACGTCGTTAGATTTGTCTTGTCACAATTGAAAAAAAAAGACGTGTGCCACTCGGGGACTGCCGCGGTAAAGCTATTGCATAGCGTTTTTTATCAACATAATTCAATTATAATTATTTATTTATTTTTTATTTATGCAGTATTTACCAGTACCATATAGTCCTTGGGGCGCGGGATGTTTATGTTATAAATTAACACTAAGAAAGTTAATCATCATCATCATTATGATGGATAGATAGATGGCACTGTAAGTTTTTTAGAACTCAATTTTTTTTTGGGGTGTTAGGTTTTATTTTCGTTACGAAATTTCTTGATTCGGTCCCCTCAAAGCCCGCGATAAAAGCTATACAATAGCTTAAAAGTGAACTGATTGCTTCCAAAATCGATATCTGAGGGTCCCTGAGGTCCCTAATCACGAAACCGTTGTCAGAATTGAAAAAATTGGCCGCCGTCTCCCAGCACATTTATAATCGTTAGTAAGGAGTAAACTCCAGTCGTGCGTCAGAGCTGACACACACACTTCTTTGACTAATAAATTAGTGTGCTGAGTGGAGCGAAGACCCATGTAAGTAATGTCTGGAAGGCGACTTTCATATTTGTAATCATCTACATATACATAAATTATATTAAGTATACACTTAGAACTTAGTTTAAAAAAAATCGCTTATTTGGGTTTTCATAGTGCTATTTGTGTGGAAACTTGCATACACTTACGAAGAAAGTTGAAGGTTGTGTGTGAAGTCGACCAACCCGCACTGGGCCCGCGTGGTCGACTAAGGTCCGATCGCTGGGGGGATCCCTCGGTGGGGACGTATATGAGCTGATATAATGAGTGCTATTTGTGACGTTAAACAGTAAACTTATTATATAGGTATCATCTATCTATATAATATTATAAATGAGAAAGTTTGTGTATAAAGATGTTTGTTACTCTTTCACGCATCAACCACTGGACGGATCGGGATGTAAACATTTTTTTTTACACCGCAATTGGTAAGCCCTCGGAATCATCTCACCTGATGGTAAGTGTTGATGATGCCGAAAATGGAAGCGGGCTTACCAATACTCCCGCAATGGAGATCTGGCTATCTTAACTTCAAGCCGGAACACATCAATGATGTTAGCACTGATGTTTGGCAGCAATAAATAAGATGGTGGTAGCTCGCCAGGCGGGCTTGGAAAATGCCATACCACCAACCAAACCGAGTCTTACAAAGTTGACCCCGCCGGGAATCGAAACCGCGACCTCCTGGTGTGAAGCGAATGGACAACCATTGCTCCACGGAGGTGGTTAAATATATAGAATGTAGGTCCTGGGATAGCTACTTTTTACCCCGGGAAACTTTAACCGACATAGCTCACAGAATCGATAAACTGAAGTGGCAGTGGGCACACAGCTCGTAGAACAGATCGACGATGGGGCAGTAAAGTTTTCGAGTGGCGATTGACGTAGCGTAGGCAGGCCTCCTACGCGGTGGACCGACGACCTGGTGAAGATCGCGGGAAGCCTATGGATGCGGGCAGCGCAGGACCGGTCGTCGTGGAAATCCTTGGGGAGGCCTTTGTCCAGCAGTGGACGATTTTCGGCTGATATCATGACCCCGGGAAAACGTCTTATTCCCACGCGGGGAGATCAAAAAAAAATGCGAACGTAGCCTCGGACGGAAGGTGTGATAACCTCCTATTAACGAATCTGTTAAAATTAATTAAAATTTTTGATTGGCTATTTGCTCAAGTTTGTTTACTACCGTCTATTCGTTATCACCTAACCGTACAAAATTATGTCTAGACATCTCTTTGCATGTTATTCTTGGTAGACATGACTGTATTATATTGTACAGTGCAGTGTTTTTCAATCTTTTTGAGTACGCGCCCCATTTACAAGTTAAAAAATTCTAGCGACCCCCTGGGGCCATAATAAACAAACAAAATTTTTGTGATTTGAAAAACTGTGTTTATTTCTTTTTTTTGGGACTTACATCAAAATATTATTATTATGTTGTAATAAGAGAGCAGCTTATAGCTGAGCTGATGTGCCTATATCTGTGTTAGTGTTGCTGCATTAAACCGGATTATCTTTGCACTATTTATCCAACCAGTCGGTTTTTAAAACTATTCACGGAGGGGGCATCAACCACATCGTGAGGCAGCTTGTTATACATGTTTATCACTCTGTTATTTAGTCCCATATATAGTTTACTAGTGGATGCCCGCAGCATCGCCCGCGCAGATCCCGATTTTTACGGTTCCCGTGGGAATTTCCCAAAATCCTTTCTTAACGGATGCCTACGTCATAACATCTACCTGCATGTCAAATTTCAGCCCGATCCGTCCAGTGGTTTGGGCTGTGCGTTGATAGATCACTATGTCAGTCAGTCAGTCAGTCACCTTTGAGTTATATATATTTAGATATACGTCCCATTTTGTAGTGTAGTTTACTAGAAATACTTTTTTTTTCTCGAGTAAGGCTTCGCAACTCCCCTACGGGTCGCGACCCACAGTTTGAAAAACACTGGTATAGTGCATACCCATTTAGTGTTGAGCTGATAATATATTTAACATGTGACACTTTTTTGACGTCAAAGATTAATCGTACGAACATAAAAAATCTGTAATTAAAAAATAATAACGAAATGTGTTAGGTATTTTATTCCGAAATATTGTTTTTATTTTTATTTTAATCAAGTGCGTCGATCCTACTCGTATGATTTTAGATTTATCCGGACTAGTATCAACCCAATGGACACCATTTTCCCTCTAATATGGTTGAGAGGAGCGATGGCTGACTCTCGCGTTATACTCGTGACCGGGTGCTGTCCGTGTGAACTGGCCTACACTTGTCAGAGGCGTTCATGACATTCAATAATTTCAATGTGTAACTTCTCGTGTCATATTGTTTTCATGTTCTAATGACACTATTTGTTTTTTTATATCACGGATTGGATTTTGACGTTATTAACTAATGATTGTTTATTTCTTGATTTTTTACAAATGAAATTATGTAATCACTATTTTGTGACTATCAGAAAGAGAGTAATTTGCACCCATCATATCAGCTTATATACGTCCCCACAGAGGGGCTCGAGCCTACCCTGAATTAGTGCGATCAGGCCTTAGTCGACCACGCGGGCCCACGGGTTGGTCGACTTCACATACCTACAACCTTCGAGTTTGTTCGCAGGCGTGTGCAGGTTTCCTCACGATGTTTTTCTTCAATTCTAAATTATTACATTTAATTTGCACCTATTTTGAATAAATATCTTGAATCTTGGATCTTGAATTGCCCGTCGAATTACCTGTTTTATTCGACTTGTGGCACACACCCAGACGAAAAATTGCTAAGAAATAGCAAAGTACAATATATTAGGTAAAACTGACCATAAAGAAAAATGTTTTAGGCGCCCTATAAATGTTTTCTGGGACCATAATTCCACCTCCAAATTTCATCATCGGATCAAGTTAAAAATTGAAAAAGGATATATTTGTCACCTGGAATACGGCTTCATTCCCACAGTGAGGTAGTATCTACCGCTCCCCTTCGTAAGACTGACATTTTATTTAATTACTTATATTACTATTATTATTATTTTCTTTGAATATTTAGATGTACTCTACTAACAATAGTTATTTAAGGTTTTTGTATTTGTTATTAACACATTAATTTTGGGTCAATGAAGCCTGAAATAAATAAATAAATTGAAATTGAAAAAAAATTCCAGATTTCAGATCAATCGAATTCGCCCTAAAATCGATCGCAAGATTTAAACTAAACAAACAATCATAACATATACCTACATACATACACAGCAAGTAAATTTTAAGCTTTTAAATAAAGCACATAAATTAAAAAGTGAAAATTAATTATTAATATAAGCTGAAAACAGAAATGAACGAAAAATACCAGTATTATTGTTAAAAAAAGGGTTGGTTGCTCGATATACGAAAAATATGGCACAAAGCGCCCTACGCTTTTTTCACAATAATACTAGTATTTTTTGTTCATAATTCATAAGTTTTCATCGTATATTAAGAAATAACTAACACTTTTTAGTATTATGTGCTTTAAAACCGTGTTTTTTAGTTTTTTTTAAACAATATTTTTTATTTGTTTTATTTTTTAGTTTGATGTGCATTTAAACCTGGCGATCCTGATCAGGATAATGAGATAAACTTATGAAATCATAGTACTGACATTTGACACAGATTCTTGATAAATGTACAAAGTTTGAATTCAATCTGTCTGTTTAAAGTGGGTCAAAATCGAGTGCAAAGGAGTCGGTTACAAACATTACAGGTGAAGCTAATAAAAGCGTGTTAAATACCGTAAAATTTTGCGCAGAACGAAGGTCAATCTAATATGCACACGCGTCCATATTCTTCTATAGTTCAGAGAGACTTGGACAATTTAAAGACACTGACTGAAAGCAAATCGACACCTTCGAGATGTGGTGTTGGCATCAAAACGTTCTCACTCTATTCTGTCACAGTCTATTCTGGAAAAGTTGAATTCAATAGGCTCATTTGGAAAAACCTACAACTTTTATTTATAAGCTTTTATTTGAAAAGAGTTTTAAGTTCAGTGCGCTTAATTCTAAAGGCCGCTATATTGTAATACTGTGGCCTGGCCGGGCTAAGAGATACTTTATTTCCTAGTAGCTGTCCCGGCAAACTTCGTTCCACCTTACACTACACTACCCTACCCTACCCTACCCTGCACTACACTACACTACACTAAACTACACTACGCTACCCTACCCTGTACTACCCTACACTGCACAAAAAGATCAGAGGTAGTTTATATCCCTAAAGGATCAGAGGTAGTTTATATCCCTAAAGGATCAGAGGTAGTTTATATCCCTAAAGGATCAGAGGTAGTTATAGCCCTAAAGGATCAGAGGTAATTTATATCCCTAAAGGATCAGAGGTAGTTTATAGCCCTAAAGGATCAGAGGTAGTTTATAGCCCTACAAGATCAGAGGTAGTTTATATCCCTAAAGGATCAGAGGTAGTTTATATCCCTAAAGGATCAGAGGTAGTTTATAGCCCTAAAGGATCAGAGGTAGTTTATATCCCTAAAGGATCAGAGGTAGTTTATAGCCCTAAAGGATCAGAGGTAGTTTATAGCCCTACAAGATCAGAGGTAGTTTATATCCCTAAAGGATCAGAGGTAGTTTATATCCCTAAAGGATCAGAGGTAGTTTATATCCCTAAAGGATCAGAGGTAGTTTATAGCCCTAAAGGATCAGAGGTAGTTTATATCCCTAAAGGATCAGAGGTAGTTTATAGCCCTAAAGGATCAGAGGTAGTTTATATCCCTAAAGGATCAGAGGTAGTTTATAGCCCTAAAGGATCAGAGGTAGTTTATAGCCCTACAAGATCAGAGGTAGTTTATAGCCCTACAAGATCAGAGGTAGTATATAGCCCTACAAGATCAGAGGTAGCTTATAGCCCTACAAGATCAGAGGTAGTTTATAGCCCTAAAGGATCAGAGGTAGTTTATAGCCCTAAAGGATCAGAGGTAGTTTATATCCCTAAAGGATCAGAGGTAGTTTATAGCCCTAAAGGATCAGAGGTAGTTTATAGCCCTACAAGATCAGAGGTAGTTTATATCCCTAAAGGATCAGAGTTAGTTTATATCCCTAAAGGATCAGAGGTAGTTTATAGCCCTAAAGGATCAGAGGTAGTTTATATCCCTAAAGGATCAGAGGTAGTTTATAGCCCTAAAGGATCAGAGGTAGTTTATATCCCTAAAGGATCAGAGGTAGTTTATAGCCCTAAAGGATCAGAGGTAGTTTATAGCCCTACAAGATCAGAGGTAGTTTATAGCCCTACAAGATCAGAGGTAGTATATAGCCCTACAAGATCACAGGTAGTTTATAGCCCTACAAGATCAGAGATAGTTTATAGCCCTACAAGATCAGAGGTAGTTTATAGCCCTAAAGGCTCTAGATCGACTTAACATGTAACCCTGTATAATATACTTTGCTAATGGCATGCCAAATTATGAAAGCTCCAGAATTAAGAATCGAAGTTAATGATGTAATCTGTATTTATAAAAGGAAACGTGATTGACTGACTGGCTTATCTATCAACGCACAGCTCAAACCACTGAACAGGTTGAAATTTGGCATACAAATAGAAATTATAACGAGGGAATTTGGTAAGAAAGGGTTTTGGGAAATTCCTGCGGGAACGGCAAAAAACGGGACCCACGCGGGCGAAGCCGCGGGCAACAGCCATTAATTATATGGAGTTAATTTATCAATACCCGATACTTTTTACAAGGTTTCTACTCGTGGTTTCGAACATCTTTACCAAGGACCTTACATTCAAATCGCAAAAAGGACTGGCCATACTGAATAAGCCGATCAGCTGATTGATTTAATTGAGAGATCCAAATATTTTTGAGATTTGATTCAGAATCTCAAATAAAATTGTCATATGGTTCCCGGCTAAGAATAGGACCATCCCATCTCTTCCAATGGGTGTCGTAAGAGACGACTAAGGGACTTAAAACTGGAGGATGGGCAGCAGCGTCTCTCCGTGCATTGCAACACACCTGCAATCAAACTGCGATCGCCAACCCGCCTGCCAAGCTTGGCGATTACGGCAAAACCCCCCTATGAAATCCACACCCAGAAAACGGCCCCTATAGTCCCCGGCGGCCCTGCTATTCCTGGCTCCGGTAGCAGTCTCGGTGACGGCGGGGTGGGGGGTGCGAAGAATCCCCGGCAGATTATAATATCGGGTACTAGCTGTTTCCTACGGTTACACCCGCGTGGACAACGTTTCTATGACTTTTCGAGGGTGCGCAGTGCGCGAGCTTGGAATAAAGTAGCTTATGTGTTAATCCAGGTCCTAATCTATCTACCTACCAAATTTCAGCCAGATCCGTTCAGTAGTTTTTGCGTGAAAGAGTAACAAAAATACATCCATACATTATACAAACTTTCGCGTTTATAATATTAGTAGGATAAGGGTAACACATTAGTGAATAATTAAAATAAAGTTGTCCAAAATGTACAATTCTCAGCGGACCTACTGCACCTTGGAAATAATAAAAAAGCGTCAATAAAATTGCCGTATGGTTCCCGGCTAAGAATAGGACCATCCCATCTCTTCCAATGAGTGTCGTAAGAGGCGACTAAGGGACTTAAAACCGGAGGATGGGCAGCAGCGTCTTCCCGTGCATTGCAACACACCTGCAATCAAACTGCGATCGCCAACCCGCCTGCCAAGCTTGGCGATTACGGCAAAACCCCCCTATGAAATCCACACCCAGAAAACGGCCCCTATAGTCCCCGGCGGCCCTGCTATTCCTGGCTCCGGTAGCAGTCTCGGTGACGGCGGGGTGGGGGGTGCAAAGAATCCCCGGCAGATTATAATATCGGGTACTAGCTGTTTCCTACGGTTACACCCGCGTGGACAACGTTTCTATGACTTTTCGAGGGTGCGCAGTGCGCGAGCTTGGAACAAAGTAGCTTATGTGTTAATCCAGGTCCTAATCTATCTACCTACCAAATTTCAGCCAGATCCGTTCAGTAGTTTTTGCGTGAAAGAGTAACAAAAATACATCCATACATTATACAAACTTTCGCGTTTATAATATTAGTAGGATAAGGAGTAACACATTAGTAAATAATTAAAATGAAGTTGTCCAAAATGTACAATTCTCAGTTGACCTACTGCACCTTGGAAATAATAAAAAAAGCGTCAGAAATGAATGGAAGACGCGTAGTGACACCGACGTCAAAGTCAAATAGATTTATTTGCGTAATTTTGGGTAGTTACATAATAAGGTGTTAGTTAAAACAAAAGTTGTACCAAAATCTGCCATGATAGGCGTGCATATATTATGGAAATTAGTTAATAGGAAATGCTGAAAATAAACGTGAATAGATTCCATAATACTTGTCATTATCATCTTATCATCATCATCATCATTATCAGCCGGAGGATGTCCACTGCTGGACATAGGCCTCCCCCAAGGATTTCCACGACAACCGGTCCTGCGCTGCCCGCATCCATCGGCTTCCCGCGATCTTATATTACACTAGCTTTTGCCCGCGGCTTCGCCCGCGTGGACATCGCTTTTATGACTGTCTTAGAGGGTGCGCGGTGCGCGAGCCGCAAGAGGCTCGCGACCGTGGAAATGGATCTTCTACAGATCCCTCGGGAACTATGTCAGGATATGCTTGTTAGTAAATCATGTCATTTCCCACCCCCTCAACCATCTCTGTGCGAAAAATCACACAATCCATTGTTCCGTTGCGATGTTAAAGAAATTACCCAAAAAAGAGAATATTATCAGTTCCCTCAGGAACTCGCATCGGGCTATGCTATTTTCACGGGATAAAAGTTGCCTATGTCCTTCCTCGTGACACAGGCTACCTGCATGCCAAATTTTGTTAATATCGGTCATGGCGTTGAAGCGTGAAAAGGTAACAAACAAACTAACAAACAAACACATTTTCACATTTATAATATTAGTAAGGATGTTATTGATTAATTTTATTCATGTTGATTCAAGTAGTTTTGTCGATGTAGGTCACGTGAAAAATATTCATTTATATACTAGAACCATTTTTCTACCAACCACGAATGTAATGTAATCATAAACACAGGGCCAAAAAGTTTCTGATCTCATCAGGTAAGTAGTTAAAAACGGTAATAGCCATCATAAAGACATTTTTCTCCTCCAAAGTGAGTCTGCAGAAGGGTTTTTCTAACATGTTTTTGGGTCGTGTTTTTACCGTTACTGGCTGCTTGATTAAAAAAAAAACTCTAAATGCTGTCTCACAAAGAAAACAATTTGTTTATTGTAAATACAGTTCAAAGTCAACAAGCCCATCTTTTTTTAAAAAAGTGGCCCACAGGAATCAACGAAGTAAGCACCGCTTACTTCTCTTATACACCTTTTTTGCATGCTATGTCGACGTCCGTACAATTACACACACACACACACACACACAACACATTCACACACACACAACACATTCACACACACACATACACACAGTCACACACACAAAAACACTCACACGCACATAAAATTAGACTAAGTTTAGTCTGTTTAATAGTGTACATATTGTAAAGTTTGTTTATTTGTGAACTCTATATTGTACAACAAACTTTACAATTTTAGATACAGAATAGAAGAAGCATGCACAAAGGCGGACTTATCCCAAACAGGAATCTCTTCCATCCAACTCTCAGTTGCTGAAGGATTTAAACTTAAAGCAGAAACGTGTATAGTGTGAAGTTGTGTAGGTACTTGAAAATAGGGAAGGAACTTATTATAATGTTTGTAAATAAGGTCTGCATCTCAATGTTTGTAAATGAGGTCTGCATCTCAATGTTTGTAAATAAGGTCTGCATCTCAATGTTCGTAAATTAGGTCTGCATATCAATGTTTGTAAATAAGGTCTGCATCTCAATGTTTGTAAATTAGGACTACATCTCAATGTTTGTAAATTAGGTTTGCATCTCAATGTTTGTAAATAAGGTCTGCATCTCAATGTTCGTAACTAACGTTTTGTAACAACGTTTGTAACTGCTGAGACAGTTTCTCTGAGTCTACGTAAGGCATATACAAACTGACTTAGTCTGTCACATGCTGAATGTACATGTTTTTCCAAAGAAAGTTTTCGTCAATTTTTATCCTAAAAAATATATATTGCACCTTTTCAATAAATTGTCCTTCGTTATTAATGTCTAAGCTATGTCATGGTAAATTGAATGTCCGGAAATGCGTTAATTTTGTTTTTTCTACATTCAACATTTAACCAATTGTTAACCTAATGATAACTAATAGAACCATTTTAAGAACTAGTGCACAAAAAAACAAATGAATTTGTGTATAAAATATAGGAAGTGTATACAGTGCCGCAAGCGGCATTGTATCGCACTCGGTTCTGGAACCGTAAGTTTCACGGCATAATAGTGACACCGTCTAATCTGCCGTAAGGAGTATGCAGGGCGTAATATTAACGCGACCGTTTAAAGAGCCGTAAAGTTTGTATTGTCATTTGTTATTAAACGACTTCAAAAAAGGAGGAGGTTTTTGAATTCGACCGTATATTTTTTTTATGTGTGTTCGCTGATAACCATATTCTTTATTCTTGATGATTTCTTCTTCTGCGAAGCATTCTGCTGCCCACCGGGGGGAGCCTCGCTTCGCGAATGAGGCTCTTTGTATGATCAATAAAACAAGACCGAACCTAATATCGCTCGCTTCGCTCGCTCATTTATAGTTTTTTTAAGATAAAACTTAGTAAAAAAACTGTAAATGAACGAGCGAAATGAGCGATATTAGGTTCGGTCAGGTTTGATTGATTAAACAATCAAAGAGACTTGCGAAGCGAGGCTCCCCCCTATGGGTGGAAGAAAAAGGCGAGTTAAAAAGGTGACGAGTTAGGAAAGTGTCAATTTAGAAAAAAGACTAGTTTAAGAAAATGACGAAGTCGAACTGAGCGCGGCTAGTAAGCCGCAAGCTTACGGCACTGTAACTGACAGCACTATTTTACCACTTACGGCTATTTAAAATTATGTACTAGTGTGCCGTAAGCTTACGGCTTCGTAACCGATCGTAATACGTTACCGCTAGCGGCACTCTATAACCTTCCTAAAATATAATTCTCATAATATGCAAAATATTCGTGGACTATTACTCAAGTCGCATAGGTTAAGCGATTACGTATTGGAAATTATGTAAGCGTCACATATGACATACATACCGCTTATGACGTCAACGATAGAACCAAAGTTGAATACAAATCATAGTTTACAAAAAATACACAGATAAAATATTTAGCAAGTGTCAAATAGGTTGACTGACACACAAACAGTTAAATATTACTATGAATTACCATACTGAATAATATTTCATAGCACATTGCCATGGCTGCAGTTTCAAATATAAAAAAAAATTGCTACCTAAATTCCTATAACATAATATCACTTTAACAATACGCTTTAAAATACCTGTTCGTTTGCATAAATTACAGATATACACACATATTTTAACTTTATATGCTTTAACTGAAGTTTTAGCGAATGCCAATTATTGACAGTTAAAAAATGAGCTATTTTTTAAATAATAGCGTTATAGCGGAGAGATACGACTCCCAGCTATTTTAATAGTTCATGCATGTAATGGTTAGGCAGGGACCTCATGCCTGCTGTCGTTAAAAATGTGTGAAGTGTGAAAGTGGTTTTAATCGTAGTTCTTGTTTTTTTGTGTGTTTATTTTTCTTTTTGTGTCTAACTAACATTAGTCTATAGGCAACTTACTAACAAAAATGGACTGTACTAGTTGTCTGAATAAATAATGATTAATAATAATAATTAAAATTATGAATACTTTGAGATTTTTTTTAAATAATCGGTTATTTTTATAATTTACAAAACACAAAAGGCGATGACTTCAAAGGACCAAAAAACTATGAAAGTTAGTCTCAAGAAAAGTGTGACTTTCGAGCTTAATATTTTGTTAATTCTATTATAATTTATTGCATTAAATTTTACAGACAGACAGACGGACGGACATGACAAAACTATAAAGGTCACGTTTTTTCCATTTTTCTCTGGAACCCCAAAAAAGAACAATTAAAATCGATTCGCAATTGACGAACAATTCGCGTATAGTAACATACATACAAAAAAAACATATAGTCGAAATGAGAATCTCCTAATTCTTTGAAGTCGTTTAAAATACAATTTACAAATAAAAATGGTTACCCGTCTTCGTAAAAAGGAGTATGAGGTTGGAGGAATTAAATCTCACTTCTCTCGAACAACGCAGGCTACGCGGTGATCTCATTGAGCCCTACAAAATATTAAATGGTTTTTATAATGTGAGAGACCTAAGTGAGATGTACGTGAAGAGCAAAAATGTGCACCTTAGAGGGCATTCGTTAAAACTATGGCGCTCTGTAAGTGCAAGCAACCCACGCCGTCACTTCTTGCCGCTTCGCGTAGTGAACGAGTGGAACAAGTTACCAGAGACAGTTATAAGTGCTCCATCCGTGAACAGTTTTAAAAACAGACTAGACAAATATTTATAAACTACATTTTATTATTATTATTATATCAGCTCATATACGTCCCCACCGAGGGGCTAGAGCCTACCCTGAATCAGGGCGATTAGGCCTTAGTCGACCACGCGATCATCTTGTACTTGGTTGAGTTGCTGTCGTCTATTATGAGAGCAGTTAGATAGATAGATAGATAGATAAATCATTTATTCATTGACAGTTTAACACAAAGAATTTGACACAAAGAACAAGATAACAGTTATAATGTTACTGGTTACCTAGTACCACTTACCATCAAGGGCTTACTAATTATAGATTAAATAAATATAATTTCATCATAACAGCTCATATACGTCCCCACCGAGGGGCTCGAGCCTACCCTAAATCAGGGCGATTAGGCCTTAGTCGACCACGCGGGCCCAGTGCGGGTTGGTCGACTTCACACACAACCTTCGAGTTTCTTCGCAGGCCTGTGCAGGTTTCCTCACGATGTTTTCCTTCACCGTTAAAGCAATCGGTAAGTATGTACGTAAGTTTTTGAAAAACTCATAGGAACATTGGCCGTCCAGATTTGAACCCGGTACCTCTGGTTAGATGGACCGAGTCGTTACTGGTTGAGCCACCGACGCTTTTACTACGCTATAATTTTATTACTTACGCTAAACTACATAAGTGCAGTGAACTACACGCATCAGCTTTTAAGCTGCTAGTGTATAAACTATAATAATTTCTTTCCCATAAAATGCAGATATTTCCATCACTTTAATTAATCATTACTGCGCTTATCAGGGCATCCTACACTCTTAGTACGTTAACGACAAATTAGTACGATGCTCACGCGCAGACCACGCATCACCGAGCCAATTGACTTGCAAATCGCCCTGTATAATACGAGCATACCAGCCAATTATTTATACTTCGACAAACTGATGACAATCAGCACTCCTGACCCGCATACCTATATAATTTTTGCACCATACACTGAAGGTCGCACTATTTTGATGTCAATTTACATTCATTAGGTGCGGAAGAAGAAATTAATTAATAACTTCGATGCACGTTGCGAAGCTAGACTGTAATTAATTATCATCAAAAGAGGATATATACAGGGTGTAACAAAATTGGTGTAGGTCCTGTTAACTGGGGCTTTTACTCGCTATACTGGAAAACTTTTGTTGTATGATTTTGCTGAAACAGCAAAAAAAAATTAACTCTTCATACATATCGATCAGCTGATCGACCAATTTTGTGCATTTTAGTATGGAGGGACCAAATTTTTTTTTGAGAATTGACTATAGGTTCCTTGGAGAAAGTTGTTCAGTATGACGAGTAGAACCCCCAGTGAACGGGTCCTACACCAGTTATTTACACCCTGAACATTATGTAATCAAATCGGCATAAAAGTATCGAAGACCAAAAATATTTTTTTTCATATTTGTCATATAGTTTCTTTGGGAAAGTTGTTTGTGATCGATCACGAGTACATTCATATCCTTTGCTATCAAGAACTAATTAAAAGTCACTAAGTATAAGGTGTAAAAAAATTAGCAGAAACTATTTTAACTGGTGCTTCTACCCCATGTAACTTAACAACTTTCCCCATGGAACCCATAGTCCAATCGCAAAAAAAAATTGTCTCTCCCATACTAACTCGATCAGCTGATCAGCCAACTTAGTATGGGAAGTTCAAATTTTTTTTTGAGATTTGATTATGGGTTTCATGGGGAAAGTTGTTCAGTTTCATGGGTAGAAGCACCAGTTTAAATAGATTCAGCTAATTTTGTTAGACCTTATATAATCAAAATCAGTGCAGAAATTATTGAACATATTTAACAATAACTTATATAAAAACTTTACAGCCACGCTGTGCATACTTACCCGCGAAGCCTTCATCGTCTAACGTAGTCGGGTATACACAAAATCAACAATCAGAATTTTTTAAAATAATTTAATAATAATTGTGACATTTTAAAATTTAGTAACATAAGTTACTAATATGTATTTTATAACTGTAGTTTTCTACTTTATTTTGTCGTTTTGTTAATTTTATTAGTTTATTTTCTGTATTCTCATTATCATATTACTATTGACATTTTATATTATGACCTGACATGTATAATTATGAATTTGTGACGCGAAATAAATAAAACTAAACTAAACTAAACTGCTTACTTAGTAGCAAAGAATAAAGTGTACCAGACTTGATGGAATAATTTGAATTTGTATGGGTGGTACCCTATTCAGACTTTTCCTGGAACAATGAAGTACCCAGTGTAGTAGGTTTATTAAAGTCCTAGTAATTCAGAAAGTTTTATTAAAATCGTTAAAGCCATCTTTTGAGAAATCCTGGCTTTGTATGAGAGTGAATAGATAAAACATTTATTCAAAAAGTTACATCACAATTGATACACAAAAAGGAAACAAAAAATAATAATTACTTCTTATATCTAAGCTTAAATGTAAAAAGACGGTAGATACATAAAATTGTGCCGTAGCTCGGAAAGGGCTGCGACTCAGCATATGCTGCAGGTAATTATGTACCTACAGCACTGATATTCAAGTAACTAGTATCTTATCTGTGGTAGTAGTAGGTACCTTTTTCCCTTTTTCCTGGAATAACGAACTACCATATAAATCATATAAAATAAATCATAATATAATAAATATATCCTATAATAAATCATATAAAGTTAAAGTTTTCTAACAAGATGCTGTGGTCAATGACGATGATAAAGTTTTTTTTATTATGGTGGCAACCCTAAAGAAATTTAGTAGAAATTTTTTGAAAAAATAGTCTGGGAAACATAATAATTTACCCAAATTCATTCAGTATTTGGGCACAGACGCAAAGACACAAATTAAATTATTTTTAATTTTGTAATGTCTTACATTCAACTAGTGTAAGACAATCAATCCTCATTAAAATCTAAACTTAGTTTTTTTTTGCACTTAAAATACCTTCTACTAAGTAAAACCTTTTAATGAAAAAAAAAATGTACGGGTTGGTTTAACCTTTTTGCAGAAGGTTTTAAAGTGACATAGAATTAGGGTCAGATAATCGTATGCGCGAGAGTATTAAAGTAATATATATTAGTACTAACATACAGTACGGACACTCCCTGCCGCTCTCTAGATTACGACCTCACCCCCTCGTCACTCAGATTAATACAGATTGGTTACAAGTTGGTTGTCAAACGTAAAGAATTTCGCCACCATTTTGTTTGTTCCGTCGTTTGTTTTTTGAAATTTAATTTCTGGACCTTTGTAGGAAGTGTCCAGGGTGGGCCTATACTTTTGTTTTATTAATTCACCATACGCGATAAGGTCTCGTCTAAATGATAAACTTTTATGGTGTAGTAGAGTTTTTAGTGTTCCGTACCCAAAGGGTAAAAACGGGACCCTATTACTAAGACTACGCTGCCCGTCCGTCTGTCCGTCTGTCACCAGGCTGTATCTCATTAACCGTCATAGCTAGACAGTTGAAATTTTTACAGATGATGTATTTATGTTAACAAAATTGGTGTAGGTCTCCTTAACTGGGGGTTCTACTCGTCATACTGAAAAACTTTCCCCAAGGACCCCATACTCAATTCTCAAAAAAAAATTTGGACTCTCCATACTAAAATGCACAAAATCGCTCGATCAGCTAATCGATTTGTATGAAGAGTAATAAAAAAATTTTACGTTTTCAGCAAACTCGTAGAACAAAAGTTGTTCAGTATGATGAGTAGAAGCCCCAGTTAACGGGAACTACACCAATTTTGTTACACCCTGTATACTTTGATATAGGTACAACTACTAGTACACAGTTGCGCAAACGCACCATGATCATAGAGCAGGGTCCGATCGGAAAGGCACGGTCTCAGGAAAACTAGTACAGGCAGTGATTGGAGAGGAAGGAAGTCTGGTATGATAAGCAGTTGAAACCTAGTTAAGGACATACCGGGTTTGGATGTTGCCCAACATCTTAATTAAACATTTGACCTAGTTCATGAATGAATAAGTATGGTTCTTATCGAGTCGACGCGCGCGCCGTACTAAATTACTACAGTGTAAACTCTATATAGCGACACTCAAGGGACCGCGAATTTTGTGACGTTATTGAGAGTGTTCGTTATACAGAGACAAATTAGCGTCAAAGTAAACCAACTGGAGCCGGAAAATTTTGACGTTTCGAAGAGTGAATCGTTATATCGAGTGACGTTTTACAGAGTTTACACTGTACTTGAAAAAGTCTTCTCGCGAACTATGATGAATTATACAACATTAAAATAAAATGCGTCGGTGGCGTAATGGCAAGGGCCGCTACCTCCTTTCCGGGAGGTCGTGGTTCCAACCCTGCCACGTACCAATGTGTTTTCGAATTTCGGTGTAAATTTGTATGGGAGGTACCTTAAACCGATTTTTCTTTGAATAACGAACAACAGTGTGCTGTAGGCCATGTGAAGTCATTGTCGTACCGAGTTTCATCAAAATCGTTAAAGCCCTTTTTAAATAGTGATTTTTTCCTATGATGGACACCCTAAATAATTTGTAATGACTTTTTTAGGGTTCCGTAGAACAACAAGGAACCCTTATAGTTTCGTCATGTCTGTCTGTCCGTCTGTCTGTCCGCGGCCTAGCTCCTAGACTATTAGTAGTTAAGAGCTGAAATTTAGCATAGATATATATAATAATAACGCGGAGAGAACTGTAATATTTTTTTTTGTAAAAAAAAAACTTTTTAAGTGTACCTTTTTTATCTCTAAACCCAGTCGTGTGGGGTGTGGGGTCTTCTAAGACCATTTTATAATTTAGGGTTCCGTTTTTGAAAAAAAATAGGCTTGAAAGTGCTAAATTTTGTTAGGGTCGAGTGTCCCCTCCCCCTAACAACTAAACCGCTGTATTTCGAAATTTGAAAATTATATATGGACGCGATAATGGCAACTACGGAATCCTACATTGCGCGTGGCCCGACACGCACTTGGCTGGTTTTTTTTGGTTTAGAGAATTTATCCATCAAGTACATTTTGCCCCATTTTAAGTTGTAAGCGTTAATTAGCAAAACAATTTCACGGTAAATAACAAATCATTCTCACATGTAATTAAGAATTATGTATGAAACATTGAACTGTAAAGTTGCCCAATAGTGATAGATAATTGCGGCAGGATGGTAGCATACGATTAACCAATAGAAATCGATGTTAACTAAATGGTCTAGTGTGCCAACATGCAAAAAGAAACATCCTGCACTAGGATTCCTTGAATCAATTAAACCATCAACAAAAACTTCTATACTTATTATAAAACAAAGTCTGTCTGTCTGTCTGAACGTGATTAACGCAAAAACTACCGGACGGATTTTTGTACAGTCTTCACTTATAGACGGAGTGACTCATAAGGAATGTTAAGGTGAATAATTCACCACGGACCCTCTAGTAGGATTATTTTATAATTAATGTATTTATTTATTTTATTTATTTTTTTATTACTAGCTGTCCCGGCGAACTTCGTACCATCTTACACACACTACACTACCCTTCCCTACCCTTCCCTACCCTAACCTACACTACACTACACTAACCTACCCTGCCCTACCCTACCCTAAATTAGAACCTTCTCCTGACAATAACGAACTCAACAAAAAAAGAATTAGCGAAATCGGTTCAGCCGTTCTCAAGTTTTGCGTTTAGCAACATATTTAGCGATTCATTATAGGTATAGATAATTTCTTATACTGACGTGGAACACGAAACAATAGACAAAAAAAAGTTCGGCCTTCGACCTCGCAGGGAGCGCTCGGAGCTCGGCCTCTGACCTTGCATTGGATGGCATAGCCATGTTGCCTTAGCCTTGGTGACTAAAAAAAACGTAATGACGGTAAAAGTAACGGTGTTGCATTACCGATTACCACTCGATTTCATATTTTTCATATAGGGCTCTTTAAATGAATCAATTCTAAAGGAGTAAACTCCAAAATGCGGGCAGCGCATAAGCAGTCGTCGTGGAAATCCTTGGGGGACGCCTATGTTTAGCAGTGGACGTCCTTCGGCTGATATGATGATGATGAAACTCCAAAAAGAGATCTTGTTTAATGACAGTTAGTTATCTGTCATGGGAAAAGACAAAGTATATATATAGTACTTACATACAGTATGGACACTCCCTGCCGCTCTCTAGATTGCGACCTCACCCCCTCGACACTCAGATTGATACAGATTGGTTACAGTTTGGTTGTCGAACGTAAAGGATTTCGCCGCCATTTTGTTTGTTCCATTATTCGTTTTTTGAAATGTCATTTCTGGTCCGTTGTATGAAGTGTCCAGGGTGTGGCCAGAGTGTCTCTGTGATCTGCATATTCCTAGGTATTTCCTAGACCTTCCTGAAGGCATAAGCTCACAAGATATCAAATGATTGTACAGAAGCACTGCACATACTTTCTCGTAAATATGTACAGTGAACAACACGTCAAACTACTAAAACCGTTAACTACACCAATTTTGTTACAGCCTGTAACAAGATTAGATCAATTAATTGAACTAGGACTTAACTGCGCTGGGTAGTTAATTATTCCAGAAAAAATCTGAGTAAGGTACCTCCCATACAAACCCAAACAAGTTACAATAAACATTACACTTACTTAGTACCTGATATACAATAAATATGCTTTTTTTGTCAGTCAGTTCGGACTCCTTAGCGCGAGTACGACTCACACTTGGCCAATTTTTATTGTTTTTTGTTATAGCGGCAACAGAAATACACATTATTCCTGATGAAGTTTATGCATTAGTTCTAACATTTTTAAAACAAACCAATTGTTTTGGACTTATGGAAGTCCAAAAAAATGGTTTGTTTAAAAAAATTTCAATGTTAAATGACAGTTGTATGGAGAGTTCAAAAATTTTTAGTACAATACTTGTGCTAACGTGTTACATAATACCTGGCCAATAAAATTACCACCCAAACCATTAAAATACCGCCCAAGAAATAACTTCTCGTTTCCGATTTCCTAATTTAATTTCAACTGTCTACCTATTACGGTTCATGGAATACACGCCGCTGACGGACGGACAGACGGACAGACAGCGGAGGCTTAGTAATAGGGTCCCGTTGGGTGCACGGAACCCTAAAAAATGCGTGTTGTTCTGTATTTTGTGACATTGTTGTGGCTCGTCACTACGCTTCACTACTAATTGTCAACTAAAGTCTCCTGTTGGTCAATCCATTGTTTCTGTTGTTTCTTAAACTGACCTCAATATGGAAGTTACGTTAAGACTCATTACCAGGTCTAAGTGATTTGTGACAATATGGCTCGTCTTTACAAATTAACTAAGCTCTATCTATGTCATTGTTTATATTTAAACGAGACTCTATTGGTGAGCGTGTTGTGTTTGCGTGTAGTTGTAATAGTCATTTTTTTTATAAGATTAATGTGTGAAAAAGCGTCGGTGGCTCAACCGGTAACGACTCGGTCCATCTAACCAGAGGTACCGGGTTCAAATCTGGATGGCCAATGTACCAATGAGTTTTTCAAAAAAAATTACGTACATACTTACCGATTACTTTAACGGTGAAGGAAAACATCGTGAGGAAACCTGCACACGCCTGCGAAGAAACTCGAAGGTTGTGTGTGAAGTCGACCAACCCGCACTGGGCCCGCGTGGTCGACTAAGGCCTAATCGCCCTGATTCAGGGTAGGCTCGAGCCTGGGGACGTATATGAGCTGTAATGATGAATGTGTGGATAGGGCCAGTTCATTATATTTGTTCGAAGGTTTAGCCTATATTCTCTTTTTTTTAAAATCCACAATTGATAAGCCCTTAGCATCATCTCACCTGATGGAATATAAGTGACGATGATTCCGAAGATGGAAGCGGGCTTACCAAGATTGGCTATCTTATTTTCAAGCCGGAACATATCAATGCTGTTAACACTGATGTTTGGTGGCAAGACTTACATAAGATGGTGGTAGCTAGCCAGGCGGGCTATGAAAATGCCCTACCACCAACCAAACCAAGTCTTACTAGGTTGACTCCGCCGGGAATCGAACCTGCTGGTGTGAAGCGAATGGACTAACCATTACGCTACGGAAGTTAAAAACCTGTTCAGTAGTTTGGGAACTAGATCACCGGACAAACGCACACACACACAAATACATTCATACACCCATATTTTTTTATAGACTATTAGTGTAAGACAATCGATCCCCATCAAAATTTCAACTTCAATTTTTCTCTAATGCTAACTGACGTTATAAAGTTTTTTTTTAGGAAGGTGCTTAGGAAAAAAATCGACTCCAGGGCCCGTGTTGTTATTCGTAACACAAAATGTATGTATTTGCAAACCCATTTCATTCCGGGGGTTGTTCAAGATTAAAATTCAGCAAGAACTTTTTTAACCGCCTCCGTAGCTCAGAGGCAAAGTTCACTGGCTTTACACAGGAGGTCGCGGGTTCGATTCCCGGCGGGGTTAATTGTAAGACTCGGTTTGGTGGGTAGTAGGGCATTTTCTAAGCCCGCCTGGCTAGCTACCACCATCTTATCTAAGTCTTGCCGCCAAATATCAATGTTGATATCATTGGTGTGTTCCGGCATGAAGATAAGATAGCCAGTTCCCCATTGCGTTGGTGAATCTTGGTAAGCCCGCTTCCATCTTCGGCAACATCGTCACTTACCACCAGGTGAGATGTTGTCAAGGGTTTACCAATTGTTAATAAAAAAGAAAATATTAATATTATGCAATATAAGAAAAATATAATTTTCATTTTTACTTTCGAGTGACGAAGAAGAAGTGAAGAAGGTATTGTGATGGTAAAAAAATTTAAGAGTGTAAAAAAATATATATGGTTGTGTGTTTTTGTCCGATGCTCTAGTTCCCGAACTAATGGACATATTTGGGTAAAATTTGGGTTAAGGTAATATTATTTATATAAGGTCTAACAAAATTAGCTGAAACTATTTTAACTAGTGCTTCTGCCCATGAAACTGAACAACTTTCCCCATGGAACCCATAGTCAAATCTCAAAAAAAAATTTGGCTCTCCCATACTAACTCGAACAGCTGATCAGATCAGCCAACTTAGTATGGGAAGTTCAAAAATTTTTTTGAGATCTGACTATGGGTTTCATGGGGAAAGTTGTTCAGTTTCATGGGCAGAAGCACCAGTTAAAATAGTTTCAGCTAATTTTGTTAGACCTTATATATCCCTCATCCGTTTTTTTTCAGACTTCCCCATATCTTATTTCTTTAGCGTAGCCAGTGGCAAATTGCCTCAATAGTAAAAATCAGTTATGGCTCAAAAATGGCTCTAACGATTTTGATGAAACTCGTTACGTTAGTACAACTTTACATGACTTACAGTACGCGGTAGTTCGTTATTCCGAAAAACAAATCCAGGTGGTTTGGTTCAATAATAGCTATAACGATTTTAATGAAACTTTGTGAATAACTAGGACTTGTTATGGCACTGAGTTTAATAATTCCAAACAACTCACTTTATTATTTGTTGTAAGTATAATGTTAATTGTTGAGTTGTGTTTGCCCGACTACGGCAGACGGTGAAGGCTTCGCGAGAAAGTATACACAGCGTGGCTGTACAATTATTTTGTTTGCGATAGCCTCACGGAATCCAGGCCAGGATTTCCACAACGACCGGCTTCTCGCAGCCTTCACCAGGTCGTCAGTCCACCGAGTGGAAGGCCTGCCTACGCCACGTTTTCCGGTCGGTCGGTTACTTTAATTTTCCTACGGACGAAGAAACGATCGAATTCGATCACGCAGCAAAACTCCGAGCATTGCACGCTCCATAGCACACTCTCTCAGGTCTCAATCATCATATCAGCTCATATACGTCCCCACCGAGGGGCTCGAGCCTACCCTGAATTAGGGCGATCAGGCCTTAGTCGACCACGCGGGCCCAGTGCGGGTTGGTCAACTTCACACACAACCTTCGAGTTTCATCGCAGGCGTGTGCAGGTTTCCTCACGATGTTTTTCCTTCACCGTTAAAGCAATCGGTAAGTATGTACGTAAGTTTTGAAAAACTCATTGGTACATTGGCCGTCCAGATTTGAACCCGGTACCTCTGGTTAGAAGAACCGAGTCGTTAACGGCTGAGCCACCGACGCTTTTCAGGTCTCAATATATGATATAAAATTAAACTTGATATCTACACGCGATGCTGTGAAGACAGGTCTTGATAGACAGATAGACAAACAGACGAACAGTAGAATGATCTTTTATGGGTTTCTTTTGCCTTTTGAGATATGGAACACTTAAAAAAATAATTGTTGATGTTTGGGCCCTGTCTTTGTATGAAAATTCCAATTTCTGTGCCACTGAGTCTATTATTGCTTTCTTTTGTATAAAAAAAATCTGATCTTTTACCGAAGTCATCGAAATTACTCTGTAAATAATTATTTGACAAAGCGTTCATCATCATAATATCAGCTTTCATACGTCCCCACCGAGGGGTCCGAGCCTCCCCTTAATTAGGGCCCGGGCGAAAAAGAGTTAAAGTTGCAAAAAAACCAGCATAGTTGTAACGCGGCACGCTGTTATGCGTTCATCTTTCATTCGACCTCTTCTTCATTCCATCTTTTTCTTTTTTTAAGCATGCGCTGTCAGCCATCTAACCAAATCATTCTAGTCATCCTTCATATAAAAAAAATCTCATATAAAAGACCCATTTTGGGTAGGTTCTGTAGCTCAGAGGCAAAGTTCACTGGCTTTACACAGGAGGTCGCGGGTTTGATTCCCGGCGGGGTCAATTGTAAGACTCGGTTTGGTTGGTGGTAGGGCATTTTCCAAGCCCGCCTGGCTAGCTACCACCATCTTATCTAAGTCTTGCCGCCAAATATCAATGTTGATATCATTGGTGTATTCCGGCATGAAGATAAGATAGCCAGTTTCCCCATTGCGTTGGGGAATCTTGGTAAGCCCGCTTCCATCTTCGGCAACATCGTCACTTACCACCAGGTGAGATGTTGTCAAGGGTTTACCAATCGTTAATAATAAAAAAAAAGGTTCTATTTGTGTTTTTTCTGTAAATTGTGATATAAATTTAACGTGTGTAATCCTTTTACAATTTTTATATATGTCTTTCTAGGTCTTATTTTCATAGTTAAATATAAGTACGTATCCACGAACGGAGTTTTCAAACCCACGCCCAACATACCTTACACTACTACACCTTCATATTCCTATCCGTCGTGGTACATAGTTCCATTGATCTAACCATTTGCTCTTGCGGTTCCTCGTGGTTCGATTGATCGAACCAACTGGAAAAAAGATCACATTGTTCAATTGATCGAACCATGTGTTCTTGTGACTCCTCATGATTGTCGAACAACTAAAAAAGTTTTACATAGACCGAAAGACCGAACTATGCGTTGTATTAGGCGTTATTTCAGTGTTTATTTGACCAAAGTCCACCCTATAGGTCAATCATGCAAATATTGACCTACGGTCAGTAAATTGTTTTAAAAGACTACTTCATGCAATAGCTAACTAGTCTGGGTAAATACATGTTTCGCTCTTATGATAATTGCAATTACTAGATAGCAAATTTAGTTTTAAAAAAATATGTCTATCTCTTTCTTTGGTTGATAGTCATAAACGTGATAGGCAATCAACTTTAGTATGACTTTTAACACTTTCCCAGCGGGCGACTTACGCTCGTGGATCCCCCCGTATACGCGAGGGATTTTCAGCATATGTCATCATCATATCAGCTCATATACGTCCCCACCGAGGGGCTCGAGCCTTCCCTGAATTAGGGCGATCGGGCCTTAGTCGAAGACAAGGGCCCAGTGCGGGTTGGTCGACTTCACACACAACCTGCGAGTTTCTTCGCAGGCGTGTGCAGGTTTCCTCACGATGTTTTCCTTTACCGGAAAGGCATCGGATAAACGTAGACAGGATTCGAACCACGACCTATAAATTAGATAGTATACGAAATTCATTTATTTTAAAAATAAATGGCAAAAAAAAAAAAACTCTAACATAAGTCTTACTGGCTAGCTGTGTACTGACCGCCCCGCGCTCTCGAACAAATCGGCTATCAAAATTGAGTGAATTCACGCACGCATCGGAATGTTATTGCAATGTGAGCCTAATATCAACAAAAGTTTTACTTCGTTCGCGGAAAACAGGTAGGAATCGTGGTTTAAAAATAGTAAGCAAGACAAACAGCACGTATTCTGTTCGTGGCGCGTGAGTTGACGTATCATTTATGAGATCCGCTGAGAAAGTGTTAATATAGGTCAACATAAGAGGGCCGCGTGTACTTGTTTTTACGGTGGAATCAGGCCCGCTAGACAAACCCAACCAAACAAATTCTTTATTGCCCTAAAATTCTTTATTAGTCATGGAAATCCTTGAGGAGGCCTTTGTCCAGCAGTGGACGTCTTTCGGCTGATATGATGATGATGATGATTAGCCCTAAAACTTACTGACTAGTGATTCATTGTGCGATCTAACAAAGGCTCAAGGTCACACAAAGAGCGATGGAACGAGCTAAGGTCTTAGTGCCCTATGTGACAGAATCAGAAATGAGTGGATCCGTAGAAGAACCAAGGTAACCAAAATGGCTCACAGAATCGCTAAACTTTAGTAGCAGTCAGTGAGGCACATAGTTCGTAGAACAGATGGCCTTTAGGACACTAAGGTTCTCGAGTGGCGACCGCACACTGGAATACGAAGCGTAGGCATTGCTTCTGATCAGTTAACTTGCGTGATTGACCCTACTACGCAAGTCGTACTGAGCTACGACCACTTTATCAACTCGGAATACTATAAAAAAAATACAAACGAATCCATAGCACAGATTACTAAATAGTTACTTCGTTCCATAGTCAGTAAGGTATTTTACTACTAGTCATTTGAGTAACTTTTTATCAACTGTCAAAAACGAAAGTTTGTTCTGTATTTATTTGCATTACTGACACAGTGACGTCATAAGTGCCATTTTATTTAACGAGTCTTAAACGAACTAATTTATTGTTTTTAATAAATGTAAAATTAAAAATTGTTTAATATTTATATTAATAGTTTTTATTATTCTATAGTGATTATTATATTATTAAATAGTGATTTTAAATTAATTTTTTATACGGTAAAATAGCCAATTCTCAAAAGAAATGGATTCTTCAGACACAATACGGTATTTTACTACTAGTCATTTGAGTAACTTTATATCAACTGTCAAAAACGAAAGTTTGTGCTGCAATTATTCGCGTTACCGACATAGTGACGTCATAAGTGCCATTTTATTGAACGAGTCTTTAACGAACTAATTTACTGTTTTTGATAAATCCCTACTAATATTATAAATGTGAAAGTAACTCTGTCTGTCTGTTACGCTTTCCCGCAAAAACCACTGAACGGATTTGGCTGAAATTTGGTAGGTAGACAGATTAGGACCTGGATTCAGACATAGGCTACTTTTACCACGCTCGCGAGCCGCTTGCGGCTCGCGCACTGCGCACCCTCGAAAAGTCATAGAAACGTTGTCCACGCGGGTGAAACCGCGGGAAACAGCTAGTATAAAATAAAAAATAGATTGACATCTCAAATCAGCATGTGTTTTTGCTATTCTAGAAGAAATCTTATTTATTGAATAGTATTATTTATTTTATTTTTTATACGGTAAAATAGCCTATTGGTCAATCAGCTGATCGAATCCCTAGTTAATGGCTTCTGCACCAATTTTGTTAAATCTGCAAATAAACGGTTCCATGACTATTTCTAATGCTTTTCCAAGAAGTCTCCTTAACCTTAGAAAACAGCTAGATTGCCTATTGCATTGTATTCCGATAAAAATGCATCACAAAACACGAACATAACGCACTGTTGTAAACAGCAATTGCTTCTTTTTTGCACAATAGTTTAGTTGACTTATAGTCATTTGAGTTACTTTTTGTTGTCTGTCAAAAAAAAACTTATTTTTCTGTTTTTTTAAATCCATAATTCATAAGACCTTGGCATCATCTCACTCAATGGTAAGTGACAACGAAGCCGAAGATGGAAGCGGGCTTAGCAAGATTCCCCAACGCAACGGGGATCTGGCTATCTTATCTTCAAGCTGGAACACATAAGATAGTGGTATGGTCTATCAACGCACAGCTCAAACCACTGGACGGATCAGGCTCAAATTTGGCATAGGTACAGATATTTAATGATATGGGAATTCACTAAGGAAGAATTTTAGAAAATTGCCACGGGAACGGCAAAGAACGGGATCATAAATCGTTTGTCCTGACCGACTATTAACGCACAACTCAAATCACTAAACGCATCCGACTGAAATTTGCCATACAGATAGCAACTATGATGTAGGCATCCGCTAAGAAAGGATTTTGTAAAATTCTGACGGGAACGGCATTAAACGGAAATGGGACACTGTGTGAAGGATCCCAAACCACTTTACTTGTTTTATAAAAGTAATCGTTGTAAGGGTAACTGTATCCTCCCCTCCCCTCCCTCCCGGAATAACTTTAGGAGTTCATTAAAAATTGAAAACTCGACTGCGTAAAAAGTTAACCACTCTTTTTTGCCAATCAGGTAAAAATGTATCCTATGTCAGTCACGGGTTCAAGACGAATCTAACGACACCTCATACGTTAAACGCCATCAAGCCGTTCAGTCTGTAGCGTATCTACATACATACATACACTCGATAATCATAACCCTCCTTCTGAGGCAACCGGGTAAAAAACAGCTACTGGCCGACATGCAAATAGTTTTTAAAAACATTAGGTAACGACATTATTTGAATAGAGCGTCGGTGGCGTAAAGATCGTCGGTGGCGTAACGGCTAGGGCCGCCGCCTCCTGTCCGGTTGTGGTTCGAATCTTGCCAAGTACCAATGTGATTTTGATTTAGATTTCATATCTACGTTTATCCGACGCTCTTACGGTGAAGGAAAACATAGAGAGGGAACCTGCACATCCCTGCGGAGAAACTCGCAGGTTGTGTGTGAAGCAGACCAACCCGCACTGGGCCCGCGTGGTCGACCAAGGCCCGTTCGCCCTAATTCAGGGTAGACTCGAGCCCCTCGGTGAGGACGTATATGAGCTGATATCATCATTATTTGAATATATAAGTCTTATATACTCGTATGTATATAAAAATAACAGTTCTAACTCAATCACGTAACCCCCAGCCCAAACCCTTGGACCTAGAAAGCTGAAATTTTTCACCCTTTATGCTGTAGACAAGGAATATCAGGCAGGAATTTTAGATATCATCGTGAGAGAGGTAATAAAGCGGGAACGAAGATGCGAGTAATTCAATTCAATTTTAAATTCAATTCAATATATTTATTCAGAAAACGCTAAACACGTTAAAAAGTGACTTCCATCGTAACAACTTGGTACATTTATGCATTGTTATTTTTGGCTTTTCTTAATTTTCTAATAAAGTAGGTACTACACCGATTTTGATAAAAGTTATATGGGACCACACGGAAAGCACTAGCTTTCAAATAAAAAACGAATCATTAAAATCGGTTCACTCAGTCAAAAGTTCTGATGTAACACATATAAAAAAAAACATACAGACGAATTGAGAACCTCCTCGTTTTTGGAAGTCGCTTGAAAATAGGTGCTAATTACACTTTTTTTGTTAGTCATAAAATAATAATAACAATGTCATTTGTGAAGAATCAAGAAATAAACAATAATTAGTTAATAACGTCAAATTTCAATCCTTGATATAAAACAGATCATGTCATTAGAACATGAAAACAATATGACACGAAAAGTTATACATAAAAACCATTGAATGCATTTAACAAGAGTAGGCCAGTTCACACGGACAGAACCCGGTCACGAGTATAACGCGAGAGCCAGCCATCGCTCCCATCAACCATACTAGAGGGAAAGGAACGACCCGACTCCCGATGCGCCACTATCCGCACGAACATTTAGGCGCTTTGCACACGACGGGGCGGGGCAGTCTTTTTGACCGCGAAGCAATAAAGACCGCGTCTCCCCGTCGATGCCCGCGGCTGCCATCGCTGCGTACATAAAGCACAGGAGGGACAGAGGCGGTCAGTTCAGTACGTTCGTTCTAGTGAAGCGTGACGCGGACAGAGCTAGCCGCCAAGCGTCGCCGTCTGCGTTACTGCACACAAACTGGTTTGTGTGATCAATGGCGGGCAGCCACGACCATGCCGCGCCGCCAGTGCCCGCCGGGCACCTGTGGCGCGGTCTTTTTGTCCACCATGTGCGTTGGTAGTGTAAGATTCCCTTTGTGCTATTGTTGGCGGTAAAATTGACCGGTCCGCCCCGCCCCGTCGTGTGCAAAGCGCGTTAAGGGAGCGTACACTATAGTTTGTTACAAACAGCTACACTATCGTCAGTATTAATGATGAATTATTGACCAGATGTATTGACCATTAATTGAACTGAGTGATCTGATTGATTTCGTTGATGTAGATAGTGAGACTACACATGACCATCACTGTTCGTGTACCCATGCGTTTTGAGAACAAGGAATGCGTTGTGATACTGATAAAGAGTTCACTGAAATCAGGATATTTGATCTACATTGGGTCAAGCAAAAAGGATTAGGATATGTATTCATTAAATTCTCATCGAAATACTTTATTGGAATCGTTAAGCTGTCCCGTAGAGTAAGATTGTTGTGTGCACCTCAATGCATCATGATTATTGATCGGTAACTATTGTGCAAACTCTAGAGGTGTTAATAAATCTACTTAGCCTATGTATAATATGTACCGCCTCCTTATTAGTTCTGTATCCAAACTGAATTTTGTTTTTTATTTTCTACTTGACATCTGTGACATTGTCACTTTATTCATAGTTGTTATGTTATCCACATCAGATAAGAAAATAAATGAAAATGGATTCATTAGTAGAAACACAATCTGAACTTGAGATGCAAGATGAGCTCATTTATTGCAGTATATTTAATATTAAATAGAAAGTTATGCAATATACGCAATCTCTTAACTTCAAAAAGCATCAAGAGAAGTTCATGGGTTTACATTTAAATTTTCTAATAAAGGATAAACTCGGTCGTAGTAAAATAAACCTACTGCAAAAAACCTACTTAGTATGTACCAACCCTGAAAGTGCCGCTAGTCGCATAATAGTTACCGATCTTTAATCATCACTTTCCATCAGGTGAGATGCAAAATTTTAATAAAAATAATTGACCATGCTGAACACGTTGGAAAAACACACTCCAATCGCAAAAAAACAATTACTTTTTTTTTGATTTTGTTAACTTTCTAAACAAGTACTTAACCGATAACCGATTTTGACAAAATTTCTATGAGACCATATTGCCTACAGTGCGATATTGCCTACAGTAGCGCAACGCCTTTGATGTCGCACGATGCCGCCACCGGCGTAGATACCAGCGCTAACATACGAAATAATGGAAGGGTTGTCACAAAATTTAAAATAAATCAATTATGATTTATCATTATTGATATAATATGGTGATCGATCATTTATTGAGTAAGATGAAGATATACATATTTATAAGTGTTGCAGTGCCAAATACTTACGCGACACTTTAATTTTAGTCGTTTTAAGATTGTGCTTATAAAATTTTATTGTATAATGGATTCGCATTCGGATGAATCCGTGATACCTAACTATCCTACTGTTGACCTGTACGGCGCGCAGTGACTGCGGTGGTACCTAGATAATATTTCGATGGCGGCGCCACGCCATCCAGATCCCGTAACCGACCCGAAAAAAATAATAATTATGGTATTATTGGCTCTTAAAGAAGATTAAAATACCTACCTAGGTACTTACCCATGTACAAACATACACATTTTTTAAAATGAATACCTTAACAAACATCACGATGAGAATTCAAGCCCAGAGCCCAGATCAAACCAGTGCCGGAACCGACGTAGCTCTCAGAATTGCTAAACTTAAGTGGCATTGGGCGGGTCATATAGCAAGTATCCATTATACGAAAATAGTGGTTATAAACGAAATTAGTATAAAAGTATTTTGAGCCTAGCAAAACATGCACGCGTCGACGCCCCTTCGCGCTAGACTGGCAAACTCGCGGGAGTTTGCCAGCCGCATGCCCCGCCGCCCGCTGCCCCGCAAGTACCCCTCCGTTGCTCTGCGTAAGTACATTCGTTGCGCTACTGTAGGCCATATTGTAATTCTGTAACCTTGGATAGGTTAACAAAAAATAATTATCGAAATCGGTCGATTCTGTTAAAAGTTTTTCCGTTTTTTCGTCGGTAAAAATACGATGAGATTAACATTTATGTTCATCTCATCGTATTTTTACCGACGAAAAAGCGAATCCATTATACAATAAAATTTTATAAGCACAATCTTAAAACGACTAAAATTAAAGTGTCGCGAGTTTCTCCGCAGGGATGTGCAGGTTCCCTCTCTATGTTTTCCTTCACCGTAAGAGCGTCGGATAAACGTAGATATGAAATCTAAATAAAAATCACATTGGTACTTGGCAAGATTCGAACCACGACCGGACAGGAGGCGGCGGCCCTAGCCGTTACGCCACCGACGATCTTTACGCCACCGACGCTCTATTCAAATAATGTCGTTACCTAATGTTTTTAAAAACTATTTGCATGTCGGCCAGTAGCTGTTTTTTACCCGGTTGCCTCAGAAGGAGGGTTATGATTATCGAGTGTATGTATGTATGTAGATACGCTACAGACTGAACGGCTTGATGGCGTTTAACGTATGAGGTGTCGTTAGATTCGTCTTGAACCCGTGAGTGACATAGGATACATTTTTACCTGATTGGCAAAAAAGAGTGGTTAACTTTTTACGCAGTCGAGTTTTCAATTTTTAATGAATTCCTAAAGTTATTCCGGGAGGGAGGGGAGGGGAGGATACAGTTACCCTTACAACGATTACTTTTATAAAACAAGTAAAGTGGTTTGGGATCCTTCAAACAGTGTCCCATTTCCTTTTTTTACCGTTCCCGTCAGAATTTTACAAAATCCTTTCTTAGCGGATGCCTACATCATAGTTGCTATCTGTATGGCAAATTTCAGTCGGATGCGTTAAGTGATTTGAGCTGTGCGTTAATTAATAGTCGGTCAGGACAAACGATTTTATGATCCCGTTCCCGTGGCAATTTTCTAAAATTCTTCCTTATTGAATTCCCAATCATAAAATATCTGTACCTATGCCAAATTTGAGCCTGATCCGTCCAGTGGTTTGAGCTGTGCGTTGATAGACCATACCACTATCTTATGTGTTCCGGCTTGAAGATAAGATAGCCAGATCCCCGTTGCGTTGGGGAATCTTGCTAAGCCCGCTTCCATCTTCGGCTTCGTCGTCACTTACCATTAGGTGAGATGATGCCAAGGTCTTATGAATTATGGATTTAAAAAAACAGAAAAATAAGATTTTTTTTGACAGTACGGCGCGCAGTGACTGCGGTGGTACCTAGATAATATTTCGATGGCGGCGCGACGCCATCCAGATCCCGTAACCGACCCGAAAAAAATAATAATTATGGTATTATTGGCTCTTAAAGAAGATTAAAATACCTACCTAGGTACTTACCCATGTACAAACATACACATTTTTTAAAATGAATACCTTAACAAACATCACGATGAGAATTCAAGCCCAGAGCCCAGATCAAACCAGTGCCGGAACCGACGTAGCTCTCAGAATTGCTAAACTTAAGTGGCATTGGGCGGGTCATATAGCAAGTATCCATTATACGAAAATAGTGGTTATAAACGAAATTAGTATAAAAGTATTTTGAGCCTAGCAAAACATGCACGCGTCGACGCCCCTTCGCGCTAGACTGGCAAACTCGCGGGAATTTGCCAGCCGCATGCCCCGCCGCCCGCTGCCCCGCAAGTACCCCTCCGTTGCTCTGCGTAAGTACATTCGTTGCGCTACTGTAGGCCATATTGTAATTCTGTGACCTTGGATAGGTTAACAAAAAATAATTATCGAAATCGGTCGATTCTGTTAAAAGTTTTTCCGTTTTTTCGTCGGTAAAAATACGATGAGATTAACATTTATGTTCATCTCATCGTATTTTTCTTTAACTGGCAAAATATACTACTAAATGAATAAATTAAAAATTAAAAACCCGACTGCATGAATTTTTAACCCCTTTTTTAGCCAGTCGGGTAAAAACCTATCCCATGTCACTCACGGGATCAAGACGAATCTAACGACACCTCGCACTCCAAAATCCATCAAGCCGTTAAGGCTACAGAGCGTGACAAAAAATATTCATACACACTTGCATACACTCGAAAAAAAATTCTCCTTCTAGCGCGTCTCACTCAACGTCTCGAGAAATAAAAACGACAAAATACCTTTAGTTAATCAGTTAAGTAGCTAAATCTTTAATTTTATCAAGTCGTTGTAAAATCATTATCGATGGATAAAATCAAACAATACATAACCTTGACTTAACTTTATATACCTTAGTATGAAGATCAAACAACAAGTGTTAATTACTATATTTACCCGACTGCGCCAGAAGGAGGGTAATGTTTTTCGAGTGTATGTTAGTATGTATGTGTGAATATTTTTGATGTGTAACATCTTTGCTCTCGCTTTCCTGCAATTTGTGGGAGTGATTTCGTGAAATGGGACGGAAATGTGTAACATGGGACGGAAATGTGTAACAGGAAGTCGCGAAAGCGCGCGCTATTCGATCTGACCAAGTGCGGGTCGGACTCGCGCACAGCAATTTGTGGGAGTGATTTCGTGAAATGGGACGGAAATGTGTAACAGGAAATGCGAACTTTTTTAATTCTCGAAAACTAAGGTTGTCATAGCCATGCCGCCTAGTGTGATGGCAAAGGCAATGTTAGAGCTCTTAAAGCTAACATTTAAAAATGCTTAAAGATTGGGTTTTATAATGTATTTCGATAGTTAAATAGTACAAATAGTTTCTCGTCACACTCGCGTTGTATGAGTTGAGCGGATCGCAGGTAGATCGCTAATGATGTGTTGGCGGGCTCTCGGTGCGACGACGATGTCGCTCTCCCCGCACTTCCTTCTTTCCGCAGCACCTGGTGTTGTCGTAGACAGCAAAGATGACATACTACTATTCGAAGGGTCGGCCCGTGAATGTACGACCCGATAATTAATTAATTTCATAAGTATTTTGTCACATGTTACACATCATATTATGCGAGTACTGTAGGTCTCGTTTTTTTTGTCACGCTCTGTAGCCTAAACGGCTTGATGGATTTCGGAGTGCGAGGTGTCGTTAGATTCGTCTTGATCCCGTGAGTGACATGGGATACGTTTTTACCAGACTGGCTGGAAAAAAAGAGTAAAGTTTTCATGCAGTCGGGTTTTTAATTTTTAATTAATTCGTTTAGTTACATTCTGAATAGCATTAATATGTTTCCTTAAATATCGATGTAAAGCTATCGATATTTGACATAAAATATTTACAGTGCAATCACCCGATTCTGCTTAAAGGTTAACATTGACAATCATAATTAATACATAAATGTGCACTTTTGTTAGCTATAAGTGTTCCGCACCAGGTAACGGGTAGGCTGTATTGTTTTAATCGTGTTTGGTAGCCGTCTTAAATTTTCACAGAATACGTAATATTGTGAAGGATTTACTAACAAATAATAAAATTAAAAAGAAAAAAAACAAGGGGCTCCCCATACAAGAAAAGTGTTTTAAATGTATGATCTATTGTAAAGAAGGTAATACAAGCGTGAAACCTGGTGTGATTATAGTACAAATAGTAGTAATAAAAACCGACCAAGTGTGATTCGTACCCCAGTTACCCCTGAAATTACAATATTTTTGGAGTTAATCTCCTTAATAATCGATTTTCATATGTAAGCCTGGTGGTATGAAAATTTATGGGGAGTAAAATCAAAACGTTATGTGTTATGCGATAGTTGTATAGTAGTGTGCACATGTGTGTACGTGAGTACAAACGTGAGGAAAGGTGTACATGTGTGGAAATTTGTGCTCATGTGTGCACATGTATGCATATATTTGCACATGTGTGCCATAGTGTGTACATATATGTGTTTTTTTTTTGAGAATACTATATGTCAATTCTCAAAAAAAAAATACAAATTGCACAAAATAGGTCGATCAGCTGATCGATTTTTATGAAGAGTATTTTTTTTTGCGATTTCAGTAAAGTCGTATAGAGCAAAAGATAATTCCGTATGATGAGTTTCTAAGTACTTATATTTATGTATTTGTTGTCTATATTTGTTAAAATTTAGTATTTATTTAATATAACTTTTAGCATTACTTTTTTTTGTTTGATTAAGTTGTGTACCACGTCTGCCATCTCAGTCGAAACTTTCTTCTTTCCCGGGCCGGCTGGAAGAAATTTCTTTAGAAATAAGCTGTAACTTTAATATCACCTTAATGTTTAAAGTCTGTATTTTATGTATCCTGTGTACAATAAAATGTTAAATAAATAAATAAATGAGTAGAAGTCCCATTTAATGGAACCTACACCAATTTTGTTAAAACCTGTATAGTGTGATTCCAGCAGAGCCAAGCAAACATACGGACGATCTCCTTGCGATCGCAAATACAAACATCGTAATGATGACCGTTATTTATCTTGGCCCGTCTAAAAGACGTCTGACGTCTACTAACATACAGTATGGACACTCCCTGCCGCTCTCTAGATTGCGACCTCACCCCCTCGTCACGCAGATTGATACAGATTGGTTACAGTTTGATTGTCGAACGTATAGGATTTCGCCGCCATTTTGTTTGTTCCGTCATTCCTTTTTTGAAATGTTATTTCGGGCCCGTTGTATGAAGTGTGCAGGGTGTGGTCTGACGCTAGGCTTTAAGTAACTGTAAGTACTAGGTAACTAGTACATATCTCATCTGTGGTACTAGGTATTTACTAAGACTTCGCTGTCCGTCTGTCACCAGGCTGTATTTCATTAACCGTGATAGCTAGAAAGATGAAATTTTCACAGATGATGTATTTTTGTTGCCACTATACAAAAAAAGTGTTCTTTTTAAACGTAAAGAAAGTAGCGCCCTCTAGAATGATGGTACGGAACCCTATGTGTGCGGTTCTGACTAGCACTTGGCCGGGTTTTTTTATTCACAATTTGGGAGCCCTTGACATTATCTCCCATGATACCTAGTAAGTGACGATGATGCTGAAGATGGAAGCAGGCTTACCGAAATTCCCCAACGCAACTGGCTATTAAAGCTTCAAGCCGGAACACATCAATGCTGTTAACATAGATGCTTAGCGGCAAGACTTAGATTGGATGGTGGTAGCCAGCCAGTTTGGCTTAGAAAATGCCCTTCCACTAACCAAACCGAGTCTTATAAAGTTCGACTCCGCCGGGAATCGAACCTGCGACCGTCTCATGTGAAGCTAATGCACTTTCCTGTACCTACAGTGTTCTAGCAAATAGATCTTTTTGAGTTAAAGACTTTCCCATAGATATGAGGGTCGTATTTTTTTTATGTTGATGAACTTTCTATTTAATATTAAGTTTGCAAATCGGCTTTCTAGGAACTAATATAATATCTTTGTCTGTAGTTTGACAGATTTCCGTAAAAATTTGTTAGGATTCCGCAAAAAATCCGTCAAGATTTTTTTTTTATTTTTTTTTATTCACCATTGGTAAACCCTTGACCACATCTCACCTGGTGGTAAGTGACGATGTTGCTGAAGATGGAAGCGGGCTTACCAAGATTCCCCAACGCAATGGGGGCGATTGTTGGGTTAGGGTGACCAAATAAAAGACGCATTTACAGTATTTAACAGTAAAATAATAATAATAATACTTATTATACTGGTTATTTTATTAGGAATGGTGTGTATGCATGTCTTCTCTACTCAACGTCCCGATAGCAAGTACAAGACCAAAATCCTATATACAGGGTGTAACAAAATTAGTATAGGTCCCGTTAAGTGGGGCTTCTACTCATCATAATGAAGAACTTTTGTTCTACGACTTCGCTGAAATTGCAACAAAAATAATTAAGTCTTCATACAAATTGATCAGCTGATCAACTAATTTTGTGTATTTTTGTATGGAGGGTCCAATTTTTTTTTGAGAATGGATTCCTTGGGGAAAGTTGTTCAGTATGTTAAGTAGAAGCCCCAGTTAACGGGACCTACACTGTTACACCTTGTATAGAGACACTTAAAAATAATGGGGTACAGTACAAAATCAAATTAGCACAAAGGGCTCTTGTATTCAAGTAATAGATAAATGTAAATATTTCTCTACTTTCAGTAAGGGAGAGACACATTTATTTTTGTTGATATTCCAACGGATTTTTGTAGTAATCGAATTGAAATAGGGATATCTAATACGATTACACCAAAGATACTTAATATATTACTTTTTAAAAATGCTAACAAATTAAAATGTTTAATGTTAACAGAATCTGACCAAATAATTGTATGTGACAGATAAAACGCGCGACGGGGAACAGTAGGTGTAGGGCGTGGGTTTTAAAAATTCCGTTCGTGCACACGTAAATTTAATGATGAAAAATAAGACCTAAAAAGAAATATATACAAATTATAAAAGGATTACACACGTTAATTTATATCAAAAATCATAGAAAAACACAATTATACCTTATCCAAAATGGATCTTTTAAGAGAGAAAAGTTTTAAGACTATAAGATGCCTCAATCCGAGCAGGTCGATACGTGTTAAAATAATATCGAACGTAAGTCTATTCAATTTAAGGTCAAATCAATGCGGGCTTCAATGCGGCTATTACGTTGAAACCGAACGCCGAATTCTCGATTTACATGTTTTTATTACTTTTCTATACTTTCAAATAAGTTTTAAAAAATCTGTTCAATTAAAATGAAAGGTTTAGAGTCACCGATTTTTGTGTGTTGGCTTTATTCAATATTAACTATTTATTTTTGAGAAATTTTGCTATAAATGCCAAAAACTGAGTTTATGGATTATTTTTTAATATCAAAAGTGGTAATATTTTTAAAATTGTATTCAATTTAATCGATTTTTCATTACTTTAAGTATATTACATATATTTACACAGTCTTTCAATAATTTTAATTGAATATTGTCATTTGACCTATTTTAAGAACTTAAGAATTTAATTTATTTTATTTGAAATATGATAGAATGATTTTGAAAACACATGTGTGAGCGCATGCGAAATAAAAATAATAGATGAAATGAAATAGGTAGGTCCAATGAATAGATAGAAGAACGAATGCGTTACTAAACTCCTCTAAAAATGTCACATGTAGAAATAGGGGTAATGAGATGACTTGCTAGTCATTAAGTTACGTTCTATCATCTATCAAAAAATATTTTTTTTTTGAAATTTTTGAAATACCTAGAAGTGACGTCATAGTTTTAAGCGTCATAGTTTTAAGTACTTATTTTGTGATGTTCAGGAAGACTTGATGAAAAACAAAGCGCGTAAGGTTTTTTAAATTTTAGAAGGAGGACATTTAGTGATCAGTCTTTCATAATTAACTTATTCATCATAAGAATACATATCTTGAAAGTAAAATCAGGATTAAATTAATTATATTTAGCAAACATTCATAAGCATATTAGTAATTAGGTAGGTCCAAAACGAAATTATTTAGATAATTTTATACGACACATAATAGAAGATTAGATACTTTTATACAGATTACAGATAGTAGGTACAATTCTCTACCTTATCTATCAGCAATTAAAAACAAAAACATGTTATGTTAATGAAATCATAATGTTTAAAGTAAGAGATAAATAATTATACGTACTTTTTTTAAATCCGCAATTGATAAGCCCTTGGCATCATCACACCTGATGGCAAGTGCTGTCGAAAATGTAAACTGGCTTACCAATATTCCCCAACGCAATGGAAACCTGGCTATCTTATCTTCAAGCCGGAACACATCAATACTGTTAAAACTAATGTTTGGCAGCAAGACTAAGATAAGATGGTGGTAGCTAGCCAGGCGGGCTATGAAAATGCCTTACCACCAATCAAACCGAGTCTTACAAGGTTGACCCCGTCGAGAATCGCACCCGCGACTTTCTGGTGTAAAGTGAATGGACTAACCATTACGCCACGGACACACCCCGGACACAAAGGTATACAAAGATCGTGAAATGACATTTCTAAAAACAAATGACGTAGCAAACAAATTCACAGCGAATTCCTATACGTTTGAGAACCAAACTGTAACCAATCTGTATCAATCTATGTGACGAGGGGGTGAGATCGCAATCTAGAGAGCGGCAGGGAGTGTCCATTCTGTATGTTAGTACTTACTAATATACAGGGTGACCGGTAAGTAGTGCAAATCCTTTAAAGGGTATAAACTACATCTAATTTGCAACAGAAAAAGTCCATACTAACTGGGGGTCGGAAATCAATGGTTGTCGAGTTAAAGCCCATTTCATTTTTAATTTTTGTATGAAAAACGCATTTGTTCAAATATTTTGTGATTTTACAAAAAAAAGTTATAATACGGTTGGCGTGCAAAATACGGTTAAAACTTTCTCATTTTATCAGCATTCCAAAAAAGTAAAATAGTTAAATAATACAAACTGATTGCAACAGAAAAGAGTGGTTGTTGTCAAAAAGGTGCATCAAATCCCATACAAATTTTCAATAAACATTATTTTCATGTTTTTTTAAATTTCATAATTTATCATGTTTTTCGCATAAACAAACATCTCTGACCCTCTAGCACCATGACTAATTTTGATTCACAAGCTCATCCAAAAATTTCGAACTTTGTATGGGATTTTAGGCCCCCTTTTGACAACAATCATTGTTTTTTGTTGCAATTAATTTTGTACATTTTTAACTTTTTTACTTTGTTCGAAAGCTTGATTAAATGAGGCAGGTTCTACCGTATTTTGCATTATTTTGTATTTTGCAACTTTTTGTTAAAAAATCACAAAACATTTTAACAAAATAATTTTTCATACAAAATTAAAAAGTTAAATAGGCTTTAACTCGAAAACCGTTAATTTCCGACCCCAGTTAACATGACTTTTTCTGTTGAAAATTACATGTAGTTTATCCCCTTAAAAGGATTTGCACTACTTAACAGTCACCCTGTATATATACTTTGCCACGGAGGTGGTGAAAACTTTTAGAAACTTCAAAAATTTTTAGAGTTCAGTACCCAAAAGATGTCAGCAGGATCCTATTACTGAGCCTACGCCGTCAGTACGTCCCTCCGACCGTCTGTCCGTCCGTCCGTCCGGCTGTCCTACTTTTGAAGGGCTATATCTTTTGAATCGTAATATAGGTTGAAATTTCAACACAATGCCTATGTGTTATCATATCAATGATCATGGCAGGTTTTTTAACAAGTTGTTTAATGCAAGGAAAGTGTTTTTTATAAGATTTATTAGCTTGTTATGCCAGTTTGCCTCTTAGTTTGGAAAAATCTTGAAAGCTAAATTAAAACCACTTCCCGGTTTCCGAGTGAGCTAAAATTTTGCATACACGTTATGTTTGGAGAACAACGCATGGTTCTCTAAGTGACGTCTTTTTTTAATTCACAATTAGTAAGCCGTTGGCATCGTCTCACCTGATGAAAAAGTAATGTAAAAGTCATTCTAAATCCAATATGGCGGACTCTTAAAGTTGGCGAATTATCTAATAGTTTTTATGGACCATGATATGGATATCAAATGAAATGGTTTGCTGTGAAGAATAAGAAATAATTAAAATTCTTTTCAAATTAAAGATTGTATCTGAAAGTTTTTAGATATTTCGAAAATTATTCGATGTCTTTTATTTATTTATTTCTTCAGGACACAAATAGTCGTATAACAAATATGGTCACATAATTTGAGATTCACAAATAGACTTGAAGGCACCTATATGGTAACAAATTTAATAGAGTTACAAGCAACAAAACGTGACAAGTATGTGTAGAAAATAAATTGAAGTTGAAACCTCAGTTATTTTTTACAAAAAAATATGTATTTTCCAACACTGCGCATACCTGCTTTTTATATATTTTTTTTAATCAGTCTTTTATTTTGTTTTTGCTATGTTGTATAAACGTTAATACATACAAGCGATAAACTTGATGTGATTGTGAATATGATGAAAACTCGAAATAAATCAACAATAAAACCAGTCAAAAGTGAGTAGCACAATTTTTTTTTCTGGGTAAATACACAACACAAATATTACAAGGTGCTACGGAACCGTCTGTGCGCAAGTCCAACTCACACTTGGCCAGTTTTTTACCCTTTTTTATAACTCGCTTTATTGTCTGTTTATTCTGCAAAAAAAAATTGAAACAATTTTATAACTAACTTACCGTTAAGTAAGTAACTTAGCTTAACTGGATGACAAAGCTGTTTGTTTTATTACGTTTTCGTCTATTTTAAAATTTTTATCATGTGTCACTGTTTATTTATACTGTTGACCTAAATTTGTGTATTCATTAAAACTTGTATTAAATAAAATAGCGTCGTCGGTGGCGTAACGGCTAGGGCCGCCGCCTCCTGTCCGGGAGTTCGTGGTTCGAATCCTGCCACGTACCAATGTGATTTCGAATTTAGATTTCATATGTACGTTTATCCGACGCTCTTACGGCACAGTATAATAAATTAATAAAGAGTACTAGCTTACCTACGGTGAAGGAAAACATCGTGAGGAAACCTGCACACGCTTGCGGAGAAACTCGCAGGTTGTGTGTGAAGTCGACTAACCCGCACTGGGCCCGCGTGGTCGACTAAGGCCCGATCGTCCTAATTCAGGGTAGGCTCGAGCCCCTCGGTGGGGACGTATATGAGATGATATGATGAAATAAAACTTGAATCTTAAATGTTTCAAAAGAATATATATTTCCCAAAGACAAAGTTCTGTACTAATTCATTTTAAGCCTTTTTTGGTCACAAAAATTACTATCCTTTTGCTCGTTTAAGTAGGTTTGACTATTTTATGTGATAACCTTATAAGTACGTTTTAAGTTATAATAACGTACGCAGATAGTCATCCAGGAGATCCATAGGCATCCGATCCGTTTTAACGATTTAAGTACGTAGGTACGGCGCAATAATTTAAAATAAATTTCTTGAGATTTTTATATTTTCAGCATTTAGATGGATAGGTATATTTGTGCAGAGTATAACTTAATCTAACTAGCAGTTTACTGACCCAAGACTGATATTGCCCCCTGAGCACGAAATGATTTGATGATAATAAACTTAAAATAATAGAGAACATTTTAGTTATAAAAAAAAGTAAATAACATTTATAACAGCATCGGTGGCGTAATGGCAAGGGCCTCTACCTCCCGTCCGGGAGGTCGTGGTTCGATCCTGCCGCGTACCAATGTGTTTTCGAATTTCGATTTCATATGTACGTTTATCCGACGATCTTATACGGTGAAAGAAAACATCGTGCGTGAGGAAACCTGCACACGCCTGCGAAGAAACTAGAAGGTTGTGTGTGAAGTCGGCCAACTTGCACTGGGCCCGCGCGGTCGACTAAGGCCCAATCGCCCTAATTCAGGGTAGGCTCGAGCCCCTCGGTGCGGACCTTTATGAGCTGATATGATGATGATGATAATAGCATCAAGTGATATTATTAATTCATAGTGGGTCATCTCATCCCCGAGCACTGGGTTGTCTGGTAGAAATCGCCCTCAGCGATAAAACCGCCCAAATTGTACGTCTCTTAGTTAATGAATTTCTGTTGTACTTGTACTTGTTTACTCTGATGTACACTATAGAGTTATTTGAGTTTGAGTCACTCCGAGGCATTCCAAGGTAGTCTTTCCATACTCAAAGACAGTTGTGATATGTTTATTTAGCAAAAAAACACGCAATGTAAAATAATACTTATTTTGTTGCAATGACAGCATAATGAATACTTGCACAATTTTTACTAAAACGGATGGTAATTCACCTTCGTTTTACACGTCCTTAAACAAAGGGTTACGAAAGAGATGAAATATATACTTTGGCACAGATTTTTTAAACACTTTTGAGTAACATTTTTGTTGTAATTGTGTAACGTTATTTTGTTTGTTTGTTACCTTTTCACGCTTTAACGCCTTGACCAATCTTTATGAAATTTGGCAGGTAGCCTGTGTCACGGGGAAGGATATAGGCTACTTTTTATCCCGGGAAAATAGCATAATCTGATGCAGTTCCTGATGGAACTAAAAAAATAATCGATTGCTGTGATTTTTTTCACAGAGATGGTTGGTAGGAAATGACATAATATAATAATCACTCTTAAAGACAGTCATAAAAACGATGTCCACGCGGGCTAAGCCGCGGGAAAAAGCTAGTAATATTATAATTGTGAAACTGTGTTTGTTTGTTTACTTGTTTGTTACCTTTTCACGCTTCAACACCCCGACCAATCTTGATGAAATTTGGTATGCAGGTAGCCTGTGAAGGAAAGGTCACTGAAAAGAGCATAGTCTGATGCAGTTCCTGAGGGAACTGGAAAAAAACTCTTTTTTTGGTTACTTTCTTTAACTTTGCAACGGAACATTCCCTCTCGTTTATCTACCAGATACGCTACAACTACCAGGTTTATGATATCGCGTCCTCACTCACCGACATCTAGGTCATATAGTGAGGACCGCTATTCCTACCAACACCATAAGGTGAAGACAAGGACCATTAACGCATGATTTGTTGTGATTTTTTGCTCATAGATAGTTAAGGTGGTGGGAAATAGCATAATTTACTAACTAGCATATCCTGATATAGTTCCCGAGGGATCTGGGGACAACTCATTTCCACGCTCGCGCACGTCGCCGTCGCAATGGAGCAACGGATTGAAGTGATTTTTTTTTGGAATTGATTGAGGGGATGGGAAGTGACATAGACTGGATCTGGAGAAAACACAGATTCACGCTCGCGAGACGTTCGTCATAAAAACGATGTTCACGCGGGCGAAGCCGCGGGCAAAAACTAGTATTTTTATACTTTTTCATGCCAGCAGCAATATCGTCTGTATAGGTACTTATCAATTTAACATTTAACCCAATTGTGGGTTAATCTAATTATGTATTTTGCTAAAAAAGAGCGAATACTTCTGACACAGCTGTTAACATTGCTTCTTGTATTATGAAACTCTTAATGTAATGTGAATGATGAAATAAACTATTTTAATTTTAATTTAACTTTCATGTGGTTTGCAAAAATTAATTGTTCGAGATAATTAAATCAAAAGTAGCATAATAATCGTAATGGAAACCCATATCGATGTTAACAGACAATCTTTTTTTATTAATTTAAACGATTTAGTATGATACGATTTAATTAAATTAGGCTGTATCGTATAAGTAACAATTCCTAATATTAAAAAGGGGTTCTTCATATCAGCCGAAGGCTGTCCACTGCTGGATAAGGGCCTCCCCAAAGGATATCCACAACGACCGATCCTGCGCTGGCTGCCCGCTTCCAACGGCTTCCGCTTCAGGTCGTCGGTCCACCGAGTGGGAGGCCTACCTCCTCTAAGTTTTTCACCGCTCGAGAACTTTACTACCTCAACGGATATCTGTTCTACGAGCTATGTACCCCGCCCACTGCCACTTAAGTTTAGCGATTCTGAAAGCTATGTCGGTTACTTTGGTTCTCCTAATACAGATCTCCTCCTTTCTGATTCGATCACGCAGCGAAACTCCAAACGCACGCTCCATTGCCCTTTGGGTGACCTTGAGCCTTCGCATGGTCGCTTACTTTGGGTCTGGACCATGTCTCAGTTCCGTATCATCACTGGCAACACACAGTGGTCAGAGACCTCAGCCTTGAGACACTGCGGTATTTAGGACGGACGTGAAGATTTTGCGATTTTGCGAAGGTACCCATTAATGATGAGATAAGGTAAAAACCTTGTCTCATCACTAATTGGTAACAAAAGCAAAAGTCCTTGGACTTATTAGGAGAAGTGAAGTAATACTCCCCCCCTCGTTCTGCTTTTCATATAGTATAATAAATCAAAGGAAGTTTTCTTTACATAGTATAAAAACTGGACAAGTGCGAGATGAACTCGCGTGGGAGTGTGTTCCGTACCACAGATTAGATAATAGCACTACATATCCGTACGTTGATATAAAAATTTCTTATGGTACTTAAATACCATAGACTTCTTATAGATTTTGCTGTAATCTGTAAGTAAAGAACTATTTTTGTATTTTTTTTTTAATTTTAGGACCAGTAGTTTTGGAGATAAGGAATGGTAAACAACTTCAAAACTATTTATAGTGAAATTATATTTTAAAAAATTGAGATTCTCAACAAGCACTTTCATTTGACATATCACACGATATACTTAGTTTGCAAACTTTTTCTAAATTTTCTGATTTACTACCCAAAAACTATTATTTACGTTATACTTCCGTCTTTAGGTCATCGACTTACATAGGTGTACCAAATTTTAACTCAATCCACCCAGTAGTTTTAGAGCAAATTGGCTATGACAAATGGATAGACAGACACGCAGACAGTGATCCTATAATGGTTCCATTTTTCTTCTTAGCTACGGAATCCTAACAAAATAACGATGCAAAAATTACGCACTATGTTAAGTTTTAAAATTGACTTCTAATACAACTGTTGCATCAATTATTTAGTGATGCTCTGTTTTTTCATTAAAATTTACAGCTCCAGTGTAAACCAAGTGACGGAGCAAAAATTTACAGCTCCAGTATAAACCAAGTGACCGAGCAAAAATTTACAGCTCCAGTGTAAACCAAGTGACGGAGCAAAAATTTACAGCTCCAGTGTAAACCAAGTGACCGAGCAAAAATTTACAGCTCTAGTGTAAACCAAGTGACCGAGCAAAAAATTACAGCTCCAGTGTAAACCAAGTGACCGAGCAAAAATTTCATTAAAAATTAGGAGGATAGTCCATCTATTACGTGTAATAATTTTATTCAAAAAAAACCGGACAAGCGCAAGTCGGACTAGCCCACCGAGGGTCCCGTACAAATTTGTAGGTACATATTATAAATCAGTTAGGTACTACATACACCATAATTTTTAGGTACCTACCTATACACATAACAAGGACAAATATTTTATTATATTATGAACCTGTATTAAGTTATTTGGCTTTGGATTGTAGAAAACAATACATTATTAGAATACTGTTCCGAAGCCGCTGGATGAGTGCAGCGCAGGAACGGTCGTTGTGGAAATCCTTGGGGGAGGAACTGTCCAGCAGTGGACGTCTTTCGGCTGGTATGATGGATGATGATGACTGTTCCAAAGGCCCGATAAACCGTCCGGTATTATTAAAGTTTTTTTTTTATTGGCTTACGCTATTTAGGGGGGGGGGGTACAGTTTCTTAAATCTATGTTATGTTATAAAAAACAGAGCTAAACCGATCGCGATGGAATTTGGCACACAGATAGAACATGATCTGGCTGTACCTAATTTCGGTTAACTTACTGGTTTCAATCCAACGGGATACCCAAATTCCACGCGGACAAAATCTTAGCTAAAATTAACCCGAGGTCTAGTTCTTCAAACTTTGAGTAAGGGAATTAGGAAATGAGCACACATGGGCATTCTGATCTCGTAGTAGAGACTTGCGACACGGCCAGAGTGGGCATACGTGCAAGATTCCGGTTTGATATGACCCGGCCCTATTAATGTTTCGACATTCGCTAAGGTAGCCAGCTATCCTATGCATATTCAAGCAGAAAGGAAGGGCAACGATAGGTAGATGCCAATTCCGGTCTTAGCTTGATGCGAGGCAAGTAAAAAGCAATTGAAATCACTTAACGAATACATAGTTGTGATTATAAAGTGTTGAAAAATTTTACAGATTTAAACCGACTCTCGTAGCTCGTAGAACAGGTGGCCGATGGGGCAGTAAAGTTCTCGAGTGGCGAACGTGCACCGGAAAACGTTGCGTAGGCAGGCCTCCCACGCGGTGGACCGACGACCTGGTGAAGATCGCGGGAAGCCGATGGATGTCGTCGTGGAAATCCTTAGGGGAGGCTTGTCCAGCAGTGGACGATTATCGGCTGATATGATGAAACTGACTCACTGTGTTTTAAACATTCAAAATACCTTAACAAAAAAGAATAACATGGATGTTGTCATAGTTAACGAGGGTCTAAATTAAAATGATCAATAATGTCGTAACTATATCATTAAACTGTTAAAGTAGGCAATAGATGATATCATCATATCAGCCCATATACGTCCCCACCGAAGGGCTCGAGCCTACCCTGAATTAGGGCGATCGGGCCTTAGTCGACCACGCGGGCCCAGTGTCGGTTGGTCGACTTCACACCCAATCTTAGAGTTTCTTCGCAGGCGTGTGCAGAATTTATCACGATGTTTTCTTTACCGTAAGAGCGTTGGATAAACGTACATATGAAATCGAAATCCGAAAACACATTTTGCTAAGTGGCAGAATTCGAACCTCGACCTCCCCGACAGGAGGTAGCGGCCCTTGCCATTACGCCACTGACGCGACGCCATTAGATAATAGATGATATAACACTTACCATAGCGGAATTTTTGTAAATTAAAGGTGGAGATCTGACACTCAATGCTGCGGAACTCCAGCTCAACCGTGGTGCGCGGGAGTAGTGACACTACATTGTTATTGCTAAGTCCGACTGCAGCAGGATCGTCGCTCCCCGTCATTGTTGACACTTTCACCGAACCACAGATAATCCGATTCACTTTTTTTTTAACCACAAACGAAAGATCAAAAATTTTGGGAGCGCAAGGAGATTCTATGTCTATGCGTTAGCTTGATATGAGTATACTTCTATTTCTCGTACTCGTAAAGGTCTAATACGAAGGGCTTGGTTGTTTCCTTATCACTGTTATAATATACTAGTGTGTGTGACGAATAGGGAAGCTTCTAGTTTACGTAGACGGTTCAAGTTCGAGTTCAAATCCGTATTGTTGGTCGCCTGGGCAATCTGTAAACAAAAATATGTAATAAGATTAGGTGGTCTAATGCGTAAGCATATAATTACGTATTACCTACCTAATGTGCAGATAATGGCAAAAATAATTAGGTACTGCGTTGTCGACAAACAGTGACGATGGAAACATTGCAACATGATTTGTTTCAAATGACCTGAATTTTAATGAAGATTTTGTGACGACCAGGTAAAAGAAAACTTTCAAATCCACTTAGTAACACGAATTGGTGTCATATTTAACTAAATTACACACTTGCGAGCGTTTAAACCCGGCATGATAGTTTGGAAGGCACATTGGAAGGTCTAACTGAAAAAAAAATCCATCAGTATTATACCTGGTATGTATTTATCTACTACAGTGGGTAGCAAGTACGAGTCAGGCTTTAACACCGACAGTTGTGTACGACCCACAAGTTTTTCTTATCTGTGGTACGACCACACAATACAACTTGTGCTGTGGATTTACAAAAAAAAAGAAAAAAATTGAAAATCAAACTTTGTAGTTCAAAATATGTTCTTCCATACATCGACATATATCACGACGATAATGTAAGTTTGTAATGTTTTTTTTCAGTATGATTAAACTACAAATTAATGAAATTAAGATATTTTTTTCTTTAAATGGGCGTATGCGCAATCAGACGTGTACAGGTTGGAGTGCGGAGTGAGACAGGGGGGGTTGAGCTCACCTCGGCTCTTCAACCTGTACATGAATCAGCTGATCGGTTAGCACAGTACCAACATAGGCTGCTCCATAGACGGGGTATGTATGAACAACATTAGCTACGCCGATGACATGGTGCTGCTGAGTCCATCGATTGGTGCTCTGCGTAAGCTCGTTAGCTTAAGTGAGTCGTATGCGGGGGCCCACGGGCTCAGATATAATGCTAAGAAGAGTGAGTTCATGGTCTTCAAAGCTGGGACCAAATGCTACTCAACTGTACCCACTATCACTCTTTGTGGTTCACCTTTAACTAGAGTGAATCAGTTTAAGTATCTGGGCCACTGGGTCACAGACGACCTGAGTGACACTGTAGACATGGAACGGGAGCGCAGAGCGCTGTCTGTCCGCTGTAACATGTTGGCTCGTAGGTTTGCACGTTGTACTGAGGAAGTCAGGGTGACTTTATTCAATGCTTATTTCCAATCTTTCTATATGTGCTGCCTGTGGACCAACTTTACGCAGCGGGTGTATAGCGCTCTGCGTATCCAGTATAACAATGTGTTGAGGATGCTGTTGGGGAAACCACGTTTCTGTAGCGCCTCGACAATGTTTGCCGAGGCACACACCGACGACTTTTACGCTATCATTAGAAAGCGGAGCGCCTCGCTACTAACGCGCTTGCATGACAGCTTCCAACGACATCCTGTCCACACTGTCTGACCGGTGTCTGTCTCTCCTTTTTTGCAGAGGTGGATGCAGCTGCATGCGAGCGCATCCCCACCTTGTATTATTAAGACTGTTTATTGTGTGTGTGTGTGTCTATAAACTGTTTTGGCAACTTAATTTAATATTAATTTTTAATCAGATTTGGTTTTATATTTAATTTAATTTATTTTTAACTTGATTTATTTTGTTTTACCTAATTTATTTATTTTTTATATTGTTTTATGTAAATGTGTTTTTTGAATTTTGTACCATATGGATTTTTTAGTCTAAAAACAAATGAATTTTGTTTTCATGTGCTCGGTTTCACACCTTGCTTTTTGCCAAATGTAGCAAATATATTTCTGTTAATATAATATATAGGGTTTTGCTTATTTTGGGGAACCGTAAAACTTTTAATGTTTCAAAAGGGTTCCGTTGCAATAAAAGTTTAAGAACCGCTGACCAGTTTGATTTTTTTTTACAGCTCCAAGGGACCATAGACCTAAGTATTTGATAATTGTTTCAAATTGATACCTACCTTCACCTCCTGATAAAAAAGGTCTTGCCAGATAGACAGGCAGACAACGCAGTGATCCTTAAAATGGTTCCTGTTCTAATTTTGACCGAGCCTCAAATATAACCCTAAAAGAAAAAAACTTTCCATACAAATTGTCATCGTAACAACAGAGTTGAATGCTCGAGCGTTCGTTGACCCGGTAGGCAGTAGGTATAATTCTGGGATTAAACGGAGGGACGATCTTGTTTTACGTAGATATACCTGCGATATCGGGCGTAGTACAGACTGGTTCATAATCATCATATCAGCCGAAGGACGTCCACTGCTGGACTTAGGCCTCTGGTTAATAGACTGGTTAACAACCTATAAATCCTACGAGTTTCGTTTTCGTAATTTCTCGGTTTCAATGGTTTATTAAATAATATTCCTGTAGTCTTTACCCGATACTGAGTAACCCATCAAAATTATACTTGTGATTTTTAACAATCTGTCTAAGGATATATACCTGCCTGCAATCTAAAGAGACGGGAATAACTAAAATAACACAAGTGACGGGAGTACAAACAACCTAGAACGCGCTATCAACATTTCTTCGTGAGTAGATCCTTAGCTGCTAGTCATTTTTCATTTGAGTTGAGTTTGACAGACGAATTTTAGTCATCTGTTAAAACCGACATTTTACTTTAGAAGTGTTTAAAATATCATGGCGTGATATCTTAGTTTTTTAGCGTCATTGGTGTCGAACAATTGGTGTGTAACACGATTTAACTTATTTGACAGGACTTAACTAAATTAAGGCATTCTGTCCTTATCTTTTCGATGCAGAAAGAAAAAGACAGAATGCGTAAATTTAATTTAGTCATGTCAAATAATTTTAGTCGTGTCACACCGAATCGACACCATTCATGTACTAATTATGTGATTTTGATAAATATAAATTTAATACGTGATGAAAAACAAAAAAGAGTACTTAAGGTTTTTTTAATTTTAGTTAAAGGGCAATTTAGGAAACAATATCATAACACATTTTCGATGTATTGTCAACTTCCCTATTTTAATTTCACTTTGTATACTCTACAAGGTGAAATATATTTGTTTTGCGAAATAGTACCGTTTGGAAGAGAAAATCGAGAGCCCAAGGATCAATGAAATCGCTGAAGCTTGTTAATCCTAACGATTTAAGATGAGCATTATTTTTTTTATTTTAACAATGGAACATTTTAATAACTAAAATTATTACCGGACGGCGCGTCAGCTGATAAAGTTCTGGAGCATGAGCATATGGACAACAAACTGTGTTATTATCTGCGTACTTGTAACTCGTTGTAGGTTAGACTTCCGAGACGACACAGTATCAACAAATCAACCCTCGAGGTTAGCGTGATAGATAGCGGACTTTAACCGAAATAAACATAAATTAAATATTATGTCTTGACCTATGAAATTGCCGATTGTATAAAAAAGTTTTAAGATGAAAATTAATATTAAAAACAAAAGTTATTATAACAAAATTTATTCTCAAATAATTGAAAACGATAAACACGTTAAAAAATCGACTTCCATCGCAACAACTTAGCACATTTTGGATTATTATTTTTGGTTTTTATTAATTTTCTAATGAAGTATACTACACTGATTTGGATAAAATTTATATGGGACCACACGGGAAGCACTAGTTTTCAAATAAGGTTTGAGGTTACAAACATAAAAAAACATACGTCGAATTGAGAACCTCCTCCTTTTTGGAAGTCTCCTGATTAGACTATTAGAAATTAAATGGTGGTAAACATATGCCTATTGTTTCAGTTACATTTTCTGACAAATAAATGGCTGTGTAATTTATACGTTTCTCCTTTATTATACAGCGTGTAACATAATTAGTGTACGTCCCGTTAGCTAGGGGTTCTACTCCTCATACTAAATAACTTTGGTTCTATGACTTTTTAAAATCAATTTGCTGAAATCACAAAAAAAAAAACATTAAACTCTTCATATAAATCAATCAGCTGATCGATCAATTTTGTGCATTTTTGTATGGATGGTCCAAATTTTTTTGGAGCATTGACTGGGTGTTCCTTGGGGAAAGTTGTTCAGTATGATGAGTGGATTCCCCAGTTTACAGGTCCTACGCCAATTTTGTTACAGCCTGACAAATCTCTGACAAATACCTGTTCATAATACTGTTCAATGTAATCAAATCAGCCGTGTTGAGTTAAAAAAAAAAGCGTAAAATTTTCAATATAAGATAAGATAACATTTATTGGACAAAAATACACAAAGACTACATAAAAGTAACATTATAGGTACAAATAACACAAAGAAAAAGTATAATTGTATCAGATGTTATCAGAAACGGAAACTAATCATTTTAATGATTAAAACGGACTATGGCAAAACAAAAACCAGATAAAAGGTATCAATCTCTGTCAGTACCTAAGTCGTATATTCATAATCCCTAACGTACATAGATAAGATTATGTTTATACTTAGTGAAGAAACCCATAAATTAAAACTGCTTTATATTTATGGTATAAATACTTCAGTGGATTTTGGCCTTATAAGTACATATACTAAAGCTATATAGGTTTAGGTGGTAAGCAAATTTGTGTACTTATTTAAAAACTAGCTGTTGCCCACGACTTTTTCCGCGTGGATAACTGAATATGACAAAGAAAAGTAGGTTGATTTTCATTGCGAAACAGACGCTCACAGGAAACACTTACGGGACTTTTACGGAACGAAGAGAATTTCAATTAAATCAAACAAAAACGAACAACTAACCACAATATTAAATTTCAGCTTGATAGCTGTAACGGTAATTGAGTTAAACATCTGTGACGTAGCAAACGTACAGCAGGACTCTATATCGGTTAATGAAACACATGCATTATGATTTGATGATTCCTATTGGCGAGAAGGTGATTGATGGGTTTAACGTTGTTAGATATATAGTATTAGTATCACTTAAAATAGTAAAAAAAATATAAAAGTTTCAAAAACTAAATACCAACTTAAAAATAATTTAATTCCTACCTACCATTGATTTCGTAATTGTTGGTTAATTTCGTGTATTTATACCTATATAAAAATATTATTTCATACTTTTGAGTTATTTCTTTTATATGTCGGTTTTAAGTTTTTTAAATTGGAAAATTTTAAGATGGAAGCGAACTTACCAAGATTCCCTATCGCAGAGGGGAACTGGCTATCTTATCTTGAACACATGCTGTCAACATTGATGTTTGGCGACGTGACTTAGAGAACATAGTCAGAAAATGCACAGCCACCAACCAAAACGAGACTTACAAAGTTAGACTCCGCCGGGAATCGAATCCGCCACCTCCTGATGTGAAGGTAATGGTTTTTTTCGTTTATCGTTAGTGTACATAGTTTTTTGTCTCTACGATTTTATATGTGTATAATTATTATTATATGTAATATAGACAACGACGTGGATAAAATAAACCACGCCACGATAGCAATATCCGCCATGTTTTGTCATTTGTTTTATCTAATTAATTACAAATTACGTATTGCTAATTATTCTGTCTAATAGGTACTTGGCGAGGAAGAAACAAATGACGGAGGATTCAAAATACAATAGCTAGTTTTATTAATAGTTTTGTAATGATTTGGTAATTTTGATGTAAATGTATTTTTTTTGTAATTCATTCATATCAGCTCATAGACGTCCCCACCGAGGGGCTCGAGCCTACCCTGAATTAGGGCGATCTTGTCATATAATTAACTAACTTTTGTCCGCGGCTTCGCCCGCGTGGATATCGTCTTTATGACTGTAATCTAGCAGTGCGCGAGCTACAAGCGGCTCGCACGCGTGAAGTAAAAATTTGCCAATGTGTTTAATTCAAAATCTACCCACCTACCTACCAAATGTTAATCCAAATCTGTTTAGCCGTTTAGGCGTAAAACAAACAAAAAATCTATACTTTTGCATATATATTATGTGATAAATACTTTCTCGGTCCAGTCGGGGACGAAACGGGTAGGGCCGCTGCCTCATGCCCGGGAGGTCGTGGTTCGAATCCTGCCATGTACCAATGTGTTTTCGAATTTTGATTTCATATGTACGTTTATCCGACGCTCTTACACTGAAGGAAACCATCGTGAGGAAACCTGCACACGCCAGCGAAAAAACCCGAAGGTTGTGGTCCTATTCCAGAACCTAACCTATATGTGTGCCAAGTTTCATCCCGATCCGTCCAGTGGTTGAAGCGTGAAAGAGTAACAAACATCCATACATATATCCATAAGTAACGTACATAAAAACTTTCACATATATAATAATAGATTTAGCCCGCGGCTTCGCCCGCTTGGACATCGTTTTTATAACTGTTTTCGAGGGTGAGTGGTAAGCGAGCCGCAAGCGGCTCGCGAACGCGGTCATCAGTTTTTTCCAGATCCCTCAGGAACCATATTGGGCTAGTCTGATTAGCAGTGTATGTCACTCCTACACCCTCAACCAATTCTATACAAAATATCACTTCAATCCGTGGCTCCGTTGCGACGCCGACGACGTGCGTGGAAATGAGTTTTACCCAGATCCCTCGTGAACTATTTAGGATAAGCTAATTAGTAAATTATGTCTTTTCCCACCCCCTCGATCATCTCTGTGCAAAAAACCACAACAATCCGTTCTTCCGTTGCGATATTAAAGAAATTAACTAAAAAATGAGTATTTTGTCAGTTCCCTCAGGAACTGCATCGCACTATGCTATTTTCACGGGATAAAAAGTAGCCTATGTCCTTCCCAGTAACATAGGCACATTTATTACATTAGTAAGGATTAGTCACCAACCCGCACTGGGCCCGCGTGGTCGACTATGGCCTGATCGCCCTAATTCAGGGTAGGCTCGAGCCCCTCAGTGGGGACGTATATGAGCTGATGTGAAGGATTAGTAGGATTGGTGTTTCCTTTAAAAATAGACGTCACAGATTTGTAATTTCAGATTTATTGGTGTAATATAGTCTGTGAGTAAAACAGGTGTGACATACCGACGGACAGACATACACGGCGGAACAGCAAGTGTTCCTAGTTTATAAGAACGACTTATTGAGCGTCGGTGGCGTAATGGAAAGGGCCGCTACCTCCTGTCCGGGAGGTCGTGGTTCGATCCTGCCACGTACCAACAATGTGTTTTCTAATTTCGATTTCATGTTTTTTCCGACGCTCTTACGGTGAAGAAAAACATCGCGAGGAAACCTGCACACGCAAGCAAAGAAACTCAAAGGTTGTGTGTGAAATAGATCAACCCGTACTGGGTCCGCGAGGTCGACTAAGACCCGATCGCCCTAATTCAGGGCAGGTTCGAGCCCCTCGATGAAGACGTATATGAGCTGATATTTGTTGTTATTAGCTGAAATGTGCTGTTATTTTTCTTGCACTTTTAATCACTTATTGTTTATGTTTTGGTCACTAAAGTAAATAAATAAATAATCTGAGTGGAATCCTGTTCGAGGTCAACTTTGCTGTTGTGGTACTTTGACCTAAGGAATCTTCTAGAAACTAGATCTGATGAATTTAGCTGAACAATAATAATTATAAAATAAGTGAAAAGTCGGTGGCGTCGGTGGCGTAATGGCTAGGGCCGTCGCCTCCTGTTCGGGAGGTCTTTTTTTTATTCACATATGGTAAGCCCTTGGCATCATCTCACCTGATGGTAAGTGACGATGATGCCGAAGATGGAAGCGGGCTTACCAAGATTCCCCAATGCAATGGAGAACTGGCTATCTTATCTTCAAGCCGGAACACATCAATGTTGTTAACACTGATGTTTGGCGGCAAGACTTAGATAAGATTGTGGTAGCTGGCCAGGCGGGCTTAGAAAATGCCTTACCACCAACCAAACCGAGTCTTACAAGTTGACCCCACCGGGAATCAAACCCGCGACCTCCTGTTGCGAAGTGAATAGACTAACCATTACACCACGAAGGTGGTTAAAATCGTGGTTCGAATCCTGCCACGTACCAATGTGATTTCGAATTTAGATTTCATATGTACGTTTATCCGACGCTTTTCGACGTTTATTCACTCTCGTCTTAAAGATTCCTAAAAAAATTGTCCAAATCGGTTAACATTTAAGATGTGAAAATCGTTAACGCCGTTTGTAGGAAAAGTCGCAGCTTAACAATCCTCTTAAGGCCTTAATAATTATCGTTAAGATGAGATATCCATATACAAGGACGCATGCACGATGCACTTCGAGTTCGAACAGGTTTTCGATCGGGGCAGCGGCGCTACGACGCCTAGACCATACCCTGGACACTTCATACAACGGGCCAGAAATGACATTTCAAAACACGAATAACGGCACAAAAAAAATTGCGGCGAAATATTATACGTTAGACAACCAAACTGTAACCAATCTGTTTCAATCTGGGGGACGAAGGTGTAAGGTCGCAATCTAGAGAGCGGCAGGGAGTGTCCATACTTTATGTTAGTACTAATATATATACTTTGCCTAGACTTTATGGGTTGTTTTGCTTCTACGCTGTAGTAGCGTCGCTTAAATGCGATTAGGACATCAAAATGGTATTTATTTTTTTATTTATTTTTATTTACTTAAGGCAATCAACAGCAAACTTATTTAACATTAAGCTTATTAAGGAGAGAAACAGCAAGGCAAATAACAGATTACCCTAGATAAGCCAAACACTGTGCACAAAAAACAGACAGTTAGGTTAGGCAGCACATAAATTTTACGATATTACACATTTATATTATAAGGGGGATATTACACTATCACATTGGTGATAGTGTAATTGGTGTAGAACCCGTTAACTGGGGGTTCTTCTCATCATACCGAACAACTTACCCCAAGGAAACTATAGTCAATTCTCAAAAAATATATATCCTCCGTATACTTAAATGCACAAAATTAGCCGAACAGCTGATCGATTTGTATGAAGAGTAAAATATTTCAGATTAACGATTTCAGCAAAGTCGTAGAACAAAAGTTGTTCAGTATGATGAGTAGAAGCCCCAGTTAACGGGACCTACACCAATTTTTTTACAGCCTGTATATGATCCTAGATCTAGTACATTGCCGCTTTTGTAAAATCATATTTCGCAGTACGCTGTCAAAATGATCATTGGGCTACATCTCATCATATCAGCTCATTAATACGTCCTCACCGAGGGGCTCGAGTCTACCCTGAAATAGGGCGGTCGGGTCTAAGTACACCACGGGGGTCGACTTTACACAACCTTCGAATTTTCGCAGGCGTGTGCAGGTTTCCTCACGATAATTTCCTTCACCGTAAGAGCGTCGGATAAACGTAAATATGAAATCGAAATTCGAAAACACATTGGTACGTGGCAGGATTCGAACCACGACCTCCCGGACAGGACGTAGCGGCCCTTGCCATTACGCCACCGGACATCTAGGATAATGTAATACCCTGCTAAGGCAGACGAATGCTAAGCGTTATACTGATTGTGCGTATAGCTCTAGGGCTTCGTTACTACGAGTATATTGATTTGTAACAGCGTGCGTGTAAGACTGAGGTTACGGCCGCAGCGTGCGATAATGCGCAACCTTCGCCTGTCACTGATAACGTGGAGGAAGCTCAGAGCATTGTGAGCTGTGAGTTCAGGCCTATTTGAAGCGAAAAATAATGAGTAATGTTTTGACTGTACGACTTGAACAACATACGGAAAACCACAACTTTAAAAATTTTCCGTACCTTGTTTTATTTAACCTTGTAACCTTTATAATTTTAAAACATTTCTAATTAAATCATCATTATTTCAACTAAAAGACGTCCACTGCTGGACAAAGGCCTTCCCCAAGATCTTCATCTTTGATTAAAAAACCGGTCAAGTGCGAGTCAGAACCGCACACATAGGGTTCCGTACCATCATACAAGATGGCGCTAGTTTCTTCATGTTTAAAAAAACATGTTTTTTGTATGGAGACACCCCTTATTTTTAAAATTATTCAAGTTTTTAGTATTTGTTGTTATAGCGGCAACAGAAATACATCCCGTAGAAATATGGTCCCGTTTTTACCCTTTGGGTACGGAACCCTAAAAACAATTAAATTTATAAAAAAAACTCTGATTTATCTAAATAAGATTAAGTTATCTAATTTGTTATGTTATCGTAAGAATGAAGTATAACAATAATTATTAAGTTTTTTTAAGGGTATTAAATACTTATGTGTATTTCACTTATTTTGCTGTGCCACTGAACTAATAATATTTCATTTAGTCGTGTCTACATATTATAATGAAAGACATAAGTAGAATTTAATATTTGTGGATCTAGATTTACTTTCCATTCATTAGATATTGAATTCATAAAATTTACACATTTGAAAACTTTTATGCATGTTACAATCCTGCCAATAACATTGCGACCATTGTATTCAAAACAAACTTTTAATCAAATGCTCATTGAACATATCTATAGGAAACTTTCTTCAAGCATTTTTACAAGAAAATAGATTATTACAATTAAGTATTACTTACATTTAATACAGCACCAGCTTTTTCCAATATAATAGGGAACATTCACGTATTCGCAACAAAATGCATTGACATTTCTATTTACCGCGTATTATTAGACGCGGCGTAAAATATAACGCACGGGACGTGACGCGCGCGTTCTCGACAACGCACAGAAAGCGACTGACTGGACTGACTGCCGAGCGAGCGAGCGGCCGATTGCATCGATCGATCGTACTGTTTGAATAGGTGATATGGTACAACTTCGTACCACGTGGTAACTAAACATGAAACTGAAATCTGAAGCATGAATGGAATTGTGATTGGGTAGTATTTAATGGTAAATAAAAAAAAAACTACTTTTTGTAAGAACACACCATCATCATCATCACTGCTGGACAAAGGCTTCCCCCAAGGATTTCTACGACGACCGGTCCTGCGCTGCCCGCATCCATCGGCTTCCCGCGATCTTCAGCAGGTCGTCGGTCCACAACTCCACACTGAGACGTGATCGCTTACTATGGACCCCATAAAAGGCTCAAGGTTACCCTGGTCACCCAAAGGGCAATAGAGCGTGCTATGCTCGGAGTTTCTCTGCGTGATCGAATCAGAAACGAGGAGTTCCGTAGGAGAACCAAAGTAACCGACATAGCTCTCAGAATTGCTAAACTTAAGTGGCAGTGGGCAGAGCACGTAGCTCGTAGAACGGATGGCCGATGGGGCAGTAAAGTTCTCGAGTGGCGTCCGCGCACCGGAAAACGTAGCGTAGGGAGGGCTCCCACGCGGTGGACCGATGACCTGGTGAAGAATCCCAATTCCTATCGAAGTTACTGATTGCACAGCAAAATATTTACCTCAAAATATAATTACTTAAGCAACAATTTAAGTTCATGGCCTACCGCTATTTACCTAAAAGTATAGCGTTTTTTTAGTTTAATTAAATTTTTCGTAAGTCAGATCCGCCACCCAGGACGGGCTCGCTTCTCTATAGTGTAATCAATCAAACCTAAGCGAAAATATTATCGCTCGCTTCGCTCGCTCCAGTCTAGTCCAGTTGAGAGGATACATAATTTGATGTGCAATTCCTATTTTTGTTAAGATTTTCATACATAAATGATGAAAATAAATTGACACTAGATGATTGGTTGTTCGATGTGCAACTAAAAATATTCCATTGTTATTTTCTAACGTCGCGTTGTCGATGGTATTTACATGAACTGATGGGATTGGGATGAAATCTGGATTAAAACAATATTATTTTTATATCTCTTACCGTTTTTTTTATGTTCCTATCTTGACTTTCCTTGCCACCATAGTAAAAATCAATTATTTTTTTTCTTAAAAATGACTCAAATTTAATAAAACTTTGTATGTTACAATTTTTACGGCGTACCATACTACGATGTACATAATTACAGGAAAAATCGAAATACGGTAATTCCTACACAAATTCAGGGTCTTTCTTATTATATCTCAAAAATAGCTGTAACGATTTTAAAAAAAACTGAAAGTCCTACTACACTGGATGGTTCATTATTTCATAAAAAATCATAATCCAGATTATTTGTTTTTTTTTTATCAAGTCAAATTACATATCTCTTTTTTTTATTCTTAATTTATCATCAACTGCATACTGCATACAACTGTACACACGCACTGCTTATAATTAGGTATTATGCAGCCAAACAGTGATGTTACTGGACTTGACAAATCTATTAATAAATCTGAAACTCCGACCCACTCACTGACTCATCAACACAGAGTCAAAACTGCTGAAGCTTAAAACATTTTACTTTACCGATTATGAAAGTTTGTATGGATGGGTATGAATGGGTATGCATGGATGGGACACTTCCCTTTATGTCAATTTCCTTTTTTTTTGCTTTCTGTTTTGTAAGTTCAGCGTGAATACTTTTCAATAAAAATAAAGAAAAAAAAAATGTTTTACTCAATGAAAACAAAAATTGGGAATGTAAAGTTGTATGGAAATTAGTAAACTAAACTAATTGAACTAAACTCTATGAACTAGGTAATACTTACGTATTCCAAACAAACAAAATTAAGATGAAAAACGGCCAAGTGCGTGTCGGCTCACGCTTTGTGCGCAAGAGATGAAATGGGTGCCTTTCATCATAGTTCAACATTCTAAATTTAATTTCAAATATGAGGAAAGTAAACAAAACCAAGGTATGCACAAAATATTTAGTTTTTTTTTATTCACAATTGGTAAGCTCTTGGCATCATCTCAACTGATAATAAGTATATAACCCGCGACCTCCTGGTGTGCAGCGAATGGACTAACTATTACGCCACGGGGGCGGTTATTGTGCACACTAATCTCGCTTATTCGCCTTTTTAGGGTTCCGTGCAACCAAACGGGTGCCAATGGGACCCTATTACTAAGCCTCTGCTGTCTGTCTGTCCGTCTGTCAGCGGGCTGTATTTTTACCGACTTCAAAAAGGGGGAGGTACTAAGTTCGACTGTTTTTTTTTTTTATGTATGTTCACCAATTTTCCGTCAATTGTGGACCGATTTTCAAAATTCTTTTTTCATTCGAAAGAGTATACTCCCGAGGGGGTCCCACTGTCACCAAGTCAGGATCTGATGATGGGATCTCAGGGAAATTGAGGGCAGCCCTTCAATAATAATGAAAAATTTTAATTTTAAAGGCACTAATTACGTGATTCATATGTTTTCTAAAGCTATTAATATACTTGCGTCTGTTAGTCATATTCTCATGTTGATAAGTTGATGTCGGAAGGTACAATTCCTTAACGGTTAGGAGTTGCAGGAAAATTCTTTTGAATGTTATACATAGATAGATAGCATTACCACTAAAAATAAAGAAAATAAAAAAGAGTTTCAAAAAACTTCAAAATGAAATTCACTCAAAAGTGTGAAATAATATTATTATACTTAAATACACAACATTAACCAACAATAACGAAATCAAAGGCGGGTACGAATTAAATTAGGGGTTTAATTTTTTTTTGAGGTCGGTACCAGCACACAGTTACTTACGTAATAAATGGTTTAGATTCAATGGTTTGCTGACACCGACCTTAATAAAATTTTTAAGTCTAATTTAATTCGTACCCACATTTGATTTCGTTATTGTTGGTTATTGTTGTGTATTTAAGTATAATAATATTATTTCACACTTTTGAGTGAATTTCATTTTGAAGTCGGTTTTAAGTTTTTTTACACTTTTTTTTATGAACCGTAATACGTAGATAGTTGAAATTTTCACATAATGTGTATTTTTGATACCCCTATAACAAAAAAAAAAACAAAATAAAAATAAAAAGATGAAAAAACAAGAAAATAGAAAAATCGTTTTTTTATAGGTCTTTAGAAATACAAATTTTCATTTTTTTCTGTTTTAAATTATTGCACCGCCCCTTAAATTATTCTATCGCTATTTCCCTACCCAAAGGTTGCCTGGAAGAAATTGCTACCTAACAATAAGGTCACCTATTGCATAGGCTTTCTTTTATATTGTTATTTATTTTTTTATGCAATAATAAATATTGTATTGTATTGTACATTTGATTTAGCTCTATCGTAAAAACGGTAATACATACAAGCATGAAACTTGGTGTGATTAGTTTTAATACTCAAGTCAAACAACAAATAATAAAAATCGGCGAAGTGTGAGTCGTACTCGCGCAAAGGAGTCCGAACTCAATGACAAAAAAAGCATATTTTAGTCGCTCACGTTGATGTCTTTTGCTTGTAATGTTAATTAGTATCATTATCATTATATTATGTAGTTTTGTGGAGAGGTATGGTGGAACGGAAGCCTCGGAGTGCTAGTCCAACTCGGACTTCGCCTTTTTTTTATTTTTCCTTTAAAATTTTTCAAGCGCCGTAGTGCCAGTTTGTTTTTTAATGTTTTGACGCGGCTCTTCGGCGGTTATAACTATTTCATTTTCTTAAAATTTTCCTTTTGGCAAAAAATCAAATGCTTATCATTTATGCAAAAGTATTCGAATGATAACTATTAGTTTTATAATAATTCAATTTTGTTCATCATCATATCAGACGAAAATCGTCCACTGCTGGACAAAGGCCTCCCCCAAGGATTTCCACGACGACCGGTCCTGCGCTGCCCGCATCCATCGGAAAATCGTAAAAATGCTGTAAATGAGCGAGCGAAGCGAGTGATGTTGGTTTTGGTCAGGGTTGATTGATTTAACAATCAAAGAGCCTCGCCCTCCTCGCAATTTTAGAATTTGTTTGACCATTTGTAATATGACTAATCATACAATATGCCTGCGACAAATTATGTTTCAGGCAAATTGTATGCTTAGTAAATATAAACAGTCAGACAACATGTAAAATGCTGTACGCCGGTTATAAAATGTCCATGCGAATGTATGTTTAATTAGTCATTTTACAATGGATCTTGTTAAGGTTTGTCAGCAGATCCCTGTCCATCCTGATGACATTTGCAAGACTGTCATAACTACACCTTTTGGTCTTTATGAGTTTCCGTACATGACCTTAAGTTTGAGGAACGCTGGTCAAACATTCCAACGATTTATTGACGAGCTCGTTCAGGGATAGGATTTTTGCTTCCGTGCTCCCACCCAGAGCACTTACAAACCTTATTTCATTGACTGGCGCAGTACGGAGTCTTAATTAACAGCTCGAAATGTGTGTTCGGCGCAAAAGAGGCTAATACTCCTTGGACTATTACATATCAGCAGCAGGTACATGTCTTCGACCCGAGCGCCTTGACGCCCTCAAAAACTACGCTCTTCCTAAGGCAATCCAAAGTCTTCGCAGGTTCCTAGGTATGGTTTATTTCTACATGTGTTATACCAAGGGCTGCAGAAATGCAACCACCTTTAATAGACGCTCTTGCTTCCTGCAAATTAAAAGGTACTAAACCATTTCCATGGACACCTGAACTAAGAGATTGCTTCAAATCTTGCAAGGAAGGTCTGCCAACGCCACTTCACTTTCTTATTCCTTAGTTGAGTTTCCACTGAGTCTCCTCACTGACGCATTCATAACTCATGTATGCTCATGCTTACAGCAAAACATCAACGGTTTCTGGCAACCCATTGCGTTCTATAGCAAAAGCTAAGTCCGCAACAGAGTCAATGGCCTGCATACTATAGAGAACTTCTGGCTGTATATGAAATGGTGCAACATTTTGGGCACAGTTTGGAGGTCCAACACGCCAACACGCCACGATCTTTACTAACCACAAGCCACAAGCGAGGGAGAAACTTCCTCCAGCCCAGTTAAACCAACTAGCTTTCATCACTCAGTTTACCACTGATATACAATACAATACGTGAAAGTTGCTGAAAATATATCTCTCTTGAGGAAGATTTTGCAGCCCTTATCAAATTAAAAAACTTGACGATGAGTTACGACAAATGCACAATAGATAATCTGTAAAGTTTAAACACATACCCATCCACGGAACGAATATAACTCTTAATTGTAATACTTCCAACGGCAAGCCAAGATCTTACCTTACATCTCTATTCCGTAGATCCGTATTCGAGAAAATCCGTAACCTCAGCCATCCTGAAACACAAGCTACCGCGCCAAACATGTAGAAATACTGTCGTGCCTGAACACGATCCTGTTTGCCACGCCAACGAAGCAAAATAACTAGACATAGCACATCACCTAGCGCGTCGGTCGAAAGAATCCAAGGCATATAACTAGTGAGAGCAGTACTTCACTACTACTAGCGCAATCTAGTGGTGTTTTAGTAAACATCTTTTTTTAAAATAAAAATTTAGTGCGTTTGGCTGCACCTTATTACCTGATGGTAAGTGCCAATGCAGCCGGGAATGTAACACGCAAGCTCATCATCATCATCATCATCATATCAGCCACAAATCGTCCACTGCTGGACAAAGGCCTCCCCCAAGGATTTCCACGACGACCGGTCCTGCGCTGCCCGCATCCATCTGCTTCCCGCGACCTTCACCAGATCATCGGTCACCTTCGCAAGCTCAAATAGTGCCTATTCACTCTCGTCTTGAAGATTCCTATATTATACGAATCGGGGAATACAGACGCCGGCAGGCAATTACACTTCTTGCCCGTTCGCATAATGAACCCAGAAGCAAAACGCTTCGTGCGTGAAGGTGGAACATCAACGACAAAAGGGTGGAATCGCCCTCCGCGCTTGGTCTTTCAATGATGAAATGAAGAGGGGGAATGAGGTCGTGAAGCTCCAGGACACACTTTCCGAAATGAATCCTGTAGAACACGATAGAATATTTTCTCTTATGACTATAGAGGTATTTTCCGTAGATGAACGTATTATATTGAGTTTACCACTTTTTTTAAATTGATAGAATTCTAATAGGTTTTCCTGTAATCTAAAAGCAATGATCTATATTTTGTCTTTTTTTCAAAATTTTAGGCTCAGTAGTTTCGGAGAATAGGGGGGGATGGTCAATTTTCTTCTTCTTTCATGAATAAAATCAAAACTATGTATAATACAATATAAACAAAAATATATTTAAGATCCTGATAACGAGCCATTTCACATGATATGACACAATAAGGTTTACAATTTTTTTTTTAATTTCCTAATTTGTCCCCCGAAAATAACCCTTATTTAATAAAAATATTTATTTACTTTGCACATCTGTGTTTGGTTCTTAGGATCACACCATCCTACCAAATTTTACCTGATTAGGTCCAGTAGATTCGGAGCAAATTGGCTTGGACAGACGGACGGACAGACAGACACACGCACGCACGAGTGATCCTATAAGGTCTTGGTGAGCAGTTGGGTTGATCAAGTGTTAGTGCTAATTAGGCAGATAAGTTCATTACAATAAATTTCGCATCTGTATATTTATTCTTCATAAACGTCACGCGATAGTCCCGCCCCCGCGCACTCCTCGCGACCCCCGAGCATAGCAAGATATTTGTTTTGACTAGCTGTTCTATACGTAGTAGCAGTAACTCAATGAAATCATCATCATCATATCAGCCGAAGGACGTCCACTGCTGGACATAGGCCTCCCCCAAGGATCTCCACGACGACCGGTTCTGCGCTGCCCGCATCCAGCGGCTTCCCGCGACCTTCACTAGGTCATCGGTCCATCGAGTGCGAGGCCTGCCTACACTACGCTTTCCGGTGCGTGGTCGCCACTCGAGAACTTTACTGCCCCAACGGCCATCTGTTTTACGAGTAATGTGCCCCGCCCACTGCCACTTAAGTTTAGCAATTCTGAGAGCTATGTCGGTTGCTTTGGTTCTCCTACGGATCTCCTTGTTTCTGATTCAATGACGCAGAGAAACTCCGAGCATGCTCAATGAAATAAAATTAGAATTTGTAAAAGGTGGCAAAAGGCTGACAATCGACTAGATGGTTGCTTGGAAAAAAACAAAAACGTGCCTTTTTCTACTTACGAATTTATTTATCATATTTAAACTTTGCTCTATGGTTTCCCATGTCTTTCTGAGCATCATGACTCACGGGTCACGCGTGACACTCGTGTCGTGTGGGGTCACAGGTCTAGTCGTGACGCGAAGAACGTCGCTATTGTCGTACATCCGCAAGGTGAAAAGGTTACGTTTGAAATACTTTGCGAAAAACCTTAAAACTTCTACGTACAGGCTTTTATTTGATAATTGAAAACGCTGAACACGTTAAAAAACCGACTTCCATCGCAACAACTTTGCAGTACATTTTTGCATTATTATTTTTGGTTTTGTTAATTTTCTAATAAAGTACTATACCGATTTTGATAAAATTTATATGGGACCACACGGAAAGCACTAGCTTTCAAATAAAAAAGAATAATCAATTTCGGTTCACCCAGTCAAAAGTTCAGGTAACACACATAAAAAAAAACATAGAGTCGAATTGAGAACCTCCTCCTTTTTGGAAGTCGGTTGAAAATAGTTTTTTATGTTAAAAAAGCCAAATGCTCAGTTTGTCAAAAATCACACCCTGGACACTATATACAACGGGCCAGAAATGACATTTCAAAAAAGGAATGACGGAACAAACAAAATGGCGACAAAATCCTATACGTTCGACAACCAAACTGTAACCAATCTGTATCAATCTGGGCACGAGGGGGTGAGGACGCAATCTAGGGAGCGGCAGGGAGTGTCCATACTGTATGTTAGTACTAATATATATACTTTGGTTAAACTGCCAGAAGAGAGAGACCGCAGACATAGGGTTCCGTACCATCATACTAGATGGCGCTAGTTTCTTCAGTTCCGTATTATCACACTAGACGGCGCTAGTTTCTTCACGTTAAAAAAAGTACGTTTTTTTTGTATGGAGCTTACTTTTACTGATTTTTAGTATTTGTTATTAAAGCGGCAACTTTTGTAAGAGTTTTGTAAACATTAAGCAATCCTACTAATTTTATAAATGTGAAAGTTTGTACGTATGGATGTATGTATGGATGTTTGTTACTCTTTCACGCTTCAACCACCGGACGGATCGGGATGAAACTTGACAAAAATAAAGGTTAGGTCCTGGAATAGGACATGGGCTACTTTTTACCCCGGGAAAAGTCTTACTCCCACGGGAAAATCGACAACAACGCGGGCGACGGCTAGTGTACATTAAAGCCAGTATAAAAGGGCGTCTTTGCGCCACAAATAAATATGGTTTAGATTAAACAACAGAACATAAAAAAAACCTGGATGCTACACTAGTATGTCCTAGTTTGTCCTATCTACCTTATGGATCCGTATGTCACTTCCTTAGGCCTTTCAGTAGATCCAACACCAGGTAGGCTCGCTAACGTGAAACAAAGTAGCCTATGTGTTAATTCAGGTCCTAATCTGTCTTTCTACCAAATTTCAGCCAGATCCGTTCAGTAGTTTCTGCGTGAAAGAGTAACAAACATACATCCATACATTCTTACAAACTTTCGCGTTTATAACATTATAGTAGGATATAAAGTAAATCGTGTGTGAAGCACAACAAAAAATAAAAGTTAAAAAAACTAATACCCGACTACGGAAATGTACAAAAACAAGAGTTTCGAATCTGAAATCATATCATCATTACAGCTCATATACGTCCCCACCGAGGGGCTCGAGCCTACCCTGAATCAGGGCGATTAGGCCTTAGTCGACCACGCGGGCCCAGTGCGGGTTGGTCGACTTCACACACAACCTTCGAGTTTCTTCGCAGGCGTGTGCAGGTTTCCTCACGATGTTTTTCCTTCACCGTTAAAGCAATCGGTAAGTATGTACGTAAGTTTTTTGAAAAACTCATTGGTACATTGGCCATCCAGATTTGAACCCGGTACCTCTGGTTAGATGGACCGAGTCGTTACCGGTTGAGCCACCGACGCTTCTGAAATCATATACTTAACTTTTATTTTGCCTTCATCTGGGGTAACAGCCGCTCGTAGTCATGTAGTAATATTTTATCACATCAGCTCCTATATAGTATTCTTTGGTACAGCGTCAACTGACCTTGCTTGATTGTAGCGCGCGTACATTGAGCCGTCTTATAATAGCGCTTGTGAGGCCATTTGCTGAGAAACTAAAAACATTGGCGTTATAATAAATATTTATTTAGAATGTGCTTGTCGAGACCTTTCTTTTGATACCAAACACAATATGAATATCAAAAAAGTAAGTGTGTGGTTTTATGAAACCACGGTAAAAGTGAAACTTTACAGAGAACGAAACGATCATGGCTGCTCTCGCTACGGTACAGAGGACGTTACGATCATACCGTCAGACGAAAGCGACCGTCACGCGACATGCAACACAGAGATGAAAAAATTTGAGACGATGTAATAAAAGTTTCACTTTAAAAAATATATTTTTGTGTTTTGCAAAATCCGCCGTGTTATTTTTTGAAATATTATAATATATCCTATGACACGCGGAGTGATGGTACGAGTCCAAAGACTTTACTTTTGTCAAGATCGGTTAAGCGGTTTAGGAAATACAAGGGAACAGATGAACATACATATAAACATACAACAGTAGACACAAATATTTTCAAAAACATTTCATAGTCGGGTAAAAAATATAACATTTCAACCTAAACGAATAGCAATTTTCAACAATCTTCCTTCAATGTTTCTTTCCAACCCCCCAAAATCCTTCACCCCCAAAAAACTAATCTCAAACAAAATCAAATTTATATTTTTTAGGGTTCCGTAGCCAAATGGCAAAAAACGGAACACTTATGGATTCGTCATGTCTGTCTGTCCGTCCGTATGTCACAGCCACTTTTTTCCGAAACTATAAGAACTATACTGTTGAAACTTGGTAAGTAGATGTATTCTGTGAACCGCATTAAGATTTTCAAACAAAAATAGAAAAAAAAACTATTTTTGGGGGTTCCCCATACTTAAAGCTGAAACTCAAACATTTTTTTTCATCAAACCCATACGTGTGGATGGATAGGTCTTCAAAAATGATATTGAGGTTATCTAATATCATTTTTTTTAAACTGAATAGTTCGCGCGAGAGACACTTCCAAAGTAGTAAAATGTGTCCCCCCCTGTAACTTCTAAAATAGGAGAATAATAAAACTATTAAAATTTATGATGTATATTAACATGCAAACTCCCACCGAAAATTAGTTTAAACGAGATCTAGTAAGTAGTTTTTTTTAATACGTCATTTATTATAGATAATGGTGCGGAACCCTTCGTGCGCGAGCCCGACTCGCACTTGGCCGGTTACATTACATAATTCACTAATTAGCATACCCTGACATAGTTCCGGACGGATCTGGGGGAATACGTCTTTAAAATTACCTCCATAGGGATGCAATCCAAAAAAACGAATGATAAGAAAATCGGGGGATACAGTTTAGTGTTGTAGCTACATATCTATTATCTCCATCCAAATTTCGTTTACACCACTTGATAGCTAAGGAATCAAAGAATTTATTACGCTAAGTAAGGACTGTAACACATCGCGCGCGGGGGAGGGGGCAGCCCCGCCATTTTGAAGGTCATTTTGCTGCGTATCGAGATTTCCATTTAGTATAACTTTCGACTCGGTGAAGCTACGACGTTCATTCAAGTTTCAATCGTCAGCTCTCGTCAAAATCTATCGATTACATATAAAACATTAGTGTAAAATTGTAACTGTGATTATAATAAGGTGTTTAAATAAAAAAATAATATCAAAAATATATAATGTCGGCCTATACGCGTCGAAAAGCCAAATCGAAATACAAAGATCGTATACGGTTGGAAAGGGCATCTCAACAGCAATCGAATGGTACCAATAAAACACCATATGATCGAGTCAAGCAGTGCCGGCAACGTAAAGTAATGAATGCGGCCGAGCGGATCAACGACGGTGCCAGTACATCTGCAGCTGGGACGGTTGAAATTACGCAGATAATAATCTTAATAATAATAATATTTTATATAGAAACTACATATTACCCGTTACGAGACGTATTCACGTTAAAACCAACGGCCGTGTGCCCCGACACAGCCCCACCCGTTTTTTTGTATAGAATTTTTTGACGGGTGATGGGAAGTGACATGGACTGCCAATCAGAATAACCCGATATATTTCCTGTGGGACCTGGAGAAAACTTATGTCCACACACTCACTCTCAAAGAAAGTCATAAAAACGATGTCCACGCGGGCGAAGTCGCGGGCAAAAGCTAGTATATTATATTTCAACAACAAAAAATGTCTACATCATCCAAGAGAACATATTACTGTTGTGTTTTCAGATGCCTCAATAACAGTTCTTCATATCCATAGCAAAACCAACGTATATACGAGTATAAATATAGTTCATCATTTCAGCTCATATACATCCCCGTCGAGGAGCTAGGGCCTTAGTCGACCACGCGGGCCCAGTGCGGGTTGGTCGACTTCGCACACAACCTTCGAGTTTCTTCGCTAACGTGTGTTTCCTCATGATGTTTTCCTTCACCGTAAGAGCGTCGGATAAACGTACATATGAAATCAAAATTACATTGGTACATGGCCCGTGGCAAGATTCTAACCACGACCTCCCGGACAGAAGGTAGCGGCCCTTGCCATTACGCCACCGACACCATTTATGTAGTGATGTGGTAAGGGCATTCCATTATGTAACTATTGTCCAAGTATACATATATATATAACCGCCTCCGTAGCTCAGAGGCAAAGTTCACTCGCGTTACACAGGAGGTCGCGGGTTCGATTCCCGGCGGGGTCAATTGTAAGACTTGGTTTGGTTGGTGGAAGGGCATTTTCTAAGCCCGCCTGGCTAGCTACCACCATCTTATCTAAGTCTTGCCGCCAAATATCAATGTTGGTGTGGTCCGGCATGAAGATAAGATAGCCAGTTCCCTATTGCGTTGGGGAATCTTGGTAAGCCCGCTTCCATCTTCGGCAACATCGTCACTTAGGTACCAATAGGTGAGATGTTGTCAAGGGTTTACCAATTGTCAATAATAAAAAAAATATACGAGTATGTATGTACTAACATACAGTATGGACACTCCCTGCCGCTCTCTAGATTCCGACCTCACCTTTTCGTCACCTAGATTGAAACAGATTTGTTACAGGTTGGTTGTCGAATTGTCGATCGTATAGGATTTCGCCGTCATTTTGTTTGTTCCGTCATTCGTTTTTAGAAATGTCATTTTTCCCCCTTGTATGAAGTGTCCAGGATGTGCTATTGTAGTAGAATTTGTTATATATAGTTTTCTCGCTAGCCTTTTAGTAACAATGTTGACCTTGCTATCCGAATCTAGAACGACTCTTGCCGAGTGCCAGTTACTCGATAAGACTTTTATTACAGCTGTGGATAGGGTTGCCAGGTCCTAAAACTAAAAAGCCGGACATACCTGCCAGTTTAGCCGGACTTTTGGGTAAAAAAAGCCTGACTGTATTATTAAAGCCCGCTTAAGACACGCCTAAATCAATCAGTCATATTTACTGGCCTTTAGCGAGGTCCTAATCAGACTAAGAAACGCCGCCATAGTCTAATAATACGTCAGCGCTCACCGAATGTCCAGGTCACTGGTAAAATCATTAAACCTAAAAAGCCGGATAGGCCGGACACCATATAATTTGGCCGGACACGCATCCAAAAAGCCTAACCCTGTCCGGCTTTATCCGGACGCCTGGCAACGCTAGCTGTGGATAATGTCCGATTAGCGTTTGCACTAGACACATAAACAGCACTGGGTGTAGTAAGTATGTTTTGATGATGTAGGTTGTATGCATTTGTTGATTATTAGCTTTGTCAAGATGTCCTTTCTTATGAATGTAGGGGAATTGTGCTCAAGAGGACATAGTTTTTGTTTTAAGCCAAATATTTTAAAAAATAACGGTAATATAAAATAAATTGAGGGTTATTCATTATAAACTTTTATTCACAAAACCTCGTCGGCGTAACGGATAGGGCCGCTACCTCTTGTCCGGGAGGTCGTGGTTGGAGTCTTGCCACGTACCAATGTGTTTTCGGATTTCGATTTCATAATTTACGTTAATCCAACGCTCTTACGGTGAAGGAGAAACATCGTGAGGAAACCCGCACACGCCTGCGAAGAAACTCGAAGGTTGTGTGTTAAGTTGACCAACCCGCACTGGGCCTGCCTGGTCGACTGAGGCCCGATCGCCCTAATTTAGGGTAGGCCCTAGCTCCTCGGCGAGGACGTTTATGAGCTGATATGACGAGTTACATAATTCAAGGTATATCATAATCAGATAAGCAAAAACTACTATGTTTAAACACAAATATTGCAAATCTCATATTCTTGTTGATGGATGGAATTCCCTTACCACTAAAGCCCGATCGCCCTAATTCAGGGTAGGCTCGAGCCCCTCAGTATATGAGATGATTTGGTGATTCACAAAGCACAGAATATCCCGACATTACACAAAAATAAACAATTGATCATTCTTTTATTTTATTTTTATTATGTTTTTTATGACTAACTCGGTGGCTCAGTGGTTAGTGCTCTTGACTGCTGATCGGAGAGTTGTGGGTTCGATCCCCACCGAGGGCAAACATTTGTGTGATGAGAAGATTTGTTTGCCCTGTGTCTGGGTGTAAATTTCTATATATGTATGTATTTAAGCGTATATAAATATGTACGAGTATATCAGTCTCTGGTTCCCATAACACAGGGGATCCTACTTTGGGGCCAGATGACCATGTGCGATTTGTCCCAGAATATTTATTTATTTTATTGAATAGGAGAAAAACCAACATGTTTATGTGTGTAAGATGAGACACGTCAGTCTACGTTGACATATCTAATTATCGGTGCACAATTCATATTTGAACGCCTTAATTCTTAGTGCATTGCTTGCACACAGAGTGTGGCGCCATCACTTACATATAATTGGCAACTAAACCTATACTTTTCTGGCTTTGATTTGTCATTGTTATATTATGCTGATGCTTGTTATCTTATCTTACCCTACGAGGTAAAAAATATTTGCTCCTATTGAGACTCAAAAATTAAGAGGTTTCTTTTACTATTGAACAATATTTATAATCTGTATTGACTTCAGTTTATATCAAAGTAGTCAAACACAACAAAATACTTAGCAGATACATATACTTATACATTGGCAAAAACACTTTTAACAAAAATAATATTTTCGAGTGATAAAATCAAAAGCAATTCTCACCACATCCAAAAAACACAAGCGGTCGGGCGGTCACGAAAGCTTTCAGTTGTCACGCCATCTGTGAGCCGATGTGTGAACGTCGTTTAGGGGTTGTGCGCGTATATTTGAAGGGATATAAGCACTATGTCACCTCACCTAAGTATGTCATCTTGAGTACAATTCCCCTATTAAGTAGCAGATGTATTTTTGTTACGTCACGCCACTGTCCTGAGGGATGCATGAATGTTCTGATATTGGTGGACAAATGAGAAAATAAAAGAAAGTTTTTCCAAATCCACAATATTGTTGTGTAAAAGGGCTCATATCATATTGAGGATTTCATATTTATGAAATAAAAAGTAAAAACATAAAGCAAGTAGTAATTTATAGGAGAATTCTGAGTAAACTTAAATATTTAGTTCATGATTTTAAAATACTTTTGAATAAAAACAAAACTGTTGTACGCTATTTTTGAAGTAAAACTTCTTTACGCACGCTTGACTTGGGGAGTAAGCTGGTGGATGCGTGACGAGAGCGTTACGGTAGTGTGTGCGGGTGAGGCGAACGGAAGTTGAGAGGGATATATAAATTAGTAAATATAGAAATAGAGATACTATTTATTTTTGTTTACCAACACAATCGGTTGGCAAGGCAACAATATCGGTTGTCAAAACAAACATATAAGATAAAAAAAGATTTGATCATATTCAGAGAATAATAAAACTCTTTTCTTAAACTGCCTATACCTCCATATGACAAAAAAAGATTTGATTATTTTCTGAAGACTAAGTATTTACTTTCATACATATAGATGGAGCTAAAGAAGTTTTACTTCAGTCGTGTGGTCTAAAGCACAGTACTCGTACTTTTTTAATTATCTTTGGTACTATGCGGCAATTTTTTTTTCTTATCTGTGATACTATGACTATAACAATTTAATAACAAATTATGTAATCCAATGTCATGTATTTTATAGGACGCTTCGTAATAATAGTGATGTGACCTTTTTAATTGTACGTTAACAAGAACTACTGAAATTAGTGTTACTTCCTGTCAAAAAATAATTAATGACATTAGTCTGAATGGCCACTGTTACTGGTTACATCCCATTTCGTTCTCAAAGCTGGAACAGTTGCCACGAATGAAATTTTAGTCGTGATCGTTTGTGTCGGAAATAGTGTTAAAATTAATTTTACTGAAATGAAGTGGCTTTTGTTTGCAATTTTAATTCGTTGCTGCGTTTGTGAAATAGGTAAAGAAAAAGGTATTTTTGTTGTAAGTCTGTTGTTTTATCGTACGGCATAATATTAGGTAGGTACCTATGGCATGAGATTGTTATACCTTGCATAACATCATCCAAGGTCAAGCGTAAGGCATTTCAGTTTTACACATTATTGAAAAATCGCTTTCCCGCGTAATGACTGCATCAATTATTTTTTTTTAATTCACAATTGGTAAGCCTTTGACATCATCTCACCTGATAGTAAGAGACGATGATGCGGGCTTACCAAGATACCCCAACGCAATGGGGACCTGTCTATCTAATCTTCAAGCCGGTACACGTCAATGTTGTTGGCATTAATGTTTGGCGGCAAGACTTAGATAAGATAGTGGTAGCTAGCCAGGCGGGCTTAGAAAATGCGCTTCCACCAACCAAACCGAGTCATACAAAGTTAGACTCCACCGGGAATCGAACCCGCGACCTCTTGGTGTGAAGCCAATGGATTATACTATTATGCCACGGAGGTGGTTAATTAAGAAAGATTAAACATTAAAGTTAAATTATGAAAGATTTATAACTAAATTAACCGTTTACTAAAATTTTAAAAAAACCTTACTCGCTTCTTTTTTTATTAAGTCCTCAATAGGCTATTGTACCGTACAAAAAAAAAACACTATTCAATAAATGGCATTTCTTCTAGAATAGCAAAAACACTTGCTCATTTGAAATATTAAACTATTTTCTATTTTATAATAAAAACAGCAAAATTAGTTCAATAAAGACTGTGGCACTTATGTATGTTATGACGTCACTATGTCAGTAACGCGTAGTAAATAGTTTTTATTCTTTAGTAACGCGAATAATTACAGAACAAACTTTCGTTTTTGACAGTTAATAAAAGTTACTCAAATGAATAGTAGTAAGATACCGTATTTTAAATTAAAAAAAATCATAAAATGACTACGTAAATGACGTTGAAAAAACTATGACGTCACTAATAAGTATTTTAAACATTTCCAGAACAAAATTTAGTTTTTGACAGATGATTAAAAGTAACTCGAATAAATAGCAGTCATTATTCCTGTTTTGACCGTCTTTAGATCTATAAAGACAATACATAGAATCAAAAAAATTGAAAACTTAAATGCTTTTAGGTATAAGCTTTCATTATTGCATTGTCACGCGATTTACAAAATTTTAGGTTTTGTAATTTGGAATTTTCAGCTCAATTTCAATTTCAGCTCTATCGGAATCGGAAATCGGAAACCGGGAAGCCGGGACAGCTGAAACTAAATAAAACCTTGTACTAAAGAGCATTCGTCACATCTTATTGGTTTCAGCGTACGGAGGAAAGAACAAAGAAAAAGTGACATTAGAAGTGGACCCTGTGAACTACGGCCAAAATAAATATTTTGTGAGGATAGGGGAGTCTAAGAAAATAAGTTGCAAGGGGCCTAAAAATCAAAAGGTGAGTAAATACTCTGATTACATTATTGCCCTGTTGAAAAGTGCTTCCCATACAAACTAAAAATTAAAATTAAAATGGCCTGACCAAACATACAGGTAAGCTAAACACAAAAATTCAATTAAATTCAATATATTTATTCAAAATAGGTGCAAATTAGAATCTTTCGTGATAGTCATAAAATATTAATAACAATGTCATTTGTGAAGAATCAAGAAATAAACAAATATTAGATATTAACGTCAAAATTAAATACTTGATATTAATCAAATTATGTCATTAGAACATGAAAACAATATGACACGAAAAGTTATACACAGAAATAATTGAATGCATTTAACTCGAGTAGGTCAGTTTTTACGGACAGCACCCGGTCACGAGTATAACGCGAGAGTCAGCCATCGCTCCCATCAACCATACTAGAGGGAAAGGATCGACCCTGCTATTTTTTACTTTTTGAAATAGTTAGGTAAACATTAGCAAATTTTAAATAAACATCATACATTTGGTCGATTTTTTCCAAAAACCTAAAAACGATATACTTACATATGCATGCAAAGTTTCAGCTCAATCGGAAACCGGGAAGTGGGTCAAATTTAACCAACCACATTTCATTACAGACAGGTGGACAGGTGAAACTAAAAATTTCGAAAACCTGAAAACTTTTAGGTACAAGCTTTCAACGATATACACATGCATGCAAAATTTCAGTTCAATTGGAAACTGGGAAGTGGGTCAAATTTAACTTGCAAGATTTTGTTGCAGGCAGGCACCGGGACAGGTGAAACTAAAAAATAAAAGCTTGTAAGAACATTCTTTTCAGAAAAAGTAGTCAATACAATCTTTACAACTTTGTGTCTTACTTTGAAGACATTTTTGTTTTAAAGAAACTTGAATTTTTAGTTTGTATGAGAAACGAGTTTTGATTGTTGAAGTAGGCATTGATTGAACTTAACGCTGCATAGAAGATCACTCAATCCGAACAGGTTGATACGTGTTTCAATAATATCGAACGTAAGTCTATTCATTTTAAGTTCAAATCAATGCGGGCTTCAACGCGGCTTTTATTTCAACGTAAAACGTCCAAATCTCGATTTTTACATGTTTTTATTACTTTTCATCACTCTCAAATACGTAAAAATAATGTGTTCTACTAAAATGAAAGGTCTCAAAGTCGCCGATTTTTGTGTGTTGGTTTCATTCAATATTAACTACTTATTTGTTTTCGAGAAATTTTGCAATTAATGCCAAAAATAGGGTCTACAGTATATTTTTTTTTACATAATATTTTTTAAATTGCATTCAATTAAATCGATTGTTTAATACTTTATGTAAATTATATTTTTTTTTCCATGGTGATAGCTTTACACAGTCTTTTAATAATTTGAATTGAATATTGTCATTTGACCCATCTTAATGCCTTAAGTACTGGTATTCGTACCGTCATCTCGCTCGATCGCGTATTTCAAACTCACGAACAAACTCGATTCCAAGATGAATTATCGAAATTGGGTAAGCAACCCTATTATTGCTACTTCCCCTTTTATATAAACACTTTCACAAAACTTAAATAATGGGTTTAGGACTAGTTTGGGATACTCGCGTCAAAATTTTATAGCTTCCTCTCGTCATCCATCAATCACTTGCCTAACTTAGGATTTAAAAGAGGTTATTAATTCTGTGGTACGAGTAGAAGAACGGTGAAGGAAAACATCGTGAGGAAACCTGCACAACACACCTGCGAAGAAACTCGAACGTTGTGTGTGAAGTCGACCAACCCGCACTGGGCCCGCGTGGTCGACTAAGGCCCGATCGCCCTAATTCAGGGTAGGCTCGAGCCCCTCGGTGGGGACGTATATGAGCTGACATGATGATAATGATGATGATGACGAGTAGTTAGTAGTCTGAGTTAGTATTAGTAGTTTTCGGACTTTCGAGTTATCACTCTGCTTCATTGTAACGAAGGACCTAGATGATGATTGTGACATTGAACGTAAGCGCAGGGCGTTGGCGGTTAGAAGCAGTATCATTATAATCACATCATCAAAATTGCGAGCCAGCATACTTCTTCCCGATCGCCCTAATTCAGGGTAGGCTCGAGCCCCTCTGTGGGGACGTATATGAGCTGTTATGATAATAGATATATAAATAGTTAGTGTCCAGTCTTTTGTTTACTTATACAGTGTGTAACATAATTTGTGTAGGTCCCGTTAACTGAGGCTTCTACTAACAACTCTCCCCAAGAAACACATAGTTAATTCTCAATAAAAAAAATTTGGACCCTCTATAGTAAAATGCACAAAATTAGAAAAGTCATAGAACAAAAGTTGTTCAGTATGATGAGTAGAAGCCCCAGTTAACGGGACCTACACCAATTTTGTTACACCCGGTATACTTACGTGATAGTGATATTGGAGCACTACTTAATAGCAAGAAAGGCTCACTGTCGCTGCTTCTAAATTCTTGTAAAGGTACTTGGTGGATTAAGGCGAGGTACTGATTTGAACAGTTTTCTCTGTCTTTTTCTTTACGTGTAAGGAGTTAAGAAAATAACACACTGTTTCATTTTTTCAATGGTTTTTCGTTTCAATCAAAAACTACAATGAAATTATAAAAAAATAATAACATTACTCGTTTTGCATTATGATGATGATAGCAAATATTGTTGTTTATTTTTTTTAATTAATACTTCAAAATATTAGTCAAAACTAAAGTTGAAAGTAACGGTGTAGACTTATCTTTGGGTTTTTTGTATATCGAGTCAAAACTGCTCAATCGTGTTTCTCTAATAGCTTTTGACTTTGAGGAACATCATCAACAATAAGGTTTTTTTTTTCAACCTTGGGTTTTCTATCGTTTAGGAGTAATTGACGACAAAAATAACAAAAATCTGCGATATTTTATCGCATTTAATTGCTAGAAGTTACAGAGTTTTTTTTTTCGAAAGTTTTGAGTGCCGTGCCCGGGGTATGAATTTAGTTCGTGCAAATATTTGTTTGTGTGCGTGTTTTATAAATATAATTCTACTGTGCGTGTGTATGTCACTGAACTCCTCCTAAACGGCTGGACCGATTTGAATGAATTTTTTTGTATGCGTTTGGGTGGCGCCCTGGATGGTTTAGATTCACAAATCAGCCCGGCGGATGGCGCTGGTAGTGTAGTGTAGTGTAGTGTAAGGTGGAACGAAGTTCGCCGAGACAACTAGTTATTAATATAATTGTAAAAATACGGGTTTGATTCTCTTCCCAGATAGAATGGTATAACCCATCAGACCAGATGGTGAGCCGTCATTCTTCGGAACGGGTTTACGCACGAGACCCTAGTGTGGCGTCACACAGGTTCCCAACGAGGAACCTGACACTTATCATCACTAATGCGGCCCTGGAAGACAGCGGCGAGTGGCAGTGCAGGGCTGGCAACGTTCACAAGAGCGTCTCTCTCTGCGTTTTAGGTAGGTTTTATCATCAGGGAAATTTAAAGGTTTAAAGGGCCTGGAGGACAGCGGCGAGTGGCAGTGCAGGGCTGGCAACGTTCACAAGAGCGTCTCTCTCTGCGTTTTAGGTAAGTTTTATCTTCAGGCAAATTTAAAGGTTAGGGTTACGTACCTCAAAAGGAAAGAAAACTAAACCATTATAAGATCACTATATTGTCCACCTGTCTGTCTTTTATTTTGTCCGTCTGTCAAGACCCTTTAGGAACGGTGCGTTCCTATTTGACCGTAGGAAAGGTAGCGAAATAATAAGTTTAATGAGCGAATAAACTTTAATGATAATTGCAAAATAGAAACCTGCTAATCAGAACAGCCCGATATAGTTTCTGAGGGATCTGGATAAAACCCACGTCCACGCTCGCGCACCACTCTCCCTCAAGGACAGTCACAAAAACGATGTCCACGCAGGTGAAGCCGCCGGCAAATCTAGTAAGAAATAAATCTAGAATATACTACATTTGGCATCATTAATGTGATTTGAAGGCCTAGAGTGGCAAGCAATCTAATAGGGCCCCAAGGACTCTTGACCATCGTCTTTGCCTTGTAAGGGAAGAGAAATTAGAAGTGTACAAGTGTTATATAGGTAACGACAAATCTGGTAACGATAACGGAAATGGATAAACTTAGGTTGAGATGATAAATGGCAACCATCTGTGGATAAATATGTCGGTCTGCCTGCGCAAAGTGGTTGCGTTATGTACCTATAGCGCCTGAAAAACTAGTTATCGTGACCAAAAAAAAAGATATGGGAAATGGCTGAGTAAGATATAGAATGAAAGAACTAGTTGTACTCATGACAATTATGTAAAAACTGACCAAATATTTGGTTGTGTTATGGAGCAACGCCCGTTAGTAGTAGGAATTCTAGACCAGTCCCCCACCCAAGCCCAAAGTTGAAAATGGCGGACATTAATTCGTAAAAAAAACATTGAAAATAATGGTGTCGACCCATTTTAATCGTTTGCGTGTGGTCCCATTTCGCTATATTCAAGCGTTTCTGAGATAGGTATTCCAGGAAATTTTGAGGCTCCAACAGGGGGGTGGGATCCTGGTCCAGAACTCTCGCTATTCCTACTACTAACGGGCGTTGCTATAAAAAACTATAGTTCGTTCGCTCATTTAACCGCATTTTTGACGGCTCCCGACCAACACTCTGTCAAAGGGACCGCTCTGAGTTCAATCGTGCCGTCGCCAAAGATGATGTTAAATGAGCGAACAATTTGCTACTATCCACACTGAACCACAGACCGACTAACATAATACCTGTGTTACTCATTTTTTTCTAAATGCAACGTCTGAAGGTTCAAAATCTTGCAGATCCAGTGGAGATTGATATAAAGGAAGCTGACCAGGAGCAGTCGGTAGAGATAGGGCGGTCCATCACACTGGCGTGCCCGGTTCGCGGTGAGCCGGAGCCTGCCGTGTACTGGAAGAAGGACAACGAAGACATGCTTCTTGGTACGTGACATCGCATTGAAAATGAAAAATGAAAAATTTAAAAACCTCCCGACAAAAAAAAAACTCAAAAAAGTAGAAAATAATATGTTTAGGCCCTTTAAATTTAATGTAAATAATTATATTTTGATCTAAGAGTCGTCGCGTAGGGGGACCGCTAAGTTCTGAAATTAATAATTAGTAATTAGTTGTAGTAAATTAAACAGTTTCATTTAATTTTATTTTTTCAACTTAACGGTACGTAAAGCTACGTGACATCTCTGAGATCAAAATATAACTAATTATATTAAACTTAAAGAGCCAAAATATAGTAATTTCTACTTTTATAAGGTTTTTAGTTGAGGGTATTTTAAATTTTAAATTTAAGTTTTATTTCATGCTTTTTAAACTTTATGTATCTCAAACATGATACGTCTGCTGTGAGTTGGTAAGGATTTGGGATACTGGGAGATGCTGCAGAATCAGGTCAAGGTGACCATGTTCTATGTAACACCAATTCATTGAGACTATTCCAATGAGCCCAAACACGATACCTTTGCTGTAAGTTGGCGAAGACAGACAGACACACACAGAGACATTGGCGTCAAACTTATAAAATCCTTCTTTTTGCATCGGGGGTTGAAAATGGGAGAACGAGCCATCAGTAAAGATGCACCTACTGAGCAGGACGCGAATTTTGATAGAATACAAGGGGCATGCCAAAGGAAACTAGATACACAAAAAATATAAAATTTACAAACAAAACATTTTGAATAAGTATTCCATTTTCAAATATTTCACCATATAAGGCGCAGTGGTACCAATCCACCTTAAAAATACACGTAAAAATCCACCTATACAGGTTTTTAGAATTCATTTTTTAAGTAGATTACAGTAAATTTAAAATCTAGGAAAACATATTGGTGTTATTGAGAATAGTTACGAGGGACTATATCGAATGGAAACACGATTTAATAAATTTGGCTCGATAGAATAATTTCGCAAAAGTACCTCTTTTCGAGCCATTTTATCGTCTATTTTCGGTTTTATTCTTAAAATAAGTAATTTGATAATATTATTTATTTACTAAAATAAAGTTCATAGGTGACTGAAAGGAAAACATCGATTGGATTTTTATTTAAGATAAATATGATGAAAATAAAAACGAAAACATTGAAAAAGTGCAAAAGTGTGGTTATTTTGTTCCCTCTTTACACGTAAAGAAAAAGACAAAGACAGATTTTTAAGTACCACTGGGCCTTAACCAGCCTACGCGATGGTGTACAACTTGCCAGTGTCAAACAAACGGGTAAGGAGTATCTAGTTTCTTTTGGCATGCCCCTAGCACAAGGTTAGAATGCAGAGACTCACGTTTTTTTTTTCTTTTTTTTTTTATTAAAAATTCGAGTGCGTTTGGCTGCACCTCACCTGATGGTAAGTGCTGATGCAGCCGAGGATGTAACGTACAGGTTAAAGTTTTAAAACACATCGAACGCTTTACAAAGCGTATAAAAAAATATTAAAAAACCCCTGACAAAAAAGAATCTCAAAAAAGAAGAAATTAATATTTTTTGGCCCTTTAAATTAAATATAAGTAGTTATATTTTGATCTAAGAGTCGTTGCGTAGGGGGACCATTATTGCATTTTTTATCAGAAAACTATAACTATGGATAATTTTAGCATTTTTTTTAGTTTCTACTATACATACTATTTCGCAATTTCCGCGTATATTTTCCTATTACTAAACGCCGCAACGTCGCGTCATCGTTGGAATCTGTATGCGATATTAGTTTTGATGTAACCATTTTGATTTGTTGCTTTCTCTGGTTTTGTTTTTTTCTTTGTTTTAAATTGAAAACCTAACCTAACCATTCAAGCATTCTGCCACTTTTTTTTATTTTTTTTATTCACAATTGGCAAGCCCTTGGCATCATTTCACCTGATGGTAAGTGACGATAGAAATGTTCCCAGATGCCACCCCTTGCTTTGCCACCGGTGTGGCATCCGCTACTACGCAGTAGCAGATGCCACCGCAGGGGTGGCATCTGCTACTAATGCAGTCAACAGTTGCCACCGCCTGCTTGACTCCGATGCCGAAGAAGGAAGCGGGCTTACCAAGATTCCCCAACGAAATGGGGATCTGGCTATCTTATCTTCAGGCCGGAACACATCAATGCTGTTAACACTGATGTTTGGCGGCAAGACTTAGATAAGATGGTGGTAGCTAGCTAGGCGGGCTATGAAAATGCCTTACCACCAACCAAACCCAGTCATACAAAGTTGACCCCGCCGGGAATCGAACCCACGACCTTTTGGTGTGAGAGGAATGGACTTACCATTTTGCCACGGAGGCGGTTAAAGGCCACTTCGATAGTATCATCATCAAATCTAAGGAACTTATTATCGATCATTTCGCTCGCTCAAATCAGATCCGCCTGGCCTCTCAGTGCATTTCGTTATTCACCTTGTATATTTTCCTAAATAATCATGTATCAGAAAGTATACAAGACTAGGACGCATAATAAGAACTTATTTTACGGTTTGTTCTGAAACTATACAGGGCAATAACACTATGGATGCGTGCTGACTTTGTATACTATTAAAATTCGCGCGCAGGACGACTAAGAGTTTTTCACTTTCATGTTTATATTAAGTGTTATTAAATTATTTAAGTGGAACTAACAGAATATTTATTCTGTTTAAAATCTGCTTATTTATAACGCCGTTAAACTAATCTCCTGTGTCATTGACTTTGGATTAGAGATTGGCAATATAATATTCGACAAACTACGAAAGCCTGTTCATTTTAAGAAAACTTCTTACATGTATGTATGTATGTATGTTTGTAACCGACTCCTTTACATTCGATTTTGACTCACTTTAAACGGACAGATTTAATTCAAACTTTGTAAATTTATCAAGAATCAGTGACAGTAGAATAATTTCGTAAGTTTATCTCATTATCCCGAACTAAAAACTTAAAAATAAATATTGTTTAAAAAAACAAAAAAAACACGCTTTTAAATCACACCAAACTAAAAAGTGAAAAATAATTCTTATTATAAGCTGAAAACAAAAATGAAAGAAAAATACTAGTATTATTGTGAAAAAAGCGTGGGTTGCTCGATATGCGAAAAATATGGCAAAAAGCGCTCCACGCTTTTTTCACAATTACACTAGTATTTTTCGTTCATTATTGTTTTCAGCTTATTTTAAGAATGATTTTTCACTTTTTAGTTTGATGTGCTTTAAAAGCGTGTTATTTAAATTTTTGGTAAATTATATTTATTTAATCTATAATTAGTAAGCCCTTGGTATCATCACACCTGATGGTAAGTGGTACTAGGTAACCAGTATTAATATAACTGCTCCAATAATAGACGACAGCAACTCAACCAAGTACAAGATGATGATGAACTACAAGAACCAGGGCATGGAGGCGCTGCTGACCATCATCTCGCTGGAACCGGCTGATGCGGGGATCTACTCTTGCACAGCCACGCAGGAAAATCCTCTCGTCGAGAGCTGCCGCAGTGACGAAACTGCTAACATCACATTGAACGTCTGCTGTAAGTTTTTTTATTTTTTTATTTTTACTAGCTTTTGCCAGCGGCTTCGCCCGCGTGCACATCGTTGTACATATTGCACATCTGTCTTAGAGGGTGCGCGGTGCGCGAGCCACAAGCGGCTCGCGAGCGTGGACTTAATTTTTTTCCAGATCCCTCGGAAACTATGTCAGGATATGCTTATTAGTAAATTATTTCATTTTCCACCCCCTTAACCATCTGCGTGCAAAAAATCATAACAATCCATTGTTCCGTTGCGATGTTAAAGAAATTAACCAAAAAAAGAGTATTTTTTCAGTTCCCTCAGGAACTGCATCGGACTATGCTATTTTCACAGGATAAAAAGTAGCCTATGTCCTTACTCGTGACACAGGCTACCTGCATGCCAAATTTCATTAAGATTGGTCAAGGCGTTGAAGCGTGAAAAGGTAACAAACAAACAAACAAACACATTTTTACATTTATAATATAAGTAAGGATTTATAGCTTTAAAGAACAAACATAAATATATTAATACAGTACAAAGGAAACGCTATCGGGTTTTTGTATTGTACAGAGGTCAAAAACTGTTGAATAGAATATAATGAGGGTAGGTGACACCCAAAGAATACTTGTGTGCTGCAGGAACTTAAATAAAAAGAACTGCCATAAATATGTTCACAACACACGAACAGTGGTGACGTCAATGTGTACCCCTGTAAGTAGCTAAATATCGCTGTATATTTTGCATAAGAGAAAAGCCTGTTTTTAACCGACTGCCTAAAAAGCAAATTAATGCTAAGAAAACAAAATTTATAAAATTATGTTTGCCTAATGTAAAAAAGGTCAATAATAGCCTCCCCTTATATATAGCATATCTCTGAATAATAGTGTAATATTAGACAGTAATAAATTAGAATTTGTAAATACTACGGTGTTCCTTGGTGTAACTTTGGATGTTTCACTTCAATGGGGACCACACATTGAAACTTTAGCGCGAAGGCTTAGTTCAGCTGCTTATGCCGTTAAGAAAATAAGACAGTTAACGGATGTAGGTACTGTGAGACTAGCTTATTTTAGTTACTTCCATAGTATAATGTCTTATGGCATCTTACTGTGGGGGCATGCGGCTGATATAGAAACTATTTTCATCCTGCAGAAAAGAGTTATCTGCGCAATCTATCAGATGCAATCACGTGAGTCGTTAAAAAATAAATTCAAGGAAATCAATATTTTAACTGTTGCTAGTCAATTTGTATATGAAAATATTATGTACGTTCGTATAAATTTACATTTATTTCCTAAAAACAGTGACAGGCATAATTTGAATTTAAGAAATGTAAATAAAATAGATATAGCCTTTTCGAGACTGAGTAAAGTTAAAAAGTCATTTGTGGGGCAGTGACAATAAAATTCCAGAAAATGTAACTAGTTTGTCAGAGAACAAATTCAAGACTCATGTCAAAAAATGCTTGTGCTCTAGAGGATATTATAAAATAATAGATTGTGTAAATGACAAAGGTATATATGTTGATTCTATAACAAATACCATTACCTGAGACTGTAATCTGTATCATGACATTATGTAATAGACAATAAGTATTTTTTTGTTTTTTTGACTATTTAAAAGTGTGTGTAAGCACCTATTTAAAATAAATTATTTTTATTTAATTTGATTTCATGTTTCTTGGGTGTTTGTATGTATGTTTCTTTGGGTGAGTCTGTAGGTTAAACGGCTCGCTGGATTTTGGAGTGCGAGGTTAGATTCCTCTTGATCCCGTGAGTGACATAGGATACGTTTTTACCAAACAGCCCAAAAAAAGGTGTTATGTTTTTATGCAGCCAGGTTTTTAATTTTTAATAAATAGGGTTTATTAATCATCTTTTTAGGTTAAGTTTTATTATTACTGCAGTCATGTTTTTTTTATTTATTTAGTTTTTATTTAAAAAGTACATCATTTATTTCAGATAAACCCATGTTTGATGTGAAGAAACAGGAATTGACATATTTTGCAATTGAAAACGAAGAGTAAGTTTCCACCCAAGAAAATCGAATTTCGCTTATTTAAGAATCGCTTATTTAACTTGTGTCCTAGTTTCAAAGTGTAAAGTAGGTTACCTAAAATTCCGGTGTGTGGTGTCTTTGTAATTATTCTCCTTCTAAACGGCTTAACAGATTTTGATGTTTTTTTGTACTTATGGAGGATCTCGACAACAGCGCCACGAATTCAACTATAGCTAAGATCCATCGAGGTTACCACTTACTTGCAGAAAAAATCTCAAAATCGGTCAAGCCATTTAGGAGGAGATTTGCGTGTGTTTGTCATTTTTGAGCGAATTTGATATATTTTTTTAAATGTATTTATGGGGTCACCCGGATGGTTTTTTGCTATAATTGGACCCGGTAAGTGGCTTTGTTATCGAGACCCATGCGTCACCTATGGTGTTCAATTGTATAACTAAGAACCGTCCAGGTTACCCCATAAGTATCAATTTTTTAAATCAAAATCGGTCAAGCATTTTAGGATTACAAACACACGGAAATCATCTCCTAAAGTTCCATTGTTTCCCTAGGATCGAACTACCATGCAAAGCACTAGCTTTTCCGCCAGCCACCTACAAATGGCTCCACGAGACAAGAGAGGATTTGTTCTCCTTAATAGATGATGAGCGGCTGAAGTACTCTGATGATATCCATCCGGCATTACCTTTGTTCGCTGATAAATCTATGTTCGGTGAGAAGTATAGATGCCAGGCTAGCAACCAATATGGGAAGGATTATATCCAGTATACTATAAGGAGGTTGGAAAAACCTACTCCACCTAATGAGGTAACCATACAGATATTTTAACTGATTTTGTTTACAAGATTTTTTTATGACTTCTCAAGTGTATTTGGTCAAAAACCACTTTGGTAGCATGGCCATGTATACATATACAGTTTCGTTCGCTCATTTAACTGCAGCTTTGAAGGCTCGCGATAAACACTATGTTAAAGAGGCCGCCTTGAGTTCAATCATGCCCCTCGCTGCGCCGCCGCCGATGTTGTTGGCGTCGCGATTGAACTCAGCGGCCCCTTTGTCGGAATGTTTGACTGTCGCCGCTGCCGGCTCGCGTCATTCATCAAAGACACTGTTATATTACAAGCGAACGATGAGTTTCAGTTTGACAAGAAGGTTGGCAGTTTTCTTTTTGACGTGATAACGCATCTTATAAATCGATGAACGCCGGCTGCACTCACGAAAAAGTGTCACGTCCTCATTTGTCACGTCCCACCGCCTGAGCCGAGTGTGCAAGCGAGAGCACGGAACAAACGATAGAGAGGCACGATCGGCCTAAGCGTTCGGCTTGTGATACGTTATCACGTAAAATTATCGTCCGTAAATCGACTTTACAGACAACCCGTTTTTTTTTTCAGATCACTATATCCGACATCAGTGAAGATAGCATAGTATTTAATGTGTCATGGATCGATGATGCGCAACAAGTAGACAGTAAGTACAAAGACTTACCGAGTAACTACGTCATGCCTAAATTGTCTAATTTAAGCAGAATTAAATAAGAAGAGATCGTGGCTTAAGGCGGTAATATTACAGATTTTCGTTATTTTTAACATCAATTACTCATAAACGATAGAAAACCCAAGGTTGAAAAAAATACCCATATTGTTGATGATGTTCCTTAAAGTCAAAAGCTATTAGAAACACGATTGAGCAGTTTCGGCACGATAGAAAAAAATCCCAAAGATAAACGTTACTTTTAACTCTAGATAAGACTAATATTTAGAAGTATGAATTTTACAAAATAACAATATTTGTTATGATAGTAAAAAGTGAGTAATGTTATTATTGTAGGGGTACATACCTACCTACCACATATATCGCAGCGTAAGCGATCGTGGCTCGACTCGGCTTTGTTCGTCAGTCGTCCCGAACTCGCGTCCATTATAGACTCAACCTAAGAACAACCTACCTATGTAATACATTCATGTAAAAAATAAGTCCGGATATTCGTGAACTGCAAACCTGGTCACTTTTCATCCTCTCCACGCAACCTTCAAGCGAACAATCACACCCGTGACATTATTTTTTATTCCTTCATTGTAGTTTTTGATTAAAACGAAAAACCATTGAAAAATGGAAAAAGTGTGGTTATTTTCTTTACTCTTTACACGTAAAGAAAAAGACAGAGACAACAGTTCCAATCAATACCTCGTCTTAATACAACGGGGATCTGAGGAAGTACGTCGGGATAATATATGTTTGGAGCACGGGTCTCTCCCAAACTAGGGAAGTTTAGGCCATACTCCACACACCCCTCTAGGTCCGGGTTGATGGAGGCTGTAAGGCTAGTGAGGAACCTAGTGGCCTATGAGGCATCTGACACGTCTTAACGACTGCCAGTGGCCTATGAGGCATCTGACACGTCTTAAGTGGTCTATGAGGCATCTGACACGTCTTAAAGACTGCCAGTGGTCTATGAGGCATCTGACACGTCTTAACGAATGCCAGTGGCCTATGAGACATCTAACACGTCTTAACGACTGCCATCTAATGATATTATCCGTCACCAACGGCTTAACGTGCCTTGCGAAGCGGGAACACAGTCAAACCCATCCAGGTAATAACCGTGCTTCAGGTTAGTTAACCTGCGTAATCGACCCTACCACGCAAGTTGCACTGATTGTGAGTTGCGACCGCTCCATGATGATGATGTTCATAAAATAAATCATTTTTATCAGTGCGCAAATGAGCCGACACCACTTTTTTTTCTCCATCTGATTGGCAGACTGAACAGGTTACGGAAGCGGTAAATCTATTTGGATCAAGACTGATAAAAATTTGAAAGAAGTCTTTTAAACGTTTAATCATCATCACATCAGCTCAAAGACATACACTGCTAAACAAAGACCATAACGATCAGTCCTGCGCTTCCCAGATGAGTGGCTTCCCGCAGAATGCACCAGGTCTAAATGAATGGGAGACCTGCCTACGCTACGTTGTCTGTTGCGCGGTCGCGACTAGAGAATTTAATTACCCTAATAGCCGTCTATTCTACAAGCTATGTGCCCCGCCCTCTGTCACTTGAATCAGGCGATATTGTGAGCTAAATCGGTTACTTAGGTTCTTCTACGGATCTTCTCGTTTAAATGATTAGATTACGCAGCGAAACTCCGAGCATACCAGATAGCTTCATCGCCTTTTCATTGACCTAATTAAGAAATAGCGTCATGGTCAGCGACCATGATGAGAACAACGGTGGGGTAACAGCTACGGTCGCTACCTCCTGTCCGGGAGGTCGTGGTTCGAATCCTGCCACGTACCAATGTGTTTTCGAGTTTCGATTTCATATGGACTATTATCCGACACTCTTATGGTGAAGGAAAACAACGTGAGGAAACCTGCACACTACCAAAGTTTAATTATTAGTACTAACATACAGCATTGACACGCCCTGCCGCTCTCTAGATTCCGACCTCACCCCCTCGCCACCCAGATTGATTCTGATGGTTACAGTTTGGTTGTCGTATAGGATTTCGCCGCCATTTAGTTTGTTCCGTCATTAGTTTTTTGAAATGTTATTTCTGGCCCGTTGTATGAAGTGTCCAGGATGTGACACTACACTACCTGCGAAGAAACTCGAAGGTTGTGTGTGAAGTCGACCAACCCGCATTGGGCCCGCGTGGTCGACTAAGGCCCGATCACCTTAATTCGGGGTAGGCTCGAGCCCTCGGTGGGGACGTAATATGAGCTGATATGATGAAGCGACCATGTTTCAGTTCCCTAATGTCGTCGCTGATAACAAACGTTTACAGGTGAATAGAACGACTGTCTAGTTTATAAAACGTAACCAAAGAGGTGTGGTAATGTTTTTCACGTGTAGGTCATCGATTAAAACAAATCTAAGAAGACTAAAGTAATGCAGCTACTCAAGAAACTTAACAAATACAATCTGAGCAACAAAACATTTTTTTACTCTCTTTACGTGTATGGGAGGGTACCTACTGCGTGTCTTTTACTACCATTTCATAAAAAAAACTCAATAAGATTTACTTCTAATCTAGGTATTTAATGTTTAAAAAAAAACTCAATAAGATTTACTTCTAATCTAGGTATTTAATGTTTATTTTTAACCGACTACGAAAAAGGAGGGTTATGTTTTTGATAGTCTATGTAATCTATGTATGGATGTTCATCTGTTCCCTCGTATTTTCTAAACCACTAAACTGATCTTGACATAATATGTGGTGTCTTTGGATTTGTGCCATCACTCCGCGTGTTAAATGATATATAGCATATAAAAAGAATCAACATGGCGCATTTAATTTAATAGGTGAATTAAACAACCAAAAAAAATTTTTTTTAGATATTCATATCTTGTTTGGTATCAAAAGAAAGGTCTTGACGAGCACATTCCAAAAATGTATATATTACATACGCAAATATTTTTAATTTCTTAACAAATGGTCTCACAAGCGATATTACTTGTATGAGACGGCTCAATGTACGCGCGCTACAATCAAGCAACACGACACGCGGCCGCCGGTAGCGAGGTGTGGTGGCGTTTATCTCTGAGCACTTGTTTTCATACTTTTCCGTAGTCGGGTTTAAGTTTTTTTATCTTTTATTTGTAATCTACACTTTGTAATGCAATTCCGTTCAAAAGTGTAAAATGTTTTTTTTTCGACTATTCATTATGGACGGATGGACGGACGGACAGAATGATATACCTAATTTTGTAAGGGTTCCTCGTTAGGTATACGGAACCCTTAAACACGACTTTTCCCTATAAATTTATTCCCATTATCTAAACTATGTTAATCTATTAGTAATTAAGATTGTTCAAAAATTGTTCTGCTCCGATTGTATGGGTGTTTTGGAGAAAGTTGTTCAGTTTTTCCTGTATAACATTGTGTTTATTTACATCGGAATATTTAGAGTAGGTATAAATGCCTAAAGTTCGCGAGAGGATATAACATGGAGTTACAATCACCAAATATATTTATTAACTACTAGCTGTTTCCCGCGGTTTCACCCGCGTGGACAACGTTTCTATGACTTTTTGAGGGTGCGCAGTGCGCGAGCCGCAAGCAGCTCGCGAGCGTGGTAAAAAGTAGCCTATGTCTGAATCCAGGTCCTATTCTGTCTACCTACCAAATTTCAGCCAAATCCGTTCAGTAGTTTTTGCGGGAAAGCGTAACAGACAGACAGAGTTACTTTCACATTTATAATATTAGTAGGGATTTATTTTAGATCGTGGGCTTTTAGAGATTTCAAGACAACTTTGAACAAAAATTGAAATATTTAAGTTATCGCATAGCTGGTTTTAGTAACTCAGTCACTGCGCAAAAATAAAAATAATTAGATTAGATAAGATTTTTATGTATAACTTTTCGTGTCATGTTGTTTTTGTTCTAACGACATAATCTGGTTTATTTCAAGGATTGAATTTTGTCGTTATTAACTAATGATTGTTTATTTCTTGATTTAACACAAATGAAATTACGTAATTATTATTTTATGACTATTAGAAAGAGTGTAATTTGCACCTATTTTGAATAAATACCTTGAATCTTGAAAAAACAACATTTTTTTTGTTTTAAGAACTCCATGTTATATCCTCTTGCGAACTTTAGGCAAAGTATAATTAGTACTAACATACAGTATTGACAATTCCTGCCGCTCTCTAGATTGCGACCTCACCCCCTCGCCACTCAGATTGATTCTGATTGGTTACAGTTTGGTTGTCGAACGTATAGGATTTCGCCGCCATTTTGTTTGTTCCGTCATTCGTTTTTTGAAATGTCATTTCTGGCCCGTTGTATGAAGTGTCCAGGGTGTGCTTTAGGCATTTATACTCCAACTATTTATTATCACTTAATTCCAGGTCTAGATGTTCAGTATTTTAAAACTTCCCACGGCGTGCTGAAGGAAAGTTACTGGAGGAGGACCAAAGTAGTTGGATTGGATATTGAAGATTTCGATCCTGCAGGTAACTGTTCTCCTTTTTTACCAGACTGCGCTAGAAAGGGATATGTTTTCAAGTGTATTTAAGTGGATTTATTTCTTTGGCTCGGTTTGATGGACTTTGGAGTGTGATTAGGCGTTAGATTCGTCGTGATCCCGTGAGTGACATAGAATACATTTTTATCCGACTGACCAAAAAAGGGTGTTCAGTTTTTATGCAGTCGGGTTTTTAATTTTTAATTAATTCGTGTTGTTAATTTGTTTCGTACACATTTAAATAATATGTATTAATTAGTTTCATAAAAGATAGATGTTCGAAACTGTTATATTAGGAATTTTAAATATATATATAATTTTGAAAGATCCACGTTGGATAGATACCGCGTACATTTTATACAAGAGTAGAATCAAACAAACACATTTTCACATTTATAATACTAGGATAGTAATGATTAATTTATATGCTATTTATTTATTATTTATTTTATATTTATTTTATTTTGTTTATTTTTTATATATTTTTGGGTACATTAAAGAATTATCTTATCTTATCTTATCTTATGCTTTTGAAAGATCTAATAATTTTCTGTATAGACTAGGAGGTCATGACAAATCTGGTAACGATAACGGAAATGGATAAATATCAGCTCAAATACGTCCCCACCGAGGGGCTCGAGCCTACCCTGAATTAGGGCGATCAGGCCTTAGTCGACCACGCGGGCCCAGTGCGGGTTTCACAACTTAAGTTTATCTATTTCCGTTAGCGTTACCAAATTTGTCGCTGCCTCCTAATATAGTATGATTTAACAAGATAAAATAATCATATTTTACGAACTGTATACATATTACAAAACAACTTTGAAAAGTAGGACCTACAAACAAAAATGTTTTTTTTTCTAATAAATCGAAAAATACCATTTCAAAAAAACTTTAATCTGCCCGGGATCTAGAAGATATAATAGTTAAATTATAATTGAAAACGCTAAACACGTTAAAAAACCGACTTCCATCGCAACAACTTCGAACAATTTTGCATTATTATTTTTGGTTTTTGTTAATTTTCTAATAAAGTACTACACTGATTTTGATAAAATTTATATGGGACCACACGGAAAGCAATAGCTTTCAAATAAAAAAAGAATCATCAAAATCGGTTCACCCAGTCAAAAGTTCTGAGGTAATACACATAAAAAAAAACATACAATCGAATTGAGAACCTCCTCCTTTTTGGAAGTCGCTTGAAAAGAAAAGCTTTGTCATGCTAACTTTCACTAGCAGTTGAATTTGAAAAAAAAAAGATAAAAATATAAATATACTTGTTCATAGCCAGTACTTGCTGATTGTAATGAATGAATAAATTAAATGAATTAAAGTCGATTAGGGTCTTAGCTTCAGCCACTAAAAAACTATATCGAATTTCAGGTAACTTTTATAATTTCAAATAATTCCCAATTTAAAATCGACTGGGTAAGAAAGATTAGGGCGACGCATTGGAAACTTTGGTCGCAGGGATTTCGATTTTTCTCAGTAATAACAAAAAATATGAAAGTGGTATTTTGTATTCTGATTCTTCATTTCAATTACTTTATATTGTTAGTTGCAGAAACATGATTCTTTACTTTTATAACAGAAAATATACAGGGTGTAACAAAATTGATGTAGGTCCCGTTGACTGGGGCTTCTACTCAATCATACTGAACTATTTTTGTTCTACGACTTTGCTGAAAAAGTAAAATTTTTTTTACTCTTTATACAAATCGATTAGCTGATCGATGCATCGTGCATTTTAATATGGAGGTTACAATTATTTTTTTGAGGATTGACTATGGGTTCCTTGGAGAAAGTTGTTCAGTGTTACAAGTAGAACCCCCAGTTAACGGGACGTACACCAATTTTGTTAAACCTGTTTATCAAAGAAACCTTTTTTTTATTGACAATTGGTAAGTGACGATAATGCAGAAGATGGAAGCAGGCTTACCAACATTCCCCATTATCTTTAAGCCGGAACACATCAATGTTGTTAAAACTGATTTTTGGCGGCAAAGACTTAGATAAGATGGTGGTAGCTAGCCAGGCTGGCTTAGAAAATGCCCTACCACCAAACAAACGCAGTCTTACAAGTTGACCCTGCTGGAAATCGAACCCGCGTCCTCCTGGTGTGAAGCGAATCGACTAACCATTACGCCACTCTTTCAAAATAGAGATTACCATTCTACAGGCAAACCAGACCGATATAGTATCTCTAAATTTTCTTAATCGATTAGCCTAAATACACACTTCAGTAAGGCTAGTTGGATTTTAAACAATTAATTGTAGTTTTTTATTGAAACGAAAAAACATTGAAAAAGTGAAAAGGTGTGGTTATTTTCTTTACTCTTTACACGTAAATAAATGAACAGAAACAACTGTTTCAATCAATGCCCAGTTTCGATGTATTTTTTTTAACCTTAATCGTTATTTCAGGAAACGTGATCACATTATCAGACTTAGACGAAGAAACACGTTATTGGGTTCGCTTCAGGGCCGTGAATCGAGCTGGTGAGTCCACCTGGTCCACAGCCATGCAAGCAGCTACAATCGTCAAGGAGGAAGATTCTACTGCATCCCCTAATCTAGAGTGGTCTTTAATGAATGACAAGGGGGTCCTCTATGGAATAATTTTTACAGGAGTTATAATAGTGATAGGGTCAGCTTGTATTCTTGTAATAAAAAGATTGTAATGTATCAGTTTAATATAGGGAGCATGGACGTATTTGATCTGTCTTTTATGTATAACGATTTTAAGGATACATTAACACCGTTTTTTTTTTGCTTCATTGGAGACAACAACAAAGAAACGCTAAACCTAGTTACAAGTCGATTACGCTGTCTTAGTGTGATTTTAAATAAGTGTCTAGTCTGGTTTGTGTCTGTAAAAAATATAATTAAAATCATGTGATTCGAACAGTATTATAGTTGTTTTTTTTTAATATTACAACAACTCTTCGTACTGTTATTTTCTTTTTAATTAGAAAATTAAAAACTATGAATTTACGATTATCAACAGAAATATTTAAAGAAGTCATTATATCAGCTCATATACGTCCCCACCGAGGGGCTCGAGCCTACCCTGAATTAGGGCGATCGGGCCTTAGTCGACCACACGGGCCTAGTGCGGGTTGGTCGACTTCACACACAACCTTCGAGTTTCTTCGCAGGTGTGTGTGCAGGTTTCCTCACGATGTTTTCCTTCACCGTTAAAGCAATCGGTTAGTATATGTACGCAAGTTTCGAAAAACTAATTGGTACATTGGCCGTCCGGATTTGAACCCGGTACCTCTGGTTAGGAGGACCGAGTCGTTATATACCGGTTACGCCACCGTGGCTTATCAGATTGTGATGTGATTTAAAGAAGTAACATGGACATATATTCACAACAAAATCTAATTTTATTTTGTTCCAATTTTCGTCGTTCGAATCAGAAAAAAGATTTTCAACTGAAAATTTAAAAAAATCAGCGCATAAAACTGTCCTTCAAATGTATTGGGATTGGTATGCTTAAACGCGCTTTATAAGCGGCATTTTGCCCAGCAACGCTTATTTATTTGTTTTACATTCGATGACTCATTAACGCTGTTGATAGTGGACCAAAACGAAGTGATAAGAATCTCTACAAATAATTACGAACATTGGTTCATAAAATGATATTCAGCGGTCAAGGTTGATACGGGAACAACATTGGAACCGTAACGAACACCAAGTATTTTATGAAAAACCGCACAAGTGCGAGTTGAACTCGCGCGGAGAGGGTTCCGTACAATGCCAAAGTCAAATACAAAATATCATATTTGAAATTCTCACAGTGAGACGCGAGTTAACTACTACTAGCTCTATCTAGTGATGTTTTAGTGAACTATTTTTTGTAAGTGAACGTATTATATTGAGTTTACCACTTTATTTTCAATTGACAGAACTCTTATAGTTTTTCCTGTAATCTACAAGCAATTAACTATATTTCGTAATTTTTTCAAAATTTTAGGCTCAGTAGTTTCGTAGATCAGGATAGAATGGTCTAGTTTCGTCTTATTTCTTGAATAAAATCAAAACTATTTATTTTAAAATAATAAAAAAAATCATTTGAGATCCTCATTACGAGCCCTTTCATTTGATATAATATGACACGGTAGTATGCAAGACTTTTTTTAAATTTCCTAATTGACCCAAAAATGAACCTTATTAAAAATAAAATACTTTGCACGTGTGTGTTTGGGTCATAGAATTATAACATCCTGCTAAATTTTACCTGATTTGGTCAAGTAGATTCGGAGCAAATTGGCCGTGACAGACGGACGGACGGACAGACAGACAGACGCACGAGTGATCCTATAAGGGTTCCGTTTTGTTGTATGGAACCCTAAAAAGATACCTTATTATTTCAATAAAATTATAAATGGACTGTGCGCCTAACACTAATTAATTAAAACCACGAAAAAAACACATTCAAAGATTTAAAAAAAAGATGTAAGTGACTCGGAAATCGAACCCAATCGTTTATTTTAAAATAGTGAAATTAGTAATATTATTTTGATTAGCAACATGGCTCGTTGTACATTGCTCCTGCTACTGCTCCTTCCGCAATCTATGATGATGATGATATTATGTGGGAAGCACGGTAAAAAACCCATCCAGGTGTTAACCGTGCTTCGGGTCAGTTAACCTGCGTAATCGACCCAACCTCGCAAATCACACTGAGTTACGATCGCTTCTACCAGTGTGTCATTGGAGCTACGCTGGAACTAAAACTTCTTACAAATGATTGAAAATTAAAAACCCGACTGCATGTGGCTCTTATCTTGATTTTTTGATTCTTTTGTTAGCTTTCTGTTCTTGGTGATGGTAAATGTGTACATACTTTTTTTTGTAATAATAATAAATAAATAAAAAGTTAACATCAATAAAATCACGTCAAGCCCCGTTTTTAATTTTGTCATTAAATAAAAAATTATTCGCTATTTTTTGGCCAGTCGTGTAAAAAAATGTATCCTATATCTCTTACGGGATCAAGACAAATCTAACGACAATTCGCACTCCAAAATCCATAGAGCCGTTTCGGCTACAGGGTGTGCCAAAGAAATTAACATACATACATACAAACATACATATATACAATTCACTCGAAAAACATCTCCTTCTGGCGCAGTCGGGTAAAAACAGAGCCAGCTTATACAGGATGTAACAAAACTGGTATATGAGTCGTTAACTATACTGTTGACCACTGAGGTGCGTGTACGTTTTTCTTGGTTTTGACTGAAAAACAGCGTTGTGAGTACTCTGCGACCCACCATGTTTAACCATTTTTTTAAGAGATTCGCGTAAATAATGAATACTTTATACAAATCCATCAGCTGTCTGACCAATTTTGTGCATTTTTGTTTGATTTTAGTATAGAGCGTCCAAATCTTTTTTTTAAGAATTGATTATGAGATTCTCTACTCTTTGGTACCCTTGGCAAAGACTGTGGAATACTAAAGTGAAAAGTGGTATAATGAGTAGAAGCCCCAGTTAATGGCTCGTACACCAATTTTGTTACACCCTGTATACTGGTAGTATTAGTGGCTCAATCGGTAACGACTCGATCCTCCTAACCAGAGGTTCAAATCTAGACGACCAATGTACCAATTAGTTTTTCGAAACTTACGTATATATATACTTACCGATTGCTTTAACAGTGAAGGAAAAACATCGTGAAGAAACCTGCACATCTGATTCCAGATGTGTATGAAGATGGCGTGTAAATGACCGCGGGAGATGCTAAGTGCAACACGAGGCAACCCTTGGATAGCAAGTTTAATTGTGCCACACGATAAGAGAGATAAGATAGATTGTTCAATTGTGGTTAAATTGACGTATTATTAAAATAAATAATCAATATCTTGTAAACCATCTTTAATATTAGCAGAAACATCTGTGTTGGTTAGATAACAATCGTGTAATATGTATATAACTATTTATATTTAGCCAATGTGTATTACTTAGAGGTACATAACAAGACATGAGTTGTTCAAGTGATTGTTGTATGTATACATTCGAAAACGGTTTACTAATCATTTGGTGAAAAATGAATGATGATAAACATCTTAAGAGTCTCATTACATTATTCGAAATGAAAAATTCAGGTTTAGATTTTTCCAATACTTTAACTCAAGTCTGGACAGTAACTAATAGATACAAGGTTTCCCAGTTAAGAATTTAAACTTTTCAAAATAATTAAATAATAATAATTATTGTACTTAAAACAATTTTAATTACAGAACATTAAAGTACATTAATGCACATTTCATGTGTACAAAATCACGTCATCGACTACTAGTCCAACGTATGATGCAGCTGTTAAAAACAACACTTGATTTGCGCAAGATAGCAAATTTAAAAAATAATATAAAAATATGTATGTACTTAAAATATTATAAAATACATATAATTAAAGTATATACACGCAACTATTTAAAAAACGAGTTTGCTTTAGATCACACGACTTAAGTAAAACTTGATCACCGTTCGCGTAACACATTCACCAGCTTACTCCCCAAGTCAAGCGTGCGTAAAGTTTTCGTTGGATGCTATCCCAAGTCTGATCTTGAAAACCGAAAATTGGCAGGCTGATTTAGACGAATTTAATTTTTGTGTTATGTTTGCCTTTAGCTTCAAATTTGCAAAAGGTAAATCAAATACTCTTGTTCGGGAACAGTCTATTAAAATAGTAATCTAGACAGGTGATCTCAGTGGCCTCGAGATCTCACATAACTCTGTAAAGGCCCTACCTCAGCATGTATGACTTCGCTGCGCTTGGGCTTCGCGTGCTGGTTCACGATACCATGGCATCAAAAAAATCTGCAACGATTTAACGAATACACACTACTTCTCCCATCCCTGTAACTCTGCTACCTTTAAATTTATTGAAATTTAAAATTTGAATTCTGGAATGCGACATCCTTTAAATACAAAGTTTTTTGGGCGCGAGAAATGTTTATAAAATTCGTAATGTTTAAACAAAATACTTACTATATTTAAATGACGTGAATTGCATTAGCTTATTATATACGAGTATTCTTTGTAGGCCCTATAAATACTTATCTATAAAACAATTACTACACATAGCATTTCGATTCGTTACTTAATAGTATTTAAGGCATGCATCACTCACTTTGGCGGCTAGAAGCACATAAAACTAATAAAAAATAACATATTTACTAGTATGGATTCCTTTTAAGGCTTTAAGATGACTTAATCCGAGCAGGTTGATACGTGTTAAAATAATATTGACCGTAAGTCTATTCATTTTAAGTTCAAATCAATGCGGGCTTCAACGCGGCTGTTACGTTTAAACCGAGCGCCCTATTCTCAATTTTTACATGTTTTTATTACTTTTCATGACTTTGAAATAAGTTTTAAAAAAAAGTGTTCAATTAAAATGTAAGGTGTTAAAGTCACCGATTTTTGTGTTGGTTTCATTCAACATTAACTATTTGTTTTCGAGAAATTGTTCAATCAATTCCAAAAACAGTATCTACAATATATTTTTTAAAATCAAAAGTGGTATTTAAAAAAATCATCATTACAGCTCATATACGTCCCCACCGAGGGGCTCGAGCCTACCCTGAATCAAGGCGATTAGGCCTTAGTCGACCACGCGGGCCCAGTGCGGGTTGGTCGACTTCACACACAACCTTCGAGTTTCCTCGCAGGCGCGTGCAGGTTTCCTCACGATGTTTTCCTTCACCGTTAAAGCAATCGGTAAGTATGTACGTAAGTTTTTGAAAAACTCATTGGTACATTGACCGTCCAGATTTGAAAAAAAAAAAAAATTGTATTCAATTCAATCGATTTTTATTAATTTAAGTATATTATATATTTATTCCATGGTGATAGCTTTACAAAGTCCTTCAATAATTTGAATTGAATATTGTCATTTAACTCATCTTATGGCCTTAACTTTGTGTACTAAACATTGAATATTTGTAGCGGAAAACAAACTGAATAAAAATGTACTCTGCTCGAGATTGTACTGGGATCAAATCATATCAGCTGAAAGACATCCACTGCTAGACAAAGGCCTCCCCAAGGATTTCCTCGACGACCGGACCTGCGCTGCCCGTATCCAGCGGCTTCTCGCGACCTTCAGCAGTTCGTCGGTTCACCGAGTGGGAGGCCTGCCTACGCTACGTGTTTACTCGAGAAGTTTACTTCCCCATGGCCATCTATTCAATGAGCGATTCTGTGAGCTAGCTATGTCGGTTACCTTGGTTCTCTCACGGATCTCCTTATTTCTATCGCGTAGGGAAACTCTGAGCATATGCTCCATCTCTCTTTGGGTGACCTTGAGCCTTCTTATGAGGCCTATGGTAAGCGACCATGTCTCAGTTCCGTATGTCATCACTGGCAATACGCACTGGTCAAACACCTTGGCATTTGAGATGTAAATTGGGAAGCTCGACTTCGACGATTGATCTCTTTCTCGAAGTTGGACCTACCTAACTGGACTGTTTGTCCCAGGTAATAGATATCCGTCAAAAACTTTGAACTTTAGTCTTGAGACACTGCGGTATTTGGGACGTGATTATATTGTATAGGGATGAAATTAAATTTTTTCTTATAATATACAACATGTTTTTGAAAAGCTGTAACATTTTTAGGAATTGTGTTGGTAGATTTTTTTCTATAAAAAAATATTGGTTTTAGGTACAATCACAAGAAAATTATATTATACAATGTCCTACATATCATCATTAGGATTGTACTAAATTCCACTTAAGAGAGTAAATATAGAATTTGTCAATCTTGAAAGTCTCTAACCCTACACATGCCTTTAGCCTTTACTATTCTCTTATTGCTCTAAAAACATGTAAAAAAATCGTTAGACAAGGTTGAGCAGTGTCCCTATAAATACATAGAAAAAAAACTGGGAAATCAATAATTATTTAATTTATTTATTTATTCACAATTTGTAAGTCCCTGGGATCATCTCACTGGATGGTATGTTTATATGTATGATGATTCTGAACATGGAAGTTGGTTTACCAAGATTCCCCAAAGGAATGGAAAACTGACTACCTTATCTTCAATCCGGAACACATCAATGTTTGGCGACAAGACTTAGATAAGATGGTGGTAGCTAGCTAGTGCATAGCATTGGACACCATTACACAGTGCTCTGGCTAGTACACTTAAATTAATAAATATAACCACAAATATCTTATAAATATAGATTCTTTTAGAAGCTTTCTCAATACCTGCTATTGTTATTCATAAACCAGTTATCATAATTTTAAATACATTACATTACACTTTTTTATAAGTTCTTAGTATACATACAACAATAACGAAACGACTACAATGAATGGCATAAGTTATTGATCGATAATGAATGATATTACAAGGTGTACGAAAATTTGTGTAAGATCCTCTGCTTTCCAGTCAGACTTTTTTTACAAGCTTTTGTTTAGTTTTACCTGACCCGGTGCCTGCAATGAAATCTTGCAAGTTAAATTTGAGCCACTTCCCGGTTTCCGATTGAGCTGAAATTTTGCATGCATTTATATATATCGTGCGACAATGCAATATTAAAAGCTCGTAACTAAAAGTTTTTAGGTTCTCGATTTTTTTTCTCAGCCAATTCGCGAAAATATTTTTGGGCACTTCAGAAATATTTATTATCTAGCTGCTACTCGTAGATAAGTAATAAGCTTAACTAGTTTTGTAAATGTTTATAAGGACAATCAATTTCTTTAGTTGAATTTATCAAAACGATGAGGGTAGGTACTTAAAAGCCTCAGTGAACGGATCCTACAAGATTTTTTTTACTTCCTGTATAATGTGAAATTTATAAAGGATTTCTTGATGTTCATTATTTTTTGAATTATTTATTTAGGTACTTATTACGTACACAGGGTGTAAATGGCGTAGGACGCGTTAACTAGGTCTTTCACTCATCATACTGAACAACTTTCCCCAAGAAACCCACAGTCATTTCTAAAAAGAAAACTGGGCCCTCCATACAAAAATGCACAAAATTGGTCGATGAGCTGATTAATTTCTATAAAAAGTTTTTTTTTTTTGCAATTTCAGCTAATTCATAGAACAAACGCTGTTCAGTATGATGATAAGAAGCTCCAGTTAACGGGAACTACAACAATTTGTAACACCCTGTATAATTGAAAATAATCAGTCTTCCTGTAACAAATGTGTAAGTAAGGCCATACCGCAAAGGATTTCATTTATTGTATTTGACTTTCAAAATTGACGTGATTTTTGCTAATAGTATTCAAAAATTGGTTCATTAATCGAGAGTATAAACAGTTGCTTTTTCATTCACTTTTAAACATGCATTTTCTTACCTTCAGCACTTTCTAAAATATTGTCATAGACATATCAATAATGTTGTATTAATACATAATTTTGTTAGTTTATCCAATTATGACCATGCTTAGTAAAGTACAAAGTAAAAACTAATATACATATATACAGGGTGATTTCGGGGTCGTGATCCCAACCATTTTTTTCTGACTTAGTAAATGATTGCGATGCTACCTGTATTTATTTTAATTGAAACAAAGATGATTCGTTATTTACGTATTTTTATTTAAAAATTATTATTGACTCAAAATGCGTGGTCACCCTACTTTTAATAGTATGAATATTTCAATAACAGGAAATAGTAGGGTGACCATGATCTCGAATTATCGCAGTTTTTTTTTTGCTGACTAAAAGTAAAAGTCGCTGGTGTACTGTTAGTCCTAACCTATCGTGATCCTTAGGAGAAAGTAAGTTAAATGCTTCTTTCTTGCTCCACGACCCCGTAATCACCCTGTATATATATATATATATATACGAAAATCTGTGCAAAATTTTGTAGAAACTTAAGAAGGTGTTGCATATAATTTTTGTAAACGATAAAGTTATTAATATAAAAAGGAATGTTTATTTGTATTAATTATTTGGTTCAACAAATAGAAGAAGTCTGTGTAATGTAGACTTTTTCTATTTGTCGAAACAAATAATTAAAACAAATAAACATTCCTCTTTATAGAAATAACTTTATCGTTTACAATGATTATAAGCAACACCTTCTTGTACTCGTAGAATTACAAAATTTTGGACAGATTTTCGACCAAATAAATATTCTAACTTTTTTGTGAAATTTATTTCTAATATAACTCTAGTAACTAAAAACACATGAACAAGAAAAACATAAACATTTAATAAACAATAGTTTGCATCGTTTGCCAGTAAAATAAAATGCATTTCCTAATTTTTCACCTAAGATGGAGTCACGGAAAAAATCTCTTTTTTTCCGTGACTCCATCTTAGGTTTAAAATATCTTAATAGGCGAAGTTTTAAGTTGTTGGCGAACAACACGAACTCCTCTAATTATTAACCACAAGTAGAAATATTTAGGTTTTTCTATGGATTGACTCACTATAGCGCCCTACCCTACAATAAATATATTTAATTTTATTCAACATTATATTTACATAAAAGCAAGCATTTGACGATGCCTATTATTTTTATACACACTAAAATATTATTTTTTTTGCTTAAAAAAACTGCGTAAGTAAGCTTCAGTTTGTTTAAAAAAATAGACGCAACTTTACAATAATAATAATTTATTTGGTTCAACAATTTTTATGTCATCGTAGGATTGTGTAATCGTTCGACCGTTACTGTGACATTTATGTACTGGTTACAGGTGTAACAAAATTGGTGTAGGACCCGTAACTGGGGCTTCTACTCATCATACATACAAAACGAATTGCCCCAAGGTACCCAACATTAAAAAAAATTGAACTCTGCCTAAGTAATAAATCTATCAACTTTTAACCGCTTGCGCGGCGTAATGGTGAAGTCCGTTAGTTTCACATGAGAAAGTCGCGGGTTCGATTGCCGGCGAAGTCTCACTTTGCTAGACTCGGTTTGGTTGTTAGAGTGGCATTTCATAAAATCCGCTTGTGTGTTCCGGCTTGAAGATAAAGCCAGTTTCCCATTGCGTTGGGGTATCTCGGTAGGCCTGATTCCATGTCCGGCGTCATCGTCACTTACCTTTAGGTGAGATGATGCTAAGGGCTTACCAATTGTGTATTAAAAAAACGGATTGACGAATTTTATGAGTATTTGTAATTTTATGACTTTGACTCTAAAGAATATTTTTTCTTAGAATTGACTTTAGGTCTTACGAGAAAAGTCCTTCAGTATGATAAGTAGAATCCTTTTATAATTTTGTTACACCTTTTACACAATTGTCCGCTTAAAGTGTAAAAATGCCAGTCAAAAAAGAAACCTGATACTGACCAATCAACATTTTTATGATACCTATATAATTACTTAGTTTCACCACGTTTTACATGAATTAGAATCACGGCACTTATCTAAAAAAAACAACGAATTAGACTCGAAACCCAGGAACAATTTATTGCTCTGAGTTCAAAGCCAATGAAAAATGTCTTATATAAGATGAACACTTTTAAAATGCAATAATAGACGACTATATTCACTAAAATTAAATATTTCCTATCTACGCGCTTGGAATGTCATGGGGATCACCTAACATCGACAAACTTAATTAGTTATCTACCTACTTAAAAAAAGATCTTCGTTATAAATAATATCTTATGATAACGTAATTATAATTCAAATACCTTTGCAATTACGTACAAATAAAGTAACACACGTCATAGTAATTACTCACTTATCTACCTAGACTGTGACTATGAGAAAGCTAATTACAATCGAAATAACAAATGTCTTTTAATTTGGTATTCGGTCATGAGCAAGCGTTAACATATACTTATACAACAGATCACCCCAGGTATTACGTTAAGTGTAATCGCCACAAGTAAAAAATACTTATTCAACAATCATTCTAAGCGTGTGGACTCTTTGTAAGTATATTCTTAGTGTTCTCGTTAAATTTTGGTAATACACAGCGCAGGTAACATTCAAAAGATAACCCCAGGCCCTAGGATAACCAGGTGTAGTGCTGAAGACCAGGAACTCTCTGCGACGCAATTCAAAAAATGGATCGACCTCCAGTCTCGAAGGGGCAGCTGTCATCTAAAACGTGCTATTAAAGTTTCTTCGCCATTGAGTTTATATGTTACGGTTAATGCTAGAAGAAAGAGTAAACCTAGATTTACCGTAACATATACACAACTACCAACCATCTATCTTGGTCCACGGCCGGACTAGGCACACCGCCCCACCTGGAGGAGATATCTCCTATTGCTCTCGACAAGATTATGAACACACCGTTCCTGCAAGTCTATTCGATACGAGGAAAACCAACCTTTTCAAAAATGAGTCTTGGAATCTTTGTATTCTAAATCATAGCGTAAAGTTTGCGGCGGGCGGCGCACCCTCCGTTCGCGCCGTCGCTCGCACAAGATGCACAATGGAGGGAAGGGCCAGGTTCTTTAATAAAAAAAAAATAGGCAAAATCCACCAAAACTGAATTATTTATGAAAAAGAAATAATCGTAGAAAAATATGGGAACAGACAGTATGGTTGAACCGGATGATGACGAGGAATGTCATGACAGAGTTACAATTTGAAAAACAAACAAAATAACAAAAAGTAAAAATAGAAAAAAAAGATGATAATATAAAAACAGATTGAACATGAAAAATACCAAAACGAATGACTTCGTCACAAGTTTTTGTAAAATACATCAATATAGCTTCAGCAATTCATTAAAGAGATTCCATATGCATTTCGCGTAATTAAATTTAAATACGCATATTTAGTGCATTAGATTCGGTGCATATTGGGCCTCTCGTATGCAGTGTGTATTACACACACTGCTAAACAAATCGTAATACATATACGGTATGAAGGCTACGTCTTCGAGCGTAAGGGTTGGTAAGGGACCATCAGCACTATGAGAATGATCTCCACCAGGTAAAGTAAACAGGAAGTCCACAATGGTGCCAGTAGAACGGGCGGCCGTTCCATTTTAGCGCTAACTAATTAACCTAAATGTTTGACAAGTGACACTTCGGATGGCTCACGGATAGTTACTGAATATAATTTATGTCATCATCATCATATCAGCCGAAGGACGTCCACTGCTGAACATAGGCCTCCCCCAAGAATTTCTATGAAGACCGGTCCTGCGCTGCCCGCATCCAGCGGCTTACCGCGACCTTCATCAGGTCATCGGTCCACCGAGTGGGAGACCTGTTTACACTACATTTTCCGGTGCGTGGTCACCACTCGAGAACTATACTACCCCAACAGCTATCTGTTCTACGAGCAATGTGCCCACTGCTACTAAATTTAGCAATTCTGAGAGAACGGCTACTTTGGTTCTCCTACGGATCTCCTCGTTTGTGATTCGATCACGCAGAATTTATGTAAATCCTTTTTAGTCTGCCATCAGTGGTTGGTTTCATCTTTTTTTTATGGCAGGCCACGTATTTAAGTGTCCCTAGGAGGCTCGAGTTTCCATACAAACGTAGTTCCGCTTTAATATAAAAATACATGTCGGATTCAATCCAAACTTTGAAAATATATTGAGTGGACACGCATCGATGTTTGTCATATCAGCTCATATACGTCCCCACCGAGGGGTTCGAGCCTACCCTGAATTAGGGCGATAGGGCCTTAGTCGATCACGCGGGCCCAGTGCGGGTTGGTCGACTTCACACACAACCTGCGAGTTTGATTGATTGAGTTTGATGTTTGTAATTAATTTTGATGTACTAATAAAAAACGGAAAAAATAAGAGCAGTTTCAAACTTTCAATGCAAAATTAATTTAAGCCTTTGTTTAGTTAAGTTTCAATTTACTACGATGAAATGTAGACATCGACATATATTACATCGATATGTGTATACTCAACATATTTTTAAAGTTTGGATTCAATCCGGCATCACGTAGTTTTTATATAAAAGCGGAACTACGTTTGTATGGAAACTCTAGCCTCCTGGAGAAATACCCGTAGTTATAAAAAGTCCTTTCGTCAAGGCTACAACACTACAACAGACAGGCTTTTTAATGACATTTGTCGGGTCCCGACGGATGGACAGACAAAGTGTTGAGGAATAAAATAATTAGACAATAAAAGATGAATATAATACATCCCTCATTGTTGGGCCTTGAGTAGAAATTGGTCTTAGTATACACTATCCTAGTACCAGTGGACTATAGTATGTTTACAGTCCCAACAGTCCCAACCTATCACCTAAATAATACCACCAATATAAAAAGCTATCCCCACACCATTCAAAGCTTCTAAGGGCCCTACCTCACTGAGACGCCATGGTTACCTCTATGGCTACCTTCGGTTGCCAAATGGAGTAGCCAGTGGCGACCATCTGTCAGTTCAGTTATCTTTTCCTCGTATCGAGAATTCTGTCAGTTCAGGCTGGTTGGACACTGAGTGAGTGAGACGCAGCTTGATCGTGTACATTTTATTGGCGACGTCGCCAGGTCGCCATGGTCTCTAGACTCCACACAGCGAGCCGACAGTCGTGGATACGCTTCCAAATTTGCGACGTTGCCAAACCGTCGCCAAGTGAAATAGCTGCCATACATTCTAATAAGACTTGTTTGGATACGTGGCCGGCGACGTCGCCGTGGCGTCTTGGTGAGTTAGAGCCCTAATAGTACGCGAGAAGCAAGTAAGTGGCGGCGACGATCCACAGGTTGGCGGCCAATCGGACACCGAAATCCGTGGTGGTAGGCCGAGTATCCATCACCAGCCAATCGGAGTTGCCAGCTAGGTTGCGCGAGCACACCCGCACTTCATACGTCGTCGCGTTCACCAGGTCCGGCACGACGAACGACGTCTCTGTGGACGCGGTAATGGAAATGTAAACCTCTGTGGCATAATGACAATATGTGTAGGTATGAGTCATCACATCAGCTCATATATACGTCCCCACCGAGGGGCTGGAGCCTACCCTGAATTAGGGCGATCAGGCCTCAGTCGACCACGCGGGCCCAGTGCGGGCTGGTCGACTTCACACACCACCTTCAAGTTTCTTCGCAGGCGTGTGCAGGTTTCCTCACGATGTTTTCCTTCACTTAATCGGATCCCTGAAGGTCGCTCTATAATGAACTAAACATACATACTTACAAACAATGCAAGTTAAATAAAAGTCTTAAAAAGTTACGCCTTGCTAACATTAAGTCTGTGTAAATTAAATGTAGTAGCTACGTGACTTTCAAGAGGCAGCGGACTATTCCCCGCCTCCCGAACTATCTAGTAATATGGTGCGCAGACCAAGACATGTTTTGTCTGATCCCCCCCGACATAATCTCAGCCGACCTGAAATGCCTCCTGGCAGCCCAGGAAGGAACCGATAGTGTCAATTTTTGAATGACACAACCCCCCCCACTTGCACACCTAATGTCAATAACCAAGCGGCCGCTCCCATCAGGAGCTCTTCGCGCTGTCCCCTTAGCGTGAATTTTTCGCACCCCCCCCCCCCCCCGTAGGGAGGGCGTCGCTCCGATGTACTTTTAGGGTGGCCTATGCTGCCAAAGTTTCAGGGGGTGTTTGGTGGGTAGTGCGGTCTTTGGGCCTGTGCATACATATCAGAATCATTTATTTGAAAGAATACATATGTCATAAATATACAGATCCTAAAAAGTACAATGCCAGTAAACGCATTCAGTCTTAGAAAGATATGCAAATTAAAAACAAATAAATTGTAAATATTAATAATTTATTTATTATTTATTTATTTGTATAAGGCACACCAACGGCATAAATATTACACGTTTCCAAAACATAGTTAGGTCTTATTCTAATACAAATGCTTATTATAGGTGTACACAACATTGACATAAAATTATTATTAAAACAACATGGAAAATACTAACTAAGAAATTAATGAAACAATACTTTTAAATTTTGGCAAGGAGTTAGAAAATATATCAATTTGGGATAGTTTAGAGTTAATGGTGTTGTAATCCATACACATTCTACAGAAAGGAGAATTCTTACCTATATTGGTTCTAAAGAAGGGAATGTGAAAGACTCTTGACATGGGATATCTCGGATAATTGCTCGGAACAGACAAAGCTATATAGTCAAATACCTCCTCACACTTAATTATGCCCCTAATGCATTTATAAAGAAAGACAAGGCCAAGACGTTTACGACGCTCAGATAGAGTATCAAGCTTGAAGTGTTTTAAACGTAGGCTGTATGGAGTCCTTTGCGAAATGCCCTGTGATACAAAAGCTAGATGCCTGGTGAAAGCCCTCTGCAAAGATTCAAGTTAATGATTAAAGTAGGTAAAAGTAAGCTATAAGATTTGTTAAAAATGACACTTTATGTAATTTTTGTAGTCACTATAAAAACAATAATTCATTAGCCATTTTGTTAGTTTCGTCTTAAATTCTGTTCCTTGTAATATTTTTAAATCATTAGGTAAGTTATTGTATATCATTATACACATGTTGTAGACATTTTTCCTATAAATATCTGCTTTACAAGGAGGTTGATGAAGCATATTTTTGTATTGCGCTCTTGGCTTTCTTATATACCTTATGTAATACGTATGCATATAGGCGCAGAGCAGCTTTAGGCTGCTACTGCGTATGCGTAAATGCATTCACCTCCTTCCCCTTTAAAGGCCAGGAAAAAAAAAAAAACTACGTGACTACGAAAGCTACGAATTTCAGAACTCCACCCACATACTTGCACGAGCGAGAAGTATCGTAACTATACTAAGCTTAGATGTAATTTGAATATGGGGTCAAGTTTTCAATAAAAATAACACTAGATTTACTTAAAAATAACAACGTTTTGGGCATTGTACCTATGTTGTTTTGGGTACCTAATCACAATTATATTATATCAATGGTACGTAGTATGCGGTTTAACACAAAAAAAGTTTTATCGCGCACTTTTTCGCCATGTATACTTTATGTCACATCGAGATACCTAGGTCAATATGGGGACCTCTGAAAATACTCGTATGATAGGTAAGGAACCATGTTATCGATTTCAGTAATAAGAAAAACTGCATTCATAGATTTTTTATACAGGCTGTAACAAAATTGGTGTAGGACACGTTAACTGGGGGTTCTGCTCATCATACTGAACAACTTTCCTCAAGGAACCCATTACCAATTCTTTAAAAAAATATTGGGACCCTCCATACTAAAATGCACAAAATGGGTCGATCAGCTGATCGATTTCTATGAAGATTTTTTTTCAGTTTTCATTAAAGTCGTAGAACAAAAGTTGTTCAGTATGATAAGCAGAAGCCCCATTTAACGGGACCAACACCAATTTTGTCACAGCCTCTATAATTCTTGCCTTTGTCGGGAATCGAACCCGAAGATTTGTAAAAAATATTTTAACGGAAGATAAGGGGTTTTCCAATAGAGATTTTATTTTAATTAGAAAAAGACAAAATAAATTTAAAAAATTTTGGAAACCCGCTTACATTGGCATGTAACTCAAAAATACTGTAAATGCTTTTGCGTAACTGTGACGCAAAATTAACATAAAAGTGATGTAAAGATTATTACCTATTGCTGGCCAAATTGTCTAATGAAGTAAGAAAATAAAAAAGAGTACGCGAGGTCAAAACTGTCAAAACCTAAAGTCACCCTTTTTGTTCACGGATGTGGACTTTCGTTGTTCTCACTCTCTGTTTAACAGAGCTATTTGAAAATTGTAAGCTCCTGTGAAATAACTGTGCGGACATATTTTAAAGTCTGTTTTGTAAACTTTTGTATGAAACCGGGATCTAGTTCTTTTATATGTGATCTAAGTCCTTAATTTCATTATTTTCACACTGTGCCAGTTCGATTCCCACCAAAAGCAAGCAATTTTTAAAAAGTTTATGAACACAGTTTTTTTTTCTTGAAAATCGACGACATGGTTCTTAATTTAGATTTTTCTATGACCTCTAGACATCCATTTCGATTAATGTTTTTTTTTCTGTGGTGTGGATGACGTAACCAAGTGTTCAACACTGTACCTATGGTTTCAAATAAATAAATGAAAAAGAATGAAATGAAAAAATAGTTTTTATATCTCCTAAAGTTTAGGAGTGACCATACTGATCCGTTTCGATGTTTCGTCACCTATGTATGTAGTGGCAGCCCTAGCAAATCTGCAGTGCTTTGTCTTGCGTACTGCATTATTTTTTCTCGCACTTACACTGTTTATTATAATGAATCGTTATTAATGAAACTTACGATTGGGGCTCGTGATGAGTACACTTCTCTGTAGAGCCTCCTCCCAGTTGGCGGGGTAGCCCTCTTTGTAGGGTACGAGCTCGAAAACGAACGCTGCAAAATGACAAGTTGCAGGGTTTAAACAACGAAATTCAGAATGCCTCCATCTTTTTTTACGCAGGTGACCTGTGTTTACGAAGTAACTAGTTTCTCATCTGTGCCTGTGTATGCATTGCAGTATGGTTAAGGATATATGCAGGGCTGTAGCTAGAGTCGAATTTGAGGTAGGGCATCACCGATATTATATTAAATAGACCCATCTCGCTTCATGTTATGGCGCTTCAAATGCCATCTATACAGAGGACAAAGAATTATTATAATATGAAATGAATGTCACAAACTATGGTATATTTGTGAAAGTTAGATACCTATCGCTGCATTTTTTTTTATCTTAAACTATGAACAAACAATTTAATTATAATAATTTATCTTAGTTTTTAGTATTTTTAAGGTAGGGCATTGCCCCACAATGCCCCCCCCCCACCCTAGCTACGGCCATGGATATATGTAAGAAAGCATAACATAACTGATTCATTATATTTTTTTGTTTTTATAAGTATGTAGCCCGTATATGACTGTGAGCACCTAGATAAACCATTCAGGTTTAATGGTGCTAGATGACTAATTGTTTTGTATTTTGTTTTGAAATTGGTAAAAAAACCGGTTTACACTTTATTTTGGCTGAAGGCTGAAATGAGGAGATGTGTAAGGAACTTGGATCACCGACATAGCTCATAGTGGTAATGAGCAGGTCATGTACCCATAACCGATAGAGAAGAAAGGTTCTTGAGTGGCGACCACAGGCTGGAATACGTAGAATATACTTCAAAAGGACTTATATAAATACAGTATGCAACATAAAGGTGCAGTGATACTTTAAGGTGGGTTTGTTGTACTCATTAAACTGACCAACTATTGTTCTGTAACTTTGCTGAAATCACGAATTTTCTTTTTTGGATTTTACATACAAAACCAGCTGACCAGTTTGATGATTACAAGCCCACCTTAAAATATCACTGCATTTTTATATTACACTAATGATCTGGCAGGATACCATTGGATACATGCGTCTCGAAATTGTGCTGAATTAAGGTCTATGGGGGAGGGTTATGTTCAACAGTCTAAAATTATTTCTGGCTGAGATGATGATGAACAAACTTATTTAAAAATAAGATAAGTAGGTACAGATTTTCAGCTTATAGACATAAATATGCAGGTATTAAAGGGTCCCCAGGAGGCTCGAGTTCCATACAAACCATACCCATTCACTTACCATCAGGTGAGATGATGCCAAGAGCTTACCAATTGTGAATAAAAAAAAACAAACGTAGTTCCGCGTTATACAAAAACTACATGCCGGAATGAATCCAAACTTTGCAAATGTATTGAGTGGACACATATCGATGTTTGTTATTAGTTTTCATCGTAGTAAAGTTAAACATAACTAAACGAAGGCTTTTAATTTTGAAACGAAAAAAAAACAAGAGCAGTTTCAAACTCTCAGTGCAAAATTAATTATAATTTATAATTTTGTACTGAAAGTTTGAAACTACTCTTATTTTTCGAAACTTATGGTTCGAAAACTAATTACAAACATAAATATGTAGGATCAACTATTACGGTTATTAGCACAGGAGGTGTAATGACGAGACGCAGGCGCTACCTGGTGACGTCTTGGCGGAGTCTGAGTGATAGCTCACAGGCTCGCATTTCGGCTGACGAGACAGTTACTCTTCGGACGACCAGTGCAGTGTGCATATTGCTCGGGAACTGCTACCGTCTCGGCTTACCCTTGATAATGTTGAGATTTGTGATTTGGTTTTGTTATTTTCGTTAAGTAATCATTCGTGTGTGTTAATAGCGGAGTAGTTAAGTTATTATAATTACTGGATGATTAAACTGTGTACGATTGATTTGTAATTAAGTTCGTTATTTTACTACCGCCCGTATCCCACGTCACGCCTTCACTATGTCTGAGGACCTAGACCCTCAGTTCCCTAATCCGACAAAAATATGTGTCTACTCAATATATTCGCAAAGTATGGATTCAATCCGGCGGCATATTGTTGTATTAAAGCGGAAGTACGATTGTATGAAAACTCGAGCCTCCTGGGGACCCTTAAGTATATTTTACATGGAGATTTAGTTAAGAAAAAAAAATTAAATAGAGTGCATTTTACCGTCCACGGGAAGGTTTTTAGGGTCATTAATGGGGAGATCTTCGGAGGCCATCGTACAGTTGGAGCAGATTACATTGAAAGTCAGGTTAAACGCCTGTTGACTCTCCAGCGTTATCTGGTGACAAAGAAAAAAGTAATCTGTTGTAGTTGGCGTCGCACATCCTACTAATATTATGAATGTAAAAATTTGTATGTATGGATGTATCTATGGATGTTTGTTACTCTTTCACGCTTCAACCATTGGACGGATCGGGATGAAACTTGGCACACATATAGGTTAGGTCCTGGATTAGGACAGAGGCTACTTAGTAGAGGTGGAAAACGTTTTTAACCGACTTCAAAAAAGGAGGAGGTTTCTCAATTCGACCGTATATATATTTTATTTTTTCATGTGTGTTTCCGGATTACTTCGTCGTTTATAAACCGATTTAGATAATTCTTTTATTGTTGGAAAGAAGATATCCCAAGGGTGGTACCATGAAAAGGAAACCAGGATCTGATAATGGCATCACAGAGAAATCGAGGGTAACCTTCGAAAAGCGTAGTGCGTTTGAAGTCGGTTTTTTTTTTGTTTAAAATTATATTTCGTTGGAACGATAGCGATCGACTGCTCCTACTTAAAATTAATATCAGTAGACTTTGGTCCGCAGAAATTTGCAGAGATAATAAAAATTCTTACGGAATCCGGAGGGCTGGGCATTTCCCCTGGCGACACGTCAAATGTTATAGACGCGGAACCCTTTGTGTTGGTGGCGGTGCACTTGTACTCGCCCGTGTCATTCTCGCCGCGCATACGAAGTATGAACGTGGAAGACCATTCACCATTCCCGTTGTCTGATGTTACGATCTGGAAGCAAACCTAACTTCAAAATCTAACAGTAACTGTGAGCATGTGTCGCTTTCGCCATGCTGCCGACAGCCATGATACCAATAACCATATAGGTTGGTCCGAATGAAGACTAGAAGAGTGTTTTGTTTATAGAGTTAACACACACTGAGCGCGAAGCGAAAGGGAGCGAAGCAATAAATTCGTCTAGAAGTATTTACACATTGGACTCTATCGTAGTACAAAGACGATCTAAAATAGAATATTTTTCTTATTTACAATTGGTAAGACCTAAAGATGAAATTTGCATGACGAACCGAGACGAGTCGAAGCAACATGATGCGACATGGCGCTCCGCAAAGCGAATCAATGTAGCGCGCGTCAAGGCGCCAAAGCGCTGCGTGTAGTTTCGCCCCTATATGATTTAAACCTTATAGTATTTAGTAAACTGGCATTATTTGAGTTTGCGTGTACCATCCTCGACTTCATCTTCACCTTCCAGGCTTCCATCAGGTCAGATGTACTCAAGCGTACTTTTTAAATCAAAAAAAGCTATGTAAAATATCGGGTGGGGCTGTGTACAAGACCGCTGGTTTAATGTGAAGCGGCTTTGTCTACTCCACAACATAAGCCGCACAACTATACTCTTCATTTATAGGTAGAAGTGCTCGCGAAGTCGGCGATGTTTGCTAAGCGTACCTTGGCAGCTTTGAGATGTTCCCGAAACCACCTTGATCGATCGGCACCGGACATTTGGGTACTAATGTATGGCCCATAACCGCGTCTTTCCAACGATAGCCATCCTTACTAATAATATAAACGTGATATTTGTTACTCTTTTACTCTACCACAGATAAACGGATCTGGATGAAATTTGGTAGGTAGACAGATTAGGACTTGGATGAACATACAGGCTACTTTTTCCCACGCTCGCGAGCCGATTGCGGCTCGCGCACTGCGCACCCTCGAAGACAGTCATAGAAAGTATGTTCACACTAGTGAAGCCGTTAGCAAAAGCTAGTGATTCATATTTCCAGCTGGCTCTAGCATGGACTGAGGTCAACATATTAAATTTTATAAATTAATTTACTATGTAACTATTTTATAAATAATAATTATACAAACTCTATAAAAACACTAAGTAATCATTGCGTGATCAAGTGTGAATCATAAGTTACACCAAAGTAAAAAGTATTATAGTACTAACATACAGTATGGACACTCCCTGCCGCTCTCTAGATTGCGACCTCACCCCCTTGTCACAAAGATTGATACAGATTGGTTACAGTTTGGCTGTCGAACGTATAGGATTTCGCCTCCATTTTGTATTTTCCGTCATTCGTTTTTTGAAATGTCATTTCTGGCCCATTGTATGAAGTGTCCAGGGTGTGGTTACACTGAGTAGAGAGGAGCGAGAACGCCGGTTTCGGTCATTCTGAGCAGTGCCTGTCTCCCGTAACCCACCCGCCCTACCCCGATGCAAGCCCAAGGTCATATAGTGAGCTAACTATAAAAGCTGAATAATGACACTAGACATATGTTTCTAAGAATAATAGTTTTTAAATTATGAAGGAAGATGATGTAGAGTTTTTATAACGATCCAATGTTTAGGCCTTGTAGGTACTCGTAATATCGCTGTAATTTTAAATACGTTTCACATCATATGATTATGTATTTTTTTTATTTACAATTGGTAAGTCCTTGGCATCATCTCACCTGATGGTAAGTGACGATGAGGCCGAAGATGGAAGCGGGCTAACAAAGATTCCCCAACGCAATGGAGAACTGGCTGTCTTATCTTCAGGCCGGAACACATCAATGTTACTAACACTGATGTTTGGCGGCAAGACTTAGATAAGATGGTGGTAGCTAGCCAGGCGGGCTTAGAAAATGCCCTACCACCAACCAAACCGAGTCTTACACGATGACCCCGCCGGGAATCGAAACTGCGACCTACTGTTGTGAAGCATGGTTACATTACGCCACTGAGGCGGTTAAATTATAATGAAAAAATAATAATGAAAAGTATACTTGCCAATTCTTTATCATGAATTTCAGACACATATTTGTTTTTATCAATCCTGCTCCACTTAAATCTTGGTGAAGGAATGGCCTTGATGGTGCACGTTAGGTTTTTTCTGAAAATAATAAATGAATTGTTTGGTCTAGTCCGGTGACTCAAAGAAAACTGTTGCATATTTTAACATTCGTACTCACGTTTTTCCTATGACAGCAAAAGTTTCTTCCAACCTTTCGGATTTAAGTACTAAGTCGGTACCATCGACTATGATAGGTTTGTCTGTAAAATCAAAAACGCACTTTTTAGGAGATTAACTACACTTTTCATTGTTATATAAGTATCTTATTATTACTTGCTTTTCCGTAATGGCAAGGGCCGCTACCTCCTGTCCGGGAGGTCGTGGTTCGAACCCTGCCACGTACAATTGTGTTTTCGAATTTCGATTTCGAATTACGTTTGTCCGACGCTCTTACGGTGAAGGAAAACATCGCGAGGAAACCTGCACACACCTGCGAAGAAACTCGAAGGTTGTGTGTGAAGTCAACCAACCCGCACTGGGCCCGCGTGGTCGACTAAGGCCCGATCGCCCTATTTCAGGGTAAACTCGAGCCCCTCGGTGGGGACGTATATGAGCTGATAGGACTTGATGTTCCGGACTTCACCCTTTATACAAGGGGACGAACACCATCGCGTTATTTTTCGGAACTTTTATTTTATTTTATTTAAACACCAAAAGTTTTGGACATTTTCTACAAATTGGTCATCTACGTCGATGACAGTTATTGTGTAATTTGTAACACGCAATTCGGTATCTGTCATAATTACGTCGTCACTTCCTTGTGAAGCTCCAAAAACGTAGTGATTACCTCTTCTCTGCATTTAGATGGCATTGTAAAACGTAATCAATTCTGGACAAACCGCCAAGTTTAAGAAGGAAATTATCATAATTACGGTCGTATATATAACTAAATATTATCCATGACCATTTTTGCAGTGATTCCACGATTCGTTCCAGCTGACTGAGCGAGTCTCCAAATAAACTGCCTTCATATTGAATTGAAACGATCTGATGACCTGATAGTGACCTGATACCGATCCTGATGTGCTATCCTGTTGTTACATTTTGTTTATACGTGTGTTGTAATGTTGTCAAATAAAGATAATATGTTTTTTGTCTAATGTCACCCTGCCAATGCCGTAGCGCTCGTCCGGTTGCATGCAACTGTCTGTGCAACTGTTTTTAAACCCTGTTCTTAAATAAGGTCCTTGGAAAACACCCGAAAAAAAACATCTGGGTAGATGCCCAATGAAATTGACCTACTTTTTCGAAAAAAACTATTTTCAAAATAAGCATTTTTTAGATTTCCAATTTTTTCATGAAATTTTAGAAGAACGCTGTAACAAAAAGAATTCAAAGCTAGACTCACGGTGAACAATAAGCCTGATGTGTTTGTCGACGTAGTGTGAAAGCGGTTTCTGTGTGATTTTGCACACGTAGTCACCCGCATCCAGGTGGTTGAGATTTCTGATGTCCAGGGTGAATATCTCGTCCCTTTGCGAGGAGACCACGTACTTTTGGGGTTGATCATCTGAAAAAAAGACGAAAAACATTTGACTTGTTATCTAACTGTTACTTATTTAGTTTATTTCAGAAGTTCCGCAATGCCTTGTTCGTCACATGAAGAGAAATTATCTGCTCTATCCTTAGGGAATAGTCAGCCTTGTCTTTTAACTGATTGTGGTAGGCATGAGAAGACTTTTCGATTAGCTTTAGCTAGAATTACTACATTAAGGACGAATTGTAATGTCTCAATGACAAATTCAATATTTATGAATGAATTACTCAGTGATTACATCATATTTTAAAATCTTTTATTTAAATTGCAATGTATGTATGTATGTGTGTTTGTTCGGGTGAAATCTTGCAAGTTAATTTTAACCCACTTCCCGGTTTCCGATCGAGCTGAAATTTTGCATGCATATGTATATCGCGTGACAATGAAATATTAAAAGCTTGTACCTTAAAGTTTATAGGCTTTTCGAAAATTATTTTTAATGCATTTCATCTTATAATCGTCCTTAATTTCATAGGCTTTTGTGAAAGAATAATTACTTTGTTTTTTAACTGGGGTTGAAATGTTTTTAGGGTTTCGTACAGATAGGGTGCCACCCCTTGGCACTACTAAGCGTAAGCTGTCTGTCTGTCCGTCCCCCTTTAAAAAGGTTGTATCCACGAACCCCTTCTAAACTGTAATAGTTAGTTGGCTAAAATTTTCACTGAATAGGTGTTATTCCGCCCACACGGTGGACCGATGACCTGGTGAAGGTCGCGGGAAGCCGCTGGATGCGGGCAGCGCAGAACCGGTCGTCATGGAAATTATTTTGAAAATTTAGTTCTTATTTCAATCACTGGATTCTTTTTATAAATTTTTGAATTTCGTAAACTAACGACGTCTTAGGCTCGAAAACTATGAAAAAAAGTGTACAGCCACGCTGTGCATACTTTCTTCCGAAGCCTTCACTGTCTGTCGTAGTCGGGCAAACACAAATCAACATTAAACATTACACTTACTTAGTAGCAAAGAATAAAGCTAGGTATATCAGACTTGATGAATAATTTACAAACAATTTGGGTTTGTATGGGAGGTACCTTACTCGGATTTTTTCTGGAGTGAATAAGTACCCAGTGTGGTAAGCCTTATTAAGTCCTAGTTATTTACAAAGTTTCATTAGAATCGCACATGCATTTTGTACTTACCTTTATTTTGTTTAGTCATCGTTTTTGCATCATCATCACTAACTATCAAGTGGGATGATGTCAAGGGCTTACAAATTGTGAATAAAAAAAATCGTCACTTAAAATGGTCGGTTGACATCGCATATTCCTATCTCTGCTCGCTGCTTGCTAAGGTAAAGGCTTTTTATAGCCTAATTTAGTAGCCAGAGTTGTAATAAGTAGATCTAAGACGTACAACTAGTATTTTAAGACCTTGTTTTTCTAACTTGTAAACTTTTTGTGAAATAAATTTATTTATTTATATTTATTCGAATCGTTAGACATTTAGAATAAAAAGTAACAAACAACCCGTATTTGTAGGGGAGGTAGTTCATTTTGATTTTGGAATAACGAACTACTGGGTCGTGTAAGGTTATAGTAACATACTGAGTGTCATTGAAATCGTTAGAGGCATTTTTGAGTAAATATTTTTTTTTACTATGGAGTCAACCCTAAAAAATCAAAATATGGGAAATTTGAAATAAAAATGGCTGGAGATAAAAAAATAGTATTGCCCTGACCTAAATTTTACCTAAATCCGTAAATATTTTCTTCTGTATTTTGTTTTTTTGGACTCAATTAGTCTGCTATTGGTGTAACAAAATCGATCCCCATCGAAATCTCAAATTTGTTTTTTTTTGGCTTCAATATCTTCCTCACTCTTTTGACGCTCACTCGCTCCTTAGTTGATAAAAAAATTAAAAACATGTTTATGTCATTTTTGAGAGTCATATTTTTTGTTGTTTTATTGTATCGTTCAATATTTTAAATAAAAATTCATGGCACCCTTGGCAAATAATTTTAAAACTACATGCCTATGCAAAATTTCACCAGAAGCGGTCCAACTATTTACCCGCAAATCAGGTGGACGGTCAGAAATAGATACATACACAAATATTATTTTTCCTATTACGTTTACGTCCTTGAACGTGTTAAAATAATGAAATTCTAAGAAAAAGCTACACACATTAAAAAACTAAATCCATCGCAACCACTTGGTACAATTTTGCATTATTATTTTTGGTTTTTATTAATTTTCTAATAAAGTACTACACTGATTTTGATATCCTTTTTTTTCAATTGATAAGCCCTTGACATCGTGTCACCTGATAGTAAGTGACCAATTCAGAAGCATACCCAACCAGCACAAACTGGTTGCTTAAGAGGTATATAGCGTATAATATTTCAGCGAAAAGCTGCAAGAGTTAGCGATATAGCGCGCTATGCAGACCTTATGCAGCTGCTAAAGCCCTAGGGGGAGCCTTATAGCACCTGTTTGTGAAATTCGTCAAGCTGCTTAGTAAGGTGTTAAATAGGTAAGGTATCGAATAAAAAGAGATCCATGAAAATCGGATCACCATCTGCGAAGATATCGCGTAACATACATATAAAACAACATACAGTCGAATTGAGAACCTCCTCCTTTTTGGAAGTCGGTTGAAAATAGTATAGCACTGGTCAACAGTGGTTTTGTTGCCCTAGATATAAGATCGATTTTGGATATATTTATGCTTACAATTCATGAAACTATCAATGATTTTGTAAGATTTGCTCTCTTTTTTTTTTGCACAGAACTCGTCTAATCATGACTGGGAAAATAAATTGTATTACTAACAAGCAGTTATTTGATCAAAATATATAATATGCAAAGATCATAAAAACAAGAGCACATTCAATACTTTCATGAATAAATTCGTAATCTGGGAACTTGAAAACATCAAAATTTGCTAAGATATTCAGGGCAACAAAAATATTTTTTTTGTAGAGGTGTGCATTTTCAAAGTAGTGAAATTGGTATTAAAAGACGCACCAAGTATGGCAACCCCGTCGAGGTACCACTGCACAGTAGGCGGAGGCGAACCTTTGGCGTGGCAGCTCAGCTTCACGTTTTTACCCTCTTCCGCTTCCACAGTCTCTAGCCTCGTGTCCACTATTACTTTGTCTGAAAACAATGGAGAAAAATACTGAACCGGGAAAGTTTAAAATAAATAAATAGGAATCCTTACTATTAGAGCGTCGCGTCGGTGGCGTAATGGCAAGGGCTGCTACCTCCTGTCTGGGAGGTCGTGGTTCGGTCCAATGTGTTTTCGAATTTCGATTTCATATGTACACACGGCGCCACATCAAGCTATACAAAACCAGTATACGCAAGCCTCGCGTATGTTAAAACGCACAGACGTCGCGCGACTCTCGCGGCCAGCTTATACTGGTTTTGTATAGCTTGATGTGTCGTCGTGTATACGTTTATCCGACGCTCTAATACGATGAAGGAAAACATATAATACTATTCTGTTTGTACTGAGTATGGTCCTATTGACTATTCTCTGAAGTTCTGAACATACCTCCAACGTAAATTTGAATGGTGGACTTTAGCTCCCCGGACTTGCAGGTCCAGTTGCCGTTGTCTTTGAACTCAACTTTCTTGATCATCAGCGCCAGGGCCTTCTTCTCCTCGTACCTCTCCACGTAGACCCGGGTGTTGGTGCTGGTTTTCAAACCGATCCTCTTGTTTGACGGGGAGTACCATTCCATTGGCTTGAATCAGAGAATATAAGATGATTATCTATGAGTAATGTAATCTTTAAATTCTAGCAGTTAAGGCTCCCCAGGAGGCTCGAGTTTCCATACAGACGTAGTTGCGCTTTAATACAAAAACTACATGCCGGATAGCATTTGAACTTTGGAAGTATATTGAGTAGACACATATCGATGTTTGTAATTAGTTTTTATCGTAGTAAATTTAAACATTACTAAACGAAGGCTTAAATTAGTTTTGTACTAAAAAAAGTTTAAAACTGCTGTTATGTTTTCCGTTTTATATTAGTACATGGAAATATAATTACAAACATCAATATTTGTCTACTCAATATATTACCAAGTTTGGATTCAATCCGGCATATAGTTTTTGTATTAAAGCGGAACTACGTTTGTATTGAAATTCGAGCCTCCTGGGAAACCTAATTTAAAATACAATTGTTGGTTCATCATATCAGCCGAAGGACGTCCTGCTGGACATAGGCCTCCCCCATGGATCTCCACGACGATCGGTTCTGCGCTGTCCGCATCCAGCGGTATCCCGCGACCTTCACCAGGTCATCGGTCCACCGAGGGTCTGCCTACAATTGTTGGTTAAAATAATGAGGCTCACAGCATTGGCACGCTGTATTGCTATAGATATCCTTAGCACCAGGAAGGATCTGGAGCGGGAGTCAAACCCATTATTTATTAGTCGGCGCCCAATAAGAGAATATCGTCATTTTAAAGATGTGGTAATTGGCATCCTGTCACCTGATGGTAAGTAACGATGATGCCGAAGATAGAAGCGAGCTTACAAAGATTCCCCAACGCAATGGAAAACTGGCTATCTTATCTTCAAGCCGGAACACATCAATGTTACTAACACTGATGTTTGGCGGCAAGACTTAGATAAGATGTTGGTAGCTAGTCAGGCGGGCTTAGAAAATGCCCTACCACCAACCAAACCGAGTCTTTCAAGTTGACCCCACCGGGAATCGAACCCGCGACCTCCTGGTGTGAAGCGAATGGAGTAACCATTACGCTACGGAGGCGGTTAAAAACTAAACCAATTGATTTGAAAATTTGAAGACACGTTTAGTTCATCGGTTTTTGAGGAGGGTGTGAGGTAGGTCGGGATATGGTGGGGAGGAGGGTTAAGGAAGGGCGAGGATTTTGAAAGAGGTGTGAGGAATGGGGATGCTAACTTAATATTACAACCGCCTCCGTGGCGTTATGGTTAGTCCATTCGCTTCACACCGTCGCGGTCGCGCGTTCGATTGCCGGTGGGGTCAACTTGTAAGACTCGGTTTGGTTGGTGGTAGGGCATTTTCATAACCCGCCTGGCTAGCTACTACTATCTTATCTAAGTCTTGCCGCCAAACATCAGTGTTAACAACATTGATGTGTTCCGGCGTGTTGGTGAATCTCGGTAAGCCCGCTTACATCTTTGACATCATCGTCACTTACCATCAGGTGAGATGTTGCCAAGGGCTTATCAATTGTGTAATAAAAAAAATACAAAAAAACCCCGATCGCTTCTGACAGTAAGTGAAGATGATGCCGAAGATGAAAACGGGCTTACCAGGATTCCCCAACGCAACGGGGAACTGGCTATTTTACCTTAAAGCCGTAAAACATCGCTTTTGTAACATTGATGTTTAGCGGCATGTTGGTAGCTTAGCTAGCCAGGCGAACGTAAAAAAATCCACCAACCAAACCGAGTCTAACAAACTTAAGCTTCCGCCGGGAATCGAACTCACGATCTCCTGAATGTGAAAATGTGTTCGTTTGTTACCCCTTCACGTTTGAACGACTTAGCCAACCTTGACTAAATTTAGCATGCAGGTAGCCTGTGTAATTGGAAAGGACAAAGGCTACTTTTTATTCCGTGAGAATATACAGTTCCTGAGGGAACTGAAAAAAAAAACACTCTTTTTTTGCTTCAATTCTTTAACATCATTTTTGTATTTTTTTACACAGAGATGGTTGAGAGGGTGGGAAATGACACAGAATACTAATTAGCATATCCCGCCATAGTTCTTGAGGGATCTGAGGAAAACTCATTTCCAGGCTAGCGCACGCCGGCGTCGCAAACGAGCAACGGATTGACTGATTTTATGCATAGTAATAGTTGAGAGGGTTGGAAGTGACATAGGACTAGTCCGATGTAGTTCCCATATTTTTTATATTAACTTTTTTATATTCACAATTGATAAGCCCTTGGCATTGTCTCACCTAATGGTAAGTGACGATGATGCCGAAGATGGAAGCGGGCTTACTTAGATTCCCTAACGCAGTGGAGAACTAGGTACCTATCTTATATTATTTTTCTGATTGATTTGAATTTATTTATTGTATATATTTTATTGTGAACTGAATTTTCTGTTTGTGGGTCCATGGTTGCCTGAATAAGAAATTATTTTATTTATTTATTTATTATTTTTTGAAGTTTGGCGGTAAGACTACATATTGGTAGCTTAGGCGGGCTTGGAAAATGCCCTTCCTCCAATTAAACCGAGTCTTAAAAAATCGAACACGCGTGCTCCTTATCCATTACGCCACGGTGGTGATTGGCGTTGGATCTGGAGTAAACTCCTGTCTACGTTTGTGAGCCGTTTGCTGCTCGCGCACCACTCACCCTCAAAGATAAAAAAGATGCCCACGCGACAAAGCTAGTTTATTTTAAGATAGAAAACAATAATTTAAGAATCAATCACCTGGTCAAGGTTATTCCCCTCACAGAAAATTGCTTTCGTCTCGCCGACGTTGACTACAGATAGCTTAGCTCTAATGGACACACGCGGCTCGTCCGACTCCGCTGATGAAACTGAAAAGAAATAAAAAAAAACATAAGGCTGTGATATTATACTATATACAGGTAGTAATAAAATTGGTGTAGATCCCGTTAACTGGGACTTCTACTCGTCATACTGAACAACTTTCTCCAAGGAATCCATAGTCAATTCTAAAAAAAAATTGGACTCTCCATACTAAAATTCACAAACTCGGTCGATCAGCTGATCGATTTGTATGGAGAATTAAAAAAATACGTTTTCCGCAAAGTCGTAGAAAAAAAGTTGTTCAGTATGATGAGTAGAAGCCCCAGTCAACGGGACCTACACCAATTTTATTACCTTTGTTCTATGACAAATTTTGGTATATATTTACACTAATTCCACATAAAATAAATAAAACTACACGTTATAATTTGTCAGCGACCGGTTTCGAACACCATCTTCAGGCAGACTATTGCAGACTTTTTATTTGCAGACTTCTGCCTGAAGATGGTGTTTGAAAAAGGTCGCTGACAAATTATAACGTGTAGTTTTATTTATTTTATGTGGAATTAGTGTGAATATATACCAAAATGTGTGATATAATTCTCCAACAAGAACCTACAATCAAAAGTATCAACTTTGTTCTATGACTTTGCTGAAATTGCAAAAAAATAATTTAACTCTTAATACAATTTTGTGCATTTATGTATGGAGAGTCAAAATTTTATTTGAGCATTGACTGTGAGTTTCTTGATGAAAGTTGTTCAGTATAATAAGTAGAACTCCCAGTTAACGGGTCCTACACCATTTTCTTACATCCTGTATATTACAAAAAATCTCGTAGATATCAAAATAATGAGATTACGTACAAGAGGTACAGCTTGTGTTGAGATTTTTTTTAAATAAGTAATTTGATACGTTAACACCCAAGTCAATTATATAATGGGAATTCAGATGGCCGTTGGGGCAGTAAAGTGCTCGAGTTGCGACCGCACACCGATAGACATAGCGTAGGCAGGCCTCCCACACGGTGGAACGCTGGTAAAGGTCTCGGGAAACCGCTGGATGCGGGCAGCGCAGGACTGGTCGTCGTTGAAATCCTTGGGGGGAGGCCTTTGTCCAACAGTGGACGTCTTTCGGCTGATATGATAATTCAAATGAAAGCTTTTTAAAACTGGGCAATGGGTATTATTATAATTGATTAGAATAAATTTAAAACTTATTATATCGGCAGAAAAACGTCCAATGCTGGACAAAGGCCTCCCCCTAGGATTTCCACGACGACCGGTCCTGCGCTGCTCGCATCCATCGGCTTCCTGCGACCTTCACCGTGTCGTCGGTCCACCGAGTGGGAGGCCTAACTACGCTACGTTTTCCGGTGCACGTTCGCATTCGAGAACTTTACTACCCCAACGGCCATATGTTGTACGAGCTGTGTGCCCTGCCCACTGCCACTTCAGTTCAGCAATTTTTTGAGCTATGTCGGTTACTTTGGTTCTCCTGCGGATCTACTCATTTCTGATTCGATTGCATAGGGACATTCCGAGCAAAGCTCGCTCCATTGCCTTTTGGGTGACCTTGAGCCTTCTATTGAGACCCATAGTAAGCGACCATGTCTCCGTTCCGTAAGTCATCACTGGCAAAACACACTGGTCAAAGACCTTAGTCTTGAGATACTGCGGTATTTGGGACGTGAAGATATTGCGAAGCTTCCCGAACTCTGCCCAGCCGAGTTGGATTCGTCGATTGATCTCTTTCTTGAAGTTGGACCTACCTAGCTGGACTGTTTGTCCCACGTTTACATATTCGTCAACATTTTCCAGTGTAGAGTCTCTTACCTTTAGAGTGGTGGGTGCGACACACAAATTTAATACTAAGAGGCTGTTAATTATAAGCAAAAAAAGAAACAAAACTTGTTGATTATAGTTCTAATTTAGAAGTAAAACAACAAATAATAAAAGCTGGCCAAGCGTGAGTCCTACTCTTCCTAGTCCGAATAAAACAGTGTGCGTGTCAGCTCAGACGCACGACAGGAGTTGACTCATGAAATAATTTTTTTTCGGCCTTCGGGCTACCCAGAGCTCGGCTATCGATTTCGGAGGAAGCTCTCTATGCTTTGTCCTACGCAGAATTCGACTTACGGCCTCGCATTAGGCGTCATGGCCATGTTTCCTTACTTCGTCACTGAAAAACGTAATGACACGAAAAATAACGGTCACGCGTTACCGGTAAACACTCGATTTCACCCCTTATATTTTTCATATCGGGCTCTATATTATATAAATAAATTGTAAAGGAGTAAACTCCATAAAATTTTTTCTGTCGTTCGCGTGAATATGTATCATTGTCATAGATGTTTGAAGAAGTGTGGTGGTACGGAACCAACTCGCACTTGGTTGGATTTTTTGCCATCACAATACCTCGCTCCAAAGTTAAAAGGACATACATAAAAACACAATACATAGGTACATAACATACTACATTTCACATGTACGTTTATCCGACGCTCTTACGGTGAAGGAAAACATCGTGAGAAAACCTGCACACGCCTGCGAAGAAACTCGCAGGTTGTGTGTGAAGTCGACCAACCTGCACTGGGCCCGTGTGGTCGACTAAGGCCCGATCGCCCTAATTCAGGGTAGGCTCGAGCCCATTGGTGGGGACGTATGTGAACTGTTATGATGATAACATACTAATCGAGATTGGCACCCCAAGTTCATTTTAACAGATTTATAGCATTGTACCTACTAACTAAAGTGTTTTATTTTACGCGATTTGTAGCTTATTTAAAATGTTCGGCGGAGACATCTCTTTCTAGGGTTCCGTACCCAAAGGGTAAAAACGGGACCCTATTACTGAGACTTCGCTGTCCGACCGTCTGTCTGTCTGTCCGTCTGTCACCAGGCTGTATTACAAGAACCGTGATAGCTAGACAGTTGAAATTTTCACAGATGATGTATTTCTGTTGCCGCTATAACAAGAAATATAAAAAAATACTAGGATTATCCCACCTTACAGCGACTATACATCGAATTGTCCCACTTGTCAGCAACTATACATCGGATTGTCCCACCTATCAGCAACTAAACATCGGATAGTCCTACCTGTCAGCAACTATACATCGGATTTTTCCACCTGTCAGCAACTATACATCGGATTGTCCCGCCATTCAGCAAATATACATCGGATTGTCCCACCTGTCAGCGACCAAACATCACGGTTAATCTCATTTCAGTTTGTAATCGCAATATTTTTAAGTGACATGTATTTACTTTTTTTTGGTTTTTCCTTTATGGAGACCTTGTTTCCTTGTTTGCCAATTTTATAATTCTAGGTCAATGGATAGGTTTTAATTTACTTATTAGGGTATCGTATCTCAAAAGGTTAAAACGGAAGCATTATAGGATCACTCCTGTGTCTGTCTGTCCGTCCGTCCGACTATCACAGCCAATTTTCTCGGAAACTACTGGACCGATTGAGTTGAAATTTGGTACACAGTTTGGTAAGTTAAAACTTTGAAACAAAAATCATTACTATTATAAATGTGAAAATGTATTTGTTTGTTTGTTACCTTTTCACGCTCGACCAATCCTGATGATTTTCGGCAAGCAGGTAGCCTGTGTCACTGGGAAGGACAAAGACTACTTTTTATCCCGTAAAAATAGCATAGTGTAATGCAGTGCCTGAGGGAACTGAAAAAAAAACCTATTTTTTTGGTTAATTTCTATAACATCGCAACGGAACATTGGATTGTTGTGATTTATTAAACAGAGATGGTTAAGGAGGTGGGAAATGACATAATTTACTAACTGGCATATCCTGACATAGTTCCCGAGGAATTTAGGGAATACTGATTTCCATACTCGCGCATGTCGGCGTCGCAAGTAGTCACAAGTGATTTTTTATATAGAACTGGTTGAGAGGGTGGAAAGTGACATAGACTACTAATGATAATAGCCCGATATAGTTCCTGAGAGATCTAGAGAAAACTCATGTCCACGCTCGCGGCTCGCACACCGTTCACCTACAGACAGTCATAAAAATGATGTCCACGCTGGCGAAGCCGCGGGCAAAAGCTAGTGAATAATCGTTTTTTTGTGATTGTATGTATACTAAACTTGAACTTTTTATTTCACGGAGTGAAAAATATTCTTAATAGTTTAAATTACATACCATTATTTTCAAGCACCGATCCATTGTGTTTTCATTAGCAAATGGGTGATTTGAAAAATGCGCTATCATCACTGGATAAACTTGCAGCAGTGAAACACATTTGGCAATTTCATGATGACCAATTTATTTCCCAACTTGAAAGTGTAATAAATAAAACAGGAGGTTGAAGAAAAGTTTTAAGTTTTGTTTTGTCTATGGTTAAAGTTGTAGAAAATACTCCGAATTCAGAGCCGTAAAAGTTTGGCTTGTCTTTGGTTGTTTACTTAGCGTTGGGTCATGTCATGTATTAGTACTAGTGTCATTCTATTCAGCTTCTAACTTTGCTCGATCGCAAAACACACGCAATACACCATTATTGCGTGTGTTTTGCGATCTGCAATTTATTGTTATTTGTTCTGCTTTGTTTTTGATGACAAAAATGAAAAGTTTGATGTTTTTGTGTAATGATTAAGTGGTGTGAAACAGAAATTCTATTTAATTAGTAACAAAATAAATTACTCATGAAAATTTCGTTTTTGTCTCATTGTCCTCATACTACAGATAATTATTTATCTAAACTTATTACTTTATTTGTTTACCCTGGTATTAAACTTTTATGCCACACATATTATTGAATTGACATACAGATTGTATCTAATATTTCATATATAAGTTGACATTTAATTTATTTTTTAATTTTTACTATTGTATTGCGACATTTTATTTTTATTTCCAATTTTGACATTCTTATGTATTTCTTTATTTTGACGATCATATTATCCTTTGCATTTTTAAAATACTGTAGACTTGACATTGATAATATGAAATAAATAAATCTAATCTAATATAATCATACATATTTAGTTAGCCTGAAGGTATAAATATAAAACTGCACTTCTGTAAAGTAATTTATATACTATTATAAAAAAAAAAATACATCATACCAAAGAGTTTGGCACCTCTGGATTCACTTATGTCAAAATCAAAATGACAACTGTCAGAATTCCGTGGAATAAGAAATAAAGGTTTAAGAACATCACTATGTAATTCTTTTAGTTGGGTGATTATTCTAATTTTGAAAGCGTCAATTAATTTATTACTATTTGACGGATGAACTATGTTACTCCGTCACTTCCTCTTTGCGGAGCGCTGCCGTAATTCTTATATGTGTTTATGAATTCAAAATGTTGCATTAGGAATGACGAAAGCATCAGAAATAAATTATGAGCTCTTGATCACTAAATTGCCCCCTACTTAAACTTCGGGAAACCTTACTCGTTTTGTTTTCCATCAAGTCTTCGATTTTTAATTCACCAATATCACAAAATGAGTACATAAATGACGCTGCAAAACTATTACGACACGCCTAGGTATTTCAAACATTTTTAATACAAAATGTCGTTTTTAAAAAATGATAAAAAGTAAATCAGATGACTAGCATTCGTCATCCCTATAATGAAGATTTCCCTGCCCCTCAGCTTCGCAGACGCAGTTCAACATTGAAACAAAAGTAATAGCATTCTATTATTATTGTAGGGGTGCTGCCACGCATTCCTGAGAAAAAGGATCTTGACAGAGAGACAGACGGACAATAAAGTGATCTTATTAGGGTTCCTTTTTACCTTCTGATGGACGGATCCCTAAAAAGTGGCAAGTAAATCGCCTATGTTTTTTAATCCATTATTGGTAGCACACGGGGTAAAATCAATTTTACGTTCAGTAAACGTGCATATTTTATAGGAAGACATTTGGAGTAACTGTGTTGAAAATAGTTCAAGATTACCCCCCGCTATTTTCACAGGGGATATACAGGGTTACTTTTGGACCCCTAGCGAAATTTTGTGACATCATTCTAGAGTAGCAGTACATTCACTTTATGAAATAAAAAAGCATTCTTTTTTGGACTTTTTTTTTTCAACTTTTCTTAACTCTAATTAAAAATTTTGGTCACCTTACCGATACATGACGCATGCCAGTGCGTCGAACCCAGGGTGCCAACTACACCGTTATTACGGTAGATGTACCGTTTTTACGTGTTGTTGAGTGTCGTCTACTGTATTGAATTTTGAGCAATTTCACAGAAACACCTTAATTTTGGCATCAGCGCTTTCGAAACACAGTATTTTAAAATTTTTGGATATTTTGTATGGCGGAATCGTAATTTGAACCTACTAACATCGTATTTCACCGTATTTTGTTCGAGTAGTTTGGCAACACTGGGCCCGAACACTCGCGCAAGTCGCGCAGCCAATGGCAGTACAGTTAGAAAACCGCGCATGCGCCGCAGCCTCGCAAGGCAATCCCGCGAGCCGAGCGAGCCGCGCAGCCAATGGCAGTACAGTTAGAAAACCGCGCATGCGCCGCAGCCTCGCAACTAGGAGCAACGGAAATGTTTGGTTGTGGCTCGTGTAGGGTGACCAAACGCGCCTAGAAATCTAAGAACACAAAGAGACGCTATAAAATGCGGAATTTAAAGAAAAACATTTTTTTTATTTCATTATTATCTTTTTTGTTACTTCCCTTAAGTCAAATTAAATTTTCGCTAGGGGTCCAAAAGTAACCCTGTATAGTGTTAGTGTAAAAGTGGTAAGTAGGCACCTACGCGAAAGTTGTCAAAGTCGACTGTTGGCTTATTCTGAGTGGCGTCTGAGTCCATTAGCAAGTTTGCTTGCGTCGTGAGAGTTGAAACAGTTACTACCTATTTACTATTCGGCATACCCAGATCATCGCGTCGGTGGCGTAATGGCAACGGCCGCTACCTCCTGTCCGGAAGGTCGTGGTTCGAATCCTGCCGCTTACCAATGTGTTTTCGAATTTCGATTTCATATGTGCGTTTATCCGACGCTCTTACAGTGAAGGAAAACATCGTGAGGAAACCTGCATATTATACCTGCGAAGAAACTCGAAAGTGGTGTGTGAAGTCGACTAACCCGCACTAAGCCCCTCTGTGGGGACGTATATGAGCCGATATGATGATACCCAGATCAATATCCACAGAAAGGTGCTGTAGTTTCCTAGAGACACAGAAGAGATAAATATAATACAATTGTATAGATATGAAATCTAATTCGAAATCACAACCTCCCGGACAGCAGGCGGCAGCCCTAACCGTTACGCCACCGACGCTACTAAAGCTATATGTGGGTACTTTGTGTAACTAAGTGCAGAGATCTTAATGATAGAAGAGCTAGCAGATGTTTTTGATGTGTAACACCTTTCCTCTCGCTTTCCTACAACCCGTGGGAGTGATTTCGTGAAGAGACGGAAGTGTGTTACAGGAAATACGTATTTTTTTCAGTCACGAAGGCTAAGGAAATACAGACATGCCGCCTTATTTTTGATTCAGATACGAAGGCTAAGGAAACATGATCATGCCGCCTAATGCGAGGCCGGGGGCCGGATGGCCGGTAGGTATTTTATTTATGTCAGATGTTACACACTTATGCGACTACCTGTAATAACTACTCTTTTTGGTACAAGGAGAATTAAAAACAAAATAGGTAAGTTGACCGATAGTAATTTGAGTATTTTTTATTATTTGTCAAAAACAAAATTTTCTTCTAAAGATGTAAGAACCTCTTGACATCATAGTTTTCCAGCGTCATTGACCTATTGATTTTGTGATTTGTTTAATTAACAATTTAAAGTCGCATTGCAAAACAAAACGAGCAGGATTTTTTGAAATTTCAGTAACAATTTAGGGAAAAACATTAATCATATAAATACTGGAACGATTTGAAAAATTATTTCACCTCAGGGGAAGCTACACTATCCGCGGTTGCTATAGGCTATATTATATTTTCAAATAGGGATCCTTACTAAAACTCTAATAATGTAACCCAAGGTGTAAAAAAATTACCTAAAAGTTCCTGCATTATCTATATTTAAGGGGTTCCTGCTATATAATTAACAATTTAAAGTCGCATTGCAAAACAAAACGAGCAGGATTTTTTGAAATTTCAGTAACAATTTAGGGAAAAACATTAATCATATATATATACTGGACCGATTTGAAAAATTATTTCACCTCAGGGGAAGCTACACTGTCCGCGGTTGCTATAAGCTATATTATATTTTCAAATAGGGATCCTTACTAAAACTCTAATAATGTAACCCAAGGTGTAAAAAAATTACCTAAAATTTCCTGCATTATCTACAAAAATTTGTGTAGTGTAGTGTGTAGGATGTAGGGTGTATTGTTTAGGGTGCAGGGTGTATTGTTTACGGTGTAGTAATTATTCTGCAGTGTGTAATGAATGCGTCGTGTGTAGTGTAGTGTAGTGCAGGGTAGTGCAGTGTAGTCAACTACTTTTTAACCGTCTCCGTGGGGTAATGACGTCCATTAGCGTGACATTAGGAGGTCGTGGGTTCGATTCCTGGCGGAGTCTAACTTTGTATGACTCGGTTTGGTTCATGTTTGGTTGGTGGAATGGCATTTTCTAAGTTCACCTGGATAGCTATCACCATCTTAACTACTCGTAAGTCTTGCCGCCAAGCACCAATGTTCACAGTATTGATGTGTTTCGGCCTCCGGCTTGAAGATAAGGTAACTAGTTCCCCATTGCGTTGGGGAATCTTGGTAAGCCCACACATCATCGTCACTTACCATCACATGAGATGATGTCAAGGGCTCACCAATTGTGGATAAAAAAAACCGGCAAAGTGCGAGTCGGACTCGCGCACGAAGGGTTCCGTACCATTATCTATAAAAATCACGTTTGTTGTATGGAAGCCCCCCTTAAATATTTGTTTTATATTAATTTAATTATTTATTTTTAAAGCGAAAAATACAACTCAATATTCTGTGAATATTATAAGCGTTTACCTGTTGCCTTTATCAATATCAAGCCAAAACGAGCAAAAAAATCACGTTTGTTGTATGGGATAATAAATATTTGTTTTATTTTAAATTATTGATTTTTAGTTTTAAAAGTGAATATTTAGCTTAATATTCTATGAATATTTATTCTGTGTCTATCTGTTGCCGTTATCAATATCTAGCAAAAACGAGCAAAAAAAATCACGTTTGTTTACGTTTGTCGTATGGGAGCCGCCCTTCAATATTTATTTTTAAAGTGAATATATAACTAAATATTCTGTGATTATTTCAAGTATCTACTCTTGCCGTTATCAATATCTAGCAAAAACGAGCAAAAAAATCACGTTTGTTTACGTTTGTCGTATGGGAGCCGCCCTTCAATATTTATTTTTAAAGTGAATATATAACTAAATATTCTGTGATTATTTCAAGTATCTACTCTTGCCGTTATCAATATCTAGCAAAAACGAGCAAAAAAATCACGTTTGTTTACGTTTGTCGTATGGGAGCCGCCCTTCAATATTTATTTTTAAAGTGAATATATAACTAAATATTCTGTGATTATTTCAAGTATCTACTCTTGCCGTTATCAATATCTAGCAAAAACGAGCAAAAAAATCACGTTTGTTTACGTTTGTCGTATGGGAGCCGCCCTTCAATATTTATTTTTAAAGTGAATATATAACTAAATATTCTGTGATTATTTCAAGTATCTACTCTTGCCGTTATCAATATCTAGCAAAAACGAGCAAAAAAATCACGTTCGTTTACGTTTGTCGTATGGGAGCCGCCCTTCAATATTTATTTTTAAAGTGAATATATAACTAAATATTCTGTGATTATTTCAAGTATCTACTCTTGCCGTTATCAATATCTAGCAAAAACGAGCAAAAAAATCACGTTTGTTTACGTTTGTCGTATGGGAGCCGCCCTTCAATATTTATTTTTAAAGTGAATATATAACTAAATACTCTGTGATTATTTCAAGTATCTACTCTTGCCGTTATCAATATCTAGCAAAAACGTGCAAAAAAAACACGTTTGTTTACGTTTGTCGTATGGGAGCCGCCCTTCAATATTTATTTTTAAAGTGATTAACCTGGATTAGTGGAATTTCAAGGGACTGGCAATTTAATTTCATATAAAGAGGTATTTCACTAATGCAGGGTTCCACTTAGCCAGGTTAAAAAAAAAAAATTCCACTAATAGAGGGTTTCACTAACAGAGGCTCAAACATGACAGATTTCGGTAATAGAGGTATGATTTTTTTTTATTAAAAGACACATTTTAGGTAGAAATGAATCGTATTCACATACATAGTTACATAAAATCAACACAAGTTGTAAGTATGTAAATCAAAACTGAAATAACTGAAAATCAACATAGGCTTTTACATATTTTAGTTTTCCTTGTGCATCAACGCACTGTGCCTGTATCTTTTCTTTGCTTTTGATAATTCGGCAAAGGGTGGGCTTTGGCACGTGAACTTCTTTAAAATGTCATCGCACGACTTCCCACTTTCTTAAGCCAGTAATATCTTTTGTTTTTCACGAGCTGTTAAAACTGTAACGTTTCGTTTGAAAGTTATCTCCCAATGCACTAAACACTCTGAGGTGATCAAATCCAGAACGGAACGAGAAAAAATATGCAAATACCCACATTTAAAATAACAAATGATTTTTTTTGATATTCAATTGAAAGTACCTATCTTTTCACTAATAGAGGTAATCTTCATAGTTGTTCCACTAATAGAGGTTTTTATTTAATACATTTAAATAAACACACGATTTTATTTTTGAATATTAAAAATAGTTTCACTTATAGAGGTAATCTATTCTAGCTATTCCATTTACAGAGGTTCCTGTCAAAAATATTCTAGATTTTAAATTTCACTAATAGAGGTTTATGAATTCCACTGATAGAGGTAACTACGTTCGAAGGTGCCGGGACCGGCGATTCTGTACCACTAAAAGAGGTATTTCACTTATCCAGGTTCCACTAAGCCAGGTTTCACTGTATAACTAAATATTCTGTGATTATTTCAAGTATCTACTCTTGCCGTTATCAATATCTAGCAAAAACGAGCAAAAAAATCACGTTTGTTTACGTTTGTCGTATAGGAGCCGCCCTTCAATATTTATTTTTAAAGTGAATATATAACTAAATATTCTGTTATTATTTCAAGTATCTAACTCTTGCCGTTATCAATATCGAGCAAAAAAATCACGTTTGTTGTATGGGGGACCCCCCTTATTTTTTACGTTTTCAAATTTTTTGTGTTTGTTATTTGGATGATGTATTTTTTGTGGCAACAAAAATACATCATCCGTGAAAATTTCAACTGTCTAGCTATGAAATACAGCCTGGCGACAGACGGACGGACGGACGGACAGAGGGACATCGAAGTCTCAGTAATAGGGTCCCGTTTGGGTACGGAACCCTTAAAGCTACCCTGTTGTTTAGTTGAGGCAGTAAAGTTATTGATCTGAGCAGTAACGAGTCGGCTTTGTTTTAAATTCGTTCGCTGTTAGGCCTCCTGAAGAATGGTAAACATTCCAAAAGTGTAAAGGCTGAAATTTGTTTTGTCTGTTTCCTTTTCGCGGTCTGCTCAACAAATGACTGCGGTAGGTTAGGCAGACATTGTATCGACAGACATTGAGAGGGCTCTTTCTGTTTTATTTAACTTTTTTTATTAGATAATCGAAGGGAAGAGATTGTGTGTATATTTTCAAGCGACTTTCAAAAAAGAGGAGGTTCTCAATTCGTCTGCATGGTTTTTTTTAAGTGTGTTACCTCACATAACTTTTGACTGGGTGAACCGATTTCTTTGATTATTTTTTTATTTGAAAGCTAGTGCTTCCCGTGTGGTCCCATATAAATTTTATCAAAATCGGTGTAGTTGCTATATTAGAAAATTAACAAAAACCAAAAATGTACTAAGTTGCTGCGATGGAAGTCGGTTTTTTTAATGTGTTTAGCGTTTTTTTGTCGTTTTTAATCTTTTAGGTTAATTAAGTGCATGTATAGTTTTAATGGTCATTTGGATTTGGTAGTTCCGCTGTTTCCCAACTGTATATTCATCACATCAGCTCATATATACGTCCCTACCGAGGGGCTAAAGCCTACCCTGAATTGGGGCGATCGGGCCTTAGTCGACGACGCGGGCCCAGTGCGGCTTGGTCAACTTCACACACATCCTTCGAGTTTCTTCGCAGATGTGTGCAGGTTTCCTCACGATGTTTTTCCTTCACCGTAAGAACGTCGGATAAACGTACATATTGATCGAAATTCGAAAACACACTGGTACGTGGCAGGATTTGAACTGTATATTAGTTTAGTTGAATCATCATAATCATATCAGCCGGAAGTCGTCTACTGCTGGACAAAGGCCTCTGCAAAGGATTTCCAAGACGACCGGTCCTGTGTTTTCCGCATTCAGTGGCTTCCCGCGTTGAACACTTGAATGGTTTATGGTTAGAAGAAGGCTCAAGGTCACCCAAAGGGCAATGGAGCGTGCTATGCAGGGAGTTTCTCTGCGTGATCGAATCAAAAACGAGGAGATCCGCAGGAGAACCAAAGTAATCGACAAAGCTCACAGACTTGCTAAACTAAAGTGGCAGTGGGCAAGGAACATAGTTGGGGCAGTAAAGTTCTCGAGTGGCGACCGCGAACCGGAAAACGTAGCGTAGGCAGGCGTCCCACGCGGTGGACCGACGACATGGTGAAGATCGCGGAAAGCCAATGGATGCGGGCAGAGCAGGACAGGTCGTCGTGGAATTCCCTGGGGGCGGCCTTTGTCCAGCAGTGGACGTTTTTCGGCTGATATGATGATGATAATGATGATATGCTTTGAAGCAGAGTACACTGGTGGCGTTGAGATGGTATTGGGTCTTTTTTGAAAATAAAGGGTAAAATATTGATTAAAAAGGTAACAAAAATATATATCTGGGGCTTCTTTGAAAGCAACTAAACAGCTTTCCGCTAGGAATATTAAGTTAGCTATAATGAACTAACCAAAAATATAATATGAGTACCTATTTTTTTTTGTTCGTATGGCTTTGCAAGTCACTTTTCTATAAAAACAGAATAATAATCACAATATAATATCAAAACTCTTTACCCATTGAGCTGTGTTTAATTATTAAGAGTGTAAAGATCCAGGAGATTTATTTATTTAATCAATAAAACATCTAACAGGCTAACAGCTGACCTAAATCACCTGCAAGTTAAAATAACACAAGAAAACGTCATATCTAATTTTGGATGTTAGTCAAACTTAAATAATTACAAAAATTAGAATCTAAGTAAATTTCGGCAATTTTACATACAGTGCCAAAGCTGTCAGCGAATATGTCAGGATCGTATTGCTGAGCAAGTATATCACCGATCATCGCTCCCTCCTCGTCTCTCCCTATTCGAGTAGGTACCTGGAGATCAAGCCTCCCTAATATTTTTGCATCGTCCATCCTATTATATGTATATATAAAAAGCAATAATTTCCGTCTACTAGCGTTCCTGATGCAACCATTCCCGAAACGAACAACGACGGATACATATATGGGTAATAGCCATATGATTTTTACTACTCTATATTCTGTACTAAAGCGTCGGTGGCTCAACCGGTAACGACTCGGTCCATCTAACCAGAGGTACCGATTTCAAATCTGGACGGCCAATGTACCAATGAGTTTTTCAAAAACTTACGTACATATACTTACCGATTGCTTTAACGGTGAAGGAAAACATCGTGAGGAAACCTGCACACGCCTGCGAAGAAACTCGAAGGTTGTGTGTGAAGTCGACCAACCCGCACTGGGCCCGCGAGGTCGACTAAGGCCTAATCGCCCTGATTCAGGGTAGGCTCGAGCCCCTCGGTGGGGACGTATATGAGCTGATATAATAATAATAAATAATAATTCTCTACTATTCTCAATTTTTTTTATTTATTGTATAGAGGCTAGCACATTAAGCTAGACACTCGCAGTACGATTCTGATCCATACGCGTACGGCATAAGAACGGGACAAAGTCCAGGTCCAGTGTCTAGCTTGATGTGCTGGCCTCTGTACTATAAAGCATAAATATGATCGATTGATTGATTGATCTTTTGTAGATGAAACGCGCAAACTCATCAACTGGCAGTACATACCTATTGAAAATATCTAATCGCTTCTGTGGCGTAATGGTTAGTCAATGCTCTTCAAACCAGGTCGCAGGTTCGATTTCCGACGGGGTCTGATTTTGTAAGACTCGGTTTGGTTAGTTATAGAGCCTTTTCTGAGCTCACCTAGCTAGCTACCTCTAAGTGAAGCGGCCAAGCACACTTTTGACGATGGCATTGATGTGTTTAGTTCTCCATTGCGTTGGGGAATATTGGTAAACCCGCTTCCATCTTCGGCATAGGCACTTACCATCAGGTGAGATGATATCATGAGCTTGTGGATTAAAAACCGACCAAGTTCGAGTCGCACTCGCGCAAAGTAGGGTTCCGTAATATTTTCAAAAAATAAATTTATATTAAAAAAAATACTTTCAGTTGGTAATAGAACATTTTGTATGTAAAATCTATGAATTTTTTACAAATTGAACTGCACAATTGCACATTTTAAGTTGGTCGACCATTACTCCTAAACTAAGAAAGCCTACTTAACCGTGATAGTTTTTCTTTGAAATTGATTTTATGTCTTTCTATTAATATTTTTTTTTCAGATGTTCTGAAATAGGGGTTTAGCTGGTACAGGGTGGGGACACTTGACTCTAACAAAAATTCACACTTGAAGCTTAATATTTCGCAAATAGATCCCCGGATGTAAAAATAGTCTTAGCACACCCTCAGTAATTTTGAAAGACCTAATCTACGATATCCCACACGATAGGGTATGTCAACGAAAAAAAAAACACCTCTTTACATGTCTACTCTAAAAAAATAATTAAAAATACAATTGTGGAAAACTACAAATTACTCCTCCTAACCTGGTGATTGATAAAAACTAACACAACTAAACTAATATCCATCATCATCATCATCATCATATCAGCCGAAGGACGTCCACTGCTGGACTAATATCCATATTTATAGTAAAAACCGGTAATATGCGTAATTTGTCATATCTTCCTTTATTTTGTATATCTAAATCTAATAATGTATATGGTAAGAGAGTCTGGAGGTGCATAATACCTTGTGTCCTAAACAATCTACCTAAAGACCTAGTAGAAAAAATAGAAAATAGTAACAACAACCAAACAAAAAAGATCCTTAAAAGTTTCCTTGCTCAGAAAAATTACCTAACTGACGAGGCTGGTGGACATCCAGACGCTCAAGTTGCGAGCTGTGCAACAAACAATAAACGCACATAATCTTTTTATCAAGATTTGCGTTTTTTGTGTGGCATCAAGTTTCCTTTTTTATTGAAATAAACAGGTTAAATTTTTAATTTTTTTTTTTTTAGAACCGCGCACAAAGTGTTCCGTACCATCATACTAAAAACTTTTTTAAAGTTTAAAAAAACACGTTTTTTGTATGGACGACTCACTATTTTCTAGTTTTTAGTATTAGTTGTTATAGCGGCAACAGAAATACATCATGTGTGAAAATTTCAACTGTCTAGCTATCACGGTTCATAAAATACAGCCTGGTGACAGACGTACAGACAGACAGACGGACGGACAGCGGAGTCTTAGTAATAGGGTCCCGTTTTTACCCTTTGGGTACGGAACCCTTACAAAAATTTTTACTTCAAGGTTATTGGCTACGTTTATTATAAGATTTAAATAAGTCTTAAGTAATTATTTGCTAATTTTGCTATCGTATCGCTAATTTGATCTGCTCCACAGAGGAAAGTTATTATTGACGTGATAACGTCTTATAATTCGATGGAGCCGGCTACACGCACGAAAAAATGCGTCGTTACCTCGCTCTGAGGCGTTCCGTCGTTACCTCGCTCTGAGGCGTTCCGTGAGGCGTTCCGTTTTCGATATTATGAAACCATTCCATCAGTATTTTCTTATGACGTTGTCACGTTCAACTATCGTCAGTAAACCGACTTTACAGACAACCGGTTTTTTGTTTGGAAATGTTATTGTAAGTGCCATAAATCTTAAATCATAACTGCGATAAATTTCGCAGTACCTGTACCAACATCCGATAATATCGTAATTTAGTTGGTTGACATAATTCAATCGTTGGGAGAGTTGTGAGGGACCTTGCAAGTTTTTATCATTTATTGTTTTACTTTACGATAGGTTTAAAGCTTGTTTAAATATATTAATTCTCATATAAGACAAAGCGTCACTTACATGAGACAAAGGCTTCAATAAGTAATTAGGTCGTTCACACCGCACAGAACAAAAAAATATTGATCACATTAATAGTCATGATTATAATCAGAATAATAAAAAACAAAAAAAAGGCGTCGGTGGCTCAACCGGTAACGACTCGGTCCTTCTAACCAGAGGCACCGGGTTCAAATCTGGACGGCCAATGTGCCAATGAGTTTTTCAAAACTTACGTACATATACTTACCGATTGCTATATCGGTGAAGGAAAACATCGTGAGGAAACCTGCACACGCCTGCGAAGAAACTCGAAGGTTGTATGTGCAGTCGACCAACCCGCACTGGGCCCGCGTGGTCGACTAAGGCCTGATCGCCCTAATTCAGGGTAGGCTCGAGCCCCTCGGTGGAGACGTATGTGAGCTGATATGATGAATTACAAACTGCCTTTCCACAACAAATATCCTTACTAATATTATAAATGTGAAAATGTGTTTGTTTGTTTGTTACCTTTTCACGATTTAACACCTTGACTAATCTTGATGAAATTTGGCATGCAGGTAGCCTCTGTTACTGGGAGGGACTTTTTATCCCGTGAAAATGGCATATCCCGATGCAGTTCATGTCGAAAATTGAAAAAAAAACCTTTTTTTGTTTAATTTCTTTCAGGTTTTCAAGGGAACAATGGATTGTTGTAATTTTTTTTACAGAGAGGGTTGTGGGGGTGGAACTTACCCCCGACAGTCATAAAAACGATGTCCACGCTGGCGAAGCCGCGGTAAAAAGCTAGTAAAATGTATTGTTTTAGTTAGATAGTATATGTTAAGTTAATTTGTACCTAATATGATTAAGGCGAGGCAGTGATTGGAACAGTTGTCTCTGTTTTATTCTTTACGTGTAAATAGTAAAGAAAATAACCACGCTTTTGCACTTTTTCGATGTTTTTTTTAGTTTAGTTTCAATTTGATGAAAGAAAATATAGAAAGTTATAACATTTCTCACTTTGTATTATCATAACAAATATTATTGTATATTTTTTAAAATTTATACTTCAAAATATTAGTTTTAACTAGAGTTGAAAGTAACGGTGTAGACCTATTTTTGGGTTTTTTTTCAATCTAGCCAAAACTGCTCAATTGTGTTTTAATAGCTTTTGAATTTAAGGAACATCATCAACAATAAGGGTATTCTTTAACTTAGGGGTTTCTGTCGAGGAGTAATTAACGTCAAAAATAACTAAAATCTGTGATATTACCGTCTTAATGATATTTATTGGCATTAAAGACAAAACGTCACATACATGAGAAGAAGGCTTTATTAAGTAATTAGGTTATGGTCTTTCACACAGCACAGAACACAAAAATATAAAATAAAAAACATTAAAATATATAAATTGCATTTTTTTTAGTTAAGTTAGTTAGGATATGTTAAGTTAATTTGTGCTTAAATTGATTAAATGAGTCAATTTCCTTGATGGATGAGGGAAACTTATACTATTAAGTTGCACTCCCTCGTAGACGGAAACATTTGTTTACCATAATTTGTTCTGATTATTGGTAACTAGCTTTTAACCGCGGCTTTGCCCGCGTGGACATCGTTTTTATGACTGTCTTTGAGAGTGGGTGATGCGCGAGCCGCTTGGCCGTGAGTTTTCTCCAAATCCCTCAGGAAATACATCGGACTATTATGTTTAGCAGTCTATGTCACTTCCAACCCCCTCAACTAATTCTATACAAAAAAAAAAATCACTTCACTTTTCCGTGGCGATGTTAAAGAAATTGACCAAAAAACAGTATTTTTGCATTCCCTCAGGAACTGCATCGGTCATTTTTCACGGTATAAAAAGTAGCCTATGTCCTTCCTCGTGACACAGACTACCTGCATGCATGGTCATGGTCAAGGCGTTAAAGCGTGAAAATGTGTGCTATATCATTGGCACACATCGAAAAACCGAATATCTTAATAGCGTCCGCCCGTGCGTGCGTGCGCGCGTGCGTGCTTGCATGCGTGCGTCCGTCAGTCACGCTTTGCTCTGCAGGCTATATCTTTAGTCCGATTGGGGCCAAATTTGGAACTTAAGAGTTTTAAATTATTTCATCGAGGGATTATCAAAATTTTTTGTACCTTCAAACCGAAGAGTAGTTATCAAACAACAAAAACTGTTTTTTTTCTTTAAAAAAGGCTCTGTCCATTTTGATGAAACTTTTCATGTCGGAGTTGCAGTTTATTTATTACATGGTTATATATCCATCGGTCTGGGAAAAATCGTTCGGCTACAAATGAAATTTAAGCTTGCGATTTACTCACAAATGGTTAGAACTATTAAATTTTCATTTATTACGAATAAGTATATATTTGGTCATGCAAAATGAGTTCTTAATTATTTTTTTTAAATTCAATGTTTGTTTGGAAAAAAAATATGAAAAAAATTGTCTAGAAAGTTTAGTGCGGACTATCGAATGATTTTTTTAAACTATCTTTTTAATAACGATGCAATGTTTGGTAGGAGACCAGTTGCTACATGTATACAGGGTGTAAAAAATTAGTGTAGGACCCGTTAACGGGGCGTTGTACTCAGTATACTGAACAACTTTCCCTAAAGTATCCATAGTCAATTCTCAAAAAAACATTTGGTCTCTCCATATTAAAATGCACAAAACATGTCGATCAGTTGATCGATTTTTATGAAGAGTAAAATTATTTTTTTGCGTTTTCAGCAAAGTCGTAGAACAAAAGTTGTTCAGTATGATAAGAAGAAGCTCCAGTTAACAGATCCCATACCAATTTTGTTAGACCCTTTGTTATTTTAAACTAGCTCTTTCCCGCGGCTTCACCCGCGTGGACAACGTTTCTATAACTTTTCGAGGGTGCGCAGTGCGCGAGCCGCAAGCGACCCGAGAGCGTTAAAAAAGTAGCCTTATCCAGACCATAATCTGTCTACCTACCAAATTTCAGCCAGATCACCAGTTTTTGCGTGAAAAAGTAACAAAAATTCATCCATACATTCTTACAAACTTTCGCGTTTATAATATTAGTAGGATATGATAGTAGGATATAAGGTGGGATGAAGGATGGAGAATCTTGAGGATCCATAAGTCTTTTGTAAATTCTTCTAAACTTACTGAGTAAATTCTTAAGGACCCTTGGCCACGGTTGCGTACTTTGAATTACAAATATAAAACAAATATTTTACCAATTCACTCACCTACTCTGATTTTTAGGGTTTCGTACCCAAAGGGTAAAAAGGGAACCCTATTACTGAGACTTCGCTGTCCGTCTGTCTGTCCATTCGTCCGTCTGTCACCAGGCTGTATTTCATGAACCGTGATAGCTAGACAGTTTCAAAGATGATATATTTATGTTGCCGCTATTAACAAAAATGCTAAAAAACAGAATAACATAAATATTTAAGGGGGCTCCCATACAATAAACATAATTTTTTTTGCTAATTTTTGCTCGATATTGATAACGGCAACAGGTAGACGCTTGAAATATTCATAGAATATTGAGTTGTATTATTCGCTTTAAAAAGAAATAATTAAATAAAAATAAAAATAATATTTAAGGGGGCTCCCATAAAACCTGATTTTTAATAGACAATGGTATGGAACCCTTCGTGCGCGAGTCGGACTCGCACTTGGCCGGTTTTTTAAAAGTAGTTACTCAAAATATTATTATATCAGCTCATATACGTCCCCACCGAGGGGCTCGAGCCTACCCTGAATCAGGGCGATTAGGCCTTAGTCGACTACGCGGGCCCAGTGCGGGTACTCTACTAATATAAATATACTCTACTAGTATTTATGTAAGTGCTAAAACTCCTCGATAAGAGCGTTGTCTGTGGTGTAAAGGCCAGGGCCCCGCCTTCCCTGTTCGAATCCTGCCACGTACCAATGTGTTTTCGAATTTCGGTTTCATATGTACGTTTATCCGACGCTCTTACTGTGAAGGAAAAAATCGTGAGGAAACCTGCACACTCCTGCGAAGAAACTCGAAGGTTGTCTGTAAAGTCGACCAGCCCTCACTGGACCCGCGTGGTCGACTAAGGCCCGATCGCCCTAATTAGGGTAAGGCTCGAGACCTTCGGTAGAGATATATATGAGCTGATATGATGACCCAGACTCCTTTTTTAATAACCAAACAGAAGGCTTCTTTCTACAACACAGTAATAAGTCAGATGAACTATTTCCTTCCATAGAGTTTTAATTATCGAAAGTTAATCAGTTTCATATGTATGTATACGCAGGCGCGCGCAGATTTCCTCACGATGTTTTCCTTCGCCGTAAGAGCGTCAGATAAACGTACATACGAGATCGAAATTCGAAAACAAATTGGTACGTGGCAGGACTCGAACCACGACTTCCCTAATAGTAGGTAGCGGCCCTTGCCGTTGCGCCACCGACGCTTAATTTTTATTACTTTTTATAAAATCCTCCTTAGTAAACATAATCTGTGAAAGTTTTAACCACATACTTATCAAGGCTCTAGAGATGCAGCCTTTTAAAAGTCAGACAGACAGACAAACGGACGGATAGACGGGTAGCGTAGAATTAGTAATAGGATCCCGATACCTGGCTCAGAACCTTGAAAATGTAGGTAAATTTGGGGGCACGGTAGAGCTCCCGCCAAGATGACTAAGGGAAACGGAGCACAAACGGGAGCCATCAAATCTACCTTTTCTGGAAGCGTTTAAACTGTCATAGCTACGGTCTGGATGATGCTAGTAAGCTGATTTTCTCAGGATAAGATTTCCTTGATAGATTTACCAATTGAACTAAGTATCAATTATTTAGCTTTTATGACTTCAGATTTATTGGCATCTGAATTACGTCGATTTAGTGACTCACTCACTCACTAATGATTATCAAAACTTCTAGGATACTTCCTGAAGTCCTAGAAGGCTGAAATTTGGTATTTAGACCAGCAACTGCATTTAAACAATAGGAAAATTAAGAAATTGGAACTTTCCTCTTCCAACTCCTCGGATAAGGGGTGCATATCTGTATATTTCAAACCGTCTCATAGCTTTCGGCCCATCGATATTGCTAAAACATGAAATATTTAGGATATAGTATCCTAAATACTAATCCTATGCTACCTGTCTATCCGTCCGTCTGTCTGTTTGTCCGAATTTTAAAAGGCTACATCTTATTAACCTTCTTCTTCTTATTCGAGTGAGAGTCACAGCTGCTTGAGTCAATGTTTCACGACAGCCACGGCTTGAGGGGAGGCCGACGCCAGGTCCTCGTCAGTGCAAGTGAAAAGGTACTACGGGCATTGTTTGATTGAGTGGACTGCAGCACATCTCCACAATTATTAACCTTGATAAATATTTGGTTAAAACTTTCACAAAATTTTAACTCTAATAACGGTATATCGTAAAAATAGTAACTCATACAATCGTGAAACTTGGTATTCTGTAGTGAATATATATATACTCAAAGGTATGGTCATTGTACTAATCCTGATGTAAAACATTAAATAATAAAAACGGATAATTGTGAGCCGTAATCGTGCTAATGAGTCAGAAATGTAAGGCGACATCAACCTTAGGCTCCAGATTCAAGAGAAACTAACAGTTTTAAAACTAGAATAATATATACATATTTTAATAGTTTACAAAGAGAACACACGTATCGCCAGTACGAGCGTCCTGAAGCAGAATGCCCATGTTAAGATTCAATATTCTGTGCCATTCTATGGCTCTTTTGACTTTTGGTAACTAATGTGGTCTTGAACCCGTAATTGAACAATTAAGTAATAGAAATATGATGAATGCTAACAGAACAGATTAAATACTTCGAAGTATTAGTAATATGCTTTGAGTATACATTCTAGAAAGTATACTTAAAGGTAATATTATGTAAATGTAAAATAAAGCTAATAATTGTATTTTGTAACTTTGCTAGTCTATGTACCTAGTCCAAATGATAATACAATAATTTGGCACTGTTTTGCTGGAGTCGGAGGATAGGCACTGAAGATCACTCAATCCGTGCAGGTTGATAGGTGTTTAAATAATATCGAACGTAAGTTTATTCATTTTAAGTTCAAATTAATACGGGCTTCAACGCTGCTGTTACGTTGAAACCGAACGCCCAACTCTCGATTTTTACATGTTTTTATTACTTTTCATAAAATGTGTTCGATTAAAATGAAAGGTCTTAAAGTCACCGATTTTTATGTGTTGGTTTCATTCAACAATAACTATTTGTTTTTCAAGAAATTTTGCAATTCATACCAAAAACAGGGTTACAGTATATTTTTTTACATCAAAAGTGGTAATATTTTAAAAATTGTATTCAATTAAATCGATTTTATATAAATTTAAGTATATTATGTATTTTTTCCATAGTGATGGCTTTACACAGTCTTTCAATAATTTGAATTGAATATTGTCATTTGACCCATCTTAAGGCTTTAACGGAACAACGTATTTTAGCCGTGATTAGGCTTGTTGGAATCGAGATAATAAATTGTCCCTGAGTTGTTGTCAAGCGTGTTTTTTTTTTCTTAAACTAAGTATCCCAAATTATTAACACAATGATTATACAAGTAAACGTGTAAAGATACTGTTGTGTTATTAAGCCAGTTTGGGGGGGTTGGGTGAGTGACGCAATTCCGGCGGAGCTCAAGGTGCGGAGTAATACCTGTCAAAATGATTTATGAGCCTCGTCTTATTGGTAGCTTCAGTCAGTTGTAGTTGGCAACACCGAGACATCGGCACCGTGTGATTAATTGAAATTAAATAACCTTTGCGTAATAGTGGGTGAATATCTGTGTCAGTTACTTTAAGAGGTACTTAGTTTTAAGTATATTCTTAACTATATTATACAGGGTGTAATACAATTGGTGTAGGTCCCGTTAACTGGGGATTCTACTCATCTGTATATTAAAAGAAATAATAAAAACTAATGAGAGTCTGTCCGGCCGTTCTATGCAACCGATTTGCTTATTTATTTTTAATGAAAAGTATTCATGCACAGATTTGTTATCAAGCATTGGAAATCACCCCCGCGAGAGGCTTGCGGCTCGCGCACCGCGCTCTCATCTAGAATGGAATACGAGTCCGTCCTGTAATTCTATCAAACCGATTTGTTTTTTTTTAAATAAAAGGTTTGTCATCAAGCATTAGAAATTATCTTACTTTCGCCCTTCTCAACATATTAAACAAATTATGAAATCTAATATGAGTTCGTACGGCCTTTCTATCCAACAGATTGGCCAATTTATAAAACTGTTTTTTTTTTAATTTAAAAAAATAATTGAAAATATATGTATTTATGCATAGATTTGTCACCAGGAATAAAAAAAACTTTCGCCCTTCCCAAAAAAAAAAAAAAAGAAATCTGTTTCGTGTCCGTCGGTTAGTTCTATTAAACATATTTACTTTTTTTTTTAATAAAAGGTATTGATGCACAAATTTGTCATCAAGTATATTGAAAATCACCTAACTTTCGCCCTTTTCAAGTTATACCCCAAGACTCAAACTCAACTTTCTCAATATCTCCGGTTCTAATTGAAGTACACCTACGCGGCTCGTTTTGGTCTAAGAACACTCGCTAGAACGAGCTCTTTCGTTTGAACTATTGCCCATCTAAATTGAGAAGGTCAGTAACAAACGGTAACATTTACGTATCCGGCTCGATTAGTTTTTTTTAATCGAGCTTAAAACCTTGGATTTTATCAACTTCTGAACCGATTTGGTTTAAATTGAGAAAATAGCATCTTATAGTCGTATTTTATTCAAAAGGTAACATTTACATCCGACAGTTATAGTAATTATGGCTTTGGGAACAAAACGTGTAATTTTTGTAAATAAAAAATAAAATATAAATACAATAAAATATAAATAATATTTAAAATAAAAAAATATTTGGTCTCCAGATTAAATCAAATGGTGACATTTTCTTTGTGTGGCATCAAAAGGTGACATTTGAAAATTATTAAATTATATATTTCCCATATTTATTTATCTATTACAATATAACATAACACATATAATTGGCTAACTAAAGTGTTACTCTCCCTAAATTTATTATATTATAATATTCCATAGGCATACCCATTTCACATTTTTCTCGAATATTGAAAAAAAAAGAAAAAGTGTAAATGTCACCTTTTGTTCCTGACCTCCTCAATTGTTTGAGTTGGAGGGAAACTAGATGTGAACATTTAACCTATCGTACCGTTTGGATATTCATGCGGTTTTCATCAATGTATGGAATACCTAACAAGAATAAAACCTTGTTTAATACGATTTAAATTATTACTTTGGAGTACCTAAAAAGAATAAAACCTTTTTTCTATAGTAACTACCAATGTTTTTTTTTTTAATTAGGGTTTTCTTTTAATTTTATTGTTCTAGTGTGTGCAATAAAGAGAATTTGTCATAACTTATCTAACGACTTCAAAAAAGGAGGGAGGTTCTCAATTCGACTGTATGTTTTTTTTTGTATGTTTGTTACGCGATATCTTCGGAGATTGTGAACTGATTTTCAAAATTATTTTTTTATTTGAAAGAATTTACTTCCGAGGGGTCGCATTGTCACCAAGTCACGATCTGATGATGGGATCCCAGTGAAATCGAGAGCAACACTAAAATTTTATAGGCACGTATTACGTGATTCATATGTATTCCAAAGCTATGAAAATACTTGCGTCTGGTAGTCATCACCTCATGTTGATAAGCTGATGAAAGAAGGTACAACTCCTTTACGGTTAGGAGTTGGAGGATAAATCTTTCAATATTATACATAGATGGATACGTAGGTACGCATAGACCGGTAGTTGTATTCTTTCAGGTTATTCAGATGAGCTGATGATAGAACATATTTTATCTCCTTGACTTTCATGCTGCTGAGATGATGATGAAAGCCACAGGACTCTGTATCTGTTAATAAAACATATGTATTATGATTTGATAATTCCTATTGGTGAGAAGGTAGGTAGGTTTAATGTTCTTAGATAGATATAATTATCACTAAAAATAAAGAAAATAAAGATAAAAGTTAAAAAATAATTAAAAACCAACTTCAAAATGAAATTCACTCAAAAGTATAAAATAATATATTAGTACTTAAATACACAACATATACCAACAAGAACGAATTCAAAGGAGGGTACGAATTAACTTAGGGCCTTAAAATTTTGTTTCAGGTCGGTGTCAGCAAACTATCGAATCTAAAACATTTGATACGTAACAGTGTGCTGTCATCATCATCATCGTCAACATCATATCAGCCAAAAGAGGCCCACTTCTGGACAAAGGCCTCCCCCAAGGATTTCCACGACGACCGATCCTGCGCTGCTCGCATCCATCGGCTTTCCGCGATCTTCACCAGGTCGTCGATCCACCGCGTGAGAGGTCTGCCTACGCTACGCTGCTGTTTCAATAATTTGTATTGAATATTGTGATTTGACCCTTGTTAGGTCCTTAATCAATAACCAAAACCTTATGCAAGAGCATTGTTCGTTCACGATATAGTTTTGGAAAACAGAGTTGTCGAACTAATTGAATAATCAAGCCATTCACAAGGCCTTTGATAACTAAAACAATACGGTTGTAATATCTAAAATGGAATCTGTTTTGCAAACTGAAAGTCACCGATTTGGATTAACGTAAATGAATAATCCATTAATTCAGCTAAAGTTCATGATTTGTTTATTAAAATCTATTAGTGTTCCGAAGTAACGACTCGGTCCTTCTAACCAGAGGTACCGGGTTAAAATCTGGACGGCCAATGTACCAATGAGTTTTTCAAAACTTACGTACATACTAGCTGTCCCGGCGAACTACGTACCGCCTTACATTACATTACACTGCCTTACCCTACCCTAACCTACACTACACTACCCTACACTACCCTACCCTACACTACTCTACCCTACACTACACTACCCTACACTACCCTACACTACCCTACACTACCCTACACTACCCTACACTACACTACCCTACCCTACACTACCCTACCCTACCCTACACTACCCTACCCTACCCTACACTACCCTACCCTACACTACACTACACTACCCTACCCTACCCTACCCTACATAAGAACCTTCTCCTGACAATAACGAACTCGACAAAAAAAGAATTAGCGAAATCGGTCCAGCCGTTTAGGAGGAGTTCAATGACTAACACACGGACAGAAGATTTATACTTATATATATAAAGAATTTACCGATTGCTTTAACATTGCGTGAAGGAAAAACATCGTGAGGAAACCTGCACACGCCTGCGAAGAAACTCGAAGGTTGTGTGTGAAGTCGACCAACCCGCACTGGGCCCGCGTGGTTGACTAAGGCCCGATCTCCCTAATTCAGGGTAGGCTTGAGCCCCTCGGTGGGGACGTATATGAGCTGATATGGTAAAGGTTCCGAAGTCAACAAGGAATGTCAGTCTGTCCGCGGCTTAGCTCAGAGACTATTAGTACTAGAAAGCTATAATTTTCTGGTATACATATTAATGACGCCGACAAAGTGGTTCAATAAAATTGTAGGGTAGTTCCCCAACATGTAAAGAGGGAGTGTTTTGTAGGGTATCGTTGAATAGATCCTGTAAAACAACTTGAGGGTTCGCTAAAATATTTTGTTTTGATTCGGGGATAGGCTTGCAAAAATAAAGTTTTAAAGTGCTAATTTTTGTTAGAGTCAAGTGTGTGTGTGTGTGTGTGTGTGTGTGTGTGTGTGTGTGTGTGTGTGTGTGTGTATGTATGTATGTATGTATGTATGTATGTATGTATGTATGTATGTATGTATGTATGTATGTATGTATGTATGTTTGTATGTATGTATGTATGTATGTATGTATGTATGTATGTATGTATGTGTGTGTATGTGTATGTGTATGTGTGTGTGTATGTGTGTGTGTGTGTGTGTGTCCCAAAATCTAAACCGCTATTTCAGGAAATCTGAAAAAAAATGTAAATAATAGGACATAATATTATTATAATCAATTTGAAAGGAAAACTGTCACGGCTAAGTAGGCATTCTTAATTTATGAAGAATTATTAAAGTTAATAGATTTTCCATACAAAATGTTCTGTTACCACATATTTTTTTTTTTTTATAAAAAAAATATAATCTATAAAGACCACGAAACCCTACCTTGCGCGAGACCGACTCGCACTAGACCGGTTCATTAAATAACTGATGGGATTTCATAAAATATGATTATTTTAAAATCATTGTGTTTGGAACATGTTTTATTTTATACATATGTATTTAAATAGGTTGCAAGCCATTAGGGTAGTCTCCACTCATGAAACTGAACAACTTTCCCCAAAGAACCCAAACTGAATTCACAAAAAATTTTGGTTCATTTCATACGAACCGATCAGCACGATAACAAACAATGATTTTAGGTATTTGATTGAGTAGAACGGCTTATACACTATTAAATGATTGAGTAGAACAGCTTATACACTATTTAATGATTGTGTAGAACAGCTTATACGCTATTAAATGATTGAGTAGAACGGCTTATACACTGTTAAATGATTGAGTAGAACGGCTTACACACTATTAAATGATTGAGTAGAACGGCTTATACACTATTAAATGATTGATTAGAACGGCTTAAACACTATTAAATTGTCTCCTCTTTGGTTTGTAGTGCGTGCGAAGTGTAAAAATCATTCACATCATCATCATCAGATGAGCCGAAGGACATCCACTGCTGGACATAGGCCTCCCCCAACGATTTCCACGACGACGACCGGTTCTGCGCTGATCACATCCAGCGGCTTCCCACTACCCTCACCAGGTCATCGGTCCACCGAGTGGCAGGCCTGCATAGGCTACGTTTTCCGGTGCGCGGTCGCCACTCGAGAACTCTACTACCACAACGGACATCTGTTCTACGAGCTACGTGAGTATAGGAACATAATATTCAAACAGCATTTCACTGTTTGATCCTGTTAGCCTAGTGTCACCGAAAGTTACGAAAACTTTGCCAAAATTGTTCCCAACAACCAATACTTACCCGCAGGCCCAGACCACTAGTGCATTGTCAAAGATATAGGATATATGTTCTCACTTACTAAGTTCCAACTTAACTGCGAGGCATTTGGCTATTAGTGGATGTTTGTCTCACAAGACATTTTCGTTATAAGAGGAACTGTCGATTTCATTTCGTATAGAAACTGAAAATACCTTGATTAATTGTTATATCAAGATATTTACAGTGCATATTAATTATCATAATCATTTAATGGTAAAAAATATTAACACATCAATTTCGATTTAAAATAAATAAAAAACACAGATGTCAACATTAAATAATAATACTAGATAAGTAAACAGTCAGTTAATACAAAGCAATACAAATTTAGATACTTAGGCAAGCGACTTTTTGGGTAAGGCCTTGATATTTAGGTTTACAGGGCATGCATCTGGGGCACGTAGAAGACAAAACTTTTGTCCCGAGGCAGTGGCGAGATGAGCGATCGTATTTTTTTATATTTCTGATAGTAATTGCTTAACTGGTTATAGTCAATCTTGTATAGGGTGTATTTTTCAAGACGCGACTATAGTGTTTGGGGTAAATAGTTTAGTTTTATGAGTAGATGGTCTAAGTATTTTTTTGGTGGTATTTAATCCTATAAATGTAATTGAAATAATCGAAAGTAGTACCATAAATATTGGATTGCACACTAAATAAAATAATTTTAGCATACCGTTTAATGAATTAATCAAAACTGTTTTACAGAGTGATTACCTGTTACTAAAATACTAAGTGAATGACGGTCATGACCCATTCTTTTTTCTTAACTGTCATATTCATATAGATTCTGTATCATCCATCATCAAACCTGACGAATCTATTACCGCTCGCTTCGCTTGTCAACTCTAGTCCAGTTGAGAATCCGTCAATGTTGTATGACTTGTAAATTTGTTTAATGTGATTTGCTATCGAATGTAAACATAAACAATTTTAGAAGTTATGTTGTTAGATTAGATAGCTTAATGATCTAGTCAGTATTTTTGCTTTGCATACTTCGTGTGCTTTAATGTAAATAAATGTTCAGTTAATATTTTGCTTTTTTAATCATTTTAAAATGATCTTTTCATATTTTTTTTTACAAATACGTAGTATGAAAGTATCTATTGTTTTGCAACGCATCTTTATTATTTAGGCACCTACTTTTGTATGCAAATTTAGTTGGTAGCAGGGCATTTCATAAGTCTTGCCGCCAAACATCAACGTAAACAGCATTGATTTGTTGCAGCATAAAGATAATATAGCCAGTTCCCGATTGCGTTGGAGAATATTGGTAAGTCATCGTCACATGCCATCAGTTGATATTATGCCAAGTGATTATTATTTGTAGATAAATAAATAAATTCATCTACACCTATAGCATACCCAATGCTGGGTCGTTTTTTTCCCATACGTCAAACTTTCCACTCTGAGAGATGATTTTTAAATAAAGACCTACCAAAAAAAAAACTAAATTTCCACCTCAAACAAATTCGAAGGGCCACTGAGTACAGTCGAGTTTATTAATATATTGGCAGGGCCAAGGGTTCAAAACATTGTAAGCATCGAAATGAATATAAAGTTCTATACAAACATATATAGATATCAATAAAATGTTATCATTTATACGGTTTATTAATTATTTGTATATAACTTTATATTCATTTCGACGCTTACAATGTTTTTAACCATTGGCCCTGCCAATATATTAATGAACTCGACTGTACCAAAGACCACTGAGTACCAAAGACCACTGACCCTTGAATTTATCTTCCAAGAAACCCTGAGTGACTGGAGAGACCGCTCTAAAATTTTCAGTGGCTGTCACAAAGTTTGGTTTCACACTGTAATTATAAACGGCCGTCTTTTTGGTGTCAGATCAGGCATTTCGATGTCCCAACTGAACATGGATCTAATATTAATTAGGTGATATCATGGCTCGAGTTGTTTAACGCAAGTGGTCAACCACCCCCGTGGCGTAATGGTCAAGTCTATTAGCTTCACATCAGAGGGTCGCGGATTCGATTCCCGGTGGAGGCTTACTTTGTTAGACTTGGTATTTTGTTGGAAGGGTATTTTTAAGCCCACTTGGCTAGGCTACCACCATGTTAACTAAGACTTAAACATCAATGCTAACAAAATTGATGTGTTCCGGTCTGAAGATAAGATAACCCAGATTGCATTGAGGAATCTTGGTAAGCCCGCTTCCATCTTCGGAATTATCGTCACATACCATCAGGTGAGGTGAGTTTGTGCATTTAAAAAACCGGCCAAGTGCGATTCAGACTCGCGCAAATTAGGGTTCCGTATAGTCTTTTCAAAAAAGAAATGTATATTTTAAAAACCAAATTATATTTGCAGTTAGTAATAGAACATTTTGTATGGAAAATCTATTTAAGTTTTAAAAACACAACTGCAACTTAAGATGTGCAGTCGACTATTACTCCTAATAGAAAAGAAAAGAATAAAAAGTTTATTTGCCAAAAATAGATACATTAGATTAGTTTACTTGCGACCCCCACACTAGGCGAAGCCTGTCCTGTGAGAGTCAAAGACAGTTTACCAGCTTCGCGATCACGTAAGTATTAATAAAGAAAGAAAGACTACTTAGCCGTGATAGTTTTTCTTTTAAAATGATTTAGTGTCCTACTATTAAAAAAAAACAGATTTCTTTGTTAATTTTATTTGACTCACGTAAGATCACTTGTAAAAGAACTATATACCCGGTTTCATACAAAATAAACTTCAAAAAACGTCAGTACAATTGATTGTCAGGAGACACAGGACCGAAGGACGTCCAATGCTGGACATAGGCCTCCCCCAAGGATTTCCACGACGACCGGTTCTGCGCTGCCCGCATCCAGCGGCTTCCCGCGACTTCACCAGGTCATCGATCCACCGAGTTTCATCATCAGATCCTGACCTGATGACCATGGGACCACGTGGGAAGTATAATACCCTTTTTCGTCCATGTATCTTCGAGCTTCGAGCTTCGTTGGGGCAGCCAGTAAAGTTCTCGAGTGGCGACCGCTTACCGGAAAACGTAGCGTAGGTAGGCCTCCCACTCGGTGGATTGATGAGCTAGTAAAGGTCGCGGGAAGCCGCTGAACGTGGGCAGTGCAGAACCGGTCGTCATGGAAATCCTTGGGGGAGGCCTATATTCAGCAGAGGACGTCCATCGGCTGATATGATGATGACCAACCGAGTGGGAGGCCTGCCTACATTACGTTTTCTGGTGCGTGGTAGCCACTCGAGAACTTAACTGCCCCAACGGCCATCTGTTCTACGAGCAATGTGCCCCGCCCACTGCCACTTTAGCTATTCTGAGAGCTATGTCGGTTACTTTGGTTCTCCTACGGATCTCCTCGTTTCTGATTAGATCACGCAGAGAAACTCCGACATAGCACGCTCCATTGCCCTTTGGGTGACCTTGAGCCTTCTTATGAGGCCCATAGTAAGCGACCATGTCTCAGTTTCGTATGTCATCACTGGCAACACATTTATATTAACAATTTATTTTTTATTTGTTTATAATTTACATATATTCATAAGACTGAATACGTTTACTGGCATTGTACTGTTTAAGATCTGTATATATATGCCTTAAGGGTCCCCAGGAGGATCGAGTTTCTATACAATCGTAGTTCCGCTTTAATACAAAAACTACATGCCGGTTTGAGTCCAAACTTTGCAAATGTATTGAGTAGACACAAATCAATGTTTGTAATTAGTTTTCAATGTAGTACATTGAAAAAATAACTAAACGAAGGCTTGAATTAGTTTTGTACTGAACGTTTAAAACTGCTCTTATTTTTTCCGTTTTATATTAGTACATCGAAAACGAATCAGTATTAAAACATCGATAAGTGTCTACTTAATATATTTGCAAACTTTAGATTCAATTCGGCATGTAGTTTTTGTATTATAAAGGAATTACATTTGTATGGAAACTCGAGCTTCCTGGAGACCCTTAGCGACTATTTAGTAATCTGTGCCCTTAGTATTCTTCCAAATAAAATATCCTGATTCTGAATCAAATTCGAGTAACAATGTCAAGAGGTTAACAGTTAATTTACCCGATTTCAATGACAAAGTAATGTTTCGAAAAGACCATTAATCCTCTGAAACAAATCTATTTCAGGCACTTTATTTCGATAGCAGAAACAGAAATCCAGTGACACTTCGTAACATTCATCAAAAGTTAGTTTTTCCTAATTAATTTCCTTAATTATTCTAACAGCTTCCCAAAAGGCTGGTTGGTTTGCCTTACTATACTAGTGGAATTGATTCAAAGTGGTTAAGTGAGTCTCGATCCAAGCGAAAATTAGGGTTCCATACCTAAAAAAAAACTGTCTTTCAAATAAATATATACCTAACTTAAAAGACAAAGTTATTTTTGCAGTTGGTATAAAATATTTTCAATTTGTATCTATGTTTTTTTGTACAAATCCATATGCACATCTCAAGTTCGCCGCTTCATCATTTCAGCACATTTACGTCCCCACCGAGGGGCTTGAGTCTATTCTGAATTCAGGTTATCGGGTCTCAGTCGACCACGCGGGCCCAGTGCGGGTTGGTTGACTTCACTTCGAGTTTATTCGCAGGTGTGTGCAGGTTTCCTCACGATGTTTTCCTTCACCATAAGAGCGTCGGATAAACGTACATATGAAATCGAAATACGAAAACACATTGGTGCGTGGCAGGATTCGAACCACGACCTCCCGTAAAGGAGCTAGCGGCCCTTGCCATTACACCACCGATGCTCGCTGAGCCGCTTAGCCGTGATTATTTTCCTTTTTAATTAATTATATGCCCTGCTGTTTCTCATACTATAAGCGGTTTAACTGGTGACGGATAAATCTAACAAAAATCACAACATACATAAAAAAAAGTAAGCGTGTGGTTTTATGAAACCACGGTAAAAGTGAAACTTTACAGAGGACGAAACGATCATGGCTGCTCTCGCTACGGTACAGAGGATGAAACGATCATACCGTCAGACGAAAGCGACCGTCACGCGACATGCAACACACAGACGAAAAAATGATTAAAATAAATTGTACAGCCACGGTGTGCATACTTTTTCGCGAAGCCGTAACAGTCTGTAGTAGTCGAGCATACACAAATCAACTATAAGCATTAAACTTACTTAGTAGCATAGAATACAGTAAGGTATATCCGACTTGATGAAATATTTCCTATTTTTTCGGTTTGTATGGGAGGTACTCTACTTAGATTTTTTCTGATATAATTAAGTACTCAGTGTGGTAAGCCTTAATAAGTCCTAGTTATTTACAAAGTTTCATAAATAGTTATTTATGATACAAGGGTGGTAAAAAGGTCAATAACAAACGAGTGACATATGTGAGCCCGAGCCGCAGGCGAGGGTTTACCATCGTCACGAGTTTGTTATTTCCTTTTACACCCATGTATCAAACGAAGTTTTTCAATACAGTTGTGAGAAAATAGATAAAATAAAAAACGACCGTGACAAAAACAACCTACCAAGGCTTCAGCAACCAAAGTTCATTTTACGCGACTTGTGGCTTATTTTAAATATCCGGGGAGTAATCTCACTTGGTTTTTTCTTATACATACACATAAGTATATTTTTTATTAGACATAATTATATTAAATATTCACAATTTTAGTAGTTTTCACAACTAAAACATCTCAATTCAGTTTTACGAAAATAGCTTCATTATTTTTTTTTTCTTTTCTTCACAAAGATATAACCTGAAGAGAATCTAATGAGCTAACGTTATTTACTAACCTCACGGAGGAACAACCTATCTCTTTTAAAATTCTCCTATCAAAAGTCTTAAAAAAGATTCTGTATCTTTGGTTATTTTATTTTTTATTTGCTAGAAATGTCTTGTTCCTCCGAGCTAGAAATTTAACAAAAGTGGTAAAGTAAAAGCACGTGTGCGGTAAAATCAATTTTGCGCATACTTGACTGGCATATAAAGGACCTCTTTTCGAGCAACTGTAATGAAAAATATTCAAAATGGTAAAAGACATTTTTGAGAAAAAGTAACATACTACCTGGATTTGTATTGGGGGGAGGGGGGGGGGGGGGGTACCTTATTCCGATTTTTCTTGGAATAACAAACTATGGAAAGCAAACTAATAGATCACTTAAATTTTATCTCGTTGCCTACACGAGATCTTTTCACACGAGCGGAGACTCGTCTTGTCCGACCAACTGGCACTTACTGTAGGGTTGCCAAACGTCCTGTTTACCCAGGACGTGTCCTGCTTTTAGGGTGTCCTGGATAGTTTTTAAGTAGTGTCCTGGGTTTTTAGTGAATTGTCTTAATTGAGAATCGAGTATATCTATACCCAGTAGAGGGGCGACAGACATTGAAGACCCAAAACAAGATTACAGTCTTAGGCAGGGACTTCTAAAGCCTTAGACTATATCTCTAAGAAATCACACTAATATTATAAAGGCGAAAGTTTGTGAGTGAGTATGTTTGTTACTTCTTCACGCAAAAACTACTGAACGGATCTGGCTGAAATTTGGTAGGTAGACAGATTAGGACCTGGATTAATAAATAGGCTACTTTTTATCAGCAACTGCGCACCTTCGAAAAGTCATAGAAACGTTGTCCACGCGGGTGAAGCCGCGGGAAACAGCTAGTTGTCGATAAATGAGAAAACAGTACTTATCTAGCTTATGAAGGGGCTGCAGCTTAATTTTTGCTATTAGTTGAGTTTCATTGATCCATAATTCATTTCGTAATTGCTATTTACTATTGTTCTTATATTGCGTCCTTTTTTTATTTACAGTTGGTAAGCCCTTGGCATCATCTCACCTGATGGTAAGTGAAGTGTAAGTCCTGTTTTTAAACAAAAATGTCCTGGTATTCTGAATTTGGGGATGGCAACCCTAACTTCCTGCCATCCCGGAGCACTGAAGAAATATTGAATCGAGTATAATAAGTCGCCTCGTGCGAATTGTGCTCACTCAAAATGCAATCGAGTTTCAAGTCACGTAGTTAGCCGCGCTGGTTGATTTACTGCATTGTGTGCAACTGTAGCAAATGGACCTACTGATGTATTTTCTTACACTGTTGTGGTTAACTGCTTTGTTTCCTTAATTTCCTAACACTTTCGCCAAATTACACAAAAACAAGTTGTAGAAAAACTTAATATCTTTTAGGTACAAGCTTTTATATGGAAAGAGTTTTTATGCTCAAAAGCCAAATGCTCACGGCACATTTCCAAATTTAAAATTTAAAAAGTGCGAGTCAGAACCGCACATATAGGGTTCCGTGCCATCATACTAGATGGCGCTAGTTTCTTCACGTTTAAAAAAACCTTTTTTTTAAAACGTGAAGAAACTTGTCACTTTTTCAAATTTTTTGTATTTATTGTTATAGCGGCAACAGAAATATATCATGTGTGAAAATTTCAACTGTCTAGCTATCACGGTTCAAATACAGCCTGGTGACAGACGGACTGACAGACAGACAGACAAACAGACGGACAGACAGCGAAGTCTTAGTAATAGGGTCCCGTTTTTACCCTTTGGTTACGGAACCCTAAAAAGTACTCTTCAATACGAATCTAATGAGCTCAAACTCGATGGAGTTGTGTCGTTTTATTGCGGAGTTCCTATGGACCAGCATAAGACCAGCTCCATGTCATCTATTGCATTGTCATGCAATATACATGCATGAAAAATTTCAACTCAATCGGAAACCGGGAAGTAGGTAGGTCTAATTGAACTTGCAAGATTTCATTACAGACACCGGGACAGGTGAAACTAAATAAAGGCTTGTAAAAATACACACTGCGGAATGAAAATGTATGAACAGAAGATAAAGTCCAGAATCAGTAGATCCGTGGCAGCTTGAAGGTAGCTCGTATACACGAGAAACTATCAGAAAGCTGCCTGAGGTGGTACGGTTAAGTAATGCGAAGAGACCAGGAAAACGTGTTCAAGAGAGTTCTTTGCCTCCCGGAGAACAAAAAAGGCCCCATTGGATTATCCCTCTCGTATATCTACCAGATACGCTAGACTACCAGGTTTATGATATAGCGTCCCCACTCACCGACAGCTAAGTCATAAAGTGAGGGCCGCTATTCCTGCCAACACCATAAGGTAAAGACAAGGACCAGTTACGGTAGGTCTTGCCGCCAAGACGCTTGTCCTGGTACTCTGCAAGGCGAGTGCCTCGTGGAAGAGAACCACTACCTACTGTCCAGGTAGATCCCGGAGCTGTAGGCGCGCTCACCTCCCGCGGCTTTCGCTGCTGGCGGTTCGATCCCCGCTCGAGACGCCAGAGAAGCTGGCTCCCACATATCCGGTGTGGTACCGGAGATGTAGGCACGCTACCTACAGGTGCATCATACGACTATTCCGAGGATTTACTTATAGTTGTGCAGTAGTTTGATATGTAACATTCGCTAGACTAATGCGGTACACCACACACACACACACATTCATACACCCACACACCCATACACACACGCACGTACGTACATACAGTCGCTAACACCCATTCACCCATAGTCACAAACAGACGTATTAAAGAAATAATCTGATCTCCAAGATACAGGGTCCCCCTAGTTTGGAGATCAGTACACCAAATTATATTTCCTATTACCAACTCCAACTACCACTTAAAATGTTTTTGTTCCTCATTTTATCACTATAAGTAATAGCAGTGTACCATTAGGTGGTTTGTCAATAAAGATTATCTTATCTTATCTTATCTTATCACTTCCCGGCGCTTATGGCACCTGTTCAGGTTTACTCCTACGCGGCTGGATCAGCCGGAGCAGTACTAGCTTAGCTCTTCTTGCTGACCAGGCAAGTGCCGGAGATGCTTCCCTGCCAGTAATTAAACCAGCAGTTCCGCTTAATGGACAACTCACGTGCCCCGCATTGTTTTCGCCCATAGCCCACGTGGCCGGCTACGACAACACTAGTTGCGCGCGGGGAAGGACGTCTGGACGCAACGTGCTTGCCAGGCAACAAACATTGCCCAACCCCTGCAACTAACCACATACCACTACGAGTCCATGACCCAGTCGGGGGACCGACAAGCCAGAATACCGAAGGCGATAGATCCAACGGCAGGCAAGCGGTGGGCTACCCCCGACCCTGTAATACCCTGATCCAAACAGCCGGACCCGTTGTTCCGGCGTATGACCTGACTTATTTATGACCAAGAATAATTTATCCAATCCGATACAACCCAAGACAGAATGTCTTGGAGCCTCAAAATTAGCCGACCTCATCTAATGTATTTAAAAAATGCGAAATGTGTGCTGGGACACATAGTAGAAGTGAATTTTCAATGGACAAAAAATAAAATTTTAAAAATATATTCCAAAAATAATATCAAAACAAAATATATATAAAAAAAAAACATTTCAAAAAAATCATTCCAAAAAAAATATTAAAAAATATTTCCAGAAAATTAATAAAAAAATATAATTTAAAAAATTAAATATTAAAAGTAAATTTCAAAAATAAATATAAATATAAAGATATATCGTCTACCCCCTCCACGCAGCCGTAACGCTATTTCGTGACAAAAAAAATCCTAATACGGGGGGTAAAAAATATGTTTCATTTCAAAAATATTTTGTAGTGGCTCTCCTCCCCCTCTCTTTTCTCCCAAATAATCTTTGCACTATGTGCTCCAATAAAATAAATTTAAATAGTTTTTGTTGGTTTTAACAACACTTTAAGTGGGACGGAGCAAAGAAGAAGAAAATATTCCTAACACTTTTGGTTTGTTAGTTAATTTCACTGTATTTAAGATTTTATGATTCATAGAAAAATTCTCAACTATGTGATCGTATTCAACGTTCACAATTTTTTTGTGTCGATGTATGTGGATATGTGCCTGTGTAATAAATTACTTTTTCTACTCCCATTTGGTAATTTGTTCAAGGCTTTAAGATGCCTCAATCCGAGCAGGTTGATACATATTAATTTATCTATGATTGTAACGTATAATTGTGAGACTGTTAGTCCCACAGACAAACTGATCATTCAGTTTTGTGGGTCTAATGTTTACCTATGTACTCATTTTTTCGATTAATAATTATATAAATAAATAAATAATAAAATAATAACGAACGTAAATCTATTCATTTTAAGTTCAAATCAATACGGGCTTCAACGCTGCTGTTACGTTGAAACCGAACGCCCAATTCTGGATTTTTACGTGTTTTTATTACTTTTCTATACTTTCAAATAAGTCACCGATTTTTGTATGTTGGTTTCATTCAACATTAACAATTAATTCCAAAAACAGGGTCTACAGTATATTTTTTTACATCAATTTTTCCATAGTGATAGCTTTACACAATCTTTCAGTAATTTGAATTGAATATTGTCATTTGACCTATCTTAAGGCCTTAATACATAACCTCAAATCATATCAGAAAAGTATTCATTCCTACAAGTCGTTTTACAATGAACATTTCAAAACGAGACAACTGTACTAAAATGTTTTTTTTTTTATATTTTATGGCTTTGTCTTGCGCACACTCTCCGAAATGAATTCGATCTATAGATTATTTTTATGTATGATATGGGTCTCTGTTACCTGAAATAAACAAATAAAAGTTTTACAGTTTTAAAATTTTTTTGCGCGAGTTAGGGCGTCGGTGGCGTAACGGATACGGCCGCTACCTTCTGTCCTGGAGGCCGTGGTTCGATTCCTGCCACGTACCGATATGTTTTCGAATTTCGATTTCATATGTACGTTTATCCGACGCTCTTACGGTGAAGGAAAACATCGTGAGGAAACCTGCACACGCCTGAGAAGAAACACGAAGGTTGTGTGTGAAGTTGACCAACCCGCACTGGGCTCGCGTGGTAGACTAAGACCCGTTCGCCCTAATTCAGGGTAGGCTCTAGCCCCTCGGTGGGGACATATATATGAGCTGATTATTATTCGAAATGAAATGAAATAAAATAAAATATATTAAATATAATTAAATATATTTTCAATTTTTTAAGCATATATTAGCTTATTATAATATAAACTTTGACATGTAACAAGAAAGTTATCAATAAAGAGTTGTATTGTATTGAAGTCGAACAACCCGCAATGGGCCCGCGTGGTCGACTAAGATCCGATCGCCCTAATTTAGGGTAGGCTCAAGCCTCTCGGTGGGGACGTATATGAGCTGATAACATGTCATTTTTTGAAATAAATATTCTTAGAACTAGCGTATCCATCTCACAGTTACAAATAATCCGGTGTTTTAATACTAGTCATTTCAGTTACTTTTTAAATTTTTGTACCCAAAGCACACCCCGGACACTGCATACAACGGTCGTGAAATGACATTTCTAAAAACAAATGACGGAGCAAACAAATTCACAGTGAAATCCTATAGGTTCGAGAACCAAACTATAACCAATCTGTATCAATCTGGGTGACGAGGGGGTGAGGTTGGAATCTAGAGTGCGGCAGGGAGTGTCCATACTGTATGTTAGTTTTAATATATTACTTTGCCCTAAGGGTGCCAACGGGACCCTATTACTAAGCTACCGCTCTCCGTCTGTCTATCAGTGGGCTGTATTTATGAACCGTAATAGGTGGACAGTTGGAAATGTTTACAGATCTTCTTTTGCCGCTGTAACAACAAATAATATATATTTTTTTATTTATTTATTCATAATTGGTAATTAAAAATAAATTAATAAAATTAAATTAAAAAATAAAGGCGGCCCATGCAAGAAACATGATTCTTATTGTATGATACTTCGTGTGCGAGTCGACGCGCACTTAGACGGTTTTTAACTGTAAAAAAACTAGCTAAAATGACATTGAGAGATTTTAATCAATGTTAAAATTGAAAAAGGATTAAATTATCAAATGATTAAGTTTTTATGCTTTTGTAGGGGAAATGCTATTAACTATGTAGGCACCTTTGCACCGGGAATGACGAGGGACGGGTTATTTTAAGTATTTTGGGTGTTATATATTAAGTATTTTAGGGTTTTCATTTTAGATATTTTTGGTGTTTTATTTAATGCATTTTAGGTATTTTATTTTAGGTGTAAGTATAGGTATTGTTTTATATTAGTGTGATATTATTTTTAAGACTGATTAATTTTTACACAATTGTTATTAATAATACCTATTGTAGATACCGAGGTACGAGTTTATTTAAGTCGCAGCCATTTGGTAAAATCTGCCGTTTGATTGAAAGGCTAGACCGTTGATTGAATGGTGACGTTCAATTGAATGACTAAAGGACAACTGGCCAAGTCGTCGAATGTAACGTTATTTAGCCAAGTCGTTGAATAGGATGTAAATCACAGCCGTTATGTAGAATCCGCCAGTTTGCAATACAGCGCGCTGCGCTGCTTTGTAAAACGGCGGCGTTCGAAACTCCGAATAAAACCGATGATTTCTTCTTCTGCAAAGCATTCTGCTACCCATGGGGAAGTTTGGCTGAGGCTCTTTGACTGTATAATCAATCAAACTGACCGAACCTAATATTGCTCGCTTCGCACGCTAATTTACAGTTTTTTGCTAAGTAAATTTTACACAAAATGTAAATTTTACTTATAAATACAATGCTGCGTACTATATTTCAGCTGAATTGTAATTCGGCTACCTTACAATCAGCCAACTAGTTGAACGTTGAGTGACCCTTTCTCAATCAATGTTCGGCCTAGTCTTTAATTGCATTTCGTCATTAAAACAACGGGCTAGCCTTTCAATCAAATGACAGATTTAACTAAATGGCTGCGTACATACTTGGGTAATTACCTAATACACATAATGTAGGGTGTGAGCAATAGAATTGCTTACACTCTTATTAGCTCAGGCGAATCATAGCTCCGTAGGAAATCACTCATTAGTTAAATGCTCGTGTAATTAATTCCGAACTAAGAGGCGCTATGTGAGTGAACCTAATTACTCAAGCGCGGACGTACCTAAACTACATAATAATATATGTAGCTTATTTCCTTGTAGCAAATGATGGAAGAATTATTTTCGTATACCTTTACATGGTGACTTTTAATTAGTTCTTGATAGTAAAGGATATGAATGTACTCGCGATTACAAACAACTTTTCCAAAGAAACTATATGTCATATCTGAAAAAATAATTTTTAATCCTCGACACATGACAAGTTATTAAATCGGCAATAATGTATGGAGGTCCAAATTTTTTTTTCCATATTTCACATATAGTTTCTTTGGGAAAGTTGTTTGTAATCACGGGTACATTCAAGTCCTTTGCTATCAAGAACTAATTAAAAGTCACCCTGTATAAGAAGTTATGGTGAATGAGTTTCATCATATCAGCCGAAAATCGTCCAGTGCTGGACAAAGGCCTCCCCCAGGGATTTCTACGACGACCCTGCGGTGCCCGCATCCATCGGCTTCCCGCGATCTTCACCAGGTCGTCGGTCCACCGCGTGGGAGGCCTGCCTACGCTACATTTTCCGGTGTGCGGTCGCCACTCGAGAACTTTACTGATCCATCGGCCATCTGTTCTACGAGCTATGTGCCCTGCCCACTGCCACTTCAGTCTAGCGATTCTGTGAGCTATGTCGGTTACTTTGGTTCTCCTGCGGATCTCCTTGTTTCTGATTCGATCCCGCAGAGAAACTCCAAGCATAGGACGCTCCATTGCCCTTGTGGGTGACCTCGAGCCTTCTTATGAGGCCCATAGTATGCGACCATGTTTCTCAGTTCCGTAAGTCATCACTAGCAACACACTGGGGAATGAGTTACGTAAGACAAAATGGAGGAAAAGCAATGACTTCTATATTACTGGCGAGGAAAAGAGACTATATATGTATTGTTAATTTATTGATCGAGCGAGCGCGAAGCGTCTCCGTTTCAACTTGGGCAAAAATGCTATCGTATGTCTGCGTGGATATCCGGATGTTCTCTTCTATAGGTCGCATTTTTAAACAGATTCTCGTAAAATTTTGTAATCAGGATCGATAAATATTATGGATTTTGTTCGTTGATTAAGTTTTTGATTTTTTTTGCAAAATGGCGGAGCCATGGAGGTTGACAACGTAAAAAATATCATATTTCAGCCATTTCGAAAAACTCGCGATGTCTGTAGACCACAGAGCTACTAGATTTAAAAACTTGTGAAATTCACTAGTTTCTTTAGCTTTGACATCCTTGTGAAATCCACTAGTTTCTTTAGCTTTTACATCCTTGTGAAATCTACTAGTTTCTTTAGCTTTTACATCCTTGTTAAATCCACTAGTTTCTTTAGCTTTTACATCCTTGTGAAATCCACTAGTTTCTTCATATTTTACATCCTTGTGAAATCTACTAGTTTCTTTAGCTTTTACATCCTTGTGAAATCCACTAGTTTCTTAAGCTTTTATATCCTTGTGAAATCCACTAGTTTCTTTAGCTTTTACATCCTTGTGAAATCTACTAGTTTCTTTAGCTTTTACATCCTTGTGAAATCCACTAGTTTCTTAAGCTTTTATATCCTTGTGAAATCCACTAGTTTCTTTAGCTTTGACATCCTTGTGAAATCCACTAGTTTCTTTAGCTTTTACATCCTTGTGAAATCCACTTGTTTCTTTAGATTTTATATCCTTGTGAAATTCACTCGTTTATTTAGCTTTGACATCCTTGTGAAATCCACTAGTTTCTTTAGATTTACCGTCCTTGTGAAATCTACTAGTTTCTTTAGCTTTTACATCCTTGTGAAATCCATAAGTTTCTTTAGCTTTTACATCCTTGTGAAATCCACTAGTTTCTTCAGATTTTACATCCCTGTGAAATCCACTAGTTTCTTTAGCTTTTACATCCTTGTGAAATCCACTAGTTTCTTTTACTTTTACATCCTTGTGAAACCCACTAGTTTCTTAAGCTTTTACATCCTTATCCACTTGTTTCTTTAGCTTTTACATCCTTGAGAAATCCACTCTAATCTATTGTATGAAACATCACCCAGTTTTTTCAGCTGTCACTTTAACCATCAAGCGGTTTACCTGATATAAGTCCTAACGTAAATGTTCGTAAGCAACCCATAACGACCCCACAGGTGGAGCACGGGTTTCGTCCCAAACGTGGAAGTGTTTAGCCATTCTCCACACACGAGGGCCATGTCCGGATCGGTGAAATAGCTACAGCTAATAGTTAGTTACCAGATTGAAAGATGATAAAAAGTTGGTTTAAAAGTGGCCTCATATTATTGAAGAGACAATAGCACCAAAACACTTTATTAATATAGGCACTTTGACCACATTACATAACATGGACATCTATGGGTAATAATTATACAGTGTGTCAAAAACTTGGTGTAGGACCCGTTAACTGAGGATGCTACTCATCATACTGAAGAACTTTTCCCAAGGAACCCATAGTCAATTGACAAAAAAAAAATTGGACCCTATATACTAAAATGCACAACACTGGTCGATCAGCTGATCGATCTGTATGAAGAGTAAAAATAATTCTTGAGTTTTCAGCAAACTCCTAAAGTAAAAGTTGTTCAGTATGATGACGATGTCCCAGTTACCAGGAACTACACCAATTTCATGACACCCTGTATAAACATCCTTAGACATCACATGGACTTGGGGCTGAATGATTAGCCGTTTAGCGGCAAGTCAGGCACATAGCTACTAGAACAGATGGCCATTGGGGTAGTAAAGATCTCGAACGGTCACCGCCCACAAGAAGATTAATTAGTGTAGGCAAGCCTCCCACACAATGCTCCGACGAACCGGTGAAGATCGCAGAAAGCCGCTGGATGCGGGCAGCGCAGGACTGGTCGTCGTGGAAATCCTTAGGGGAGGCCTTCGTCCAGCAGTGAACGTCTTTCGGTTTTTATATCATCATCATTATATCAGCCGAAAAACTTACACTGCTGGACAAAGGCCTCCCCCAAGGATTTCCACGACGACCGGTCCTGCGCTGCCCGCATCCATCGGCTTCCCGCGATCTTCACCAGGTGCGTTTTCCGGTGCGCGGTCGCCACTCGAGAATTTTACTGCCCCAACGGTCATCTGGTCTACGAGCTATGTGCCCTGCCCACTTCCACTTCAGCTTGGCGATTATGTGAGCTATGTCGGTTACTATCAAGCAACAAAACGCTAGGTATTACAATATAAGTAAATTTTGCCGATGGCCACCGCTCCTCGCCATTCAGAGCAATAGTGCCCTATCATTCTGTAAGTGTGAAATAACGGCTCGAGACTGCGCATCCGGACGCGGCTGCATTTACATAAATATTCGTTTATGCGGGAAAGTCCGTGATTTAAGTGGAAATCTCGGCGAGTTGGCTGAAAAAATCCTGTCAAGGGGGTGTAAATTATGCTTTGAAGAACGTTTGAGTAATGAATGGCGCAAAAACTTGACAGTTTTTTTTTGGAAAGTATACCTATTTTTGGAAGTTATAACAATTTTTGGAAGGTATACCTATTTTTGGAAATTATAACTATTTTTGGAAGGTATAACTATTTTTGGAAGGTATACATACCTACTTTTGGAAGTTATAACTATTTTTGGAAGGTAAGTATACTTATTTTTGGAAGGTATACCTATTTTTGGAAATTATAACTATTTTTGGAAGGTATATATAACTATTTTTGGAAGGTATACATACCTACTTTTGGAAGTTATAACTATTTTTGGAAGGTAAGTATACTTATTTTTGGAAGGTATACCTATTTTTGGAAGGTATACCTATTTTTGGAAGGTATACCTACTTTTGGAAGATATACCTATTTTTGGAAGTTATAATATTTTTAGAAGGTATAACTTTTTTGGAAAGTATACCTACTTTTGGAAGTTATAACTATTTTTGGAAGGTATACCTATTTTTGAAAGATATACCTATTTTTGCATTATTATCTTGGAAAGCGTAGCTGTTGTTGAGCGGCCGTTCTAGGATGAACTCTATGGCTTTACACAATTTCAAAATTTTTTTACACCCATTTTTTATTAATAAAATATAAGCAAAAGGCAGAATCATATTTTATCTGCGTCTGCGACTCACCCTTCATGACATTTTGTTTTTCAAAAAACCTAAAACTTTTGAATAGGTAATCATCATTACAGCTCATATACGTCCACACCGAGGGGCTCGAGCCTACCCTGAATCAGGGCGATTAGGCCTTAGTCGACCACGCGGGCCCAGTGCGGGTTGGTCGACTTCACACACAACCTTCGAGTTTCTTCGCAGGCGTGTGCAGGTTTCCTCACGATGTTTTTCCTTCACCGTTAAAGCAATCGGTAAGTATGTATGTATGTATGAATAGGTAATACAAGATTATATTTGAAAAGAGTTTTTATGTTAAAAAAGCCAAATCATCATCATCATATCAGCCGAAGGAAGTCCACTGCTGGACATAGGCCTCCCCCAAGGATCTCCACGACGACCGGTTCTGCGCTGCCCGCATCCAGCGGCTTCCCGCGACCTTCACCAGGTCATCGGTCCACCGAGTGGGAGGCCTGCCTACACTACGCTTTCCGGTGCGTGGTCGCCACTCGAGAACTTTACTACCCCAACGGCCATCTGTTCTACGAGCAATGTGCCCCGCCCACTGCCACTTAAGTTTAGCAATTCTGAGAGCTATGTCGGTTACTTTGGTTCTCTTACGGATCTCCTCGTTTCTGATTCGATCACGCAGAGAAACTCCGAGCAAAAAAGCCAAATGCTCAAATGAATATAAATACACGGTCGCAAATTCAAAATAGGTGAGCACAGTAATATATGTTAATTGGAAATGGTCATACATGGAAACAAAACATTTTATCATTAATTAAATTTTATCTTTATCACATTACATTTTGGACATCGATTCTATTGAAAATGAAATAAGATTCTGGGAACTTGATTTTACCTCCAAATTTCATTATCAGATCAACTTCAGAATACCAAAAGGATCTATTGTCACCAGGAATACAGCTTCATTCCAAATTTCAATCGGACCCCTGGAAGTCGTTCTAAAATCGATCGCAAGATTTGAACTAAACAAACATAGTTACATAAATACATACAAACAAAGAAAGATTTTAACAAACTGAGTTTAATTATTTATATTTATTTACATATTTTATTTATTGGGGAAAAACAGGTGTAATTACACAAAATAGAACATAACTTAGAGATTAAACAATAAAATTTCCACTACTAGTTATGGACAATTTCGTTCAAATGAACATTAGATTTAAGTAGATACGTATAACTTACAAAAAATACAAAAAAAACTTTTGTAAGAGACAATCTTATAAACTCTTATTAACATTTTTGAAAGAAGAAATGTATTGTTTGAGTTTTGACGAGAAAATATCAACGTGTTCGTAAACTTCGTTATATTTTGAACAAGATCTTATAATGTAACGATTTTTAGCATAGTTAGTTCGACAAAAAGGAATAGCAAATGTACGATTTGAGCGCAAATTTATATGAAATCTTATTTACTAGATATGGAGAATCTAAATAATTGTGTATTATTATATTATATAACAGCATTTGATCTCTGTGTTCTCTTCGTGTTGCGAGGGGTATAATTTTACTAGGGTCAAATTCCTTGAAACGATACTTAATTCTTTTAAAAAATTTGCGTTGGATACGCTCAACAGAGTCTACATGTTTTAAATATTGAGGGTTCCAAACGGTCGATTCGTATTCTAGATGAGATCTTACAAACGAATTATAAAGCAGTATTAAAGTGTTATAATTTTAAACTCTTTATTTTGTCTAAATATAAAACCTTACATCTTGTACGCTTTGGCTATTATTTTATCAATATGAAATGTAAATAATAATTGGTTATCCAAATAAACACCAAAATATATAAGATTATTTGACAAGCCCTTGGTATCATCTCACCTGATGGTATGTGATGATGATGGCAAAGATGGAAACGGTCTTACCAATATTCCCCAACGCAATGGTGAACTGGCTTTCTTATCTTCATGCCGGAACACAGCAATACTGTTAATATTGATGTTTCGTGGCGAGACTTAGATAAGATAGTAATAGCTAGCCAGGCGAGCTTCGAAAATGCCTCACCACCAACCAAATCGAGTTTTACAAAGTTTGACTCCACCGGGAATCAAACTCGCGACATCCTAGTATGAAGCTAATGAGTAACCATTACGCTACGAAGGCCCAGACATCTATACTTACTTAAATGTAACACCTGTAACATAAATTTAATTTAAAAAATCTCAGTGAGGATAAAATACAACAATAAATTTATATGCGACAGCACAGGTTTGTGGCAAAAATAAGGGAAAATTCAAGCAAAAAAACAGAAGCTAAAAACTCAACGTAAAACAGTGATTACTGCTTAAATGGAACCACAAAAGCTTCTATTTTTGACGATATGTTACATAGATATTTTAAATACGTAATTGGCACGAGACAATTTTTGTCTTTAAGAGGGGAGGCGGGCACTGTTTTTTCCATACAAACGTTCTCGACAGTTTTCTCATTGATTTTTAACACTAAAGAAATGATTTTAATACTTCAAATAAATATTAATTTCTTCTATGCTCCTATGTCTTCCTTTTTTCAATAACAATTTTTTTTGAGCAACTGGAACCCTTCAAAAATGCTAGAAAAATACCTAATTTTTATCACCACTAAAGATGTCTAGAGTGGAGATTCAAAAAGTATTTACAAAAAAAGCTAAACATAGGGGCCTAGCACAACTAATTATTATTCTATGTGAACAATTTCTTTAACATAGGTCTAATTTTGGAGGAGAAAATCGTCGAGAGCCAAACCTCGAATTTTACAATTTTTAATCGAAGTATTCACCGGGAGCTGCAGTTGTCTTTATCGCACGGTATTTAGAGGCGCTTTAGTCAAAGCGCAACAGCAACAGTTGTTTTAAATACCTATTTTCCAAATGTCTCTCAGCTAGCGTCCGCTCTTAAGGCTTATATCGCTGCCAATTAAGACTAACTTTTTAACACTGACTTTTACTTTTTACTTCAATTAAGGATTTTTTTATCGAAAAAAGAATTGTTTTGTAATTTACTGGATATGAGGAGTGATGTAGATTTCCTCGAATTCTTTCTTTCAATACACAGTACTTGGGAAAAAAATAAACTAATGCATACTATTTTTTATAGTTGGAACAATAGAACTGCTGCAAGTGAACTTCTCAACAAAATAATATAAAATGATTTTGTGTTCTTCCTTTTTAGTATGTACATAATTCATCTATTTTAATTATAATGAATTAAAAATCACAATTTTCGCACGATTCGTCCGCAGCGATTGACGTAACAGCCACGCTGCAGTACGAGCTGACAAGTACTTTATTTGCAAGCCATTTTGTTCAATGTTTGATACATCGTGAATGGAGTTGCTAATTTTAGGACTGAGGAGGAAAACGTAAGCCGATTAGTCATTGTTCTAAGGCTTAGCGCGCACTGCTTTGCGTTTCTTTAACGCATAATCTGTAACATATGGATTGTAATAGAAGTGCGCGCATTGCGGTGAAATAAACGCATGCGGTTTAATGTTTGTTGGACGCCCGCTGCAAATTTTCTGCGAGTCTACCGCTCATATTTTTGTATCGCATAGAGATCTATGGAGCACCGCGCTCTGCGGTGAAAGAAACGCATTATTGATCTAGTCAAGTGATACTCAGTAAAAAAGCTTCTCTCCTACAAAAACAGCCTTTCTCTAATTTATATTTTTGTAATATATTTCAGCGTTAACAATTTTTAACAAATTATCAAAAGATCTAACACTCATTCTGTAATATCCGAAAAACTTTTTTGGATACGAACGTAGATCGTTATATGTGACAAAAAAGCCCTTCATAGGCCTGAAGGCCGTCAAGAATGTACCCAATACCGTTTAAGTACCGGTTTATTACGCAGAATTAAATACATTATGCAGATAGCTTCTCTTGTATGGTAGTCCATAACGAGGATGTGCGGGCACGACAGCTGGAGTTCGAATGACAAAACATGCGTTTTTTTCGCGGCAGTCTGTGGACCCGTGACTGCGTTTAATCTACCTCACGGTAGAATAAACGCAGTCACGGTCACCGCAAAGCAGTGCGCGCTAGCCCTTAGGGCTTCTGCATAAAAAAACCGGTACTCAAACGGTATTGGGTACATCCCTTGACGGCCTTCAGGCCTATGAAGGGTTTTTCTGTCATATACTACGATCTACGTTCGTATCCAAAAATGTTTTTCGGATATTACAGAATGAGTGTTAGATCTTTTGATAATTTGTTAAAAACTGTTGGCGCTGAAATATATTACAAAAATATAAATTGGAGAAAGGCCGTTTCTATAGAAGAGAGGCTCTTTAACTGAGTATCACTTGACTATCTCAGTGCGTTTTTTTCACCGCAGAGCACGGTGCTTCATAGATCTCTATGCGATAGAAAAGTATGAGCGGTAGACTCGCCGCAAATTTGCAGTGGGCGGCCAACAAACATTAAACCGCATGCGTTAATTTCACCGCAATGCGCGCACTTCTATTACACTCCATATGTTACAGATTATGCGTTAGAGAAACGCAAAGCAGTGCGCGCTAAGCCTAAGGGCTGGTGCACCTGCCTCATATAACAATAATACATACTTACTTTGGTGCGAAAATAAATAATAAGCTATGAATAAATATTTTAATTTATATAAATATTCTATTTTATATTTTATGTACCTTAACGAAACCCACAGTGTACAATTTTAATATTAGAATTTAAAACACAATAATTGTAATGGTCAAAAATGATTTCATACCTAAATTTTAAACAGCTGTTTGGGGGATGGGGGAGAACGGAGGGAACCAATGCGCATTGTGTAAGTCTGCGTGTGTATCTTTGTTTGTGTGCGTGGGAAGGGGGTGAATATATATGTGTTAGTTTGTGTTTGTGTACAAGTTACTTAGGTCCAGATCAGAAAATATTGAATTGTAAGAATGATTAATTCATGTTAAAATAACGAAGTTCTGAGCGTACGTTGTAGGTATGCGTTCGAGGTTCATAAAACAGAAGCGTGTGTCGCGTTTAAGAGTTAAGGCGGTATATTGGCAAATAAGCAGTGAGAAGCGCTTAGCAAAAAAAACAGGAAAATAATTCCCGCTTAATTTTTAGGCCTGAAAAAAAGATATTTTATATTCAAGGATATTACCTAGGGCCCTTGTAAGTTCATTATACGATAAGATTAACTTGACTTGATGAAAAACAATATGACACGAAAAGTTATACTTATAAATTATTGAATGTATTTAACAAGAGTAGGGCAGTTCACACGGACAGCATCCGGTCACGAGTACAACGCGAGAGTCAGCCATCGCTCCCATCAACCATATTAGAGGGAAAGGAACGACCCGGCTCCCGATGCGCCACCATCCGCACGAACATTTAAGCGAGCATGCACCACTCATGTCAATGCTAAGATAAAAATATTGGTCGGAGCGTCATTAAAAACGCGACCAATACCAGCTCGAGATACGTTTACATAGATCGTTAAACTTTATTTGGACCAAACGTCAGGTATTAGTACCTGGGCGAAACCGGTGGTGGGGTGACAATCGCTTGTACTCGTGAGACGATCGTTTGTGGTAGCAAAGATGACGTATTAACGGAAGGCTGTTTGTGATTAAGGTTGCAGCACTGAGTTGAGAATTTATTAGATCTGTGGAGAAGCCATATTAGCTGGACGTCAGTCTCGAGGCAGACACTTTTTGACGGAGCGTCGAGCAGAACACAATTAGTAGTGGTGATCTGTGAGCAAAACGGACGTGTCACGCTATCGCTGGGATCACCGCGTTTGCATTCATTGTAATCCAAGGCATCCTGTACCATTTCGATTGCCGAATGATCAAGAATATTGAAGAAGGACCCCTGTGATATAGCTGCATTGTTATTTCGACGCCCAATACCAAAATAGTTAAGGACGTGAACCACAAGGCCATCCATAACCCAACCACCACCCCCTTCGACATATTTATTAAAAGAAGTACTACACTTGTCATGTCTCATCGCTTCCACATCAATTCTTAGGTTGGTCATCAAAATCCGTTCAAATGTTCTTCGCAGGTAGATCTAAAGAAGTCCTTTGTTGTATGACCGACTGTAAACATGTGATTGGTCTATATCAAGGGGCTGGGCTACATCTTCATCATCATAACAGCTCATATACGTCCTCAACGAGGGGCTCGAGCCTACCCTGAATTAGGCCGATCGGGCTTTAGTTGACCACGCGGGCCCAGTGCGGGTTGGTCGACTTCACACACAACCTTCGAGTTTCTTCGCAGGCGTGTGCAGGTTTCCTCACGATGTTTTCCTTCACCGTTAAAGCAATCGTTCAGTATATGTACGTAAGTTTCGAAAAACTCATTGGTACATTGGCCGTCCGAATTTGAACCCGGCACCTCTGGTTGAGCCTCCGACGCTTTTTTTGGCTGTGCTTTTCTCAATTATGCTTATATAGTTGAGGGAAGCGATGTCTGTCTCTCGTGTTATACTCGTGACCGGGTGCTGTCCGTGTGAACTGGCCTACTGTTGTCAAAGGCATTAATGACATTCAATTATTTTAATGTTATACTTCTCGTGTCATATTGTTTTCATGTTCTTATGACAATTTGTTTTATATCAATTATTTTCATTGTGACGTTATTAACTAATGATTGTTTATTTTTTATTTTTGACAAATTACATGTATAATTTACTATTTTATGACTATGAGCAAAGTATATATATTATGGACTAACATACAGTATGGACACTCCCTGCCGCCTGGACCTCACCCCCTTGTCACCCAGATTGATACAGATTGGTTACAGATTGGTTGTCGAACGTATAGGATTTCGCCGCCATTTTGTTTGTTCCGTCATTTTTTTAAATGTCATTTCTGGCCCGTTGTATGAAGATTTCAGGGTGTGCTATAAGAAAGAGTGTAATTTACACCTATTTTGAATAGATATCTTGAAATCTTCCGTTATGCTCTTTGCTAGAATGCCCGTCGGGATGACGAGAAAGACGTTCATCGAGTTCGAGTCAAAATTGTCACCACTAACATCCGAATCCAGAACTCTGTCGATTTATCGACTGCAACTGAAATAGTTTATCCCAAGACACCCGATGACAGCGTTGTCAACAAAAGACACGAGCGTTCTACAGCTAGGGATCAGGGTAAATCTATACTTAGGTATATTCATCACATCAGCTCATATACGTCCCCACCGAGGAGCTCGAGCCTACCCTGCATTAGGGCGATCGGGCCTTAGTCGACTACGTGGGCCTAGTGCGGGTTGGTCGACTTCACACACAACCTTCGAGTTTCTTCGCAGGCGTATGCAGGTATTCTCCCGATGTTTTCCTTCACCGTATAAGAGCTTCAGATAAACGTACATATGAAATCGAAATTCGAAAACACATTGGTACGTGGCAGGATCGAACCACGACCTCCCTTACACGAGGTAGCGGCCCTTGCCATTACGCCACCGACGCTCTACTTAGGTATATTATGAAAAGGTAAAGTTTGTCCGTAGGAAAACCAAAGTAGACCAAAGTAAACAACTTGGTTCTCAAAATAGCTAAAATTAAGTGACAGGGTAGTAAAGTACTCGAATGGCGACCGCGCACCGGAAAACGTAGCGTAGACAGGCCTCCCAATCGGTGGACCTATGACCTGGTAAACGTTGCGGAAATTCGCTAAATGCGGGCAGCGAAGAACCGGTCGTCGTGGAAATCCTTGAGCGAGGCCCTTGTCCAGCAGTGGACGTCTTTCGGCTGATATTATATGAAAGTTTGTAAGTAGGAACGAACCAGGGTTCGCCTAAGGACGCCGGTATGCCGGTGCGTGGTCGCCACTCACGAACTTTACTGCCTCAACGGCCATCCGTTCTTAGCACCAATGTAATATTTTTTATAGTAATTTAAGGTGTTAATAAGTAAGTAGATGAATAAATAAATAAAAAGTACTTAATTGTTCAAATTTTTTTTCGGTTGACTACTGTTTTAAAAAAACCTACTCGCTTTGTTTTACATTAGTTCTAAAGTTTTTGATTAATCGAAATTATAAAATAAGTGCACCAATAACGATGAAAAACTATGACGTCAGACTAGAACACCTTATACCTAACTAATATTATAAATGTGAAAATGTGTTTGTTTGTTATCTTTTCACGCTCCAACGCCTTGACCAATCTTTATAAAATATGGCATGCAGGTAGCCTGTGTCACGGGGAAGGACATAGGCTACTTGTTATCCCGGGAAAATAGCATAATCTGATGCATTTCCTGAGCTAACTAAAAAAAAACTCGATTGTTGTGATTTTTTGCACAGAGATGGTTGAGTAGGTGGGAAACGACATAAATTACTAATCACCCTTAAAGACAGTCATAAAAACGATGTCCACGCGGGCGAAGCCGCGCGAAAAAGCTAGTAGGAGCTAAAGGGAACTGTCTGTACTCGTTTGTAACGGGTCGTTCCCGTGAAAACTATTTACCGGAGTTTTCACCTCGGGGACCTAGCGGTTAATATTACCCCAACTTTTCCTATCAATATCGGTACAGCGCCGAAAGTACCGAAACTCTGTACCTAGGGGACTCGGAACTACAGGTGTGGCCATTATTATTCTAACCCTCTGTTCCAAATTGGCGGTCACATATTCAAATGGAGCCTTTTATTCAATAAGAAGCCTTTATTTTTATACGTTTGCAGAAAGGGTAGGTCTACCGGTACCTGAAACAATATGAAAACACAGAGTAAGTATAATTAAATTTTGAAGACATGAAACATGTTTTAATATATAGTTTAATCCATAGAAGAATCAAAGTAACCGACATAGCTCTCAGAATTGCTAAACTTAAGTGGCAGATGGCCGTTGGGGCAGTGAAGTTCTCGAGTGGCGACAGCGCACTGGAAAACGTATCGTTGGCAGGCCTCCTACTCGGTGGACCGATGACCTGGTGAAGGTCGCGGGAAGCCGCTGGATGCGGGCACCGCAAGAAATTGTCTTTGTGGAAATCCTTGGGGGAGGCCTTTGTCTAACAGGCATCTTACGGCTGAAATGATGACGATGATGATGATGATGATGATAGTATTGCTTCCATTGCATCTGCTTAAAAAATGACATAACATTATTTTTATCCGCAATCTAGTATTGCTTCCATTGCATCTGCTTAAAAAATGACATAACATTATTTTTATCCGCAATCAGTACTAAAGCCCTTGGCACCATCTGACCTGATGGTAACCATGGAATCTGGCTTACTAAGATAACCCAACGCAATGGGGAATCGGTCATCTTATCTTCATGCCGAACGTCATTAATTCCGGTAGCATTGATGTTTAGCGGCAAGGATTAGTACCTAGCGAGGCAGGCTTAGAAAAAATGCCCTACATGGATTTAAAATTACCATCATCATAACAGCTCATATACGTCCCCACCGAGGGACTCGAGCCTACCCTGAATCAGGGCGATTAGGCCTTAGTCGACCACGCGGGCCCAGTGCAGGTTGGTCGACTTCACACACAACCTTCGAGTTTCTTCGCAGGCGTGTGCAGGTTTCCTCACGATGTTTTTCCTTCACCGTTAAAGCAATCGGTAAGTATGTACGTAAGTTTTTGAAAAACTCATTGGTACATTGGCCGTCTAGATTTGAACCCGGGACCTCTGGTTAGATGGACCGAGTCGTTACCGGTTGAGCCACCGACGCTTTAAAATTTTTTTTAAAAAAATTACCATAGTTGCTTTAAATCTACGTAAAATATTATCAGTGAGCAGTTGCCCGCGGCTACGCTTGCGCGGATGTCGAGGATACTTGTTTTTTTCAGGGTTCCGAACCTCAAAAGGAACTTAGGTCCTTTTTCTATTGTATACCATCCTAGTCAATTTAAGCGTCTTTACATTTATGTAGGCTTTTGTTTTATTATAACAAGGTCAGGTTGATTTGAATAATTGAAAACGCTAAACACGTTAAAAAACTGACTTCCATCGGAACAACTTTTTTGCATTATTATTATTGGTTTTTGTTAATTTTCTAAAAAAGTACTACACCGATTTTGATAAAATTTAAATGGGACCATACGAGAAGCACTAGCTTACTAATAAAAAAGGAATCATAAAAATCGGTTCACCCAGCCTAAAGTTCAGAGGTAACAAACATAAAAAAAAATACAGACGAATTGAGAACCTCCTCCTTTTTGGAAGTCGCTTGAAAAGACAAGTAATGCATCGATATTTTACGAGATAATAAAGTATCCAACGCAATTTCACGCAATGCGAACACAACTGGTTTGGATAGGACTCACTAGGCAATATTGATATAAATATGGCGCAAAATCGTGTCTACGTGTGAATGTTCATGCAACAATCTATTTCAAACACGATGACACAAGGGAGCCAAGTGGTAGAACTTTAGTATTCGCAACAATATTTAGACTTATCGTACTGAATTGATCAGCTGATAGCGAAATTTTGGGAGTCAGCCATATTGGATTTAGAATGACGTCTCTTAGCTAACCATGCATTGTTCTTAAAACTTATGTGTATGCAAAATTACGTGTATGCATAATTTCAGCTCAATCGGAAACCGGGAAGTGGTCCTAATTTCATCATATCAGCTCATATATGTACGTCCCCACCGAGGGGCTCGAGCTTACCCTGATTTAAGGTGATTTAGTTATAGGTGAGCGTCGGTGGCTCAACCGGTAACGACTCGGTCCATCTAACCAGAGGTACCGGGTTCAAATCTGGACGGCCAATGTACCAATGAGTTTTTCAAAAAACTTACGTACATATACTTACCGATTGCTTTAACGGTGAAGGAAAACATCGTGAGGAAACCTGCACACGCCTGCGAAGAAACTCGAAGGTTGTGTGTGAAGTCGACCAACCCGCACTGGGCCCGCGTGGTCGACTAAGGCCTAATCGCCCTGATTCAGGGTAGGCTCGAGCCCCTCGGTGGGGACGTATATGAGCTGATATAATAATAATAATAATAAAATAGTTATAGGTTATAATTTAGCTCCAAGATTTGTCCCAAACTAACATACTAACATCTACTAACTAACTAACACGGCATATTATATTATATAGCTTGTAAAAACGATGTTAATATATACAAAATTTGTTATCACTATAAAACAAGACACACTGGGTTCATGCTTATGGACTTTGTTTTGTATTGGGGTAGCGTCCATTCGCTTTTAGTACCGACATAGCATAATAGCTTTTTACCACGACACTATAGCAACCCGAGCCCCACCCACGGCGTTTTCATTCCATGAAGCCGGATGTTTCAACATACAGGGTGCTGTCCGTGTGAACTGGCCTACTCTTGATATATTATTGAGCTTTTACTGTATTTTCTTTTTATTTTTTCGTATAGGTGGATAGATACAATATTTTACTTTTGTAATACTGATATATTGTCATATTTTTTTCTTTTATGTGTTTGTTTTTTGATAACATAGGGTAGATAATTCAGCTTAAGTGTATTTTGTCACCAACGTTAGTAACTAGTACACGGTTAAACCTGTAAAGGTTTTTGATGTATTAGTACTATAATTTTTTGTAACATTCTTTTTTTTTAAATTAAATAAAAAAAAATGCAATAATGACATTCAGTGATTTTAATACATAGCTTCTCGTGTCATGTTGTTTTCATGTTCTAATGACATACTTTGTTTTATATCAAGGATTGGATTTTGAAGTTATTAAATAATGATTGTTTATTTCTTTATTTTTCTCAAATGACGTTATGTAATTGCTATTTTATGACTATCAGAAAAAGTGTAATTTGCACCTATTTTGAGTAAATATTTTGAATCTCAGGGTGTAACAAAGTTGGTGTAACTCTCGTTAAGGCGACGCATTGGAAACTTTGGTCGCAAGGATCGCGATTTTCCTCAGCAATTACAAAACATACAAAATGATATTTTGTAACCTGATATTTCATTTTGTCAGTAGTAGAAATACGATTCGTTACCTTATCATAACTTTTGTTAACTTATTAAAACTATAAAAAAATATCAAAGAATTTGCATTCTTACAGGCAACCTTGACTGAATTAAACCTCTAAATTTTATTTGTCTGTTAATCTAAACACACACTTAAATTTGCCAGTTACATTTTTGAAAATTAATAGAAACGAAAAAACATTGAAAGTGCAAAAGTGTGATTATATTTTCTTTACTGTTTACACGTAAATAAAAAAACAGACACAAATGTTCCATTCAATACCTCGCCTTAACTGGGACTTCAACTTATCATACTGAACAACTTTTGTTCAATACAACTTTGATGAAATCGCAAAAAAATATTTAACTCTTCATGCAAAGCGATCAGCTGATCGACCAATTTTGTACATTTTTGTATGGAGGGTCCATTTTTTTTTTGAGAAATGACTATGGGTTCCTTCGGGATAGTTGTTCACTATGATGAGTAGGACCCCCCAGTTAACGGGTCCTACACCAATGTTACACCCTGTATATAAACAAAGCTTAAATGAACATCTTATTAATGGCCTTAAATTTGAAAATGTATCTCTTGGGTGGAATAGGTGATTGATTTTTGGTTGTTCGTCGGCTAGAGTAATTTATTTTAAATCTGTTAATTTAAAAGTAAAAATAACGAAATAAACATGCTTTCCTCAAAAAACCCGGCCAAGTTTTGAACCACCACACATCTCCACATAAAACTAAGACATAACTAAAACAATAGTACCTATAACATTACAAAGAAAAGACATCAGCGCGAGCTACAGTTTTTTATTTATTCAGTTCGGACCTCATAACGCAAATGTACGACTTACACATGGCAGGTTTTCATTGTTTGTAGTTTGACTGCAGAATTATTAGTATAATCACACAAAGTTTCACGCTTGTGTGTATTACCGTTTTTTAAGATAGAGCAACCTTGGACAGCACAGTTAATTTAGTCACACGATAAGAGAGGGAGATAGAACAAAATCAAAAAATATCAATAAAAAACGTTCTTGTATCTGGACCCCTTAATTTTTCACTTCTATATTTTTTATAGCGGCAATGTAAAACACACACTCTTTGAAATTAAAATTGTCCTTCATAACGGTTCATGATATACAACCCGCTGACAGACAGACAGACAGACGGACGGAAGGACGTTCAGTCAGCAGATGCTTAGTAATAGGGTCATGATGGTCACTTTTTGGGTGTACGGTACTTTTTGGGTGTTGCTCGCTGAAGCTTGTTAGAATAAGAATAGCGAACATTTTCGTTAATCGAGCGAGTGCTATGTTTCCACCCTGTATACTGTATAGACAATAGTATAGGCAAAGTATACATATTAGTACTAACATACAGTATGGACACTCCCTGCCGCTCTTTAGATTCCGACCTCACCCTCTCGTCACCCAGACTGATACAGATTGGTTATAGTTCGGTTCTCGAACGTATAGGATTTTGCCGTGATTTTGTTTGCACCGTCATTTGTTTTTAGTAATATCATTTCACGACCGTTGCATGCAGTGTCCGGGGTGTGGTGTATGTATGTATAATACATAACATAAAATATAGACTGAAATAGCTGACTGGCGCTTTTGTTGACTCAAACCAGGCCCGGATTGGCCATATGGGCAAATCGGGCAAATGCCCGATGGGCCGGATGTCCAATGGGCCGATGTGGTCAATTGGCGGTCGACTTTATTTCGCTATATAAAAAAATTATCGATGAAAATAACGTCCTCTATCGTCAAGTCGAGGACCTAATTCAATTTACGTTATCTCGTTGGGCTCTATCAGTAATTATTTATTTATTTTGATTTCCTTCCCACAAACATATTTACAAAGTATGGTAAAAAAAAGCGTCGGTGGTGTAATGGCTAGGGCCGCCGCCTTCTGTCCGGGAGGTCGTAGTTCGAACCTGCCACGTACCAATGTGATTTCGAATTTAGATTTTATATGTACGCTTATCCGACGCTCTTACGGTGTAGGAAAACATCCTGAGGACACGATATTTTTACACACACGCCTGCGAAGAAAGTCGCAGGTTGTGTGTGAAGTCGACCAACCCGCACTGGGCCCGCGTGGTCTACTAAGGCCCAATCGCCCTAATTCAGGCTTAGCTCGAGCCCCTCGGTGGGGACATTTATGAGCTGATATGAATGAAAAGAAAAATAATTAAATACAAAGATATGTTGGTGAGAGACTGGCGCCAAGTAAGATGTAAATCTTTTAGTATGGTCACCTCCCCCCCCCCCCCCTCCCCTCGGTATACAAGAACAAAACATGAAAAGTGAAGTAGGAGTAAAAAATAAACAGAATAAAAAAAAAGATATTAGAAGGTTAAGCTGCTCTTGCGTGAGTATGTGTATGTGTGCGTCAGTTTGTTTGTGTGTGTTAGTAAGTTTGAGAAAAAAACATAGATATGAATTTATTTGGATAAATTTTTCCATTTCAGAGTAGTCGAGAGTCAGCAACCAAGCAGTGATAGTAGTTTTACATCTGTAAGAATTTAGGTCACTAATTTTCATGATTTTAGATATTTTGATAGACAAATAGTTTTCTAGAAAACACAAATGTTGTTGAGCTAGGGTGGTCCTAAAGTATTGCAGTCTAGATCATGTCTACTCCTCTAGTTTCAAGTTGGTCAAGATTAAATGCAATAGACTTATGTCTAGATAAGATTACTTCATAGATGAACAATTGTCTAACCGTGAGTACTTGGCACTGGATGTCAGTGGGATAATAATGGTTTTTAAATGTAGCAACTTTATGGATCAATCTTTGGGCTCTTTTAATCTATAATAGATTGGCTTTGTAAACACCTCCCCATGAAGAGATGAAATAGCTCAAGATTTATCTGCAGAGAGCGTTGTACAACATTTTAACTATTTTACTATCAGCTACCGATCGAATATTTCTGAATAGAGGCGTGAATTTTCTAACTCTTTGCGTATGTTTGTTAATATTGAGAATAATAAAATAAAATAAACAAATATTCTGGGACAAATCACACATGGTCACCCACCCACCCAGATATTTTATATTATAGACCGTTTTTAGTTTAGGGCAGCTACATGAAGAGTCATTACAACAGATAGAGCAGTGAGCTGTAATATTAAGGGAATCAGGAGGCTGTGTTCTAGGGGTAATTGTAAAGGTTAAATACTTGGTTATAAAATACATGCATACAAAGTCAATGTTCATAACATTATTATTGACACAGTTACGCAAAGCATGGGTTGCCGTTTTCTTACAAATGGTAAACTGTATGCTGATTTCTCTTGTCTAGATCTAAAACGTTTCCCCGAAATACGTAATAATAAACTTTAATCCGGTGAACTAGGTGAGTTAAGTAGTAATTTATTGAAATTTGAAAAGACAGCTACAGGTGGAAGTTTTTGGATTTAATTAAAAAATTTAGCATTGCATTGGGATAAACTTAAAACCACTGATTATGAAGATTATAAAATATTCATGGAAGAGAATAAAAGTGAAGAAGGTCAATAAGTCAACGGTGAAATGCCTTTACAAATAGAAAACCATGGTGAACAAAGATTTGTACCATGTATGACACGCCGTACATGTAAAAATTGCGCCATTTGCTACTTTAAAATTTTGCATAGATACAATCTTTTGACCAACGCCTACACGTACGTGAAAGATCCTTTTCTACCCTAAAAATTATCAAAAATCGCTTGAATAGTACCTTATCTTCTGATAATTTAAATAATAATTTATGATAATGACGGTAGAAAAAGATTAATGAACTTGGATAGCGACGACATTATTGATAAAATAGCCGAGAGTAGTGAGCTTCTTCGGAAGTCTTTAATTGTTAAAATTGAAAATATATGATTGGAAATTTTCATTACAAGGTAATTTTCCTTTCTCTTGAGGGTAAAGGGCTGACCGTCTTTAAAATGCCCGGGCCGGTTTCGGGTCCCAGTCCGGGCCTGACTCAAACTACACATCAGGTAGTGTAACTGTTTGTTTACGTGACCCAATAACCTTACCAATTAAAAACCTGACTGCATTATAACATTATCCCTCTTTTGAGGACATTCCCTCTCGTATATCTATAAGATACACTAGACTACCAGGTTTATGATATAGCGTCCCCACTCACCGACAGCTAGGTCATAAAGTGAGGGCCGCTATTCCTGCCAACACCATAGGGTGAAGACAAGGACCAGTTACGGTAGGTCTTGCCGCCAAGACGCTTGTCCTGGTACTCTGCAGGGCGAGTGCCTCGTGGAAGAGAACCACTACCTACTGTCTAGGTAGGTCCCGGAGCTGTAGGCGCGCTCACCTCCCGCGGCTTTCGCTGCTGGCGGTTCGATCCCCGCTTGGGACGCCAGAGAAGCTTTTTTTATAACAGTCGGGTAAAAAAGTAATACAGTGTAAACTCTGTAAAACGTCACTCGATATAACGATTCACTCTTTGCAACGTCAAAATTTTCTGGCCCAATTGGTTTACTTTGACGCTAATTTCTCTCTGTATAACGAAAACTCTCAATAACGTCACAAAATGCCCGATCCCTTGAGTGTCGCTTTAGAGAGTTTACACTGTAAATGTCACTTACGGGATCAAGACGTTATTAACGACACATTGCACTCCAAAATCCATCAAGCCGTTTGGGCTGCAGGGTCATTCAAAGAAACAGACGATCATAAATACATACATACATACGTCTGAAAAATATAACCCTCCTATTTGTGCAGACGCGGTAAAAATTGACCTCGCATAGCGTGAGCCTAACATGGTTATTGGCTAATGAATGACGCTCTTGTCTATATTTAGATGTCCAGTGAACTTATGATATCATATCCACCTAGGTCTAGCTGGGATATAGAACGACTAAATATCGTTTTAGTCTAATTAGGTGATTCGTAGCCAGGAAGGTGATATTTTGTACATAATAAATGTAAAGCTCGAGTTAAAAGAAACCAAAAAAAAATGTCTTCACTTCAACTGATACTACGTCACTTCAGTACCTGCTGGCCTTAAAGTGTGTGTTCTACCCACAGAATAGAAGAAGCTATTTTTTTTTCTTATCTGTGGTTGTACCTTACCTGTGTCTGGGTGTTCAATATCTATACAGGTATAAAAAATACGGTGTAGGTCCCGTTACTTCTAATCATCATACTGAACAACTTTTGTTCTATGACTTTGTAGAAATCGCAATTTTTTTTAACTCTTTTCTAAGCTTCCGATTTTTTGATGTGTAACATCTTTGCTCTCGCTTTCCTGCAATTTGTGGGAGTGATTTCGTGAAATGGGACGGAAATGTGTCCCATTGTAACAGGAAGTCGCGTTTTTTCAGGCTTTAAAAGCGCGGAAAAGGCAAAGGTATCTATGACCATACAGCCTAGTCTGCCGTATCTTTGCCGTCCTTTTACTGCTGCGATAATTCTTCAGCTTTAAATTTTAAAATGTGTATTTTTTGCTTTGGTATTAGGCGACTTTTTCAGGTAAAATAAACCGACTTCATGGGGTTAAAGCCACCGTGCTCTCAAAATATCTAAACAATAGGCCTATGATTACCACCATTTAATTTCAAACAGTCTATTGCTATTTTGAGATTAAATTTTGTTTTACAAGTATTTTTCTTATTATTATCTTTCTTTTTTAAACTTTTATATTAACTCGGAAATTGCATACTGAAACCCCTATTTATATTTATACTTACTATGGACTTATATAAAAAATAATATTTTTAAGATTGATTAACTTTTATACAGTACTAGCTTTTGCCCGCGGCTTCGCCCGCGTGGACATCGTTATTATGACTGTTTTTTAGGGTGAGTGGTGCGCGAGCCGCAAGCGGCTCGCAAGCGTGGACATGAGTTTTCTCCAGATCCATATCCCAGATCGGGCTATTCTGATTAGCAGTTTATGTTATTTGCCACCCTCTTAACCATCTCTGTGTAAAAAATCACAACAATACATTGTTCCGTTGCGATGTTAAACAAATGAACCAAAAAAAGACTATTTTTCAGATCCCCCAGGAACTGCACCGGACAATGCTATTTTCACGGGATAAAAAGTAGCCTATGTCCTTCCTCGTGACACAGGTTACCTGCATGCCAAATTTCATCAAGATTGGTTGTGGTGTTGAAGCGTGAAAAAATAACAAACAAACAAACAAATAAACAAACAAACACATTTTCACATTTATAATATTAGTAAGGATTTTTATATCTTCCACTTAAAAAGGTTAAAGATTTATGTCGGTCCCCTTAATTATATATGACTATTTATAACAACTATAAGTCCATAGTAAGTAATATAACAATAATAACACATCTAATAATAACTATAAAGTTCTCTTAAAACTACCTAAACAAGGTGACCGGTACAAAAAACTCTCTTAGCTGGTGATCGAGCTCATGAAACTGAACAACTTCCCTAATGAATCTCTAGGTACTCAATTTGCAAAAAAGGGGTGGGTAGATCTCATTACTTTTACTGCCTGTTAGGGTTCTGAAGTCAACAAGGAACCCTTATAGAACTAGAAAACTGTAATTTGTCATGGCCATACATATTAATCACGCCGACAATGTGGTACAATAAAATCTTGAAAAATTTTTTTTAGGGTACCTCCTCTACATTTAAAGAGCGGGTGATATTTTATTGGTTGACGTACTCTATCGTGTACTCTTTATAATAGACCTTTCAAAACGATGAAAGGTTTGCTAAAACACATTTTTAGATTCGGGGATCGGTTTTTGAAATATTAAGCTTTATGCTAATTTTTGTTTATAGTTTGCCCAAAAGGCAAAAGGAATGTGGAAGACAGAAGAAAAGATGGTCGGATGACATAATCGACACAGCTGAAAAAAGTTAAAAAAGATAGGGTAAGGTGGAAAAGAATGGAGGAGGCTTTTACCCGTAGGGGGGCCACATAACAATGAAACGGAAATAAAATAATTATAATTTGCATGTAAATTTGTAAAGTGTTAAGTGGAATATAAAGCCGTAATAATAATATATGCTTTTGTTAGAGTCAGTGTCCCCTCAACCCCCCATCATACCGCTGACTCTGTGTCCCATTAAAAGCGCTATACAAGGACATCTGAACACATTTTTTAATAATAAGACATATCAATTTAAAAGGAAAACTACCACGGCTAAGTAGACTTTCTTAGTTTAGGAGTACGGCTTCGCCTCGGTCCACATTTACACGTTCGTCCATCAATGCCTCTTTTGCTGGCCGCTGCAGTAATGTACTTCAATATATTTATTCAAAATAGGTGAAAATTACACTCTTTCTGATAGTCATAAAATAATAATAACAATGTCATTTGTGAAGAATCAAGAAATAAACAATAATTAGTTAATAACGTCAAAATTAAAATTATGTCATTAGTAGATGAAAACAATATGACATAAAAAGTTATACTTATAAATCATTGAATGCATTTAACAAGAGTAGGCCAGTTAACACAAACAGCACCCGGTCACGAGTATAACGGGAGAGTCAGCCATCGCTCCCATCAACCATATTAGAGGGAAAGGAACGACCCGGCTTCCGATGCGCCACCATCCGCACGAATATTTAAGCGAGCATGCACCACTCATGTCAATGCTAAGATAAAAATATTTATTTAAGAAGTACTACACTTGTCATGTCTCATCGCTTCCACATCAATTCTTAGGTTGGTCATCCTTTTATTACTATTAAACATGATTTGTAGTGTTGATAGAAGAAACACTGTCTACCCATATACTTTTGTCATTTAAATATTCGGATGTCTTTTAATAACCTTTTCTACAAAGAGTTCTTTTGTACAATTTTTAAACTGTTTTTCTGACAAATTTAACATATCATCGGGTAATTTGTTATACATGAGTGAGCATTGTCCCACAAAGGATTTATTGATTTTGCTAAGTCTGGTATAAGTTATTTGAAGTTTATTCCTATCCCGAAGATTTCGACTGTGCCTGTCACTATTCAGTGAAAAAAGATGCAGATTTTTACGTACATACATTTTATTTTCATAAATGTACTGACACGGGAAAGTCATTATATTAATATCTTTGAACCTATCTCGGAGCGACTCACGAGAACGCATTCCATAAATCGCGCGAACCGCTCTTTTTTGCAGAACAAATATGGTATTTATATCAGCTGCATGTCCCCACAAAAGTATCCCATGAGACATAATACTATGGAAGTAGCTGAAATATACTAGTCTTGCGGTGTCTATATTCGTAAGGAGCCTGATTCTTTTGACTGCGTATACGGCTGAGCTAAGCCTGCAAGCCAGTGTTTCTATATGCGGGCCCCATTAAAGCCTTGAATCTACAGTAAGTCCTAGAAACACGCTTTCACACGAAACTCTAATAAAGAAAAAGAAAAGAATCTCACAAAATTCTAATACATTACCAGCTAAGGATAAATTGTTGTTTACTTCAATAACATTAGGTAATGTGAATTTAATACATTTGGTTTTTTTTTGCATTTAAGACTAAGTTGTTTATAGTTAACCAATCGCACACTTTTAAAAGAGTGTCGTTTACTTCGTTAGACATATCAGTTTTTCTGTCAACCTTAAAAACTAGTGATTCAACCATGAATGGTAATTCATTAATATAAACTAAAAAAAGGAAAGGTCCCAAGATAGAGCCTTGAGGCACACCCATCTTTACCCATGAACCCCTTGATTTCGTACCATTTATTTGTACTTTTTGTATCCTATTTACTAAATACGATCCTAAAAGATCTAGATCCTTATTTTTAACACCGTGCCATACTATTTGTATTGTTGCCGAATGGAACTTATAGGCAGTATATATATTTTTTTTCTATGTGCTATAGTTTAGCCGTACGAAGCCCTCGAAAGTTTCGACGGCAAATGGAACAAACATGTAGGTTTGTTCCAATGCAGCATATTTTGAGTGCTTCGACCGAGCGGCTGCTTTAGCAGCGGAACCTGCTGCCCTTGATGTATGCGCTAGGTGAGAGGGTGCGAAAGTGCTAGGACATGTAGCATTCCAGAGAAGACTCCTCCCCTTCTGCCATGGCACCAGCGTTAGGCCATCGGGTCGCTTTCCGTCGCTACGACTAAGTCCTGGCGGCTCCAGTAGGCATGGAATATTAGCCGATACCAGAGCACGCCGTAAGATTTCGTTAAGTGCGTAATGGCGCGGGAATCTGCCTGAACACTTTTAACAACTCAGGGCGTGATGACCGTTAGCCTCTACCATTGAACCGCAAGTGCATACGTGGGTTTCACAAACACTGCAGCCCAGGCGGAGAGCCACGGCCACACGCAATGAGTCGCTGTCCAGTAAGGTGAAATATGAAACTAATAACTTTTCCCTCAGAACTCACACTTAAGTCCCAAAAATTGGAATTTCTGTACAAAGTTGGCCGATTCGGCTCATTGATTTGTATAAAAACTCATTTTTAACCGACTTCAAAAAAAGGAGGAGGTTTCTTAATTCGACCGTATATTTTTTTTATGTGTGTTCGCGGATAACTCCGTCGTTTATGAACCGATTTTGATGATTATTTTTTTGTTGGAAAGGAGATATCCCAAGGGTAATACCATGATAAGAAAACCAGGATCTGATAATGGTATCCCAGAGAAATTGAGGGGAACTTTAGTTTCCTGTTTGAAGTCGGTGTTTTTTTTGTTTAAAATTATTAACATCTCAATAAGTCGTAAGTAGCAGATAAAATTACCCATTTCTCACGATTGCTAACCCCAAGCGACATTAATTAAATAGAGAAAACTGATGAGTTTTATGAGTAGAACCTGCCATTGAAGGTTCTTATAATTTAAAAAAATACCCTACAGGATATACGAGTACAGTCATAATCTCTTAAAAGTATTATGGATTCGCAGCACTATACAGGTGACAAAACTTCGCTGCCCGCGAGGCAATAAAATCTGAGAGCAGGACGCTTCATATAGTCCATCCTGTCGCACATACGGGTTTTACAGAAAGGGTAGTGAAGCTCCACGCTCTTATCAATAAAAGAGCAAAATAACACAGTGACAATAACGCGGTGACCCCTGTGCCGGCTCGTTTCTGGTCTAACATCTGTTTATTGCCATCCAGCGTGGCGACGCGGCTAGTTTTATGGGAACTTTTGGAACGGAGACGCGTAGGGATGGAGATATTGACTGAAGCTTCTTTCTAGAGCTTTTCTCCTTTTTGTAATGATTATGTTTGTGCTTTTTTAGTTAGTATCATATAAGTATTATCTATTGTACAGAGGCCAGCACATCAAGCTAGACACTTTGGACTTTGTACCGTTCTTATGCCGTACGTATATGGATCATAATCGCACTACGAGTGTGTAGCTTGATGTGCTGGCCTGTGTACATTCTTACCATTTTATTGAAACCTAAGTGACAATCTAGAAAAGGTAACGAGGTGACCACTACACCTGTGGTTTATGCCAGTGTTCGTTTGAATCGATAAGCGGCTTACTGACTTCAAGGGATCATTGTCCCCAATCGCTAGAGCACAGATGGTTTATTACCCCGCGGGCAGCGACTGTTCAACACCGGTATAGAATCGTCAGACAGTATGGTACCAATAGACCACCCTGAGTAAGCGATAACCTATTCCTGTTAGATCGTGTCCGGACGTAAGCCTATTACGTGTGGTTCAAACTGAATTTGATAGGGGTGTTCTGTTAAATTTAATCCTGTTTGAAACGATGATTTGAGTGTCCATTGAATTGATTAAGGAAATTACTATAACTATGGGATATCTCTTATCGTCGGGAGCGTTGGTGGCGTAATGGCAAGAGCCGCTACCTCCTGTCCGGGAGGTCGTGGTTCGAATCCTGCCACGTACCAATGTGTTTTCGAATTTCGATTTCATAATAATGTACGTTTATCCGACGACGCTCTTACGGTGAAGGAAAAACATTGCGAGGAAACCTGCACACGCCTGCGAAGAAACTCGAAGGTTGTGTGTGAAATCGACCAACGAGCACTGGGCCCGCGTGGTCGACTAAGGCCCGATCGCCCTAATTCAGGGTAGGCTCGAGCCCCTCGGTGGGGACGTATATGAGCTGATATCCCTATATGTTGATTATGTTTCCATCATTACTTTGCCATGTCATTTGTGGATTAAGGAAATAAAACCGGCCAAGTGCGAGTTGGACTCGCACACTAAGGTTTCCGTACTAAAAAATATTCATAAATCTACTATGTATAAGATACAACTTAATCTTACTAGATGTCACTAGTTTCTTCACGTTTGAAAAAAATCGCGTTTCTTTTATGGGGTTTAGTTTTTTTTTATTATTTGTTGATATAGAAACACACACTCTGTGAAAATTTCAACTGACTGCCTATTACGGATCATGAAATGCAGACAGACAGCGGAAGCTTAGTAATAGCACATCCTGGACACTTCATACAACGAGCGAAAAATGACATTTCAAAAATCAAATGACGAAACAAACAAAATTACGGCGAAATCCTATACGTTCGAGAACCAAACGGTAACCAATCTGCATCAATCTGGGTGACGAGAGGGTGAGGTCGCAATCTAGAGAGCGGCAGGGAGTGTCCATACTGGATGTTAGTACTAATAATAATAATAATATAATATAATAAATAAGTTTATTTCGGACCACAAAAATCCATATATGTGTTAGTAACAATAGAGACCTAACCTAAGTTAGTACTTAAAAACTACTTGGGAATAATTAAAAGTATCATTTTACCGCACCGGTGACTATCCCCACCCAATACTTCAGGAGGGGAGAGACAAACCGTGCGGCGATCGTCCTCAGGATGCCGTTGTGGCCGCCGCGCGACCGATGGAGAAGTGAGGAGACTTTCTTGCGTATAATTGCGTGAAATCCATTGGTTCGCGCCTCCGTAAACATTTGAGACGCACTACAGTGGCGCGGCAGCCCCATCAGCATCCTGAATATATATACTGTGGTAAAAGGGTCCCGGTGGTCACCCTTTGTGTGAACGGAACCCTAACAATGAAAATCGTTTTTATAACCTCTTGCCTAAGTATATTTTGTGAGTCTATCGATCAATGTCGCGTTTGATCGTAACTGAGATTAATAAGGCCCTTCCTTAAATTTGCTTGATTATCGCATATTTTGTTTACGAAACCTAACCTTTAGCCTATTATTTGGAATAAGTTGATCAATTTTCAAGCGACTTCCAAAAAAGAAGGAGGTTCTCAATTGGACTGTATGTTTTTTTTTATGTGTGTAACCTCAGAACTTTTGACTGGGTGAACCGATTTTTATGATTCTTTTTTTATTTGAAAGCTAGGGCTTCCCGTGTGGTCCCATATAAATTTTATCAAAATCCGTGTAGTACTTTATAAGAAAATTAACAAAAACCAAAAATATTAATTCAAAAATGTACTTCGTTACAATGGAGGTCGGTTTTTTAACGTGTTTAGCGTTTTCTATGTAAAAAGTCAAAGCCAAATTGTTTTCTGCTAAATTTTTCGAACTACCTATCTTTAATGCGTGCCACTAAAGATGAGACTTGAAACACCACGAAAAACATTAAAAAGATAAAGTAGGAAGTGTATGAAACGGTTATCCATAATCCCTTGATTCTTTTGACATATAGGTTACACGTCGTACACCATCTTCCTACTTTGTCTTTTTAACACACTCATGTTAGCTTCACCTATATATATTATGTATGTTTTTATGTTTGTAACCGACTCCTTTGCACTCGATTTTGATTCACTTTAAACGGACAGATTGAATTCAAACTTTGTACATTTATCAAGAATCAGTGACAATACAATAATTTTGTAAGTGTATTTCATTATCCTGTACTAAAAACAAAAAAATAAATATAGTTTAAAAAAACTAAAAAAAAACACGCAAAAAAGCGTGGGTTGCTCGATATACTAAAAATATGGGACAAAGCGCCCCACGCTTACATATTTTTTTTTTGAGAATTGACTATGGGTTCCTTGAAGAAAGTTGTTCAGTATGACGAGTAGAACCCCCAGTTAACAGGACCTACACCAATTTTGTTATACCCTGTATACCTTCGTATACTGTGTTTTTTTCAAGATTTTAGGCAAGTCGTTTTGAAGATAGGGGGGGGGGGGGGGGAGAATTGATATTCTTGCCTATTTTCTTAAATAATTTCAAAGAAATATATTTTACAATGATAAAAAAGTGAGTTTCGTCAATAAGGCCTTTCATTTGATATGACACACAATATAAATTGCAAAACTTTAAAAAAAATACCAATTGGGTAAATTGTGACTCCTGCGGTTAAAATTCATTGATTAACGTTACACGTCCGTCTTTTTCAATATTCAAGATATTTATTCAAAATAGATGCAAATTAAACTCCTTCTGATAGTAAAAAAAAAATTCGAGCGAGACCTACAGTACTCGCATATGATGTGTAACATGTGACAAAATACTTTATAAAAGGACGGCAAAGATACGGCAGACTAGGCTGTATGGTCATAGATACCTTTGCCTTTTCCGCGCTTTTAAAGCCTGAAAAAACGAGACTCCCTGGGACACATTTCCGTCCCATGGGACACATTTCCGTCCCATTTCACGAAATCACTCCCACAAATTGCAGGAAAGCGAGAGCAAAGATGTTACACATCAAAAATAATAATTTCAAAATTTAATTTATGAAAAACCAAGAAATAAACAATCATCATTAGTTAATAACGTCAAAATTAAATCCTTTATATAAACTAGATTATGTCATAAGAAAATGAAAAGTTATACATGAAAATCATTGAATGACAAGAGTAGGTCTGTTCACACGGACAGCACACGGTCACGAGTACAACGCGAGAGTCAGCCATCGCTCCCCTCAACCATATTAGAGAGAAAGGAACGACTTGGCTCCCGATACGCCACCATTAATAGATATACATATGTGTACCAAAGTTCAACTCAATCGGTCTAGTAGTTTCGGAGAAAATTGACTGTGACCGAAGAATAGACGAAAACGCACGCGACAACAGACAGACACGCAAGTAATCCTCAAATGGTTCCGTTTTTACCTTTTGCGGTACGGAACCCTAAAAATATCAAGCCGATCAAAATAAGTAGAAGCACAATGCCAAAGTATATATAATAGTACTAACATACAGTATGGACACTCCCTGCCGCTCTCTAGATTGCGACCTCACCCGCTTGTCGCCCAGATTGATACAGATTGGTTACAGTTTGGATGTCGAACGTATAGGCAAAGTATATAATATTAGTACTAACATACAGTATGGAAACTCCCTGCCGCTCTCTAGATTGCGACCTTACCCCCTCGTCACCCAGATTGATAGAGATTGGTTGCCGAACATATAGGATTTCGCCGCAATTTTCTTTGTTTCGTCATTCGTTTTTTGAAATATCTTTTCTGGTCCGTTGTATGAAGTGTCCAGGGTGTGACAATGCCAAATGTATCCGAGCTGAGCTCATGGAACTGCCATAGCACAACCTGGACACTTCATACAATGAAAAAAGGAATGACGGAACAAACAAAATTGCGGCGAAATCCTGTAAGTTCGACAACCAAACCAAAGTATATATATTAGTATTATTGTAACCAATCTGGGTATCGAGGGGGTGAGGTCGCAATCTAGAGAGCGGCAGGGAGTGTCCATACTGTACGTTAGTACTAATATAATATATACTTTGGCCATAGTCAAACGTCAGTTGATGATATCCACAGAATCATTGCACCTTTGCAGGATTGAGCGTCGTCGCATCTCCCCCAATGTGAGAAATTATTAATTACTGATATCCTTTGTGGCATTCACCAGTTAATACCTCTATGATACCTAATTACCTATATTGCTCTTCAAACTGAAATCAAGTTCTTTGTTAACTTTCCACAAGCCACACAGAGCACTTACGTGTGTACGTGCCTCAAGTAAGGAGCCTAAGTAAGTGGCGTAGATGGGAAAGCGTACACAACGCGGCCTGCAAATTTCCTGTCTAGTGTAATGGGTTTCCACCTTAATTCATGGCCTTGGTGGCGACACAACCGCTGCCTAGTGACGTAATGTATAAGCGTTGGGAATAAAGGGCCGCTTTTAGGCGCATTTCGGGAAATTTTGTTACTACAAGTATGTATATACAGGGTGTAACAAAATTGGTGTAGGTCCCGTTAACTGGGGCTTCTGCCCATCATACTTAACAACTTTTGTTCTACGACTTTGCTGAAAACGCAAAATAATTTTTTGCTCTTTATACAAATTGATAAGCTGATCGACCGACTTTGTGCATTTTAGTATGGAGGGTACAAATTTTTTTTTGAAAATTGACTATGGGTTCCTAGGGGAAAGTTGTTCAGTATGACGAGTAAAACCCCCAGTTAACGGGTACCTACACCAATTTTGTTACAACCTGTATATCCTGTATATACAACTGTCACTTCAATTCGAATCCGTGTCTTTGTTTTAATTTTATCTCTTTTTCCAACTAAAGACTTAAAATTTAAGTAAGATAAATACTAACACAGGATGTAACAAAATTGGTGTAGGTCCCGTTAACTGGGGTTTCTACTCATAATACTGAACAACTTTTGTTCTACGACTTTGCTGAATACGCAAAATTTTTTTTTACTCTTCATACAAATCGATCAGTTTATAGACCGATTTTGTGCATTTTAGCACAGATGAGATACTATGATTTTAGTATTGAGGGTCCAAATATATTTTGAGAATTGACTATGGGTTCTATGGAGAAAGTTGTTCAGTATGATGAGTAGAACCCCCAGTTAACGGGACCTGCACCAATTTTGTTACACCTGTATAAGTATTTGGTTTACTTCAATTTTAAGTCTTTAGTTGGAAAAAGAGAGAAATTAAAACAGAGTCACGGATTCGAATTTAAGTAACAGTGGCCGGTGCACATACCTCGTAGAACAGATGGCCGTTGGGATAGTAAAGTTCTTGAATGGCGACCGCGCTCCGGAAGACGTAGTATAGGAAGGCCTTCCACTCAGTGGGTCGACGACGTGGTGAAAGTCGCGGAAAGACGCTGGATGCTGGCAGCGCAGGTGACTTTGTGGAAATTCTTAGGGGAGGCAGATTTTTGTCCAGCAGTGGGGCGTCTTTCGGCTGATATGATGATACGGATTGCATACACAGATTTGAACAGAAGGATCCGCCCGTCTCCATATTTTATTCAGATTTTCTTGATACAAGCAAAAAGTAGCGCCATCTAACATAACTCGTACGAACTAGCGTGAGCGAGAGTTGACCTCAGTGCCGCGATAAAAGAACCTTGGTAGAATTGTCGCTTTCAAATTCGTTTATTTAATTTGTTTACAAGAAAAAATACATTGTAAGGTTACTTAACGATGATACGACATCCCATGTTTCTTTTTAGCCTTTCTTTCATGATTTTTACAACCTCTAATAACACAATAAGGCATTTTTATATGGAATATCTTTCCACCGCACTGTACAATATCCCACAGACGACTGAGTCGCGAGTGTGCGAAACTTTCGATTTTCGCACTAATTCGCTGGGAGCATTAGTCGCGCGCGTTGGCCGGGTCCTTACGCCAGTAATATATAAGTCACTGATTGCATACTAATTTATTACACATTGCACAGGGCGTTGACGGAACAGCGACACAGGAGTAAATTGTTTAAATGTGTAAAATTCACTCTTAGTGTTTATTAAAAAATTAACGCTTGACTGTTTCTTTACTCTTTTTTAGGGTTCCTTAAAACGGGACCCTATTATCAAACCCCGGACACTTCATACAACGGGAGAGAAATGACATTTCAAAAACGAATGACGGAACACACAAAATCACGGCGAAATTCCATATGTTCGAGTACCAAACTGTAACCAATCTGTATGAATCTGGATGACGAGGGGGTGACGTCGGAATCTAGAGAGCGGCAGGGAGTGTCCATACTGTATGTAAGTACTAATATGTATACTTTGCTATTACTAAGACTCCGCTGTCCGTCCGTCTGTCATCATTGAACTGTGTTCATGAAGCGTGATAGCTGGAAAGTTGAAATTTTCACAGATGATATATGTATTTCTGTTGCCGCTATAACAAAAAATACAAAAAATTATAAAAAGTAGAAAATCCATACAAAAAAGGTTTTTTTTTGGAAAGCGCCATCTGGTATGATGTTACGGAACCCTTTGTTCTAGCGCCATCTAGTATGATGGTACGGAACCCCATGTGTGCGGTTCTGACTCGCACTTGGCCGGTTTTACTACTAAGAAACTCAAAGTTGTTCAAGGGCTTACCAATTATGTTTTTTTTTAAATAGTAAATTTTCTTCTTAACCTCAAAATCTTATTTTGAAAACCTTTTAAAACTTTAAAATTGTACTAAGTTGAATTCACTAGCTGAGCTAAAAGAATGTTAGAATCCGGTAATAGTTCCACAATTCAGACGTAGACGGCGGCGTTTGCAAAGGAAAGCAATTTTCTTCTTCATAAAGTCATAATCTTCCAATAAATGGGTTTCTGAAGAATCTATTATACGTAGGATTTGGTTTGATGTTAGGTAGCGAAATTTCAAAGGAAAATTCAAGTGGTTAATTAATTTTAGTTGTAGTTGCTTTATAGGTATGTTTATCGGCTGAATTCCAGCTTGTGAAATATTACAGAAATGGCGAAATTTCCTGTATTAAATGAAGATTGTTTTATAGTTAAATTGAATTAAAGTTTAATTTATATTATATTCTGGCACAAAATGCCGTATTGCTGCGTAATGTGTTTTTTTTTACATCAGATCTCGTTAAAATCTATACATATTTTGAGGGTTCCGTTCACCTAAAGTGTGACCAACGGGATCCTGTTAATAAGCCTTCGCTGTTCGTCCTTTGTCTGTCAGCAGGCTGTATTTTATGAACCGTAATAGGCAGACAGTTGAAATTTTCAGAAGTGCGTATTTTTACTGCCCTCTAACAAAAAATAATAAATAAAAAAGAGGGTCCCGTGGTTTTTTATTAAACCTTGTACGAAGGTTACGGAACCTTTCGTTTGCTAGTCTAACTCGCACTTAGTAGTTTTTTAAATAACAAATTTGAGTGGCTTTGGCTGCACTTCATCTTATGGTAAGTGCCGATGCAGCCGACAATATAACACGCAAGCAAAGAATAAAGACTATTTATTACTAATGTGAAAGAAGTTTCACTCCGCAAAATGATTTAAATAAATGGCGACTCTTGCTATGACACAATAAAGTGCAATTCAGGTTCGCACAGCGCCAATTATCTACAGTTATATTCACCTACAAGTTGCCTCGCTTTCTATCGTGTAACTCTTATCTCTTCTGACTATATACTAGGAGGAAACGACAAATTTGGTAACGATATCGGAAATGGATAAACTTAGGTTGAGAGGATAAATGGCAACCCTCTCATGTTAAATATGTCGGTCTGCCTGCGCAAAGTGGTTGCGTTATGTACTTATATAGCGCCTGAAAAAACTAGATATCGTGACCAAAAAAAAGACGACAAGGGAAATGACTGAATAAGATATAAAATGAAAGTACTAGTTGTAACCATGACAATTATACAAAAATTTACCAAATATTAGCGATATAGAGCAACGCCCGTTAGTATTAGGAAATTAGAAAATTTAAAAAAAGTATTGCATACTGTATAGTGACCTCGCATGTAGATTTATAATTTTAAGATAGATAGTTTTGATGTTTTAAAATAAAATATGTGAAAATTGACTATCCCCCTATTCTCCTCCTTATCTCCTAAACTTTGCAGTATATGAGTTTGAATGCACAGATTACAGGAAAACCTATGAGAAAATCAAATCTCAAATCTTTTCGGTCACTGAAAAGTAAAATTTCCAAAGTCCAGAATAAGTAGACTCCTATTCACCTAGAGCAAAGTATGTACTGAGAGGTATTGTTCAGTTAGTAGTTAAAGTTTTAGTGCGGGACCCTGTTTGTGTGACCCCGAGTCGCACTGACCAGTTTTTTTTTACTTATAGGAGCATAAGTTTTACAAAATTGACTCAAATTGCTGGAAATTTTGCAGATAATACAGTTCAGATCAAAGTATACTCTGTTAATTTTTTTTTATAATTTTTATTGTGTGGCTACTCATACATGTAAAGAGAAAAAACAGGTACAATGAACGATGCATGCATAATATTTATTTTTAACCCCCGACGCAAAAGGAGGGGTGTTATAAGTTTATCGTGTGTATCTGTGTACTTGTCTGTCTGTGGCATCGTAGTTCTTAAACGAATGAACCGATTTTGAGGCGTTTTTATTTCTTTGAAAGCTGACATAATCAAGGTGGCTGTTAGCTATAATTTATGAAGATCTGTTCAGCCCTTTGGAGGATTATCAGCTCTTATCTAGGTGATGGAGGGATGTGGGCAAATTATAAAGGTCTGATCGATTCAAAATTTGGTGCCCTGTTACTGTAAGAATATTGAAAAACCATGGTAACCTTGACCAGGTGCTGCAGCATCTCCTGGAATCTGCAGGATACAAAACTCCTCACCAACTTACAGAAGAGGCATCGTAATTGGGCTCATTAGAATAGTTTCAATGAACAGGTGTTAGAAAGAACATGGTAACCTTGACCTGATGCTGCGGCATCTCCTTGAATCTGCAGGATACCCAACTTCTCGCCAATTTACAGCAGAGGTATCGTGTTTAGGCTCATTGGAATAGTCTCAATGAATAGTCTTTTGTTAGAACATGGTAACCTTGACCTGATGCTGAAAAATCTCCTGGAATCTGCAGAAAACCCAACTTCTCACCAACTTACAGCAGATGATTCGTGTTTGGGCTCATTGGAATAGTCTCAATAGGTTTTAGATAGAGCATAGTAACCATGACCTGATGCTGCAGCATCTCCTGGTATCTGCAGGACACCCAACTCCTTACCAACTTACAGCAAAGGTATCGTGTTTGGTATCCGTACAGTTTAAAAAGCATGAAATAAAACTAAAATTAAAAAACCCCCGAGAAATAAAACCGCTAAAGAGTAGAATATTATATGTCTTGACTGTTTAAGTTTAATATAAGTTGTTTTATTCTGATTCGTCGCGTAGGGGGACCGCTAAGTTGATAAAATAAAAATAGAATGAAACTGTTTTACTTTACTACAACTAAAATTACTAATAACTTCACAAACTTAGCGGTCCCCCTACGCGACGACTCTTAGATCAGAATCATCATCATCATCATATCAGCTGAAAATCGTCCACTGCTGGACAAAGGCCTCCCCCAAGGATTTCCACGACGACCGGTCCTGCGTTGCCCGCATCCACCGGCTTCCCGCGATCTTCACTAGGTCGTCGGTCCACCGCGTGGGAGGTCTGCCTACGCTACGTTTAGATCAGAATATAACAACTTATATTAAAAGTAAAGCCAATACATTTTATCTTATACTTTTTTAAATTTTTAATTTAGGTTTTTTTATCACTATAAGGATAAGCTGATTTCGGATTATCGCCTTTCGAGAGCCTCTACATAATTTAAGCTTAAATTAAACTGTTAAGATGAGCCAGAACGTTGTGTCTACTTTAATTAGAAAATATTGACCTTATTTGTAGAAATATAATGTTCAAAAATAGTACACCAATTTGAACAAAATAAACTAATTTTACAAAAAATATGATACACAGAATATTATATGTATGTTATTTTATGATTGATCCCCTTAACATCAATTAAATACTACAATGTGATTAGTGAGTCCGCTTTGGCCCACCACTTTTCCTCTCCTTTAAGTCCGGACAAAATATCAGCGCTATGGTTTTAGTAATAAATAATAAAACCAAAGCACCGTGCCACACCCTGGACACTTCAAAAAAGGGGTGACGGAACAAACAAAATGGCGGCGAAATCCTATACGTTCGACAACCAAACTGTAACCAATCTGTATCAATCTGGGTGACGAGGGGGTGAGGTCGCAATCTATAGAGCGGCAGGGAGTGTCCATACTGTATAAAAGTACTAATATATTATATACTTTGACCGTGCTGAGTCTTGGACCTATTCGGCATGAAAGTTTATTTTAGTTTTAGTTTTAACCTTTAGCGTTACTGTAATTATTTTTCTATTTATTTTTTGCCAAATAAACTTCATTTCTTTCTTTCTTTCTAACGATACAAAAATGAAAAACAACTGAATATTAATTCTGTATGAAATTAGGTTTAGGGAAGCAGTAGGTAATTTAAATGATTATTGTGTCGGTTACCTAATTACGAATTATTTCTTAAACTTTGATTAGGGAAGACGACAGTATCAGAAATAAATTATGAACCCTTGATTTACTTAAACTTCGAAAAACCTTACTCGTTTTGTTTTCCATCAAGTCTTCGATTTTTGATTCACCAAAATCACAAAATGAGTACATAAATGACGCTGCTAAACAATGACGTCACGCCTAGGTATATCTAACATTTTAGAACAAAATATCGTTTTTGACAGATGATTAAAAGTAACTCAGATGAGTAGAATTCGTCATCTCTATTGTCGTAAGAGTATATTCACCGCTTTCGTGGCGTAATGGTTAAGTCCATTAGCTTCAAACCAAAAGGTCGCGGGTTTGATTCCCGGCGGAGTCTTATTTTGTAAAAGTAGGTTTGGCTGATGAAAGGGCATTTTCTAAGCCCGCCTGGATAGCTACCACCACCTTATCTAAGTCTTGTCGCCAAATATCCATGCTAACAACATTGATGAGTTCTGGCTTAAAGATAACATTGCCAGTCCACCATTGGGTTGGGGAATCTTGGTTAGCTCGCTTTCATCTTCGGCATCATGGTTGATATGATGCCAATTAAGGGCTTACCAATTATGTATAAAAAAATATAGCGCGTTCCATAAAAAAATAATTTGGTTGTTGTTTGAATCAATTAATGTTAAGTATAGAAATTTTGTAAACACGTTCTTGACAGTATTAAGTACTACAGTGATATATGTCATTGGTAGTAAGTATATGTATCGGTGTTTCGTCAGATTTACGTAAAAATGCCTAAGGATTTAAACCACTGACAGTTATATTAGGGTCTACAAAGTGATTACAAGGTTTCTTATTTTTCACAATTGTTAAGCCCTTGGCATCATACCTACCACCTGATCACGATGCGCCGAAGATGGAAGTGAACTTACCAAGATTCCTCAACGCAATGGGGAACTGGCTATCTTATCTTCTAGCCGGAACACGACAATGTTTTTGGCATTGATGTTTGGCGGCAAGACTTAGATAAGATGGTGGTAGCTAGCCAGGCGGCCTTAGAAAATGCCCTACCACCAAACAAACCGAGTCTTACAAGTTGACCCTGCCGGGAATCGAACCCGCGACCTCCTGGTGTGAAGCGAATGGACTAACCATTACGACACGGAGGCGGTTACAGATCGTTTTTTATCAACATATTAAGATATGTAATAAGTAGGTACATTAAAACACTTTAGTTTATAACCATAGCACACCAACATTTTGCAACCTACGAATGCAACCTCCTTGTAACTTTTTTCTGTTAGTATTAAAATCCGTGGGATTGTAGGAACCACGGATCACATAAATAAGGTTGGATTGGAAATGTGCGCTGGGCAGGCGCGCCACAAATATTATTAGATAATCATACTTGACCGAAGCACGCCTTCAAACTTTGGTTGTGTTAAACGTACAGACTCTCGAAATGGTGTGAGACACAATTGCAGCCCTGTGTTCTAAGTGTGTTTTGTTTATTAGTGTGCGCAATTCGTGTATGTTTTTTTATTGCTTGTGTAGTGGAGTTGATGGGTGGGAGACAGGCGGCGACGCTGGTTTTCAAACAAAAGTTTGGCTATTGCCAATCCAACCTTATTTATCTTATCCGTGGTAGGAACGGTGTCCGTTGTGTATCGCGCTAAGCAATACCCAGGGTCACGTGAAGATTATGTGTGCAAAGCGACTCATATTATGTGTTCATTAAAAGTTCTGTTGGAGCGTAGCTGAAATTATAACTTTGAACATGTTTTATTAAAACATGATAAAAACAAAAAGGTACTTACAGCCTAAACATATGGCACAGTATTACCATATAGCGGCTTACAGTAGCGCAACGAATGTACTTACGCAGAGCAACGGAAGGGTATTTGCGGGGCAGCGGGCGGCGGGGAACAACCTGGCAAGCTGCTTTGCCAGGCTGACTACAGGCTAGTATGGGCTATACCTACGCCGGTGGCGCATCGTGCGACATTAAAGGCGTTGCGCTACTGTAAGCCATTCGTAATACTGTGCATATGGGCCAAGCTAATTTACCCTCGACACACTGCGTTGAATAATGAGCAACCCCATTCACGTCAGGGCCGTTGGCAAACAATTCACAGTGCCATGCCATCATAAAAAGGCTGTGTCAGGCCCACCTACAGACCCACTTATTTTAGTTTTGTTCTGAAAGCCAGCCAAATAGGCCGGCGGGTTAGGTCGGCGACGCCATGTCTCGCCAAATATTGGGGTTCGAGACTACTATATAAAAATTATACGTAGGCAGAGACAAGATACGTAGGGTATCTTAAGATGGGTCAAATGACAATATTCAAATCAAATTATTGAAAGACTGTGTAAAGCTATCACCATGAAAAAAATATATAATATTAGCTGTCACGGCGAACTTCGTTCTACCTCACACTATACTACACTACACTACCCTTCCCTACCCTAACCTACCCTTCTCTACCCTACCCTACCCTACCCCTACACAACACTACACCACCCTACCCTACACTACACTACACTCAACTATACTACCCTACCCTACATAAGAACCTTCTCCTGACGATAACGAACTCGACAAAAAAGAATTAACGAAATCGGTCCAGCCGTTCACGCGTGATGCCGTGACCAAGGGAAATAGGGATTCATTTTTTATATATTTTTAGATAATTAAACTAACAAAAAAACGATTTAATTGAATACAATTTTAAAAATATTACCACTTTTGATTTAACTTGTAATGTTCTCATATCTATGTAATTTGCCCGCTTAAATTTTTTAAAGTTAAATTTGACCTATTTCCCGGTGTTCGATTAAGCTGAAATTTTGCATTCACGTTTAGTTTGGATAGCAATGAATTGTTAAATTAATTCTAAATCTAATAGATCGTATTCCCGAAGAAATTTAATGCACTTCCATGATATGGGTATCAAATAAAAGGGTTTTCTGAAAAGAATACGAAATTATTTAATTTTCAAATCAGGGGGTACGGCAGTCACTCCGCCAAGTCGAGCAAGCACGGCCGTACACCCATTTCTCGAAGCAACTCAATGCATTTTCGAGCTCATAATATTAGGGACTGAAAAAACTGGCTGGATTTTAAATTGCATTGTTTTCGGAACGTAGACAATAAATAATCCAAATTACAAGTTTCTACCTATAACGGTTTTTAAAATATCGTTAATCGAAGTTTTGATATTACTTCACTCACTCGCTGACTGATTCACTGATCGTGATCATCAAAAAGAGAGACCACTTCCACGTAACTTGAGAATTTGAAATTTTACATGGAGGTAGGTAATTGGGAGTTTTATAGGAAAAGTCTGAAAATAGCAAATATCCACCCTATGAGGATGAAGGGTTGACAGTTTATATGAAAGTCCGTCATTTTCAAAATAAGAGGACATGAAGTTGCAGAATTATATTTATTGGCTTATGCTTAGAAAAAAGAATTAAAAAAAAAAGAATAATAAAATAACAAAACGTTAAAAACCGACTTCCATCGCAACAACTTAGTACATTTTTGCATTAATGTTTTTGGTTTTTGTTAATTTTCTAATAAAGTACTACACCAATTTTGATAAAATTTATATGGGACTACACGGGAAGCAATAGGTTTCAAATAAAAAAATAAATAATTAAAATCGTTTAACCCAGACAAAAGTTCTGAGGTAGCACACATAAAAAAACATAGTCGAATTGAGAACCTCCTCCTTTTTGGAAGTCGGTTGAAAAATAAAATAAGTGTCAAGAAAAAATGAAAATTCCTTTTTGTCAGAACACGCTTGTTGAATAAGGACTATGAGAGAAGTTGCCCTTTAAACAAGTATTTAGTTCAAACGTACCTTTTGTCGTGCGAATACCTAACATTGCTTTCCGCATTCAAAACGTACTTAAGGCAAAACAACAATTTGCACATTCTACACGCGTACTTTAATCAAGTGAGTACTTTCGTGGGTACGCTGCATATTAATGTGGTTGTTTGCATAATCTTCGTTCTGTGGCACAGATTGGGCGCCTTGTCTTAAAACAGATTAAACAGTTCGTAAACATGTAGTTTGGAAACAACTTTTTAACCTTTATGGTCATTAAAACCCGGAGTCTGGGCTTGAATTCTGTCTTACCCTGGACACTTCATACAACGGGCCAGAAATGACATTTCAAAAAAGGAATGACAGAACAAACAAAATAGCGGCGAAATCCTATACGTTCGACTACCATACTGTAACCAATCTGTATCAATCTGGGTGAGGAGGGGGTGAGGTCGCAATTTAGAGAGCGGCAGGGAGTGTCCATGCTGTATGTTAGTACTAATATAATATATACTTTGCTTCTGTGTGATGGATGAGATGACCTTAAATATGAGTGGAATAAAAATATTAAAATGGCCGTATCTTTATTAAATAAATTTAAATGCTACGACTTAGAAGCTTGATGTTTTAGCAGCTTTAAGAAACTATAGGCCTCAGTCATCATCATCAGCATGTCAGCCGAAAAACTTCCACTGCTATTTCCACGACGACGGGTCCTGCGCTGCCCGCATCCAGCGGCTTCCCCCGACCTTCACCAGGTCGTCGGTCCACCGTGTGGGAGGCCTGCCTACGCTACGTCTTCCTGTGCGCGGTCACCACTCGAGAACTTTACTACCCCAACGAACATCTGTTCTACGAGCTTTGTGCCCTGCCACTTCATTCTGTGAGCTATAATATGTCGGTTACTTTGGTTCTCCAACGGATCTCCTCATTTCTGATTTGATCGCGTAGGAAAATACCGAGCATAGCTCACTCCATCGCCCTTTGGGTGACCTTGAGCCTTCTTATCAGGCCCTATAAACCTTTAAAGGCCCCAGTATTTGATATCAATTTCAGCTTGATACATTCACGCGTTCTTGAGAAAAAGTGTATTGAACGGACAACGTTGTGATTGATATATGGGTGCCTTTTTACTCGACTGATCAAAAGGAGGTTAATGATTTGCGGGTAATGTATGTAGGTATGTGTATGTGTGTGTGTGTTTACGGATGTATGTGTGTCTGTTTCTTTGGCTGAGCCTGTGGTCTTAATGGCTTGATGGATTTTGAAGTGTGAGGTGTCGTTAGATTCGCCATGATCCCGAAAGTTTAACCCGACTGGCCAACAAAGACAGTAACTGGTCCTTAACTTCACCTTATGGTGTTGGCAGGAATAGCGGCCCTCACTATATGACCTAGCTGTCGGTGAGTGGGTACGCTATATCGTAAACCTGGCAGTTTAGCGTATCTGGTAGATATACGAGAGGGAATGGCCAATAAAGAGAGGTAAGCATTTCCCGCGGTTAGGTTATTAATTTTCATTTAAATTGGTTAGCTTATTTCCTATTAAGGTATGATGATGATGATCTATCCGACCGATTTCGGTCATGGCGACCACTTCGACTCCTAGTCGGTTTGCCGCGCGTGCGCTCGAAGATGGTTTATGTAGCCAATCTTCGCAGCGAAACTCCTTTCGCACTGAGGGCATTTAAGTATGCCACCCTCGTAATTGTATGAAATGGTCGCAGAATAGAAGATGCGCTTCGCAACTCTCTCCTCTTTCATACGTGACACGTAACCGCACCACCGAAGCTGCCGAAGCATTAAATAGGCTTCAATGCCACCGACATTGGCTCGTCGCATAACTTCGGTATTACGCACCTGATCGGACCATCTGATCTTCATAATGGAGCGGAGGCATTTGAGGTGGAAACGATCCAGAGTGCGTATGTGGCGGCGATACACGCACCACGTCTAGGAGGAATATAAGAGATTTGGCAGCACAATTGCCATATATATCGATATTTTAGTAGCCAGCTTAAAATCGTGTGAGCAGAAGACCTTGGAACACAGCTATTCTATTAAGGTATACTTAACCCTAAAAACCTAAGACTTCGCTGTCCGTCCGTCAGTCCGTCTGTCACCAGGCTGTATTTCATAAACCGTGATAACTAGAGAGTTGAAATTTTTACAGATGATTTATTTCTGTTGTAGCTATGACATCAAATACTAAAAAGGGAAACAGTGAACGTCTCCATAAAAATAACCAGTTTTTTTTTAAACGTGAAGAAACGAGCGCCATCTATTATGATGGTACGGAACCCTATGTGTGCGTTTCTGAATCTCACTTGGCCGGTTTTTTATTTAGTGATATCCTTACACGCCCTAACAGTCGTGCATCGTTCACAGCGCTCGACACACACACTTTAGGCACACCCAGGACACTGCATACAACGGTCGTGAAATGAGATTTCTAAAAACTCATTTATTTTTAGAAATCTCATTGGACCGGAGCAAACCAAATCACGACGAAATCCTATACATACGAGAATAAAACCACTTAGGCCACACTAAAAGTTTTTCACTCCTGGTCACTTCTAAATATTTTAATTTCGAATTATTTAATTTAAAAAAATATATATTATCGTTTATGGAATTGAATAGTTGTTGGCGGGAAACTGGTCGTCATTTGTTTTTTCTGGGGTTTGGAAGTGAACAATTTGCAATGAAAATGGATTTGACGCGAAAATATTTTAGGGCAATAATTTTTACGATTTCAAAAGTTCTCTTTCTCCGTAAGAATATAGTGCTCGTCTTCAAAATGCTTTTGGGCTTGAAGCAACACATTAAAGCACTGTAAGACGGTGGTATGCTGAATTTAATAGAGGGCAGGTTTCTCTCAATGACGATTTTCGTGAAGGTCGGCCGTCTACCGCGGTGACTGAAGAAATCGTAGCTGCTGTCGGGGGAATAATAGAGGAAAACCGTCGTATTACCTGTGACGAAATTCGTGGAAAATTAGGGATAGGTATGAGCCAAATACAAAATATTTTACAAGAAAATTAAAAAGTCAGGAAGCTTTGTTGCCGATGGATTCCCCATGAACTGACATCAACTCAGAAACAAGCCCGTGTTGATTGGAGCCTAGAAATGCTGCGAAAGTATGACAACGGGCGTTAAAATGCAGTATATAATATGATAACAGGAGACGAAACATGGATATATTGTTACGAACCGCCTCCGTAGCTCAGAGGCAAAGTTCACTGGCTTTACACAGGAGGTCGCGGGTTCGATTCCCGGCGGGGTCAATTATAAGACTCGGTTTGGTTGGTGGTAGGGCATTTTCTAAGCCCGCTTGGCTAGCTACCACCATCTTATCTAAGTCTTGCCGCCAAATATCAATGTAGATAACATTGGTGTGTTCCGGCATGAAGATAAGATAGCCAGTTCCCCATTGCGTTAGGGAATCTTGGTAAGCCCGCTTCCATCTTCGGCAACATCGTTACTTACCACCAGGTGAGATTTGTCAAGGGTTTACCAATTAAAAAAAAACAACAGTCAAGTGAATGGGTCTTTGAAGGTGACCGAAGCGAAGGCCAACAAAAGTGCACCAAGCAAAAAGCGTTGGCAAACAGATGATCGCTTGTTTTTTTTCAAAGACAGGTTATATTTGTACTGTACCACTAGATAATAAGAGAACGGTTAATGCTGAGTGGTACACAACCACTTGTCTGCCCAGTGTCTTTGAAAAGGTCCGTGAGAGACGACCAAGAAGCCGCATTCTCTTACATCATGACAATGCGTCTGCTCACACCGCAAAGAAGACAGAGGCATATTTGCATTCTGAAAAAGTGGAGATTGTGACCCATCCTGCTTATAGCCCGGACCTTGAACCCTGCGATTTATATATTTTCCCTCAAATCAAAGATTAGATGAGAGGTTTGATATTTAGGACCCCCAAAGAAGCGGCGACGACGTTCAACCAACACGTTGAAAACATGGCCTCAATTGATTGGGCCTCATGCTCCGACAAATAGTTTGAGCGTATGAATAAATGCTAACACTGTAATGGCGAATATTTTGAGAAGCAATAAATGTATAATTATAGTTATACATTGTTTTGTTTAAAAGTTAATCAAAACTTTCAGTGTGGCCCTTGTATATCCAATCTGTATCAATCGGGGTGAAGACGAGGGGGTGAGGTCGCAATCTAGAGAGCAGCCATTCTGTATGTTTGTACTAATATATCACTAATATATATAATTTGCTTTAGTTCACATCATAAGTAGGTTCTGTAATAATTTATTTAGAAAACTAGCCTGAATTACGACGAGCGTTAAATTTGTTTCGCTTGTGGATGCTGGAATGTTGAGTGAATTGTTTCTATCCTCAGAAATTCTGATTCTGGATATTTTTGTATGGTAGCCAATATTTGCAACAATGCGTTAATGACAAAATAACTTCATTGACTCACTGTAAATTGCAATCTGCTTTTCTAGTCCCGCACTCGGTAATTAAGTGAACGCGACAAGTGCGCGTGGGATACGAAAGGCCACGAAAATATACGAAGATTACCGAATGCGATCGGATAATCGACGGTTGCGGTAGAATCCAAACCATCTTATGTTTTAATGTAGGTAAAAGTGAGAAGGAAATTAATGACATATGCCGCACGCCTGTCTTTATTTTAATTCTATGAATGTGAGTTAATATCTGAACTTTTAACGGGTTAAACCCCCAAAAACCCTCTCCCTGGCTATGCCCGTGCTCAGAATACAGAACCAGATAAAAGTGACGCAACTTGTGCTTGTATGAAGCTAGTGTAAATCGGTGTAGTTTTGACGTTTTTGCCCTTCTAAATCCTGATTTGTTTTAGTGAGTAAAAAAGCAGTGATTCTGTTTTAATAACCTGACTCAAAAAGGTTTGATATTAAATAATAAATAAAATAATAATAAAATAATTATTTATTGAGGCAACCACGGATCAAAATTTAGTTCACAATAAAATAAAATAAATTCAATTCAATAAATTCAAATCAAGTTTTTAAAAATAATCCTTACTTAATATTATAAATGTGAAAATGTATTTCTTTGTTTGTTACTATTTCACGCTTCAACACCTTGACTGATCCTGATTAAATTTGGCATGCATGTAGCCTGTGTCACGGGGAAGGACATAGGCTACTTTTTATCCCGTGAAAATAACATAGTCCGATGCAGTTCCTGGGGAACTGAAAAAATACTCTTTTTTTGGTAAATTTCTTTAACATCACAACGGAACAATGGATTGTTGAAATTTTTTGCACAGAGATGGTTGAGGGGGTGGGAAACGACATAATTTACTAATAAGCATATTATGACATAGTTCCCGAGGGGTCTAGAGAAAACTCATGTCCACGCTCCACTCACCCTCAAAGACAGTCATAAAAACTATGTCCGCGTGGGCGAAGGCGCAGGCAAAAGCTAGTATCAAAATAAAACGTAAAGTCAGTTACAGGTTACAATTAAGATAAACAAATTGTCAATATTTCCTCTCCGGTATTGGAACCACGGCATGTCCAGCGCAGCAATGCCTCATGTATGGACAGTTTTTTTTCCTTATTCGGAAGGAGGGGGAGAGATGCATCATGCATACCAATACAGCCCGGCTGAAGGCTGAACCTACCCACTAAAATTACCCCCATGGATTTAGGTCAAATCAAGACCTGTAAAATCCTTAATCGGAGCGAACCACACCCATAGGGAAGGGTAGGGTTCGTAAGAAAGGAGGGGTTGCACCAAACGCGCCGTGGAGATAGCCAGCGCGCCGGATGCAGGGGCCCCTCCCAGGGATTGTGCTATACGGGGATGGCACAGATTTGAGTGTTGGTATGGACAGTCCAACCTTGATGCTAACATCTCCAGGACTTATAATCCGACCTAAATAACTATATTACAGTTAAGGGAAGGAGGGTAGGCACAGAGTTTTCGGCTTCAGCGCGCGTCATACTATTCTCACTGTACGCATGGTCGGCTTTGTTCTGTATTCTGAGTTTCTAACCTCTGTACTCGGCAAAGGCAAAGTATATAAATAAGTATTAACATACAGTATGGACACTCCCTGCCGCTCTCTAGATTGCAACCTCACCCCCTCGTCACCCAGATAGATTCAGGTTGGTTACAGTTTGGTTGTCGAACGTACAGGATTTCACCGCCATTTTGTTTGTTCCGTCATTCGTTTTTTGAAATGACATTTCTGGCCCGTTGTATGAAGTGTCCAGGGTGTGGTAAGAATCGCACTTACTTACTTCCACATTTGATTTTCACAAGCTTTATATTAACTTGTTAGTTAGTTTGTTTGAAAAAATCTTGGAAGCTAAATTAGAAAAATTTTCCGGTTTCCGATTGAGCTGAAATTTTGCGTGCACGTTAAGTTTTGAGAAAAATGCATTTTTAGCTAAAGGACGTCATTATAAATCAAATATGGTGGACTTCCAAAGATCTCTTTTTTTTATACACCTCCATGATATGGTGATCAAATAAAAGGGTTTGTTGACAAGAATACCTACGAAATAATCAAAATTATTCTTAAATTGCAGCTTGTATAGAGGTTAGCACATTAATATAGACACTTTGGACTTTGTACCGTTCTTATGCCGTACGCGTATGGATCAGAATCGCACTACGAGTGTCTAGCTGGATGTGCTGGCCTCTGTACCTAAGAGTATTTAGATTTTTAGAAAATTATTGCTCTTTCAATAGCTAACAACTGACATGTGTGGAGTATGACCTAGTCTTCCCGAGTTTGGGAAGACCGAGTTTCCAGCCCCAGCAGTGGGGATATTATAAGTTGCTAAGGCCTTATGATGGGTCAAATGACAATATTCAATTCAAATTATTGAAAGACTGTAAAGCTATTACCGTGGAAAAAATATATAAAGTAACAAAAAAACTATTTATGTAAAAAAAAATTGAATACTATTTTAAAAATATTAACACTTGAAGTAAAAAAATATACTATAGACAATGTTTTTGGCATTGATTGCAAAATTTCTAAAGTTAATGTTGAATGAAACCAACACACAAAAATTTGTGACTTTAACTCGGTGGGAGGCGCATCAAAAAAACGAACACAAAAAGGCGCTACGGGATTGAAAGTACCCACCCAGAATATGTCGTACAAATGTGTAGTGTATAATGATTATGGTAAAAAATACTTATTTATAGATAAATTTACTTTATTTTGTTGTTTCATTTTAATTGAACAAATTTTTTTAAACTTATTTGAAATTGATGAAAATTAATAAAAACATGTAAAAATCGAGAACTGAGCGTTCGCTTTCAACGTAACAGCCGCGTTGAAGCCCGCATTGATTTGGATTAAAAACGAATACGTTCGATATTTTTAAACACGTATCAACCTGCTCGGATGGAGTAACCTTAGCGCCTTAAGGCGAGGACTTTGAAATATATGAACAAAATGTAAGTTGAAAAGGGTTGAAACATTTTTGTATGGAGCATGGCATAGTGACAGTACAAAACTTATGTAGGTAATATAGGTACCTACATTTTTTTTTCGAGATCTGTCGCACACAATTAAACCTATACAGTATGTAACAAAATTAGGGTAGGTGCCGTGAACTGGGGCTTGTACTCATTATACTGAACAACTTTTGTTCTACGAAAAACTCTTCATACAAGTCTATCAGCTGATCGACCATTTATGTGCATTTTTGTATTGAGGGTAATTTTTTTTCGAGAATTAACTATGGGTTCCTTGAGAAAAGTTGTTCAGTGTGATGAGTAGAACCCCCAGTTAACGGGTCCTACACCAATTTTTTTACACCATATACTGTGTAGGTTGAAGCGTCGGTGGCTCAACCGGTAACGACTCGGTCCATCTAACCAGAGGTACCGGGTTCAAATCTGGACGGCCAATGTACCAATGAGTTTTTCAAAAACTTACGTACATACTTACCGATTGCTTTAACGGTGAAGGAAAACATCGTGAGGAAACCTGCACACGCCTGCGAAGAAACTCGAAGGTTGTGTGTGAAGTCGACCAACCCGCACTGGGCCCGCGTGGTCGACTAAGGACTAATCGCCCTGATTCAGGGTAGGCTCGAGCCCCTCGGTGGGGACGTATATGAGCTGTAATGATGATTGTGTAGGACCCGTTAACTGGGGGTTCTACTCATCATATTGAACAGCTTTTCCCACGGAACCCATTTTTAATTCTCAAAAATACTTTTTGCATTATAATGCACAAAATTGGTCGACCAGCTGATCGTTTTGTATGAAGATTAAAAAAAAATTGTGATTTCATCAAACTCGTAGAACAAAAGTTGTTCAGTATGATAATTAGAAGCGCCTGTCAACGGGACCTAAACCAATTTTGTTACACCCTGTATTTCTCAATATTGGATGCAAATACAACGGACAAAATACAAAAGACATTTTAACTTAACACGTTACTCATACATTTAGAGTTAAAGGTTGTCAAAACACTAGTTGCCCTCTACATCTCTTAAAATATATAAAAAAAAACATTTTATGTCATCATCCATATAAAAAATATTAACAGTTTCTGAATACTTCATTAAAGCAATAATAACTCTTTGTGTCAGAAGTATTCGCTCTTCTTTTAGTAAAATACATATACTAGATAGGTAAGTCGGTAGGTACTCTAAGACAGTAGATTATTTTTTTTAAATTGAAATTATGGTAATATTAGGATTGCGTGTTTGTGTATAAGTGTTGACCACATCGCCGTATGAATGTTTTAAATGTGTAGACCCCTTTAATTTACACCCCATATGACCCAGATCTCCCCTTTTTGTGACATTTGTTACGCTCACCCCCGCTATGTTTACATTTAAACCATTTAAATTTTATTTACGTCGGCTAACTTAAAATTTTGGTATTTTCACCTACCTCTTACCACCACTGAATCACCTAGATGACTCCTTCTGGTAGAACAACAATGTCAATGAGTCAGCCAGTAAGTGAGTGGTAGTTTAGCTTTAAGTATGTAATATTAGTATGTACTTATTAAATCTACCTTTTTAAAATTAATATTTTTATTATTATAATTTTTATTACCCGACCCCTTCCAAATTAGTCGTCAGTCGTATTTTATATATAAAACTAAAAATTTCATGCCACCTCTGACATATCATCTTTAGGTTATTTATAGTGTACCTAAAATTTTTTTTGTGAATAAAAAAATAAAAAAAACATTATTTTATTGATCCTATAAAAATAATTACACTTGTAGTAAGTCACAATTTAAACGAAATTAAGTTACTCTCAATTAGTTTTTGGGTAAGAAGTGATATTTTATTTTTAAATAATATACTTACTTATTTTCAAATTATGTAATGTTGATAGAATATTACTTAATTGAAATTTAAATACATATAAAATAAAATATTTTATTAAATTCAATACTTAATAGATAGTAACAAAAATATTACAATGTTTTGTAAGTTTAAGAAATAAAATGCTACAGTATAATACAATTTTTTGAATATGCACACCATAGATGTAAAACAAAAACATGTTATAATTTCTTTACGGAAAAGTGTCACATATAAAATTCCTTTTTATATTCTTTATTTTGCTAAAAAACGAAGTATATTGTTAACCTAACCTAAGTCGTTCTAATAAAGACTTTTAATCTTAATTACAAACAGAATCGATTAGCTTTATAAAGAGTTTTTGTGTAAATTGTCCGTCCATTTCTTGGTGACTGTAAATGTTTTCAAAATCTGTTAATATCGATTGTTATCACTTAAAAAGTTACTGAAGGTCGCTTACCTTATAAGAAGGCCTTATAAGAAGGCTCAAGGTCAACCAAAGGGCAATGGAGCGTGCTATGCTCGGAGTTTCTCTGCGTGATAAAATCAGAAACGAGGAGATTCGCAGGAGAACCAAAGTACCCGACATAGCTCACAGAACCGCTAAACTGAAGTGGCAGTGGACAGGGTACATAGCTCGTAGAACAGATGGCCGTTGAGGAAGTAAAGTTTTAGAGTGGCGACCGCCCACCGAAAAACGTAGCGTAAGCAGGCCTCCTACTCGGTGGACCGACGACCTGGTGAAAATCGCGGGAAGCCGATGGATGCGGGCGGCGCAGGACCGGTCGTCGTTGAAATCCTTGGGGGTGGTCGTTTTTGGCTGATATGACGATGATGATGATAATGAAGGTCTTCTAAGAGTAGCTGCCTCTACTGACCTATCTCAACTTTCCATTCTGTAGAGTTTGCAATTAATGGTAGCAAGATCAATGAACTACTAAGTTCGTAAAATCGATTTCAGCGCGGTATTTCAGTATCGAAAAGCCAAATAAAAGACGATTCACGTCAAAAAATATGTAGATTATGTTATCACTTATCACTATTTCACGAGGATCGTACCTATTACCAGTCATACCCATCCTGAATGATAGTTGGGAGACGTAAATAGAATTTACGACTCACGAGCCTACATCCTATTCCGTTTTCAATTCGGAACAATTGTTCGGGCGAAAACGTGGCATAATTTCTGACCGACGAAATATATCCAGATACTGTCACGCTGCACTGCTATACATTGCGGGCTGCCAACGGGTGCAGCGTCAAATGTGGCCGTGACGCAGCAATGAATGTCGTAAATTACGCACATGCCTTGGTTGATAAGCGTCGAGTACCGCTTCCTAGTATTTGCTATGAGATTTTTAGAGGAAGAAATAAATGTAAAACAAGAGTTCTTTGTACTTTATAGTACTACATTAATGTCTGTGATAATTATATAATCACGATGCGGATTTCCTATAATTTGACTGTGCCTATAGATACTTGCTTCCCTTCTCGAAGCTGCATGTAAAAGCCCTATGTTCTGGCTCTTTGCTGTTTCTTTGTACCTGACTGCCTAAAAGGTGGAGTTTATGTAGGTTTATGTGTGTGCGTATGTATGTATGCATGTATTTATGTTTATTTAAAAATGTTAAAATGTTTATTTGAAATAGGTGCATATTACACTCTTTCTGATGGTCATAAAAAAGTAATTAAAAGTTTGTAAAATTTTGAAAAAAACATAATCGTAGTTCAGAATGTCAAAAGAATTATGTACAAACAATAATGTAATTAGGACATGACACGAGAAGTTTAACATTACAATAGGGGTTCGGACTGCATCAAAAATAAATTCTAAAATATGATTTCCTAAATTGCTTTCCTCTCGTAGTTTCAAAAACCTTACTTGTTTTGTTTTTCCATCACGTCTTCAATTTTTAATTCATCAAATTCACAAAATAAGTTCGTCAATGATGCTAAAAATCGATGACGTCACTTGTGGGTATTTCAAACATTTTTAGAGCAAAATTTCGTTTTTGACAGATCACAAAAAGTAACTCAAATGACTAGCAGTCCGATCCCCTATTAATGAAGTTGTCATTAATGGATTTGACAAAATTTAATAAATTGTACAGTCACGCTGTGCATACTTACTCACGAAGTCTTTACCATCTGTGGTAGCCAGAAATACACAAATCAACAATCAATATTACACTCCATTAGTACCGAACAATAAAGTTAGTAAGGTACATCAGACTAGAAAAAAAATACACAAATAATTTGGGGTTGTAAAAAAAAAACGACTTCAAACAGGAAACTAAGGTACCCCTCGATTTCTCTGGGATGTCATCATCAGATCCTGGTTTCCTTATCATGGTACCACCCTTGGGATATCTTCTTTCAAACAAAAAAAGAATCATCAAAATCGGTTCCTAAACGAAGAAGTTATCCGCGAACAATCATAAAAAAATAATAATATATATACGGTCGAATTGAGAAACCTCCTCATTTTTTGAAGTCGGTTAAAAAGAGGTAGGTACCTTACTTTCTTTCCACTTTCTTGTCTCCTCCATTTACCTTTTTTTTTGATTTTTGTATCTTTGGTGTGCTATAGAGTATAATATTTATCATATCTTTATCTTACCTTACTCGATTTTTCCTGATATAATTAACTACCCAGTGCAGATGAATTCATTAAGTCCTAGTTAGTTATGTAGTTTCAGCTATTTTTGAGAAAAAGTAACAAAAAGCCTAGATTTGTATAGGAGGTAACTTATTCGGATTTTTCTTGGAATATTCGTCCGTGTGCTGGAGACTATGTAAAGTTATAGTAACGTACCAAGTTTCATTAAAATCGTTGTAGCCATTTTGAGTAAAAAAGAAAATACACATTTTTTTACTATAGATACTACCCTAAAAATTTAATATAGGAGAATGAAATAAAACGACTGGAAGTAAAAAAATATTATTGCCGTAATTCAAATTTTACCCAAACCCGTCTAATAGTTTGTAACTAGAGCACCAGACGGAGGCACAGACACGAACGCACACAAACACACACACACACACACATACCACACAAGAAAAAACACATACACTCACTCAACTTAGATTCTTTTTTCCCATAAGAATACCTTATTTACCCCTTCGTCACTCGCTAACGGTCGCTCGAATCTTTGGGCAATCTGTTGGGTAAAGACGCATTTAAAACTTTGGTCATAGCATCTCGATTTTTCTCAGTAATTAAAAAACATATGAACGTGATATTTAGTTACTTGATTCTTCATTTTAATTATTTCATTTTGTCAGTTGCAGAAACATGATTCGTTCACTTTTATAACAGAAAGAATATATCACAGAAATCTGTTTTTTTGCGTTCTACGGTACAGGCAATAGACCCATTCAAACCTGTAAATTTTCTTAGTCGATTAGTATAAACACACACTTCAATATGCCAGTAAGATTTTTAAAAAATAATTGTAGTTTTTGATTAAACCAATAATCATTGAAAAAGTGCAAAAGTATAGTTATTTTCTTTAACTCTTTACACGTAAAGAAAAAACCAGAGACTATTGTTCCAAGCTGCCTCGCCTTAATTTAACAAGTTCGTAATTGAAACGCTAGCCCCTTAATGAATGTATGTATGTTATGATGATGATAGGCTTGTAGGAATTTGTAGTGATTTTGGATTCGTCTTGATCCGCTCAGTGACATAGGAATAGGATACACTTTAATAACTCGAGATTATTTGCCGATATTGATAATAAAATAGGCTATTTTACCATATAAAAAAAAATAAAGAAAAATACTATTCAATAAATAGATTTTCTTCTACAATAGCAAAAACTCTTGCTCATTTGAAATATTATACATTTGGAGTGATTTTAGAGGTATCGTTAGATTCATCTTGATCCACTGATTGTTATAGGATACATTTTAATAACTCGAGATTATTTGCCGATATTGATGATTCAATAGGCTATTTTACCGTATAAATAATTAATGAAAAACACTATTCAATAAATAGAATTTCTTCTACAGAAGCAAAAACACGTGCTCATTTGAAATATTAAATTAAATTTTATATTTATTAAAAACAGCAATTTTTTTTATTCACAATTGGTAAGCCCTTGTCAACATCTCACCTGGTGGTAAGTGACGATGTTGCCGAAGATGGAAGCGGGCTTACCAACGTTCCCCAACGCAATGGGGAACTGGCTAGCTTATCTTTATGCCGGAACACACCAATGATATCAACATTGATATTTGGCGGCAAGACTTAGATAAAATGGTGGTAGCTAGCCAGGCGGGCTTAGAAAATGCCCTACCACCAACCAAACCGAGTCTTACAATTGACCCCGCCGGGAATCGAACCCGCGACCTCCTGTGTAAAGCCAGTGAACTTTGCCTCTGAGCTACAGAGGCGGTTAAATTAGTTCGTTACAAAATATGGCACATATGATGTCACTTTGTCAGTAACGCGAATAATTGCAGAACAAACTTTCGTTTTTGACAGTTGACAAACAGTTACCCAAATGACTAGCAGTAAAATACGATACTACGTCCGATCCGACTGCGTAAAACCCAGTACCCGTTGTTGTAGCCGTAGATCTATTTCCATGGTGATATGGACATTCAGGGAATTAGACATTTGATAAACGGACATTCGGGAATAAGACATTCGAAGAAAATGGACATTTAAGGAATTGGACCTTCGAGCAAATGGACATTTAAGGAATTGTACCTTCGAGCAAATGGACATTCTGGGAATTGGACCTTTGAGCAAATGGACATTCCGGGAATTGGACCTTCGAGCAAATGGACATTCGGGAAATTAGACAATCGAGGAAAATGGACATTTAAGGAATTGGACATTCGAGGCAAGAACCATACCGTATTGTACGAAAATACCAATATTCTCAGTAATCTAACTAAAGGTTCAAAGACCAAACTAAGTCTACAAATTTTAATTTGTCTTTTGTTAACGAATTACGAACTTGTCGAACAATATTAATTGTAAACCAACGAGGTTGCTACGACGGTACGATCTACAAGTTCTACAACGACCTATGTAACAACATGACGTGTGCCGATAATATAGGCCTATATTCCTACCTAATAGGTATCGTTAGGTGATAGATGCATATTAATTACCTTAACGATTGCAGGATCTGGCAACACGACGTCGTCATCAGTGTTATGTACTGGTGAGAGCATTACAGCATGTAGATTGTAGGTTGTAGGTACAGTGTTCATGCTTGCATCTTCAAAATGATTCAGCGTGGCAACGCTGCTAGCGTTTTGGGTACCAGCGGGTACCTTTGCATCAGTCAATACAGTGGGTGCGGGCGGGAGTTTCGGGCGGGCTTTTTGTTGTTGTTTGTTTTATCTCTCTATCTATATAAGTCTAACAAAGTAAGCTGAAACTATTTAAGCTGGTGCTTCTACCCATGAAACTGAACAACTTTCCCCATGAAACCCAAAGTAAAATATTAAAAAAAATTAACTTCACATACTAAGTAGGCTGATCAGCTGATCGAGTTAGTATGGGAGTGCCAATTTTTTTTGCGATTTGACTATGGGTTTCATGGGGAAAGTTGTTCAGTTTTATGGGTAGTAACACCAGTTAAAATAGTTTCAGCTAATTTTGTTAGACCTTATATATTTATATGAACCCCTATTTCTTCTGGTCATCGCATCACGCGTGAACGGCTGGACCGATTTCGCTATTTCTTTTTTGTTGAGTTTGTTATTGTCAGTAGAAGGTTCTTATGTAGTGTAGCGTAGGGTAGGGTAGTGTAGTGTAGTGTAGGGTAGGGTAGTGTAGTGTGAGGTGGAACGAAGTTCACCGGGACAGCTAGTATTATATAAATGTTTGTTATAGGTTATTGTTACTTCAAAATATTTAGTACTAATAATTAACAACGCTATAAATGTTAAGAACAACCGCCTTCATTCACAAATTTGCGGCTTTAAACTGACTACGTGTTTCTCTAGTACAAATCTTAAAAATCTGAACCTATTTTGATGAAACTTGCACTATTGTCTTAACGATCTTCGCTATGTTTACTTTTTCTTTTTTTTACCTAAGACATTACTCGTGAGTATACAGGGTCTTAACAAAGGTATGCATTTTTTTTAACTCCCCTAAGAAACCTATAGTCAATTTGTATTTGTTTTTTTTTAAATAAAAATATTAAATTGCGCGGAATACGCCAGAATAGGCAGGTACCATTGCAGGCCGGCGCAGTTATTGAAATTAGGCGTTTGACTGCCAATTTTGTATACCTGGGAGTTATTCTGAGCAGTTTAATAATTTTATTAAAAAATAATAATTGCGAATAGACCATGGGTTTCTTGGGGAAAGTTGTTCAGTTTCATGAGTACAAGCTCCAGTTAAAAAAGTGCATACCTTTGTTAAGACCCTATACAGGATGTAACAAAAGTGGTGTAGGTCCCGATAGCTGGGGATTCTACTCATCATACTGAACAACTTTTGTTCTACGCCTTTGGTGAAATCGCAAAAAAAAAATACTTTTCATATAAATCTATCAGCTGATTGACCAATTTTTGTGCATTTTAGTATGGAGGGTCCAATTTTTTTCCGAAAATTAACCTTGTGGGGGTTCCTTGGGGAAAGTTTAACAGTATGATGAGTGGAACCCCCAGTTCCTACACCAATTTTTTTACACCCTGTATAAGTCAGTCACTATGTTTACTCACTTAGTCAGGCGTATACTTTTAAGTCAGGCGCGAACTTTTGACCAAACGAGCGAATTTTGACGCCAATATTGAAAATTTTAAGCTGCGTCTCTGAATTCATAGTTCTGAAAAACTTCAAGAACATGTGTGCATCTGTATCCATTGAAATGAAATCTGTCTAGAATACATTCGCAGCAGTGTTATAAAACATTTCATCTAAAATTACTTACCAATCAGCTATTGTATTATATATATATATAAGATCTTCTGGTCGGTGTAGGTATTAATGTCATTGTATGTATTATCGTCGGTGGCGTAATGGTAAGGGCAGCTACCTTTTCTCCGGGAGGTCGTAGTTTGAATCCTGCTTATTTAACATCGATCAGTATTTCGATGTCATATGTACGTTTATCCGACGCTCTTACGGTGAAGGATAATATCGTGAGGAAACCTGCGCACACACCTACGAAGAACCTCGAAGGTTGTATGTGAAGTCTACCAACTGGGCCCGCGTGGTCGACGCCCGATCGCACTTGTGGAGATAACGTGTATCATATTTTCATAAATCTCTCTAAAGCGTTTCTAGCCCAGTGGTCAGAGTCGAGCTCACAAACCGAATGGAAACGAATTTTTATTTACTTATTTTTCTTGTTATGGGTCTAATTTCAACCAACCACAGATTAGAAGAAGTCTATAGAACGCTGAAGATGATCTCGTAGTACCAGCACCGAGCGAGTCTTTCATTACACATACACCACACTACAAACAGGCTGATTCTATTGGGTATTTTTATAAAATAACTTCCCAAAAACAAAAAACCAACCTATAAAATTAATAAATAAAAATAGACTTTAAACTATATACTATAAGGTTGAGTTTATTAAAATTGAGATTGAGAATGACATTGGTAAATAATACCAGGATAGTAAAACTGCCCAGTTTAATTGTTGAGTACCTATCAAAAATTTTAAAAATAATGTGATTATTTAGATCTAAAGCATTTATTTCGAATTAAATTTCAGTCCGTCAGATTAGAAGTAAGTCAATGGAAACTTTCCAAGCAAATTATTTCCCAAAAATGGTATCACTCCCATAGTGTTGTAGTTATAGTTAGGCATTTTTAAATATCGATAGATTACATTACGTATGCGAGGTATGGTGGTTACATGCCTATTGCTTCAAAAGTTTGAACGGATTCGTGGTCAGATACCTCAAGGATCTTTAGATATCGAGTAGGTGTTTATTAAAATTTAAAAAACAGCAACATGTCTCGTTGTACAGAAGCCAGCACATCAAGCTAGACCCTCGTAGAGCGATTCTGATCCATACGCGTACGGCATAAGAACGGTACAAAGTTCAAAGTGTCTAGCTTGATGTGCTGGCCTCTGTACAAGAAGCCACGCCTCCTTCTGCAGTCTATCAAAGCGGCAACTTATTTTCTTATCTGTGGGTTTTACACAAAAAAAAATTACATGCCTAGAATACTCCGAGCATCGCTCGGTCGCCAAGGTACTTTTTAATTAAGCTCTATCGTAAAAACGGTAATACAGATGAGCGTAAAACTTGGTCTGATTAAAGTACTAATTCTGAAGTCAAAAAAAAACAAAAACTGGCTTAGTGTGAGTTGTACTCGCGCTAAGTGGTTCGAACTCAATAAAAAAAGTATATTTCTGTCGCTCGCGTTGATCTCTTTTGTTTGTAATGTGAATAGGTATCATTGTCATAGTTGTGTGGACAGGTGTAGTAATACGGAACCTTCAGAGCGCGAGTCCAACTCGCACTTGACCGGTTTTTATTTAACACCTCTATACAGATACCTATATACTTTCAAAGTTCAATTCAAATTCATAAAATCTTTCAAAGACATTCAAACAACAAAACTCATCTTTTGAATGTCTCCTCTGGCTGCTGGGATGTCAAAGACATTGAAATATTAAATTCGGCTTTCCTGATACTGAACACGGAGTTATTAAACACACTGACTTTGCAGGTGCGTCCTCGATATTGTCTCAATTCTTCAATATTAAATAAAGTGTACAGTCACGCTGTACATACTTTCTGCCGTATCCGTCAACCTTTGGCATTCATAAATCAGCATTAAGGACACAGTTACATTGCAGCAAAAAAATAATCTATCAGATCATCATATCAGCTCATAAACGTTCCCACCGAGGGGCTCGAGCCTACCCTGAATTAGGGCGATCGGGCGATCAGTTTTCGATGCGCGTTGGTCGACTTCACACACAACCTGCGAGTTTCTCCGCAAGCGTCTGCAGGTTTCCCCACGATGTTTTCCTTTACCACAAGAGCGTCGGATAAACGTACATATGAAATCTAAATTAGAAATCACATTGGTACGTTACAGGATTCGAACGACGACCTCCCGGAGAGGAGGCGGCGGCCCTAGCCGTTACGCCACCGACGCTACATAATAATCTATCAGATAATAGATAACTACTATATTGAGCAGTTGATTGTTTCATAATTTTTTAGGCCTATTAAGTTCTAGTAACTCACAATGTTATATTGAAATTGTTAGACCCATTTTTAGAAAATTTAAAAGGCTTCTGGATTTGGGTGGGAAGTAACTTATTCCAATAGTTCCTGGAATAATAATAATCACAGTATAGTAGGTCGTATAAAGTTCTAGTAACACATAAAGTTTTATTAAAATCATTAAAACCATTTTCGAGAAAAAATAGTATTGCTGTAACCAAATTTTCACACAAACATCCACATACATACACACACACATACACACATACACACACACACGCACACACACCTTTGACCCGATATAAGTTTGGAGCGCTCCCTGCGAGCTTGGAGGGAAAAAATAATAATAAAAGAAAGCCAAAAATAGTAACGTCAAAACTAGAAGTTTTACATAAACCAAGCGATGGAGTTAAAAAGGTATTGGATGGCAAGAATACACTAATAGATTCCAAAAAACTAAAAATAAATAAATGTGTGAGTGTGTTTGCGTTCATCCGATCCTCTAGTTCCCAAACTACTGGACGAATTTGGATAACATTTGGGTTAGGGCAATATTATTTCTATATCGCCAGCTATTTTTTTTTCAAATTACCCCTATATAGATTATTTAGGGTTGCCTGCCACCATCGTACAGAAAAAGTGTGCGTGTCAGCTCCGACACGCGACAGGAGTATACTCATGAAACTATTTTTTCCTGCCTCCGGCCTTCGGCCTTGTTTAGAACGCTCTAGGGTCCATCCTACTCGGAGCTCCGCTTCCGACCTCGCAAGGAAAGCTATACAGACATACAGACTCTGCGCTGCGCGGAGCGTAGGTCTTCTGCTTCGCAGGGAGCGTTGCGGGCTCCGCCCTACGCGGTGTTCGGTCTACGGCAAGTAACTATTTAGTAATCTGTGCTACGGCCTCGTACGGAACGCTCCGGACTTCGCCCTGCGCGGTGCTTGGCCAACGGCCTTGTATTAGACGGCATGACCATGTTTCTTTAGCCTTCGTGACTGAAAAAAACATGATGATACTAAAAGTAATGGTAATGCGTTACCGATCAACAACTGATTTCACCACTCGTGTATTTTTCAAATCGGGCTCTATAAAGAGTCAATTCTAAAGAAGTAGCCTCCAAAAACACTTAATATTTTTTTTTACTCAAAAACGGCTCTAACAATTTTGATGAAATTCGGAACGTTACTATAACTTTACATAGCCTCCTGCAGTACACGGTGTAAGTTTGTTATTTAAAAAAAAAACAATAAAATATTGGCTGTGACAGAAATCGTTGGCCATTTTCGAAAAAAATAACAAATAGCCTTGATTTGTATGGGAGGTCCATACAAATCAAGGCTAAATGTTGCTTTTTCGAAAATGGCCGTAACGATTTTAGTGAAACTTTGTGAATAACTAGGCCTTAATAACGCTTACTGTACCTACTTAGTAGTTAATTTTTACAAAAAATATCCGAGTTAGGTGGGAGGTATATTTGTAAAATTTTCATAAAGTCAGATATACCTAACTTTATTCTTTGCTACTAAGCAAGTGTAATGTTTATTGTTGATTTGTGTTTGCCCGACTACGTCAGACGGTGAAGGCTTCACGAGAAAGTATGCATAGGTTGGCTGTACAATTTATTTGTGGTGCGGGAATGCCTGCAAATAAGTGCATAGACACGGACGCGAAAATGCATCCGGAGGAGAATGTATAGTGACAGACGCAATAATGGCCTGCGGAACGACCCGTTAGTGCCATCAGGGAAAAAGCCATTTTTATTTCTCTTTTTAGGGTTTCTTACGTCAAAAGGTAAAAACGAAACCATTATAGGATCACTCGTGTGTCTGTATGTCTGTCCGTCTGTCACAGCCAATTTTTTCGGAAACTACTGGAACGATTCAGTTGAAATTTGGTTGACATATGTAATTAGGTGACCAGATGAACGTGTAACATAAATAAATGAATTTCAAACATGGAGGCCACTTTTGAGGGGCAAATTATAAAATTTTTAAAAAAAGTTTTCCAAAGTATATACATTGTGTGACAAATCAATTTTTTTTAAATTTTAAGATAAAAGTTTTGAAGTTACTTAATAAAATAGGCGGAAATTGACCATTGACCATTCTCCGAAAGTACGGGCCTGAAATATTAAAAATTACAGTATAAGTATACCTTTGTACACGTCCTCTCTAAGTTCTTGACATTTAAATGTTTGTGTACAATAAAGGATATATAATATGAAGTTGAATGCACAGATTAAAATTTATGAGAAAATCGAAAGTCCTTTCGTTCCCACAGGAAAAATTGAATTTCTAAGGGCCAGAATAAATAGACTCCTATTTACCTGAGGCACAATCCCTCTCTTATATCTACCAGATACGCTAAAACTACCAGGTTTATGATATAGCGTCCCCACTTTCCTACCCCTTGGGCATACAGTGAGGGCCGCTATTCCTGCCAACACCATAAGGAGAAGACAAGGACCAGTTACGGTAGGTCTTGCCGCCAAGGCGCACAGGGGCATAGTATATCATCATCATCATCATCATATCAGCCACAAATCGTCCACTGCTGGACAAAGGCCTCCCCCAAGGATTTCCACGACGACCGGTCCTGCGCTGCCCGCATCGGGCATAGTATATACTGAGAGGTATTGTTCTGTTAGTAGGTAGTTAAAGTATTGGTGCGGAACCCTGTTTGTCTGACCCCGAGTCGCACTTGGCCATGACAGCTAACGGCTCTTTTTGTATATTTTACTAGGTATAGGTAGGTAGGTGTCGCTAATATTTACTCTTTTTTATTTATTAAGTTGTTTGCTTATCTTTGTCTTATAATATGAATAAGGATGACGACACAGCATCAGAAAAAAATTATGAACTCTTGATCACTAAGTTGCCCTCCCACTTAAACTTCGGAAAACATTACTCGTTTTGTTTCCCACCAAGTCTTCGATTTTTAATTCACCAAATGAGTACATAAATGACGCTGCTAAACCATGACGTCACGCCTAGGTATTTCTAACATTTTTCGAACAAAATGTCGTTTTTGACAGATGATAAAAAGTAACTCAGATGACTAGCATTTAGTCATCCCTATTGTATCATTTTTAATTTTACTTCTTATCTTGTTATTAATTTTAACACCTGATTAATAATGCAGCCGTAGCAAATGCTAATAAATAATTATTTATGACTAGCTTTTGCCCGCGGCTTCGCCCGCGTAGGCATCGTTCTTATGACTTAGGGTGAGTGGTGCGCGAGCGTGGCTATTGGTTTTGTCCAGATACCTATTCCAGATCGGGCCTATTCTGATTAATATGTCATTTCCATCACAATCCATTATTCCGTTGCGATGTTAAGGAAATAAACCAAAAAAAGACTATTTTTCAGTTTCCTCAGGAACTGCATCGGGCTATGCCATTTTCACGGGATAAAAAGAAGCATGTCCTTCTCAGTAACACGGACTACCTGCATGCCAAATTTCATCAAGATTGGTCAAGGTGTTGAAGCGTGAAAATGTAACAAGCAAACAAACACATTTTCACATTTATAATATTAGTAAGGATTAATTAAGGAAGTTGGTAGAACCATCGTGTTGAAAGGATTATCCACTTAGTAGTAATAGTTTTTTACATAACGTTGCTCAGGGTGTGCCTGACGCTATGACTTATGAAGAACGTAATTTCGTCATAAAGCTTGTAGCACGACTTCGTAGGTAGGTACGGTAGTGGGCGTGGGTTTTAATAAAGATGCATGCCTATAGGTGAAAGAAATTTAATTGTGAAATAAAGACCCGATAAGGGTCTTTTAAGAAATCCGCAGGTTAAATATTTTTTTTTTATATACTAATATACTTAGATAATAGAAGTTGGATGATAAAATTTTGATTTTTAAATCAAAAGTCACTTAAGGCCCTAAGATGGGTCAAATCACAATATTCAATTCAAATTATTGAAAGACTGTGTAAAGCTATCACCTTGGAAAAAATATATAATATACTTAAAGTGATAAAATATCGATTTAATTGAATACAATTTTAAAAATATTACCACTTTTGATGTCTAAAAATATACTGTAGACCCTGTTTTTGACATTAATTGCAAAATTTCTTGAAAACAAATAGTTAATGTTGAAAGAAACTAACACACAAAAATCGGTGACTTTAAGACCTTTTATTTTAATTGCATAATTTTTTTAAACTTGTTTCAAAGTGATGAAAAGTAATAAAAACATGTAAAAATCGAGAATTGGGCGTTCGGTTTCAACGTAACAGCCGCGTTGAAGCTCGCATTGATTTGAACTTAAAATGAATAGACTTACGTGCGATATTATTTAAACACGTTTCAACCTGCTCGGATTGAGTGCTCTTAGGGTCTTAAATGACAGCGCATGCGTAAAAGAACAAATATATTATGTCGAATGAAAAAAGAACGATAACAGCGTACCGCGGCGTTACAAGCTTCGATTGCGTCAAACAGGGAGACTCCTTTCTTGCACTCTCCTCCTGCTTAAGGCGCGATTTGAAAGACGCGACGGCCAGGACCGAAAACACCGCCGTCTACTGGGCATCATGCACGTTAAGAGGAACCTCGACACGAGAGAAGAAGATGAAAGAAATTAAACAATTACAGGACTAGGTACATCGATATGAGAACCCTGGCGGCCGTAATAGGGATGAGGACAACATCACCAATAAATTATGAACTCTTTATCACTAAATTGCCCTCCTACTTAAACATCGGAAAACTTTACTCGTTTTGTTTTATATCAAGTCTTCGATTTTCAAGTGACTTCCAAAAAAGAGGATGTTCTCAATTCGACTGTATGTTTTTTTTTATGTATGTTACCTCAGAACTTTTGACTGGTTGAACCGATTTTGATGTTTCTTTTTTTATTCGAAAGGTAGTGCTTGCCGTATGGTCCCATATAAATTTTATCAAAATCGGTGTAGTACTTTATAAGAAAATTAACAAAAATCAAAATTATAATGCAAAAATGTACTAAGTTGTTGCGATGGAAGTGGGTTTTTTAACGTGTTTAGCGTTTTTAATTATTAATTAACCAAAATCACAAAATGAGTACATAAATGACGCTGCTAAACTATGATGTCACGCCTAGGTATTTCTAACATTTTTAGAACAAAATTTAGTTTTTGACAGATGATAAAAAGTAACTCAGATGACTGGCATTCGTCATCCCTTGCACTAGGCGCGCGCCTGCCACTCTCCCTAAGAATTTCTTATTGACATAAATAAAAAGCAACCATAAAGAAAAGAGGCATGAAAACGCATTAATGTTATGTAAGTAACGTGATCATAATCTTGAGCGACGCTAATATGAAACGTGACGCTACGCCCTAAAAGGATAAAAAGGCATATAGGGGCATATAAATTACACGAGAGACTGTCGTTTGACAGCATCAAGTGACATGTTAGATATTATATGTTGCTCCATTCCAACATCAACTCCCTAATTATCTATTGTTTTTTTTATATATTTTTGATATTCTTCCGAACTGACTATTTAGGATAAACAACTTGAATTCTATTCTATATTACCACCCACGTGTTTTTTCTCTATCACCACTGCCTCCGTGGCGAAACTGTTAGTCCATACGCTTCACACCAGGAGGTTGCGGGTTCGATTCCCGTTGGGGTCAACTTGTAAGACTCGGTTCGGTTGGTGATGGTAGGACATTTTCTAAGCCCGTCTGGCTAGCTAACCCCATGTTATCCAAGATTTGCCGCCAAATATCAGTGTTAACAACATTGATGAGTTCCGGCTTGAAGATAAGGTAGCCATTTCTCCATTGTGTTGGGGAATCTCGGTAAGCCCGCTTCCATCTTCGGCATCATCGTCACTTACTATCAGGTGAGATGATGCCAAGGGCTTACCAACGGAGAATTTTAAGAAAATCTTCTTTTATAGGTGATGTATCAGCGAACAACATTAGTTATGCTGATGACATGGTGCTGCTAGGACCGACGGTGGGCGCACTCAGGAAACTCCTGGCTCTTTGCGAGGCCTACGCGGGGTCACATGGTCTAATATATAACGCAAAAAAGAGCAAATTTATGCTTTTTAAGGCACGTAAAAAGTGCCCCATTGTGATTCCATGTCTAACCCTCAACAGCACTGTGATAGAAAGGGTTACAAAGTTTAAATACCTGGGCCATGTGACGACGGAGAACCTCAAGGATGACGAGGATATAGAGAAGGAGCTTAGTGCGTTGGCGGTGAGAAGTAACATGATTGCCCGGAGGTTTGCTCGATGTACACTGGATGTCAAGATCACGCTCTTCCGAGCTTACTGTCAATCATTTTACTCGAGCACCATCTGGAGTAAATACTCTCAGAAATCGCTAAACGCCCTACGTGTCCAGTACAATAACGCTTTCAGGGTGCTGTTGAGGCTGTCCCGCCTCTGCAGTGCCTCTGGAATGTTTGCGGAAGCACGTGTAGATGGTTTCCCGGCCATAATGCGCAAGCGAGCAGCGTCGCTGATCCTGCAGGCGTTGGCGGACAGCTGGGACTGTTCCGTGCTATGGCACTGCGTGCGAGTGGCCTCTGGGCATGCTCGATATGTTGATACTCAAACTCAAAACTCAAAAACTCAAAACAATTTATTTCAAATAGGTGTTTACACACACTTTTAAATAGCCATGTAGGGGTACATACCTACCTACCACATAGATCGCAGCGTAAGCGCTCGTGGCTCGACTCGGCTTTGTTCGCCAGTCGTCCCGAACCCGCGTCCAGATATAGACTCAACCTAAGAACAACCTACCTATGTAATTCATTCATGTAAAAATAAATCCGGAAATTCGTGAACTGCAAACCTGGTCACTTTTCATTGAACATTCCACGCAACCTTAAACAACAGGTCCCTCGACCACGGACCCCAAACATTGGTGACACCCTTGTGAGTGAAAAGTGATATTCGTGTTGTGCACATAGACTTAATTTCCGCTTCACCGGGACGACTCACTTCGTCTATATCTGGACTGCACATACCTATACGGTAATTTTATTTCAAAGTTTCGCACACGCGTTCTGTTAGAACTTTCCAACCATGGTTGATAACGACGGTGAAAAATCTGGTGACTTTGCAGAGCAAAAACCTGACTTAGTGCTGATTTCTGTTTCATCAAGGATACCAGAATTTTGGACTGACCAGCCTGGATTGTGGTTTATTCAGTTTGAGGCTGCGATAGCGCCTCAAAAAGCCAGCGACAACGCCCAGTTCCAGCTTCTTATTGCCAAGTTGGGCAAACTCGTCATACAACAAGTGGCTGATCTTTTGGCCAAACCTCCTGAAACAGATAAGTACAAGACACTAAAGAAGCGATTGTTGAGTATCTATGAGGAGTCGGAAAATAAGCGCATCCAAAAACTGATTGGAGATATGCAGCTCGGTGACCAAAAGCCGTCGCAATTGCTTAGACGCATGCAGAACCTGGCAGGTGCACGGATGACTCAAGAAACCCTCATACTTCTTTGGCAAAATCACCTCCCCGCGTCAGTAAGAACCGTACTGGCAGCCACCACACTGGAGGACAGCGAAAAGTTGGCAGCGGTTGCTGATAAGGTCATGGAGACCTCCAAAACTTCTATCGTCGCGGAAGTGTCTCAGGATTCCAGTTCCCTGGCCGATGCAATTGCAGAATTGCGCATTGAAGTGGCAGACCTTCGCAAATCCAGGGATCACAGGAAACGCGGTCAAAATCCTCGCGCTCGCAGCCAAAGCCACAGCAGAGGAAACCGTTCGCTGTCTCGGAAACGTGACCGACCCTGCTACTACCACTACCGTTTCGCGGAAAAAGCCCAGAAGTGCAGAGCTCCCTGCAACTGGAAGAAGAACCAGGAAAACTAGATGCCGTACAGTCGATGGCGGAACGCTGTAACGAAGGTATGAACCGTCGCTTATGTGTTTTTGACTACAACAGTGGACTGAACTTTTTAGTTGATACCGGTGCAAATGTATCCGTTTTACCCGTAAATTCTGTATTAAGGCATAAGTCTATGTTTAGTGATAACAGTGATTATACCTTATATGCCGCTAATGGCACTAAAATCGATACCTATGGTACTCACACATTGACAATAAATATTAAGCTTAGGAGAGCGTTTAGATGGACCTTTATTATCGCTAGTGTCAAACAACCTATCCTCGGTGCTGACTTTCTTAGCCACTATGGTTTGTTAGTCGACTTAAGTTCAAAAAAATTGATTGATAACGTCACGAAACTTAATGTTAATGCTAGCATTCAAAACTGTCAAAATCCGTCAGTCAAAACAATAGACGAAGGCCATCCCTACCGCGAATTGCTTAATTCCTTTCAAGATATCACTAAACCTATCTCATTCAAAGACCCTCCTCAGCACTCGATTTACCACCACATCGAGACGACTGGACCACCAGTTCACGCTAGAGCGAGACCTCTGCCTCCCGACCGCTTCAAAAAGGTAAAAGGCGAATTTAAACTAATGCAGGAACTAGGGATATGCAGGCCGTCCAAGAGTGCGTGGGCGAGCCCGCTACACGTCGTGCCCAAGAAAAACGGCGAAATTCGGCCGTGTGGTGACTATCGGCAGCTAAACGCCATCACCAAACCCGACAGGTACCCTATTCCCCGCTTACACGATTTTACCTACGTACTAGAAGGTAAGAAAATATTTTCGCGCATCGATGTTAATCGTTCGTTCCATTTTATACCTATCAATCCGGCAGATGTAGAGAAAACTGCAATTATAACCCCGTTTGGGTTATACGAGTTCACGAGGATGACCTTTGGCCTTCGAAATGCAGCACAAACCTTTCAGCGGTTCATGCATCACACTGTCCTTGAAGGTCTAGACTTCCTTTTTAGCTACATCGATGATGTCATCATCGCCAGCGATAACGAAGAGCAGCACAGTAAACATCTTCGCTTGCTGTTTGAGCGCCTATCCAGGTACGGACTAACTATTAACTTAGCAAAATGTTGTTTCGGAGCCACTGAACTTGACTTCGTAGGTTTCCACGTGTCAACAGATGGAATTCGACCTTTAGATGACAAGGTAAAAGCTATCACCGACTTTCCGAAACCTAACAATGTCAACGAGCTTCGTCGTTTTCTCGGAATGGTAAACTTCTATAGAAAACACATTCCGCATGCAGTCCGTAGTCAAGCCGTACTATCTAAGTACCTACACAACGCTAAAAAGAACGACAAGACTCCTATTGTGTGGACGACAGACGCTGAAACAGCATTTCGCGAATGTAAGTTGCAACTGGAAAACGCCGTCACGTTGTCATACCCGAGCACCGACGCTAAGCTATCACTTATGGCTGACGCATCAGACACGTGTGCAGGGGCCGTTCTACAACAACTAGTCAATAGTGTGTGGAAGCCTCTAGGTTATTTTTCCAAACGTTTCTCGGAAACGCAACAAAGGTACAGTACGTATGATAGAGAGTTACTCGCCGTATACATGGCCGTCAAACATTTTCGTAAACTGTTCGAAGGTCGGCCTCTAACAATATTCACCGACCATCGCCCCTTGGTACACGCCTTTACCAAAGTAGGTACCAATTCTGAAACATCTCGCAGAACCAGGCAACTGTTATTCATCAGTGAATTCACTACTGATATTCGACACGTAAACGGCAGCGAGAATGTTGTGGCTGACGCCTTATCGCGAGTCGCTACGATTTCCTGTCCCACGAGTCTCGACTACGACCAACTAGCTGAGTCGCAGAAATCCGACGACTACATTACTAAGTAACTAACTGGTAACAATGTAACAAACAACAGCGTGGTTATTAAAAGCATATTCTTGCCTACTTGCGACCAGAATATTTTTTGCGAAATGTCGACACCTAAAGCGAGGCCATATTTACCTAAAGGTTTTAGACGCCTAGCATTCGATAGCGTTCACAACTTTAGCCACCCAGGCATAAGAACCACTCGGAAAATGGTAACTGAAAGATTTTTCTGGCCAGGGATGAACTCAGACATTGGCAAATGGGCAAAAGCATGTGTTAATTGCCAACGCGCTAAAGTAGGTAGACACACCATCGCAGGTTACGAGAGTTTCCAGCAGGTCGATCGATTCGAACACATCCACGTGGATATCGTCGGTCCTCTACCTATATCAGCAGACGGATACAGGTATTGTGTTACCATCATAGATAGAGGAACACGTTGGCCGGAGGCGTTTCCGATTAAAGACATAACCGCGGAAACCGTGGCCAAGGTGGTCTACGATGGCTGGATTACCCGTTTCGGCTGTCCAGTCAGACTAACTTCGGACCAAGGGCGGCAGTTTGAGAGTCAGCTGTTCACAGACTTGCTTAAGTACTTGGGTGTTAGCAGAATTAGAACCACTAGCTATCATCCTCAAGCCAACGGCATGGTCGAGCGCTGGCACCGTGCGATGAAGGCAGCCCTTATGACTCGTCTAAGTACCGAATCATGGGTAGACGAGTTGCCCACTGTCCTATTTGGTTTACGCGCAGCAGGTCGCAGCGAGAGCGGCATCAGCGCAGCTGAGTATACATACGGTAAGCCATTACGATTGCCTAGCGAATTTTTCGATTCGGCGAAATCAAACCTTGGTGACGAAAATAGAGTTGTGGAGAATATTCGAGATACGATAAACAAGTTAAAACCAACTTTACGACGCATCGTGCTAATCGTAAGTTTTTCGTACATCCGGATCTGCAGTCCTGTACGCATGTGTTCGTCAGAGATGACACGGTGCGTAGGCCGCTTAAAACTCCCTACGATGGCCCGTTTAAGGTAATTAAAAGGGGTTCTAAAGCTTTCGAGTTGCAGTTATATAATCGTAATGCAACTATATCGATAGACAGGCTTAAGCCGGCGTACCTTCTCAACGATTCCGATTACAACTCATTTTCGATACCAATCAAGGCCCACGCGGACACAGACGACGCACAGGTCAAAGTACGGACTGACCAGTCGCCTGCACCAAAAAAAACGCGTAGTGGACGCCTTATTAAAAAGCCCGTACGTTTCAAATAGAAACTGGGTTAAGAAAATCTAAGTAAGCAGATTAGTTTTAAGTTTTTTTTAGCTTAATTTTCATATTATGTAGTTAGTGTTCACGAATGTAATATCAAATTTTTTTTTTTTTGGCAAATTCGTTTGTTTTGACTGTATAGCTAGCCTAACTTAACTACCTCCTTGTATCTGTAAATCAAAATGCCAAATGTATTAACCTAAATTTAGTTTTAATTTCAAATCGATAACGTTCATTTTGTACAAACAAAAAAAATTACTGTATATTACAAATAATGTCATGATTCAGATTACAGTCTCAGGTAATGGTATTTGATATAGAATCAACATATATATCTTTGTCATTTACATAATCTATTATTTTATAATATCCTCTAGAGCACAAAACTTTTTTGACATGAGTCTTGAATTTATTCTCTGACAAACTAGTTACATTTTCTGGAATTTTATTGTAGAATCTTATACACTGCCCCACAAATGACTTCTTAACCTTACTCAGTCTCGAAAAGGCTATTTTATATATAATATTAAAGGCTACTTTTGTTTATAACACATATTCTTTACTAACATATATTGTAAGACCTTTGTTACTAACACTTATGGATCAACGTTATCCTAAATAAAGGAATAATAATAATAATAAGTAACCCCCAACATAAGAAGTGATTACCCATGATGTCCTCAATATCTAGCAAGAGTACGGATTCGCTCTGGTGTTGTAAGTTTTCGTGCTAGATATAATATTAGGGTGTCAAAAGATGCGTATAAGCAAGGGCTGTGTAATTCAATCTTTAACACTAATAGTCTCTCTAACAAAAAAGACCGGCCAAGTGCGAGTCAGAACCGCACACATAGGGTTCCGTACCATCATACTAGATGGCGCTAGTACAAAGGGTTCCGCACCATCATTCTTCTTTTAAAAAAAGTGTGGAAATTTCAAGTGTCTAGCTATCACGGTTAATGAAATACAGCGTGGTGACAGACGGACAGACGGATGGACAGCGAAGTCTTAGTAATAGGGTACCGTTTTTACCCCCTGGATACGGAACCCTGAAAACGCAATACAATATCTGTGACGCCGGTTTATGCAGCGGGTGACTGCCCTATCTGTGAGCACCTGTACAGATATGTAATTTTTTATTTTTTTATTTTTTTTATTTACCATTGGTGGCAAAAGCGTCGATGGCTCAACCGGTAACGACTCGGTCCATCTAACCAGAGGTACCGGGTTCTAATCTGGACGGCCAATGTACCAATGAGTTTTTCAAAAAAACTTACATACATACTTACCGATTGCTTTAACGGTGAAGGAAAACATCGTGAGGAAACCTGCACACGCCTGCGAAGAAACTTAAAGGTTGTGTGTGAAGTCGACCAACCCGCACTGGGCCCGCGTGGTCGACTAAGGCCTAATCACCCTGATTCAGAGTAGGCTCGAGCCCCTCGTTGGGGACTTATATGAGCTGTAATGACCATTGGTAAGCGGGATGGACTGACGATAGGAGACATGCTAAGAGGCAGCTACCTACTTGAAATCGCAGCTGATTTAAAAAATGCATCTTTTTTAAACCGATGTTGAGTTAAAAAGTGCATCTTTTTCTAACCACCCGGTCCCACCGACATACACGTCACAAGTGGCGGGTTAATCACAGCATCAACTATTTAGTTAGCTACGATTTATCACGAGTTTCCTGTTTTCTAATAAAACTGTATTTTTTTGCTGTCACAAAATGGAATATAAAAAATCAATGTTTGTTTGTTTATTCGTATTTTATGCGCTGCAATAGCGTTAATCCGATTGCATTAACACTTCTTTATTGAACTCACTCCAAAGAAAAGGGAGCAGCAGCCGCTTAAAGCTCGCGCACTGCGCACCATCGATATCCATGCGGGCGAAGCCGCGAGTAAAGTTTATCATAAATAAAAATCGGCCAAGTGTGAGTCGGACTCGCGCACGAAGGGTTCTGTACCATCTTTATATATATAAATCTTCTGACCGTGTGTTAGTCATTGAACTCCTCCTAAGCGGCTGGACCGATTTTGATGAAATTTTTTGTGTGTATTCCAGGGGGTTTGAGAATGGTTTAGATTCATAAGTCAGCCCGACAGATGGCGCTGGTAGAGTAGGGTGGAACGAAGTTCGCCGGGACAGCTATACCCTGTTCACGGAGACGAGCTAGTACCGAAGAAATCATCTTTTCTGTAATTGGCCGGAGTAACGACGCTAAGGCTGTGTCCACCGTGCGCTACTTTTTAGTCTGTTCGTGCGACTCGTGCTGTTCAGACGTCTCCACCTCTACCGCGTTGCGATTGATTTATTATTTTGGATTTTGGCATTACTTTGGACTGTTTCTTCTATTACTGTGTGACCTGGCTTGTGTATTGGATTTTGAGTTGATTGCATTATCGAAGACTTGGCGTGTTTATATCGGACTTGTACTTCTCTTTTCTATTCTCAGCGGTAAGTTATAGATAAATTATTTTAAGTTATTTGTTTATATCTATTTTTATGTCGGTTCTTTTATGGCAATATTATTAAGTTTTTTTTATAATTCGTGTAAAATTAGTTCATTTTTATGAAAATATTTACTTTTATTATGAATAACTAGTTTTTTCGGTATTTCTAGGAATATAATATTATGAATTATGTTAGTATAGGTATTTTTGGAGGGTAGGGTAGGGTAGGGTAGGGTAGGGTAGTGTAGTGTAGGGTAGGGTAGTGTAGGGTATGGTAGGGTAGTGTAGGGTAGGGTAGGGTAGTGTAGTGTAGGGTAGTGCAGGGTAGTGTAGGGTAGTGTAGGGTAGTGTAGTGTAGGGTAGAGTAGTGTAGGGTAGGGTAGTGTAGGGTAGGGTAGTGTAGGGTAGGGTAGTGTAGGGTGGGTAGTGTAGTGTAGGGTAGGGTAGTGTAGTGTAGCGTAGGTTAGGGTAGGGTAAGGCAGTGTAATGTAATGTAAGGCGGTACGTAGTTCGCCGGGACAGCTAGTTTTGGGTAAATGAAGGCCATACCACACCCAAGACTTGGGTTGATTCAACTGTAGATAGCGCGCGAAACGCATTTATTAGAGGTTTATCTACGGGCCTAAAAAATCCTTCTGGTACGTTTATCTTTATTATACATACTTAATTATTAGTTCCTATTTTCTTTTGAACGATTAGTCTTTTGTTAAATTTTGGCGAGCCGGCTGCTTTGTCGGCAGACTTAAACTCGCAACGACATGCACGTGCGCAGTCTTATTGTTTTGTTATCAGGATCGGTGTATTTTTGTATTATGTACAAAACTTATGATTTGTATATTGTTATAGGAAAGGGCAAGCGACTAATAATAACCCACATTGGAAGTGAAGACGGCTTTGTAAATGGCGGCCTATTGATGTTTCTATCAAAAAAACAAGGAGATTACCATCAAGATATGAACGCCCAGGTGTTCGAAAATTGGTTTTCCAGTATTTTGGACAAATTATAAGATAATAGTGTTATTGTCATGGATAATGCCTCGTATCACTCTCGGAAAATTGAACAAGTTCCTACAGCCAAGAATAAAAAACAAGAAATTATAGATTGGCTTAAAGAAAAAAACATCCCTTTTCTGGATGATATGTTTAAAAGGGAATTACTAAACATTGTTAAAGGCTACCGGGAGCGATACGAGGCACGTGTAATTGACGAAATGGCAAAGGCTAAAATAAAACTGTACTTCGCCTCCCCCGTATCACTGCGAGCTGAATCCAATTGAACTTATTTGGGCTCAAATAAAAGGACACGTCGCTTCCAACAATAAGACATTTAAAATGGCAGAGGTAAAAAATCTGATGATGGAAGGGATAGAAAAAATTGACAGTATGAAATGGAAAAAATGCATACAACACGTCACAGAAGTTATCGAACCTAAAATGAATGAAATGGATAGGAATATAGATATCATGACGGAAAATTTAATTATAAATGTAGGAAGCGACAGTAGCAGCAGTGATACATCGTGGGATAGCGAATAAAGATAGTAATATATATTTTTTAGTAATATATTATTTTATTAAACATTTTGTATAAAGTTAAATAATTTTAAATAAAAATTGTTATTTTCCCAAATCTTTATTTTTTCCTTTAAATGTATAAGTATAATCCTTTAATTTAAGTATATCAAATAGGTATCGAAATTTGTAGCAGTAAAAACCAAAACATTTCTACAAAATTAAAGTTCAGTAAAAATTTTAAAGAAGCGCATGTGAACGCGTCTTTAGTTTTTAAGCAAAAGTTGACGCCCCCTTTCTCGTGTGACGCAGTTTTCCGTCCTTGTCTTTTGTAAGCGATTGTGTGATAGAGAAAGCGCTCCACTAGCTCGTTTCCGTGAATAGAGTATAGTTATCTATAAAAACACGTTTGTTGTATGGGAGCCCCCAATAGATACTAACTTAAATCATCTGTCGGGCTGACTTATGAATCTAAACCATCCTCAAACCCCCTGGAATACACACAAAAAATTTCATCAAAATCGGTCCAGCCGTTTAGGAGGAGTTCAATGACTAACACACGGACAGAAGATTTATATATATAAAGATTAATAACTTATTTTTAAAGAGAATCATACAACTCAATACTCTATGAATATTTCAAGCGTCTACCTGTTGCTGTTATCAATATCGAGCAAAAACGAGCAAAAAAATCACGTTTGTTATATGGCAGCCCCCTTAAATATTTATTTTATTCTGATTTTTAGTATTTGTTATTAAAGCGGCAACAGAAATACATCATCTGTGAAAATTTCAACTGTCTAGCTACCACGGTTCATGAAATACAGCCTGGTGACAGACGGACGAACAGACAGACGGACAGCGAAGTCTCAGTAATAGGTCTCGTTTTTACTCTTTGGGTGCGAAACCCTAAAAATCAAGCCAACTACTATGACTATATAACTGCCAATAAAAAACTCCATCAAATGCCTTTCACTGGTCGAATATATTATTTTTGTGACAGCAGAAAGTTAAATTAAGTTCTAGTTGCCAAACTGAAAACTTTTTAGTTGCCAAAGTGAAAACTTTCTAGTTGCCAAACTGAAAACTTTATAGTTGCCAAACTGAAAACTTTTTAGTTGCCAAAGTGAAAACTTTCTAGTTGCCAAACTGAAAACTTTATAGTTGCCAAACTGAAAACTTTTTAGTTGCCAAAGTGAAAACTTTTTAGTTGCCAAAGTGAAAACTTTTTAGTTGCCAAAGTGAAAACTTTATAGTTGCCAAACTGAAACTATTTAGTTTTTTTTAGATATTACTAGCTGACCCGGTAAACGTTGTTTTGCCTTAATAAAATATACCTACACTAAGCCCTATTCCCTTATCTACCAAATACACATAAAAAAATTCACGGAATACGGTCGAGCCGTTTCGAAGGAGTACCTACGAACACAAGCACCGTGACACGAGATTTTTTATATAATTGTATCGAGGACTAGAAACTAACTAAACTATTTTATGTCAAATTGGAAAAAAAATTTTTGATCCTCGATACGTTTTTTTCGATTTGATAAATTATAAAGTATCGAGGACCAAAAACTTTTTTCCTGTTTGACATATAGTTTCTTTGGGAATGTTGTTTGTTATCACAAGTATATGCATATCTTTTGTAACCAAGAACTAATTCAAAGTCACCCTATATATAAACAGAAGACTGTTTAACCCCGCAAACGTTGCATAGCCATAATGAAATAAACTTTACGAACTATTCCCATACCTAACAAATACACATAGAAAATTTCACCGAAATCCGTCCAGCCGTTTTGGAGGAGTACGAACACAAACACCGTGACACGAGATTTTTATATAGATACTAGCTGTCCCGGCGAACTTCGTACCGCCTTACATTACATTACACTGCCCTGCCCTACCCCACACTACCCTACACTACACTACACTACCCTACCCTACACTACCCTACCCTACCCTACCCTACATACACTACACTACACTACCCTACCCTACACTACTCTACACTACCCTACACTACACTACCCTACCCTACCCTACACTACCCTACCCTACACTACCCTACCCTACCCTACCCTATCCTATCTCTCAAGTTGGATCAAACTGCACATGGTGTGCGAATTTTATTATAATCGGTTAAGTGGTTTAGGAGTCCATTGAGGACAAACATTGTGACACGAGATTTATATATATTAAGATGTCCCGGCGAACTTCGTACCGCCTTACATTACATTACACTGCCCTGCCCTACCCCACACTACCCTACACTACACTACACTACCCTACCCTACCCTACATACACTACACTACACTACCCTACCCTACACTACTCTACACTACCCTACACTACACTACCCTACCCTACCCTACACTACCCTACACTACCCTACCCTACCCTATCCTATCTCTCAAGTTGGATCGAACTGCACATGGTGTGCGAATTTTATTATAATCGGTTAAGTGGTTTAGGAGTCCATTGAGGACAAACATTGTGACACGAGATTTATATATATTAAGACTAGCTGTTCGCCCGCTCAGATCCCGGTGAAAAATTTTCTATACCTATTCTCAGACCTACCTATACAATATACACAGAAAATTTCATGGAAATCCGTCCAGTTTCGGAGGAGTATGGCTACTAACACTGTGACACGAGAATTTTATATATACAGGATGTAACAAAATTGGTGTAGGACTTGGTGTAGATAACTGGGGCTTCTACTCATCACACTGAACAACTTTCTTTAAGGAACTCATAGTCAATTCGCAAAAAAAATCGAATCTCCACACAAAAATGCACAAAATTGGTCCATCAGTTGCTTGTTTATTTGTATGAAGAGCTCGACATTTTAAAGCGATTTCAGCAAACTTCTAGAACAAAAATTGTTCAGTTTGATGAGTAGAACCCCCAGTTAACGGGGCCTACACTAATTTAATAATATAAAGGTGTGGTGATACGTTAAGGTGTGCTTGTACTCATCAAACTGAACCACTTTAGTTCTGCAACTTTTCTGAAATCGCATTTCTTTTTGATGATTTTTACTACAATACGGTCAGCTGATTAAACGGTTTTGTATGACAAATCCAATAAAAAATTCGCGATTTCAGTAAATTTGCAGAACAAAAGTTGCTCAATTTGATGAGTACAAGCACACCTTAAAATATCACCACACGTTTATGTTACATCCTGTTTATACATATACATAAAAGATAGATTTCTTTCTTTTGTAGAAGAACAGAGGAAACATTGTTAACAGAACAAAACCAGGTGAACTTGTGCAAATAAATAGTTCTAAATAAAACTTGAAAACATAAACCAGCACAGTTCCTACTTAAATCCCTGCCTAAGTTATTTAAGAGGCGCTGTGTTTTCCTCTTTCCACTGGCGTGGCACACTAAGTCGTGTCCCGCGAGGAAAGTGGAAAAACTTTGAGTGCAACTTTGAAGCTCTTTGTCTTGCATTTTTATTCAGTTTGCTTTCAGGTGCTGTGAATGCAAGTTTCATAATTAATTTGACACATTTGGTGCACTGCACTGCACTTTAATGCAACTTGTACGCTTTTTGTAGCTGTTCAGGGGTTTTGTGGCGTAAAATAATAGTAATGCATCTCTATGTTTAAAAGCTTTTTGATATAAAAAAGTAAGTAAGTAAGTAAGTTTATTATACATAATACAAAAAAAAAAGGTGAGGTACTTATTTAGGTTCCATTTTAGCGGTAGGCTTTGTAATTACACTCTAACTCTCTCACTAGGATAAAAATAAAATAAATAAAATTTTGTAAGTTTACTGTGGTCTTAATTTAGAAAATCTTCAGTTTCGCATTTTTACAACGACCTTAACTTTGAATCTCAAAAGATAATTTTTCTGAAAATTTGCCTCAACGTGTATTACTTTATTGGCATACAAAACTTTTAAAAAATAATTTTCGCCGAAATGGCAGATTCGCAAGTTTACCAAAAAGGTGACGATATTAGCTTGCCGTGCAGTTAGTTAGTGAGTCTGCTTGGGACAAATCTTGGAAGCAAAATAAGAACCACTTCCCAGTTTCCGATTGAGCTGAAATATTGCATACACTTTAAGTTTGGAGAACAATACGTTGCAATATTACATAAATAGGGTCATAATAAAGGTACACACTTTTTTTAACTGGAGCTTGTACTCATGAAACTGAACAACTTTCCCTAAGAAACCCATGGTCAATTCGCATTTTTTTTTAAATTAATCAACTGCTCAGAATACAACTCCCAGCTGGTATTCGCGTATTGACAAAGTTCAATGACCGCGCCGGCCCGCCACGCCGCCGCTGCGTATTCTGGCTTATTTCGCGCAATTTAATCAATCAATCAATCAATTAAATATGCTTTATTGTACTATTACAAAAATATACAGATAATGAGTAGTGAGAATAAACAGTAAAATTATAAATTGTACAATGTAGGCGGCCTTATTGCTTAACTTAAAGCAATCATTAGCTTTAATCATTTTAATAAAAAAAATAAAAGCGAATTTTATGTAAATTTTCTTTTAAGGGTTTCTGGGGGAAAGTTGTTCAGTTTCATGAGTACATGCTCCAGTTTAAAAAAGTGCGTACCTTTGTTAAGACCCTGTATAATTTTAGAAAAACCCTAAGACTTCTCGGTACAAAATTAATTTTAAAAGAATTTGAATTATTTCGTATTCTTCTTAGCAAACCCTTTCATTTGATACCCATCAACTATATCATGGATATATAGCACAAGAAAATAGGCTCCTTGCGAAAAGGTGTCCTTTTTGCCATACTAAGAGTACAGTAAGCCCAAGCACTAACTTGCACAGTGGAGTTTATTATTTTACATTTTTTTTTTTCGAAATCTTTCAGCGCACGATTGGACCTATATTTTTCGTAGGTTAAATAGTGCGCCGAAAGAAAAAAAAAATGTGTGTATATTGTCACTATGCCACGCCCCCATACAAAAATTTTTCAACCCCTTTGTCCAAAGATTTCAATTTCACCTGTAGATAGGTATTGTAGAGATCTTATGGCTCTGTATTCAGGCATCACGCAACAAGTTATTTTTTATTAAAACTAAACATAATATATATAAACAAAATACAAACGACTACTTAATACATGTTACTAAAAATTACATACCACAAGACCTAAACTAGAAAATAGTAACATTAAATACAAATTAATCCAGTCATATTGGATGATATTAAGCCCTAACAATGCTATTTCAGATAAATGATTTCAGCGCAGTGTGGCATCCAGAAATATCCACATGACCTACATATGACAGATAACTAGGGGCCTCAGAAAACGCTGTCTTAAGGGTCCCCAGGAGGCTCGAGTTTCCATACAAACTTAGTTCCGCCTTAATACACAAACTACATACCGGATTGAATCCAAACTTTGCAAATATATAGAATAGATACATATCGATGTTTGTAATTAGTTTTCATCGTGGTAAATTTAATCGTAACTAAACGAAGGCTTAAATTAGTTTTGTACTGAAAATTTGAAACTGATTTTTTTTTTTATATTAGTACATCAAAAACTAATTACAAACATCGATATGTCTCTACTAAATATATTGGCAAAGTTTGGATTCAATCCGGAATGCGGTTTTTGTATTAAAGCGGAACTACGTTTGTATGGAATCTCGAGCCTCCGGGGTCCCTTAAGGCGAAGCATTGATTGGAACAGTTGTCTCGTCTTTTTCTTTAAGTGTAAAGAGTAAAGAAAATAACCTCACTTTTGCAATTTTTCAAAGTCAAAATTACAATTAATTTTAAAAATTTAACTGGCATATTAAAGTGTGTGTTTACACTAATCGATTACGAAAATTTAGAGGTTAAATTCTCTCTAGTTTGCCTGTAGAATGCAAATTATTTGATTTTTTTTCTGTTATAAAAGTTAACGAATCATATTTTTGCAACTGACAAAATGAAGTCATCGAAACGAAGAATCAGGTTACTGAATATTACTTTCACATGTTTTGTAATTGCTGACGATAATCAAGATCCCTGCGACCAAACTTTCCTATGCGTCGTCTTGTTTTCGCTTTGAGCGTCACTTAACAGTACCACTTATAATCTCCCCACTGCTGGGGCGCGGTTTTTTTCTCAAGCTGGGGAAGGTTAGGCCATACTCCACACACGGGGTCCAAGTCCGGGTTGGTGGATGTGAACCCCGTTACCCTTTTCCATCCCATTTGTCGAAATCACTTTTTTTTTTTATTAAAAATTTGAGTGCGTTTGGTTGCACCTCACCTGATGGTAAGTGCCGATGCAGCCGAGGATGTAACACGCAAGCTCAAATAGTGCCTATTCACTCTCGTCTTGAAGATTCCTAAATTATACAAATTATACAAATTATACAAATTGCAGGAAAGCGAGAAGAAAGATGTTACACATCAAAAGTCAAGTTTAAATTATAACGACTCATGTTTGGAATGGCTTCAGTAATCTTTCCATATTTCGTTTTCTGACCATGCACAAAAAATAAAAGTAAAAGTGAAAAATTCAAGAAAAGCCACATCGTCCACTTACCACCAGGTGAGATGTTGTCAAGGGTTTACCAATTGTGAATAAAAAAAAAAAACTCTTTCCGTATTAACAGTTTTTTCAAGAGCTACAACAACAGTAGTTAGGAGTTACAACAGACCCTGACATATTTCAATGTTTTCTTGTAAAGGGAAATCTTGCCAAGATAATTATATGACCTCACTAACTTGTGGAAGAGTAAGTTTATCTTTAGTTCTTTTTACTGAATACTCTCACTTTAATTGTGGACCGTGCATTTCGAGATACATATACATTAAGCATCAAGTTTAGAGTCCAGCCACAGATTACTGAACACTATAACATGTATCACACATATATTATAAAGGCGAAAGTTTGTGAGTGTGTATGTTTATTACTTCTTCACGCAAAAACGACTGAACAGATCTGGTTGAAATTTAGTAGGTAGACATATTAGGACCTAGATTAAAACATAGGCTACTTTTTTTCACGCTCGCGAGACGCTTGCGGCTTGCGCACTGCGCACCCTCGAAAAGTCATAGAAACGTTGTGGGTAAAGCCGCGGGAAACAGCTAGTGTAGATATAAAAATAGGACAATTGCCCAGCTAGCATAGGCTAATGCGGGTTGATTTGATTGACTGATATATATAACTTCTAATACTTGGCTTTTTAGGCTTGCTAGGACAACGGAGGGATCGCTTGTTTAGTGGCTCAACACACACAATCCTGCAATCCTACATCTGTCTAAATCCACACACAACTGTTTCCGCATATCACACGCCCCAGCGCAGCGTTTGATGCGGAAACTCGCTAGAATCCTCCGCCGACTAGAAACAGTTAATCATCGATATACTAACCACGCTAGTATATTGAACTTTATAATGAAAATTACTTTGTAATTAAGGCGACACATTGGAAACTTTGGTCGCGGGAGTCTCGATTTTTCTTCGGCAACATCGTCACTTACCACCAGGTGAGATGTTGTCAAGGGTTTACCAATTGTGCAAAAAAAAAAAAAAAAAAATACAAAACTGTAACCTGATTCTTCATTTCAATGACTTCATTTTGTCAGTTGCAGAAACACGATTCGTTGTCTTTTATAAGTTTTAAAACAAAAAAAAATATATCAGACATCTCTTTTAAAACAGAGATTTGCATTTAGGGTTTGGGAATTCCCGACAATTTCAAAGTCCCGGGACACGAGACAGCCTACAATCAAAGTCCCGGGAATTCCCGAGACTTCGAGACTTTAGATTTTTTTTTTCTTTTAATCACACATATATTCACTTTTAAGCAGTTAAATCTGATAGTTATAAAACGAACTTATTAAAAATTCATACTTATTTTTCACAACTTTAGTAATCTAGTATCTAATCGTTGGTCATAATCACAACAATGTTAATTCTCATAACCACAAAATTGTTTTATAATCAAATAATCTAAATATAAATAATAAAACAGACTTATAAATCAGTCTTTTAAACAATCAACTAACACATTAATAAGACCTCTTTAATAAAAAGGGGCTTTTAAAAAAACCAGGGCGTCAACAGCTTTGTCCGACAATCTGTTTCTGATTTTTGTAATAATTCCACCGGACAAGGAGAGCACTCTCTCGTTTTCAAATGATGTCGGTCTAATTGCGTTTTTTTACAGTAGTTCCAATTTTTCTGTACGTTTTCCGGTTGCTTTACAACTGAAATTTCTTTTTTAATGTTGCTCTTGTTTTTTTTTTTTCGAGAATCTCGGGTACATTTCCTTGAATAATTTTTTATTGCTTGTTCCATTTGATTTATAAAGGACGCGTCAGGTTTACTTGAGAGCTAGTGGTACTAGGTTCAACGCCCATTATTTTCACATCTGGTGTCCGGATACTAGGGATATTTTTGAAAAGCCTACAGTACAAATCTTCCGCAAAGCCAATTAGTGCAGTTTGACTAATATTCATCGAGGTTAAAAGTCAGTGTTTTGAGACTGTGAGGTGTGGTGGCCAGTGTGCAAATATTTTAACAAGCATTCAACTCGTTGTGGTCTTGTCTCTTCTCTTTAAATTAACAGATGACGCTAGGCTCCTTCAATTATTTTAAAATAAAAATGATTACATAACAATTTCAACAATCTTGTCTCATCTCGAGACTCGACCCGAAAGTCCTGGGACTCGAGCCAACTTAAATTACGAAAAGTCCCGGGAATTCGAGACACGAGATGTCCCGGGACCCAAACAATCTCAAATTTAGAGCGACTTCCAGGGGTTCCATTGAGTTGAAATGTATGAAAACGGTGACAATAGGTCCTTTTGGCAATTTTGAAGTTGATCTGATGATGAACTGTGGACGTGGAATCAAGGTCCCGGGATAGTCTATCGTTTTCAATCAAATCATAGGAAATACTGTACCTCTCAGCCAAGTTTTTTTTTATATTTGGATTCAAGCATTTACTTTAAAGTACTACATTTTTATTTGGCATACTGATTTTAAAAACTCTTTTTAACCGACTTAAAAAATGTTGAAGTGTGTATCTTTTTTGTATGTCCACTGATTTTTCCGTTAATTGTGGACCGATTTTAATATTTTTCATTTAAAAGAATATACTCCTGAGATGTACCAGTACATTTTTTTTTCATAAAATTATGTAGTACTTTTTAGAAAATTAACAAAAACCAAAAACTATAATGCAAAATTCCACTAAGTTGTTGGGATGGAAGTCGGTTTTTTTAATGTATTTAAGCGTTTCCAATTATCAAATACGACTAAAAGCGTGTACCTAAGAGATTTTAGGTTTTTCGATAAAAAGCTTATTTATTATTTCTTCTTATTTTAATATAAATATATTTTCTGCTTATTTTTATTTTAAAAGGTTTGGAACAAAGATGGATTAGTTTCTTGAGTAGGTTCACCAGTCAAGAGGTTTTCAGTTATGTAACAGTCACCCTGTATATACCTATATGTAGATAATATTATTGTGCCATCCCTTTCGACTAACAGTTAAGTAGTCGCCCTGGTCACAGTATTACAATATAGCGGCTTACAGTAGTGCAACGAATGTACTTAAGCAGAGCAACGGGGATACAGGCTAGTATTGCTAGTATACCTACGCCGCGCCGTGGCGGCATCATGTGACATCAAAGGCGTTGCGCTACTGTAGGCCATATCGTAATACTGTGCCTTGGTAGATCGCATCTTTAATGAATCACACTAGATCATTAGTAAACTGTACAGTACAGTGCACTGCGCATGCCAGTAAATATATTTAAATATTTTATTTATCTGTTGCGAGTTGTGTTGGTTCGTGAATAAAGCATTTTCTATTCTATAAATTGCCTTTCTACTTAGAAATTTTATTTTATTAGTCGCAATAATTAGTTATTTATGTTTACCTTATTTTAGCGCTCGGAGCAAGATTTCAAAATGTTCATAGGTGCATAGTGCTCTTTCTGATGGTCACAAAATGTTCATGGGTGCATAGTGCTCTTTCTGATGGTCACAAAATGTTCATGGGTGCATAGTGATCTTTATGATGGTCACAAAATGTTCATGGGTGCATAGTGCTCTTTCTGATGGTCACAAAATGTTCATGGGTGCATTGTGCTCTTTCTGATGGTCACAAAATGTTCATGGGTGCATAGTGCTCTATATGATGGTCACAAAATGTTCATGGGTGCATAGTGCTCTTTATGATGGTCACAAAATGTTCATGGGTGCATAGTGCTCTTTCTGATGGTCACAAAATGTTCATAGGTGCATAGTGCTCTTTCTGATGGTCACAAAATAGTATTTACATTTACACATAATATCATTTGTGGAAAATACAAAAAAATAAACATAAGCATCCATACTTAATATTATAAATGTGAAAATGTGTGTGTTTGTTACCTTTTCACGTTTTAAAACCTCGACAAATCTTGATGAAATTTGGCACGCGGGTAGCTTGTGTCACTGGGAGAGACATAGGCTACTTTTAATTCCGTGAATATAGCTTCGTCCGATGCAGTTTCTGAGAGAACTGATAAAAACTCTTTTTTTTTTGGTTGATTTCTTTAACAACACAACGGTACAATTTATTGTTGCAATTTTTTGCAAAGATGGCTAAAGGGATGGGAATTGACATAATTTACTAATTAGCATATCCTGACATAGTTCCCGAGATATCTTTATTTTCTAGCACGTCGGTGTCGCAACGGAGCAAGCAACGGATTGAAGTTTTTTTGTATAGAATAGGTTGAGGGGGTGAGAAGTGACATAGACTGGTAATTAGAATATCCCGATATAGTTCCTGAGGGATCGGGAGAGAACTCATGTCCATGCTCGCGAGCCGCTTGCGGCTCGCGCACCACTATCACCCTCATAGACAGTCATTAAAACGATGTCCACGCGTGTGAAGCCGCGGGCAATAGATGTATAGTTAGATAATAATGTCAAAGTAAAATCATTGATATAAAACAAACAACGTCATTAAGACATGAAAAAACTATGACATTTCAAGTTTAAATTATCGTTAAAATGATTGAATATGTCATTATTGCCTTTGAAAAGAGTATATAGGCCAGTTCACACGCTGTCCCGGCGAACTACTTTCCACCTTACACTACACTACACTACACAACACTACCTTACCCTACAATACCCTATCCTACACTACCATACACTACCCTAACCTACCCTACACTACCCTACCCTACCCTACCCTACACTACACTACCCTACACTACACTACACTACAATACACTACACTACCCTACCCTACCCCAATCTACCCTACCCTACCCTACACTACACTACCCTACCCTAACTACACTACACCTACACTACATTACACTACACTACCCTACCCTAAAACCAATTATTTTTTGACTAGGACTATTTTTTTATTCACAATTGATAAGCCCTTGACATCATCTCACCTGATGATAAATGACGATGATGCCGAATATGGAAGCGGACTTACCAAGATTCCCCAACGCAGTGGGGAACTGACTATCTTATCTTTAAGCTGGAATACATCAATGGTGTTAACATTGATGTTTTGCGGCAAGATTTAGATAAGATGGTAGTGGCTAGCCAGGCGGGCTCAGAAAATGCCCTTCCACGAACCAAACCGAGTCTTACAAAGTTAGACTCCGCCGGGAATCGAACCCGCGACCTACTGATGTGAAGGTAATGGTCTTAACCATTACGCCATGGAGGTGGTTACAAATACATATTTAAAATAATAGATTATTCTTATGGGATTATAATTGAGTTACATTGCGATGGCCAATTATATTTTTAAAAATATATGTTTAATATTGATATGGTCACTATAAAATGTTGTTAGGTAATTAATTAGGTAACTTATGACAAAGTTCTTGAATAAATGCTCCCATTTATATAAGCGCTGTATAAAAAAGATCTCATCACAACTTTTTTTGCGAGACTTGCCTTTTGTATTACATGTTATGATTTGATGGGACGCCCGCTCATTGGTAAGCCCATGGCATCAGCTCAGCTGATGATAAATAATGATAACGCCAAACATGACAGACCAAGACATCTTAAGGTAATGTGGAAATGGCTGTTTTATCTCCATTTCGAAACTCATCACGTAATGTTTTTGTGTTTTTTGTCGTAATTGAAAATGCAGTCTTTAATTTTGCGTCGCCTGACAAGGTTTTGAACTTATATTATTACAAGCTTTTGCCCGCGGCTTCACCCACGTGGACATTAGTTTTCTCCAGATCCCTTATGAACAATGTATTTAAGGTACTTAATTAGATAAGGATTATTGCTTTATTGCTTAAAATCGCTTCGTAAATAAGTCATTATTTCTCGTAAAAAGTAAAGGATAAAAACTGGTTATTGTGGGTCATCCCTAAGAGATAGACATATACCATTGTGGACCTTTTTAAGGTGTACAATACTGTAGTACATTATTTTAATCTATCTCGTAGGGTTCAGCCAGCGTTTGCAATGTAAGCGCAAAAAATGTGTTTGTTTACGTCATCACATTAGAAATCTCTAAAATCATCATTGTTTCTCTTCTATATTATGCATGTATTATACATATAAACCTTCCTCTTGAATCACTCTATCTATAAAATACAAACAGCATCAAAATCAGTTGCGTAGTTTTAAAGATCTAAGCATACATAAGCACAGACAGACAGCGGGAAGCGACTTTGTTTTATACTATGTAGTGATATCAATGGTGTTTTGTCATTTAAGTAAGGTTTTCATATCTATAAATAAGGTCTCGTTGATATTTTATGGCCACGAAACCCTCATCATATCAGCCGAAAGACGTTCAAAAGCCTCTTTCAAAGCTTTCCATGGAATTTCAAAAATCAGCAAATCATTCCTCTTTAATTGTCCAGTTGATTTTAATTAAAACAAAAATATTTTTCAAGAGTTCGCTTATTGCAGAGGATTGTACCTAAACGTAGTTAGGCACGTGTTTTTATTCCGTGAGCATTCCCGAAGTTTTAACAAGAGCAAAAGATATCAGATCGAGACGTGCCGAGCCTGCGTATTAGTTTTTCTTTAATGCGAGTTTTGATACAGTAAGCGCCTCGAAGTAGCTTACTATATACAGGTGTAACAAAATTGGTGTAGGTCCCGTTAACTGGGGCGTCTACTCATCATACTGAACAACTTTTGTTTTACGACTTTGCTGAAAAACGTAAAAAAAATGTTTTACTCTTCATACAAATCGATCAGCTGATCGACCCGATTTTGTGCATTTTAGTATCGAGGGTCCAATTTTTTTTTTGAGAATTGTCTATGGGTTCCTTGGACAAAGTTGTTTAGTTTGACGAGTTGAACCCGCAGTTAACGGGAACTACACCAATTTATTACATCCTGTAAGTCGATATTGATTCCGGAAAACGTAGGGTAGGCGGGTCGGTGTACCGATGAACTGGTGAAATCGCGGGAAACCGCTGGATGCGGGCAGCGCAGCACTGGTCGTCGTGGAAATCCTTGGAGGAGCCCTATGTCCACTTCCACTGTTTAGGCTTCTTGAACAAGGAGTTCATCATAAAGAGGCACTCTTTCTCCATAAAGTCGGCCAGCACCTGGGCACGGGTATTCCTCTCTCCATATTCAAATTGCCCTAGTCTCAGCTCGCCATCACTTCGTTGGCCAGAGCTCTTATGGTGTGGTAGCCTGGCATCTGCCGGGGATTCTTCACCACGCCCACCCCGCCGTTACCATGACCGTTACCAGAACCAGAAATAGCGGAGCCGCCGGGGACTAGGGGCAGTTTTTTTGTTGTGTACACCATTGGGGGAGTTGCTGTAATTGCCACACTTGGCAGGCGGGTTGGCGATCGGAGTGTTATTGCAAGTCACGGAAAGGATGCTGCTGCCCATTCTCCGGTTTAGGTCACTTAGTCGACTCCTACGACACCTAATGGAAGAAATAAGATGGCCCTATTCTAAGCCGGGAGTCATACGGCTCTTTTCTTTATCACCTAAGAATTGATCATCGCGTTTTAAAAAAGTTAAAGGGACAAATAGTGATGAATAAAAAATAATGATTACCTCAGGGTGTAGGCTTCAAGAAATTGGCTTTATGGATTGTATCAATGTTTTTGTCTTATTTACAATTGGTAAGCCCTTGGCATCATCTCACCTGATGGTAAGTGACGATGATGCCGAAGATGGAAGCGGGCCTACAAAGATTCCCCAACGCAATGGGGATCTGGCTATCTTAACCTCAAGCCGGAACACATCAATGCTTATAACACTGTTGTTAGGCAGCAAGACTTAGATAAGATGGTGGTGGCTAGCCAGGCGGGCTATGAAAATGCCCTACCACCAACCAAACCGAGTCTTAGAAAGTTGACCCCACCGGGAATTTTAACCGCGACCTCCTGGTGTAAAGCGAATTGCTTTACACCAGGAAGTCGCGGGTTCCAGAATTCATCTGATTCACAATTTATCATACAATACAAATGAATTTCAGATATTTTTGGGGACTTACTGTACTTATGGTAAATTTTTAAGCCGGAAGAAAATTTATAAGTCAGGATATCTACCAAACTCTACAGCATAAAATATATATTGGAAACAATTTGCAAAGAAGCATTAATGTTTGCTGAGACGCAAATCAATTGATTTTTTGCGCCTCACTACTAAACCGTGTCTCGCTGCTGTATTTGGCGTGCTGGGCGTGGTTGCACGCTTCCGTTGCTGTCACGGCTTGAGCTGCTCAATAATTTTATTTGACAGTTGTTAAGGCCCGCGACGCTGTCCGAGTAGACATTAAGGGTGCGCGAGCCGCGAGAGGATCGCGGGGATAGAATGCGGTGGGCGGGCCGATGCGGAAGGAATGGTATCCTGAGCGCGCTGGCAGAACACTGGGACTAGCTGCTGGGAGTCGCGAGCGGCTCACCATCGATGTTGTGTGGAGGCGAGCCGTAAGCACAAACGGCTCACCAACGATGGTGAGCAGACGGCGAGCCGCAAGCAGCTCGCCATAGATGTAGCGCGGTGCGCATGCCGAGGAGCTTTTTTGTTTTAAGCCTTTCTTGGCGTTCGCACAACAATTCACCAAAGTTTCATCGTAAGCCGTGTTCGAGTTTTGCAGTTAGCAACACATTTAGCGATTTTACTAATATAGTTTTCAAGTGGTTATTTTACTAAAAGTTCTATGGATTTATTTAATCTAAAACAAAAAGTTATTTGATTTCATTTAATTGACGTTTTTAATTAAATTAATGTTAAATGAGAGTAAAAAACTCGACTGCATCTCTATGTATCCTACCTATCCACTCAGGGATCAAGACAAATCGAATAACATCTCGCACTACATACACACACCTCAAAAACATTATCCTTCTAATTGGACAGTCGGGTAAAAATAAAGAAAATTTCCTATAAATTACCTTACTCCATTACCTCTAAACCCATGAAGAAAAAAAAAACACGCACAGTTTTACGTAACATCGCTTTAAGTAACTAGTATGTCATCTGTGGCTTTATGTAACCAGTATCTCATCTGTGACTTTATGTAACCAGTATCTCATCTGTGGCTTTATGTAACTAGTATCTCATCTGTGGCTATATGTAACTAGTATCTCATCTGTGGCTTTATGAGTACCTACCATTTTTATGACAATTCATTTTTCGATCTAATAAAATAATGTTTGTGTTAAAAGTATAAGTTATAACCGTTCTAAAGCGACTTTTAAGGAACGCCGCGTGAAAAGACTAGTTCAGTGGCAGCGGAAGATATATTATCGTCTCTTTAGACGTCACATAATCGCATTGAGCTACGTGGGGCTGATTACCCCAACCTACTCCATCACTGTTGCTGACACTTGGTAAAACTATCAGTGAAATAACTAACAATTATAATATATTCGATAGTGGTGTTCAAAACTAAACCTTATAAATACTACGTTAAAAAAACCACGATCAGTGTTAATTACAAATTATCATAAAATCAACCCAGAATTTTCATCATATCTGAAAAATGTAGCGGCAAAGATTAAAAATGAATGTAAGTGGTTTTTAATACTTTAAAAATATTTTTTAAATAATTTTCTTCAATGCAATCGAATAAAAAACTAAAACTTAAAAAAATCCGGTAAGAGTTTCAGTCAATTTATATATCTCATAGGTATTTAAAACAAACATATTTTATTATACCTTTATTAGGAAAGGATAGAACGAATCATTTAACCATTAAAACTAAACCACAGATGATATACTAGTTACTTCTAATACTCCCAACAATTACACAAAAGAACTGTTTTACCCTCAGATATTTTTTTTATTCACAATTGGTAAGCCCTTGGCCTCATCTAACCTGATGATAAGTGACAATTCTTCCGAAGATGAAAGCGGGCTTACCAAGATTCCCCAACGCAATGGAGAACTGGCTATCTTATCTTAAAGCCGGAACACATCAATCTTGTTAACACTGACGTTTGGCGGCAAGACTTAGATAAGATGGTGGTTGCTAGCCAGTCGGGCTTAGAGAATGTCCTACCACCAACCAAACCGAGTCTTTCAAGTTGACCCCACCGGGAATCGAACCCGCGACCTCCTGGTGTAAAGCGAATGGACTAACTATTACGCCACGGACGCGGTTAAAATAATGTAGATGTTGAACTTCATTCAACAATCATAACAAAAAGTGGGATAACGCTTGTTTTACACGTATGCATCTTTACCTTGTGTGGTGACCTCGAATAAATATATTGATTTTTCATGTTTCCTCGACTTAAAGGTTGTCTGGAAGAGATCACCTGTTAGCGATAAGACCGCCTACATGTAGAACTTACTCAATCATTGTATCTTTTTTTCCTCTTATGTTGTGCAATAAAGTGTTTTCAATCAATCAATCAATGTTTTGACACGTGATAGGTCCTATGCTACACTGTAATTTAGATAGGTGAATTGGATACATGTCACAGCATATTTCGGCATGTTGACGGTAGGTCTGAAAACGCGTGACTGTAAGTAAAACTCTGCTCCGTCGTGATTACAGCAAATTTTTTTTTATTTCCCATTTTCAAAGCGCTAGTAAATCTACCTTTTATTTTTGATCCGAGGTTTTACTTACCGTTCCGCATTCATTCACATCAGCTCATATATACGTCCCCACCGAGGGGCTCGAGCCTACCCTGAATTAGGGCGATCGGGCCTTAGTCGACCACGCGGGCCCAGTGCCGGTTGGTCAACACGCGACCTTCGATTTTCTTCGCAGGCGTGTGCAGGTTTCCTCACGATGTTATCCTTCACCGTAAGAGCGTCGGATATACGTACATGTGAGATAGAAATTCTAAAACACATTGGTACGTGGCAGGACTTGAACCACGACCTCCCGGATAGGAGGTAGCGGCCCTTGCCGTTGCGCCACCGACGCTCCTTCCGACAATATTGACGTCTAACTCCAGACGCGCACTTCCAAACCTTTTGCTACAAAAGAACTCTTAATTATTTAAAATAGGTTATGGTTCTTATAGAAGTTATTCACGGCCTACTGATGACAGTCACTGCAAACTGACAACTAACCAGCACCACTTTCAACTTTGGCGAGAGGTCTGTCCTTATGAATATAGGTCTGTGGCTCCGCAATAATGTGCAACTCAGCGGCTACATCTATCACATTCACAGGCGCGCTTCGCTCGCACCGCAAGCGGCTGTGGCGGTGGGGTAGTGCGGTCGAACTATCGATGTTTAATTATCGATACTCATTGATATAGAATATAAATGACACTGTCGGTAGTATTGACGCGTGATAATTTACATGTACAGAATGTAAAAAAAAGACTCGGGGACTGCCGCGGTACAGCTATTGCATAGCATTTTATAATCAACTTATGCAATTATAATTATTTGCTTTATTATTTATTTATGCAGTATTTACCAGTACCATATAGTCCTTGGGGCGCGGGATGTTTATGTAATAAATTAACAATAAGAAAATTCATCATCATCATCATCATCAATCGCCATCATCAATCGCCATCGCCATATAATATTTTTTTTTTGGGTGTCAGGTTTTATTTTCGTTACGAAATCATTATGATCACTAAATTGCCCTCCTACTTAAACTTCGGAAAAGATTACTCGTTTTGTTTTCCATCAAGTCTTCCATTTTTTTAATTCACTAAAATCACAAAATGAGTATACATAAAAGACGCTGCTAAACTAAGACGTCGCGCCTAGGTATTTCTTACATTTTTAGAACAAAATGTCGTTTTTGACAAATTAAAAAGTAACTCAGATCATCCCTATTACATAGGAAAAATACGAAAAAATAAAAATGTCCACTTTACCTAAGCTTTTTTTTTAGTAAGTAAATATCTAAGTCTATGGAAACAGTATCTCGCTTTTCTGTATCTAATTACATTTTTACATTTTAAACCACGCCTTGACTTTCAAACGTAGGTATATTTACTTGACAGCCCAAACTGGAAGGTATTGTTTTTCGGGTGTAGTCTCAATGGCTTGATGGATTTTGAAGTGATGGATTGATGGATTTTGATGGATGATTGTGTCGTTAGATTTGTCTTGATCCCCTGAGTAACATCAGATACATTTCTACCCGACTGCTCAAAAAAGAGAGATAATGTTTTAATGCAGTCGGGTTCTTAATTTTTAATTAAATTGGTTGGGTTATTTACACCTCTATGTATACTCGTTGTATCTACTGTCCAACTGTTTTTGCAAAGATTCCGCCTCCGTGGCGTTATAGCGGTTATAACTGCTTACACGGGCGGCGCACGAATTGCGGCGGCGATAGTACGGCGTTCTAGTGCTGACGAGTGGAGCGCGGCCCGCGGGCCGCGCCAATGTGTAGGTACATACCTCGCCTGCTCGACCGAGTGACGGGGGCCTTGGCATCATCTCACCTGATGGTAAGTGACGACGATGCCGAAGATGGAAGCGGGCTTACCAAGATTCCCCAACGAAATGGGGATCTGGCTATCTTAACTACAAGCCGGAACACATTAATGCTGTTAACATTGATGTTTGGCGGCAAGACTTAGATAAGATGGTAGTAGCTAGCCAGGCGAGTTTATAAAATGCCCTTCCACCAACCTAACCAAGTCTTACAAAGTTGAACCCGTCGTGAATCGAACCCACGACCTCCTGGTGTGAAGCGAATAGACTAACCTTACGCCACGGAGGCGGTTATTTTGATGAAACACGGTGAGTTACTATATCTTTACATAGCCTACAACACTTATATAGTTCGTTATTCCAAGAAAAATGGGTATAGTTGATAGATCGTTATTCCACGAAAAATCGGACTAAGGCACTCGTACTTCGCATACAAATTCAGGTTGTTTGTTACTTTTTTCTTAAAAATGGCCTTAACGATTTTAATTAAACTTCGTTCATAACTAGGACTTCCTAAACCCTACTGCATTGTGTATTTAAAAGCCTGATTATGATATCTCCACACGCACTTGTTATTTTTTTATCAAGTCTGATATACATAACTTTATTCTTAGCTACTAAGTAGTGTTTATTGTGGATTTGTGTATGCCTGACTTTGACAGACGGTGAAGGCTTTGCGAGAAAGTATGCATAGCATGGCTGTACAATTTACACATCACCCGGTACAACAGGGACATCGGTCACAATGCATAGATCTCTTCTGATCACAATGATCCTTTCGAAACCATTTTTAGCCAACATGGCTTACTTACCAGATTATCAGAAATCACACTAATATTATAAAGGCGAAAGTTTATGAGTGTGTATGTTTGTTACTTCTTCACGCAAAAAACTACTAAACGGATGTGGCTGAAATTTGGTAGGTAGACAGATTAGGACCTGGATTAACACATAGGCTACTTTTTTTCACGCTCGCGAGCCGCTTTGGCTCGCGCACTGCGCACCCTCGAAAAGTCATAGAAACGTTGTCCACGCAAAGCCGCGGGAAACAGCTAGTTCATCATAATTACCAACACATCAGTCGAAAATGTCCACTGCTGGACAAAGGCCTCCCCCAGGATTTCCACGACAACCAGTCCTGTGCTGCCCGCAACCAGCGGCTTCCCGCGACTTTCACCACGTCTGTCCACCTGGTGGCCTTCCTAAGCTACCTCTTACGGTGCGCTGTCACCACTCGAGACCTTTATTGCCCCAACGGCGATCTGTTCCACGATCTATGTAGGCCCTGCCTACTGCCACTTAATAATAATATACGATAGTAAAACGGTGAGTTGTTATTTTTGAAGTTACAATTTTGACTCGCATCGCATCACTAGGCAGTATCCGTTGAATCCATTAAATTTATTAAACAACCATTATGTTAGCTTCACCACTCGAAAATTATTAATGGACGCACCAGTAGCTATGGAAATTTCAAACATGACCGTACTTATATTAAACAACAGTTTTCCAACAGTGAAGTTTGACGGTAGACCAAGCGAACTCATGATGGAATTCAAAACCCATTTACAGGGCGAATGTGTATTTTAATTTGTCGGTAAACTTTGTACACGGCGTTTACAGCAGGGTTAAATGACGGAAGCATTTCAGGAAGTGAATTATCCCAAGAAACCAATGTTTAATTAGCAAATAATTTTTTTCGTCACACCTATTCGAAGAACGACGATTGGTTCCAACTGCGAACAAAATTCTACTTTGTTTACTGTAAGGAGTTTTGTTTCTCTCTTCTGATTGGTCTGCGTTCGTAAACGTTGAATGTCAAAGAAATGTAAACTAATATTAAATTCTCTACGGTGATAAACTCATTCTTGTAAATGGTTAGCAGAGTTTAAAAAAAATGTTAAAAAAAAATTGAATTAAGACACCCAGTTACTGGTTCGCTACACCATACGTAAAATTTAGTAGAATCGGCCCTAACCGGAGTTTTAAGAAAATAATTATTTTTGGGGTAAAATGGAATATTATAATAATTGGAAGAGGTTGAACAAATTATAAAGATTTGATGGTCGTCGTCTTGGCAGCACAAAGGATATTAATTTTAATGTTTAACACTCAGAGTAATTATGTAGGTATAGAGCGTGTCTACCGCATCGGTCGCATAATAATACATCGTAGGCAAGTGAGCTATAGTAAACTATATAGATGTATACGTGACAAATAGGGATGGGCTGCAGTGCACTATCGCCTGGATGGGCTGCAGTGCACTATCGCCTTAGCAGATTATCGATAACCAAGGATAAACAGCAGCATAATATAGTGGGTAATTTTAAGAATTTATGTTTTTTTTATGGATTAAATAATGTTTATTTCCTAATACATACAAAAATAAAACATTTGTACCTACAAGTATATACTGACACATAGATGTAGGTACTGTTTGGGGTAGTTAAGTCAATTAACAATATAACCAATTTCAGTATAATATACAGGGTGTGAAATAAAGGTACAATGATACTTTAAGGTGGGCTTGTACTGATTAATCTGAATAACTTTTTTTTCTACAACTTTGCTAAAATCGCGATTTTTTTAAAGTTTTTTCAAACAAAACCGGCCAAGCTGACCAATTTGTATAAAAATAAAAAAAAATCGCGATTTCAGCAATTTTGTTCAGTTTGATGAGTTTAAACCCACCTTAAAGTGTCACCTTTATTAACATTCCCTGTATAGAGAAATGAAAAATCACTACATATTCACTTAACGTAAATTTTTATTACGCCACTTCAAAGATTCTTAGACTGTAATTGTACTATAGAATAAAAATTTTATTCTTGTCGGGTATTCCTAAGTAGAATTTAAATCGTATTAAAAAGGTTTTTATTCTTGTTAGGTATTACAGAGTAACAATTTAAATCGTATTAAAAAAGATTTTATTCTTATTAGGTATTCCAAGGGAGCGAGCTATGCTCGAAATTTCACTACGCGATCGAATCGGAAATGAGCAGATCCGTAGAAGAACCAAAGTAACCGACATAGCTCACAGAATCGCTAAACTGAAGTGGCAGTGGACAGAGCACATGCTCGTAGAACAGATGGCCATTGGGGTAGTAAAGTACTCAAGTGGCCATCGCGCGCACCGGAAGACGTAGCGTAGGCAAGCCTTCCACTATGTGAACCGACAACCTGGTGAAGGTCGCGGGAAGCCGCTAGATGGGGGCAGCGCAGGACCGGTCGTCATGGAAATCTTTGAGGGAGGCCTTTGTCCAGCAGTGGACGTCATTTGACTAATATGATGAGGTATAATTCCAAAGTAATAATTTAAAAACCTTCCTCGTGAATCAGTCCGCCCACTGGTGAAAACCGTATGAAAATCCGTTAGGTAGGTTGAATACCCCACCCTACCCTACCCTACCTAACAGCAATTTAGTACGACAATCATTTCAATTTATGACTTTTAGTTAAATGACTACGACAAACTCTATCACGTGTTAAAATAACAAACAGGGTGCAAGGTATAGATTTTCATAAACTGATACGGTGGTAACCGATGCAAGCCAGTTTTGAGGGTTAGAATAACATTTCTGAAATAATTTTATGTGCCGTTCATCTTAGAATAATATATCAAATAACGGGTTTATTTCTAAGATGAACGGCACACACAATTATTTCCTTTTTAATATTCAGTTTGAAGAAAGCTGTTCTTTTACAGCATATTTAGATATCACGTTTCGATTTTATAATAAACCTATTGGAAAATTATTTAAATAACAATATATAAATAAAACTCAATATTTGAATCAATATCTTCATTAAAAGTTATTTGTTCAAAGAGATTAAACTTTCATAATAAATATCAAAAGTATGTATACTATTACCGAACGCGTCACATCACTAATTAGACATTAAGGCCGAGGCGGCGGTGCGGGGTAGTGCGCGCGGAACACCTAGCTCCCGCCCCACACGTCTACTTCACCCCCGCAACGCATGATTAATTTTTAGCATAAAAGAATATAAAAATGACTAACTGGTGAAATGTAATACTCGATTTATGTTTCGTGTGTTTTCGAGTATCGTTTTTACATGATTATTTCACTGCACAATTGACCATTTTGATAGGTAATTTATTCGAAAATACTGCTAGGAATATCCCACGCACGCACTCCGCTAGCAGTCGATTATGACTGATAGCGCTTGCGCGTGGAACGTCGCTTTGTTCTCACCCGTGCCTACTGTTCTCATTATAAAGGACGTGCTCTGTACCTACATACTTACTCTGAGGTTTAACATCATACATTTTGGTATAAAAAAAGGTGAAGTGCAAAAAAATTAAATCTAACTAATTATGGATCTGAAAATCGGTTAAGCAACGTACGTAGCTTTATCCCCAGGTTCCAAAATAAAAAAAAAACACAACAAATAGTTAGAACACTTCTTAAATCTAGTGAATGTCGGAATAACCCCGAGGTTATGAAATTCACCCCGAGGCACTCTAAATAGTATATTTAAACTTCATAATAAATAGTCTAAAACTAGATAACACTAGGTTAAGTCGAGTGACATAGGATTTATTTGATGACAAAACTTGTCTGAAATCTGACCATTTTTTTAAATAAATAATTTCCATTCAAAATAGATGATCCCTAACCTAGTCAAATCATATGCTAATTTTATGTCTATCAAACACCCACTAGCTTCTTAGCTTCTAGCTTCTTGGTACCCAAAATACGTGAACTGGTTGAGATAGATCAGTTGAGATAGATCAGTTGGTTGATGGTGACTGTACTTACAATCCGTGGATGACAGAACTTTGGGATTTTCCCTACTCTCAAAACAATATGTTTTTCTGTCAGATAACGACTGTAACAAACACATTATATTAGTCATGTGAATTCCCGAACTAAAAATATGTAAACATAAAACTTTTTAGATAAGAGTGGTCGGCATAGGTACATCGCATTTATTAAGGAAAACCACACTTCAATAACAAGAGATAAATAGCTTACGTGGACATTTGATAGTTGTTTGAAAAACGGTTTTAAAAATATGCAATTTAAAAGTAAAAAGGACCCTAGGTCAGTCGGGCCAATGGAGAAAGAAAAGATAAGCGAGAGAGAGGACCTACTTGGAATCTGAAGATTGTCTGAAAATTTCATCGAAATCGGTCCAGCCGTTTTGGAGTCTATAAGGAACATTTTTTTTTCCTTCACATAGCACAACAGAGATAGACTGGATTCAAGTGCTAATAACTACAGCCTCCCTGATATAATAAAAGGATTTGAATGTAAATCACATGTTAAACGCTCATAAGACTTAGAAATGATTTGAACGATTAAAAATTATTCAAAATGATTACAAATCAAATCATTTTTAATCCTTTTTAATGATTTTGTTTAATCAGGGCTGTGATTAAAATAACTAAAAAAGAGATTATAAGGTTTTCTTATTTGTTTACTTAGCTTAAGTAATAAAAATATGTATCGTTTATTTAAGTAAATAAACTTTAAACAAAAAAAAATGTTATGAGAAAGTGGTAGCCCTAGTTTTGATAAGCATTGCTATTTAAACGGAGACGGAGGGTCGAAATGATTCATATTGTTGCAACCATTCCGGTCAAATGGAGTCCCAAAAAAAAACATGTATCAATTGTGGCAGAGTGTACGATTTCAGCCCATTTTGGAGGTGGTGCAGAGACTGCGGAATAAATAAATTTATCGAGGAGGAGAAGAAAAAAAAAAAAAATAAGTGTTAATCTTCCGTTCACACATCATGAATTTCGTGTCTAACATTTTTTTTGGTGTTTGTCTAAACGTACTATCCTCATAGATAGCAGTGAGAAGCCATTGCTGTCGTTAGCTGGTAAAGATATTGAGTAAGTTAGTATTCTCAAGAACCTGGAAGCTATTATCGATCCGACTCTGCAATGATCTGAGAACAACCGGACTATACGCTGTTATCGCCGATTCCGGGTACATCAATGTACAAGAGCTCTTTTCTTGTCCTTGGAGTTGCTTTCTGGAACTTTGTGCCACCTGCTGTTTCAACTGCTGCTTCCCTGGATGAATTCAAGACGATGCTACAACCACTTACTTGCTATTGAGCAAGCTAAGTCGCGAGTGCATAGTTTCTGGTGTGTGATGTGCTGGTAGGGCTGTCAAGTGTTATATGATACAATACTTTTTGTAAATCGTTTTGTTTCTGTTTTTTTAAATGCCATGAGTTTTATATTATTTTTGTCTTTATTTAAAAAAAAAAGGTTGAGCTAAAGCTTTTGTATTTTGTAATGATAAAGCCTACTCGAGGGTAAGCAGGCTAAAATCTTAAAATATTAAAAATTTTAAATACAGAACATAATTATAAAAAGCGTCTGATTATGGAATCTATGTAAATGGAGAGGCATCAAGATTTAATTAATAAAAGGAAAGATACAGAAACCATAGATAAGATCTACCATGATTTAATTAAATTAAAATAATCTTTAAAAAGTACCGTTGTTACACTTTCTTGGTTAATTAGTTGGAAATTTAAATTTGCGTTTGTATTCATGTAATTTCAAAATTTGTAATTGTAAGTGTCTTTTAAACTTTATGATTATATTTATGTAGTTCAAAATTGACAACCCTGGTTATCTGGGTAGGTGATTTGAATGACTGACTGTATAATTTGTAATATTACCAACTGTACATAAGACCAGTGTTAGCACACGGTTTTGGCTGTCAGTTGACCAATAATAAGATTTATGAACGCATTGTTCATGTGACTTTATAATTTCTTAATATTATAGTGTTTTTTAACTAACGTTAAGATAATTAAAGTTAATGAATTAATTAATTAAGTTACATAGTTGGACTCACATGAGTTTATTTATTTTAATATGGTTCCAAATTTAACGGACAAAACAGGTTATAAGTATTCACCGCTATAACCTGTCCTCATAACATTTTTTTTTGTTTAAAGTTTATTTACTTAAATAAACGATACATATTTTTATTACTTAAGTTAAGTAAACAAATAAGAAAACCTTATAATCTCTTTTTTAGTTATTTTAATCACAGCCCTGATTAAACAAAATCATTAAAAAGGATTAAAAATGATTTGATTTGTAATCATTTTGAATAATTTTTAATCGTTCAAATCATTTCTAATTCTTATGAGCGTTTAACATGTGATTTACATTCAAATCCTTTTATTATATCAGGGAGGCTGTAGTTATTAGCACTTGAATCCAGTCTATCTCTGTTGTGCTATGTGAAGGAAAAAAAAATGTTCCTTATAGACTCCAAAACGGCTGGACCGATTTCGATGAAATTTTCAGACAATCTTCAGATTCCAAGTAGGTCCTCTCTCTCGCTTATCTTTTCTTTCTCCATTGGCCCGACTGACCTAGGGTGCACGGAGAAAAAAATATCGTCAGAATAACTATTCAAAGTTTATAGTTAAATTAGTTAAAAGACGTATCGTTAATATAGCCAACTGTTTCGTCAAACTAAGGATCTGTATCGCTGAATTGGCTATACAGATCCTCAATTCTAGAAAACAGTTGACTACATCAACGATACGTCATTTAACTAATTTAACTATAACTTTGAATAGTTATTCTGACTATATTTTTTTCTCCGTGTGCTTTTTATATTAATAATATGTATGTTGCAGTCGTTATCTAACAGGACAAAGTATTATTTTGAGAGTAGGGAAATTCCGACGGAAGTACGGTACTGCTATTGGTTTCTGGCAATTGCATGACACCACCTCGTGGTCAAATAATATAAGTAAAATAGTCTTTTTCTTTCTAATTTAGAGGTAAGGGTTAATTTTAAGGGTCTTAGGAAATGAAAATGTAAAAAAAAATACATAAAAGTTATGCAAATTTAAAATATGCGACATTAATACCGTAGATAAGTTTATATAGTTCAGGATCGTGTATAAAGATATGCATAGAGCTACTGTTTCGTAATTAATGTTTTACTTAAGAAGAAATAGGTCATAGATATAATTATAGAGTAATTTAGGTTTCTTCTTTGTTTGCTAGTGAAAACTGCCAATGTTTTTATGTTATTATTTATTATCTCGAGTTGTAAAAGGATGTCTTTCTTTCTGAAACTTTATATGTGTAATTAGACATTATCTTCATTAAGTTTTTATAGAGTGTATAGACTTCCTTTGTGACATTTGATGTGTATTTTCGTTCATTCTCTAAAAAGCTACAAAATTTGCGAACTAGTCACAGATTTGTAAGCTCTCAGATACCATAAAATTCACTATTTATCAACCATTATGATTCAGCATAGAACCATAGCCATCCAACACAATAAATGGTCATTCTTTAGCGCCTACATGTTTTAGAATATCAAAATCCACTGAATATATGTTATGAACCTGATGTGATGTCTTGTTTACGAAAATGCCATTACTCAGCCATAATAAATCATTTCGGATAACATCTGTGTTTCATTTAACGCTCCCTGTACAATTATAAACAGTGCGCATGGTTAAATTTTTTATAAGAATTTTCTAGTTGTTTTCTTCTAATCTTTTGATGCGCACTCACAGAAAATCTCGTCGAGTTTAGTTAAGTCCTTACTTTTGGATCCGAATAAATTCTGAGTGAAGCTCCATGAAGTTTCGTCTCTTCGGTGAACGTATTGGCGGTATGGAAAGATCGGATAAAACTTAAAAGTCAACTTCCCTTCGGATGTGGAGAACAGCTGAACCAGAAGTCTTGATCGTGGTAAGTGGTAAGTCATGCGGAGTTCCACAGCCAAACCATGACCGGCGGCTGGTTGGAGATAGCCTTTGTGGGGCTTGTAAAATAGCTACGAATTTAGGGTTGTCCAATTTTCAAACATTCACTACATTTATGAAGTGTTCTAACTATTTTTTGTGTTTTTTTATATTTGGAACCTTGGAATAAAGCTACGTACGTTGCATTAACCGATTTTCAAATCCATAATTAGTTAGATTTAATTTTATTTCTGCACTTCACCTGTTAATATCCTTTGTACTGCCAAGACGACGACCATCAAATCTTTATAATCTGTTCAACCTCTTCCAACTATTATATTCCTTTTTACCCCAAAAATAAAACTCAGTTTCTTAAAACTCAGTTTAGGCCCGATTCTACAAAGTTTTACGTATGGTGTAGCGAACCCGTAACTGGGTAAGTTAATTCAATTTCAATCATTTTCGCTACAGTTTGTATTAGAACAATAACTCTTTGTTGGTTAGTATGTGAAACTAACCAAAGAGGTCGAACGCATAATGTATAAAGAAGTTACTAATTGGTTAGGTTTTGGCGGCAATGCGCCTTCAAAAAAATAACGGTTATGTGCATTCTTCTTTTCTTTTTTCATTCTTTTTGTGATGAAAAATTGTGTATGTCACTCGGGGCCAAAATATTTTATTCACGGGCGACACATATTGAATTCCTCGCTAACCTCAGGATTCAAACTAACGCCCTCGGAACAAAATATTACTTTGTCCCCTTGTTACAAAAATACCCATTGGAGTTACACAAAGTTGTCGAATCAGCAATTTTTTTTTTAGAATTTACGAAGAAGAAAGAAGATTGTCCGAAAAAATGTTGCTTTGCAAATTGAAAGGTAACGCTTTTTCTTGGTCTATAAATAAAACCCGCCAGACTAAAATTTATCATTATATGACTAAGTCATGTATGTTGTAATTAAAAACACATGATTTTTTTGAGTATTTTTAATTTTTGTATTTAACATAATATATTCAGAACGCTCCATGATGAGTACAAACGCGCAAACGATTTAAATGGGGCGCGATACCATTGTTTTAAATGCTTTTTTTTAGGAATTAGTATCCGCCATTTTGATTTCCATTTAATTTGGTGCTCCGGCAAGGGGGTGGGGGCCTGGTCTACAATTCCTGCTACTTATCAATAAAATTATAAATGTATTTATTAATAGTATTAATTTACAATATCATAAAGTTTACTAAAGTTATAATGGTATGACTTTGGCAAACTTCATGAAGTCTGGTAAAACGCCACTATCAATGTTAGTATTAAATAGACAAGCTTACCGATAGCCCCCCCCCCCCCCGCAGGTCTTCGGTTCTTTTCACTTTAAGAGATTTAAAAAGTTTTTAGAATGGTTTGTGGTTTAATTTCTACAAAGGAGAAGTTTTGTTCACAAATACTAACATTGTCTTTTAAACATTAGTTGATGACTTTAGGGGTTCTCAGTAGTCTTAACCCTGCAGTGCTCAGGCGGATTACATTATGTTTAAAAATTAAATTATTCGTAAACAGTTCAAGAGTGTTACGCAGGACTCCGTGTACTTTAAGTGTAATTATCCCCACCCCCACTCTGTTCATTCCAAATATGTATTTCTTTCTATTCAGAAAGTAATAGTTGATTTGTTTCCGCAATAAGTGTTAACGCGTACCTATGAAGGTTTCATATAATTCAAAGTAAATTTTCAAAGACGACTTATAAGAAGTTAATGTTTTGGTTTGATTATAGCAGCTCATATACGTCCCCACCGAGGGGCTCGAGCCTACCCTGAATTAGGGCGATCAGGCCTTGGTCCACGTGGGCCCAGTGCTCCGCAGGCGTGTGCACGTTTCCTCACGATGATTTTTTCCTTCACCGTAAGAGCGTCGGATAAATGTACATATGAAATCTAAATTCGAAATCACATTGGTACGTGGCACGATTCGAACCACGACCTCCTGGACAGGAGGCGGCGGCCCTAGCCGTTACGCCACCGACGGGTGTTTTGGTTTATTTTGACAAAACTATTAATTATTCTGTCTAATTTCTTATTATAATTTAATTGTAGATAAGGGGTATACTTGCCATAGTTCAATAAAAAAAATAACATAAATGAATTTTATGAAAAAAAATAGAAAACAATTTGGTATTCATATATGTAATCCACGCGACCACTCAAGTGACTTTAAGGGGCGCGACCACTGCAGGGTTAATTGGAATGTTTGAGAAAAAAAAAGTGTGTGTGTCAGCTCCGACGCACGACTGGAGTTTACTTCATAAGTACGATTGTCTAAACAGGCACAAAACAGGGCTTGACTTTGGTTGGAAGTTTACTCTGCACAGTTTTTATAACTGATGGATGATTCCAATTTCCGGCCTATTTTCTTAGATGATGTGTCAGGCGTTTTAGCTCCCATGATCGCAGCTACTAATGATCCATCTGGTGATTGGCAGCAACTAACCTAATATGCTTTGGATGCGGTTATACGAGCATATCTTAGGTCATACCATAAAGGGCTCTTACATTGGTTTTTACTTACTGTAAACAAAATTTATTCTTTATAACCTAAAAAACTACAATTGAAAGAAAGACCATTATTTTGCCTTCGCAGGATTAAGGTTACTTACGTAGGTAGTGTTATATTATTTTATAGTACTTACATTGCTGTTTTTACATTTCTCAGCTCTGCAGAATAAAAATCGGGGTTATTTTTGAAGAACATTTCAATCCTTGATTGCGTACACTTTGGGCAAGTTTCTACTCACTGCTTTCACAAAATTGACATCCATGATGGAGTGGAATACCAAATTATACGATGGAGATTGTAAAATATCACAAATTTTCAGTATATTTATATTTAGATAAATATTTTATAATCATAAATAATCGTAAAGGCGCGTCTCCTCCGACCTGTTTTGCAAAACAATACACAGATACACTGATACAGTACAATACTCCCCGCGCGGGTGGAGAGGGGAAGGATTTGTTTAATTTTTCTACAACTGCCGTGTCGCGCACATTTTTTGTTTCAGAAACATTTCCCTGTAGCAGGAGACGGCTCGAGTATGAAAACAAATGTTTTTGTTTCATGTTTTCTGTGTAATGTTTCAAAAAAGCGGGCGCAGGAGACACGCCTTAAGACTGCAACAATGACAGAACGTCATCTTAGATTCAGCCAATCCTGACTGTTTTGTATCACGTGACAGAGGTGCGCACAATAGGTTGCGCGTAAAAACGTAACGCGCAAAGAGAATATAACAAACTACGTTTTCGATCCCTAGATTTTACTCCTCATATTTTTTTCATACCGGGCGACTTATATGCAAATCGATTCTTAAGGAGTAAACTCCAAAAGTTTTGAATTCTTTGGCTACATCGGCCTTTGAACTAATTTTACCATTATCTGATTGAAAAAAAATATTCTTTGTAGCGAGGTTTTTTTGATTATAATATTCCAAACAATTTTTATTTCATTAATCTATCTTTTAAAAATACCTACCTATAGACTTAACGAGCAAGTTATGATTTATGCAATGAAAAAGAACCGTAGACCGATTTCAATGAAGATTTTTTTTAGTGAATAAAAAAATAGTTCTCTTTTGTTTGGCTGTGATTTATTGCATTTACAGGGTGCGCGTTTTTGTGGCACGAATTTACGAGTTTTTGCACGTATTTGAACTGAACTAGCTTTTACCCGCGGCTTCGCCTGCGTGAATGTAGTTTTTATTTTATAACTATATTCGAGAGTGCACAGTTCGTTACATTTTTACTCGGAAACATATATTTTTTTGATAAAAGTATCTTGTGTTGTTCTCCACTCTTTAATTAGTTAAATTTCAGTGCAATCGGTTCTGTAGATTGATCATGAACGAGGAATAAGAAGACTTTTCTCAGATCCCTTAGTAACTGTAAAATTTTCCGTGATAAGAAATATCTTATATTCTTCTCTACCCTATGGTTTACTCATTGCTGAATTTCAGCGACATCGGCACTGCAGTTTTAGCGTGAAAGAGTAAGAAACTGTCTTTTTCTTTGATCCCTCAACAACTACCTATGCAATTTTCCGTTTTAAAAATACATTTTTTTGTTTTTAGCTAATTACCTAACGTAAATTCATACGGATTCGATATCTTCTTCACCGTTACTGGCATGCCAAACCTAAAAAAGTTCAGAATAGGGTACTAGGTGAAGGGTACTAGGGTACAGGGTGAAAATTAACCTCGACGGAAATGTCAATTTCAGGCCTCGTATCGACAGAAATGGCAATAAAACTCATACTCGACCATAAATTGCTTCATTTCTTCCCTCAGCAATAATCAATGATGTTCGTCGTCTCTCGTGCTCACAGAACTTTACGGGTGCCTTAGAAATAAAGATTAACGGAACTGTTGTAAAGTTTTACATCTTGTTGACTTTGTAGGTAAGATTTTAACAGGCACAGTCGACATAAATCGGCACATAAATGCAAAGAAAAACAGTGAGTACAGTAAAACAATGAATGGTGCTTAACGATTGTTATAAACAATATAATTGCGCTAGAAACGTCCGAAAAAAGCACATTATGCGAAAGGAAGACGGCGGACGAGGCGCCACCTGCTAACGCCATTACTTTAGTTATTGCTACGAGTTCTGCAGGATTTGTAGCCTTTGGTACCTGGTAGCTTATCTTTATGTAGTGAAAAAGTTTTTTTTTTTATTTACGATTGGTAAGTCCTTGGCATTATCTCAGAGTAGAATTTAATTGTTTATGCTTCACTACTATAGCTTTAAACCTGAAAACCTTAAAATTCTGCGCTTCGTAGTCAGTAACAAAAGTAGGAAACATTAAAAAAAACCTTCAAAAAAGTTAGATAGCTCATATAATATTAAATTTACAATATTTTGTGGAAAAACCCTTTCCTAAGTGAAATTTTAACAGTAGTATAAGTAGACGCCTTTTTTATCGGGCCATGTATTATTTTTAACAAAGAGGAAGAAAATTGATAGCTAATTTTGTAAATTTTTAAAGTCGTTTATTATTTTTAACTGACTTCAAAAATTGAGGAAGTTCTCATTTAGACATTATGTTTTTGTCTATGTATATTACGCAATATTTTCGCCAATTGTGGAATCATTTAAATGATTATTTTATAGGGTTCTGTGCTCAACAAGGAACCCTTACAGTTTCACCAAATCCATTCATCTGTCTGTTCATCTTCCCGCGGCTTAACTCAAAGACTATTAGTACTAGAAAGCTGTATTTTGGCGTAGGTATACATATTAACCATGCCGCTAAGTATAAAATAAAATTATGAAAAAAAAACTAGGGTATCTTCTCTACATCGTTAAGAGGAGGTAATTTTTTTTGACGTACCCAATCGTATGGTGTATTGTCAAATAGGTCCATTCCCGCCCGCTTCCATCTTCGGCAACATCGTCACTTACCACCAGGTAAGATGTTGTCAAGAGTTTACCAATTGTTTTTAAAAAATAAAAAAAAGGTCTTTCAAAACTACTGTTAAAACCATTTTGCGATTCAGAGTTCCGTTTGCCTTGATATCAAGCTAAATATAGCGCTATTTTTGTTGGAGTCAAGTGTACCCTCCCCCTACCAGCAAAACCGCTGTTTCAGGACATCTGAAAAAACTGTAAATAGTTCGAAATTTAATCAATTCAAAAGGAACACTATCACGGCTTAGTAGGTTTTCTTAGATTAGGAGTAATACTCAACCAACTTAAGATGTGCAGTTGGATTTTTTTAAATGAGATGAATTTTATGTAAAATGTTTTATTACCAACTGCAAAAACAATATTGTTTTTAAAATATACAAATATTTTTAAAAAGACTACGGAACCCTACTTTTCGTGAGTCCGACTCGCACTATGCCGGTTTTTTAATGATGAGGTAGGTCAGTTGGTCCCACTTAAATTTAAAGAAAATATTACACCTCTAAGGATTGAAAGTTAGGCAATGGCAAGCAGTCGAGGGAACTCTTTAACTTTGTAAAGATTAACAAAGAAGCTGCTGCTACGAACAAAGTGGAAGCAGAAGCAGGACAAGAGTATTAAATAAAATTATATGCATTTGTAAGGAGCCGTCATTTATAACCGCTACTATTCCGCTTTCGCTATATTGGTAGCCGAGGTCAAGCACCTAAGCCAGAATAATTAATATAAAAAACAAGTTTTTTCAGAGATCATGTAACCTCCAACAAGCTACAGTTCCTTACCTCTAACTAAAAATAAAAATAAACGTAAATTTATACAAGAAAAATAAAAACCGACTTCAAATCGTTCACTACATACATTTAAACTAACAACTATTATTTTTTTATTTCTTTATAGAGAATTTCAAATAGCTTTTGAATTATTATTACTTACTAAAATAATTATAAAAAACGTTGAATGATTGCAAATAGTACAGAGCAAGACGTCAAACGAGCCACCAGGGGTTACTCGTCTAAAAATTTAGTAGATTTTTATTAGTGTTATTTTTAAAAGCAATATAAAAATTATATTTAGGATTTCGTACACCCAAGGGATGACCAACGGGACCCTATTACTAAGCCTCTGCTGTTCATCTATCTGACTGTATGTCAGCGGGCTGTATAATTTTTTTAAATTAAAGGGGGCTCTCAAACAAGATACGTGGTTTTTTAAACGTAAAGAAACTAGCAACATCTAATAAGATCTTCTCTGGTAGTATCTTCTGTATACATAGTTAATTTCTGAAGAGGTTTTGGTACACAAACCTCAGTGCTCGTTCGCTATTGGTCAGTTTTTTGTACAAAAAAGGAAATGTTTTAAAGACAGTTTTTATTTTTAAAATTTTTACTGATTGAAATACTCAAATTTGACGACTGACTACGAAAAGTCACTAATTCGATGTCAGTAATTGTTATGGATGAATTGACACAAGTTACCAAAGGCCACTACTAGCACATCCTGCAGCTAACTTTAATGTATTATTTTAATGCACCTATTATACAAGCTGTAGATGCTACGAGAACGTCTTGAACGTCTTCGTGAGATGAAAACTGCTCAGACGCCTGCGCTTTTTCTGAAGAGCTTTAGTTTGAGTAAGTTAAAGCTGTATAGGATAAGAATAGTTTGAGTAATTTGAAGCTGTATAGGAGAAGAAGTCGCGTCGGTGGTGTAATGGCTAGGGCTGCTGCTTACAGTCTAGGAGCTCGTGGTTCAAATCCTGCCACGTAACAATGTGTTTTCGAATTTCGATTTCATATGTACGTTTATCCGACGCTCTCACAGTGAAGGAAAACATCGTGAGGAAACCTGCACATACCTGCGAAGTAACTCGAAGGTTGTGTGTGAAGTCGACCAACCCGCACTGGGCCCACGTGGTCGACTAAGGCCCTATCGCCCTAATTCAGGGTAGGCTCGAGCCCCTCGGTGGGGACGTATATGACCTGATATGAATGAATGAAAAGGAGAAGAAGGGTGATCTAACTGTGATATATTAATTGAATAGTTAGTAATCACTGTCCTAGTAAACTCAAGGTTTAATAAATTAGCTGATTGACAAACTTTAGAAATTTAAAAAAAAATGATCTTGATTGTATAGGTTCCTTGGGATAACTTGTTCAGTTTCAGGAGTAGTTCAAGAAAACATCGTGAGAAAACCTGCGCATCTGATTACAGGTGTGTATGAAGGTCGCGTTGCACAAATCCGTAGGTGTAAATCTAAATGCCATACACGTGACCCCGGGTGATGCTAAGTGCAACACCAGGCAACCGCCGTCTATCCCTTGTGCCACACGATAAGAGAGGGAGAAGTAGACCCATAAACGTCTCCATTGCTAGGGCACGGTTCCTAAATTAATGAATGTGAGTCCATGTTCCACACATGTGGGACAAGTCCGGATTAATGGAAGCTGTAGGGCTAGTGGCAATCCCTACTTTCAGAAGTTTTTAGTTATTGATTGAAACGAAAAACCACAAAAAAAGTGAATAAGTGTGGTTATTTTCTTTACTCTTTACACGTAAAGAAAAAAAACAGGCCAAGTGCGTGTCGGGCCACGCGCAATGAAGGGTTCCTTAATTGAGAGAGAGGTTCATGAGGTGAGATGATGCCAAGGGCTTACTAATTGTGAATAAAAAAAAATCCATTATCACGTCCATATCTATTTTTAAAAATCTTAAATACAGCGGTTTAGTTGTTAGGGGATGGGGACACTCGACTTCAACAAAATTTAGCACTTTCAAGCCTATTAATATGAAAGGCTTATATGAAAATGATGATGTATTAAGTATCTTTCAACTTAGGGAACAGTGCAAGTTTTATCACAATCGGTTCAGTTATTTTCAAGATATGGACTGATAAATGTGTACCAATCACTAGAAAACCTTCATCGGTTTAAAGCCGCAATTTTGTAATTCAATTCAGTTGATTTACTGTTTTTAGGTCAAATATTTAGAGTCAAAATGTAAAAGTACAGTTCCTCATTATATTTCAAGCCTTTTTTATGTCCAAAAATAAATATAACATGTTTTCAAAGATCACAATTTGCCATTAAAATAAATACCTTTAAGTACATACTTAGTTAAGACGTAAATACCGCTGCCAACGACCAACTTTGTAATCACTTTTTACTTAAATTATGGATTTTACAGGTTAAGAGATGTGATTTTGATTTCCTCGAATTATATTTTAATACACAAGAAAACTAATACCCTATAACACCCTTTTTTTCTAGTTGTTACCATAGAACTGCATCAATTTTAATCGAAACGTTATTATTATTCATGAACTTTTTAAGGAAACAATATAAAATGGTTTTGTTTTCTTACTTTTTGGAAATTCTTCTTATAATGAATTCAAAACCACAATTTTCGCACTATTCGATCCGACAAGTCTTATCATCAGTCTTACAAGCTGATAGGAACTTTATTTCCAAGCCATTTTGTTCGCTGTGTGAACCATCGTGAATCGAGTTGCTGATTTCAGGGAAGGAGGAGCCTTAAATTCGTCGAATCCTACTCTTCGACCAAATACAATGGACTGGTCCTATCCATACATTAATGTTATCAAAAATGAGTCTAATACTACTTACTACACGCAAACACACACTCACACTGTTGTAGTCTACCGAGTGTCGTTCAAATAAAAACAATGACAAAGATAAAGGGACGTACTCGGAATGTAACACGAGTAAGATAACAAAGGCCAATGCCCGAAATTGGTGCCTTTTTTGTGGGCACCGCCATTGATTAAACCTTCTTATTTGGATACAGGAATAGGCAAGTGCGCGAGTTCGAGGATCAGCGTAAAGCTGACCTTGATATCAAACGCGACCAGTTAAAGGCCCGACCACCTGCGACCATTTCATACAATTACGAGGGTGGCATACTTAAATGCCCTCAGTGCGCGAGGAGTTTCGCTGCGAAGATTGGCTACATAAACCATCTTCGAGCGCACGCGCGGCAAACCGACTAGGAGTGGAATTGGTCGCCATGACCGAAATCGGTCGAATAGATTATCATCATCATCATCAACCTGACAAACAAAATATGGCATCTACGTCGCTAAACTCAGTCCAAGCCGAGTTATAAAGGTTAAACACTTTTTCATCACAATTTTTAACCAAAAACTTGTTATTTAGATACAGGCGTGACAAAGAAAACATATTATAGCATCTATATCGCTAAACTCAGACTGAGTTGAGTTGTAAAGATAAGAAATAACAAGGGTTGGTTAGAGACCTTGCGAAAAAAAACAATGTTTATTTTTTACTTTTAACTTTCATAACTTAGCTCGGACTGAGTTTAGTGATATATATCCTATACTAAGTTTTGTTTGCAACGTTAACTAACATGTATCCAAATAACAAAGTTTGGTTGACGGCCGCGCCAAGAAAAAAAAGGCACCACCTTCCAAACAAAATCCGGCATAGCGTTTTCACTCACTTCGACCTTCAACCGATTTGGGGTATACTTATCGACTTATGCGAAATGAGCGAATTCGCTCATTCTGTAGGCATCAAAACCGCTGTTCGCATAGGCCGGTCCACAGCTGTTACATTGGTCGAAGCCTAATTATCTCAAAATTAAATACCCGTGCTATTGAACAGGTATCAAATTCAAAGACAGCTGTTAGTTATCGGGCTTCTCGAAGGATCTAATTAAATGTCAATTTTTAATCAACGAACGTTAAGCCCAGGTGGTGGGATAGGTATTATATTACCATATTAAAAGCACGGACCGGCAAATTTTATGAAAAACAAAATAAACAATACCTATCCAATTTTGTGGTGAAAGAAATATTGCTTTGTCGTTTGAAAATAAAAGTCTGCTTTACAAATTGTGAAACGATGACAAAAGTCTGACAAAAATAAAAGTCTGCTTTGCAAAGTGTTTAACCGATTTCAAAAAAGGAGGTTATCAATTCCACACGTATGTATCGAATATTATTGGAAAGGCAATATATTCACATATGATAATCTTTTAGGACTTTAAAACAAGTGAACACAATTTTAAATGTGTATTTAGGTATATTAGTCGAAGCATTTCATCGAAATACCATTTTTTTTTATTGGCTTACATTTAATTTAACTCAGGGAACAGTGCAAGTTTTATCAAAATCGGTTGAGTAGTTTTCAAAATATGGACCAGTATGTGTAAATATACTTATCCATCAAATATTTTGTTAACGATGGCTTTCCTGGCACCGACTTCAAAAACAATTGAAGCCCCCTAGTTTGTTTCGTACCTATATTTTATTTTGTTTTTGTTTTTTAATTTCGTGTACTTATACAGGGTGTACCATAAAAGTGCAGTGATACCTTAAGGTGTGCTTGTACTTATAAAACTGAACAATTTTTGTTTTACATCTTTACTAATATTGCGAATTTTTCATTTTTATTTCTAGACAGATTTGTATGAAAAATTAAAAAAAAACATTCAACAAATTTGTAGAACAAAAGTTGTTCAGTTTGAACTCATCAAACCCACATTGAAGTGTCACTGCATCTTTATGTAAAAATACCCTGTAAGGATATAAAAATATTTATTTATAATTTTTAATTATTTCTTTTTGAATTCGATTATTTTTTTAAAAATTGGGTGTACTTTTTTATATAAATAACTAGCTTTTGTCCGCGGCTTCGCCCGTGTGAACAAAGGTGGACATGAGCTTTCTCCAGATCCCCAGGAACTATATCGGGCTATTTTGATTAGCATTCAATGTCACATCCCACCCCCTCAACCAATTCTATACAAAAAATCACTTCGTTCAGCTGCTTTGTTGCAACGCCGACGTGCGAGAGCATGGAAATGAGTTTACCCCAGATACCTCGGGAATTATGCCAGGATATGCTTATTAGTTAATTATATCATTTCCCAACCCCCTAAACCATCTCTGTGCAAAAATCACAACAATCCGGTGTGATATTACACAAATTTACAAAAAAAAGAGTATTTTTTCAGTTCCCTCCGGAAATGCATCAGGCTAAGCTATTTTCACGGAATAAAAAGTAGCGAATGTCCTTCCCAGTGACACAGGCTATCTCCATGCCAAATTTCATCAAAATTGGTCGAGGTGTTGAAGGTAATAAACAAACAAACACATTTTCACAATTATAATATTTGTAAGGAGCAAGGATATACAAGTAGTGAATAGAAATAAAATACAAATATTAAAGTTTAATACAGCTTTGAACAGCTCCACTAACTTTAAACAGCTTCACAGTGTACCAACAACTAATGTAATAAGTAATAAAAAGTACTAAGTTAACTATCGGATTCCCGCCCCCCTCAACCATCTCTGTGCAAAAAATGACAGCAATCCGGTGTGATATTAAACAAATTTACAAAAAAAGTGTATTTTTTCAGTTCCCTCCGGAACTGCCTCGGGCTAAGCTATTTTCACGGAATAAAAAGTCGCGAATGTCCTTCCCAGTGACACAGGCTATCTCCATGCCAAATTTCATCAAGATTGGTCGAGGTGTTGAAGGTAATAAACAAACAAACACATTTTCACAATTATAATATTTGTAAGGAGTAAGGATATACAAGTAGTGAATAGAAATAAAATACAAATATTAAAGTTTAATACAGCTTTGAACAGCTCCACTAACTTTAAACAGCTTCACAGTGTACCAACAACTAATGTAATAAGTAATAAAAAGTACTAAGTTAACTATCGGATCCGAAACTTATGTTCCTACTCACCTCCAATAACAATAATCTGATACCAAAGTGGTTTTCAAACTTTTTCATTTGAGCGTCGGTGGCGTAACGGTCAGGGCCGCTTCCTCCTGTCCGTGAGGCTGTGTTTCGAACCCTGCCACGTACCAATGTGATTTCGAATTTCGATTTCATATGTACGTTTATCCGACGCTCTTACGGTGAAGGAAAATATCGTGAGGAAACCTGCATACGCCTGCGGTGAAACTAGCAGGTTGTGTGTGAAGTCAACCAACCTGCACTGGGCCAACTAAGGTCCGATCGCCCATCTTCAGGGTAGGCTCGAGCCCCACGGTGGGGACGTATATGAGCTCATATGATGATGTACCTACGTTTATCCGACGCTCTAACGGTGAAGGAAAACATCGCGAGGAAACCTGCACACGCCTGCGAAGAAACTCAAAGGTTGTGTATGGGTTTTACAGTAATCGAGTGCGCTTACAATTTTAGGAACCACTATATACCTGAACCACACCCTGGACACTTCATACAACGGGCCAGAAATGACATTTAAAAAAAACGAATGTCGGAACAAATATAATGGCAGCTAAATCCTATACGTTCGACAACCAAACTGTATCAATCTGGGTGACGAGGGGGTGAGGTGGCAATCTAGAGAGCGGCAGGGAGTGTCCATATTGTATGTAAGTACTAATATATGTACTTTGCTTTCACTTTAATTTAAATGATGCCCCCTAATACAAGCTTTTATTTAACTTGCCATGTTAGTTAGTTTTTGTCAAATCTTAGAAGCTCAATTAGAACCACTTCCGATTAAGCTGAAATTTGTATACTAGTTTAGTTTGAATGGCAATGCATGGTTAGCTAAGTGACGTCATTCTAAAACCAATATGGTGGACTCCCAAAGATGGCGGACAAGCTATTTATGGATATCAAATGAAAGTGTTTGCTCAGAATAATACGAAATCATCATCATCATCATATCAGCCAAAGGAAGTCCACTGCTGGACATAGGCCTCCCTCAAGGATCTCCAAGTCGACCGGTTTTGCGCTGCCCGCAGCCAGCGGCTTCCCGCGACCTTCACCAGGTCATCGGTCCACCGAGTGGGAGGCCTGCCTACACTACGCTTTCCGGTGCGTGGTCGCCACTCGAGAACTTTACTGCCCCAACGGCCATCTGTTCTACGAGCAATGTGCCCCGCTCACTGCCACAAGTTTAGCAATTCTGAGAGCTATGTCGGTTACTTTGGTTCTCTTACGGATCTCCTCAAATACGAAATTGTAAAAAATATTTTCAAATAAAAATTTGTACTTATTTAAAAGTTCTTTAAGTTTTTCAAAAAAATATTTAGATCTAGGGTACTATGGGTTCAGCAGTTCAATTGTCCAGGGTATAAGAGATCTTTTTGTATCTTTTGTAAAGACTAGCACATTTTCCTCTGATCTATTAATATATTATGTATACATAACACATTTAGCTAATTTCAGTATATTTACAATAATCGCACATAGCTCGAAGAGCAGATCGTCGTTGGGGTAGTAAAATTCTCGAGTGGCGACCGCATCATACGTAGCGTAGGGAGGGCTTCCACTCGGTGGACCGACGACTTGGTGAAAACGGTGGGAAGCCGCTGGATGCAGACAGTGGAGGACCAGTCGTCGTTGAAATCCTTGGGGGAGGCCTCTGTCCAGGAGTGGACGTCCTTTGGCTGATTTGATGATGATGATACTAAAATTGAAAAATTAAAAAAAATGAAATTATTTATTACTAACAAATTGTTATATGTCAAATGAAATTTCATAAAATCATAAAATTTAAATATAAATGTCATTACTAAAGTTTTAATTATAGTAAAATTAACACAAATAATAAAATGCTAATTACGTTATATGTAATTAAGGCGATTTAAAAAAAAAAACTTCGTCACTTTTTCATGCAGTCAGTCTTTTAAAGTTTTTTAAACACATTTGTGGAAGCTGAATTTTTTACTGCGGCGGGTAACCGATTGTAAATTTCAGGTCCTTTATAACATAATTGGACTGTTGGGATTTTCTGAGATTGAGATTGTTTTAGATATTTTTTTGTTATTCACAGTTGGTAAGCCCTTGGCATCATCTCACCTGATGGTAAGTGACGATGATGTCGAAGATGGAAGCGGGCTTATCAAGATTCCCCAAAGTAATGGGGATCTGGCTATCTTATCTTCAAGCCGGAACACATCAATGCTATTAACATTGATGTTTGATGTTTTTGTTTAGGAAAAGCCAGCAGCAAGTTAAAAATCATATAATTTTTATACCGCTAGTGCGTAAAAACCGAATTTAGTATCTAAAAATCTGCAAAACAAACATAACCACTCCGGGAGTGAATACAGAAGTGAAAACTTTTTACAGTATTATAAGTTTTGACCCAGCGAGTGTTCCTTGTACGGTGGCGGTTAGATTACAGGTTACAGTGTCGCGAGTTCAATGGTTTTTTCCCCATCTCAATTACAGTTTCATAAGTTTAGACCCTCCAAAATCGGTAACATTACCCCCGTCCTTCAGCCGAGCAGGCGAGATAAGTACCAACACATTGGCGCGGCCTACAGGCCTACAGGCCGCGCTGCGCTCGTCAGCGCTAGAACACCGTACAGTCGCGCCGCAATTCGCGCGCCGCCCGTATATGTAGTTATAACCGCTAAGTCGAGCGCCTTAATAGCCATGTTTCCGTGTATTGTCTGACAGTGGGAAGGAGTAGGTAAATAAATACGTAGGTATTTTTGTTTTATAAGGAAGACCAATATCTGTTACGAAGTAACTAGTATCTCATCTGTGACAGTGTCGCGAGTTCAATGGTTTTATCCCATCTCAAAAAATGCCCAAAGAAGTTTTCACTTCAAAAATTTCGTTTGGTTTGGTATCACACACAGGACAAGACCGTACTGGTTGAAATCGTGATCTTTAACTGACAGCTAATAAAATTCTTAGCGGCGTTGGGAGAGCGGTCCGAAATTCCACAATCGTTGACATGACCCCACTCAATCCGACACCGGCCCGTTCCACGCTGTCAGCAACGTCTCTATCTCGACATTCACACCCACAAAATCATTTTATTTTCACATACCTATCTTACAAGATTTTTTTTTCGCAAGAATATACTTTATTGTGTAGTAGCTCACAAAGATGATAGAGAGTTGCTAGTACAGTACGATTACAGATCGTTCAGTGTAAAAAGATTTTATTTCATTTTAAAGTGAAACTTTTATTACATCGTCTCAATTTTTTTCGTCTGTGTGTTGCATGTCACGTGACGATCGCTTTCGCCTGACGGTATGATCGTTATGTCCTCTGTACCGTACCGACAGCAGAAACGATCGTTTCGTCCTCTGTAAAGTTTCACTTTTACCGTGGTTTCATAAAACCACACACTTACTTTGTAACCGACATAGCTCTCAGTATTGCTATACTTAAGAGGCAGTGCGCGGGGCACATAGCTCGTAGAACAGATGGCCGTTTGGGCAGTAAAGTTCTCGAGTGGCGACCGCGCACCGGAAAACGTAGCTTAGGCAGGCCTCCCACTCGGTGGACCGATGACCTGGTGAAGGTCGCGGGAAGCCGCTGGATGCGGGCAACGCAGAACCGGTCGTTGTGGAAATCCATGAGGAAGGCGTATGTCCAGCAGTGGAAGTCCTTCGGCTGATATGATGATGATGATGTTTATTAAGTCACTGTCACAAGTGGCTCTCAGGGCAGCATATAACTTAGTTCCGGGTGGAATCTTGCAACGGATGTTTTAAATACTTCCTGTTATCACACAGCCCCAGTTCCAATAACACTACGATATAGTATATTCAATTTGTCCGTTAATTTATCTGTCGTCAGGGCTAACGAATTGTGAATAAAAAAAATGGATTTTTTAAATATTAAATACTTTCTGCTATCTGATCATGCTGTAATTTTGCACACAGCCCCAGTTCCGATGACAACACAATAAAGTGTATTTAATTTGTCCGTCAGTCTGTCGTTTCAGATGGAATTTTACAACGTATTTTTTAAATATTAAATACTTCCTGTTTTTCTGTCATGCTTAAATTTTGCACACAGCCTCAGTTCCGATGGTAACACAATATAATATATTCAATGTCAAGGTAGATCCCCGTGATTTTCACCAGTTCGTCGGTCCACCGAGGGGAGGCCTGCCTACATCATATTTAAGTTTGAAAAAAGTCATCCAGTCCAAGATCCGTGATTGGTACCATAAACGTCATACAAAAAACCGGTCAAACCTCTCCACACGAGCATAACAATGATACCCATTAATTTCAAACAAAAGACATCAACAAGAGCGACAGAAAATTTTTAAGCTATTGTATAGCTTTTATCGCGGGCTTTGAGGGGACCGAATCAAGAAATTTCGTAACGAAAATAAAACCTGACACCCAAAAAAAAACTGAGTTCTAAAAAACTTACAGTACCATCTATCTATCCATGATGATGATGATGATGATGGCGATGGCGATTGATGACGGTGATTGATGACGGCGATTGATGAAGGCGATTGATGATGGCGATTGATGAAGGCGATTGATGAAGGCGATTGATGATGGCGATTGATGATGGCGATTGATGATGGCGGATGATGATGATGAACTTTCTTAGTGTTAATTTATTACATTAACATCCCGCGCCCCAAGGACTATATGGTACTGGTAAATACTGTATAAATAAAAAAAAAAATATAATTGCAGTTGATAAAAAATGCTATGCAATTGCTTTACCGCGGCAGTCCCCGAGTGCCTCACGTCTTTTTTTATTCATTTCAGCGCAATTCTTTCAGCTCATTTCTTAGCGCAAGTATCTATGGCTCACACTTTGCTGGTTTTTATTATTTATTTATCTAATCCGTGGTCGCAACTATTAACGTAAATAACAAATTCGCACAGATTGGACACAAATTAACGAAAATGACAAAGTATTACTGTACTGAGCGGACACGAATTAACGAAAATGACAAAGTTGTACTGAGCGGACACGAATTAACGAAAATGACAAAGCCGTACTGAGCGGACACGAATTAACGTAAATGACAAAGTAGTACTGAGCGGACACGAATTAATGAAAATGACTAAGTCATACTGAGCGGACACGAATTAACGAAAATGACAAAGTCGCACTGAGCTGACACGAATTAACGAAAATGACAAAGTCGTACTGAGCGGACACGAATTAACGAAAATGACAAAGTCGTACTGAGCGGACACGAATTAACGAAAATGACAAAGTCGCACTGAGCTGACACGAATTAACGAAAATGACAAAGTCGTACTGAGCGGACACGAATTAACGAAAATGACAAAGTCGTACTGAGCGGACACGAATTAACGAAAATGACAAAGTCGTACTGAGCGGACACGAATTAACGAAAATGACAAAGTCGTACTGAGCGGATACAAATTAACGAAAATGATGAAGTGGCACTGAGCGGACACAAACATACAACATTTAAAAGCTAGGTATAAGAAAAAAAATTGAGATTGGCTCATATCCGCTCAAAATATATATGTAGTGTCGGTGGCGTAACGGCTAGGGCCACCGCCTCCTTTCCGGAAGGTCGTGGTTCGAATCCCGCCACGTACCAATGTGATTTCGAATTTAAATTTCATATGTACGTTTATCCGACGCTCTTACGGTGAAGGTAAACATCGTGAGGAAACCTGCACACGGCTCCGAAGAAACTCGCAGGTTGTGTGTGAAGTCGATAAAACCGCACTGGGCCCGCGCGGTCGCCTAAGGCCCAATCGCCCTAATTCAAGGTAGACTCGAGCCCCTCGGTGGGGACGTGTTTGAGCTGTATATGTACTCATGTTCATACATCATCATGAAAAAAAATGCTGATTCAGTTTATGAAGTTCAATGCCAATTTTTCTAGAAAAAAAAAATGGTTTTTTTATTATTGACCCTATGGTGACACTACTTATGTTCTTGTATTAGTAACTAGTGGCATGTCTTTCATGTTCCGATCCCCTCAGCTATGTGCCATTGAATGGAACAAAGGCGTTTTCTTAGTGGTCAAATGGGGCAATTTTTTAGACTAATCAATTTTCTTGACTTTTCCTGAAAGTGACGAAATCTTATGCGGGGTATTCCCAAATATGACATTAGTAACGAAGAAACTGCTGCAATAACTCTAGAGGTTTAAAATTAAACATTTGTATTTTTTGCCTCAATAAAGGCGATTTTTTCAGGTAAAAAAACCCGCCTTCATGGGGTTAAAGCCACCGTGCTCTCAAAATATCTAAACAATAGGCAAATGTTTACAACCATTTAATTTCTAATAGTCTAATGCTATTTTGAGAATAAATTTTGTTTTAATAACTAATTTTCATCTTTAAACTTTTTAATACAATCGGCTATTTCATAGGTAAAGACCTAATATATCCTGCTGCTGGATAAACGCCTCCCCAAGGATATCTACAACGACCGGTCCTGCGTTGCCCGCATCCAGTGTTGGTCCACCGAGTGAGAGACCTGCCTACGCTACGTTTTCTGGTACATGGTCGCCACTCGATAACTTTAATACCCCTACTACCATCCGTTCTAAGAGATGTATGCGCCGTCCACCGTTACTTAAATTTAGCTATTCTCAGAGCTAATTCTGTTGGTTTGTTTCTCCTAGTGGCTCTTCCCGTTTCTGATTTGATCACACAGGGTAACTAAGGCATTGCACGCTCCCTTGCTCTTTGGGTGACCTTGTGCCTTCTTATGAGGCTTTAGTAAGCGACCATGTCTCAGTTCTGTATGCCATCACTGGAAATCTTCACTTTCTTCTTTCCCCTGCTGGACGAAATTTCTTTTTAAATAAGCTGTAACCTTTGTGTCACCTTACTGTTTAAAATCTGTATTTTATGTATCCTCTATACAATGCTAAATAAATAAATAAACCTGGTCAAAGACTTTGGTAATAAGACACTGCCGTATTTGGGACGTGAAGATATTAGCAAGCTTTTCAAACGCGCCCAGCCGTTGGATTCGACGATTGATCGCTTTTTCGAAGTTAGTCCTACCTCTCTGAACTGTTTTTTCCAGGTATACATATATATCTGTCAACTACTTCCAGTATATAGAGCCTCCAACTTTCAGAGGAGTAAGTGCGACACGGACATTTGACATAGTTTTTTTCTTGTACATGTTCATTTTAAGACACAATTGTTAAGTTGAGAGGCTCTATTGAGACCGTCGAGCATTGTGCCCAGGTCCTCCATGGTTTCAGCTATTACCACGATATCATTTATTTCCCGTTTATTAATTCCATACTACGTATCAATTATTTATTATATTTCAAATTATAGATAGAGATTATAATTAGAGATTTTTATTTATTATATAATATATGACAGGACTAAGATAGTGTTAAATTCGACTAACTACTACTTGTCACGCTTTTACGCTTGTAAGTATTACCGTTTTTTGTATAGAGCAAAAACAAACAAAAAATATACTAAAAAAACTCCTTTCTTGTCTGTGTGGTTAGTATTTATTATTTCATTTCTTAATTTTTATTATGTGATATTAGATTTTCCATAATATAATGACCCAAATTACCAAATACCGCAGTGTCTTAAGATCAAGGTCTTCGACCAGTGTTGCAAGTGATGACATATGGAACTGAGACATGTTCGCTTACTATGGGCCTCATAAGAAGGCTCAAGGTCACCCATAGGGCAATTATGGAGCGTGTATGCTTAGAATTTCTCTGCCGAATCAAAAACGAGAAGATCCGTAGGAGAACTAAAGCAACCGACATAGCTCTCAGAATGGCTAAACTTAAGTGGCAGTGGGCGGGGGCACATAGCTCGTAAAACAGATGGCCGTTGGGTCAGTAAAGTTCTCGAGTGGCGACCGCGCAATGAAAAACGTAGCGTAGGCAGGCCTCCATTCGGTGGAGCGATGACCTGGTGAAGGTCGCGGGCAGAAAAGAACCGGTCGTCGTGGAAAACACATATTTTGTGAAAATTCAACCGGCTACCTATTACGGTTCAAAAGGTACAGCTTACTTAAAGTCAGACAGACAGATAGCGTAGGCTCATCAGTAAGCTTAGCTGGTACAGATCCCTAAAAATGCTTAATATTTATCTACTAAATCTGTGCAAGGCAACTAAAAATAACGAACGACCCAACGAAATAACTTTGTTTTGATTAGTAGGTATTTTCCTAAAATTAATTAGTCTACATGTATTTAAAAACAGTCTAATTCAGGGTAGGCTCGAGCTCCTTGGAGGGGACGTATTGAGCTGATTTGATGATGATGATGATGATGATAAATATTTTTGAACTCTCACTCCGTGACAAATACGTATTTACTCCATTTGCGGTGGAGACAGCGGGGAGCTGGAGCAAAGTATAAATATTAGTACTAACATACAGTATGGACACTCCCTGCCGCTCTCTAGATTGCGACCTCACCCCCTCGTCACCCAGATTGATACAGATTGGTTACAGTTTGGTTGTCGAACGTATAGGATTTTTCCGCCATTTTTTTGTTCCGTTATTTCTTTTTTGAAATGTATTTTCTGGCCCATTGTATGAAGTGTCCAGGGTGTGGCTGGAGTGTGGAGGCACGTCGATTTGCAAGGGAGATAGGGCGTCGCCTAGTTCAGAGAGGCTTTGACTCCCGCACCGGATCATTCCTGGTGCAGAGGCTGTCCATAGTCATTCAGCGCGGAAATGCAGCTAGTGTTATGGGCACCTTTGCACTGGGGATGACGAGGGACGGGTTATTTTTGGTGTTTTTTTTTTGTAAGTTATTTTAGGTAATTTAAGTGTGATTTAAGGTGTTTTATTTTAGGTATTTTAGGCATTTAAATTTAGGTAACGGTGAAAGAAACCATTGTGAGGAAACCTGCACAGGCCTGCGAAGAAACTCGAGGGACGGGTTATTTTTGGTGTTTTTTTTGTAAGTTATTTTAGGTATTTTAAGTGTGATTTAAGGTGTTTTATTTTAGGTATTTTAGGCATTTAAATTTAGGTAACGGTGAAAGAAAACATTGTGAGTAAACCCGCACTGGGCCCGCGTGGTCGACTAAGGCCTAATTGCCCTGATTCAGGGTAGGCTCGAGCCCCTCGGTGGGGACGTATATGAGCTGATATAATAATAATAATAATAAATTTAGGTGTAATTTGTAATGAACTTAAGAATGAGACAATTATTAATTTCTATAATAATGATAATTATAATCACTTTTTGAATTACTCTCACAATAATAATTCCACTTTTCACACGCTCCTGGATTAGCTGACTTTTTAATGAAAGTCAGGATAATTTTCGTTGGCTTTTAATTAACGGTCCTTGAGGTACATGCCATGGGTACATGAATTATAATTGACGTCCCGGAACGTCCCATATTTGGGCCAATTTCAAACTGCCGAGTCTCATCACTGTTTGAAATTAATTTAGAGTTTAGAATAGGTATCGTACAATTCGTCCCATCGGACCGAGATATAAATGGGGCGTTGGGTCATAAATTGGCATCTTTTGTATGGTGGAATTGGTTTTTCTGCGAGATCGATATTGACATTAACGAAGAGAAAACGTGCGGATATGAATGAAGGCTTAGTAACAATAGTTGATGGATTCTATTGCTTTAACTTGATCGAGGGTGACTTGTAGAAAAGTTAGGATTTTCAAAGGGGTATATATTCGTAATATTAACCACCTCCGTAGCTCAGAGGCAAAGTTCACTGGCTTTACTAAATTGCGAATAAAAAAACGAAATCCCTTTGGTGATAACTGGCTTTTCTTTATTCTGATTTTACATTTTGATCCTTCCTTCTATTAAAGTTGACTTTTGTCAGAGACATAGTCGACTAAGGCCCAATCGCCCTAATTCAGGGTAGGCTCGAGCCCCTCGGTGGGGACATATGAGCTGATATGATGATAATCAAGAGTCAGACATATAAGAAGTCAGACCACGTTTAAAGTAGGGTTCCGTAGTCTTTTGAAGGGTTCCTTACCTCAAAAGGCAAAAACGGAACCTTTATAGGATAACTCGCGTGTCTGTGTGTCCGTCTGTCAGCTAATCCGATCCGAAGCTACTGGAAGTTGAAATTTGGCACGCATCGTAAGTCGGTGACTCAAAGACGGAAGTGTAACGTAAATAAATGAATTTCAAACATTGGGGCTACATTTGTTGGGTAAAATAGAAAATATTTAAAAAGAAAAATATTACGTGTGACATATCAAATGCAAGGGCTTACTGTGAAAATATCAAATATATTTTTTTATAATTTTAAAATTAATAGTTTAGAAGTTAAGAAAATAGGTGCAAATTAACCTTCCTCCCCCCCCCCTCTTATATCCGAAACTAATGGGACTAAAATTTTGAAAAAAAAACCACAGAAAAAGTAGTTATTTACCTATAGATAACAGGAAAACCTATAAGATGTCTGGTATTTAAAGTAACGTAGGAAATTTCTCAATCAACATACGGAACTCCCTCTCCGTGAGTTTTATTTGTACTTGTCAGGTTTATTATAATGTTTATTTAAAAATACTTTTTTTTTTGCACTTAGCATATTTTTAACCCCCGACGCAAAAAAGAGGGGTGTTATAAGTTTGACCGCTATGTGTGTGTGTGTGTCTGTGTGTGTGTCTGTGTGTCTGTCTGTGTGTCTGTCTGTGGCACCGTAGCTCTCAAACGGGTTAACCGATTTGGATGCGGTTTTTTTTATTTAGAAGCAGGTTTTTTGGCGATGGTTCTTAGATACGTTTTATCAAAATCGGTTCAGCCGTTTCAAGGTCATCAGCTCTTTTGTTAGCTGCGGTAGGGTTCTTAGACTCTTAATGTGTATTTACTTTACTTTCAAACATACATGTGACCAAAAACTTGAAACACTCATGTATGCTTAATAACTATGCAGGATTATGGAACTCTTGGTCTGATGCTGCAGCCAGGATATCCAGAACACTAGCACACTCTTAAAAAAATAATAGCAGATATGTCGTGTTTGGACTCGTTTTGATCAGTATTTGATTCTGCATACAATGCAATGGTGGCAACACGGTGAGCTGATGCTGCGGCCAGGATATCCAGCACACTAGTACACTCTTAAAAAAATAATAGCAGATATGTCGTGTTTGGACTCGTTTTGATCAGTATTTGATTCTGCATACAATGCAATGGTGGCAACACGGTGAGCTGATGTTGTTAAAATCCGTTAAATTTTTGACATACCTACGTACCTGAAACTATGACTAACTGTGAACTAAATATTATTGAAATAAACCTTCGCTTTGATTTCTTATATAAACCCCCGACGCAAAAAGAGGGGTGTTATAAGTTTGACGCCAATTTCTGTGTGTTTGTGTCTGTTTGTCTGTGGCATCGCAACTCTCGAACGGATGGACCGATTTTGATGCGGTTTTTTTTACGTGAAACAAGTTTCCTTGCGGTGGTTCTTAGCTATAATCGATAAAGATCTGTTCAGCCGTTTGAGGGTTATCAGCTCTTATCTAGGTGACTAAGGGATCTGGGCAACTTATACAGGTCTGATCGATTCAAAATTTGGTGCCCTGTTAATGTAAAAATATTGCAAAACCATGATAACCTTGAACTGTTGATGCAGCATCTCCTAGAATCTACAGAATACCCAACTCCTCAAAAACTTTCAGTAGAAGCATCGTGTTTGGGCTCAAAAAAAATATTCAAAACAATTTCTTTCAAATAGGTGTTACACACACTTTTAAATAGAATTAGAATAGAAATTATTAGAATAGTCTCAATGAATAGGTGTTAGATATAATATGGTAACCTTGACCTGATGCTGCAGCATCTCCTGGAATCTGCTGAAGCAGCGGTTAAAAAATTAAAAAACTTCCATGGGTCCATGGATTTGAAGTTTAGAGTTATAACACATTTAATTGCAGCTTCAAACAAGGGAGGTGAGCAACTTCCACAGGCTTGATCGATTCAAAATAGGCTAGATTTTGTGTCGCAGTATCGTGTTTCGTCCCGGAAACTATTTGTATGAATGTGGGGGTAGAGTTTCGATCGTATGTAATAGTTATGTAACGTTTAAAAAGCACGAAATAAAAATTAAATTAAAAATTTAAAAACCCCCGACAAAAACCTCTAAAAAGTAAACAATAATATGTTTTGACCCTTTGAGTTTAATTTAAGTAGTAATATTTTGATCCAAGAGTCGTCGCGTAGGGGGACCGCTAAGTAAATAAAATAAAAACAGAATACAACTGATTTACTTTACTACAACTAATTAGTAATAACTTCACAACTTAGCGGTCCCCCTACGCGACGACTCTTGGATCAAAATATTACTACTTAAATTAAACTCAAAGGGTCAATACATATTATTGTTTACTTTTTAGAGGTTTTTGTCGGGGGTTTTTAAATTTTTAATTTAATTTTTACAAATCCGACTTCACATCTTAAGTTGGTCGACTATTAATCCTAAACTAAGAAAGCCGCCTCCGTAGCTCAGAGGCAAAGTTCACTGGCTTTACGCAGGAGGTCGCGGGTTCGATTCCCGGCGGGGTCAATTGTAAGACTCGGTTCGGTTGGTGGTAGGGCATTTTCTGAGCCCGCCTGGCTAGCTACCACAATCTTATCTAAGTCTTGCCGCCAAATATCAATGTTGATATCATTGGTGTGTTCCGGCTTGAAGAGATTTATACTATCGTAAGATAGCCAGTTCCCCATTGCGTTGGGGAATCTTGGTAAGCCCGCTGCCATCTTCGGTAACATCGTCACTTACCACCAGGTGAGATGTTGTCAAGGGTTTACCAATAGTGAATAAAAAATAAAAAAAGCCTACTCAGCTGTATAGTCTTTCCTTTTAAATTGATAATGTTTCCTACTAATAGCATTTTTTCAGTTTTCCTGAAATAGTGGTTTACTGGCACAAAAAATTGCATCAAATTGCATCAATGGCTGACTCGGTGGCTCAGTGGTTAGTGCCCTTGACTACTGATCCGAGAGTTGTGGGTTCGATCCCCACCCAGGGCAAACATTTGTGTGATGAGCAGATTTGTTTGCTCTGTGTCTGGGTGTTAAATATCTATAAATATATATGTATGTATTTAAACGTATATAAGTATGTATATCAGTCTCTGGTAACCCATAACACAGGGAATCCTACTTTGGGGCCAGATGACCATGTGTGATTTGTCACAGAAAAAAAAAAAAAATGGCACAAAAAACTGTAACAAAAAATTGTATTTTAAAGCTCAATATTTCGCAAACGGATCCCTGACTCAAAAAATGATTTTCACACATTCACAATATTTTTGAACGACCTATCCAACGACATCCCACATCGGGGTATAGACGAGAAAAAAAATACCCCCAATAATACGTGTATGGGATACAAAAAAATAAGATCATATTGTCATCGTGATTAATATGAATACCAGCTTTTTAGTACAAAGAGCGGACAGACGGACAGACGGACATGGCAAAACTATAAGGGTTCCTTGTTGACTACGGAACCCTAAAAAAAGCGTTTCATCAGCCATAAAGCACCTAAACACTAAACGCGGAAGGATTCTATAGTACTTTCAGTGACTAATAGGAACCTTCACACAAAATTTTGTGGTACAGTATGTATCACCCAGCACGTTTCGACAGTAATACCGTGAGCACGCCCAGTGGGCCGGTGCTGCGAGCGTGGCTGCGAGCATAACGGGAGGCGCCGAACGCTTTCTGCATACCCAATATAAGAGCTCTTTGAACGCTAAATGCTGCAACTGTGCTACACTGAAATGACGTTAGTGGCGCATCCATAAACATTGTTCGGTTACGTAGGATCTGTAATTGCAGCTACTGACAAGTTTCAGCATTTTAAATAATGTTAATAAACGGTATTAAATAAACGATCTATAATATTAAAAAAATATAAAAATACTGTACAAAAATTAATCAGTACTAAAAATAATCACACTAATTATAATACCTAAAACACCTAAAATAAAATGCCTAAAATTACTAAAATAAAAAACCCATAAATACCTAAAATAAAATATCTAAATTATCTTAAATAAAACCAATAATGAAAAAATAAAAAGTGATAAAATAAAAATATAAAAATACTGTATAAAAATTAAATTAATCAGTCCTAAAAATAATATCACACTAATTATAATACCTAAAACGCCTAAAATAAAATAACTAAAATAAAACACCTAAATAAAACAAATAATGAAAAAATAAAAAGTATTATAATAAAAATATAAAAAATACTGTATAAAAATTAATTAGTCCTAAAAATAATATCAAACTGGTACCTAAAACACCTTAAATAAAATACCTAAAATAAAAACCATAAATACGTTAAATAAAACACCTTAATTAACTTAAATAAAACACCCAAAAATATATAAAAAAAATATAATTAGCTTTCATGTGTTCTGGGTCAGACCAATTAATATTGGACCAGCCAGTTAAAATTGATTGACCAGCAAAACTTGATACCTGAAAACACATATTAACGCATTTAAAAAAATTGCCTGCTATATAGCTATAGTATTTAATGACTGTATTCGAGGGTGCGCAGTGCGAGAGCCACAAGCATCTCTTATATATTATATCTGACATGACATTTTGACATCTGGAATGTGACATCACACATTTGATATTGGTATGACACGTGACACTTGAAACATGAAACATGTGACTTTTAAATTTTGACATAACGTTTAGCTTGTAACATTTGAAATCTGTATGTGACCTTAAAACGTGGCGTGTAAATTTTACATTTGAAACTTGACATTTTTCATTTGACATTTGACACGTCTCGAGAACTATACCTATGCATTTTTCCGGATTATAAAGTACCCTATTTTGTTCTCTTTACTTTAGGTCTGTCCCAAATTTCAACGAAGTAGGTTCAATATTTTAGCTTGAGAAAGTAACAAACAGACAGAAAGAGACACATTTTCTGGATTTAAATATTAGTTGGGATTTATTTATTTATTTGTATTTTGCCGCAGGTAATATAAGTATGTAATTGATTTTAAGTCCATAATTTTCTGCTGATCATTAATCGTAGATTAATTTATTATTTTTTCACTGATCAATTTATTAATAGAGCTTATAAAAAGATCCTTATTTCAATGATCAATAACATTAAATGAAATATAGTTGTAAAAGATAAATATATTATTATTTTAATTTTAATAAATGATTATTTTGTTTAAAGTCAACAAAGTACAAGTACTTAATCCTAGTTTCGGAAAGAGACCGGGTGTGTAAAAGTCACAGGAAAATGTGCTCGGGTAGGTACCCAAATACTTATCCTGGTTTATATAAGGTAGTCGACGATTTTTTTATATCATAATTTTAAACAAAAAAAACCGACTTCAAACGCACTAGTTGCCACTACGATTTTCGAAGGTTTCCCTCGATTTCTCTGGCATGCCATAATTAGATCCTGGTTTCCTTATCATGGTACTACCCTTGGAATATCTCCTTTCCAACAAAAAAAGAATCATCAAAATCGGTACATAAACGACGAAGTTATCCGCGAACAGACATAAAAAACATATATATTTTTTAATTCGCTTAAAAATCAGATAAGTAGTGCATTTCGCAATAACCTACCCAATTTAATAAAAAAATACAACCTGCTTATATCACTTATAGTATTAAGACGAATCTAACGACCGACATCCTACACTCCAAAATCCATTAAGCCGTTTAGGCTACGGGCGCAGCTAAAAAAACAGACATACATACATACAGGGTATAACCAAACTAGACTAGAACCCGTTTACTAGGGGTTCTACTCATCATACTGAACAACTTTCCCCAAGGAACCCAAAATCAATTCTCCAAAAAAAAAATTGGACCCTCCATACTATAATTTTGAACAAAAAAAGACGACTTCAAACAGGAAACTAAGGTTCCCCTCGATTTCTCTGGGATGCCACTATCAGATCCTGGTTCCCTTATCATGGTACCACCCTTGGGATATTTCCTTTCCAGAAAAAAAAGAATCATTAAAATCGGTTCATAAACTACGAAGTTATCCGCGAACACACATAAAAAAATATATAAATATTACGGTGGGATTGAGAAACCTCCTCCTTTTTTTTGTCGGTTAAAAATACCGGTGCATAAAAATGCACAAAATTGGTCGATCAGCTGATTGATTTTTTGAAGAGTTTTTTTGCGTTTCAGCAAAGTCATAGAACAATAGTTGTTTAGTATGATAAAAAGAAGCTCCAGTTAGCAGGACCTACACCAATTTTGTTACAACCTGCATACATACATACATACACTCCAAATACATTGCCCTCATTTTTGGACAGTCGTGTCATCACATCACATCAGCTCATATATACGTCACCACCAAGGGGCTCGAGCCTACTCTGAATTGGGGCGATCGGTTCTTAGTCGACCACGCGGGCCCAGTGCGGGTTGGTCAACTTCACATACAACCTTCGAGTTTCTCAGCAGATGAGTGCAGGTTTCCTCACGATGTTTTTCCTTCACCGTAAGAGCGTCGGATTAACGTACATATGAGATCGAAATTCGAAAACACATTGGTACGTGTCAGGACTCGAACCACGACTTACCGGATAGGAGGTAGCGGCCCTTGCCGTGGCGCTACCGACAGTCGCGTAATAAATGGAATATATCATAACAGTTCTTACCAATGTGCGCTTAAGGAACCTCGATTCTTCAGTTTGTAACCAAGTGCAGCAATCTTACAATTCGCAACAGGTGTTGCAACTATCGGCAAGATCAATTGACGACTTACCTGTAATAAAAATCAAATTTTATCGTTATCAACTAGTCATCGAGCAAACTAAGATCTTATCATTACACGTGACTAAATGCTTTATCCATCGCTGACGTCTATGTATATAAAAGAAAATCGTGTTAGTTACACCATTTATAACTAAAGAACGGCTTGACCAATTTTTATGATTTTTGAATTTTGCATTTGTCTTTATCCGGAATAGGACAATAAGTATTAAAAATATTATATTCATCAATAAAAAAAACATATTATCAATCAAAAATTAATTGGTTTTAGGGTAGGCTAGGGTAATGTAGTGTAGTGTAGGTGTAGTGTAGTTAGGGTAGGGTAGGGTAGTGTAGTGTGGGGTAGAGTAGTGTAGGGTATAGTGTAGAGTAGGGTAGGATAGGGTAGTGTAGTGTAGCGTAAGGTGGAACGAAGTTCGCCGGGACAGCTTGTTTTTAATAAAATGAAAGAGAAACGAAATGTTTTAATAAAATAATTAAAAAACAAATGAGTCAAAATGCCGTAATAAGAGACAAAAGATTACTGGGAAAACATGAATGTAAAGCCGCAAATAGAAAATTATGTAAAAGGCCTACGCGAACCGGCAAGCCGATAACGTTACCAATGTCGAAGATAAGAATTATTGTTTTTTACAAACGACGGTGAATTAAATTATATTGTAAGGTAAGTAAAGTAACTAGTGTTTAAGTCGCAGCCATATTGCATAATACGCCGCCGTATTATTTTTTTTTCTCCACAGGTATTGTCAAGGATTTACCAATTGTAAATAAAAAATAAAAAAAAAGATAAGCCCTTGGCATCATCTCACCTGATGGTAAGTGACGATGATGCCAAAGATGGAAGCGGGCTTACCAAGGGATCAGGCTATCTTACACAACAATCCTGTTAACACATGTCATGATGTTTGGCGGCAAGATTTAGATAAGATGGTGGTAGCTAGCCAGGCAGGCTATGAAAATGCTCTACTACCAACCAAACCGAGTCTTACTAAGTTAAACCCGCGACCTCCTGGTGTAAAGCGAATGGACTTGCCATTACGCCACGGAGGTGGTTTGAAGGCGGTATCACAAATACGCGCTGGATTGAAAAACGTCGCTGTTCTGTAATGCGCCTTCTCACGTTCAGCCGGATTTCAATTCGGCTGAAATAAAGAACGCCGACCATACAGCGAGCTGTTTTGTAAAACGGCTATTTCTAAGATATGATTGCGACATATACAGAGTGTAAAAAAAAATTGGTGTACGACCCGTTAACTGGGGGTTCTACTCATCATACTGAACATTTTTCCCCAAGGAACCTATAGTCAATTCTCAAAAAAAAATTGGACCCTCCATACTAAAATGCACTAAATTGATAGATTTTTATATAGTAATTTTTTTTTTGCGATTGCAGCAAACTCGTACAACAAAAGTTGTTCAGTATGATGAGTAGAAGCTCCAGTTAACGGGACCTACACCATATAAAACGATATCATCGAAGTACGATTTACTAACTACCGTATTTTAAACATTTTTGTGTGGAGCGACGAAATTTTTTTTAGAATTGACTTTTGGTTCCTTGGGGAAAGTTGTTCAAAGGGTTGAGTAGATGCCCCAGTTAACGGGTCTTACACCAATTTTGTTACAACCTATATCATCATTACATCAACTCATAAATATACACGTCCCCACCGAGGGGCTCGAGCCTACTACACCCTATACAGGGTGTTTGGGAGATAGTGCAGAAAACTGAAAGGGGAGCCAGAGGCGGTCATTTAGAATAGATTTTACTTAATACACTTGTAGCCTAAGTCTCACAGTTTTCGAGATAATCGCTTTTCAATTTTCAGATTTGGTATGAAAAACGCATTTGTTTAAATATTTCGTGATTTTCCAAAAAAAAATTATACTACAGTTGAAGTGCAAATTACGGCAAAAACTTCCTCATTTCATCAGCTTTCCAATAAAGTAAAAAAGTTAAAAAAAGTACAAATTCATTGCAACAAAAAATAATGATAGCTGTCAAAAGGGTGCCCTATGTCGCATACAAATTACCAAAAAACATTATTTTCATGTTTTTCGCATTATCAGACATCTGTGACCCTCTAGAATCATTGAATAACTTTAAATTTACAAGTTCATTCAAAAATTTCAAACTTGATTTTTCCCATAGAAAATTGTTGTAAAATTAGTATGGGATTCGAGGCACCCTTTTGACAACAATCATAGTTTTTTGTAGCAACTCATTTGTATTTTTAAAAAAAATATTTGGACCCTCCTTACTAAAATGTACAATATTGGTCAATCAGCCGATTGATGGTATGAAGAGTAAATTTTTTTTACAACCTATACATATTATCAGAAACAAAGGCTACAGTATTTCTATAGTAAGAGACAAATAATATGAATTATAATGCGATACAAGTTAAGCGTTGGGTGCTGTTCAGTGTAAATATCAGGTTTTAATATTTCAACTGTACCAGATTAAATAAATCCACAATAATGATTTTTCATGTTTTCTCCACCCAAAGGTTGTCTGGAAGAGATCACTTGTTAGCGATAAGACCACCTATATGTACCACTTCTTTAGTCATTGTATCTTCTTTTTCCTTTTATGTTGTAGGTACATCGTGAGGAAACCTGCACACGCCTGCGAAGAAATTCGAAGGTTGTGCGTTGAAGTCGACTAACCCGCACTGAGCCCGCGTGGTCGACTAAGGCCCGATCACCCTAATTCAGGGTAGGCTCGAGCCCCTCGGTGGGGACGTATATGAGCTGATATAATGATAATGATGTTGTACAATTAAGTGTTTTTAATCAATTAATCAAATCGCAGTTAGAGGCTACTTTGTTCTTTGTTATGTAATACCTAAATAACCTTACCAATTCAATTAAAAATTAATAAACCGACTGCATAAAAACATAACCCCTCTTTTTCGAGCAGACGGGTAAAAATGTATCTTGTATCACCTTTTTTTTATTCATAATTGGTAAGCCCTTGGCATCATCTCACCTGATGGTAAGTGACGATGATGCCGAAGATGGAAGCGGGCTTACCAAGATTTCCCAACGCAATGTAGAACTCGCTATCTTATCTTCAAGCCGGAACACATCAATGTTGTTAACACTGATATTTGGCGGCAAGACTTAGAATTATCTAAGTGGTAGCTATATAGCCAGGCGGGCTAAGAAAATGCCCTACCACCAACCAAACCGAGTCTTACAAGTTGACCCCCACTGGGAATCGAACCCGCAACCTCCAGGTGTGAAGCGAATAGACTAACCACGGATACTCAGGGATCAAGAAAAACCTAACGACACCTCGCACTACAATCCATCAAGCCGTTGAGGCTACAGGCTCAGCCAAAAAAACATACATACACACACCCAAAACCATTACCCTCTTTTTAGACAGTCGGGTAAAAGGTAGTTTTAAATTTTTAACCGTCTATTTAAGGCAAAACTGTCTATTAATCACAAACACAACACACACGCACACATGCACACACGCACACACACACACACACTCACACACACACACACACACACCAAAATCCACTTGCATCAATTCAAGATCTTTGTTTTTCTTTTAGCTAAAACTTTAGCACAGTTTTGTTCACATTTAGTAGATATACCATGTTCATTTAAAATAGACTCTGTTATATTTGCCATTAATTATATATACCATAGACTAAGCGATGGAAGAGTGAGATTTCCTAACACAGGTGTTTTTTTTTACCTAAAAGGAGGTCTCAGCCTTAAAAAGCCGATAATTTTTGGTAACCAATAAACAATTTTCATTTTCATTTTCATTTCAAGGCTGTAGAAAGAAGAGCATCACCCCACGCATACCCTCCAACTTGTAATATTTAATGCGGGACCTGCGGGAGTACCGCTTAGGGCATTTGCATCTATTAAGGACGTTGCAGTCCACGGTGTAGTTCGTGCTCCTTTGAGGAGAACTACTTAGTTCACTGGATCTATAAGTAGTGCTATACAACATGTCAAGGGTGCTTTTAACATTCTATTAATAGAACGAATGGCAATGGTTATAAAACATACAACAGTACAAGCAGAAGGTAAATCGTTATTTCGGGACCAATCTGTATACGATTTTTGGCAACCCTAATAACGTTAAAGACAATCGACTTAACAAAATAGTGGCATTTAATCAACGACATGGTTTTCCAGTAATGTGTTCACTGTTCACACATAACAGTCTATAATAAAGCAAAAGTTATTAAAGCAGCGGCAGCAAAACCTTATGTTATTAATTTATTATATTATGTCATGCCTCAATATCACGTACGCGTAGTTATGTAAGTTAAGAAAAGACTGGACACTAACTTATTATATATATATATATATATATATATATATATATCTACTCACATTTTTATTTATTTTTTATAGATGAAATTTGAAGCATTAACACTTACTTTATAATTCTTAAATTAGGGAAGAGACTAGTTACCCACAACACAGGGAATCCTTACTGTGCTTTAGCTATAATTTTTTTTTGGTGCAAGAAAACATTTTTTTAATAGCTTGAAAACTACTGAACTGATGTTGAGGAAACTTATTGACTGTTTCCTCAGTTGAAAGATATACAGGGTGTAAAAAAGGAAGGTTCTACTAATCATACTGAACAACTTTACCGGAGGAACCCATAGTTAATTCTAAAAAAAAAAACAATTAAAACTTTCCATGCTAAAATGCACAAAATTGGTCGATCACCTGATCGATTTGTATGAAGAGTATTTTTTTTTGCGATTCGTAGAACTAAAGTTGTTAAATATGATGAGTAGAATCCCCAGCTAACGGGACCTACACCAATTTTGTTACATTCTGTATGATCTTATAAAAAAATAATTGCGTTTTAATTTCTACTTTTCAAGAAATACGTGGACAAGATACATACACTTATGAAATACACTTAAACACACAGACACACCTATTTAGAAAAGTTGTTCAGTATGATGAGTAGAATCCCCAGCTAACGGGACCTACACCAATTTTGTTACACCCTGTATGATCCTAAAAAAAATAATTGCGTTTCAATTTCTACTTTTCAAGAAATACATGGACAAGAACATACATACACTTATGAAATACACTTAAACACACAGACACACCTATTTAGAAAAGTTGTTAAGTATGATGAGTACAATCCCCAGCTAACGGGACCTACACCAATTTTGTTACATCCTGTATGATCCTATAAAAAAAGTTATCGCGTTTTAATTTCTACTTTCTAAGAAATAAGTGGACAAACATACATATTATACTTATGAAATACACTTATACACACATACACACCTTTTTATGTGATCACTAGCTTTTGCCCGCGGCTTCGCCCGCGTGGATATCGTTTTCATGACTGTCTTAGAGGGTGCGCGGTGGACATTGATTTTCTCCAGATCCCTCGGGAACTATGTCAGGATATGCTTATAAGTAGATAAATCATGTTATTTCCCACCGCCTCAACCACATCTAGGCAAAAAATCACACAATCCATTATTCCGTTGCGATGTTAAAGAAATTAACCAAAAAAGAGTATATTTTCAGTTCCCTCAGGAACTGCATCGGGCTATGCTATTTTCACGGGATAAAAAGTAGCCTATGTCCTTCGTCGTGACACAGGCTACCTGCATGCCAAATTTCATTAAGATTAGTCAAGGCGTTGAACCGTGAAAAGGTAACAAACAAACACATTTTCACATTTATAATATTATTAGTAAGGATAAGGATACGGGTCGAATTGATAACGGCCTTTTGTTGAAGTCTGATAAAAAAATAATTAAGACGCAAGTCGTTCACGCGTGTCAGTCTCGATGGGATGGATCCTTTATATTATGTTCTTTCCATTATCCCCAAATAAGCCACACAAATCCTTTGCTTTTAGGCAATCCAAACAACAACCTTAGAAAGGACTACAATCCAGAAAAACATGTTTTCGTTACAAATAAATTAAATTTTAGGTATAGCTTGTATTTTGTGCCTAAACGAATTTCAGTATTTTTTTTTATTTTTTTTTATTCACAATTGGTAAACCCTTGACAACAACATCTCACCTGGTGGTAAGTGACGATGTTGCCGAAGATGGAAGCGGGCTTACCAAGATTCACCAACGCAACGGGGAATTAATTTAATTTAACATTAAAACACCTCCGTCGAAAAAAGCGTCGGTGGCTCAACCGGTAACGACTCGGTCCTGCTAACCAGAGGTACCGGGTTCACATCTGGACGGCCAATGTACCAATGAGTTTTTCAAAACTTACGTACATATACTTACCGATTGCTTTAACGGTGAAGGAAAACATCGTGACGAAACTTGCACACGCCTGCGAAGAAACTCGAAGGTTGTGTGTGAAGTTGACCAATTGGGCCCGCGTGGTCGACTATGGCCCGACAGAGTAAGCTCGGGCCCCTCGAGGGAGACGTATATGAGCTGATGTGATGAATCACGTGCTACTATACAAGGTGTAACAAAATTGGTGTAGGTCCCGTTAACTGGGGCTTCTACTCGTCATACTGAACAACTTTTTTCTACAAGTTTGAAATCGCAAAAAAAAGTTTGAACTCTTCATACAAAACGATCAGCTGATTGACCAATTTTTTTACATTTTTGTATGGAGCTTCGGTTTTTTTTTTGCGAATGGACTATGGGTTCCTTGGGGAAAGTAGTTCAGTATGATCAGTAGAAGCCCCAGTTAACGGGTCCTACACCAATTTTTTTACACCTGTAGAACTATAAAGGTGACTGAAGAACTTAGAAAGTTATCGACTTTTATAGGTTATCCTTTCAATGCTGTAATGAAGTTACTTTGAAGGCACTGGCTAAGGCCCGATCGCCCTGATTCAGGGTAGGCTCGAGCCCCTCGGTGGGGACGTATATGAGCTGGTATGTTGATGAAGCTCAATATTATATGACTAGTTTTCTTGTTGGGCAGTGTATCATTGTATTACACGTGTTTTCACTAAATATGTGACTTAAGTAGGTAAAACAGTTTATTCATGGCATTATAAAAAATATTTCTGCAAAATAGCGCGTGGTCATTATGGAAAATATTTCTGCAATATAGCGCGTGGTCATTATGGAAAGTATTTCTGCAATATAGCGCGTGGTCATTATGGAAAATATTTCTGCAATATAGCGCGTGGTCATTATGGAAAATATTTCTGCAATATAGCGCGTGGTCATTATGGATAATATTTCGGCAAAATAGCGCGTGGTCATTTTGGAAAATATTTCTGCAAAATAGCGCGTTGTCATTATGGAAAATATTTCGGCAAAATGGCGCGTGGTCATTACGGAAAATTTACAACCGCTTTTGTGGCGTTCTTCACACCCGAATTTCGCTTGTTTGATTTCCGGTAGGGGTCTAACTAATTTTCTTTTTTTTAATATAAAATTGAGTGCGTTTGGCTCTCACTAAATGCATCAGCTCATATACGTCCCCACCAAGGGGCTCAAGCGTACCCTGAATTAGGGCGATCGGGCCTTAGTCGACCACGCGGGCCCAGTGTTGGTCGACTTCACACAAACTGCGAGTTTCTCCGCAGGCGTATGCAGGTTTCCTCACGATGTTTTCCTTCACCGTAAGAGCGTCGTATAAACGTACATATGAAATACAAATTCGAAATCACTTTGGTACGTGGCAGGATTCGAACCACGACCTCCCTGACAGAAGGCGGCGGCCCTAGCCGTTACTCCACCGACGCCTAAATGAAAATTATGTAACTTAAAATGTATCCTATCCCGCTTTCGGGATCAAGACGTATATAACGACACACCTCGCACTCTAAAATCCATTAAGCCGTTTAAGCTACAGACTCAGCCAAAGGAACTGACATGAATATGTACATACATACATACACATACCCGAAACACATTACGTTTTAACCGCCTCCGTAGCTCAGAGGCAAAGTTCACTGGCTTTACACAGGAGGTCGCGGGTTCGATTCCCGGCGGGGTCAATTGTGTAAGACTCGGTTTGGTTGGTGGCAGGGTATTTTCTAAGCCCGCCTGGCTAGCTACCGCCATCTTATCTAAGTCTTGCCGCCAAATATCAATGTTGATATCATTGGTGTGTTCCGGCATAAAGATAAGATAGCCAGTTCCCCATTGCGTTGGGGAATCTTGGTAAGCCCGCTTCCACCTTCGGCAACATCGTCACTTACCACCAGGTAAGATGTTGTCAAGGGTTTACCAATTGAGAAAAAAAAGGTCCTTTTCAGGCAGTCGGGTAATAGCAAAAAGAACGGTATCAATATCATGAGCAAGTTTCTATAAGGACTATCTTAAAATTGCTTGATTAATCAGACAATATCATACATAACAGATGATAAAACAGTCGTCGTGGAAATCCTTGGGGGAGGACTTTGTCCAGCAGTGGACGTTTTTAGGCTGATATAATGAATATGATGATGATCATAATAGAAAACGTTTTTCGGCTGATATGATGACGATGATGATCATAACAGAAAATAAGAATCAAAATATCTGCTCAATTAAAAACGTTCCACAGCTGCATAGCTTCGCGCATATCCTTTAGCACTAATAGTCAAAATCTCTGCACCAGATCATTTTTTTTTCAGATGTTTGGCCTAGACCAAGTGTGGCTACAAAGCCAGTGACAACACGCGGGTTTTTAGGGTTTCTTACACCAAAAGGGTGACCAATAAGACCCTTTTAAGGTTTCATACCTCAAAAGGTGAAACAGAACCGTTATAAGATCTCTCGTGTGTCTGTCTGTCCATCCGTCCGTCCGTTTGTCAAAGCCAATTTGCTCCGAAATTACTGGACCGATTGAGTCCAAATTTGGTTCATATATGTAAGTCGATGACCTAAAGGCGGGCATGTAACGTAAATAAATTAATTTTAAACATGGAGGCCACTTTTGGGGGTAAATTAAAAAAAAAACTGTATCGTGTCTTTATATATAAAAATGAATCCCTATTTCCCTTGCTCACGGCATCACGCGTGAACGGCTGGACCGATTTCGCTAATTCTTTTTTTTCGAGTTCGTTATTGTCAGGAGAAGGTTCTTATGTAGGGTAGGGTAGTGTAGTGTAGTGTAAGGTGGTACGAAGTTCGCCAGGACAACTACTCAAATGATAAATATAAATTTAATATAAATAGTTTTGAAGTTAGTTAGGAAAATAGCCGAAATTGGACCATTCCTCCTCCGTAACTACTGAACTGTCTGAACGGTCAGTGGGCTTCATGAACAGTACACAGTGGGCTACATGAACAGTACACAGTGGGCTTCATGAACAGTACACAGTGGGCTTCATGAACAGTACACAGTGGGCTTCATGAACAGTACACAGTGGGCTACATGAACAGTACACAGTGGGCTTCATGAACAGTACACAGTGGGCTTCATGAACAGTACACAGTGGGCTTCATGAACAGTACGCAGTGGGCTTCATGAACAGTACACAGTGGGCTTCATGAACAGTACACAGTGGATATTTTCACAAAGTGTGTATTTCTATTGCCGCTATCGCTATAAGAGCAAATAATAAAAATGTTCTTATCCGGCCAAGTGCGAGTCAGTTTTTTTTTTGCATCTACTGTCTAGTTGCTCATAGCGATTTCTTCCAGGTAACATAAGCTCAAGGTAACATGAGGTAACTTTGTAGCTTTCGAGATGAGGGTAGGGGCGCGAAGGTGGTGGCAGGGCAGGCGCCCGCGCGGCGCGACCGAGTGGCGCCGCGCCGCCACAGCGCAGCGAAAGTACTGGGTACTGGGTCACTGGAGCAGGGATGCTGTCTGTTCAAGGTCCAGTTATTTCCTATTCGAGTCTTCCGGTCCAGAAACTTCTTACCTAGTAACTCTACTCACTAATGCAACTAAATTAAATACTTTGTTCAAACAGTCATAGACAAATCAATTTACATTTTTTTGTTTTTTTTTAGTTAAACTTACCTAAACGTAGTTCAGTTTCGTGTGAACAACCATAATATAAAAATTGTTCAGTTTCGTGAGAAGTACCATAAAATAAAAGTGGTTCAGTTTCTTGAAAAGTTACGTAACATGAAAGTTGTTTAGTTTCATGAGACATATTATAGTATTAAAGTAGTCCAGTTGTGTGAGAAGTACCATGGCATAAAAGTTGTTAAGTTTCGTGACAAGTATCATAGTATACAAAATGTTCAGTTTCGTGAGAAGTACCTTAGTATTGAAGTTGTTCAGTTTCGTGAAAAGTATCATAGTATAAAAGTTGTTTAGTTTTGGGAGAAGTACCATAGTATAACAGTTGTTTAGTTTCGTAAGAAGTATCGGGTGAATCACCAAATAAGCAGGTTTTTGGTTCCTACCTACTTAAATTTTGATTTAAGAGTCCCCAGGAGGTTCGAGTTACCATACAAACGTAGTTTCAAGAAACTCAAAGTGTATTATAACCTGACAGGTGATTATATCGAAAAATAAAATAATATTTAACAAAAGATAATTGCGTCATACTCATTTTTTATCACTTTTTATTGAACACTCCTAGTAGTTCAATGAATCGCTAAACTTAAGTGGCAGCACACCCTGGACACTTCATACAACGGGCCAGAAATGACATTTCTAAAAACAAAAGACGGAACGAACAAAATGGCGGCGAAACTATACGTTCGACAACCAAACTGTAACTAATCTGTATCAATCTGGCTGACGACGGGGTGAAGTCGGAATCTAGAGAGCGGCAAGGAGTGTCCATACTGCATGCTAGTACTAATGTTTAAACTTTAGTGGCAGTGAGCGGGCACATCGAGCCGAACAGATGCCCGTTGGGGTAGTAAAGTTCGAGTGGCAACCGCGGACTGAAAAACTTACCCTAGGCATACCTCCAACTCGGTATACCAACGACCTGGTAAAGGTCGCAGGAAGCCGCTGCGGCAATACCGGTTGTTGTGATTATCCTTGGCGAGGCCTTTGACTGATATGATGAGGATGTTGATCGGAAATGATCATCTTGACGAGATCTATCTTCCTCTATCATCCTAAGTTGACTGATTAGAGATGAAATATTTTATGTATGATCTAATAAATTATTATTAATTTATTTATTATCATAGTTATTTTCTACAATATGTATTTATATTAGTTAGTTTATTTTATCTGTGTAATTATATACACCAATTAAGTATGTATGTAAGTTTATTTATGTATTTGTTGTTTACATTTGTTAATATTTAGTATTTATTTAATGTTACGTATTTTATGCTGTGTACACGTCTTTTCTGCCATCTCAGCAAAACTTACTTCTTTCCCGGGTCTGCTGGAAGAAATTTCTTTAGAAATAAGCTGTATCCTTTGTGTGACCTTACTTTGTAAAATGTGTAACTTATGTTTCCTGTGTACAATAAACTATAAATAAATAAGTAACATTTTGAACATATTTAGGTTTTTCCTTGCACTATTGCACAATTAATTGTGGAATAGTGCAAGGAAAAACCTAAATATGTTCAGTTCAGTGTTCCACCAAGAACCTACTCATCATATCAGCCACAAATCGTCCACTGCTGAACAAAGGCCTCCCCCAAGGATTTCCACGACGACCGGTCCTGCGCTGCCCGCATCCATCGGCTTCCCGCGACCTTAACCAGGTCATCGGTCCACCGCGTGGGAGGCCTGCCTACGCTACGTTTTCCGGTGCGCGGTCGCCACTCGAGAACTTTACTGCCCCATCGGTCATCTGTTCTACCTACAAGAACCTACTATCGCAAGCATACAATAAATAGCATTTTGCCTCTGCACAAGGGTAATCTCGGTTCAGTAATCTCCGACTTAGAGTGATTTCAAGTTTGACAGCTGTCAACTGATATGAATTTCATATCTCCTTAGAAACTTGTAATCCATCAGGATCAATAGTTTCAGAGTTATAACAGCGTTGAATTTGAACAGTTGTCAATAGAAATGAAGGTACCGACCAGATCTGTTATTTCGCTTTGGGAACTTTGATTAGTCTAGTATTGCGACACTCCCGACAATAAAAGAAGGGTTATACACATTATAACCAAGCTAAAGGGTTCATTCGCGGAGACGCATCATCACAGACCAAAATATTATTGTCTCACATTAAATAAAAGTGTGTGTGTGAGTGTGTATGTATGTGAGTGTGTATGTGTGTGTGTTTCTTTCATCCCCTTTTTTTGTAATTGCTATAAGGATTTTAATGAAATACGTACGTTACTATAATATGGCCTACTTACTACTTGCGGTACATTGTTATTCTCGGTGGCGCACTGACCAGAAGTTCTTCTGCAAGGGCATTGATATTAGCGCATAAAGGAGAACAGTCGAGGCTAAGGCACCCGTTGTTGTAAGCGTGTCCCCCGTAGCTGCACCTGTCATGCGAAGGTACTCCTGAGTAAACGCGGTCTGCTACCTAAGACTCCCGCTGTCGCCTACCAGGCACATCCAACGACGGTGGCTACGTTAACAACGTCTGTGGTGTATCAGCAATCGCTGTCTGCCATTATGCGACGAAAATCTACCCGAGACACCAGTGGCCACGTAGATGCCATCAGGAGTGTAGGGTGGTCGCAGTTAGGATGGGAGTGACGGGAAGTTGAACCGACAAGTATACTAGCAACGAGTCAGCACATTAGAAGGATAAATACGAGTATTATACTTGGTGTGTTATATATACAGGGAGGGATTAGAACTGCGTTTTTTTTGTAACTAATATCCTTTTGGTAGGCTTTCTTCTCGTTTGATTGTTTCTTGATCCGGTTGTGTACTTAAATGAGTCCTGGTTTAAAGAATCCTCACATGTGAGGATGGGGCGACTCACTTTTCGTTTATTCACCTTGTAATCTCTGGCCGCGTGTAGGATGTGCTGTCTTTCACACCCAGGTAAGAGATTCTTCTTACTTTAAGAATTTGTGTTATTGTTTTTCCTTTTAGCGTGTGCTTGATTTTAGTTGCTTTGTGGCTGTCCCTGGAGTTCGCCAGTATTTCTTGTAGGATATGTCTCTCGTAGCGACGTAGGCGTGATCGGTTAGCTTTAGTACTGCCCATGGGATCATGTTTTTGGCTCGTTAGGGTTCCGGAGGCAACAGGCAACCCCCATATTTTCGCCATCGTCTGTCCTTCCGTCGGAGACTATCAGTACTAGAAAGCAGCAACCCGGTACGGGTACACACATCAATCACGCCGACAGACTTGCACGATAAAATCTTTAGAAAAAAATATTGCGGCACCTTGAACACAGGAAAAATAGGATTGAGGTACCTCCCATACAAAACTAAATTATTTGTAAATTTTCATAGTCTTACCTTTATTCTTTACTACATTACTATATTAAGAGTAATGTTTATAATTGATTTTTGTACTCCAACTACCTCAGACGTTGAAGGCTTCGCGAGAAAGTATGCACACGGTGGCTGTTTAAATAATTTTTAAACAGTATATCCTTTATTATTGGCGTTGCTGATAAACTTTAGTATTATTATCGTTTGCTATTTAATCAAACTGAAGACAGGGTAGACAAACAAACTGATAACTACTAACGCAATATCTTCCCTCTTGTGTTCTCATCAAGAAAAACCCAAGTGCTTCCCCATCTCAACTTGCGGTAACCTATCTTCCCTCATGTGTTCTCATCAAGAAAAACCCAAGTGCCTGCCCATCTCAACTTGCGGTAACCTATCTTCCCTCTTCTGTTCTCATCAAATCTTAAATATATATAACTCAAAGGTGACTGACTGACTGACTGACATTTTGATCTATCAACGCACAGCCCAAACCACTGGACGAATTGGGCTGAAATTTGGCATGCAGGTAGATGTTATGACGTAGGCATCCGCTAAGAAAGGATTTTGGGAAATTCCCACGGGAACCGCAAAAATCGGGATCTGCGTGGGCGAAGCTGCGGGCATCCACTAGTGTTCAATAATATCAAATTCCTCTATTTAAAACAAAATATGTTACCTACATTTACTACGCTTTTGTTTTGTTTAATCCGAATTGGAATGCTCCGATAGTTACAGGGGAGGGGGGATGAAACAGCGACTTGTTGTCGCGACACAGAGGCGCCAATCCCGTGACGTCGAACGATCGATACAACAGATGACTGTAGTTACGTGATAAAAGAAGTAGCTACTGAGAAACATGTGGGATCTAGGATTTTATTCGACTTTCTGTGGAAAGCAAAAGTACAGAACCAGATATAATCTCACCAACATAAAGTCAGCCTTTTTGTTCACGGAGGTGTAGGGTAGATCGGGGACAGTTGAATCAATTTCACTTTAACCGTATATAGTGGCGTGACCTTGACTGGTAACAGAAGACTTGTATAATATACCATTTAACGGGTTGTTATCTGGCTCCTTAAGAGCATAATTCGAAAGCTTTGTGTAAAACAGTTAAGCTAGTAAAACATTTTAGAGATAATAAGGAAAAGTGATTTTCTTGACCCCACGCTGGGGTCAATTGAAACGTTGTTAAGGGTTGATTGAAACGTATTGATTGATTGAATAGTAAGTGACGATGATGCCGAAGATTGAAGCGGGCTTACCAAGATTCCCCAACGCAATGGAGAACTGGCTATCTAATCTTCAAACCGGAACACATCAATGTTAACAACATTGATGTTTGGCGGCAAGACTTAGATAAGATGGTGGTAGCTAGCCAGGCGGGCTTAGAAAATGCCCTACCACCAACCAAACCGGGTTAACCCCACCGGGAATCGAACCCGCGACTTCCTGGTGTGAAACGAATGGGCTAACCATTACGCCACGGAGGCGGTTATATTAATAACAATACACGTTTTGTAATCGGTTTTAACCTATTTCACTACGGCAACACTAGGTATTTAAATGATATCGTAAAAAATCAGTTACAACAAACATTTCAAAACACATTTCAATCATCCCCGTCTACCCACCCTACTTCTCCCTCTCTGTAGAACATAACTTTTTCAATATGTATGTCCTTGTCTCCTGTAAAACAACTGACTAGAATTTTTTTAAAGTTTGTTTTGTATGAAACTGGGGATACAGTACTTTTAAGACGACCGATTTCCAGTCATACCAAGTTACCATCACCAGTGTGACATTTACCCGTAGTCACATCATCATCAGGTGGTGTAACTAGGCTGGATCATGACAGAAACACACACAAAAGAGGCACCTACAAAATGAGACCTATCCCAGATAAAATACAGGAGAGCCGTCTGCGGTTGTACGGACACGTTATGAGCCGACCATCCGACCACATGACCAGGAAAGTGCTAGATATCGAAACGGTTATACGGACACATTATAAGGCGACCATCCGACCACATGACCAGGAAAGTGCTAGATATCGAAACGGTGGTACAGACACGGTGAGTGACAGATGAGTTTTTCAAAACTTACGTACATACTTACCGATTGCTTTAACGGTGAAGGAAAACATCGTGAGGAAACCTGCACACGCCTGCGAAGAAATTCGAAGGTTGTGTGTGAAGTCGACCAACCCGCACTGGGCCCGCGTGGTCGACTAAGGCCTAATCGCCCTGATTCAGGGTAGGCTCGAGCCCCTCGGTGGGGACGTATATGAGCTGTAATGATGGTACAGACACATTATCAGGCGACCATCCGACCACATGACCAGGAAAGTGCTAGATATCAAAACGGTGGTACGGACACATTATAAGGTGACCATCCGACCACATGACCAGAAAAGTGCTAGATATCGAAACGGTGGTACGGACACGTTATGAGGCGACCATCCGACCACATGAGCAGGAAAGTGCTAGATATCGAAACGGTGGTACGGACACGTTATGAGGCGACCATCCGACCACATGAGCAGGAAAGTGCTAGATATCGAAACGGTGGTACGGACACGTTATGAGGCGACCATCCGACCACATGACCAGGAAAGTGCTAGATATCGAAACGATGGTACGGACACGTTATGAGGCGACCATCCGACCACATGACCAGGAAAGTGCTAGATATCGAAACGGTGTTACAGACACGTTATGAGGCGACCATCCGACCACATGACCAGGAAAGTGCTAGATATCGAAACGGTGGTACGGACACGTTATGAGGCGACCATCCGACCACATGACCAGGAAAGTGCTAGATATCGAAACGGTGTTACAGACACGTTATGAGGCGACCATCCGACCACATGACCAGGAAAGTGCTAGATATCGAAACGGTAGTACGGACACGTTATGAGGCGACCATCCGACCACATGACCAGGAAAGTGCTAGTTAACGAAACTAAACCCCGAGGACGAGAAAAACACCGAATCACATGGATGTCCGTAGTGCCTGGAGACGCATGATAAGGAGGGCCGACCCCAAATAAAATGGGTAAGCGCCAGGCAAACAAGAGTCACATCATCATCATAATCATATCAGCCGAAAAACGTCCACTGCTGGACAAAGATCCCCCCCAAAGGATTTCCACGACGACCGGTCCTGCGCTGCCCGCATCCATCGGCTTCCCACGATCTTCACCAGGTCCTCGGTCCACCGCGTAGGAGGCCTGCCTACGCTACGTTTTCCGGTGCGCGGTCGTAGTCATACCATTGGTCAAAATGCAAAAAGTGCAGAAGCAAAATATTAAAAAGATAATTAAATATATAAAATATATGATCTAAGACTTCAAGTTAATAATTCTTGTTTATACAGCGCGAACAAATACTGAACACTTCATCAAACTGAACAACTTTTGTTTCAGAACTTTGCTGAAATCGCAAAAAAAGATTTTTCGTACATATCAATTAGCTGGTTGATCGATTTTGTAAGGGGAGCCCAATATTTTTTTTTAGAACGGACTATGTGTTCCTTGTTTCTTTTAGCGTTTATGATATTAGTAGGATAAAAATGTGTGTTATAAACGCGAAAGTGTATAAGAGTGTATGGATGTATGTTTGTTACTCTTTCACGCAAAAACTACTTAACGGATCTGGCTGAAATTTGGTAGGTAGACAGATTAGAACCTGGATTAACACATCGGATTCTAGGCTTCTTTTTACGCGCGCTTTTTAGAGAAGTCGTAGAAACGTTGTCCACGCGGGTGAAGCCGCGGGTAACAGCTAGTTGTACTATATAAATATAATATAAAATGGATTTCTCGGAAACTGCTGTAACAATTTCGATAAAATTTTGTATTTACGTATAATGTTTTACATTCCCAGTCTATCTAGATAGGTGCCATTCCAGGGCAAATCCGTTATTGATGAAAACTATTATTTTTAGTGTTTATGCCTTGGAGACTCCGTGCAACGCTTGGTCGCCCAGGGCCCCGATACTGCAGAGCGTCCGGCATGTTTGCGCAAGCCTGCATTGACAGCTTTAATGACATCTTGCGCAAACGAACAGCATCCTGAACGTTATAGCGGAGGGATACGACTCCCAGCTATTTTCACACTCCACGCATGTTCTGGTTATTCAGGGACCACATGCCTACTGTCGTTAAAAATGTGTGAAGTGTGAAAGTGGTTTTAATCGTAGTTCTTGTTTTTTTGTGTGATACTTATTTTTGTTTTTGTGTCTAACTAACATGAGTCTATAAGCAACTTACTTACAAAAATAGACTGTTGTTGTTGTCTGAATAAATAATGATTAATAATAATAAACATCCTACTCATATTATGTAACTAAATGTGAAAGTTTGTATTATTATTATTATTTGATTAATACACTATGTATGGATATTATTGTTTGTTACTTTTTCACGCAAAAACACCTTAACGTATCTGTATGTAATTTGGTAAGTAGACAGATTAAGACCTGAATTAACGATGTCCACGAGGGTGGAGCCGCGGGCATCAACTAGTCCCTTATTTACATGTAAACAACAAAAAAAACTCTTTTGAAAGCAGATTAAACACGGGAACTTTTAAGACTGAAAGTTATAATCTTGCAAAAAGGTGAAGTTGGAACGCCAATTCAGATTTTTTTCCTAATAAAAAGTAAGAAGGGGAGGCTGTGAGGTTGCAACTTGTACAGTAGTCTTATTGGATAAGTTTTAACTTTTACAGGTCGGGTATGTTTAGATGTAATATAAGTTTTAGTTGCAAGCTCTCTAGACACTACGGTCGTGTCGATAAAGTTTATACGCGGCGTTCAAGTGGGGTGTAGCAATTTTAAATTTCATTTTAATTTTATGAGTCTTCTGTTTCTTCCCGATACTACACTGAGAAAGGAGATTTTTATGGCAGAGATTAAAGTATACGTTCGGGAAATTAGCTGCAGTACATCCAAACTATGTTAGTACGGGTGTAACAAAATTGGTGTAGGTCCCGTTAACTGGGGCTTCTACTCATCATACTGAACAACTTTTGTTCTACGACTTTGCTGAAAACGTAAAAAAAAAGTTATACTCTTCATACAAATCGATTAGCTGATCGATCGATTTTGTGCATTTTAGTAGGGAGGGTCCAAATTCTTTTTTGAGAAATGTCTATGGGTTCCTTCGGGAAAGTTGTTCAGTATGACGAGTAGAACCCCCAGTTAACGGAAAATACACCAATTTTGTTACATCCTATATATACTTTGTCCAAACGAAGTTCTGGAAATGTGTTAAAGGATAAAACAATTTTACAAAAAATAGTAATTAAATAGGTAGGTATTTTTTATTCAGAATTTATCATTAATTTTATTCATTTTCACTGCTGGACGAAGTATATTCAGAATCGTTCACCTACATTAAAGCCTTAAGATGGGTCAAATGACAATATTCAATTCAAATTATTGAAAGACGGTGAAAAGCGATCACCATGGAAAAAAATTATAAAATACTTAATGTAATAAAAAATCGATTTGATTGAATACCATTAAAAAAAAATATTACCACTTGATGTAAAAAAATATACGTACCTAGACCCTGTTTTTGGCATTAATTGCAAAATTTCTCAAAAATAAATAGTTAATATTGAATGAAACCAACACACAAAAATCGGTGACTTATTTAAAACCTTTCATTTTAATTGAACACATTTTTTTAAACATATTTGAAAGTGAAAAAAAGGTAATAAAAACATGTAAAAATCAAGAATTGGTCGTTCGGTTTCAACGTATAACAGCCGCGTAGAAGCCCACAGTGATTTGAACTTAAAATGAATAGTCTTACGTTCGATATTATTTTAACACGTATCAACCTGCTCGGATTTAGTGATCTTTGTTAATGGCCAATAGCCTACCTTAATGCCAAATTTCATACGGAATGGGGATACGGAACCCTTGGTGCGTGAGTACGACTCACACTGGTCGTTTTTTGAATTTTACCTTCGTATTCGTCCAATAATCTACCATACTGCCGAATTTAAAGTTTCTAATTTTGGAAGTGATCTATAATTTTAATGAGTCAGTCAGTTATAAAATAGTGATTTTCGGAGGTTTTTTTTTATTTACAATTAGTAAGCCCTTGGTATCATCTCACCGTAAGTGACGATGATGCCGAAGATAGAAGTGGGATTCTAGGTTAAGAGTTTTACTAGGCACAAAAAGTGTGTAGTTCCAAAAGATTTTGAGTTACGGCTAGATCGAAAGTGGACCGCAATAGTTCGTGTAATCTATCCCACAGCCGGTGTCACCCTTTTCTTTTCGAACTTGGCTGACACACTTCCGAGTGCTTAGATCAAAACATTCAATAACCCCCACCAGGAGGTTTCAAAATTAACCCTGTTGATGAGATGGTTTGATACTGTAGTCACTTTACGCACCCCATACCTACATCGCATCTCCTTGTGTACACGTATAACTGGCCGCGCGTTATTAAAAAAGGCAAATTCATATTATGACAGTCCTCGTTTTGAATCCCTTCAGGATTCATCCGTTGTTTAGTTGTTCAACCAAATCAAAGTCCAGGGAGGGACCCTCAGAACCTCTTCACCATTTTCTGGAACGCCTACTTAAACGCTAATCTCAACCAATAATAAGTCGTACGCAAAACTAACCAGTGAAACAAAATTTAAGTAGAAATAAAGGTATAAGTACTGAAATGTTATTTTACATTTGATGGGATTTTAAGCAATTCTACCTAGAGCTACGTACAACAAGTCTGGGCCCCACTTAGGCCCATGACAGTACCTACCTACATAACCATGAAATTACAGGTTAAACCCACAGACATCTGTTAAACTTGATCTTTTTTGAATTGAAAACTTCTATAGGCGCGTTGGGCATTTTTTAAATGGGAAAAAAACCATTGAACTCGCGACATTGCAGCGACACCTGTTAACGTCTCTGGGTATAAGCCCTTTTGAGACAGTCTTCATTATTTTTAAACGACTTCCAAAAAGGAGGAGGTTCTTAATTTGACTGTATGTTTTATTTTTTTTTATGTGTTTTACCTCAGAACTTTTGGGTAGGTGAATGGATTTTTATGATTTTTTTTTATTTGAAAGCCAGTGCTTCCCGTTTGTTCCCATATAAATTTTATTAAAATCAGTGTAGTACTTTACTAGAAAATTAACAAAAACCAAAAAAAAAGTAAGTGTGTGGTTTTATGAAACTACGGTAAAAGTGAAACTTTATAGAGGACGAAACGATTATGGCTGCTCTCGCTACGGTACAGAGGACAAAACGATCATACCGTCAGACGAAAGCGACCGTCACGCCACATGCAACACACAGACGAAAAAATTTGAGACGATGTAATAAAAGTTTCACTTTAATAATAATGCAAAAATGTACTTAGTTGTTGCGATGGAAGTCGGTTTTTTAACGTGTTTAGCGTTTTCAATTATTTGAAGTGAAAGTTTTCACTTTTGTCGGTACTTCCGGAGTGCCTTTGTGTGTTTTTTATTAGCAATATAAATTTGACTTCCAAGTTTAATTACTCAGGACAATAATAGCAAAAGATTATAAAAGTCAAAATGTGTTTGTTTGTTAGTTTGTTACCTTTTCACGCTTCAACGCTTTGACCGAACTTAATGAAATTTGGCATGCAGGTAGCCTGTGTCACAAGAAAGGACATAGGCTACTTTTTATCCCGTGAAAATAGCATAGCCCGATGCAGTTCCTGAGGGAACTGAAAATATACTCTTTTTTAGTTAATTTCTTTAACATCGCAACGGAAAAAAACAAAAATAAAAACGGAACAATGGATTGTGTGATTTTTTGCATAGAGATGGTTGAGGGGGTGGGAAATGTATATAACATATCCTGACATAGTTCCCGAGGGATCTGGAGAAAATTCATGTCCCGAGGGATCTGGAGAAAATTCATGTCATGCCGCAAGCGGCTCGCGCACAGCGCACCCTCTAAGATAGTCATAAAAACGATGTCCACGCGGGCGAAGCCGCGGGTAAAAGCTAGTACTAAATATTGCTTAGTAAAGAAGGGACACTCCCTGTCTCCCATTAATGTATTTCCCCCGCAACGCACGGGTACGCGCACTGGTACTTGACATTCGATTGTCACAGCTCATTCGTAGTGATTCTATTCTCTTTGGTCGCAGATACCTCTCAGTAGCTCAGTGTCTATATTATGTAGGTAATAGGGGTGACGACAGCATCAGAAATAAATTATGAATTCTTGATCACTAAATTGCCCTCCTACTTAAACTTCGGAAAACCTTACTCGTTTTGTTTTCCATCAAGTCTACGGTTTTTAATTCACCAAAATCACAAAATGAGTACATAAATGACGCTGCAAATCTACGACGTCATGCCTAGGTATTTCAAACATATTTAGAACAAAATGTCGTTTTTGACAGATGATATAAAGTAAATCCGATGACTAGCATTCGTCATCTCTATTTTGTTTATTTTTGCGTTCTACTCTTTTTACCGACTTCAAAAAGAAGGAGGTACTAAGTTCGACTGTATATATATTTTTTTTTATGTATGTTCACCGATTTTTCCGTCATTTGTGGACCGATTTTCAAAATTCTTTTTTCATTCGAAAGAGTAAACTCCCGAGGGGGTCCCATTGTCACAAGTCAGGATCTGATGATGGGATCCCAGGGAAATCAAGGGCAACCCTTCAAAAATAATGAAAAAGGCACTTATTACGTGATTCATATGTTTTCTAAAGCTATTAAAATACTTGCGTCTGTTAGTCATATTCTCATGTTGATAAGCTGATGTAGGATGGTACAACTCCTTAACGGTTAGGAGTTGCAGGAAAATTCTTTATAATGTTATACATAGATATATACGTAGGTATGCATAGACCGATAGTTGTATTCCTTCAGGTTGTTCAGATGAGCTGATGATGGTCGATGTAACTGCTGAGATGATGATGGAAGCCACAGGACTCTGTATCTGTTAATGGAACACATGTATTATGATTTGATAATTCCTATTGGTGAGTATAGGTGATTGGATTTAACGTTGCTAGATAGATAGCATTACCACTAAAAACAAAGAAAATAATAATAATAAAAAAAACTTAAAACCGACTTCAAAATGAAATTCACTCAAAAGTTTGAAATAATGTTTTTATACTTAAATACACAACATTCACCAACAATAACAAAATCAAAGGCGGGTACGAATTAAATTAGAGGCTTAAATTTTTTTTGAGGTCGACACCAGCACACAGTTTCTTACGTATTAAATGGTTTAGATTCGATGGTTTGCTGACACCGACCTCAAAAAAAAATTTAAGCCTCTAATTTAATTCGTACCCACCTTTGATTTCGTTATTGTTGGTTAATGTTGTGTATTTAAGTATAATAATATTATTTCATACTTTTGAGTGAATTTTATTTTGAAGTCGGTTTTAAGTTTTTTTTTACAATTTTATTATAGGTAGTGACCAGTGACTTAAAGTTTATAAAGTGACTATAATGACTCAATGTATATGATATTGTGATCTGATAAAATAAAATCGAGCTAGGAAAAGCTAAACTAGGACACAGGTTATTTAGGTACTCGTATGTACTGTTTTATAAGTACATTCAGTGACTGATTGTAGCAAAATGTACCGTGGGTTGTACCTAGCTAATAATTAAGACAATTGGCGAACAGCCCTAGTAGGATTGCCAACTTTTTTTTTCGGCCATAAGGGACAAACGATCATAAATCTTAAAAAATACGGGATTTCTCTTTTTCACCCGGAACAAATAAAAATCATAGCATTTTTAGTCAAAATTCGTTTTATGTATGAAAAAAAAAACAAACACAGTCAAAATCGTAGTAAAACGTGGTTATCAGTTGGGCTTTAATTAAATATGGCGTGCATTTTTTACTCATTTTGTCATGTAGATTTTCGTAAAATACGGGACATGGGTTGTCCCGGCGGGACATAGAAATTTATGCAAGAAATACGGGACGTCCCGTGAAATACGGAACGGCTGGCAACACTAAGCCCTACGTACATTTACACACACATTTACGCATTTACAAACTTCATCTGTTTATGTAGAATAATAGGTACTTAAAACACGCCAACTCTATTGAGTGTCCGAGGTGTGATAAATGATAAAATAGTGTTCGTGAACTTTAATTTAGAAGCCGCTGAAGTGAATGGTTGATTCCCAAGCTCTTATGAAGCGTTCATAATACAATTGCACTTGACCGTATCGAGTACCTATCCAGTTACGTAGTTACCCTGCTATGAAAATTACATTTGTTGTCTGGAGGATAATATTAAGTAGCTAGGTACTCATGTACTCATAGTATTCTGAGTATTAGTATAGTTATAGTGTTTTAACTTAAGGGTACCTAGGAGGCTCGAGTTTCCATAGTAATTCCGCTTTAAAACTACATGCCGTATTGAATCCAAACTCTGCAAATATATTGAGTAGACAGTAGACACATATCGATGTTTATAATTAGTTTTCATCGTAGTAAATTTAAACATAAAAAAGTTAATCTATTTAATGTTTTACCCTAGATACAGCTTCAGAAACATCAGCTAATTACTTATTTATTCATGCAAAAATAATGATATTTAGCTCAAAAAAATATTTTTTAATTGTTTTAGTTCAAATCTATAACACGAGTTATCGGCTGGCCATTGATTATCCTGTACATATGTGGGTCGTGCATCAACGGGTCCGGGACCCTATAAAGCATGTTTCCAAATTCCTAAAAAGGCGAGCACAGCAGAATTTATTTAAAACAATAGATGATTGTGAGGCTTTGGTTCCACGTCCAGAGTTCATTATCAGGTCATCTTTCAAGTACCAAAAAGATCAATTGTAATCGGGGGTTAAGTTGGGGTTCAAGGTAGGGGGACTAAGACTAAGGTCAGGGCCAAGGTGGGTAAGCAACTCATGTAATGTTTTTTTTTGTAAAATTCACCGTTTCCACAGTATTACGATATGGCTTACAGTAGCGCAACCAGGATGCGCCACCGGCATAGGCACTAGCCCATACTAGCTAGCCTGTAGTCAGCCTGGCAAACTCGCCGAGTTTGCCAGGCTGTGCCCCGCCGCCCACTGCCCCGCAAGTACCCATCCGTTGCTCTACGTAAATAATTACATTCGTTGCGCTAGTGTAAGCCGCTATATTGTAATACTGTGCCGTTTCTGAGAAAATCGGCCCGGTACTTATTTTTATTTGCGCATTAGACATTGTGTAGGTCTTGTCATAATAATATGAATTATTTTTGCTATTTGAAGTTTTTTCGTAAGATACACAGTTTCCAAGAAAATCAGCACTAACTACAAGCGTGTATATAAGGTGACTTTTAATTAGTTCTTGATAGCAAAGGATATGAATGTACTTGTGATTACAAACAACTTTCCCAAAGAAACTATATGTCGAATCAGAAAAAAATTTTAGGTCCTCGGTACATAACAAGTTATCAAATCGACAAAAATGTATGAAGAACCAATTTTTTTTTTCATATTTGTAGGCGGCGGCCCTAGCCGTTACGCTACCGACGCTCTTTTTGAGTACGGGACCCTAATAAACCAACGTAACTTTTTTCAAAAAGGAAGTACACTTTCTTGCATATACCGAACGTGTCGAAGAAACTGAAGTTTCTGATGGCCTCGCGCCGAAGGAATAGACTACGCCGAAAGAATTGACAGTGTTGTCAGTGCTCTTATATTGGAATTTTTCGGCGCGGATTAGTGCGCGAGGTCATCAGAAACTTCGGTTTCTTCGACAAGTTCGGTTAGGATAGATGTGCGTTCACTATAAGATAGATCAAATTTGAATTGCTCCTGCAACCATATATTACCTATGAGCTAGCGATAATTTTTTTTTATTCACAATTGGTAAGCCCTTGGCATCATCTAACCTGATAGTAAGTGAAGATGATGCCGAAGATGGAAGCAGGCTTACCAAGATTCCCCAACGAATGGGGAACTGGCTATCTTATCTTCATGCCGGAACACATCAATGTTTTTAACACACTCATGTTTGGCGGCAAGACTTAGATAAGATGGTGGTAGCTAGCCAGGCGGGCTTAGAAAATGCCCTACCACCAACCAAACCGAGTCTTACAAGTTGACCCCACCGGGAATCGAACCCGCGACCTCCTGGTGTGAAGCGAATGGACTAACCATTACGCCACGGAGGCGGTTAACTTTAGGAAATTCATTAAAATTAAAAAACCCGACTGCGTAAAAACTTAAACCCTCTTTTTAGAAAGTTGGGTAAAAATGTACCCTATAAGTCACTCACAGCGGGATCAAAACAAATCTAACGATACCTAATTCGTTAAAATTATTCAAGCCGTTCAGGCACCTAGAAATAAGACATAGAAATCTACATACATACATATATACACACACTCGAAAAACAAAACCCTCCTTCTGAGGCAGTCGGGTAAAAAAAACCGGCCAAGTGATAGTCACGACCGCACACATAGGGTTCCGTACCATCATACTGGGTGCCACTAGTACAAAGGGTTCCGTACCATCATACTAGATGGCGCTAGTTCCTTCACGTTTAAAAAAAACACGTTTTTATTTATTTTATTTATTTATTTACACTTATAGTACACCAAAACAATTTTGTAATGTTAATACGTAGAGATACTATAATAAAGTGTACAGTAGGCGGCCTTATTGCTAAAAGCAATCTCTTCCAGACAACCTTTCATTATAGGAAAGCACGAAATACTTAATTTTATAATAAGGGCAGAGAAATGAGCAACTTAATTATAATAATACATGCTAATATTATTATTCTATACTTATATAATAACTATTATATAAATAAATATGTGCATGAATTATATATTATAATAAATATATACTAATACATATTTAAATTTCATAGACAAATCACGAAATAAAATAATACCTATACCAAATTCGTACAATTACAAGATGGCGAAGTGATAAAAAGAGCACGAAAGGATGGAACAGAAATTACAGGGATAGAAAATAAAGTTTTACTTGAGCTTTAAAGACAGGAAGTGAAGGAGAGCGTTGAATAGCCTCTGGAAGGGAATTCCAAGTTTTTTGTATGGAGACCCCTTATTTTTTCACTATTTCTATTTTAAGTATTTGGTGATAGAGCGGCAATACATCACATGTGAAAATTTCAACAGTGAAGCTATCACGGTTCATGAAATACAGCTTGGTGACAGACAGACAGACAGACAGAGGGACGGACAGCGAAGTCTTAGTAATAGGGTTCCGTACCCAAAGTGTAAAAATGGGACCCTATTACTAAGACTTCGCTGTCCGTCCTTCTTTCTGTCGGCCTGTCTGTCTGTCCGACTGTCCGTTTGTCACCAGGTGTAAAAAGCGTCCGTGACTTAACGGTAACGAACGACTGGTCTCCTCCTAACCAGAAGTCCTGGGTTCCAATCCGGCCGGGCAATGCACCGATGAGTTTTTCGACACTTATTTATTTATTTCACAATTTATTGCACACAGAAATAGGGACAAACAAACATTAAACTAGATAAGAACATACAAAAGGTACAGCTTATTTCTATTAGAAATTTCTTCCAGCAGACCTAGGAAAGAGAAATTACAAAAGAATGGCAGAAGACGTGTACATTAACAAAGACAACATTTTTAAAAACAGAAATTTTGACAACATATTCTTAAATAAATACCACGTACCTACAAAATAATACATAATATACTACATAATGTAATTATATAATAATATAAATAAATGTAATAACATAAATATAATAAAATGCATATAATATAATAAATAAACTATAAAATAAATATGGCTAACTTTAAAAAGGAAAAGACAAGAAGTGTTCTTTTAATTTAGATTTAAAAGAATACAGACTCTGACTATCGCGAATCTCGTGTGGAAGTGAGTTCCACAACCTAACCGCATGCACGGAGAAGGAATAAGAATAGAAGTTGGTAGAATGGGTGGGAAAAGAAAGGAGAACCTGGGAACCTGGGGGCTCTGATGACTCGTAACGTTGGAATGCGGTCCCGAGTGAACGGCAAATGGGTGTGACCCCTTGCTGCCGTGACCTACAGGAAGTACAGGGAGCGTTCCTGTTGGAGATCCCGGCGTACACCCATTATACGGAGAATGGTCACTGAGGGGGTTTTAGTGGATAAAACTTCCACATAAACCCCCCCCCCCCCCCCGTCCCCGTAAAAAAAGTGCTTAGGTAGGAGAACGCGCCACCACGCCCTCAACAACGTTATCCGTCGAGCCATAATTTCAGCCAACGTCCAGTGCCTTCTCGAACCGCTGGGCCTCAGCCGAAACGACCGAAAAAGGCCTGAGGGCTTGATGCTGGTACTGTAGCAGAGGGAGAGGTGTTTGTTGTGGGATGTTACTTGTGTCAGGCCTCCGTCACTTGGTGGATCTGGCGAGATAAGTACCTACACATAGGCGCGGCCGCTCGTCAGCGCTAGAACGCCGTACTATCGCAGCCGCTATTCGCGCGCCACCCGTGTACGCAGTTATAACCTTTAAGTCGAGCGCCTTAATACCCATGTTTCCGTGTATGGGAAGAAGTAGGTGAGTAAATGCGTAGGTATTTTCGTTTTATAAGGAAGTGCAATATCTGTTACGAAGTAACTAGTATCTCATCTGTGCTTGTGTAGACACTTTGGCACTCATCGGCCACGGACAGTGAGAACCGTCGGTTCTGCCGCGGAGGTAACGGCATACCCTAAACACACATAGTACATAATTTTAACCGCCTCCGCGGCTAAATGGTTAAGTCCATTAGCTTTACATCAGGAGGTTGCGGGTTTGATTCCCGGCAGAGTCTAACTTTGAAAGACTCGGTTTGGTTGGTGGAGGGCAATTTTCTAAGCGACCTGGCTAGCTACCAACATCTTATTTTCGTCTTGCCGTCAAACATCAATGTTAACAGCATTGATGTGTTCCGGCTTGAAGATATAATAGCCAGTTCCCCATTTCGTTGGGGAATCTTTGTAAGCCCGCTTTCATCCTCGGCATCATCGTCACTTACCATCAGGTGAGATGATGTCAGGGCTTACCAATTATGGATAAAAAACGCCACGCTTGAGCTGTCGTATGATTTCGTTCTCTTCGCAATTGAAACGCTTGGCCCGTGGGGGATGGAGGCAAAGGCCGTCATAGGGGAAATTGGGAGCTGACTTATAAATAGTGGGTTCTCCCGCTCCAGAGCCTTCCTGGTGCAAAGGACTCTATACGGCGATAATACAGCGTGACAATGCTGCGAGCCTCATCATGGGAGCTTTTGCACCTAGAACGATAATGGGTTGATTATTTCAATTACATGTGGTGGGTTAGTCTTATTTACATATTATTAAATTACTTAAAAATAAAATAATTTTAATAAAACTACACATAAATAAATACAGGGTGTAACAAAAGTCATTTGTGGGGCAGTGTATAAGATTGTACAATAAAATTCCAGAAAATATAACTAGTTTGACAGAGAACAAATTCAAGACTCATTTTAAAAAAATGCTTGTGCTCTAGAGGATATTATTAAATAATAGATTATGTAAATGACAAAGACATATATGTTGACTCTTTAACAAATACCATTACCTTAGACTATAATCTGAATCATGACATTATTGTAATAGACAATAAGTTTGTTTTTTTTGACTATTTAAAAGTGTGTGTAAGCAACTATTTAAAATAAATTTTAATTGATTTGATTTGATTTGGACCCGTGAACTAGGGGTTCTACTCATCATACTGAACAACGTTCCCCAAGGAACCCATAGCACACCCCGGACACTCCATACAAACGAGCGAGAAATGATATACATAATTATAACTGACGTAGCAGGTAGGGTTGAATAACACCGGCGGTATTGGTCACGAAATGTTTGTTAGTTATTTACTGAATGCAACAGTGTGAATACTAAACTCTTTTTTTCATACTTTTCTGTTGTAAACAAACACCGTTCGAACAAAAAACACCACTTTCCGAATACACCATACATATTATGAGACTAAAAAACATTGTAAATGGTAACTGCGATGTGGACGTATGAATTAACACTGAAAACTGCTATTATTTTGTACATCTTTAAACACTTTTTCCATAAAATTGCAAAAATGATAAAGGATTTTGTCACAGATTAAAAATCGACATGATAGTTTTGTTGGTTTGGTCACAGATTACTAAATAGTTACTTTGAATGAATGAAGCACGCGGGGCCGACTTGTCTTTGACCCACAAATCGCTACCGCTTATTAAAAAAAGGTCATCTACTTCGGACCCCTAACGGGGGCGTAGCCCCCGCCACCCATTTAAAACCCCCAACGAACCTTCGGGATCCGAGGGGGATGTGGGAGTATCAGGGCGGGGAAAGACGCGGGGCCCGGACCCCTAACGGGGGCGTAGCCCCCGCCACCTATTTAAAACCCCCAACAAACCTTCGGGATCCGAGGGGGATGTGGGAGTATCAGGGCGGGGAAAGCACGCGGGGCCGACAAACTCAGGGCTCCTAATTCTTCATTCTCATGTTAAACCTAACACTACGACTGTGCGGGGAGGCGAGCTTAGCTTGCCTCCCCGCACAGTCTCCGAACCTAACGGATCCGAGTCAGGGTGCTCCGAAAGTCCGAGCTCGCTTCGCTCGCTCCCGCTTCTATTTAGAACTCCCCGTACCTCACTCGCGGACCCCATATTATGAATCTCTGGGATCAAATTGACTTAGACCTTGACCTTGACGGATTACCCCCTGGTTTTCGATTTGTTACCCCCAAGTTTGTCTGCCCTCAAGTCGGCCCCGCGTGCTTTCCCCGCCTTGATACCCCCACATCCCCCTCGGATCCCGAAGGTTTGTTGGGGGTTTTAACCCCATATTATGAATCTTTGGAATCAAATTATACAATCAGTAATAAGTCATCTTTGGTCCTACATAAACTCACAAAACAAAGACCTAAGAGTACCTAAAAATACAATTTTCAAAAATTCATAACTCAAAAACCGCTGGTTTCCTAACCTTGAAATATGGTATGGATGTTCAGCTAAAGCCTATCTCTTACCAAAAAATCGCGGACTGCCAAATCGATGTACTCTATTGTACAATTGAGCCCAAAGATGACCCAATTTTTACCTCGCAACAACAGTTCAAAATCATTCATTCAGTCATTCACTTCATCCCATCTCTACACGAAAGCAACAAAACTATCATGTCGATTTTTAATCTGTGACAAAATCCTTTATCAATTTCGCAATTTTATGGAAAAAGTGTTAAAAGATGTATAAAATAATAGCAGTTTTCAGTGTTAATTCATACGTCCACTTCGCAGTTACCATTTACAATGTTTTATAGTCTCATAATGTGTATGGTGTATTCGGAAAGTGGTGTTTTTTGTTCGAGCGGTGGTTGTTTACAACATAAGACAAGTATGAAAAAAAAGAGTTCAGTTGGGCCTTTACGTTCGCTAACTGGTTGGTTTTTATGCTTGTGAACGAAATCACAGCGGCGCGCAAAGTGAATATAGTGAATAAAAGTGCTTGCGTACGCGTAGCTCGTCCTTTACGTTTAGTACTCAATCTACTCCCAATCTGAGTGACGGGGGGGTGAGGTCGAATCTAGAGAGCGGCAGGGAGTGTCCATACTGTACGTTAGTACTAATATATATACTGTGCCCATAGTTAATTATCAAAAATAAAATTACGACCCTTGCGCTTGCGGCTCGCACACCGCGGATCTTCTAGTTAAATATAAATCACAGGAATAAAATGCTTCTTTCCTCAAAATTATCTTCCTTTTTATTCATTCAGGGTTGGTAGTCTGTAGCAGCGGATTATGTAAATGTAAGTGCCACAACAGATAAGTTGTAAATCACGTAATATAAGTGTTTTATCGATATCAATGAAGGACCATCTGGCGTCATGGGGCCAACAATTGCGAGCGCCGGGCGGAGTTCCATCCCAAAGCCCATATAAACACCCATTTACCTAAACCGCCAGCTTTCCCTGCCCTGATGTAACCAAACTCACATCACATGTATTACAAAAGTGCTTAAAAACTACAGAACGATTTAAAAAAGCAAGTTTTTTTTAGAGATTTTTTTTCTTGTGTGCACAGCTTCGCTCACTTTGAAATCAAGTAAATGCCGATCTTTAAGCAATAAATAATAAAAAAGTAATTTTAATTTACCCACTTTTTACTCATTGGGGCACATTGATCGTAGAACAGATGGCCGTTGGGGCAGTAAGGTTCTCGAGTGGCGAGCTCGCACCGGAAAACGTAGAGTAGGCAGGCCTCCCACTTAATAGACCGATGACCTGGTGAAGGTCGCGGGAAGCCGCTGGATGCGGGCAGCGCAGAAACGGTCGTCGATGAAATCCTTGGCCTATGTCCAGCGTGGACGTCCTTCGGCTGATGTGATGATTAACCCACTTTTTACTAGAAAAAAGTTTAGCAAAATTTTGTTTTTTACACGTATGCGCTACTTGAAATATAATGGCAATAAGAAAAAATTAAGAAAAATTAAATCCTAACACTTTAGGATTGCCGACAGAAGTGAAAACTTTTTACAGTTTTATAAGTTTCGACCCTCCGATTGTTCCTGGCGAACGACTAGGTTGACAAAGTTTTGAACCTGCGAGTGTTTCTGGTACGGTGTCGGTTACGATACATGGTTACAGTGTCGCGAGTTCAATAGATTTTTCCCTCTCAAAAATGCCCAATGCGCCTGAAGAAGTTTTCACTTTAATTTTTTGTTGTTGTATGACCTTAGTAACGAGTGTGTATAAGAAAATAATGATGCAATGGTTAGCATTGCGATACAAATTGAGAGATTTTTACGAAGATGCCATAAAAATTTCACAAATGGAGAATTAATTAGTATTTTTCAGATTTTTTAAGGTTTTTAAGTCAAAATGTCAAAAATGGAAACACTTTTATAGTATTGTCACACCCTGGACACTTCATACAACGGGCCAGAAATTACATTTCAAAAAAGGAATGACGGAACAAACAAAATGGCGGCGAAATCCTATGCGTTCGACAACCAAACTGTAACCAATATGTATCAATCTGGGTGACGAGGGGGTGAGGTCGCAATCTAGAGAGCGGCAGGGAGTGTTCATACTGTATGTTAGTACTAATATAATATATACTTTGGTATTGTCTCTTTGTCTGGCTGCACTATATCATTGTATTTTTTTCCACTAAATACATAGGAAGACCTAAAATGAAAAATGAGCCACGCTTGGCGTCTAAGAATTCAAAATCACCTAAAGTTATATTCATTTTGACCTCGACCCACTGATTACTCAGGTCAAAGGCAATATTTTTTGTTTCACCACTTTTCAAATAAACGAAACAAATCATCATCATCATCATATCAGCCGAAGGACGTCCACTGCTGGACATAGGCCTCCCCAAAGGATTTCCACGACGGCCGGTTCTGCGCTGCCCGCATCCAGCGGCTAAAAATAATAAATGCTTTAATGAACACGTAACAAATACTTTCATCCAAATTGATTGAGTTGACTAATTTGTATGGGGAGTCAAAATTTTAACGTTTAGGTATTTCTAAAATGGTAGAACAATAGTTGTTGTATTTGACAATAATTGGACCAACTGTACAATTTATTTAGTCTGTGATCCATTTACTTACCTTACTTGTTAAAAAAAAATGTCTAAAAAAACCGGCTAAGTGCGAGTCGGACTAGCACTCCGAGGGTTCCGTACCACCACACCTCTCCACACAACTACATAGTAAAATTATAATGATACCTATTCCCATTACAAACAAAAGACATCAACGCGAGCGACAAAATATGCTTTTTTTTGTCATTCAGTTCGGACACCTAAGCGCTCACACGAGTACAACTCTTACTTGGCCATTTTTTATTTATTTATTGTTTTATTTCAGTATTAGTACTATTAGTCACACCAAGTTTCACGCTTGTATGATTACCATTTTTACGATAGAGCTAAATTAAAAATTATTCTAAAGACTTATACAAAACACGTTTTTTGTATAGAGACCCTCCCTATCTTTTAATTTTTTTTTAATTTTTAGTATTTCTTGTTATAGCGGCAACAGAAATACACATTCTGTGAATATTTCAACTGTCTACCTGTTACGGTTCATGTAATACAGCCCGCTGACAGACGGACAGACAGCGGAGGCTTAGTAATAGGGTCCCGTTTGTCACCCGTTGGGTGAACGGAACCCTAAAAATACAATATGTTTCACAGTAGGTAGGCTTATTTAATGAAGTATGCAGTATATATATTTACTAAGGCCCGATCGCCCTAATTCAGGGTAGGCTCGAGCCCCTCGGTGGGGACGTATAATATGAGCTGATATGATGATGCAGTATGTATTTAAGTTCAAGTTCAAGAATAGATGTTGCAGCTTCGACGCGCCCTCCTTTCTGCGTGTAAGCTTGAACGATGGATATAAGTAGTCTTGGAGGGCAAAATAACAGGGTCTTAGTATATGGAAAATAGAACACCAAATAAGATTTATTAGCTTATAGATAACTCTATTAAATTTAGTAAGCAGCTGTTACACAAATGGCGGCGAAATCATATACGTTCGACAACCAAACTGTAATCAATCTTTGGTGACGAGGGGGTGAGGTCGGAAAATAGAGGGCGGCAGGGAGTGTCCATACTGTATGTTAGTACTAATATATATACTATGCACGGGTGAATGTCAGAATTGGAAGACAAAGACAGCCGAAAATCTAAAAATTTCATAACATCGTAAAAAAACAAATTAAAAAGAAAACAATGTAAAACAGATTTAAAACAATACAAAAAGTAAGTATGACTTAGTTAAAATGTTTGTATTTTAAAAGCGATTAAAACACAATTTACTATAAAGAATCCATTATAGGATAATACAAGCTTGATACAAGTACCATCGATTCCGCCAAGCATTTATATTCAGTACCTACGGTCTCTATTAAAAGATATTTTCGATATGGGTTCAGTGAGATTGTCCATTAAACCTATTGACCCCGTATAATAACGTTACGAGAATATCATTTGTACTCCAAGACTCTCCATATTATTATGTCCAACGTTATTATGTGCACGTTATTACAACTGGGAATTCCACTTATTACAGACCAACTGTTGCCGAATCAATTGCCAATAATTGAAAACGCTAAACACGTTAAAAAACCGACTTCCACCGCAACAACTTAGTACATTTTTGCATTATTATTTTTGGTTTTTGTTAATTTTTGAATAAAGTACTACACCGATTTTGATAAAATTTATATGGGACCACACGGGAAGCACTAGCTTTCAAATAAAAAATAATCATAAAAATCGGTTCACCCAGTCCAAAGTTTTGAGGTAACAAACATTAAAAAAAGACATACGGACGTATTGAGAACCTCCTCCTTTTTGGAAGTCGCTTGAAAATATAGGATTGACTGAACAGTTGTCTCTGTCTTTTTCTTTACATGTAAAGAGTAAAGAAAATCTACACACTTTTGCACATTTTTAATGTTTTTTCGTTGAAAAGTTTCGAAAAAGTAAAATAAATTAACTTTGAATAAACATTCACTACGTAGTTTGAAAAGAAGAAAATTATGATATAAATTTCAAATTTAAAATAAATATTTTTTCTTACAAATGTTTACAGGCTTTGCTTCAATTTTTGCTATGTTTTGGATTTTTTTATCATCGAGTCAAGTTAATCTAATCGTGTAATGAACTTACAAGGGCCCTAGGTAATATCCTTGAATATAACATATCCATCTTTTTTTCAGGCCCAAAAATTAAGCGGGAATAATTTTCCTGATTTTTTTGCTAAACGCTTCTCACTGCTTATTTGCCAATATACCGCCTTAAACAGTTTTTCAAGACTGGTTAACAGGGGGTTCTACTCGTCATACTGAACAACTATGTAAGACCCGTTTACAGAAGGTTCTACTCATCATACTGAACAACTTTGTAAGACCCGTTAACAGAGGGTTTTACTCATCATACTGAACAACTTTGTCAGACACGTTAACAGAGGGTTCTTCTCATTATACTGCACAACTCTGTAAGACCCGTTATAGAGGGTTCTAATCATCATACTAAACAACTTTATAAGACCCGTTAACGGAGGGTTCTATCATGATACTGAACAACTTTGTAAGACTCGTTAACAGAGGGTTCTACTCATCATAATGAACAACTTTGTAAGACCCGTTAACAGAGGGTTCTACTTATCATAGTAAACAATTATGTAAGACCCGTTAACAGAGGGTTCTACTCATCATACTGAACAACTTTGTAAGACCCGTTTACAGAGGGTTGTACTCACCATACTGAACAACTTTGTAAGACCCGTTTACAGAGGGTTCTACTCATATGATAATCACTACTATGGTCACTACAAAATATGGGCTCCTTGACGCAAGTTGTTAATTAACAACGATCTCATTAGCTCGCTTTCTCTCTCTCTCTTTCTCTCTCTTCCTAGCTATGTAAACGTGGCGGTGAGGCTATCTTTCCGATAAAAAAATAATCAAAACGACAAGCTTGTTTTTTTTCCGTGGGGGCGAAAAAGCGTCGGTGGCTCTACGGGTAACGACTTGGTCCTCCTAACCAGAGGTGCCGGATTCAAATCCGGACGGCCAATGTACCAATGAGTTTTTCGAAACTTACGTACATATAATTAACGATTGCTTTAAAGGTGAAGGAAAAACATCGTGAGGAAACCTGCACACCTGATTCCAGATGCGTATGAAGGTCGCGTTGCTTACGTCCGTAGGTGTAAATCCAAATGTCCTACACCTGACTGCGGGTGATGCTAAGTGCAACACCAGGTAACCGCCATCTATCCCTTGGATATCACGGTTATTTGTGCCACACGATAAAAAAGAAGAAATACGTGGGAGCCTTTACAACTTCACCGAACAGGGGAGGCAAGTCCGGAGGGCACTCGACCTAGTAGCTTTCCGAATTTTTCTCCTCCACATCGCTCTGTCCCCTGTCATTAGTATTACAAAATATCTTAAACGTGTTCCAATTTAGATGATAATGATTACGATGACAACGATGATAATATTGGTGATGATCATGGTGAAGGTAAACAGTTTTAGCCTAGTGCGCTATTTGCAACAGGAAATAGTGTAACTGACCTTATTTAACTGTCACTAATAGGCTAGTCGACTGCTAGTCATTTGAGTTACTTTTTATCATCTGTTAAAAACGAAATTGTGTTCTACAAATGTTTGGAATAGCAAGGCGTGACGTCACAGTTTTTCAGAGTCATTAATGTGTTAATGTACTGAGCGTCAATGGCGTAATGGCTACGGCCGCCGCCTCCTGTCCGTGAGGTCGTGGTTCGAACCTGCCACGTACCAATGTGATGTCGAATTTAGATTTCATATGTACGTTTATCCGACGCTCTTACGCTGAAGGAAAACATCGTGAGGATACCTGCACACGTCTGCGAAAAAACTTGCAGGTTGTGTGTGTGAAGTCGACCAACTCGCACTGGGCCCGCGTGGTTGACTAAGGCCCGATCGCCTTAATTCAGGGTAGGCTCGAGCCACACGGTGGGGACGTATATGAGCTGATATGAAATGAATGATTCTCAATTTGATTATTTAAAAATTGAAGACTTGATAAAAAAACAAAACGAGCTAGGTTTTTCAAATTTTCAAGAGGAGATGAATTTAGGAAATAATATTTCTTATGAATTTTTTTTTATGCTGTCAACTACCCTATTATGAGCATAAACAGACCAAATGAATACAATTTGTGAGTAAAGAGCTAATGATCTAACTCACAGAATCGCTAAACTGAAGTGGTAGTGGGCAGGGCCCATAGCTCGTAGAACAGATGGCCGTTGGGGCAGTAAATTTCTCGAGTGGCGACTGCTCACCGGAAAACGTAGCTTAGGCAGGCCTCCCACGCGGTGTACCGACGACTGGTGAAGATCGCGGGAAACCGCTGGATGCGGGCAGCGCAGGACCAGTCGTCGTGGAAATCTTTGGGGGAGGCCTTTGTCCAGCAGTGGACGTTTTTCGGCTGATATGATGATGATAATCTAACTAATAGAAGGAAGTAGTCATAGAGCTCAGTGCGATTAGTGTGCTTGCATCGATCACGCAGGTAAACTGATCATAAGTACGATCATTACCTGGATGTATCTGTCTCTTATTTATCTCGACCGCTACCGCGCTTTGAAAGCCACGTTAAGCCGTTGTTGTTGAAACTCCTGATGTGAAGCTTATGAACTTAACCAATGCGCCAAGGTGGTGCTTGGAAACAAGACGGTTTGCCAATAAGGAGAGTTGGCGGAAGAACGTGCGGAGATACGTGTTGAATAGGTATCTTATACTTAATTAAAACTGATCATCATTACAGCTCATATACGTCCCCACCGAGGGGCTCGAGCCTACCCTGAATCAGGGCGATTAGGCCTTAGTCGACCACGCGGGCCCAGTGCGGGTTGGTCGACTTCACACACAACCTTCTAAGTTTCTTCGCAGGCGTGTGTAGGTTTCCTCACGATGTTTTCCTTCACCGTTAAAGCAATCGGTAAGTATGTACGTAAGTTTTTGAAAAACTCATTGGTACATTGGCCGTCCAGATTTGAACCCGGCACCTCTGGTTAGATGGACCGAGTCGTTACCGGTTGAGCCACCGACGCTTGATCTATTAAAACTGATCACTTGAAGGGAAATCTTTTTACGAAAAACTTAAAAGCTTTTACGTATATGCTTTTACTTGAAAAGAGTTTTATACTCGAAAGGCCATATGCTCTAGTAAATATAAAAAATACACGGTTCCGAATTCAAAAAAAGGTGAGCACTATATTGTATTGTATTTCCTACGATTCTATTGAAAAATAAAAGACGATTCTGGGACCTTGATCCCACCTCCAAAGTTCATCATCAGATCAACTTCAAAATAACTAAACATCTTGGTAAGCCCGCTTCCATCTTCGGCATCATCGTCACTCACCATCAGATGAGATGATGCCAAGGGCTTACCAATTGTGAATAAAAAAAAGGATATATTAAATTGTTATCGATAATAAGGATTCGTTTCAAATTTCAGCTTTATTGAACCCCTGGAAGTCGCCTAAAATCACAAGATTTACATACATAAGCACGCACGCACGCACGCACGCACACACGCACGCACGCACGCTCGCACGCACGCACGCAAGCACACACACACACACACACATACATAAATACATACAAACATTACAAGTTAAACAAAAGCTTTTAAAAAAAATATGTCACCATTTACCTACTTAAAAGAAGCTTTTGAAGTTGTTCTTCGTTAATCAACTAATTATATAATAGCACTCACCTTCAGTAATTAATATGTATACAGTATGTAGAAAAATTCGTGTGGAAGCCTTTAACTGGGGCTTCTTACTCATCATACTGAACAATTTTTCCTAAAAAATCCACAGTCAATTCGCAAAAAAGATGTGCTTGAACTCTCCATACAAACGATCAGCTGATCAAACCAATTTTGTATAATTATTGTATGGAGCGTCGTCGGTACTTTCTCGACCCTGTAGTACGGTACGTGCGTATTTAGGGTAGAGAAAGACGTGTTGTTATCGCGAAAAAAAAGTTTTTTCAGTTTTCGACAAAATGGGTTCTATCTATAATTATCATTATCACATAGTGAATATCTCAATTCCGTCCGTGTGTGCGTCCGTCTGTCACGCTTGACTCTGGAGGCTATATCTTTAGTCTATATGAGGCTATATTTTTAAATTATTTCATCGAGGGATTATCAAAAGTTTCTTCGTACCATCAAGCTGTTATAAAAAAAACGGTTTTTGGAGTTTACTCCTTAAGAATCGATTTGCATATAAGGCGCCCGGTATGAAAAAATATGAGGAGTAAAATCTAGTGATCGAAAACGTAGTTTGTTATATTCTCTTTGCGCGTTACGTTTATTACGCGCAACCTATTGTGCGCACCTCTGTCACGTGATACAAAAAACTGTACAGAGTAAACTTAAAACTAAAGTCAAGCCCTGTGTGCAGGGGTATCCCAATCTCAAAAATACGACTTTAGATATGGTGGCTCCATTAAGACAATATGAAAGACTCATCCATACTAAAGACTTATATTAGTAATTAGTAGTAGTTCAATATAATAACATAAATATACTAACGAATACACAACATCATATCGTTAGCGGGATTTAGTATGCATACAGCGCCATCTAGTGACAGCTTATGTAACTATACTAGTTATACACCCTGTTTTGTGCCTGTTTAGACAATCGTACTTAAGTAGTAAACTCCAGTCGTGCGTCGGAGCTGACACACACACTTTTTTTTTTCTCAAAAACGGCTCTAACGGTTTTGATGAAGCTTTGCATGTTGGAGTTGCTTAATTTTAAATATTACTTAGTGATACCCATTGGTCTGGGTAAAATCATGTTTTTATGGTTCTCCTACAAATTAAATTGAAACTTGCGAATTACTCATGAATGGTTAGAGCTATTGAATTTACATATATTACGAATAAGTATATAATTTGGTCATACGAATTCTTTTTTTTTTTAATTCAATTTGTGTATGAAAAAAAATTATGAAAAAAATTGTCGAGAAAGTTTAGTGCGGGTAGCCGTTCAATTAATTTATTTGAGAATTGACCATAGAGGTTCCTTGAAGAAAGTTGTTCAGTATGATGGTGTAAGCCCCCAGTTAAGGGGGCCTAAAGACACCGATTGTGTTACATCATGTATAACTAGGGGATAATAATTAAGATAAAAAAAAGTAGCGAGCGAAGAAAATTAATTGAATCATTACATTGAGGATGGCTATTACGAAGGCGCTTTATTTCGTTAATTTATCCATAAAATGGTAGTGCCATGGACTAAACGCAAATAAATTTTATGAATCATAAGATTTTAGAACCGTTTCAAAATAAATCCTTCAAAACAGGTTGTATATGGGTACTTCAAGGAATGAACCCTTTTATTTTTTTTAATTACACTTTCGTATAATTTCAAGATTTCATATTTTGATGCGCCACACAAAACAAACTGTTTATATACTAGGTGGTAACGACAAATTTGGTAGCGATAACGGAAATGGATAAATTTAGATTGAGAGGGTAAATAGCGACCCACTGATGTTAAATATGTCGGTCTGCCTGCGCAAAGTGGTTGCGTTATGTACTTATAGCGCCTGTATAAAAAAAAAAACACAACAATCCGTGGCTCCGTTGCGATGTCTAATAGATGATTATTATTTATTGACTATCAGAGAGAGTGTAAATTTGCACCTATTTCGAATAAATATATTGAATTGAAATGTTAAATAAATCAACCAAAAGAAGAGACTTTTTTTCAGTTCCCTTAGGAACTGTATCGGACTATGATATTTTATCGTGACCAAAAAAAAACGATAAGGGAAATGGCTGAGTAAGACATAAAATGAAAGTACTAGTTGTACTCATGACAATTATGCAAAAACTGACCAAATATTCGGTTGCGTTATGGAGCAATGCCCCTTAGTACTAGGAATTCAGGACAAGGGCCCCACCCCCCTGCCCGAAGTAATAAATGGCGGAAATAAATTCCTATAAAATAAAAACATTCCCATTTAAATCATTTGCGCGTGGTCACACATCACTATTTTCAAGCGTTTCCGTGATAGAAATTCCAGGCAACTTTGGGCCTCTGGCAGGGGAGTAGGCTACTGGTCAAGAACTCTCGCTATTCCTACTACTAACGGGCGTTGCTCCATAACGCAACTGAATATTTAGTCAGTTTTTGCATAATTGTCGTGAGTACAACTAGTATTTTCATTTTCTATCTTACTCAGCCATTTCCCTTATCGTTTTTTTTCTGGTCACGATAACTAGTTTTTCAGGCGCTTTATGTACATAATGCAACCACTTTGCGCAGGCAGACCTACATATTTAACATCAGAGGGTCGCCATTTATCATCTCAACCTAAATTTATCCATTTCCGTTATCGTTACCAAATTTGTCGTTACCTCCTAGTCTAGGTATTAGGTTCATTAGACATTATGACGTGAAACGCCTATAAAATCACATACCAAGTTAAAAACCTGGACTGTAACGGAAGTGACGAAAGAGTGTAACGGAAGTGGCAAATAAATCTATTTCCTCCATAGCAACCAAGTAACAAACCGCGTCTCCGTAGCAACCAAGTCACTCAACTTTTATAAGTAGAAGGCTAAGATTCCATGGCCATACAGCCTAAACCACGAGGTCAGGGGCCAAGCTCCGCGTAGAGCGCGGAGCGGTCCCTGCGAAGAAGGAGGCAAAAAAGTCAGAGTCGTCAAAACTAGACGATCGACGATAGTTTTTTCTATGAAAGTACTTCTATTTTCCAAAATTGAAACACACCGCTACACAGCCTGGACACTTCATACAACTGACCAGAAATGACATTTCAAAATACCATTGACGGAACAAACAAAATGGCGTTCGACATCCAAACTGTAACCCATCTGTATCAATCTGGGTGACGAGTGGGTGAGGTCGCAATCTAGAGAGCGGCAGGGAGTGTCCATCATATTGTATATTAGTACTAATATAATATACTTTCTTATACCATCCATTTTGGACATAAAATACCCCCTTCTAATTTAATTTACTATAGTATATACTTGAGTTTTTGATCTCGGCTACTACAAAAAGTAATAAAGTGAATACTTACAAAGTCGTAAAGTGGGTGTGGCGTTGCACCCCACCCCACAATAACCATTTTATGCTATAGTGACTTTAACGACCAAGGTACATATTGTGAATAAAGTTTAAGTGATTGAAAATACTATTAAGGCTCCTCTATCCCTACAATTAGCAATCGATTCACGACGTTTCAAACATCGAACGAAATGGCTTGAAAATAAAGTTCTTGTCAGCTCGTACCGCAACGTGGCTGTTACGTCAATCGCTGCGGACGAATCGTGCGAAAATTGTAATGTTAAATTCATTATAAATAAAATAATAAGAATTTCCAGGAAGCATGACAACATAATCATTTTATATTTTTTTGTTCAGAAGTTCATAAATTGTCCCGTAATATAAGTCCCGTTAACTGAGGCTTCTACTCATCATACTGAACAACTTTTGTTCTATGACTTTGATTGAATCTCAAAAAAAATTACTCTTCATACAAATTGATCAGATGATCGACCAATTTTGTGAATTTTTGTATGGAGGGCCAAATTTTTGATGTGTAACATCTTTGCTCTCGCTTTCCTGCAATTTGTGGGAGTGATTTCGTGAAATGGGACGGAAATGTGTCCCATGTGTAACAGGAAGTCGCGTTTTTTCAGGCTTTAAAAGCGCGGAAAAGGCAAAGGTATCTATGACCATACAGCCTAGTCTGCCGTATCTTTGCCGTCCTTTTATAAAGTATTTTGTCACATGTTACACATCATATGCGAGTACTGTAGGTCTCGCTCGATTTTTTTTTTAATTTACTATCGGTTCCTTATCATTCCTCATTCCTTTTTTGAAATGTCATTTCTGGCCCGTTGTATGAAGTGTCTAGGGTGTGGACTGTGGTTATAGTATGTACACGTGTATATTTTTCTATCCAGTTGAGTGCCGTGGTAAGCAACAACCGGCTAAGAAATACCCATTGATAATCAATCATTTTCATTTTCATATCTAGTAGGATACCCAAGATGTATGTAATTTCGCCAATCTTCTTTAGTATGAAGTGCTTATTCTTAATTTGAAAGGCTTATATCCTTACTAATATAATAAATGTATTTGTTTGTTTGTTTGTTTGTTACCTTTTCACGCTTAAACAACTTAACTAATCTTGATGAAATTTGGCATGCAGGTAGCCTGTGTCACTGGAAAGGACAAAGGCTACTTTTTATCCCGTGAAGATAGCATAGCCCGGTGCAGTTCCTGAGGGAACTGAAAATATACTCTCTTTTTTGGTTAGTTTCTTTAACAATGCAACGGAACAATGGATTGCTGTGATTTTTTGCACAGAGATGGCTGAGGGGGTGGGAAATTACATAATTTACTAATTAGCATATCCTGACATAGTTCCCGAGGGATATGGAGAAAATTCATGTCCACGCTAAGACAGTCACAAAAACGATGTCCACGCGGGCTAAGCCGCTTGCAAAAGCTAGTAACTTTATAAGTTAAAATTTTAAATTCCACTGAGTAAGAGTGCTTTCGGTTTCATTTGACATTACAGAATCCCGGCCCAATCTAACCACAAGGCCAACATTGTATAAATGACGTCACGAATTACGGAAATTATAGTCCATGCTCCCTCATCAGCCGAACGAGCTACAATTGACACACCGGCTGACCCGCCAATTAGACAGATGATTGCCACGTAATATACTATATCACATTGATATATTTAGGCGCATTGCTCTCTTTTACTTTCGAGCGACGAAAGAATGAATAATGTTCTGTGATGTCAATAAAATTTAAGTTGAGATTTTGATAGGGATCGATTGTCTTACAATACGTAATAGAGCCTAAAAATAAAAATAACAACAATCCGTGGCTCCGTTGCGATGTCTAATAGATGATTATTAATTATTGAAAAGTCTAAACTATGAAGAGGTAGAAGACCTACTTACACACAAATCCTGATGACACTTGCAAATTTACTCCCTCACTATATTCTTCCCTGTCATATATACACACACACACACTCCCACACACACACACACACACCCACAGACACACACACTCCCACACACACACACACACATACATATACACATACACAAACACACAGCCGCGAGCTTGCGGCTTCTATAAACTACTAATTTTAAATTTAATTATTATTATTTTTCAATTATTATAATTACAATTATTATTATTATTATTTCTTTGAATCTGTCTTAGAGTAACTATTTATGTACCCTTCTTTTTGGTAAAGAAGAGCGAATACTTCTGACACAAGCAGTTTAACATTATTAAGTATTCAGAAACTGTATACTATTTTGTAAACTCAATGAAGAAATAAACAATATTTTATTTTATTTTATGACTATCAGAAAGAGTGTAAATTTGCACCTTTTTGAAATAAATCTATTGAATTGAATTGAAATGTTAAATATATCAACAAAAAGAAGAGACTTTTTTCAGTTCCCTTAGGAACTGTATCGGACTATGATATTTTCACGAAATAAAAAGTAGTCAATATCCTTCTCTGCGATATAGGCTTCCTCCATGCAAAATTTTGTCGAGTATAGTTGAGGTGTTGAAGCGTCAAAAGGTAACAAACAAACTAATCTATTTTCGTATTTAAAATTGTTCACTTAAAATCATGAAATTTGGCGAAAGGTCCCACAGTACAAGTAAAGAGACAAATCCAAAAAAATCTTTATTTATCACTTAAACAAATAACTTTGTGATTAGAAATTTACGTTTTCAGTTGGAGTATTCGTATATCGATGTATGGGGGATTATTTTTATTAAATTCAAAGTTAAGTTTGTTCTTTGATCCAATTTTTATGGACGTTGATATTTTTAGCCCGGAAATTTTACGATATTTAAAAAAAATATTCTTTTCTGGGTTTTATGGGTCTTAAATATTTTTTTAAATGACTCGTTTTTAATGTTACTTTGTGAGTTAGTGAAATTGAATAATGCGTAATACACTAATTACTTCATTACTCCAGATAAAATTATAATACCATAAAAAACCCAATTGTAGGTATGTTAAATTAATATTTTTTAATCTTTGGGTATGTTTTCTATCGAGTCTGATCTACTTCTTTTTTTGCTACTAGGTATGCGTATCTTAGGCTATGGCCGCCCGCCGCCTCCTTTCCGGGAGGTCGAGGTTCGAATTCTGCCACGTACCAATGTGATTTCGAATTTAGATTTCATATGTACGTTTATCCGAAGCTTTCACGATGAAGGAAAACATCGTGAGGAAACCTGCACACGCCTGCGGAGAAACTCGCAGGTTGTGTGTGTAGTCGACCAACCCACACTGGGCCCGCGTTAGACGACCTAAGGCCCGATCGCCTTAATTCAGGGTAGGCTCGAGCCCCTCGGTGGGGACGTATGTGAGCTGATATGATGATGATGCGTATCTTTAAATATTGATTTCTATAATATGCCAGACGGTGATGACTACACGCCGAGAGAGTATGCACAGCGTGTCTGCACATTTTATTGGTTTATACGGTCACGATTCTGTATCGTGAATATTTTGCAAACAAAGATTTCAATAAATCTGGGGCACTTTTAGACAAGAGACGTGCAGAGGGGGGGAGTCTTGTCTTTACTTATTTCTAAGGTCTTTAGGGCCATTCTGTTTATATTTTTAATTACTTTGTTGTCGTGAAACGTCTTTGAAATCACATACGGGGTACCAAGTCAAAAACCTGGACGGTAACGAAAGTGACGAAACAGTATAACGGAAGTGGCGAAACAATCTGTTTCTTCCATAGGAACCAAATAATAAACCGAGGCTCCAGCAACCAAGTCAGTCACCTTTTATATCAGGAAGGCTAAGGCTCAATGGCCATACAGCCTAAACCGCGAGGCCTGAGGCTGAGCTCCGTGTAGGACGAAGCCCGGAGTGCTCCCTGCCGGAGGAGACCGGAGTTTCAGAGACGTTAAAACTAGACATTTCACGTTTAACCAACGGCAGTGTGCACCGACACAGTTCCACCTTATTTTTTACTGTGGTTTTTGTCTGTTTTATAATATTTATGCAGGGTGTAACTAAATTGGTGTTGGTCCTGGTAACTGGGGCTTCTACTTATCAAACTGAACAACCTTATAAACAGATCATCGTCATAATTTCAGCCAAAAAACGTCCACTGCTGGACAATGACCTTCCCCAAAAATTTCCACGACGACCGGTCCTGCGCTGCCCGAGTGGGAGACCTGCCTCCGCTACGTTTTCCAGTGCGCGGTCGCTATTTAGAAACTTTACTACTCCAACGGCCATCTGTTGTTACGAGCTATGTGGCGCGCCCACTGCCACCGGCTTCCCGCGATCTTCACCAGGTCGTCGCTCCTGGCTCCAGAAGAGATGAAGACAGTCAATCAAGCCGTATTGTAGAGTTAGTAAGCTCCACAAAACAAGTGTTGCACGAAAATTTATTTTTTTTATTCACAATTGGTAAGCCCTTGGCATCATCTCACCTGATGGTAAGTGACGATGATACCGAAGATGGAAGCGGGCTTACCAAGATTCCCCAAAGCAATGGAGAACTGGCTATCTTATCTTCATACCGGAACACATCAATGTTTACACTTAAACTACGTGCAATATAATTAATGAGGTCACTTAGTACTTTCTAAGACTGTTCCAATACAAGTCCGTGATTCCTTCTTGAGAAAGAGAATTGGCTATATATTGTCAGAGCAGAGCGCCGAAACTCAAACGTGACGGGAATTATTCAGATACTTAGAGCCAATAAGAACGCCCACCTACATAGAAAGATACCCTATTTATACTCTTTACTTCACTATTATTCTCAAATTTTAAATCTTATAAGTACATGGTGGGTGAAATTTTAGGTACCAACCTAAATATTTGTCCCTGCGGCGTACTAACTGTATTTCTTTATATCCATCTTTGGCGTCATCGTCACTTACCATCAGGTGAGATGATGCCAAGGGCTAACCAATTGTGAATAAAAAATAAAAAAAGTATAAAAGAAAGTATCTGTTTGCCACTGTCTGTTTCTCCACTTACTTCTTCAAAAACACGCAACGGATTTTGATATGGTTTTCACTTAGGTGAAGAGCGATAAACGTGGAAGGTTTAACTGTATGAATTACCGCCAGCCGCTTGCAGCTCTGGTCTATAACTAAAATCCATTTTTTCCACATTTTTGTTACATAATGTTCAATTAAATATTTTTTTTACATATAAAGGAAACTCGAAATTGTTTTTTGAAGATTTTTAAATGAATTATACAGGATGTAACAAAATTGGTGTAGGTCCCGTAAACTGGGGCTTCAACTCATCATACTGAACAACTTTAATTCTACGAATTTGCTGAAAACGTAAAAAAAATATTTTACTCTTCATACAAATCGATCAGCTGATCGGCCGATTTGGTGCATTTTAGTAAGGGGGGTTCCAATTTTTTTTTTGAGAATTGACTATGGGTTTATTGGAGAAAGTTGTTCAGTATGACGAGTAGAACCCCCAGTTAACGGGACCTGCACCAATTTTGTTACATCCTGTATAGTGAAACCAAACGCCCAATTCTACATTTTTACATGTTTTATTACTTTTCATCACTTTCAAAATCAAATAAGTTAAAAAAAAATATTCAATTGAAATGAAAGGTCTTAAGTCACCGATTTTTGTGTGTTGGTTTCATTCAATATTAACTATTTATTTTAGAGAAATTTTGCAATTAACGCTTAAAACAGAAGTCCGCCTTTGCTATATTTATATTCTTTTGTCTAAATATTTAATTCATTTGTTTTAAATGCAATAAAGTGGTAATATTTTTAAAATTCTATTCAATGAAATCGATTTTTTTATTACTTTAAGTATATATATTTTTTTCCATAGTGATAGCTTTACACAGTCTTTTAATAATTTGAATTGAATATTATCATTTTCCTCACGATATTTTTCTTCACCGTATCGAAAACACATTGGTCGACTAAGGCCCGATCGCCGTAATTCAGGGTAGGCTCGATCCCCTCGGTGAGCACGAATATATGAGCTAATGTGTGATAATTGTCATTTATCCAATTTTAAGGCCTTAAAAAAACGATATAACATTTGTAAGATCAATTTAACTAACCTGTACACACTAATCCAGCGACCAAAATCGCTAACACCGCCCGCCTCATCTTGTGGCACGATACTTGTACACTTTGCTATTCACCAAAGAGATTGCAATTTTCGAATATGTAAACTTTTCCGTTCGCGGGAAGCGGGAACGCTATGTTCCTGGCTGGAAAGTGTAGTCGCGACTACCGCGGCTGTCAGTGGCGCTATCCTACTTGCAACCTGCCACGCATGCGTGAATGACCCCGCGAACAATGTTATCTTAATTAAAATTATAATTATTGAGATGTGAATACCTAGACAAGTTAATTGACACATTTAATTAGTAGTTGATTCTGACAATAAAGTCTTTTTGAGTTACTTTTCATTATCAGTCAAAAACGCAAAAAATAATTGTAATTTTTTTTTGGTGCTATTGCACTATTTTAACCACCACCATGGCGTAATGGTTAGTCCATTAGCTTCAAACCAGGAGGTCGCGGGTGCGATTCCCGGCAGAGTCTAACTTTGTTGACTCGGTTTATTTGGTGGAAGGGCAGTTTCTAAACCCGCCTTGCTAGCTACTACCATCATATCTAAGTCTTCCCGCCAAACATCAATGTTAACAGCATTGACGAGTTCCGAAGTGACAGTGAAAAAATCCAAGTGCGAGGCGGACTGGCGCACCGCAGGTTCCGTACCATCACACCTCCATACAACTTTAGCAAAAAATATCAACGCAAGCAACAGATAAAGGCTTTTTTTCAACCGACTTTCTAAAAGGAGGAGGTTCTCAATTTTTCAAAAGCAAGTGCTTCCCGTGTGGTCCCATATAAATTTTATCAGAATCGGTGAATTACTTTATTAGAAAATGAACAAAAACCAAAAATAATAATACAGAAATGTACTAAGTTGTTGCGATGGAAGTCGGTTTTTTAACGTGTTTAGCGTTTTTTTTTTAGTTTGGACTCCTTAGCGCGAGCATGAATAACACTAGGCCAGTTTTTTATTTGTTATTTTACTTCTGATTAGTTCCATAATCACACCAAGTTTCACGCTTGTGAGTATTACCGTTTTTACGACAGACCAAAAACAAAAATAGATACCCGTAAAACACATTTCTTAATACAGATTTTTCACTTTTTCTTATTTTGGTAATAAATCCACCATAAGAACACATATTCAGTGAAAATTTCAGCCTGTTACGGTTCCAAAGATACAGCCTTCTAAAGGTCGAACATAAAGACGGACGGACGGACGAGCGGCGTATGCTTAGGAAAAAGAAAAACCTACCTCAACAAAACAATACATTCGAACAGTATTAAGCGATCGTGGATTATAACAAAGCGTTCGACTCCCTAAAACACGCAAAAATTTGGGAGGCCTTAGAAACACAAGGAGTGGAGAAAAAGTATACCAATATACATATAAAGGACATGAAAGCAAAAATAAGAACTGAAAGAGATGGAGATATTTTTCCGATTAAAAGAGGACTAAGACAAGGTGATCCTTTGTCACCCAAACTTTTCTCAGCTGTTCTCAAACACGTGTTTAGACGTCTCGAGTGGGACAACTACGGATTAAACATCAACGGAGTGCGACTAAACCACCTAAGATTTGCAGACGATCTATAATAATTTCCGAAGATTCAAAAAGCACGGAATGACAACAAAGTGATCCTATAAGGGTTCAGTTTTTTTCCTTTTGAGGAAAACCCTAAAAACAGGTCATTTGGCAGATTCATTTTCAATGTGCCAGAAGGTCGTGACAGACACAAGATCTGTGGATTTTTAAACGACTTCAAAAAAGGAGGAGTTTCTCAATTCGACCGTATATTTTTTTTTAATTTTTTTTATGTTTGTTCGCGGATAACTTCGTCGTTTATGAACCGATTTTGATGATTCTTTTTTTGTTGGAAAGAAGATATTCCAAGGGTGGTACCATAATAAGAAAACTAGGATCTGATGATGGAATCCCAGGGAAAACGAGGGCAACCCTCAAATTTTATAGGCAAGTATTACGTGTTTCATACGTTTTCTAAAGCTATTAAAGTATTTGCATTTGGCAGTCATTATCTCATGATGATGAGCTGATGAAGAAAGGTACAACTCATTAACGGGTATGAGTTAGTGGATAATTCTTTAAATATAGATAGATACATAGGTACGCATAGACCGATAGTTGTATTCTTTCAGGTTATTCAGATGAGCTGATGATGGAAGATTTAACTCTGAGATGATGATGGAAGCCACAGGACTCGGTATCTCTTAATGAAAAACATGCATTATGACTTGATGATTCCTATTGGCGAGTAGGTGATTGGGTTTAACGTTGTTAGATAGACAGCATTATCACTAAAAATAAAGGAAAAAAAAAAGTTTAATAAAACTGAAAAAAGACTTCAAAATGAAATTTACTCAAAAGTATGAATTAATGTTATTATACTTAAATACACGACATTAACCAACAATAACGAAATCAAAGGTGGGTACGAATTAACTTAGGGGCTAAAATTTTTTTTGAGGTCGGTGTCAGCAAACCATTGAATCTAAAACTTTTCATACGTAAGTAGATGTGTGCTGACACCGAACTCAAAAAAATGTAAGCTCCTAATTTAATTCGTACCCACCTTTGATTTCGTTATTGTTGGTTAACGTCGTGTATTTAAGTATAATAATATTATTTCATACTTTTGAGTAAATTTCATTTTAAAGTAGTTTTTCAGTTTTTTTAAACTTTTTTTTTTATTTATGGACTTATCGTACAAAAAAGCCTTACAAAATTACAGTTTTATAGCTGTAATAATAGTATTTGAGTAAAACTGCTGAGACATACCGACGGACTTGCATACAGACAGACGGACATGGCGAAACTGTACACTGGATCCCTATACACAAGAAACAATCTCTAATATAGTTTCTAGGCCGCTCTTTCTCTCTGCCGCTCTCTAGATTGCGACCTCACCCCCACGTTACTCAGATTGGTACAGATTTTTTACAGTTTGGTTGTCGAACGTACAGGATTTCGCCGCCATTTTGTTTGTTCCGTCATTCCTTTTTTGAAATGTCTTTTCTGGCCCGTTGCATGAAGTGTCCAGAGTGTGCTTTGGGGCTGCCGCGCGACTTCCTTAGGAGTCGCTTTTTAATTTTTAATTATAACAAGCGTTTTAATAACTTGTTATTTAGTTAACTTGGGACTAATCTTGGAAGCTAAATTAGAACCAGTTCTCGGTTTCCGATTGAGCTGACATTTAGTATACACGTTAACTTTAGAGAACAATGCATGGTTAGCTAACTTCAATTTTCTAATTTAATTTTTTTAATGTTTTTTTTTTATTTTATTTTAATTTAATTTTCTAGTTTTCTAACTTAAAATTTCAAATTTCTTACTTCAATTTTCTAACTTCAATATGGCGGATACGCAAAGATGGCACACCAGTTTTTTTTTTTCACTCCATATGGATATGAAAACAAAGGTTTTGCTGAGAAGAATAAGAATTGATGAAAATTATTTTCAAATTAAATCTAGTACCTAAAAGTGTTTTTCGAATATTTTTTTTCCACAACTGATAAGCCCTTGGCATCATCTCTCCTGATGGTAAGTGATGATGATGCGGAAGATGGAAGCGGGTTTACCAAGATTCCCCAACGCAATGGAGATGTGACTATGTTATCTCCAAGCCGGAACACATCAATGATGCTAACACCTCGGTTAACACTGATGTTTGACGGCAAGACTTAGATACGACGGTGATAGCTATGAAAATTCCCTACCACCAACCAAACTGAGTCTTACAAAGTTTAACCCGCCGAGAATCGACACCACGACCTCCTGGTGAGAAACAAATGGACTAACCATTACACCACGGAGGCGGTAACATTTAAATTCGACAAAATGAGTGAGTTAACCTTATATTCACACCAGAGGCCAGCGCGGCGTCTGTGAGACTGGGGCATATTGTATAGTGTCGTCGTATCGTATTTTAAGTATCTAACCTTATTGGCAACTACATTTAAGGGGTTAATAGTCGCTATTAAGGTTGGTAATGTCTTAGGCCACTTATATTGTACTCTAACTAGATTATTTAATTAATTTACAATAATGGTATTGCCGTATAATTAAATGAAATGAATTTAATCCCTCTTTCGGGGAAGGAAAACATCGTGAGGAAACCTGCACATGTCTGCGAAAAAACTCGAAGAATGTGTACGAAGTAGACCAACCCGCACTGAGCCCGCGTGGTCTACTAATGCCCGATCGCCCTAATTCAGAGTAAACTCGATCCCCTCGGTGGGGATGTATATGAGCTGATATGATGTTAATCCCAAAATCTTTAATTTATTCAGCATCCCTTAATTTATGTCATAAAAAGGAAATTTTCAGATTATAACGGCTATCTGTCAGTCTGTACTGCGATATATTTCAGCCGTTTTGCAATACAAGATTAAAATATGATATGATATTCATCAATAAAAAAAATATTTTCAGATAAAAAATAATTGGTTTTAGGATATGGTAGTACAGTAGTTGTAGTGTAGTTAGGGTAGGGTAGGTTAGTGTATTGTAGGGTAGAGAAGTGTAGTGTAGTGTAGGGTAGGGTAGTGTAGGGTATGGTAGGGTAGGGTAGGGTAGGGTAGGGTAGTGTAGTGTAGTGTAATTTAGTGTAAGGCGGAAAGAAGTTCGCCGGGACAGCTAGTTACGGGTAAAACAAGACTTGGTTCCTCCCTGTTTTTCTATTCACGTGCCTCATTGTGCAGGTTGTCGTTGAATAGGTCTTTCAAAAGTACTAAGGATTGACTCAAGTTTGACGAAATTGTAAAGCTTCTAATGAGCTTTTAGTATCGATTTTTTTCATGATTTCAAAAGTTCAGCCCAAATAATTCCTTCATCACTTAGTGCCTTGTTTTTCTTATGCTGTTTAAGAGCCATTCTAATATCCTACGAGCTGACTTCCGGTATAATCTGGGGCAACTTGACTTTTGACTCAGATTATTGTCAGAAAATTAAAACTTCTCAATCTCTTCAAACAACCACTCTTTTAGACGACATGATCCTGCCATCCTAAGTCTTTTATCTTGGTCTGTCCAATAAACAGATCCCTCGCAAATACTTTGGAGCCTTTATAGCGCTCAATCACCTCTATAATACGATTCGTATTAAACGTGCATCTCCCGAGTCAGTAGAGCCTCTCAACAAGTAGGTCTCAACCCTAGAAGCACTACATGGGATCATGGGTGTCCCCACATGTTTTTCTAAGTGAGATATTGACTTATAAATCTGTGCATTTATTAAGTACTTTCCGCATTTGGCTGTAAGTAGCCTGTGAGTAGTTTTCGAGTAATAACGTTATTTTATGTCCTTAGGCTTAAGACTTCTGTATTACTAACGGGCGTTGCTCCATACCGCAACCGAATATTTGGTTAGTTTTTGCATAATTGTCCTGAGTACATACAAATACTTCTTTCATTTTATATCTTAATCAGCCATTACCCTTATCGTTTCTTTTTTGGTCACGATAACCAGTTTTTCAAGCGCTATAAGTGTATAACGCAACCACTTTACGCAGGCAGACCGACATATATAACATCAGCCATTTCTCCTCTTAACCTACGTTTATCCATTTACGATATCGTAACCAAATTTGTGGTTACATCCTAGCACGGATCAGATAAATAAGGTTGGATTGGAAATGTGCGCTGGGCAGGCGCGCCACAAGTATGATTAGATAATCATACTTAACCGAAGCACGCGTTTAAACTTTTTATTTGCGTGTGATTGTGTGTAACGTACAGACTCTCGAAATGGTGTGAGACACAATTGCAGCCCTGTGTTCTAAGTGTGTTTTGTTGATTAGTGTGCGCAATTCGTGTATGTATTATTATTGCTTGTGTAGTGGAGTTGATGGGTCGGAGACAGGCGGCGACGCTGGTTTTCACACAAAAGTGTGACTATTGCCAATCCAACCTTATTTATCTTATCCGTGCCTCCTAGCATATGTGGTTCTTGAAAGTAAATTGAGATGGTTCTTGGGTTAAAATGGATATATATGTTATAGGTATGGGACAACTTACTATCATTTTGTTGATCTTGGATGATCAAAAGGTCTGGAAGAAAAGATAACTGTATCTCTGGAATGGTTTTATATATTAAAATGAAACCTTCACTGTACCATTAGGCGTATCCAGTAATAAGATGGTACCACCTTACAGATACGACTTTAAACTTTTGATGTAAGACAATCGATGGGTTCGCGGGGGAATTGAAAGATCACACTGATTTGCGTTGGGGAATCTTGATGGGCCCGCTTCAATCTTCGGCATCATCGTCACTTACCATCAGGTGAGATAATGTGAAGGGCTTACCAATTTAAAAAAAAAACGTTTCGTTTGATTGGCTGGTATCTCGGAAAGTACATGTACACTAAAAACCATTTAAAAAGCGGTCGTAGCTCAGTGCACCTTTGCGTGGTTGGGTAGATCACGCAGGTTAACTGATCTTTTGTGACGATGTTGCCGAAGATGGAAGCGGGCTTACCAAGTACTGGCTATCTTATCTTCATGCCGGAACACACTAATGATATCAACATTGATATTTTGGCGGCAAGACTAAGATAAGATGGTGGTAGCTAGCCAGACGGGCTTAGAAAATAACCTACCACCAACCAAACCGAGTCTTACAATTGACCCCGCCGGTAATCGAAACCGCGACCTCCTGTGTACAGCCAGTGAACTTTGACTCTGGGCTACGGAGGCGGTAAATCTGAAGCACGGTCATTACCTGGATGAGTTTGATTGTTAGTGGTATTTGTCTTGACCGTTTGCGTGGTTTGTAAGGCACGCTACGCCGTTGGTGCCGGTTGCTATAAAAACCTTTTGACAGTGGGGTTAGCCATGAGCCCTACAAACTCCATCAACCCGGGACTTGGCAACCGTGGAGTAATGGCATAACCAAGTTTGGAAGAAACCCTTACCTCAGCCAAAGTATATATATTAGTACTACATAACTTGCTTACTAAAATGTAAAACCAACAGTTGTATTATTTATGTGTAATAAGCTGTGAAATTTGCGAAAAATAAATAAATAAATAAAATACAGTATGGACACTCCCTGCCGCTCTCTAGATTGCGACCTCACCCCCTCGTCACCCACATTGATGCAGGTTGGTTACAGTTTGGTTGTGGAACAGGATTTTGCCGCCATTTTGTTTGTTCCGTCATTCCTTTTATGAAATGTCATATCTGGCCCGTTGCATGAAGTGTCCAGGGTGTGCCTCAGCATTGGGGACGTTTATTATTAAGCTATTGTATATCTTTTATCGCGGGCCTTTTAACCGAATCAAGAAGTTTCGTAACGAAAATAAATAAATAAATAAAATATAAATATTCTGGGACAAATCACACATGGTCATCTGGCCCCAAAGTAGGATTCCCTGTGTAGGATGAAATAAAACCTAACACCCAAAAAAAAATTATTGAGTTCTAAAAAACTTACAGTGCCATCTGTCTATCAATCATGATGATGATGATGACGATGATGATGATGATGATGCCGACGACGACGATGACGACGATGACGACGATGACGATGACGAGATGACAATGACGATGATGACAATGACGATGATGATAATGATGATGATGATGATTAACTTTCTTAGTGTTAATTTATTACATAAACATCCCGCGCTCCAAGGACTATATGGTACTGGTAAACACTGCATAAATAAAAAATAAATAAATAATTATAATTGCATAATTTGATAAAAAATGCCATGCAATAGCTTTACCGCGGCAGTCACCGAGTGCCACACGTCTTTTTTTTATTATTATTATTTTTATGTTTTGATGACATACGTAATAAAGCTCAACAGTGCGAAGCGAACCCGGGTTAAAACCATGTACTTGCCCACCTCTGAGTATGCGTCAGTTCAAGCCGTTGACCTAAAAAAGACCCTCTGATTACACATTTGCTTGGTATTGACGTCACAATCGTAAATGTTTAACACGAAACACTGTTCTGGACGTATTTTTCGTGTATTCCGCTTGCGGTACAAAGAAAATTTAAAATTATATTTTGTGGCACGTGCTTAGTAATCTCGACGGTGAGGCAGGTACGACTGTGCATTTCGAGAAATGAATTACCTACCACAAAGGAACGACAAAGGAAAGCAATTTGCCCACACTTGTATGTACAGAATAGGTAATATTATTTATTCGGCGGCAGTATTAATGACAGGTACTAAGATAACACTATTATTTTTTAATCTTTTTAAATATCAGTATCTGTCTATATCTAGATTTTTCATTTTCTTTCCCAGTAAAATATAGGAAAAAACAAACATCAAATTAACACAAATGTCTACTTGTAAAACCACAGAAGACAGAAAAATAAAGAAATGGCATGGATTAATAAAGTAAAACGTGACTCAAATAACATGAATAGTTTTAAACGACAATTGAGGACTTTTTTAACAGAAAAAGCGTACTATACAATTAATGAATTTGTAAACGATAAATCCATTTGACATAATTGTTCCATAAATTGACATACTGTTTTACTATATAACTTTGATAAATCCATTGATATAGTATTTTGAATTTTAGGTTAGGTTTACTATGACATAAGAATTTATTTTGACATTTCTTTATCTTATTTTCTAAAATTTATTGTGTGCCTTTTCATGATTTATCTGGTTTTTTAATTCTAATTTTGTGCGTCCTAAAGGACAGGTCATAAAGCACATTACATATGATCACAAATAAATTAATTTGAATTTGAATGGCAGCATGTATCCCTAAATAAAATAAAATATCCAAAAAGTCCATTAAACGAAGAACGAAACACTGATCGAAGACCTCGTTTTTTTTTCACAATTGGTAAACCCTTGACAACATCTCATCTCATCTCTCGTTCTGAGGACACCGCAGTATTTGGGACGTAAAGATATTGCGAAGCTTTCCGAACGCTGCCCAGCCGAAATGGATTCGACGATTGATCTTTTTCTTGAAGTTAGACCTACCTAAGTGAACTGTTTGTCCCAGGTACACATATTAGGCAATAATTTCGAGTGTAGAGCCTCCAACCTTCAGAGGAGTAGGTGCGACACGGGCGTTTGACATAATTTTCGTCTTGTCCATGTCCATTCTAAGACCTACTTGTTGAGAAGCTCTATTGAGAGCATCGAGCATTGTGCCTAAGTCGTCCATAGTCTTAGCCATGGCCATTGATATTGAAGGCGAGTCCACCTCAGTCCAAAAGCCTAATAACATTCTCCAGGGCGGCGGTGAATTGTGAACATTGGCTGATTGTACTCTTCGGTCTTCTGTATAATCTGCTGCAGCGTATGTATGTGGTCTATGGTACTATAGCCTTTTCGGAAACCGGCTTGTTCGGGAGGCTGGAAGTCGTCAAATTTTGCGTGCAAGACGATTTGTAATGACTCTCGAAAACAGCTTGTAGACATGGCTCAGAAGTGAGATGGATCTGTATTATTTCAGCAGGGTATTGTCGCCCTTTTTGAAGAAAAGCACGACTACACTTCTATGCCATACCTTAGGTGTTTGTCCCTCGAGTGTAATAGAATTAAAAAACTTCTGATGAGCTATAAGTACCGGTGTTCCACCTGCTTTCAGAAGTTTAGCCGTAATTCAATCAGTGCTTATTGTTCTTGAACTTGAGTCATTGTAATCTCGTACAGGCTGACGTCCGGGATATCTTCGGTATAGTGTCGGTTTAGTCTGGCTCTTGGGTCTTTACCCAGATCGGTGACAGGTAGACGTGTGGTTGAGTGCAATTCTCCGTAAAACTTCTTAACTTCTTCCAGCAACTCAGTCTTAGACGATATGATACTACCATCCTCAGTCTTTAGCTTGGTCAGTTGTCTTTGTCCAACACACAGATCTCTCGCGAACACTTTTGAGCCTTTGTTGTTCTCAATCGCCTTTTTAATACAATTTGTATTATACTGGCGCAAATCGCGAGGATTTAGCAAACTGCCTGTTTAGTTGCTGGTACTGACTAGCGTCTTCATAGGACTGCAAAATCAGTCTGCGTCTTTCTTCCATGAGGTTACTGGTGAAGATCGAGATTTTTTTGGTTCTGTTTGCACGGCGAGTTTTTTAAAAGAGATTTTTAATTTAGATTTTTAAATCTTAGTCCCCGATCGTTTGGACAATTTACAAAAATCTGTCATTATAATCGTCTACATTTTCGCAGTCTCCTAGGCATTCGAAGCGATTGTGCAACTCGAGCTGAAAGTTCTTGTGGTTTTTGAGCTGGATGGGCTCTGGTCGAAGCGTTGACTTCATCAGTCGACTTCTTTCTATCTTGGTCTTTAGATTCAATGTGCCTTTTATCATCTGGCGATCGCTTCCTGTTTAGACTTATATTATCACATAGACATCCTTGAATATTTGCTTTTTAGTTGAGAAGATAAAATCAATCTCATTGTTCGTTACGCCATTGGTATGTAACCATGTCCACTTCCGCTGTTTAGGCTTCCTGATGAAGGAATTCATCATAGAGAGGCCCTTCTTCTCCATAAAGTCGGCCAGCAGCTGGCTACGTGCATTCCTCTCTCCATATCCAAATTGCCCCACTCTCAGCTCACCATCTCTTTGTTTGCCCAGTTTCGCTTTAAAGTCCCCCATAACAACGGTGTATTGGGTCCGGGAGCTATTTAAAATAATAAATAATATATAAAAAATAAATATTCTGGGACAAATCACACATGGACATCTGGCCCCAAAGTAGGTTTCCCTGTGTTATGGGAACCAAAGACTGTTATAAATACTTATATACGTTTAAATACATACATAGATATTTAACACCCAGACACAGAGCAAACAAATCTGCTCATCACGCAAATGTTTGCCCTGGGTGGGGATCGAACCCACAACTCTCGGATCAACAGTCAAGAGCACTAACCACTGAACCACCGAGTCAGTCATAAAGGATATAAAATCCTCATATAGGATCTCCATTTCGTCGTTGGAGTGCTCCGCGGTCGGTGTATACATCTGTATGACCTTCAGCGAATACCGTTTGGTGATTCTGAGTATAAGGTACGCTTCCCTCTTCGAAACACTCTCGATCCGGTCCACATTGTTAATGAGGGACTTGTGGACTAGAAAACCGACACCACCCAGGGAGAGTTGGTCACCCTCCCGGAAATAGAGCAGGTTTCCGGATTTAAGGATTATAGTGTCCTACCCCTCTCTTCGGACTTCACAGAATCCGACGATATCCCATCGTAACCTGCTCAATTCTTCCTCTAGTTCTGTCAGCTTCGCTTCGGTCCGCAGTGTGCGCATGTTGTAGGTTGCCAGGGCCAGAGGTATTTTGTATTGGTATTCTGGCATCTGCCGGGCATTCTTCGCACCCCATGCCCCTTACCTTAACCGCTACCAGAGCCAAGAATAGTGGGGCCGCCGGAGAATAGGGGACGTTTTTTTGTTGTGTGTGTGTCATTAGGGGGTGTTGCCGTAATCGCCAGTTTGTCATGTGAATAGGTATAAGGCTATGTACGCACTGTGCGGCTGCCCGCACTGCGGCTGGCCGTCCGGGTGGCCGCAGGTTGCGGTTGCACTGTCCGCCAGTCGGGCCGCAGCGCTCCGAGCGACCGGAGCGTATGGGCGGCAGCCGCATTGCAGTGCGTATAGTTAATACGGTTTACATACAATTTTGGGGTTCCGGTTAGCCGGACGGCCAGCCGCAGTGCGGGCAGCCGCACAGTGCGTACAAAGCCTTATTGTCATAGATGTGTGGAGAGGTGTGGCGGTACGGAACCCTCATACCGCGAGTCCAACTCGCACTTGGCCGGTTTTTTTTGGAGATCCCCTTATTTTTTAAACTTTTTCTAGTTTTTAGTGACTGTTGTTGCAGCGGCAAAATTCCAACTGTCTACCTATTAAGGTTCATGAAATACAGCCTGGTGACAGTAGGTGACGCATGGACAGCAGAGTCTTAGTAATAGGGTCCCGTTTTTACTCTTTGGGTACGGAACCCTAAAAAAAACATTCGCAGAAGGTGTCTATGTGCTTTCACAACAGAATTATCTGAAATCGTAACCAAACAACTGGGATTTTTTGAGCCGATAATGAAAGATTAAAGGGAAAAAAGACCGATATTATTTCTTTGTTCGCAACCCAATTTATAGTATAGATAGACTATCTTTAGTAGATATAAGTAAGTAGGTAGGTTACTATAATTTGATTATCGTCGCAGTTTTTAGGGTTGCGTAGTACAACAAGTAACCCTTATAGTTTCGTCATGTCTGTCTGTCCACGACCTAACTCCTAGACTATTAGTAGTAAAGAGCTGAAACTTGGCAAAGATATCCTTACTAATATTATAAATGTGAAAATGTGTTTGTTTGTTTGATTGTTACCTTTTCACGCTTCAACGCCTTGCATCTTAATGAAATTTGCATGCAGGTAGCCTGTGTCACAAGGAAGGACATAGGCTACTTTTTATCCCGTGAAAATAGCATAGCCCGATGTAATTCCCGAGGGAACTGAAAATATACTCTTTTCTGATTAATTCAACGCAACGGAACAATGGATTGAGTGATTTTTTGCACCGAGATGGTTGAGGGGGTGGGAAATAACACAATTTACTAATAAGCATAATATCCTGACATAGTTCACGAGGGCTGTGGAGAAAGTTTATGTCCACACTCCCTCGCACCCTCTAAGTCATTCACAAAAACGATGTCCACGCGGGCGAAGCCGCGGGCAAAAGCTAGTATATAATAATAATGCAAAGTGAACTGTAAAAAATTAAAAAAAAAACTTTTTAAGGGTACCCTACACGTAAATTGGGGATTTTTTTTTTGTCACACCCAGTCGTGTGGGGTATCGTTAAAAGAGCTTAAAAAATAGTTGTGAGTCTTCTAAGATCATTTTATAATTTAGGGTTCCGTTTTCGAAAAAAATAGGCTTGACTGTGCTAAATTTTGTTGGAGTCGAGTGTCCCCACCCCCTAACAACTAAACTGCTGTATCTGGAAATTTGAAAAAATTCCTGAAAGTATTCTATATAATGAATTTAAAAGGAAAACTATCAAAGCTTATAAGGCTTTTCTAGTTGACGAAAAATAGTCGAACAAAAAAAAATCATATATACACTCACTTGCTCAAAAATGTTGCTAGCGCGTTTTAGAATATATCAAAATGTAAGTAAATCACTATAACAAACATATTGGCAACTACGGAACCCTACATTGCGCGTGGCCCGACACGCTATTGACCGATTTTTCAACATAACCTATTCGAAAACCGACGATTGGTTCCTCAATAAGTGCGAACAAATTTCTACTTTGTTCCCTAGGGAGTGTTGGTTTCTCCCTTCTGATTGGTCCACGTTCTAGCTGGAGTTTGGTCTATCTCTCTTCTGACTGGACCGCGTTTGAGCTTCTTTTTTCTCATAGGTCGTGATGAAAAATTATGTGTGTCAGTCATCCAGGGCCAAAATATTTTATTCCCGGGTGACGACATATATAAGGTGTAACAAAATTAGCTGAAACTATTTAAACTGGTGCTTCTACCCATGAAACTTAACAACTTTCCCCATGAAACCCATAGTCAAATCTCAAAAAAAAATTGAACTTCCCATACTAAGTTGGCTGATCAGCTAATCGAGTTAGTATGGGAGAGCCATTTATTTTTTTTGCAATTTGACTATGGATTCCATGGGAAAAGTGGTTCAGTTTCATGACGAAACTATAAGGGTTACTTGTTGTACTACGCAACCCTAAAAACTGCGACGATAATCAAATTATAGTAACCTACCTACTTACTTATATCTACTAAAGATAGTCTATCTATACTATAAATTGGGTTGCGAACAAAGAAATAATATCGGTCTTTTTTCCCTTTAATCTTTCATTATCGGCTCAAAAAATCCCAGTTGTTTGGTTATGATTTCAGATAATTCTGTTGTGAAAGCACATAGACACCTTCTGCGAATGTTTTTTTTAGGGTTCCGTACCCAAAGAGTAAAAACGGGACCCTATTACTAAGGCTCTGCTGTCCATGCGTCACCTACTGTCACCAGGCTGTATTTCATGAACCTTAATAGGTAGACAGTTGGAATTTTGCCGCTGCAACAACAGACACTAAAAATTAGAAGAAGTTTAAAAAATAAGGGGATTTCCAAAAAAAACCGGCCAAGTGCAAGTTGGACTCGCGGTATGAGGGTTCCGTACCGCCACACCTCTCCACACATCTATGACAATAAGGCTATGTACGCACTGTGCGGCTGCCCGCACTGCGGCTGGCCGTCCGGCTAACCGGAACCCCAAAATTGTATGTAAACCGTATTATCTATACGCACTGCAATGCGGCTGCCGCCCATCCGCTCCGGTCGCTCGGAGCGCTGCGGCCCGACTGGCGGACAGTGCAACCGCAAGTGCAACCGCAACCTGCGGCCACCCGGACGGCCAGCCGCAGTACGGGCAGCCGCACAGTGCGTACATAGCCTTATACCTATTCACATGACAAACAAAAGACACAAATGCGAGCAACAGAAAAATACTACTAGCGCTATCTAGTGGTGTTTTAGTAAACTATTTTCCTTAAGTGAAGGTATTATATTGAGTTAACCTTTTTTTTTTCAATTGATAGAATTCCTATAGGTTTTCCTGTAATTTATAAACAATGAACTATATTTTGTATGGTTTTCAAAATTTTAGTTTAGTAGTTTCGGGAAGGGAATGGTCAATATTCGTCTTCTTTCACGAATAAAATCAAAACTATTTATTTTACAATAATAAAAAAATATATTTGAAGTCGTCATAACGAGCCCTTTCATTTTATATATGACACAGTAAGGTTTGCTAAACTTTTTTAAATTTCCTTATTTTTCCCCCGAAAATGACCCTTATTTATAAAAAATATATTTACTTTGCACACCTATGTTTGGATCATAGGATTACACCATCTTACCAAATTTCACCTGATTTGGTCTAGTAGATTCGGAGTGAATTGGCTGTGACATACGGACGGATAGACAGACAGACAGACGCACGAGTGATCCTATAAGTATGATGTTATCTAGTATGATGGTAACTTGGTAAGGAACCCTTTGTGTGCGCGTCTGGCTCGCACTTGGCCGGTTTTTTTTTTAAATTGCAATCAAGATTATCTTTGGCGATCTACAAGGAACATTAATATCCTTTTAAGATAAAATGTACAGATTACTAATTAAGTATTTAACGTTAAAAGTAGTGTAATTGGCGATAACATACTATTCTTTGTAAAAATATTGTTCAAACACAAAGAGCGCGTTGGAAATTACCAAAACAAAAATGTTTAAAGAATTATTTCTTATGTTTGCCGTTTTTTTAGTGGGTAAGTAGGTACTTACAGGCAATCTGTTTAATCTATGCATTGTTTAAAATCCCTTAAATTCAATAAATTGCTGGTTTTTATTATGAACCTAGCATAATTTCAGTACAATAATGTGTATAATTACGTAGCGCAGGCAGGCCTCCCACGAGGTGGACCGACGACCTGGTGAAGATCGCGGGAAGCCGATGGATGCGGGCAGCGCAGGACCGTTCGTCGTGGAAATCCTTGGGGGAGGGCTTTGTCTTGCAGTGGACGTATTTTGACTGATAAGATGAAGAAGAACAAAATAATTTTGAGACTTTAATTCTAAGACGTGCGGAGTCATTCATTTTTCCTCGTATAAAATTTATCCCATTTTATTCTTTAGACGAAAACTCCTTGCACCTAAACTTTTTAAATGGACTTCATCATATCAGCGCACATACGTCCCCACCGAGGGGCTCGAGCCTACCCTGAATTAGGGCGTTCGGGTCTTAGTCCACTACGCGGGCCCAGTGTGGGTTGGTCGACTTCACACACAACCTGCGAGTTTCTTCGCAGGCGCGTGCAGGTTTCCTCACGATGTTTTCCTTCACCGTAAAAGCGTCGGATATATGTACATATGAAATCTAAATTTGAAATCACATTGGTACTCGGCAGGATTCGAACAACGACCTCCCGGACAGGAGGCGGCGGCCCTAGCCAGTACGCCACCGTCGCACAAATTGACTTATAAATTTAAAACTAATCTGCAAAAGTAATGATCGAGCTCCTAAAAGAAAGTCACGACCGCGTAAAAGAAAGATGCCTATGGAAAAGATTAATTTTCGAATCATAATTATAGGCTCTGAATCGCCTCCGTGGCGTAATGGTTAGCCCATTCTCTTCACACCAGGAGGTCGCGCTTCGATTCCCGGTGGAGTCACCTTGACTCGGTTTTGTTGGTGGTAGGGCATTTTCTAAGCCCACCTGGCTAGCTACCACCATCTGATCTAAGTCTTGCCGCCAAACATCTGTGTTAACAACATTGATGTGTTCCGGCTTGAAGATAAGATAGCCAGTTCTCCATTGCGTTGGGGAATCTTGGTAAGCCCGCTTTCATCTTTGGCATCATAGTCACTTACCATCAGGTGAGATGATGCCAAGGGCGTACCAATTGTGAATAATAAATAACAAAATAGTAAGACTTACTGATATCTCTGCACTGCACAACTCGAGAGAGTAAAATAAAAATAAATAATGTAATTTCTACATGGACCTACAATGAAACAGAAGATTTTTGATGCATGACTATGTTTATTAAGTTTAAATTTAAAATTTTAGTTTTATTCTTTACTGTCGGCTTACCATGGAAATTGTTTGCACTCACGGCCCCTACGATACAGGCTTAGCCTAGTGTATGGACCACCGTTCTATATATTTACTTGTATTGTATTTTTTCCTGGCAAATAAATAAATAAATAAAAAATAATGTTTAAAAACTGTATTGAAAAATGATTTTTCAATATTTTCTTGTATAACTTTGTCGGCGTGATTAATATGTATAACCATACCAACTGTAAGGGTTCCTTGTTGTCTTCGGAACCCTTAAAATTGGGAGTTGCCTGTTTAAATAATAATTACACTGTTTTTATTGTAAAATTCACTTTATGCACAATATTTATTGGAAAATTTCCTTTTCAGCATCTCACGGGACTCCTCTTGAAAACTCTTCGCGCATTGGTCTCCAGAACATGTATTATTTCTACAATAGGTAAGTCTAATTAATTTTATCTGTTTTACAATTCTGTCCATTGTAAGATACATTTTTTTACTGTTAAAACTATTGACAATCCTTGAAAAACATCTTCTTATCAATTATTTTTAATCAACAACTAGTTGATGCCCGCGGTTTTTCCAGCATGCATATCGAAGGTGGGTGGTAACAACAAATACTAAAAATTTAAAAAATTAAAGTCTCCATACAAAAAACGTGTTTTGTTTTAAACGTGAAGAAATTAACGCCATCTAGTATGATTGTACGGAACCCTATGTGTGCGGTTCTGACTCGCACTTGTCCGGTTTTTTGGAATGAACAGGAAATCTGAAAGTATTAGAAATAATACAGCATAATTTAAATTAATTTAAAATAAAAAATACTACGGCCAAGTAGGCTTTCTTAGTTTAGCAATTTTCTTAGTCGACCAACTAAAGAAGCACTATCGTTTCACTTTCTCGTCTCCTCCATTCACCAAAGGTTGCCTAGAAGAAATCGCTTAAAACGATAAGGCCGACTTTGCATATCGTTGTATGTTTTGCTAGTTCATATGTGTTTCATTTCTGTGTATTTGGTGTGCAATAAAGAATATTTGTCCAGCAGTGGACGATTTTCGGGTGATATTATGAAATAATTTTTATTTATTTTTATTTTTTAATTTTTAGCCGACTTCAAAAAAGGAGAAGGTTTTTTAATTCGAGCGTATCTTTCTCTAATATATAAAATTCTCCTGTCACAGTGTTAGTAACCATACTCCTCGGAAACGGGTGGACCGATTTCCATAAAATTTCCATAAAATTTTCTGTGTATATTCGGTAGGTCTGAGAATAGGTCGTAATCTATTTTTCATTCGGAAATTTTAAAGGTACCGGTAAAAAACGGGATTTGCGCGGGCAAAGTCGGGGGAAACAGCTAGTATATATATATATACATTTTTATGTGTGTTCGCGGATAACTTCGTCGTTTATGAAACGATTTTGATAAATCTTTTTTTGTTGGAAAGGAGATATCTTAAGGGTGGTACCATAATATGATAAGGAAACTAGAGAAATCGAGGGGAACCTTAGTTTCCTGTTTGAAGTCGGTTTTTTTACCATTTATAAATAGTTCATAGATTTTTCATACAAAATTTTCAATACCAACTGCAAAAATAGTATTGTTTTTAAAATGTACATTTTTTGAAACGACTGCACGTGGTCGACACGCACTTGGCCACTTTTTCTCACATGTTTGTTTGTATTTTTACCCGACTGCCTCAGAAGGAGGATTATGTTTTTCGAGTGTATGTATGTATGTAGATTTCTATGTTCCCTGCTACAGCCTGAACGGCTTGAAACATTTCAACGTATGAGGTATCGTTAGATTCGTCTGGATCCCGTCAGTGACAAAGGATAAATTTTTACCCGACTTGCCAAAAAAGAGGGGTTAAGTTTTTACGCAGTCGGGTTTTCCATCATCATATCAGCTCATATACGTCCCCACCAAGGGGCTCGAGCCTACCCTGAATTAGGTCGATCGGGCCTTAGTCGACCACGCGGGCCCAGTGCGACTTCACACACAACCTTAGAGTTTCTTCTCTGGTAGTGTACTGTGCAGGTTTCCTCACGATGTTTTCCTTCACAGTTAAAGCAATCGGTAAGTACGAGTATAATGTATGTAAGTTTCGAAAAACTCATTGGTACATTGGCCGTCCGGATTTGAACCCGGTACCTCTGGTTAGGAGGACCGAGTCGTTACCGGTTGAGCCACCGACGCTTAAAATGCAAAGTTATACATTCTTTGAACAGACTACGGTGCCCTACTATGGACGTGGTCCGACACGCACTTGGCAACTTATTCTCACATACTTTGTGTGTATTTTTGTTGTCAGAGACAACAATCTGGAGCCAGTGCGACTCCAGCCGACCATAGAGTCTGTGGTCGCGTCCTCGGTTCTGTTCCGTCCAGTAACGACCATCATTGTCCATGGACACGAGGCCAATGGGTTCACTTCCCTAAACCCAGTATTGAAAGACGGTAAGTTACTTAAGGCTTATTATCCACAATTGATAAGCCTCATTGATAATCTCACCTGATGGTAAGTGACGATGATGCTGAAAATGAAAGCGGGCTTACAAAGATTCCCCGATGCAATGGGGAACTGGCTTTCTTATCTTCAAGCCGAAATTCATTAGTGCTGTTAACATTGATGTTTGGCGGCAAGACTTAAGATGGCGTTATAAGATGGTGGTAGCTAGCAAGGTGGGCTTAGAAAATGCCCTTACACCAACCAAACAGTCTTTCTTACTCCGCCGGGAATCGAACCCGCGACCTTCTGATGTGAGACAGTTACGCCACGGCGTCACGCACGACCTTATTCTGTTCTGTTCTGAGAGACCCTAAAAAGTACAAAGACTGCCTGAGGGCTGGAGTTTAGGATACTAATATACATATATACTTTGATTTTAGATAACACTTACCAAAACAATAAAATAACAGAAAATATGTTTAAATTGTATGCTCAGAGACTACTGAACCGATTGAGTTGAAATTATTTACATATGTAAGTCGGTGACCCAAAGACGACATCTACGTAAAGAAATGTTAAATATGGGGGCCACTTTTGGGGTGTAAATCAGGAAATATAAAAAAAATGCAAACTATATCGTGTGACATATCAACTGAAAGGGCTTGTTCTGAAAATATAATATAATCATATAATATAAAAAAACTAAAAAATTCGAGCGAGACCTACAGTACTCGCATATGATGTGTAACATGTGACAAAATACTTTATAAAAGGACGGCAAAGATACGGCAGACTAGGCTGTATGGTCATAGACACCTTTGCCTTTTCGGCGCTTTTAAAGCCTGAAAAAACGCGACTCCCTGTTACACATTTCCGTCCCATGGGACACATTTCCGTCCCATTTCACGAAATCACTCCCACAAATTGCAGGAAAGCGAGAGCAAAGATGTTACACAACAATAAATAATCTCAAATATATATTTTTATGATTTTAAGATAAATCGTTTTGAAGTTATTTAAGAAATTAGGTAAAAAATTGACCATTTCTTATCTCCGAAACTACAAGGCCTAAAATTTTGAAAAAATCACAGTATATGAGGTTAAATGCATAGATTACAGGAATATCTATGAGAAAATCTAGTCCTTCCCTTCTTACAGGAAAAATGAAATTTTCAAAGTCCGATTATTTTTTTAGAAACTAGTGACACCTAGTAGGATCTAGTAGTGTCTTCTACATAGTTAATACAATTAGTTCCCTTTTACTAGTCATCATTACAGCTCATATACGTCCCCACCGAGGGGCTCGAGCCCACCCTGAATCAGGGCGATTAAGGCCTTAGTCGACCACGCGGGCCCAGTGCGGGTTGGTCGACTTCACACACAACCTTCGAGTTTCTTCGCAGGCGTGTGCAGGTTTCCTCACGATGTTTTTCCTTTACCGTTAAAGCAATCGGTAAGTAGGTATGTACGTAAGTTATTTTTTGAAAAACTCATTGGTACATTGGCCGTCCCGATTTGAACCCGGTACCTCTGGTTAGATGGACCGAGTCGTTACCGGTTGAGCCACCGACGCTTTTACTAGTATCTAAATATATATGTCGTAGGATAATTTGATAATCAGTCGTTTCGCGAAAATCCTAGGAATATTGCAAACTATGGAGTAGAAAACTCCGAATAAAACCAAATCGAACGGAGCCCCGCTTTGCGGGTCTCCTTTTTACGGTAGAAAAAGACATGCTAACCAAACCTAACCTACCTATCGAAGCTGGGCTCCGTTCGATTTGGTTTTATTCGGAGTTTTCTACTCCATAGTTTGCAATATTCCTAGGATTTTCGCGAAACGACTGATTATCAAATTATCCTACGACATATATTACTCAAAGGTGACTGACTGACTGACTGACATAGTGATCTATCTACGCACAGCCCAAACCACTGGACGGATTGGGCTGAAATTTGGCATGCAGGTAGATGTTATGACGTAGGCATCCGCTAAGAAAGGATTTTGGGAAATTCCCACGGGAACCGCAAAAATCGGGATCTGCGCGGGCGAAGCTGCCGGCATCCACTAGTATAAATACGACAAACACGGCTCGCGACAAACACTCTGTCAAAGGGGCCGCCTTGAGTTCAATCTCGCAGCCCGCCGCGCCACCGCAAACGTTGTCGGCGTCGCGATTGAACTTAGCGCGGCCCCTTTATTGGAGTGTTTGACTGTCGTCGCTGTCGGTTCGCGGTATTCATCAAAGATGCAGTTAAATAAGCGGACGAACTATAATTTCTGATGTTCACCTTGTAGGTATTGTCTTTATAAGCTACTAGCTGTCCCGGCGAACTTCGTACCGCCTTACATTACATTACACTACCCTACCCTACATACACTACACTACACTACCCTACCCTACACTACTCTACACTACCCTACACTACCCTACCCTACCCTACATACACTACACTACCCTACCCTACACTACTCTACACTACCCTACACTACACTACCCTACCCTACCCTACACTACCCTACCCTACACTACCCTACCCTACCCTACCCTATCCTATCTCTCAAGTTGGATCGAACTGCACATGGTGTGCGAATTTTATTATAATCGGTTAAGTGGTTTAGGAGTCCATTGAGGACAAACATTGTGACACGAGATTTATATATATTAAGATTTAGATTATAAGGAGTGTATTGTTTTCAGTTTTAACGTAGGTATGTATGTATGTATGATTCTTTTTCACGATATCTTCCAAACTGCTTGATGGATTTTAGAGTGCGATGTATATACAGGGCCAGTATGCGAGGTATACAGTTCAGTATGACGAGTAGGACCCCCAGTTAACGGGACCTACACCAATTTTGTTACACCCTGTGTAGATTCGTCTTGATCCCGTGAGTGATATAGAATACATAGGTACTCGTCTTCCAAAAAAGAGGGATCATATTTTTTTTTATGCCCTCGTGTTTTTATTAAATTTTTAATTTAAAGTCATTACCCAATGTCCAAAAAGAGGTGATGTTTTGAGGGTGTATGTGTGTATGGCCGTACGTACGTATGTATGATTGTGTATTTTATGTATGTATATATGTCTGTTACTAAAATTGGTTGAGCGTGCAGCCTAAATACTCGTCACTTACCACCAGGTAAGATGTTGTCAAGGGTTTACCAATTGTGAATAAAAAAATAAAATAAAAAAAAATGGCTTGATGGATTTTAGAGTGCAAGTAGGTGTCGTTAGATTCGGCATAAACCCGTGTGAGTGGCATTATTATTATTACATCAGCTCATATACGTCCCCACCGAGGGGCTCGAGCCTACCCTGAATCAGGGCGATTAGGCCTTAGTCGACCACGCGGGCCCAGTGCGGGTTGGTCGACTTCACACACAACCTTTGAGTTTCTTCGCAGGCCTGTGCAGGTTTCCTCACGATGAGTGAGTGGCATAGGATATTTTTTATCAGACTGCCCAAAATAAGGTTTTATCGGTTTTAACAGTTGTTTTTTTAATTTTTAACTACATATATTGATTAGATTAACAAACCTAGGAAAAATAAAATAAAACTTAGTATGCTTTAGACCACGCGACTGAAGTAAAACTTAATCACCGTTCGCGTAACGCATTCACCAGCTCACTCCCCAAGTCAAGCGTGCGTAAAGAAGTTTTACTTCAATAAAGGCCTGTCCTTTGGCGACTAGTGGTTATTAAACTTGATGCTTTTGTTTATAGCTTTACTCTCAACCGAAGACGTCAACGTGATCGTCGTTGATTGGTCGATCTACGCCACACAGAGCTACTCGAACGCTGTCGCTGCTGTCCCTAGCGTCGGCTCAGCCATAGCTGAATTCGTGAGGGCCCTCGAGAGGCTGAACCAGGTCTCTCTGGATCGACTGCATCTAATTGGATTCGGTCTTGGCGCTCACGTTGTCGGGTTCGCAGGCAGAGCGCTCAATGGAGAAGCTGCTAGAATTACTGGTCAGTGTTTTATTTTTATTTTATTTTTTTATTCACAATTGATAAGCCTTTGGCATCATCTCACCTGATGATAAGTTATGATGATGCTGAAGATGGAAGCGGACTTACCAAGATTCCCCAACGCAATGGGGAACTGGCTATCTTATCTTCATGCTGGAACACACCAATGAGCCTTTGGCAACATCTCACCTGATGATAAGTTATGATGATGCCGAAGATGGAAGCGGGCTTAACAAGATTCCCCAACGCAATGGGGAACTGGCTATCTTATCTTCATGCCGGAACACATCAATTATATTGATATTTGGCGGCAAGACTTAGATAAGATCCTATAAGATAAGATATATCCTTTTCATGATATTTTTTTTGTATTTAGTAAGTAACGAGAGTCAGGTGCTGGAAAAGCTGTGAAATTTTATTACTAAGTATTAGGGGTTATAACCTTCGACCAATATAACAGCTATGGACCGGCCCTATCCATGTATTAATCTCATTAAAAATGAGTCTGTTCATCATGAAAGCAAGCCAATTTTTTAACAGTATTTTAGAAAATGTAATTAGTATTGTATTATAAAACATTTACTTACGAATGAAAAGTGATGTTACACCTTTTATCGTTTGATTATCGGAGCATTCGAGCGTGCGACCCTTAACCTAAAAATATAGGGAAAATAAAAAATAAACGGCTAAAATACCATCATAGAATTCGCCACATGAATTTGGAAGGCCTGCCTAATAGAGGAAATTAGCAAAGAAAATTGCAAGTTCGTACTTGTAGCAATAAAGCTGAACCGGTGCCTTTCCAATGCACAGCAACAACTGTCAGTTTGTCATTGTTTTTTTATTATTATTATTTTATCCTTTTGTATTGCTGTGTTTTGAATAAAAGCATTTATCTATCTTTATCTATCTATCTAAAAATATTTTGAGGTAAATCGGAATACTTTTAATTTATAAATATTTTTAAGAAAAACAGGGGTAGATACCTATATTAAAATAGATGACGGTTTTGATATGAAACTAAAAATAACCCCTGTAGCCATGTAGTCCGACTGCTTTGTCCGACTAGTCGGACGACGTGGATTTATTTTTCCTGTTGGTTCGTCTATCGGACTATAAGGAATCGCAATTCCACTCCACCCGACTAGTCGGACGACGTGGATTTATTTTTCCCGTTGGTTTGTCTATCGGGCTATAAGGAATCCTAATTCCACTTCGCCCGAGTAATCGGTCTATTTGGTCTTTTTAATTCCAGTTAGATCGACCAATCGACCTGCATGGATTCGTATTCCGCTTAGTTCGAGTGATCGGTCTACCTGGCCTTTTTTTCCTGTTAGATCGATCAATCGGACTAGAAACTCTCACCATATAGACAAAATAATAATAAAAATAAGTACGTGTTTTTTATTATTATTATATACCTAAATTAATATTAAAAAAACAACTTTTCTCTTTTAAAATTAAACTTTTCTTAACCACACTTAAATGAATACTATTAATTTTAAAAGATAAAAGTTGATTTTTTAATATTAATTTAGGTATATAATAATAATAAAAAACACGTACTTAATTGTTTTTATTATTTTGTCTATATGGTGAGAGTTTCTAGTCCGATTGATCGATCTAACAGAGAAAAAAAAGGCCAGGTAGACCAATCACTCGAACTAAGCGGAATGCGAATCCATGCAGGTCGATTAGTCGATCTATCTGGAATTAAAAAGACCAAGTATACCGATTACTCGGGCGAAGTGGAATTAGGATTCCTTAGAGCCCGATAGACGAACCAACGGGAAAAATAAATCCACGTCGTCCGACTAGTCGGGTGGAGTGGAATTGCAATTCCTTATAGTCCTATAGACGAACCAACAGGAAAAATAAATCCACGTCTTCCGACTAGTCGGACAAAGCAGTCGGACTACGTGGCTACAGGGAAAATAACATACAACTTGGCAAATCATAGAAAAATACCTAAATTTACAAATTTTACATGTAAAAAAACACCGTTTTTAGGGACCTTTTGTTTTTGTTGCGAGCCTCCGAAGGACCGATTGAGACGAAATCAGTGAATGCACACATTCTGTAGGCATCAAAACCGTTGTTCGCGGGGGCCGATCCATAGATTTTAATCATATTTGTTCTTGTTCTCACCAAAGAGATTACAGGCACTTAGAAGAAAGTGTACAGAGATGCCACTTCATACAGCCGATGACCTGGTGAAGGTTGCGGAAAACCTCTGAACGTGGGAAAAGCACAGGTCCAGTCGTATTGGGAATCTTTGGGGGAAGCCTTAGTCCAGCAGTGGACATCTTTCGGTTTATATGACGATAACATAAAAAATAAAAATTGTTTTTTTAAAATGTCCAAATTTTGCTTTTTAGAATATGTAATAGCATGTAATAGATAATGTATTCTATTAATTTACAGTTACTTAGGTATTAAAATTGAAGCACTTAAGCCCTCACACATTGCTATGCCCTCACGGGGCGTCATAATTAATTGAAAAACACCTACCTACTATTACACATATTATATTATGTTTGTACATCATTAGTTGTGACACTGCAATGAATAAATGAAATGACATACATGAGCGTGCTCTCTGAACCCTTTCTGCTTTTGGTTACAGATTCATACAAAATCAGAGAAAAAAATCTGTCCGCTTTATATTGTCATTTAAAGTTGAGTTTCGTAAAGAATTATAGAATTTAAGCAAAATAAGTTAATCACACTTAAGGCGAAAGTTTGTTTGTGTGTATGTTTGTTACTTTTTCACGCAAAAACTACTGAACGGATCTGGCTGAAATGTGGTAGGTAGACAGATAAGAACCTGGATTAGCACATAGGCTACTCTTTTTCACGCTCGCGAGCCGCTTGCGGCTCGCGCACTGCGCACCCTTGTAAAGTAATAGAAACGTTGCCCATGCGGATGAAGCCGCGGGAAACAGCTAGTTCAAAATAAAACTGTAGGTGATTATTTAAGGTGCTGCTCCTAATTCTATTTGTTGTTTTACTATATCTGTGGATTAGAGTGGATGTTGCGAACAAGTCTAAATAGACCATGCAGAACATAATGGACGGTCTTAGGGTCTTAATAATCGTATAACAAGGCGTAAGTAAGGCGGAGCGCGTTGAAAGGCAAAAATATGTGGCGCTCTATGTAGGTACCGATTTTTTTAACTACTCTATTCCTACCCTAAAAAGGACGTTAATTGTACGAATATTTAAGAATGAAGTTTTTTTACCAGGTCTGGACCCAGCACTTCAGCAATGGGGCAGTAATTCACAACGCCTGGGTAAAACTGACGCCGTGTACGTCGAGGTCATCCACACTGACGGCACTGGAGTCCTCGCCAATGGTGTAGGGACAGCCTTGGGTGACGTGGACTTCTTCGCCAACGGAGGCGGCAACCAGCCTGGCTGTCTCTTGCACTCCTGCAGCCACAACAGAGCCTGGGAACTGTTCGCTGCCTCGCTTGAATCTGGCCATCTGATAGGAAGAAAGTGCTCTACAAGTTTGCAGCTCTCTTTAAACACGTGTCGAGGCACTTCACTGGCTATGGGCAACAATGATTTGATAAAACATGAGTAAGATATTTCAAATTTAAGTAAAGTTCTCCAGTGGTGACCGCGCACTGGAAGACGTAGTGTAACGCACTCGGCGGACCGACGACCTGGTGCAGGTTATGGAAAGCCGTTGGATGCAGGCAGCGTAGGTCCAGTCCCTGTAGAAATCCTTGTCGATGTCTGTTCAACAGGGGACGTGTGTCGGCTTTTTTTTTAATTTAAAAATTTGAGTGCGTTTGACTTCAACTCACCTGATGGTAAGTGATGATGCAGTCGAGGATGGTAAACGCAAACTCAAATAATGCCTATTCACTCTTGCCTTAAAGATCCCCAAATTATAGGAATCGGGAAACACTGACGCAGCAAGGAGTTCCACTCCTGCGCTGTACGCATAATAAATGAAAAAGCGTAACGATTCGTGCGAAAAGGTGGAACATCGACAACAAAGGGGTGGAATGACGGGGAATGAGGTCGTGAAGTTCTTGCGCGCACTCTCCGAAATTAATTCGATAGATTACCGATAGACAGGCGACTTAGCGGCGATGCTCAAGGCCTTGGAGCTTGTCATTGACTAGCTCGTCGTCCGTCACCAATGAGTCTTCGTGCACGTCGACGCGCTGACATAATGATGTAGATATTTTAATGACATTTAATAAAAACAATAAATAAAGGATAAAATAAATACTTTAATAAGTAGATGGTGAAGATCGCGGAATGACGATGGATGCGGGCAGCGCAGGACCGGTCGTCATGGAAATCCTTGGGGGAGGCCTTTGTCCAGCAGTGAACGATTTTAGGCTGATATGATGATGATGATGAATAAGTAGTAAAAATAAATTGTACAGCCACGCTGTGTATATGTCTCAGCCATCTAGCTTAATTAGCCATTCAATTAACTGCCTAGCAAGCTCGCCTCCTCCTCACAGTCTCCGAACCTAACGAAATAAATCGGGGGTTCCCCGAAATTCCGAGCTCGTTTCGCTCGCTCCCACTCTATTTTCGATTGTTCCATTTCTCAGACGACAGAGCCCCTTCGGAGCTCCTACTTCTGTATTCGCTTCGCTGGTTTAATGAATGGCCTAAGCATTAGCTAGCCAAGTCATTAAATGAATTATCATTAAAGCAGTTGAATGCCGCCATTTAATGAACCGGCTAGGCAGTTAATTTAACCAGTTGGCTGCGACATGTACATTCTCGCGAAGCCCATCTGACATATTATGCGCGACAAATCAACAGTTAACTTTACGCTTACTTTGTAGGCACACAGTACACAAACACACAAACCATTATTTATTTTATACTTTTTGGAGTCTATAGGTGCTAGAAAATCCAATCGCTCAAAATCAAAATCTCAAGTTCAACTTTTTTGCCCTAACAATACCTTCTTACTCGTATATAGAAAATAAAAATAAACAGTCGTAGTCGCTTCGATCGCGCAGGATAACTAACTACAAACAAGGTCATTGCGTGGATGGGTTTGACTATTGGTGGCATATATTTATCTAGACCGTTTCTGTGCTTTACGAGGCACGTGAAGCCGTTGTTGGTGCTTAATGCTATCGCCAGGTGGCAGTCGTAAAGCTTAAACAGAGACCTTAATTATAGGTGGCAAACTTCTGACACTGGGGTTCGCCACGCCTCAGAAGAACCTTAAACCTTCACCAATCTGGACTTGTGTGCAGTATGGCAAAATCTCCCCCAAGAGACTTTTGCCTCAGCTAGCGTTGCCAGGCGTCCGGATAAACCCGGACAGGGTTAGGCTTTTTGGATGCGTGTCCGGCCAAATTGGAAGGTGTCCGGCCTGTTCGGCTTTTTAGGTTTAATGATTTTTCCAGTCATCTGGACATTCGGGTGAGCGCTGTCGTATTTATGAGACTATGGCGGCGTTTCTTAGTCTGATTAGGACCTCGCTAAAGGCCAGTAAACATGACTGATTGATTTAGGGGTGTCTAAAGAGGGCTTTAATAATTTAGGGAGTCCGGCTTTTTTACCCAAAAGTCCGGCTAAACTGGCAGGTATGTCCGGCTATTTAGTTTTAAGACCTGGCAACCCTACTCAGCACAGCAGTGGGGATGCTAAGGGCTGTAAACTAAAGTAAAAAAAAACAAGGGACAAATCACATGATTACCTGGACCTAAACAAGGATTTTTTAGACTGGAACTAGGATTATAATTTATAATACAAGGTGTTTGGTAAAATAAGACATATTTTTGAGGGGAACTTCTACTACTCATGAAGCTGATCAACTTAAAGTACACATCATCGTCATCATCAGCTTATCTCTCAAGTGTATGACAATTAGGAAGTGTGTTAAAAAATATGTAATTTTTTTAATCATTGGTCAGCACAGATAAGTCGTGAGGTCCACAAAAGCAAACTCAGTCCGTACATTAAAATATGACCTTGTGTTCATTAAAATAGGACATATTCTTCAAGGAGCTTCTACTAATGAAGTTAAGCAACTCATTTTTTTTGCTTTTTGTTTACAGATCTGGAACATTCCGCGTTAACACCGGGAGAAGGTATCCTTTCTAGAAAGAAGTTCCGTCCTTGGCATTTCAAGTCAATGGAATCTGCTGAAACACCTAACAAAAGTGTAAACTAATGATTTTTTCCAACCAACCATACATTACTACTAACTGAATAAAAATAACCAATATAATTATAAATTAAAAATCCGAATGCAAGTGTGTCCTATGACATGAATCTAACGACAACTCGCACTTCAAAATCCATTAAGCCGCTCAGCCAAAGAAACAAACATGCATGGATACATACATACCTACATTTGAAAACTACCCTCCGCAATTAGGGTACTTAACAAGTGCCTACAATACGAATTTAATATACTATTACAAACCGATGGATGCATTTTTATTTGGTAATGACCCAATTTCTTTAGATCGAGTTCATCAAATAGTAGGTAGTTTAAGAAACTGTTGCATAATGAGAGGTATTAAAACACGAGTGTATTAAGTTTAAAAACCGAGCCTTGGCGAGTTTTTTAATAGTATCATGCGAGTGTTCTAATACCTAGTTATGTGGAGAAACATTTTTTTCCACGAAGTTCAGTATCCTACTGAGATGGAATATAGGCCATTTCACCGCGCAACTCCCAAAATTAGTTTTAGATTATTTTTGTAACTTAAATTGGCGCCTATAACAAGATGTTTCTGTGTGCACGATAAAAAAAAATTTGCATGGCCGCAAGCTTTCGCGACTTTGCGAGTTTTCTGTTTGTTGTACTTACGTAAGGAGACGCCAGTAGATCTGGCAATGTTACATAAGTTGAAGAAAAGAATGTGGAAGTGCGTTTGTGTGAGTGTCGGATAAACGTACACATAGAATCGAGATTCGAAGACACATTGGTACGTGGCAGGATTTGAACCACGACCTCCCGGACAGGAGGTAGCGGCCCTTGAAGTTATGCCACCGCTTATCTTATTTATTACTTATTTATGATATCAGGCATGCCTAGTATTAACGGTTTGCTTTGTAAATTTTCTGATTCTGACAACTAAATTTAGTAAATAGATTTTGTTAACAGCTTCTCTTACTTTTTAGTTTTAATCTGTCTTACTACCAAATTTCAGCCAGATACGTAGCGTAGGCAGGCCTTCCACGCGGTGGACCGACGACCTAGCGAAGATCGCGGAAAGCCGATGGATGCGGGCAGCGCAGGAACGGTCGTCATGGAAATACTTGGGGTAGGCCTTTGTCCAGCAGTGGACTTTTTTCGGCTGATATGATGATGATTATGATGATAATGAAGTTCAGTAATTTTTACGTGAAAGAGTAACAAACATCCATACATACAAAGTTTCGCGTTTATAATATTAATACATAAAAACTTTCACGTTTATATTATTAGTAGGATTGTTGGTTCCAATTTAAACTTACCAAAAGTGAGCGCTCATGATGTATTTCTGTAAGATGCTACCGAATGCATAGCGACATTGTCCACGAAGATCCCGTTTTTTTGCTTTTTCCGCGGGAATTTCCCAAAATACTTTCTTAGCGGATGCCCGCGACACAATTTCTATCTGTGTGCCACATTTCAGCCCAAACCGGCCAGTGGTTTTAGAGCTATGCTTTGATAATCAGTCAGGACAAATGATCTTAAAAGTTTAACGTTCATGAAAGTATTAAAACTTAACTAAGCTCCATAGGAATGCAAGAAGAGTATTTTCTTTGCTGTTAAAGTGCAGAAAATGCATATTTAACGAAGGTGTTAAAAAACCCTGTACAGTCGACAGCAAAAGACACTGATGAAATAGGGTCCCCAAAATAATATGTACAATAAATTAAGTAAAATGTTACTGACTATTGTAGTTTATTAGAAGTAAATGTAACGTGTCACAAGTAAGTGATAGATAACCATTATTTCGATCTTTGATGTTGTAATGATCATTTTCTTATAACTAATCAAAATTTCAGTTAAAACTGACACTTTGGTATAACTTGTTATATCTGGGGCGTCATGCTAGAAGATATTTTGAAACGTTGGTTTTGATCACTTACTTTTGACGTTGACTGTACATCCTTTGCTGTAGTTTACATGATTAAACGCAGGTTTGTAGGTAATTAAAATAAAAAAGAATTGAGTTGTTATAAAGCTTATATAGCTACAGATGAAAATGACGAACCGTACTTGAAGGGAAAGTATAAAAGGAAAGTATATGATGATGATGATGGTCCTAGCCATTTTGTCCGGCTCAGCTGCAGGCGTCCCGCTGCTCCGCCCTCTCCCGCATATGGCTGTTGTAGCTAGAGGTTGCAATCAAATATTCGAATTATTCGAATTTCCTTTCGAAATTCATATTCGAATAGTTAATTAAAAAATATTCGAATACTCGAATACTATCATAAAAATAAAAATAATTACAAATTACGTTAATATTGAACGTAACCTGCTTTATGATGGCGGAGAACCCAATCTTCGCTCGGAACGTGCGGTCAGACTTGGGGCACACCAGGATACCGTAAAGTATATATATATATAAAGAAAGTATAAAGGGAAAGTATAAGTATAAGTACTATAAATATTTAAGATAGCTAATTTTACTCAAGAGAACATTCCTATAGTAAAAAAAAATTTAAAACCAGTTTTTTTTAAAGGAAATTAAATTCCTTTTTGATCTGGAGAAAACTGATGTCCCAGCTCGCGAGCCGCTTGCGGATCGCACACCACTCGCCCTCACAGACAGTCATAAAAACGATGTTCACGCGGTCGAAGCCACGGGCAAAAGTTAGTATTGCATAAAAATAACGACTGACCGATTTCGCTCAAATTCAGAAAGAATCACCTAAAATAATGAAGAGAACTGCCAACGTTCGGCACCCATGAGCACTTAGTCCCAAATAAATATAGTTTAAAAAAACTAAAAAAAGCGTTTTTAAAGCACATCAAACTAAAAAGTTTAAAAATAATTCTAAATATAAGCTGAAACAATAATTAACATAAAATGCTAGTATTATTGTGAAAAAAGCGTGGATTGCTCGTTATACAAAAAACATGGCACAAAGCGCCCTTTTTTAGTTTTTTAAACTTTATTTATTTTATAATGAAATAAACTTACAAAATTATTATATTGTCGCTGATTCTTGATAAATATTCAAAGTTTAAATTAAATCTGTCCGTTTAAAGTGGGTCAAAATCGAGTGCAAAACAGTCGGTTACAAACATACATACAAACATACAGGTATAAGCTTGTTAAAAAGAACACTTTAATTTTTTTTTACACGTTATTGTATCTTTATAACAAGCTTTACATTTTATTTATTTATTTAACAAGCTTACCGTGTTAGTTAGTTAGTCTGTCTATCTTTACATCATATCAGCCGAAAAACGTCCACTGCTGGACAAAGGTCTCCCCCAAGGATTACCACGACGACCAGTCTCGCGCTGTACGCACCCAGCGGCTTCCCGCGATCTGTCTATTAGTTTGTGACAAGTCTTGGAAGCTAAACTAGAACCACTTTCCTGTAGTCTGCTTTTTTGTAGGTTTCCGATTGAGCTGAAATTTTAATTGAGCATACAAGTTAAGTTTGTAGAACAATGCGTGGTAAGCTAAGTGACGTCATTCTAAATCCAATATGGCGGACTCCCAAAGATGGCGGATCAGTTATTTTAGTTTTGAAAACCTAAAAATTTTTAGGTACAATCTTTAATTTGAAAAAATTTATATTATTTCATATTTTTCTCAGAAAACCCTTTCGTTTAAGGCGATGATTGGAACAGTTGGTAATCTCTGTCTTCTTCTTTACGTATAAAAAGTAAAGAAAACAAACACACTTTTGCACTTTTTCAATGTGCATTCGTTTCAATTAAAAAAAATAGTTTTTAACTGGCATATTGAAGTGTGTGTTTAGACCAATCGACTAAGAAAATTTAGAGGTTTACGTCGTTTCTGGTTTGCCTGTAGAATGCAAATCTCTGTTTTAGAAGAGGTTTCTTTGATATATATTTTTTTCTGTTATAAAGTGAATAAATCGTTGTTCTGCAACTGAAAAAAATAATATTTTGAAATTAAGAATTAGTTTACAAAATATCACTTTCATATGTTTTGTAGTTGATGAGAAAAATCGAGATCCCTGCGACCAAAGTTTCAAATGCCTCGCCTTAATACCCATATAGAGGTGGGTATCAAATGAAAGGATTTTATAACCATTGGTCCGCCATCTTAATTCGACACCATATTCGATTCAGAATGACGTCACTAAGCTAACCATGCATTCTCATCCAAACTAAACGTGAACGCAAAATTTCAGCTTAATCGGAAACAGGGAAGTAAGTCATGTTGAAATTGCAAATTTTGAAGCGGGCCATCTACAATACATACATACGAATTCGAACATTGCAAGTTAAATAAAAGCAACTGACAGAACTACTACAATTCGGCCGTTTATGCGAATTAAACACTATACTAAAAATCTATTTGTTTTTCATCGGTCCGTCTGTCAAAACCAATTTTCTCGAGAATGGGATCAAGTTAAAACTTTAATCAAATACTATAAGGTCTACGATCCCTCAGACGAAGTAACTAGTTTTAAGAACAAAAACTCAGTAGACTTTTACTTGTATAAATCTGTATTCATTTACAATATCCAAGCACAAGTATTGAAACTTCCGTCGACTGATCTCATCGTAGACTGAATACCAACCGCTCAGTCCGTGAGCAGCAAACCTTGAAAGAGGTAGGGGTGGGGAAGATCCCTCTCCTACCCCGAGCTGAGCTGATCACCAGCGCGTGACGGCCGACAATAGTGAGCAGTGTTGTCAATATAAAATTTGATTTTTCAACTTGAACAATAAATCACGACACTAGTATCTCATCTGTGCCCTCAGTTTGCTGAAGTTTTATTGCGATTACACAACTAATTTAGCAGTTTGTTCATGTTTTTTTACGATTACAAAACTACATTAGCAGTTTTTAGATGTTTTTTGCGATTACACAAGTACATTAACAGTTTGTTGATGTTTTTTGTGATTACACTACTACATTAGCAGTTTGTTGCTGTTTTTTACAATTACACAACTACATTAGCAGTTTGTAGATGTTTTTTGCGATTACACAACTAAATTAGCAGTTTGTTGATGTTTTTTGCGATTACACAACTACATTAGCAGTTTGTTGATGTTTTTTTTGCGATTACACTACTACATTAGCAGTTTGTTGATGTTTTTGCAATTAAAAAACTAGATTAGCAGTTTGTTGGATTATTAGGATGTTTTTAGGATTATTAGGAGCAGAAACCTTAACGCGCGAGTTCTTCTCGCACTTGGCTGGGTTTTTTTACTATGTGGAAGCCATAAACGATCGTTATGTCTATTCGTCCGTTATATTGATGGCAACACAAAGTAACTTTTTTATTAGTCAAACCTCTAAAATGGCTTCCTACGCCTTCCGTTGTAGTGATCTGTGATTGCTATGAGAAATAAATTTATTTACGTGATTCGCGGAATTATATTTTAACCAACACCTATAAATAAAACACCTCTAAGGGATAAGTCCGCCATTGTACATAAAAAGATTTAAAAAAAATATATTATTTTAAGTATATATTTTGTACAATAAAGAGTACATATACAAATAAAGCGTCGGTGGCTCAACCGGTAACGACTCGGTCCATCTAACCAGAGGTACCGGGTTCAAATCTGGACGGCCAATGTACCAATGAGTTTTTCAAAAACTTACGTACATATCATTACCAATTGCTCTAACGGTGAAGGAAAACATCGTGAGGAAACCTGCACACGCCTGCGAAGAAACTCGAAGGTTGTGTGTGAAGTCGACCAACCCGCACTGGGCCCGCGTGGTCGACTAAGGCCTAATCGCCCTGATTCAGGGTAGGCTCGAGCCCCTCGGTGGAGACGTATATGAGCTGATATAATAATACAAACAAACAAACACAGTCCACCCAAGATTTGAAGCTTCCAAAATTGGTCCTTCGAGTCGGATTTGAACCAGCGATCTATGGATGTACAGTACAGTCCACACAAGGTTTGAAGCTTCCAATACGTCATAGACAATCAAAAAACCTGTAATATTTGGCCAATTCCATTTTTGCGTAATAAATAAGAATCAACATCATCATAACAGTCGAAGGATGTCCACTGCTGGACATAAGCCTCCCCCAAGGATCTCCACGTTGACCGGTTCTGCGCTGCCCGCATCCAGCGGCTTCCCGCGACCTTCACCAAATCATCGGTCCATCGAGTGGGAGGCCTGCCTACGCTAAAATTTCCGGTGCGTGGTCGCCACTCGAGAACTTTACTGCCCCAACAAAGAAGAATAATAAATTTTCTATTTGACAATTCAGGCTAAAAACTGTTTAAATATCGATAAACAAGTTTATATAATTATGTTATCACATTAATCAAGGTACCCACTAACTAACTGGCATATTATAGGAAAGTAAGAGTTACCATCGACTTCAGTGGAAAAAGTCCTCACAGGATGCATAGTCTATGGTCATGGCAAGGGTCTAGTAGGTACTAAGTCATGCTACATCAGCATTAGCCAATAGCGACAAGTCCTTACAACGCCAGCTTATCCCCCTCGATAAGTATACTCACTTAGCGAAGCTTTTTACTAATCTAATACCTTTTAACTGGTCACTGAACCGTGGACACAACACAGGGATATCTACTAAGTTATTTGTTTAGTAGCTGTCTCCCGCGGCTTCAACCGTGTGGACAATGTTTCTATGACTTTTTGAGGGTGCGCCGTGCGCGAGCGTGGAAGAAAGTAGCCTAAATGTTAATCTAGGTCGTAATCTGTCTACCTACCAAATTGCAGCCAGATCCGTTTAGTACTTTAGTCGTTTTTGCGTGAAAGAGTAACAAACATACATTAATACATCCATACATTCTTAAAAACTTTCGCGTTTATAATATTATTAATAAGATTTGTATGCCTGTACCAGTCGCTTTTGTAAAACTAGTGGCTGACAGCGGCTTCACCCGCGCAGATACCGTTTTTTGGCGTTCCCGTGGGAATTTCCCGAAACCCTTTCTTAGCGGATGCCCGCGTCCTAATTGCTATCTGTATTCCAAATTTCAGCAAAATATGTTCAGTAGTTTCGGCTGTGCGTTGATGTACCAGTCAGTCACTTTTTTCTTTTAAACCGACTTCAAAAAAAGGAGGAGGTTTCTCAATTCGACCGTATGTATTTTTTATTTTTTTTATGTGTGTTCGCGGATAACTTCGTCGTGTAAGAACCGATTTTGATGATTATTTTTTATTGTTTTGGGTGGTACTATGATAAGGAAACCAGGATCTGATGATGGCATCCCAGAGAAATCGAGGAGAACCTTAGTTTCCTGTTTGAAGTCGGCTTTTTTTTGTTCAAAATTATATAATAATTGTAAGACTCGGTTTGGTTGGTGGTAGGGCATTTTCTAAGCCCGCCTGGCTAGCTACCACCATCTTATCTAAGTCTTGCCGCCTAATATAAATGTTGATATCATTGATGTGTTCCGGCATGATGATAAGATAGCCAGTTCCCCATTGCGTTGGGGAATCTTGGTAAGCCCGCTTCCATCTTCGGCAACATCGTCACTTACCACCAGGTGAGATGTTGTCAAGGGTTTACCAATTGTGAATATAAAAAATTAAAAAAATGGCTGCCTTTTAAGTTTTGTCGTTTGAAGAAAAAAACACAACCAGAACCTCATAGAAATTTTTATTGTTTTTCAAAGTATTCACTACGTATCTTAAAACACTTTTCCATTCGCTCAAACCAGTTATTATAACATTTATTCCACTCTACAGTGGGGGTGTTCAAAATGGCTGCCTTAAAAGCGTCGACTGCTCCTTCACCGGACTGGAACCTTTGACCACGAAGACTTTTCTTAATTTTAGGAAATGTAAAGAAATCGTTAGGGCTTAGGTCAGGACTGTATGGAGAATGGTCAAGAATTTCTACTTTTTCCTGCTTCAAATACTCAATCGTTTGACGAGCGCTGTGTGAGCTTGCGTTGTCGTGGTACAGGATGATGCGTCGCTTTGAGTTATATTTTCGAAGTTCGGCGATGACTTGTGGTAAACAAACTGTGGCATACCACTCTGCGGTAACCGTTCTACGATCTTCAAGTGCAATAGTCGCAACATGGCCGGTTTTTCCAACTAACGTGGCCACCATCTTCTTTGTAGTGCTTCGAGAACGAACAACTTTAGTCGGCTTTGGCTCGTCTTGAAAGACCCAGATTGTAGATTGTTGTTTGGAATCAGGATCGTAGGCATAGATCCAAGATTCGTCACCACTGATGATGTCGTAGACGTGATTTGACTCTCCTCGGTTGAACCTTTGCAGAGTTTTCTTACACCATCTGACGCGGGCCGCCTTGTGATCGTCGGAAAGCAGATGCGGTATCCAACGGCAAACTACCTTTCTCACACCAAGCGCTTCATGCAAGATCTTCTGAATGGTTGTCCCTGAGATGCCTAATAGAGCCTCTATCTCTCGATACGTCACATGACGATCTTCGAGAATCAGTTGTCTCACAGCAATGATGTTATCTTCAGTGAAGGCGGATTTTGGGCGTCCTTCGCGAGATTTGTCACTAACACTAGTATGTCCACGCTGGAATTCTAAATACCAGCGTTCGACAGTCCGCAGACATGGGGCTTCATCACTGAATGCAGATGTTAGCTCTTCAAAACACTGAAGCCGTGTCAGGCCTCTTCTAAAGTTGTAGAAAATTATTGCACGAACATTTTCCTTAGAAAGATTCATTTTCGTACGTAACCTGACAGATTCCAATCGACGCTGTGACTAAACAATAGCATTAATGCTAATACTTTCAACTGTTTTGAGATTCTAAATTTACACACATTCGAATATAGAACAGTTCCAAATTCAAAATTGCCGGGAAATATGGAAACGACAGAACTTAAAAGGCATGCCAGGTATATACAAAAAAAAAACAATTTAGAACCATATGTCCAAATTCTTCACCCATTGGGTTCACCCAGTCTTATTATAGGTGGAAAGATCCAGGAGATCTTTTTTTTTATGCACAATTGGTAAATCCTTTTACATCCTTTTTGGATAGTCGTGTATGGTACGGTAGACGATATTAAACATCTGTGGCGGCTCTTGGAACGATTTCAATTTGACCCTGTATCCTGGTCGATTAAGCTCTGTCTGTCGTTAGCATTATCATCATTTTTCATCATTTCAGCTCATATACGTCCCCACCGAGGGGCTCGAGCCTACCCTGAATTAGCGCGTTCGGGCCTTAGTCGACCACGCGGGCCCAGTGCGGGTTGGTCGACTTCACACACAACCTGCGAGTTTTTCCGCAGGCGTGTGCAGGTTTCATCACGATGTTTTCCTTCACCGTAAGAGCGTCGGATAAACGTACATATGAAATCTAAATTCGAAATCACATTGGTACGTGGCAGGATTTGAACCACGACCTCCCGGACAGGAGGCGGTGGCCCTAGCCGTTACGCCACCGACGCTCTTATAGTATTAGCATTATAGTAAGCGTTAAGTATTCGGTTCTTCAGCCCCTGATCACACACAACACAACTCTTGTTGGTAAGTGTGTTTGATTATAACAACGCTCTCTAATGGGTTTAACATTGTCATGCTTCAAGTTGAAGTTGAGTGTCGTTCATAATGACAACTTAGCGTCATCATTAAGCTTATATTTTATTTTATTTTCCATTAACATCTAATCTGTTGCCCAAGAATAAACTTGAAGACAAAACCAATTTTCGGGATACAATAACTTGTAAATTACTCGTTCTAAAGTTTTGACTAAAAACAAAAGTAATCCAAAGTGCACACAGCATGGTCTCAAATCAAATGACAAATGAATCGCTCGTGGCGCAGTTTTACAAAAACAAATCGGTTTTTGTTACTGGTGGTACTGGATTTTTGGGAATGGTAAGTTATTAAAAAAATTGAGTACTTATAATACTAAATGGAATTGGTGCGAATCTTAATGAAGAAAATAGGATTCTCTAACAAGCTAACAAAAGTCGTCATGCAATAAAAACAAATTCGGCTTTGTTAACACTATTAAATTATCCTTCCTGGTGCAAAGGATATCTATGGCAATACAGCGCGGCAATGCTGCGAGCCTCATGGGGACTTTTGCACCAGGAACGATTATGGGTGGATTATTTTAATTATTTATTATTAGTTCCCTTGGTAATTATATTTTTTTTACTTTAGATAGTTAGAAAGTGTTTCTTACCAGTACAGATCTAATATTCTTAGTAGTACCTAATTAAAATAATTTATTCATAATAAATCAATTTTATATTATTAACTAGTTTATTTTAATTTAAATTTGATGTAAATAATTGTGGAATTAGACTTAAATATACTTTGGAATTATAATTATATTTGTTTCAAGTTTAATAACTACTACTATAAACACAATAAGGTTAATTAATCAGTCTTGTATTTTAGGTGTTTTATGTCAGGTATTTTACTTTAGGTGTTTCAGGTATTGTAATTATTATATCAGCTCATATACGTCCCCACTGAGGGGCTCGAGCCTACCCTGAATCAGGGCGAATTGTAATTAGTGTGATATTATTTATAAGACTGTTTCAGGTTGTAATAGAAAAGCTTCTGTTTAGTTGCAATGAACTAAAAAATATTTATATGTTGGTTAAGCCAAAGAGTGGAAAGACTGTTCAGAATCGCATTGAAACAATGTTCGACCTGGAGGTATGTATGTTTGTTATTTATTTGAGTGAGTGGTCTTTTGTAAAGTATGGCGCAAAAAATGGCGCAAAATATAATATGCTGTAGTGTCTGAGACTGTAGTAAAAAATAAGTTGAAATAAAAAAAAATGTTAGATAGATAGATAGATAAAACATTTATTCAAAGCTAAGTTACAATTGATACACAAAAAGAAAACAAAAATAATAAAAACTTCTTATATCTTACTAAGCTTAAATGTAAAAAGGGGGTAACATAAAATTGTGCCGTAAATGGCTCCGACTCAGCATATGCTGCAGGTAATTATGTAACTACAGCACTGATATTCTGCTTTAATTGCTTTTCTTTAATACTCGACTGCCTCAGAAGAAGGGTTGTTTTTTTTTACACGACTGCTTCAGAAGGAGGGTTATGCTTTTTGGTTGTATGTATGTAGATTTCTATGATCCCTGCAACAGCCTGAACGGCTTGAAGGATTTTTAGCATGAGGTATCGTTAGATTCATCTTGATCCCGTGAGTGACTGTCTAAACAGAGGGTTTAAGTTTTTACGCAGTCGGTTTTTTATTTTTAATGAATTCCTAAAGTTATTTTAATAACTGAATAGTTTGAATACAGGTTTTTCAAAGGTTGAAAGAACATAATCCTGACATTTTGAAGAAAATAATTCCCGTAGCAGGAGATCTTATTAGAGAAGGCATGGGCATCTGTGAAAGTGATCTCGAAACTCTTCAAAACGAGGTAAGGAGCGTTTGTAATCAATATTTTAATCTATATAGATAAACAAAATGAACCCCTTTTTCTTCTGGTTATGGTCTACACCGATTTCGCTAATTCTTTTTTTGTTGAGTTCGTTATTGTCAGGAGAAGGTTCTTATGTAGGGTAGTGTAGGGTAGTATAGTGTAGTGTAGGGAGGGTAGTGTAAGGTAGTGTAGTGTAGTGTAAGGTGGTACTAAGTAGGCTACGAACAAAAATACTCCTAGTAGGTTATAAATTATTAATGATGTTGTTATGTTTATGATTAGTTTGATAATTTTAATTTAATTAATTTTATGAGGTAATGTTATCTTTATAAAATAGTAAATAATAGGTTAATCCTCAATTATAATGAACCGTTACAGTTAGATAGTTGAAATTTTCATAGAGTGTATTTTACTATTACAGCTAAAATAGCAAATTATAAGAATTGGAAGGAGTGAAAAATTAATTCCCAATACCAAAATTGGCCAAGTACGAGTTGTACTCGCGCGGATAGGGTTCCGTCATCATATCAGCCGAAGGAAGTCCACTGCTGGACATAGGCCTCCCCCAAGGATCTCCACGACGACCGGTTCTGCGCTGCCCGCATCCAGCGGCTTCCCGCGACCTTCACCAGGTCATCGGTCCACCGAGTGGGAGGCCTGCCTACACTACGCTTTCCGGTGCGTGGTCGCCACTCGAGAACTTTACTGCCCCATCGGCCATCTGTTCTACGAGCAATGTGCCCCGCCCACTGCCACTTAAGTTTAGCAATTCTGAGAGCTATGTCGGTTACTTTGGTTCTCTTACGGATCTCCTCGTTTCTGATTCGATCACGCAGAGAAACTCCGAGCATAGCACGCTCCATTGCCCTTTGAGTGACCTTGAGCCTTCTTATGAGGCCCATAGTAAGCGACCATGTCTCAGTTCCGTACGTCATCACTGGCAACACACATTGGTCGAAGACCTTGGTCTTAAGACACTGCGGTATCTGGGACGTAAAGATATTGCGAAGCTTCCCAAACGCTGCCCAGCCGAGTTGGATTCGACGATTGATCTCTTTCTCAAAGTTGGACCTACCTAACTGGACTGTTTGTCCCAGGTATACATATTCGGTAACAACTTCGAGTGTAGAGCCTCCAACCTTCAGAGGAGTAGGTATGACACGGACGTTTGACATAATTTTCGTCTTGTCCATGTTCATTCTAAGACCCACTTGTTGAGAGGCTCTACTGAGGCCATCGAGCATTGTGCCTAAGTCGTCCATAGTCTCAGCCATGACCACGATATCGTCAGCGAATCGAAGGTGGGTGATGTACTCGCCGTTGATATTGATGCCGAGTCCACCCCAGTCCAAAAGCTTAAAAACATCTTCCAGGGCGGCGGTGAACAGTTTCGGAGATATAACGTCTCCCTGTCTCACCCCTCGCTGCAGCTGGATAGGTTCCGAGTTTTGATCCTGGAGGCGAACCGACATGGTGGCGTTTTCATACAAACACTTCAGCACTTCGATGTATCGATAGTCAATTTGGCACCTCTGGAGAGACTGTAACACAGCCCAGGTTTCGACCGAATCGAAGGCTTTCTCATAGTCCACGAACGCCAAGCACAGTGGCTGATTGTACTCTTCGGTCTTCTGTATAATCTGCCGCAGCGTATGTATGTGGTCTATGGTACTAAATCCTTTTCGGAAACCGGCTTGTTCGGGAGGCTGGAAGTCGTCAAACCTGCGCGCGAGACGATTCGTAATGACCCTCGAAAACAGTTTGTAGATATGGCTCAGAAGTGAGATGGGTCTGTAGTTCTTCAGCAGGGTATTGTCGCCCTTTTTGAAGAAAAGCACGACCACACTTCTGTGCCATGCCTTAGGCGTTTGTCCCTCAAGTATAACGGAATTAAATAATTTCTGAAGAGCTTTAAGTACCGGTGTTCCACCTGCTTTCAGAAGTTCAGCCGTAATTCCATCATCACCCGGTGCCTTATTGTTTTTAAGCTGTTTAAGAGCCATTCTAATCTCGTACAGTGCAAAAGTCAAATACAAAATATAACATTTAAAATCCTCACGGTAAGACGCGAGTTAACTACACCAGCGCTATCTAGTGGTGTTTTAGTGAACTATTTTCCGTAAGTGAACGTATTTTATTGAGTTTACCACTTTATTATCAATTGATAGAATTCTTATAGGTTTTCCTGTAATCTACAAGCAATGAACTATAATATTATATTGTATTTTATTCAAAATTTAATGCTCAGTAATTACGGGAATGGTCAATTTTTGTCTTCTTTCACAAAAAAAATCAAAACAATTTATGTTACAATTATAATTAATAGTAGATTGTTAATCAAGGGAAGAAAGTGATCCATTTCACTCGAGATATTTCTGGCGCTCGAACGAAGTGAGAGCGCCAATAGTTCGAGGGTGGAATGGGTCATTTCACCCGAGTTAAACACTCTACTTTTCATTTCGACTGTGAGGAAATGAATTATTTATATGATATAAAGTATTAATTAGATATGAATAATTTAAGCTTACCTATACCCAGCCTCCAACCTTTTCGCAATGGCCGCTAGCCACGGCCGACTAGATTGTACCTAATCGAGATGGTCACGACGTGCATCTAGGTGGCCATGGCGAAAATTGAAAAAAAAGTGTCATTTTATCATTGCAATATGGCGCGCAGCAGAATGATTTAATATCAACCTATAGATCTAAAAAAACACGTCGTTTAATGTTTAGTTGAGTTTAGATATATGAAAACCTCTTATTTTAATGTAATTTAATAATATGATGTAACTCAATTATCTTCGACTCCGTGGCTGGCAATAAAAAAAAATTACTTTGCACCCTAGGGATGTCAATACTTTCCACCCTAGGGATGACAATACTTTCCTCCCTAGGGATGGAAAAGCAATGTTCCGCCCGGCTATATACTCATGAAAATTAAACTTTCCGAACAGGAGAGATGAAAAATATATTTGAGATCCTCAACGAGCCCTTTCATTAAATATGACACAGTAAGGTTTGCAAATCTTTTTTTTATTACATATCTGTGTTTGATTACACCATCCTACCAAATTTCACCTGATTTGATTTGTTCAGTAGATTTGGAGAAAATTGGCTGTGACAGACGGACGGAAAGACAGACAGACAGACAGATACACGAGTGATCCTATAAGGGTTCCGCTTTTTTTGTACGGAGCCCTAGAAAACGTATTTTTATAGATATTTTAGAGGTTTTTTTTATTGTTATTATTAATTTTTTTTTATTTTTTTTTATTCACAATTGAGTCTATCAAAACATAAAACTGTTAAGACATTATACTTATTTTAAAATAATACAATAAATAAAAAAACCGGCCAAATTTATTCATACTCGAGCTAAGGACAGAATAAAAAAAAATTCCGTCGCTCGCGATGATGTCTTTTGTTTTTAATGTGAATAGGTATCATTCTCATAGTTGTGTGTTGAGGTGTGGTGGTACGGAACCCTCGGAGTGCAAGTCCGACTCGTACTTGGCCGGTTTTTAAAACTTATTACTGAAAAAAAAAAATATTGTAAACATTTCAGATATCCATAGTCATTCATTCAGCTGCGAATGTTAACTTAGTACCACCATTCGAAGATGCTATTGCTATCAATACGAGATCAACTGCCAAAATTTTGGAATTCACGAAAACCATTCGAAATTTACAGGTCAGTAATTACTCAAATGTTGTGTATATAGAAACTACATTTCAAAGTAACCTTTTTTTTAAAAATCATTCATTATCATAAGTTTGACCACTTAATTTTAGTAGTATTTTGTATTTCAGGCATTCATATATGTTTCGTCAGCGTATAGTAACAGCAACAGAAATGTTATAGATGAAAAAGTGTATGAACCAGAGATTCCTTTTAAATCCTTGAATTATGTGCTCGAAGAACTAACTGACAATCCACTATCTAACATTGCCATGGGTAAAGTCAAAACAAGGATAAACAATATTAACTATAGTCTTAAACCCAAGCTTGCTTCTAAATTACAATGTTTCAATTTCAGCTGGTTGGCCTAACACGTATACTTATTCAAAATCGTTAGCCGAAAATATAGTTGCCACAGAAGTGGAAGTTCAAGCAGCTATCGTTCGACCCTCTATCAGTATGTATTATATTATGTGTCAGATTCATCTTAAACCATTGAAGTGTGTTCATCCCTTGCAAGGTTACAGCAGAATTACCAGTGTAGCCACCAGGTCTTTGTCTTTGCTACATAATATGCTAAGCTGGGACCTTTTGATGTTGCCGGGCTTATACCTAAATTATCTGTCATCATCATATCATATCAGCCGAAGGAAGTCCACTGCTGGACATAGGCCTCCCCCAAGGATCTCCACGACGACCGGTTCTGCGCTGCCCGCATCCAGCGGCTTCCCGCGACCTTCACCAGGTCATCGGTCTGTTATCTGTTATAATCTATTTATTTTTTCTAGTTTACTTAAAATTAACACGTTTGTCTAGTGTAAGTAAAATGTTTTTTTTTTGTAATTAATAGACAGTAATTATGTACTTTAAAGCTTTATATAATGTGCCTAGTGTCTCAATAAACTTATTCTATTCTAATTTTGCTGCATCCTGTCCGGGAGGTCGTGGTTCGAATCCCGCCACGTACCAATGTGTTTTCGAATTTAGATTTCATATGTACGTTTATCCGACGCTATTACGGTGAAGGAAAACATCGTGAGGAAACCTGCACACGCCTGTGAAGAAACTCGCAGGTTGTGTGTGAAGTCGACCAACCCGCACTGGGCCCGCGTGGTCGACTAAGACCCGATCGCCCTAACTCAGGGTAGCCTCGAGCCCTTCGGTGGGGATGTATATGAGCTGATATGATTCTAATTTTAATCCGTGATCAATTCAGATTATGGACACGATATAAAGAGATAGCAAGAAACAAAACATACCTAGATACACAAATTTCTAGAAATACAGTCAACTTTAAGACGATTGCTGTTAAATTCCTGAGAGCTGGTTATCTGGTTACAGTTACAGCAGCTTATGAGGAACCCACTCCAGGATGGCTGAACAGTTGGAGCGGTGCCAATAAGACATTGGCTGGCATCGCCCAGGGCACAATCCTGGCCTGGAATGGAGACGACAAGTATGTTTGTGACATAGTTCCTGTGGATATTGTCGCTAACCTTATAATTGTCGCTGCCTGGGACGTGTGCAGGAAACGGTAAAATATATTAACATTTAGCAAAACCAAAAATATAATATATAGAAAATTAATAACTTATCAAACATGACGAAAATCAAGGTTTAATCTTAATTTACGTAAGTAATTACTCGTAATTGAGATTTAGCAGCTTATTTTGCTTTGCCTCTGTCGAGCACGTACTAATGCAAAATTACTTATTTTGAAAACTGTATAATAACTTTTTACTTTCGAGCGACTGAGGACAATAAATAGAGTTAAAAAAAACTAAAAAACACGCTTTTAAAGTACATCAGACTAAAAAGTAAAAAATATTTTTTTTATATAAGTTGAAAATAATAATTAACAAATTACTAGTATTATTGTGAAAAAGCGTGCGGCGCTCTGTGTCATATTTTTCGTCTATCGAGCAACCCACACTTTTTACAATAATACTAGTTATTTGTTAATTATTATTTTCAACTTATATTAAAAATATTTTTTTACGTTTTAGTCTGATGTACTTTAAAAGCGTGTTTTTTAGTTTCTTTAATCTCAATTTTTTTTATTTTTTAGTTCAAACTTGTGAAATTATTATATTGTCGCTGATTGTTGATAAGTCTACAAAGTTTGAATTAAATCTGTCCGTTTAAAGTGGGTCAAAATCGAGTCCAAAGGAGTCGGTTACATACAAACTTGCATACAAACATACAGGTGAAGCTAATAAAAGCGTGATAAAAAAACCTGGCAAAAAACAATCGAAGTTGAGATTTTGATGGGGGTTCGATTGTCTTACACGAATAGTCGAAAAAACATAAAATAAAAAATGAGTGTATGAGTTTGTGTGTGTGTCCGGTGCTCTAGTCCCCAAACTACTAGACGGATTTGGGTGGAATTATAGTTAAGTTAATATTATTTTTATATCTCCAGCCTTTAATTTTTTTAAAATCTTGTTTTTTAGGGTTGCCATCATAGTAAAAATCACTTATTATTATTTTACTCTAAAACGGATCTACCGATTTTGATGAAACTCGGTACTTTACCATAAATGTACATGGCCTACAGCGCGCAGTAGTTTGTTCATCATATCAGCCGAAAAACGTCCTCTGCTGGACATAGGCCTCCCCCAAAGATTTCCACGACCAACGACCGGTCCTGCGAGGCCTGCATCCAGCGACTTCCCGCGATCTTCACCAGATAGTCGGCGCACCGCGTGGGAGGCCTGCTACGCCACTCGAGAACTTTACTGCGCCAACGGCCATCTTTTCTACAAGCTATGTGTCCTGCCCTCTGCCACTTCATTTTAGCGATTCTGTGACCTATATCGTTTACTATGTTTCTCCTGCGGATCTCATTATTTTTGATTCGATCGCGTAGGGAAATTCGAAGCATAGCTCGCTCCATTGCATTTTTGGTGGCATTAAGCCTTCTTATGAGGCCCATAGTAAGCGACCGTGTCTCAATTCCATGTGTCATCACTGGTAACACACATTGGTCAAAGTCCTTAATCTTGAGACACTGCGGTATTTGGGACGTGAAGATATTGCGAAGCTTCCCGAACGCTGCCCAGCCGAGTTGGATTCGTTGATTGATCTCTGTCTTGAACTATTGGACCTACCTAGATGGACTGTTTGTCCCAGGTATAGATATTCGTCAACAACTTCCAGTGTAGAGTGTCCAACCTTTAGAGGGGTGGTTGCGACACGGACATTAAACACTATTTTCGTCTTGTCCATGTTCATTTTAAGACCGTTTTGTTAAGAGACTTTACTAAGGCCATCGAGTATTGTATTAGGCAGTAGTTTGTTTTTCTAAGAAAAATCGTAATAAGTAACCTCTCATACAAAAGACATAAAGACATAAAAAAGTACAAATCCATGTAGTTTGTTAGTTTTTCTCAAAATTAGCTCTAACAATTTTAATGAAACTTGAATTACTAGAACTTGATAAGGCCTGCAGCACTGGGTACTTTATTATTCCAGGAAAAATCGGAGTAAAGTACCTCCCATACAAACCGAAACTATTTGTAAATAATTTTCATCAAGTCTGATATACCTTACTGTATTCTTTGCTAAGTACTAATTAAGTTTAGTCCGAGCAGATTGATACGTGTTAAAATAATATCGAACGTAAATCTATTCAAGCTAAAAGTTCAAATCAATGCGGGCTTTGACGCGGCTGTTACGTTGAAACCGAACGCCGAATACTCGATTTTTACCTGTTTTGTTACTTTTCTATTATTTCAAATAAGTTTAAAAAAATGTGTTCAATTAAAATGAAAGGTCTTAAAGGCACCGATTTTTGTGTGTTGGTTTATTTAACATTAACTATTTGTTTCAAGAAACTTTGCAATTAATGCCAAAAACAGGGTCTACAGTTTATTTTTTTACATCATAACTGATAATATTTTAAAAATTGTTTTCAATTAAATCGATTTCTTATTACTTTAAGTATATTATATATTTTTTTCATAGTGATAGCTTTACACAGTCTTTCAATAATTTTCAATCGAAAATTGTCATTTGACCTATCTTAAGGTCTTAATGTTAATAGTTGATTTGTGTATGCTCGACTACGACAGATAGTTAAGGCTTCGCGGGAAAGTATGCACAACGTGACAGTACAATTTATAGTAATTAACTTTTATTAAAATTTATGTTTAACATCTAGCAATGACCAGAACAAAGTAAAAGTGTTCAATAGTACCAGTGGTCTCCAGAATCCCATGACTCTTGGACAGTTGTTCTATACGGCCTGGGAATATGGAAAAAGAACCTACAAACGTAAGGAATTTTAATCTATTATACATATAATAAAACTGTAGCGGGGCCGTGTCTGTACATGAAATGTTTCAGAAAAATAATAACTGTGGTAGACAATACTAACAATATAGAGGCCATGTATAGATACATATAATAAAACTGTAACTTGGCCGTGTCTGTACATGAAATGTTTTTGAAAAATAATAACTGTGGTGGACATTACTAATGATATAGAGGCCATTTATAGATACATATAATAAAACTGTTACCTGGCCTTGTCTGTACATGAAATGTTTTTGAAAAATAATAACTGTGGTGGACATTACTAACGATATAGAGGCCGTGTATAGATACATATAATAAAACTGTAACTTGGCCGTGTCTGTACATGAAATTTTTTTGAAAAATAATAACTGTGGTGGACATTACTAACGATATAGAGGCCAAAACAACAACTTTTGGAATTTTTATGTCACTCTGTCTGTCTGTCTGTATGTTCCCGCATCACGCAAAAACTACCAGGCCGATTTTGATGAAATTTTGTATGGTTATTCCTTAAAAGTAAGTCTTAACATAAGAATATAGTTGCTTTAAGTTATTACAGGTTCATCTTTGTCTTTTAGGTCAAGGAAAACCAAAGCTGTTTGTCATCAAAAATCATGTTCTTTGGCAAATACTGTTCTTTCTACTGCAAGTGGTTCCAGCTTATATATCCAGTGGAATCGGATTCCTTTTTGGTAATCGGGGCCGGTAAGAATAATTGAAAGTTAGGTAGTTATACAATCGGCCAAGTGCGAGTCGGACTAGAACTCCGAGGGTTCCGTACCACCACACCTCTCCACACCACTACGTCATAGTATAATGGCATTAATACCTATTCACATTACAATCAAAAGACATCAACGCTAACGACAAAAATATGTTTTTTTTTTGTCATTAAGTTCGGACTCCTTAGTGCGTGTACAACTTAGTACTTGGCTGATTTTTATTATTTGTTGGTTTACTTCAGTATTAGAACTATAAACACACCAAGTTTTATGCTTGTATGTTTTACTGTTTTGACGATATAGCTAAATCAAAAATACTTCTAAAGACCTATAAAAAAATACCTTTTTTTGTATGGAGACCACCCCCCAAAGTTTTTCACTTTTTCTAATTTTTAGTATTTGTTGTTATAGCGGCAATAGAAATACACAGTCATTATTTCAACTGTCTACCTTAATAGGTAGACCCTAATGGGTCATGAAATACAGCCCGCTGACAGACGGACAGACAGCTGAGGCTTAGAAATGGAATCCCGTTGGTCACTCTACGGAACCCTAATAAAAACTTGTTAAAAAGTTATGTCATTGCTTTAATTTTCTGTGTTCTCTGATGAACTGACAGAAAACATAAAAATGTGCATAAAATTTACAGCTCCGTCAACATGGTGAGGAAATTACGGCAACTCATGGCAGCAGTTGGTTTCTTTACCCAGCACCAGTTCATCTTCGTAGATCACAACGTAAGGCAGCTCTATCTTGAGCTCAATGACACCGATAAAGAAATATTCAACTTCAACGTCAAGCGAATCAATTGGCATCAATATATAATGGAGCGGTTTATGTTTGGAATAAGTCAATACCTTATAAGAGATTAGGAACTATAGTAGTTGTGATTGTTAAAGTTTTATCTTTATGTATATTCTATATTTTTTTTACACAGTCTTTCAATAATTTGAATTGTCATAAAGTCACCCATTTTATAAATTACTTATTTACACTTTATAAAATAATCAAAAATCAAAAATCCCACTTCGAATCGCACCAGATTCAAAAGCACCCATCACACCAGCGTTACCGCGTTGGATTGCGATGGATACAAGTTTTATCAGGTACGAACCGGAACGGGGACCAATGGCCCCTTTGACGTAAAGTAGAGGCCAAGTCGTTAATAAAAGCCCTGGCTTCCGATCAAAGTTTTATCTACTTAATGCTGCATCTGCAGAATTTGTCCTACCAACTAGCATCATGCATTATACTTCCACCAACATCTCACATTTTTCTTGGGCCATTACACCAAATGGCTGCTGACTGGCGTGCACATCATCATATTAGCTCATATACGTCCCCACCGAGGTGCTCGAGCCTACCCTGAATTAGGGCGATCGAGCCTTAGTCGACCACGCGGGCCCAGTGCGGGTTGGTTGACTTCACATACATCCTTCGAGTTTTTTCACAGATATGTGCAGGTTTCCTCACGATGTTTTCCTTCACCGTCAGAGCGTCGGATAAACGTACATACGAAATCTAAATTCGAAATCACATTGGTACGTGGCAGGATTCGAACCACGACCTCCCGGACAGGAGGCGGCGGCCCTAGGCGTTACGCCACCGATGCCGGCGTGCACATACTTACATATTTTTTTAGATATACTTAAAGATATAGAATAATCAACACAGAATCTATCTTTTGAAATCTTCATTAATATGTATCATTATCAGCTGAAAGACGTCATTACAGGCTTTCTACATCTTGTGCTACCCACATCCAGTGGCTAAAATGAAGTATTAATATTATTGTACAGATAAATGCTTTTGGAATTGGGTTCCTATTATAATTTTGTTACAGAAACAAGGAAATGAAGTAATATATTAATATATAAGTTTTTGAAATTGTCTCTACCAAAAATAAAAGTAAAAAAAACTAAAAACCGACTTCAAAGAAATTCACTCAAAATTGTGAAACAATGTTTTTATAAATACACGAAATTAACCAAAAATAACGAAATGACAGGTAGGTTCGAAACAAATTAGGGGTCTTGAATTTTTTTTGAAGTCGGTACCAGCAATTTAGAAATACTTATCAAATGTTTTAGATTCAATGGTATGCAAAATCAACACCAGCAGTGTTATTTATTGTACCAATTGTATCAACAGTGTTTTTTTTACTTCATTTAATAAGTATTGACTAAATGACATACAAAATACACTAGATTTCAGCATAAAAAAACATGATTTAACAGGGTCTTAATAAATTTTGGTTCCGGCCGAAACTGAGACCGAGGCCGAAGGTTTGGTTTCGGCCGAAACTGCAAATCCTGTTTCAGTCGGACACTATTATCACTGACTTCATCTTCTGCACGATGTTCTGTGGCTTTATCGTCACCGTTGTCGTTGAAGTATTCTTTGTCATCGTTTTCCTGGTTAAAAGTTTAAATCAGGCAAAGACTGAACGCAACAAAGACTTTTTTTTCAGTTTCTTCTGTCATTGCAATTTAACGCTGCATAAAATGGGGTCTGAGGATTCCAAAGCTCGGTGGCGCAATAATTGTTTGAAATTTAACTACACAATTGATTTAGGAATATTCCTTCTCCTAGACGGATTACAAAACAATTTTAACCCTAGATTCATAAACATTCGTCTCACAGACCGCCAAAATCACTTTTAGATTAACAGAGTTAGAAAGTTCAGCTCCTTAGTACCTTCCTAGATTATTCAATAACTAGTTTTGCGCCAGTCACATGCAAGGGCGCACATGTGTAAAAGGAGTTGTAGTAATTAGATAGTTCGACAGACGAATGTTTATGAATAGTGTTACGATTGTAGATAGGGTGTTTTTATTCGAAGTCTTGATTTATCCGAGAATTGGAGTATATTTAAAGGTAAATATTTATTATTATTATTACCTCATACAACAATAGAATTTTATAATGAAACCAAAGGTGCAGTGGATACATTTGACCAAATATGTGGGAGTATGTCTTGCAGTAGGAAGACGCAAAATGGCCAGTTTGTTACTTTTTTTCCATACTGAATATGGCTTTAATTAATTCATATGTTATATACGTACATAATACAATAAATAAAAATAAGAAACCCATGTCCAGACGATCTTATACAAAAAAAAGACGTATGGCACTTAGGACTGCCGCGGTAAAGCTATTGCATAGCATTTTTTATCAACTTTTAACACTAAGAAAGTTACACCAGTAAAAAGTCCTTTTAGTACCGCAAATCGCTAATAGATGGCACTGTAAGTTTTTTTAGAACGCGGTAGTGTTAGGTTTTTTTCTTTACGGAATTTCTTGAATTGGTCGCCGCGCTCAAAGCCCGCGATAAAAGCGATGCAATAGCTTAAAAGTATCGACGAAACTTTGTGATGCTTGATTGCGTCACTGCCGTGAAATGCCAAATTTTGAAGCGATGCCTAAAAAAGAAAATTGCAGTACATAGGGAAACGTCGTCCATTGCTCAAACACAACCCAGTTGATCACAGAAAAAAAATGTGGCTTCTGTGATTATAAAAAACGTTGAATGACAAGGTTCTGTAGTACCCAAAGCAAAAAGTTCATGTATAGGGATCACCGAGGAATATTATGTATTGATTGCTCAGAATAACTATTTCTTTTTATTTATATTTCATTATATTATTCAATAATAAACAACTTTTAAAAATAAAATGTATTTTATTGATTTTTTTACTGTATAAAACTAAAATCGTCAAAATACTTTAAACGTCTGAGAGGCGAATGTTTATGAATAGTGTATTACCAAGTATGTTTATAAATCTAGGGTTAACAAGGCCATCTATCGGAAAGAATAACTGAGCTTATAGTTCGTACGCTCATAGCTCCATCTTTGATGAATGCCGCGAGCCGGCAAAGGCGACAATCAACCACTCCGAAAAAGGGGCCACGTTGAGTTCAATCGCGACGTCGCCAACGTCAACGTCAACCTCTTTGACAGAGTGTTTGTCGTGAGCCGTCAAAGCTGCAGTTAATACTGCAAACAAATTTTACATAGTTACAAAAGTTCCTGATATAGTTTTAAGAGGAACGCACAGTCGCGCATTGTCATCGAATTTGTCACAGGCGCTTTTTTATTAATATGTATTGTTTTTGCCCTTTAGCGTTTTGTTTTTGCCTTTTGCGTGACCCGCGTGACGTCATCTCATCCCGGGTAGCAGCGGATAATGCGCCCCAGCTTCCAGCAGCAGGGCAGCAGGCGTTGCTCTTTCACCAGCACCATCGTACCGACGCGGAGTCCTTGCCCTTTGGATTTCCTCCATTCGATGCGTTTCAACGGCAGCCCTTTAACAATATCTACAAAAATGCGCCTGTGAAAAATTCGATGATATCGCGCGACTGTGCGTTGCTCTTAAAAATATGTCAGGAACTTTTGTAACTGTGTAAAGTTCATTTGTTATATGAACTACAGCTTTGACGGCTCACGACAAACACTCTGTCAAAGAGATTGACGTTGACGCTGGCGACTTCGCGATTGAACTGAACGTGGCCCTTTGTCGGAGTGGTTGGTTGTCGCCGCTGCCGGCTCGCGGCATTCATCAAAGATTAGATTAGATTAGTAACGAACAGTTACAGCTATGCTTCCCGATTGATGGCCTTGTCAACATTGTTTTGTAATCCTTCTAGGAGAAGGAATATTCCTAAATCAATTGCGCCATCGGGCTTCGGAATCCTCGGACCCTATTTTATGCAGCGTGAAATTGAGGCAACGTCGGAAGAAACTGAATAGAATGTATTTGTTGCGTTCAGTCTTTGCCTAAATCAAACTTCTCAAACTTTTAACCAGGAAAACGATGACAAAGAATATTACAACGACAACGGTGAAGATAAAGCTACAGAACATCGTGCAGAAGATGAAGTCAGTGATAATTAGTATCCGACCGAAACAGGATTTGCAGCCGAAACCGAACCTTCGGCCTCGGTCTCAGTTCCGGCGGAAACCAAAACTTATTAACACCATATAAAATTCTGTTTTTTTTATGCTGAAATCTAGTGTATTTTGTATTTCATTTAGTCAATTCATAATAAATGAAGTAAAAAAACCGGCCAAGTGCGATTAGGGTAACAAAAAAAGAGTTTTGCACCAAAACCTCAGTACATACTTTTATCTAGGTAAATAGTAGTCTATTTATTCTGGACATTTTAAATTTATTTTTCCTGTGGGAACGGAAAAGAAAGAAGGTTTTTTCGTAGGTTTTCCTGTTATCTATGCATTTAATCTCATATACTGTGATTTTTTTCCAAAATTTTAGGGCCGATAGTTTCGGAATAAAAGGGAGGAAATGATCAATTTTTACCTACTTCCTTAAATTAATTAAAAATTTAATTATATAGGGTGACCATAAATTAGTTCTTTTTTTTTCATATTTGACATATAGTTTCTTAGGGAAAGTTGTTTGTAATCACGAGTAAATTCATATCCTTTGCTATCAAGAACTAATTAAAAGTCATCCTATATTTGATATTCTCACAACAAGTTCTTTCATTTGATATATCACACGATATAGCTTGTTTTTATTTTTTTAATTTACTCCCCAAAAGTGACCTCCATGTTTAACACTTTCCTTGTGCGGTGACCCACATATGGGGCATCTCGAGGTTTAGATAAGGCGTAAGTGAACCATACTTAGGTCACTGCCTCGTACAAAGTCATAGGCTTGTCAAATCTCGCACATATGAGTTAAATCATTTTAATTGCCTTAAATATGTAGGCTATGAAATTGAAAACAAAAACATATGGGTACCGGAAGAACATTTTAGAAAATGTTGGCATATAGTAACTGTCAAAATAGGACAAAAATGAAACAAAAATAATAACGATCAACTGTTTCGTTCGCGTCATTGATTGCGATAATTGTTTTACACAAACACCTCACCTGTGTGATAGACTCGTGTCGGTTACAAATTTGTATGAAATTTTCATCAGAATGACTCGTACGTGCGTGCACCACTTACATATGGCATTAATTTAAAAACTCATACGTGCGTGACCCATATATGGGGCACTGCGGAAAAATGGAAAAACCGGAAGGGGAATTTTTAGAAAAGGTTTTTTGTTATAATTTGCAAATGTCGAATGTGAAAATTCGAATGTGTTTACCAAGAAAAGTTTATTGCTCGTGAGGGGTCAATGTTTTATTTTCAGTTACACAGGTAACGTATTAAAATAATTTTTATTTACGTTACATATCTGTCTTTGGATCACCGACTTAAATATATGTACCAAATTTCAACTGAATCATTTCAGTAGTTTCGGAGAAAATTGGCTGCGCTGTGACAGATAAAAAGGACGGATAAAAAGACACGTGAATGATCCTACAATGGTTCCGTTTTTACCTGTAAAGGTACGGAACCCTTAAAAGATAAAAAGTATGTAAGAAATATTGTTTATTATGTATTACTATTGCTTAAATTATCATTACCCTACAGTTAATGTTAAACCTATTTTATAACAAAGTATGACCCTAAATAGATTTTTTTATACCTACCAAAACTCAATCAATCAAATATGCTTTATCTACTCTCATATCGTAAAGTTCAAATTATAAACTTCAAAACAAATTTATATTGGCATACTTTATAAACACAATACCGAAACTTGAAAAAAAAACACTTAATAACATTATTTCTCTAACAAAATAATGTTATAAAGTATTTTTTTTTCCATTACGATACGAGTTAATCCAAAAAGTTAAAATCACCAACGAAGTTTCAAATCATTTTTTTTAATGGAACGCAAATGCGGTTCGCGCCATTTTTACAGCATTACAAAAAGTTTTCATTCCAATATTTACTTGTCTGTGACAGCGACCGCTTTAACGCATGCGCGGTGGTGTGCTAGGTATTGGCGCCATTCATTGAATATGTTTTGTTGTAGTTACTGAATTTCGTCGATAATTTTCATTCTTGCTTAAAAATGTCTCAGCTCAGTGAAAGAATTGTTTTTACCTGTCTGTGACAGCGTCCGCTTCAGCGCAAGCGCGGTGATGTGCTGGGATTTGGCGCTATGACACGTTTTTTTATAGGTACTGAATTTCGTGGGTTTTTTTTTTTCTCTTTTAACTTTGATCTTTGTTGTTTAGTTGATTCAATCCGAATGTATGAGATTAGATAAAGTATTGTATGAAACTGCACATAACTAGGTATTAAAATACTCGTATAACACTATTAAAAACCTCGCCAAGGCTCGGTTTTTAAACTCATACTCGTGTTTTTATACCCCTCATTATGCAACAGTTTCATAAATTACTATTATTGTACAATAAATTAAAAAAATAGAGAATAGTACAGAATATAGAGTGGTAAAAATTTTAATTGCACAATTTAGGCGGCCTTATTGCTTAAAGCAATTTCTTCCAGGCAACCCAAAATATTAACTTAATGTACTCTAATCTACACCGTTATATTCAAGTCTAATTTTACTTTGTGTTTACAGCACCCCAAAATCTACCTTATTTATCTTGTCACTCATGTGCAGTTGTTGCTGACTCTACTGCTCAAAGTTGTTGCTGACTCTAGTGCTCAAAGTTGTTGCTGACTCTAGTGCTCAAAGTTGTTGCTGACTCTAGTGCTCAAAGACACGTTCGACCAAATATAATGGACCCACCTTCATCATCATCATCATATCAGCCGAAGGACGTCCACTGCTGGACATAGGCCTCCCCCGAGGATCTCCACGACGACCGGTTCCGCGCTGCTCGCATCCAGCGGATTCCCGCGACCTTCACCAGGTCATCGGTCCACCAAGTGGGAGGCCTGCCTACAGTACGCTTTCCGGTGCGTGGTCGCCACTCGAGAACTTGGACCGGCCTTATCCATACATTAATCTCATCAAAAATGAGCCAACTACTACACGCAAATACACACCCACACCGCTTCAGTCTACCGAGCCTAGTTCAAATATAAATAATGTCAGAGATAGAGATCAGGCTCAGAATGTACCACGAATGAGATTATAAAAAATTTCACTCACTTTGACCTTCAACCGATTTGGGGAATACTGATCAACTAATTTATTTTTATTTTTATTCACATTTGGTAAGCCCTTGGCATCATCTCACCTGATAGTAAGTGACGATGATGCCGAAGATGGAAGCGGGCTTACCAAGATTCTCCAACGCAATGGAGAACTGGCTATCTTATCTTCAAGCCGGAACACGTCAAAGATGTTAACACTGATGTTTGGCGGCAAGACTTAGATAAGATGGTGGTAGCTAGCCAGGCGGGCTTAGAAAATGCCCTACCACCAACCAAACCGAGTCTTACAAATTGACCCCACCGGGAATCGAACCCGCGACCTCCTGGTGTGAAGCGAATGGGCTAACCATTACGCCGAAAGAATTACTAAGACGCAATGAGCGAATTTTGTAGGCATTAAAACCGCTGTTTGCATAGGCCGGTCCATAGCTGTTGTATCGATCGAAGCTGCTAACTTTAAATAGACAGATTGCAATACTTTGAGGTCACGATCCACCGTGACCTTCCCCATAAAAATTTACGGACACACCATATTTTACAGTTCTATCTTTAATACGCTCAACATTGTAATGCAATTTTCTTAAGTGTGTTTGATCAGTCTGCTCTTTAAAGGTGAAGGCACATTTGTGCGCGCCGAAAGAATCAAGCGAGCCACAGAAAACGAATTTTCGTTTTTTTTTTATTGAAACCCTATGATACATTGCCCACCAATCCGCATCGAATGGGTCGATTTACCGGAAAAATTCGGAAGTTGCCTGATTCCCAGAAGAATTCGGATGACGTCATCAGATTTGGCGCAGATAATGCAGACGAAGCGACCGATGCGCTAACATTCTCCCAGTTGCATTTCACGTTAGCAATGGCTAGTCCATGGACGTCAAGGAAATGCACGATAGTTGACGCCCTTTTTCTTCGGCGCGGTCGATTCGTTCGGCACGGATAGTTGTGCGAAGCCTTATGAAAATTCGTTTTGTCCGGCTCGTTCGATTCTCTCGGCGCGCACAAATGTGCCTTCACCTTAATGGGTTTAGCTAGGCCAGGTGGTTTATAGATAGCTTTAGTGTTGTAGCAGTTTTACTGCGACATCGATATGCATAAAACTAAATATACACGTTTAGTTGCTTCCATTGAGGTATAACAATTACTTTAGTTAAGCCGGATGCCAAGATTTATTACACGGGATTTTTACGAGTTAAACGCTACTGAAATGGGCCCTGAAAAAATGATCACAAACGAATCAGATGTGGCTCAGTTTTACAAAAACAAATCGATTTTTGTTACTGGAGGAACTGGATTTCTGGGAATGGTAAATATATATTTTACACAATAATATACAGGGTGTAACAAAATTGGTGTTGGTCCTGTTAACTGGGGGTTCTACTCGTCAAACTGAACAACTTTCTTCAAGGAACCCATAGTCGATCTCAAATAAAAACATGTTGGACCCTCTATACTAAAATGCACAAAATCGCTCGATCGGCTGATCGATTTGTATGAAGAGAAAAAAAAATTTACGTTTTCAGCAAAGTAGTAGAACAAAAGTTGTTCAGTATGATGAGTAGAAGCCCCAGTTAACGGGACCAATTAACCAATTTTGTTATACCTGTATATTCTATAACACACCTATATTATACACGGTGTTTTTAAATAGCGTGCAAGCCGTTAAAGGATAGCATTGAAACAATAACTATTGCATTACCCCTACTGAATTCAAATAATTTTCAAAAACCCAAAAAGTTTTAGTTACATAATTATAAGCTTTTATTTGAAAGGAGTTTTTATGCTCAAATTTTAAAAAAAGCGAGCACAGAATTTCCTAAGATTCTATTGAAAACAATAGCCGTTCATAGGACTTTGATTCCACCTCCAAAATCATCATCAGATCAACTTCAAAATACCAAAAGGATCATTGTCATCGGGAATATGGTTTCTTTTTTGTGAATTGAGTAAGTACAGGTTTACTGGGAAAAGCTATTTAAAAAATATCCTGTAATATAATAGACAGTTTTGTGTCTTTTTTGTGTGTTTTTGTGCGGTCAAAGCAGTGTGTCATTAAGGCTTTAAGTGGTTTTTATCGGCCGTTTTCATGCTTCGTAAGGTACGTGCAGTCGATGGCACCGATTGCTGTCACTAATCAGTTAGAACTGTCGCCCTTGGATTTTTAGGAAGTGAAAACTTCTTTAGGCGCGTTGAGCATTTTTTGAGATGGGAAAAAACCAATAGAGTCGCCACACTGTTACCGTTACCGACACTTTACTATTTACTCTTACTCGCAAGGTCAAAACTTTGTCAACCTAGTCGTTCGCCAGGAACACTCGGAGGGTCAAAACTTATAAAAGTGTTAAAAGCTTCTTTCGTTCTTTCGGCACTCCCGGAGTGGTTAGGTTAGTTTTTTTATTGGACTATTTTTTTCCCACAGCTGGGTAAAGGCTACTCAGCTATTACGTCATGTTAGTGAATTTGTTTGATTGTGGTAATTAATAGCGTGGCTTGTAAGAAACAAATCTAATCAAGAAATCCCTTTTCTTAAATGAAAATTCTACATTTTATTATTTAAAAATAAACGATTGGAAGGGAAGACGAACGCTAGTCATCTGAGTTCCTTTTTATTATCTGTCAAAAACGACATTGTGTTATAAAAATGTAGGCGTGACGTCGTAGTTTAGCAACGTCATATATGTACTCATTTTGTGATTTTGGTTAATTTAAAATCGAAGACTTGATGGAAAACAAAGTTTTCCGAAGTTTAGGTAGGATTAATTTAGTGATCAAGGGTTATTAATTTATTTCTGATGCTGTCGTCATCCCTATTTCCGAGCATTTTATGCGGTTTTTTATATATATTTTTAAGGTCAGTTGTCTGTACGCTAAAATTTACAATCTATTCCCATATAACTAATTTCTGTACTCCCAATAGTTTTATATTTTTCATACAGACCCATTTTAGGGTTCATCTCAATAGGAAAAAAAGAAAACCTTATGATCACTCCTGTGTCTATCCGTCCGTCAGTTACCGCCGATTAGCTCAGAAATAACTAGACTGATTGAGTTGGTACATTTGGTATATTTTTGGGGGGTATATTAAAAAATAAATTGAAAACTATCATCATCATCATCATCGTCGCAGGCACAGCTAGTCTATAATAAAACTCATACTTATTAAATAAAATTATTTCAGGTTATAATTGAAAAGCTGTTATTCAGTTGCAGTGAATTACAAAATATTTACATGTTAGTAAAACCAAAGGATGGGATGTCTGTTCAGGAACGCGTAGAAAAAATATTTAACTCAGAGGTAACATTTTATTTTAATCATGATTTGTCATTATAGTATGCAAATGAGATCGGACGATAATTTCCTTTTGTTTTTAAATCTAGGCTTTCCAAAGATTAAGAGAACATAATCCGGATTCTTTGAAGAAAGTTATACCAATATCAGGAGATATACTCAAAGATGGCTTGGGAATTTGTGAAGAAGATATCAGAACTCTTCGAGAAGAGGTAAGGAGTGTGGCTTTAGCCAATTTAATTAGGTGTTTTACGATAATGACCCTTTGCGTCATCTTACTGTTAAAAATCTGTATTTTAAGTATCCTGTGTACAATAAACTATTAAATAAATAAATAAATAAATAAATTATACACCGCCCATTTCTTTCACTAACAAAACAATAGAAATATCTAAAAAACATCTTTTTTCTCTATACATATCATAATTAGTCCCTCGCCGCGTCTGTCTGTCTAACTGAACGAGATGATCTCAAAAACTACCGAACGGATTTTCATACGGTTTTTACGTAGTGATTCATGTGAAAGATTTAGGTGTACTCCCCGCGAACCGCTTGTGGTTTGCGCACCGCGCACCCTACAAAAGCTAAATTAAACTCGAAATCTGGTTGATCCTCAGAAAAAACCGATTATTGACAGTAATAAAGGGGGTTGTTAAATCTTTATATATGTATATATAAAATAAAGTCGTGTTAGTTACACCATTTATAACTCAAGAACGGTTGTACCGATTTCTCTAATTCTTTTTTTGTTGAGTTCTTTATTGTCAGGAGAAGGTTTAAGGGTAGGCTAGGCTAGTGTAGTGTAGTGTAGTGTATGGTAGTGTAGGGTAGGGAAGGGTAGGGTAGGGTAGTGTACTGTAGGGTAGTGTAGTGTAGTATACTGTAGTGTAGGTTAGGGTAGGGTAGGGTTGTGTAGTGTAGGGTAGGGTACGGTAGTGTAGTGTAGGGTAAGGTAGTGTTGTGCAGTGTAAGGTGGAACGAAGTACGCCGGGACAGCTAGTTGTTTATAAATTCGGGATTCGTTCGGGATCAACAGCTTTTACAGACAGCCAACCAGTTTACTGTAAATAAGTAATCCTATTAAGTTATTTTAATTAGAAACCTACTGAGTTTATAATAACATGGAATTCTGTCTCAACTTCTTTCAATAATTAGGTATCCGTGATCATTCATTCGGCTGCCACTGTGAACTTCGCTATTCCTTTGGAAGAAGCTATTGATACCAATACAAAACCGACGGTCAAAATGCTGGAACTTTCCAAAACCATGCGAAATTTGCAGGTCAGTAAGTTCCCAGTGCCCACAGTGGTGTAGATTTATAGGTCAGTAAGTTGCCAGTTCCCATAGTGGTGTAGATTTGTAGGAACGGATGTGCTCCTACATGACGAGGACAATAGGAGATATCTCCGCCAGGCGAGGTGTTGTGCCTGGGGTCCGGCCGTGGACCAACCATATATGGCTGGTGCTTGTATATATGCTTATGAGCAAGGAAATGTTGATAGTGCGTTGTAGATGCCATCTATCGAGATGAAGATGCAACTTTCCATATAGTATGACCGATGGTTCAGTCTTGAGTTGAGGTATGTAGTTGTTAGTGGCGGGTGCTGCAGATGTCGCCACATTACTCCCCCTCCGAGACCGGAGGTCGATATCCATATTGAGTTGGCAGTCCAATGTTGCGGTGCGGCGGAGCGACGATACGCGTCGCGATGCGGCGTCTGCGGTGAGTCGAAACGCCAGGCCAATGTTGCTCTACTCGAGTCCACGGTGAGTTGGGACGAGGAGGTGGTTCAGGCGTACGGTGCAAGGGAAGCAGGTTACGTGGAGCGCGTGCTCTACAGCGTGAGCTGCCGACAACTTGCTGCCTGAAGAGTGAAGCTGCAGATCCGTGGAGTTTTGATACTGCGTCGACGGCTGCGAACCTGATGAGGCTTCGGAGTGAAGTGCAGGGCCAGGAAGCTCGATATGACGGCTGCGATGGTCATGGTAAACTTCGCATTGGACTGCTATGCTGCTGTTGGCTTGCTTTACCGGCTGGAGGGCTGTTGAGGAGTTGTTGCCGAAGGTGCGTCAATGTTCAGCGTCGGGGTCACCAATGTAGGTACGGTGTTGCTGGCTGAAGGTGCGTCGATGTTCTGCGTCGGGTCACCAATGTAGGAATGAATGTGTTTCTACATGACGAGGACAAAGAGAGATATCTCCGCCAGGCGAGGTGTTGTGCCTGGGGTCCGGCCGTGGACCAACCGTATATGGCTGGTGCTTGTATATATGCTTATGAGCAAGGAAATGTTGATAGTGCGTTGTAGATGCCATCTATCGAGATGAAGATGCAACTTTCCATATAGTATGACCGATGGTTCAGTCTTGAGTTGAGGTATGTAGTTGTTAGTGGCGGGTGCTGCAGATGTCGCCACAGATTTACAGGTCAGTAAGTTCCCAGTGCCCACAGTGGTCTAGACTAACTATATTTAACTTATTTGACAGGACCAAACTAAATTCAGGAATTCTGACGTTGTCTTTTTGATACAGAAAGAAAAAGACAGAATGCGTAAATTTAGATCAGTCCTGTCAAATAAGTTGTAACGTGTTACTTACATACATCGAATCGACACCAGTTTTAAACTAAAAACTAGAAGTAAATTTGTTTACCTAGGGAGCGAACCACTATTTCAATGGCGAGAGTGTTTCTTTGAATCTAGAGCGGAGAAAAAGGATTCTAGAGTGGAGTCCTGAGCGCAACGAGGGATTCAAAGTACGTCACCTGAGTTTGAAAATTGTGTCGCTCCCGAGGTGGACACTTTACTTTTTATCATCCTCTAGAGACAATAAGTACGTGATGAAATTATGAACTAGAATATTAAGTTTATTTAATTACATACTAATAGGAACAGTAAGATACAACATAGAATTAATTAGAGGTTAATGTTTATATTTCATAACCACTACTTGAAAAATACCACTCATTTTTAACCGACTTCCAATTCGATTCTCAGTTCGACTGGTTTTTTTTGTATTTTTGCTACGCGGTATCCTCGCAGATTGTGAACCGATTTTCATGATTATTTTTTTATTCGATAGGATGTAACGTGTTGTCAGGTTGGTCTCATATATTTTTTGTCAAAATCAATGTAGCACTTTAAAAAATAATAATGCAAAATTGTATGCTAATGAAGTCGGTTTTTTTCGTGTTTTGCGTTTTCAATTATTTTTAAAAGTATCAGCATAAACTCGAATTTGAGTATAAACCATAATTACGAAGGCGTAATGTATTATCATTTATTTTATTTCGTCCGCACACAGTCTAGTATCTCATCTGTGGCGCAGTTTGTTTTATCATATAGCACAGATGAAATACTAGTTATATAGCCAGTTACTTGTTCATCATAACTTGTTTGTTCGTGATAGATTTTTTGATAATCATTTACTAAATAATATTAATAATCAATATGTCTACATTCCAAATTGAAATCACCTTTAATCCTTATGACTAAAGAGCTATTTTCCCTGTTAACTAAGACCCAACAAGCTCTTTAGAATAGATGTGATGAAATAACAACAAAATAAAATATAAAACCTATTTGCAATTTCAAGATATTGTGTACAATATACATCTTACTTTTCAGGCGTTTGTTTATATTTCAACAGCATATAGCAACAGCAATAGAGACGTAATTGATGAAATAGTTTATGAAACTCAAATTTCTTCAAAATCCATGAAATACGTACTGGATGAATTGAAAGGAAATCCACTATCCAAAATTTTGATGGGTAAGTTAAGGTCAGGGAAGGAAGCGTCGGTGGCTCAACCGGTAACGACTCGGTTCATCTAACCAGAGGTACCGGGTTCAAATCTGGACGGCCAATGTACCAATGAGTTTTTCAAAAACTTACGTACATACTTACCGATTGCTTTAACGGTGAAGGAAAACATCGTGAGGAAACCTGCACACGCCTGCGAAGAAACTCGAAGGTTGTGTGTGAAGTCGACCAACCCGCACTGGGCCCGCGTGGTCGACTAAGGCCTAATCGCCCTGATTCAGGGTAGGCTCGAGCCCCTCGGTGGGGACGTATATGAGCTGTAATGATGAAGTTAAGGTAGAAAAAAAAGGCCAATTGTGAGTCGCACTCGTACATGACGGATTCCGTACCTATCGTTGAAGAAAAAGTAGTTATTTATGCCACTGCCAAGTAATGAGAGCCATTGTAACATGAGTGCTAGTTTGTGCCATGAATCAAAACTGAGTGGCACAATTGACAGCACGAGTGTTACAATGGCTAATTGCGTGCTTTTTCTACGACCATGAAATAATTCAAATACATTGAAATTTTTGACATAATCAGATATTGAATTTTTGAAGCCAAAGCCATTAATAATATTTAAAAAGTTTTATTGCAGTACAGTTGTCTTGTTTTGAAATAATCATTGTAAAACTACTTTTTTGAATGTACACTAAATTTTTGAAGCCAAAGCCATAAAAATATTTAAAAAGTTTTATTGTAGTACAATGGTCTCGTTTTGAAATGATCATTGTAACACGACTAGTAGAAATTAATACTTTTGTAATATGATTTGAGGTTATAGCCTTATGGCTCCCGGCTTAAAATAGGGTCATCGTATCACTTCCATTGGTGTCGTAAGAGTCGACTAAGGAAAATAAACCGGAGGATGGGCAGTAGCGTCCTTTCCGTAACTTCCAGTAGACCTGCAATAACACTGCGATCGCCAACCCGCCTGCCAAGCATGGCGATAACGGCAACACCCCCCAATGATATACACAACAAAAAAACGGCCCATAGTTCCCGGCCACCCCGCTATTCTTGGCTCCGGTAGCGGTGAAGGTAACGGCAGGGCATGGGGTGCGAAGAATCCCCGGCAGATGCCAGGCTACAAAACCAAAAGACTTCTGGCCCTGGCAAAGTACAACACGCGCACACTGCGGACCGACGCGAAGCTGACAGAACTCGAGGAAGAATTGAGCAGGTAACGATGGGATATCGATGGATTGTGTGAAGTCTGAAGAGAGGGGGAGGACATTATAATCCGTAAATCCGGAAACCTGCTCTATTTCCGGGAGGGTGATTAAATGTCCCAGGGTGGTGTCGAGTTTCTAGTCCACAAGTCCCTCATTAACAATGTGGTCCGGATCGAGAGTGTTTCGACGAGGGTAGCGTACCTTATACTCAGAATCACCAAACGGTATTCGCTAAAGGTCATACAGGTATTTGCACCGACCGCGGAATACTCCGACGACAAATTGGAGATACTATATGAGGATATCTCTAGAGCTTTACATAATAGCTCCCGTCCCGGACCCAATACACCGTTGTTATGGGGGAATTAAAGCGAAACTGGGCAAAGGAAATGATGGTGAGCTGAGAGTGGGGCAATTTAGATATGGAAAGAGGAATGCACGAGGACCGAGTCGAAAGCCTTCTTATAATCAATCCAGGCAGCGGAGAAATTACGTCGATTGAGGTTCACCAATTTACCCACGACCGCATCAATCACGAGTAGCTCCTTCGTACCGCGACTACTGCCCCAACAGCCATTCTGAGTTACCGCCATGATATCATTCGCCTCAATGAAGGCGTCAATTTTGGCCTTCAGAATGGATGTCACTGTCTTGTAGATGGTGGAAAGACAAGTGACGATGATTATATTTTTTTTTTATTCACAATTGGTAAGCTCTTGGCATCATCTCACCTGATGGTAAGTGACGATGTTGCCGAAGATGAAAGCGGGCTTGCCACGATTCAGCATCGCAATGGAGAACTGACTACCTTATCTTCACGCCGGAAAACATCAATGTTGTTAACACTGACGTTTGGCGGCAAGACTTAGATAAGATGGTGGTAGCTAGCCAGGCGGGCTTAGAAAATGCCCTACCACCAACCATACCGAGTCTTACATGTTGACTCCACCGGGAATCGAAACGCGACCTCCTGGTATGAAGCGAATGGACTAACCATTACGCCACGAAGGCGGTTAAAATTATTATTATTATCTGCAATAGAAATACACACTTTGAAGATTTCAACTGTCTACCTATTACCGTTCATGAAATGCAGCCTGTTAACAGACAGACGGACGGAAGGACAGTAGAAGTAGAAGTAGAAGGAAAGGTCCTGTTGGTCACCCTTTGGATTTACGGAACCCTATTAATAATGTCCTTTTAAAAGGTATGTTTGGTTTATATAAAAAAATGTTTCAGGTGCCTGGCCTAATTCGTATACTTTTTCTAAATCCTTAGCCGAAAATATAGTTGCAACTGAAGTTGAAGTTCCAGCTGCTATCGTTCGACCATCTATTGGTAAGTACAAAATCTTATAAAACAGAATAAACTATAAGACAAATCTATATTAGACACAATCACAAACCGATTATACAGTATATAAAAAAAGATTAAAACGTATAGAAACAGAAAATAAAACTAACATGTGTGTACATTACAGAGTAGCTGTTGGTTATTCCCTTTTCTTGCACCCAGCAAAGGGTACCCTGATGCAAGAGGGAGGTGATGAATCCTAATGGATACCCGTACAGCCGTCTGGGCAGGTTAAGTGGGACACACAGCTATCTGTGCCTACCCGCTAAACCCCGCGTGCTGTTGGCTTTAGCCTGTGGGGCCTTGAAGCCTTCATCGGGGGCGACCCCACCATGGGGAAGGGGGGCGCGATTGGTTATCTCTGACGGCTGCTCAGAATGAAAACATCAGAAAACAGGAAATAAATTAAGCCCGCCATGACAAACTAACGTCATCATAAGAATTCTGAAAATGTTGCCGTCCTACAAAATTCGTCAGTTCGGTTCATCAGCCGAAAGACGTCTACTGCTGGAGTAAAGCTCCCTCAAGAGTTGTCACAACGACCGGTCCTACACTGCTCGTATCCAGCGGCTTTCCTCGACCTTGAGCAGTTCGTCGGTCCACCGAGCGGTAGGCCCACCTACACTACATCTTTCGGTACGTTACTACCCTAACGGTAATCTACTCTACAAGTTATGTGCGTCGCTTACTGCTTCTTAAGATGAGTGATTCTGTGAGCTATGTTGGTTTCTTCTCATGTCTGAGCATAGCTCGCTCCAGTTAACTCAGTTTGATAAATTTCCTTGAAACTGATTCTTCACAGTTACAGCCGCATGTGAGGAGCCGACTCCAGGATGGCTGAATGGTTGGAGCGGTGTCAACCGTATCGTGGCCAGCGTTGGTCAGGGCACAATCCTGGTCTGGAACGGAGATGACGAGATCACCTTGGATATCATTCCTGTAGACATCACGGCCAATCTCATCATTGTCGCTGCTTGGGACGTGTACAGGAAACGGTAAAGCATTTGTAACGAAAAGTGTAAACAGGAAACTGTTAAGGTATAATAACAAACCAACAATTCGAGTACATCAAGATCGATCTGATGGTTGTTTTATGAAAGCAGATCTTGATTTTTTTGCATGCAATTTTAGACACTAATACCTTATGGAGGGCCGCTGTACATCGTGAAGCGCTCTGGGTGCGATGGTCTCTTTCTTGCCCTCTCTGATTGATATTGACTGTGCACTTATTTAAATTTATCCTCGTCTTTATAGACTACTAGTATCTCTCTGCTCTAAGATCTTGTCTTCTCATTCTGTTGTTCTTGATGTACGTATGCAAAGTCTGGACTCTGACCTTAGAAGAGCGAACTGGAAAATCGCGAGATAGAAGTTCTGGTGTCTAAGCCCAATATCATAGGCGAAATAAAATCGACCAGGCTTCGCTTGCTCTGACACCTGGAAAGGATAGAGGAATATCGTGGGGTCATAAGAACGTTTGTTATCGCTAGAACGATTTAGTGCAACAAGATCTCAAAGATCTGAATAAAATGCACTTTCGGGCGCCAAGATCCACTTCGAGTCGCTGCGCTGGAATGAGTAAGTTTTTTATTTTTATTTTCTTTTATCCACAAGTGAGTGTGATAATAAAAATTATAACGCTAAACACGTTAAAAAAAAAACGAATTCCATCGCAACTACTAAGTAGGTCCAATTTTACAAGCTTTTATTTAACTTGCAATGTATTGTATGTTTGTTCGGGTGGAAGTTAAATTTGACTCACTTTTTGGTTTCCGATTGAGCTGAAATTTTGCATGCATATGTATTTTGCGTGACAATGCAATATTAAAAGCTTGTACCTAAAAGTTGTTAGGTTTTTCGAAAGTTTTGAATTATTATTTTTGTTTTTTATTAACACTGCACTTATGATCGGTTCACCATGGCAATCGTTGCGACCACGCAATTCTTACTAAACTACGACCGCAAGGCACGTTGACATTTTTGTGGGTTATCATCAGACATACTTTCGGCTAAGTATATATATTAGTAATGTAGTAGTAAAGTTCTCGAGTGGCGACCGCGCACCGGAAAACGTAGCGTAGGCAGGCCTCCCACGCGGTGGACCGATGACCTGGTGAAGGTCGCGGGAAGCCGATGGATGCGGGCAGCGCAGGACCGGTCGTCGTGGAAATCCTTGGGGGAGGCCTTTGTCCAGCAGTGGACGATTTGTGGCTGATATGATGATGATGATATATATTAGTACTAACATACAGTATTGACACTCCCTGCCGCTCTCTAGATTCCGACCTCACCCCTTCGTCACCTAGATTGATACAGATTGGTTATAGTTTGGTTCTCGAACGTATGGGATTTCACTGTGATTTTGTTTGCTCCGTCATATGTTTTTAGAAATGTCATTTCACGACCGTTGTATGCAGTGTCCGGGGTATTCTTTCGGCTCATCCTACTATGCAATTTGCTACTTTACTTCACAGAAAAAAATTACATTCACTCCCCCGAAAACTAGCCTCCGCTCTTTTGAATGATTAATCAGATCTATTGTTGTCCAATAGCATTTGTTGCTTTATAGAAAAGACATTAACGAGCAATATAAGTTATAAGAGGCACAGCTCTGTAAATAAAACCCAAATTATGTGTAAATCGTTAAGAAATTCCAAATTTTTTTAAGAAATGAAAAAATAAATACAGCTCTGTCTAGTCCTCATATTTATTATATACTAGCTTTTGCCCGCGGCTTCGCCCGCGTGGACATCGTTTTTATGACCATCTTAGAGGGTGCGCGGTGCGCGAGCCGCAAGCTATCTCGGGAACTATGTCAGGGTATGCTTATTAGTAAATCATGTCATTCCCCCCCCCCCTCTCAACCATCTCTGTGCAAAAAATCACACAATCCATTGTTCCGTTGCGATGTTAAAGAAATTAACCAAAAAGATTATACTTTCAGTTCCTTCAGGAACTGCATTGGGCTATGCTATTTTCACGGAATAAAAAGTCGCCTATGTCCTTCCTCGTGACACAGGCTACCTGCATGCCAAATTTCATTAAGATTGGTCAAGGCGTTGAAGCGTGAAAAGGTAACAAACAAACAAACACATTTTCACATTTATAATATTAGTAAGGATTCTATTTATATTGTTTTTAATTCATAGACGTTCCACGGAAACACATGGCAGAATTCATTGCGTCTCCCTTTTTTCTCAAAAATATCTCTAACGTCGTCGGGAAAAAAAATGAATTTTGTAAGTATAAATTTGTAATCAAATCTCTTTGCTAGTATTATTTATACCTGCCTGTTGGTAACAAAAAAATTAAAAATGTGAACATTCTAATAAAAAATAAAAATAAAATTCCCGCCTTCTTTCAATTGTTTTTTTTTCTGTCTATGAAAATGAGTGAAAGTAACGAAACTAATCGCTACATTTTACGTATGCTAAGCGTTGCTGCACAATTGATTTTATGTAGATTAATAATTAATTTAATTTAATTTTATGAGTTTTATGCCAGATGGTCTAGACTACGCGATAAAGCAATAGTAGATTGTTAATCAAGGGAAGAAAGTGACCCATTTCACTCGAGATATTTCTGGCGCTCGAACGAAGTGAGAGCGCCAATAGTTCGAGGGTGGAATGGGTCATTTCACCCGAGTTAAACACTCTACTTTTCATTTCGACTGTGAGGAAATGAATTATTTATATGATTTAAAGTATTAATTAGATATCAATAATTTAAGCTTACCTATACCCAGCCTCCAATCTTTTCGCAATGGCCGCTAGCCACGGCCGACTAGATTGTACCTAATCGAGATGGTCACGACGTGCATCTAGGTGGCCATGGCGAAAATTGAAAAAAGTGTCATTTTATCATTGCAATATGGCGCGCAGCAGAATGATTTAATATCAACCTAATAGATCTAAAAAAACACGTCGTTTAATGATTAGTTGAGTTTAGATATATGAAAACCTCTTATTTTAATGTAATTTAATAATATGATGTAACTCAATTGTCTTCGACTCCGTGGCTGGCAATAAAAAAAAATACTTTCCACCCTAGGGATGACAATACTTTCCACCCTAGGGATGACAATACTTTCCTCCCTAGGGATGGAAAAGCAATGTTCCGCCCGGCTATCTACTCATGAAAATTAAACTTTCCGAACAGGAGAGATGAAAAATAAGTTGTTGAAAAACCTAAACGCTTTTAGGTACAAGCTTTTATTTAAAAAGAGTTTTTATGCTCAAAAACTTAATGCTTGTGGCACGTTTTCAAATTAAAAAACGACGGGTTGCACTACGGGAGTGCCGGCAGAAGTGAAAACTTGAATATTAACGTTGTGCATTTATATTACATTAAAAAGTTTATATCTCAGAAAAATCAACAAAAAATCAACTCCATTCGTCTTACGAATTTTCGATCAGGTCACGTGTCCTGACGCGAGTTTAACATTTTTTACCCATTACAAAACAAGTGCACAACGCCGCTAAAGAAGTTTTCACTACTCCATCCGTCTTACGAATTTTCGATCAGGTCACGTGTCCTGACGCGAGTTTAATATTTTTTACCCATTACAAAACAAGTGCACAACGCCGCTAAAGAAGTTTTCACTTCAAAATGTCAAGCATAGTATTTCCACAATTGGGTATGCTAAATTTTTTATAAGCCATGAAAATAAAAAAACCATTTCGAGATATTTTTATTTAAAGCCATATTTTTTCATTTTCCACTCGAAAAAGTAAAAGATTGCGTAAAAAAATCGGAAAAGGACAATAACCTTCATTTGACCCCTACGACGTCACGAGTTTACAATAAAACCTTATTTCACCACTGAACGGAACGTGCACTCTTACTTGTCATATCAATTACGGACCTTGCATTTGAGGACGAGCTTTCGTCGAGCACTGAAAAAGGCACTATTTATTTATCATCCACCAAAAACTACGTTTGAAACAATCAAATATTATTAGAACGTCATTCAAATTAAATACTTAAATGGGTAAGATATTCATTAGAGGTCCAATTTTTATTGTGGTTCTAAAAAACATTTAAACTCTGAAGGCCTTGTCCATACATAGATTATGATGTTTGATGACAAGTAAATTTTGACTTTGACGTTTCGTTGTTGGCTTTGTGATAGTTTCGTTTCGGAAAAGGCAAAGGTTACTAAGACCATACAGCCAGGTCTGAAGTATTTAGGCTTCCTTAGCTGTTGGATTTGTAATGCTAGTGCCGGTGCAATGAAAAAACAACAAAATAAAACTACGAATGCGTCTACCACAAATCCCGCCAAAAAACCTTTGGGAATGATTGACTTGAGTGACTTGACAGTTGACGTCAAGGCCTATTCATTTCATCGTCATAGAAATAGGGCTGTCCGTTTCATAGTAATGTGAACCGATGACGTCATCAAGGTTTCAAAATTTAAAAAAATATTTAAAAATATCTAGAGGCTTAAAAAATGAAATATTCCAATTAGTTTTTCAAAATGGTCTAAACCATCAGAAAAAAAATTAAAAAAAATACATTTTTTTTTAGCATACCCAATTCTATTAAAAATATAAGAAGATCCTTGGCCTTTGATTCCACCTCGAAAGTTTATCATCAGATGAACTTCAAAATACCAAAAGGATATTTTGTCACCGGGAATACGGCTTCGTACCAAATTCCAGCTCAATCGGAGCCCTGGAAGTCGATCTAAAATCGATTGGAAGATTTGAACTAAACAAATAAACATACATACATAAAAGTATTGCAAGATAATGCAAAGCTTTTAAAAATAAAGTTTGGACTGTGCAACTGGCTGCAAATGTATTTTCGTGAACCAATGATGTATGCCCCATAAAAATCAGAAAACTTTAAATCACATTTATTGAATTTTACTTTGGAATTATATTTTTTCATAAATCAAACAAAAACAAAAGAATACCGTCATGGTCATCTGGAACCTTTGCAATGTCACGTTGCAATTTCATCAAACTTTTAATACAGCCTTCCGTACTTTTCTTTTGTCTGTTCGAGTTACTTTAAGATAAAGATAAGATAAAGATATTTTATTGCTGTAAATGTGGTAAATACAATAGATCTTACAAAACATAGTGAGGTTCAGCACATTTCGTCATTTGTACGACATACAAAAATTTAAGAAAGAAAAAGTAAATATAAATTATGGTATTCATGTAAAAAACAAAATCAAAATGAAGATCGTATTCTTATCATAATTTGACTTCAACAAAATAATCAAGTGTTTGGTTTAAGTAATTCTTTGATTGAATAGAATATTTTTGATGTGTAACATCTTTGCTCTCGCTTTCCTGCAAGTTGTGGGAGTGATTTCGTGAAATGGGACGGAAATGTGTAACAGGAAATGCGAACGTTTTTTAATTCTCGAAAACTAAGGTTGTCATAGCCATGCCGCCTAGTGTGATGGCAAAGGCAAAGATGACATACTACTATTCGAAGGGTCGGCCCGTGAATGTACGACCCGATAATTAATTAATTTCATAAGTATTTTGTCACATGTTACACATCATATGCGAGTACTGTAGGTCTCGTTTTTTTTTTCCTTTAGCCATTTTTTGAGGTTTTTAAAAACCACACAAAACCAGTCAAATGCGACTCGGGATCACAGAGTTCCGCACCAAAATTTTTAACTACCTTTAGAACCTCTTAGTATATACTTTGTATAAATAAACGATTTTCAAACTGCGTCACGTGACATATCAAATGAAAGGACTTATTGTGAGAATCATACCATCAGGTGAGATGATGCCAAAGGCTTGCCAAAATCTCAAATGTATTTTTTTTATAATTTTAAGATAAATCATTTTGAAATTATTTAAGAAAATAGGCAAAACTGGGCCTCCAGAGTACTCGAACCCTTTTGACCACTTCTCTGGTTGTTATCTCCTCTCGTAGAGTATCGCAAGCCGTGTTTATTCTTTCTACAAGTTGATCTCTGATAACGATTTCTTCAGCGTAGACTAATTCTTTAAGCCGACCCCAAAAATAAAAATACACAGGCTTCAAACATGGGGATCTTGCCGGCCACAGGATAGGCCCGTTTCCATACGAGAGGAGATAAGATTAAGTACAACAACCAGAGAAGTGGTCAGAAGAGCTCGAGCCTGCATCAGGAATCAAGGTTTTTAACCGCCTACGTGGCGTAATGGTTACTCCATTCGCTTTACACCAGGAGGTCGCGGGTTCGATTCCCAGCGGAGTCAACTTTGTAAGACTCGGTTTGGTTGGTGGTAGGGCATTATCATAGCCCGGCTGGCTAGCTACCATCATCTTATCTAAGTCTTGCTGCCAAACATCATTGTTAACAACATTGATGTGTTCCGGCTTGAAAATAAGATAGCCAGTTCTCCATTGCGTTGGAGAATCTTGGTAAGCCCGCTTTTAGCTTCGGCATCATAGTTACTTACCATCAGGCGAGATGATGCCAATAGCTTACCAATAGAGAATAAAAAAAAAGAAAAAAGGTGGACATTTTGAGCACCAATAACATTAATTTTACAAACAGTTTAATATACTCGTATAAAAGAAAACTTTGTAACAATTAACACGACTGCTCCAGTAATAATTATTTTGATTTATTTGATTTACAACGCAAATAAGTTATGATTGTTGTAATCAGTTGCACAAGTTTTGGTCTCTACGTAACGACAAGAACGTCAAAAAGTTTTGGAATATTTTTTTACGCTAATATCATATTTTTTAGTTTTGAAGCCACAAAATCTCATTACACTCTACAAAAAATCCTTTTTCCCTGGTTTTTGCGGTCATAATTTAATAATTTGTTTGTTTTTAAATGTATTGCAGCTTTAGATTAATTGATTAGAGTCTCGTAGTGTGAAATGACTAGCAATTAATACTTTAAACCTGCTATTTGAGTTTTAAACCAGACAAACTGCTACAAAACCCACAAAAAATTAAAAAAAACACAAAACGCATATATATCTCAAAATCTAGGAAACTTTGCGCTAGGACATGTAGAGTTAAAAATAATCTAAATGAGTTTTCTTATCATCTACTGAAATGCCTATATAGTTCCCCCCAAGAACCTGTATAAAAGTCATTAAGATAAAATTCCAAGATAACAAAAGTCATTAAGATAAGAATTTAAGATTAGTACATTAATTGCCATATTTAAAAAATCGTCTAAAGAATAAAAGCACTCCCTCAGCAAGAAAGCCCCACGTTTTGCAAACTGGCCAGCGTAACGTCACCCTTTAACTCTAACGGCAGTACATTAAAGAGACGCTCCTCATTTTAGCGTATGCCGTGGCGCACCACGACGAGACGTGGCGGCAGTGCAGTGCGCTCCACATCCCGCCTGCGCGTACTGATCCTGCGCACCCTATCCTGTTATGTTTCCTCTCTTAAAAGTTTTTTTAGTTTATGAGCTGCACAAATATAAGAGTATAAAGGCATGTAGCTGTAAGTGTGCCTAACCTAACAAATGTGATCGACAAGGCTCCCGTTGCGGTATTTTGACAATTATTATAGTCTCTCTACTCTTTTTTGTATGACAGTTCTCCATTGCGTTGGGGATTCTTGGTAAGCCCGCTTCCATCTTCGGCAACATCGTTACTTACAACCAGGTGAGATGTTGTCAAAGGTTTTCCCAATTGTGAATAATAAAAAAAACAAAGGCTTTCTGCTTACTGTATTGATAACTATTGCCCCATAGTCTTTATACACCATCAGCAACTGGCTCTCCGTGAGTTCGTCTTTGAGTGTTTTTAAAGCATCACAAGCGGAGCTGATTTTACCTTCAATTCCCCACATCCCTCCAGTTTAGTAAATAGTCTATAAGAACACCCAAAAACTTTACATTGTTAGTTGTCGATATTTTTCTGTACGGATGTTATTTCTAAATATTGTTTTCTGTTGCTCAAGTATGATGATAGAATCTATCTCGAACACCATAATACTCCAACTTTCGAAATAACATACTGTGATCGACACTATTAAAAGCCGAGCTCAAGTCAAGAAACAGAGCTACTCATTTCTTTTTCTGATCGAGGCCATCATAAACATTGTATCTATTGCGTCTCCGATGCATACAACACGATGATATCCAAACTGCCTTTGATCCATGATTTTATGTTCATCTGAATGTGATGTACATCTTCTTTTTACATTTTCATAAATTTTTGACAGTACCGGCAGCAGTGAAATAGGTCTGTTCTTTTGTGGATCTATCGTTACTTTTTTCTTGTGTACTAGAACTAGGCGTGCTACTTTGAGTTGATCAGCGAAATTGCTATGTTCAATGTAATTATTTATAAAGTGTGTGAGTGGTCTTTCAAGTATATCAATGTTGTCTTTTATTACCTTAATGGGGAAATCGTCGTATCAACAGGATCTCTTTGTTTGCAAAGTCTTAACGTTTGCATTTCTCGTTTTTCCAATAGACTGTTGCTATTTATTGTAGTATGTTGTATTAATTTCAACTTGATATAGAGGTATCCCGAGAGACGAGACGACGAGACGGTTAGAGAGCCGTTTCTGAGAAAAAGGGTCTTGACAATCGTACAGACAGACGCACAAAAAAGTGATGCTCAACAAAGTGGTCCTATGAGATATGTGATGGAAAATTGTTTTTGATACATTTTTAAGTCAAAAACGTGGGAAATATTAAAACAACTAGCTTTGAACGCGTGGACATCGTTTTTTTTATGACTGCCTATGGAGGTGAGTGGTGCGCGAGCCACACGCGGCTCGCGAACGTGGACGTGAGTTTTATCCAGATCCCTATCCCGGATCGGGCTATTCTGATTAGTAGTCTACGTCACTTTCCACCCCCTCAACCAATTCCATACAAAAAAACACTTCAATCCGTGCGCGAGTGTGTATTTTCCTCAGATCCCTCGAAACTATGTCAGGATATGTTAATTATAAATAATGTCATTTCCCACCCCAATCAACCATCTCTGTTCAAAAAACCACAACAATCCATTGTTTCGTTGCGATGTTTAAGAAATTAACCAAAAAAAAGAGTATTTTTTCAGTTCTCTCACAGGAACTGCATCGTACTATGCTATATTTTTACCGAAATAAAAGTAGCCTATGTCCTTCCCCGTGACACAGGCTACCTGCATGCCAAACTTCATCAAGATTTGTCAAGGTATTGAAGCGTGAAAAGGTAACAAACAAACAAACACATTTTCACAATTATAATACTTGCCGTTCGCCCGCGGCGACGCCCGCGTTGTTTTCGGTTTTCCCGTAGGAACAAGACGTTTTCCCGAGGTAAAAAGTAGCCTATGTCCTATTCTATTACCTAACCTATATGTGTGCCAAGTTTCATCCCGATCCGTCCAGTGGTTGAAGCGTGAAAGAGTAACAAACAGACATCTATACATTCATACTTATAAACTTTCACATTTATAATATTTGTAAGGATACGTATTTAAGTAATCCATGTGAACCATTTGCTTCCAGGGATGAACAAAAACGTAAAGTAAAAGTGTTCAACAGCACCAGTGGTCTACAAAACCCAGTGACTTTTGGTCAGTTGGTCTATACTGCTTTGGAATACGGGAAAAAGAATTATAAACGTAAGGAACTCGCCTCTGTTGCGTAATGGCTAAGTCAATTAGCTTCACATCAGGAGGTCACAGGTTTGATTCCCGGCGGAGTCTAACTTCGTAAGGCTCTGTTTGGTTGGTGGAAGGGCATTTTCTAAGCCTTCCTAATACCATCATCTTATTTAAGTCTTGCCGCCAAATATCAATGCTAACAGCATTGATGTGTTCCGGCTTGAAGATTAGATAGCCAGTTCCCCATTGCGTTAGGAAATCTTGGTAAGCCCGCTTTCATCTTCAGCATAATCGTCACTTACCATTCAGGTGAGATGCCAAAGGCTTACCAATTATGGATGAAAAACATTCACAAAAATATAGAAACATTCTTTGAGAATATCCTTAATATAATTTCTTTTCCTTTTTTTCCCGTAATTGGTAAGATGCCCTTCGCATTATCTCACCTGATGGCAAATATGAGTAACGATGATACCGTTACGTTTTGCCCGACTGCGCCAGAAGAAAGGTTATGTTTTCGAATGTATGTACATTTCTTTGGCACGCTCTGTAGGCCAATAGGCTTGATAACGTTTGGAGTGCGAGGTGTCCTTAGATACCTATGTCTTAATGCTGTGATTGACATAGGATAGATTTTATTACCCTACTGCACTGCGCCAGTAGTAGGGTTATGTTTGTCGATCGTATGTATGTATATTTCTTTGGCACGCTCTGTAGCTTAAACCGCTTGATAGATTTTAGAGTGCGAGGTATCCTTAGATACCTATGTCTTAATCCCGTGATTGACATATTTATTACCCTACTGCGCCAGTAGGCGGGTCATGTTTTACTAGTGAATCTATGTATATATTTCTTCGGCATGCTCTGTAGTCTTAACCGCTTTATAGATTTTGGAGTGCGAGGTGTCGTTAGATACCTATGTCTTAATCCCGTGATTGACATATTTATTACCCTACTGCGCCAGTAGGAGGGTCATGTTTTTCTAGTGAATCTATGTATATTTCTTCGGCACGCTCTGTAGTCTAAACCGCTTGATAGATTTTGGAGTGCGAGGTGTCGTTAGATACCTATGTCTTAATCCCGTGATTGACATATTTATTACCCTACTGCGCCAGTAGGCGGGTCATGTTTTACTAGTGAATCTATGTATATATTTCTTCGGCATGCTCTGTAGTCTTAACCGCTTTATAGATTTTGGAGTGCGAGGTGTCGTTAGATACCTATGTCTTAATCCCGTGATTGACATATTTATTACCCTACTGCGCCAGTAGGAGGGTCATTTTTTTCTAGTGAATCTATGTATATTTCTTCGGCACGCTCTGTAGTCTAAACCGCTTGATAGATTTTGGAGTGCGAGGTGTCGTTAGATACCTATGTCTTAATCCCGTGATTGACATATTTATTACCCTACTGCGCCAGTAGGAGGGTCATGTTTTTCGAGTGATGTATGTATATTTCTTCGGCACGCTCTGTAGTCTAAACCGCTTGATAGATTTTAGAGTGCGAGGTATCCTTAGATACCTATGTCTTAATCCCGTGATTGACATATTTATTACCCTACTGCGCCAGTAGGCGGGTCATGTTTTTCTAGTGAATCTATGTATATATTTCTTCGGCACGCTCTGTAGTCTAAACCGCTTGATAGATTTTGGAGTGCGAGGTGTCGTTAGATACCTATGTCTTAAACCCGTGATTGACATATTTATTACCCTACTGCGCCAGTAGGCGGGTCATGTTTTTCTAGTGAATCTATGTATATGTCACCGGAAAATAACAAGACTCGTAAGTTGATCAATTTTCAAGGTAGTTGATCAACTTCCGGAAAATAATAAACAGCAGTTAAAATGTATTATTTAACGTATGTATTTTAGTAAATTGATTAATTTACGGCGCCTTGTCGTAAGATCATCCGACGAAGGCGAGGTGTACGTTGATTGGTTAAACGACTCACGTGCTTGCTTTTACACTGCTCCCCGCCCGCCACCCGGCCGCCACCTTCACCCGCCTGTACGTACAGTATACCAATAATAGTCTGAATATCTATTATTTGTACGAATAAGTACAAATAATAGATATTCAGACTGATTGTACTTACTGATTAAACTAACTATAATAATTAGGAGGTTAATAAGTGATAATTAATATCTGAGCTCAAGTATCTTTTGTTATTTAAAAGATTTTTCCTTTTATTATACTAAGTCATTAAACTGTATGGCTAAATAAGAATAAATATAAAATATTAAAAAAATATACATGATCTTTCACATCTCATCATCGGTATTAAAATAACATATCTAAGTGTCTGTTAACTCTATGAATAAACACTAGCCAAATGCTTATAAAATGCCCTCGACCAATCAGAGAACAGTGTATTATGTGACGGGTAATAGTATACCGTTAAATAGTACACTGAGCAACGATTGGCCCGTTAGTGGATGATTTTACTTGTGGCACAATCGTAAATTATTAAATTACTGCCAGGTACTGTAAGTTGACCAATTAGCTTAAATGCACTTCGTTAAATAATACATTTCTACTAACGTTTGTTATTTTTCGTCAGTTAATCAACTAACTAGAAAATTGATCAACTTACGATTCTTGCTATTTATCGGTGACATATATATTTCTTCGGCACGCTCTGTAGTCTAAATCGCTTGATAGATTTTGGAGTGCGAGGTGTCGTTTTCCCGAAACTGACATTGTATAAATTTTTACCCGACTGGCCCATAATAGATAGGTTATTTTTTTACGCAGTCGGGATTTTATGTTTAATTAATTCCTAAATTTGGTATCTGGCTATCTTATCTTCATGCCGGAACACATCGATTCTGTTAATATTTATATTAATTAATCGGCGAGACTTAGATTATATAGTGGTTTCTAACGAAACCCAGTCTTACAAAATCGACCACCGAGAATCGAGCCCTCGAGTGTGAAGCGAGGTGACTAACCACTACGCCATGGAGGCGGTTGGCATATAATTGGAATTAATATTTGTTCACCATTATCATATCAGCTCTTATACGTCCCCACTGAGGGGCTCGAGCCTACCCTCTGTCGACCACGCGAGCCTAGTTCGGGTTGGTCGACTTCGGGCTGGTCGTTCGTCGTTGGTTTCTTCGCGGGTGTGTGCAGGCATAGTAAAAGGAAAGAATAGTAGGTTGTCTTTATACAATGGTACATCGCGCGGTTTGTATGTGTGCGCTCACCGGTGGGCTCGCACCATACGCATGCACACTATAATAATTAGGAATGATCTATGGTCTTGTCATTCCTATTTATTGCAGTGTGCGTGCATATGTTGCGTGCCTACTGCCGCGCGATGTACCATTGTATGAAGACACGCTACTATTCTTTCCTTTTTCTATGGTGCAGGTTTCCTTACCATGTTTTTCTTCACCGTAAGAGCGTTGGATAAACTTTCGTTGATTTTGTTTATGTTCTAAATAAACTAGGTTTTGATAAAATTTATATGGGACCAACCTGGCAGAATAACCCTATCGAATAAAAAAATAAACATAAAAATCAGTTCAACATGTATGTTGACTAAATTATTAAATTGACTGTAGTCGAATTGAGAACCTCCTGCTCTCTTGGGAGTCAGTTGAAATACTCAATATACAGGTGTAACAAAATTGGTGTAGGTCCCGTTATCTGGAGCTTCTACTCATCAAACTGAACAACTTTTGTTCTACAAGTTTTCTAAAATCGCAAAAGAAATTTTGAACTCTTCGTACAAAACGATCAGCTGATTGAACAATTTTCTGCCCTTTTTGTAGAGCGTCGATTTTTTTTGCGAATTGACTGTGGGTTCCTTGGGGAAAGTTGTTCAGTATGATCAATAGAAGCCCCAGTTAACGGGTCCTACATATTCTTTTGCACCCTGTATATCTAGTTTTAAGCTATTTTAAAATTTTCTATACCTATTCATAGACCTACCGAATATACACAGAAAATTTCATGGAAATCCGTTCAGCCGTTACTGAGGAGTATTGCAACTAACACTGTGACACGAGAATTTTATATACAGGTGTAACAAAACTGGTGTAGGTCCCGTTAACTGGAGTTTCTACTCATCATACTGAACAACTTTCCCCAAGGAACTCATAGTCAATATTCGACGCTCCATACAAAAATGCACAAAATTGATCGATCAGCTAATCGTTTTAAATGAAGATTTCTTTTTTTTACGATTTCAGCAAACTTTTAGAACAAAAGTTGTTCAGTATGATGAAAAGAAGCTCCCGTTAAAGGGCCCTACACCAATTTTGTTACACCCTGTATATAAAAGATAGATTTTTTTTGCTTTAGGTCAAGGAATACCGAAGCTTTTCGTCATCAAGAGTCATGTGCTATGGCAAATATTATTTTTTCTCCTGCAAGTGATTCCAGCTTACCTATTCAGCGCAATGGGCTTCCTTTTCGGAGATAGGGGCAGGTAAGCTGTAGAGGATCATAAGTTACAAAAGCCTCATCATATTAGCCAAAGACGTCCACTGCTGGACAAAGGCAAAGAATATAATATACACTCCCCCCAAGGATTTCCACAACGATCGGTCTTGCGTGGCACCCGTCCAGCGGCTTCGCATGACCTTCACAAGGTCGTCGGTCAACCGAGTGGGAGTCCTCCCTACGCTACGTTTTCAAGTGCGCGGTAGCTACTCGAGAACATTACTGCCCCAACGGCCATCTGTTCTACGGGCTTAGTGCCCCGCCCACTACCACTTAAGTTTAGCAAATCTAAGAGCTATATCGGTTACATAGACTCATGAAAAATTAAACTACAACAAAAAAAAATAGCTCAAATTAATTTAATTTTCGGATTAAATGTATATAACTTATTGCTATATATTGATTGATATCGCCCTATTTCAGGGTAGGCTCGAGCCCCTCGGTGGGGACGTATAGGAGCTGATATGAATGAAAAAAAAAACTTATTGATCTAATTTGTGATTTTTTTTCTACGCTTCACTTTCCTCCATCTCCGTTTTGGTAGAAACCTAATAATCTTTTACTTTCAAGCGACCAAGCACAGCGAGGAAATAAAAAAAGGTTTTTCGTTGTTAGGGTTCCGTAAACCCAACGGGAGGGACCCTATTACTAAGCCGTCTGTCCGTCTGTCAGCGGGCTGTATTTCATGAACGGTAATTGGTACACAGTTAAAATTTTCACAGTATGTGTATTACTTTTGCCACTATAACAACAAATACTAAAAATTAGATTAAGTATTTTTAATTTAGCTCTATCGTAAAAATGGTAATACATACAAACGTGAAACTTGGTGTAGTTATAGCAATAATACCGAAGTAAAACAACAAATAATAAAAATCGGCCAAGTGTGAGTCGTACTCGTGCTAAGGAGTCCGTACTGAATGACAAAAAAAGCATATTTTTGAAGCTCGCATTGATGTGTTTTGTTTCTAATGTGAATAGGTATCATTGTCCTTATGCAGTTGTGTGGAGATGTGTGGTGGTATGTAACCCTCAGAGTGCTAATCCGACTCGTACTTGGTGGATTTTCTTATCCCATTTTTTTTATTTACAATTGGTAAGCCCTTGGCATTATCTAACCTGATGGTAAGTGACGATGATGCCGAATATGGAAGCGGGCTTACCAAGATTCCCCAACGCAATGGAGAAATTTTACCCAAAATTTAGGTTTTCTGTATCACTAAGTACTAGACATGTGCGCCGCGCCGCGCCGGTGACCGCCGCCGCCGATAAGGACTTGACGCCGCTGACCATTTAGAAAAATCGGCGTAATCGGCGCAAATGATGCGAACGACGAAACGTTCAACGCTCGGCCTAGTCGCAAGGTTGCGTGAATCGCCTTCGGATAAATTTCAAAAATCTAGAAACGTGTCAAGGTTGTCTACTTACCAAAGACGGAAACAGAGAGCTACGATGAACCGAGGTCCTACAGACCCATAAACCTTTTATTATTACTGCTGAAGGTTTTGGAAAAATAGGTCGACAACTAAATAAAGGAGGGGTCCCTTGCGGGAAAAAAAAACACTTCATGTATTACAATGTGCATATCAGTCTGATAAAATGACTGAAACAGCAGTTCATCTTGTAGTATCCCGTGCTGAAAGTGCGTTAGAAAACCAGGAAGTATGTGTTGCTGCCTTCCTCGATATCGAAGGAACCTTTGATAGCACTACTTTGGAGGCAATCAAGATTGCAGCTATCTCCCATGGTATAGACCGAACGCTAAGTAAATGGATAAAAGAGAATCATAAGATCTTTACTATTGGGGGACAAGGTTACTGCTATCAATTCAAAAAGATGCCCACAAGGTGGCTTTCTGTAGGCGGCTTCTGAAGCAGCTGAACACCGGATCTTTCTACACGTTTGGTTATGCTGACGATCTAGTTCAATGGAAAATTTCTGTACATAGTATCGCAAATAATGTACTCGTAAAAGGCCTTGCGTAAAGATGAAAGGTGGTGTGATAAATATCACCTAACAATTAACCTTAGCAAGACCACAGTTGTACCATTCACAAGAAAAAGAAACCTACAAGGTTTAAAAAACTCTCAAACTGTATAGTACAGTCCACGAGCGTTAAGTATCTAGGCATAACCCTGGATAAAGAACTGACGTGGAAACTGCACATAGAAAGGACAATCGCCAAGGCCACAAAAGTCTTCGGTATGCCAAAATCTGTGTACGGTAAGAACTTGGGGTTTAAAACCCAGTCATATACTAGCTGTACACAATAATAGTAAGCCCCATTCTTTCTTATGGTAGCATTTTGTGGTGGCTTACAACGGTTCTAGGCACATTAAGCAAACACTAAAAAAAATTTAGCGGTTAACTTGCCTAGAATTACTGGAGTATTTCCAACAACACCTACTGTATCTATAGAAATGCTACTGAATCTCAAGCCGCTTCAAATACAGATCCAAACAGAGGCGGCTAAGGCCCTACAAGGTCGACTCTGGGCTGGTGATAAATTGTCTTAAGGTCCTCAATACGTAGAAATGGAAAGCAACGAAGAAACAGACAAAGTGGCTAGAATAGGGTCACAGTCAACAATGTACGGTCCAGAAACAGGAATAAGGCTCCCTAGAAGCACTATTATCAGGGCGTTGAAGGAACAGACCGAAGGAAGACTGAACTGACATGTCTTAGACTCAAAGATTCCAAGCTCTTCATCGGTAAGGTAACCACAGGTGCAATCAAGTACAGTTGGAGAAACAGCAGGACACGTATCAGAGTGGTAACAGGAGCGTTGACGGGTCACTTTGCTACAAACGCACACTTGAAAAAATCAGCCTGATAAATGACCCGACCTGCCTTTGTGGATACATATTCAATGGAACACTTACTGTGTTAATAGCGCATGCGTCTCCTTGGAGATGACTATCCGAGACCAAAAGGCTACAAGCACCTTTTACTCAGCAGGAATTGTTGCATTGAAGCAGTACCCCTTCGAGTAGGCTAAAGAACAAAGATTATAGGGTAGACACAAAAACTCCCATCGGCAGAAATTGTCGCTGCGACCGCAGCCACTACTCATAAAAGTCATAAATATAAGATAAGATTGTAAGTACGTTATTCGTTTACCAAACTTAATTATTTTTGTGCCATGTTTGATTGCGACTTTAACGTTTTATTTCTTTTCATATGAGTACCTTTCATTAATTTTATGACAACGTATTTTTTATTAATTTAACTTTTGATTGTTTTGACTGTTTTTTTGTGTAATTTATGCCGCCATTGACGACGCCGTTTACGCCGCCATTTACGCCGCCGCCGACCAAATTTTACCTCTACGCCGCCGCCGAATATTTCGGCATCGGCGCACATGTCTACTAAGTACAAACAAAAATAAGTTTACCAAAATCGTCCATGCGTCTGTCGGTCCTTTTGTCCGTATAGGCTCCACCGTCACGCTTTTTTATGGCGTCTAAACCAATGGCCCCTATCGAGATCAAAATTTCGAATGTAAGAATTACATGATAATTTATTGAGGGTTAATTTATAATAATAATAATAATAATCAATTTATTTAAGACCAACTTTAGGATCAATTTGTGTTAGTAATCTTACAAACTAATCTTATACACTAAATGTTAGTAAAAATTATCATAAACATAAATCGTAAAATCAAAAACTTCTTTGAGGTTTGATTGCCGGCACATGAACATTGCAACAATGATTCATGTAGCAGCAATCAAACCTGTCCGCTATCATAGCCAGGATGTTGTTGGCACTACCGCGCACTCTGCGCACTAAGGACGCGCACCTTTTGCGCATTGTGGCATAGAAGCAGTCTACGCGCACCTCCGCGAACATTCCCGAGGCACTGCAGTAGCGCGGCAGCCCCATCAACACCCTGAAGGCGTTATTGAACTGGACACGGAGGGCGGTGTAAGCTCCCTGAGTATAGTTCGCCCACAGGCTGCTGGTATAGAGGGATGTACAATACGCTCTAAATAGTGTGACTTTAACATCCCTCGAGCTGCGAGCAAACCTGCGGGCTATCATATTCGCTCTCACTGACAACGCCCTCCGCTCCCTCTCAATATCATCATCGTCCTTGAGGTCGGCGGAAACAATATGCCCCAGATATTTAAGCTTGTAAACTCGCTGTAGGGCAGCTCCATTAAGAAAGACTGGGGGCATACTCATTGGAGATTTACCGCCGACCCCAAACACCATGACCTCGCTCTTCTTCACATTATACAATAGGCCGTGCTGAGCAGCATACTGCTCACACACGGCCACTAGTCTCCTGAGGCCACAGATCGACGCACTGAGCAGCACCATGTCGTCCGCGTAGCTGATGTTGTTGACCGTCAATATGACAACCGACACGCATGCTGCTCAGCTCGCCGATCAGCCCGTCGACGTACAGGCTGAAGAGCGTGGGCGAGCTCAGGCCACCCTGCCTCACCCCGCACTCCAACCCATACGGTTCCGAAAGCGCGCCCCCCCATCGAACGCTGTTGACCTGGTTTCCATACCAAAACTTTAATATTGTGATGAGTTCGGGTGGTGTACTGACGCTTTCAAGCTTCTTCCATAGGATATCATAGGAAACCAGGTCAAAAGCCCTCGACAGGTCAAGGAAACATGCAAAAACGGGTGTTTTGCGATCGGTATAGTATTTGGCAGCCTGCTTGAGACACAGTATCGCACTGTCTGTAGACAAACCTGCCCTAAACCCAAACTGATTTTGGTGCGGCGTGAAGTGTGTTTTTGTTTTTTTATAAGGGCTCTAAACAGTTTCTAGCCGAAAAATACAAAAATCACAAAAAAGGCTGTACTAAGTCTTACTACAATTCGCGGCGTATAAGTTGGACAGGCGGTCATTCACGCAGGTAGGCAGTTCGCGCGGGGTACGCGGTACATTAGTACTAATATATATACTTTGGTGGAGGGGTGGTTTTCGTTGGTGCGCGCGCCCCCGCGCCCCGCATTTCGATTGGTACCTAAATATATGACACTGCGCATTTTTCAACTTAAATGCCCCAAGGTATACTTAAAAAGAAAACTCCAAAATCAAACGCAGCGGTGTCTATTAGGCACAAGCAGGGTTCAACAATCAACCTGAATGAGCGGCAATCTCCAGCAGCTAAACTGGCTTCGCAGCTATCGACTCTTCATTCTTGCGGATTCTTCCAGTCAGGCCGAAAGGATTACGTAGGTACTAGGCAGCTCTGCGCTTCCTTATTGTGTCCCAGGTGACGCGTGTCTGTGGAGTAGAGAGGATATTGAATAATCGTGTGCCCCTTACGTGCTACGCACCATTTTGCATAGGGATGACGACAGCATCAGAAATAAATTATGACCTGTTGATCACTAAATTGCCCTCCTACTTAAACTTCGAAAAACTTACACGTTTTGTTTTCCATCAAGTCTTCGATTTTTAATTCACCAAAATCACAAAATAAGTACATATATGACGTTGCAAAACTATGTAAACCATGGTATTTCTAACATTTTTAGAACAAAATGTCGTTTTTGACAAATGATAAAAAGTAACTCAGATGACTAGAATTTGTCATCCCTATTCTCTCAAGTACTGAAAGTCATATAATGACACGATAGAAAGAACGAAAAATTCCGAGAATTTTTTGTCTCGCAGTATTGTACGAACAATTTTTGTTTTGTACAATAGACTTACAAGACCAATTCTTATTGAACGCCTCCGTGGCGTTATAGTTAATTCATTCGCTTCACACATGAAGGTCGCGCAAGATTAGGTTCGGTTGGTGGTAAGACAATTTATAAGCCCGCCTGGCTAGCCACTACCATCTCTTATTGAAGTCTTGCCGCCAAACATCAATGTTGACAGCATTGCGATAAACGGTATGAATTAAAATAGGCAGTTCCTCGTTGCGTTAGGGAATCCTAGTAAACCTGCTTCCACCTTCGGCATCCCCGTCACTTACCATTAAATAAATGATGCAAAAAGCATAATAATTGTGAAAAAAAAATTGCTGTATCCAAAGCCATAAAATAAAAAAAATGCCCTTTAATTGACGCTTTAGCAGGAACCGTGACGCAGTCAAAATGGCGTGTAACGAGATAGAGGGAGAAAATCCTTACTAATATGTATTAAATTTAACGCGAAAGTTTGTATGTATGGACGTATGAATGTTTTTTACTCTTTCGCGCAATAAATACTAAAAGTATCTGAATGAAATTTGGTAGGTAGACAGATCAGGACCTGGATCAACATATAGGCCACTTTTCTCCACGCTCGCGAGCCGCTTACAGTTTACGCATTGTGCAATGTGCACCCTTGGAGACAGTCATAGAAACTATGTTCACGTGAATGAAGCCGCTGGCAAAATCTAGTTCAAGTCATAATATGACTTGCAGCAAAAGGCCAATGATGATGACTATGACATGTGAAATTTCCAGATCGGTGACGTTGATGCAGAAAGCACGTGTGCTGATAAATGCGCTGAGCTTCTTCTCATCGCACCAGTTCGTCTTCGTAGATCACAACGTAAGCCAGCTCTACAACGAGCTCAACAACACTGACAAGGATACATTCGACTTCAACGTCAAGCGCATCAATTGGCATCAATACCTTATGAATAGATTCATGTACGGCATTAGGAAATACGTTCAAAAAGATTTGTAGTGTTGTATAAAATTAAACTTCGTATTTTTAAGGGGAATCATTTATTTCTTTGGTTTTGTAACAGCCTATACTATTAAACTGCTAAAAATTTTGTGTGATGAGCAAATTTGTTTGCTCTTTGTCTGGGTGTTAAATATTATTTAAACGTATATAAGTATGTATACCAGTCTCTGGTTCTCCCATAACACAGGGAATCCTACTTTGGGGCCAGATGACCATGTGTGATTTGCCATAATATTTATTTTATTTATTTATTAAACGAGCTATATTTATTTACTGAGTGTTACAAAATTGGTGAAAGTCCCGTAACTGAGGCTACTACTCATCATACTGAACAACTTTTGTTTTATGACTTCGCTCAAATCGCAAAAAACTACTATTCATACAAATCGATCACCTGATCGACCAAATTTGTGCATTATTACCCGACTAGAAGAAAACGAGGGTTATGTTTTTGGCAGTCTATGTATGTATGAATGTGCATCTGTTCCCTCGTATTTTCTAAACCACTTAACCGATCTTAACAAAGGTGGACTCGTGACATGGCTCTGCGTGTCATAAGATATACAAAGTGTAAAAAAAAATTGTTTAGGACCCGTTAACTGGGGGTTACTGCTCATCATACTGAACAACTTTCCCCAATCAACCCACAGTCAATTGTCAAAAAAAAATTGGAACCTCTACACTAAAATCCATAAAATTGGTCGATCAGCTGATCGATTTGAATGAAGAGTAAAAATATTTTTTTGCAATATCAGCCAAATCGTAGAACAAAAGTTGTTTAGTATGATGAGTAGAAGCCCCAGTTAACGGAACCTACACCATTTTGCTATATCCTGTATAGCATTAAAAAAATTGACATTGCGGATTTTATAGGTGAATTACACAACACATTTTTTTTTAAATACTCATTTCTTGTTTGGTATAATGTACGAACGCGCGCTAGAATGGCAGCCGCGGGTAGCGAGGTGGGGTGGCGTTTCACTTTGAGCACAAAAAATATGGAAATAAAATAAAATTTTAAAAAAAACTAAAACCCGACTACGGAAAAGTATGAAAACAAGTTTCCCGTGTGAAATCATAGCCTTTATTTTTCCCTTCATCTGGGGCTATAGCCGTGGTCACAAGCCCTATCGTAATAAAAGTTTTCATCATACCTAAGTATACCTATCATCAAAGAAAACTAAATATTCTGTGATTATGGCTTGCGACCACGGCTATTTTATACCCCAGATGAAGGGAAAAATAAAGGCTGGAAACTTGTTTTCATACTTTTCCGTAGTCGGGTTTTATTTATTTAACTTTTATATATGAAGGATCTTTGAAAAATTTGATCTTTGATGAAAGTTCTTTGGGTAAAGTTGTTTAGTATTTTTTACAACCTGTATATTTTTGGCATCTCGAAAACGGCTATAACAATTTCGATGAAATTTACTATATGGGGTTTTTGGAAGCGAAAAATCGATTCATCTCTAGGAAAACGCGTCTTTTTGAGTTTTTATGTACATCATCTTTTCCGCGCAAAAACATCGGATATTTCACGGCATCATATATGTAAGCGATAGGCCAGTGGTCAAAGAGTTGGACATCCTCCTCGAAGATAATGGGTTCGATCCCCGGTCCGGTCAAATCATTTCGTATTTTTAAATTTTTGCCGTTTCTGCGCGAAACTCGGGTACTTTTTATTTATATACCATAGTGAAAAGTCATATTTTTGTCAATTTATTATTTAGAGAACATTATATCTTAGGAAAAGCCTAGGAATATGCTCCGAGCTTAACATAATATATTATAAAACAAAGTCTCCCCATCGCGTCTGTCTGTCTGTTTGAACGCGATAAACTCAAAAATTACCAAACGGATTTTCATACGTTTTTCACCAATGGACGGAGTGATTCATAAGGAAAGTTTAAGTGTATCATCATGGCATCAGCCGAAGGACGTCCACTGCTGGACATAGGCCTCCCCCAAGGATTCTGCGCTACCCGCATCCAGCCGTGCTTGCGGCTCGCGTATCGCGGACCACCTAGTAAAGTATAAAGTAAAGACTATACTCAGTTATGTAACAAAATAAAATGGAAAACAAAATGGGCTACATAGTAACAACTTAACAACTGCAAGCTTGACGCTAATTAATTAAAAATGTTCAGTTTATTTCTATTGAGTTATATAAATACCTATTAGGATTTACAGTAGCAGTACAGCTTCAGTTGTGGGTTGTGAATACAGTGGCTCTGATCGCCGTACAAGTTCAACCTGCTGGCAGTTCCTATCAAGGTCCACTTCTTGCCTTTTAATCGCAAAGTGGCCTCGAATACTCCGTCACCAGGCGTAGTCCGGACCACCACCAAGAACTCTCTGATGTCAACCTCACCCTTCTTAAGCCAGTTCACGACTATTTCATTTGCATTCATCACTTGCTGAACAGTTAACCGCGCACACGCAGAATGCTCTTGCAGCAAGGAGTTCAAATGCTCTACTAGATGATTTGCTGCTGCTTTGGCTTCGACACTATCTGAAAACACTTTCAGACCTTTGTGGCAAGTGCAAAAATGGTCACTGATATCAGCCATTTGACACGTCCGGTTAGTGGGTATCGGTAAAAACAAACTAATAGATCTATTGTGGGCGTAAAATTCTTTGCTTCTCGATAATATCATATCATTTTCTATATTCTTCAAATTCACAAGGTCCACTAACGTTGCGTGTATATCATAAGGCGTTATCAGACGTCGACTATTCAGCACAAGGTTACTATAAGCATCATAGTATTTTTCACGTAAAGAAGGTGGAGGTATAATATAAACAAAAGGTAAACGCTCTTCTAATCGTCCCTGTTTAGTAGATCGAATATCACCCCACCTTATTCCATGGTCACTTACTAAAAATATGATTGAGTCTTCGAAATATTTCATACTATCTAAATTTTTAAAGAAATTCTCATAGCTTTCGTCCATAATCATTGGATAATTCAGGTAATCATGTGACATTGTGACCTCCCAAAAGAATGCAAACAGTTTATGTGGATGGACCGCAGCTATAACATCTCCTGTATAATCAAGTAATACATTAAAGAAAAATTTGTCGTTCATACAAAGATTTGAATTAAAGTCTTTATTAGTCCCGACGTTCCTCTCAGCTTGATGTATGAATGTGTGTGAATAATAGTCTGTTGGAGGTGTTCCCATAAAACCACTCATTAAATAATTAAATGTACCTAGAAATGAGCTATCTTCACCAAAAGCCGTATAATATCCAGCTTCTCTGTATAAGTGCCATATGAAAGGGCAATAGTCTACTGTAGCTTGACTAAATGGGTGACATATTCTCCTTATTTCATTCTGTGAATGACCCATCAAAAAAGGAACCAAGTTTGGAAATGAATTGTCCGCTACTTTATTGTAACCCATCAATTCAATCGCACCCTTATTTTTTATGTATCTTAATGTTTTTGGCATAGTTCTGTGAAAATTCATTCTAGAAACGTTATCTATTCCCAATATTAAAACGTTGTAACCTGAAGCGTTTTTGGGAAACTCCTTATGATCGTCATACAGTGTAATACGTTTTTTCAAAGCAAAAATGAAGTACTGTACATATACTTCCATTTTGTTGAATTTACATGAAGCCTTTACAAACTCATCCTTGACTAAAATGGAATCGTTGAACGGGGTGCATTCCTTGTATTTTGCCCGATCATCTACATATATACTGGTTACGTCATCTACTGTATTTGGTCTGTAAAAGGGAATGTAGCAGCAAGATAATCCTTCTTCTATAGTGACATTATAATGTCGTAAATTTTCTCGCTTTATCCAAATATGAGTCTTATTACTAGCTAGCAGAGAGCTGTTAGCGTGTGGACATTGCTTCATATTGTTTGGATATGCAACGTACTGCTTTATTTCTTCAGAAAGTGGTTCCATTCCAGGTATATTACATCCCTCAGTTTTGATTGTGAAGCTCTCAATGTTTCTGTTAAAATGTTGTTGGTACCATTCAGGGTACGGCAAGTCTGGACTAAACATGAGCTTTGTACGGTCACTATGAATAACAAAAAAGAAGCTTGCTATAAAAACTGAAGAAATCAGAAAAAGACATCGGTACTGGCTCAAACTGCATTGCATCATTCGGTTTCCATATTTTACTGAATAATCCATATTTCCGAGTGTCATGTTATCTTATCACGTAATCGCACGCATATCAAATTCTGTAGTAGAAATTATAATACTTAGCTACTAACTAGTTTTAACTTAGTGACTGCAATTTTACTAATTACCGCAAACCCTGTTGATGATTTTGGAAAAAAATTAGTTTATTCCAATATTCTTGGCCTGTTGTGACATGATGGAAGGAGTAGATACGGTAGGGTAAGGTGTGTTAGGGCGTGGGTTTGAAAACTCCGTTCGCGTTCACAATTATTGTTTAATTTAAAGATAAAAGACCAAAAAAAAAACTAAAAAAATAAATAAATAAATATCCTTACAAAAAAGTAGTTTCAATCGGCCCCCACCGGTACTGTAACGCGGTACGCTGTTATGTGTGCTTCTTTCATTCGATCTTTTTTAATTCTATCTATTATTATTTTTTACGCATGCGCTGTTGTCTATGTGACTTTTAATTCAAAACAAAAATTCTAGCATCCAACATTAAACACACAATTATTTAAATTTTTCTTATAATTATTTATTAATCTGCTGCTTTTTTAAAAGACCCATCTTGGGTTAGTTAAATTATGTTTCTTTTAACTTATTTCATGTGTAAATACCTCTTTTAATTTCTTTGTACTTTTATTAGATTGAAACTTTTATAACATCGTCTCATTTTTTTTCTTCTGTGTGTTACATGTCGCGTGACGGTCGCTTTCATCTGACGGTATGATCGATTCGTTCTCTGTACCGTAGCAAGAGCAGCCATGACCGTTTCGTCCTCTGTAAAGTTTCACTTTTACCGTGGTTTCATAAAACCACTCATTTATATTTTTTTAGGTCTTATAACTTAAAATTAAATAATAATCGTGCACACGAACGGAGTTTTCAAACCCACTCCCTAACAAAGGTACCTTATCCTACCGTACCTACTTCTTCCGTCGTGTCACACTGTCTTCTTCCTGCCTCTTGCCTGCTCTATATTTCTTGATGAGCACAGCTTTGGATTAACAGAGCGATAAACACAGGAATAATTTATCACAGAAAAAGTGCACTTATTATTTTCTCATTTTCGGCGTTGATCTAATATTATTGTTTTTCACTTCCTTTCGCGTCAATCCTAGACTTTTAGTTAATTACTTGCACAAGTTTAGCGTTAAGCAACAGAGTCGAATATGTTCGTTCATGTCTAAATTTTGACACTCACAAATGTTTTTACGATTTATTCTGTGTTTTGGCTTCAGCTCTAATAGGCATTATGGAACGTACAGCAGCATGAAAATTCGAAATTTTACGGGCATACGGAAGGTTGGACTTCGCCACGCTCGTACGACGCTATTCAAACGTAAATGCCATTTCACACATTTTAGTGAGATTTTAGTTTGAATTAGCATGTCTAAGTAACGGTTTCCAATTCACAAGTCAAGCATTTTATGAACCAATGACGAATGATTTATAATTAGAGATAAAACAAAACTACTAATCGAACGAACTAATCATCATCATCTTCAGTCCGCGTTAGTCCACTGCTGGGCGTAGGACTGCACTTATCGCCATTTATATCGATATTAGGCCCTGCGCATCCCTTACACTTAGGGCACAGCTGATTGTTAAGGGGGCTTACAAAGAAAAATGTTTGTCCTCCTTATTTGGACAGCGAGAGCCACAAAAACCGGCCAAGTGCGAGTCAGAACTGTACATATATAGGGTTCCGTACTACTGCCCCCCCTCCCTTATATCTGAAACTGCTGGGCCTAAAATCTTACAAAAAAATTTAGTATATGAGGTTGAATGCATAGATTACAGGAAAATCTATGAGAAATTTTAAAGTCCTTCCGTTTCCACAGGAACAATAAAATTTTAAGAGTTCAGAACAAGTAGACCTCTATTTATCTAGAACAAAGTACTTACTGAGAGGTCTTGTTCTGTTGGTAGTTAAAGTTTTGGTGCGGAACCCTGTTTATGTGATCCAAAGTCGTACTTTACCGATTTTTTAAATAAATTTATAGACTAAGCACAATACAGCTAAAATATTTCTCATCATATCAGCTCACATAACGTCCCCACCGAAGGGCTTGAGCCAATCCCAAATAAGGGCGATTGGGCCTTAGTCGGCCACGCGGGCCTAGTGCGTGTTGGTCGAGTTCAAACACAACCTTCGAGTTTCTTTACAGGCGTGTGCAGGTTTCCTCACGATGTTTTTCTTCATCGTAAGAGCGTCGGATAAACGTACTTAATATGAAACCGAAATTCTTAAACACATTGGTACGTGACAGGATTCGAACCACGACCGCCCGGACAAGATGTAGATAGCGGCCCTAGCCGTTGCGCCACCGACGCTGTAATCATCATAAATCATTTCCAAAAGTGAATAATCACAACTGTTGAATGTTTTTTTAAGTAACTATTATGGCAAACCATGTACACTTCATATGTCAAAGTATATATATTAGTACTAAAATACGGTATGGACACTCCCTGCCGCTCTCTAGATTGCGACCTCACCCCCTCGTCACCCAGATTGATACAGATTGGATACAGTTTGGTTGTCGAACGTATAGGATTTCGCCGCCATTTTGTTTGTTCCGTCATTGTTTTTTGAAATGTCATTTCTGACCCTTTGTATGAAGTGTCCAGGGTGTGCTTATGAGAAAACGTAAACAGCAGCGAAGGATTATTTGAAATGTTTTGAATAATTAATATCCATACCTCTGTACATAAATAATAAAACTGTAACGGGGCCGTGTCTGTATGTACATTAAATATTTTTGGAAAATAATAACTGTGGTGGACATTACTAACGATATGGTGGCATAAACCACAACTTTTGGAATTTTTGTCTGTCTCTCTGTATGTTCGCGCATCATGCAAAAACTACCAGGCCGATTTTCCATGAAATTTTGTGGTACCTTATAGCCCGGGTTAGCATATAGGATACTTTTTATCCCGGAAAATTCAAGAGTTCCCGTGGGAAAATTTAAAACCTCCACGCCGACGAAGTCGCGGGCACAGCTAGTTACAAATATGACAGTATTTTATTGGTGCAAGTGATGCGTATGTGGTTGAAGTTATAATAAGTGATGCGTATGTGGTTGAAGTTATAATAAGTGATGCGTATGTGGTTGAAGTTATAATAAGTGATGCGTATGTGGTTGAAGTTGTAATAAGTGATATAAAGTTACTTCTCTCACTCTTATCGTGTGCTATCCAAGGGAAAGATGGCGTTGCAATTAGCATCGGTAAGGATAGTACAATTTCGAAAAACTCATCGGAGTTTACATTTGGCTGTCCAGTTCTGAACCCGGGACCTCTGCTTAGGAGGAACGAGTTGTTACCAATGAGCTACCGACGGTTTTTAAAAACATTATTACTATAATCACTATAAATTATAGTTTTAACCGAGTGTTGTTTATCTGTTAATCCCAGACATCTTCCTTGAATACCTTTTCGGCCTTCCTATCTAATAAATAAATAAATATTAAAAAACGCTTTTAAAGCACATCAAAGTAAAAAGTGAAAAATAATTCTTAATATTAAGCTGAAAAAAATAATGAACGAAAAATACTAAGCTATTATTATGAAAAAAGCGTGGGGCGTTTGTGCCATAATTTTCGTATATCGAGCAAGCCACGCTTTTTTCACAATAATACCAGTATTTTTCGTTCATTGTTGTTTTCAGCTTAAGAATTACTTTTCTCTTTTTAGTTTGATGTGCTTTAAAAGCGTGTTTATTAGTGTTTCTAAACTTTTTTTATTATTATAGTTTTGGCTATAAACTTATGAAATTTTTGTATTGTCGCTGATTTTTGATAAATGTACTAAGTTTGAAATAAATCTGTCCGTTTAAAGTGAGTCAAAATCGAGTACAAAGAAGTCGGTTACAAACATGCAAATAAACATACACATATAACAGGTGAAGCTAATAAAAGCGTGAAAATATAAAAAATCTGAATGATGGAGTTGGCGTACATTTACATGAAAACCTAAGAGCCCACACATACGATCCGACTTTTGAAGATGTTACGTGTCTTGTTTCGATAATAAATTGCTCTACTGCTTTTCTGTCAATTTATAGATCACCTTCCTATAATGATAAAAAAATCATGAAAATTTTCTTTTATCACTGGATCGTGTTTTGTCTTTTTTATGAAAGTATAAAAATATCATTTTAACAGGTGATATCAACAAAGATGTTACTCATAATAATAAAGACAAATTTTCGTCGGAATACTTAGATTTACTTGATTTTACTACACCCATTAGGAAAAACGTATGTATTGACCACGTACTCGTAAAATCTAAATACTCAGCAATTTGCGCCACTGTAGATAACTCCATCATTGACCACAGCACGATTATATCGTCGGCTTACTGCAAGACATCATTAGCTGCAAAAAAGTGATTTCGAGATAATCGCAGTTTTATATTTTTCATTATCTTTGCAATAACTTCAAAAGTTGAGGACATAGAAAAAAAAATTAAACACCACCTTAAAGGTGAGCATCTTCTTTATACGATTTCAATATGGAATACATCCCTAATGCTGCACTTTTTTTTAAAAAGCCGGAAAAATAAGATAAGGACTTCTTGCGTTTGAGCAATACAAGCAAAACGTGAAAATAATGATTTCTGTATGAAAATCGTTCATAAAAAATCAATTATTACCATAAAAACAATGAAAATAGTGTTCTTTTTTTATTATTATCAAATTAGAAGCTTTTACAATATTATTTTTGATATTTTCGGGTGACCTAAATCTAATTTAACAACTTAAATGAAAGTCGCTTAAATTTTTGGCAAAAAAAAACAAGTGATAATAAAGGTATAAGATCTACTTATTGTAGACAGTAAAAACATATCATCTAATCAGCCGAAAGAAGTCCACTGCTGGACAAAGGCCTTTCACAAGGAATTCCACAACGACCGGTCTTGCGCTACCCGCATCCAGCGGCTTCCCGCGATCTACACCAGGTCGTCAGTTCAACGCGTGGGAGACCTTCCTACGATACGTTTTCCGGTGCGCGGTCGCCAGTCAAGAACTTTACTACCCCAAAAGCCATCTGTTCTACGAGCTATGTGCCCTGCCCACTGCCACTTCAGTTTAGCCATTCTGTGAGCTATGTCGGTTAATTTGGATCTTCTGCGGATCACCTTATTTCTGATTCGATCGCGTAGGGAAATTCCAAGCATAGCTCGCTCCATTACCTTTTGGGTGACCTTGACCCTTCTTATGAGGCCCATAGTAGGCGACCATGTCTCAGTTCTGTATGTCATCCATCACTGTAAACACACACTGGTCAAAGACTTAAGTCTTGAGACACTGCGGTATTTGGGATGTGAAGATATTGCGATGCTTCCCGAACGCTGCTCAGCCGAGTTGTATTCGTCGATTGTTCTCTTTCTTGAAGTTGGACCTACCTAGCTGGACTCTTTGTCCATGGTTTACATATTCGTCAATAACTTCCAGTGTAGAGTCTCCAACCTTTAGAGGGGTGGGTGCAACACGGACATATTTTCGTCTTGTCCATGTTCATTTTAAGACCCACTTGTTGAGAGACTTTACTGAGGCTATCGAGCATTACACTTAGGTCTTCCATAGTCTCAGCCATGACCACGATATTTTCAGCAAATCGATGGTGGGTTATGTACTCGCCGTTGATACTGATGCCGAGTCCCCCAGTCTAGAAGTTTGAAAACATGTTCCAGGGCGGCGGTGAACAGTTTCGGAGATATAATCTCTCTGTCTCACCCCTCGCTGCAATTGGGAGGTTTCGAGTTCTGGTTTGGAGGTGAACTAAAGTAGTGGCGTTTTCATACAGATACTTCAACACCGTAATGTATCGATAGTCAATTTAGCACCGCTGGAGAGCCTGTAGCACAGCCCAGTTTTCGACTGAATCAAAGGTTTTCTCATAGTCCAGAAACGCCAAGCATAGTGGCTGATTGTACTCTTCAGTCTTCTGTATAATCTGCCGCAGCATATGTATGTGGTCTATGGTACCAAAGCCTTTTCGGAAACCGACTTGTTCGGGAGGCTGGAAGTCGTCAAACCTTCGTGCGAGACGATTCGTAATGAATCTCGAAAACAGTTTATAGACATAGCTCAGAAGTGAGATGGGTCTGTACTTCTTTAGCAAGGTGTTGTCACCCTTTTTGAAGAAAAGCAGGATCGACCAAACTTCTGTGCCATTCGTTAGGCGTTTGTCCCTCGAGTATAACGGAATTCAATAACTTCTGAAGAGCTTTGAGTACCGGTGATTCACCTGCTTTCAGAAGTACAGCCGTAATTCCATCTTCACTCGGTGCCTTGTTGTTCTTAAGCTGTTTGAAAGCCATTCCAGTCTCGTACAGGCTGACTTTCGGGATATTTTTTATTTATTTATTAACTTGTCGCCAATTTTATAGACCATTACACACATGAATTTTACAATTATTGGTTTTACATTTTAAAAAGCAAATTATGAAATTCGACTAATTGAAATTTAAAAAAAGACAAAGTAGGATTAAACGTAAATTATGTAATAGAAAATAATATTTATAAAGTAAAAATATATAAAACAAACAAAAAAAGTACAATTAAAGAAATAAGAACAAGAAGTTTGAAATGGGCAGCGCAAAGTGTTATACGTTATATATGTAGTGTGTTTGTGGCATGTGTAAATGTTGTGTGTGTATTGTGAGTGTTTGTATGAAGTCGTATAAAATTTAATTTCATGAATTGGTTACGTCGGAGGAAGAATATGTCGAATATCTATATAGCTTCGGTAATCCTACTTTGGGGCCAGATGACCATGTGTGATTTGTTGTCCCAGAATATTTATTTATTATTTATTTATTTATTTATTTAAAGTGTCGGGTTAGTCTGGCTCTTGAGTCTTTAGCCAGATCGCTGACAGGCAGACGTGTGGTCTTGTACAATTGTCCGTAGAACTTTTTAACTTCTTCCAGCAACTCAATCTTAGAATTCTCAGACTATATGATCATGCCATCTCAGTTTTCGGCTTGGTCAGTTAGCTTTGTCCTCTCGTTGGTTTCATGTCTCGCGAACACTTTTGAGCCTTTGTTGTGCTCAATCGCTTCTTTAATACAATTTGTATTATACTCGCGCTAATCGCGAGCCAGGGACTTAAGAGATCTGCCTGTTTAGTTGTCGATATTAAGTAGCATCTTCAGAGGACTGCAAAACCAATCTGCGTCTTTCTTCCATGAGGTTGCTGGTGAAGTCTGAATTTTTTTTTGTTCTGTTTGAACGGCGAGTTTTAAGAATCTCAGACCCGACCTTTTGGACCATTTCCACTAATTTTTCATTATAATCGTCCATATTCTCGCAGTATCCTAGGCATTCGTAGCGATTTTGCAAATCGAGCTGAATGCTCTCGGGGTTTTGGAGCTGTATGGGTGCAGGTCGGAACGTAGACTTCATCAGTCGGCATCTTTCTAGCTTAATCTTTAGATTCAGTGTGCCTCTTACTATTCGGTGATCGCTTCCTGTTTTTACTAAAATTGATCACAAAGACATCATTGAATATTTGTCTTCTCGTCGATAAGATGAAATCAATCTCGTTCTTCGCTATGCCATTGGGATGCAACTATGTCCACTTCCGCTGTTGTGACTCTTTGAAGAAGAAGTTCATTATAAAGAGGCTCTCTTTTTTCATAAAGTCGGCCAGCATCTGACCACGTGCATTTATTACTCCATATCCAAATTGCCCTACTCTCAGCTCACCATCGCCTCGTTTGCCCAGTTGCACGTTGAAGTCCTCCATAACAATGGTATAATGGGTCTTGGTTCTACGTTTGGTTGTAGAGATTTCCTCATACATTATCTCTACCTCATCGTCGGAGTGTTGCGTGGTCAGCGCGTATACCCGTATGACTTATCGAATACCGTTTTGTGATTCCGAGTATAAAGTATGCTACCCTTGTCGAAAAGATCATGATCTGGACCACTTTGTTAATGAGGGACTTGTGGACGAGAAACCCGACACCACCCAAGGACAGTTGGTCATCCTCCCGGAATGAGAGCAGGTTTCCGGATTAAAGGATCATGGTGTCCTCTCCCTTTATTTGGACTTCACATAAACGTACGATATCCCACCGTAACCTGCTCAATCCTTCTTCGAGTTCTGTAAGCTTCTCGTCAGTCCGCAGTGTACGCGTGTTGTAAATTGCCAGGGCCAAAGGTCGTTGGGTTTGGTAGCCTGGCATCTCCTGGAGATTCTTTGCATTTCCCACCCCATCGTTACCAGGTCTGTTACCGGAGCCAGGAATAGCAGTGTCGCCGGGGACAAGGGGCCGTTTCCTGGGTGTGTAAGCAAGAAGTAGAATTCTTATTTTTAATTCGTGGCTCTAGTCAGCAGATTATAAATTAATATGATGGTTTATAGTAGCTTGTAGCTCTAAGGGTTAATATTTGTTGTAAATAAAATAATAGATTATAAATTAATGAAGCAGAAACATACCGGGAGATTTAGATCAACTTCGAGACAAAAGTTGTATTCTGGTCTTAATGTAGAAAGCAAACTGCGGCATCGGTTCCGCTCGCGGCTCGCTTCACCTCTCCCCCTCGCTCGCCCACCGCCTTACAGCCAGCCTTCGCGCATCATAGTGACAAATAAATCGAGTTTCTATTATCCTAATTACTGTTCCCTATATTTTAATCTACAAATATCTACTCTATGAACTTCCGTTTAGTGTCATAAGGTAATTATCCGATAAAAATAATGGAATTTGTTTGTCAGGACCAACAAAATTCATATTACTTTTGTATCCAGTTTAAGCAAAAAACTAATTAATATGATTATAAAACCTTTTTATATTGTGCAGAACTAACTAAGTAATTTTAGACCTTACATTTTTTGGTGTGTAGATTTGACAGAAATCATTATTGTGTAATTATTAGATTGAATCCATATAGTTCTGCTACTCACGCTCCCAGAATTCATTAAAATTATATAATTTTATACAACAAAAACACTTATTATCGTCTAAAAAAATAAATCACAAAACTTTGTTTTTGTCAGATCTCATTAAGTATTAATTCAAGTGACCATTTTCTATTAAAAGTCATTTAAGTTTTATAATTAGTTTAATAGACAAGTATAATGTGACTAAAAGACAATTAAAGGCATGTAATTATTTTTAACAAAATCATAACTTATATGCATTTCTGTCGTTCGTCGTTGCTCAGACGTCATTGAAATAATATAATGACTTTTAGCAAAACGTTATACGACAATTTAAGTACTCTAGGTGTCACTTATGAACTTTATCAACTTAATACAAAATGTAAAGATGTAGTAAGCGATATATTCGTGAAACCTCCTTAAGTAACAAAAATAATTTAATTATTTATAACGAAAATTGTAAGTAGTGAATCATACATTTTCAAATTTCAGATGAAGACACTAAGTATCATTAGTGTGTAGTTGTAACGAAAAAAATCTTAATACTCAATATAAGGTACTGTAATGATTGTGAAAACTGAAAATTGCAATCACTATCTTTTTGCCTTAGACATAATGTTCAATTTCTTTAAAAGTATAACACATAGAGAAATAATGATTTCTGATTATTGTAGAGCGTAGCGCGGCCTATACACTGGTATCACAAATGCAGTTAATGACTTTTGGTGAATAATGACTTCTTGCAGTAAGCCGACGATATTCTCATTTTTTAAAAACATAATTCAAAAGAAAGTACTAGTTTCAATAAACTTGACTACGCATCCATTGCAAAAGAACTTCAAAATATACCTAGAGTTATCCCCAATATACAGAATGACTGACTGTAACATAGCTTCTGATTTTTTTATTGAATACACTCGGTGACATATACTCGACGAAAAACTTAGATTAAACCCTGGTTGACGGTCGGTCTCTTGAAATGTAGAAGAAACAGGGTTGCTCTCCACCATAAATTAAGAAAGAACCCCGAAGATGACAAACTAAAACTACCTACTCTAGGTACAAGAATTTTTGTAATTCTTTGTTAAAAAGACTAAGTTAGCAAAAAAACTCTGAATACCAACACTAAAAAAACAAAAGAAACTATAAACTCTATAATTCGCCAGATGTCTGTATTTTTCTTTAAGTGTAAAGAGTATAGAAAATAACCACACGTTTTCAATTTTTCAATGGTTTTTCCTTTCAATCAAAAACTACTATGAAAGTATAAAAAATAATAACAATAATAATAAAAATACCCTTAGTGTTGATGATGTTCCTTAAATCCTTTTAGAAACACATTTGAGCAGTTTCGGCTCAATAGAAGAAAAAACCCAAAGACAGGTCTACACCGTTACTTTCAACTCTAGTTATGACTATATTTTGAAGTATTTTAAAAAAATATACAACAATATTTGTTATGATAATAGTAGTTTTTTATTGAAACGAAAACCATTAAAAAGTGAAAAAGTGTGGTTATTTTCTTTACTCTTTACACGTAAAGAAAAAGACAGAGACAACTTTGCAATCAATACCTCGTCTTAAACGAGTGACATGTAGCGTAAAATGAACTTCAGTTGCTGAAACCTTGACAAGTATTGCTCCTATGTACCCATGTATTTTGCCTTTCTGTGAGGGTCCTTTATATTTTCCCCGGTTTTCTCACAACCGTATTGAAAAACATCGTATGATACATGGGTGTAAGAGGTAAATGGAAAAATCGTTACGATGGTAAACCCTCACCTGAGGCACGGGCTTACAAATATCGCTCGTTTGTTATTTACCTTTTTCCACCCTTGTGTCATAACATTTTTTTTTGTATGGAAGGTCCTTTGAATAAATTGAAAAATATCAAACAAGGTACCCCTGGCAAATAATTTTAAGTATCCATGTGTAAAATTTCATCAAATTCGGTCATTTTCTCTGCACACACACACACACACACACACACACACACACACGCACGTACGCACACATAGACATACCACGCACACATTTTTCTAGAAAACTTTTTGCGTCGTTAAGTGATCACCTTCGTCACTATTAAGTAAGTAATTAAGTAATACAATATAGCGGCTTACAGTAGCGCAACGTATGTACTTACGCCACAGTACTAATATATATACTATGCTAAGCAGAGCATCGGAACGGTACTTGCGGGGCAGCGGACGGCGGGGCACAGCCTGGACTACAGGCTACTATGGCACATCGCGCGACATCAAAGGCGTTGCGCTACTGTAAACCATATCGTTATACTGTGATTATACCTTTTTAACGTACTTCTTTCTTCTTTCTTTCAAAGGTAAACTTGTTGAACTTCTTACGAACTCGATCAGTTGGCTAGCTTTGTATGGGAAGATTTTTTTAATTTACAACTCTTTCTTAAGAGGAAACGCGGTCTACAGAATAGGTACTTGAATAAAATGTTGCTATCTCCTTCCTCTAAACCTCTCCGTAAACAGCAAGAAAGGGAGAACTGCAGAGCAGACCGATAATGGGAACTAAAATTGACCAAAACAGCTCCTCATATTTTCTGCTCCAAAACTTGAGCGATATTTTTTTTTCACAATTGGTAAACCATTTTTTTTTATTTATTTTTTTCAAAAATGATTTAAAAACGCTTTACCTATACCTCTATGTTTTCATGTTATTGTTAATAATATGCATATTATTTTTTTGGTGGGTATCTGAAAATGACGTTTCAATTGGGCAATTTTCTCAGTTTTTGAAGGCTCCTACATCCTATTATAATTAGAATATGGGAAAAAAACAAAACACAGGGGCATGGCCATGGTAGGAGTAGGTTTGATGGAAAAAAACATTTTTGCTTTATCGTCATTATTCAGGGAGGAATCAGGAATATGGAAAAAATGGCGCCCGCGTTTCCCCTTAAAAATGAATGGTTAGATTCTAATTTAGCAAAACACTACATTTGTGGTTAGTAAGTGTACAAAACCGATGATAATATAGTTCGAGTGGTATGCATGGTATTGAACTATTGCCCTTAGAATCGCCCGTGTTTACAGTAAGGCGGTAATATCCATTAAACACTTGGGCTTTGTACCAGATAATTATGATAATGATTAACATAGCATAACAAGCATTTAAAATAAGAGGTCGTACAGCCAAAGTGAAGTTCATAATGCAAGTGTAGTTTGAAGAGGTAAATATGTAAAAACTAGCTGTTTCCCGCGGCTTCAACCGCGTGGAAAACGTATCTATGACTATTTCTATGAGTTTCCAGAAATTCTAATTTGGCTATTGTATGAATTTTTATATTATTTTAAATATATTATATATAACAGGGTGTAACATAAAGGTGTGGTGATACTTTAAGGTGGGCTTGTACCCATCAAACTGAACAACTTTCTCCATGGAACCCATAGTCAAATGGCAAAAAAAAATTTGAACTTCCCATACTAAGTTGGCTGATCAGCTGATCGAGTTAGTATGGGAGAGCCCAATTTTTTTTTGCGATTTGACTATGGTTTCCATGGGGAAAGTTGTTCAGTATATATATATAAACTTTGATACTATGCTTCGACGCGTCTTGCGACCAACTTTAGAGCCGTTATAAAGTTTGGCGCGACCTATAAGTTCGTTAAAAATTTTAAAGTTGTTTTGAGAGTAACTATTATCTCATCTGTGGTACCGGCCTAGTGCGAGTCGGAGAGTTCCGTACCACTACACCTTTGGGTACTGAACCCTAAAAACATTAAAGATTACAACAATGATTATATTTAAATATTTGTTTTATTTTTATTCATTAAGAAAATCAACATCTATTTAATAACACAAAGTTAAAAAAGTATTGATAACAGATCATGGGCAAGTCATATCCTTCAATAACTGTAACGTCACTTACCATCAGGTGAGATATAGTCAAACGCACACAAATTTTTAATAAATAAAAATTAAAAAAATATACTGTTCCAGCGTACAGAACAATAATCTTGCTCGACGTTATAAAATAAAAATAAAAATAATAATATCAGTCATTCATTTAAATTAACAACAATCAAAAAGGCCAAGTGCGAGTCGGAGTCGCGCACGAAGGGTTCCGTGCCATTATCTATAAAAATCACGTTTGTTGTATGGAAAATACCCCCCTTAAATACTATTTTTATATTTATTTAATTATTTATTTTCAAAGTGAATAATTCAACTCAATATTCTGCGAATATTTCAAGCGTCAACCTGTTGCCGTTATCTATATCGAGCAAAAACAAGCAAAAATATGACGTTTGTTGTATGGGCCTCCCTTGAATATTTGTTTTATTTTAATTTCATAATTTATTTGTAAAGTGAATATACAGGGTGTAACAAAATTGGTGTAGGTCCCGTTAACTGGGGCTTCTACTCATCGTACTGAACAACTTTTGTTCTACAACTTTGCTGAAAACGTAAAAAAAAATTTTACTCTTCATACCGACCAATTTTGTGCATTTTAGTATGAAGGGTCCAATTTTTTTTATAATTGACTATGGGTTTCTTGGAAAAAGTTGTTTAGTATGACCAGTAGAACCCCCAGTCAATGGGACATACACCAATTTTGTTACACCCTGTATAACTAAAGATTCTATGAATACTTCTAGCCTCTACCTGTTGCTGTTATTAATATCGAGCAAAAACGAGCAAAAAATCACGTTTGTTGTATGGGAGCCCCCCTTAAATATTTGTTTTATTTTAATTAAAATATTTATTTTTAAATTTTATTTTTTATTTTTAAAGTCATTAAATAACTAAATATTCTGTGAATATTTCAAGCGTCTACCTGTTGCCATTATCAATATCGAGCAAAAACGAGCAAAAAAATCACCTTCGTTGTATGGCAGCCCCCTTATATATATTTTATTCTGTTTTTTTAGTATTTTTTGTTATAGCGGCAACAGAAATACATCATCTGTGTAAATTTCAACTTTCTAGCTATCATGGTTCATGAAATACAGCCTGGTGACAGACAGACAGACGGACAGCGCAGTCTCAGTAATAGGGTCCCGTTTTTACCCTTTGGGTACGCAACCCTAAAAAGGAACAACAGAAAACGAACAAGTGTGTGTGTGGACCGGAAGACGTACAATTCCACTCGATGGATCAACGTACTGGGTGAAGGTTGCGGCAAGCCGCTGGATGCGGACAGCGTAGGACTAGTCGTTGTGGAGATCCTCGGGTGAAGCCTTTGTTCAGTAGTGAAAGTCTTTTGTTTAATACGACGCTAACGATGATGATTGATGACGATAAGGTTGTATATATATGTCACCGTAAAATTGTAAAAACCGTTAGATTATAATCTAACTGGATCTATCTCGCGAGATTGTAAACTGTCGAAAGACTGTGAACCGAAACATAGTGCTTTAAATTTCACTAGTGTCATTGTAATCTCATTAGTGACATTACAATAACACTAAGCGAATTGAATAACATTAAATTAATAAGCGAGCGATGTTAGGTTCGGTCAGGTTTGATTGATTAAACAGTCAAAGAGCCCTGGGTAGCAGAATGCTTCGCAGAAGAAGAAATTATCGGTTTTATTCGGATGGGCCGTGAAATTGTAAGCCGATTGTCAATTTACCCTAAATTATAATCTAACTGATTTTAGAGTAGTGAGATTGTAATATCGCGGTTTTGACAATATCCCGGCGACATTTAATAAGGATATTGTCAAAACCGCGAATTAAAAAGACAAATAATATGGTTAGATAAGATTAATTGTTATTGTTTTTCCTTTATGTCCTAATCGGCTTAAATTAACCTAGAGATGATATGCGAAGGACATACAGATATATAAAATACTAGCTGTTACCCGCGGCTTCGAACGCGTGGACTTCGTTTTTATGGACTCGTGCGCGAGCCGCCAGCGGCGTGATGGACAGACACACGGACGCACGGATGAATGGAATTGACATTTTTGGTTTTTCGGTATGTGTTAATGATATAGAACACATTTTCACTAAAATTGGATACCTTTTTTTTCTCAACAATAGTGACCTACTTCCTCTACAGTATGTAACGTACCGTACTACGAGGTCGAGAAAATGAAAAATGTGGCCAAGTGCGTGTCGGACCACCCGTAAAGTAGAGCTCCGCAGTATTTTCAGTACGTCATGTAAATTTAAAAAAACGAAGTCGTTTTTGCAGTTGTTGTAGAACATCTTGTATGGAAAAATCTATGGACCTTATACAAATTTAGAACCTGGTCGGCTGAGAGATGCTCGGAGTCTCCTAGGCATGGGAACATTTTTTTTCGTGTGAAAACAGATTTTTAGAATAAATAAATTGAAATAAACCCATATTATTAAAAATATAAGTAAGAATAAAAAAAAACAACTCTAGTGAGGTTTGAACCCACCGTCTGATTTGGTTTAAGGATAGACTTATCAACTGCTCGGCTGCACTCGCTTCTGAGGCATTGCGTTATAATTAGAAAAAAACGCGTTTTTACAGAGATGAGACATATCTAGAACGATTTCTCGTCCCAAAATAGCCACTATATCAATTTTAAACGAACTCGTTAGAGCCGCTAGAAACCAATTATATGTATACAAAACATGTATAGGTATCTTTATATATATAAAATTCTCGTGTCACAGTGTTAGTTGCCATACTCGTCCTAAACGGCTGGACGGATTTACATGAAATTTTCTGTGTATATTCGGAAGGTCTGAGAATAGGTATAGATTTTTTTATCGGGATCTGAGCGACCGAAACCACGGGAAACAGCTAGTATATATATATAATTGCTCGTTAAACGTAATACGATTTGATCGAAATAATACAGCTTTCGAAATGGCCTCGTAAGCAAATGCTCCGACATTAATTCCTTCCTATGATTTCATTTGAATTGCAGAAGCGTAAAGAAGCGAGATAACAAGTAACCACTTGTATAATTTAACCCTTAACTCACTTCCTGAGTCCCTGGGACTCACATGAAAATTTCAAACTTCCATAATTCTTACACTTTAGCGGCTAGTCTTAGTTTCTTCCTGAAGTATTACAGGCTACGTGGTGGCGAGAGGACGTGCGCCTGCGTCGCGTATTTGGTGAGTTATTGCGAAAATATATGCCAACGTTGCCTGTAAACAGGGGCCAAACCCATTGCTCGTTTTTTTATTTTGTATAGGGGCATACATTTTTGTTTTTTATTTTTTATTTGTATATCTTTAGAGTCTAAAAACCGTAAAAACATTTATTTGTTAGTTTTGTAGAGCTTTCATAATTTCTTAGTTGTTTGAGACTGATAAACTTAGTTTTTATACATTTTAAGAGGATCTCAAGTTTGTCTAGTTTAATTAGTTTTTTCTAGTGTCTTAATAAGTACTTAATAATAATAATAAAATATATAAAATGATAATGTTTTGTTTTATAAACCTATGCTTAGAAAATATAGGAGTCCCAAGGACTTATAGAAGTAAATTACGTTAGTAAATTTCACCTAGTGGATTGGGGTTAATAAAAGCCACAGTCATAAAACGATATCAACGAGGGCGAAGTCGCGGGCAAAAGCTAGTGATTAATAATACATGAGGCTGTAACATTATGTTATGCGTACTATCGTCATGACCTTATCTATCTTTTTTGTACAGGGTGGGGCAAAAGCAACGACCAAGGTGTTATTCCGGTATATACTATACCCATGGAAAGTTTCACTCAAATCGTTTAACTTTCCCCAAGGAACCCATAGTCAATTCTAAAAAAAATTTGGACCCTCCATACTAAAGTACACAAAACGGTCGATCAGCTAATCGATTTGTATAGAGTAAAAAACATTTTTTACATTTTCAGCAAAGTCTTAGGACAAAATTTGTTCAGTATGATGGGTAGAAGCCCCAGTAAACGGGACCTACACCAATTTTGTTACACCTGTATAACAATAAAGCTTACAAGGACCTCTTAGGCAAATGTGACATATGACAATGAATGACCTCTGATTTGATTTGAATTGCAGGAGCGTACAGAGGGGGGATAACAAGTAACCTCTTATATAATTTACGATTGTATCTCGGATACAACCCGCTGATTTTTTTAACCCTTTGCGTCACGGATTTTTATTGGCAGTGATAATGACATAATTTGGTTTATATAATTTAACATGTAACTTAAAAAAAAAATTATATCCAGAAATACATATTAAATTAACTTTTTTGGACTTTTTCAAGTTAATAATTTCCTTCTATATGTGCCTTTTAAAATAAAACGTTAAAATACGGTAGATTTTAGGAGGTTTGCGCTGCTAACCAACAAGACTGAAAGAGTAAACATTCACATATTGATACAGAGACAAAAAAAAACTTTATTTTTTGTCTATCTGACTATTCACGCATCACGCAAAAATGATTTGAGTGAAACTTTTCGTGATTATAAAATTAATGACACACCCTGTATAGCTTTCGAAATGACAAACAAAATGATTATTTTCAAAGTCATGTACAGACACGGCCCTATATCAGTTTTATTATATGTATGTATAGAATAAGATAATGCATTTTGTACGTCTAACGAGTCTGCTATGCATGCATTTATCACATAAATAAGTAGGTACCGCTGTTCACGACTACAATCACAAACAGACACTTGCCACACTCCCACATATTTTATCTAAAATCATGGAATCACTTTTGAAATTATCGTCTAAGAAAATTTTCCTTAATTTAAAATTATCTTCCAGTTTAAGAAACAACGGGAAATTGTTGCCAAAGTTACGAATACTCGTTTTTAGCTTGGCATTTGTGCATTTAGTGACGGTAACAGCATTTTTACTATCAATAGATTTTACTGTATCTGAGATACCGGAAGTGAGGGCTTACGATCATCTGAGATGGAAACTCATCACCACATGGTTCAATGTAAGTTTACCTATTTATTTTACACCTCGTTTTTTTCAATTCATTTTACTTACTCACGTATTCATTCGTTTCTTTTTGTAACTATTTTTTTTATCGAGAATTGATATGCTCTTGTTGGCATCATCTCACCTGATGGTAAGTGACGATGATGCCGAAGATGAAAGCGGGCTTACCAAGATTTCCCAACGCAATGGGAATCCGGCTATCTTATCTTCAAGCCGGAACACATCAATGCTGTTAACACTGACGTTTTGGCGGCAAGACTTACATAAGATGGTGGTAGCTAGCCCCACCACCAACCAAACAGAGTCTTACAAAGTTGACCCCACCGGGCATCGAACCCGCGACCTCTTAGTGCGAAGAGAATGGACAACCATTACGCCACGGAGGCGGTTTAATTAATAAGTTACTGATTATAATTTAAAAAATCTTTTACCTTACCCGTGAATCATATGCTACGTGCTCCATCCTCATTCAACTAACTGCATATTGGCCATTATTACACCTAAACTAAGAAATCTTACTTAGCCGTGATAGTTTTTATTTTAAATTGATTATATGTCATACTATCTATAATTTCTTTCAGATGGTCTAAATAGCAGTTTAGCTCAATTCAATTCAATATATTTATTCAAAATAGGTGCAAATTACACTCTTTCTGATAGTCATAAAATAAAAATAACAATGTCATTAGTGAAGAATCAAGAAATAAACAATAATTAGTTAATAACATCAAAATAAAATCCTCGATATAGACCAGATCATGTCATTGGAACATGAAAATAAAATGACACGAAAAGTTATACATAAAAATCATTGAATATCATTGATACCTTTAACAAGAGTAGGCCAGTTCACACGGACAACACCCGGTCACGAGTATAACGCGAGAGTCAGTCATCGCTCCTATCAACCATATATAGCAATTCAAAGCTCAACATTTCATAAACGCATCCTTAAATCGAAAAATAGTTTTTGTAAACCCTCAGCAGTTTTAAAAGCCCTGTTCAAAGATACCCCACAAGATAGGGTACATAAACAATGACATGTAGGGTAGGTACCCCAAGAATTAATTTTATCTTATTTTACCAATTTGTCGGCGTGATTAATGTGTAATCCATGCTAAATTACAGCTTTCTAGTACTAATTATTAATTTAAGACGGACAGATAGACAGACATACCGAAATTTTAAGGGTTCCTTGTTGACAACGCAATTTTAAAAACGTTAACAGGATGTACAAAGATGTCGAATCCAAATTATTTTACATGTTACTGTAGCCTATTGTCTTTGTTCAATAAAAAAAATATCTGTTTTAATTATGTGTAAGTAATTTGCGAATGGTATTAAGTTCAAAAAATCGCTTTAAAATAGATTTTAGCAGAGTTACCCTCATATTAAAAATAATGTAATTTTCATAAAATAATCATTACAAAAAGTGAGGTAAACTTTGTTCTATTATTACGTATGAGTCTTTACCTTAAGTCAATTTTGGAGAAAATATAAATGGCGTTAAAAAAAAAATTGTTAAAATTTTCGGAGATATGGTTTTTTCTAACAAGAATTTTTTTGGTATTTCATTGGTATATCACTATACAAACCAAAAATTTTATGGAGACCATAGGTCGAACTTGCTAGAAGTTGTTGAAATTAACATTTTATTTAAGATACATTTTATTATCCAATTGATAGGATGGATAATTGAAATAAAACAAAACCAAAAATCTGCCACTTGCCTTAGTCCTACGAAACTAAATTTATCTTAAAAATTGTTCCAAATGTTTGTTTTCTATACCCCGATTTCAAAGCGCTAATACTACATCTACCTTTTATTTTTGATCTGAAGGGTTTCCCCGTATCGAAAAGCCAGATAAAAGACATTCCACGTATAAACATCTTGTAATTTATATATTTTATTTCTTGTTTCAGCTATTGATGGGAGTATATTTCCCGCTTTGTATTTACTGCGACTGGCAGGAGGTTAATGGAAATATGGAAGGCACCGCTTGGACAACGCTTAACAATATTAGAAACGTTTTTTTTACGAGCATTTTACTGCCAAGTACAGCCGTAAGTTTAAAACCGGCCAAATACGAGTTGGACTCGAGCTGCGAGGGTTCCGTACCACGACATCTCTTCACACAACTATTAAATTGTTACATACTCACATTGTCGAATAAAAGACGTCAATGCGAGCCGCAGATAAATGCTTTTTTTAAAATTCAGTTCTAATTCCTTAGTGCGAGAATGACTCAATTTTGGATTTTTATTATTACATACATACATACATATAATCACGCCTCTTTCCTGTAGGGGTAGGCAGAGACCACTTCTTTCCACTTGCTACGATACTTACATACTTGTTTCGCTTCGTCCACTTTCATTATTCCCTTCATACATGCTCTTCGGTTTATGGTACTCTTGACCTGGCCTTTTTTCAAGAAAAAATAATATTGCAAAATCGTACGAAGTTTTTGCGATGGAAGTCGGTTTTTTAACGTGTTTACTATTTTTTTTCAATTATTTTATTATTTGTTGTCATAGCGGCCATAGAAAAACACACTCTGTGAAACTTTCAACTGTCTATAGATCGCGGCATCTAAGTTGAACAGTACGAGATGTCTAATTTTCAGGATCTAGACACCTATTGCATTCCAAAATATGTCAAGCCGTTTAGGCTACACCCGAAAAACTTTTTCCTCCTTTTTAGATAGTCGGGTAAATAGCGCATATTTTTGAGGACCTCCCCTCATGACACTGAACTACTTTTGTTCTACAACTTCTCCGAAATAAAATAAAAAAAAACCGGCCAAGTGCGAATCGGACTCGCGCACGAAGGGTTTCGTACCATTATCTATAAAAATCACGTTTGTTGTATGGAAGCCCCCTCTTAAATATTTATTTTATTTTAATTAATTAATTAATTTTTAAAACGAATAATACAAATCAATATTCTGTGAATATTTCAAACGTCTACCTGTTGCCGTTATCAATATCGAGCAAAAAATCACGTTTGTTGTATGGAAGCCCTCCTTAAATATTTGTTTTATTTTAATTTTATTATTTATTTTTATAGCGAATATACAAATAAATATTCTGTGAATATATCAAGGGTCTACCTGTTGCCGTTATCAATATCGAGCAAAAAAGAGCGAAAAAATCACGTATGTAGTATGGGAGCCTCCATTAATATTTATTTTATTCTGGTTTTTAGTATTTTTTGTTATAGCGGCAATAGAAATACATTATCTATGAAAATTTCAACTTTGTGCTATCACGGTTCATAAAATACAGCCTGGTGACAGATGGACAGACGGACATACAGACAGACAGACGGAAAGCGAAGTCTTAGTAATAGGGTCCCGTTTTTACCCTTTGGGTACGGAACCCAAAAAATAGTTTAAATTAAGTCAAAACAATTTTCGAAAAACCTAAAAACTTTTAGGTGTAAAATTAATTTGAAAAGCATTTTAAATTATCTCGTATTCTTATCAGCAAACCCTTTCATTTGATAGCCGTATCATGGGGGTGTATATGTCGCAGGATAATAGCAAAATCCGTCGTTTCGCGAAAATCCTAGGAATATTGCAAACTGTGGAGTAGAAAACTCCGAATAAAACCAAATCGAACGGAGCCCCGCTATGCGGGGCTCCTTTTTACGGTAGAAAAAGACGTGCTAACAAAACCTAACCTATTTAACGAAGCGGGGCTCCATCCGACTTGGTTTTATTAGGAGTTTTCTACTCCATAGTATGCAATATTCCTAGTATTTTCGCGAAACGACTGATTTTGCGATTATCCTGCGACATATATAAAAAAATAACTGATCTGTCATCTTTAGGAGTCCGTCATATTGGATTTAGAATGTGACTATCGATATGCATGCGATTTGCAACGAAGTTGAGTTGTTTGGGAGATAGTATATTCAGATTTTTCCTGGAATAATGAACTACCCCATCTAGTAGGCCGTATTAATTCATAGTTGTTCATAATGTTTAATTAAAATCGTTGTAACCATTTTTGGACAAGTAACAAGCAACCTGGATTTATATGAAAGGTACCTAATTCTGTTTTTTTCCTTACAGTTAGCAGACTTATTGTTTTGGAGGCTCTACAATAAAAATGAACACTTTTTGATGCCGAAGGAAATCGAGTATTCTGTGCCATTTTGGACGCAACACTCCATGCATACTGTAAGCTTAGTCGTAGTGATTTTGGACCTTGTACTGACTCCAAGACGACGGCCAAAGAGTTTAAAACCTGGCCTCGCCATTACGCTGACCTTCATAAGCAGCTATCAATCCGTGTAAGTAGTTTCAAAACATCCTAAAAAAAAGTTTAGATTCATTTACTACTATATACATAGAGTGGCGAAGCGCATCTTTTATTCATAACTGGAGGAGGTACAACGGTACAAAGATGTTCTGAAGTGACATATGAAAGGATGCAACATAGAACCCTTCTCAATGGAAGAGTTTAGCAGCAGAACGGCCAAAATGGCGCAGGATTGTAAATAGGCAAGTGCGCGAGTTCGAGGATCAGCGTAAAGCTGACCTTTATACCAAAAGCGACCAGTTAAAGGCCCGACCACCTGCGACCATTTCATATAATTACGAGGGAGGCATACTTAAATGCCCTAATTGCGCGAGGAGATTCGCTGCGAAGATTGGATACATATAAACCATCTAGCGCACGTGCGGCAAACCGACTAGGAGTCGAAGTGGTCGCCATGACCGAAATCGATCAGATAGATCATCATCAAACATACCCACTACTGGGGCACGGGTCTATTCTACTAAACTAAACTAAATCCATCCACACACTGGGGTCAAGTCCAGGATGGTGGAGGTTGTAGAGCTAGTGGCGAACCCCACTTTCAGTACTGCCAAATTGAAAACGGAGCTTGACGTGATTTTATATAATTGATGTTGTTTTTACCTCAACGTTTCGACTATGCTTCGATAGCCGTGGTCGCGAGTATACTGAAGCCGCGGTGTCATACTCGAAACAAATAGCATAGTCGAAACGTTGAGGTAAAAACAACATCAATTATATAAAATCACGTCCAGCCTCGTTTTCAATTTGTCAGTATGAATAATCGTGAAAGTTTAAAGCCCCACTGTCAGTGTTTCAAACCGCCTAGAAGTCATCTGACACGGTTTAACGACTGCCATCTAGTGATAGCAACCACAACCAACGACCTTACGAGCCTTTCAAAGCATTGAAACGGTCGAGAGAAATTTCACTAACAGTCAAACACATCCATGTAACTACCTAGTTCAGGTATGTTCGACTCAGCCACGCAAGCCGTACTGAGTTACAGCTCGCGCCAAACTTTATTGTTGGTCTGAACTGTGATGCGAGTGCTTACTGCGCCAGTATAATCCCAAAGTTTGCTACTGCGACGCGTCTTGCGACCAACTTCAGAGCCGTTAAAAGAAAAAATAATGTACTGGCTAAATTCCCTAACTTACGAGGAAGTTGAGCCACTGATGCAGGTGATTGTTTAAAATTTAGTTGTTTATATTGTTAAATAAGCAAATAAAGGTCAACACACAACACGCACACACACACACACACATCCACACACGATTAAACACGAGCATACACACACACATGCACACACATGCACGCATATAGACCGTTTTTGTATTAAGGTATTAGGAAATGTAAAATGTATTTGGCAACTTACTAATTTATATTGTTTATTCAAAGCGTCGGTGGCTCAACCGGTAACGACTCGGTCCGTCTTACCAGAGGTACCGGGTTCAAATCTGAACGGCCAATGTACCAATGAGTTTTTAAAAAACTTACGTACATACTTACCGATTGCTTTAACGGTGAAGGAAAACATCGTGAGGAAACCTGCACACGCCTGCGAACAAACTCGAAGGTTGTGTGTGAAGTCGACCACCCCGCACTGGGCCCGCCTGGTCGACTAAGGCCTAATCGCCCTGATTCAGGGTAGGCTCGAGCCCCTCGGTGGGGACGTATATGAGCTGTAAATCATTTCAAGTTAAGAAACTAATTACTATAGAAGAGCGGGACCTCCTGGCATAAGTATCCTGATACCTTGTATTTTGATATATTTTTATTTAATATTTTTCATTTTCATTTTCAACTTCAGAGCCGTAATAAAGTTTGGCGCGAGCTACATAAATTTCCGAAAGCGTTTTACCGTTAGAGTAATTGTCCTTCCTAATGTTTGTACGAATATATTTGTGAATTCGAGTGAACAATAAGTCAGTTATCTAATAAACAGTATCTCTGAAATCGCGTATTTTCTGTGAAGCGAATCCTACCGCTCTGGGAAGCCAGGTAAAGCCTTCTCCTAACTGCTCAAGAACGTCTTAAAACATTTCTACCTATACAGCTCTGGTTTTGCTCTCTCTTATCGTGTGGCACAATTAACTGTGTTATCCAATTATTTTTTATAATTATTGCCTGGTGTTATTGCCACGGTCACGAGTATGGCATTTAGATTTACACCTACGGACGTGTGCAACGCGACCTTCATACACAATTCTGGAATCTGATGTGCAAGTTTCCTCACGATGTTTTCCTTCATCGTCACAGCAAACGGTAAGTATATGAACGTTAGTTTTTTTAGAAAAACTCATTGGTTTTGCTGCGGATGTGTTTTTCTGGTTTTTTTTTAATTGAGTGCGTTTGACTACATCTCTCACCTGATGGAAAGTGACCATGTAGTCGAGGATGGTACACGCAAACTCAAATAATGCCTATTCACTCTTGCCCTCTGGGTCCCACTTGTCTTGTAGGTCCCAGAAATGACACATCTTAGTGGACACTAGCGCCTATCTAGATAAGTCAAATTAGCCTCATAAAAAATCCAGATGTTTCCTGAGGATAATTTGACAATGCTAAAAGCAAATACTGAGCCCTGTTTTTTTCAGCGACGCAAGCAAGCTTTTTCAATACGGTGTAGCGTTTTGTGCATAGTGCGTATACATCCGGAGACTGGCTGATGCTAGATTACCCATGTCACTTGGGTTCTCTTTTACAAGGATAGACTTAAATGAAATGAGTATATAAGGATCGTGGGATGCCGATGGATGCGGGCAGCGCAGGACCGGTCGTCGTTGAAATCCTTGGGTGAGGCCTTTGTCCAACAGGAGACGTCTTTCGGCTGAGATTATATGATGAATAAGAATTAAAACGTTTTCGGAAAATTTACTGAAACAAGTAGAAGCTTTTCTCATTAAGCATGTTGTGTTCGTAAGGTCATAATTTTTTAAATATCACTGGATGAAAAGAAATAAAAAATAAGGCTCCACAAATTTTTGATTTAAGGCTTTTTGCTCACTGGAAAAATGTTAAATGTGCAGTAACTCGAATAAAAACGTGTATCACTTAAGAATATCATCATATCAGCTCATGTACGTCCCCAACGAGAAGCTCAAGCCTACCCTGAATTAGGGAGATTAGGCCTTAGTCGGCTACGCGGGCCCAGTGCGGATTAATCGACTTCACACACAAACTTCGAGTTTCTTCGCAGGCGTGTGCAGCTGGTTTCCTGGTGATGTTTTTCTTTACCTTTAGAGCATCAGATAAACGTTATGAAATCGAAATTCAAAAACACGTTGGTATGTGGTAGGGTTCGAACTAAGACCTCCCGGACAGGAGGTAACGGCCCCAGCCGTTACACCACCGACGACGCCGCTTAAGAACATAATATTAACGAATTTAAATGGCAGTGGGCAGGGCACATAACTCGTAGAATAGATGGCCGTTGGGGTAGTAAAGTTCTCGAGTGGCGACCACGCATCGAAAGACGTAGATAAGGCAGGCATTCCACACGGTTGACCGACTACCTGGTCAAAGTATATATATTAGTACTAACATACAGTATGGGCTCACCCCCTCGCCACCCACATTGATGCAGATTGGTTACCGTTTGGTTGTCGAACGTATAGGATTTCGCCGCCATTTTTTGTGTTCCGTCACTCGTTTTTTGAAATGTCATTTCTGGCCCGTTGTATGAAGTGTCCATGGTGTGACCTGGTGCAGGTCGCGGGAAGCCGCTGGATGCGGGCAGTGCAGGCCTTTATCCGGTAGTGGACGTCTTTCGGCTGATATAATGATGACTTTAATATAAGATTTTTATCTTTTATTAATAACCTCTTTTGAATTTTCAGGGTGGCCTATTCCTGGAGTAATGGAGAACAACTATACCCATTCTTGATGTTGTTCAGTCCCGTAAAACTTATTATTCTAACAATATATTTCTTAATCGAAGCTGCGGGGTATTACTTTGGTCAGTGGCTTATAATTGATTTTATTTGGCACCGGAAAAGCTTAAAAAGCCAAAAAAATGTGTAATTGTATCACATCGAGGTAGATATAACACAATAATAAAAGACAACTTTGTTTCTTTTTAGGGTTCCGTCCACCCTAAGGGTAACCAACGGATCCCTATCACAGATTAGGTAGTTACTAATCCTACGTAGGTGCACCAGTGAATGAATTACCCTCAGTAAATGAACGACCCTCAGTAAATGAACAAATCAGTAATCTCTCAACACTCTTTCAAAGATACTGAACCGATTTACTGTGAATAAATTATTATTAAATGCTAAGAAAACAAAATGTATAAAATTCTGTTTGCCTTATGTAAAAAAGGTCAGTAATAGTGTAATATTAGACAGTAATAAATTAGAATTTGTAAATACTACGGTGTTCCTTGGTATATCTTTGGATGTATCACTTCAATGGGGAACACACATTGAAACTTTAGCGGGAAGGCTTAGTTCAGCTGCTTATGCCGTTAAGATAATTGAAAACGCTAAACACGTTAAAAAACCGACTTCCATCGAAACAACTTAGTACATTTTTGCATCATTATTTTTGGTTTTTGTTAATTTTCTAAAAAAGTACTACACCGATTTTGATAAAATTTAAATTTGACCACACGGGAAGCATTAGCTTTCTAATAAAAAATGAATCATAAAAATCGGTTCACCCAGCCCAAAGTTATGAGGTATCAAACATAAAAAAAAAATTAAAAAAATACAGACGAATTGAGAACCTCCTCCTTTTTGGAAGTCGCTTGAAAATAAGACAGTTAACAGATGTAGATACTGCGAGACTCTTCCATAGTATAATGTCTTATGGCATCTTACTGTGGAGGTATGCATGTACGTTCGTAAACGACATTTATTTCCTAAAAACAGTGTCAGGCATAAAATGTAAATAAAATTGATATAGCCTTTTCGAGAATGAGTAAGGTTAAAAAGTCATTTGTGCGGCAGTGTATAAGATTCTACTATTAAATTCCAGAAAATATAACTAGTTTGTCAGAGATCAAATTCAAGACTCATGTCAAAAAGTGCTTGTGCTCTAAAGGATATTATAAAATAATAGATTAAGTAAATGACAAAGATTGGAACCTGGTGGCGGAAACGAAAAGAGGATATAGAAGAGGTCAGTTCCAGTACATGATGTGCTTAATAATTAAAAGAAATCAAACAGAGAACATATCATATTCGTATGCCCAGAACGTCCTAAGTGTTTCCTTACCTATGTTACGTTAATTGACGTTTTTAAAATTATTTGTTACGTAAAATGTTAATGAAACTTTAATTTGACCGTTATTTCCTTAAGTTAAAGTACAAAGACTAAGCTATTGTAACTTTTTGTAATATATTCTTAAGCTATGTTTTAAGTTTTAATTTTTGATTATCTACCTCGTTGAAAATTTGAAATTTTGTTCAAAATAACTTAATATATAACAGATTGTCGCCGTCAACAATATAAAATTAAAATGAATATAGAAAAACATTATTTTTCTTTAATTATTTCCAGCTGTTCATTCATTGGATTATATAGTCTTAACAAAGGTATGCTCTTATTTTTAACTCGAGCTTGTACTCATGAAACTGAACAACTTTCCCCAAGAAACCCCTAGTCAATTCTCAAAAAAAAATTTGGACTTCCCATACAAATCGATCAGCTGGCGGGCAAACTTTGTATGGAGATCCAAACATTTTTTTGCGAATTGTCGATGGGTTTCTTAGGAAAAGTTGTTCAGTTTCATGAGTTACAGTTAAAAATAAGTGCATACCTTTTTTACGATCCTGTATATTATGTTTATACACTGGAAATGGCCGTTTATTTCAAGAGGAAATGCCGTTTCCTGACCATTATTTGTATATAAGTCAAAATTTTGCAATATCATCGTTACAATACCAGTTAAATTACAAACTCCAATCAATACAAAATACATTTAAACCAATTTGGCACCGTTTTTGATAAAATTTACACGGAACGCACTAGCTTATAAAAAAAAGATTTATCAAAATCGGTTCACCCAGTCAAAAGTTCTGAGGTAACACACGTATAAAAACATACAGTCGAATTGAGAACCTCCTCCTTTTTGGAAGTCGGTTAATGAGAAAAACTTAAAAAAATAAGGAGGGTTACAAAAAATGTATCTTTATAGGTATTTTAGAGGTATTTTTGGTTTTGCTGTATCGTCAAAACGGTAATACATACTAGCAAGCGTGAAATTTAGTGAAATTAAAGTACTAATTCTAAAGATAAATACTCTTTATTGTATACACTAGTTACAAAAAAAATATAAACACATTATAAAAACTTAAAAAATAAACAACTTAAAAATATAAAAAAACAAACACAGTATATAAAAGGAACTATAATAGCGGTACAATTTAAACAACTTATAATAAAAAAAACCAGCCCAGTTTGAGTTGTAATCGCGCTAAGGAGACTGAACTGAATAATAACTAGAGGGATTCATTTAAAATTAAAAACCCGATCGCATAAAAACTGAACGCCTCTTTCTTGACAGTCGGGTAAAAATGTATCCTATGTAGTGACATATCGGGATCGCGACGAATCTAACAACGCCTCGCGCTCCAAAATTTAAATTCATATTAGCTCATACACGTAAAGAAAGAAAGAAGAAAGAAATAAAGTTTATTTGGCAAAAAATAAATGGAAAATTAATTATAATATTATGTACTTAATTTAAATAAACTATAGCTAAAGATTAAAACTAAAAACTAAAATTAAATTTTATGCCGAATAGGTCCAAGACTCAGCATGGTGCTGTGGTTTTATTATTACTAAAAACATAGCGCTGATATTCTGTCCGGACCCAAAGGAGGGGAGAAAAAGGAAAAGGGGTGGGCCTACGTACAAAGTGAACTCACTTATCACATTGTAGGATTTAATTGGTGTGAAGGGGATTAATCAGTAAATACAATATTATTATGGTTATAATGACAGTTTGGTTGGTGGAAGGGCATTTTCTAAGTCCGCCTGGCTCGCTACCACCATCTTATCTAAGTCTTGCCGCCAAATATCAATGTTGATATCATTGGTGTGTTCCGGCATGAAGATTAAGATAGCCAGTTTCCCATTGCGTTGGGGAATCTTGGTAAGCCCGCTTTCATCTTCGGCAACATCGTCACTTACCACCAGGTGAGATGTTGTCAAGGGTTTACCAATTGTGCATAAAAAAAAAGGTTTTAATCATTATAGGTTGTAATAATAATAATTATAATAAGTTAGGTAAGTTTACTATATATAAATAAAAAATAAAGAAATATAAACTAGAAGGACGACGGACAACAGCTAGCTGGAGTAGTTTCATACGTCACACGAGATGGGCGGTACGCTCGGCTTTTTGTTCCTCAAGACAAAACGTACTAATTTTATTCTTGAAGCTGTAAACCGAGGGGCACTCTCTTAGAGTTGGAGGTAGGTTGTTCCAGATTTTACTCACAGCGTCCCCACCAAGGGGCTCGAGCCTACCCTGAACTAGGGCGATCGGGCCCAGTGCAGGTTGGTCGACTTCACACACAATCTGCGAATTTCTTCGCATTCGTGTGGAGGTTTCTTCACGATGTCTTTTAAGAGCGTCGGATAAACGTATATATGAAATCTAAATTCGAAATCACATTAGTACGTGGCAGGTTCGAACCACGACCTCCCGGACAGGAGGCGGTGGCCCTAGCCGTTACGCACCAACGACCAAAATTTTAAACTTAACCCTTATTTCTGGCCAGTCGGGTTAAAATGTGTCCTATGTCACTCACGGGATCAAGACGAATCTAAAGACACCTCAAGCCGTTTAGGCTACAGAGCGTGCCAAAGAAATAAATATAAATACATATACTCGAAAAACATAAACCTCCTGGCGGAGGCGGGTATAAAGAAGCATTTTTCAGTCACTCGCGTTGATTTGTAGTGTTTATAATGCAAATGGATACCGTGGTCATAGTTGTGTGGAGAGATTTGGTAGTACGGAACCCTCTCAGCGCAAGCCCAACTCACACTTGGCCGGCTTTTTACTTGTGACGGCCAAGATGGAAGGACTAACGCCTGTTGAAATACATTTGGCTAACGCGGTATTGCGTACCTATCATATATGTTATCTATGAGGTAACTACAAGGAGCAACTGGCTCTTAATTTTTCTGTGATAATGGTTGCGCGGTACCTGAACCACATGTGGATGAATTCGGTATTTAAAAAATATTGGAGATTTCTTCATTGGCATAATTATGTTTAAAAAAATATATATTTTTTATACAGTTATTTTTTTTAATGTACAATTCGCAGCGTATAAGTTCAACTCAAAATAGTAGTCGTTTGCAGTGCAGGTAGGGAGTGCGCGAGTGTAGAGCGGGTTAAGGCCCTAAGAGCACTCAATACGAGCAGGTTGAAACGTTTTTAAATAATATCGAACGTAAGCATATTCATTTTTAGTTCAAATCAGAGCGAGCTTCAACGCGGCGACGTTGAAAACTTGAAACCGAATTTTTACATGTTTCTATTACTTTTCATCACTGTCAAATAAGTATTAAAAAAAAAATGTGTTTAATTAAAATGAAAGGTCTTCAACTCAACGAATTTTGTGTAATGGTTTCATTCAACATTAAATATTTGGTTTCAAGAAATTTAGCAATTAATGCCAAAATCAGGGTTTACTGTATGTTTTTTTTACATCAAAAGTGGTTACAATTTTAAAATTGTATTCAATGAAATCAATTTTTTATTACTTTAAGTATATTATATATTTTTTCCATGGTGATAGCTTTACACAGTCTTTCAATAATTTGAATTGAATATTGTCATTTGACCCATCGATCTTAAGGCGGGGGGCTGGCAAACCCTTGTTGCGCGCGACCCCCGCGTCCTGCGCTTCGACTGAGACCCGAAAATAATACACTGCGCCCTGTTCGACTTAGATGCCGCGATCTTTGTCTCGATGACGTCACAACGTAATTTGAAGTATGCAGATGCTACATATCTTAAAAGGAATCCATAGATTTAAAAAATGTACTAAGGTGATTTATGTAATAAATATAAAATTATTTATCAGTCTTATTACCTATGTCTTACTTTTTAAGATGATGAAGAATTCAGCCATGTTGTGACGTCATAACGGTAAAATGTAAAAACATATTTCTATACAAATTTGAAATACTCTATAATGCTCATCAAATATAAACAGTAACTATGTTGAAAAACTGGACACTAATACTTCAGGATGGGCATCTACACGTAAAACTTAAAAAAATGGACTTCTCATAGCCATGAGCAATTTTGTATGTAGAAGCCAATGCTTTTTTTAATTGTTAGATGCCTAAATTAATTACTTAATCGATTGAAGAAAAAAAAATCACCCCCTCTTTACAAATAATAATAATTTACCTGTGGGCGAACTATACTCAGCGAGCTTACACCGCCCTCCGTGTCCAGTTCAATAACGCCTTCAGGGTGTTGATGGAGCTGCCGCGCTACTGCAGTGCCTCGAGAATGTTCGCGGAGGTGCGCGTAGACTGCTTCTTTGCCACAATGCGCAAAAGGTGCGCGTCCTTAGTGCGCAGAGTGCGCGGTAGTGCCAACAACATCCTGGCTATGGTAGCGGACAGGTTTGATTGCTGCTACATGAATCATTGTTGCAATGTTCATGTGCCGGCAATCAAACCTCAAAGAAGTTTTTGAGTTTTTGATTTTATGATTTTATATTTTATGTTTATGATACATTTTTACTAACATTTAGTGTATAAGATTAGTTTGTAAGATTACTAACACAAATTGATCCTAAAGTTGGTCGTAAATAAATTGATTATTATTATTTACAAGTGTTGTACTTGTGAAGAGGGGGTGATTTTTTTTCTTTGACGTACTCTATCAAGTGGGGTATTATCGAATAAGTATTTTAAAACAACTGATGAGGGTTTTCCAAAATCATTTTTTCGATTCAGTGATCGATTTGTATAATAACCGCTATTTAAGAACATCTGATAAAAATTGTAGATAGCAAGACATATAATAAATTTTTAAGTAGAATTTCTTATTTTATGAGCAATAGTTGACCAACGTAAGGTATGCAGTTAGATTTGTAAAAAGTTTATATATTTTCCATACAAAATGTTCTAATACTAATTGCAATTATAACTTTGTTTTTTAAAATATACATAATTTTTTTGAGAAGACTACGGTACCTTACTTTGCGCCAGTCAGACTCGCACTTGGCCGGTTTTTTGTATGTAAATATTCAGGTCTATGTCTAGCAGTGGACGTGCGTCGGCTGATATGATGATGATGATGATGATTCAGACCACACACCCTATCCCTTGGATAGCACGGTTAATTGTGCCACACGATAAGAGAGAGAGAAATCCAGGCAGCTGCATCAGACCTTCAGGAATAAGATCGATTAAGTAATTAATTTAGGCATCTTAAAATTAAAAAAAAAAAAAGCAGACTTGGCTGGTTATACTTGTTTGTGGTATTGCTTTAGGATTATTACTATAGTCGCACCTAATTATACTATTTTATGTGTTACAGTTTTTACTACAAATCAAAAACAAAGAAATACGTTTGATATTTTACTTTTTTGCAATGTATGTATGTATACGTGTGTTTGGGTGAAGTCTTGCAATATAAATTTGACTCAGTTCCCGGTTTCCGATTGAGCTGAAATTTTGCATGCATTTGTATATCGCGTGTCAATGCAATATTATGATGACATGGAGCTGATCTGATACTGGAGCTGGAAGGTGGCCATAGAATTTCGTACCCCAAAGGATGCCAACGGGACTCTATTACTAAGCCTCCGCTATGTGTCCGTCTGTCTGTCAACTGGCTGTATTTTAGGAACCGTAATAGTTACTCGTAGACATTAGAAAATATAAATTTTCTAAGTCTCCGCTATGTGTCCGTCTGTCTGTCAACTGGCTGTATTTTAGGAACCGTAATAGTTACTCGTAGACATTAGAAATTATAAATTTTCACTAAGTGTGTATTTTTATTGCCGCTGTATTAACAAGTAATTAAAATAATAGTTCCTCGTAGACATTAGAAATTATAAATTTTCACTGAGTGGCTATGGTTGACACCTCTGTAAAATTTACACGCCTTTGCTCTACTTTTGACTCTACTCTGGACTCTACCTGTTGTGCCTCTAACTGCTGCGTCTCTACCTGCTGTGTCTCTACCCGCTGTGTCTCCACCTGCTGTGTCTCAGAATTTGGAAGGTTCCGCGAAAAGAAGTCTACATGAGCCATGTGTTTACCCGCGTTGTATACTACGTCGAAGTCAAAAGACTGGAGGTAGGCCCACCACCTTTGGACTCGCTGCGTTAAATCAGCTTTCTTACTAGACGCTCTTATTGAGTTACAGTCTGTTACAACCGTAAATCTACGTCCGTCTAAATACTGTCTATAATGCTTTATGGCATTTACGATTTCTGGGGTCTCGAGCTCATAGCTATGGTACCGTGACTCAGCCGGTGTGGTCCTTTTACTAAAGTATGCTATTACGCGTCGTTTACCGTCAACCACTTGGAACAGTATGGAACCATAGCCATCGGCACTCGCGTCAGTGTGCAATTCGACAGGGTATTTGGGGTCGTCATCAAAACCGGTTCTTTAGTAAGTAAATGCAAATATGTCTCTAACCATATTAAATGTATGAAACCGATATGCTTCTGGCGCGTCACGACACGCCACGACACGTAAGTATGTTTCAGCCTTTAAAGCAATTATTTGCTGTCGAATTTGTTCGTGACGTGGCTGCCAGACGAATGGGACATTTTCACGGGTTAGGTGGTAATGAGGTCCCATAATACGCAAGAACTGCGGCACAAACTGACGGAAGTACGTCGCTAGTCCAATAAACTGCCTCAATTTGCGTAGGCGGGGGAAGTTTGGTAAGGGATTGACCCTTAAGCTTATTCGGTTTAATCTAACTGGCACTTATCTTGGAACCTAAAAACTCGAGTTGGGTTTTAAGGAAGGAGCACTTTTTTAAGATTTAACGAAAATCCTGCTTTTGTTAATGTCTCTAACACGACCTCAAGCCTTTTCAATCCTTCTACAGGAGTCTTTGAATGGATTAATACGTCATCGACGTAAACTATGACGTAATCATAAGCTAAGCTGCCTAGTGCCTTAACAATCGCTCGCTGAAAGACAGAAACTGCATTTCGCAGCCCAAACGGCATAGATAGATACTCAAACTGGCCGTCAGGCCTAATGAACGCCGTACGCTCGATTGACTCATTTGTTTCAATAGGTATCAAATGAAATCCACTAGCACAATCTAGCTTGGTATAGTAATTCGCCCCCTGTAAGCGGCAGATGAGGTTAGAAATAAGTAGTAATGGAAACCGATCCGGTACGGTGTTGCTATTTAACTCGCGGTAGTCAATACACATCCTGTCACTGCCATCGCGTTTCTTTACTAAAAGCGCCGGGCTAGCGAACGGGGAACTACTTGGGCGAATAATATCCGCACTTAACAACTCTTCTACATGGTCACACATCACTTTCCTCTCCGCCGGGCTAAGGCGTTATGGTCGCCGTTTGACAGTTCGAGTAGGATCTATAAGCAGAATTTCAAGCTCGCCCGTCGTAACGCACGTCTTGGGCATGCCCGTGATAAAATACTCGGAATAACGCTCTAAAATATCAACAAGCCGCGCTTTGTTTTCGTCGGAAACATCGGTATCGATATCGTGGAAATTATCCTCGGGGGGTAGTTCGATTTCACAACTACTAACTAAACTACCTTCGCTTTCGACAATTTGAATTCCGATGAGTTCATGTTTACGGAAAACCCGAGTTGTAAGATTTCGCGACCAATCATGACGTCATTCTCAAAACAACTGTCTGGCACAACGTGACTGTTCTTGCTTCACCAATGCCCGTCAAATAAACAACTTTGTTGACACGTTTCCCACTAAATTTACTTGAGATACTTTCTTTTATTATTTTATTTTAAAAAAGCGTCGGTGGCTCAACCGGTAACGACTCGGTCCATCTAACCAGAGGTACCGGGTTCAAATGTGGACGGCCAATGTACCAATGAGTTTTTCAAAAACTTACGCACATACTTACCGATTGCTTTAACGGTGAAGGAAAACATCGTGAGGAAACCTGCACACGCCTGCGAAGAAAGTCGAAAGGTTGTGTGTGAAGACGACCAACCCGCACTGGGCCCGCGTGGTCGACTAAGGCCTAATCGCCCTGATTCAGGGTAGGCTCGAGCCCCTCGGTGGGGACGTATATGAGCTGTAATGATGACTTTCTTTTATTAGTGAACAATAAGCACCCGAGTCGCATAGGAAAACAAAAGATTGACCTAGATGTTTCAATGTTCCCGTTGGGGAATCAACTGCGCACACGTTGACCCGGCGTTCGGTGCGGAGCGCGCCGCCGCTGCCTCTCGTGCTCGGGGCCGCTGGGCAACGTGATGCAATGTTTCCTGGCTCGTTGCAGCTGAAGCAGATGATCTTACCCGGCGCTGGCTGCTGTGATCCGCCACGAGTTGCAGCGATGCCAGGGCTTGGCCGTTGTTTTCCAAGACCTTCCTTGATGCGGTGGAAACACTCGGATTGTTTGTGTCCCGGTTTTCCACATTGAAAACATTTCACAATTGTAGGTAGTTGTAAAAACTTTCCGCGCTTTATCTCAGGGGCGATTTTGTGATCCATTGCCGTGTTTGCCTTGCGTTCAAGGAAAGAAAACGCCTGTAGTTCTTGCTGGAACCGCAGACGAGTATCGACCTTTGCAGTGTAGGCCAAACGGTGTCGTTTCGCATCAAACCGTGCCATATGGGCAAGCACAGTGCAAACGGCAATTTATTCGACAGTTTTGTCCTTCCATCGATTCAGTAAGAATATTATGAGGCGACTTCCGTAGACAGCTAGTGTCTCTCTATTCTTGGGTTTGTCGTTACTCATGCTGATTAGCGTGGCGGCCGCAGTTTTCAGGGACACAAATCGAGTAATAAACAGCTCTTAGAATTCAAGCCACGTCATACCTGCGTACGATACCTGTGATAGCCATGTCGATGCCACTCCCTTCAAGGCCTTACTAATAACGACTATCAACTGTCCTCCTTTGAGTGGGTTGTCCGCAAGCACACGTCGGCTGTCGTACACCAGGATCTTGCGTCCGCGTCTGCTTTTTCGGGGTCAATGTCTGGCAAACTGATTTCGTTACTTTTGCCGGGTAGTTTGAGGGTATCGATCAAAGCCTTCATATTTTCGTTCTGCATCTCAAACATTCGGCGCAGGATTTGCTCGTTGGTTCCAAGGTCACTGCTGGGAGGTGCTTCTTGCACCCGCTGTGATCCCACTCCTGATATCGGGGAACGTACAGGATTCGGTGGTAATTCGTCATCTTCGTCTGACATGATGGGCGTAGTTGTAGATGGGTGTAGAGGGCTTGATAAATGAATCACGTCGTATAGTATAGGGTAGGTACACTTTATTCTTACGGTAACAGTCTTATATTTTTTGTTTTATATGTTTTGTTTACCTACAGTCTGACACGTGGTACATTTAAATGAGACGTAAGTACGGGTTCTCGGAAGGTAGCACTCAGCTCGGCGATCAGGATCAAAGTGTCGCTGCTTGCCGCTACGCCACAGACCAAGACTCCGTAGAAGCGCCGCCACTAGGTGGCGCTTTACGCCTCGTTACACTGTGGTGGCGCCTGTGAGCGCTCAATAAAACAACCATACTCATGACTCCGCCGACATATATTTTTTCACTTTTTTATTATAACTATACATTTGAAAAACAAAAAAATATAAGACATGCTGATAAAAAAACGTGCAGCGTTTATTTATTGTCCTTATCCAGGCATCGAATGCAGGTCTTTCTCGTGCACTATAAACATCTCTGAGCCACTCCAGTATTACAGACGATCCATTTTCTTCTAGTGGATTAATTGACCGTCTGTTTGAAGCCATTTTGTAACCAAAAATGCACAAAAATACCTATAAATACGACAAAATATCACTCTATCAGGTTTACACAAATACCCTCATAGTGTCCAGTGGACTCCATATTTGTATTTACTTACCGTTGCACTCGGCGCCAGCAGCCGTCCTTTTCACCCCGCGTCCGGCATACCACTGCAAGAAAGAAGGTACTGGGACGCGCGAAAACGAGAGAGCAATAATAACGTTTTATGACAGTTGGAAACAACGCTAGGAGTCCGTGGGACCTAACAGGTAAATTAAGGGTTAAAGGAGTGGTGCTTTTACAAAAATAATGTAGTATACGGCATTTTACTACTAGTCATTTGAGTAACTTTTTATCAACTGTCAAAAACGAAAGTTTGTTCTGCAATTATTCGCGTTATTGACATAGTGACGTCATAAGTGCCATAGTCTTTTAACGAACTAATTTGCTGTTTTTAATAAATATAAAATTAAAGATTGTTTAATATTTCAAATGAGCAAGTGCTTTTGCTATTCTAGAAGAAATGTTATTTATTGAATAGAGTTTTTGGAGTTTATTCCTTAAGAATTGATTTTCATTTTTAATGCCCGGGGTATGAAAATTTATGGGGAGTAAAATCAGACGTTATGCGTTATGCTTTGGTTGTATAGTATAATTATTAATTTTGTGCGAAACTTATTTGGGTGTACGTATGTATGTGTATACCAACTGGGCCCGCGTGGTCGACTAAGGCCTAATCGCCCTGATTCAGGGTAGGCTCGAGCCCCTCGGTGGGGACGTATATGAGCTGATATCTTCTATAATATAAAAATGAATCGCAAAATGTGTTGGTAAGCGCATAACTCGAGAACGGCTGGACCGATTTGGCTAATTCTTTTTTTGTCGAGTTCGTTATTGTCAGGAGAAGGTTCTTATTTAGGGTAGGGTAGGGTAGTGTAGTGTAGTGTAGGGTACGGTAGTGTAGGGTAGGGTAGGGTAGTGTAGGGTAGGGTAGTGTAGGGTAGGGTAGGATAGTGTAGTGTAGTGTATGTAGAGTAGGGTAGGGTAGTGTAGAGTAGGGTAGGGTAGTGTAGGGTAGGGTAGTGTAGTGTAGGGTAGAGTAGTGGGGTAGAGTAGTGTAGGGTAGGGTAGTGTAGGGTAGGGTAGTGTAGTGTAGGGTAGAGTAGTGTAGGGTAGGGTAGTGTAGGGTGGGGTAGTGTAGTGTAGGGTAGGGTAGTGTAGTGTAGTGTAGGGTAGGGTAGGGTAGGGTAGTGTAATGTAATGTAAGGCGGTACGTAGTTCGCCGGGACAGCTAGTAAATTATTAATAATGTATGTGTGTATGTATGTATGTGTGTATTTGTGTTGTTTTGTGTGTATATTGTGTGTAATGTGTGCGTATGTGTGTGTGTGTGTACGTACGTACGTATGTATGTATGTATTTATGCAAATATGCATGTTTGTATGTATTTTTATTTCTTTGGCTATGTTGTGTTAGAATTGAAAAAAGTGGCTGTCATTTTGAACTTTTTAGTTACTGGACCGCTTGCTTCCAAAATATGAGGGTCCCAGATGTCCCTTATCATGAATCCGTTGTCAGAATTGAAAAAAAGTGGCCGCCAACCCCCATCACATTTATAATCGTCAGTAAGGAGTAAACTCCATCAGTCGTGCGTCGGAGCTGATACACACACTTTTTTTAAAAAAATTTTTCATACGGTAAAATAGCCTATTGAAAAATTGGGGAAATTAAAAAAAATGGCGGAAAACGAAATAGCCGCAAGCGACGAATTACTCCATTTTGTCAGGGGGTTTTCGATTTTACTAATTAGAGTGAGTAATTATAAATGTTCAAAGAATTCACGCCACGCATGATCTGAAAGGAATATGAGATACTGTAATAATAAGAAGTGCTGCTATGCTACCAAAGCAGTAAACGGCAAGAGACGAGCCAATAAGTTTTCTTTTGCAAATAGCGGATAACTGACAAACAGACATGCAGCTTGTACATGCCCCAGTTGCACGAGTGTGAACTAGTGGTGAATAGGGCTGTAACAAACTCAAAATGTACACGTTTTAAGGCGGTAATATTACAGATTTTTGTTATTTTTGACGTCAATTACTCCTCAATCATTACAGCTCATATACGTCCCCACCGAGGGGCTCGAACCTACCCTGAATCAGGGCGATTAGGCCTTAGTCGACCACGCGGGCCCAGTGCGTGTTGGTCGACTTCACACACAACCTTCGAGTTTCTTCGCAGGGGTGTGCAGGTTTCCTCACGATATTTTCCTTCAACATAAGAGCGTCGGATAAACGTGCATATGAAGTCGAAATTTTAAAACACATTGGTACGTGGCAGGACTCGTACCACGACTTCCCGGACAGGAGGTTGTGGCGTAGTACTATTACCTAATCTGTGATAGTGGCCCTAGCCATTAAGCCACCGCTGAGTGTTTTTCAAGCGACTTCCCACGGCGAAAAAGGAGGAGGTTCTCAATTCGTCTGTATGTTTTTATTTTATTTTATGTGTTATTTTATTTTACCTCATAACTTTTGAATGGGTAAACCGATTTTTATGATTCTTTTTTTATTTGAAAGCTAGTGCTTCCCGTGTGGTGCCATATGAATTTTATCGGCATCTATGTAGTACTTTATTAGAAAATTAACAAAAACCAAAAATAATAATGCAAAAATGTACTAAGTTGTTGCGATGGAAGTCGGTTTTTTAACGTGTTTAGCGTTTTCAATTATTACACTAGTAATTTTCGTAACTGCCAACCCTACTTCCAGAAAGAGCATGTGTTGGTACATTGATAGAGCAGATGCACCAGGCCTTTGTCTCAAACAAACTGCACTCAAAAGAAACTTATCCGGAGCTATGTTTGGTACACCCTCAAAGAAAGAAAAGCATAGTTACTACAGGCTACTAGTAACAGTTTGCATTCATTTTTTAGGGTTCCGTACCCAAAGGGTAAAAACGGGACCCTATTACTGAGACTTCGCTGTCCGTCTGTCTGTCTGTCTGTCCGTCCGTCCGTCTGTCACCAGGCTGTATTTCGTGAAATAGCTATTACAGACAGTATCACGACATTCCCTCTCGTATATCTACCAGATACGCTAAACTGCCAGGTTTATGATATAGCGTCCACACTCACCGACAGCAAGGTCTTATAGTGGGGGCCGCTATTCCTGCCAACACCATAAGGTGAAGACAAGGACCAGTTACGGTAGGTCTTGCCGCCAAGACGCTTGTCCTGGTACTCTGCAAGGCGAGTGCCTCGTGGAAGAGAACCACTACCTACTGTCCAGGTAGGTCCCGGAGCTGTAGGCGCGCTCACCTCCCGTGGCTTTCGCTGCTGGCGGTTCGATCCCCGCTCGGGACGCCAGAGAAGCTGGCTCCCACATATCCGGTGTGGTACCGGAGCTGTAGGCACGCTCACTTCCCGGCGCTATTCCGAGTATCACGACAGTTGAGATTTTTACAGATGATGTATTTCTGTTGCCGCTATAACAACAAATACTAAAAATTTGAAAAAGTGAAAATAAGGGGGGTCGCCATACAACAAACGTGATTTTTTTGCTCGTTTTTGCTGGATATTGATAACGACCACAGGTAGACACTTGAAATATTCACAGAATATAAAACTAAATATTCATTTTAAAAATCATCATTAAATTAAAATAAAACAAATATTTAAGGTAATAATAGGCTCCCATACAAAAAACGTGTTTTTTTTGCTCGTTTTGCTTGATATTGGTAACGGCAACAGACTATGGGTATAAAAGCTTGAAATATTCACCGAATATAGAGTAGTATTTTTCACTTTAAAAATTAATAATTAAATTAATAAAGGATATTTATTTATTTCTTTATTTAAAATAAAATTAATATTTAAGGAGGGCTTCCATACAACAAACGTGATTTTTATAGATGTGGTAGGAACCCCTTCGTGTGCGAGTCCGACTCGCACTTGGCTGGTTTTTTTTACTTTCTTCCATAAAAAGTAAACTCTAGCGGTATAAAAATTTAAAGTTTCACTTACGTAGATAGGTAATTTCTTTTTCTTTTTTAAATTTAGAATAGGGTATTTGACAGTATCCTTACTAAGTTATAAAAAAACGTAAAAATGTGTTGTTTGTTACCTTTTCACGCTTCAACACCTTGACCAATCTTGATGAAATTTAACATCCAGTTAGCCTGTATTACGGGAAAGGACATAGGCTACTCTTTATCTCGTTATCTCCTGAGGGAACTGAAAAAATACTCTTTTTTTGGTTAATTTGTTTAACATCGCAACTGAACAATGTTCTGATTTTTTGCACAGAGATGGTTAAGGGGGTGGGAAATGACATAATTTACTAATTATCATATCCTGACATAGTTCCCGAGAGATCTAAAGAAAACTCATGGCTGCGCTCGCACACCACTCACCCTCAAATACAGTTATAAAAACGATAGCCACGCGGGCGAAGCCGCGGGTAAAAGCTAGCCTAAAATAAATAAAAAAAAAGTGTGTGTGTCAGCTCCGACGCACGACTGGAGTTTACTACTTAAGTACGATTGTCTAAACAGGCACAAAACAGGGCTTGACTTTAGTTTTAAGTTTACTCTGCACAGTTTTTATAACTAATCATTCCAATTTCCGGCCTCTTTTCATAGCTGATGTGTCAGGTGTTTTAGCTCCCATGGTCGCAGCTACTAATGATCCATTTGGTGTTTGGCAGCTACTAACCTCGTATGCTTTAGATGCGGTTATACGAGCATATCTTAGGTCATACCATAAAGGGCTCTAACATTGGTTTTGTGTTGACTCTTCAATTAAATCAAGAGCATTTTTGTTAAGTTTCTCCTGTAATGTTTCTAGTAATTTGTTGACATCTTTCTTTATATCATCACTCACTTGAATAAGAAAATGAAAACTGTCGAACATCACTGTGTTTAAAGTCGTTCTGATACTTTAAAAGTTCACAATTCATAATTTTCTTCTTTTTTGCTTCTTGAAGAAACCCGTGGAAAAGGTCTGTGCTGGTTTCATGATGTGGAGCTGTTTTTTTTTTCAAATTTGATATACAGTGACGTATTTCATAGTAGTCCCTACTCTCGAGAGGACGGGTTTTTTCCAGTAACATTCACGCAAGGAAGGTTCTTCACTGCGACGATGGGTCCACATCAAAAATGCCACTGCATGCTTACAACCAGCAGCTAAAGCTGCACAGTCCAAGCACTGGCAACTGACGATTTCACCTTTAGTCTCGTCTATCACCATAGTGAATTCCTGAAAATGCAAACTAATTACTTACTGTGAACAAAATTTATTCTTTATTTAACCTAAAAAACTACTACTGAAAAAAAGACTATTATTTCGCCTTAGCAGAATTAAGGTTACTTGCGTAGGTAGAATTATATTATTTTATAGTACTTACATTGCTGTTTTTACATTTCTCAGCTCTGCAGAATAAAAATCGGGGTTATTTTTAAAGAACATGATTGCGTTCACTTTGGGCAAATTTCTGCTATCTGCTTTCACAAAATTGACACCCATGATGGAGTGGAATACCAAATTATATAAAAATCACAAATTTTAAAATCTTATCAGATCAAAAATTGTAAGACTGCAACAATAACAGATCTGATTTGATTACTGTGTTGTGATGTGACTTCATTTTAGATTTCGTAGTGACTTATATTCTTTTTGTCAGATTCAGCCAATCCTGACTGACTGTTTTGTATCACGTGACAGAGGTGCGCACAATAGGTTGCGCGTAAAAACGTAACGCGCAAAGAGAATATAACAAACTACGTTTTCGATCACTAGATTTTACTCCTCATATTTTTTTCATACCGGGCGCCTTATATGCAAATCGATTCTTAAGGAGTAAACTCCAAAAAATATTATTCACTTAATAGCATTTTTCCTAAAAAGACATTAAAAAATATGCATTCGATATTTTAATCAAATTTAATTTTTATATTTATCAAAATCATTAAAATAGTTCTTTAAAGACAATGACGTCACAAGTAGGGTTCAGAACCGGGAAATCCCGGTCTCGAAAGTACCGGGAATTCCCGGTTCTTTTGCCAGTAAAATGGAACCGGGAAACCAAATTTGATTCCCGGTTCTTTCGGTACTTTCGGGAATTTTATTTTATTTTTGGTTTTTGTTAATTTTCTAATAGAGTACTACACCAATTTTGATAAAATTTATATGAAGAAGCACTAGCTTTCAAATAAAAAAGAATCATAAAAATCGGTTCACCCAGTCAAAAGTTCTGAGATAACACACATAAAAAAACATACAGTCGAATTGAAAACCTCCTCCTTTTTGGAAGTCGTTTGAAAATAACAGATTACGTAAATGACATGGATATGTATATATTTATATACAGGGTGTAACATAAAGGTGTGGTGATACTTTAAGGTGGGCTTGTACCCATCAAACTGAACAACTTTCTCCATGGAACCCATAGTCAAATCCCAAAAAAAAATTTGGCTCTCCCATACTAACTCGATCAGCTGATCAGCCAACTTAGTATGGGAGAGCCAAATTTTTTTTGGGATTTGACTATGGGTTCCATGGAGAAAGTTGTTCAGTTTGATGGGTACAAGCCCACCTTAAAGTATCACCACACCTTTATGTTACACCCTGTATATTGAACCTCCAGAAAACCTGAGACAGTATTCTGAATCATGACATGTTTTATTTTGTAAAAGACACAAAAAAACTGAAGTTTGTGTTTAAATATTAAATACCTAATTTAAAAAAAAAATAACATTTTGTTTTTAAAGTTTAAAATTATTAGGTGAATAAAGGGAATGGGAAAATTCAACTTTGGGGTCAAACTAGAAATATGAATTTAAATATTATACTAACTTATCTTTGTAATCTTTTGATCAAAACTTTAGTTAAGCTGTGCTAACTTGTGTTTTGATACCGAATTAAATGTTGAAATCTTGATTAAACAATGCAAAACAAACGAAGTACGAGAATCGAAAGTAGAAATCATTTTACAAAGAGCTAAGGTTGCGGTTACACTGCGAGTGAGCGAACGAGTGATGGATTTGAAGGACAAGTGACTAATAGTGCGGATGGTGGCGCATCGGAAGCCGGGCCGTTCCTTTCCCTCTAATATGGTTGATGGGAGCGATGGCTGCTCTCGCGTTATACTCGTGACCGGGTGCTGTCCGTGTGAACTGGCCTACTCTTGTTAAAAGCATTCATTGATTTTTATGTATAACTTTTTGTGTCATAATGTTTTTTCATGTTCTAATGACATAATCTGGTTTAAATCAAGAATTGAATTTTGACTTTATTAACTAATTATTGTTTATTTCTTGATTTTTCACAAATTAAATTATTATTATTTTATAACTTTCAGAGAGAGTGTACAGAGGTGGACAGAGAATCTCTTCCAGCCAACCTTACCGGATGTTTTAAGAAATCAAAAGACGGGGGGCAAACCTATGTATACCTAAAATTATACTGTATAAAATACTCATTATAATGTAAACTAACCTAGTGAGTGTTAGTTGAGTCCCTAATGCTGATCTTTCTATATGGTGCAGGGACCTAGACCCTCAAAAAAGACAACCGCCTACATTTTAACGCATTTTAAGTGTGATGCTGGAGGTAGATGCCCGGAATTCACTGTACAGAGTATCGTAAGCGTCGGTGGCTCAACCGGTAACGACTCGGTTCTTCTAACCAGAGGTACCGGGTTCAAATCTGGACGGCCAATGTATCAATGAGTTTTTCAATAACTTACGTACATATAATTACCGATTGCTTTAACGGTGAAGGAAAACATCGTGAGGAAACCTGCACACGCCTGCGAAGAAACTTGCAGGTTGCGTGTGAAGTCGACCAACCCGCACTGGGCCCGCGTGGTCGACTAAGGCCTGATCGCCCTAATTCAGGGTAGGCTCGCACCCCTCAGTGGGGACGTATATGAGCTGACATGATGAAATCAAAATACTTATGAGACTCACCACCTTGTGGAGGAGGTACGAATACTTGGTCACATTGCCAGAAAGAGAGGCGATAATCCCGAAAAACTTACATACGGGAATAGTAAATAGAAAAAGACCCAAATACGTTGGTGAGATCTGTGCTTCTGGTGAAACAGATCTGCGCTTCAAGCTAGATACTATAGCTTGCGACGCTATCCACATCGCCAAAGAAAGGTTTAGATGGCAAAATATAGTATTCAAAAAAATATTCGGTTAGATCGCGACCCTCAGTATTTAGGTTAAACTACGCAAGGAGGAGAATAAGTTAGACTTTCACTTTTTTTCCTCTCTCCTACTAACGTGCATATTGACCATATGACACGCGGCTAGTAGTAGGTAATTATATTTATATATAATTACCTACTACTAGGTATGAGAACAGAAAATAGAAGAAAAAATTTCGAATTAAAGTTACTTGAATACAGAATTTTAGTTTACTTTTGAAGCATAACCCTTGTTTTCTATGACAAAAACTAGCAAGAACCGAAAATACCGAAAAAACCGGGAAATCCCGGTTCCGTAATACAAAAGTACCGAAATTCCCGGTTCTCAAAAAGAATACCGGTTCCGAAAACACTAGTCACAAGTTTGTAACACGATCAATTTCTGAACAAAATGGTTTTTGACAGTTGATAAAAAAAGTAACTCAAATGACTAGTAGTCAAATATAGGATTGGTTGTTGTTTCGCAATCGTTCGTAATACTATTAGCACAGTATAATCGCAGTATATTACAATATAGCGGCTTACAGTAGTGCAACGAATGTACTTACGCAGAGCAACGGAAGGGTACTTGCAGGGCAGCTGGCTGCGGGGCACAGTCTGGCAAACTCTATTATGGGCACAGATTACTAATTAGTTACTACGGTATGGGTTAGTACCTATTGGCGGCATCGTGCTACATCAAAGGCGTTGCGCTACTGTAAGCCATATCGTAATACTGTGGTATAATGGATTCTTTAGACTGTGCTACTCACGTCCCCCATCCCCAGGGTGGGGTCGCTTTAGATGACGGCTTAGAGGTTGCAAAACCCAAGGCATCCCCAAGGTGGTGTTAAGTGGGCAGGCACAGATTAGCTGTGAGTCCCACAAAACCAGTGCAGCAAAAGAATGTAAGTAAACAAATTTTCAGCTAGAGATGATGACAGTTGTCAAAAACAGGTATTTACCTATCAAACTGCCTGAGTATCATCATCATCAATCATATCAGCCACAAATCGTCTACTGCTGGACAAAGGCCTCCCCTAAGGATTTCCACGACGACCGGTCCTGCGCTGCCCGCATCAATCGGCTTCCCGCGATCTTCACCAGGTCGTCGGTCCACCGCGTGGGAGGCCTGCCTACGCTACGTTTTCCGGTGCGCGGTCGCCACTCGAGAACTTTACTGTCCCATCGGCCATCTGTTCTACGAGCTATGTGCCCTGCCCACTGCCACTTCAGTTTAGCGATTCTGTGAGCTATGTCGGTTACTTTAGTTCTTCTGCGGATCTCCTCGTTTCTGATTCTGCCTGAGTGAGTATGCCTTATCTCAATACAAGGCTACGATGAAAATAAACTAGGTATCAGTAACAAGAATAATTTTAAAAACTCTGCAAAAATATAATTTTTATTCGACTCGAAAAATTACAACAAAACAAATATATTTATCTGTAAAATAATTAAAAATAGTGAAACTAATAAAAATGCACCCTCTACGCGCCCTCCGACCGCGTCTAAGCTGGCACAAGTATATTGCGACTTGGAAGGTAGGGCCGGGGCAAAGTATATTATATTAGTACTAACATGCAGTATGGACACTCCCTGCCGCTCTCTAGATTGCGACCTCACCCCCTCGTCACCCAGATTGATACAGATTGGTTACAGTTTGGTTGTCGAACGTATAGGATTTCGCCGCCATTTTGTTTGTTCCGTCATTCCTTTTTTATCTGTCATTTCTGGCCCGTTGTATGAAGTGCCCAGGGTGTGCCCGAGTCCTCCAGAGGGTAGCCTTGTTTGGGCGCAAAAAAAAAATGTGCCATTAAGATATCTTTCCTTTCCAAAATGGTTTTGGTCAGTAACCATCTGTGGTCTGCTCTAGGATGTAAATCTAAACGACAATGCCAAAGTTGGTGGATTAAGCCCGCCGGGCTAGCTACCACCATCTTATCTAAGTCTTGCCGCTAAACATCAATGTTGACAGCATTGATGTGTTTCGACATGTAAATAAGATAGGCAGTTCCCCATTCCGTTGGTAAGTATGTATCATCGTCACTTACCATCAGGTGAGATGATGTCAAGGGCCTATGTGGATAAAAAAAAATAAAAAAATATTGGACTTTTTATACAAATCGGTCAGCCCGATCGGCCAACTTTTTTGAAAAAGGAATACTTTTGGCTTTGGTGTCCTGTGTGGTTTATTCTCCATAAGGCGCGGCGGCGGCGGTTGAGGCTAAACCACAGATTAATATAATTATAATAGTTACTAAAACTAAAGTCTGTCTAGGATTTTTAGTCAGTATTGTCTATTTTATTTACATTTGATTTCCACCAACTTAAAAACAATTTAGCTACCGTGTTTTTTTATTCACAATAATTGGCAAGCCCTTGGCATCATCTCACCTAATGGTAAGTGACGAGGATGCCAAAGATGGAAGCGGGCTTACCAAGATTCCCCAACGCAATGGAGAACTGGCTATCTAATATTTTAGCCGTAACGCATCAATGTTGTTAACATTGATGTTTGGCGGCAAGACTTAGATAAGATGGTGGTAGTTAGCCAGGCGCCCTTCTATCAACCAAACTAAGTCTTACAAACTTATAATCCGCCGGGAATCGAACCCGCGACCTCATGACTTAACCACGTGGTTAAAATAGAGGAGGTGGTACTTATTTCTTAAAATTTACGTTGGTGGAATGATATTAATATTATTTTAAGGCTCCTTCGTCCCTAAAGTTAGCAACTCGATTCACGCTGTTCCAAACATCGAACAAAATAGCTTGGAATTAAAGTTCTTGTCAGCTCGTACTGCAACGTGGCTGTTACGTCAATCGCTGCGGACGAATCGTGCGAAAATTGTGGTTTTTAATTAATTATAGAGAAAATAAAAAGAATTTCCAAAAAGTAAGAAAACTAAATCATTTTATATTGTTTCGTTAATAAGTTTATAAATTATCATAATGTTTCGGTTAAAATTTTAGTAGTGATGGTTACAACTAGAAAAAAGGTGCAATGGTATTTTTTTTTTCTTGAGTAGATACTGTGTATTAATATAGAATTTGAGGAAAACTAAGTTACTCCTTATATCCTGTAAATTACAAAAAAAATGTTTTCGATAAAAGAAACTCAATTGAAGTAAAAAAAAATGGTTGTCTGTAACGTAACGGGACAATGATCGTAATGGGACAATGATCGTAACGGGACAATGAGTCATCCTTTTACATGCGTGTAGCTGGCGTCCATCGATTTATTAGACGTTGTCACGACAAAAGTGGTTGCGAAGTTCGTCGTTGGCGGCGGTATAAGCCTTAACGGGTTTATTTTACGTGAAATGCATTCTATTCGTTCAGTCGCACCTAACTCCCGCCAAATGTGGTGAATTAGCCAGGCACCTGCATCACTGAGATAAATTTTAATCCTTTGATTTAACGGAGAGAGCTTCCACTACGCGCACCAAACTAATTGGTCTCCTATATAAATGTAATGCTAGTTAATTTCAATCTTACTCACTCGCCATATAGTTTCATTTTAAATAAAAAATACGACTGTGCTTTAAACCACACGACTGAAGTCCTGAAAGCTCCATCTAAAGGGTTTTCCAATAAGAGGTGTTATTTTGATATTCAAAGAAAAATGCCATTTTTAATATAAATGATCGGATGTTTATTTCATTATATAAAGAAGAAGGTATGCCGTTAATAGTGGAAAATAACATCAGACAAATGACCACCGCGACCACGCTTACAGGACCATATCCTTTTTATGAAATTTTCCATAACCAAATCGCAAAGTGGCTGCCCTATGTCCTCGATAGCCTTACGAATTCCATCTTTGTAGTCTTGAATCGACGCTGGGCTGTTGGCGTCGACCTTCTCTTTCACGTGGCCCCAAAGGAAGAAGTCGCAATGTGTTAAATCACAAGATCTCGGTGGCCAATTGTGATCACCTCTTCAAGAGATAACACGGTCCGGAAACTTTTCCCGCAAAAGATCAATGGTTTCGTTGCTTGTGTGGCACGTAGCGCCGTCTTGTTAAAAGTAAACGTTGTCCGGATCAATACCATCCAATTCCGGCCATATAGAAACATTAATCATCTCTCGATAGCGCAATCCATTCACCGTAACTGTTGCTCCAGCCTCATTTTCGAATCCAATGACTCCGCCGGACCATAAACCGCACCAAACAGTCACACGTTGAGGATAGAGAGGCTTTTCAACAATAACTTGTCCCAACAGCTCAAATTTTTCCACCAATTTCTGTATAGCGGTTCGACAAGGTGCTTCACGACGACCCAAAAATGTTCGAGTTTTACGAATCGTCTCTGCCAAATTTTCACCATTTTTATAGTGAATTTTAATAATTTCAATGCGTTGTTGAAGCGTGTATCGTTCCATTTTTATTAATGGCGTAGTTTCTACTTGTCAAATGTCAAAAAATGACAGCTTCAAAAGTGACATCTACCGAAATAGCGGGCTATTCAAAATAACACCTCTTATTGGAAAACCCTTTATATGTATGAAAGTAAATACTTAGTCTTCAGAAAATAATCAAATCATTTTTGTCATATTATGTAGGTACTTAAAGGCAGTTTATGAAAAGAGTTTTATTATCCTCTGAAAATGATCAAATCGTTTTTATCTTATATGTTTGTTTTGTTTGTTTTGACAACCGATATTGTTGCCTTGGCAACCGATATTGTTGGCAAACAATAATAAATAGTGCCTCTCTTTCTGTCTTCACTAATTTATATATCCGTCTCAACTTCCGTTCGCCTCGCCCGAACACACCTCCGTAACCTTTCGTCACGCATCCACCAGCTTACTCCTCTAGTCAAGCGTGGGTAAAGAAGTTTTATTTTAAAAATAATTTAGTTATAATTACGTTTTTTTTTATTCGTAGATAGAACGACTAGGTGGCCGTATGTGCGACTAATTAAATGGGAGCATTCACACTGACCGACACGACACTTTAGTTCAGGTGGTTTGTATGGCTTCACGTTAAATTTACGTGAAGTTCTATCTGAAATTTTTTATGGTCTGAGGGTAAGGTTAAAATTTTTACACAGAAATCGGAATATCGATTTTTACTTTTTAGCTTTTAAGTTACGTAGGTTATGGATATATTTTACCCGAAGGCTTCATTTTGTGAAGAAGGCAAACCAATTTACACAGAGATAATGGAGGCCAAAATAAGCGATCAGCAAGAGTTTCATCATTTGAGCCTTATTTACATTGATCAAGTGTATAAACCGCCTCCGTGGCGTAATAGTTAGCCCATTCGCTTCACACCAGGAGGTCGCGGGTTCGATTCCCGGTGGGGTCAACTTGTAAGACTCGGTTTGTTTGGTGCAAGGGCATTTTTTAAGCCCTCCTGGCTAGCTACCACCATCTTATCAAAGTCTTGCCGCCAAGCGTCAGTATTAACAACATTGATGTGTTTCGGCTTGAAGATAAGATAGCCAGTTCTCCATTGCGTTGGGGAACCTTGTAAACCCGCTTCCATAAATAAATAAATAATAAATTTAAAAATATTATTCACTTTCTCTTTCAAAAGCACAAAAACTTATTCATTTGATATTTGAATTCGTTTTAAATTTTATATTTATTAAAATCACTAAATTAGTACTTTAAAGACAAAGACGTCACAAGCTAGTAAAACGACGTACTTACCACCAGGTGAGATGTTGTCAAGGGCTTACCAATTATGAATAAAAAATATAAAAAAATAAAAAAACTATTTCAAAACAATCTATCGTTTTTGACAGTTTATAAAAAGTAACTCGTATGACTAGTACTAGTCAAGTACCGGATTGTATGCGACGTCCTACTCTCCGATCGCAGTCAGGACTTACTACTGCCACAGTATTACAATATAGTGGCTTACAGTAGCGCAACGAACGTACTTATACAAAGCAACGGAAGGGTACTTGCGGGGCAGCGGGCGGCGGGGCACAGCCTGCCAAACTCCGCGAGTTTGACTACAGGCTAGTATGGGCTAGTACCTACACCGGTGGCGCATCATGCGACATCAAAGGCGTTGCGCTACTGTAAGCCATATCGTAATACTGTGCTACTGCCCAATCAGTTTATACTACTGTACTTACTTACTGTAGTCACTGTACTTGTCTACTCGCTAAACACTTGACCAATGTAAATCAGGCTTTGGGAACAAAGATAGCGACACTTTTTAAGGTTCCGTACCCAAAGGGTAAAAACGGGACCCTATTACTAAGACTCCGCTGTCCGTCCGTCTGTCTGTATGTCCGTCTGTCACCAGGCTGTATTTCATGAACCGTGGTAGCTAGACAGAAATTTTCACAGATAATGTATATTCTGTTGCCGCTATAACAACAAATACAAAAAATTATAAAATGTGAAAGTGCCCATACAAAAAACGTATTTTTTGAAACGTGAAGAAACTATCGCCATCTAGTATGATAGTACGGAACCCTTTCTACTAGCGCCATCTAGTATGATAGTACGCAACCCTTTGTACTAGCGCCATCTAATATGATAGTACGGAACCCTTTGTACTAGCGCCATCTAGTATAATAGTACGAAACCCTTTGTACTATCGCCATCTAGTATGATAGTACGGAACCCTTTCTACTAGCGCCATCTAGTATGATAGTACGGAACCCTTTTTCTAGCGCCATCTAGTATAATAGTACGAAACCCTTTGTACTATCGCCATCTAGTATGATAGTACGGAACCCTTTCTACTAGCGCCATCTAGTATGATAGTACGGAACCCTTTGTACTAGCGCCATCTAATATGATAGTACGGAACCCTTCCCAACAAACAAACTAAGCTTATAAAATTAAATCTATAAGGTCTAAACTCTTATAGTTGTTTTAAAAGAGCAATCAATATGTCAATGTACCTTATAATGGTACATTATAAGAAGATTTGGTTTAAATTACCTTTATTCTTATAATTTGGCTGGGTAAACGTTAATAAATCCAATTAATATGGCTACAATAAGGGTTCAAAATGTGTTATTCTTATAGAGGCTATTTACATTGCTCTTTAGCCGTATAATATTCAAAGCCATATAAAGGCTTTAAATATGACCAATTATTCTTATAAAAGTAATGCATAAGATAACTAAGATGCTTTTTTACTTATAGGAGTATTTTATAAGATGGCTATCCAACAAACGATTTATAACATTGTATATGGTCTTTACAAGAATTAAAGCAAGTCATATTCACTTATATAGTAATTATAAAAACATTATTCTCTTTATGGTTATATTAAAATAAGATTCGCCATTTTGAAAGTGCTGCAGATTGTTACATGGATCAATTACAGTTTTAAAAGTTTGCTTTTAAAAAATGAATTCAAAAGACTGGAAGTTTAAGTAGAGTGGTGGTTATAGAATATAATTTGAAAAAAAATACGAAAACATGGCTATAAGCATTACACCCACCACTTCTACTCCTATAATACTACGAAATGACCAAGCTAAACCAATGAATCAGCCTGTGGTTCCGTAGATGATCATTTTATAGAACATGACAATGGTCAGGAAAGCAGTGAGGAAGAATATTATTGTAGCGATAGTGATAGTGATATAGACATTATAAATGAAGGGTTGAAGAAAGTTGATAGCTTGAAGAAAGTCCATATTCGTCATGATATCAGAGACTGGGCAGTGAAATTCAATATTTCCCATATGGCTTTATGTGAACTATTAAAAATATTACATAATTTAATGCCATACCAAATGCCATTGGATGCGGGTACATTGCTCAAAACAAATAAAGTAAAAATATGCATCACTGAAATTGGTACTAGAAATTACTGGCATAACGGATTACTTTCACAATTACAAAAATCTTACGAAACCATGAAGTGCCCAATATAATAACTGAAATGCTCGGCGAAATGCTCGGCGAAATGCTCGGCGAAATGCTCAGCGAAATGCTCGGCGAAATGCTCGGCGAAATGCTCGGCGAAATGCTCGGCGAAATGCTCGGCGAAAGGCTCGGCGAAAGGCTCGGCGAAAGGCTCGGCGAAAGGCTCGGCGAAAGGCTCGGCGAAAGGCTCGGCGAAATGCTCGGGGAAAGGCTCGGGGAAAGGGTCGGGGAAATGCTCGGGGAAATGCTCGGGGAAATGCTCGGGGAAATACTCGGGGAAATGCTCGGGGAAATGCTCGGGGAAATGCTCGGGGAAATGCTCGTTCGGGGTATTCTTTGAGCCACTTTTGTGGATCAGTATAACTGCAGCAAAACCATTCCTTCCTTACTTACTCTTACAGGTTTTGTTGTCCGTATGTCGTAGATTATTTAAATTCTTCACGAACTCAGGCGCCAACCATCCTGGCTGCTGCAGCGCTCCTGGTGGTCTACTGCTGTAAAACATGTTAAAACCTAGGTACTCTGAAATGACACCTACAAGACAAGACAAGACAAGACAAGACAAGACAAGACAAGACAAGACAAGACAAGCATTTCGCCGAGCAAAGTAAAAATATGCATCACTGAAATTGGTACTAGAAATTACTGGCATAACGGATTACTTTCACAATTACAAAAATCTTACGAAACCATGAAGTGCCCAATATAATAACTGAAATGCTCGGCGAAATGCTCGGCGAAATGCTCGGCGAAATGCTCGGCGAAATGCTCGGCGAAATGCTCAGCGAAATGCTCGGCGAAATGCTCGGCGAAATGTTCGGCGAAATGTTCGGCGAAATGCTCGGCGAAATGCTTGGCAAAAGGCTCGGCGAAAGGCTCGGCGAAAGGCTCGGCGAAAGGCTCGGCGAAATGTTCGTCGAAATGCTCGGCGAAATGCTCGGCGAAAGGCTCGGCGAAAGGCTCGGCGAAAGGCTCGGCGAAAGGCTCGGCGAAAGGCTCGGCGAAAGGCTCGGCGAAAGGCTCGGCGAAATGTTCGGGGGAAATGCTCGGCGAAATGTTCGGCGAAATGTTCGGCAAAATGCTCGGCGAAAGGCTCGGCGAAAGGCTCGGCGAAAGGCTCGGCGAAAGGCTCGGCGAAAGGCTCGGCGAAAGGCTCGGCGAAATGTTCGGGGGAAATGCTCGGCGAAATGTTCGGCGAAATGTTCGGCAAAATGCTCGGCGAAAGGTTTGGCGAAATGCTCGGCAAAAGGCTCGGGGAAATGCTCGGCGAAATGTTCGGCGAAATGTTCGGCGAAATGTACGGCGAAATGTACGGCGAAATGTTCGGCGAAATGCTCGGGGAAATGCTCGGGGAAATGCTCGGCGAAATGCTCGGCGAAATGCTCGGCGAAAAGCTCGGCGAAATGCTCGGGGAAAGGCTCGGGGAAAGGCTCGGTGAAATATTATTGTAGCGATAGTGATAGTGATATAGACATTATAAATGAAGGGTTGAAGAAAGTTGATAGCTTGAAGAAAGTCCATATTCGTCATGATATCAGAGACTGGGCAGTGAAATTCAATATTTCCCATATGGCTTTATGTGAACTATTAAAAATATTACATAATTTAAAGCCATACCAAATGCCATTGGATGCGGGTACGTTGCACAAAACAAATAAAGTAAAAATATGCATCACTGAAATTGGTACTAGAAATTACTGGCATAACGGATTACTTTCACAATTACAAAAATCTTACGAAACCATGAAGTGCCCAATATAATAACTGAAATGCTCGGCGAAATGCTCGGCGAAATGCTTGGCGAAATGCTCGGCGAAATGCTCAGCGAAATGCTCGGCGAAATGTTCGTCGAAATGCTCGGCGAAATTCTCGGCAAAATGCTCGGCGAAAGGCTCGGCGAAAGGCTCGGCGAAAGGCTCGGCGAAAGGCTCGGCGAAAGGCTCGGCGAAAGGCTCGGCGAAAGGCTCGGCGAAAGGCTCGGCGAAATGCTCGGGGAAAGGCTCGGGGAAAGGCTCGGCGATAAGCTCGGCGAAATGCTCGGCGAAATGCTCGGCGAAATGCTCGGCGAAATGCTCGGCAAAAGGCTCGGGGAAATGCTCGGCGAAATGTTCGGCAAAATGCTCGGCGAAAGGTTTGGCGAAATGCTCGGCAAAAGGCTCGGGGAAATGCTCGGCGAAATGTTCGGCGAAATGTACGGCGAAATGTACGGCGAAATGTTCGGCGAAATGCTCGGGGAAATGCTCGGGGAAATGCTCGGGGAAATGCTCGGCGAAATGCTCGGCGAAATGCTCGGCGAAAAGCTCGGCGAAATGCTCGGGGAAAGGCTCGGTGAAATGCTCGGGGAAATGCTCGGGGAAATGCTCGGGGAAATGCTCGGGGAAATATTCGGGGAAATGTTCGAAGAAATGTTCGGAGAAATGTTCGGGGTATTCTTTGAGCCACTTTTGTGGATCAGTATAACTGCAGCAAAACCATTCCTCCCTTCCTTCCTACTTACTCTTACAGGTTTTGTTGTCCGTATGTCGTAGATTATTTAAATTCTTCACGAACTCAGGCGCCAGGGGGAAATGTTCGGGGAAATGTTCGGGGAAATGTTCGGGGGAAATGTTCGGCGAAATGTTCGGCAAAATGCTCGGCGAAAGGCTCGGCGAAATGCTCGGCAAAAGGCTCGGCAAAATGTTCGGCGAAATGTTCGGCGAAATGCTCGGGGAAATGCTCGGGGAAATGCTCGGCGAAATGTTTGGCGAAATGTACGGCGAAATGTTCGGCGAAATGCTCGGGGATACAAGACAAGACAAGACAAGACAAGACAAGACAAGAAAAGACAAGGAAATGTTCGGGGAAATGTTCGGGGGAAATGTTCGGGGAAATGTTCGGCGAAATGTTCGGCAAAATGTTCGGCGAAATGTTCGGGGAAATGTTCGGGGGAAATGTTCGGGGAAATGCTCGGCGAAATGCTCGGCGAAATGCTCGGCGAAATGTTCGGCGAAATGCTCGGCGAAATGCTCGGCGAAAGGTTCGGTTATAAGCTCGGCGAAATGCTCGGCGAAAGGCTCGGCGAAATGCTCGGCAAAAGGCTCGGGGAAAGGCTCGGGGAAATGCTCAACGAAAGGCTCGGCGATAAGCTCGGCGAAATGCTCGGGGAATGGCTCGGGGAAAGGCTCGGCGATAAGCTCGGCGAAATGCTCGGCGAAATGCTCGGCGAAAGGCTCGGCGAAATGCTCGGGGAAATGCTCGGCGAAATGTTCGGCGAAATGTTCGGCGAAAGTTCGGCGAACTGTTCGGCGAAATGTACGGCGAAATGTTCGGCAAAATGCTCGGCGAAACGCTCGGCGAAACGCTCGGCGAAACGCTCGGCGTAATGCTCGGCGAAATGCTCGGCGAAATGCTCGGCGAAAGGCTCGGCGAAAGGCTCGGTGAAATGCTCGGGGAAATGCTTGGCGAAATGCTCGGCGAAAGGCTCGGCGAAAGGCTCGGTGAAATTTTTATTAATGTCATTATTTTATACTACTTTTTATATACTTATTACAAAATATTTACTTATAATACACTTACCTTATTATTGTCAATTTTAATTTAATAATCTTGTAACTATCTAAATTAAAGGTGTAAAACATGGTCTACTGCTGTAAAACATGTTAAAACCTAGGTACTCTGAAATGACACCTACAAGACAAGACAAGACAAGACAAGATCATCGGTCGACCAGGCGCAGGGAGTGATTCCACCCTATTGTCATGAATGTTCCATCTATATGCACAAAGTATTTTGCTTCATCATTCATTATGCGAACGCCCAAGGAGTGGTTCTCCCTGCCGGTGTCTGTATTCACCGATCCGTATTATTTAGGAATCTTTCAGACAAGAGTGAATAGACACTATTCAAGCTAGCGTGTTACATCTTCGGCTGCATTGACACTTACCATCACGTAAGGTGCAGCCTAATTCATTCTAACTTTTATAATAAAAAAAAGCTGAAACCAATTCGAAAATTTATTTTTTTATTTTATTTTATTTTTGTTTCGTAGTCGGCGCGTATACCTGTATGACCTTCATCGAATACCGTTTGGTGATTCTGAGTATAAGGTATGCTACCCTTGTCGAAACGCTCACGATTTGGACTACATTGTTAATAAGGGACTTGTGGACGAGAAACCCGACACCACCCTGGAACTGTTGGTCGCCCTCCCGTAAATAGAGCAGGTTTCCGGATTTAAGGATCATGGTGTCCTCTCCCTCTCTTCGGACTTCACATATACCTACGATATCCCACCGTAGCCTGCTCAATACTTCTTCGAATTCTGTAAGTTTCTCGTCAGTCCGCAGTGTAAGCGTGTAAGTTGCCAGGGCCAAAGGTCGTTGTAGTCTTAGGGCTTAGCAAAATGAAACTGCACTTCCGGCGGATTACAAGCCGCTTTGCACAGTGATACTAGGGACCAATATGAATGATTTCATTCGAGTAAATGAAAATTTCATCCACTGGAATTCAAGATGGCGGAACTTTTCCAAAATGGCGGCGGCATAACTTTAAAATAATTATAGTGTCAAAACGGCTGCACCGATTTTTGTGATTAGGGTGTCAATTGATTTGTATTGAAAAGCTCTTATCAAAAAAAAATACCATTTCATAAATAAAAGATGGCGGCCGAAGATTACCAAAATTGTGTAAAATTTCAATTGTTTTTTTTTCGTTCTATTGAAAATAATAACGAAATATTCTATGATATGGTTACATAGTTTTTAATTTAAATAAAACCTGATAATATTATCTACAAAATAAAATAAAATGCTTGAAAATCCGACGAATAGTTTTTGAATTATACGCATTACAAAAGAAACGCGTGGTTTTGAAAGCCTTCATGTCACGTGATGTGATGCATCGTAAAATCAAAATGAGAGCACTGATTTCAGTTTTTTTCATTACAGATGATTTGTATTTAATCCTGTATTATATGGCGTCTCTGTGAAAACGGGCTAAGTGCGAGTTGGACTCGCGCATAAAGGGTTTCGTACCACTACACACATAATTGTTTATTTGTTTTAATCACAAGTGTCACAACTTACTAAAATGTCATTCTGAATCAACAGTTTCAGTTATATGTTTTTTATGTAGTTATGACTATGTTTCTTTTATTACCTATGTAGAAATCTCAAATCCTACCTGGTTTAGTTTTAGGGGATATTATATTAGGCCCTCGTAACAAAAACACAACTTTGATGGCCCCCTTTTCTTTATTTTTAGACGTAAAGCAGAAATGTACATATGTATGTATGTGTGTATATATATTTTTAATATATATTATATATATAATTACACTACCTTCCCGCCCAAGATAATAAAAACTTATAATCACTAACCAAACTTAGGTATTTATTATCACTCCTCGTCCGATGTGCTTAAACTGAAAGAAGAGAAAATTCATATGAAATCAGAACAAAATATACCTAATATAATTTATAAATAGTATGTTATATACCTTTCGTTTTTGCAGCTGCCTTTGCATATGCTGCATTGCACTGTGCAGGGAAGACCCACCCGCCGACATGTGCAGCGCATTGTTTCGCAACCTTTTTTACAACCGCAATGATCCAAATATGACAACTCACGCCATATCTCCCAGGCTTCAGACCACTGCGGTACCCAGCTATCGTTCAAGGTCTTCCAACCCCAAAAGGATGGCAATGGCACAGAGGCATCATCAAGTGTTAGAGCATTGCCCCATAAGTGGCCCGCTTGATAAACGACACGGAGCGCGTGTTTTTCTAATGCTGCCGCTGTTGGTGGGATGCTGGTTACTGGTTTATTTTTTGTGGCAAACAGTTCCTTGCGTACCAAGTTCACTGATGAATGTGCTGTTTGCGGATCATACAGGTAGCAAGTGAACTTTTCCAGCATAGCCATTGTTTCTGCAGAAAGTCTTTGTAATGGCTGCAATATGAGAATCAAAGATGCCCACCATCTTTGTCAGCAAATGGACAACTTCGCTCGGGCATTAAGGCTGATCTAGCTGAAAAGTTAGAATCTCTAATACAAACAGAAAACGTACCCATTCAGTATGATGGAATAATCTTTGATGGTGCTGCTCTTATACAAATGATTCGGCCAAAGAACTCCAAAACTTTTCAAGAGTATTACTCATCAGATCTCAGGCCTCATGTTCTCCAACTAGTGCAAAAAGTAAAGGCAAAGAGAATAGACCTAGTATGGGATCTCTATCTGCCGAATAGCCTAAAGTGACAAGAACGAGAAGGTAGAGGAGCTGGCATTCGTCGTCAAGTTATTGCTAATAATAGCTTACCTTCTGATTGGTCAGATTTTCTGCGTAATGAAAAAAATAAATCAGAGCTTTTTCAGTTTCTGGGGCAAGCCTTCCTAAATGACTTTGATGGTGCTAATGTGGTGACAAATCTTGATAAGCAATTGACTTCCTCAGACTACACTTGCACCACGATTGCTGGAAAAACAATTGGAACGCATGCGGAAGAAGCTGATGGCCGCATTGTACTTCACGTAAAAGATATGGCGGAACAAGGAATAACGCGCATTTTGATCAGATCTTCCGATACACATGTTTTGGTGTTATTAATCTCATATTTTCATAAAATGTCAATTGAGAGCGGCCTGCAAGAGGTATGGCTACTGACCGGAACTGCAAATAAACGCCGTTATGTCGAAGTCCATAAAATTGCTGAAACTTTGGGTCCTGACAGATCGACTGCTCTTCGTGGTTTTCACGCCTTTACAGGGTGTGACACTACTTCTTACTTCCACACAAAAGGAAAAAGGTCGTGCTTTAAAACGTGATTGTCACATCCTGAAGTTACTCCGGCTTTGAAAGAAATATCGCAGCCATTACAAAGACTTTCTGCAGAAACAATGGCTATGCTGGAAAAGTTCACTTGCTACCTGTATGATCCGCAAACAGCACTTTCATCAGTGAACTTGGTACGCAAGGAATTGTTTGCCACAAAAAATAAACCAGTAACCAGCATCCCACCAACAGCGGCAGCATTAGAAAAACACGCGCTCCGTGTCGTTTATCAAGCGGGCCACTTATGGGGAAATGCTCTAACACTTGATGATGCCTCTGTGCCATTGCCATCCTTTTGGGGTTGGAAGACCTTGAACGATAGCTGGGTACCGCAGTGGTCTGAAGCCTGGGAGATATGGCGTGAGTTGTCATATTTGGATCATTGCGGTTGTAAAAAAGGTTGCGAAACAATGCGCTGCACATGTCGGCGGGTGGGTCTTCCCTGCACAGTGCAATGCAGCATATGCAAAGGCAGCTGCAAAAACGAAAGGTATATAACATACTATTTATAAATTATATTAGGTATATTTTGTTCTGATTTCATATGAATTTTCTCTTCTTTCAGTTTAAGCACATCGGACGAGGAGTGATAATAAATACCTAAGTTTGGTTAGTGATTATAAGTTTTTATTATCTTGGGCGGGAAGGTAGTGTAATTATATATATAATATATATAAAAAATATATATACACACATACATACATATGTACATTTCTGCTTTACGTCTAAAAATAAAGAAAAGGGGGCCATCAAAGTTGTGTTTTTGTTACGAGGGCCTAATATAATATCCCCTAAAACTAAACCAGGTAGGATTTGAGATTTCTACATAGGTAATAAAAGAAACATAGTCATAACTACATAAAAAACATATAACTGAAACTGTTGATTCAGAATGACATTTTAGTAAGTTGTGACACTTGTGATTAAAACAAATAAACAATTATGTGTGTAGTGGTACGAAACCCTTTATGCGCGAGTCCAACTCGCACTTAGCCCGTTTTCACAGAGACGCCATATAATACAGGATTAAATACAAATTATCTGTAATGAAAAAAACTGAAATCAGTGCTCTCATTTTGATTTTACGATGCATCACATCACGTGACATGAAGGCTTTCAAAACCACGCGTTTCTTTTGTAATGCGTATAATTCAAAAACTATTCGTCGGATTTTCAAGCATTTTATTTTATTTTGTAGATAATATTATCAGGTTTTATTTAAATTAAAAACTATGTAACCATATCATAGAACATTTCGTTATTATTTTCAATAGAACGAAAAAAAACAATTGAAATTTTACACAATTTTGGTAATCTTCGGCCGCCATCTTTTATTTATGAAATGGTATTTTTTTTTGATAAGAGCTTGTAAATACAAATCAATTGACACCCCAATCACAATAATCGGTGCAGCCGTTTTGACACTATAATTATTTTAAAATTATGCCGCCGCCATTTTGGAAAAGGTCCGCCATCTTGAATTCCAGTGGATGAAATTTTCATTTACTCGAATGAAATCATTCATATTGGTCCCTAGTATCACTGTGCAAAGCGGCTTGTAATCCGCCGCAGGTGCAGCTTCCGATGACCAGATCGCCGTAAGCCCTAAGACTATTGGGTTTGGTAGCCTGGCATCTGCCGGGGATTCTTCGCACCCCCCGCCCCGCCGTTACCAAGACTGCTACCGGAGCCAGGATTAGAGGGGCCGCCGGGGACTAGGGGGCCGTTTTCTGGGTGTGGATTTCATAGGGGGGTTTTGCCTTAATCGCCACGCTTGGCAGGCGGGTTGGCGATCGCAGTTTTATATATTATGCGAAGTTTTTTTAATAATTCACAGTAATTATCTTTTGGCAAAATGAGAATAATCACATTGTTTTTCTTTTTAATTTTAAATGGCATAATAATTAAGCTAACATGAAATCTCGAAATCGTTTTAGAATAAGCAAATTAAAATTTTCTTTACGTACATAGTGCTGAGTGCAGCTTTATTTTTGCTGCAATTTTTTTTGGCGCGATCCTTTTTTTTCGTTGGTAAATTAATTATACTTTTTATGGAACGAAAAGTTAGAAAAATAATAATTTGATTTTTTTGGAATATGAATTTTTGATGAAAATGTAAATATTAGTGTAGTTTTTTGAAGAATAACAGCTACATTCTTGTTTCCCGGGTCTGCTGGAAGAAATTTCTTTAGAAAAAAGCTATAGGTACTCTTTGTGTGACTTTACTTTGTAAAATGTGTATCCTGTGTACTATGACACTATTAAATAAAAATAAAAAAATAAAATTTACAAGGAACTTAAAAGCTACCTGAAACTACATGACCAAATTTAACCTGTGCGCTTTTACTTTGGAACGGAAATGTTATGGAACTCTATTCTATATTTATTTTATTTTTAACCGCCTCTGAGGCGTAATGGTTAGTCCATTCGCTTCACACCAGGAAGTCTCGGGTTCGATTCCCGGCGGGGTCAACTTGTAAGACTAGGTTTGGTTGATGGTAGGGCATTTTCTAAGCCCGCCTGGCTAGCTACCACCATCTTATCTAAGTCTTGCCGCCAAACATCAGTGTTAACAACATTGATGTGTTCCGTCCGCCTTTAAGATAAGATAGCCAGTTCTCCATTGTGTTGGGGAATTTTGGTAAGCCCGCTTTCATCTTCGGCATCATCGTCACTTACCATCAGGTGAGATGATGCCAAGGGATTAACAATTGTGAAAATGTGACACAAAGGCCTCGTTTTACAAATATTTTTTTTTGAAGTTTAGGAAAGTGTGGGCTCGATGCTTATTTTTCAAAATCTTGAAAGGGATTGTTTAAGGCACGATCTACGTTCTTTAGTTTCTCTTTTTGGCATTTTCTTTTTTCAAGCGGATTAAGTGTGAAATTTTATGTATTTTAATAACTAGGCGTTTTATATTCTGCTTTTGTTTTTTTGTCTATACATAAGCGTATTGTATTTTTACCACCGCCAACGCAAACGTGGTTTTGGGATGTCTAATTTTATCAGTTTACTCTTGGACTCGGTCCTCCTAACCAGAGGTCCCGGGTTCAAATCTGGACGGCCAATGTCTTACGTACATATACTTACCGATTGCTTTAACGTTGTTGGACCGTGCCCTGCCTTCCATAAAATCACTATTTCTCATCGTGCGTGCGATGACGGCGCAGACGGAGAGTGCGCCGCCCGCCGCACAGATATCTAAATATATATAACTCAAAGGTGACTGACTGACTGACTGACATAGTGATCTATCAACGCACAGCCCAAACCACTGGACGAATCGGGTTGAAATTTGGCATGCAGATAGATGTCATGACGTAGGCATCCGCTAAGAAAGGATTTTGGGAAATGCCCACGGGAACCGCAAAAATCGGGATCTGCGCGGGCGAAGCTGCGGGCATTCACTAGTATAATATATGAAGGTCGCATTGCTCACGTCCTTAGGTGTAAATCTAAATGCCCTATACGTGACTGCGGGTGATGCTAAGTGCACACTAGACAACCGCCGTCAATCCCTTGGAAGCACGGTTAATAGGGGATCGGACTGCATCAAAAATAAAATCTGAAATATGATTTCTAAAATTGCTCTCCTCTTGAAGTTTCAATAAACATTACTTGTTTTGTTTTTCAATCACGTCTTCAATTTTTAATTAATCAAATTCACAAAATAAGTTCGTCAATGACGCTTGAAATCTATGACGTCACTTGTGGGTATTTCAAACATTTTTAGAACAAAATTTATTTTTTGACAGATCACAAAAAGTAACTCAAATGACTAGCAGTCCGATCCCCTATTGTGCCACACGATAAGAAGGAAAGAAAGTTTACACTTTTCCTCATTAATAACCTAATTTCATTGCCCTTAACCTTTTCTTTGATTTCGTGGTGTAGTGGTGTTGAAGTTGTACCACAGATTACTAAATAGTTGTACATTGGAATACAAAGGAAAATTAAACGCAAAGTAAGAAGTGTGCTTTTAAAATTCTTACTGAAATAGGTACACCAACAGAAACACGTGCGGTTCAGGTACCGCGCACCCTAATTGGGTGTGATAATTCACAAAAGAATTACGAGCCAGTAAGTGAAGTAAGTGCAGTTGTTTCTTGCATGTGTACCTTTTACATAGTGAATGATGTCACGACGCATTTGCTAATGTATTCCGACAGGCGTTAGGTACCACATATCCAAAGTATATATATTAGTACTAACATACAGTATGGACACTCCCTGCCGCTCTCTAGATTGCGACCTTACCCCCTCCTCACCCAGATTGATACAGATTGGTTACAGTTTGGTTGTCGAACGTATAGGATTTGCCGCCATTTTGTTTGTTGCGTCATTTCTTTTTGAAATGTCATTTCTGGCCCGTTATCTGAATAGTCCAGGGTGTGACTTAACTATCACAAGTTTAAATAATACTTGATTGAAAACCAACCTTATTATTATTAATTAATTTTTTTTAACAATTTTTTAATTGAAAAAATGTTTTCATTGTTATTAGTAACATATATAAGTGGGTGAAAATCACGTTCTAAGATTCCGTTACTCCGTTACAGTTACATACAGGTGAAGCTGAAGTTCATTCGGGGCATAAGCCGCAATACATCCGAACAGATCTCTGGAAATGTGATGAAGGATAAAACAATTTTACAAAAAAAAATAATTGAATAGGCATCTATTTATTGAGAATTTATCATTAATTTTAATCACCTTCACTGCTGGACGAGGCATCTTTAGAATCGTCACCTAAATTAATAATTAAAGTCCGAACAAGATCCGCGCAACCCCGTAGTCTTTGTCGGTACCGTTTGACGTGAGCCAGCATCGCGAGCGGCATTTATCAAAGGTTAAATGAGCGAAGGCACTTTAATATAGGCACTAAATGATGTGGTAGTCTTGCGTTACCTATCTCTACTTCGATGTGATGCAACTATAATATTTTTTTCTGACTTTTTGAGCTTTTCACCGGAAAAACGTAGTCGATGATGAGCCACTGAGCCAAGTAATAAACACAAGGTTCGAGTAAGATGTATATTATTAGAGCAGTGATTTTTATCATGCTCAGCATCCCTATGAATGGGTAAATGTATTGTCCATTATACCAGGCATATGTGACCCTGAAAAAAAAGAAGAGATTAATAATTTATAAAAATTAAAATCACAATGATTTGTGTAGGTAACTATTTATATTTTTTCTTGTGCGAGTAAGTTGAGATGCGGGCAGCGCAAAACCGGTCGTCGTGGAAATCCTTGGGGGAAGGGAAGCCTATGTCCAGCAGTGGACGTCCTTCGGCTGATATGATAATGATGAAGTTGAGAGAACCAGATAGGTAGATAGGTTTTTTTAAAACTAGGGAATCATTTCCTTTCGTCTAGTGGTTTCGAAAAAAGTATGATAATAAGAAAAGTACATGCTCAAATTTTCCGAAAACGTTTTACCGTTCAATTAATAAGCAAAATTTAATTTCGGTCAATGTACAGTAAAAAAAATAATTAAACGTGTAATTTTATTTATATTATCCGTTCCTGACTGCATGCTTTATCTATCACCTAAGGCACAGATTACTAAATAGTTATGCCTAAGGGATCAAGACGAATGTAACGGCACCTCACATTCAAAAATCCATCAAGCCTTTTAAGCTGCAGGTTCAGCCAAACAAACCGACATACAGACATACTTATACAGGGTGTAACAAAATTAGTGTAGGTCCCGTTAACTGGGAGTTCTACTCGTCATTCTGAACAACTTTCTCCAAGGAACGCACAGTCAATTCTCAAAAAAAAATTGTACCCTCCATACTAAAATGCACAAAATCGGTCGATTAGCTGATCGATTTGTATGAAGAGTTAATTTTTTTTACGTTTTCAGCAAAGCTTTTCAGTGTGACGAGTAGAAGCCCCAGTTCACGGGACCTTCACCAACGTTTGTTACACCTGTGTACATTTTGAGATGGAATCAAGACCGCCGAACCCCCCTTTTTGTTACTGAACTGACGCCCTATTGACTAACAAGGTGGTTTTGTCTGCACGATATTAAAGTGTTACATGGCTGAAACCTTTTGCGAAGTTGCGAGGTTTATCCCTTTGCTGAACGGGATGAGGCGCTAGTGAATCCGACAGAGTTACATAGATGGCGCGGGAGTTCATGTGATATACTGGACGAGATAGGGGGATGCGAGGGGAAACGTATGCGTAATCGGGGGCGGTTTTTGAGACTTAAGAGCAGGCTCCCAAAAGTAGTGAGTTTTTGCCAAACTATGTAGAGTCGGCCGCAAGCTTTATAAATGTGAAAACTACACAGCTACTTCTTTGAAGCTAATTATTTCGTACGGCTAAAACAAAAACACGATTTATTAGTTTTCTCTCGATACTTTTTATTTTGTAAAACTATGTAGTTTTGAGAGATTATTGGATTTGTCTCCTACATGACATAAGTTACGCGCATGAAATAAATACCGACGGTTAGAGAATATAGAATAAATAAACCGGCTAAGACTAAATTTCCCTAGGATGTTTACTAAGCTTACAGTAAACGAAAATGTGCATTTACGCTCGAAGTAAAGAACGTAGGTTGCGTTAAGACACTCACGCAAAATTCAACTGTAAAGCTGATTATAAAAGGTTAAATATCAGGTTGTTCGCAGGTGTTACGCTGGGAGCTTGCTCTTTATGCAATCTTTTTCTGACAGTTTCTTCGCCTACTAACAACTGGTAGCCGGTATGGAGCCTTTACACCATTTGTATAGGCGTCATACTGGGTTGTCTCCTGACGATATTCCTTAGAAAGCGATCCTGTCTAGGAGTGGTGACACGACTTCTGCCAGAGTGCCGTTCCGCGACATTTCCCGTGACACGATACCTTGACCAAAACCTGGAGATAAAGTTTTGGTCGGTTTCTAAAGGATTAGCAACCACGTGTTGGCGTCATCATCATCATATCAGCCGAAGGACGTCCACAGGTGGACATAGGTTCTGTGCTACCCGCATCCAGTGGCTTCCCGTGACCTTCGCCAGGTCATCGGTTCACCGCGTGGGAAGGCCTGCCGGTGCACGGTCGCCACTCGAGAACTTTACTGCCCCAACGGCCATCCGTTCTACGAGCTATGTGCCAGCTTCAATGCCTATAGGCTCTTATCATTTCTTCACTAGTTAAATGTCGACGTGCCATTAAATAAAAACAACTCACTACCGCTTTAAATTAAATAATTTTCGAAAAACCCTAAAAGCTTTTGGGTACAAGCTTTTATTTGAAAATAATATTTATTTTAAAAAAAACCAGATTCTCAAATGAATTTAATTTTCAAAAAAAAAGACGATTCTGGGACCTTGATTCCACCTTCAAAGATCATCATCAGATCAACTTCAAAATACCAAGAGGAACTATTGTCACCGGGAATATTTCAAATTTCAGCTCAATCGGACCCCTGGAAGTCGCTCTAAAATCGATCGCAAGATTTGAACTAAACTTACACACATACATACATACAAACGTACATACACACACATTACAACTTAAATAACAGCTTTTAAAAAAAAATTCTTTAATTTACAAATTTTATTACAACGTTTTAATTACAATCTTTAATTACAACAAGAGCTAACTTTTTAAAAGTCGAATTTGAAATCCCGTGCACTCTTTAATTTTAAATTATTAATTTTTCTTTTCTGTTTCGAAATTTCTAAAGAAGACATCAAGATGATTTTTTCCCAAATAGTTTATAAGTCATGAAGTCATTAATAAAATATCCCTAGGCAAATATTATGTGTGTAATATGTATGTATACAATAATTGCTCAAATATACCACATCAAAGACCTGGACCATATAATACGAGTATATTATATAAGTACTAACGTACCTGGACCGTAACGGAAGTAGCGAAAGAGACTTATAAACCTGTTTCCTTTTCACAACAAGGCTAAGGCATGCTAAGGCACCATACTCATACCGCAAATCTATATAACCTAGCCGGGGAACAAACCGCGAGTAAAATAAACCTTATGTATATATTAGGTATGAATGCATATAGGCGCAGGGCTGTGAGTCCCACATAACCAGTACAACCGGCTGTTATTGGTATGCATAAACGCATTCTCCTCCTCCCCTCCTCCGCAGTCCGAGGGGAAAAAAACAAACAAACCGCGAGGTCGGAGGCTGAGCTCCACCAAGGGCGAAGCCCGGTGCTTCCCTCCTGTAAGGTCACGAATGTCAAAAGTAAACGTTTCAGTATGCCCCGAAGCAGCTCCACTCGATTTTTTAAAATCCTTTTATCTACTCTCATATCGTAAAGTTCGAATTATAAACTTCAAAATGAATTTATATTGGCATACTTTATAAACACAATACCGAAATAAATAAAAAACACTTTATAACATTAGTTCTCTAACAAAATATTGTAATAAAGTATTTATTTTTCCATTACGATACAAGTTAATCCAAAAAGTTAATATCATCAACGAAGTTCCATATCAATATTTTTTTTATTGAAATGCACATGCTGTACGCGCCATTTTTACAGCATTACAAAAAGTTTTCATTCCAATTTTTACTTGTCTGTGACAGCGCCCGCTTTAACGCATGCGCGGTGATGTGCTAGGTTTTGTTGTAGTTACTGAATTTCGTGAATAATGTTCTGTCTTGCTTAAAAATGACTGAGATCAGTGAAAGCATTGTTTTTAACTGTCTGTGACAGCGTCCGCTTCAGCGCAAGCGCTGTGATGAGCTGGGATTTGGCCACTCTTTTAAATTTGATCTTTGTTGTATAGTTGATTCAGTCATGAGATAAGATAACACTATGAAAACGAAGAATTTCATTTCAATTATATTGATGTTGGCATACAAGAGGGCTCCACTTAATGTATCGTTAAGGGCATAATGGCGTGGGAATCTCCCTGACCATTGATGAATCTGCACATAACTAGGTATTAAAACACTCATTATGCAACAGTTTCATAAACTACTATTAGATAACTGAGTAAATAAATAACTGACATGTTGTCTCTTATTTACTTATCAAAGAAAAATACATACGTATACTGATTACATTGATTAATGTGTTGATAGTAATTTTTAAGTATTTTTCGTTCTCAAAAATATTTAAAATGCTAACAAGGTTTTAGATAATATTAGATACCTAGGTAATGCGTATTGTAATCGGAAGACATTATCAAAAAAAATTAGAACATAATTACCTATAATTCCAAATTCAAATTCAGCGATAATTATTGTTGAATCATCATCATCATAACAGCTCATATACGTCCCCACCAAGGGACTTGAGCCTACTCTGAATTATGGCGAAACTGATTACTGTTCAATAACTAAACTTAATATAAAAAAATATATTATGTGTGGAAACGGATTTTCTTCAGTTAATAAATGTAAATAGACTTGGAATGTGAAATACAAATGGTAATGGTATGGTTCCAATGGCAATGAAATGAAATGAAATATTTATTTATAACACTGGTTAACGTCAAAACTTAATAGTAATAATAATAATAATAATTACAATAGTATATTAAAGTATCTAAAGGTCCAGGGATTCTTTCCAGGTACGTTCTCAATAGAATTATTAAAGAATTATTCGTAATTATAAAACGTGGGCACATTTGCATCAGGTACGACTCGGGGCGGGCTTTTTGACTAAGGCTTATGCCTTTTAATTTTATTATATATTTATATTTAATTTTTTGACATTTTGTATTTTGACATTTAACTATTTATTGACTTTATCGATATATTTATTTATTTACATACGTAATTACCTAATATTATTTTTTTATTATAAAATTATTGCTCCTGGAGCCACTTTCTTAATTTATATTTAAAGGCAGGTGTAGACGCTGCACTCTTAATAGATTCCGACAAACGATTGTAGACGACGGGGCCGATCACGTACGCCGATCTCCCTGATTTGGTAAGCCTATGTGCTTCTACTACCAGGTGGTCCTTCTTTTTGTTGCTCCGAAGATTAAATTTGCTAACGCCCCTACGTTCAAAGGTATACAGATTTTCACGGGTGAACATCGCTATCTGGAGAAGATACAAGCACGGAAGCGGTAGTATTTTAAATTTAGCAAAATATTCGCAGGCTGAAACATCGTCCGGCACTCCTGCCATAGCGCGCGCGGCGCCAGTCGGCGGGGCGGGGCCACAGCTCGGTACCGTACGACAGGCGCGAGTGAACGGTTGCGAAATAGCAAGACCGCACGGTGGCGATCGCCGCGGTGCGCGCCAGGCGGCGAAGCGGAAAACAAGAACTACCCGGTTTCGCGCACACCTCATCGATGTGGGTCTCCCACACTAACTATCGATCTGGAAACCCAGAAGTTTTGTGACAGAAACTTAATCGATGAGGGCACCGCCTGCGTACACGCTCATTCTATGAGGGCGGTGTCCGTTAAGGCTAAAATGCATGAAGCAGATTTTTTGCCTGTGCAATGATAAGCCGTTAAATTCAAACCATCGGTCTAACCGCTGGACTGTCGAATTCAGCGTCATTTCTAGCTGGGTTAAGGTAATGCTCCCCTACCACCTAACCGGACAAAATAAGCAATTTGGCTCCGCGGAACCGCTTTGTGATGGTTAAAGCTATTTCCAAGAAACCAATTCCATAAATAGGAATATACCCGAATTGCTCATTTAAAGTATGAGAACATGGGCGACCGAGAGATGCTCAGGTCTCCTAGGCATGTAAACTAAACATGAGTATTTTTGTGTGAAAATGGATTTTCTCAGGAATGACACCTATATATTATATTGATGTTGGCATACAAGAGGGCTCCACTTATTGTGTCGTTAAGGGCATAATGTCGTGGGAATCTCCCTGACCATTGATGGCACATATATTAATAGGTGTCATTCTTGGAATATCCAAATTGGTCACATAAAGTAATAAGATAAAGTTCGCTTATCGCGGCCAATGCAAATGGCATTGCCAAAGTGTATAGCTATGGAGAGCCTTTGCACCAGGAACGAACCACGAAACCTCTCTCCTTAAATTGCCGTTTTGGCATCCGCGCCCCAATAGCCAGAGATTCCTAAAGCGAACGCGCGGGACAAACGGAAAGTATTCTACCAGGGACTACCCACTATCCACTATCCACTAGGTAGGAAAGTGGGGACGCTATATCATAAACCTTGTAGTTATAGCGTAATCTGGTAGATATACGAGAGGGAATATCCACTATCATATAGTCGATCCAGCCGCGTAGGAGTAAGTCTGGACAGGTGCGATAAGCGCCGGGAAGTGAGCGTGCCTACAGCTCCGGTACCACACCGGGTATGTGGGAGCCAGCTTCTCTGGCCTCCAGAGCGGGGATCGAACCGCCAGCAGCGACAGCCGCGGGAGGTGAGCGTGCCTACAGCTCCGGGACCTACCTGGACAGTAGTTAGTGGTTCTCTTCCACGAGGCACTCGCCTTGCAGAGTACCGGGACAAGCGTCTTGGCGGCAAGACCTACCGTAAATGGTCCTTTTCTTCACCTTATGGTATTGGCAGGAATAGCGGCCCTCACTGTATGCCCAAGGGTAGGAAAGTGGGGACGCTTAATCATAAACCTGGTAGTTTTAGCATATCTGGTAAGTCCTGTTAATTCTGGGAAACGGATTCGGTGGCTGCCTTAGCCGTATAGGTCTGCTACGGTTCAAAACGTGTGAAAGTTCTAATTAAAACACCCATAGTCCCACAGCAGGCACTTCCCTTTTGGCCGTAACACTAAAGTCAAGCCGTCGTCGTCGGGCTTTTGCCGTCATCGCAACTGAGGCAAAGTATATAAGTATTAACATACAGTATGGCCACTCCCTGCCGCTCTCTAGATTGTGACCTCACCCCCTCGTCACCCAGATTGATACAAATTGGTTACAGTTTGGTTGTCGAACGTATAGGGTTTCGCCGCCATTTTGTTTGTTCCGTCATTCGTTGTTTGAAATGTCATTTCTGACCTGTTGTATGAAGTGTCCAGGGTATGACTGAGGCCTGTTAGCTCGGGTGCAAGCAAAGCGAAAATAAGGCGGCCAACTCCAGCGAGCGGTGTAAAGATATGCTAAAGCGACACATGATGAGATGTGTCATAGTTTTGTCTATATGGGAAACTGGAGGTGATCGGCGTTTGGTGCGCAGAGGCTAAGAAATTTGCACGGGAGCTAGGGAGGCGTCTGATCAGCAACAGTGGAGATCCCCGCCCCAGCTCGTACCTGATGCAGTTTCGCAGGCGATATATGAGAAGCGTAGGTGCCTCAACCGGTAACGACTCGGTCCTCCTAACCAGAGGTGCCGGGTTCAAATCCGGACGGCCAATGTACCAATGAGTTTTTCGAAACTTACGTACATATACTCACCGATTGCTTTCACGGTGAAGGAAAACATCGTGAGGAAACCTGCACACACCTGCGAAGAAACTCGAAGATTGTGTGTAAAGTCGACCAACCTGCACTGGGCCCGTGTGGTTGACTAAGACCCGATCGCCTTAAGTCAGGGTAGGCTCGAGCCTCTCGGTGGGGACGTATATGAGGTGATATGATGATATGAGCATTCAGCGTGGCAACGCTGCCAGCGTTTTGGGTACCTTTGTATCGGGGGCGTTTCGGGGCGGGCTATTCGACTGAAGCTTTGATAATTGTTGTTTCTTTTATAAATATTTGTTATAGGTTATTATGTATACGAACTGATTGATTGATTATGGGAAACTGTGCAGAAGATTGGTCACAATGAGGAATACAGTAAACACAAAGGTGTTTGACTTTGAAACACAGCGACGCACAGAGCTTGATGCTAAGCGCGACGAGCTGAAGGCCCAGCTACTAGCGGCCGCTGGAGGAGTGCTGATGTGTTGTGAATGTGGCGGCACATTCTGAGCAAAAATTTGCCACGTCAGTCACACACGAACGTCACTCCAATCCATGATTGCAGTTAGGCCATGGCGTGGGAATCTCCCTGAGCATTGATGGCAACTCAATGCGTGATATCCATAGTCTTCCAAGCAAGGGAATCGATGTTGTGTGCAGAACTTTCTGCCTCAGCGAAGAGCAACAGTGGTTGCTGTTGAGAGGAGAGTGACATTGATAATACGTACACAAACGCACCACGCACAAACACTCACGGCATATCAGGAGAGCTGCTTGTTATGGTTAGAATTTTTTTAAGACGTTTTGAGCAGTCTGAAAGAGTCTTCTCCTGGCTTTCATAGCAGCAGTTTCACTTCGGAGATAATTAGTGAAATCCAAAACCCCCAACCAAATTTCAGCCAAATAAATACCAAACGAAATTTATACTAAAATGTGCAATCAGAGCAATTTCAATTTAGGCGGCCATTTTGTTTTCCGCCATTTTCATATTTTATTTTACCTAAAATCTGCCCAGGATGTATATTATTTTGGTCAAAGATCCACATCTGTATCTCTTGCCGTTCTGATGGGTAGTTGACTATCTCCATGAATAGTTGAATGGATTTCCATCAGATATGGCTAACAATCATCTTGGTTAATCTAGCTTCCAAATAAAAAAAACAGCATTGATATCGGTCCCCCTGTTTGGGAGCTCCGATGCCGCAGACTGACAGACTGACACACAGATACACACGTTAAACTTATAACACTCCTATTTTTGCGTTGGGTGTTAAAAATATGCGAACTCTGAAACTAGGGGTTAATTTTGTTACTAGATTCGGTCGAACAATACGGACAAACGACGGTAAAACGTTTTCGGAACATTAATATTCGGAAATATTAAAAGGTAATGAAAACTTATTGATTGTGGATGCTTTAAAAACACTTACACGGCTTCATAGCTGCTTACGAAGATCGCTGTAATGGCAAGGCCAGGAAATAAACTCTTTGGCCGTCGTCTTGGAGTCATTACAAGGTCCAAAATCACTATGAATAAGCTTATGGTATGCATGGAGTGTTGCGTCCAAAATGGAATACTATTCTCGGCTTCCTTCGGCATCAAAAAGTATTTGTTTTTATTGTAGAGTCTCCAAAATAATAAGTCTCCGAACTGTAATCATAACAATGAAAGTTTAATTTAGTTAAGGGTCCCCAGGAGGCTCGAGTTTCCATACAAACGTAGTTCCGCTTTAATACAATAACTACTTACCGGATTGACTCCAAACTTTGCAAATATATTCACTAGGCACATAAAGATGTTTGTAATTAGTTTTTGACGAACCTTTATAAAACGGAAAAAATAATAGCAGTTTCAAACTTTTAGTACAAAACTAATATAAGCCTACGTTTAGTTATGTTTAAATTTACTACGATGAAAAGTAATTACAAACATGGATATGTGTCTGCTCAATATATTTGCAAATTTTGGATTCATGCCGCCATGTGTTTTTTTATTAAAGCGGAACTTGTAGGTATGGAAATTCGAGCCTCATGGGGGACTCTTAAAAGCTTTTACCTAACTTGCAATGTTTGTAAACAGTGTGTATCGGATAGGGTTACCGATATTTTAATACACCATATTTCATCGAAGAAAAATCCCCCATTAGGGTGTCGCATCCTTCTCCCCTCTAAATGGCAGCCATTTTTATTTTTAATTAACTTTTTTGTAGCTGTTCATAAAAAAAATGTTATGCATAGACTTCTAAATAGTCTCATTTGAAAGGGTATCTAATTTTTATTTATTTTATTTATTTATTTTATTTTATTGTTTACACAGTAAAAGTAAAAAAGTAGTTACTTAAGTAAAAAAACATAAGATTTACAATTGGTATGCTTAACTCTGTAAGAGTTTTCTTCCAACAAACCAGTAAGTGAAAAAGAAATGAAATACGAACAGGTATAGGCGTGTACAAAAGTTATTATTGAGAAAGTTAAAAAAGAAAAAAAAAACTATAGGATATAAGTAAGTATTATGTGACTTATAACAGTTTAGTGACTTGTAACAGTGAGTTTTTTCTAGCGATCCATACATAAAATTAATGGCAGCCATTTTTTTATACATTCTTTTTCAAGTGTTCATGAAAAATATGTATTCTCTTGAACAGCAGTACAGAGACTTCAATATGGTTTCTTTTGAAAGGTTATTTTTTTTCTCTGGTGATCTGCACATAAAATAATCAAAACCATTGAGAAAAAAAGCACAAAAAGTATAAAGAAAATAATACACAAAAAGATATTTTCCTTTTTTCAATCTACTTTAAAAATGAGGTGATCAACATGTGTGTTTTTTTTTCTCAACTTAATCGATTGATTTTTAGCTAAGCTACAAAACTAAACAATATTGTGTACCATTACTCATTAGATTCTTACTTAGTGTGCCAATTTATGGTTAATACGCGACCCTCGCGGTTTGTTACTTGGAAATGGTCAGACGGGCCACACAGCATTTTACAGTGAGAGCTACTGCGTGTATGCATAATGGAGGCAGTCACTTTGAACATTTTTTTGAGTAGTGTTTGAATTAAAAACATGTGAAAATGTTCAATAGTTATGAAATTACAATTAAGGCACTAACATCACTCAATCCGTGTTTCAATAATATCGAACGTAAGTCTATTAATTTTAAGTTGAAATCAATGCGGACTTCTACGCGGTTGTTACGTTGGAACGCCCAATTCTCGATTTTTACGTGTTTTTATTACTTTTCATTAATTTCAAATCAGTTTAAAAACATGTGTTCAATTAAAATGTAAGGCCTTAAAGTCACCGATTTTTGTGTGTTGGTTTCATTCAATATTAACTATTTGTTTTCGAGGAATTTTACAATTAATGCCAAAAACAGGGTCTAAAGTATATTTTTTACATCAAAAGTGTTAATATTTTAAAAATTGTATTCAGTTAAATCGATTTTTAATTACTTTATGTATATTATATATTTTTTCCATGGTGATAGCTTTACACAGTCTATCAATAATTTGAATTGAATATTGTCATTTGACCTATCTTAAGGCCTTAAAGGACTGTCACAACCCCGCGCAAGTGTCTATCAACTATCAATTTTCATCATTGCATAAGTAGGTAACTAATTAACTGGTACATAATTTGGTGTCGTTTTGTAGCTAGCTCAAAATAAATCCATTATGAAGAAAAATACAATACTTTAATGACCTTGTTTTTATAGCAGATTGAAAAAAAGAAAAATTATATTATTTTTTTGTTGCATTTTATTTTCATTAAACTTTTTGAACCGACTTCAAAAAAGGAGGTTCTATGTTCCACTATATGTAGTTTTTGTGTTTTTTATCAATGGTTTGAATTAATTTTAAAGTGTAGATCACCAAATAAAACAAATCACCTTTCAAATGGGGTCATTTTGAGGTCTGTACTGCTGCTAATTCAAGAGAAAACATATTATTCATGAACTGAAAAAAATAAATTAAAAAAAAATTGTTTCATTTAGATGGGAGAAAAATGCGACCCCATAATGGGGAGTTTTAATCGATGAAATGTGGTGTAATACATGCCCTTAAATATCGGTAACCCTATCCGATACACTGTAAATACAGTCTATGTACACTGTGCAGGGTGTTAGGTTAAAAAGAGCATATTTGTGAATAAGTTTTTACTAAAGAAACTGATTTTTTTTTGTAAAATCCAAAAAAAAAGAGCATCGGTGGCGTAATGGCTAGGGCCGCCGCCTCCTGTCCGGAAGTTCGTGGTTCGAACCTGCCACGTACCAATGTCATTTCGAATTTAGATTTCATATGTACGTTTATCCGACGCTTTTACGGTGAAGGAAAAACATCGTGAGGAAACCTGCACACGCCTGCGAAGAGACTCGCAGGTTGTGTGTGAAGTCGACCGACCCGCACTGGGCCCGCGTGGTCGACTAAGGCCCGAGCGCCTTAACTCAGGGTAGGCTCGAGCCCCTCGGTGGAGACGTATATGAGCTGGTATGAATGAATGAACGAGGCACACGAGCTCTGTGTTACCCTACGGGCTTACACATATTGGACATATGGCGTGTTTCAGAACACTTGTATGGGGACTGTTACACGTTAACAGTCCCCATACAAGTGTTCTGAAACACGCCATTAATGTTCATCTTGGTAATGTTTATACTTACAACAATACTTGGCAGTAAAATGCTCGTAAACATAACATTTCTAATATTGTTGAGCGTTTTCCAAGCGCCTTCCATATTTCCATTTACCTCCCGCCAGTCGCAGCAAATGCAGAGTGGGAAATATACTAACATCAATAGCTGAAAGAAGAAAACAAAGACGTGTGGCACTCGGGGACTGCCGCGGTAAAGCTATTGCATAGCATTTTTTTCCAACTTTTACACAATGAAAGTTACAACAGTAAAATTGACCAAGTCCTTTTAGTACCGCAAATCGCTAATAGATGGCACTGTAAGTTTTTTTAGAACGCGGTGGTTTTTTAAAGGGGTAAGTGTTAGGTTTTTTCGTTACGGAATTTCTTGATTCGGTCGCCGCGCTCAAAGCCCGCGATAAAAGCTATGCAATAGCTTAATATATTTAGTTGTACTTTATTTGTGTTTTAGCGTTCTTCGTCCACTTTTAAATTCTAATTTTAATCAATAACTTAAATTTAAGTCAAATTTTATTATTTTGTTTTTACAATGTAAAAACATAAAATAGTAATCCTTATGTTATAAGCTGTGAAATTTGTGTCAAATAAATATTTACAAGTTGACGATATTGGCGTGGAACGCGTTTCATTCGCATGAAGGAAGAAAAAAATGCGCGGCAATTATTGAAGTGAAAACTTCTTAAGGCGCGTTGGGCATTTTTGAGATGGAAATAAAACCATTGAACTCGCGACATTGTTACCGACACCGACTTACCAGGAACACTCGTAGGGTCAAAACTTTGTCAACCTAGTCGTACGCCAGGAACACTCGGAGGGTCAAAACTTATAAAACTGTAAAAAGTTTTCACTTCTGCCGGCAATCCCGGAGTGTTTAGTTTTTTTTCTTAATATTTATTTGGCTTTTCTGTACGGCGGAAACCCCGCTTAAGAGCAGGCTCCCAAAATAACTGAATTTTTGCTCGAATATTTCAAGTCATCCACAAGTTTGCTGAACGTGAAAACTATACATCCGATTCTTTGAACCTATTTCTTACGTACGGCTAAAACAAAAACACGATTTAATGGTTTTTAATTCGATACTTTTTATTTTGTAAAACTACGTAGTTTTGAGAGATTATCAGATTTTTCTCCTGCATTACATAAGTTAGGCACGTGAAATAAACACCTACAGTAAGAGAATAAAAGTATTCATAAAACGGCTAAGACTAAATTTTCCTAGAATGTTTACTAAGCTCGCAATATACAAAAATGTGCATTTACGCCCGAAGTAAAGGACGTAAGTTGCGTTAAGACACTCACGCGTAATTCAAGTGTAAAGCTGATTCCATATGGTTTAATATCAGGTTTTTCGCCAGTGCCGCGCTGGGAGCCTGCTCTTAAAATTGATTTTTAATTTTTGTGGTTTTTTGAACTAGCCACCATTTGCAAACTTTAGTAAATACATAAATAAATCAGATACCATTTATAAAACTAACGTACATGAAAGGTTATAGTTCTAAGTACAAAATGGATACTTCGTTGTATTAGTGGTCCGCTTTAAAAACATGGTGATTTTGAGAATCGCGTCAGGCGACGAACAATAAAACCAATAAAAATAAATTAATTACTCATTCTTATGGACTTTGATCGGAATCATTTAGTATTTTGCGCACAAACAGGGGTAAAAGGTGTTTTTTTATTGTTGTTGTATAACTTTACCTATTAGCAACCAGTTATGTTAGTCGATATTGCCATATGTGGCCTTTTTTAGCATAACTTGTTGCGAATATTCACAGCTAAAAAATAACAAGTAAGCAATAATTGTTGAATCAATGAATGAATTAATGAATGATTTATTTATTGTTTTGCTTTGGTACACAAAAAAAGAGAAGATAAACAAAAAAATATCTACTACTGAAAACAAAAGAATAAATAATTTTATTAAAAAAGGGAAACACTGCCCCTCTGTATTAGCAAAATACTCAATGATTTTGATTAAAGTCCTTAGAAATGAGTAAATTATTTATTTATTTTGGCGGTGCTAGTGTGCTTATCGAATCACCTTAACTGATTTCATCCTGTGTAGTGTAGCTCTGACTTAGATGTTCCTCTATAAAAACGCATATTTAGTAAACATCCAGATCAGAGATCAGGCTTTTTTTTTTATTTACAATTTGTAAGCCCTTGGCATCATCTCACCTGATAGTAAGTGACGATGATGCCGAAGATGGAAGCGGGCTTACCAAGATTCTCCAACGCAATGGAGAACTGGCTATCTTATCTTCAAGCCGGACCACATCAATGTTGTTAACACTGATGTTTGGCGGCAAGACTTAGATAAGATGGTGGTAGCTAGCCAGGTGGGCTTAAAAAATGCCCTTCCACCAACCACACCGAGTCTTACAAGTTGACCCCACCGGGAATCGAGCCCGTGACCTCCTGGTGTGAAGCGAATGGTCTAACCATTACGCCATGGAGGCAGTTAAAATACGGCTACTTTACGGTTCCATAGATACAGCCTTTCAAAGTCGCACAGACAGACAGACAGCGTAGGTTTAGTAACAGAGTCCTATAAGCTGGTACGGAACCTTCAAAACTAAAAAAAGTGCTTCTGTCAAATAAATATATTATTTAATTTACGAAATTTCATTGAAATTGGTCGAGTGTTTTATCTGTTTTATCATACGGACATCTACACATACGCAATGAAGCACATGCATACACACATTTTTTCTATTTTGGAACCAGATGATTTTGAATATTATATAATTGTGTATATTTTTCGACTACATCTTCAATGGTCACAAAAAGAAACGAAAAGTAGGTGGGTAAGAAATACACTGAATTGAAAATGACTTAAAATTAAAAAACGCGACGGAATAAAAACATTAACCCTTCTTTTTTTGGGAAGTCAAGTAAAATGTGTCCTATGTCACTCAAGATACCACGCACTCTAAAATCCATCAAGCCGTTTAGGAGATATCGTGGAATATAAAAACATACATACATACATGCATTAGACCTGAACACAATACACTCGTCTTATGTGGGTAGTCGTGTAAAAATGTGTAAATTAAACAGATGAACTTACATTGAACCATGTGGTGATGAGTTTCCATCTCATTTGATCGTAAGCCCTTATTTCCGGTATCTCAGATCCAGCGAAATCTATTGATAATAACAAAACTACTATTGTTACTAAATGCACAAGGGCCAAGCTAAAAACGATTAATCGTAACTTTGGCAGTAATTTCTCATGACTCCTACTGGAAAATAACTCCGATTTCTGGAACAGTTTTTTCAATGTAAAATTCAATAGTGATTCCATGATTCAATTTGATTAAATGGGTATTTAGTATACATGCAAGTGTCTGTTTGCTAGGTCTGCCTGTGAGTGCAGTTAGGGACTAGATTCGATCAATAGGCTCAACGATACTTATATAAGTGATAAACATATACCTAACCTACATATTACACACTGCGTAAGAGACGTAAATATGTAAATATATAAAAAATTGAAATGCTGTTTGTTGGTAAGCGCATTAATTGAGAATGGCTGCACTGATTTTTTTTATGTGTTTTATGATGTTTTTTAGAAAATTTTGATATTTGAAAAAAAATAATTTTTGAAGTGATAACGTCTTTTAAATTGGTGACACGGGCTGCCTTCACGAAAAAGTGTGACATCATTATCACAGTGTGACGTCATTGTCGCGTTACGCCTGAGCCGAGCGTGCAAGCGAGAGTTGTACTTGTACTTGTACAAGTACTTGGACTTGGACGTACGGACGGACGGACCGTCATACAAGTGTGTCAATGGATTACAAGTACTGGGCTTCCAGGATCTTAAGAGGTGTTCCAATGCGGTCGATTCTCCGTAAGGAAAACACGTATCTGTATACGTTTCAAAGTGTGTGTAAGAGCGTTCTCAATGGCCACTTGCTACGGTCGACTAGATTTGCCACGGTCGACTAGATTGTACCTAATTGAATTGGTCAAAACAATGTGCATAAAGCACACAAGCGATCGGCTTGTGACACGTTATCACGTAAAATTATCGTCCGTAAACCGTCTTTACAGACAACATATTTTTATTTTTAAGGAATTTATAACTCACTACCATTTGAACGATGCACCCTCGAACATTCTTAAGCCATAAGATGGGTCAAATGACAATATTCAATTGAAATTATTGAAAGACTGTGTAAAGCTATCCCCATGGAAAAAATATATAAAATACACCCGTAGAGCGTAATTCGATTTTTTCCGCAAATGTGCCTTGAGCGTAATTGAGTCATGGATGACGTAATTCTGACTCGACTTGGACCTATTTTTTTAAGCTTTATAAATATAGAATTAAGTTATATACTATTGTTATATATTTTTTATAAAGACAAACAAATTTCCTAGCTAATCAAAGTATTAAAATTAATACTATTACTAACCTACTGAAGACATTTTGTGGTTTTCATCATCAACCAAAAAAAACCTCGATCATTGCAGTTTTGGACACTCACATTTCACCAACTAATGACACATTTTTTTTTTTTTTTTTTTATTCACAATTGGTACACCCTTGACAACATCTCACCTGGTGGTAAGTGACGATGTTGCCGAAGATGGAAGCGGGCTTACCAAGATTCCCCAACGCAATGGGGAACATTTTCACAATAACGAACACCAACATAGCATTATACACTTTCATAAGTGTTTACAAACTAAATATTTTACTTCGAAACAATAGTTTTACTACAAAAACTAGGAAAGTTTCCAACGACAAAAAAAAACTGAATTCATCATCGTGCCGTTTTGCACAGTACTTCGATTTTTCATAAACTATTTTTGCAAGTATTTCAATTACATAATCTTAACTTTTTCCCGAGTAATGTGATATAATATTTATATAATAAAACGTACCATTTACGTCAGATAATAATTTTTCAATTGTTAAAAAAAATTAAATTCTCTATTTTGCCGTTACCAAAACTTGGTCTCAGTTTTAACTAATTATTTTGCAAGTATTCAAAAACTAATCATTTAAACATAATCTTCATTTTTTCTTAGTAATTTGATATGAGATTTATATAACAAAATAAACAGTTTACGTCTGAAACTCATTTTCACACTTCACGAATCTCACAAAACAAACGACACGGCAAAACAATATGGCTGACTATGGCCGCCCGTCTTGGAAATTATTTATTTTTGAATGAGTTTCTAATGGCTGAAAAATCAAAAGAGGATAAAACAGCTAATGACATCTGATTAGTGGATTAGAAAAATATTGCACGGTTGGTAAGCGTATTTAGTACTACTGGTAGTCCCAAAAGTTATTTAGGTCTATCAGTAGTCCTAAAAACGCTCAAGGAGTTAAAGTTATAAAAAATCGATTTAAATGAATACAATTTTAAAAATATTACCACTTTTGATGTAAGAAAAATATACTGTTTTTGGCATTAATTGCAAAATTTCTCGAAAAAAACAAAAACAGTTTGAATGAAAAATTAGTGACTTTAAGACCTTTCATTTTAATTGAACATATTTTTTTTTAATTATTTGAAAGTGATGAAAAGTAATAAAAACGTAAAAATCGAGAATTGGGCGTGCGGTTTCAGCGTAACAGCTGCGTTGAAGCCCGCATTGATTTGAACTTAAAATGAATAGACTTACGTTCGATATTATTTAAACACGTATCAACCTGCTCGGATTGAGTGATCTTAGCGCCTTAAGAACGATATCCACGGAGGCGAAGCCGCGGGCAAAAGCTGAGTGAGAAAAACAGATTAATACTTGACGTAGATAAAACGTAAGCGGAACAAAACAAGTGATAACGAACAAATAATCGCCCGCGGTTTTGCCTGTATCATTTCGTGTATATCAATTTCGTTAGACACCGTCCGTCGTGCACACATCTAGGAAAACGCTGATATAGATAATATATTTTTTTAAAGTGAAACTTTTATTACATCGTCTCATATTTTTTCATCTGTGTGTTGCATGTAGCGTGACGGTCGGTTTCATCCTCTGTACCGTAGCGAGAGCAGCCATGATCGTTTCGGCCTCTGTAAAGTTTCAGTTTTACCGTAGTTTAATAAAACCACACACTCACTTTTTAATTTATTACCGGCACAGAAGGAATCGAAGGAGAAGCATGTTTAGGATTCATCCCACGGATTAGATAAAATCCGTATATTGAAAATTTAACAAGAGGTGTGATGTGATGGTACATTTTAAATTAAAAAAAAATGTATATGAAAAATAATTGCTGTTCGTTAGTCTCACTTAAACTTAAAAACAGCTCGACCGATTACGATGAAACTTTGGTAAATTTTAGTGCGCACGCCAGGAAAGGTACATATCGTTAAGAGCATAAAAGAAAATGTAATCAAAGTTTACTAATTTCTAATAGGAAAAAGCTACAAATTTACAGTTTTCGGATTTTTTCCTTTACTTGTACTCTAAGACCTTGCTTCTTGCGAAATTTCATGATTCTGGGTCAACAGGAAGTATCCCATATGACATATGTTTTGATTTACTAGCGAGTGCCGTATTTTCTGATTGCGTTGACTCCACGTCCACGAGTTCCTGAGAAAAAGGGTATTTACAGACAGACAAACAGCCAGACATACAGAGTTTTTGTGTTGTGCCACTAAATAAAGATAATTTCTATTTCCTTTCTATTAATCTATAAAGCATTGGTGTTTCAATTTTCAAAAACATATTTATCCTAGATATTATCTAAGTAAGTAAGTAAGTAAGTAAGTAAATATACTTTATTGCAAGCCACAAAAACAATACAGGACTTAAGATAAATAGTTAAAAGGCTTATAATTATCTATTATCTATGCGTGCGTAGGCCCGTCCTGTGCTTATAGTGCCTAGTCTACTGAACGGATTTAAACGTGTATTATGAGTTGGGTTAGTAAAATATTATTTTCACATCTACAGGGGTTTTTACATAGTGAGGACAAAAAGAATCGAAGTTTAGATAATGATGGGGATCCCAAAAAATAATCTTGGTGCGCGTGTGTGTGTGTGTCTGTCCTGGCTCTAGCTTCTAAAATATACTGCTCGTTTTTGGACAAAATTTGGGTTAGAAAAAAATCATATCCTGATTTTAGGGTTGCCACCATAATAAAAATATATGTTTTTTTTTTCTCAAATACGGTTCTAGATATTGGAATAATGAACTACCTATTGTAGTAATCCTTATTAAGGTTTTAGTAAAATCGCAAGAGCCATTTTGAAACAAAATAACATCCAGGGTTTCTATGATGGGAAGTAGCTTACTCCAATTTTTCCTGCAGCATAGTAGGCCGTATAAAGTTGTAATTGCATAAGTTTTATTAAAATCGCTGGCACCATTCTTGAGAACAAATTAATAAGTTTTTTTACAAACAAAAATGTCAACCATAAAAAGCAAGATGGAAAAAAGGAAAAAGATGGCTGAAAATATTAAAGTAACATTTTCCAAACCCAAATTCCATCCAAATTGGATCAGTGGCTTTGGAGCTAGATCCAGGCCAGACATACACACACACAGAGTATTTTTTTGTTGTTGTTTGGACTCTATTAGTGTAATACAAATTGTACCGCTGTAGTAACGCTTATAAGATTTTGTTTTAAGTTTTGTTTTTGTTTAAATTTTTAAGTTACAGTTTCTAAGTTTTACATTGTGTTTATTTTTTTTTATGTTTTTGGGCACAATAAAGAGTATTTATCTTATCTTATCTTATCTAATACCTTCATTAATTTTTGTAAAGTAAGCATGCTGTGTTTATCTGTAAGAGGCTGTGCAATTAGATATTATGCATACACAAGATTTTTAGCATGTAAGTTTGTAACAGTAGTTGATAAACCAATAAAATAAAAAAATAAATAAAAAAATAGTCATTTTACATACGGTCAGGCAAATTGTGTAATTCCCCCGTATGTAAACGGTCAGGCAAAATGTAAAATGCTGTACGCCGATTCAAGCAATTTGCAATAATTCTTCCATAAGTAAACGGTCAATGCCAAGTCAGGAAAATTTACGAAATGCCGTACGGCAGATTGCAAATGAGCGACTTTAGGTTCGGTCAGGTTTGATTGATTTAACTGTCAAAGAGCCTCACGAAGCGAGGCTCCCCGCCCTCTCCATAATATAATTTGCCTGACATTTGCCCGACCGTATTTATAATGACGAATTATACATTATGCCTGCGACAACTACATGACTATGTTGTACATTGAAAATGCTCAGGCAAAATTTAATGTTTTCTCAAGTATCTTCTTAAGTAGTTAATACTATTTTTAAACAAAAAACACTTACACTAATAAAGTCCAAAAGACCAAAAATAATAATACTCTGTGTGTATATGTCTGGCCTGGATCTAGCTCCTAAACTACTGATGTAATTTGGATGAAATTTGGGTTGAGCAAATGGTTAAAGCAACAAACTGAAACGGAGACCTACGTTCGCGCTTAGCGCTTGCTAAGTCAATAAATAGGTAATGATGCAACTTGCTCTTACGGAGAAGGAAAACATCGTAAGGAAACCTGCACACGCCTGCGGAGAAACTCGCAGGTTGTGTGTGAAGTCGACCAAACCGCACTGGGCTCGTGTGGTCGACTAAGGCCCGATAGCCCTAATTCAGGGTAGGCTCGAACCCCTCGGTGGGGTCGTATATGAGTTAATACGATGAAATAAATGGGTGTATTTTTTATTGCGTTCACTTGATACCTCCACGCGGTCCTAAAAAAAAGGATATGGACAGACAGACAACACCGGACAAAGATACACTTGTTGTGTGTTGTCACTAAATAAAGATTTTTTGTTCTACTTATCTTTAAAGCACTGTTGTGTAAATTATCATTTATCAAAAACATACATTACCTTGGTTAACAAAGAGTTTATTACGCTTATAATATCTAAGGTTATTCGATTTATCTAATCTTGTTCTTAAGCGTCGGTGGCTCAACCGGTAACGACTCGGTCGTCCTAACCAGAGGTTCCGGGTTCAAATCCGGACGCCCAATGTACCAATGAGTTTTTGGATACTTACGAACATATACTTACCGATTGCTTAGAGGTGAAGGAAAACATCGTGAGGAAACCTGCACATCTGGAATCAGGTTTCCTCACGATGTTTTCCTTCACCGCTAAGCAATCGGTAAGTATATGTACCTGATTCCAGATGTGTGTGAAGGTCGAGTTGCAAACGTCCCTAGGTGTAAATCTAAAATGCCCTAAATGTGACCGCGGGTGATGCTAAGTGCAACACCAGTCAACTGTGACTGGAAGAGATCCCGAAAGGGATAAGTCCGCCTTTGCTATATTGCTATTATCCACAACATTTATGCTGAGTCAGTGCCTTTTCATTGGCAGTGTTACGTTCGTCCTATTTATGTTTTAATTTAGTTTTAAATTATTTTTTTATTACGTTTTTGGCCCGTAAAAGAAACGCATGTGCAAAAGCTTCACGCCGCTGAGATGAAGATGCTAAGGTGGTCAGGAGGCGTTTCAAAGCTAGATAAAGTACGAAACGAGTACGTCCGGGGCAGTTTTAAGGTGGCCCCTATAGCTGGGAAGCTCAAAGAAAGTCGTCTCAGGTGGTACGGCCACGTAATGAGGCGAGAAGATGCCTATGTTGTGAAGACTGCCTTGAACCTGCCGGAGAAAAAGAGAAGCAGAGGAGGCCCTCCATACACGTGGTACACCAGTATGACCAGTCTCGCACAAAAAGAGGATCTACCCGACCCGACAACCCTAGACAGAATGTCATGGCGCAGAAAAATTAGGAGAGCCGACCCTACTTGACGTGGGAAAAGGCAAAGAAGAGGAAGAAAGACGTCTTTATTTTCAATCTTGTTTTTTGAGTAGATAAAATAAGTCATAACGTAGATAAAATAGTATATACTTTATTTCATGTAAACTGTCAATGAATAAATGAATTATCTATCTATTTTTTGCTAACAGCTTATTTATTTATTTATTTATTGTTTATTGTACACAGTAAATGAGAGATACATAAGTTATTTGTTTTTAAATTCAATAAAGAGTTAACAAATAAAGAAACAAACCGCCGCCGCCGTCTGTCCCTTGGATAGCGCGGTTAATTGTGCCACACTATAAGAAAAAAAAGCAAAACTGATAGTTTGGTTTTTGACTTATAAAATTTTATTCGTTATTAAGTTTTTTTTTAAATTTGCTATGTAAGGGTGAGTAACAGAAGCGTTGGTAACAAATATCTAAAAATATGGCAAATACTATACCGATTGAACATTGCACATTTGTTTGTTCAGTTACTAAAATCAGTTAATTTGTTGATACTTGAGTAATAGTGTAATATAGATTCGGTTATGGATTTTAGATATTGAAATTTATATACACATAATCGCAAATGCAACAAAAATGTTTTCAACTCTCACCTTTTTGAGATCTTTCTTGGTTTTACACAAATGTGAAAAAAACAAAAAAAAAAGAAAGAAAAAAAAAATTAAGTAGTTTATTTAATATTAAATTGTTTATTTAACTCTTGCACAAATTCACAATATTATGAGGTTAACAGTAAAGACTGACATTGACATCGACATTTTGAATTTCTCAAAAAGTGTCTGGAGTTTGTTTTAAGTGTACTCTGCAGTACATTTTAGAGTTTAAGAACGGCACCATCGATTAATATTATGTTAAACTCTATCTTTACGCAGTTACCTGGTAATAGAACAGATACAAACTATCACCGAATTGCTGCATATCACGGATTAGCTATGTTTTGCCCTATTTAATGCAAAAGATAGAGGTAATACTCATAGACATAGACTTTGCTATTATTTTTTGTAAAAAGCTTTTATTTCATTGTGTAATGGCCATCTATTCTATGAACTATGTGCCCTGCTGACTGCCACTTCATTTTAGCGATTCTGTGAGCTAAGTCAGTTACTTTGGTTCTCCTGCGGATCTCCTAGTTTCTGATTCATACATGAGTTGTGCATAAAAGCTAGTAAAAAGGCAAGCATCTTTTATTTCTACGATTCAACATTGGTAAGCCCTTGGCATCATCTCACCTGGTGGTAAGTGACATGATGCCGAAGATGGAAGCGGGCTTACCAAGATTCCCCAACGCAATGGGGATCTGGCTGTCAGTTAAATGTATCCAACGTCACTCACGGCATCAAGACGACTCTAACTTATATATAACTAGCTATTTCCCGCGGCTCCGCCCGCGTGGACATCGTTTTATGACTATCTTTAAGGGTGATTAGTAAATTATGTCGTTTCCCACCTACTCAACCATCTCTGTGCAAGAAATCACAACAATCGAGTATTTTTTTAGTTCCCTCAGGAACTGCATCAGATTATGCTATTTTTCCGGGATGAAAAGTAGCAGGTCCTTCTCCGTGACACAGGCTACCTGCATGCCAAATCACAGATTACTAAATAGTTACTTCGTAACAGATACATCACTCCCATACAAAAGCTTAAATACCTACGCTATATTAGCCTACAAAATCCTAATAATAATACCAGCCGTTTGCAGCGAGAAGAAATGTGCCATAACTACGCATACAGAGAATTGAGATTGTTTTTCCCGCCGCGCAACCCACGTGCTAGCGCGTCATCGGGCGAATGTGCTAGGGTTGTACCTATGATGATTTTGGTAATGAAACTAATGTTGTAGAAAATCAATTATTTTATATTTGTCGATCATATATGTTTGAGTTTAATAAAATGATAGATGCATTTTTTCCCTTCCCTGAATTCCCGATTAATAAATTTTAATGTCGAAAATATTCGAAACCTCGTAAATAATTTTAACAAATAATCAAAAGGGAAACAGGAGCAAAGCGGAGAAAAATCAATCAAAGTTGGCTTTTTCCTAGAGTTAACGGAGAATTTCATACCTACTATTCATACAAAAACATTCCCCATGCCACAGAGGGCCTCATTGTGAGCTTGAATTATTGTTATTTTAAGTGAAAGCTAGGTAAACACGTAACGAAAATAGTTTTTCTGTTACTATCTACAAGTCATAACAAAAAACGGCTTGTGAATGCAAGCTATAGTTTACGAAGTACTCGTAAGTATTTAGTAATCTGTGCTAAGTTCTTGAGATTTTTTTCGTTTACATTCATCCTGGTAATAAAAGTCGGCGGCGCGCGCGGGGGGGCGGGGCTTGATGGAGTTATTTCGATGACGTAATGGTACTTGACAAGTTAAACCTTGGATTTTGGTTTTAAGCGGTTTATTTACAGCTATAGAAGTGCCCCCCAGCTACCGAGTGGCCGGCGCATTAGTACTTCTATTCTATGACATACCTACCTAAATCACGACGACGACGCTAGGTACCTACTATGTTCTGACATTAAGTAGGTAACTGTTAATTATATTAAAAAAAACATATAAATAATATCTGAAATCCTTAATTTACGACGATTTACATATAAGTTTAAGGAATAAATGATTATAATTTGTAAAGGAATGAGAAAAGGGAATTCGAAATAAACAAAAGATTTAAAATACTATTAACTTAGGTACCTTTGTTCGTCTCTCGACAATGAAAAAAATGACAAATTTTCATTTGTCTTTTGACTGTGACACCCATCCACTGCATAATAATTGCGTGGTTTCGGCATTTCGATAGTCAGAGCGGTAAATGTGACGTGCGAGCACTCAGGCGGGCGTGCGTCAACCTACTGTCCGTTGTATCGTCTCCGATACGCTTAGCGGTAGGCATATAACGTGTGGCCTTGAGCAAGTGACGGACGCCTGGCCAAATTTCATAAAGATTGGTCAAGGCGTTGAAGCGTGAAAAGGTAAAAAATAAACAAACATATTTTCACATTTATAGTATTAGTAAGGAATATGTCACCGTAATATTGTAAATTCCGTTAGATTATAATCTAACGGGATTTATTACGCGAGATTGTGAGCTGTAACATATTGTTTACAGTTTCACTAGTGACATTACAATAACACTAAGCGAAGTAAAAACACTAAATAAATGAGCTCTGTTAGGTTCGGTCAGGTTTGATTGATTTACCAAAGAGGCTGCCCCCCCGCCCCCCCCCCCCCCTCCCCCTCCCCTGGGTAGCAGAATGCTTCGCAGCAGAAGAAACCATCGGTTTCATTCGGAGGTACAAGAATAAGTTACTGAGGCCATTGAGCATTGTGCTTAGGTCCTCGCCATTGATATTGATGCCGAATCCACCCCAGTCCAGAAGCTTGAAAACATCTTCCAGGGCGGCGATGAACAGTTTCGGAGATATAAAGTCTCCCTGTCTTACCCCTCGCTGTAACTGGATAGGTTTCAAGTTCTGGTCCTGGAGGCGAAACAACATGGTGGCGTTTTCATACAGACACTTCAACACCTCGATGTATCGATGGTCAATTTGGCACCGCTGGAGAGACTGTAGCACAGCCCAGGTTTCGACTGAATCAAAGGTTTTCTCATAGTCCACCAACACCAAGCATAGTGGCTGATTATACTCTTCAGTCTTTTGTATAATCTGCCGCAGCGTATCTATGTGATCTATGGTACTAAAGCCTTTTCGAAAACCGACTTGCGAGAAGATTCGTAATGACTCTCGAAAACAGCTTGTATACGTGGCTCAGAAGTGAGATGGGTCTGTAGATCTTCAGCAGGGTACTTTCACCCTTTTTGAAGAAAAGCACGACTACACTTGTGTGACTTGCCTTAGGCATTTGTCCCTCGAGTACAATGGAATTAAATAACTTTTAATTCAGCCGTAATTCCATCATCACCCGGTGCCTTGTTGTTGTTGAACTGCAGACGTCCGGGATAACTTTGGCATAGTGTCGGGTTAGTCTGGCTCTTGGGTCTTTAGCCAGATTGCTGACAGGCAAACGTGTGCTCGTGTAAAATTGTCCGTAGAACTTCTCACCTTCTTCCAGCAACTTAGTCTTAGACGATATGATCCTGCCATCCTCAGTCTTCAGCTTGGTCAGTTGACTTTGTCCAACAGACAGACAGAAGTTTGATTTCCATTCAATAAAAGTTTTGAACTATGAAGACTAGATAAGTTATTTTCAATCATCCCTTTAACTTTAAATCAATTTAAATTTGTACAACTTTCCCATTATTAAAATTCGGCAGGATATCCAACTCCTCACCCATTTTACAGTGGAGGTATCGTGTTTGGGTTTGTTTCAATGCATAGGTGTTAGATAGAACATGATAACCTGATCTACTGTAATCCGCAGGATACACAACCTTTCTCACCTTCGTACAGCAAAGGTAAAGGCAGAGGTAAAAAAAAAAATATAGTCAGGTCCTTTTTTGCTCATTATGGAGTCTCAGAGACTTCCACAGGTCCAATTTTTTTTGAAATTTACAGTGATACATACATTTAATTGCAGCTTCAAACAAGGGACGTGAGTAAGTTCCGAACAGAAAGGGTTTCGTATCACCACTAATCATCAAAATATATAGACTACTTCCAGCTAACTTATGAATTTGAAATTTGGCATAGAGATAGTTAATTGAACGTATGCAAAGGAAAAATTCAAAAAACGGCCAACTGTGAGTCGTATTTGCGCACCAATGGTTCCGTATTACTACTAATCATCGAAATATATAGACCACTTCCAGGTAGCGCAGAACCGATCGTCGTGGAAATCCTTGGGGGAGGCCTTGTCTAGCAGTGGACGTCTTTCGGCTGATATGATGAAGTTTTTTTTTTAATAAACATGATTTTATTTATTACAATTAATTAATGTTGTTTCATTATGTTGACTTTTTCCAGTTATCTCGGAAAAAAAACTGTTACTACTATACTACTAATAACTTAACTTTTAACCGCCTCCGTGGCATTGTGGTTAGTCCATTCGCTTCACACCAGGAGGTCGCGGGTTCGATTCCCGTAGGGGTCAAATTTGTGAGACTCGGTTTGGTTGGTGGTAGGGCATTTTCATAGCCCGATTGGCTAGCTACCACCATCTTATCTACGAGTAAGTCTTGCCGCCAAAAACTCAGTGTTAACAGCATTGATGTGCTCCGGCTTGAAGATAAGATAGCCAGATCCCCATTGCGTTGGGGAAACTTGGTAAGCTCGCTTCCATTTTTGGCATCATCTTCACTTACCATCAGATAAGATGATGTCAAGGGCTAATCAATTGTGGGTAAAAAAAAACTACTATTTATACAACACAATTTTCATTTATTTATTTATTATAACATCGTGTTGAACAATATCGCGTCGAACATTGTTGTCTCCTCAAGGGAGTAGAGTCTCAATGTTAACCGACCAAGTTACGTCTCATATTATTACAGTACTACTCAAATTATCACTAATCACAACAAGCTACTTGATTAAAATGCGTAAATAACATTTCGAAAATAAATTTCTTATTGCTACATAAATATTTCAACTGAATAATCTAATCGAAATATATTATATAACTTCAAAGGTGACTGACTGACTGACTGACATAGTGATCTATCAACACACAGCCCAAACCACTGGACGGATCGGGCTGAAATTTGGCATGCAGGTAGATGTTAAGACGTAGGCATCCGCTAAGAAAGGATTTTGGGAAATTCCCACGAGAACCGCAAAAATCGGGATCTGCGCGGGCGAAGCTTCGGGCATCCACTAGTTGATATATAAAAACATTAGTTACTTTATTTACCGATAGAAAGATATTTAATCTTTTTTCTCTTTTGTTCTCATTTTTTTGCTCTTCTTAAAGCCGTACTTCGTCATGTTAACGGACCGCGAGATCACGTGAGACAGGCAGAAAAGTACATCTCCGCGAGTAAAAAGATGGACTAAACATTTACGCCCGCGTGATTGTTGGTCTAGTTTTTATAAGTAAGGTTGAGCCATGGTTATGCATAGTATCTTTTGCGGCTATAAGCTGTTTTTTAACAAACTTCAAAATAAGGAGGAGGCTTCTCAATTCAACCGTACATATTTTTTTATGTGTGTTCGCGGATAACTTCGTCGTTTATAAACTGATTTTAATGATTCTTTTTGTTGGAAAGGAGATGATTTACTATGATAAGGAAACCGGGATCTGCTAAGGGATGCCCCAAAGAAATCGAGGGGAATCTCAGTTTCCTGTTTGAAGTTGTTTTTTTTATTCAAAATACTCTTATTTTTATATAGTAGAGAAATAACCTACTAATATAGTATAACCTACTAATAGGGTTTTCCTTCCTGACGCTATAACTCCAGAACGCACGAACCGATTTGGCTAATTCTTTTTTTGTCGAGTTCGATATTGTCAGGAGAAGGTTCTTATGTAGGGTAGTGTAGGGTAGGGTAGGGTAGTGTAGGGTAGTGTAGGGTAGGGTAGGGTAGTGTAGTGTAGGGTAATGTAGGGTAGTGTAGTGTATGTAGGGTAGGTTAGGGTAGTGTAGGGTAGGGTAATGTAGGGTGGGTAGTGTAGTGTAGGGTGTGTAGAGTAGTGTAGGGTAGGGTAGTGTAGTGTAGGGTAGAGTAGTGTAGGGTAGGGAAGTGTAGTGTAGGGTAGGGTAGGATAGGGTAGTATAATGTAAGGCGGTACGTAGTTTGCCGGGACAGCTAGTGCGTAATATCTTTTGCGGTCATAAGCTGTTTAGATATACGTACTTTCTATACTACATTATCTATTTAATCTATATTGACTTTGGTGTTATGTATGTGCCTGTGAAGTATTAGTCATAGTTATAGGTATCTTTGCCGTGTTCATTGTAATGAGATTGTAATCCCTGCTTTTGCGCTTTAATCTGACAGTTTGTAACATTGAATCCAGTTTTTTCTACAATCTGAAAATAATATCATCTGAAAAACGTAAGCGCGGTATAACTTTTAACCGCTTATGTTCATTCCTTCGTGATCCCATTGTAGATTCCTGTATATAATCACTGGAGACGCTGAAAACAACTTGGGTGAACAAGGGTTCCCTTGTCGGACGCCTCTCTCTATAGGTGTTTCTTCTCCCGTAGTCTCAAGCCTGACTCGAGCTGTGCTTTTGAAGTAATAATGGGTGATTATAATAATAGTAAGTAAAAGAAAGTTTTTATTGTTATCATTTATAATAAGTAAGCCCTTGGCATCATCTCAGCTGATGGTAATAAGTGACGATGATGCCGACGATGGAAGTAGACTTGCCAAGATTCGCTTACGCAATGGAGAACTGGCTATCTTATCCTCAAGCCGGAACACATTAATTTTGTAACACTAATGTTTGGCGTCTAGAATTAGATAAGATGGATAAAACTTAGATAATTCAGATATGTTTCGCAAGCAACCTTGGCCGAGAATCGAACTGGCAAAATGTGAAAAAAGTACATTTCGTATTGAACAAATTTATTTATTTTTAACTCATGTAATTTAATGGCAGATTTTGGTGAAGGTTTTCTGTTTTAACTAATACCTTATTATGTATTGTATACTTGCGATAATGTGTTCTTGATGGAACCCTGAATTAAACATTTTTGTTAATTGAAAGATGATTGAATTGAAATATGAATGCAAGGAAAATCCTAAAAATTGTAATATGTAACTATCAACATTTCTAGCCAAGGATTGTCTCACTAAAAATTTATGGCCACTTACCATCTGAGCTTTGTTTGGGCCCGTTCTTGAGCTAGAAAATGCTTCTCCTAGATTAAAACCTAAAGATTCGCAAAAAAAACTTCTTTCACAAGTCAAACATAAAGAAAAAATTACGATCACATATCTAGCTATTCGGGTTCCGAGAGTAATTTGTTCAACTGTACAATGACCTCAAACAAGAGTTCCTCCCAGTCGACTACGACAGACGACTTCTCTTGCAAATAAAAGGTCGCCTACAAGAAAAGTCGGAGGACATTAAATGTTTTATTAACCTTATGCTGTACGAAATGTCCAAACTTTCCACCCCTCTATCTGAAGCTGATAAACTCAGCATCATCTCATCTAACATGCATCCTTTCTACATAGCAAAGCTAGCCCTGCATGACATCTCTAACATAGCTGAATTAAAATCAGTTTGTTCAAAATTAGATATCGCAAAATACAGGTGCGAAAACAGAGGTGCACTAAACTCAGGCACTACTCCTCTCGTACCTGGCTTCTCAACGAAACCTGTTCAAAGAAATTTTGACACATCTCATTCTAAACCCAAATCTTCTCCTGGTAACATCTCTGCGGTTTCACAAAACCAACCCCCTAATCTCACCTGCCTAAAGTGCAGTGGCAACCACCACTACACTAAATGTCCAGTATATAATACCCCCATCTGTTTCAAATGTAAGAAACCTAATGTCCTCACCCGTAACTGTTGTTCAAAAAACTGAACAACAGGTCAGTAGTCTGTTCTTCTACCTCAAACAAAAAATACTCTACTCCACACACTGCTGACCTGGAATGGCAACAACATCTTTCCTTCCTAAAAAACTTTCTGTCCAACCACAAAGCATCTGCGCTTTTTGAGACAACCTCGCCTGACAACAGAGCGTTCATAAAAGTGAACATTTTGGGGACTGAATGTTCAGCTTTGGCCGACTCCGGTGCATCTCTTTCCATAATACATAGGGATGCGCTTGACACGCTCAAAAGTTTAGGCTTGCACGTTCTCCCACAACCTTCCTCCAAAACTCTAAGAGTTGGCAACAACGCCAAACTCTACATTCTAGGATCCGTAACACTACCAATCACATTCAACGGCATCCTAAAATTAATTGATTTTCAGATCTGTTCTGACATCAATTCTCCCATCATCTTAGGTGTTGACTTCCTTAGAACCTTCAACTTATGTCACGACATCCTCAACTACAACTCCCACTCAAACCCGACTCAAAACTTTAACTCTCTTTTGGATGACCAAAAACACATACACACATATGACGACTTATCTGCTGACCAAAAATCGACCATCGACTCTATCATTCATAGCTTCAAAAGTATCTCTGCAACTCCAGACAAATTAGGCCTTTCTCCCCTCGAGGAACATGTTATAGACACTGGAGATCACCCTCCAGTGAAACAAAAATACTACCCCATCCCCGTCCACTACAAGCAGCGGGTAGAAACCGAAATCAATGATATGCTAAACCTAGGCATCATTGAAAAAAGCAATTCACCTTGGAACTCCCCCCTTTTAGTCGTCCCAAAACCCAATGGCGAATTAAGAATATGCCTGGACAGCAGAAAACTTAACAGCATTACAAAAATCGACTCCTACCCAATGCCTCGTATCCAAGACATTCTGGACTCTCTCAACAATGCCAAATTTCTAACCTCAATCGATCTCAAATCAGCGTTTTTCCAGATTAACCTTCACCCTGAGTCACGAGAAAAGACCAGCTTCTCTATTCCTGGTCTTGGAGCCTTCCAATTCTGCCGCATGCCCTTTGGGCTCGTCAATGCATCTGCCAGAATGATGAGACTCATGGATAAGGTATTTGGACCTGAATTTGCCGGTCAATTGTTTACCTATATCGATGACATCATCTTGGTCAGCAACTCCTTTGAAGAACACGTGAACCTCTTGAAACGTGTCCAACAAAGACTCAAAGAAGTAGGTCTCACTATAAACTTTGAAAAATCTGTTTTCTGCAGACCTTCCCTGAAATTTTTAGGCTTCGTCGTTGACAGACTCGGACTACGGACTGACCCGGACAAAATCAAGTCAATCCTAGAGTATCCCGTCCCAACTAACCAAAAAGAAGTACGAAGGTTCCTAGGTATGGCCTCTTGATACAGACGCTTCATCAAAAACTTCGCCATAATCACCAGTCCCATAAACCAACTAATTAAGAAGCAACCCAAGGGCCACCACTTCCACTTCTCCCAGGAAGCTCACACCGCCTTCACTGAGATAAAACAACTTCTTATATCCTCACCTATTCTCTCTATACCCAACTTCAACAAGCCATTCATCATCTCCACTGACGCCTCTGACTCGGGCCTAGGATGTGTCCTCTCCCAGGAAGACGACGAGGGCAATGAACATCCCGTTGCTTTCGCCAGTCGCTCTCTCAGCAAGGCCGAAAGAAACCACTCTACAACGGAAAAGGAGCTCAATGCCCTAATCTTCGCCCTTGAAAAATTCAGAGGATACATCGAAGGCTCTCCCTTCACTACTACAGTCCTTACAGACCATAGTAGTCTTAAATGGCTAGTCAGCCTCAAATCTCCCACGGGAAGACTCGCGAGATGGGCAGTCCGGCTATCTCAATTTAAATTAAAAATTGAGTACCGTAAGGGATCTGACAATGCCCTGGCCGATGCACTCTCACGCTCCTTCCCCATTAACTCTACGTCAACTGACGACTCACCTCAAACCTCCTCTCCTACTAAAGACTCCTGGTACCTAAAAAAGGTACAGGACGTCACCTCATCCCCAAACAAATTTCCTGACTGGAGAATAATCTCCAACCGTCTCTATAGACGAATCAGAAACTCTAACCCCCTCTCTGCTGATTGTGAATGGAAACTCGTGGTCCCTACTGAATCACGGCATGACATTATCTCTAAATGTCATGACCATCCCACATCAGCCCACCTAGGCATTTTCAAAACACTCAAACGCATCACTCAATCCTATTTTTGGCCCTCTCTCCACAAAGACGTTCGCAACCACCTCAAAAACTGCCAGGTCTGCCTAGCACACAAGAGCACTAACGAAAGTCCTCCTGGGCTCATGAAGAACCCTAAACAAGTTCAACGCCCATTTCAAATGATCTCTACAGACATTCTAGGTCCTCTACCCCGCTCTTACCAAGGCTACAAATTCATCCTTGTGGTTACCGACGTCTTTACTAAATACACATCCCTTTTCCCAATGAGAAATTCACTAGCAAAAACTGTTGTCAATCTCATCGAAAATAACATCTTTTTGAAATATGGCATACCACAGACTATAGTGATGGATAATGGCCCACAATACATTTCAAAGTTAATGAAGGAACTAGTGGAGAAATACTCTGTCCCTAATTCCTTCTACAACTGCAGGTTCCTTCCCCAAAACAACCCCTCTGAACGAACCAACAGAGTAGTAGTGACCGCCATTGCCTCCTATGTCGGCACGGACCACAGGAAATGGGCAGAGGAACTCTCCAAAATCGAATTCGCCATTAACACTGCAGTCAGTGAAGCGACAGGATACAGCCCCTATTTCCTTAACCACGGCCGTGAAGCCATACTTTCTGGTGACTGGTATCCTAAATGCCCCTTAAAGGAAGAAGACATAGTCTTCACCGACAGGTCCTCCTATACCACTAACCTACCTCACCTCAAGGATATCTTCCTAAAGGTTAACAAACAAATGGCCAAAGCATATTCTAAGTACAAAATACACTACAATAAGAATAGGCGCGATATCGAATACAACGAAGGCCAAACTGTCTGGAAAAGGGAATATCCACTCTCAGATGCATCTAAATTCTTTACAGCAAAACTTGCTCCTAAATTCGTAAAATGCCTAATAAAAAAGAAAATCTCTCCCCTCACATACATCCTTCAAGACTTCCACACCTCTAAAGATCTAGGTACGTGGCACATCAAGGACATACTTAAATCCGTCCCACTCTAATTCCTCTTATTTTACCGTGTAGAGTCCGGATAAGAATAGCTCTAACGTTCTCCCCTGACGTGTCGTAAAAGGCGACTAACAGACCTCTCCTTACCCTATTTTCCTGTCACATTCCTTACCACCACCCAACCTAAACCTAACCCTTCCTGATCCTACTACCCCTTTACCGTGTAGAGTCCGGATAAGAATAGCTCTAACGTTCTCCCCTGACGTGTCGTAAAAGGCGACTAACAGACCTCTCCTTACCCTATTTTCCTGTCACATTCCTTACCACCACCCAACCTCAACCTAATCCTTCCTGATCCTACTACCCCTTTACCGTGTAGAGTCCGGATTAGAATAGCTCTAACGTTCTCCCCTGACGTGTCGTAAAAGGCGACTAACAGACCTCTCCTTACCCTATTTTCCTGTCACATCCCTTACCACCACCCAACTCTACCTACTCCCATCCTATCCCTCAACCCCTATTTATGTTTATATATACACTATATCTTTCAATACTTTATCTATTATGTCTATTATACTTATATATTAGTTTATATATTAATATTTATTATATGGGGCGGCTGGTAACTCCATCAGAAAACTAAAAGCCTTCTGCTCAGAGCGGCGCGACTCTGTAAAAATATGCCATCGGCACTATATTTCATATTTTTATTCTATACACTCTCTTTTTTCGGCTTGGTACTTTGGCTCCTATGCCATGAGCTTCGTGCTTCATCCACTGCCGATCTCACACATATAAATTATTATCTTATCATATTATTTACACCAATATCTATTTATTTTACACTTACTCTTAGTTGGCAAGGCATTTTGGCTCTCATGCCATGAGCTTCACGCTTAGTCCTATGCCATCAACACTTATCTTTACCGTTTATGTATACAGTATATTTACTTTATTATTTAAATTATTTATATGTAGTATAAGTAGCCGTATATACAACCCTACATACCCCACACCTCCCATCCTTCCCTACCTCTACAATCTTCTAATGTCTAAACTCCATGCACTCTTGCTCTACCTCTAAACTTTTCATACTCTACTACTTTTCTAGCTTTATACCAAACACTCCTTCACTCCTCCACCACCCACTCTACTTCCACCTTCGTACTATTCCTACCTCTCAACTCTATATACTCTTGCTCTACCTTCAAACTTTTTATACCTTAGCACTCTTTTAGCCTCTATACCTAACACACCTTTTCTCTTCCACTACCTACTCTACAACTTATTCTACCCTTCTACTATTCCAATCCCTCAACTCTCAATACACTCACTCTACTTACAAAATTCCTTCACTTCACCATTTCTTTCGACTCTATACTATAAACTCTCATGCTCTCTACCTACCTTCCTCTACACTAATTGCCTCTGAGCAACCCCAACTATTGCTTCTTTTTTTTATTTTTTTTTTCCTTAACTGAAAGGGTATTGTAACGATGCAAAATAACATCGCTACATTTTCAAATAAAATTAGCCGAGAACTCAACGCTCTAACTCCTCCTAGTCAAATCTTGAAACATAATAACTATCATTGCACTTATCTCACTGCCAATCCTAATTAAATAAATTTACAATTAATCTATTTTTCAAAAATATAAACAATATCTTTATTTTCTTACTAATACAAAACACAACTTACACTTCTACAGAATATGCAAATCCCCGTACACCAAGTATCTCAAATCGACTCGACTCCAATCACTTAAAATAAATTACGCTTCATTGCACTCAGTATTCCTTGCGCTCACTCCTTCATAAACATACAAAACTTTTAGTCTAAAAAATCAAATAATTTAATATAACAAAAGATTTATCATTTCGTCACTTCCTCTTACATCCTTAAACCTTAAACTAAATTCTCATCTCACCAAATAAAACATCCCCAAGGAACGTTCCAGAAACCAGTCACTACCGTCACAGGAACGCTCCATTTCCTTTTTTTACATAGTGAATTCTCTAGAGAATTCTACGTACAACCATTTAAATAGAAGCAGGAAGCCTCACCTGGCCTTTCACCTGCCAACCTTGAGTGAGGAAACTAGCTACCTACTCCATACTCACAGCGCACTCGCGACTGCTCATGTGATCCAGTGACTCGCCCTGTCAACCATCTTTTGTGCAAATGTGAATCTTCATACCTATCTGTTCCTGATAATCCTACATGTAAGTACAATAAAACCACCTGTTTCCAAATCTAAATTCCTCCCTTACACACGTGAAAGTCTATAGCGTTATTTCTCTATTTGTAAATAGTTAAAACCTCGACAACCTCGACACGTTGTCACCCGGCTCGTGTGTGCCATCCTTGGAGTACGCCTACTGTGCCAGACCGCCACGTGGACCTCGCTGCCTCGCAGACTGCCGCATCTTCGCCCTTCGGCCAGACCACCACCGAGCGTTCCACTTGGGAAGACGCGAGCCTAAGAAAGGTGTACTCCATTATATTTCTTTTGTGTTCTAAATATTTTTTGGTGTCTGCACCTGTGTGCACGAACACCTGGCGCCCGCTCTTTACTGATTCTCCAGAACATCCTTAAGCTTGTGTGCATCATACCATTTATCTAACCTTTCTCCGACGGTGCTGAATCTCTAATACTTTGTGTCAGTTTTGCAAACCAAACTTGTATCTGCTGGCCTCTCCAGCTACATAACTGTTGTATCTAATATCTCCTATGACTCTGTAAGACACTATCTCTACGGCCCGTCTCAATCTACCTTTTAAGATAAGATTTTTTTTTGTTTGTAAAATTAACTTAACCTATGTAGGAATAGCTAGCTAATACATTACTAAGTAAGTGCAATAAGGTAGCTGCATTAATTTAGACCCACAGACCAGCTTTCTTTCACATCTCTTAACTCATAACCTCTATTCATACTGTCATATCTACAGCCTGTTACTATACCTTTTTTTTATAGACAATAAAAAAAACACATTTCTTTGAATCCAAATTTGAATCTTTTATTTTAGATTTAATTCTCCCTATTAGAGGTTACAAGCCCGCTTCGATCTTCGGCATCATCGTCACTTACAATCAGTTGAGATGATGCCAAGGACTTAACAATATAGGATTAATAAAAAGTGACATTTACTCACTGTGCTGACAAATTTTCCTATACGAGACCCATAATCAATTCGCAACAAATCTTCATACAAATCGACCAGCTGATTGACTAGGTTTGTTACAGCCTGTATAAACCTCATATATGGCATAATGTAGACATTTAAAGCCCACATCAATTAAAAACATAACGGAGCAGTTCTCTTGCAAAATAACAATATGAAAATGTTACCAACTATACTTGTCGTGTTCAATATAAATGTATGTATACAGATTCTGAAAGGAAATGTATCGCTCACCAACTTTGGTTTCTTTATAATGTTTCTGTGAAACAAACGAGTGAGGACCTAGTTTGACGAGAAATGTAACGCATTTTTCAAATAACCAAATTTTATAGGGTATATCTTGAAAACCATACTTTTTAAGGGCCCTATTACTAAGACTCCGCTGTCCGTCCGTCTGTATGTATGTCTGTCTATCACCAGGTTGTACTTCATTAACCGTGATAGCTAGACAGTTGAATTTTTTACAGAATGTGTATACGTAGGGCGCTACATAAGTTTTGTCGCATACAAACTACATAATTATCATAATATTGTGATTTGAGGCTACAGCCATAAAATCTAAGTTATTTAAAAACAACAAAAAACAAGTTTGATTGCAAAGAATCGTTTGTTCGATTTTTAAATTAATTTTCTAAATAAAAATGGCGGCCTTTTCTCGTTACGATATTCGTGTAATTATTTCGTATAACTTTAAGCGTGGCTTGACTAAACAAAAATGTTTCGAGGATATGAATAATGCACTGAGGGAAACTTGTCCATCTCTGAGGACCATAGAACGGTGGTATATTCAATTCAATCGCGGCAATTTCAACTTGGAGGTTGAAGCAAGGTCTGGCAGTCCGATAGAAGTGACTACCGATAATAACATTGAGGCTGTACGAAAACTATTGGATGAAGACCGACGTGTGACATATCGACAGATCGGGGAGACCCTCAAGTTAAGAGCACCACCTGTTCATCGGATTCTTCACCACCTTTTGAAAGTACGGAAACTTTGTCCTCTCTGGGTACCACACTTGATAACTGACGTGCTAAGGGAGCAACGCGTGACTTGGTCAGGTGATATGTTAAAAAAATTTGAAGACGGCCGATCTAACTACGTGAACTCGATTGTTACATGTGATGAAACGTGGCTGTATTATTTCGATGTACCTACTAGATCCTAGAGTAAAGTGTGAGTGTTTGAAGATGAACCACCGCCGACGTGTGTGAAAATGTCCCGATCCGTAAAAAAAAGAATGGTTGCTGTATTTTTTACTAAGAGAGGAATATTGGCTACGGTTGTGCTTGATAAAGGGACAACTGTTACTGATGCATGGTACACAGAAGAATGTTTACCTCGTGTATTACAAGCTTTAAAAAATGATCGACCAAACTCAAGACTCGATACTTGGCTCTTGCATCAAGATAACGCCCCTGCACATCGAGCCGGCAAAACTACCAACTATTTGCGCCAAGCTGGAATCAAATTGTTGAGACACGTTCCTTATAGTCCGGATCTAGCGCCATGCGACTTTGCAATATTCCCTTATATTATGTAAAAAAACAACTGAAGGGACGCAAGTTTTCGAGCGATGACCAGCTTATAGGAGCTTTTAAGGAGATATGCGGCTGTGTTCCAGAAGCATACTGGAGCAATGTGTTCAACACCTCGTTTACAGGTATGAATACCTGTATTACTGCCGGTGGTGACTACTTCGAAAAAAAAAATATTTCACAAAGTACGACAAAACTTATGTAGCGCCCTAGTATCTGTTGCCGCTATAACAAGAAATACTAAAAATTAGAAAAAGAGAAAGTCTCCTTAAAAAAACGTGTTTTTTTTAAACGTGAAGAAACTAGCGCAATCTAGTATGATGGTACGGAACCCTTTGTGTGCGGTTCTGACTCGCACTTTACCGGTTTTTCTTTACAAACTTTAATTTAACCTGCAATGTATGTAGTATATGCTTGTTCGGGTAGAATCTTGCAAATTAAATTTGGCCCACTTCCCGATTTCCGATTGAGCTGCAATTTTGCATGCATATGGATATCGCATGACAATGCAATATTAAAAGCTTGTACCTAAAAGTTTTTAGGGTTTTCGAATAATATTTGTATTCATTTGTAGGAACAAAGTAGTGGGCAATTCAGTAGGCTTTCATTATATTTAACAAATATTGTCTCTTAGGTGCACCGTTTTTGAATTAAGAGCGAAAAATTTAAAAAGGGACCTTCGACACCCTCCCACTCACTCCCCGTAGCGCCTGTTAACAAGGGGGGGAAGTTTTATTATCGTTGTGCCCTACACAATCCTAAAACTAAATCCTAAACTAAAAGGATTGTTCCGCTGATTTTCCTATTTTGATTGGACTACATAGTCCATTTCAGATGCCATTGTCACATTCCATTTTAAACCTTAAAATGAGAGCTTTAAGGTTATTTTGTTTTCGTCCGCCTCCGTGGCGTAAAGATTGAGTTCAATTAGCTTCACATCAGTGGGTCGCGAGTTCTATTCCCAGCGGAGTCTGACTTTGTTTCACTTGGTTTAATTGGTGTAAGGGCATTTTCTAAGCTCGCCTGGCTCGCTACCACCATCTTATCCAAGTCTCGCCGCCAAGCATCAATGTCAACAGCATATGATGTGTTTCGGCTTGAAGATAAGATAACCAGTACCCCATTGCGTTGAAGAAACTTGAAGAATAAAAAAGTCTCGTTATTGTTTCCTCAACCTTAAACTTACGGATATGTTGTAAAATAAAAACAACCGGTCTACCTCACCCAGCCTAGTTCTAACAGACATTTAATTATAGTCCCTTTGATTTTTGTTATCACTCTCAAGTAGAATGTGGCCTTGGTATTTGATATGAATTAGCCCTCAGATTCTTTATTAAGCCAATTTATATGGATCAGTCATCACTGTCATTCGCTAAACTTTGGGTAATAAACAATAATTAATGACAGCGTGATCGTGAAAACAAAACATGTTTTAACATTTTGTTTTGTCGGTTCGATAATCGGCTGAGGCAAGCAACTTTTTTTTATTCACATTTGGTAAGCCCTTGTCGCACGACAGGTAGTTAGGTGGGTAGGTAGGTATATGGGGTGGGTTCTTTTAAAAAATGCCGATGCGTACAATTTTAGTAGTATAAGAAACTGTTGCATAATAAGGGTTTTTGAAATACGAGTGTTTTAAGACCAAATTATGTGCAGTTTCAAACACTACTTTATCTAATCTCATACATTGGGATTGAATCAACTAAAATACAAAAATTAAAGTTAAGAGTAAAAAAAATCCACGAAATTCAGTAAGTATACCTACAACAAAACGTGTCAGCGCTGAATCCCAGCGCATCACCGCACTTGCACTGAAGAGGACGGTGTCACAGACAGGTAAAAAAAAATGCTTTCACTGATCTCAGACATTTGTAAACATGAAAATTATCCACAAAATTCAGTATCTACAACAAAACTGAATGAAAACACATTTTTATTTTTGGTTTATTCTCTCCGGCTTTCAAAAGCGCGGAGAAGGCAAAGATGACTAAGACCATACAGCCAGGTCTGACGTATTTAAGCTTCCTTTAGTTTTTTGATTTGTAATGATAGTGCCGGTGCATTACAAATCTTCTCTGAAGTTCTTGACAGCATTTGCTACAGCAACTGGGTGTTCTGAGGTGGAACACCCAGTTGCTGTAGGGCGTCTATAAAACTGCACCCAGAGCAAGTTGGGTTCTCACGTCCTCCTTCGTTTTATTTTCTTGTACTCCACATTGCTTACGTGCACTAGAAGATTTTCTCCAAAATGCACCACTTCTTGAACAAAATCCTAGCAGAAAACAATGAAAAAACAACAAAATAAAACTACGAATGCGACTACCACAAATCCCGCCAAAAAAACTTCATGAAAACACAATCACCGCACATGCTTTTTTTTTCTTCGCCCTTTTAGGGCAGGCTAAGGCTCATTGGCCATACCGCCTAGTCTTCAGTATTTGTTTTTCAGTAGTATTAATTTGTAGAATTAACGTCTTCAGTAATTTTCAGTATATTTTTCAGATTATGTAGTGTTTTTCTCCTTTTCAGTCTTCAAGATCACTGTTTCTTCACGTTCACATCATATCATTGTCTATAAACTAACCTAACCTACATACTCTAGCAAAATGATAGCACTTTTGCTAAAGCTTGCGCGGACTTCTTGTGGGAACTCGAAACACAGTATACACACTTTTATTTCATTATCCTACACAAGAAACACATAAATGATACTTCGCTGATAAATACACTATCAATATTATACATCAAAAACCACTAAATGTAATTTTTCGGATCATAAAAGAAAAATGACAAACTAAACGCTACAAATTCCCGCCAAAAAGTCCTCACCGCGCATGCGTTAAAGCGGGCGCTGTCACAGACAAGTAAAAATTGGAATGAAAACTTTTTGTATTGCTGTAAAAATGGCGCAAACCGCATGTGTGTTCCAATAAAAAAAAAATATGGAACGTCGTTGGTGATATTATCTCTTTGGTTTAACTTGTATCGTAATGAAAAAAAAAAATACATTATAACATTATTTCTCTAACAAAATAATGTGATCATGATTTTTTTTTTATTCACAGTTGGTAAACCCTTGACAACATCTCACCTGGTGGTAAGTGACGATGTTGCCGAAGATGGAAGCGGGCTTACCAAGATTTCCCAACGCATTGGGGAAATGGCTATCTTATCTTCAAGCCGGATAACATCAATGCTGTTAACGTTGATATTTGGCGGCAAGACGGTGTTACAGCGGAGCATATAAAATTCCCTGCCACCAACCAAACCGAGTCTTACAAAGTTAGACTCCGCCGGGAATCGAACCCGCGACCTCCTGATGTGAAAATAATGGACTTAACAATTACGCCGTAACAGCAGGGCAGGTGTAACAGAAGCGTTGACGAGTCACTTTGCCACAAACGCACACCTGAAATAAAAATCGGGCTGATGAATGATCCAACCTGCAGGGCCTGTGGTGGAAACATAGAATCAATGGAACACTTTCTGTGTCACTGCGATATTATTATTATATCAGCTCATATACGTCCCCACCGAGGGGCTCGAGCCTACCCTAAATCAGGGCGATTAGACCTTATTCGACCACGCGGGCCCAGTGCGGGTTGGTCGACTTCACACACAACCTTCGAGTTTGTTCGCAGGCGTGTGCAGGTTTCCTCACGATGTTTTCCTTCACCGTTAAAGCAATCGGTAAGTATATGTACGTAAGTTTTTGAAAAACTCATTGGTACATTGGCCGTCCAGATTTGAACCCGGTACCTCTGGTTAGATGGACCGAGTCGTTACCGGTTGAGCCACCGACGTTACCGGTTGAGCCACCGAGCGATATTATTATTATTTTTAATTCAGAATTGGCAAGCCCTTGGCATTATCTCACCTGATGGTAAATGACGATGATACCGAAGATGGAAGCGGGCTTACCAAGATTCCCCAACGTAATTAAGAACTGGCTATCTTATCTTTAAGCCGGAACACATCATTGGCTAGTAAGCGTAACTGCCTCCTTGGTGATGGCTACCCAAAACCGGAGGACTACAAACACATTCCACTCAGCGTAATTGATGCATTGATGCATCACATCTTCGAGTAGGCTAGAGTGCAAGGGTTAGAGGGGAGACACAAAACATCCAAGTGGGTCGAAGTGTCGCACAAAGATAAGGGTTAAACCATTACGCCACAGAGGCGGACTTAGTTTAATAAAAACCGGCTAAGTGTGAGTTGGACTAGCACTCCGTGGGTTCTGTACCACCACTCCTCTCCACACAACTACATATTATACTGTCAATTATACCTATTCACATTTGAAACAAAAGACATCAACGCGAGCGATAAAAATATCCTTTTTTGTCATTCAGTTCGGACTCCTTAGCGCGAGTAAGACTCATACTTAGCCAATTTTTATTATTTGTTATTTTACTTCCATATCATTAGTTTAATCACATCAAGTTTCACGCCTGTATGTATTACCGTTTTTAGGAGCGAGCTAAATAAATAATCCTTTTGATGATTATTTTTTCATTTATTTTCTAATTTTTAGTATTTTATGTCATAGAAATACACATTCTGTGAAAATTTCAACTGTCTACCTATTACGGTTCATGAAATACATACCGCTGACGGACGGACAGACGGACAAACAGCGGAGGCTTAGCAACAGGGTCCCGTTTGTCACCCGTTTGGTGTATGGAACCCTAAAAAATAACTAAAATCTCCTTTGAGTAAGATTCCCTGATGGTTCGATCTTCGACTAAAGTAAGCTAGAAAACCTTGCACCCAGAGCCACTTATTTTAAAAAATATTTTAAGACAATTGAATAGTTCTCTTAAAAACTGCTAGCAGAGTTTTTCTACGTCACTGCAAGCAGTTTACTCATTGAGTGTGCACCGAGGACGTGTAATATTAACCACAATATCTTTAGGAATTAATGTAAAATTAAAAACCCGATCACTAACGACGGGATTAAGACGAATCTTAAGACACCTCGCACTCCATAATCCATTAAGCCGTTCAGGTTACAGAGCGTGCCAAAGATATAAATGACCTTTTTTCTGCCAGTCGGGTAAAAATGTATCCTATAGCACTCATGGGATTAAGACGAATCTAACGACACCTCGCACTCCAAAATCCATCAAGCCGTTTAGGTTACAGAGCGTGCCAAAGAAATAATTAATGACCTTTTTTTCCAGTCGGGTAAACATGTATCCTATAGCACTCATGGGATTAAGACGAATCTAACGACACCTCGCACTCCAAAATCCATCAAGCCGTTTAGGTTACAGAGCGTGCCAAAGAAATAATTAATGGCCTTTTTTTTGCCAGTCAGGTAAAAATGTATCCAATAGCACTCACGGGATTAAGACGAATCAAACGACACCTTGCACTCCAAAATCCATCAAGCCGTTTAGGCTACAGAGCGTGCCAAAGAAATAATTAATCTCTTTTTTGGCCTGTAAGGTATACATTTTTCTTATGTCACTCAAGGGATCGAGACAAATCTAACGACACCTCGCACTCCAAAATCCATCAAGCCGTTGCTATAGGACGTGCCAAAGAAATTGACGTTATGGCTATATATGTCGTAGGATTTTGATAAAATTAGGTTTTTGATCAAAAATCTAGGTTTTTGATCAAAACCCGGAAGATGACACAATTTAAACTAAATTTTATCATAAACCTGTAACAATCTAGATTTTTGATCAAAAACCTGAACTAGTTTGGGTTTATGATAAAGTTTTAGTCAAAAACATGGGTTTGCTTAGTTTTATGACAAATTAATCAATTTAAATGAAATAAATAAAACAATCCATTATAATTTGCAATTATAGAAAGTAAAAAATGAAGTATATTAGTACTAACATACAGTATGGACACTCCCTGCCGCTCTCTAGATTGCGACCTCACCCCTTGATCACCCAGATTGATACAGGTTGGTTACAGTTTGGTTGTCGAACGTAAAGGATGTCGCCGCCATTTTGTTTGTTCCGTTATTCCTTTTTTGGAATGTTGGAGTGTCCAGGGTGTGCTATAGGGCTTCCCATCCAGCTGCGGGCAGCTCGCACCACGGAGTTGCGTGTTGGTGCGTAGCCGCTCTACGCAGTTTAGCGTATCAAAACCGCCAAGCCGTGCACGCGAGCCCCCCCGCCGCGAACAACTCAATTCAATTCAATATATTTATTCAAAAAATATGCAAATAACACTCTTTTTAATAGTAATAAAATAATAATAACAAGGTCATTTGCGAAGAATCAAGAAATAAACAATAATTAGTCAATAACGTCAATATTAAATCCTTGATATAAACCAGATTATGTCATTAGAACATGAAAACAATATGACACGAAAAGTTATAAATAAAAATAATTGAATGTCATTAATGCCTTTAGTAGGCCAATTCACACGGACAGCACCCAGTCACGAGTATAACGCGAGAGTCAGCCATCGCTCCCATCAACTATATTAGAGGGAAATGAACGAACCGGCTCCCGATGCGCAACTAACATGTTTATCTCCGACGTGCTACACCAGCGCAGTAGGCGGCGCAGCGTCCGCAAGGCGTTGCTGTATTGCGAGCGAGTGTCATTGTGCAAAGCTTTCGGTTCCTTTTAACGCACTCATAGCACGGCTCAGTCTTTCCAAGATTCCATGTCTGCTTCATGGCATACCCTGGACACTTCATACAACGGGCCAGAAATGACATTCCAAAAAAGGAATAACGGAACAAACAAAATGGCGGCGACATCCTATACGTTCAACAACCAAAATGTAACCAATCTGTATCAAGCTGGGTGATGAGGGGGTGAGGTCGATATCTAGAAAGAGCGGCAGGGAGTTTCCATACTGTATGTTAGTACTAATATAATTAATTTTTTACTTTCTATAATTGCAAATGATGATGGATTGTTTTATTTATTTCATTTAAATTGATTAATTTGTCATAAAACTAAGCAAACCCATGTTATTGACTAGAACTTTATCATAAATCCAAACTAGTTCAGGTTTTTGATCAAAAATCTAGATTGTTACAAGTTTATGACAAAATTTAGTTTAAATTGTGTCATCTTCCGGGTTTTGATCAAAAGCCTAGATTTTTGATCAAAAACCTAATTTTATCAAAATCCTACGACATATATAAGGTCTAACAAAATCAGCTGAAACTATTTTAACTGGTGCTTCTGCCCATGAAACTGAACAACTTTCCCCATGAAACACATAGTCAAATTTCAAAAAAAAAATTTGAACTTCCCATGCTAAGTGTGCTTTTACACATGAACCTGAACAACTTTCCCCATGGAACCAATAGTTAAATCGCAAAAACAATTGCCCCCCCCAAAGTAACACGATCAGATGATCAGCCAACTTAGTACGGGAAGTTCAATTTTTTTTTTTTGAGATTTGACTATGGGTTTCATGGGGAAAGTTGTTCAGTTTCATGGGTAGAAGAACCAGTTAAAATAGTTTGAGCTAATTTTGTTAGACCTTATATATAATATAAATTTATCATTGTAATCCGTATGGAATTTATAAAGCTTTATTATTAATACATACATACATACACTCGTAAAACATAACCCTCCTTCTGGCGCAGTCGGGTAAAAACAAGCAACTATGTAAATCCCTAGAAGTCTTCTTACAGTTTTTAAAAATCTTGAAGTAATTCTCCTACTTTGAAGTTTTACGTAGGTATCGTTGTATTTGGTAGTATGGAGAAGTTACAGCGATTTTAGTACTTAATTAATTCCATTATTTTAGGTATCTATCCTAAGTGCCCAGTGTTCTTTACCTAAACGTCACTTGTTAGTACTTAACTAGTTCCATACATTTAGGTATCTATCCTAGCTGCCCAATATTGTTTACCTAAACGTCACTTGTTAGTACTTAACTAGTTCCATGCATTTAGGTATCTATCCTAGGTGCCCAATGTTCTTTACCTAAACGTCACTTGTTAGTACTCAACTAGTTCCATGCATTTTGGTATCTATCCTAGGTGCCCAATGTTATTTACCTAAACGTCACTTGTTCGTAATTAACTAGTTCCATGCATTTAGGTATCTATCCTAGGTGCCCAATGTTCTTTACCTAAACGTCACTTGTTAGTACTTAACTATTTCCATGCATTTAGGTATCTATCTTAGGTGCCCAATGTTCTTTACCTAAACGTCACTTGTCAGTACTCAACTAGTTCCATGCATTTAGGTATCTATCCTAGCTGCCCAATGTTATTTACCTAATCGTCACTTGTCAGTACTTAACTAGTTCCATGCATTTAGGTATCTATCATAGCTGCCCAATGTTATTTACCTAAACGTCACTTGTTAGTACTTAACTAGTTCCATGAATTTAGGTATTTATCCTAGGTGCCAAATGAGATTTACCTTAACGTCACTTGTCACTGTCAGATTTCCATTTATGTCGTTGTCAGGCTTAGACGTCAAATCCTGCACTGTACTTTAAAAGCACTCTCTGCTCTAATTAGAGATTAATTGAATCAGTGACGCGTATAAGAGCCCATAGCAGATACCAACATAACGACCACTTCCCCATTATAGAACGCCGCCAACGCAATAATAAAATGTACAGCTATGTTGTGCATACTTTTTCGTTAAGCCTACACACCGCCTCGCGTAGTCAAGCTTACACAAATCAACAATAAAAAAAAATAGCACTCCGGGAGTGCCGGCAGAAGTGAATTTTCATTAATCGATGCACTTTGTTCAATTTCCATAATTTAAACAATTCACATATACGAGTACACAACAATGTGGTTACTACACAACCACGGAGCACAAACAAAGAGGAGCTGGCCTAAGCAACTGTGCACTGTGATTTTCGTCAGGTGCCCATGTATCGAGACTCGCATTATTGGTGTGTTTTCGCATTTTTAAGAAGAAAAGGATGAAGTGTTGTGTTTTATCGTTTCGAAGTTATTCAGACAGACGTTCTGATGCTATGAATGGTATCACATTTTATTTGTAAGTAATTTTATACGTAATTATTAAAATAGTTCTAGAAAATTCTCGGCTTTCAAGTATAAATTATACTTCTCGACACTAGGTGGCGTAACTTTTGTGAATAAAAAATACGAGTACGTAAAGTTCCGCATTGGTATATAGTTATAATCATACGTGGATACTGAAAATTAAAGTATACAATTAAACCTGAATACTTTTTAGTCGCCAAAACAGTACTTTAGTGATTTTTATAATTATATTGTAAACAGGCCGCCATCTATCGTCAACAAGAACAACTATTTTCAACGTACCAAATATCCAGGGCCGTAATTAGATTCAAATAATTTTACCGAATAACACACGGCTATGGTCAGTAATGAAATAACATTTTCATAGCAAATATTTTCAAGTAACAAAGATCTGAGTTGTATACATACTCGTACTATTCTCCGTGACTGTTCATGAATTGAAAGAACTTCGAATGTTAAATAATCATTTTATTCATATTAAGATAATTTACCACCTAGTTAATTTTATTTCTTTTTGTTTGTTTTAGATTTCCATCCGATGATAATTTAAAACAACAATGGATCACAAAAGTTAATAGACCGGATTGGACTCCGACAAAATATACAAAGATTTGTTCTTGCCATTTTAATGATGCAGACTTCATAGTGACAAAAAAAGGCCATAAAAAATTAAAGATGGGCACTTTACCTAGTTTAAAACTGGATTTGTCGGTTGGTTTCGGTATTGTTTGTATAACCGAGTTTCAATAATTTTAGGAGAATAAGTATGTATTTCATTTTATTTTTTAAATTACAGCTTTGACCAATCACCGACTGTAAATCATATTATACTGCTGATTAAATCTTTATCAGAAAAATATATAGATATTCGTTTTAAGCATTTCGCAACCATTCAAAACGATAGGGCAACGAACCGACAACAACTAACTAAAACTGTTATTTTCGCAGGTAATTGAATTTTGTAAATAAAATTATGTTCGTAATAATAATTTGTCTATTATTTTGTGCTAGAAATTTTAAGTACGTCAGTACACATACAAAACAGTAAAAATGTTAACCCTCATTTTAATCATTTATTACACAAACTTTTTAAAGCTCATAGTTCTGAGTACGTCCCATTACTTTCTACACTTATTGACATCTAGTGTGAAATAGCTGAACTACGTAGTGACATCAATATGTCGATGTTAGGTCGCTAGGCGAGTAGTTTTGCTACTAACCGGCAGATGGAAAATTGAGAAAAGCGCCGCAGCACACTCAGGCACGGTAGAAAGAGTGGGAGATACTTGTTCCTCTCCCTTCCCCTCGATCTTACGCTTTTTCGATCAGCATCACGTGACCCTGACGCGAGTTTGGAAGTTTTTACCCATCCAACAAAAAGTGCTCAGCGCCGCTAAAGAAGTTTTCACTTCTGAGTACGTCCCATTACTTTCTACACTTATTGACATCTAGTGTGAAATAGCTGAACTACGTAGTGACATCAATATGTCGATGTTAGGTCGCTAGGCGAGTAGTTTTGCTACTAACCGGCAGATGGAAAATTGAGAAAAGCGCCGCAGCACACTCAGGCACGGTAGAAAGAGTGGGAGATACTTGTTCCTCTCCCTTCCCCTCGATCTTACGCTTTTTCGATCAGCATCACGTGACCCTGACGCGAGTTTGGAAGTTTTTACCCATCCAACAAAAAGTGCTCAGCGCCGCTAAAGAAGTTTTCGCTTCAAAAATTATTTTTGCTTAGTAAACCTTAGTAAAACTTAGCCCCATACGATGCCCCTGCTGTAAATTGGTGAGGAGTTTGGTATCCTGTTGATTCCAGGAAATTCTGCAACATTAGTTCAAGATTATTATGGTTTTGCAATATTATTATAGTTACAGGGCACCAAACTTCGAATCGATCAGACCGGTATAAGTTGCCCACATCCCTACATCACCTAGATAAAAGCTGATGATCTTTTGAAGATCGGCTGAACAGATTTTCATAAATTATAGCTAAGAACCACCTCGATCACGGCTTCTAAAAGAAAAAACCGCATGAAAATCGGTCCATTCGTTTAAGAACTAAGATGCCACAGATAGACACACAGATACACACGTCAAACTTATTATACCCCTCTTTTTGCGTCGGGGGTTAAAAATCATCTGTACAGCAGCCTGTAGTAGGCCATATAAAGATATAGTAACGTACTTACAGAGTTTAATCAAAATTCTAGACATGTATAAAAAAAAAATATGGTGGCAACAAAAAAAAACATGATAAGATATAATGTAAATCTGATATATGATAATATTATAACATGCTTTAATCCAAATTTTCTATTGAATAATTGAAGGTCGCTGGAAGCCGCTGGATGCGGGCAGCGCAGAACCGGTCGTCGTGGAAATCCTTGGGAGACGCCTGTTTCCAGCAATGGACGTCCAAACTAAACTAAAAAAAAAACAAATTTTATCCAAATCCGCGCCAGAGTACCAGACAGAAGCAAAGACACACATACGAACATATTTTTATTTAGTTTTTAAACTACTTGTGTAAAGACATCAAAACTCAACTTCGATTTTTTTTGCCATCACAATATTATCTTCTTCACTCCTTCGTTGCTCGAACGTAATTTAAGTGAGTTATTTCTGCCAGTAACCTTGAATAGTTTGCTGCTTAACTAATTTAAAAAAAGAAAGCATTTTCAAATTTGGAATTTTAGTTTCGAAATCGGAACATTCACCGCAGTTCCTGAGTTGGTTTGATCAGTGAATGAATGAGTCAGTCAGTAAGCCGCCAAGCGCTGCGAGGGGCGCACGTGACTTGACGTAATGTTCCGCGCTGTGACCGACGGCTGGAAGCGCTACTGGTGGGGAACAGGTAACCAATCACGACATCCTATATAATAATAACATAGTTACACCGTACACACCAACTTGTGTATTTGTATGTGAAATTTATTCGTGCTCCAGTACTTTGCTCCATTTTCCCGCGTGGAAATATACGTATTGTTTTTTTTCTGCGTTCGCGTAGCTCTCGACACGAGTCAACTGCATCTGAGTTACCTAAAGGTTAAAGTTAAATTCATCGAAGCGAGACTTTTCCTCGTTTTGTAGTATGTAAAAATAGACTAGTGTTACCAGTTTTTGTATTAAATAATTGGTATATTATTAAATTTATGTTTTGAAGCGATAAACTGACTCAGCTTGCACAATTTGGTCTGGTTTGAGGGCCTATTTCGAATCCCCGCAAGTGTACCAACAAGTTTTTTTTTCGTAACTTATTATGTTACGTTTGTTTACAGATTCATTTTTCACAAACAAATAAGGCTGGCCTTACACAGCCAGTTTTTCTCTCTTAATTCACGAACTGAATTAGAAAAGCCAGGATTTGGAAAAAACTTAAGTTTATACGTTTTATCCGAGCTTTCTGTATTCATGTTAAAATATTTCGGGTGTGTAAGGCTACCCACACACCTACAATAATATTGCGCAATGTTGATGATTGCACAATTATTATTGAACATATAAGGGTAGTATTGAAGATTTAATTGTACCGGGAGCTCATCAATCATATTGTGCAATCATCAACATTGCGCAATATTATTGTAGGTGTGTGGGTAGCCTAAGCCCAGCCTAATTCTAGCGCAGACTCAAAAACTATTTACGTCTGTATTCGTTTAAGTTCGGCTGAATTCGATCGTTTCCGTGGCACGTGGCGCACGATTTCGTTTTGACAGGTGTGTTGGCGAACCCCCGAGAATGCCTGCAAGGTAAGTTGACGGGTTATTCGCGTTTGCTACAGTTCTGGCCCAACTACCAGTAAACAAAATTTAACGAAGCTTCCTTATTATCACTTTCATTACTGACCTTGTACTGTTTATCAGTTTATGCATTTTAGAAGTGGTGCCAGCGGTACACCCCGAAATTAATTATAATTGAAAACGCTGAACACGTTAAAAAACCGACTTCCATCGCAACAAATTAGTACATTTTTGCATTATTATTTTTGGTTTTTGTTAATTTTCTACTAAAGTACTACACCGATTTTGATAAAATTTATATGGGACCACACGGAAAGCACTAGCTTTCAAATAAAAAAAAGAATCATAAAAATCGGTTCACCCAGCCAAAAGTTCTGAGGTAACAAATATAAAAAAAAACATACAGACGAATTGAGAACCTCCTCCTTTTTGGAAGTCGCTTGAAAAAAGCTGAAAATAGGAACTGTTGATCTTTAGGCCATATTATGAATCAATTTGATCCGTAGCACCAAAACATATGGAGTTATGTATGACGTACCTATAATCTTTTTGTACGAGTTTTTTTTTGTTCTTAAACCTATCGTGTATGGTTTTTTTTGTTCTTAAACCTATCGTGTATGGTTTTTTTTGTTCTTAAGCCTATCGTGTATGGTTTTTTGTTCTTAAACCTATCGTGTATGGATTCTAATGAAAAGGCTTTCTGGGACAATTCTAAGAATATAATTATCACATCATTAAATTTGAGTCACTCGTTTTAAATTAAATTATAGAGCATTTATCAAAACATACCAGGTTTGAGCTCCTCCTGATACGATACGGTTGAATCATTTTTTTTTTAAATATACCTGGAATACCACCGAGGGGCTCGAGTCTTCCCTGAATTAGGGCGATCGGGCCTTAATCGACCACGGGGGACCCGTGCGGGTTGGTCGACTTCACACACCACCTTCGAGTTTCTCCGCAGGCGTGTGAAGGTTTCCTCGCGATGTTTTCCTTCACCGCAAGAGCGTCGGATAAACGTACATATTAAATCGGAATCGAAAACACATTAGTACGTGGCAGGATTCGAACCATGACCTCCCGGACAGGAGGTAGAGGCCCGTATCATGGTAATTATAATATATAAAACTTGGTATGTTTTAAAAAGATTTTTGTTTTAATTTGAAACAAGTGACTGAAATGTAATAATGTGATATTCTTTTAAAATTGGCTCAAGCTCTTTCATTTGATAACAAACATGAAAGGTTTAAAAACAAATGTTTTCCCATACAAAAAGATTACGTCACGTCGTAACTCCTGTTCTTTTAATTATTTTTTTGTGATACTGGTCAAATTAATTTAAATGACCTAAAGATTATTAGGTCCGATTTTTATGCTTTTAAAAGCAGTTTTTTTGGCGTACTACTAGCACGAAAAGGCGGGCCTCCCACGCGGTGGACCGACGACCTGGTGAATATGATGATAAGATAGCCAGATCCCCATTGCGTTTGGGAATCATTGGTAAGCCCGCTTCCATCTTCGGCATCATCGTCACTTACTATCGAGTGAGATGATGCCAAGGGCTTAGCAATTCTTGATAAAAAAAAAAGAAACGCGTGTTTGTAATATGCGACATAGATAAGTATTACGATAAGATAAGATAAAATGTGGGAAGTGATAGATATGGCAAGTTTACAGATAATTCTCAGATAGAGCAAAAATCTGTATGACGTCCTGATGTTATTATTATTGTACACAATGGGCGCGATAAAACAGTTATTGATAAAAATATAAATAATTAAACAAACATCTTTAGCACTGTCAAAGGAGACGTAATGACTTTTTATAGAAAACCTATTAGAACCTCCTTTACCATTGTAAACTGTTTGTTTTTATGGTTCTAACGTGACCCTATTGCTAAGTCTGTCCGTCCGTCTGTCAACGGGCTGTATTTCATGAACCGTAATATGTAGACAGTTGATATTTTCACATATTGTGTATCTCTATAGCCGCTATAACAACAAATACAAAAAAAAAGAAAAAGTGTCAAAATAAGAAGGCGTCTCCATACAAAAGGTTTTTTTATATGTCCTTAGAAGTATATTTGATTAAGCTCTAACGTAAAAACGGATCCGGTCACTTAGGGCCACTTTCCTCGCACGGCCACATACCAGTTAGGGCCACTTTCCTCAAACGGCCACATACCTGTTAGGGCCACTTTCCTCAAATGGCCACATACCTGGCATCATCATCATCATACATCATCGCTCGAACGACCATAACACTAGAAAGGCCACGTGCTTTCAGTTCGACTTCGTCATTTTCTTAAACTTGTTTTTTTTCTAAATTGTCACTTTCCTAACTCGTCACCTTTTTAACTCGCCTTTTTCTGCTACCCATGGGGGGGAGCCTCATAATATGTACAGGCGTGAAACTTTGTGTGATTATAGCACTAATACTTAAGTAAAACAAAAAATAATAAAAATCAGCCAAGTGTGAGTCGTACTTGCTCTAAGAAGTCCGAACTAAATGACAAAAAAATCATGTTTTTATCGTCCGCGTTGATGTCTTTTGCTTGTAATGTGAACAGGTATCATTATCATTATACTATGTAATTGTGCGAAGTATGGTGGTACAGAATCCTCGGAGTGCTAGTCCGACTCACACTTGGCCGGTTTTTAAGACACCTACTTATAAAGTTTAGTAAATCAGTACTAAAAATTTTAAAAAAAACAGCTATTTGTTTTGATTCGATATGTTTATGGTACAAAATCAAGATTATATGGTTTCAGTTGATACGCCATTCATGACGATTAAATACTTTACCTACATCAATTAAGCCATTGATAATAACTAAGAAGCTATTATAATATTATTAAAAGAAAAAAAACGATAATCCTAACGATAATTACCTATTTATTAAAAGCAGTCAAAAATACTAACGATTTACACGTATCTACTACAATAATAGATTATGTGAAAAATCCTTACTGATACTTGAATCCTTACTAATATTATAAATGTGAAAATGTGTTTGTTTAAACGCTTCAACGCTTTAATTAATCTTAATGAAACTTGGCATGCATGGCAGCCTGTGTCACGAGGAAGGACATATGCCACTTTTTATCCCGTGAAAACAGCATAGCCCGATGCAGTTCCTGAGGGAACTGAAAATATACTCTTTTTTGGTTAATTTCTTCAACATCGCAACGGAACAATGGATTGTGTGATTTTTTTCACGGAGATGGTTGAGGGGATGGGAAATGACATGATTTACTAATAAGCATATCCTGACATAGTTCCCGAGGGATCTGGAGAAAATTCATGTCAACGCGGCTCGCGCACCGCGCACCCTCTAAGACAGTCATAAAAACTATGTCCACGCGGGCGAAGCCGCGGGAAAAATCTAGTAGTATTATAAACTCCTTCAATTTTCTGCACTATATAGTCTCTCGCATAGCGTGTAGCATATCAACCGTGCTATCCAAGGGACAGACGGCGGTTGCCTGGTGTTGCACTTAGCATCACCCACGGTCACGTGTAAGGCATTTAGATTTACACCCACCAGTGTTACCAGATGAAAAATATAAACTACCGTGTTCAGCAGTTAAAAATACGCTATTTAGGACTCGAAGAAGCATTTTAAAATACCGTGTAAATTACCGTGTAAAATGCAACTGAAACCTTGACTTTTCAATATTTTTAATTAATATCAAACAGATTCCTAATCATCTAAAATAAGTACTTGTTTTTCATAAATGGCTGCCGTCATTTTTGATAACATGTTCTTAGTTGGTGTAAAATCAACACAGCTACTTCTATTTCTATACAAAAAGGGCTGGCGTGCTCGGTGTTGCCAACTGCAGGGACGAAACTGCGCTTCGTTTTATCTTCGATTTCAAACTTTTATTTTGCTTTTTGCGCTTTCTACTTAACGGTATAGTTAATATCCACAAATACCGTAGAAAAAGACACGGTAGTGGATCACAGTGGCCAAAAATACCGTGCATCTATTGTAATTACAGTGTATCTGGTAACACTGACACCCACGGACGTGTGCAACGCGACCTTCATACACATCTTGGAATGCGATTTGCAGGTTTCCTCACGATGTTTTCCTTCACCGTTAAAGCAATCGGTAAGTTAGTATAGGTAAGTTTCGAAAATCTCATTGGTGCATTTGCCGTCCGGATTCTAACCCGGGAACTCTGGGTAGGAGAAGACCAGTCGTTGGTGTTGAGCCACCGACGCTATTTAGTGTTCCGTACAGCCACTGGACGACCAAAAGGGTCCCCATTACTAAGCCTCCGCTGTCTGTCCGTCTGTCAGCGGGCTGTATTTCATGAACCGTAATAGGTAGACAGTTGAAATTTTCACAGAATATGTATTTCTGTTGCCGCTATAACAACAAATACTAAAAATTGGAAGTTAAAAATAAGGGGGGTCTCCAATAAAAAAAGGGTTTTTGTATCTCGCGTTGATGTCTTTTGTTTGTAATGTGAATATCATCATCATCATCATATCAGCCACAAATAGTCCACTGCTGGACAAAGGCCTCCCCCAAGGATTTCCACGACGAGCGGTCCGGCGCTGCCCGCATCCATCGGCTTCCCGCGACCTGTGATTGTTGTGTGTGTTGTGTTGTGTGTGTTGTGTGACCTGTGTGTGTTGCCAGTGATGACTTACGGAACTGAGACATGGTCGCTTACTATGGGCCTCATAAGAAGGCTCAAGGTCACCCAAAGGGCAATGGAGCGTGCTATGCTCGGAGTTTCTCTGCGTGATCAAATCAGAAACGAGGAGATCCGCAGGAGAACTAAAGTAACCGACATAGCTCACAGAATCGCTAAACTGAAGTGGCAGTGGGCAGGGCACATAGCTCGTAGAACAGATGGCCGATGGGGCAGTAAAGTTCTCGAGTGGCGACCGCGCACTGGAAAACGTAGCGTAGGTAGGCCTCCCACGCGGTGGACCGATGACCTGGTGAATGTGAATATGTATCATTGTTATTATTACTATGTACTTGTGGAGAGAGGTGTGGGTGTACGGAACACTCGGAGTGCTAGTTTGACTCGCACTTGGCCGGTTTGTGGCTGTCTAGTGTACCTAACCACACCCCGGACACTGCATACAACGGTCGTGAAATTAAATTGCCAAAAACAAATGATGGAGCAAACAAAATTACGACGAAAGCGTATACGTTCGACAACCAATCTGTATCAATCTGGGTGACGAGGGGGTAAGGTCACAGTCTAGAGAGCGGCAGAGAGTGTCAAATCAAAATAATTTATTTTAAATGGGTGTTTACACACACTTTTAAATAGTCAAAAAAACTTATTGAATATTACAAATAATGTCATGATTCAGATTACAGTCTCAGGTAATGGTATTTGTTACAGAATCCACATAATATATATCTTTGTCATTTACATAATCAATAATTTTGAATATCCTCTAGAGCACAAGCATTTTTTGACATGAATCTTGAATTTATTCATACTCTATGTTAGTAATAATATATATACTTTGACCTAACTAAAGTTATAGGTGTTTAGTACCTATTAGTTTCCTTCAAGGCTGTTACTAGTGGAAACAGTATACCTGCATACCGTAGATAGATGTAGATAGTGAAGATAGAAGCCGTGTCAATATTCAGTTTAGCATCAGATAGCACTGGCTGAATGTATACCAGTTAATAATTACCTCACATACCCCGCACCCGATACTTAGTGATTTGTAACCTCACTTGTTGTGATTCTGACGAGTTCATTGAATAAGTAATACGTACGTAGTATAGTTATATTTGGTTTTTTAGTATTGATTCGTATTAAAAACAGTGTACAGAAACATATTTAAAATATAACATTTTTTTCTATCTTAATAATCTATCTCTGCTTGACTTGATAGAATTATCAAGTTTTGAAGCAGAACGAAAGTCCAAAACCCAAATTCAACATTGTTTCTACCTTAATAAATCTATCTCTTTTTGACCCGACGGAATTATCAAGTTTTAAAGCAGAGCGAAAGTCCAAAACCCAAATTCAACATTGTTTCTATGTAAATATATCTATCTCAAATTAATTTATCAAGTTTTTAAGCAGAACGAAAGTCCCGAAGTTAAATTCAATATTGTTTACATCTTATTAAATGTATCCCTTCTTGACCCGACAGAATTATCAACTTTTGAAGCAGAACAAAAGTTCGAAGTCAAACTCAATATTGTTTTTATCTTAATATATCTATCTCTTCTTGACCCGACAGAATTATCAAGTTTTGAAACAGAACGGAAGTTTCCGAACCCAAATTCAACATTGTTTCTATCTTAATAAATCTATCTATTATTGACCCGACACAATTATCAAGTTTTGAAGCAGAACAAAGGTCCTGAAGTCAAATTCATTTTTTTTAATCTTAATATATCTATCTTTTCTTGACCCGACACAATTATCAAGTTTTGCAGCAGAACGAAAGTCCCGAAGTCAAATTCAACAATGTCTTAATAAATCTATTTCATCTTGACCCGACAGAATCATCAAGTTATGTTAGTTGATACTTTTGATTGTAGGTTCTTGGTGCAACATTATATCACACATATTGGTATATATCTACACTAATTCCAATACGCAAAATTCTTAACAAAAATATACATACACAAATAAGCTTTACAAAGAAAATACAAATACAGAAAATCAGATTGAGAAATGCTAATGACATTTTACTAAGGCCGCCGCGTACAAATTATGGAAAAAAGTCTATTTTATATGAAGGTGCTCAATTATATAACATGCTCCCAAAAGACGTAAAAGAATCTAAAACTATGCATAGTTTCAAAAAATGCTTGAAAAATTATATTGCACACAAAATTACCTACAACCATCCATACCTGATCTAAGACGTCACTTCCAGTTTGATAGCTGTATATCCGCGTAACATTCTTTGTCGATATGTATGTTTTCATTTTATGTTTTATTTTCATGTACCCACATGTTTGGATATTTTCTAAAAAAATATATTTTTACGCTCATTTTTTAAATTAATAGAATATTATAATATTTATAATATGAAATTGTATTCTTATGTAAGTGAATTGTAAAATTCTTAATAAGAATAAATGTTCTCTAAACCAAAAAAAAAATAATTCCACTTAAAAGAAATCAAGCTCCCGCGGAGTTTCCGAACACCTTCGACTGGAACTATTGCTTCATTGTATTTAATTTTACCAACATCTCGTTTGCGTCAATCGGTGCTATACTTAACTTATTCCATGTCATGATTAAGGCGACGCGACGAAGCGACGCTCTACGAGCTAGAGTTGTAAGCCTCGTCACGCATCACCGCATCGTGCAGTTGCGTGCGCGAGCGCAGAGCAAGTTATAGTTGGCGACTGTATAATCGTTAGTACTAATATATATAGGATGATTCAGGAGTCGTGAGCAGGATTAACCCTACGGATTCAATTAACTATAAGCTACTCTCTCATACTAGTATTAGTGTGACTAAGTTAATATTTTTGAAGTGTTAAAAGAAACAAAGTTGCACGGTAAGTTTGGTCACTCTACAATTAGAATACTTCAAGTCAAGTACCGGTTCTCATTTGTCTAGTCAACGTCAAATTATTTTACTCTTTATTAAGTGCTGTCATTACAGGTAAAGAGGTTGGGTATCTTTATCAATTACTCATTATAGGGTGACCATGGTTAGAGTTAAACTCTTATTTAACAAAAAGTAAAAATAAATAAAAAGATGTGGTGGTTTAACTAAAACAAATACTATTTTAGCCTTCGCTGTGCGTCTGTCTATCTAACGGTGGACTGTATTTCATGAACCGTAATAAGTAGACAGTTGAAATTTCCACACAAAGTGTATTTTTGTTGCTGATATAAAGAAAAAATAACAAAAACGTGATGTATTTTTAAGGTATTTTTGATTAAGCTCTGTCGTAAAAACGGTATAATAAACAAGCGTGAAACTTGGAGTGATTGTAGTACTAATCCTGAAGTAAAATTTAAAAAAATAAAAACCGGCCAAGTGTGAGTCGTACTCGCGCTAAAGACTCCTAACTAAATGAAAATAAAACGATATTTTTGCCACTCGCGTTGATGTCTTTTGTTTGTAATGTGAACAGTTATCGTTGTCATGGTTGTGTGGAGAGGTGTGGAGGTATGAAACCCTCGAAGCGCGAGTCCGACTCGCACTTGGCCAGTTTTTACGCCTTGACAAACCCTGGACACTTACAACACAAATGACATTTCAAAAAAGGAATGACGGAACAAATAAAATGACGGCGAAATCCTACACGTTCGGCAACCAAACTGTAACCAATCTGTATCGATATGGGTGACGAGGGAGTGAGGTCGCAATCTACAGAGCGGCAGGGAGTGTCTATACTGTATGTTAGTACCTTGGCCTCGGCCCCAAAGTACTTTACTATTTAATCTTGACATTATACAAGTCCATATCGGACTTGAACCTCCTATTGGCATGAAAATAAAAAACCAGCGAAGTGCGAGTCAGACTAGCGCCAAGTAGGGTTCCGTAGACTTTTCAAAAAATAAAGAAATGAATATGTCAATATAATGTATATTTTAAAAAACAAAATTATGTTTTAATTTTATTTTTTAATAAAATATTTTGTATGAAAAATCTATGAATTTTTACAAATACTACTGCACACCTTAAGTTAGTCGACTAATACTTTTTAACTAAGAAAGCCTTGTGTGTAATCTATGCGCTTCATTTATATTTATTCGCTTTTCTTCACAAAGATATATATAACCCAAAGAGAATGTAATCAGCTAGCGTTATGTACTAACCCCACGGAAGAAAAACCTATCTCTTTTAAAATTCTCCTATCAAAAGTCTTAAAGAAGATTCTGTATCTTTGGTTATTATATTTTTTATTTGCTAGAAATTTCTTGTCCATCCGAGTTACTAATTTAAAAAGTGTTGAAGTAAAAGCACGCGTGCGGTAAAATCAATTTTGCGAACACTTGACTGGCATATAAAGGACCACTTTTCGAGCAACTGTATAAAAAAGAAAATAACCACACTTTTGCACCTTTTCAATGTTTTTTCGTTTCGTTTCAATTTTACAAATGAAAGTATAAAAAAAAATTACATTTCTCACTTGGTATTATCATAATAAAAATTGTTGTATATTTTTTTAAATTTTTACTTTGTATTATCATAATAAAAATTGTTGTATATTTTTAGTTGAAAGTAAACGTTATTTACAAAATGGTAAGAAGATAAATATTGAATAAAGTCACAATTAAATTAACAATTAATAACCTAACTGCATAACCACATTACCCCTCTTTTTCGGATAGTAGGGTAGAAATGTATTATATATCACTCAGGGGATCAAGACGAATCCAACGACACCTTTCACTCTTAAATCCATTGAACCGTTTAGGTTGTAGGCTCAGTCAAAGAAACACACATACACGTGTATACAGAATGAAAAACAATGGTATAGGACTCCTTACCTGAGGGTTTACTCATCATACTAAACAACTTTTCTCAAGGAACTCATAGTCAATTCTTTAAGAAATTACCCTCTATACAAAAATGCATAGAATTGCGTTGGGAAATCTTGGTAAGCCCGCTTCCATCTTCGGCATCATCATCACTTACCGTCAAGTGAGATGATGCCAAGGGCTCACCAATTGTAAATTTAAAAAAATGTGATAATTTTCTTTGAATTCTTTTTTTTTTGCGATTTCTGCGAAGTCATAGAAGAAATAGTACAAATTCAAATTTAATTTATTTGTGATTATATGTTACAAAGATGTTAAATAAAAATTATTTCCTATTATATAATCTGTCATTTGACGTACAAATTAAAAATAACAATAATACAGTAATAAAATCATATCAATACCAGTCCTCAAGGCTATAGTTAGTTCAGGCTATAGTTGTTCAGTAAGATGAGTAGAAGCCCCAGTGAACGGGATCTACACCAAATTTCGTTGCACCCTGTATACATACATACAACCGTAGAACATCACCCTCCATTTTAAGCATCGGGTAAAAATTTGTCACTACTAATAAAATAAGTCAGCATCTAGTCTCCTTGTACGACCGACTAAGACATTCACTGTCCTGGCATTCAGTGACTGTGAAAGCGTCTAGACACTACGTCTTTTGAGGTTAAAATTATAATACGTCTGTAATATTAATAGTTTTAATATTTTGTCTGTAAATTACCAAGTCAGATGGGCCCCGAAAATTGTGATGTTATTTTTTAATATCATCATATCAGCTCATATACGTCCCCACCTAGGGGCTCGAGCCTACCCTGAATTAGGGCGATCGGGCCTTAGTCGAACACGCGGGCCCAGTGCGGGTTGGTCGACTTCACACACAACCTGCGAGTTTCTTCGCAGGCGTGTGCAGGTTTCCTCACGATGTTTTCCTTCACCGTAAGAGCGTCGTGCGCCACCGAGGCTCTCACGAAGATTTTTTAATATGTCACCGAAATAAAACCAAAACAAAAACAAACATAAAACCGAAATAAAAACAGGTTTCTTGTATAGGGACCCTTAATTTTTTACTATTAGTTGTTTTTTTTATTTGTTAAGAAATCCGTCACAATAACAGATATTCTGTAAAAAAAAATACGGTTTAAAATATGCAGGCTTTTGAAAGTTGGACAGATGAATAAACAGACTAACGGACGGCGTAGGCTTAGCAATAGGGTGCTGTTGTTACCCTTTAGGTACGGATGCCTAAAAATGCGTAAAAATAATTTTGCGGGGGGCTGATGTACCTAAGATCTTAAGGCGGTAATATTACAGATTTGCTCATTTTTGACGTCAATTACTCATACCAAATTGATTCATAGATTTTTCTAACAAAGTATTTGATACCAGCTGCAGAACTATACTTTATTTTTTAAATATAAGGATATGTTTTGAAGACCACGGAACTCTACTTTGCACATGGTTCGACACGCACTTGGCCACTTTTTATTTAGTGAGTTTGCCTTTAGCCCAATATAAATTTTATCAAAATCGGTTTAGCACTTTTTTTACCAAATTTCATCATCATCATATCAGCCGGAAAACGTCCACTGCTGGACAAAGGCCTCCCCCAAGGATATCCACGAAAGCCGGTCCTACGCTGCCAGCATCAATCGGCTTCCCGCGATCTTCACCAGGTCGTCGTCCACCGCGTGGGAGGCCTTCCTACGCTACGTCTTCCGGTGCGCGGTCGCCACTCGAGAACTTTACAAAAACAAAAAAAAAAATAGCTAAATTGTTGTTCTCAATTTAACGTGTTGTCAATTATAACGCGATTATAAAACTTTATATTTATTATTTATGTATGTATCCTTCTTTAAAAAAAAAATGTTTAAGCATATCTTAGCATGACTAAAGAATTCACGCGCATTTTAGATGATAACTGATGCGTTTATACACGACTAACTGTTGCCCGCGGCTTCGCCCTCATGAATATCGAGAGTAAGCGGGGCTTTTTTAAACTCTTTTTTACATTGTAACTAATGAAGAAAGAATTTCTAAATCGGATGAGTAGTTTCGAAGATTACCTCCTACATACACAAACTTTCATCATATCAGCTCATATACGTCCCCACCGAGGGGCTCGAGCCTACCCTGAATTAGGGCGATCGGGCCTTAGTCGACCACGCAGACCCAGTGCGGGTTGGTCAACTTCACACACAACCTTCGAGGTTCTTCGCAGGCGTGTGCAGGTTTCCTCAGGATGCTCTCCTTTGCCATAAGAGCGTCGAATAAACGTACATATGAAATCGAAATACAAAAACACATTGGTACGTGGCAGGATTCGAACCACAATCTCCCGGACAGGAGGTAACGGCCCATGCCATTACGCCACCGACCCTCCCTCAAACTTTACCTCTTTATAATATTAGTATAGATACTCGTATAAATAGATAAATCTGTTTTGTATTACATACATTACAAAAAAGATAACTTGCAAAACAAAACAAAGAAAAACAAATGAAATCAATAACGCACGCATGACGTAACGTATCTCTAGCAAAATATACTTGTGACGTAGGCAGTAATACGCATAAATACAATCTGTAGGTATGTGATTAAATTTATCTTAAAGCTATAGACTCATTTAATTACAGATATTATTCGAATTCATCTTCCTAAACATATTTAAACATAAACAGATCGCTGTGACCTCTGCCTACAAGGTAACTTTTTGTTTCTATAGTTGGTTTGAAGGTTCTAAGATAATCTTGAAGAAAGATTTTAAGTCTTTGTGAAGGCGAGGTATTATTGGAATAGTTGTCTCTGTCTTTTTCTTTACGTGTAAAGAGTAAAGAAAATAACCATACTTTTTCAATGGTTTTTTTATTTCAATCAAAAACGACGATGAAAGTAAAAAAAAACATAACATTACTCACTTTGTATTATCATAACAAATATTGTTATATATTTTTTTATTTATTGAAAGTAACGGTGTAGACCTATCTTTGAGATTTTTTCTATCCAGCCAAAACTGCTCAATCGTGTTTCTAATGGCTTTCGACTTTAAGGAACATCATCAACAATAAGAGTAATTTTTATCTGTTTAGATTAATTGACATTAAAAATAACAAAAATCTGTAATATTACCGCCTTAAGGTAAGTTTTTACCTGTAAAAATTACGCAAAACGTAGTCACAATCATATTTTTTTGTTTCAGTTTTATATGTATAGGTATTCCTCACCATCATCATATCAGCCGAAAGACTTTCACTGCTGGACAAAGGCCTCCCCCATAGATTTCCATGACGACCGGTCCTATGCAGCGGCATCCCGCGTCCTTCACCAGGTCATCGGTCCACCAAATGTGAGGCCTTCTCACGCTACGTCTCCCGATGCGTGGTCGCCCCTCGAGAATTTTACTGCCCCAATGACCATCTTTTTTATGAGCTATGTGCCCCTCCCAGTGCCACGTAAGTTTAGCGATTCCGTGAGCTATGTCGGTTACCTTGGTTCTCCTACGGTTCAGGCATATAAGTATCCCATAGGTAGTACGTTGATCATTATATTAGTAGATAGTCGTACTTATACTAAAATAAATATCCTGTTTAATATAATTATCCTGCTTAAAATAGTTAATTTTGAGACCGTATCCTTTAAAGAAAATAAAAGTACGTTGATCATTTGTAGATAGTCGTACTTATACTAAAATAATTGTACTGTTTAATATAATTATCCTGCTTAAATAATAATTATCCTTTTAAAATAGTTAATTTTGAAACCATATCCTGTAAAGACAGAATAAACTTAACAGATTTCTTTCCTATTTTATGACAGTTTGTGCCTATGTAATTTACCGATTCTGATACTAAACTGGCAGTAAGCGGGGCATATAGATCTTAAAGTAGATGGCCGTTGGGGCAGTAAAGTTCTTAAGTAGCGACCGCGTACCAGAAGATGTAATGTAGGCAGGCCTGCCAATCGGATGACCGACGACCTGGTGCAGGTCGTGTGAAACTGCGCAGGTAGAAGACCTTTTGCCAACTGCAGTCGAGCACATAGCTCGTAGAACTTGGGATAGTAAAGTTCTCGAGTGTAGACCGCGTTCCGGAAGACCGGTAGCGTAGTAAGGCGCTCCGCTCGGTGGAGCGGCGACCTGGTAAAGGCGCGGGAAGCCACTGGATGCGGGTAGCGCAGGATCGGTTGTTGTGGAAATCCTTAGGGATTTCCTATCAAATAAAAATAAAACAACCGTATTAAAAATACCCTATTAAAAACATAAAAAATTGGTCTAGAATCTTCAGAGATATCGCGTAACAAACACACAAAGAAACATCGAATTGAGAATTTGCCTGGACACTGTTTCTTCTTGGTGTACTATATAGGGTGACCTTAAATTAGTTCTTGATAGCAAAGGATATGAATGTACTCGTGATTACAAACAACTTTCCCATAGAAACTATATGTCAAATATGAAAAAAAATATTTGGTCCTTCATACATTTTTGTCGATTTGATAACTTGTTATGTACCGAGGACCTAAAATTTTTTTCTGATTCGACATATAGTTTCTATGGGAAAGTTGTTTGTAATCACGAGTACATTCATATCCTTTGCTATCAAGAACTAATTTAAGGTCACCCTATATATAACGCTTGGCTAATGGCTTAACAAAGTTATACACTTATTTTTAACTGGAGCTTGTACTCATGAAACTGAACAACTTTCCCTAAGAAACCCGTGGACAATTCACAAAAAAAAATTTTTGACTTCCATACAAAGTTTGCTCGCCAGCTGATCGATTTGCATATGAAGTCCAAAATATTTGTTGCGAAATGTCCATGATTTTCTTAGGGAACGTTGTTCAGTTTCATGAGTACAAGCTCCAGTTAAAAATAAGTGCATACCTTTGTTAAGACCCTGTATATGTAAAGTCTTTGAATAAGTATTATTATAATTTGTTGTGGGTAATTATCGAGCCAATGTTAGCGCTACTTATTAGCTGTCCCTTGCACAATATCGCTAAGCACCGTCATTAAGTTGATACATAGTACAAAATTACTTCTAGCTAATTACTTGAACAATACAGATATAATTACTTAAATAACAATTACATTGGGCCCGCGTGGTCGACTAAGGCCTGATCGCCCTGATTAAGGGTAGGCTCGAGCCCTTCGGTGGGGACGTGTATATGAGCTGATATGATGATTTTTTTTAATCTGTATTTTATGTATCCTGTGTACAATAAACTGTTAAATAATTAATAAATAAATGATGACGACAATTTGTTTATTATAAATTCCTTATAATTTTCATTACAAATTTCAAAAGCGTCGGTGAAGCGCCGCTGCTTCCTGTCTGGGAGGTCGTGGTTCGAATCTTGTGAAGTATAGCCCGTCAACTTCGTGCGCTATACGCCTGAGCAGCTGAGGCGTGGTGTGCAGAAAGACCTCCGACGAGCCTCGTGCCCTTCCCCGCAAGCCTCAAGCTCCTCCGCGGAGATCGTGTCGTATCGTGCTACCTCGCCCCCGCCTACCCGCCCGTACCTCAGGCGTACCGCGCACGAAGTTGACGGGCTATACCAATGTGTTTTCGAATTTCGATAAATGTACGTTTATCCGACGCTCTTACGGTGAAGGAAAATATTATATCGACTGACTCGGTGGCTCAGTGGTTAGTGCCCTTGACTACTGATCCGAGAGTTGTGGGTTCGATCCCCACCCAGGGCAAGCATTTGTGTGATGAGCAGATTTGTTTGCTCTGTGTCTGGGTGTTAAATATCTATATATGTATGTATTTAAACGTATATAAGTATGTATATCAGTCCCTGGTAACCCATAACACAGGGAATCCTACTTTGGGGCCAGATGACCATGTGTGATTTGTCTGAGAATATTATTATTATTCACAAATATAAAATTAGAGCCTCTCTGCTCACTTGGCACGAGGCGAAGTGGCAGGAGCACCTCCAGCGGAAGCACAGTCGGCTGGAGTTCAGTGCGACGGGGAGAGAAAGCGTCGAACTATCCGGGCATTGTCGAGGAGGACTGCTTTCTGCATTGCTGCAATTATTGGTCTGCCTCGGAGTTCCAGCCGCCTTAGGTGACGTTCAAGGTCGGCTGGAATTAGTCCGTTCACGGATAGGACTACGGGGATGATTTCAGTGGATTCCACTTGCCACATATCAGTAATCTCGTGCGCCAGGTCCAAGTACTTGGTCCTTTTTTCGGCATCAGCCTGCACGAGGTTTTCGTCGTATGGGATAGTGATATCCACCAAAAACACCCTTGACTGCGCCCGATCCATCAACACGATATCAGGCTTATTCGAAGGAATAGTCCTGTCCGTGATGATGGGTCGGTCCCAGTAGAGCTTGGCGCGGTCGTTCTCGAGAACCGGCTCCGGCGTGTATTTGTAATAAGGCAACCGCCGAGATATGAGGCCATACTTTAGAGCGATCTCTTGGTGTAGGATCCTGGCTGCTTGGTTGTGCCTGTGCAAATACTCAGTGTTGGCAAGCATGGAACAACCGGAGGTTATATGACGCAGGGTCTCCCCTGGTTGACGGCACTACCAACAAACGTCCAAGGTGCCGTCTTTTATTATAAACCTCCTATAGTTGTTCGTCTTGACCACCTGATCCTGTATTGCACAGACAAAACCCTCGGTCTCTGCAAAAAGGTCTCCGAAGCGCAGCCAGTGCACGGAGGCCTTCTGATCTACGAAGGATCCACAAAGGGCCTTGAAGAACCTACCGTGCAGCTCTTTGTCTTTCCAGATGGCCTCTCGCTCGGTAGTGCTAAGTACAGCCGGCGCCTGCCAGTTCTCTTGAGCCATGGATAGAGGAGTTAGTCCTTTATCACAAGCTATGACAACTCTATGCAACTCACTATCGACTTTTGTCAGGAAGTAACTTCGGAGGCTGCATATCTCGCGGTTGTGCATTTGTTTGGCACTTAGAAGGCCACGACCGCCACTCTTCCGCGGGATATACAGCCTCATCACTGACGACCTCGGGTGATGCATCCTATGGAGTGTCATAGTAGTGCGGACTTTTCGATCCAGGGCGTCTAGTTCGGTCTGCGACCATCTGAGTATGCCGAAGGTGTACAAAAGAACAGGCATGACCCAGGCATTGAATGCTCGTATCTTGTTAACGCCCGACAAATAGCTCTCAAGAACTTTTGTCAGGCGCTCCCAAAACACGTCACAAACCGCCCGTTTCACCCCTGCCTCGTGAACACCAATACTCTGCGACATACCCAGATACCGGTACGTTTCAGTTTCAGAGAGGGTGCGGATGTTCATGGAGTCGATTTCGACTCCATCCGAATGTACCACCCTACCCTTGTCCACATGAAGGATCGCGCACTTATCCACTCCAAGGTCCATGTTGATGGAACTGCTAAAATCACAAGTGATTTTCAACAGTTCCTCCAACCGTGTTGCATTTGGAGCGAACAGTTTGAGATCATCCATGTAGAAAAGGTGGGTCATGCGTGAATCACCTCTCCGAAACTGAAATCCCGTCCCTGATTTCTCGAGCAGGAAGCTGAGCGGATTCAGGGACAGGCAAAACCAAAGTGGACTCAGACAGTCGCCCTGGAATATTCCCCTCTTAATCCAAATCCGGTCCTCCGCATTCGACAACCGCTGACCATGGAGACTAAGGATCGTACTCCATTGCCCCATACATGATCCGAGGAAGTTTCGAACTGTTTCATCTATCTTGTACAGTTCGAGGACCCTCTTTAACCATGAATGGGGGACCGAGTCGAAAGCCTTCTTATAATCAATCCAGGCAGCGGAGAAATTGCGTCGATTGCGGTTCACCAATTTACCCACGACCGCATCAATCAGGAGTAGCTCCTTCGTACCGCGACTACCGCCCCGACAGCCATTCTGAGTTACCGCCATGATATCATTCGCCTCAATGAAGGCGTCAATTTTGGCCTTCAGAATGGATGTCAGTGTCTTGTAGATGGTGGAAAGACACGTAATGGGGCGGTATTGACTAGGGTCAGCGGTATTATTCGACTTAGGAGCTAAATGAGTGATCCCAGTAGTCAAGAAGTTCGGGATCCGACGCTGCTCGAGTGCTTGCTGAAACTGGCTGGCCAAGGTCTCGTGACTCGCATGGAACCCCTTAAGCCAATAGTGGTGCAGTCCGTCACTCCCTGGAGTTTTCCAGTTCGGAGCTTTACGGACCGCTTGCAACACATCATCGGCACTAATGGCCACGGGGTTCATAGGTTCAATGCGAGCATACGCCTCCTCCAGCTCAGCCGTCCATTGCCCCTCGTTGTGTTGCACAGGCCGGGACCACAGGTTGCGCCAAAAGGCAACAATACCCGCATGATCCGGTCTCTCGCCTGTGTCCAACACAGCAGGTCGGTCCAGAGACTTGTAGAACTTCTTTTGATCACTCATGAAGAGGCGATTCTGGCGAAACCGGTCTACTCGCTCCGAGTATCGCCGAATACGGTTTGCCCACGCAGCTATCCGTTGCTTCAGGTCATCGATGCGCTCCGTCACTAATCGCATGGTATTACGTCCTGCGGGATCAAAGTCCGATCCCGCAAATGCGAGCCTGACAAAGCGCATCACTCGGGGCCTACTGTTGCCCGACCTGAAAGCAATCAGTTTGCCAATGAGGACTCTAGCCTCAGCAATACGACGCTCAATCCTTTTCTGCCATGCCGGCTTTTCCTAAGAACGGGATGTGCGAGCCGTCTCCGGCAATTTGGCACCGATGAAACGGCAGACTGCCATTGCAGCGCCAAAGAGGATTGAGTTCGTATTACTGAGATCGCTGCTGTTTGCCAGATATTCTGGCAGCATGTGATTTACGGCCTCAATGAAATCCCGATTTCGGACGCTAAGGGGCAATCGTGGAAGCCGTGGCCTCTCCTCGGGAGGCAAAATGCGGAATTCCTGAATCGCCTCTTCTAGTTTACTCCTGATTTGCTCTAATTCCTGGGATATCGTTTCCGCCTCATTATCCTCGTCAAGTGATGGTGGAGGTGGTGGGTCTAAAATTGGCTCAGCCACTTGCGGTACATGCGCTGACAATCGGCGCGAGCCATTTAATGAGGATCTTGAGGCGGGAACGACCTCGCGTCGTAGTCCTTCGAGTTCGGTCACGCTAAAGATGTTCGAGCGTAATATGTACCGAACTCGATCCGCTAGGTTTTGCTCCGAGACAGACAATGTAGGCTCCAAATGATTGAATGCTTGGTGCAGCCTCGCTCGGTAGCCCGTCTGACGAGTTTCTCCCCCCGTCGCACCGTAGTACGCACGCATGATGTTTTCGTTTTGTGACCTAGTCCATCTCATGCGGCGTACTCCACCAGCGGCGGGCGCCGCTTGCTGAGCCTGTAAAGGCTCTGCCAGCGCCAAGCGCACTGGTGGCGATGATGGAATTGACCGGCCAGATGTTTGGGCCGGTCGTGGTGCGCCGACTCGCATCCTCTCACGTCTGGCATCAGCGCGACCAGACGCGCCCCGGCGGCCCCCGGGTAGCGACCCTATACGTTCTTCAATATCTGACATTTCCATCATCAAGTACAAAGTAACCGTTACGGACCCCAATATTTTTGTACCCGGGGTCAACTAGGAGCTCAGCACGGTCAACACTGAGTCCAAGGGGTACTGACTGACTACACTGATGAAGTAGCTGCACTGTCACTACAGCTACTTCCTCAGTGGCGATGGGGTCGTCACATCCCTACGCTATATTATTATTATTATTATTATTGAGACGAAACCTGCGCACGCCTGCGAAGAAACTCGAAGGTTGAGTGTGAAGTCGACCAACCCACACTAGGCCCGCGTGTTCGACTAAGGCCCGGTCATCCTAATTCAGGGTAGGGTCGAACCTCTCGATGGGGACGTATAAGAGCTGATTCGATGAATGGGATCACCTGGATGGTTTTTAGCTTCACCCGGTGGTACTATTAAAAAAAAATTGAGGTCGTTGTTAGCACACCGTCGAATCTAAAACATTTGATACGTAAGTTACTGTGTGCTGGTACCGACCTCAAAATAAATTTTAAGCCCCTAATTTAATTCGTACCCTGCACCTTTGATTTCGTTATTGTTGGTTAATTTTGTGCATTTAAGTATAATCATATTAGTTTTTGAGTGAATTTTATTTTGAAGTCGGTTTTTAGTTTTTTTTTAACTTTTACTTTTTTAGTATTTAGAAGTTGATCTGATGATGAACTTTGGAGGTCGAATCAAGGTCCCAAAATCGTCATTTATTTTTAGTAGAATCGTAGGAAATACAGTCTCCTTGTTTGGAAATGGCTAAAGTTCTTAAAAATAAACCATATTCAATTATGTTTATGTCTTAAATGAATTGATGAATGAATACATACAGTTATTACATACGTAAATAAAATGTTTGAAAGAACATGCTGGATGTCCAAAATATAATGTGATTAAGATAAAAAGTATTAATAATGATAAGAAAGTTGTTTACATATTCGACAATTTCTAAATAACTTTACTGTGCCAAACTTTTTTGAATTTCGAACCGCGTTTTTTTTATATTAATTTGAGCATTTGGCTTTTTGAACATAAATCTCTTTTGTACCTAAACAAGTTTTTATTAGAAAAAAGAATTATGCTCTTAGGTTAAAGCTTTTAGGTTTTTCAATTATTATTTTCGATTGAATTAAGTAATGAAACTGAATCGGCATATCTATTGGTAAAGACCTATAACTTATAATGATGACTATTCCCAAGCTGTTAATATTGGCTGGCTGTCAATATCACCAATTTGTCCACACTGAATTATTAACGAATCCAATCACTTAGTGAACCTTCCCTGCACGGTGGCTCTTGAATCGATCGGGTGTGATTTTGGGAGTTGTCAGTCGAAAACATGAATGACGTCAGTGGTGTGAGTACTTAATATTGAGAAGTAATTTAGGAATCAATTAACAACGTTTTACTTTTTTTTTCTAGTTAAAGACATTAAAGAAATTACACCTTTTTTATATGAGACAAGTTTTTGCTCGCGGCTTCGCTTTTGTGGGCAACTTTTTATGACTGTTTTTGAGAGTGAGCGGTACGTAAACTGCGAGCGGCTCGCAAGCGTAGCCATCAGGTGTATACTCCAGATCCCTTAAGGAACTATATCAGGTTATTTTGATTATTCCTACTCCGTCAACTATTTCTATGCAAAAATCACGACGACCCGTTGCTCCGTTTGGACGCCGACGTTTTTTTTATTATTCTCAAATGGTAAGGAAAACGTAGCGTAGGAAGGCCTCCCACTCGGTGGCCCGATGACCTGGTGAAGTTCGCTGGAAGCCGCTGGATGCGGGCAGTGCAGAAAGACGTTAACGAGACATTGCTACGCCTTACGAAATAGTCACAAAAAAGACGTTAACGGGAGCTGCATTGCTACGCCTTACTAAATAGTCATAGAAAAGACGTTAACGGAAGCTGCATTGCTACGCCTTACGAAATAGTCATAGAAAACATAATTACGACAGTTGCATTGCTATTCCTATAACACAAGATATTTTTATCTTAGCTTAGGCACCAGTCTCCCAAACTCAATATCCCTTGAAACAACTGTTGTTTTGACCTTATAATTGCTCCCTTTACTTGTGTATATTTTTTTGCTTTGTAGGGAGAAATAAATGATTTTTATTATTTATTTATTATTCCTTACGTAATAGTCATAGAAAACATAATTATGAGAGTTGCATTGCAGTTATACTGTAAATTAACTTAGAAAAATTAGCTAATATCTACATACAGCAATGATTTTGGTAAGTTAGTATTTCCTTCAGATGTTTAGTTTCAGAGCCTTACGAAATAGTCATAGAAAACATAATTTCGAGATTTACATTGCTATTCTTTACGAAATAGTCATAGGAAACATAATTACGGGAGCTGCATTGCTACGCCTTACGAAATAGTCATAGAAAACATAATTACGATAGCTGCATTGCTACGCCTTACGAAATAGTCATAGAAAACATAATTACGAGAGCTGCATTGCTATGCCTTACGAAATAGTCATAGAAAACATAATTACGAGAGCTGCATTGCTACGACTTACGAAATAGTCATAGAAAACATAATTACGAGAGCTGCATTGCTACGACTTACGAAATAGTCATAGAAAACATAATTACGAGAGCTGCATTGCTACGACTTACGAAATAGTCATAGAAAACATAATTACGAGAGCTGCATTGCTACGACTTACGAAATAGTCATAGAAAACATAATTACGAGAGCTGCATTGCTACGACTTACGAAATAGTCATAGAAAACATAATTACGAGAGCTGCATTGCTACGACTTACGAAATAGTCATAGAAAACATAATTACGAGAGCTGCATTGCTACGACTTACGAAATAGTCATAGAAAACATAATTACGAGAGCTGCATTGCTATGCCTTACGAAATAGTCATAGAAAAGACATCAACGAGAGTTGCATTTCTTGTCTCGCGAAGTAGCCATAGAATAAATATAAACAAGAGCTTGCATTGCTACGTTTTTTATAGAAAACACATCAAAACCAAAAAAAATAAAAATGAGGTTGTCAAGTATTTTTGCTTTAAATACTAAGTTACTGAAAACTTTTGTGCAAATAAAATATACAGAAACTAGGACTGAATAAAATACTGAAAACGTAAAGGTCAGACATGGCTCTTTTGTTGTGACCCAAAGACAATCAGCGAAGCTTGTGCTGGCCATAGAATTCTTAATAATATAGTACATATTTAAATATGTATGGTATGGCGCTCCGCCGGTCGCTGCCCTGAATGCCCGTTTCGCTCGCTCTGTTTGGCGTTGTCTGTCATGTCATTATAACATTACTCGTCACCTAACCACCCTACCTTGGCCTGCACCTTGACCTTGACCTTCATCTACACACTGAATTGTTCACAAGCAAAGCATGTTTTTGGTAAGTTAGTATTTCCTTCAGATGTTTAGTATATTATTTAAGAGTTTAGTTTACCTATTTTGCCTAAGTGTGTAGTTTGAATAAGCTCTTTTTTTGTTTTTTATATGATCAATGATTATTTTTTCGATATATTTTGAATCGTTTTCGGGAATAATACTTTAGTGTTTCATTTGTTAGTATTCGTGTGTTTGTTAACACCAAAGTTATTGGTAACTTAGTAGGTAGTTTAATCAGTAAAATTCAGCACCCTAACTTTTAGGGTTTCATTTACCCAAAGGGTGACCAACGTGACGATTTACTAAGCCTCCGTTGTCCGTTCATCCCGTCTATCTGTCTGACAGTGGGCTGTGTTTCGTCTAACACCTTCAAACGAGCTCGGAAACGGCTCCAACGATTTGCTTGAAAATTAGTATACGGGGATTTTTGTGGGTGAAAAATCGATTTAGATAAGACTCGATCATCTTTGGGAAAACGGTATTTTCCGAGATTTTCGCACTTGAGTATGCCGCGTTATGTGTATAATATGTAGCGTATTTTTAAATGTTTTTAACGACTCTGGGTACTATGTCCCGAGCAAAGCTTGGTCGCCCATCTACTGAACCATAATGGGTAGACAACTAGACAGTTGAGTTTGTTTTTACCCGACTGCGCCAGAAGGAGGGTTATGTTTTTCTATTGCCGCTTTAACAAATAATAAAAACATAAAAGTGAAAAATAACAACAAAAATCGAATGGGGCTGTGTTGTGGCGGCACACTTCCGAAAATTTGACGTGTGACTTCTACTTTTGACGCCCTGAACTTTTTTCAATTTCTTTATTTTATTCTTGCCTCTGGCCTCGCGGTTTGTTACTTGGTTGCTATCTTAGACAGTTCTATCTTGTCTGTGGAACCGCGGTGTATTGCTTGGTTGCTATGGAAGAAACATATTCTTTCGACAATTCCGTTACAGTCTTCCGTCATGGTCCAGGTTTTGACTTGGTACCCCGTGTGTGATTTTTAAGGCTTTTCAATTCATCGTCATCAACGTGTTTTTATTAGTATTTTAGAGGTATTATGATTGACTCTATCGTAAAAATCGTATCGTGATACATTGAAGCGTGAGTCCCATTGAGCTTCCCGGTGACAATTTTGGTATTTTGAAGTTGATCTGACGATGAACTACGAAAGTGGAATCAAGTTCCCAAGATCATCCATTGTTTTCAATCAAATCATCATACTGTACTTTCTCAGCCCGTCTTTTAAAATTTAAATAACTGAATTTATAAACTCTATAAAATAAAAGTTTTCAGATATTTTTAAATGAGATTATTTGCTGATCATGCAAATTGTTCAACTGATTAGCCAACTTCATGTGGAAAGCCTAAATTGGTTTTTGTACACATTACAATGAGATAAAAGGTTTTTTTTAGTTTCATGAAGCCACCGATAAAATTTCCGAAACTTTTTGTATCACCATGTATAGTGGGTGTATAGTGCAGTAGACTTGGACCTGGTGAAGGTTTCAGGATGCCGCTGGATGTGGGCAGCGTAACGCCGGTCCTTGTGATAAATCTTGGAGGAGGCCTTTGTACACTTTGTGTAGGTTTTTCTCTTGTATAACTTTAAAAAAGAGATCAATCGTCGAATCCAACTCGGCTGATCAGCGTTCCAGAAGCTTCACAATATCTTCAGATCCCTAATACCGCAGTGTCTCAAGCACAGAAATCGGAATAATGTGGTTTCAAGACTAAGGCCTTTGACTAGTGTGTGTTGCCAGTTATGACTTACGGAACTGAGACATGGTCGCTTACTATGGGCCTCTTAAGTAGGTTTAAGGTCCTCCAAAGGTCAATGGAGCGTGCCACGTTTGGAATATCCCTACGTGATCGAATCAGAAATGAGAAGATGTAGAAGAACCAAAGTAACCGAATAGCCCTCAGAATCGCTAAACTTAAGTAGGAGTGGATTGAGCACATAGCTCGTAGAACAGATGGCTTTTAGAGCAGTAAAGTGGCGTAGAGAAGCCTCACGCTCGGTAGACCCACAACCTTGTGAAAGTTGCGTGAAGCCGCTGGATGCCAGCAGTGCAGGGCCGATCGTAATAGAAATCCTTGGGGGAGGCCTATGTGCAGCAGTGGATGTCTTTCGGCTGATATGATGATGATGATGATAGTATCATGTTTATCCACGTGGTCAAACTGAATGGTCCAACTTGCTATGTAGGCGTCACTGCTGAGGAAGAGCCAGTTATACTGTAAATTAACTTGGAAAAATTAGCTTATACCTACATACAGCAATGATTAAACTGACCGTGATATAGTCGTACGTAGAGAAAAATCTGATATTAATTTAATCGTAATTCGTGTGAGGCAAATTTGAGGTAGTGATCGTTTTAGTTTCCACATAAACATCCTTCATCATCATCATCATATCAGCTCATACACGTCCCCACCGAGGGGCTCAAGCCTACCTTGAAATAGGGCGATCGGGCCTGAGTTGACCACGCGGGCCCAGTGCGGGTTGGTCGACTTCACACACAACCTGCGAGTTTCTTCGCAGGCGTTAGCAGGTTTCCTCACGATGTTTTCCTTCACCGTAAACATCCTTACTAATATCATAAATGTGAAAATGTGTTTGCTTGTTTGTTTGTCACCTTTTGCTTCAACACCTTGAAATTTGGCATGCAGGTAGCCTGTGTTACTGGGAAGGACAAAGGCTACTTTTTATCCCCTGAAAATGGCATAGTCCGATGCAGTTCTAGAGGGAGCTGAAAAAAAACTCCTTTTTTGGTGAATTTCTTTAACATCGCAACGGAATAATGAAATAAATTGCTGTGGTTTTTGCACAGAGATGGTTAAGGGGGTAGGACTCACCCTCAAAGACAGTCACAAAAACGATGCCCACGCGGGCGGAGCCGCGTGCAAAAGCTTGTGCTCTATCAATTGACAAACGAATGGACTTTAGTTACTTCATTGGAATCTATAAAGCATCTTGATTATCAATTGATAGCTGCATTCCTGAGTTCATTAACAACGATCGAATCGGTTACTGTACTTCTACGAGTATGTTCTGTGCACGACACAGATATAACTAATTACTTAACTGCAATAGTGTGTTCCTTTACAACGGTCCAATTACTTAACCGCATTTCCGTGCGTAATATACCAACATATTGTACAGTATATTTCTTGACCAGTAAGTGAACGAAACAGGAAAGGCTTTTAAATTCTGAATTCTTATAGTGATAATGCTAATTTATACGATTGTAATGGTCTGTTCTATACCCAGCCTCCTCCAAACCGTATACCTATATACGAAGTAACTAGTATCTCATCTGTGCCTATATTACCTATATCACAGAAGAGATACTAGTTACTTTGCCTATATGTTGTGTTTCTAGTGCTACAGCCACTATCTTAAACCGCAAGTACTTTAAAAAAAGGCGACATATTTTTTCGGAGTACAAACGGCAATTTTAACCAGCAAACCCCCAAAACTTGTAAAAATTCGGTCACGTTTAAAGACACGTCTTTCCAATCAGCTTATAAATCAAATCACTAATCGCAAAGCGATCCATCTAATAAGAGTGCATTTTCGAGGCAGCTGCCATATCGGCGTAATTTCCAAAAACCCCTAAACTCGTCAAAAAGACGGTCACATTTAAAGACAAGTCTTCCAATCAGCAAATCAGTTTATCTAATAAGAGCAAGGCGATATATTTTTTCGGACTTCGAAGGGCATTTTTAAGGCAGCTGCCATAGGGGCGCAATTTCCAAAATCCCCAAACCTCGTGAAAATATGGTCACATTTAAAGAAACCTCTTTCCAGTCAGCTCTTAAATTAAATCACTAATCGCAAAGCGATCCATCTAATAAGAACAAGGCAATATATTTTTTCGGATTTCGAGTGGCAATTTTGAGGCAGCTGCCATAGCGGCGTAATTTCCAAACCCCCCAAAACTCATTTAAAGACACTTCTTTTCAATGAGCTCATAAATCAAATCACTAATCGTAAAGCAATCCATCTAATAAGAGCAAGGCGATATATTTTTTCGGAGTAAAAAGGGAATTTTTGATGCAGCAGCCACAGCGGCGTTATTTCCAAAACCCCCAAAACTCGTAAAAACATGGTCACATTTAAAATCACGTCTTTCCAATAAGCTCATAAATCAAATCACTAATCGCAAAGTGATCCATCTAATAAGAACAAGGCAATATATTTTTTCGGATTTCGAGTGGCATTTTTGAGGCAGCTGCCATAACGGCGTAATTTCCAACACCCCCAAATATCATAAAAAGACGGTCATATTTGAAGACACGTCTTTCGAATCAGCTCTTATATGAAGACATTTAGCGCAGGGCAATCCATCTTATAAGAGCAAAGCGAATATATTTTTTCGGAGTGCAAATGGCATTTTTGAGGCAGCACATTTAAAAACACGTATTTCCAAACAGCTCTAATATGTGATTTAGTGCAAGGCAATCCATCTAATAATATCGAGGCTCTTGTACGTTAAAGTCCCTAACTATATTTGAAAAGAGCAAAGCGAATATATTTTTTCGAAGGGCAAATGGCATTTTTGAGGCAGCCGCTATAGCGACATAATTTCCAAAAACCCCAAAATTTATAAAAGACGGTCACATTTGAAAACACGTATTTCCAAACAGGTCTAATTTATGTCATTTAGTGCAAGGCAATCCATCTAATAATATCGAGGCTCTTGTACGTTAAAGTCCCTGACTATGTTTGAAATACTAAACTTTTTTTAAAATTAAATCATGCATGAAATTTTATTTCCTAGATTATTAACACTCGCACGTACCCTGGGAGGGAGAGGCAGGTACGGGCAGCTGACGCAATAACGACAGGACAAGACCGATGGACTTACACTAGACCTGTAGTGAAACTATGTAGGTTGGACTTACGCACCTCATCTGGAGTATCAGCTCTCTGATCCAGCCTTCATGCACGATTTAATTTACAAAAATTGAATTTAATTAAAAATTTGTAACTTAAAACCATTTGGAAATAAAAATTATGTCTGGGCATTATCTATCATAAATAAAGTATGTATATTTAAATTAGGTAACAATTTAAAACAGAGTTTATTATTTACTTATCCTCTCACAAGGTCGATATAGAAATAAATCTTAGAAATAATATTTTTATTTTAATACTTATCATAACAATTTTTTTACTCATCCAATAACATTTTATTATAATTATTTATTACCCATTAGTTTGATTGATGAAATAAAATGATGCGAGCAAATACAGATTACTGTACTTTGATGGCTATAGTAATTATTGGTACATATTTAAATTCATTAAAAAATTAAAGATACATTATGGATTCGTCATATAAAAAATAAAAACCAGTCAATTGCGAGTCAGAACCGCATACATAGGGTTCCGTACCATCATACTAGATGGCGCTAGTTTTATGTTTCAAAACCAATCATACTAGATGGTGTTAGTTTCTTCGTGTTTAAAAAAAACACGTTTTTTGTGTGGAGACCTCCCCCCTTATTTTTTCACTCTTTCTATAGGTATTTTAGTATTTGTTGTTATAGCGGCAACAGAAATACATCATTTGTGAAAATTTCAGCTGTCTAACTATCACGGTTCATGAAATACAGCCTTGTTACAGACGTACGGACGGACGGACAGCGGAGGCTTAGTAATAGGGTCCCGTTTTTACCCTTTGGGTATGGAACCATAAAAACACACACACTCTCTTTCAGGACTTTTCACTTACAGGCGACTACATAAGCTAAATATATACTCTTAAGTAGCAAAGTTCCTTAATCATTGTATCTTTTTTTTTTCTCTTATGTTGTGCAATAAAGTGTTTTCAATCAATCAATCAGAATGGCGGCGATTGTAAACTTTTTAGTTACTTAAACGATTAGTAGCTGAATCGATTGCATCCAAAATCGATATCTTAGTCTCGAAAAAAATGTAAACGTGTATTGTATTTGTATTCATATCAGCTCATATACGTCCCCACCGAGGGGTCGAGCCTACCCTGAATTAGTGCGATCGGCCCTTAGTCGACCAAGCGGGCCCAGTGCGGGTTGGTCGACTTCACACACAACCTTCGAGTTTATTCGCAGGCGTGTGCAGGTTTCCTCACGATGTTTTCCTTCACCGTTAAAGCAATCGGTGAGTAATATGTACGTAAGTTTTGAAAAACTCATTGGTACATTGCCCGTCCGGATTTGAACCCGGTACCTCTGGTTAGGAGGACCGAGTCGTTACCGGTTGTATTATTTTTATATTCAGTACAAAAACTAAAATAAAATTTTATTAACAAGTTAAAAAAAACTGGTAGTTTTAGCGTATCTGGTAGATATACGAGAGGGAATGCCCTGTCTAGACGTCTCCGTTGGACGTCTGTATGGATTCTTAGACTGTGCCCGGGTTTACACCAATTGTCCTACACCAATTGCCCTACACCAATTGTCCTACACCAATTGTGTTACACCTATATATATTATCAGACGATAAAGTTACCTGAGTAAGTATGCACAGCATGACTGTACATCCTTATTATTTTAAAACTATTTCACAAAAATAACAGTAGCAAAAGAACTAGTTTGGCCATAGACCATACTTATACAAGGCCGAGGCAACAGATTAACATAAAAAGATAATTCCTGCACCGGCCTTGCCGCATGCAATACATTGGATGTGATGTGACTCAATGCGACCAAACCGTACAACTCTCAATAGTATTAAGGCGCTAAGATCACTCAATCCGAGCAGGTTGATACGTGCTTCAATAATATCGAACGTAAGTCTATTCATTTTAAGTTCAAATCAATGCGGGCCTCAACGCGGCTGTTACGTTGAAACCGAACGCCCCAATTCTCGATTTTTACATGTTTTTATTACTTTTCATCACTCTCAAATAAGTTTTAAAAAAAATGTGTTCAATTAAAATGAAAGGTCCGATTTTTGTGTGTTGGTTTCATTCAATATTAACTAATTTATTTTCGAGAAATTTTGCAATTAATGGCAAAAACAGGGTGTATATTTTTTTACATCAAAAATGGTAATATTTTTAAAATTGTTTTCGTTTAAATTAATTTTTTATTACTTTAAGTATATATTATATTATTTTATCACGGTGATAGCTTTCAATAATTTGATTTGAGTATTGTCATTTGACCCATCTTAAGGCCTTAAACTATATTATAAGGTTTCTCATTTTCTGATGCGTTACGTCTGTGTGGCGCATAATGAACCTTTTTAGGGTTCCGTGTCCAAAGGGTGCCAAAGGGGTTCCATAATGGAACTCTTAGTATGCAAATCTTATCTTCAACTATGGTATGGAATTCTTCGTGTCGAGTCCGCCTTGTGTCGAGGACACCCGCGTACCGAAATTCACCAAAATAATACAAAATCGACTGTTTTTCAGAAACTATTCCATTGAAACGAAAACTGTAAGCTTCAAATATAGTGCACACGATAGGCTATCAATTGATTATGGATACATTGCGATATTTAGGATATTTAGTGCCAAATGAGACTGTCACAATCAGTCGCTTTTCTTCTAAACTATGTAAACTAGAATTATTCTGCTGTATAGAATTGTAGAAGAATAAGTATAATATGACATATATATTTTTTGGTGAATTTTCGTTACGTTTTAGTGTAGTTTCAAGAATTTGAAAACGGCGATTATTTCTCATGGAGCCCCTTAATCGGACGGATGCTATTGATATTTGAAATAGATAGCTTTGTTTGTGTATCAAATCAATTCCGAATAATTCAGAAATAAGCTCAGTTTGTAAAACCTAAAACTTTCAGGTACAAACTTTTATTACAAAAGAGTTTTTAAGTTCACTGAGCTTGATTACAAATTAAAAGAACTCTTAAAAGCCGGGCTATGAGATGCATGCACTATTTCTAACGATATGATTGAAAACAATAGACGATCCTGGCTTGACTCCACCTTCGTAGTTCATTATCAGATCAACTTCAAAATACCGAAAGGATACATTGTCACCGGGAATACACACCAAGTTTCAGCTCAATCGTTCCCCTGGTAGTCCCTCTAAAATCTATTTCAAGACTTTCATACGAACTTTGCAAGTTGAATAAAAACTTGTTAAAAGATTGCAGCTTCCTTCTCTAATGTATGTCGCGATGTAGAATAATGGAAGAAAGACTCCGACTTTCTATATTGCACGCATCAGAAACGAGGAAATACCTAAGAGAACCAAAGTAACTGACATAGCTGTCAGAATCCCTAAACTTAAGTGGCAGTGGGCAGGGCACATAGCTCATAGAACCGATGGCCGTTGAAGAAGTAAATTTCTTGAGTGGCAACCGCGCACCAGAAGCAGTAGCGTAGGCATGCTTTCTTCTCGGTGGTCCGACGACCTGGTTAATGTCGCAGGAAGCCGCTGGATCCGGGCAGCGCAGGTCGTTTTGGAAATCCTTGGGGGCGGCCTTTGTCCTGCAGTGGACATCTTTCGGCTGATATGATGATAATGACATTGCACGCAACTAGCATTGTGGAATAGCATTTCCATGTCAAAGTTACTTTCTTCATCATCATCATATCAGCCGAAGGACGTCCACTGCTGGACATAGGCCTCCCCCAAGGATCTCTACGATGACCAGTTCTACGCTGCCCGCATCCAGCGGCTTCCCGCGACCTTCACTACGTCATTGGTCTACCGAGTGGGAGGCCTGCCTACACTACGCTTACTTAAGTTACTTTAGGCTGCTGTTTTATAACGGAAAATTTTATGTTTCGGAAACGGTATTTTATCAAGAAAGAAATACGAGTAACTATAAGTATGTTTATTTGACAGTACACATGACATACAAGTAAAGATCTTAAAGTTGTAATTGTAAATGTATTCAGCCGTCATAGAGATGGCATGCAAATTTTAAAACGCTAAAACATTAAATGCTTGGGACGTAACGAAGTAAATTCATTTGATTTATTGAAAAAAAAAAACATTGTTTATAGTAAAAAAAACAAAAGTCACTTACTCGTGTTCAAGTATACGAGCTATGCAAGCATACCTACTTTCTTGTCTTTACTTTTTACAGGCACAATGGTATAACTATGTACTATTATATTGATAGTATATAGGTAATGTGAAAAATTATGCCATTTTTCATTCATTTTTTCTGCAATTTCCATTAGTTACACAATACTTTTTATTAGGAAAAATACCTTGTATTCAATACATAAAAATTGTTCTTCTATGATAGCTGTTATCCATTATCCACGCAGGCTAAGTGACATGTTTACGTCACTTATTTTATATAAGCTGTTTCGACTGGGTGAATATTGTTAGTCCAGGCAGATATGGCCACTTTGCACTATGTCATATATCTGTTCTTCATTTTATTTGCTGAATGTCAGCATCACAAAGAAGTTCCGAAGAAACTTAAAGGTAATTCATAATTGTACTAAAACTTCAGAAGAGATAGGATGAAGCAACAAGAACTGTTATTTAAAGTGCAAGGGAAAAGCCCATAAAAGAATTTGATTGTGGATTAAAGTGGTCAAAATGCTGCCATATTATGTGTTGTATATCGGAACGTAAGAACACTTCAGTAGCTAAATCTTTCTTCCCCACAAAATAAAGTTACTTAACCTTGTCAAGAGACTATAGGAGAACTTGACTGTGGATGAAAGTGGTCGAAAAGACGGTATATGAGGGGTAGTACCTACATCAAAGGTAGGAACACTTCAGTGGCTAAATGTTTCTTTTTTCCAAAATAGAGTTACTTGACATAGTCAAGAGACTTTGAGCCAAAAATCATACTTCTTTTTTTGGCAAACTATTTAGCGAATCTAAGTTTGGCAGCAGAGATATCCTCGATTCGTATAATTTAGAAATCTTCAAGTCTAGAGTGAATAGGCACTATTTGAGCTTGCCTGTTACATTCTCGGCTGCATCGACACTTACCATCAGGTGAGGTGCAGCCAAACGCAATCAAATTTTAAATTTAAAAAAAAGATGTATGTTACCACTTAAGTGCCCTTGATTGTTGTGAGAGCTCTTGGACCAGGCTACATATCAAATGTCCACGACCCACAACCAATAATAAAAACAAAGTTGTACCTAGAAAGGCCCTTTAATTAATTTACTTTAAGTTTGGATATTATTAGCCTCAAAAATATTCAGCTCTTAATACGCCAGTAATACAGAAAACATTGGTTCTTAATAAATAAGATCGTTTAGAAAAACTTAAATACCTTTATTTGAAAATAATTCCAATTATTAAGAGCCCGCTGGAGTTCATAAATCCCATACAAACGTAGTATTTGATTCATTTCTCAACCAAAGAACCGATTTTGAAATAATTTTATATCGTTAATCGGACGACGTATATCTGTGTCTGTACCGCATTACTTTTTTGAAAAACGAAACAGGAATCCATTATTAATCAATAAAATTGTTTATAAGGTAAAAGACGGAAAACAAGTTTATTGGTATTAAGTGGATTCGTGTTTCGTTTTTCAAAAAAGTAATGCGGTACAGACACAGATATACGTCATCCGATTATCGATATAAAATTATTTAAAAATCCCAAATGAATCAAAAACTTGTATGGGATTTATGATCTCCAGCGGGCTCTTAAGTCATTTTCTTAACTACTTTAAAATAACACCAGTTACCGTCATCTCTGGGAGTCAACCGTATTAAATTTAGTATGACGTCACTTAGCTAACTATGCATCGTCATCCATAGTAATTTTTATTATAACAGCTCATATACGTCCCCACCGAGGGGCTCGAGCCTACCCTGAATCAGGGCGATTAGGCCTTAGTCGACCACGCGGGCCCAGTTCGGGTTGGTCGACTTCACACACAACCTTCGAGTTTCTTCGCAGGCGTGTGCAGGTTTCCTCACGATGTTTTCCTTCACCGTTAAAGCAATCGGTAAGTCGTATGTACGTAAGTATTTGAAAAACTCATTGGTACATTGGCCGTCCAGATTTGAACCCGGTACCTCTGGTTAGATGGACCGAGTCGTTACCGGTTGAGCCACCGACGCTTTTTTTATCGAGCCATCCATAGTAAACGTGTATGCAAAATTTCAGCTCAATCGGAAACCGGGATGTGGGTCAAATTTATTAACTTACCAATTTTGAATCAAAGAACTTACTCGTACAACATACGAACATTGCAAGTAAAATAATAGATAGGTGAAACTAAAGGCAGATTTTTTTTTCAGTTTCCATTTGAAACTCTTCCAGAAAACCTTATTAATTAAATTTATTATTTCGTTTCAGGAATATTACCAGACAGATCAAACAGAGTAGAGGACATTTACTTGCGATTTTACAATGGGTAAGTATTTTGAAACGTTTATTCAAACGATAATAGTGTTTTCAACACAAGTTGCTCGAAAAGTGATCCTTTATAAGCCAGTCAAGTATGCGTAAAACTGATTTTACCGTTCACGTGCTTTTATTTTACCATTTTTTTTATACCCACATTCTAATCTCTGGCTGATCTTATGTTATAACTTCACTGACTTGCTTAATTTCAAATTCAATTTCGCATACATGCCTCTTGTACGCTTCTTCTTCTTAGCATGTCGATGGCAGACACTACACTGTAGCAGCCCAGAATTGTACGCTAGTAATAATAGGTCATCTTTGCCTTTTGGTTGTAAATTTCACTTAGCAACCACCCAACAAAATTGAATTTGATGTTAAAATTGAACATGACGTGTATATCGCAGCGAGAAGGAGAACGATATACTGTTGCTATAGTCATCCTTCTCACAATAGAAACCTTACGCATGCGCACTGCGTGGTACGCAAGTAATTAATGGTTATCGTTGTGGCAACCAAATTCACGCCATTTACAGAGTCAGTGGTACCGTGTTTGTTTGTGAAAAGTAATGCAATTTATGATTTTACCTGTTTTCTCACAAATGTATTGAAAATCGTCGTATGATACAAGGGTGTAACAGGTTAATGACAAACTCGTGACTCGCCTACGGCTCGGGCTTACAAAGTCACTCGTTTGTTATTTATTTCTTTATTAATCAATTTAAAATAATAGCTTACAATTTTCCAAGACGTTAATATTAAAAATTACAAATTATTGTTGTTTAGGGAAATGTATAAGTTTTTAATCATTATAGGCATGCTATCCACAAAAATGTTAATATTTTGGACCTCGGCAACGAACCGATTGAGAAAATGTATTACCCTGGACGTCTTAGTAAGCTGTAGCACTCGCTGCGTGCACGACGCTGCAGTCGCGAACAGCTGGTGCCGCCAATGACTCGTGCGCACATATTTTTATGGCACAAAGAGACTCATATCATTCAACACCTCAGAGTTATTAACTTTTTCCCGAAACAATAGACAGTAATGCATACCAAGTAGCAACTTCCGCCTAAGCTCCAAGATATCGAGTCCGACCGAGCCGTATACGAACAGAGATGAGAAGAGAAACGGGTAATATCCGTACATTCGCTTATAGAGATACCTAGCGAACTTACGCTGCAGTCTTTCTATTATGAAAGAATACTTAGTTTCATAGGGATCCCAAACGAATGCGCAGTACTCCAACTTGCTCCGTACAAAAGCATTATACAGCGTTTTCGCAAATCGAGTATCCCTAAATTGGTAAGCTGTTCTCATTATGACCTCTACAGCTCTATTAGCACTTTTATATAAACTTTATTTATTTTATTTATTTATTTGTACAAAAACACACATTATCATTACAGGTACATGAACCCATTATTATGTGCTGACAAAAATTAAGTTCAGCGTCCATCAATATGCCTAGATCTTTTTTGTTTCTCTTTCTAGATTATACCCCAAAGATAATATGTTGCCATGACCGTACATCTTGATCTTGTAAAACTCAGCACTCTACATTTTGAATTTTTGATATATTAAATTCCATTCTATTGCACTGACTACAATTATTATGAATACGGTTAATATCATACTGTCGTGGATTTTGACTGATTTAAAGATGACATTTTGATCTTGTAAAACTCAGCACTCTACATTTTGATATTTTTGATGTATTAAATTCCATTCTATTGCACTGACTACAATAAACTATCAATACGGTTAGTATAATACCGCAAGTGTTCGTGGATTTTGACTGTTTTAAATATCTTCAAGTCGTCGGCGAACATCAAACATCGGGTGTTAGTGAGGTTTTTTGGTAGATCATTGATCATCACAAGAAACAAGGTGGGTCAAAGGGTACTGCCCTGACTCACTCCGGATCTAGTAAAGTAACTAGTTACCTTTTTACCACCCTTGTATCATAAATAACTGTTGTTTTATTGATATCAAATCTAAATTAGTCCTCAGCTGCTGGAATGATAACACAAACTGAAATCTGAAGGAAACCGGAGTATTCATTATTTAACTTAACTGACCACCTGTTTTTAAATATGTACAGTATGGTTAGTCTGTTAATAGGTATACACGAAACTAATGCAAAAAAGTCCTTTTCCAATCATGTAAAAAAAAGTCTGATAAAACGACCAGCCGTTAGTAAAAAAAAGGACTGTATTAAATTTACTTTGGCATAAGTGTACTGTATATGAAACATGCATGAATGGAACAAAACCACACCTGTATAATATATCTGCGTGTTTCTTTCTTTCTGCATAATCTTACAAAGAGAAACTATAACTGGTTAATCTACAATGACGATTCTCATCATTTGCTAATGCCAATCGCTAACGATGGTAATCCAAAGCAGGTTTGCCATGGACTATAAGAAACAAGCAGAAATACATGTCTTGCTACTGGGCAGCATGTGTCAGACTTTAATGTTCATTTATGCTACATTTCATTATTTTATTACAATACTAGCTTTTTCCAGCGGCGTCGCCCGCGTGGGCTTCGTTTTTCTGACTGTTTCAGACCTGAGTTTGCATTTATAATATTAGTAAGGATTAAGGATGTGAAAATGTGTTTGTTTGTTTGTTACCTTTTCACGCTTCAACACCTCGACCAATCTTGATGAAATTTGGTAAGCATGTAGCTTTCTACTTTTTTATCCCTTCAATATACAATTGTAGTATAGTCCGACGCAGTTCCTGAGGGAAAAACACTCTTTTTTCGGTTATCTTTAACATCGCAACGGAACAATGGATTGCAGAAACATAGTTGAAGGGGTGGGATTTACTAATTAGCATATCCTGACATAGTTACCGAGGGATCTGGGGATAACTCATTTCCACGCTCGCACCCTTTGGCATCGCAACGAAGCAACGGATTGAAGTTATTTTTTGTAGAGAATTATTTGAGGGAATGGGAAGTGACATAGACTACTAATCAGAATAGCCCGATATAGTTCCTGAGGGATTTGGAGAAAACTCATGTCCACGCTCGCGCACCACTCACCCTAAAGACGCCGCGGGCAAAAGCTAGTTTATAATATTAGTAAGGATTTACATATTTTTACATATCATTTTATCTTACACAAATAACTGCTGTCAACCAGGTATTTTCAAGTTTCTAAATTTTTTCTTTTTTTATCGCGGCATCATTTCGACAGTAATCGTTGGAAATATTGCAGTTTCACAGTTACGTGTATACATATCGCTGTACTGGTTAATTTCATCAGTAATAACTCTTGCAGCAAAAGTTACATGTGTGGTCGTGTTTTATATTGCCTAAAAAGTGTTAGCCTACTTTCTTGTTTAAGTATGAAATTCAATCAATCAATCAATCAAATATGCTTTATTGTACAATTACAAAATATACAAAATACAAGTACAGAATAAATAGAAAAATTTTAAATTGTACAATGTAGGCGGCCTTATTGCTTAAAGCAATTTCTTCCAGGCAACCCAGAGAATGGATACAATTAAATTAAAGTATGGGCTGTGCAAAGCAAACATATGCAACAATATTGAAAATAGAACAATTTACTATATAATATATAAAAAAAAAATATAATAATAAAATCTAAATCATAATACATCATGTACCTAATAAAAATACTATACAAAATAAAAATAATAATATAAACTATACTTACATATAATAAAAATATATACTAATATACTAATAAATATTGATCAGTAAGACAAGGAATAGTGCTAATACGTTGATTGAAGACATAAGAAGTATTTTTTAACTTGATATTTAAAAGAGTTAAGCGAAGGAGCTTGTCGGATAGAAACGGGAAGAGAATTCCAAAGCTGGATAGCTTGTATAGTGAATGAGTGAGCGAAGAAGTTAGTAGAGTGAGTAGGAATGTACAGGCAGAGATTGTCAGAGGAGCGGAGAGTACGGTTATGAGTAGAGGAGAGAAACTGAAAGGTCTCTTTGAGGTAACAAGGTGTTTTAGGATTGAACAGGATAGAATATAGAAGGGAAAGGATATGTAGGTCCCTACGCCGGCGGACGGGAAGCCACTTAAGTTTACTTCTGTATTCAGAAACATGGTCGTATTTACGTAGACCGAATATAAACCTAATGGCAACGTTTTGGAGACGTTCAAGTTTGCTATAGAGAAATTCAATAAAGTCTTATGGACCACTAGCTGTTTCCCGCGGCTTCACCCGCGTGGACAACGTTTCTATGAATTCTCGAGGGTGCGCATTGCGCGAGCCGCAAGCGGCTCGCGAGCGTAACATAAGTAGCCTATGTGTTAATCCAGGTCCTAATCTGTCTACCTACTAAATTTCAGCCAGATCCGTTTAGTAGTTTTTGCGTGAAAAAGCAACAAACATACATTCTTACAAACTTTCTTGTTTATAATATAAGTAGGATTTACACGGAGCCAATACTTGAGACAATCCACTAAGCCAGTCCAACATTGGCATTGTGTAAATAGAGACAATCCACTAAGCCAGTCCAACATTGGCATTGTGTAAATAGAGACAATCCACTATGCCAGGCCAACATTGGCATTGTGTAAATAGAGACAATCCACTAAGCCAGTCCAACATTGGCATTGTGTAAATAGAGACAATCCAGTACAATGAACTGCCCCAGAATTAGAATGCTTTCAAATTTCACTGGCTTAGTGGACTGGCTCAGTGGATTATCTTAAGTATTGGCTCCATGTAAATGGTCCATAATATTTTATTGAACTATTTATATTAAAACAAGAAAGCAGGCTAACAGTTTAAACTAGTTTAAAGGCAATATAAAATACGACCATACAAGTAACTTTTGCTGCAAGAGTTATTACTGATGAAATTTCCCTGTACTATAGTAAAAGGAAACAAGTAGTAGGTAATCTTCATACAATGGTACATCGCGCGGTTTGTATGTGTTAATAGTATTCATAAAAAAAACTGCATAACATTAATTTCTTATCTGGAATTAAATAAATTATCTTTTTTTTTATTATTGGCATCACCTCACCTGATGGTAAGTGACGATGATGCCGAAGATGGAAGCGGGCTTATCACGATTCCCCAACGCAATGGAGACCTGGCTATCTTATCTTATCTTCAAGCCGGAACACATCAATGTTGTTAACGTCATATTTGTTGTTTGGCGGCAAGACTTAGATAAGATGGGGGTAGCTAGCCAGACGGGCTTAGAAAATGCCCTACCACCAACCAAACCGAGTATTAAAGTTGACCCCGCCGGGAATCAAACCCGCAACCTCCTGGTGTGAAGCGAATGGACTAACCATTACGCCACGGAGGCGGTTAATTATTGTTAATCTTGTTAAATTATTAGTGTCAATTAGGAATACATAAAGTAAATAAAACAATCTTGTAAAATACATATTAGGTATATTATTTTAAAAAATTTGGACTGGTGTTTTTTGGAGAAAAAAAAATTTGGGACAAGTGTTGTGTCGTAACTATACTCTTTGGTCATACATAATGTAGACTTGCGTTGTGGTAGCATTCATTGTTCACATACAATAATGTGCAAATGGAGTTTGGGAACGAAACTATAAGGTTTACTATTGGGTTTACATACTTTTTGAAGCGACAAGTGTGTTTTAGTTTCGAAACCTTATGTCTCTTGATAAAAAGGGAAATATTGCCAGCATAAAAAAATCGGATTTATGGACTAGTAATCTTTGGAAAACAAGCGATTCAATTATGTATGACTCCGTTTAACCTGTAGCGACCAGTGACGTTGCAATAGCGATAGTTTCACTAGCGATAGTTGACCTTGAAAAACAGGTCGATAACGTGATAGCCCTATTGAAAATATGGACATGCTGTAATACTATCGATGGTATCGATAGTGAAATAAGGCGATACTATTGAATTTTGTCGATACTCTCGATTCTGTTGATACTATCGAAGTACGATACTATCGATAATATAGCGTCAAAAAAGTCGATACTATCTATGATCTATCGGCGTATTCCGATAGTATGGATAGTTTTTCTTTAGTAAGTATCCACGTATTTTCGATACTATCAACTGGAAATAAGACGCCGACTGGCCGGTAACACTGGGACGCAAATATACAGTATGCCCAATGTCAAGAGATTGCGAACGAACGATGACATTACTTTAAAATCAGTAACTATATTACCTTTTTTTTACAACCTGCTGTTCCGGCGAACTACGTACCGCCTTACATTACATTACATAGGGCAGTGTAAGGGCCCTACCCTACCCTACACTACCCTACCCTACCCTACACTACCCTACCCTACACTACTCTACTCCACCCTACACTACCCTACCCTACACTACTCTACACTACCCTACACTACACTACCCTACCCTACCCATCCCTACCCTACACTACCCTACCCTACCCTAAATACACTACCCTACCCTACCCTACATAAGAACCTTCTCCTGATAATAACGAACTCAACAAAAAAAAATTAGCCAAATCGGTCCAGCCGTTCTCGAGTTATGCGCTTACCAACACAATTTGCGATTCATTTTTATATATAAGACTAGCTGTCCCGGCGAACTTCGTTCCACCCTACACTACACTACACTACCCTACCCTACACTACCCTACCCTACACTATCCTACCCTACACTATCCTACCCTACACTATCCTACCCTACACTATCCTACCCTACACTACACTACCCATCTCTACACTACCCTACCCTACACTACACTACCCTAACCTACCCTACATACACTACTCTACACTACCCTACCGTACACTACCCTACCCTACACTACCCTACACTACACTACCCTACCCTACACTACCCTACCCTACACTATCCTACCCTACACTACACTACCCATCTCTACACTACCCTACCCTACACTACACTACCCTAACCTACCCTACATACACTACTCTACACTACCCTACCGTACACTACCCTACACTAGCCTACCCTATACTACACTTCCCATCTCTACACTACCCTACCCTACACTACACTATCCTACCCTACACTACCCTACCCTACACTACCCTACCCAATACTACAATACCCTACACTACACTACACTACCCTACACTACCCTACCCAACACTACACTACCCTACCCAACCCTACACTACACTACCCAACCCTACCCTACCCTACACTACCCTACACCTACACTACACTATCCTACCCTAAAACCAATTATTTTTTGACTGATTTTTATTTTTGTATTTTTTTTTATTTAATTCCGAGCATTTTCATATTCATTCACCTTTTAAACCTTTTCTGGACTTCCACAAATAATTCAATACGAAAATTAGCCAAATCAGTCCAGCCTTCTCGAGTTTTAGCGAGACAAACGAACAGCAAAAAAATATACTTAAGTGTATGTATAAAAACTCGAAGGTTGTGTGTGAAGTCAACCAAAATTATTATTTTTTATTTAATTCCGAGCGTTTTCATATTTATTCACCATTTAAACCTTCTCTGGACTTCCACAAATAATTCAATACCAAAATTAGCCAAATCGGTCCAGCCGTTCTCGAGTTTTAGCGAGACTAACGAACAGCAATTCATTTTTATATACAGGGTGTAACATAAAGGTGTGGTGATACTTTAAGGTGGGCTTGTACCCATCAAACTGAACAACTTTCTCCATGGAACCCATAGTCAAATCGCAAAAAAAAATTTGGCTCTCCCATACTAACTCGATCAGCTGTGATGCCAACTTAGTATGGGAAGTTCAAATTTTTTTTTGCGATTTGACTATGGGTTCCATGGAGAAAGTTGTTCAGTTTGATGGGTACAGGCCCACCTTAAAGTATCACCACACCTTTATGTTACACCCTGTATATATAGATTAGTAAGCTCTTGGCATCATCTCACTCTATGGTAAGTGATGATGAGGACTTTTAGGAGCAAGTATCGTAAAATCATCATATCAGCCACAAATCGTCCACTGCTGGACAAAGGCCTCCCCCAAGGATTTCCACGACGACCGGTCCTGCGCTGCCCGCATCCATCGACTTCCCGCGACCTTCACCAGGTCATCGGTCCACCGCGTGGGAGGGCTGCCTACGCTACGTTTTCCGGTGCGCGGTCGCCACTCAAGAACTTTACTGCCCCATCGTCGTCCATCTGTTCTACGAGCTATGTGCCCTGCCCACTGCCACTTCAGTTTAGCGATTCTGTGAGCTATGTCGGTTACTTTAGTTCTCCTGCGGATCTCCTCGTTTCTGATTCGATAACGCAGAGAAACTCCGAGCATAGCACGCTCCATTGCCCTTTGGGTGATCTTGAGCCTTCTTATGAGGCCCATAGTAAGCGACCATGTCTCAGTTCCGTAAGACATCACTGGCAACACACACTGGTCAAAGACCTTAGTCTTGAGACACTGCGGTATTTGGGACGTGAAGATATTGCGAAGCTTCCCGAACGCTGCCCAGCCGAGTTGGATTCGTCGATTGATCTCTTTCTTGAAGTTGGAACTACCTAGCTGGACTGTTTGTCCCAGGTATACATATTCGTCAACAACTTCCAGTGTAGAGTCTCCAACCTTTAGAGGAGTGGGTGCGACACGGACATTTAACATTATTTTCGTCTTGTCCATGTTCATTTTAAGACCCACTTGTTGAGAGACCTTACTGAGGCCATCGAGCATTGTGCTTAGGTCTTCCATATTCTCAGCCATGACCACGATATCGTCAGCGAATCGGAGGTGGGATATGTACTCGCCGTTGATATTGATGCCGAGTCCACCCCAGTCCAGAAGCTTAAAAACATCTTCCAGGGCGGCGGTGAACAGTTTCGGAGATATAACGTCTCCTTGTCTCACTCCTCGCTGCAACTGGATAGGTTTCGAGTTCTGGTCCTGGAGGCGAACCGACATGGTGGCGTTTTCATACAGACACTTCAACACCTCGATGTATCGATGGTCAATTTGGCACCGCTGGAGAGACTGTAGCACAGCCCAGGTTTCGACTGAATCAAAGGCCTTCTCATAGTCCACAAACGCCAAGCATAGTGGCTGATTGTACTCTTCGGTCTTCTGTATAATCTGCCGCAGCGTATGTATGTGGTATATTGTACTAAAGCCTTTTCGGAAACCGGCTTGTTCGGGAGGCTGGAAGTCGTCAAACCTGCGTGCGAGACGATTCGTAATGACTCTCGAAAACAGCTTGTAGACATGGCTCAGAAGTGAGATGGGTCTGTAGTTCTTCAGCAGGGTGTTGTCACCCTTTTTGAAGAAAAGCATGACCACTCTTCTGTGCCATGCCTTAGGCGTTTGTCCCTCGAGTATAACGGAATTAAATAACTTCTGAAGAGCTTTTAGTACCGGTGATCCACCTGCTTTCAGAAGTTCAGCCGTAATTCCATCATCACCCGGTGCCTTGTTGTTCTTGAGCTGTTTGAGAGCCATTCTAATCTCGTACAGGCTGACGTCCGGGATATCTTCGGTATAGTGTCGGGTTAGTCTGGCTCTTGGGTCTTCAGCCAGATCGCTGACAGGCAAACGTGTGGTCTTGTACAATTGTCCATAGAACTTCTCAACTTCTTCCAGCAACTCAGTCTTAGACGATATGGTCCTGCCGTCCTCAGTCTTCAGCTTGGTCAGTTGGCTTTGTCCAATAGACAGATCGTAAAATGTCGAGTATCAATAGGGCAAAACTATCGATAGTATTGCTACTATCGATACTATCGACATTATTCCTATCGATAGTATCGATACTATCGATAGTGTGCGTATTGATGCTATCGATAGTATTGATACTATTTTTCTTTATTAATAGTAAGTATACCTTATCTTTATCAATCGATACTATCGGTAGTATCGTCAAGGGTCGATAGTTTCGATATGACTATCGATAGTATGACTGATTTTCATGCGTACGGTACTATCACGATACTATCGATAGACTATCTCTATCGCAACATCGCTAGGAGCAAAAGTCTTGCATTAGGTACTTTCTAACAATTACAATCTTATTTATCCGGTATAAGTTCTTGATTAAGGATATTTTCTGCAGTAACCTGAAAAATATCATGAGCTAGATTGAATCTCCCGGAAAGATTACATTAAAATTGTTAGTGAGAAATACAAGATTGTCGATAAACATGTTAAACTTGTGAAAAAACCAATCATGCAGTCGTAATTCACGAAAACCCTTAATAAATTTATAAATTTGGGCAATCGCCTTAACGTTCCACCTTAAAAGAAACAGAAAGAGAGGTTTAAAATAATGTTATCACAATAATTAAACCTACATGCTTTTGTACAGGGCAACATCAGAGGAGTATGTGGACCTGCCGCTCAACCAGGCGAGTCGGCTCTTCGACATCAAGGGCTTCGACAGAAACTGTCCCACAGTCCTGTATATGCATGGTTTCATCGAGACAGCACAGCAGGAAAGTGTCCAGGTGACTGACTTACTTTTCATGAATATCACCCGACTGTCAAAAAAGCGTCCGTGACTCAACCGGTAACGACTTGGTCCTTCTAACCAGAGGTACCAGGTTCAAATCTGGACGGCCAATGTACCAACGTGTTTTCCAAAACTTATGAGTACATATACTTACCGATTGCTTTAACTGTGAAGAAAAAACATCGTGAGATAACCTGCACACGCCTGCGATGAAACTCGAAGGTTGTGTCGACTAAGGCCTGATTACCCTTATTCAGGGTAGGCTCGAGCCCCTCGGTGAATCTGAGCTGAATCATATCAGCTCATATACGTCCCCACCGAGGGGCTCGAGCCCCGACTGTCCAAAAAGGAGGGTAATGCTTTTGAGTGTATGTATATATGTCTGTATCATTAGCTGAGCCTGTTACCAAACGGCTTGATGGATTTTGGAGTACGAGGTACGAGGTTTTGATCCCGTGAGTGACATAGGATATTTTTTTACCCAAAAAAGGAAGTTTATTATGTTTTTTTTTTGCAGTCGGGTTTTAAATTTCTATAATTTTAAAATAAATTGGTTAGGTTACTTTACTGCTCTTTTGACTTAAATAATCTTTACTACCCCTAATTTACCTCCCCCCCCTTTCGCTCCAGTGACTTCTACAATTTCTTTAGTGCAGTGAACATAGATTCCTTTAGAAAAGTTGTTCAGATTTGTAAGTAAAAGACTAAAGAGGTCCAAAATAGCCATAACTAGATATTAACCATGGATTATAAATTAGAACCTAGGCGAACGCGCGAACGTTGCTCGGGAGTCCGCTGGGCATGTACTTAAACTAAAAAGGGTGTCAATTAAATGGTTAGCATAGTATTGTTATTTCTGTGAGCAGAAAAATATAATCGGTCAGCAGAAATAGCTAATCGGTCAGCAGAAATAGCTAATTGGTCAGCCACTCATGGTCAGCAAACATTTCAAAATCAATCAGCAATTTATGTCATTCTGGATGGCTGTAATTATTTTAAACATCGCCGTACTACACTCTTCCTACAGTGTTGAGTGGTCGACGGAGCCCCTTCGGGGCTCCTACTTCTGTGTTCTCATGTTAAACCTAACACTACGACTGTGCGGGGAGGCGAGCTTAGCTCGCCTCCCCGCACAGTCTCCGAACCTAACGGATCCGAGTCGGGGTGCTCCGCAAGTCCGAGCTCGCTTCGCTCGCTCCCGCTTCCATTTAGAACTCCCCGTACCACACTCTTCCTACAGTGTTGAGTTGCTGCTTATAGACATAAAAAAGCGTCGGTGGCTCAACTGGTAACGACTCGGTCCATCTAACCAGAGGTACCGGGTTCAAATCTGGACGGCCAATGTACCAATGAGTTTTTCAAAAACTTACGTACATATCATTACCGATTGCTTTAACGGTGAAGGAAAACATCGTGAGGAAACCTGCACAGGCCTGCGAAGAAACTCGAAGGTTGTGTGTGAAGTCGACCAACCCGCACTAGGCCCGCGTGGTCGACTAAGGCCTAATCACCCTGATTCAGGGTAGGCTCGAGCCCCTCGGTGGGGACGTATATGAGCTGATATAATAATAATAATTATTATTATAGACATGTTTTTCTGCCGCTCAATCATGAAATCTTGCCGCTCAAGTAGTTATTTTGCGGACCGAATGTTTATTATGCCTTTAAAAAATATATATTTCAACTAAAAATATTATTTTTACGTGAAATGAAAAAGGATTTTCGCAGGAATGATACATATTATTTATATAGACTTGGAACGTAAAACATTACCTAAATACAAAATTACATTCAAATCGTTAGAGCCATTTCCAAGAAACCAAATATACTTACACCGTTAGTACTAATATATATACTGTGCTTACACACAGAAGAATTGCTGACTTAATTCTTTTCTTCAATGTGCTGGTCTCTTGCTATTTTTTTAAATTAAATTAATCAGAAAATAATGAAAATTAAAATTTTATCTTTTTTGATTTGGCACTCTTTGAGATTATATGAAAATAAAAACATAGCTTATTTTTTATAATATTTATATGAAAAATGTTCTAGTAATTATTTCAATTATTTTCTTTAAAAAAATTATAAATAAAATTATATACATATATAAATGTAATTTATTAATATATTAGTAATATTATATTTTATAAATATTAAACATAATTAATATTTTGTAATTTATATGAATTAAAAATTTATATTCCAAGATTAATTTTTAAAATTAATATTATGAATTAGGAGAGAGAAATTAATAAAATTTTAATAAATATATTAATTATTTTAATATAAAAAAAGTAATTCTATTTAAAATATTTTATATACAAAAAATATTCTTATAGTTTTTGTAACCACCTTAAGGTAAAGATACCTACTTAACATAAGTAATAAGATAAAACTTGTATTATGTTTATCTGCTTTTGTAATAAAACGTAGCACACAAAATATTATATTCGTTTCTAGAACGTGTTTACAAAATTTTATTATCTTTGATTGATTCATATTCAAAGCCAAACAACCTCTGTATGGAGCGCGTTAAGGATACGCTGTTGTTACCACTGCGAACAAACGTCAAAAGCTATTGTGACTAAATAACCACTACTTTAAGTAATTGATTCTTATTGTCGGCATTGTCGTGACTAAGTGAAGTCACCATACATTACTATTGACCCTCAACCATGGTAATACACGCACGATTAGAATTAATATTGGAGTGTGTACAAAATACAAACAATTTTGAACCTTATTATAAGTGTACACTCAGTTTATTTCTGTTAAAATCTACAAATTACTTAAAAAAGGCTTGCTTAATTAGAATTTAAACAAATATACATACAGGCCGTCACAAAATTGGTGTAGCTCCTGTAAACTGGGGCTTTTACTTATCATACTGAACAACTGTTGTTCTATGACTTTAAAATCTTAAAAAAAAGAATTTAACTTCATACGAATCGATCAGCTGATCGATCAATTTTTTGCATTTTTGTATGGAGGGTAATTTTTTTTTTGAGAATTGACTATGAGTTCATTGGGGAAAGTTGTTCAGTATGATGAGTAGTTATCACCAGTTAAAGGAACCTTCACCAATTTTATTACCTCTGTATACAAAAAACTTAAATTAATAAACATATCATCATATCAGCCTATATGCGCCTCCACCGAGGGGCCTACCCTGAAGTAGGGCGATGGAAAAATGTATACTTATTTTACTTTTATATTTTTAATTTAATTATATTTGTTACATATTTTAATTTAATTACTGTTTTGTAAAGATGGACCGTGACGGCCTGGTGAAGATCGCGGGAGGCCGATGGATGCGGGCAGCGCAGGACCGGTCGTCGTGGAAATCCTTGGAGGAGGCCTTTGTCCAGCAGTGGACGTTTTTCGGCTGATATTATGATGATGATGATAGATATACAATGCGATAGAGTTCATTTCAAAAGTACGTGTCCTTCAAGGTCCGTGCTGAAAGAATTATGGAACTTCAGCGTTAATATTGCAGCTGCATAAGTAGGGTTACAGAAAATCATTAATATTGACACATTGCCAAAGTTTTGAACACCGACACTGACAACAAACGCATAATAAAACGCGTTATCATGACAACAAAATTGGTGTAAACTGGGGCTTCTTACTCACCATACTAAACAACTTTCTGCAAGGAACTCATAGTCAATTTTCATGAAAAAAAATTACGCTCCATACAAAAATGCACAAAATTGCTCTGATCGATTTGTATTAAGGCCTTAAGATGATTCAAATGGCAATATTCAATTCAAATTATTGAAAGACTGTGTAAAGCTATCACCATGGCAAAAATTTACTAATAAAAAAGGTTTAATAGAATACAATTTAAAAAAAAAAACTTATGATGTAAAAAAATATACTGTTTTTGGCATTAATTGCAAAATTTCTCCAAAACAAAAGTTAATGTTAAATGAAACCAACATACAAAAATCGGTCACTTAAGACCTTTAATTTTAATTTAACACATTTTTTTTAACTTCATCATATCAGCTCATATACGTCCCACCGAAGGACTCAAGCCTACCCTGGATTAGGGCGATAGGGCCTTAGTCAACCACGCGGGCCCAGTGCGGGTTGGTCGACTTCACACACAACCTGCGAGTTTCTTCGCAAGGCGTGTGCAGGTATCCTCACGATGTTTTCCTTCACCGTAAGAGCGTCGCATAAACGTACATATGAAATCTCAATTCGAAATCACATTGGTACGTGGCAGGTTCGAACCACGACCTCCCTGACAGGAGGCGGCGGCCCTAGCCATTACGCCACCAACGCCAATTGGGCGTTCGGTTTCAACGTAACAGTCGCGTTCAAGCTCGCATTGATTTGAACTTAAAATGAATATTCTTACGTTCGATATTATTTAAACACGTTTCAACCTGCTTGGATTGAGTGCTCTTAGGATCTAAGTGGAAAATACAGGATTGTCTCCGATTAAATGCAATCGTATGAATTTCCAGGTGATGGTGAACGCATACCTGCAGGCGAGACCGGGCACCAACGTCATACTTCTGGACTGGTCCAACATGTCCCACGGGTCTTATTTGGTCAACGCGGCCAGAAACACCAAAAAGGTTTTTAAATGCTTTATTTTTTAACAGACTTTAAAAAAAGGAGGAGGTATCTCAATTCGACCGTATACATTATTATTTTTTTATGTGTGTTCGCGGATAACTTCGTCGTTTATGAACCGATTTTGGTGATTCTCTTTTTGTTGGAAAGGAGATATCCCAAGTGTGGTGCCATGATAAGGAAACAAGGATCTGATGATGGCATCCGAGAGAAATCGAGGGGAACCTTCGAAAATCGTAGTGGCGACTAGTGCGCTTGAAGTCGGTTTTTTTGTTTAAAGTTATTTCTACAGCTAAACGGGCGGGCGTTATAAGAAGTCTGATATGAATGCCAAGGGCTTATCAATCGTGAATAAAAAATTAAAAAATCTCAATGTCACCCAAAGGGCGATGGAGCGAGCTATGCTCGGAGTTTCCCTACGCAATCGAATCGGAAATGTGGAGATCCGTGGGAGAACCAAGGAAACCGACATAGCTCACAGAATCGCTTAACTTAAGTGGCAGTGTGCGGGGCACATAACTTGTAGAACAGATGATCGTTGGGATAGTAAAGTCCTCGAGTGGTGACCGCGCACCGGAAGACTTAGCGTACGCAGGACTTCCACTCGGTGGACCGAGGACCTGGTGAAGATCACGCGAAGCCACTGGATGAGTCATGAGTACAACTAGTACTTTCCATTTATATCTTACTCAGCCGTTTCCCTTATGTTTTTTTTGTCACTATAACTAGTTTTTCAGACGCTATAAGTACATAACGCAACCACTTTGCGCAGGCAGACTGACATATTTAACATCAGAGGGTTGCCATTTATCATCTCAACCTAAGTTTATCTATTTCCGTTATCGTTACCAAATTGGTCGTTACCTCCTAGTATACTAGATTCCGACCTCAGCCCCTCGTCGCCCAGATTGATACAGATTAGTTATAGATTGGTTCTCGAGTGTATAGGATTTCGCGTGATTTTGTTTGCTCCGTCATTTGTTTTTACAAATGTCATTTCACGACCGTTGTATGCAGTGTCCGGAATATGACTATAGTGCGCACTGGGCAAATCAGTAGTTCAATTATTAAAGTTCTTGGCAGTAGCTAGGGGGGGGAAACATTGTGGGGCAATGCCCTACCTTGAAATCTCAATGCCTTACCTTAAAAATACCAAAAACTAAGATAAATTATTAAAAATTAAATTGTTTGTTAACTAGTATCTCATCTGTGGTTTAAGATAAAAAAAGTTGTAGCGATAGGTATCTAAACTTTTCCGAACATAGCACAGTTTGTGACATTCATTGCATATTATAATAATTCTTTTTTTTTCTGTTTATATGGCATTTGAAGCGCCAAAACATGAAGAGAGATAGGTCTATTTAATTATAATATCTGTTTTGCCCTACCTCAAATTCGACTCTAGCTACAGCCCTGTTAATGTTCCAATCAATATTTACGTTTTCCTTCGAAAATCATCGGTGTTTATGTGTACAACATTCATTTAAGAACGAGTAAGACCCGTGTTGCACTGCAGTTTTAATTTTTTAATTATGAACATCGAGAGTGCGCGGCGGGCGACCCGCAACCCGTAAGCAGATCGCCATTGACGTTGCGCGGTATTTTTTTTGTTTTTTTTTGTTCACAATTGGTAAGCCCTTGGCATCATCTCACCCGATGATAATTGACGATGATGCCGAAGATGAAAGCAAGCTCACCAAGATTCCCCAACGCGATGGGGAACTGGCTATCTTATCTTCAAGCCGGAACACATCAATGTTGTTAGCATTGATGTTTCGCGACAAGACTTAGATAAGATGGTGGTAGCTAGCCAGGCGGGCTTAGTAAATGCCCTTCAACCAACCAAACCGAGTATTACAAAGTTAGACTCCGCCGGGAATCGAACCCGCGACCTCCTGATGTGAAGCTAATGGTCTTAACCAGTTTAATCAAAATTTACCTAAATCAAAACTCGCATAGTTTTTACACTATCTTACGAGTACATTGGCATAAAGCATACATTCTCTTTACAAGGCTGTATCTGTGTGTATGTATGACTTTGAAGGTGAGCACAAGATAACTGTCTCATTTTTAATAATGTATGACTGACCTTCAATCCTTACTAATATTATAAATGTGAAAATGTGTTTGTTTGTTTGTTACCTTATCACGCTTTAACACCTTGATCAATCTTGTTGAAATTTGGCACGCAGGTAGCCTGTGTAGCAGGGAAGAACATTGGCTACTTTTTATACCGTGAAAACACCATAGTCCGATGCAGTTCCTGAGGGAACTGAAAAAATAATCTTTTTATGGTTCATTTCTTTAACATCGGAACAATGGATTGTTGTGATTTTTGCACAGGGATGGCTGCGGGGGCTGGAAATGACATAATTTACTAATTAGCATATCCTGATATGGTTCCCGAGGAATCTGAGGAAAACTCATTTCCGCGCTCGCGCACGTCAGCGTCGCAACGGAGCTACGGACTGAAGTGTTTTTTTTTTGTATAGAATTGGTTGAAGGGGTGGGAAGTGACATAAACTTCTAATCGGAAAAGCCCGATATCTTTCCTAAGGGATCTGAGAAAACTCATGTCTGCAAGCGGCTCGCGCACCACACGCCCTAAACACAGTCATAAAAACGATGAACACGAGGGCAAAGCTGCGAGCAAAAGCTCGTTAATATTATAAATGTGAAAATGTGTTCGTTTGTTACCTTTTCACGCTTCAACACCTTGACTAATCTTGTTGAAATTTGGCATGCAGGTAGCCTGTGTCACGGGGAAGGACATATGCTACTTTTTATCCCGTCAAAATACCATAGTTGAATGAAGGACATGAAAAAATAGTCTTTATGGTTCATTTCTTTAACATCGCAACGAAACAATAGATTGTTGTGATTATTTGCAAAGAGATGCTTGAGGGAGTGGGTAAATGATATAGATTGCTAATCTGTTATAGGAATCTGGAGAAAACTAATGTACACCACTCACCCTCAAAGACAGTCATATAAACGATTTCCACGCGGGCGAAGCCGTGGGCAAAAGCTAGTTAAATCATAAATCAGACCCAGGGTTATTATACGTTAACCAAATACTTGTTAAGCCATTCTATCACAACATTAACCAAAATATCTAGCTTATTTTATTAGTATTACGTAGTCACACAGGAGCCCTATAATTTAGCAATGAATTTTTTTTTGTTTGGGATTGGAACATTTTTGTATGGACAGTGGCACAGTGGAAGTATTCATACACTTAAATTTTTTTTTCCAAAATTTCCTTACCCTCAGATCCAGAATCAATTATCTGAGTTCGTATTTATACTTGATTAAACGTTACAGGGTGTAGCAAAATTGGTGTAGGATCCATTAGCAGGGGTTTCTAGTCTTTATATTGAACAACTTTCCCCCGAGGCCCTAGTCAATAAGCAAAAAATTTACAAGTTATCATACAAATCCATTAAGCTGATTGACCAATTTTGTGCTATTTATATGGAGCATCGTTTTTTTTTAATAGAGTATGATTGTGTTCATTAGGGAAAGTTGTTCATTAAGATCAAAAAATAAAAAAAAAACAAAATATAAAGTATCAGTCAAAAAATAATTGGTTTTAGGGTAGGGTAGTGTAGTGTAGGTGTAGGGTAGTGTGGAGTAGGGTTGGGTAGTGTAGGGTAGGGTAGGGTAGGGTGGTGTAGTGTAGTGTAGGGTAGGGTAGGGTAGTGTAGTGTATATAGGGTAGGGTAGTGTAGTGTATGGTAGTATAGGGTAGGGTAGTGTAGGGTAGGCTTGGGTAATGTTGGGTAGTGTAGTGTAGAAAACCGAAAATCGTCTTGGGAAACTGTAAGCTCTTATTGTAAATTGAAAAATAAAGAATAAAGAATAAAGATTATTAGAAGCTCCAGTTAACGAGACCTATATCAATTTTTAACCGAATTCAATAAAAGGAGGAGGTTTCTCAATTCGACCGTATTATATATATATATATATATATATATATATATATTATTATTATTTTTAGTGTGTTCGCGGATAACTTCGTCGTTTATGCACCGATTTTGATGATTTCTTTTTTGTTGGAATGGAGATATCTTAAGGGTCATAGGGTGGTACAATGATAACGAAACCAGGATCTGATGATGGCATCGCAGAGATATCGAAGGGAACCTTCGAAAATCGTAGTGGCGACTAGTGCGTTTGAAGACGGTTTTTTTTTCGTTTAAAATTACAAGTATGTTACACCTGTATATTTTGAAGGCGCATGCAAATATGTAAAAAATATACGTGTTAGGATTATTTTGAGCTAAATCATCATGTTACTGGATATTTTAAGTTAATAGTTGTCAAATCAATCATTTTCCTCTCTATCTCTTAAAATAAAGTGGGCGCTTGGTAATCCGGAAATATTTTTTCGCCGATGCCGAATTATCAGTACTGCCGGATTATCGGAATGGGAAGTAAAAGCTTTATGCATAAAATTTAAAATAAATTCTACATATCATAGATAACGTCGATGGCGTAACGGCTAGGGCTTATCCTCCTGTCCGGGAGGTCGTGGTTCAAATCCTGCCACGTACCAATGTGATTTCGAATTTAGATTTTATATGTACGTACGTTTATCCGACGACGCTCTTACGGTAAAGGAAAACATCGTGAGGAAATCTGCAAACGCCTGCGGAGAAACTCGCAGGTTGTGTGTGAAGTCAACCAACCCGCACTGGGCCCACGTGGTCGACTAAGGCCCGATCGCCCTAATTCAGGGTAGGCTCGAGCCCCTCGGTGGGGACGTATATAATATAAGCTGATTGTTCAACATTGAAATGTTTTTAGTTGCGGAAGATGACGCTTTGACAGAAAATTCGTCAATTTATTATTTTTTATAACAAGCTTTTTTTTTATTATATTTTCTCATAACTACTTATAAAGTAAGTGAAGTGTCGTCAATAGCGTCATTTTCCTCCGCCCAACGGATACTGACATCTGTTGATTTTAGGTCATCTTCAGCCTTCACCGAGGTTATTTCCAAATCATCTTCAATATTAGCATCATTTATTATTTTATTATTTCATTATTCATTCATATTTATCTTTTATTATTTCTTCATCTGTCATCACAGGTTGAGAATCCGAGTTTTCCGCAAACCATTCATCGATATATTGTTCAGTCAATTCTGTCTGATTCATCATCATCATCATATCAGCCACAAATCTTCCACTGCTGGACAAAGGCCTCCCCCAAGGATTTCCACGACAACCGGTCCTGCGCTGCCCGCATCCATCGGCTTCCCGCGATCTTCACCAGGTCATCGGTCCACCGCGTGGGAGGCCTGCCTACGCTACGTTTTCCGGTGCGCGGTCGCCACTAGAGAACTTTACTGCCCCATCGGCCATCTGTTCTACGAGCTATGTGCCCTGCCCTGCTATGTGCTCTGTCTGATTATTTTCTGACATTTGCTTGAGTTCTGCAAGTGTTAATTCATCCTCTAAATTTCCACTCTTCTTCTTCGATATATTTGTTGGACTTGGAAATACATCCATTCATAGTCATTAATTACTTCATTAAATTATTCAAAGGAAAATTATTAGTAAGGCCGAGGTCATGGAACAAATTTGAATAACTTATGAATAATAAATTACGTGGAGGACCCTTGCTGCTCCGCCGCATTATTATTATTATTTATTATTTAAATCGATGGTGTGCGGTGTGCGAGAATGTGTGCGTTGAATGTTCTCATTACATCCTCCGAGAACTTTTCGTTTTCTTTCCAACATCCATAAATTAAAGCCCAACAACTACATAAAGTATTGAGTATGTAGTTAATTTTTTTTTCTTCGCCCTTTTAGAGCAGGCTAAGGCTCATTAGCCATACCGCCTAGTCTTCAGTATATGTTTTTTAGTAGTATTAATTTGTAAAATTCACGTCTTCAGTATATTTTCAGATTACGTAGTCAAAAGCTCATTATATTGGTCAAATCTAGATGTCCAGTCCATTTTTTTTTGTTTTCAATATCATTGTTTCCTCAAATTTTTCTCCTGTCAATCTTTCTAAGTGTTCAGTAACTTTTCAGTCTTCAAGATCACTGTTTCTTCACGTTCACATCATATCATTGTCTATAAACTAACCTAACCTACATACTCTAGCAAAACGATAGCACTTTTGCTAAAGCTTGCTCGGACTTCTTGTGGGAACTCGAAACACAGTATACACACTTTTATTTCATTATCCAACACAAGAAACACATAAATGATACTTCGCTGATAAATACACTATCAATATTATACATCAAAAACCACTAAATGTAATTTTTCGGATAATAAAAGAAAAATGACAAACTGAACGCTACAAATTCCCGCCAAAAAGTCGTATGTAGTTAAATTATTCTTCGATGCGTTTTAATTTATTTTTTTCGCCCTTTTTAGGGCTGGCTAAGGCTCATTGGTCATACCGCCTTGTCTCCAGTATATTTTCTCAGTAGTATATTAATTTGTAGAGTTTAAATACGACTTCAGTATTTTTTTTTTAGTATTCAAGATCACGGTAGCTTCACATTATCTTCAAAGTTATCGTATTTAACTTATATTTAACTAATCGTATTTAATGTCTATAAACTTACTTAACCTACACACTCCAGCAAAATAATAACACTTTTGCTGAAGCTTTTGCGGACTTCTTGTGGGAACTCGAACCACAGCATACACACTTTTTTCATTATTCAACACACTGATAACATAAACGGTACTTTGCTGATAAATACACGATCAATACTATAAATCAAAAACATTAAATATACTTTTTCGGATAAGAAAAGAAAAATTACAAACTAAACACTACAAATTCCCGCCTAAAAATCCCTATGCATTATCAATGAGAGAATAGTATGGCCTTGATGTATTGTTGGTATGAATATGTATATTATTGTTATATTCGTGAGGAGAGGTGTGGAGCTACGGAACCCTTAGTGCACGAGTCCGACTCGCACTTCACCGTTTTTTTTTTACCATTTTTTGAGTATCTATACCACAAACTCTAACGGAATTATGTCTGTAGATACTAGATTTTTTTTTTATGGTGGAGGCTTTCAACATCTCCATATTACAGAATTGACAAACCTCGATAAAACAGACTTGAATAAAGCTACCTACACATGAGATTTATTTAAATTGTGACATGTTCGCTTCGCCTATTGTGTCATACATAAGTGTAGTACCGACATATTCTATTGAAACATTTCCTTGAACTCTGATTTCTGTAGTTTTGCGTTATGCTCCAACATAAACCCAAGAAATAAACTTATCATGATTGTCAAATGCAATACAAACTGGAAAACAAACTTAAGTGCAGAGAATGAAAACAGGGCAGGACACAGCTGAGCTGATTTAAAGTCCATTTTTAACCGACTTCAAAAAAGGAGGAGGTTTCTCAATTCAACCGTACTTATATATTTTTTATAAGCTTTTGTTTAACTTGCAATGTATGTATGTTTGTTATGGTGAAATCTTGCAAATTAAATTTGACCCACTTTCCGGTTTCCGATTAAGCTGAAATTTTGCATGCATATGGATATCGCGTAACAATGCAATATTAAAAGCTTGTACCTAAAAGTTTTAAGGTTTTTAGAAAGTTATTTTATGTGCGTTCGCAGATAACTTCGTCGTTTATGAACCGATTTTGATGTTTTTTTTGATAAGGAAACCAGGATCTGTTGATGGCATCCCAGAGAAATAAGGAGCACCCTTAGTTTCCTGTTTGAAGTCGGTTTTTTTTGTTCAAAATTATTATTCAGATATTTTTTGTTTTAGCTTATGCTTCTAGTTGCTTGAAAACATTTTCTAGTATTTTGAGATTCTCTGAGCGTGAAGCGTGTTTCACCACATCCTCTTAAAACTCCTTTGAGCTTGCGTGTCACATCCTCGGCTGCATCGGCAATTACCATCAGGTGAGGTGCAGCCAAACGCACTCAAATTTTTAATTTAAAAAAGAGTAGGTATTTTATTTGATTTAACAAAATAACAATAAAACTTTTGTCTTCTTATTTTTTAAGGTGGGAGCCGCAGCCGCAGAACAGATCAGCAGACTGCACGAAGCTGGTCTTCCACTTGAGAAGATTCATCTAATAGGTCACTCTCTGGGCAGCCACGTTGCTGGCTACACTGCTAGGGAGTTGAAGAACAAATACAGCAAAACTATTAGAAGGTACAACACCGACGTTGATAAGTATGAATTGATGTAATAGTTTATTAGTACTACATACAGTATGGACACTCCCTGCCGCTCTCTAGATTGCGACCTCACCCCCTCGTCACCCAGATTGATACAGATTGGTTACAGTTTAGTTGTCCAACGTGTAGGATTTCGCCGCCATTTTGTTTGTTCCGTCATTCCTTTTTTGAAATGTCATTTCTGGCCCGTTGTATGAAGTGTCCAGGGTGTGCCGAAGCTAAGATTTAAAGAATAAAAATGCAATTATGGACGTTAATACAAGTTCTTTATTTACCATATTATACAATATTATTTGACTAATCGCAAGACAAATCACCAAAATATAATCAGCAAAACTTTTTATATCCGTGACATCAGAATGTAAATTATCTTTAAACTCAAACTATTTATTACATTAATCCTTATATAGGGACTTTGACCAGTGGATGTTGCCAGTGATGACTTACGGAACTGAGACATGGTCGCTTACTATGGGCCTCATAAGAAGGCTTAAGGTCACCCAAAGGGCAATGGAGCGAGCTATGCTCGGAGTTTCTCTGCGTGATCGAATCAGAAACGAGGAGATCCGCAGGAGAACTAAAGTAACCGACATAGCTCACAGAATCGCTGAACTGAAATGGCAGTGGGCAGGGCACATAGCTCGTAGAACAGATGGCCGTTGGGGCAGTAAAGTTCGCGAGTGGTGACTGCGCACCGGAAACCGTAGAGTAGGAAGGCCTCCCACGAGGTGGACCGACAACCTGGTGAAGATTGCGGGAAGCCGATGGATGCGGGCAGCGCAGGACCGGTCGTCGTGGAAATCCTTGGAGGAGGCCTTTGTCCAGCAGTGGACGTTTTTCGGCTGATATGATGATGATGATTATGGAACGATGTGAAGGATCTTACTTTGGCTGTATGTGACGTAGTAAATATTGTGTAGAACCGAAGCTTCTACTCATCATGCTGAACAACTGTTTTCTAGAAACTCGTGCAAGATTGTTTCTCCTCATAATATCTCATATAGGTACGTCCCCACCAAGGAGCTCGAGCCTACCATGAATTAGGGCGATCGGGTCTTAGTCAACCACGCGGGTTAGTCGACTTCACACACAACCTTCGAGTTTCCCTGCAGGCGTGTGCAGGTTTCCTCACGATGTTTTTCTTCACCGTAAGAGCGTCGGTAAAACGTACATATGAAATCGAAATTCGAAAACACATTGATACGTGGCAGGGTTCGAACCACGATCTCTCGGACAGCCCTAACCGTTACACCAATGAAGCCTCTCTTCTCTTACTCTCTGTTAAATCCTCTTGTCATTATAATATCACCATCTTATGTCCATATTTCAGATTAACAGCGCTCGATCCTGCTTTTCCAGCGTTCTATCCTGATGGTGTGGTGATGGAGCATGTATCAGCGAAGGACGCTCAGCTTGTTGATGTCATTCACACGGACGCTGGGGGCTACGGAGCCCCCGTGAAGACAGGGACGGCGGACTTCTGGCCTAACGGAGGGAAGAGCGTCCAACCAGGCTGCCCGCGTTTCGCGCATATTCCTCTCTCTGATGAAAGTAAGCAAACCGTTACTTATTTGATAACTGTGAAAGATTTGACGTCATCCACGCGGATACTAGGCGGGACTACGGGGCTCCCGTGAATACGAAGGGAACAGCGCACATCCAGGCTGTCCGCGTTTCGCTCATATTCCTCTCTCTGATGAAAGTAAAAACTTTACTTATTTGATAATTGTGTAAGATTTGACGTCATCCACACGGATACTAGAGACTACGGGGCTCCCGTGAATACGAAGGGAACAGCGCAAATCCAGGCTGTCCGCGTTTCGCTCATATTCCTCTCTCTGATGAAAGTAAAACCTTTACTTATTTGATAACTGTGTAAGATTGGTTGTCTTGCTGGTTGACGTCATCCACACGGATACTGGGGACTACGGGGCTCCCGTGAATACAAAGGGAAGAGTGTACAACCAGGCTGCCCGCGTTTCCCGCATATTCCTCTCTCTGATGAAAGTAAGTAAACCGTTGTTTATTTGATAACTGTGTAGAATGGATGGCCCGCTGGATGACGTCATCCACACGGATACTAGGGACTACGGGGCTCCCGTAAATACGAAGGGAAGAGCGTCCAACTAGGCTGTCCGCGTTTCGCGCATATTCCTCTCTCTGATGAAAGTAAGTAAACCGTTCCTTATTTAATAACTGGGTAATATTGGATGGCTCACTGGTTGGCGTCATCCACATGGATACTAGGGACTACGGATCTCCCGTGAATACGAAGGGAAGAGCGTCTAACCAGGCTGTACGCGTTTCGCGCATATTCCTCTCTCTGATGAAAGTAAATAAACCTTGACTTAATTGATAACTATGTAAGATTGGATGGCCCGCTGGTTGAAGCCATTCACACGGATGCTAAGGTCTTCGGGCCCCTCGTAAATACGAAGGGAAGATCGTACAATCAAGCTGCATCTCTTCTTATATTCCTCTCTCTGATGAAAGTAAGTAAACTATGTAAGATTAGATGGCTTGTTGATTGATGTCATCGAAAAGGATGCTAGGACCTACGGGCCCCCGGTAAATATGAAGTGAAGAGCGTACAACCAGGCTATCCGCGATCCGCGTATTTCTAGCTGGTTGACGTCATCTTTACAGATTTTAGACGAAAGTAAGTAAAACCATCATGTAATCTGTAGTCACTGGAACGAACACTGGGGCTACAATGCCATTGTGAAGTCAACAACAGCGAATTTCTTCTTGCCTGTAGAGGAAGCGCGTTCAAAAGAGCATATTTCTCGGCAGTAAAAATCATGAGGTGGATAATGTACCCACATAGTTTATATAGCTGGTACAAGTCGTCCAAGAAGACGTCATATGGATGCTGGTGGCAATATAACAATGCAGAAACAATAAAAAGGTAAGCTAGACTTCACGCCTTAAGTAAAATACACTCGTTTATAACCGTGAACAAAGAGTAGGGAATGCCGTGACGCGGCCGCCGGCCCGTTCAAAATTTAAAAAAAGCAGCGAGCGTACTTCAGACCAAGGATCTTTTATTAATCGGACCATAGTGTTGTGACTTGGCTGTATGAGATTTGAGTTCAGTGCCTCTCAGTGTGCTATACTCGTAAGCTTGTTGCATTTTAAAAAAAATGTACTCTCCAGTAATGAAATTACATACCCACTTCCCGGCTTGTGGGCCCGTGAAGGAGTTTTTTTTATTTTTTTGACGATCCTGAAATCACGTATTTCCTGTCTTCCTTTAAAAAATTTAAAGCGAATAAAAAATTGCGTGTTTTTGTAAAATATATTTCTGTACCAAAATATTTATTTTATTCTTTTTATTTTTAAGGAATACTAGCTTTTTATATAATGTAATTAAATATCAATTAGAACCTTGAAAATTTTTCGCCTTTAGCTTACAGATAAGCTACATAGTTTGACGTAACAAAAGTACAAAGACGTTTGTACTGCGAAAATGTTTAACTAATTGAAGTCATCCTGATAAGATAAATACTTAGTAGATATTTTATTAATGTTTACTTTTGTATTTCCAGATCTGTGCAGTCATTGGCGATCGTGGCGGTTCTACGCGGAGTCAGTGCGAAACCCTGAGGCGTTTCCCGCCTCGCCCGCGGAATCCTACCAGATCTTTAAGCATAACCCTCGCCCCGAGGTGGGGATGGTTTATATGGGGTTCAACTGTGATATTAGGTGAGATTCAAGATTCAAGGTATTTATTCGGAATAGGTGCAAATTACACTCTATCTGATAGTCATAAAATAATAATAAAATAATGTCATTTGGGAAAAATCAAGAAATAAATAAACATTAGTTAGTAACGTCAAAATTAAATGCTTGAAATAAACCAGATTATGTCATTAGAACATAGAAACAATATGACACGTAAAGTTATAGGTACATAAAAATCATTGAATGTCATTAATGCCTTTGACAAGAGTAGGCCAGTTCACACGGGCAGCACCCGGTCAGGAGTATAACGCGAGAGTCAGCCATCGCTCCCATCAACCATATTAGAGGGAAAGGAATTAGTCCTGTCAAATAAGTTAAGTTGTGCTACACCCAATCGACACAAATCCTACTTAATATTATAAATGTGAAAGTTTGTATGTATGGGTGTTTGTTACTCTTTCACGCTTCAACTACTGGACGGATCGGGATGAAACTTGGCACACAATACATATAGGTTAGGTCCTGGAATAGGAACGGTCGTACCCCGGGAAAACGTGTTATTCCCACGGGAAAATAGAAAACAACGCGGGCGCAGTGTTTTATAATAATAAAAAATGTTGAAGCCGCGGGCTAAAGCTAGTTAAGTATTAACTTAAGATATGTAGACAGGCTTTTCACACAGTGGACCGACGACCTGGTGATGGTAGCGGGAAACCGCTGGATGCGGGCAGCGCAGGACAGTCATCGTGGAAATCCTTGGGGGAGGCCTTTGTCCAGCAGTAGACGTCTTTCGGCTGATATGATGATGATGATAAGACATGTAAGATGTAGCGTAGGCAGGCAAGCTACCCACGTGGTGGGCCGACGACGACCTGGTGAAGGTCGCGAGAAGCACCTGGATTCAGGCGATACAGGACCGGTCGTACTCGAAATCCTGGGAGATGCCTTTGTCCAGCAGTGGACGGCCTTCAGCTGATATTTATATATGATGATGATGATAATAATAGTAAGACAGGTATGCATGAATGTGTTTATATATTGAGAGTGATCATTACGAAATCATGTTTGTGTGACAAAACTAGCTCTTGAGCAGTTTTTATTTTAAGAATTTTGTTGACAAAGTATACTGGGCACAATATATATTAGTATACTCTTTCGGTTTTTTATTTTCGAGTGATGGAGGCGTCGGAACCGGGAGGCAAAGGAAAGCCGCTGAATTAGGGCAGCGCAGGACCGGTCGTTGTGAAAATATTTAAAAGGCAAGGCCTTTGTTCAGCAGTCTTTCGACTGATAGGTATGATAAAGATGATGAAGCTATGATCGTGCATGCAGGATTAAAAAAAAACATTTCTTACAAGTTGTTACTCATAATCCGTCTTTTCAGTGCCGCCGGGTCTTACTACTTAACAACCAACGCACAGCCGCCATTCGGCAAAGGGATGGATGGACTGCACTCGAAAAATAAGAAGAGCAAATCGCCTAAAAAAACTTAGTCGATAATTGAAATTTTAGTCGAAAATTTAAACAATAAATTGTATTTCGAAGATTAAGATTCAAAGTCTACACTATGGCAACAGTACATTACTGCAGAGGCCAGGAAAGTAAGTGATTGCTGGGTGAGTAGAGTTTAAGGCGAAGTATTGATTATAAATAACACATAACCACACAAAAATACACTTTTAGACTGCAATCTACTTAAAATCACTAAAATCGGTTTCACGTAGACAGGTGTGACATTTTTTGTTTTTTTTTCTCAACAATCCAAAACAGATTGGAACAGTTATCTCTATCTTTTTCTTTACGTGTAAAGAGTAAAGAAAATAACCACACTTATTCACTTTATCAATGGTTTTTCGTTTTAATCAAACACTAAAAAGAATGTTTAAAAAATAATAACATTATTTACTTTGTATTATTATAACAAATATTGCTGTATATTTTTTTTAAATTTATACTTCAAAATATAAGTCATAACAAGAGTTAAAAGTAACGGTGTAGACCTATCTTTGGGGTTTTTTTCTATCGAGCCAAACTGCTCAATCGTGTTTCTAATAGCTTTTAACTTTAAGGAACATCATCAACAATAAGGGCTTTTTTTAACCTTGTGGGTTTTCTATCCTTTAGAAGTAATTGATGTCAAAAATAACGAAAATCTGTAATGTTACCGCCTTACTACGAATCCAGCAATTTCCGTTTCGGCTGAGGCCTGTATAGTACTTTACTCAAACAAAGTAAGGGAATTAAAACAAAAATTAATATAATTTTATTGTATTTTTACACACTCGACATTTAAAACCGTGACGCACACTTTTTCCAAAGATAATGTCATTGCCAATAAAGAGACGACACCTTTATAGAAAAAGCTTTACTAACGAAACGTCAAAGTTTGGGCCCAAAAGCGAGACGTGAATAGAGAAGAGTCAATAAAGCAAGTGAGAGTCCGCCATGGAAACGCTACTAAAATTTCATACAGCATATTTTTCTTCGAAATTGCGATAGCCTGACTTTAGCTTTCCCGCCGATTTACTTTTTTTAATCAGCGCGCCGCGTAAACGAAGTGACTTATATTCTTTTTGCCGCCGCGCCGCGTTGCCGCCGGTCCATCCGGAATTTGAAGAAAGCAGCAGCGTGCGAACTTCAGACCAAGGAGCTTTTATTAATCGTGTTTTGACTTGCCTGTATGAGATTTGTATTCTGTGTTCTCAGTGTGCTCTATGATTGTTGAAATTAAAAAAATACTATAATTAATACATAGCCACTTCCCGGCTTTTTTTGATTTCTTGTACGATCCTCAAATCACGTATTTTTCCTTTTTAAAAATGTAAAGCGATTAGAATTACGTAGGTTGCGTGTTTGAGTAAAGAATTATACAGTTGGTGATATATTTTGTAACTTTAGTAGTAATAATAAAATTGTTTTGTTCTGTTTGTTGTATGACGAATTTGAAAAATCACAAATAATTAAACATAATAGGTACTTGGTTTTGGACGGCATTTTATAAAATTCCAATTAGTTTGATAGGAGAATGTTTTGTATCTGTATTAGCTGTTTATACTTCGTAATTTTATTTCACTGACATAAAAAAAACATTTAATTTAAGATCAGTGGCGGATTATAAATTAAACCAAAAAGGCTTGAGGACGACAAATTTTAAGGGTAGTAAATATGTGCCGATAGGGTTTCTGTGACGGAGAAGAGTGTTCGTGTGGAGTCAGTCCACAAACTATGTCACACTTATTGGCTTGCCCCGAGTGCCCGGACACCTGCACAATGGAAGACCTCTAGCAGGCCGGCTGCCCCATTTTAAAACACAGTGACTACAAAAATTTTATAACTGTTTTTTTTTAATGGTATTATTGCATTTTTCATTACTTTTAGGACTTAATTTCAAGTATCCTTTCTTCCAAATATTTATATTGCAGTATTTTCTGTTCATAAATCAATTTTTTTATCAATTTGGCGCGCATTTTTTTTAATAAGGCAATTTTTTCTAAAATCCAAATATTATCAATTACCGTGTCTTCAAATTGGGCAGCCGAGGCCTCTGAGGGCACACAAGTAGCTACTCGTACCTACTAGGTCAGTAAAACATTAAAAAAAATATGTGACCAACCATCGATCGATTCGAAAAGAAAAAGACAAAAAAATTTAATAGGACAAAAGCTTACTCTTTTATTGGCTTTTAAGTTTCAACGAGGAGAATTATGTATGTACATGGTTTTTTCACATTAAGTATTATCTCACTAGGCAGGCCTCCCACGCGGTGGACCGACGACCTGGTGAAGATCGCGGGAAGCTGATGGACGTGGGCAGCACACGACTGATCGTCGTGGAAATCCTTGGGGAGGCCTTTGTCCAGCAGTAGACGTTTTTCGGCTGATATGATGATGATGATGAAGTATTAACTCATTTTTCTAGAGCATGAAACTGTATTAATACCTGACATATAGGAAATCCGCCACTGTTTATAACGAAAAGGAGCCTAAAATCTCTTAGTAAAATATGTTTTTATTGTTATGTTGGAACAACGTATAATAATATGTAAAATATTGCACAATTAGAAAATAAATAAATAACGACGTTCTGAAGTAGCGACAATTTAATTGTAATTACAGGTTTTTTTACATTTAGACAATAGTTTAGTACTTAGCCAAATTACAATTACAAATTATGTACTTAATTCTAGCTTATTTATCTATTTTTATTTTATTCCCTTCCTTGATTTCAATGTGTTGCCATTTGTAAAAAATATATTTTTCACCAATTTTAATGTTATATTTTTGTTTTTGTCAAGAATAAACATTACATTACAAAACGTGTTCAGTATATAGATATATAACTTAGGGACTTTACAATCAACGCACAACTAATAAAAAAATGTCTTGGTTAAAATTAAAAATAAACAATGGTTAAGAATTACACTCTTTGGAAAAAATAATGCAGGAGACACATCACACGCGCTAGGGTTGCCCAGAGGCAGAACAAGGACTAAGCAGGGACCATATAAATTATAAATTAAGAATGATGTCTATCGAAATTTGGAATGTAGCTAGATCAAGACATTTAAAAAGAAACAACTTCAAAGATCGATGTTATTTTTTGCAAGTCAAAACAATTGTAAATAACAAAAAAACATGATTTCTTTCCAATACAGAGTGTAACAAATGGTTTGGAACATTTTTGTATGGGAGCGTGGCAAAAAACAAGATATGTACAAGCATACATACTTTCTTTCGGCGCACGTTTGAATCTATATTTTTCGATTAAAGTGATACAAACTGTGATCGACTTGTATGCTGCTATATTGCTGATACTGCTTGACCATTCTGAGCATCGTTTTTGAAGGGTCCTGTCCAAAATTGGTGTTGATCCAGTTAACGGGAGCGTCTACTTATCATAATGAATAACTTTTGTTATATGACTTTGCTGAAATTTGAAAAAAAGTTCTATGACTTTGCTGAAATTGCAAAAAAAGTTCTATGACTTTGCTGAAATCGCAAAATAATACAAATCGATCAGCTTATCGACCAATTTTGAGCATTTTTGTATGGACGGTCCATTTTTTTTGAGAATTGACTATGTGCATCTTGGGGAAAGTTGTTCAGTATGATGAGAAGAACCCCCAGTGAACGGGTCCTACGCCATTTTTTTAAACAATTGTATATTTTTTTAATTGACTATGGGTTCCTTGGTGAAAGTTGTTTAGTATGATGAGTGGAAGCTCCAGTTAACGCGTCCTATACAAGTTTAGTTACACTCTGTATGTACAACTAAGTAGGATAGGTAAGATACTTAACTAAAGTCTTTGTTTTTAATAATCATAATTTACAATAGCAAAGTTCTTTAAACAATCTCAAAATTAAAATACATAAATCATTTTTATTAATCATTGTTTTTATTTATTGCATTTAAGAACATAAGGGTCATTCTTCCCATCTTTTACAAATAAATGAATAATGATCATCTCTATGGCAACTTTTGACCTCTTGCCAAAATTTAACTTGGGCTTCTTTTTTTATCCACAATTGGTGAGCCCATGACATCATCTCACCTAATGGTAAGTGACGATGGTGCCGAAGATGGAAGCGGGCTTACAAAAATTCCCTAACGCAATGGGGAACTGGCGATCTTATTAGGCGGCAAGACTTAGATAAGATTTTCAGATCAAAAAAAAGTCAGATAGAACCTCACGTAAATTCAATGTGAAGCCAATCAAAACCACTTCAAACCTGTACGCATACTGTACACGCACACATAAACATCAAAACCACACATAAATACTAGATAGTAAGTGTTAAGACGTTGTCGAAGACAAACACAACACACACAAAACACACTAATACCGCTCACATGTTTCAAAAAGTGGCTTCAACTTGGCAGATCGCAGCATTCTATCTGATTTATTTTTTTATCTGAGTTCGGTTAGTACGAAAAGTCTACGAATGTTTTGGGAATTCTGTCCAGTTTCATGATTAACAGCTTTTACATAAGAGGAAACGGGGGCGCCATATGTTCCATACAAACGTAGTCCCCTGTTTCCTCCCTGGATAATGTCAAACCTATATCCACCATGGCCATGCCCCTACGTTTTGTTTTTTTCCATATTCTCATTCATAATTATAGTAGGAAGTAGGAGCCTTTAAAACTGAAAAAAATGCCCTATTGAAACGTCATTTTTAGACACACACCAAAAAAATAAAACGCATATTAACAATAAAAGGAAAAGATAGAGGCATAGGTAAAGCTTTTTTTAAATTATTTAAAAAAAAATATTATTATTTCTTTAGTTTTGGAGGAGGAAATAGGAGACTACGAAATGCTGTTTTGGTCAATTTTAGTGCTTATTATCGGTCTGCGCTGCAGTTCTTTCTCCCTTTTTTACTGTATACGGAGAGGTTTGGGGGAGGGAGACAGCAACATTTTATTCAAATACCTTTTCTGTAGACCGCGTTTCCTCTTAAGAGCTTGTCCAGATGACGCGATAAAGGCGCGAGCGGCAAACCGCGCGACTGCATATCTCACGATCGCGCGATTCGATATGCGCGACACTCGCGCGTAAATCGCGTCATATGGACAAGCTCTAAAACGAGGTTTACTTAATCGAAAAGAATGTACATTTGGACTATGCGAAAGCCTTTGATTCGATTGGGACGTGGACAGTGCTACAGTCTCTCCAGCGATGTCAAACTGACCAACGATATATCGAAGTGTTAAAGTGTTTGTATCCATAATCAGAATTCTAAACCTATCCCTATCCGACTACAGCGAGGGCGAGACAGGGAGACATTACATCTCCGAAACAGTTTACCGTCGCCCTTGAAGATGTTTTTATATGTTTCTGGATTGAACTGGAAGTTCGTTTGCTGAATTAGCTGCAGCTTTGACGGCTCGCGACAAACACTCTGTCAAAGAGGCCGCCTTCAATTCAATCGCGCAGCCCGTCGCGCCGCCGCCGACGTCGCGATTGACGTCAGCGCGGCCCCTTTGTCGGAGTGTTTGACTGTCGCCGCTGCCGTCTCGCGGCATCCATTAAAGATGCAGTTAAACGAGCGATCAAACTATACCTTTACACCCTAGAAATAACTTTTTCATATTTATTTCATCTAAATAATAATAATTAAAAGAATCTCTAAACTTAACTGGCAGTGAGTGAGACACATAGCTTGTAGAACAGATGGCCGTTGGGGCAGTAAAGTTCTCTAGTAGCCATCGTGCACCTGAAGACGGAGCGAAGGCAGGCATTCCACCCGGTGGGCCAACGACCTAGTGAAGGTCGCGGAAAGCCGCTGGATGTGGGCAGCGCAGGACCGGTCGTCATGGAAATCCTTGGGGGAGAGCTTTGTTCATCAGTGAACGTCTTTCAGCTGATATGATGAAGATGAATACTCACTATTGATGTTTATAAAAGGTACAAGTTTAGTAGAAAATTCATCATCATCATCATCATACCAGCCGAAAAAAGCCTCCCCCAAGGATTTCCACGACGACCGGTCCTGCTTCCCGCGATCATCACCAGGTCGTCGTTAGTACAAAATTATCAAAACATAATCCAGGGTAAAATTAAGGCAAAGCGGAGCAGAGCTAGAAGGAGAACAAAATGGACGGATGACTTCCGGGAGTAGACCGGACATGACATCGTCGTCCATGGCTGATTGGCGACGCATCGAGAGGAGTTTCGGACGATTGTCGCCAACACCGATGAGAAACGTGGCACCATTAGAAGAAGATATTTATGAAACTTATCTTCGGACGATTGTCGCCAAAGACCGATGAGAAACGTGGCACCATTAGAATAAGATATTTATGAAACTTATCTTCGGACGATTGTCGCCAACACCCATGAGAAACGTGGCACCATTAGAAGATATTAATGAAACTTATCTTCGGAAGATTGTCGCCAACACCGATGAGAAACGTGGCACCATTAGAAGAAGATATTAATGAAACTTATCTTCGGAAGGTTGTCGACAACACCGATGAGAAACGTGGCACCATTAGAAGAAGATATTTATGAAACTTTACTTCGGACGATTGTCGCCAAAGACCGATGAGAAATGTGGCACCATTAGAAGAAGATATTTATGAAACTTAACTTCGGACGATTGTCGCCAAAGACCGATGAGAAACGTGGCACCATTAGAAGAAGATATTTATGAAACTTATCTTCGGAAGATTGTCGCCAACACCGATGAGAAACGTGGCACCATTAGAAGAAGATATTTATGAAACTTATCTTCGGACGATTGTCGCCAACACCGATGAGAAACGTGGCACCATTAGAAGAAGATATTTATGAAACTTATCTTCGGACGATTGTCGCCAACACCGATGAGAAACGTGGCACCATTAGAAGAAGATATTTATGAAACTTAACTTCGGACGATTGTCGCCAACACCGATGAGAAACGTGGCACCATTAGAAGAAGATATTTATGAAACTGATCAATTGTTCTCCATGAAGAAGTATGGTGGTTCAGTAATACCCTGCTGTATTCGTATGTGCTCCAAATAGGGGTCCTCAGTCGTGACGGCGTATGGGTACAGAGGTAGCAAGGTGAGCAGGTTGTCCACGAACTGGTATTTGCGGTCTGCCTCAAAGGCCACGAGGTACGCTCCGTACACTATCACGCCAGTAAGGAAGAACCTGAAATGTAAATCGTCTTAATTTTTGATTTATTTATCTATAACATATTTCTCGACATTATTTTGACATTGTTATCAATGTGTTTTATTTTTGATTATAATTTTCTTTTGTTTTTCTTTTTATGTTTAAATTTTGACTTTTTAATTCTTTTATAATTTACTAGCTATCCCGGTGAACTTCGTTCCTACACTACACTATACTACACTACCCTACCCTACACTTACCCTACACTACCCTACCCTACACTACCCTACACTACCCTACCCTACACTACCCTACACTACCCTACACTACCCTACATTACCCTACCCTACCCTACCCTACCCTACCCTACACTACACTACCCTACCCTACCCTTCACTACCCTACCCTGCCCTAACTACACTACATCTACACTACACTACCCTACCCTACCCTTCACTACCCTACCCTATCCTAACTACACTACACCTACACTACACTACACTACCCTACCCTACACTACCCTACCCTACCCTACCCTAAAACCAATTATTTTTTGACTGATAATATTTTTCATTGATGAAAATCATATTTTAATACATATTATCCTATTCCGGACGAAGACAAATGCAAAAACACAAAAATCATAAAAATTGGTCCAAGTTATAAATGGTGTAACTAACACGACTTTCTTTTATATACAGATTACTATTCTGACGATCATATTCTCTTTTGACAAATTATTTAATAAGCTTAATTGTAATATGACATTGATAATATGAAATATTCTAATCTAATAAAGAGGAGTGTATTATTCAAGTATTTTGTGTAACTGTTTATTTGTTTTTTTTTCTGTTTTTAATTATTGCACCGCCCCTTAACTTATTCTATCGTTGTTTCCCTACCCAAAGGTTGCCTGGAAGAAATTGCTACCTAGCAATAAGGCCACCTATGGTGTAGGCTTTCTTCTATATTGTTTTTTTTATGTTGTGATGCAATAAAGAATATTGTATTGTATTCCTAGCGTGTTCCCTAAAACGTGGTTCGATTCTTAATTGAATATTTATAAATCAAATTTATTAATTTTTGACGTGATTACGTCATATAGATCGATGAACGCCGACTGCACTCACAAAAATGTGTCACGTCCCGCCTGAGCCGAGCGTGCAAGCGAGAGCGCGGAACCAGCGATAGAGAGGCACGATCGGCCTAAGCGTTCAGTTTGTGACACGTTATCACGTAAAATTATCGTCCGTAAACCGAATTTACAGACACCAGTTTTTTAATGTAAAATGTGTCTGTTAGTGTTAGGTCCTGAAACATTTTTTTTTATTTTGATTTTTGACAGGCATATGTTATTTTTTGACGGAAATCTGACAAACGACAGATATTAAAAAATATGTTCTTATATATTATTAAAAATTATATTAAGATGTTATTGCGAATAAAAAAATATTAGCTTCTGGGGTTTCACACACGTTCTAGAAATTAGCATTTGTGTCTGTACCTAGTTTGTCAGGTTTCCGAAAAAATACACACATATAATTATTATTATTTTTAATTACGGATTTTTAAGGATCTGTCATTTTTTTCCGGAATTCTGACAAACCACAGTCACTCATATTTAGTCTCTAGGTGTTTACAAAATTTCAATAACATTGAATGATTAACATTCAAATAAGAACCAGCCGACTACGTTTGTATGAGCAAAACCGGGGTCTACATTCCAAAGTAACAACTGTAACCAAAGTACCTAATTAAACCACCACCACCTGGTTAGTCCAATCGCTTTACACCACGAGATCGCGAGTTCGATTCCCGGCGGGGTCAACTTGTAAGACCCGGTTTGGTTGGTGGTAGGGCATTTTCTAAGCCCGCCTGGCTAGCTACCACCATTTTAACTAAGTCTTGCCGCCAAACATTAGTGTTAACAACATTGATGTGTTCCGGCTTGAAGATAAGATAGCCAGATCCCCATGCGTTGAGGAATTTTGGTAAGCCAGCTTCCATCTTCGGCATCATCGTCACTTACCATCAGGTGAGATAATGCCAAGGGCTTACCAATTGAGAATAAAAAAAGTTTAAAAAACCCTTGTTAATATTATTAGGATACACTCCCTGGTGAAGGAGTTCTTTGGTATTACTTGGCTACTGAACTGTACCCTATGTATGAAGTACTTTCCATTCAGTAATATAAACTTTGCGAGTATTTTTCCTGCGATGTTTTTTTTCTGTTCTGTTACATATTGTATAATTGGTTCTCATAACTGTGGAATCCGTCATCTTAAATTAAAATGAGAAAAAATAAACCTTGCATCCTAAACTTTAAATCGGCTTCTTTGAAATAGCAGTTTTTGTTTTCTGAATAAGTCAGTTGTAGGTACTCTAAATTACTAGGTCAGCTACTATTTGTCTAAAGGTATTCTGTTTTGCCGACAATTATACTGTTTTGCCGCCTACAATTGTGATGATAGATAGATAGATAGATAAAACATTTATTCAAAGCTACATAAATTACAATTGATACACAAAAATAAAAATAAAATTAAAAAAACTTCTTATATCTAAGCTTAAATGTATAAAGAGGGTAGATGTATAAAATTGTGTCGTAACTTTGAAATGGCTCCGACTCAGCATATGCTGCAGGTAATAATTTACCTACAGCGCTAATATTATTGTGAAAACAAGCTTCAGTTAATATGAATTAACAACGCAACCCAGAGCAACGATTCTGATCTGAAGTAATCGTATGTCAGTGTTGAGGTTTAGGTGAGATACATGAGTAGATTAGGTCAAGTAGGGGTTTAGGGGGGGCAAGGTCGGCTGGTTAGGTAGCGAGAGGCGAGGCGAAGCGACGAGCTGTTAGGTTCGATTTTTAGGCAACGCGCTAGCCGAACGAGCAAAGCGAGCGTGCCGAGGCAGCGGCCGGCGAAGCGTCGGAGCTAACTTCGCTCGTTGATCTCGGTTGCGTTGTTGAGTCATATTAACTGCTGCTGAGTAATATTAACTAAAACTTTTTTTTATAATATATGGTCGGCAAAACAGTATACTTTTAGATGTTCTTAAATGGTCGCTAAGCTAGTAATTTAGAGAACAATTTAGTTCTTTAGAACTCAAAAGTGCTATTAAAAAGATGGCGTGTTAATTAGCACCCAATTAAAAAAAAACATAATAATGTTGTCATCTTACGATTTCCTGGGAAACTCTAAATATCTATTATTGTAGTAGTGGTGTTAACATCGTCTACTAACTAACGAAGAGCTATTTACAAAGAACTTTGCTCTTCTGGCTGTTTCTGCTACCGTTATCACTTCAGGTAAATATGTAACCACCCAAAACATTGTGAATAAAACAACGCTCAAAAACAGAATCCTGCAATAGGGTTATAGGTATAGGTAACTACATGTATACGTATTTTATGAAAACATAGATAGGTACTTATAATATTTGTTACGTAGTGTAAACATCAATAGGGATGACGAATGCTAGTCATCTGATTTACTTTTTATCATCTGTCAAAAACGACATTTTGTTCTAAAAATTTTTGAAATACCTAGGCGTGCCGTCATAGTTTCGCAGCGTCATTTATGTACTCATTTTGTAATTTTGGTGACTTAAAAATCGAAGAATTGATGGGAAACAAAACGAGTAAGGTTTCCAAAGTTAAAGTAGGAGGGCAATTTAGTCATCAAGAGTACATAATTTATTTCTGATGCTGTCATCACCCCTATTATAGAGGTCAAAAATAAGGGGAGGTAGATAGGTTACATGCGTCCAAAAAGGGAAGCACTTAGAATGATCCCAATCGCGTCTCTTTTCTTAGTAGCATTCGGTGCAATGGAAGCGAACTACCTACAATATTGTGTGTGGTAATGGCACGGATCAGATAAATAAGGTTGGATTGGAAATGTGCGCTGGGCAGGCGCGCCTCAAGTATGATTAGACAATCACACTTACTGAAGCACGCGTTCATACTTTTTATTTGCGTGTTGTTGTGTTTAACGTACAGACTCTCGAAATGGTGTGAGACACAATTGCAGCCCTGTGTTCTAAGTGTGTTTTGTTTATTAGTGCGCACAATTTGTGTGTATGTGTTATTATTGCTTGTGTAGTGAAGTTGATGGGTGGTAGACAGGCGGCGACGCTGGTTTTCAAACAAAAGTGTGACTATTGCCAATCCAACCTTATTTATCTTATCCGTGGGTAATGTGTTCGATTTTCAAATGTTGTTTGTTAATGCATTACCGGTAACAAATCTCTGGACAAAAGTAATTTAAATATAGTCTGGATAGGTATCCATTGTGAAGCTGCGACTTTTCATACAAACGCGTAAACAACGATAACGATTTCCACCTCGTAAATAATAACTGATTTGGACCAATTTTTGATAGGTTGTCAGTCAAAACAAAAGCTAGGCTTGTACGTTTTTGTTTTTTCGATAAAGTTAATAAGTTTAATTTTATTGTCGTTCACGTGTTTTCATACAAAACTAATAAAGGGCATTTAAAAAAAATATATATAATCAGTAATTTTAAAAACGAAACGTGTAAGCCTAGCCTTGCTTTTGTTACTAATATATATACTGTGCTTTTGTTCTGACTGACAACCTATCAAAAATTGGTCCAAATCGGTTAACATTTAAATCGTTATCGCCGTTTGTATAAAAAGTCGAATATTCGCCGTGGATTCGCAGTCCTCTTAAGTTACCTACCTACTTTAATTTGTCTGGTGGGTGATAGAAATGCATTAAGCTTAGGTTATAGTTCCTTTGCTGAATTAGCTGCATCTTTGACGGCTCGCGTCAAACACTTCGTCAAAGGGGCCGCCTTGAGTTCAATCACGGCGCCGACAATGCGGCAAGCGTCATTTATCAATGGTGCAACTAATTCAGCGAACGTACTTTATTTACTGGCATTAAGTATATTGGCATTTAAAGCGTCGGTGGCTCAACCGGTAACGACTCGGTCCATCTAACCAGAGGTACCGGGTTCAAATCTGGACGGCCAATGTACCAATGAGTTTTTCAAAAACTTACGTACATACTTACCGATTGCTTTAACGGTGAAGGAAAACATCGTGAGGAAACCTGCACACGCCTGCGAAGAAACTCGAAGGTTGTGTGTGAAGTCGACCAACCCGCACTGGGCCCGCGTGGTCGACTAAGGCCTAATCGCCCTGATTCAGGGTAGGCTCGAGCCCCTCGGTGGGGACGTATATGAGCTGTAATGATGATGAAGTATATTGGATTTTGTGTTCGATTAAATTAAACAAGTAATAAGGTATTTGCAATTACTATAATCCATTTCTTTCAGTAGATTTCGACAAAAAAAATCTTTAGTGAACCTAAATGACTAAATATTATATAAATGCAGAATGAAAACACTATACATACATAACAGTAGTAAAATACTTACAATCCCGCCATTTTACAACAAAAACGGATACAATTTAAAACTAATCACAAAATTTTATTTTACTGTCTGATCGGTAACTCACTTGCAAGTCACACTGATAGGTCTGGGTTTGTTTTCTCCTTTTATATCCTCCACGCTTGTTATTTCTTGGGCACACAAAATATCAACAACACTACGCAAATGCTAAACACAATGATCTAAACTTTGTTGTTATATCTAACAACATCGATCAGTAAATACAACAATAATGTAATCCTTCCATTGCTGTTTTGTAGTCGGTCAAACAGACATTAAATCTGTCAAGACGCCAGACAAAAAAGCGTTATAAGCGTTTGCCTATGGTTTGCCTTCAAAAAGTTTAAGTAAAGTTTGAAAAGCCAGCACACCAGCGACACCTGCTTCCTCGTCTATTCCTTCACCACAGGCTTACCCCAGATACTGCATACAACGGTCGTGAAATTACATATCTAAAAACAAATGACAGAGCAAACAAAATCACGGCGAAATCCTATAGATTCGCTAACCAAATTATAACCATTGGGATCCAAAACCGAGCCACGCAAATTGCCCTATGGTGACACTACCTATGGTTGCAGGACGCGATTCAGGGCGGTAACAGGAGCGTTGACGGGCCACTTTGCCACAAACGCACACCTGCAAAAAATCGGCCTGACAAATGACCCGACCTGCAGGGCCTGTGGTGAAGACATAGAAATCAATGGAACACTTACTGTGTCACTGCGATGTCCTGGCTAGCAAGCGTATGTACCTCCTAGGAGATGGCTACCCAAAACCGGATGAACCAAACAAGCACCTTCGAATCAGCGGAATTGCTGCATTGATGCAGCACATCTTCGAGTAGGTTTGGAGTGCAAAGGCTATAGGGGTTGACACAAAAGATCCCATTGGGTCGAAGTGTCGCTGCAGCCCCCACTTACTAAGATAAGATAAGACTCATGGTTCTTTTTTAGTAACAGTGGCATGTCGTTCATGTTCCAATCCCCTGAGCTATGTACCATTGAATGGAACAAAGGCGTTTTCTTAGTGGTTAGATGCGATGGGGTAATTTTATAGACTAGTTAATTTACTTGAATTTTCCTGAAAGTGAAGAAATCTTATGCGGGGTATTCCCAAATATGACAATAGTAACGAAGAAACTGCTGCTATAACTCCAGAGCTTTAAAATTAAAAATGTGTATTTTTTGCCTCAATAAAGGCGATTTTTTCAGGTGGAAAACCTGACTTCATTTTGTTAAAGTAACCGTGCGCTCAAAATATCTAAACAATAGGCATATATTTACCACCATTTAATTTCTAATAGTCTCATGCTATTTTAAGAATAAATTTTGTTTTAATAACTGTTGTTCTTACTATTTATTTTCATGTTTAATTTTTTTTTATACAATCGGCCATTTCATGGGTAAAGACCCAATGTGTTAGTTCTAACTAACATACATTATGGACACTCCTTGCCGCTCTCTACATTCCGAACTCACCCCCTCGTCACCCAGATTGGTTATAATTTGGTTAGCGAATCTATAGGATTTCGCCGTGATTTTGTTTGCTCTGTCATTTGTTTTTAGATATGTAATTTCACGACCGTTGTATGCAGTATCTGGGGTAAGCCTGTGGTGAAGGAATAGACGAGGAAGCAGGTGTCGCTGGTGTGCTGGCTTTTCAACCGACTTCCAAAAAGGAGGAGGTTTTTAATTCGACTGTATGTTGTTTTTTTGTATGTTTGTTACGCGATATCTTCGCAGATTGTGAACCGATATTCATGATTATTTTTTTCATTCGATAGTGTATGCTCCCTAATTTGTCGCGTATAAATTTTATTAAAATCGCTGAAGGACTTTATGAGTAAATTAACAAAAACCAATAATAATAATGCAAAATTGTACTAGATTGTTGCGATGGAAGTCGGTTTTGGTTTTCAATTAAGATTGTAGGTTCTTGATTGAACATTAGTAAAAATGTACAGGTTGTAACAAAAATGGTATAGGTCCCGTTAACTGAGGCTTCTAATTATCATACTGAACAACTTTTGTTCTACTACTTTGCTGAAATCGTAAAAAACATAATATTTAACTCTTCATACACATAGAAAAGCTGATCGACCAATTTTGTTAATTTTTGTATGTAGGGTAATTTTTTTTTTAATATTGACTAGTTCCTTGGGGAAAGTTGTTCAGTATGATGAGTACAACTTCCAGTTAACGGGTCCTACACAAATTTTGTTACATCATGTATACCAAAAGTGAGTGGTATAGTATAGGATTCTAAAAATGAGAGGTAGTGTGCTCACGTGCTGTGTAGGGTAAATATTCACTTTCGAACCTCGTGCCTATTGCTTTAAAATATTAACATTGGCATTTATGAAATACACTTTTAAAAAAATATTTCGTTAGTTTTAAAGGCTTTTAGAAAAAATATAAAAAAAATATTTGGTCATCGAACTTTATAGTTTTAAAAAGCTACATAATAATAATGTTGTGTCTTGTAAAGAGTGCAAAAATATTAAAATTGAGGCTGATAGTCACACGGAATAAGTTTCTCCGTATGTCTTATACGTTAAGGTCTACTTATTGTAAAAAACCCCAAAAAAATTGGACCTCGAAAAATGTTTTTTGTTTTTTTTTTTGTATCTCAGTGCGTTTGGCTGCACCTCACCTGATGGTAAGTGCCGATGCAGCCGAAGATGTAACATGGTTGAATCATGATCAATCAGGTTTTAGACGTATTTTTTTGCGAATTGAGTACTTATTGGTAAATATTTTCTGTAGTCCATATAGTTTGTGTCTTGTTCATCTCAGTCGAGGGAGACGTCGTATCCGCCTTGGAGCAAGCTCGCAGTCACATTGTAGATCGGAACTTCATTGTTCTTCGAGTCCAGGAGTAGCAGATACCTGGCACCCAGCAGCAGCGAAGCTGATAAAGCGCTTATCAGAAGAGTTCTGAAAAGGTCAGTGATTAGATAAGTCGGATAATTAGCTAATATTGTAAGGAAAATTGTAAGTATCTTCCTTCAGCCAGCTCCGTGGCGTAATGGTTAAGTCCTTCACATCAGGAGGTTCGGTTCCCGGCGGTGGTGTCTAACTTTGTAAGAATCGGTTTGGTTGGTCCAAGGGCATTTTCTAAGCCCGCCTGGCTAGCTACCAACATCTTATCTAAGTCTTGCCGCCATGAATCAATGCTCACAACATTGATGATTTCCGGCTCGATGATAAGATAGCCAGTTCCCCATTGCGTTGGGGACTCTTGGTAAGCCCGCTTCCATCAGCGGCATCATCGGCACTTACCATCAGGTGAGATGATGCCAAGGGCTTATGAATAGTGAATAAAAAAATACCTTCAGGGCAAAATTTAAATCATTGCCCAAATTTGAAACCAAATTAAGTCATAAACTTAAGAAACTTATGCTATCAGAACAAAAAAAATACTTTCCAATGTTGCTCAATCAAAACATCTTTAAATTTTTTAAATTTAAATCCAATTTTAATTTAAAATATTGTAAGTAAATAGTGTGGTTGAGTGTACTGGATGTCCTTACACTTTGAATGAGCCTAATATAAGTATTTTTTGTATAGTATGAGTATTTTTTTTTTCTCGCTAAGATTCTACAGGATTTTAAAAAAACCAGCGAAGTGCGAGTCAGACTAGCGCAAAGTAGGGTTCCGTTCCGTAGTCTTTTCAAAAAAGTATATTTTAGAAAACTATTTTTTTTTTGCAATCGGTAATAGAATATTTTGTATACAAAATCTATAAACTTTTTACAAATCCAACTGCACGTATTTATTTGGTCGACTATTACTCCTAAACTTAAAGTCAACATACCCGTGAGAGATAGTATGTCTTACTATTTACATTTTTGATCAGATGTCCTAAATTATGGTTAAGCTGGTAGGAGGTGGGGGGTAAACACTTGACAAAAATTACTGAAAGGGTTCCTTGTTGACTAGGGAACCCTGAACACCACGGGCTTTTCTGAAAACCAGCGCTGCAGTTCTCCTGCAGCTTATGCTAAAAAAAGTCCATCTTGACATCGCACTACACCGATTCCGTCAGTTTTAATTGTTCTTTGCGTTTAATTTTTTTTTCTTATTTCTATATGTTTTACTCTTTCTGTTTTATTCACAATTGGTAAGCCCTTGGCATCATCACACCTGATGGTAAGTGACAATGATGCTGAAAATGAAAGCGGGCTTACAAAGATTCCTCAACGCAATGGAGAACTGGCTATCCTATCTACAAGCAGGAACACATCAATGTTGTTAATACTGATGTTTGGCGGCAAGACTTAGATAAGATAATTGTATAATCGGTGTGTATTTATGTCAAATAAAAATCTGTCTATTGTCTAAAAATGAGAAAATGGTCACTTTACTTACAAGCCTAGCACCGCCATAGGCACAGTACAGTTTTGTCACCTTGATTATAGTCTTTATTACTCTACTCGTAAGCACCACGTGTTCCAAATGAATGAAAATTAAAACACCGCTCTGAAAATACGTCTCCAAGATGTGTTACAAATTTAAACAGATAAATTATGAAGATAGTTCGTATTGCAAATACCTTACTGGATATTTATGATACGTTTCCTCCTTTCTTGTAAACAACCTTCACCTACCATACTGTAAACAAAATAAAAAGAAACTGAGTACATATATGTAAGTATTGATTGTAATTTCCACTTTGCTGGCTGCAACTGATCGTTGTGAAATTGGTTGTGAAGCAGGGCTGCTATTTTAAAAAATCGTACACCCATACGAAACATAGCTAAAAATTCGTACATAGAAAACCATTTCATTTAGAACAAATCAACCAAAATAAATAAATAGTTCGGACTGATAATATATAATCGTACAAATATGATTTAAATCATACATTTGGCAGCCCTGTTGTGAAAGATTGTGTCAAAAGGGCTTGTACCCAGAGACGTTAATATATTTAACCAAGTTATAAGTTAGGTAAGTCCCAGATGCACATAAAGGAACCGAGGATATCTAGCACGTATGAGTATCATCATATCAGCCACAAATCGTCCACTGCTGGACAAAGGCCTCCCCCAAGGATTTCCACGACGACCGGTCCTGCGCTGCCCACATCCATCGCGGTGGACCGATGACCTGGTGAAGATCGTGGGAAGCCAAATATCCTTACTTCTTAGGATTATAATATTATTATTAATGTGAAAAACGCTAAACACGTTAATAAACCGACTTCCATCGCAACAACTAAGTACAATTTTGCATTATTATTTTTGTTAATTTTCTAATAAAGAGGTAGACTGCAGATTAATTTTTGCACTTAGTTGAGTTTTATTGATCCTATATTCATTACGTAATTGCTTATAACTAATTGTTCTTATATTGCGTCCTGTTTTTCAACAAAAATGTCCGGGTATTTCGAATTTGGGGATAGCAACCCTACCCTGCACCTACGAGACGACGTGTTACAGTTTACTAACGTTAATCACCATGTTAGACTGGCAGACTCCATCTACCACTTTAAACACTAGATAAAAATTGTTTTTTTTTATTCACAATTGGTAAACCCTTGGCAACAATTCACCTGGTGGTAAGAGACGATGTTGTCGAAAATGGAAGCGGGCTTACCAAGATTCCCCAACACAATGGGGAACTGGCTATCTTATCTTCATGCCGGAACACACCAATGATATCAACATTGATATTTGGCGGCAAGACTTAGATAAGATGGTGGTAGCTAGCCAGGCGGGCTTAGAAAATGCCCTACCACCAACCAAACCGAGTCTTACAATTGACCAGTGTAAAGCCAGTGAATTTTGCCTCTGAGCTACGGAGGCGGTTAAAATCAAATCAAATCTAATTTTGATCCATAATACGTATTGTGTTTAAATTATTCCGTTTCGCTTCTACTTTAATTTCAAACAACAGATTTACTAAAAGATTGGCCACCGAATCGTAGGAGAGAGGGAAATATTCAAATTACTCAACAATTACATTAAGTAAAAAATGTAAGTCTTAAAATAAGTTCAGTTTTTAGGGTTTCGTACAAAAAAAAACGGAACCCTCATAGGATCACTCGTGCGTCTGTCTGTCTGTCCGTCCGTCTGTCACAGCCAAGTTGCTCCAAATCTCAAATCATCAAATCAGGTGAAATTTGGTTGGATAGTGTTATCCTATGACCCAAATACAGATGTGCACAGTAAATAAATATTTTTTTTTAAACATAAGGGTCATTTTCGGGGGACAAATTAGGAAATTAAAAAAAAGTTTTGCAAACACTACTGTGTCATATATTTAATGAAAGGGCTCTTTATGAGGATCTCAAATATATTTTTGTTATTATTGTAAAATAAATAGTTTTGATTTATCTCCGAAACTACTAAGCCTAATATTTTGAAAAAAAAAATATAGTTCATTGCTTGTAGATTACAGAAATCAATTGAAAATAAAGTGCTTAACTCAGTATAAACGTTCACTTACGGAAAATAATTCACTAAAACACCACTAGATAGCGCTAGTAGTAGTTCACTCGCGTCTCACTGTGAGAATTTCAAATGTGATATTTTGTATTTGACTTTGGCATTGTACGGAACCCTCTCCACGCGAGTTCAACTCGCACCTGGCTGGTTTTTTTTAGTTCAGTTTTGGATTTTTTTATCTACTATTGGTAAGCCCTTTAAATTTAAACACTTTATTTCTTTAAACGAAGAGTACCTGCGTGTATCAAATATGAAACCAGTCAGGATGGCCAGTGACAGCTATAGCGGAATCAGAGAAGTTCAAGACGTTGTTTAAGTCTTCTTCGAGAGCCACGGTGGTCTCCTCAGGAACACCAGGGTACTTGGGACTGTTAACTTCGGGCAGCATCATATACATGGTCGCGTAGTAAGCGCCTAACGCCAGCGCGAATGTTATCAGCAGACTGGAAATAAATAAATTAATTATTTATTTATTTAATTTATTTATATTCAGGATTCAAACAGTCACATACATACATAGAATGAAAAATATTGATTACTTAAATACCTAGTAGATCTTTAACTTATGGTTACACAAAAACATTTTCTATTTCTACAATTTAGCTAACACAATATAAAACAAAAAAAAAAGAAACTACAGAAAAACAAAATACAAATGACGCATTTTTTTGTGTAATAAATATTAATTAAGATGTAATAATCAACAAATTTTAGTTAAAAGAGAAAAAATATGAAGACAATAATTGAAAACGCTGAACAAGTTAAAAAACCGACTTCCATCGCTACAACTAAGTACAGTTTTGCATTATTATTTTTGATAATTTTCTAATAAAGCACTAAACCGATTTTGATAAAATTTATATGGGACCACCTAAGGAGCATACCCCTATTGAATAAAAAACAATAGTGAAAATTGGTTCACAATCTGCGAAGATATCGCGTAAAAGTTAAAAAAAAAACAACATACAGTCGAATTAAGAAACTCCTCCTTTTTTGATAGGTAGATAATCAAATGGTAAGCAGATAAAAACCGCCCATTTGCGTCGGACTCATTATCTGAAGGATCCGTACCTAAATATCTATGTAGAAGATACTACTAGATCCTACTAGATGTCGCTAGTTTCTTCACGTTTCAATAAATTTTCGTTACTTTTCGTTACAACAGGGTCGGTGGCGCATCGGCAAGGACCGCTACCTCCTATCCGGGAGGTCGTGGTACGAGTCCTGCCACGTACCAATGTGTTTTCGAATTTCGATCTCATAATATGTACGTTTATCCGACGCTCTAACGGTGAAGGAAAACATCGTAAGGAAACCTGCATACATCTGCGAAGAAACTCGAAGGTTGTGTGTGAAGTTGAACAACCCGCACTGGGCCCGCGTGGTCGACTAAGGCCCGATCGCCCTAATTCAGGGTAGGCTCGAGCCCTTCGGTGGGGACGTATATATGAGCTGATGTGATGACTTGTATATTGGCCCACTTTAATATTTAATATTATTGATATTATTTATAGAAATACACACTGTGAAAATTTCAACCGTGTTTTTTTTCATTACGGTTAATGAAATACAGACCGCTGACAGACAGAAGGACGGACGGACCCGGGTAGGGATAGGGTCCCGTTGCGCCCTTTGTTTACGGAACCCAAAAAAGGAAATAGGTACTCACCAACTATGACTTCTGCAAGTCCTACCTTTCAAATAGGAAGGTTAAAATAAAAGATGGACGGTTACTTAAATTTCTTACAGAAGTGTTATTGTAGAGTAGAAGTAGAAGCACAGTATTACGATATGGCTTACAGTAGCGTAACGCCTTTGATGTCGCACGATGCCGCCACGGCGTAGATATTAGTAGTACTAGCCTGTAGTCGGCCTGGCAAACTCGCGGAGTTTTCCAGGCTGTGCCGCGCCGCCCGCTGCCCCGCAAGTACCCTTCCGTTGCTATGCGTAAGTACATCGGTCGGTAGGAATTGTGATAAGAATTTCCTTTATCGGTCCAGTATAAGCTCTAATTTAGGATGCTTTAGGATTTTTATTATCTGATTTTTTTTTTAATTCTAAAAATAAGCAATTCGTGTGTGATAATTATGTAAAATTATAGTTTATTAGTAAAAAATGTTGTACTTACCTAGTTAAGAAGTGTAGGTGGCATAACAGCTAGGGCCGCTACCTCCTGTCCGAGAGGTCGTAGTTCGAACTCTGCAACCTACCAATGTGTTTTCGAATTTCGATTCCATATGTACGTTTATTCGACGCTCTTACAGTGATGGAAATATCGTGAGGAAACCTGCAAACGCCTTCGAAGAAACTCGAAGGTTGTTGAACCGCACTGGGCCCGCGTTGTCAATTAAGGCTCGATCGCACTAATTCAGGGAAGGCTAAAGGCCCCCGGTGGGGACGTATATGAGTTCATATTATGATCATTATACTTACCTTTAAAAAATAATTCTGTAGTTGATCACTAAAAATTAAATATTGAAATCTTGTACTTACAAACCAAAACCCATTCGCAAAAATTTTAAACAAAGTAGGTGCTATGCTAGTAATTTAAAGAATAAAATAAATAAGTGTTTGCAGGTTTTAAAGTCTATCCTATTTCCTACAAAATGTTCACAAACACGGCCTATGACCATCGTTCCATTACTGATAGACAAACAAGAGACTACAAGACGCTGCTTTACAATTTCATGTCGCACTATAAAGCTGTATCCACTGTTCACAATCATGATTTCAACCGACTCCAAAATAGGAGAAGGTTCCTATGTAAAAATAATAATTCATTTATTGTCAGACTAAAAATCCATAAAGTACAAAATTCAAACATCACATTTACACAAAAGAATATAAAAAATAAGATAAAGATCACATTCATTCAATAATAAATTAGGTCAAATAGAATAAGTCAAGTTAAAAACAAATGAATGAAAGTAAATATTAAACCAAATCTGATTAAAAAATAATATTAAATTAAGTTACCAATAAAGTTGTCAAATTCTATAATTATGTCTAAAAAAAATAATAATGTTGGTAACAATTTTAAAATATTAAATAGGTTATTATGTCAAGGATAACAGGTGAATAAATTAGGTATATTAAAGTTAAATCAAAACAGTTTAAAGACACACACAAAAATATACACACAACTGGACACATATAAACAAGCTTAAATATACAATGAGGGGGATGCGCTCGCATGAAGCTGCCAATATATATCAAACCCCTTTTTTTATTTAACTTGCAATGTTTGTATGTATATTGTTTTTTTAGGTCAAATCTTGCAAAGAGCGACTTTCAGAAATCCGATTGAGCTGTAATTTGGTATGAAGCCGTGTTCTCAATAGATCCTTTTGGTATTTTGAAGTTGATTTGATGATGAACTTTGAAGGCGGAAATCGAGGTCCCAGGATCGGCTTTTGTTTCAATAAAATCGTAAGAAATACTGTGCTTGCCTTTTTTTTATTTGAAAACGTGTATTTACATTCACATTTGGCACACTGAGAATTTGGCTTTTTGAGCATAAAAACTCTTTTCAAATAAAAGCTTGTACCTAACATTTTTTAGTATTCTAGAATATATATTTCTTTTTATTTTATGAATTACCATGCATAACTTTTTACAGAGTAGTCCGATTTCGATTTTTTTGGACGGGTTATGCCTCCAAGGTGGATCCATTTAAATTCCAAAAAGGAGGAGGTTCTCAATTCGACTGTATTTTTTTATGTTTGTTACGTCAGAACTCTTGAATGGGAGAACCATTTTGATATTTCTCTTTTTATTTGAAAGCTAGTGCTTTCCGTGCGGTCCTATATCAATTTTATCAAAATCGGTGTAGTACTTTATTAGAAAATTAACAAAAACCAAAAATAATAATGCAAAATTGTACTAGGTTTTTGCGATGGAAGTCGGTTTTTTAACTTGTTTAGCGTTTTCAATTATAATCAGTTGGGTTTGAGGTTTTAATAAAATTATTATTAGCGTTTCCATTATGTCCACAGCTTTATGATAGCAGATTGCATTAATTCCAGGAACTGCTGATAATTCTATAAATAGATCGGCTATCGGTACTTACAATTTTTAAATGGACAATGGCTTGATTTAAGTAAACAAACATACAATACGATGAATTGTAAGTACTACCTGACAACCCATGGGAAATTTAAGTGTACGCGGCCGTCAGAAGATGAAAAGGCGTAACTCGGGATATTGAACCGAGGAAAATAAGATTAGTTTTTACTCTACATACCTTAGTTTAAAAATTACAGTTTTAGTTATTAGCCTCTGGTAGCTTATCTCATGGAACCTAAATGAATAATTGGGATCAAGAGAGTTATTATTTTACGCCATTTCTTCAAATACGAAGTCTTCATGAAAAAATCACTCTTACATTATTTACTAATTTGCCTAGACCGTTTTTTAGGGTTCCTTAGTATAACAAGGAACCCTTATAGTTTCGTCATGTCCGTCTTCTGTCTGTTCGCGGCCTAGCTCCTAGACTATTAGTAGTTAGAAGTTAAAAATATTTGGCAGAGATATATAAATAATATATAATAATAACGCAAAGGGACCTGTAAAAGAATTTTGGAAAAAAAAAATACTTTTTAAGGGTACCTCCTCTACAAGTAAAGTGGGGATGATTTTTTTCTCGTCAAATCCAGTCGTGTGGGGTATCGTTGGAGAGCTTAAAAAATAGTTGTTAGTCTTCTAAGACCACTTTATAATTTATTGCGCGCCCACTTGTGCACTATAATATGTCCCGCGTAGATGAACGCATCATCATCATAATTTAGGGTTCCTTTTTCGAAAAAATAGGCTTGAAAGCGCTAAATTTTGTTAGAGTCGAGTGTCCCCGCACCCTAACAGCTAAACCGCTGTATTTGGAAATTCGAAAATTAGATATGGACGCGATAGTGGCAACTACGGAACACTACATTGCGCGTGGCCCGACACGCACGTGGCCGGTATTTTATTATTATTTTCTTGCAGCTAAAACGGATCACAACTCATAACTCATTTATTGGTACAAGCGTCGGTGGCTCAACCGGTAACGACTCGGTCCATCTAACCAGAGGTACCGGGTTCAAATCTGGACGGCCAATGTACCAATGAGTTTTTCAAAAACTTACGTACATATACTTACCGATTGCTTTAACGGTGAAGGAAAACATCGTGAGGAAACCTGCACACGCCTGCGAAGAAACTCGAAGGTTGTGTGTGAAGTCGACCAACCCGCACTGGGCCCGCGAGGTCGACTAAGGCCTAATCGCCCTGATTCAGGGTAGGCTCGAGCCCCTCGGTGGGGACGTATATGAGCTGATATAATAAGTATTACACGTCAAAAAAATACGGAAGAAGTTATTTCACACATTAAAGATAAATATTAAAAATACAATTAAACTCTATACTTATAAAGTATAGGAAAAAAAAAGATAACCAAAGAATAAGAACAAAATAATGAAATTAACTATAGTCAAAAAAAAAACAAGTTAATTAATAAATTAATTACAATGTCAAGTTTAGATTTTAATTTTTAGTGTTAAAAAACTCGTCTACAGTGTAGAACGCCTGCTGCCCAAGATATTTTTTTAATCTACCTTTAAAACTATTCAGTGACGTCGACTCGACCACCTGCTTGGGAAGGCGGTTGTAAACCGCTGGTCCCATTACGTGCACCAGCTTGCCCGTCTTAGTCAGCTTGTGCTGGACGGCGCGCAGGTTGTTTGCGCCGCGAGTGTTATACCGGTGGCAGTCACCGCATTTAGCGTATGAGCTAAGGTTCTCACGTGTGTACAGTGCAGCCTGTAGTATCACCATGCAAGGCACAGTGAGAATCACGGAAGCGATGATCGCTGAACAAAGTGATATTTGGAGTGAAAGAGTGTAAGTAATGCGCAGGGACACAGATCGGCATCGCTACGGAAGAAAAGTGGACATACGATTACGGTGAAGAAAAACATCGTGAGGAAACCTGCACACGCCTGCGAAGAATCTCGCAGGTTCTGTGTGAAGTCGACCAACCCGCACTGGGCCCGCGTGGTCGACTAAGGCCTGATCGCTCTAATTCAGGGTAGGCTCGAGCCCCTCGGTGGGGACGTATATGAGCTGATATGAATGAATGAATGGATATACGATACCCTTGTTGCGGAGTTAAAAAAAATATTTATTTTTTATATTTATTTCTGTACATTGTCTCCCTACAGTTAAAAATACACTTCTCCCAGCGAGTTTCCAACTTTTTAAGCCATCCTAAAAATTGGGATTTTTTTATTATTTTTAAAAAATTTGTATGTTTGACTACATCTCACTTGATGGTAAGTATCGATGTAGTCAGGGATGGTACACGCTAACTCAAATAATGCCTATTCACTCTTGCCTTGAAGATCACCAAAGAGTAAGAGTCTTACTCTTTAAAATAGGCCTCTGTTCTGGCGATGACTTCCTCGTTTAACGTGAAACGCCTAACACCAAGCCATTTCTACAAGCTTTATATTAACTTGCCATGCTAGTTAATTCGTTTGGGAAAAATCTTGGAAGCTAAATAAAACCACTTCCCGGTTTCTGATTAGAACCCCTTCCCGGTTTCTGATAGAACTGAAATTTTGTATACAAGTACATGATTAGCTAAGTGACGTTATTCTTAATCCAATATGGCGGCCTCCCAAAGATAGCGGACCTGTTATTTTTTATGCACCCCCATGATATGGGTATTAAAAGGTTTTGCTGAGGAGAATACGAGTTTTAAAAAGTTTTTAGATTTTTTGAAATTAGGCAAAAAGAAATCATAGGGAGACAAACAAGGTGAATAAAGTCACTAGGTTTGCCATGGCGATTGCCGACGAGTGAGTGGGGACAAACAAGGTGAATAAAGTCACCAGTTTTGCCATGGCGATTGCCGACGAGTGAGTGGGGGCAAAGAATAAAGTCACCAGGTTTGCCATGGCGATTGCCGACGAGTGAGTCGGGCAAAGAATAAAGTCACCAGTTTTGCAATGGCGATTGCCGACGAGTGAGTCGGGCAAAGAATAAAGTCACCAGTTTTGCAATGGCGATTGCCGACTAGTGAGTGGGGGCAAAGATAAAGTCACCAGTTTTGCCATGGCGATTGCCGACGAGTGAGTGGGGGCAAAGAATAAAGTCACCAGTTTAGCAATGGCGATTGCTGAAAAGTGAGTGGGGCAAAGAATAAAGTCACCAGTTTTGCCATGGCGATTGCCGACGAGTGAGTCAGGCAAAGAATAAAGTCACCAGTTTTGCAATGGCGATTGCCGACGAGTGAGTGGGGGCAAAGAATAAAGTCACCAGTTTTGCAATGGCGATTGCCGACGAGTGAGTGGGGGCTAAGAATAAAGTCACCAGTTTTGCAATGGCGATTGCCGACGAGTGAGTGGGGGCAAAGAATAAAGTCACCAGTTTTGCAATGGTGATTGCCGACGAGTGAGTGGGGGCAAAGAATAAAGTCACCAGTTTTGCCATGGCGATTGCCGACGAGTGAGTCGGGCAAAGAATAAAGTCACCAGTTTTGCAATGGCGATTGCCGACGAGTGAGTGGGGGCTAAGAATAAAGTCACCAGTTTTGCAATGGTGATTGCCGACGAGTGAGTGGGGGCAAAGAATAAAGTCACCAGTTTTGCCATGGCGATTGCCGACGAGTGAGTGGGGGCTAAGAATAAAGTCACCAGTTTAGCAATGGCGATTGCCGACGAGTGAGTGGGGGCAAAGAATAAAGTCACCAGTTTTGCCTTGGCGATTGCCGACGAGTGAGTGGGGGCTAAGAATAAAGTCACCAGTTTTGCAATGGCGATTGCCGACGAGTGAGTGGGGGCAAAGAATAAAGTCACCAGTTTTGCCTTGGCGATTGCCGACGAGTGAGTGGGGGCTAAGAATAAAGTCACCAGTTTAGCAATGGCGATTGCCGACGAGTGAGTGGGGGCAAAGAATAAAGTCACCAGTTTTGCCATGGCGATTGCCGACGAGTGAGTGGGGGCAAAGAATAAAGTCACCAGTTTAGCAATGGCGATTGCTGAAAAGTGAGTGGGGCAAAGAATAAAGTCACCAGTTTTGCCATGGCGATTGCCGACGAGTGAGTCAGGCAAAGAATAAAGTCACCAGTTTTGCAATGGCGATTGCCGACGAGTGAGTGGGGGCAAAGAATAAAGTCACCAGTTTTGCAATGGCGATTGCCGACGAGTGAGTGGGGGCTAAGAATAAAGTCACCAGTTTTGCAATGGCGATTGCCGACGAGTGAGTGGGGGCAAAGAATAAAGTCACCAGTTTTGCAATGGTGATTGCCGACGAGTGAGTGGGGGCAAAGAATAAAGTCACCAGTTTTGCCATGGCGATTGCCGACGAGTGAGTGGGGGCTAAGAATAAAGTCACCAGTTTAGCAATGGCGATTGCTGAAAAGTGAGTGGGGCAAAGAATAAAGTCACCAGTTTTGCCATGGCGATTGCCGACGAGTGAGTCAGGCAAAGAATAAAGTCACCAGTTTTGCAATGGCGATTGCCGACGAGTGAGTGGGGGCAAAGAATAAAGTCACCAGGTTTGCCATGGCGATTGCCGACGAGTGAGTCGGGCAAAGAATAAAGTCACCAGTTTTGCAATGGCGATTGCCGACGAGTGAGTGGGGGCTAAGAATAAAGTCACCAGTTTTGCAATGGTGATTGCCGACGAGTGAGTGGGGGCAAAGAATAAAGTCACCAGTTTTGCCATGGCGATTGCCGACGAGTGAGTCGGGCAAAGAATAAAGTCACCAGTTTTGCAATGGCGATTGCCGACGAGTGAGTGGGGGCTAAGAATAAAGTCACCAGTTTTGCAATGGTGATTGCCGACGAGTGAGTGGGGGCAAAGAATAAAGTCACCAGTTTTGCCATGGCGATTGCCGACGAGTGAGTGGGGGCTAAGAATAAAGTCACCAGTTTAGCAATGGCGATTGCCGACGAGTGAGTGGGGGCAAAGAATAAAGTCACCAGTTTTGCCTTGGCGATTGCCGACGAGTGAGTGGGGGCTAAGAATAAAGTCACCAGTTTTGCAATGGCGATTGCCGACGAGTGAGTGGGGGCAAAGAATAAAGTCACCAGTTTTGCCTTGGCGATTGCCGACGAGTGAGTGGGGGCTAAGAATAAAGTCACCAGTTTAGCAATGGCGATTGCCGACGAGTGAGTGGGGGCAAAGAATAAAGTCACCAGTTTTGCCATGGCGATTGCCGACGAGTGAGTCGGGCAAAGAATAAAGTCACCAGTTTTGCCTTGGCGATTGCCGAAGAGTGAGTGGGGGCAAAGAATAAAGTCACCAGTTTTGCAATGGCGATTGCCGACGAGTGAGTGGGGGCAAAGAATAAAGTCACCAGTTTTGCCTTGGCGATTGCCGACGAGTGAGTGGGGGCAAAGAATAAAGTCACCAGTTTTGCAATGGCGATTGCCGACGAGTGAGTGGGGGCAAAGAATAAAGTCACCAGTTTTGCAATGGCGATTGCCGACGAGTGAGTGGGGGCAAAGAATAAAGTCACTAGTTTTGCCACGGCGATTGCCGACGAGTGAGTGGGGGCTAAGAATAAAGTCACCAGTTTTGTCTTGGCGATTGCCGACGAGTGAGTGGGGGCAAAGAATAAAGTCACCAGTTTTGTCTTGGCGATTGCCGACGAGTGAGTGGGGGCTAAGAATAAAGTCACCAGTTTTGCAATGGCGATTGCCGACGAGTGAGTGGGGGCTAAGAATAAAGTCACCAGTTTTGTCTTGGCGATTGCCGACGAGTGAGTGGGGGCAAAGAATAAAGTCACCAGTTTTGCCATGGCGATTGCCGATGAGTGAGTGGGGGCAAAGAATAAAGTCACCAGTTTTGCAATGGAGATTGCCGACGATTGAGTGGGGGCAAAGAATAAAGTCACCAGTTTTGCAATGGAGATTGCCGACGATTGAGTGGGGGCAAAGAATAAAGTCACCAGTTTGGCAATGGCGATTGCCGACGAGTGAGTAGGGGTTAAGAATAAAGTCACCAGTTTTGCCATGGCGATTGCCGACGAGTGAGTCGGGCAAAGAATAAAGTCACCAGTTTTGCCATGGCGATGGCCGACGAGTGAGTGGGGGCAAAGAATAAAGTCACCAGTTTTGCAATGGCGATTGCCGACGAGTGAGTGGGGGCAAAGAATAAAGTCACCAGTTTTGCCACGGCGATTGCCGACGAGTGAGTGGGGGCAAAGAATAAAGTCACCAGTTTAGCAATGGCGATTGCCGACGAGTGAGTGGGGGCAAAGAATAAAGTCACCAGTTTTGCCATGGCGATTGCCGACGAGTGAGTGGGGGCAAAGAATAAAGTCACCAGTTTAGCAATGGCGATTGCCGACGAGTGAGTGGGGGCAAAGAATAAAGTCACCAGTTTTGCCATGGCGATTGCCGACGAGTGAGTCAGGCAAAGAATAAAGTCACCAGTTTTGCAATGGCGATTGCCGACGAGTGAGTGGGGGCAAAGAATAAAGTCACCAGTTTTGCAATGGCGATTGCCGTCGAGTGAGTGGGGGCAAAGAATAAAGTCACTAGTTTTGCCACGGCGATTGCCGACGAGTGAGTGGGGGCAAAGAATAAAGTCACCAGTTTTGCCATGGCGATTGCCGACGAGTGAGTCAGGCAAAGAATAAAGTCACCAGTTTTGCAATGGCGATTGCCGACGAGTGAGTGGGGGCAAAGAATAAAGTCACCAGTTTTGCCTTGGCGATTGCCGACGAGTGAGTGGGGGCAAAGAATAAAGTCACCAGTTTTGCCATGGCGATTGCCGACGAGTGAGTCAGGCAAAGAATAAAGTCACCAGTTTTGCAATGGCGATTGCCGACGAGTGAGTGGGGGCAAAGAATAAAGTCACTAGTTTTGCCACGGCGATTGCCGACGAGTGAGTGGGGGCTAAGAATAAAGTCACCAGTTTTGCCATGGCGATTGCCGACGAGTGAGTCAGGCAAAGAATAAAGTCACCAGTTTTGCAATGGCGATTGCCGACGAGTGAGTGGGGGCAAAGAATAAAGTCACTAGTTTTGCCACGGCGATTGCCGACGAGTGAGTGGGGGCTAAGAATAAAGTCACCAGTTTTGCCATGGCGATTGCCGACGAGTGAGTCAGGCAAAGAATAAAGTCACCAGTTTTGCCATGGCGATTGCCGACGAGTGAGTGGGGGCAAAGAATAAAGTCACCAGTTTTGCAATGGCGATTGCCGACGAGTGAGTGGGGGCAAAGAATAAAGTCACTAGTTTTGCCACGGCGATTGCCGACGAGTGAGTGGTTGCAAAGAATAAAGTCACCAGTTTTGCCATGGCGATTGCCGACGAGTGAGTCAGGCAAAGAATAAAGTCACCAGTTTTGCAATGGCGATTGCCGACGAGTGAGTGGGGGCAAAGAATAAAGTCACCAGTTTTGCCATGGCGATTGCCGACGAGTGAGTCAGGCAAAGAATAAAGTCACCAGTTTTGCAATGGCGATTGTCGACGAGTGAGTGGGGGCAAAGAATAAAGTCACTAGTTTTGCAATGGCGATTGCCGACGAGTGAGTGGGGGCTAAGAATAAAGTCACCAGTTTTGCCATGGCGATTGCCGACGAGTGAGTCAGGCAAAGAATAAAGTCACCAGTTTTGCCATGGCGATTGCCGACGAGTGAGTCAGGCAAAGAATAAAGTCACCAGTTTTGCAATGGCGATTGCCGACGAGTGAGTCGGGCAAAGAATAAAGTCACCAGTTTTGCAATGGCGATTGCCGACGAGTGAGTGGGGGCTAAGAATAAAGTCACCAGTTTTGCAATGGCGATTGCCGACGAGTGAGTGGGGGCAAAGAATAAAGACTATTTAATACGTAAGTGGGGGCAATGTCGTGATGAAAGAGTACCTTGTTTCTCTTTAAATAGCCCTCAAAATGAAACTCGGGCATGAATCTTTCTAAAATATTGACAGACGTTGTTTTAAAGATGTTGTAAAAAGGAAGTAAACAAATTTTCAGCTAGAGATGATGAGTCTTCAAAAACAGGTACTTACTTAACGAACTGTTTGAGTACGCCTTCTCAATACAAGGCTACGATGAAAATAAACTAGGTAAAAAAAATATTTAAAAACCTATTTAGTAGTAAATTCATATTTTATTCGACTCAAAAAATTACAATAAAATAAATATACTTATCTGTTATATAATTCAAAATAGTGAAACTAATAAAAATAAAGCCTCGACGCGCTCTCCACCCGCGTCTTAGCTTGTAAAAGTATATTGCGACTTGAAGGGTTAGGCCCCGATCTAATTAAATGAAATAAAAATAATATTTCACCACCACCAAATAAAATATTAATAAAATGTAACATGAAACACATTAAAAAGATATGTTGTTATGATGATGTTAACAAGAAAGACAAAGACAGGACGGATCAAAAGTCAAACATAATAACAAAAACAAATTAAAATGAAAATAATACAAAATAAACCAAAAATAAACAAAAAAGAATCAGTTCGTAACAAAAGCAACAATGCTTGAAGGTTTTCGTACTTCCCACAAAATACATAAAAAAACTTATTATTAAACTTAGTTTCACAAGATAGAGAAAGAATTATGGCAAACTTCACAAGATAAAACTCCTACAAATAAAACCCAGGTAATATACTTAAATCTAGGATGTATCCATAGGTATCTTCGTTGATTTTCAGTGCATTGATTTTATGTGTAGACGAGTTGCATAATCTGTTGAAATCGTATCGGTTTAACTTTGTCAACTGCTTGCACAGGCTTTCATTGGGTTTGTTCAGTTTTTAGACTTTACTGAACAGTTTTCTGCGATGAGGCAAATGTGTCTGTCTCGTTGATGTAGTCGTACATCGGAGGCAGTGAGAGAAGATACTTGGCTGCCCAGTAAGCGCACACGGCGAGCATGCCCGTCAACACTAACCTGTAAATAAATGATAATAAAAAACAGGTAAAGTGCGAGCCAGAACCGCGTACAAAGGGTTCCATACCAGTAGATGGCGCTATATTCACGTTTAAATAAAAACATATTTTTTGTATATGAGACTTTCACTTTTTCTACTTTTTAGTATTTGCTGTTATAGCGGCAACAGAAATACATGATCTGTGAAAATTTCAACTGTCTAGCTATCACGGTTCATGAAATACAGCCTGGTGACATACGAACAGACAGACGGTCGGACAGCGGAATCTAAGTAATAGAGTCCCGTTTTTACCCTTTGGGTACGGAAGCCTAAAAATTAAGTATTCAATAAGTAAGATCACCGACATAGCTGGTAGAAGAAGCCTATATGGGCTATATAGCTCGTAGAAATGATGACGGGTGAGGAAGAGAAGTTGTAGAGTGGCGATCACGGGCCGGTAGAGGCAATGTAAGACTGATGATCTAGAAGGCTAGCAGCAGTCGCAGGAAACCGCTGTATGCTTATGACCCGAAATCGTGCTGAATGAAAGTCTATGGAGGATGCCTTTGTTTAACAGTGGATGTTTCGGCCAACTTTCGTACAACATTATTTTTATTAATATCATCATCAGCAAAATGAAACTAATTTTGTTTGGTTTCGGTTTCTAAGTTTTTCGTTTACATTCAGGCCTTATGTTAGTGAAATTGCTATGTTACTCCGCACTTCTCCATAATCTTCCTGACCATGGTTTGAGGGCAAACCATCGCTTCTTAGGTCTTAATTTAGTGAGAAGAGGTTTTTTGACTGACGGTATGCGCTTGCGTTATATTCACGTCTGTAGGTCTTAGTCTACAAGCCCCTTTAGGTGACCCTGTATAATGAAAGTACACGACCACAGAGCCACTACAATTAAATTTGGCCGCCCTTCGCTGTGCAGGTACGGCGGCACAATAATAAATATTTAGACCTGGTTTAGTATGGATCCTTTGGATCCTTCGGTTAGAAGACTGCTGAAAAAGTACAAACTGGTTGAAAAAGTACAAGTACCCGCCTCCGTAGCGTAATGGTTAGTCCATTCGCTTCACACCAGGAGTTAGCGGGTTCGATTCCTGGCGGGGTCAACTTTGTAAGACTCGGTTGGGTTGGTGGTAGGGCTTTTTCGTAGCCCGCCTGGCTAGCTACCACCATCCTATCTAAGTCTTGCCATCAAATATCAGTGTTAACAGCATTGATGTGTTCCGGCTTGAAGATAAGATAGCTAGATCCCCATTGCGTTCGGGAATCCTGGTAAGCCCGCTTCCATATTAGGCATCATCGTCACTTACCATCAGGTGAGATGAAGCCAAGGGCTTATCAATTGTGAATAATAAAAGTAAAGAAGTTATGGAAGAGTCTCAAAAAGGTCCAGAACTGAAAAAACAATGAACACTAAATCATAGAATGGCTGAAAACACAATGTGTGTGCATTAATTATAGCCTAAGATAGATTAGCCTTCAGATAAATCTCACTAGTTCGGTCAACTGAAATGAACTAGTTAGAACAAAAGAAAACATTCGTATAAGAAAACGAGTAGCTGGGACTTTTCTCATACGAATATTCTATTTCAAGCGTTGTTGATTTTAAGGCTATCAATCAATGGTTACATTTTTTAGCTGCCTACTTGCTACAACTATAATTCACGTGCTAAGGTCACTGGACAAATTTAGACTGTTGTCGTTTTCAGACCAATGAGCACTGTATAATATCTGAATCTGAGTAACATAATGGTTACATTTTTAACCACCTACTTGCTACACCTAGAATTTACTTGCTAATGTCACTGAACAAATTTAGAGTGTTGTCATTTTCAGACCAATGAGCACTGTATAATATCTGAATCTGAGTAACAAATGGTTACATTTTTAGCTACCTACTTGCTACACGAATTCACGTGCTAAGGTCACTGGACAAATTTAGAGTGTTGTCATTTTCAGACCAATGAGCACTGTATAATATCTGAATCTGAGTAACATAATGGTTACATTTTTAACCACCTACTTGCTACACCTAGAATTTACTTGCTAATGTCACTGAACAAATTTAGAGTGTTGTCATTTTCAGACCAATGAGCACTGTATAATATCTGAATCTGAGTAACATAATGGTTACATTTTTAACCACCTACTTGCTACACCTAGAATTTACTTGCTAATGTCACTGAACAAATTTAGAGTGTTGTCATTTTCAGACCATTGAGCACTGTATAATATCTGAATCTGAGTAACAAATGGTTACATTTTTAGCTACCTACTTGCTACACGAATTCACGTGCTAAGGTCACTGGACAAATTTAGAGTGTTGTCATTTTCAGACCAATGAGCACTGTATAATATCTGAATCTGAGTAACATAATGGTTACATTTTTAACCACCTACTTGCTACACCTAGAATTTACTTGCTAATGTCACTGAACAAATTTAGAGTGTTGTCATTTTCAGACCATTGAGCACTGTATAATATCTGAATCTGAGTAACAAATGGTTACATTTTTAGCTACCTACTTGCTACACGAATTCACGTGCTAAGGTCACTGGACAAATTTAGAGTGTTGTCATTTTCAGACCAATGAGCACTGTATAATATCTGAATCTGAGTAACATAATGGTTACATTTTTAACCACCTACTTGCTACACCTAGAATTTACTTGCTAATGTCACTGAACAAATTTAGAGTGTTGTCATTTTCAGACCAATGAGCACTGTATAATATCTGAATCTGAGTAACAAATGGTTACATTTTTGGCTACCTACTTGCTACACCTAGAATTTACTTACTAATGTCACTGAACAAATTTAGAGTGTTGTCATTTTCAGACCATTGAGCACTGTATAATATCTGAATCTGAGTAACAAATGGTTACATTTTTAGCTACCTACTTGCTACACGAATTCACGTGCTAAGGTCACTGGACAAATTTAGAGTGTTGTCATTTTCAGACCAATGAGCACTGTATAATATCTGAATGTGAGTAACATAATGGTTACATTTTTAACCACCTACTTGCTACACCTAGAATTTACTTGCTAATGTCACTGAACAAATTTAGAGTGTTGTCATTTTCAGACCATTGAGCACTGTATAATATCTGAATCTGAGTAACAAATGGTTACATTTTTAGCTACCTACTTGCTACACGAATTCACGTGCTAAGGACACTGGACAAATTTAGAGTGTTGTCATTTTCAGACCAATGAGCACTGTATAATATCTGAATGTGAGTAACATAATGGTTACATTTTTAACCACCTACTTGCTACACCTAGAATTTACTTGCTAATGTCACTGAACAAATTTAGAGTGTTGTCATTTTCAGACCATTGAGCACTGTATAATATCTGAATCTGAGTAACAAATGGTTACATTTTTAGCTACCTACTTGCTACACGAATTCACGTGCTAAGGTCACTGGACAAATTTAGAGTGTTGTCATTTTCAGACCAATGAGCACTGTATAATATCTGAATCTGAGTAACAAATGGTTACATTTTTAACCACCTACTTGCTACACGAATTCACGTGCTAAGGTCACTGGACAAATTTAGAGTGTTGTCATTTTCAGACCAATGAGCACTGTATAATATCTGAATCTGAGTAACATAATGGTTACATTTTTAACCACCTACTTGCTACACCTAGAATTTACTTGCTAATGTCACTGAACAAATTTAGAGTGTTGTCATTTTCAGACCAATGAGCACTGTATAATATCTGAATCTGAGTAACAAATGGTTACATTTTTGGCTACCTACTTGCTACACCTAGAATTTACTTACTAATGTCACTGAACAAATTTAGAGTGTTGTCATTTTCAGACCAATGAGCACTGTATAATATCTGAATCTGAGTAACAAATGGTTACATTTTTAGCTACTTACTTGCTACACCTAGAATTTACTTGCTAAGGTCACTGGACAAATTTAGAGTGTTGTCATTTTCAGACCAATGAGCACTGTATAATATCTGAATCTGAGTAACATAATGGTTACATTTTAGCTACCTACTTGATACACCTAGAATTTACGTGCTAAGGTCACTGGACAAATTTAGAGTTTTTTCATTTTCCAGACCAATGAGCACTGTATAATATCTAAATCTGAGTAACATAATGGTTACATTTTTAGCTACCTACTTGCTACACCTAGAATTTACGGGCTAAGGTCACTGAACAAATTTAGACTGCTGTCATTTTCAGACCAATGAGCACTGTATAATGTCTAAATCTGAGTAACATAATGTTTACATTTTTAGCTACCTACTTGATACACCTAGAATTGACGTGCTAAGGTCAATGGACAAATTTAGCCTGTTGTCATTTTCAGACTAATGAGCACTGTATAATATCTGAATCTGGCTACAAACTAGGATATCCTGTAGTTACTCTAGAACCCAGAGACTTATTTACTTATAATATAGAGCGGCGGCGTGAAGAGGTCCGCCCCGGGTGCCAAGATACCAAGGTGTGACAACTTACCTACTCACGCAGTTCAGTTAGAAGTCAGTTTAGATAATGTGATCAAATAAGCGGCGGTGGTGTAATGGCAAGGGCCGCTACCTCTTGTCCAGGAGGTCGTGGTTCGAATCCTGCCACATACCAATGTGTTTTCGAATTTCGATTTCATATGTACATTTATCCGACGCTCTTACGGTGAAGGAAAACATCGTGAGGAAACTTGCACACGCCTGCGAAGAAACTCTAAAGTTGTGTGTAAAGTCGACCAACCCGCCCTGGGCCCGCCCGCGTGGTCGATTAAGGCCCGATCGCCCTAATTCAGGATAGGCTTGAGCCTCTCGGTGGGGACGTATATGAGCTGACATGATGATCGAATAAGTATCTTAGCAAACGAATCATCCTCTTCAAAACCAGAAACGAACAAAAAATTCCGGGCTCGCTTTGCTTGCCCTGGAGTAATTACATTAACCTGCTTGAACAGAAACAGATCAACGTAGACCCCCTCTACTGACTCTCGCATCATAATAATGGTTGACACGTTGTCAAGCAGTTTATGTCCGAAAATCAATTTCCTGAGAAGCAGTATAATTATGTCAACTCAGCTTTAAGAAAAAAAATATACCAAAAAAACCAGCCAAGTGCGCCTTGGGGTCACATACACAGGGTTCCGCACCAAAACTTTAACTACCAACAGAACAAGACCTCTCAGTACATACTTTGCTCTAGGTACTTAGGGGTATTTTCTGGACTTTAAAAATTACATTTGTCCCATGGGAACGGGACTTTAGATTTTTTCATACATTTTCCTGTAATCTATGCATTTAACCTCATATACTGTGATTTTTTCAAGATTTTAGGGCTTGTAGTTTCGGAGATAATTGGAGTGAATTTTCGCCTATATTCTTAAATAACCTTAAAACTATTTATCTTTAAATTATAAAAAATATGTATTTAAGATTCTCTCAACAAGCCCTTTCATTTAATATGTCACACAATATAGTTTGCAATACTTTTTTTTGTATCTTTTAATTTACCCACCAGAAATGGCCCCTATGTTTAAAATTAATTTATTTACATTACATGTCCGTCTTTGAGTCTCACATATGTGTACCAAATTTCAACTCATTCAGTCAAGTAGTGTCTGAGAAAATCGACAAAAGAACAGACAGACACACGAGTGATCCTACAAGGGTTTCGTTTTTTTCTTTTGAGGTACGGAACCCTAAAAATAATATATATATAGTACCAATAATATATAGTACCTACTTTTTTTATCACAATTGGTAAGCCCTTGGCATCATCTCACCTGATGGTAAGTGACGATGATGCCGAAGATTGAAGCGGGCTTACCAAAATTGCCCAACGCAATGGAAAACTGGCTATCTTATCTTTAAGCCGGAACACATCAATGTTGTTAAAACTGATGTTTGGCGGCAAGACTTAGATAATATGGTGGTAGCTAGCCAGGCGGGTTTAGAAAATGCCTTACCACCAACAAAAACTTATAGCTGTGCTTGCCCATTTCTCGTGGGATGGGTGCCATAAGTGTGGTAATTAGGGCATTTAATTATCACGCTTTTATTAGCTTCACCTGTATGTTTGTATGTACAGCTTCACCTGTATTTTTGTATGTAACCGACTCCTTTGGACTCGATTTTGACCCACTTTAAACGAACAGATTTAATTCAAACTTTGTAGACTTATCAAGAATCAGCGACAATATAATAATTTCATAAGTTTGAACTAAAAAATAAAAAATAAATAGAGTTTAAAAAAACAAAAAAACACGCTTTTAAAGTACATCAGACTAAAAAGTAAAAAATTATTCTTAATATAAGTTGAACATAATAATTAACAAATTACTAGTATTATTGTGAAAAAGCTCTGTGTCATATTTTTCGTCTATCGAGCAACCCACACTTTTTCAAAATAATACTAGTAATTTGTTAATTATTATTTTCAACTTATATTAAGAATTATTTTTTACTTTTTAGTCTGATGTACTTTAAAAGCGTGTTTTTTATTTTTTTTAACTCTATATATTTTAATGTGAGCATAGAGCGCGCTGTGCTTGCCCATTTTTTGTGCGATGGGTGGTTAGGGCATAAGAGCTATTCAATTTAGCTGCAAAATTCACCTGAGACGCCTTAAAATTTCTCTTTAGTCAGATCATGTTGTCTATCTGGTCCAGAGTTAAATAAATAAATAAATAGATATTCTGGAACAAATCACACGTGGTCATCTGGCCCCAAAGTAGGATTCCCTGTGTTATGGGAACCAGAGGCTGATATACATACTTATATATGTTTAAATACATACTTAAATCGATATTTAACACCCAGACACAGAGCAAACAAATATGTTCTTCACACAAATGTTTGTCCTGGGTGGGGATCGAACCCACGACTCTCGGATCAGTAGTCAAGAGCACTAACCACTGAGCCAAAGTATATATATATTAGTACTGACGTAATCAAACACACAACTCTCGGCCTATCAGGCAGGAGTACTTACATCTAGACCACTGGGCAAGTGTAAAAATACTTCATCATATCAGCCGAAAATCGTCCGCTGCTGGACGAAGGCCTCCCCCAACCACCGGCTCGCAACCATCGGCTTCCCGCGATCTTCACCAGGTCGGCGGTCCGCCGCGGGGGAGGCCTGCCTACGCTACGTTGCCCGGTGCGCGGTCGTGTGTGTTGCCAGTGATGATTTACTGAACTGAGACATGGTCTTACTATGGGCCTCATAAGAAGGCTCAAGGTCACCCAAAGGGCAATGGAGCGTGCTATGCTCGGAGTTTCTCTGCGTGATCGAATCAGAAACGAGGAGATCCACAGGAGAACCAAAGTAACCGACATAGCTCACAGAATCGCTAAACTGAAGTGGCAGTGGGCAGGGCACATCAGATGGCCGATGGGGAAGTAAAAATACTTCTTTGATTTAATTATCTCGAGTTATAAGCAGAGAGTGAATTCAGTCTAATCTCTGAGCACATCATCAGCGAAATCAAACTGCTGAACTGTGTTGGGTCAGCAACGTGAAAAATATGGTAAAGGATCACTTAATCAAGAGAGGAAAATGGCCTTTTGGGACGATCTAGACACCGCTAGAAAGATGAGTCAAGAAAAACCTGATTACATTTATCGACTTGTAAGAAATAGTAACAGAATAGATGGCTTTAAATAGCCTCAAAAACCAATATCCTCCTCTAGCCGTTGAGCCAGGACAAGGTAAGTAAGTACTTTAAAAAAGACGATAGGTATACTTACACCACGAATCCCATCACTGTAATATGTTTTTTTAATGTTCGCAAACCGAAAACTGTCGTCTTAACAACCTTTGTTTCACTGATAAGCCAAAGGGCTGTCTGTTACTTTATACGAGTTCAATCGTTGTAAGGCCATGTCTACACTGTTAAAATTATTTTTAAAAAGGTGTTCCTGTAATTTTAATTTAAGAGACTAAAAAAAGTTTATGGTGCTACTTTATTAATACTTACCAGAAAAAAGCGTAGACCTTAAAAAAGCGACGGTGACTCAACCGGTAACGACTCGGTTCTCCCAACCAGAGGCCAATGAGTTTTTCAAAACTCACGAACATATACATACCGAGTGCTTTAGCGGTGAAGGAAAATTTCGTGAGAAACTTGCACATCTGATTCCAGATGTGTATGAAGGTCGCGTTGCACACGTCCGTAGGTGTAAATCTAAATGACCTATGCTAAGTGCAACACCAAGCAACACAATAAGAGAGAAAAGTAATTACTACATATTATTTTATGCGAAGATTCTGATCTTGTTTTTGATCAATTTTTTCCATGTAAGCTATTCTGGTCCAACTGCAAAAACATTTTCGGCTTCCCATAAAAAAGATGAGAACAGGATGATCTATTTCTGTCTCCAATCCCACATCCCGTAAGCTTACCCTAAGCCGAGATCCATGTCCATTGGCTAGTTATCCTGAAACTCGGGGGGTACCATTCGTAGTCGCCCTTTCGGTAGCAGTAAAGACCATCTGCTGCACAATCTGAAAACAATGTCATGCATTCGGAGGCAATACAAATACAAAAGACAAATATTGCCTCCGACTGCATGAGATTGTTGGGTATCGCCTATAGTCTTTAGAGCGCCGCAAAGAAACAATCATACATACATAGGTACATACATAGGCTAATAAACACATAACCCTTCTTTGCGTCGTGTCGTTGGGTAAAAATTAAACTGTAAGCCCATTTCCACAAAGACAATAAATTTTCGAGCGGTTGCTGGCAACCTTTAATAGACCATCTAGTCCATCTGAAGGGTGGGCTCGTCCAATGCTGTTTTCCAACACGCGCGCGGTCACTACTCTTGAACTTTTCTATCCTATCTATTATGGATTCTGCAAGCTATGTGGCCTGCCCATTGCCACTTCAAATTCATTATTTTATTTGCTATTCCAGGCATTACCTACAGATGACCTAATTATATTTTATTCTACAGTGTGCACTGTGCCTTAGCCGAATGAATCGCCCAAGTCAAATGTTGTATAAACACAAAATAATTATTACTACGCTCGTGCGTGGTCAAATATTATAAATATGCTGGTTATATTTTGATGGTTCAATCAAATCAAATGATCCATTATAATATATTTTCAATTCAAACATATGATTCAGTTTATTTAGCAAGTGTTGGTATATGTACTAGTAGACTCTTATGGTTGGTCGATCGTAGAAGTAAGACCTGTTAAAAATAAAGGCTGTGATTCCGTGTGGAAATTGCAAATTCGCTACTTGCCTACTAGTCATCTGACTTACTTTTTATGAACTGTCAAAAACGAGGTTTTGTTCTAAAAAAAATTGACATATTGAACTATGACGTCATATTTCTTCATGGCCGTTGACGTACTAATTTATGTGTTTTAGATAAATTAAAAATAGAAAATGTTCATGGAAAACCAAATAAGTAAGTTTTTTTGGAAATTACAGAAAGAGGGCTATTTCGTGAACTTATTTTTTTTTGTGTTCTTTAAACTTAAATGGCCCCCGAATAGCTTTTGAACTGTGATCCTTAAGGTTCTCGAAAAAGGGTAATGTGTCGTTAAGAAAATTAGCCTGGTGAGAGGCACGCTCACGTGCAGAGGGGTCTGAAGCGATTGCCATAAAAGTGTTCAAAGTTTTTGGTTTTTGTTATGTTCAACCTGTTTTTAAATCAGCTTTTTGTCTATTTTTACCTTTTGTTGTTTTTTTTTGAAATTGTCATTGCTATTCTGTCATTACGTTATCCCTTTACCCTCATTATCGATACCTTTTTTCTGACCATTCTACTCTTTTCATCTTATTTTTGTTAATTTCTATATCTGAGATCTTAGTATATTCAAGTTGGTGGTAATCCCATTTTTTTTACTTATTTGGACCCATCCCTTCCCTCCAATATCTTATCAACTTCATTGTGCGTGCATCAGCGTAGTGGAATGTACGCTGACACTACAAAAGAAACCTTACATTAATTTTATAAAACCTGTACAAGGGTGAAATATAGTCGACCAGTTGGTGACCAAAATAATTTTCATATGCTTTTTTTCAGTAATTTAAGTCTTATAGACAGTTTAAAACTAGCGACGGATGCGGGGGCAACGTTAAGCGTCACCTTCAGCATTATATTTGAGCTAGTTAGATATAACTAAAGAATTGGGGCAATCAAAAAGTTTGACTCCATTTTTCATTTTGAGTCATGTTGTCATCCACATTTTCATTACAGCTGCTCTGTTAGTAGCAAAATAACTACCTAAATTGACTTTGGCAAACGGACGGAAAACTTTACCAAACCGGGGTTCTTTTTTGTGCTATTATTGTCCCAAAAACCTAAAAAGCATAAAATTGGAAATATATCTACTTACATTTTCTTTGTTTAAGTATTACTGGAAGTCCTTCTGGAATGTTTTGTACGAAACCGGGGCCAATTACTGGATGTAATTTTGAAGAAGCCCCTGGCTGCAGCTCGAAATCACAAAGAATCGCCGCCACGCCAGTCAATGCTTGCATAGTACCCAATCGTGCTCCTGAAAGACAAAAGACTTAACTCAAGATATTTTTTTTTTTGAAAACAAACATTTCACCAATCGAATAAAGATAAGTGGCAAGAAAAGGATAAAACACGTGTAAATAAACAAACCAACGCTTCTTATCTTATCTTCACAAGAAGGAAAAAAAGAACTGAAATTTTGGATACAATCCAAGGTTAATTGCAGAGATAACAACACAAATCAACACACCTATACAACCACGATATCCTTCTCCAAATGGCAAAAATGTGCCCTTTTTTATATTATCGACGTTCTGTGGAAGAAACCGTTCCGGTCTAAACTCTTCCGGCTCATCAAAGTATTTAGGGTCTGTGTGAAAACCATGAACGGGGATAATAATTCCAACATCTGGCTCTACAGTGATGCGGGTGCCAGGGAAAGTAAAAGTGCTAACACATTTTCTGTGCAACATTCCTACAGGAGCAAGAATCCTCAGTGATTCCTTTAGAATGCACTCTAAATATTGCATTTCTTTTACTGCATCGAAACACAATCGATTATCGTACTTTTTCAACACCTGGTCGACTTCCTCGTAGGCCTTTTTCTGTTTCTCAGGGTAAAAAGCTAAAAGATGTAGTGCGAAACCAGATGCGGATGACGATGTTTCAAAGCCAGCGGCAAAAAATACATAAACTTGAGCTGCCATTAGGTCTTCGTCGATCTCTAGGCTTACGATTTTAGGTGAACCGTCCGGGTTTTTTTCGTCAAGTGACTCTCCAATAATAGTTCCCTGTTCTTTCATCTCTAACAATATATCAATAAAATCATTACGGCCTGATGGTTTATAATCTCGCTGCTTCATCACGGATTTCATTCCCTTCACTGATGTCGGATGCTATAAATCTTAATTTGCCACCCAAGGAAGGAAACAAAATTTTTAGTCCTCCCACAAATTTGTCTCGGATTCCAATTTCAAATATTCTTTTACCTAGTTTTCTAAAACTTTAATCGTCATTGTCAAGAGTATTCATGTCAATACCGAAAACACAAACTCCTATGAAATCTGTTGTATATCGAGCCATAAGTTCGCGAATGTCAACCTCATCACCCCTCTTTGCTGCAGATATAGCTAAGATAGATAACTTTTCTGCACTCTGCACGATTAACGGAAACATGTCTTTTAGTTTAGCGCTGCTGAATAAAGGTGTGAGACGCTGCCTGAGTAATCTCCACTTATCGCCGTCTACACTGAACAAGTTTTGGAACATGGGCTCTTTGTCGTCTTTGAACGGGACTATCCCTCGTCGATGGAAATTGTAGAAATTGCTGGTGAAAACGTACTTGACTAGTTCGGGATCACGGATCATGAGGTATGGTGCACTTCCACGAAACATGCCCACTACTCTTTCCTCGGGGTGCCTCCAGTAGATCTCAGTGAAGTGCGTCGCCATGCCCTTTTCGTTCAGCAGTAGTGGCTTCTCTGTCCCGAAGATTGGAATTGGTTTTTCGTATGGAATACCTCTTTTCTTCCAATATCCATAGTTTTTCACTGAAGCCCAGTATATTAAGAGAACAAAAGTTATAACTATAATTAAAAACACTACCATTGTTAACACTTCTTATTCGTAGTATTATTTATGATTTTTAACTAAAACGAGACGTTTAAAACCGATTCCCACCGAGTGAATTGCACTAATAAGATTAGGATGACAGTAATTATTGCTTTATAAATAAACATTATAAGTTATCAAAATTTATCCTGACAGTCATTGACATTGATAAAAACGTGTTAGGTATAACCGGTTAGCAAATTATTAATACTTTTATATTTACTACGTTTTAAAAAGAATAAAGGCGTTTGCCGATATCTTTACAAAGGTTTTATATTAAAACTAAAGGATATGAGTAATTACTGTTTTTATATTAATACTCATTACCATTGACTCCGCGTTAATAATTTCACTTTTATCAAATTATCGCAAAATAAACACGCAATATTCCATTATGAGTTTTATATTTTAAAACAATTTTTGCTCATTTTTGCGTAGGTATTATTACATAGCTAAAACAGTCTGTGTAGAACAAAATTCGCTTGTAGTGTATTGGTAAGATGTATTCTATTATGATTCATAAACTATATTACTTACTTATACAGGGTGTAACAAAATTGGTGTAGGTCCCGTTAACTGGGGGTTCTGCTCATCGTACTGAACAACTTTCATTCTACTTTTTTGCTGAAATCGCAAAAAAAGTTTTTACTCTTCATACAAATCGATCAGCTGATCGACCGATTTTGTTCATTTTAGTATGGAGGGACCAAATTTTTTTTTGAGAATCGACTAAGAAAGTTGTTCAGTATGACGAGTAGAACACCCAGTTAACGGGACCTACACCAATTTTGATACACTCTGTATAGTACTTTGGTAGACGAGATCTTCCCAATGATAAAAAAAAATTGAGAAAATCACTAGACAATTTTATTTTTGACGTCGAGAAACAAAAACGAAAATAGGTGCACTTTTGCATTTTAAATACGTACTAGTTTTAATTAACCCTCTTGTTACTACTGTAGTTTTAAAACAACATTTTTTCAAAAAAAAAAAATATTCATCAGATTTTTTCTTATTGTTATTATATTTTAAGCTGCATATACGTTTCAAATACAAAATTTTGCGAAAAAACTTTTTTTAAGTAAAAAGTGGGTTAAAAATAAACATCAATAAAATTTAAAAATTTAAATATGATTTATTTCAAGAATATAAGTATAAACTCGACCAGTTTGATGACCCCAGCACAGAGAGACAACACTGCAATTGAGATGTACAGTTTCCTGGAGGTGTTCGCCTGATGACTGGGATGAAACGAAGTCACTAAGTCGAAGGGGTTCAGGACATCATTTGTATCTCGCCGGTTCTGTTCCCGAAGAATCTCGCGCCTTCGTCGTTTTATCAACGTGAGGATCTCGTAGACTATCTATTGAGGTTCCAAGACGTGGAAATAGGTTACACATGGAAAACAAGGAAAGTTTTATGAAGTAATCGTTCCTTTCCCTCTAACACGGTTGGAAGCAATGGAGTTTTATCCGCTAGCGTGGCAAGACTTTTTAAAATTAGAAGAATTAGGTAGCGAGACTTATCGCTACCTAATTGTTCTAATTGTGATAATAGAAACCAGCTAACAACTTTGCAGTCTTGCTTAACAAATAACTTGTGTTGTAAAATTCGAATTCTTGAGAGGCCCAGAATTTCCAGAAAAACAGAAAATAGAAAGAGAAAATCTTTTTTTTTCCCTTAAACACAAATGCCGGAAACAACAGGCATACTCAATAGGCGTGTTAGGAAGTAAAAAATCGGCCAAGTGCAATTTGGACTCGCGCAAAGTAGGGTTACGAAATAATTTCGAAAAAAATTGTTATTTTAATAACAAAATAATATTAACAGTTGGCAATAGAACATTTTGTATAGACAACCTATGAACTTTTGACAAATTCAACTACACATCTTAAGTCGGTCGACTAACTATCACGGATTAGAAGACTTTCTTAGTAAGATAGTTTTCCTTTTAAATTCATTATAATATGTCCTACTATTTACGATTTTTTTTCAGATGTCCCGAAATAGCGGTTTAGCTTGTAGGGTAGGAGGGACTTTCGGTTTATACGTAGGTACCTACGTATCTAAGTAAAATATTTAAAGAATTATCCTCCAACTCCTAACCGTTAAGGAGTTGTACCTTCCTTCATCAGCTCATGGACATGATATGATGACTACCTGACGCAAAAACTTGAATAGCTTGTGAAAATACTTAAAACACGTAATACGTGCCTATAAAATTTGAGGGTTGGCTTCAAATACCCTGGGATCCCGTCATCAGATCCTGACTTGGTGACAATGGGACCACCTCGGGAGTATACTGTTTCGAACAAAAAAAGAATTTTGTAAATCGGTCTACAATTTACGGAGAAATCGGTGAACATACATAAAAAAATATTATATATATTCAGTCGAACATAGAACCTCCTCCTTTTTTGAAGTCGGTTAAAAACTAACAGCTAAGCTTGGATTTTTTAGGTATTGCAAATCGCATAAACAGACAAGAAGACGAAGATCATAAGGAGACAGGAGCACGGAAATAAAGTTTGCATTTTACTTTTTAGGGTTCCGTTAGTCAATAATGAACCCTTATAGTTTCACCATGTCTGTCCGTCCATCTGTCTTTGTCCGCGGCTTAGCTCAGAGACTATTAGTACTAGAAACCTGTAATTTGGCACAGGTATACATATTAATCACGCCGATAAAGTGAAAAAAAACGTAAAAAAAGATTTTTTTAGGGTACCTCCCTACGTGTAAAGAAGGGGTGATTTTTTTGTTAACGTGTGGGGTATCGTTGAATAGATTTTTTTAAACTACTAGGGGTTTGCTAAAACCATTATTTGATTCAGGGTTCCGTTTGTGAATTATTTAAGCTTTAAGGTGCTAATTTTTTTTACAGTCAAGTATCCCCCTACCAGCTAAATCGCTGTTTCAGGACATCTGAAAAAAATAATATAGAGGGACATATTATTATTATTTGACTGGTGGTAGGGCATTTTCTAAGCATGCCTAGCTACCACCATCTTATCTAAGTCTTGCCGCCAAACATCAGTGTTAACAACATTGATGTGTTCCGGCTTGAAGATAAGATAGCCAGCTCTCCATTGCGTTGGGGAATCTTGCTAAGTCCGCTTCCATCTTCGGCATCATCGTCGCTTACCATCAGGTGAGATGGTGCCAAAGGCTCACCAATAATTGTGAATAAAATGAATAAATTATCAATTCAAAAGGAAAACTATCACAGCTAAGCATTTCTTAGTTTAAGAGTAATAGTCGACCAACTTAAGATATGCAGTTGGATTTGTAAAAAGTTCATAGATTTTCCATACAAAATGTTCTTTTACCAACTGCAAAAACATTTTTTTTAATGGTCTACATTACTTTTTTGAAAAGACTACGGAATCCTACTTTGTGCGCGTCCGACTCACTCTTGGCCGATTTTAGTAATGTACAACGACCAAGTCTTCCTAGTCAAAAGACTAGTTAAAAGCCCGCTGGAGTTCGTAAATAAAATAAACCAATAAACTTGTTTTCCGTTTTTTACCTTGAAAACAAGTTTATTAGAAAATAATGGATTCCTGTTTCGTTTTTCAAAAAAGTAATGCGATACCGACACAGATATACGTCATCCGATTATCCATATAAAATTATTTCAAAATCGGTTGTTTGGTTATCAAATGGATCAAATACTACATTTGTATGGGATTTATGAACTCCAGCGGGCTCTTATGTAACAACTTGGCCGTTGTTTGCAACCAAAAATAAATAGAGAGTGAATAGGCAGTATTCGAGCTTGCATCGGCATTTACCATCAGGTGAGGTGCAGCCAAACGCACTCAAATTAAAAACAAAAAAGTACTTACAATCACTATACCGTTGATGAAGAGAATAACAAATCCTGTAATCAAAAAGTACCCTCGCACATTGTTGTTGACTTTCTCACCGACCACATCTGATAGGAGAAGACCAGCAGGAGTCAGTATCTGGCTCCAAATAGTGCCGCCCACCAGGGTGTTCTCGTCTCTATACTTTGGCCTGGTTTTCTGACTGGCTACTGCCCACATGGCACACGAGGCTATCATCAGACCCAGGCCGAATAGACTTAAGAAGTAACCAATGATTGTAATCGTGGCAGCTGGAAAAGATGTTATACTTAGGAGTCATCATCATCATATCAGCTCATATATGAGCCCCACCGAGGGACTCAAGCCTACCCTGAATTAGGGCTATCGGGCCTTAGTCGACCACGAGGGCGACTTCACACACAACCTTCGAGTTTCTTCGCAGGCGGTGTGCAGGTTTCCTCACGATGTTTTCCTTCACCGTAAGATCGTCGGATAAACGTACATATGAAATAGAAATTCGAAAACACATTGGTACGTGGCAGAATTCGAACCACGACTTCCCGGACAGGAGGTAGCGGCCCTTGCAATTACGCCACCGACGCTTAGGAGTAGTGCGTCGGAACAGGTTAAACTAAAAAAAAGCTTGTAAAAAAAAGCTTGCTTTCACTTATAGAAATACACACATCAACTTTGTATAGGGATATTTTTAGTTTTTTAAAGTGAAACTTTTATTAAATCGTCTCAAGCTTTTTCGTCTGTGTGTTGCGTGACGGCAAAGAGACTATTCCATCGTCTCAAACTTTTTCGTCAGAGCAGCCATGATCGTTTCGTCCTCTGTACCGTAGCTCAAAAATGAGAGCAGCTATGATCGTTTCGTTTTCTGTACCGTAGCTCCAAGAGGAGTGAAACTTTTATTACATGATCGTTTCTTCCTCTGTACCGTAGCTCCAAAACGAGAGCAGCCATGATCGTTTCATGCCCTGTAAATGATAGACATAAAAACTTAAAAACTTTTACCGTGGTTTCATAAAACCACACACTCTTTTTTTTTTCATACAAAACATGGTTTTTTGAAGAACTGTAAAAAATACTAGGGTAGAAACTTTCGAGATGAGCAAGTACCCTCTCAGTTTTTATAATATCTCTTAGTTGTAATAAAGGATTTTCCAGCCATTACAAAATAAGGTAAATTGTATAGCCACGTTGTGCATACTTTCTTTCGCAGCCTTCACCGTCTGGCTTACACAAATCAACAATGAAAATTACGCACCTAAAATGAAGGTAGATAGGCACTTATTAGCAGATTTGATGAAAAATATACAAAAAAAATATTTTTGTATTGGAGTTACCTACCTTATTCAGATTTTTCTTGGAATAAAAACCACCGCATATTGCAGGCTACTTAAAGTTATAAATTTAGTAACGTACCTTAGGTTTCATCAAAATCGTTAGATGGGTTGGAGCAATATTTTTTATCTTTAGCCGTTTTTTTTTTCAAATTTCCGGTTACTTGGTTAAAATTGGTTAAAATATATTAACGTCTCTGGGTACAAGCTCTTTTGAGACAATCTTAATTTTTCTTCTTCATTTCTTTTTTGATTTGTAATGCTTGTGCCAGTGCATTACAAATCTTCTCCGGAGTTCTTGACAGTATTTGCAGCAAACTCATTCTGAGTTGGAACACCCGGTCACAGTCTATAAAACTGCACCCAGTGCAAGTCGGGTCTTTTTATTTCCTTGTTCTCCACATTGCTCACGTGCACCAGACGTTTTTCTTAGAAACGCATCACTTTTTGAAACAAAACTCTAGCAGAAAACAATGCAAAAACAATTTTTAAAAAAACTACGAAAGCGTTGACCACAAATCCCGCCAAAAAACTCCTTGCACTTACTTGATTCTTTAGGGTGGATTGCCACCATTCTAAATTTTATTAGTAAAAGTAGATTTTGGTGAAATAAGGTATTATTATAAATTGACACGACCTACAACACGCGATAGTTTGTTATTTTAAGAAAAATCGGGATAAGATACAAATATACAAATCCAGTTTAGTCGTCCATTTCTCAAAAATTACTCAAAAAATGTTATGAAACTTTGTAATTACTAAAAAAATATTTGTAAATTTTCATCAAGCTGATATACTTTTATTCTTAATGTATATTGTCAATTTGTGTAGCTTTGCAGGAATTTCACAGGCTTTGCACAGCGTGGCTGTATAATTTATTTCATTTTATAATACTTTTTTGACTATATTAGTATAAGACAGTCAATCTCCATAAAAATCTCAACTGCGATTTCTTTTGCCATACCAATGCCTTCTAAATCCTTCGTCGCTCAAAGTGAAAAACTTCAACTTTAGAACTGAAAGGCCTCACTCCCACTTAGCATGATCCGAGCTACAGTCTACCTGGCGGAAGCTGTCCAACCCTCTGTTAGGAGTGTTCCAAAGAAATAAGTGTCACACTACTCACGTCTTCCAGTCACCATTTCAGAACCTTTCCTTGAGGTAAGTAAATGATATAAAAGTCCGCAATCAATCCTGAACCCGTATATGGGCAATACAGCCACACCCTGGACACTTCATACAACAGGCCAGAAATGACATTACAAAAAACGAATGACGCAACAAACAAAACAGCGGCGAAATCTTATCCGTTCGACCACCAAACTGTAAGCAATCTGAATAAATCTGGGTGACGAGGGTGTGACGTCGGAATCTAGAGAGCGGCAGGGAGTGTCCATACGGTATGTTAGTACTTATATATATACTTTGGTACAGCTCAGCTGAGTTTGGTCTGTGATTCCTTTTTCTTTCTTTTTTTTATTAAAAATTTGAGTGCGTTTGACTGCAACTCACCTGATAGTAAGTGATGATGGAGTCGAGGATGGTACACGCAAACTCAAATAATGGCTATTCACTCTCGCCTTGAAGATCCCCAAACTATAGGAATCGGGAAACACTGACTCCTGCGCTTTACGCATAATAAATGAAGAAGCGTAACGATTCGTGCGAAAAGGTGGAACATCAACAACAAAGTGCGATAATAGGAATAAAATAAATCCATGCGATTCCAAGCGCTTGTGTGATCAATTTACTGGTTGTCATGTAAAACTTAAGGGTGCCTCCATATGCTTGCCGAGCCTCAACGAGCGCCCACAAGCACAAGCATGTTAGTCGGGTATTTAGTGTGTTGATTTGTATGGGAACCTTGCAAATCTTCAACAAAGGAAGCCGCTTGGCACAGGCATACCTAGTGGTCATCTGAGCTGATTTAGCCCTGTACCCACGTGGTACCACCCTGCAGGTAGGTGGGGGAGGGGGGGGAAAATTCCATCTGCCGCGCTGCACTCTTTCGTCCATATCTCCGTAAGTTTAGCAAACAAGTCGTGTTTGGTATCGTTTTCGTATAATTTAAGGACGACAAATTCATTTCTGGAACAATATTTTCACTTGTTGATAGAAGAAAAAAAGATTAGGCGCAAAAATAGAAAAAATAGAAATAAAAATTCTTACAAAATCTTTGCCTACAATTAAACCAGGAGATTATGTTTTATAAAAAAAATATAATTATGTAGCCCTGTTTATTTTGATAATACATACAAAAACTTTCTTAATAAATTTAACTTATAAATGTGTAAAAAAAATCATTAGCGTCGCACGGCGGAGCTGCGTTTTAGCGGCTCGTTCAACTCGACCGCTGCGCGGAGCGCTCAGTGACCATACACGCGTGTTTTCAGTTCAGTCGGTTCGCATCTTACTCAGTATCACTACATAACGCAAGCACGTATTTTGAACTTTTGAAGTGTTTTCAGGAGGGTAAACTATCAAACTAGTATATTTTTTTCATAGGATATGAGAATTGTAAGTATTTATTTAGATTTACTATGTTTTTAAACGATTTTATTTGACTTAACCACGTATATTTATGCCTTTCTTTGTTTCAAATCTTGTGAAAGCTTTTTCAGTTGTACTGAATCGATTCTTATGAAACTTGGCATACGTGGGGTGCTAGTAACGAAACAATATTATGGTAGTCTCAACTGGGCCTGATGATGAAGTCAGGAGGTGGACAGTGAAACTCTTCTAGTATTACTAGTAACCCTCTTGAGTTTGGGCTCATTTGGATGGTTTTGACGAGTCCCATATATTACACTAGGTGAGGAGGGTCCGATGATGGATTCAGGAAGAAGACAGCCGACCGGTTATCTTAAAAAAAATACCATTTTTTATTTCTACTAATAAGTTATTATATAGTAGGTACCTATCTCAAGGTCTTCAATCAGTGTGTGTTGCCAGTGATGACATACGGAACTGAGACATGGTCGCTTACTATGGGCCTCATAAGAAGGCTCAAGGTCACCCAAAGGGCAATGGAGCGTGCTATGCTCGGAGTTTCTCTGCGTGATCAAATCAGAAACGAGGAGATCTGTAGAAGAACCAAAGTAACCGACATAGCTCTCAGAATTGCTAAACTTAAGGGCTCCAGGACTCAGCAAAACTGCTGAAAAAGTATATATACCTTTCGCGAACAGAGAGCTTGTCACTGTATCAAGATTAGATGTGATTTGGGACAGATACGACACTGACAGTCTCAAAAACGAGACTAAAACGTGGCACCGGACAAATAACACGTTTTAATTCAAATTTTAGAATTCTGAAGGGTTGGGAAAATTTTTTTAGGGATAATTCCAATAAAGAGGAACTTTTCCATTTCCTAGCTCTACAGTGCCAAGCTACAGAATTCTTAGCTGGCAAAGACTTTTATGCGACAGATGGACCCACAGTTTTCAGCAACAGCCCCAGTGATAAAAAAGCCCTGGAACCATGCAACCGTGAGGAAGCAGATACGCGCATAATGGTCCACATTGGTGATGCTGCAGCCCAAGGACACACAAAAATCATGGTGCGTACAGTGGATACCAATGTTGTTGTCATTGCGGTTTCATGTGTGTCACAATTGCCACAGCTTGAGGAACTGTGGGTTCGTATTGGCACGGGAAAAAATCAGTTCTTGCCATGCCATGCTATTGCAGCTTCATTAGGTAACCTTAATAAACATAATACATTTACACTTTAAAATCTGAAAGTAATTCAGCTATATACTAGTTTATTTTCTTTTAGGACCAGAAAAGGCAGAAGTATTGCCAATGTTCCACGCCTTTTCCGGGTGTGATACCGTTTCGTCTTTTGCTGGTAAAGGGAAAAAGAGTGCTTTCGAAGCTTGGGGCGCTTATCTACCTGCGACGGAGGGGTTCACAAGCGGTAAAGAAGGAAATGTGGAACAAGCTTTACCAATACTAGAAAAAATTGTCAATTCTATAAATGACAAGTAATTTAAGTGGTGGTTGGCTTTTGTGATTTGAAATGATTTAAGTAATTATTGAATGCATGTTGTGTACAATTTGTTTAATTTTAGATCTGGCGCGTGCACTGATATTAATCAGTGTAGAAAACTACTTTTTACGAAAAAGCACAGACAGCTGGAGAATCTTCCACCAACTAAAGATGCCCTGCGCAACCATATTTTGCGAGCAATTTATCAGGGAGGACATATATGGGGTCAACTTTTGCAACCTACACAAAACCTGCCATGTCCTGCTGACTGGGGTTGGGCAAAAAATAATGGCAAATGGGAGCCTGTTTGGACCACCCTACCGCCAGCAGCCGCTGCTTGCATGGAGTTAATACGATGTAAATGCAAGAAAAAATGCGCAGGAAGGTGCAATTGTTTAAAAAGAGAGATAAGGTGCACCGAACTGTGTAGCTGCAGCGGAAACTGTGAATCTTCTTCTTCTACCTAGCTTTGTCCCGACTTGTGCCATGGTCTTTGTCCGACATTTTCACAATAAATGACAGGTTTCAGGTACTATAAGGAGCGACTGCCGTCTGACTCCCAAAACCCCGAAGGTAACCAGTTTCGCCAGAGCCTCGTTTGTAGCCTAGCAGGGTGCACCACGAGCAGGTGAGGTCGGCTTAGATTCTAAAGATGTTTAATGGACCACTTACACCCGGGAACGGTCAATAAATTGTCTTATTTACTAAAATAGACCTTTTATTCTTTATTCCATTATTACAATTAAAATAGGAATCCCTATTACAACTAACATGATTAAAATAAGCTGAAATTTAGGGTTATCTCAGTGATTATAAAACATTTATTTTAATGTTATGAACTCTAATATTATTTTTTAACAATATTTACTCTAGATATTTCTTCAAGAATATTATCTCTAGATATAGATACACCTATACTAATTAGTTTCTTTGCGTATTATTTTAATAATTGTTTACAATTTAGTGTCAAATCCTATCCAAAAATACATACTTCTCCCGTCGCAGCTCCACCGCACGAGGCAATAAATTTTTTTTGACACATTTACTAGTTCAATCTATTAAGAAAGTTTATGTTTATATATTCTAGATAAACAGGGCTACATAATTATATTTTTTTTATAAAACATAATCTCCTGGTTTAATTGTAGGCAAAGATTTTGTAAGAATTTTTATTTCTATTTTTTCTATTTTTGCGTCTAATCTTTTTTTCTTCTATCAACAAGTGAAAATATTGTTCCAGAAATGAATTTGTCGTCCTTAAATTATACAAAAACGATACCAAACACGACTTGTTTGCTAAACTTACGGAGATATGGACGAAAGAGTGCAGCGCGGCAGATGGAATTTTCCCCCCCCTCCCCCACCTACCTGCAGGGTGGTACCACGTGGGTACAGGGCTAAATCAGCTCAGATGACCACTAGGTATGCCTGTGCCAAGCCGCTTCCTTTGTTGACAATTTGCAAGGTTGGTGACACTAAATACCCAACTATGTAGAGCGAGGCACTTGGCGCGGCTCGCGGAGGATTGCGAGCGCTTGCCGACGCTCGGATCGAGTGTCGGTTTTTGTGCACGAGTCAAAGGAAGTACTAGCACACTCGACAAGCGTCCACAAGCGTGTGGATATTGACGTTTTTGGCTCGCCTCAGTTTGCCGAGCGTTTGTAGACGCTCTTGTAACTAATTAGTAATCTGTGCTCGTGGTTTGTGGCAAGCGTGTGTAGGAGGCATAAGATCTATAAAAGTAAGATAGCATACTTACTCATATTTTATTTGCAGAAGAGAAGCTATGCAAAGCTGTTTAAATTTCTTCTCTTACGCATTTTTGTTTGCATCACAGTATACGATTATAATTGTGTGATAGATAGCTTTGTTTACAGCACGTTCAATTCAATTCTAAAGAAAGTGACATAACAAAAACGTGTAAAAAAAAAAGGTGGCGGATCCAGATTTTACAAATGTCATGTGACTGATAGTTGAACCCACAAGAAAAATATTTTTGTTGAAAGTTTGGTCTTTGTTAGGTTTCGTACACCCAAAAAGTAACCAACGAGACCCTATTACTAAGCTTCCGCAAAAATCACCTTTATTTATTTATTAACAAAAAATAACTTTGTTATAGCGGCAATAGAAATAAATACACTCTGTGATATTGTTAACTGTCTTCCTATTACGGTTCATAAATTATAGCCCGCTGACATACAGACGGACAGTGGGGATCCCGTTGGTTACCCTTTGGTTGTACGGAAACTTAAAAGTTGATAACTTAAGTCGATCGTTTATAGCCAATTTTTTTTTTATCGAGTTTCTTGAAGACATATTTTTTCACATCACTGCTTTTAACTCGTAGTAAGAATACTGTAGAGCGTCGGTGGCGTAACGGCTAGGGCCGCCGCCTCCTCTCCGGGAGGTCGTGGTTCGAATCCTGCCTCGAACCAATGTGATTTCCAATTTAGATTTCATATGTACATTTATCCGACGCTTTTACAGTGAAGGAAAACATCGTGAGGGAACCTGCACACGCCTGTGGAGAAACTCGCAGGTTGTGTGTGAAGTCGACCAACCCGCACTGGGCCCACGTGGTCGACTAAGGCCCGATCGCCCTAATTCTGGGTAGGCTCGAGCCCCTCGGTGGGGACGTATATGAGCTGATATGATGAAGAATACTGTTTAACTATAATTACTAATTACTCCTCCTAAAATCTACTAATTCTCTTTCATTTTACTTAACTCCCTGTATAAAACGTCTTTGGCTTTCTCAGTGTTGTTACAGGTATCTTGCGCACACACGCATCTCCTATAAAACGCCTATTTGATATTATGATACTGCAAAACAACTTTTGGGATTCTTAATGTGTCTTGCGCAAGCATCTCCTTTTAAACGCCTATTCGATGTGATACACCAAAACCTTTTGGGATTCTTAATGTGCCTTGCGCACGCATCTTCTTTAAAGCGCCTATTCGATATTATGATACTGAAAAACAACTTTTGGGATTCTTAATGTGCCTTGCGCACGCATCTCCTTTAAAGCGCCTATTCGATATTAATGATACTTCAAAACAACTTTTGGTATTCTTAATGTGTCTTGCGCACGCATCTCCTTTAAAACGCCTGTTCGATATTATGATACTGCAAAACTACTTTTGGGATTCTTAATGTGCCTTGCGCACGCATCTCCTTTAAAACGCCTATTCGATATTAATGATACTGCAAAACAACTTTTGGGATTCTTAATGTATCTTGAGCACGCATCTCCTTTAAAACGCCTGTTCGATATTATGATACTGCAAAACAACTTTTGGGATTTTTTAACGTTTCTTGCGCACGCATCTCCTTTAAAACGCCTGTTCGATATTATGATACTGCAAAACAACTTTTGGGATTCTTAACGTTTCTTGCGCACGCATCTCCTTTAAAACGCCTATTCGATGTGATACACCAAGAAACCTTTTGGGTTTCTTAATGTCTCTTGAGTACGCATCTCCTTTAAAACGCCTGTTCAATATTATGATAGCGCAAAACAACTTTTGGGATTCTTAATGTGTCTTGCGCACGCATCTCCTTTTTACCTACCAATTCCTATAAGTTATTTTAAGTTTGCATGGAAGAGTTCGCTAAAAGCGATAAGGCCGCCTTTGCACTGTACATATTTTTAATTAAGTTTTCGTAATTTTTTTCTGGTTATTTAATTACTAACTTACTCCTTTAAAACGCCTGCTAGTTATGGTACTGCAAAACAACTAGCAAAGCACACATAAAGGTGTTTTTAATAGTGGGTAGGCTCTACTCATAAATATCTTAACCGCCTCCTTGGCGTAATGGTTAGTCTATTCGCTTCGCACCAGGAGGTCGCGGGTTTGATTCGGGGTCAACTTTGTAAGAGTCGGTTTGGATGGTGGTAGAGAATTTTCATAACCCACCAGGCTAACTACCACTATCTTATCTAAGTCTTGCCGCCAAACATCAGTGTTAACAGCACTGAAGTGTTCCGGCTTGAGCCGGCGCTAGCGGTGTTTCCAATGCTTGATGATGACAAATCTGTGCATGAAAATCTTTTATTAAAAAAAAAATATTAGTAAATAGGTTGGATAGAACGGCTGAACGGACTCGCATTAGTTTTCATCAATTCTTTTATTAAATAAAGATATTATGGAAAAAAAAATATAACGCATGTGGACTAAGATTATTTATTTTCGGAGGTGATAACAACATTTTCAAACTTAATTTAATCATAAATTAACTACACAACAATAAATAACTTATAAATTAATTAAGAGCTTATAATAATAACAATAAATAAATGTATCCGCTTCTTCAATCGAATGGACAACTTTCTTCGTGATCCAACTTCACGCAATACATTCCTTGAGATCTGGAAATAAATAAGCAAAATCAGAAAAACATGTCATTATTTTTATTTGTCTTCAGCCTTACCAAAATAGGGACTAGGACTGCTAGTCATTTGAGTTACTTTTTATCACCTGTCAAAAACAAAATTTTGTACTAAAATTGTTTGAAATAGCAAGGTGTGATGTCATAATCCTCATCATCATCATCATCCTGAGCTGCGTCGCGAGCCGGCTCGACTGCTCGTATGTGAATCGCTGCTGCAGGCTTTCCACTTCTGTGGTGATCTTGTAGCAGGGTTTCACATACTCAACTACATTCTGTTTTTACAAGGTTGTAGGTTAAGAAATACTAACATAGTTTTTAAGCACATTTTACTAACATTCTTATGAGTCTTAAGTTACTTTAATAAATGAATTCAATTATTATAATTTTTCAGCGTACGTACTTTTTGTTTGTTTGTAAACTCTTTATTGTACAACAAAATTGATAATAGAAACATAATAATTAGAAGCATGCACAAAGGCAGACTTATCCGAAACAGGGATCTCTGCCACCCAACCCTTAAGGCGAGGCATTTGCAAAACATTTGTCTCTGCTTTTTCCTTTACGTGTAAAGAGTCAAGAAAATAACTAAAATTTAGCAGATTCTCTGTAGTACTTAAAAAAAAATATCTCCATATAAAAACTATGTGCAAATTTAGAAATTTTATTAATAAACAATTCGTTTTCTTTTTTTTGACGTTTTAGACCTGTTTTTGGGTTTTTTTATGATCTTGTAAAGTACACACTATCTTGTAACATATTAGCACATTCTTCAGACAATATTCTTAAGTATGTCCAATATTTTTTGCAAGACCGATATTTAGTAGTAATCCCAAAAAAAAATATCTAGCAAAAGGGTTTCTCCGCTTCTCCACCAGTGCCTCGCCTTAATCGCTGAAAGGATTTAAACTTTAAGCAGCAACAAATAAGTACACATTTTAAAAGAACTAAAAACATTAATCTTAAGTTATAAACAGATAATAAACTACAATTAGATTTATATAATAAATATATTTACATACTTATTTAATAAAATAAAATAAATATATAAATAAAAGTATCTACATAATACTACTTTACATACCTATACATAAATAAATACATACTTAGCTCAAGTAGGAAGAAACAAATAAACGGGTGTCATGTCTTCATTTGTGAATTGAATTTAAAAATTGAAGAATTGATGGATAACAAAACGAGTAGGAGTTCTTGGAGCTTCAGAAGCAGGGCAATTTAGAATGTAATATTCCATATTTTATTTTTCATGTACTCGACTACCCTAAATAACTTAACAAAATACTAACGTCTCAGTACGTGCATTTCCTATCGGACCTGTCGTCCAACGATCTTGTTGTTAAGAGGATTGTGAACCTGCGTATTTTCATACAAACGGCGATAGCGATTTTCACCATTTTTGATAGGTTGTCAGTCAGACCAAAAGCAAAGTATATATATTACTACTAACATACAGTATGGACACTCCCTGCCGCTCTCTAAATTCCTACCTCACCCCCTCGTCAACCAGATTGATACAGATTGGTTACAGTTTGGTTGTCGAACGTGGATTTCACCTCCATTTCGTTAGTTCCGTCATTACTTTTGCGAAATGTCATTTCTGGCCCGTTGTATAAAGTGTCCAGGTGTGCCAAAAGCTAGGTTTGCGTGTTTTTTTTATAGAATTATCCTTATTGTTGATAATTTTCCTTAAAGTCAAAAGCCTTTAGCATTTTTTTTATTTTTCATCAATAATGTTAAAAATGAAACCTTATATAAACCAAGCTTTTTTTCCTGACTGAAAACCCATCAAAAATGGGTCAAAATCCGTTAACTTTTAAAATGTGAAATTTAATCGCTGTCACCGTTTTGTCACAATCCTCATCAGGTAGATTATTTATAATGTTGTGTGAAACTCTCACCTATTTTTGTTGAACTCAAAAGACGATATTAATGCAAAACTACAAAAAAAAACTGTCGTATCATTGTCGATACTCACAGATCCTCTTTTAGAACTGAGTCCTCAGCAACTACGTTCTTTCAGGCTCCGTGAACCACATTCTGATATCCTAGCTAACCACAAATAACATCGTAAAGTACTAACGTGTCAGGGGTGTCCTCTCCAATCCTCACAGCAGCTCCTCTGTCATGCCTGATACCCCAGCGGCCACGTTCCTTAGGACAGCTGGAGTCGCATGGAACCCCCACCATGCGCACGCGACGGCGCACGCTGGCCGCGAAGTAGCACGAGCTCATGAAGTGGCTGCAACGAGCAACACCTGAGAAACAAAAACTCGTATGATTCAAGGCAATTATGATTGAGAAGCAGTCATAGCTCAGTGTGACCTGCATGATCGCGTCTTTCACGCGGGTTAACTGACCCTAATCACGGTCATTGCCAGTATGGGTGTGACACGTCGTCACGGAAGTGGGTGTGGGTACGGAAGTGGGTTCACAGGTATTTCTATTTATTTTTAGTTGAATAAGATGATATAAAGATAAAATAATGACCTAAAAAGAACACAAGGAACGTAACTCACTTAAATTATATAATCACAAATAACAAACATAATTTTATCTTACCCGAGATAGCTCTTAAAAGGAAGCAGCAGGTTAAAATAAATATTTTATAAAATTTCCAAGCTTCGTTTTCAAAATATGTTGAATATTGGAAAATAATTTTGATATTTGAATGAAATGTCAGCGCATGCGTGAAAAAGAAATAGATGGAATGAAAGAAGAACGCATAACAGTGTGCCGCGTTGCAAGGGTTTGACCGTTTCTATACTTCGCAAGGTACGTGGAGCCGTTAGTGACGTTTTCTATTACTAGATGGCAGTCGTTAAAACTTGTCCGAGCCCTTACTTTCCGACAGTGGTCAAAGTATATATATTAGTACTAACATACAGTATGGACACTCTCTGCCGCTCTCTAGATTGCGGCCTCGCCCCCTCGTCACCCAGATTGATACGGATTGGTTACAGTTTGGTTTTTGAACGTATAGAATTTCGCCGCCATTTTGTTTGTTCCGTCATTCTTTTTTTGAAATGTCATTTCTGGCCCGTTGTTCATACAACATTGACATTTCATATGTCCAGGATGTTCAGTGGGGTTAGCCATTAGTCCTATATCCTCCACCAACCCGGACTTGGCTCCCGTGTGTGGAGTATGGCCTAACCTTCCCCAGCTTGGGAAGAGACTTGAGCCCCAACAGTGGGGACATTGTGGGTTGTTAAGGGTTAAGGTCTTACGTCTACCTTTTAGTTTATTGTCTAAATATTGCAATGTTTAGAATTTACAATAGATAATACAAATATGATACTAACCAGAGACAAAGTATATTATTACTACATACAGTATGAACACTCCCTGCCACTCTCGAGATTGCGACCACACCCCCTCGTCGCCCAGATTGATACAGATTGGTTAGAGTTTGATTGTCGAACGTATAGGATTTTGTGCAACGCGACCTTCATACACATCTGGAATCAGATTTGTAAGTTTCCTCACGATGTTTTCCTTCACCGTTAAAGCAATCGGTACGGTAACTATATGTACGTAAGTTTCGAAAAACTCATTGTTACATTAGCCGTCCCGATTTGAACCCGGGACCTCTGTTTAGAAGGACAGTCGTTACCGTTGAGCCACCGACGCTTTAAATTTTGACTACCTATGTGAATGATGAATAACGTCATCAATTTTGCAAGATGTGGCACATGTAAACTTACTATAGGGAATGCAAGCATTCACAATTGTACTCGTATATGCGAATTCTCTGATGTAAAAAAGGTAGAATATTAGTTAGTTCTCTAAAGCTCTAGCCTGAAAGATAACTTTCGAAAATTAGAGCACAAGCACAGTAAGTATTACGATATGGCTTACAGTTTTTCTTTTTTTTCCTCGGAATACGGAGGAGGGAGGAGGATAAATGCCTTTACGCATACCAATACAGCCGGCTGTATTGGTTATGTGAGTGAGACTCACAGCCCTACGCCTATATGAATACATACACATATATACCTAAAGTATATATTTATAAATATACACAGGCCCAGGACCGCACTACCCACTAACAACCCTCTGTAGCCTTGGCAGCTAGGCTGCATTGAAAGCTAATCGGAGCGACGCCCCAATTAGGGAGGAGGGAGGTGCGAAAGGCTTACAGTAGCGCAACGCCTTTGTGTCGCACGATGCCGCCACGGCGTAGGTACTAGCAGTACTGGCAAACTCTCGGAGTTTGCCAGGCTGTGCCCTGCCGCCCGCTGCCCCGCAAGTACCCTTCCGTTGCTCTGCTTATGTACATTCGTTAGGCACTTGGGCTACTGTAAGCCGCTATATTGTACTCGTAATACTATAGCACAAGTTAAGAAGACTGATGCTGAGGATCAATGCTGTTAACACTTATGTTTGGCGGCAAGACCTGGATAAGATGGTGGTAGCTAGCCAGGCGGGCTATCAAGATACACCCTACCACCAACCAAACCGAGTTTTACTAAGTTGACCCCGCCGGGAATCGAACCCGCGACCTCTTGGTGTGAAGCGAATGGACTATTCATTACGCCAAGGAGGCGGTTAAAAAAAATATGAGTTTTAAATGTTTTTAAATTTTGAGTTTGTTTTATAGGAAAAAGAATGAGTTTTGAAGTGCGAGGTGTCGTTACATTTGTATATCAATACAAACCCATGAGTAACATAGTATACAATTTTACCCGACTTTGCAAAAAATAGGGTTAGTGTTTTTATTCAATCGAGTTTTTAGTTTTTAATTTTTATCTTCCACCAAAATAAAAATAGTATTATGATCAAGTTCCAACATAGGTAAGTATAACTGGAAAACTCACGCATGAAGTGCCCCTTGCACCCTGGCTGCAGCCTCCCTCCATTCACGCAGAAGTCAGCGTGACCCACCAATCCTGTCTCGCCGAGGAAACCAGCATTGGTATGTATGACCTGGACCACGTAAGCGTCGTCGCGGCCGAGCCTGAACAGTCGGGAGCCGTAACCTGACACCAGAGGACGAGCTGGATCTAAACCTGAATGAAAAAGAGCAATTGGATCATAAATTTTCGTATGAACGCCATGTTTTATGGTAAAAATCGTCAGATAACATTTTATATAAATCGATGAACGCCGCCGCCTGCACTCACGAAAAAGTGTCACGTCCCGCCTGATCCTCGCGTGCAAGCGAGAGCGCGGGACAAACGATAGAGAGGCACGATCGGCCTAAGCGTTCGGTTTGTGACACGTTATCAAGTCCGTAAACGAACTTTACAGACAACCAGTTTTTTTTTTACCATGACGTCCTTATCCTAAATTATCAACTTGAATTTATTTGAATGTGGAATTGTGGAGTCACGTCGGTTTGTGACGGAGATAGAGCGTCGAGCTTTGACCCCCGCTCCGGATCGTTCCTGGTGCTGAAGCTGTCCATAGTCATTCAGCGCGGAAATGCAGCTAGTGCCCCGGGGATGACGAGCGAAATAACCCATTTTAGGTATTTTAGGTGTTTTGTTTTGTAATTAGTGTGATATGCCTCTCGAGAACTTTACTACCCCAACGGCCATCTGTTCTATGAGCTATGTGCCTCGCCTACTGCCACTTAAGATTAGCAATTCTGAGAGCTACGTCGGTTACTTTGGTTCTCCTATAGATCTCCTCGTTTTTGATTCGATCACGCAGAGAAACTCCGAGCATAGCACGCTCCATTGCCATTTGGGTGAGCCTTCTTATGAGGTCCATGGTACGCGACCATGTCTCAGTCCCGTATGTCATCAGTGGCAATAGACACTGGTCGAAGACCTTGGTCTTAAGACACTGCGGTATTTAGGACGTGAAGATATTGCGAAGCTTCCCGAACGCTGCCCTTCATTAGAAACAATATAAGCAAAACAATATGGCTAGTGGTGCGGCCCTAAAATAGTACCAACCCATCTCTTCAAGAGGGGGTCGACAATGTATAGAAATCACTATCGGCAAAGTATATATATTAGTACTAAAATATAGTATGGACACTCCCTGCCGTTCTCTAAATTGCGACCTCACCCCCTCGTCACCCATATTGATACAGATTGCTTACAGTTTGGTTCTCGAACGTATGGTATTTCTCTGTGATTTTGTTTGCACCGTCATTTGTTTTTAGGAATGTCATTTCACGACCATTTGTATGCAGTGTCCGGGGTGTGCTATGGGTGTCGAAGAAGCGACTAAGGGATCAAAAACCGGAAGATGGGCACTGCACACTACGATCGCCAACAGGCAGTATATTAGCAAATGAGCAGTGAGAAGCGCTTAGAAAAAAAACAGTAAAATTATTCCCGCTTAAATTTTTGGCCTGAAAAAACATATGTTATATTGAAGGATATTACCTAGGGCCCTTGTAAGTTCATTACACGATTAGATTAACTTGATTCGATCATAAAAAATCCCAAACATAGCTTAAGCAAAGCCTGTAAACATTTGTAGGAAAAAATATTTCTTTTACATTTGAAATTTATATAATAATTTTCTTCTTTTCAAACTACCTAGTCTATGTTTATTCAAATTTAATTTAGTTTACTTTTAAGAAGCTTTTCAACGAGAAAACATTGAAAAAATGCAAAAGTGTGGTTATTTTCTTTTCTCTTTACACGTAAAGAAACAGACAGAGACAACTGCTCAATCAAGTTCTGCCTTAGGTGTGTCAAAGTATATATATATATACACGTTAAAACAATGGTGCGAGCAAAGCCGCGGGTATCAGCTAGTTGAATATATTTACAAAAATCTTATTGGGAGCGATTTTAAATTAGTTTATAAAAATAGAACAATTTGCAATGTTTTCTAAAATTTTTGTCTGTCTGTTTATCTTTTTGTCTGTCTGTTTATCTGTTTGTCTGTTTGTCCGTGCTAATCTCCGAAAGTACTGGATCGATTCTAATAAAACTTTTTGTGATGTATAGCTACTAATCCTGGCCTACATCTGAGACAACTTTTATCAAAATCGGTTGAGCAGAACGAGAGATATTAAACTTACAAATTTATACAAAAGTTCTGACTCCACGCGAACGAAGTCGCGGGCACAGCTAGTCTATTAACTGGAAAAAAATTGAGAAGAGTTGAGGGGTGAGTTACAAATAGAAGTGAGTAAACGAGTAAAAGGATGAGTAGGGAAATAAGAATCCCATTAAAAAATATAAATGTAATGTTGGCCAAGGTTCTTGAAAAAGGGTTGAAATCTAAACTACAGCCAAGTTCATAATAATCAGAACCATAATATTACTCACTCAAACTTGGCGGTTTTTCGGCGGCACGACGAATATCAACCAGAAAATTGCAGTCGATTGATCACATTGAAGGGTAGGTAGGTACAGATTTAATTTTATAGGCCATAATGGCCTTCGAGACGGTCATGCTGGACTTTTTTGTCATATAATCATGCCGATCATGATATATATATTGTTTTAACGTGTATTTCAGCCTGATCAACAACGGCCGAAAGGAGGACAATATATATATATATATATATTAGTACTAACATACAGTATGGACACACCCTGCCGGGACCTCACCCCCTCGTCACCCAGCTTGATACAGATTGGTTACAGTTTGGTTGTCAAACGTATAGGATTTCGCCGCCATTTTGTTTTTTCGGTCATTCCTTTTTTGAAATGTCATTTCTGGCCCGTTGTATGAAGTGTCCAGGGTGTAGTTGTGGCCTATGTCCACGTCTTTTGACTGATGTGATCATAATCACATGCCAAAGCAGCCTCAATAGCAATATTATAATCATCTTTAATTATATAGAGATTTTACATAGAGATTTAAATCAAATGACTCTGAACTAATTACTCCGAACTGGTTGATAATTAATCTCGCATCTAACACACTTTCTTATGACGTCCATAAGTACTTCATACTGGTGACTCCCACGTCATCTGAAGCTGCCTATGGAACCAGAAGCTGAGACGACCAGAAGCCGGCTATGAATTTCAACGTGATTTTCCGCGTGGCTACACTCAACGCTATCCTAGTCATTTTCACATTTTCATCCAGCCTCCCACAAGCGGGTAGCACCGGTTGAAGTTTTCAAGAGGCAATAAATTCACCACCCTTTACGTATGACAAGTCAACACAGCTGCCGAGATGTTGTCACCTTAGCATGTCAACGTCGATACACTCATTTTGGTCATAGGAGGCATTCTTACAGGACCTCTGACCTGCTACTAGCCTGACGGCGGCGGCGCACCAACTGTGTCTGACTTCAGGTTCGTATGCACGATTATTGGACTGCATATTCCAGATTATGGTTCACCCAATTTGACTTGGTTATGTCGCCAAAAAAGGGTAGGGTAGGTAGGGCAGGACAGGGCAGGGTAGTGTAGCGTAGCGTAGCGTAGTGTAGTGTAGTGTGAGGTGGAACGAAGTTTGCCGGGACAGGTTTTATTTTTACAAGCTTGCAATGTATGTATTTTTGTTCGGGTGAAAACTTGCAAGTTAAATTTGACCCACTTCCCGGTTTCCGATTGAGCTGAAATTTTGTATGCATATGTATATCGCGTGACAATTCAATATTTAAAAGCTTGTACCTAAAAGTTTTTAGGTTATTCGAAATTTTTTAAATGTGTGTTACTAACATAGTTTCTAAGGACACTGTTACTAACAAAATCATATGGACTCTGTCTTGGTCTGAAATAAAGATATTGAATTGAATTGAATTGAATTTTCTTATATTAAAACGGCTATAACATATCTACCGACAGACAGTCGGACAGACAAGTTTGACGAAACTATAAGGCTTTCTAGTTTGACTACATAACCCTAAAATAACAACGTGTGCACCAACTACATTGCTTGAATGTCACAGTAACAGTAAAGTCATTCACCGCATTTATCTATTGTTTATATTTAAGTACATTTAATTAATAAAAGAAGTATCCTGCAACATTTAACTACTTTAAAATGTTTTTTTTATTCTTATCACTTTTAATAAACATTTCATGATACAATATTACAATTTATTAAACAAACTATGAAGTATTTTTCTTTAGCGAAACACGTTAATATTCTTGGATACTTGGATTACTTATCATATTTGTGAAAAAATTCGGCCAGGCGCGAATCGAACTCGAGCACCGAGGATCCCGACAATTTTGGGTACAGAATCCAAACATATTGGTACGTGGCAGGATTCGAACGACGACCTCCTGAACAGGTAGCGGCCCTAACCGTTACGCCACCGACGCCTGTTCATTATTCCAGGAAAAATCGGAATAAGGAACCTACTTGTCACACAAATCAAAATTATTTGTGAATGTTTCATCAAATCTTAGTACCAATATGTTACTAAGTAAGCGTAGTCTCACCCATACAACGCATCTCCTTGTGTAGACGTACTGGCCGCGCGATACTAAAGTGGCTCACGTTTTTTTTTTTTTTTTTTTTTTATTCACAATTGGTAAACTCTTGACAACATCTCACCTGGTAGTAAGTGACGATGTTGCTGAAGATGGAAGCAGGCTTACCAAGATTCCCCAACGCAATTGGGAACTGGCTATCTTATCTACATGCCGGAACACACCAATGATATCAACATTGATATTTGGCGGCAAGACTTAGATAAGATGGTGGTAGCTAGCCAGGCGGGCTTAGAAAATGCCCTTCCACCAACCAAACCGAGTCTTACAATTAACCCGCCGGGAATCGAACCCGCAACCTCCTGTGTAAAGCCAGTGAACCTTTATCAGGATATTTCTAGATACCTTATTCGATTAGCTTTTGAACTGGAAAGACCGACAGAACAGAACGCTTCCAGCGGTAAATTAGGTATAATCTTATTGAATCGACCTCAATGATAATAGTGTAAATTATTATAAGTGTAGAAAATTGATCATGAATTCATTTGGTTGGCCGGCTTGGGTGTCTTTTGAAGAAGATCGCTTCTTTAGAGTTATGAGAAAATATAGCGTAGACTATGGTGCAATTTATTATGTACCTAAAGAAAAGCTAAGACATGCAAATGGAAACAATATGGACCTTTAGAGATTTATGATTTACTAGCTGTCCCGGCGAACTTCGTTCCACCTTACACTACACTACCACAGTATATATATTAGTACTAACACTACCCTACTCTACCCTAAAACCTTCTCCTGACAATAACAAACTCAAAAAAAAAAATTGCGAAATCGGCCCAGCCGTTCTTGAGTTATAAATGGTGTAACTAACACGACTTTCTTTTATAACTATAGATTTATACTTTCCGATTAAAAATTTTGTATTCTTCCTAGGTTTATACTAGTATGGTAGAATTGGATCCAATGAACGCATATACTTACATGCCACCGGATGTTTTGTGTTATCGGATCGATATTAAAAATCCAATTTAAACGAAGAATTCAGCGAACTTATAACCTTTTTTTTTTATTCACAATTGGTAAACCCTTGACAACATCTCACCTGGTGGTAAGTGACGATGTTGCCGAAGATGGAAGCGGGCTTACCAAGATTTCCCAACGCAATTTCCATTGATTCAGATTTGCCACTGAAACCGTTATTTAAAAAAAAGAAATGGTATTGTTTGAAATAACTTTACAATACTTAGAATGGTTTAATTACTTATTCATAACTAATGGAAATATTCATTTGCAGGATATCAGCAACAGTTCAAATACTTCATGAGAAAGCTACTCCAATATTTAATTTAATAAATATAGTTAAAAAAAACTAAAAAACACGCTTTTGTAGTACATCAGACTAAAAAGTAAAAGATAATTCTTAATATAAGTTGAAAATAATAATTAACAAATTACTAGTATTATTGTGGGGTAAAGCGTGGGGCGCTCTGTGTTATATTTTTCGTCTATCGAGCACCCACACTTTTTCACAATAATACTATTAATTTGTTAATTATTATTTTCAACTTATATTAAGAATTATTTTTTACTTTTTTACTTTTTTTAGTCTGATGTACTTCAAAAGCGTGTTTTTTAGTTTTATTAAACTCTATTTATTTTTTGGAGTTTACTCCTTAAGAATCGATTTGCATATATAAGGGGCCCGGTATGAGAAAAATGTGAGGAGTAAAATCTATCGATGAATGACAGCGTTACGAAAAAGTTTCGATACCAAAAAGGTCGTGTTCAATAGTAGAAATGAAGTGAGTTATAGTTTTTTTTCAAGCGCGAGTAAACTCCAGTCGTGCGTCGGAGCTGACACACACAATTTTTTTATTTTTTGGTCCAAACTTATGAAATTATTATATTGTCGCTGATTCTTGATAAGTCTACAAATTTTGAATTAAATCTGCCCGTTTAAAGTGGGTCAAAATCGAGTCTAAAGGAGTCGGTTACATACATACAAACTTACAGGTGAAGCTAATAAAAGCGTGATAAAAATGAATATTAAGAACCGGGCAGCGCAGAACCGGTCGTCGTGGAGAGCCTTGGGGGAGGCCTATGTCCAGCAGTGGACGTCCTTCGGCTGATAAGAATGAATGAAAAATTAAAAACCGGAAAACGTAGCGTAGGTAGGCCTTGCCTACACGGTGGACCGATGACCTGGTGAAGGTCGCGGGAAGGCGCTGGATGTGGGCAGCGCAGAACCGGTCGTCGTGGAAATCCTTGGGGGAGGCCTATGTCCAGCTGTGGACGTCCGTCGGCTGATATGATGATGAAGATAATTATTAAGAACAATAATGATAATGATGTTTCTTCCGAAGTGTGTCGAAGATATTTAATTTATGCTAATAATTGATGCAAGCAAATTATTTGAATTATAATGTATTTAAGGAAATTTTCTATACTAAGTGTTGCGCTTCTCACTAAAGTCGGGTGTAATGACTCACGTCGCGTATAAAATGAAAGTTCCAAAGTTCGGGTGAAACTGATAATTGTTTAATATCAGAAAACACAAAATATAACACGGAAAATACAAGTAGGTACAGAAATTCAGTATGCTAAGTTAGTCCCTAGGAGAAAGTTCGATCTATATCGTGGCTGAGAGTTGACTCCTTTTGGTGTGTCTTGTATCATTGAATAACGACTCGTTACCGGATATCGGGGGATGCTCCTATTGGTACTAAGATACAAAGAAATATTAAAAGTATTCGTGGGAAAACAGTACAGCAATAACAAACAGGGATACAATACATAATAAAACTAAAAAAGTTAAGAGATAGTTGAAGGAACGGAACTAAGGAAGTGACCATAAACTCTTATGATGCGGGCAGCGCAGAACCGGTCGTCGTGGAAATCCTTGGGGGAGGCCTATGTCCAGCAGTGGACGTCCTTCGGCTGATATGATGTGACAGATCATATCGAAATAATTGATCCATACTTCTCAGAACACCTTGTTTAGATATGTAGGATGATTTAGTTATTAACATTGCCTCCAAGGTAGGTAAGTAATTATTTTTTGTCATCAGATGAAAAGTCCTTCCGTAGTCACCTTCAAGGCATCTATTAGGAAGATGTGGAGTCCCAAAACTGAACCCTTAACTCGTGCACTTATGTATTTATTATTTATTTTATTTATTGTATATATTACTGTTTATATTAGTAGTATTATTATTATATTTATAGGTATTAATAAGTGAGTGACATTATGCCCCATGAGTTTTTTCTTCTTTCTTAACTATAATTAATTTTAAAACTATGTACACTTTATAACGGTGAAGGAAAACATCGTGAAGGAAACCTGCACACGCCTGCGAAGAAACTCGAAGGTTGTGTGTGAAGTCGACCAACCCGCACTGGGCCCGCGTGGTCGACTAAGGCCTAATCGCCCTGATTCAGGGTAGGCTCGAGCCCCTCGGTGGGGACGTATATGAGCTGTAATGATGACACTTTATATGTTAAGTCGTGTTTGTAGCTTTTGCTCTTACATTTTTCTTTGTTTTTAATGCAAATGTCATTATTAGGTTGACTGGAAGAGATCCCGTAAGGGATAAGTCCGCGTTTATACGATACATATATCTGTTTTATGTTCTGTATTCAAACATGTCAATAAAGTGTTTACAAACAAACAAACTGAGAGGCCAAATGGCCCGGTGGTCCAGTATCAGCGCTCGGATCCTGTCTGCTGGACCATATGTTCGATTCCCAACCAGGGCAAGCATTTGTGTAACGAAGGCAAAGTATATATATTAGTACTAACTAACGTACAGTATGGATACTCTCTGCCGCTCTCTAGATTGCGACCTCACCCCCTCGTCACCCAGATTGATACACATTGGTTACAGTTTGGTTGTCGAACGTATAGGATTTCGCCGCCATTTTGTTTGTTCCGTCATTCCTTTTTTGAAATGTCATTTCTGGTCCGTTGTATGACGTGTCCAGGGTGTGACGAAGGTGTGTTTGCTCTGCCTGGGTGTTTAATATTTTTCACCGCCTTCGTGACGTAATGTTTAAGTCCATTAGCCTCAAATCAGGAGGTAGCCGATTCGATTCCCAGTAAAGTCTAACTTAGTAAGACTAGGTTTGGTTTGGTGGAAGAGCATTTTCTAAGCCCGCCTAGCTAGCTACCACCATCTCATCTCAGTCTTGCCGCCAAACATTAATGTTAAAAACATTAATGTGTTTCAAGATAAGATAGATAGCCAGTTCCCCATTGCGTTGGGGAATCTAGGTGAGCCCTCTGACATCTTCGGCATCGTCGTCACCTTAAGGTGAGATGACGCCAAGGGCTTTAAAAATATCTGTAATATAATGTAGTGTAGGTTCCGTTAATTGCGGCTTCTGCTGATCATACTGAACATAACTTTCCTCAAGAAACTCATAGTTAATTCGCAAAAAAAATCGAAGCTCCATACAAAAATGCACAAAATTGGTCAATCAGCTGATCGTTTGGTATGAAGGGTTAATTTATTTTTTGCGATTTCAGCAAACTTGTAAAACAAAAGTTGTTCAGTTTCAAGTCCCAGCCTAGTTAACGGGACCTATACCAATTTTGTTACACCCTGTATAATAACATATGTTTAAGTATATATATTAGTCTATGGAGTCCTTAATCTAGGGAATCCTAGTTTGGGGCCAGATGACCATGTGTGAATGGTCCCCAAATATTATTATTATGATTAATTGATACAGCGGCGTCGGTGGCGTAACGGCTAGGGCCGCCGCCTCCTGTCCGGGTGGTCGTGGTTCGAATCTTGCCACTTACTAATGTGATTTCGAATTTAGATTTCATATGTACGTTTATCCGACGCTCTTACGGTGAAGGAAAAACATCGTGAGGAAACCTGCACACGCCTGCGGAGAAACTCGCAAGTTGTGTGTGAAGTCGACCAACCCGTACTTGGCCCGCGTGGTCGTCAAAGGCCCGATTGCCCTAATTCAGGGTAGGCTCGAGCCCCTCGGTGGGGACGTATATGAGCTGATATGATTATTAATTGATGGTTACAGTTCTGTCGGTTATTCTATTATGTCGGTTATTATATTATGTCGGTATTTAAACGTATATAAGTATTTATATCAGTCTCTGGTTCCCATAACACAGGGAATCCTACTTTGGGGCCAGATGACCATGTGTGATTTGTCCCAGAATATTTATTTGTTTATTTATATTCTATCTATGAAGTGTAGTACGGACACAGACTAGTCATGAATACGAATAACAAACAACCATTTATCACAGAAATAACAATGTAATATACGTTACGTTTATTTTTATTTCCCTCCAGGCGACTGATAGGTAACAAGCAGTGTAGCCAAATCACTTTGTCAAAAATACCGTGATAACAAGCTCAAATGAAGGTTACAAAATGGCAAAAACAATTAAAAGCACTTATGCCGAAATTACGGTGTTTGTTTGAAAATTCTCAAAATTCATTACAGTGGACAACACGAAAATACGGTATATATATCTACCGTAATTACGGTATAGTTACGGTACACACAAGACCGACAGAAAAATGTAGTAGATGCTTAATATTATAGGCATAGGATCATTGCGTCTATTAAATGACCACAATATCACTAACTCAACACAACAAAAACCATTTGAACTCCCATCTAATCTTATGTTACGTACTTATACACCGTGGATAACAAATTCTGAACGTTATCGGCACTAAAGGCCACGCTATTTTAGCTTCTATTTTTAATTGCATAACGGTGGTATTTCTACGAAAACATGTATGTGATATATGGATATTAATGCGAGGAGATGTACTCGTAACTACTTGTTTCGCTATAGAAGCCGGTCGGTTAAGTTATTTATTCACTTCACGGGAGTCCGCCGACGGTGATACACGCTACCAGGGAACCAGCTAGCTCACACGATGGTTAAAGTGGACATCAAATACACCAAGGTAAGTTTAACTATTTTAATATGGTCTGAGTATTTTTTAAATGAGCTATTGGTCTTAAATAGGCATGTTAGATACTTTTCATCATGTAAAGCAACGGATATAGCTAAAGTTTACTGATACACCGGTAAACTCAAAGAAAAACCGACCAAGTTTCGGAGTTCTCAGTTTCTTAGTGTTCGGAGTTCACTAAACTTAGGGTTCCGTATCAAAACACATTTGCTTGTGAAACCTTTAAAAAATCAACCATTACAAAAATCGGATTGAAGGACCAACTTAACGTTGCAAATGTAAGTATCTAATTGTATTTTTTGGTGACATAACTATTTTACAGTTTTTGAATTTTCTTTCTTTACATTTCTTTAAATTTTATGATTGTAAGTAAAATGTATGTACATTTTTATTGCTTTGACAAGCTTGATTTTTTATTTTATACAGCTTTAACCGACCGTAGATTAAAGTATTTGAAATTAAGTTCAATAAGCTATCAAGGGTTTACCAAATGTGAATTTAAAAAAATATATCTGTACGCGTTTCTGAGAAAAAGGTTCTTGACTAACAGACAGATAGACGGACAACAAAGTGATCCTATAGAGATTCTTCTGTTCCTTTTAAAAAAGAAACCCCTTAATACATTATCTTGTGGGGCAGATGACAAAAATTGATTGAAATATTGGTTAAAACCAAAGACTATTATATTTCTTGGTCAAAATGTTGTCACATAAGATGAAGATAAGATAGCCAGTTCCCCATTGCGTTGGGGAATCCTGGTAATCCCGCTTTCATCTTCGGCAACATCGTCACTTATGACCAGGTGAGATGTTGTCAAGGGTTTACCAATTGTGCATAATTTTTTTTTTAAGTTTTTAGGGTTTTGTAGTCAACAAGGAACCCTGATAGTTTCACCATGTCTGTCTGTCTGTCTGTCCGCGGCTTAGCTCAGAGACTTTTAGTACGAGAATGATGTATTTGGCTTGAGTATGACATGTTAATCACGCCGACAACGTGGAAAAATAAAATCTTGAAAAAAAAATTTATAGGGTACCTTCCCTACATGTAAAAAGGGAATGTTTTTTTGTTGACGTACCCTGTAGGGTACCCTGTGGGGTATCGTTAAATAGATCTTTCAAAACTACTGAGTATTTACTGTACCTAACCATTTTTCGAATCAGGGTTCCGTTTGCAAAATGTTAATGTTTAAATTGCAAATTTTTTGTTAAGAGTCAAATAGCCCTTTCCAGCTAAACCGCTAGTTCAGGACATCTGAAAAAAAAATTTAAGAACATAATATTGTGTATTATTAATTTAAAAGGATAACTATCACGGCTACGTAGGTTTTCTTAGTTTAGGAGTAATAGTCGACCAAATTAAGATGTGCAGTTGAATTTTAAATTTCATAGATTTTCCATACAAAATGTTCTAATGCCAACTGCAAAAACGATATTGTTTTAAAATACTACGGAACCCTACTTAGCGCGAATCCGACTCACACTTGGCCTCGTTTTATTACTTCTCTTGGAGACATGAAAAGCTCATATATTAGAAACCAGATAAGTAATCTTATCACCAAAAAAAAATTATGTACATCGTATTGACCTTTATGGGCTTCTTTACATAAATAATTATTCATTATAACTCTGAATAATACCTACCTACACCTATTTATTATTTATTTGCGATTTCATGACATAATTTATTATTAACGCTTGGGATTTGTCTCTTTCAAGTTTATAAGTATACTTAAAACTATTTGTACAGCCCGGAATGGCCCGGAACAGAAAAACAAGCTAGACACTCGTTGTGCGATTCTGAATCATACGTAAACGGCTTAAGAACGAACGGTACAAAGTCCAAAGTTTTAACAAAGTATACGTACAACTATTCTGCGACCCAATATTTATTATTTTTCTATCTGCTACAGTTCAGCCACAGAATGCACATTAGTACATGGTTCAGCCGTACAAGACTCTCGAAAGTATATGTTTTTATGTCGCAATTTTTCTAGATTTCCCGCGAAACTAAACTAAAGGCATTAATATGACTCAATTCTTGCAGGTTGATACATTTTAAAATAATATCGAACGTAAGTCTATTCATTTTAAGTTCAAATCAAAGTGGGCTTCAACTCGGCTGTTACGTTGATTATTACATGTTTTTATTACTTTTCATCACTTTCAAATAAGTTTTTAAAAAATTTGTTTATTTAAAATGAAAGGTCTTAAAGTCACCGATTTTTGTGTGTTGGTCTCATTCAACATTAACTATTTTGTTTTCGAGAAATTTTGCAATTAATGCGAAAAACAGGATCTACATTATATGTTTTTACATCAAAAATGGTAATATTTAAAAAAAAATATTTAATTAAATAGATTTCTTATTACTTTAGGTATATTACCTATATATATTTTTCCATAGTGATAGCTTTACACAGTCTTTCAATATTTGAATTGAATACCTATTGTCATTTGACCCATCTTAAGTCCTCGTTCATCTAATACACATCAAAAGACACAGAAATAAATAAAGTTCTCTCTTGTTTGGGAATAAAAACCGTACATTTAGCTAGTGTTTATTGTTAGAACATCATAAGTGCCAATACCAAACTCTGCCTTGTTTTGACAATCTTCCTAGCTATTCGTTTTCGGTTAAATAATTCTGTGCCAGACACGTTCATGCAAATTTATGTCAGTATCGTATTCACGACAATATACATTTGTGTGATGAGCAGATTTGTTTGCTCTGTATCTGGGTGTTAAGTATCTATATATGTATGTATTTAAACGTATTTAAGTATGTATATATCAGTGTCTGGTTCCCATAACACAGGGAATCCTACTTTGGGGCCCGATGACCATGTGTGATTTGTCCCAAAATATTTATTTATTTATTTTTATTTATTTATGAATCCAATTATTCACACCTATGTTAAAAGTAGATTGAAATGGATGGATCTTTGTTTATGGCTCCGTACACCCAACGGTCCCCCTATTACTAAGCCTCCGCTGTCTGTCCGTCTGTCAGCGGGCTGCATTTCATGAACCGTATTAGGTAGACAGTTGAAATTTTCACAGAATATGTATTTCTGTTGCCGCTTTAACAACAAATACTAAAAATTAGAAAAAAATAAAATATTTGGAAGATTTTCCATCACCATACAAAAAAAACGTATTTTTTATAGGTCTAGAAGTATTTTTAATTTTGCTTTATCTTAAAAACGGTAATACATACAAGCGTGAAACTTGGTGTGATTTTAGTATTTATACTGAAATAAAAAACAACAAATAATAAAAACTGCCACAAAGTGTAATTTCGTATACTAGCGCTAAGGAGTTCGAACTGAATGACAAAAAAAGGATATTTTTGTGGCTCGCGGTGAAGTCTGTGTTGTAATGTGAATAGGCATCATTGTTAGTGTAGGTACTTTAAGTAGTTGTGTGGAGAGATGCTGTGGTACGGAACCCTCGGAGTGCTTATCCGACTCGCACTTGGCCGGTTTTTGTTCCTTCATCCTACAAACAGTAATAACCAGCAGTTACCTTTTTTTCTTAGTTTTCTTGAAATAACGAACTACCGCATGTATTTTTTTTTGGATGCCTTAATTATATCTTAGGGGTATCCAAATCAGCCCCATCTATGTTCCCCGAAAGTCCACGGTTTTCAAGACATTCGCTTTTCGATTTTCAAATTTTGTATGAACCACAATTATGTGGTTGCTCGACTTTGACGTCAGTTTTTCAAAAAAATCAACATACAATTAAGCCAGCCAAATACAAAAAGATCTTCTTAATTTTATCAGCTTTCCAAAAGAGAAATACAAACTACTTAATTATACCAATACTAATATTTCTGTAAAAAGGTGCATCAGGTCCTCAGATCAGGTCCCATATCTACTAAATAAAAAATATTTTTCACGATTTCCAAGATCTATGATGCCTTTTATCATACATTTGTGACTCTCTAGCGTCATTTTAATTATAATGTCCTTGATTCGCATGCTAATATAAAAATAATAATAAAGGTGGTTTTTTGTCATTAAAAATTGTTAGAGAAAATGTATGAGACTCGATAAATACACCCTTTTGGTTAATTCCCAATTCAATTTTTTTCGTCTGTGTGTCGCGTGACGGTCGGTATGATCGTTTCGTCCTCTGTACCGTAGCTCCAAGACGAGGGCAGCCATGATCGTTTCGTACTCTGTAAATGTCTATAATGTGAAAAAAAGTTTCACTTTTACCGTGGTTTCATAAAACCACACACTATTTTTTTATTATTTTTTCATAATTTGTTTCAACTTTCATTCTCTTTTTGGAAAGCTGATGAAATGAGAAAGTTTTTCTAGTATATAGCAACAAAACGAGTAAATATTTAAAAAGTATTCAATTATTTTTTTTATAAATTATATTTCAATGTTTAGTTTAAAGGTTGATAAATGACAATAAAAGTGTTATTATTATGTTTATCTCGGCTTTTTCGAACTCGGCTTTTTAAAAGGCCGGTCTTTTGGAAGGCATAAGTGGGGATACAGATCTAACACGCAGATGCTCCTTTGAGATATTATAATGTGTTGTGATGTGTACACCTAGCGGGTACCGTCTCTGCCTGTACCATAGAGATATTTTTTTTCTCTTTTTGTAAGCCCTTGGCATCATCTCACCTGATTCATCATTCACCCAAAGACAGCACCCGCCTGGTGCTGGTGCCAAGGACTATTGCAAAAAAGATGGGAACTATGCCGGGTTCATCATCATATCAGCCGAAAATCGTCCACTGCTGGACGAAGGCCTCCCACAAGGATTTCCACGAGACTACCGGGTCCTGCGCTGCCCGCATCCATCGGCTACCCGCGATCTTTACCAGGTCGTCGGTCCGCCGCGTGGGAGGCCGCCTATGCTACGTTCGCCACTCGAGAACTTTACTACCCCATCGGCCATCTGTTATGGGTGGGAATTGCTGGACTGGTTTACATAGACGAAATTGTACAAACAGCAATAACCAGCAGTTGGGTAGGTACTTATTTAATAGAGAAACCAAAAATGTATAGTATTTTATGGAGTCCCTTTGAAATTCTACCTTAAAATTATTTAACGGTAGGTTTAGCTCATGAGCTTTCCCAAAAGAGCTTGTACATGGAAATTGTACCAATAAAGGGGCGTTCATCATCATCATATTAGCCGATGGACGTCCACTGCTGGACATAGGCCTCCCCCAAGGATTTCCACGACGACCGGTTCTGCGCTGCCCGCATCCAGCGGCTTCCCGCGACCTTCACCAGCTCATCGGTCCACTGAGGCCTGCCTGCCTACGCTACGTTTTCCGGCCACGCCCACTGCCACTTTAGTTTAGCAATTCTGAGAGCTATGTCGGTTACTTTGGTTCTCCTACGGATCTCCTTGTTTTTGATTCGATCACGCAGAGACACTCCGAGCATAGCACGCTCCATTGCCCTTAGGGTGCCCTTGAGCCTTCTAATGAGGCCCATAGTAAACAACCATGTCTCAGGTCCATATGTCATCACTGGCAACAAACACTGATCTAAGGCCTTGGACCCTGCGAGTGTTCCTGGTAAGGTGTCGGTTTTACACGGTTACAGTGTCGCGAGTTCAATGGCGTTTTCCCATCTCAAATACAGTTTTATAAATTTTGACCATGCGAGTGTTCCTGGTAAGGTGCCCAACGCGCCTAAAGAAGTTTTCACTTCAAAAACCTGTCTCCCATACAAACCCTGATCATTTGTATGGTTTTCATCTAATCTTATATACACCTGTTCATCGCTACTATAGGTAAGCGTATTCTTTACAAGCTTTTATTTAACATGAATGTATGTTTGTTTGTTCGGGTGAAATCTTGCAAGTTAAATTTGACCCACTTCCCGGTTTTAGATTGAGCTGAAATTTTGTATGCATATGTATATCGCGTGACAATGCAATATTAAAAGCTTGTACTGAAAAGTTTTTAGGTTTTTCGAAAATTATTTATGTTGATTTCGGTGTCCCAGACAGTGACAGGGCTACGCGAATAAGTATGTACACCGTTGCTATACAATTGATTTTTCCTATCTATGAGGAACCAATGTAACATTATTAAAATAAATAATTGTATTTATTTGGAAATTAAACTACGGGTACAAATTTAAAGTGCGCGATAGCAACTGCATTAGTCGAGAATTGTGTCGCAGTTACTAACGCCCACCTCCGGAACAAAGAATAATGTGACGTTCCTTAGCGTATGAAATATAAAACATCAAGAGAATTTAAAAATAGATCTTACAGATATGAAGTAAAGTGAAAAAGTATAAAAATTTACTAAGCTACCTAAAAGTACAATTAAAGTAGAATCTCAGAAGTGTGTGCCTTGTATGTGTGTGTGTATTAGCGAGCATTATATTTATAAACATTGAACTATTCTAATTTGGTTGGTACCTACGTCATAAAATTATAATCTAGCCTAGATGCTAATACAATAAGTTATTAAAATGCTAAGGCACTAAACTAAAATTTAGAACGTGTCCTGTAGCACTTTTTTATTGGCTCTGTTAAATTAATATTATGATCTAATACTTTAATCTTCTTGACTCAAGAACCCGACATACAAAAAAGAATATCGTCATCATTAAAAGGCAAAATAATATTTTAATAAGTATGTAATGTTACAAAGGTGTTTATTTTATTACCTTGTAAGCCTCTATATTTTTTATCGGAGTGTGATAGATAATAAATAATAATATACAGGCAGTAACAAAATTTATTGATGTAATTGTAGGACTGAGCGTTGCGTTGCGGCGTCGCGACACAGAGCGTTCTGTGGGGTAGCCATTTTCTCGTGATTTTTGAGTGTTGATGGACGTGTCTCTGCCATGGATCGCAATAAACTTATTGCTTATTTGTTATTAAGAAGACATTACTCTATTTTAAAGAAACGACAAACAAGATACTGGTGGATACATCCATTTAATAAGACTATACATCCCGATGGCGACTACTTTTCTCAAAAATACGAAGCATTGATGGATAAATTTTTTTTTTTTTGAATGAGTATAATATCGTCATTTGAAGAGCTGATAAGCGGGTTAAAGCCTCTTGTTTTATAAATTTGTTTTTATAAGTTTCGTCACTAGAATCCCACAAACAAGGGCGCTCCTGAACCAAAGATATGAATAAAGTTTCAAAGTTTCAAGAAGCATCAAAAATCACGAGAAAATTGCTACCCCACAGAACGCTCTGTGTCGCGACGCCGCAACTGACTACTGACTACTGTGACAAAAATAATTGGGAACTGGGGATAAAAACCCTCCCGGAATTTGCCACATATGATACGCAAGATTTAGAGGTTCAGGCCTAAATGGAGTTTGAAGAAAAAAATATTATGGGGTAAATTAGAATATATATATTTTATGATTTTTTTTGTAAAAAGAAGGAACAATAAACAATAAACTTCGGTTGACCGTGTAGACGATTAAAAAAAACAATGACCTAATATATTTATGGAGAATTTAGGGAAATAAATTTAAGGTTACAATTTATTTGTATATAAAATGGTTATTTTATAGTATGCCGGCAGGCAACGATCGTCGCCGTCCCTTTGGTACTTAAATAAGTTACTAAGTTTAAAATTTGAGTCTGATCTGAATTACCCAATCTTTTTAACAAAATATGTATCAGATACAAAACACTTTTAAAATTTGAAATAAAAAACTAATAGTTAGAAACTGGAAACAGGAAATCTTCCAGGTCGGCAGAAAGGTCACAGAGTCAGAGAGTCGCTCGGGATAAAAGACAAAACAAATTCACTTCCCTTATGGCGAGCAGCTGGGCGGGCAGTAGAAAGGACTGGCCGGTGATCAGCACTGCTCCAACCCAGGTTCAATCGTTTATCGGGCAAAACCTCGGGGACGTCAACCTCGCAGGGGCTGGATGAAACCCTACGGAGCTATATAAATGTAATTTGCCGCAGTACCAAAAATACACGCAAAGCGGTTTCCTTATACAAATTACTTACCACAGAATAAAATTGTGGGCCTCAACAATAACTTATAACACCATTTGTACAAAAAAATTTAAATTCACAACATTTTCGACGGGACCACGATCAACCTTTGTTTTTCTCTTGTCAAAAAAATAACAACTATTTTCAAATTCAAATAGCATAGAGCAACGACATCAAAAAAGAATTTAATTATGAAACGCGACAAAAGAGATCGGCTCGAAACGATAGTTAGCGTTTCAAAATACCCACAAACTCACAAAAAAAAAGGCGAGAAGTCCAAAAAATTTTTGAAATTTGGACAACCCTATAGACGTTGGACAGCCCTGAAGAAGAAAAAAATAAAAACTCTCTAAGTAACTAGTTAACTACGAACGTTTACTTGAAGCTGGTAGAAATTGACATTTATACACGAACGTACACATACAAACGGCAAAAACTCCATCTAAAAGTGAACCAACTTAATAACCCCAACAACACACTAGTGTTAAGGGATCGCTGTGTATTGAGCCTAAAACTAGACACTTAAGAAAACAGGCGAAACCAAACAACTAGTAAAACATTAAAGACCAATAGGGTTGACAAAAACTGAAAAAAAAACTTGCAAAACATTGTCGGTTACCCCAGCAAAATGTGGACAAAAACGGTAAAGGCGGATGCGTGAAAATCCGACTCACGGATAAAATTAACACCGGAAGTCTGAAACGCGATACGCAAGAGTCTAAAGGGACAACTCTACCGAAAAATAGGCCATTTGAGGTAAGACAAGGGCAAGATTAATGAAAGAAATTTGAAAAATGGAAAATTGTTATAAGACCTCAAGAAATCTAAACAATACTGCGGAATACCGAAACGTTGTCACATAAAAGTGAACAGGGTACGCCAAAAATTTAAGGAGTACCTCGCAAAGCAACGCGTAAAAATATTCCAAACAGTAACCCTTAAAGATTTTTCCCTTAAAACAACGTTAAATAATCGTGAACTAAAAGTAAGTCTGTCCCGACTTTCGATTGAAAGAAATCTAGAGTCTGGCCATTGACTACTTAAATTAAAAATTCTCTTGGAATCGTAAGGGAATACACAGGCAAAAACAACTCATCAACACATAAGCAATTATCCGAAAGAGGTATAATGCCATTAAGCCGGGGAAAAAACGACCCGTGTTAAGAGAAGCAAAAAAATACCGTGCATACAAACAAAAAACCATACGTTTCAAAGAAAACCGCACGATTAAATTAAGTAAGGGTCTTGAGGTATTAAAACTTGAACCATAATATCCGGAAAACGGATACACCCACGAACGACAAAAAAAACGGGTTCGTTAGGGAAAGATTAAAGACAGAAAAGGGGATAAAAAACATTAGTTCGGGCGCCATAAATATGTGACAAAAATAATTGGGAACTGGGGATAAAAACCCTCCCGGAATTTGCCACATATGATACGCAAGATTTAGAGGTTCAGGCCTAAATGGAGTTTGAAGAAAAAAATATTATGGGGTAAATTAGAATATATATATTTTATGATTTTTTTTGTAAAAAGAAGGAACAATAAACAATAAACTTCGGTTGACCGTGTAGACGATTAAAAAAAACAATGACCTAATATATTTATGGAGAATTTAGGGAAATAAATTTAAGGTTACAATTTATTTGTATATAAAATGGTTATTTTATAGTATGCCGGCAGGCAACGATCGTCGCCGTCCCTTTGGTACTTAAATAAGTTACTAAGTTTAAAATTTGAGTCTGATCTGAATTACCCAATCTTTTTAACAAAATATGTATCAGATACAAAACACTTTTAAAATTTGAAATAAAAAACTAATAGTTAGAAACTGGAAACAGGAAATCTTCCAGGTCGGCAGAAAGGTCACAGAGTCAGAGAGTCGCTCGGGATAAAAGACAAAACAAATTCACTTCCCTTATGGCGAGCAGCTGGGCGGGCAGTAGAAAGGACTGGCCGGTGATCAGCACTGCTCCAACCCAGGTTCAATCGTTTATCGGGCAAAACCTCGGGGACGTCAACCTCGCAGGGGCTGGATGAAACCCTACGGAGTTATATAAATGTAATTTGCCGCAGTACCAAAAATACACGCAAAGCGGTTTCCTTATACAAATTACTTACCACAGAATAAAATTGTGGGCCTCAACAATAACTTATAACACCATTTGTACAAAAAAATTTAAATTCACAACATTTTCGACGGGACCACGATCAACCTTTGTTTTTCTCTTGTCAAAAAAATAACAACTATTTTCAAATTCAAATAGCATAGAGCAACGACATCAAAAAAGAATTTAATTATGAAACGCGACAAAAGAGATCGGCTCGAAACGATAGTTAGCGTTTCACTACCCACTAGTCATTTGAGTTACTTTGTGGCAGGACGGATAGATGTAGGAGTAGGATATGGGTACGTTAGTACTAATATATGTATATACTGTGGTATGGGTTTTCAAAAATTCCGTTCGTGCTTACGTGAGTTATAATAAGGATAAAAGACCTAAAAAGTAAAATACATAAGTATTAAAAAATCATATTACACCCATTAAATTTACAATATATGAACAAAAACATAATTATTTCTTGTCCGAGATTGGTCTAAGAGTAAAAAAAAGGTATCAGTTCAAAAGTTAGTATTTCCGGTTATTTTAGTTTTGTTAGTGTTATTTCAGTGTTTCAGCACAGATTACTAAATAGTTACTTGTTTCAGTTTAAAATGGTAGTGAAAATATTGAAAGATGATTTTACTTTCGAATGAAATGTCAGCTCATGCGTGAAAAAGAAATAGATGGAATGAAAAAAGATCGAATGAAAGAAGAACGCATATCAGCGTGCCGCGTTACAACTTTTTTTATCTACCAAAATCGAGACCTTCTTCTGACATTGTTCGTGTTACAGGCATGTGACGTCATTGTCTTTGGCGGACTAATATTGTATTACTAAAAAGTATTAAAATAATCAGTATACGTTTTTGTGCTTTTCTAAGAGATGATGCTATCTGGTGAATAATCCTAATCCTTACTAATCCATAATATAATCCTTACTAATATTTTAAATGTAAAAATGTGTTTATTTGTTTGTTACATTTTCACGCTTCAACACCCGTGAAAATAGCTTAGTCCGATGCAGTTCCTGAGGGAACTAAAAATACTCTTTTTGGTTAATTTCTTTAACGTCGCAAAACAATGGATTCTTGTGATCTTTGGCACAGAGATGGCTGAGGGGGTGGGAACTAAAATAATTAGCATATCCTGACATGACAATGATGATCCTGACATAGGTAGTTCCCGAGGGATCTGGGGAAAAATTATTTCCACGCTCTCGCACGTCAGCGTCGCAACGCAGCAGCGGATTGAAGTCATTGTTTTTTAAAAATTGGTTGATGGGGTGAGACGTAACATAGACTGCTAATCAGAATAGCCCGATATAGTTCCTGAGGGATCTGAAAATACACGTCCACGCTCGCGATCCGCTTGCGGCTCGCCCACCACTCACCCTCAAAGACAGTCATAAAACAATGTACACTCGGACGAAGCCGCCGGCAAAAGCTAGTATGTTATAATTTCTTTTTCATACTGTCATGGTGACAAAGCCAGTGGTGACGACTGGGAATATTTGAATTATCCTATTGTATGTCGGCATGGTACACAGGCCAGCACATCAAACTAGACACTCGTAGTGCGATTCTGATCTATATGCGTACGGCATAAGAACGGTACAAAGTCCAAATTGTCTAGCTTGATGTGCTGGCCTCCTCTGTACAAACAGTAGTTGGTCAGTAATTTCAATGCAGACCACTGCCCTTGTGTTATGTCTGCGCGCCGCGCTGCACGCTGTAATATCATACTTCCGTATAATTGCCCTATTGTAAAGTGTATATAATGGGTTCAGTGCAAAAGCAAACCACTGTTCGTGCTACATTTAGGGTTGCCAACTCCTCAAAGGACCAACCCGGGAGACTTTTATGGATATTGAATGGGGGGGGCGAGGAAGAAAATCTCAATTAAATATATATATATATAGACGAACAAGTTTATACAGGCAGCGGCACGTGGTGTTGTATTATGTGTGTGTGTGTGAGTTATTGCAATCAAAGCACGCAAAGAGAGCGAGTAGCGACGAGCGAAGGATGGGTATTATTTTTAGAAAAACCGGAGAAATTATTGTTCCCCGGGAGGTCGGGAGATTAACCACTATTACCGGAGTCTCCCGGGCAATCCGGGAGGATTGGGAACCCTAGCTACATTGCTCGGATTCATTCCTAAATGGATGTTTTAGGTTAACATAAATCACACAATAGGTAATTCAACTTTGTATGAAAATCCAAAACATTCCAAAAAGTTATTAACATCTTAGGATTAAGATACATCTAAGAGACAAAGATTAGGGACTAGGGAAGAGGTTTTTATCCCTGTATGATTTTTGGGCAATTTTGACATAATCCTTACCTGACAGTTTTCCGACAGTGTTTTGGAACGCTTGCATGATTGTAATCTTTGTGCAATTTTAACGTTGTTTAAATGCCTCCGTTAAAATTCCTAGCGTGCCCCATGTAAAGGCATTTTGGGTTGTTATTTTATTGATCTAAGTTCTTATATTTTGAATAATAAATCAGATGTACTTATTGAAGTTTATTTTCTAAAAGCTTATATTCTTTTTCTGTGGTTTTGTCATACTTTTTAAAAATCTATAAAGATTTGTAGAGAGATAGAAATATGTAGTGTCATACAGTTTATTTGAAAATAATCGGTCTTTTTTGAAACGAGCTAATTTGCCAAATATCATATCTCAACAAGTACAAGTACAACAATGATACCTACCTATTCTTTTCAATTGTAAGACATCAATGCGAGCGACAGAAATATGCCTTTTTTAACCGACTTCAAAAAAAGGAGGAGGTTTCTCAGTTCGACCGTACATTTTTTTTATGTGTGTTCGCGGATAACTACGTCCTTTTGATAATTCTTTTTTTGTTGGTAAGGAGATATCCCAAGGGTGGTACCATGATAAGGAAACCACCAGGATCGGATGATGGCATCCCAGAGGAATCGAAGGGAACCTTAGTTTTCTGTTTGAAGTCGGGTTTTTTTTGTTCAAAATTATTGAGTTTGGACTTCTTAGCGCGAGCACGACTCACCCTAGGCGGGTTTTTATTATTTACTGTTTTACTTTAGAAAAGAAGTATATCATTACACTAAGTTTCACGCTAGTATGTTTTACCGTTTTTACGACATAAAGAAAAAACAAAAGAACGTTAAAATACTTTTCTTATGGGGGCCTCTTATTTTTTTACTCTTTGTATTTTTTTGAAGTGAAAACTTCTTTAGGCGCGTTGGGAATGGTAAGAGAGAAAATTTTAAGTAAGACAAAAGAGAGAGAATATGAAGTAAGACAAAAGGATCTTCAACTAGACTAGAGTTGAGCGAGCGAAGCGAGCGATAATGGGTTCGTTAGTTTTGATACACTTCATACAACGGGCCAAAAATGACAGTACAAAAAAGGAATGACGGAAGAAATAAAATGGCGGCGAAATAACCAATCTGTATCAATCTGGTTGACGAGGGGGTGAGGTCGGAATCTATCTAGAGAGCGGCAGGGAGTGTCCATACTGTATGTTAGTACTAATATATATACTTTGACGATACTGTTGATATAGCAAGGCTCATAAATGTGGCGGATCGGACAGTTACGAATTATTTCAATGACCCATGTTTATGAATTCACATCCATAACGCTAGTATTGCGTTTGTAAAGCCTCCCGTATTACAAACCTTAAGGCCTTAAGATATGTCAAATAACAATATTCTATTCAAATTATTGAAAGACTGTGTAAAGCTATCACTATGGAAAAAGAAATACTTAAAGTAATGAAAAATCGATTTAATTTAATACAATTTTAAAAATATTACCACTCTTGATGTAAAAAATATACTGTAATCCCTGTTTTTGGCATCAATTGCAAAATTTCTCAAAAACAAATAGTTATTATTGAATGAAACCAACACACAAAAATCGGTGCCTTTAAGATAAGCCCTCCTGGCTAGCTAAGCTACCACCATCTAATCTAAGTCTTGCCGCCAAACATCATTGTTAACAACATTGATGTGTTCCGGTTTGAAAATAAGATAACCAGTTCTCTATTGTGTTGGGGAATCTTGGTAAACCCGCTTCCATCTTCGGCATCATCGTCACTTACCACTACTATGCTTACCATCAGGTGAGATGATGCCAAGGGCTTACCAAATGTGATTTAAAATAAAAACATAAGCCTAAGCTCATCGCATAAACTCAGAAGTACTGGGATTCTGAATACTGGACAGTCGTCGTACTTAGAGTACTTACCTTATCGTCAATTGTTTCAAGTAGATAAACTGTTAAGTTTAAACAAACTATTAATATCTACCTACTGAAGTGTTTACGGAAACAAGACTCTTAACATAATTTACTGTCTTTATCAAATTGTTATGTCATGTCACTTGACTAAAGGAGATAATTTGCATAACGACTTAATTGTAGATTCGGTTTTTACTTAATTATTAATGATGTGGAATATTAAGAATGTTAACTGAGGGTTGTACTCGTCATACTGAACAACTTTCCCCAAGGAACCCATAGAAAATTCTCAAAAAAAAAAATTTGAACCCTCCATACTAAAATGCACAAAATTGGTCGAACAACTGATCGTTTTGTATGAAAAGCAAAAATATTTTTGCGATTTTAGCAAAGTCGTAGAACAAAAGTTGTTCAGTATGATGAGAGAAGCTCCAGTTAACGGGACCTACTCCAGTTTTGTTACGCCCTGGCCCTGTATACAATATAATTTATAAAAAATTTATCGCTCAAACTATTACATAATGAAATAATACAAGCTAGGTATATTATAAGGTACATACTACATCTAACTTCATCATCATCATATCAGCCGAAAAACGTCCACTGCTGTACAAAGGCCTCCCCCAAGGATTTCCACGACGACCGATCCTGCGCTGCCCGCATCCATCGGCTTCCCGCGATCTTCACCAGGTTGTCGGTCCATCGCGTGGGAGGCCTGCCTTCGCTAAGTTTTCCGGTGCGCGTCCGCCACTCGAGAACTTTACTGCCCCAAGCGGCCATCTGTTCTACGAGCTATGTGCCCTGTCCACTGCCACTTCAGTTTAGTGATTCTGTGAACTATGTCGGTTACTTTGGTTCTCCTGTGGATCTCCTCGTTTCTGATTCGATCACGCTGAGAAACTCCGAGCATAGCACGCTCCATTGCCCTTTGGGTGACCTAACATCCGGACATCTAACTTACTTAAATATTTGCATTGCAGTGACCTTAGGCTAAACCCACTTACTACGGAAATTACTATTTTAAAGTGAAACTTTTATTACATCGTCTCAATTTTTTTCGTCTGTGTGTTGCATGTCGCGTGACGGTCGCTTTCGTCTGACGTTATGATCGTTTCGTCCTCTGTACCGTAGCGAGAGCAGCCATGATCGTATCGTCCTCTGTAAAGTTTCACTTTTACCGTGCTTTCATAAAACCACACACTTACCTTTTTACCCGACTGCGCCAGAAGGAGGGTTATGTTTTTCGAGAGTATGTATGTATGTATGTATATATAATTGTTTGGCACGCTCTGCAGCCTGAACGGCTGGATGGATTTTGGCTTAAGAGGTGTCGTTAGATTCGTATTTACTGTGAGAGTGACACTGGTAATGTGTCGGTAATTTAAAAAAATAAAAAACCCGACTGCGTTTCTGTGCTTTGGAAATGAAAAACCCGACTGCGTTTATGTGTAGTTTGGAAATGAAAAACCCTAAAACAATAAAGTCGTCATACCCGATTGCACTTACTTAAGAAAAATTGTAGCAGTTGGGACCCATTCTAGAAATGGAGGCTTAGTGAATTGAGAGCACATACCTATATTACATTGCAGATTACTCCAATATACTGACTAGACGGCTGACTTTCTAGAATGGGTCCCGACTGCTACAATTTTTCTTAAGTTAAGTGCAATCGGGTATGACGACTTTCTTGTTTAAGGGTTTTTCATTTCCAAACTACACAGAAACTCAGTCGGGTTTTTTAGTTTTTTAAATTACCGTTTTTTATTTTATAATTGCCTTGATTTGTAATCGTTCTACTAGCTTAGAAAAAAATATGTCCGGTGTTATAACAGCTGGTAGGCGTATCTGCGTTAAAAAAAACCTAACCACTCCGGGAGTACCGACAGAAGACAAAACTTTTACACTTTTATAAGTTTTGACCCTCCGAGTGTTCCTGGTGGTAACAGTTACATCGGTGTCGGTAACGGTAACGATGTTGCCAGTTCAATGGGTTTTTCCACCTCAAAAAATGCCAAACGCGCCTAAAGATTTTCACTTCAATAAAAAAATTTAGAGAACTACCTGTCAGTCAATCATTGAACTAAATTTACTTATTAATATTTAAAATTTTCAGTTGTTCATCAACAACGAGTGGGTGGACGCTGTCAGCAAGAAGACCTTCCCAACCATCAACCCTCAAGATGAGAGCGTCATCGCTAAAGTTGCTGAGGGAGACAAGGTACCAACATCGAATTATTTTTACCCAACTGCCTAAAAAGGAGGGAAGTATGTATGTATGTATGTTTTTTCTGCTGAGGCGTAGCCTAAACGGCTTGATGGATTTTGAAGTGCGAGGTGTCTTTAGATTAGGATTGATCCAGTGAGTGACAGAATACATTTTTTTTTACTCTACTACCCAAAAAAGGATGGTAATGTTTTGAGGGAGTCGGTTTTTTTTTTAATTACTTAGTTTGTTTCACTTTGCAAATAAAATTTTACACTAATATCGTTAAGATTAGGATTGATCCACTGAGTGACAGAATACATTTGTACTCAACTACTCAAAAAAGGAAGGTAATGTTTTGAGGGAGTCGGGTTTTTTTTTATTGCTTAGTTTGTTTCACTAAGCAAATTTAATAAAACTTTTCACTAATATCCTTAACATTAGGATTGATCCACTGAATTGCAGAATACATTTGTGCTCAACTACCCAAAAAGGATGGTAATGTTTTGAGGTAGTCGGTTTTTTTTTAAATTGCTTAGTTTGTTTCACTTTGCAAATAAAACTTTACACTAATATCGTTAAGATTAGGATTGATCCACTGAGTGACAGAATACATTTGTACTCAACTACTCAAAAAAGGAAGGTAATGTTTTGAGGGAGTCGGGTTTTTTTTTATTGCTTAGTTTGTTTCACTAAGCAAATTTAATAAAACTTTTCACTAATATCCTTAACATTAGGATTGATCCACTGAATTGCAGAATATATTTGTGCTCAACTACCCAAAAAAGGATGGTAATTTTTTGAGGTAGTCGGTTTTTTTTATTGCTTAGTTTGTTTCACTAAGCAAATTTAATAAAACTTTAAACTAATATCCTTAACATTAGGATTGATCCACTGAATTGCAGAATACACTTGTGCTCAACTACCCAAAAAAGGAAGGTAATGTTTTGAGGGAGTCGGTTTTTCTTTATTGCTTAGTTTGTTTCACTAAGCAAATTTAATAAAACTTTTCACTAACATCCTTAACATTAGGATTGATCCACTGAATTGCAGAATACATTTGTACTCAACTACCCAAAAAAGGAGGGTAATGTTTTGAGGGAGTCGGTTTTTTTTTGCTTAGTTTGTTTCACTAAGCAAATAAAACTTTACACTAATATCGTTAAGATTAGGATTGATCCACTGAGTGACAGAATACATTTGTACTCAACTACTCAAAAAAGGAAGGTAATGTTTTGAGGGAGTCGGGTTTTTTTTATTGCTTAGTTTGTTTCACTAAGCAAATAAAACTTTTCACTAATATCCTTAACATTAGGATTGATCCACTGAATTGCAGAATACATTTGTGCTCAACTACCCAAAAAAGGATGGTAATGTTTTGAGGGAGTCGGGTTTTTTTTTATTGCTTAGTTTGTTTCACTAAGCAAATAAAACTTTACACTAATATCGTTAAGATTAGGATTCATCCACTGATTGACAGAATACATTTTTACTCAACTGCCCAAAAAAGGAGGGTAATGTTTTGATGTCCGCCTCCGTGGCGTAATGGTTAGTCCATTCGCTTCACACCAGGAGGTCTCGGGTTCGATTCCCGATGGGTTCAACTTGTAAGACTCGGCATTTTCTCCGCCCGCCTGGCTAGCTACCACCATCTTATCTAAGTCTTGCCAACAAACATCAGTGTTAACAACATTGAAGTGTTCCGGCTTGAAGATAATATAGCCAGTTCTCCATTGCGTTGGGGAATCTTGATAAGCCCGCTTTCATCTTCGGCATCATCGTCACTTACCATCAGGTGAGATGATGCAAAGGGCTTACCAGTTGTAAATAAAATAAAAAGTCAGGTTTTTTTTAATTGCTTTGTTAGTTTCACTTTGCAAATAAAACTTTACATTAATATCGTTAGGAACACATAAACGTTCCCATTGCTGCGGTACGGGTCTCTTCCCAAACCCAAGAAAGTTATTGTGCCCCGTGTGAGCACAGTCCATACACGGGAGCCAAGTCCGGGTTGTAGGGCTAGTGGCCAACTCCACTGTCAGAACTTTAGAAGAGTTAAGTTTGTGGCCACTGCCACTTTTGTGTAACGATTCTACAGGATGTAACAAAACTGGTGTAGGTCCCGTTAACTGGGGCTTCTACTCGTCATACTGAACAACTTTTGTTGTATGACTGCTGAAATTGCGAAAAAAAATTCACTCTTCATACTAATGGAGCAATTTTGTGCATTTTTGTATGGAGGATCGATTTTTTTTTGAGAATTGACTATAGGTTCCTTAGGGGAAGTTGATCAGTTAACAGGTCCTGCACCAATTTCGTTGCACCCTGTATATGCTATGTGATTACTTTGGTTCTTCTACGGATCCTCCTCTCGGATTATTAATTTTTTTTTTACAATGGCATAAATCAAGGTTTTCGTGTTTTTTAGGCCGACATAGATTTGGCCGTTGTAGCAGCAAAGAAAGCCTTCCACCGCTACTCCGAATGGCGCACCCTCGACGCTTCTCAAAGAGGTCGTCTCCTTCATAAACTGGCTGATCTGCTCGAACGAGATGCCAAATACTTAGGGGAACTAGAAACCTTGGACTGTGGGAAACCAGTGAAACAGGCTGAGGGAGAAGTCTTCTGGTCTGCTAACGTTATCAGATTCTACGCTGGCAAGGCTGACAAAATCCTGGGCAACACCATTCCTGCAGGTAACTTGTACAACCTAACGAAATCCTCAATACCACGCGGTCGCTTTGAGAAGCCTGTGAATGTCACAAAACGAAACCTTGGACTATGGGAAACCAGTGAAACAGGCTTAGGGAGAAGTCTTCTGGCTGCTAACGTTCTCAGATACTACGCTAGCAAGGCTGACAAAATCCTGGGCAACACCATTCCTGCAGGCTTGTACAACCTTACAAAATCCTCAATACCACGGGGTCGCTTTAAGAAACCTGTGAATGTCACAAGACTTCCGTACTTCTGGATGGAGCTTTACTTTGATACTGGATCACAATCATCATCATATCAGCTCATATACGTCCCCACCGAAGGGCTCGAGCCTACCCTGAATTAGGGCGATCGGGTCTTAGTCGACCACGCGCGCCCAGTGCGAGTTAGGGCCGCCGCCTCTTGTCCGGGAGGTCGTGGTTCGATTCCCGCCACGTACCACGTACACGCCGTGTGCAGGTTTCCTCACGATGTTTTCCTTCACCGTAAGAGCGTCGGATAAACGTACGGATAAATTCGAAATCACATTGGTACGTGGCGGGAATCGAACCACGACCTCCCGGACAAGAGGCGGCGGCCCTAGCCGTTACGCCACCGACGCTCACAGGATAACAATATATTTCATTAATCCCTTTGCGTGCAGCAGCAGGCTTATTATAACCTAATCAAATGCTTCTTGCAGATGGCGAAGTTCTGACCATAACAGTGAAGGAACCAGTTGGTATTTGCGGCCAAATTCTGCCATGGAACTACCCTATTCCTATGCTCGTGTGGAAGATTGCGCCTGCTTTAGCTGCGGGTAAGGATAAAATGTTTAAAAAACGCAATAAAAATTAAAAGAATCATATTATGACACTTTCTGACCCTTAGGTTAGAATACACTTTTATACAATAAAAAGAAGGTCTCATTGATAACTTGTCTGTAACTTTCTTGCGTATTTTCAGGGTTCCAAAGTAAACAGGGAACCCTCATAGTTTCGCCATGTCTGTCTGTCTGTCCGCAGCTTAGCGCAGAGACTATTATTTAGTACTAGAAAGCTGTGATTTGGCAAGAGTATATACATATACACGCCGTGATACAATAAAATCTTTTAAATAAATGTTAGAGTACCTCACCGTTTGCTAAAACGAATTATTAAACTGGAAAGTGCTAGAGTCAAGTGTCCCTCTCCCCCTCCCCCCCCCCCCCAACCGGAAACCGAAAAAAAAATTAAATAGTAGGAAATATAATCAATTTCAAAGAAAAACTATTGCGGCTAAGTAGGTTTATTTGCATGCTAAGTAGATTCGAGGGGATGTCCCCGACCATAGACATTATTTTGTTTATTTAAATGATTTTAAGGCACTGGATACCTACTAGTCTTTTCACCCTACTTCGGAGGAGGTTTGGAAATTATCAGTACATGTACGATAATTCTCGTACGTCTGGCAACGCTGAGTGAAAGGTGCGCACAATAGGTTGCGCGCGAAAAACGTAACGCGATCACTAGACTTTACTACTCATATTTTTTTCATACCGGGCGCCTATATGAAAATCGATTCTTAAGGAGTAAACTCCAACAAACTCGAATAAACTTCAAAAACTGCGAGAGTGGTGGATTTCCCACTCTGAAGAAAACCAAATTGTTCAGATCTAATGATGTTAAATTTAGTACAAAAATCATTTAGCCTCGTGTACATACATGTAGAACAAAAGTTGTTCAGTTGATGAGTATATATGCCCCAGTTAACGGATCCTACACCAATTTTGTTACACCCTGTATAATGTTCCACCAAGAACCTACAATCAAAAGTATTAAATAAAAGTCTTAATAAAAAACGGGATATATATAAACTTGCCCATTGTTCTTTTTCCGTAGTTTTAAAAATAAAGCCTTTTGTAACCATACAAACTGACATTGATCTGCCAACCGAATCTACGAACAAAAGGGAACATCTCTATTCAGAGTAGGCATCAGACTGAAACGGTGCCTCATCACATCACATCAGCTCATATATACGTCCCCACCGAGGGGCTCGAGCCTACCCTGAATTAGGGCGATCGGGCCTTAGTCGACCACGCGGGCCCAGTGCGGGTTGGTCAACTTAACACACAACCTTCGAGTTTCTTCGAAGATGTGTGCAGGTTTCCTCGCAATGTTTTTCCTTCACCGTAAGAGCATCGGATAAACGTACATATGAGATCGAAGTTCGAAAATACATTGGTACGTGGCAGGGCTCGAACCACGACCTCCCGGATAGGAGGTACGGCCCTTGCCGTTGCGCCACCGACGCTCTTACTTATGGTACCTACTTACGTACTTATATCTACGTTAGTTTTATCTCAAAGACGGTATAAAATATTTTTATCTGACTTTTCATTACTCTTAGAACCTATACTCGTTTAAGTACGTATATACAGGGTGTAAAAATTGGTGTAGCCCCCTTTATCATACTTAACAACTTTCCCTAATGAACCCACAGTCGATTCTCAAAAAAAAATTCGACGCTCCATACAAAATGCACAAAATTGGTCAATCAGCTGATCGTTTTTATGAGGAGGTAAAAAATGCGATTTTATCAAACTTGTAAAACAAAAGTTGTTCAGTTTGCTGAGTAGAAGCCTTATAAAACGGGACCTACACCACCTACTTTGTTACACCTTATATAAAAAGTAAAAATGTTTCTTAAAAAATGCATTTCAATTTGATTGGATTTTCTCAACAGGTTGCGTTGTGATCGTCAAACCGGCGGAACAGACTCCCCTGACTGCTCTGGCTGTGGCTGCCCTGGTCAAGGAAGCTGGTTTTCCACCAGGCGTGGTCAACGTCATTCCAGGTTATGGGCCTACTGCTGGTGGTGCCATTACAGCACACCCCGACATCGACAAAGTTGCTTTTACTGGCTCGACTGAGGTTTGTTCGACTCTTGGTCAACCATTGATAAATGTCAAAATAATTGATTAGTCAATTCTTGATAAATATCAAAATAACCAATAGTTAACTCTTGATACACATCAAAATAACCAATTAGTCAACTCATGATAAATATCAAAATAACTAATTGGTCAACTCTTGATAGATGTCAAAATAACCAATTGATTAATGAGTAAGGTTTTAAATAAAAGAGTGTAGTCCCAATTGAGACAATAGTTTCCAATTGGATAACTATTTTATAATATTTCATTAGTTTAAGGACTACAGAATTCCTCTTCAGAGCTGATTGTTTACAAGGAAAAAGTTGTATTGATAGACAAACAGACGAACTTCAAAGTGATCCTATAAGGGTATAGTTTTTTTTTATTTACAATTAGTAAGCCCTTGGCATCATCTCACCTGATGGTAAGTGACGATAATACCGAAGATGGAAGCGGGCTTACCTAGATTTCTAGATAGTTTTACATTTTGAGGCACGAAATCCTAAAAAAATATGCTACAGCTATTAAAATGCTCATTTCGGTCTTCGCAGGTGGGTCGCATCATCATGAAGGCAGCAGCGTCTGTAAACCTGAAACGCGTTACCCTCGAGCTTGGAGGCAAGAGTCCACTCGTCGTCTTTAACGACGCTGATGGTGAGCAACTTTTGAAACCAAGTTTCAGATCTTGGTTTCTTCTTTCCGTTTACTTGTTGCTGCAGAACCTTCGCTAACAACAAAATAATTTCAGTGGAAAAGGCAGCGGAAATCGCACACAGGGCTGCATTCTCTAATGCAGGTCAGTGCTGCGTAGCTGGAACCAGAACTTATGTGCAATCGGGCATTTACGACAAGTTCGTGGCCAAAGCTGCTGAGATTGCCAAGAAGAGGACTGTTGGAAACCCATACGACGATGTTATGCAAGGAGCTCAGGTTAATAAAATTATTTATCTGATAAATGATAACACTATTCAATCGCAAAAGCCACAACTTTTTTCGAATTTGTGATTTTTTTTTAAACAGTGCGTTGTAAACTGACTTTATTATCCGGTTCAAATGCTGTTAGGATACGACCTTTTGGAGTTGCGTTACGAGACAGTGATGACTTGTAGGGAAATAAGTAAAAGAATAAAATAAATAAACGAGATAGTTCCGATGAAGTTGTATTCGTTACTCACGTGTCACGCGCTTTCCTGACAGCGTTGCTAATAGGGATGACGACAGCATCAGAAATAAATTATGAACTCTTGATCACTAAATAGCCCTCCTACTTAAACTTCGGAAAGTCTTACTCGTTTTGTTTTCCATCAACTATTCGATTTTTAATTGACCAAAATCACAAAATGAGTACATAAATGACGCTGCAAAACTATGACGTCACGCCTAGGTATTTCAAACATTTTTTGAACAAAATGTCGTTTTTAACAGATGATAAAAAGTACATCAGATGACTAGCATTCGTCATCCCTATTGTACTGACAGGCGTCAGTTAGTTAGTTTCTATGACTGTCTCCGAGGCTGCGCGGTGCGCGAGCCGTTGCGGCTCGCGATTGTGGGCAAATTGGCCTATATGTATCTAGGTTCTAATCTATCTACCTACCAAATTTCATACAGATACATACAAATAAATTTCATACAGATAAATTTCATACAGTTTTTGTTTGAAAGAGTAACAAACCCATACATACAAACTTTCGCGTTTATGATATTAGTAAAGATTTTCATCATCATCATATCAGCCTCAAGACGTTCACTGTTTAATAAAATCCTACTGACAGTGGTAGTCATCGGGGAAGAGATCCCGTGACAGCCCATTGTTGGTCACCTCCAGAACACAATAAATTTCAAAATACAGTAAATAACTAAAAGCACTACTTCTTTTAGGTCGATCAGGATATGTTTGACAAAGTAATGGGCTACATTGAAGCTGGCAAGAAAAGTGGAGCTAAGTGTGTCGCTGGAGGAAGCCGCCATGGCAAAACCGGTTTTTTCATTCAACCAACAGTCTTCGCTGATGTCAAAGAAGACATGAAAATCGCCAAAGAGGAGGTAACATTTTTTTAATTTATTTATTGTATGACTATATGTTTTCCTTCACCGTAAGAGCGTCGGATAAACGTACATAAGAAATCGAAATTCGAAAACACATTGGTACGTGGCAAGACTCGAACCACGACCTCTCGGTTTGGTTGGTGGTAGGGCATTTTCATAGCCCGCCTGGCTAGCTAACACCATCTTATCTAAGTCTTGCCGCTAAACATCAGTGTTAACAACATTGATGTGTTCCGGCTTGAAGATAATATAGCCAGATCCCCATTGCGTTGGGGAATCTTGGTAAGCTCGCTTCCATCTTCAGCATCATCGTCACTTACCATCAGGTGAGATAATGCCACGGGCTTACAAACTGTATTTAAAAAAGATATTATTTTGTAAATTAAAGGGTTTGTTCTTTGTCAGATCTTTGGGCCTGTCCAAAGCATCCTCAAGTTTGAGACCTTCGAGGAAGTAGTAGACCGTGCCAACGACAGCAACTACGGCCTTGGAGCTGGAGTAGTCACCAACGATATCACCACCGCTATGGCATTCGTCAAGCACGTCCGTGCTGGCTCCGTCTGGTAATACAAATTTTTAGATTTATTATTTTCATCAAACATCGTAAGGAAACATGCACACGCCTGCGAAAAAATTCGAAGGTTGTGTGTAAAGACGACCAACCCGCACTGGGCCCGCGTGGTCGACTAACTAATTCAGGATAGGCTCCAGCCCTTCGGTGGGAACGTATATGAGCTGATATGATGATGATACCAAGTACGTAGCAAAGTAGCAAATCTGTGATCCTTAATTCACATATACTTCAATTGATGCCAGTGATGACTTACGGAATTGAGACATGGTCGCTTACCATGGGCCTCATAAAAAGGCTCAAGGTCACCCAAAGGGCAATGGAGCGTCCGAAGCTCGGAGTTTTTCTGCGTGATAGAATCAGGAATGAGAAGATTTGCGGGAGAACCAAAGTAACCAACATAGCTCACAGAATGGGCAGGGCACATAGCTCGTAGATCAGATGGCCGATGGGGCAGTAAAGTTCTCAAGTGGCGACCGCACACCGGAAAACGTGGCAGGCCTCCCACACAGTGGACCGACGACCTGGTGAAGATCGCGGGAAGCCGATGGATGTGGGCAGCGCAGGACCGGTCATTGTAGAAATCCTTGGGGGAGGCCTGTGTCCAGCAGTGGACGATTTTCATTACATTACTGAATTGGTTTATTTTCGTCAAACATGACCATAACCGCCTATACCTTTTTTCATATTATTTAAGGGTCAACACATACGAGCACGTTACTCCCCAAACACCATTCGGAGGATTCAGGGAATCTGGCATTGGACGCGAAATGTAAGTTACCTAAGTACTTATTAGTGCAATAAGTGTTTACCTGTTATACTGGGTGGCGCAAAAGTCACGACGGGGTTTTAAAAAAAAATCTGCCATTTTCTAGTCTTTTGTTTTCACAAATTATAAAATACATTTTGGAGATTCAGCATGGATAATTTTACCGTTATTCAACGTACCAAAATCATAGAATTTTATTTTCAACATCATCAGTCGATGATTTAAACCCTATGGGCCCTATATTTTGAAGACGACGATTTTTAAAACCTAACTCTAAAATATCTTCATGAGTGTTTCTTTAATATCTCATAATAATTAAGATGAATTAAAACAAAACAAAAAGTTGTAACCTATTGCAACCCCATCGTGACTTTTGCGTCACCCAGTATGTACTATGTTTAACTTTGTTTTTACCCTCTTTAACATCAAAGAGATCTTATTGGTTTTCCATCTCATAGTACCCACCTGAAGTGCTGGCAGTAATGAAAGTTGCAACAGCTACAAACTGACTTATGAGCACTTATAATTGTTAGCTATGCTAGCGATGAGGCCTGACAAAATTGATTTAATATATTCATAGCATCGAGGCACGGCTTCCCTTCATCATAAGAAAGTCAGGACATGCTACAAATCTACCTTAAATCTGAATTAGATAGTTAACATAAAAGACAGTAAACAGTTAACAACATTGATGTGTCCCGACTTGAAAATAAGATAGCCAGGTCTCCATTGCGTTAGGGAATCGTGGTAAGCCCGCTTCCATCTTCGTCATCATCGTCACTTAACATCAGGTGAGATGATGCCAAGGGCTTACCAATTGTGAATAATAATAATAATGGTAAAAATAGCAAGGAACCTTTTCTATCGGAGCTGTAATATCCTTTTTTTTTCTTCAGGGGAGAAGACGGCATTGTACAATACCTCGAGAACAAGACAGTCACGATCAACCTGCCCAAGAAGCCCACATTTTAAATACTTATTTTAAAGATTATTTCAAGTGATCTGATATACCTTATTTCAAATACGTACAGAACTCTGAAAAATACATATAACTGTGATTTATATTTTAATAATCACATTGTTTAATGTCAAACGACATGATTCCACAACTTTCGTTGTAAATTATCTATTTATCGCTCTCTTTTATTAATACTTTGTAATCTATGTGCCTACGTTGAAAAAATGTTTTTATACTAATTATACAAATCGTTTTTATAGTGTGTTTGTTTCTTTAATGTCCAGCAGGGGCCAGAGTTTATTAAAGCTTCTCTGATATTTGATTTGACTAAGTAGTTATGAACTTTTCTTAATTCAGTACCCTACAGTAAATATGTAGGTACCTATTTGCCATACTATAACTTCGATGCTATGAAACTCGTTTCCACGTTGTCAGTAGGTAAGTAAATAAACTAACCAAGTTAACTAAATGGTCATTATTTTTTCACAGTCGGGTAAAATATGGGGTGACTTTCAATAAGTTCTTGATAGCAAAGGATATGAATGTACTCGTGATTACAAATAACTTCCCCAAATAAACTATATGTCAAATATGAAAAAAAAAATTTGGTCTAATCAAAAAAATCAAAAAAAAGTTTGCAAACAATATAGCAAACTGTAGCGAAAATAAAAGAAATTGATGTTAAATGAAATAAAATCAGTTATGTTTTCGCCACATTATACGTAGAATTTGGTATCATAGCCTAAATGTGGATTTTCGGAAAGAAAATATTTGTGGGGTAATTTAGAATACATTTATTTAATAATAACAAAAGGGTAAATTGGTTTTAAAAAAAGGATGACCGGTAAATACCGATAAGGTATATCGTTTAATAAATTAAATTAAAGTCGATATAATTTTAAAAACCAAATCTTATGTTCGTAGGTATAGTTTCGATTTAAACGATATACCTTATTACCGATTACACGGTCATCCTTTTTTTAAAACCAATTTATGTATTCTAAATTACCCCACAAATATTTTCTTTCCGAATATCCATATTTAAGCTATGATACCAAATTCTACGTATAATGTGGCGAAAAAATAATTTATTTTATTTCATTTAACCTCAATTTCTTTTATTTTCGCTAAAAAAACTTATCAAATAAAAAGGCTTGTTGTGACAATCTGACATACCATTTTTTTATTTATTTTAAGATAAATTGTTTTAAAGTTATTTAAGAAAAAATTGACCATTCTCACCCTCTCCCTTTATCTCCAAAAGTATTTAGCCTAAAATTTTGGAAAAATCACAGTTTACAAGGTTAAATGCATGCTCTTAGATTACAGAAAAATCTATAAGAAAATCTAAAGTCCCTCCGTTTTTACAGGAAAAATTAAATTTCCAAAGTTCGCTTGTTTACAAACTAGCGACACGTAGTGGGATCTAAAGTATCTTCTACATAGTTAATTTACGCAGTAATACGACAACAGCAATTAGTTCCCTTTTACCTATATCTGTAGATGGCGCTGTAGATGATTAGAGTTTTTTGGTACATGAGTTAGACTCGCACTTGGCCAGTTTTTAAAATATAATCCATATAAATTAATTTTTAAAATAATTAAAAACTTACCTACCTTATTTACAATGATCTTACCAATTAAGAATAAAAAAATGTTATTTATGTCTTTTCCGTTTACACCTATGAATCATACGACGTTTTTCAATACAGTTGTGAGAAAACAGATAAAATAAAAAAACGAACGTGACAGAAAAAAGTGTGTGTGTCAGCTCCGACGCACGACTGGAGTTTACTCCTTACTAACGATTGTAAATGTGTTGAGGGAAGGCGGCCAATTTTTTCAATTCGGAAAACGGATTCGTGATTAGGGACCTCAGGGACCCTCAGATATCGATTTTGGAAGAAATAGGTCCAGTAAGTAAAAAAATCAAAATCGCGACCACTTTCGTCAATTCTGACAAGGGATTCGTTATAAGGGACTTCAGGAACCCTCAGATATCAATTTTGGAAGCATTCCGTCAAGTAACTAAAAAGTTCAAAATGGCGGCCACTTTCGACAATTCTGACAACGGATTCGGGGACTTCAGGAACCCTCAAATGTCGATTTTGGAAGCATTCCATCCTGTAACTAAAAAGTTCAAAATGGCGGCCACTTTTCTTCAATTCTGACAACGGATTCGTGATAAAGGAAAAGGACCTCTGGGACCCTCAGTTTTTGCAAGCAAGCGGTCCAGTAGGTAACTAAAAAGTTCAAAATTGGGACCAATTTTTCAATTCTGACAAGACAAATCTAAAGACACCTTACACTCCAAAATCTATCTAGCCGTTTAGGCTACCGGACGAGCCAAATAAACATACATACATACACACACATTTCACACATTACACACAAATTACACTCACATTACACACATTACACACACTTTATACACACAAATTACACACACATTACAGACCAATTACACACATTACAGACCAATTACACACACTACACACATTACACACACACATTACACACACACTACACACATTACACAAATTCCACACATAATACACACACTAACACATAACACACATTACACACACACATTACACACACTACACATACATTACACTCATTACACAACATTACACCCACATAACACACACATTACACACATTACTCACACCTTACAGGCAAATTACACATACATTACACACATAACATACACATTACACACACATTACAAACAAATTACATACACATAACACACACACACACATAACACACACACATTACAGACAAATTACACACACTATACACACATATTACAGGCACATTACAGACAGATTACATACACTGCAGACGAATTACACACATTACACACACACACACACATTACACACCTTATATATGAAAATCGATTCTTAAGGAAGTAAACTCCAAAACAAAATACATGGGCAAGGTTACGGCAACCAAAGTTGTGAAAAGATTTGTGGCTCATTTGAAATGTCCGGGCAGTAATCTATCTCATTTTTTTCTTCCTATACATACACATTAGTATATATTTTATTACTTACACATATAGTAACTATTCATAATTTTATTTGTGTTACAAATAAAACAACTAAATTCAGTTTTATGATAGTTGCGTCATATTTTAGCTACGCACAAGTTCACATGCGTAAGTTTTTTTTAAAATATTACACTAAATAGATTACAGCAAGGCTTGGTCTAATATTATTGTAACCATTAAAACCTCCTTGGAAAAGATGACCTATTCCTTGGTGTAACCTATGCGCTCACTGACTTCCATTATACAAGTAGGACTTACTTTTTCCGCCATTTGATTTTCGCCATGTTAACGGCTCCTACGCCAATTTTGTGACATTCTGTATACAAAATACGTATAGAATCTATAGCGTATAGATATTGTGTATAGGATATACAAGGTGTAAAAAGCTTAGTGTAAGACCCGTTAACTGGGGGTTCTACTCATCATACTGAACAACTTTCCACAAGAAACTCATAGTTATAATAAAAAAAAAATATTTGGACCTTCCATACAAAATTGCACAAAATTGGTCGAACAGCTGAATTTGTATGAATCGATGCATGAAGAGTTAACTTTTTTGCGATTTCAGCAGTCTTAAAAAATGTTGTTCAGTATGATTAGTAGAAGCCCCAGGTAACAGGACCTACACCAATTTTGTTACACCTGTATAAAAGAAAACCCAATTTAGTGCATGAAATATTCAAATAAAAAATTAAAATTCCATATCCTCCGGGACTGGACAAAATGGGATAGTAGTCCATCTGAAGCTCTAGTCTGTTTGACACCCTGGACTCTAGACATAGGCGGCCGGAGTCTTTTAATAGTAGTTTATGAAACTGTTGCATAATAAGGGTTCTTAAAGCATTACACGAGTGTTTTAAGACCAAATTAAGTGCAGTTTCATACACTACTTTATCTAATCTCTTAAATTGGGATTGAATCAACTAAAATACAAAGATCAAAGTTAAGAGTAAGAAAAAAGTACCACGAAATTCAGTAAGTACCTATTTCATATATTTCATATTTATTTATTCCTTGTAACAATGGGTATTGTATAGGAAATTGAACTTACAAAACTACAGCAACACAAAGTACAACAAAAATTAAAAACTAAATCTCATGTATTTTTTTCCTAAATAAAATGTCACTCTTATCTATAAAAATTAATGTCAGAAAATACATTTAATTAAAACAAATAACACAAGACAGAGAAATCTGAAACAAGTCACATTAGACGAAAAGCAATATAAAAGTTTTGAGGCTACTTATTATTAATAAAGTCTTCAATTTTATAAAAGCACTTTTCCATTAAAAACTGTTTTAATAACATCTTAAAATTTGACTGATTAATTGCTAATTTCAACCTTGCTGGAAGTGAATTGAACATCAGGACCACCTGATGTCGTGCACAATGTCTTGCAACGACTAATTTGGGTACTCTTGAGTGTTGCATGTTTTTTGTTCTCTTTTCTAGGCGTCTATCTCTTTCCTGCAATGTTTCATATCTATCAGGGTGCTTCGACAGACTCGTTAACAAGACTAAAATGTAAAGGCTCGGTACAGTTAGTATCTTAAGTCTTTTAAAATGCTCTCTGCAAGAGACCCATTGCGGAATACGTGCAATTGTTCTAATAGCCCTTTTTTGTAAAACAAAAGCTTTATGAATATTATATCCATAACTATTTCCCCATAATAGAATGCTGTATCGGAGATGGGATTCTATTAGAGCATAGTATACTATTTTTAGTTGTCTGTCAGTCAGTACATCTCTTAAGCTCCTTAACGCATAACAGGCAGAGCTAAGCTTACCGTCTAATTTATTTAGTTCTTCTTTCCAGTTTAAGTACTCATCAATGTATATTCCTAAAAATTTCACTGTACGTACCGTGGTTAGCGTGTCATTATTGTACTTTACTGTAATGACATCGGAGCTTCTTGCCGTAGTTTTAAATAACATAGTATATGTCTTACTTGCATTAATAATGAGATTATTTGCTCTAAACCAATTGCCGAAGATATTTAATGCTGTCAAAAGTTTTTTATTAAGTTCTTCGATGTTACCGGCAGAGATTATGGCATTCGTGTCATCTGCATAAGTCACAATATTGATGTCAGATATATTTTTGTATGTATAGTCTATCAGGTCATTAGTAAATATAATAAAAAGTATGGGACCTAGGATTGATCCTTGGGGAACCCCTCTTTTAATCTTTACTCTTTTTGATTGACTACTTTTAATTTCAAAACAACAAAACGTGGCATAGCGCTGAATCCCAGCGGATCACCGCGCTTGCACTGAAGCGGACGGTGTCACAGATAGGTAAAAACAATGCTTTCACTGATCTCAGACATTTTTAAACAAGAATGAAAATTATCCACGAAATTCAGTATCTACAACAAAATTCAATGAAAAACCAACACATCACCGCGCATGCGTTAAAGCGGGCGCTGTCATAGACAAGTAAAAATTGGAATGAAAACTTTTTGTATTGCTGTAAAAATGGCGCGAACGCGAACCGCATGTGCGTTCAAATAAAAAAAAATTGATATATCTCTTTGGTTTAACTTGTATCGTAATGGAAAAAAAAACGTGTGGCACTCGGGGACTGCCGCGGTTAAGCTATTGCATAGCATTTTTTATTAACTTATGCAATTATAATTATTTATTTATTTTTTATTTATGCAGTATTTACCAGTACTATATTATAGTCCTTGGGGCGCGGGATGTTTATGTAATAAATGAACACTAAGAAAGTTCATCATCATCATCAACATCCGCCATCATCATCAATCGCCATCATCAATCGCCATCGCCATCGCCATCATCATCATCATCATGATGGATAGATATATGGCACTGTAAGTTTTTTAGAACTCAATATTTTTTTTTTGGGTGTCAGGTTTTATTTTCGTTACGAAATTTCTTGATTCGGTCTAATAGATTTCTATATCGCGTGACCAGTACAGTGCCTCTCGCTTTAACCGTTTTTTGTTTTGTTGTGAATTTTTCTTGGCCATGGAAACTAGTTCTTCAGCCGGATTCGTAAATAATTTTCACTTTCTTTATTTGTTTTTGGATTTGTAATGCTAGTGCCGGTGCATTACAAATCTTCACTGAAATTCTTGACAGCATTTGCAGCAGCTGCATTCTGAGGTGGAACACCCAGTTGCTGTTGGGCGTCTATAAAACTGCACCCAGAGCAAGTTGGGTTCTCACGTCCTCCTTCGTTTTATTTTCTTGTTTTACATTGCTCACGTGCACTAGACGATTTTCTCCAAAATGCACCACTTCTTGAACAAAATCCCAGCAGAAAACAATGAAAAAACAACAAAATCAAACTACGAATGCGTCCACCACAAATCCCGCCAAAAAACTCCCTTTAACCGTTTTAAGAGTTTGTCATCATATCAGCCACAAATCGTCCACTGCTGGACACAGGCCTGCTTAAGAGTTTGTGTTGCCACCTTAATAGTATTTCCATTAAGTCAGGGTAAATTTCAATGTATTCAGCGCGACCTAGCGCCTTTGTATAGTAGATCTGATGAAATATAAGTAATGCTTTCGAAAAGCATTTGTACAACTTTCTTTTTCAATATACCTCTTCAAAATCAGGGGATATGTGATAGAAACCTACAAACATATATTATTTTTATTAGGTAAAATTTAAATTTATTCGGCAACATTGAAAGAAGCATTGTTTGGCTAAGTACTGTCAGATTTTGACAATAAGCCAGCAAAAAAGTGGTCATGCCGACAAGGACAAAAAATGATATCAGTATCTTTTTCGCACTCGTGCCATAACGTAACTATCCTTCTTTTTCTAACAATTTCATTACTAATCTATTTGTAGTAGATCTATGTGTTATAATGTATTTTTTTTAATTACGGTATTGTGTTTATAAAGTATGCCAATATAAACTCGTTTTGAAGTTGATAATGCGAACTTTACGATATGAGAGTAGTTAAATACTTTAAATGATCACAGCGCAGCTGCATCTATGGCTTTATTGATAATCTTTAGATTCCATATCCCATTCTCTCCCACACATGCTATCGTCAAATGGGATAATGAGTAGCCAGCATTATAAATAGACTGTTCAAGATCAATATATAGTCATATGTGACAATTTGAGAAAGTACTCTCACTAGAAATACAACTTTACTACTCGACGTCAAGGTTCAATATCAATATTTGTAATTGCGAACCTTGGACCACTGAAGTTCAAGTTCAAAACAAACAGTCTAGTGGCAGGCGTCAGAGAGACTCCACGTCGCACTCTATTTTAAACCAGTAATCTGAGAAACGAGAACAAAATGGTGAAAGTAGACGTGAAATATACAAAGGTAAGTAAATAAAATCAGTTTCATTATTAGCAGGGGGAAATACATTCTTATCTGTGAGTATTTGACATTGAAGTATGTACAATAAAATAAATCTCGCTGGTATTTTACTATGTTATGTTAGGTACCTACTCGAAGCCATAGAGTTGTAGCATAATTTTTAGTTGATGCAGGCTTGCCTTAGAGCAAAGTATATTAGTACTAACGTAGTACTTAGAGTGTATTATATGTCGCAGGCATATTGTTATTCGTCATTTCACAAATGGTCTGACAAATTATAAAATGTCATACGCAGATTTCCGCGAGGCTTTTTGACTGTTTAATCAATCAAACCTGACCGAAACTAACATCGCACGCTTCGCTTGCTCATTTACAATCTGCATACGGCATTTTACAATTTACTTGGTTCGGCATTTTACTATCTGCGTACAGCATTTTACAATTTGCCTGACCGTTTATATACAATTTGCCTGACTCGGCTTTTTACAATCTGCGTACAGCATTTTACAATTTGCCCGACATTTGTTAATACAATTTGCCTGACCATTTGTAAAATGACTAATCATACATTCGCTTGGTCATTTTACAATCTGCGTACAGCATTTTACAATTTGCCTGACCGTTTATTTGCGGACGAATTATACAATTTGCCTGACCGTTTATATGCGGACGAATTATACAATTTGCCTGACCATTTGTAAAATGACTAATCATACAATATGCCTGCCGAATATGTCACATGTATACTCAAAGATGCTTGCATGCTTGCTTGCGTGTTCGTACCTGCGGTGTGTATACATTGTACGTATAGGTACTTATAAACCAACAGTGAACTCGGATGTTCGGATCTTCTAAAACTTCAGTCAGTGTCTAGGTATCAAAGAAGTTGACCATACAAAGATGTCCAAATCAGCTAATTTAGAAGTACGAGAAGTCTAAAATATTTTTGCTCCGACTGTATTCTTAGGAAAAGTTGTTCACTTTACTATAGGTACTTACAAAGTTGTCCAAATCAGCTCTACTACAAGTATTTTGCTCCGACTGTACTCTTTTAGGTTCCTTGGGGAAAGTTGTTCAGTTAACCATACAAAGATGTCCAAATCAGCTAGTCTACAAGTATGAGAAGTGGAAAATATTTTCACTCCCACTTTACTCTTATAGGTTCCTTAGGAAAAGCTGTTGAGTTTACCATACAAAGATGTCCAAATCAGCTAATTTACAAGTATGAGAAGTAGAAAATATTTTTGTTCCGACTGTATTCTTCGACTGTATTCCTATAGGTCCCTTGGGGAAAGTTCAGCTTACCATACAAAGTTGTCTAAATAAGCTAATCTATAAGTATGAAAGGTGGAGAATATTGTTGCTCAGACTATATTCTTATAGGTTCCTTGGTGATATTTGTTCAGTTTGAAAGAAAGAAAGAAGAAAGAAATACGTTTATTGGTTTCAGTAACACCACACCAAAATATATAATACGTAACAAAAGTTGAGATAAATATAAAATAATAATAATTACATATATTCATGAGGTGCCACTGCAACCACAGGGCCCCAACTCAGCATATATGCTAGGCTCGGAAGCGAAGCGCTGGTATTCTTTTGGTACCCGCGGCTGTCAGTCAGGCGCGGACACGACAGTTTACTTAAAAGGTTTAATAAATATTACTTAGTATTCAAGAATAGATCCTGAGTTTAATTTCGATTTCACTCGTGTAATAATCCGTAGGAATAATTACAGAACTTACTTTGGTAATACGAGAGTCCAATTTCAAGTTTTTCTCTACTTCATTTACGTAGGTACTTTAATATTACTTATGTTTTATCAATCTCAAATGTTGAAATTTATAATACCTACACTCAGCGACACATTTAACCGCCCAACTAAGTTTTCTCAGTATAGAGGTTATCCAAACGGCCACGATTATTTTTTTAATCATATAAATTAAGGAAACTACAAAGTGCAGTCATTAGATTAGATCGTTAACTATTTTTATTTTTATTTTATTAATCACGTCCCTGTTTTATCGATTAGTCTTTAAATAAACGAAATTTGGTCGATGCTGACGGATCTCTGATGAAGCGAAAAACATAGGTAGTAAATCTTGGAAATTGAATACTCATAATTTGTTATTTGGAAGATTGTTTGGTTTGCATCTTTTTACCTTATAGCATTACTTTCAATTGGAACTAAAAGGTAAAAACGGGACCCTATTACTAAGACTTCGCTACACAGTCATCCGTCCGTCTGTCACCAGCTGTATATTTCATGAACCGTGATAGCTATTTGAAATTTTTACAGATGATATATAAACAAATACTAAAAATTAGAAAAATGAAAGTCTCCATACAAAAAACGTATTTTTTTAAACGTGAAGAAACTAGCACCATCTAGTATGATGGTACGGAACCCTTTGTGCGCGGTTCTGACTTGCTCTTTACCGGTTTTTTAGTATTTTGCACGCTATTTACATTTTTTTTAACAAAATTAAGATAAATTCGAGCAAAGGCTTTTTTACAAAACAAAAGCTTATTACTTAATATTAAATTGGGCATCTAACCACAGATGAGATACTAGTTACTTTGATCTAACTAAAATCTAGCAAACTTTGCACTAGGATATTTTTAGTGTTATAATTGAAAACGCTAAACACGTTAAAGAAACCGACTTCCATCGCAACAACTTAGTACAATTTTACATTATTATTTTTTATTTTGTAGGGTAAGTAAACAAAAAATTCACCCCCACTTAACATGCAGGAGAGCTACACAAACAAATTTTAACAGGGTAAATAAAAATATATATAAATGCTAACTTGTACAACCATTTCAAATATTAGCTTTATAGAGCTGTTATCATGTTTGAGTAAAACGGCCGTGACAACGGACAAACAGATTGACATTAAAATTGGTGCTACGACATCTTTAACTTAAAATGTGTATGTCAGTAATTTTACTTAAAAATGACCAAGTATATTTTTTGTCTGCATTTTTATCCAAAATGAAAAACGTTTACAATAGGGTGTTAACAAAGGTATTACCTTATTTTTAACTGGAGCTTGTACTCATGAAACTGAACAACTTTCCCTATAAGAAACCCGTGGACAATTCACAAAAAAAATGTTTGGACTTCCATACAAAGTTTGACCGCCAGCTGATCGATACCTATGCATGGGAAGCCCAAAACTTTTTTTGCGAATTGACAATGGGTTTCTTGGGGAAAGTTGTTCAGTTTCAAAAGTAAAAGCTACAGTTAAAAATAAGTGAAAACCTATGTTAAGAACCTGCATAATCGAGATGACGGTCAGGAGGCACTGTGCCTGTCTTTATACACAAATTTTCCAGGCCCTTCTGTGTCTTATTGTGCCACAGGCAAATATAAATCTGTGGTGCCATACCAGTTAAAGTCCATTCCAATAAAAAAAGCAGAATGTAAACAAATCATTTACTTATTACAAATTTTCATTGATTTAACACTAATTGTGATTTGAAATGTGTATTATAAGTAAATGGTGCCTATAAGTCCTACAAAGATAATTATTAACATTTAAATTTAGTTATTGTAATGAACATTGAAAAAACTGAAACACGTGACATAAAATGATCTGGTGATTTACATTCTGATATTTTGATTGCAATTTATTTCAGTTGGAATGTTATTAAGAATGGTATGTGAATTTTGTAAACAAAGTTTAAGAAATAAACAGACACTTTCGCGATAAAGTTACTTTAATTAAAAACATTTTTATCACAGTAACTAATATCAATATTAATTGTAAACGCTGAAAACCGACTTCCATTACAGCAACTTAGTACAATTTTTATTATTATTTTCTCAGAATACAGAACAAACTCTGTTTTCTAAGATTATTTTTGGTTTTTGTTGATTGTATCAAAAATTACCTACTATTCACTACACCGATTTAGATAAAATTTATATGTGACCAATCTAGAAGCATAATAATTATGTCCTATCAAATAAAAAAAAATGAAAATCGGTTCACAATCTGCAAAGACGTTGCGTAACAATAATACAAAAAAACCGACTAAGTGCGAGTCAGAACCGCACACATATGGTTCTGTACCATCATACTAGATGGCGCTAGTTTCATGTTTCAAAAACATCATACTAGATGGCGCTAGTTTCTTCATGTTTAAAAAAAACACGTTTTTTTGTACAGAGACCCCCTTATTTTTTCACTTTTTCATTTTTTTTGTATTTCTTGTTATAGCGGCAACAGATACATCATCTGTGAAAATTTCAGATATCTAGCTATCACGGTTCATGAAATACAGCCTAGTTACAGACGGACAGACAGGCAGACGGATGGACAGCGAAGTATTAAAAATATGGTCCCGTTTTTACCCTTTGGGTACTGAACCCTAAAAAACATACAGTCGAATTGAGAACCTCCTCGTTTTTGGAAGTCGGTTAAAAAAATTCCTACATTCTTGCTAATAATAATTACAAATTTAACTTCCAAATCCTTATTACTTAAATAGAAGTTTAGCCGTAGCAGTTAGTGCTTGCAAAATTCGAAAAGTAGTCATCTCATCACCGCGCACTCTCGATGGCGAGCGCAAGTACTAAATAATAAACAATTAAGGCTTTAAGATGACTTAATCCGAGCTATATGAATCGTGTTAAAATAATATCGAACACAAGTCTATTCATTTTAAGTTCAAATCCATGCGGGCTTTAACGCGGCAGTAACGTTGAAACCGAACGCCCAATTCTCGATTTTTACTTTTCTACACTTTTAAAAAAGTTTTAAAAAATGTGTTTAATTAAAATAGAAGTTGTTAAAGTTGCCGATTTTCGTCTGTTGGTTTCATTCAACATTAACTATTTGTTTTCGAGAAATTTTGCAATTATAGCCAAAAAAATCAGATCAACATTAAACAAATAGCTCATGGCCTTAAACAAAAACTATTTCAATTTGATTTTTGAATCTTTTGGTGCTGACAAAATATTATTTCTGTTATGCAGTCTGTGATGGATTATAGGCATCTCATAACAGAGATATGCTATATATCATCATTACAGCTCATATACGTCCCCACCGAGGGGCTCGAGCCTACCCTGAATCAGGGCGATTAGGCCTTAGTCGACCACGCGGGCCCAGTGCGGGTTGGTCGACTTCACACACAACCTTCGAGTTTCTTCGCAGGCGTGTGCAGGTTTCCTCACGATGTTTTCCTTCACCGTTAAAGCAATCGGTAAGTATGCTATATATAAGGGGAGGTAACAAATCTCTGTCTCATAAGCTATAATTTAATAGCGATGACATTCTCTTTGATTTCTTACCTATTATCAAACGGTAACGATAGCGAACAAACACTCTTGGCTGTAAATGATTATCAAAATATTACATGTCAATGTTTCACCAATTTATAGCAAAACCATTTCTCATATAAATCATTTCAACACTCTCCAACGCTTTCGTGGTCAAAAAAAGAATTTAGTACGTAAAAAATACTCTAGCAATGGTTTTTTTGTCCAGTTGTTTATCAACAACGAGTGGGTGGACGCAGTCAGCAAGAAGACCTTCCCAACTATCAACCCTCAGGACGAGACCGTCATCGCCCAGGTCGCTGAAGCCGACAAGGTAACGTGTTTCGTATTTACAAGCATTACTGGGGAGAACCAAAGTAATCGACCCATCAGAATCGCTAAAGACACATAGCTCATAGAACAGAAGACTCATAGCAGTTTTTAACTGGCGACCACGCACCGAAAAAGGTAGCGTAAGTATAGGCCTTCTACACGGTGGGCTGCTGACCTTGTAAAAGTCGCGCGAAGCCGCTGAATCAGGGCAGCGCAGGAACAGTAGTGGAAATCCTTGGAGGAGGCCTTTGTCGAGCAGTTGTCGTCTTTCGATAATTATGGTGAAGATGATGAAGCATTTATGATATGGATTTTATAACCCATCAGAATGTCTGATGAAGAGTGTCCAATAGATTGTTAATTTACATAATTAGAGTCCGTTTTTGAGATGGGTAGGTATCTATCTCCAAAACGGCCCCTAATTGTCCACATTCGCGCGGGCTAAGTTGGAATTAAAAACCGATGAAAAATTTTAAAAAAACTTGTAAAGTGTAGAAATAGACAGTAAGGCAGAATACTCAACAAGATGGTAATGATAATTAAACCCATATATTTATTTATATTCTTACTAGCTGTTTCCCGCGGTTTCACCCGCGTGGACAACGTTTCTATGACTTTTCGAGGGTGCGCAGTGCGCGAGCCGCAAGCGGCTCGCAGCGTGGTAAAAAGTAGCCTATGTCTGAATCCAGGTCCTAATCTGTCTACCTACCAAATTTCAGCCAAATCCGTTCAGTAGTTTTTGCGGGAAAGCGTAACAGACAGACAGAGTTACTTTCACATTTATAATATTAGTAGGGATTAGTAGGGATTATATTTAATTCAACAAGCGAAGCGAGTTCTCAGAATCTACTGGACTGGAACAATCCGGTGTTTGTATACAGAGTGTAAAAAAAACTATGTTGGATCCGTTTACTGTGGCTTGTATACTCATCATACTTAATTACTTTCCCCAAGGAACCCATAGTCAAAATTGGTCGATCAGCTGATCGTTTTGTATGAAGAGTTCAATTTGTTTTGCTATTTTAGCAATCTTGTAGAACTAAAGTTGTTCAGTTTGATGAGTAGAAGCACCAGTTAACGGGACCTACACCAATCTTGTTACGTATTATGTATATAAATGTCTGAGTATACATTCTGTAGGTAAGAAAATAAATGTCTGTTTGACGATAACTAACTCGAGTAGCGTTGATCGGGACGTGGTGAAATCAATAGTAGATTGTTAACAAAGGGAAGAAAGTGACCCATTTCACCTTTATACATTCTGTAGGTAAGAAAATAAACGTCTGTTTGACGATAACTCGAGTAGCGTTGATCGGGACGTGGTGAAATCAATAGTAGATTGTTAACAAAGGGAAGAAAGTGACCCATTTCACCTTTATACATTCTGTAGGTAAGAAAATAAATGTCTGTTTGACGATAACTCGAGTAGCGTTGATCGGGACGTGGTGAAATCAATAGTAGATTGTTAACAAAGGGAAGAAAGTGACCCATTTCACCTTTATACATTCTGTAGGTAAGAAAATAAATGTCTGTTTGACGATAACTCGAGTAGCGTTGATCGGGACGTGGTGAAATCAATAGTAGATTGTTAACAAAGGGAAGAAAGTGACCCATTTCACCTTATTAGTTTGGGGTTGAAAGGGTAATTTCACACGAGTTAAACACTCCTACTTTTCATTTTGACTGTGAGTACCTAAATGTATTTTTATATCCAACCTTTTCGCAATGGCTACTTGCCACGGCCGACTAGATTGTACCTAATCGAGTTGGTCACGACGTGCATCTAGATGGCCATGCCGAAACGTGAAAAAACAAGTGTCATGTTAAAAGTGTACTTCAAAATCAATCAAGCCGTTAGGCTACATGACTCAACTAAAGAACCAGACACGTTACTCCAAAAACATTATCTTTCTTCATGGGTAGTCAGGAAAAAACGACATAATAGGGATGACGACAGCATCAGAAATAAATTATGAACTCTTGATCACTAAATTGTATACTCCTACATAAACGTCGGAAAACCTTACTCGTTTTGTTTTCCATCAACTCTTTGATTTTTAGTTCAACAAAATCACAAAATGAGTACATAAATGACGCTGCAAAACTATTACGTCACGCCTAGGTATAAAAAATGACGTTTTTGACAGATGATAAAAAGTAAATCAGATGACTAGCATTCGTCATCCCTATTACCCTATCCTATATCGTCATTTATTAAATTCTATCGATATTTGAAAACCCATAACGTTTTCAGGCAGACGTCGACTTGGCCGTAGCTGCAGCTAAAAAGGCTTTCCATCGCTATTCGGAATGGCGCAAAATGGACGCGTCACATCGAGGCAAGCTGATGCACCGGCTGGCGGACCTGATGGAGTCGCAGGCCAGGTATCTGGCTGAACTAGAAACCCTGGACTGCGGAAAACCTGTCAAGGACGCCGAAGACGAAGTGTACTTTTCAGCAAGCGTTCTCAGATACTACGCTGGCAAAGCTGATAAGATTCTTGGCAGTACCATTCCAGCAGGTGATTTCATTAAAGCATTTTCAAAATTATAATAGCCACATTAGTACTATGAAGCATCAACGTATCGTCAGGGGGTAATAGCTATGAAGTACCTTGGAATGAAATACGTTTGTACGTTATGAACAAGAGATAGAAATTTCTTTATTCACTTCGTAGACATTATATACTTTGTCAGCTTGATTATTGGATTGCGAATTATGCGAACTAGCTAAATTATATCCTTGCCGTGGAAAACACATTCCAAAGGGCCCTCTGCCCTGGCTCGCGATCACAAAAGGAACTACTTTAGATAAAGGACCTCTGTCCTGACTCGCGGTCCCCAATGGAATGAAACTCAACTGTTTCGGAAAGCTTTCGAACGACTTACTAGTTTGAATTTGAACTTAGCTTTTTTAAACGATCTGCGCTGGCAAGTATACAGGGTAATACAAAATTGGTGTAGGTCCCGTTACCTGGGGGTTCTCTTCGTCATGCTGAACAACTTTCTTCAAGGAACCCATAGTCAATTCTCAAAAAAAAAATTGGGCCCTCCATACTAAAATGCACAAAATCGGTCGATCAGCCGATCGATTTGTATGAAGAGTAAAAAAAATGTTTACGTTTTCAGCAAATTCGTGGAACAAAAGTTGTTGAGTATCATTAGTAGAAGCCCCAGTTAACGGGACCTACACCAATTTTTTTACATTCTGTATACGCGAGTGCGTAAATGTAATATTAATGTACGATCTTTACAGTACCTACTTATAACAGCTGTTACTATTTTAAAACATAAAACTTATAACTTAGTATGATTATCATCCTCTCGTCGCATGCAAACACACTATGTTTATATATCTGTGCTTGAATTTTAAGCGATAATTGTCTTATTTATCAAGCGTTGAAATAATTGGCGCACACCAACAGATAATAAGTATTATTATACTCTTTTATCATCTAAGTACCTACATTAAGGAAAACGTGATTAACATTCAACTAATCATATATTTGATAAACAGGGCACACATCTATTGTTCACAGATGGCGATGTGCTATCGTTCACGCTAAAGGAGCCAGTCGGAGTATGCGCCCAAATAATACCATGGAACTACCCTATTCCAATGTTATCATGGAAGATCTCGCCAGCTTTAGCAGCAGGTAAACATGTAATATGTAAAAAAGTGTCGGTGGCTCAACCGGTAAAGACTCGGTCCTTCTAACCAGAGGTACTGGGTTCAAATCTGGACGGCCAATGTACCAATGAGTTTTTCAAAAACTTACGTACATATACTTACTGATTGCTTTAACGGTAAAGGAAAAACATCGTGAGGAAACCTGCACACGCCTGCGAAGAAACTCGAAGGTTGTGTGTGAAGTCGACCAACCCGCACTGGGCCCGCGTGGTCGACTATGGCATGATCGCCCTAATTCAGGGTAGGCTTGAGCCCCTTGGTGGGGACGTATATGAGCTGATGTGATGAAACATGTACAATAGTTGCATTCTTTACCTACAATAGTTCCAGTCATTGTTCCTTCTGCAAAAGTGCATCATTCCGCAAAACTTGGCTTTAGGGTGGGGTTGCCAAGCGTTTTGTTTTCCCAGGACGTGTCCTGCTTTTAGAGTGTCCTGGATAGTTTTTTAAGCAGTGTTCTGGTTTTTGAGTGAATTATCTTATTTGAGAATCGAGTATATCTATACCCAGTAGAGTAAAACAAAAGTCCAAACACAAGATTACAGTCTTAGGCAGGGACTTCTAAACTTTTTCTAAGAAATTGTCGATAAAAGGGAAAACAGTACCTAGCTTATTAAGGAGCTGCCGCTTAATTTTTGCTATTAGTTGAGTTGCATTGATCCTATATTAATTGCGTAATTGCTATTAACTATTGTTCTTATATTGCGTCCTGTTTTTAAAAAGAAATGTCCTGGTATTCCGAATTTGGGGATGCCTACTGTGGTCTAGTTGTAAAATATGTGAAATATCAAGATAGCCTCCTTGTCCTCCTTGATAGACATCAGTGTTTTGCTGTAAATTGTAGCTACTTACTATTATTATACGATAGCAATTACCCATTAGTTTGTAATTTTAATTAATGCTCAACAACAAAAACGTTTATCGCACTCTGTATATGTACTGCATATGTTTACGACCTTTGCAAATGCCAAATGAATGATATTTGTATGTACGCAAAGACAAAACATTATAATTAAAAACGTTGAACACGTTAAAAAACCGACTTCCATCGCAACAACTTAGTAAATTTTTGCATTATTATTTTCGGTTTTTGTTAATTTTCTAATAAAGTACTACACCGATTTTGATACAATATATACGGTACCGCACGTAAAGCACTAGCTTTCAAATAAAAAAAGAACCATCAAAATCAGTTCACCCAGTCAAAAGTTCTGAGGTAACGCACATAAAAAATAATAAAAAACATACAGTCGAATTGAGAACCTCCTCCTTTTTAGGAAGTCGGTTGATAAAAACGATAATCTGTACTATTAAATCAAAAGTTAAAATTTCTTTGTTTGTATGTAAGAGGTAATCTCAGAACCTACCCACTAAACTAATTTAAAAAAGTCACTAATAAATACTTTCACTAAATTGATAAAAATCTAACCACTCCTGGAGTGCCGACAGAAGTGAAATCTTTTTACATTTTTATAAGTTTTGACCCTCTGAGTGTTCCTGGTTACGGTAACGGTAACAGTGTCGCGAGTTCAATGGTTTTTCCCATAACTTTTTACAGTTCTTTTTTTATGTTTATTTCTCACCACAAACTTGTCTCGCATAATTTATACATTTTTCGTACATAATATTATTATGTAGTTTGCGAGTGGAGCCTAATCTAGGAAAATAAATTTTCCGGTATTTTAGGTCTCCAGGCCTCATCGGCATTTAAGGTTAGATGTAGCAGACGTTGAAACATTGAAACACATATTTTTAAAACAACTGCCATAAAAACTATATTCACGCAAGCCAAGCCGCGTGCAAAAGCTAATGTACTTTTTGTGCTATGATATTTTAGCTCATTTTCTTATAAGTGATATTTTTATATTACCAGGCTGCACAATAATCCTGAAGCCAGCTGAACAAACGCCTCTGACTGCGTTGGCAGTGGCAGCTCTCATCAAGGAGGCAGGGTTTCCTCCAGGAGTTGTCAATATTCTCCCGGGATATGGACCAACAGCTGGCGCCGCCTTGACTCATCACCCGGACGTTGATAAGGTTGCCTTCACCGGTTCCACTGAGGTATTATTGTCTTCTTGAATCGCTTGCACATCTTCAAGATAATCTAGACTTTGAAGAGTTTGGCTTGTATCATCATATCAGCCGAAAGACGTCTAATGCTGGACAAAGGCCTCCCCCAAGGATTTCCACGACGACCGGTCCTGCGCTGCCCGCATCCTACCGCTTCCGGCGATCTTCACCAGGTCGTCGGTCCACCGCGTGGGAGGCCTGCCTACGCAACGTTTTTCGGTGCGCGGTCGCCACTCGAGAACTTTACTGCCCCATCGGCCATCTGTTCTACGAGCTATGTGCCACTTTAGTTTAGCGATTCTGTGAGCTATGTCGGTTTTGGCTTGTATGGCAATGGTATATTTCAGGTTGGAAGATTGATTTTGGGGGCTGCGTCTGCAGTGAACCTGAAGCGAGTCACATTGGAACTCGGCGGCAAGAGTCCCCTTGTTGTCTTCAATGATGCTGATGGTCAGTAAACAAACACTATCTTTACTAATATTATAAACTAGCTGAGCTCGTGACTTCGTCCGCGTGTAGGTTTTGAATTCTCCCACGGGAACTCTTGAATTTTCCGGGATAAAAAGTATCCTATATGTTAACCCGGGCTATAAGGAACCACCCTGCAAAATTTCATCAAAATCGGCCGGGTAGTTTTTGCGTGATGTGCCAACATACAAACAGACAGACAGACAAAAGTTCCATAAGTTGTTGTGTTGGCCTCTATATGGCTAGTAATGTCCACCACAGTTATTATGTTCCAAAAATATTTCGTGTACAGACACGGCTCCGTTACAGTTTTATAATATGTATAGATGTGAAAATGTGTTTGTTTGTTACCTTTTCACGCTTCAACACTTGATGAAATTTGGCATTCAGGTAGTCTGTGTCACCGGGAAGGACATAAGCTACTTTTTAGTCTGTGAAAATAGCATAGTCCGATGAAGTTCCCGAGGGAACTGAAAAAATACTCTTTTTTGGTTAATTTGTTAACATCGCAACGGACCAATGGATTATTGTGATTTTTTGCACAGAGATGGTTAAGGAGGTGGAAAATGACATAAATTACTAATTAGCATATCCTGATATAGTTCCCGAGGGATCTGGGGAAAACTCATTTCCACGCTCGCGCACGTCAGCGTCGCAACGGAGCGACGGATTGAAGTGTTTTTTTGAATAGAATTTGTTGAGGGGGTGGGAAGTGACATAGACTGATAATCATAATAGCCCGATATAGTTCCTGAGGGATGTGGAGAAAACTCGTGACCACGCTCGCGAGCCGCATCATTCACAATTAAAGAAGGTCATTAAAACGATGTCCATGCGGGCGAAGCCGCGGGCAAAAGCTAGTAAATTGAAACAAACACTATTGTTAGATAAATAACTTAGTTAGCTGTGAGCATTAGATTGAAGTAACACGGTAGAAGATACTAGTGGACCATTATACGTCCGTGGTGTCCTGTCAGTAAGGCTTGACCTAGGGGGAGGTTCCCCTATCCCCATCCCCTCTGACTAGTCTTTTTCAACTTTGCGCTCCACACACCGAGGGGACGTGGTATTGTCATTCCTACTCTGGCATTATAGTACATTTCTGCAGCGGCCAGAAAAAGAGGCATCGATGGACGAACGTGTAAATGTGGGCCGAGGCAAGGCGAAAATATAGTTCCATTTTTAAATTACACGACAGATATGAGTTTACATAGAGTAATTTATTTGGCCGCTAAATACGACAGATATGGATTTACATACAACTTTTGCCGGCCGCTGCTCCCATGTATTTGGCCAGTTAAGCAATTTCGATTAATCTCGAATAAGGTTGTCAAAGTAATGCCGAAGTAACTATTTAGTAATCTGTGGTAATGCTCAAATTTCCAAGCATGTTTGAGAAAATGTACTTTTCTACAATTTTTTGGGGTTCAGGTAGCCTTACATTGCCTTGGAAACTTTCTGCCTTCAGCAGATCTGTTTAGTAGAAGTACCACATGTGCTCCTGATCCTGATGAGAGGTAAGGAGGTGGTTGGACTTCTCAGTCATAGATCTCAACACTCCAGTCTTTGTAAGTTAATTAGTTGAGACGGCATCTAACCATAGCCTATAATACTCTCGACAGTGGAGAAGGCAGCCCAGATCGCCCATGCAGCAGCTTTCGCAAATGGAGGCCAGTGCTGCTGTGCTGGCACCAGAACCTACGTCCAATCTGGTATCTATGACCAGTTTGTGTCAAAAGCCGCCCAGATTGCGCAAGGCAGGTCCGTGGGAAACCCCTTCGATGATGTCCAGCAAGGACCACAGGTGGGTAAATAATTAATAGTTAAATTAAACAACTGCAGTAACCCACCACTGAACATTAACACAAGCGACGAGAGAACAAAAGAAATACAACATCTAGAACGCGCTATTAGAATTTCTTCAGCGTTGAGTATATATACAAGATACCAATCATCAACGATTGGTCCACGGTCGGACCCCAGGCATACCACCTTGCCTGGCGGAGATATTACCCTTTGATCTCTTCGAGTAGGAACGCACCGTTCCTGAAGGATAAAAAGGACTTGTAAATAGTCCATTTAGTACTAGGGGTTGCTGAGATATTTTACCAGTAAGCTGCATTTTGTGACGAATGCAAGCCACTTTACTTGCACAACGATAGACGGGACCAAAATAAGCAAATTTATCCACAGCACTGATAGTTTCATCCCTTAGGAATACAAATGGCCCAACAAAGCCCTCAAAAATTCTACACACTTTTATTTATTTTTAACCGTCTTCAAAGAAAGGAGGAGATTTCGCGGATAACTTCGTCGTTTATGACCTGGTTTTGATGATTCTTTTTTTGTTTGAAAGGAGATATCCCAAGGATGGTACCATGACAAGGAAACCAGGATCTGATGATGGCATCCCTGAGAAATCGAGGGGAAGCTTAGTTTCCTATTTGAAGTCGGTTATTTTTTGTTCAAAATTATACATATTTGAAACTAGCTGTGCCCGCGACTTCGACCGCGTGCAGTTCTTGAATTTTCCCTCGGAAACTCTTAAATTTTCCGGGATAAAAATTATTCTATATGTTAACCCGGGCTATAAGGAACCATCAGGAACCATCATACAAAATTTCATCAAAATCGGCCGCATACTTGATGCGCGAACACACTGACAGACCAAAATTCCAAAAGTTGTTGTTTTGGCCTCTATATCGTTAGAAATATCCACCGCAGTTATTATTTTCCAAAAATACTTCATGTACAGTCACGGCCCCGTTACAGTTTTATTATATGTATAGATAATAAACAAACAAATCGAAATAAAAACAATATCATTAGTGACAATTTAAGGCTTTACGTCACGCTTAGGTATTTCAAACATTTTTAGAACAAAATGTCGTTTTTTTTTTGACAGATGATAAAAAGTAACTCAGATGACTAGCATTCGTCATCCCTTTTGTATAGACCCTCAAACTAATTTCGTATTTCAGATTGACGAGGAAATGTATAAAAAGGTGCTGAACTACATCGATGCTGGCAAGAAGGACGGCGCAAAGTGCGTGGCTGGCGGCGGCAAGGCTGGAGACAAGGGGTACTTCATTCAGCCCACAGTCTTTGCTGATGTTAAGGACAACATGAAAATTGCTAGGGAAGAAGTAAGTAGCCATACAAACAGAAATAAAACCGGCAAAGTGCGAGTCAGAACCGCACACAAAGGATTTCGTACCATCATACTAGATGGCACTAGTACAAATAGTTCCGTACCATCATACTAGATGGCGCATGTTTAGAAAAAAACACGTTTTTTGTATGGAAACCCCCTTATTATTTCACATTTTTCAATTTTTAGTATTTGTTATTATAGCGGCAACAGAAATACATCCCTTTAACTGTCTAGCTATCACGGTTCATTAAATACAGACTAGTGACAGACAGACAGACGGACGGAAAGCGAAGTCTTAGTAATAGGGTCCCGTTTTTACCCTTTGGGTACGGAACCCTAAAAAATACATACTAAGGTAACTAAATTTCAGTCAAAACCTGTGGTAGTGTAGTTGGTTTCAGTATCCATAAACTAAGTGAACTAAAAAGATTTCGCTCCTCTAAATTTAATGTCTCTGAAACTAACTCTACCGGGTGTTAAGAAAAAGGAACACTTTTTGATGGAAGCTTCTCCTTCGTCTTTTACTCATAAAACTGAACAACCTTTGTTCTAACAAAAAAAAAATACTTGCCTTACAAATATGGCGATTCAGCTGTTCGATTTGTATGAGAAAACAAAATTTTTGTTGCGATTCAACAAAGTCGTAGAGCAAAAGTTTTTCAGTTTAATTAATAAGAAATTCCTCTTGAACAAATGTGTTCCGTCTCACCTAACATACCCTGTATTCGCGTTTTGACTATTGTTCCCTATCTCGATTGGGAATATCTCTAATTTTTTTCAGGTATTCTGAATCTAAGTTAGATTTTGTTTTGTAATAGGTTTAATTATTTTTTTTATTCACTACTAGCTGTCCCGGCGAACTTCGTACCCGCCTCACTCTACACTACACTACCACTACCAGTACTACCACTACCAGTACCAGTACTACCACTACCAGTACTACCACTACCACTACCAGTACTACCACTACCAGTACTACCACTACCACTACCACTAAAGCCCATGGCATCGTCTGAAGGCTAAAGATAGATTCATCTTTCTCTAGCACTATAAGTATATTGTTATTCGTGGGATCCTAATGATATTATGGCTACCTGATTTTGGTTCTTCGCAGGATCACTCTTCAATATCTCGCAAGATTTTATGTATCTAAAAATATTTTTGGTCAGTGGGGACACCGATTTGTTTTTATTTACAACTAGCTGTCCACCTTACCAAAGTATATATACTAGTACTAACATACAGTATGGACACTCCCTGTCGCTCTCTAGATTGCGACCTCACCCCCTCGTCACCCAGAATGATTGGTTATAGTTTTGTTCTCGAACATATGGGATTTTGCCATGATTTTGTTTGCTCCGTCATTTGTTTTTAGAAATGACATTTCACTAAAGTTGTATGCAGTGTCCGGGGTGTGACCTTACACTACACTACCCTATCCTACACTACACACACTACCCTACATAAGAACTTTCTCCTAACAATAACGAACTCAATAAAAAAAGAGTTTTTGCTTTATAAATGGTGTCACTAACACGACTTTGTTTTTTTATATATATAAAAGAAAGTCGTGTTAGTTACATACACCATTTAAAACTAAAGAACGGCTTGACCAATTTTTATGATTTTTGTGTTTTTGCATTTGTCTTCGTCCGGAATAGGATAATAAGTATTAAAATATGATATTTATCAAGAAAAAAATGGTTGTAGGGTAGTGTAGTGTAGTTAGGGTAGGCTAGGGTAGTGTAGTGAAGGGTAGGGTAGTGTAGTGTATTGTAGTGTAGTGTAAGGTGGAACGAAGTTCGCTGTGACAGCCAGTATATATATAAATTGATAGGCCCTCTTGGCATCATCTCACCTGTGTATAGGAGTAAGTAGTTCTGTTTATAAGCCTGCTTAAATCTTTTCAGATCTTCGGGCCCGTGCAAAGCATCCTCAAGTTCGACACGTTCGAGGAAGTGGTCGAGAGGGCGAATGACACCAACTACGGCCTGGCTGCCGGCGTCATCACTAATGATATCACTACCGCTATGAGCTTCGCCAAATTTGTCAGGGCTGGCTCTGTGTGGTAAGTATGTTTGTTTTTATTAAAACTAGATAAGTAAAGTAACCCAGCGTTGCCCGGGTTAGAATACATCGCAGGTTTAATGACATGAGGCGTTGATAGGCACCAGTTTTCCTAACTCAGATATTACACGTTTCTTTTGTTTGGAATATTAAAGAACATTCTAGAATGTTCAGAATGTTTGATTTTTGACCATTCTAAGTTATAATTGGATCTTTAAGTTATTATGTATATTCCAGATCGTGCTGGAAAATTTAAGAACATTCTAGAATGTTTGATGATTGACCGTTCTAAGTAATTTTAGAATCTTTAAGTTATTTTCTATATTCCAGATCGTGTTGGAAAATTTAAGAACACAAGATCCTTCTAGAATATTTTGGCAAATCCAATATTTTGGTAAATAATAAATGTTCATCATTTAATGGAAGGAAACAGAGATAGATAAACTTCGTTGACACAATTTAGTAATATTAACAGCAGTGTCATCTTAGAATAAAAAGTTGTGTATTTGCAAAATACGAGTACTCGTATATTCGGTTTTCTTTGGTTAAACTTTAACAGGTTACATTTATGTAACTTTATATACTACATGTCTATGTGACTCCATGTATAACATGTTTGCATTTAAGTGACTCCATATACGACATGTCTATGTGTCTCCATGTATAACATGTTTGCATTTATGTGACTCCATATACGACATGTCTATGTGACTCCATGTATAACATGTTTGCATTTATGTGACTCCATATACGACATGTCTATGTGACTCCATGTATAACATGTTTGCATTTATGTGACTCCATATACGACATGTCTATATGACTCCATGTCTAACATGTTTGCATTTATGTGACTCCATATATAACTCCATGTATAACATGTTTGCATTTATGTGACTCCATATACGACATGTCTATATGACTCCATGTATAACATGTTTGCATTTATGTGACTCCATATACGACATATCTATGTGACTCCATGTATAACATGTTTGCATTTATGTGACTCCATATACGACATGTCTATGTGACTCCATGTATAACATGTTTGCATTTATGTGACTCCATATACGACATGTCTATGTGACTCCATGTATAACATGTTTGCATTTATGTAACTCCATATACGACATGTCTACATTTATGTGACTCCATGTATAACATGTCTGCAGTGGAATAACAACATCAATTATATAAAATCACTTCAAGCCCCGTTTTCAATTTGTCAACATGTCTGCATTTATGTAACTCCATATAAGACATGTCTACATTTACGTGGCCCCATGTACAACATGTCTACATTTATGTGACTCCATTTTTAACACGTCTGCATTTATGTAACTCCATATAAGACATGTCTACATTTACGTGACCCCATGTACGACATGTCTACATTTATGTGACTCCATGTTTATTTAACATGTCTGCGTTTATGTAACTCCATATAAGACATGTCTACATTTACGTGACCCCATGTACGACATGTCTACATTTATGTGACCCCATGTACAACATGTCTACATTTATGTGATTCCATGTACGACATGTCTACATTTATGTGACTCCATCTACGATATGTCTACATTTATGTAACTCCATGTATAACATGTCTACATTTACGTGACCCCAAGTACGACATGTCTACATTTATGTGACTCCATGTTTAACATGTCTGCATTTATGTAACTCCATATACGACATGTCTACATTTATGTGACCCCATATACGACATGTCTACATTTATGTGACTCCATGTATAACATGTCTGCATTTATGTGACTCCATGTATAACATGTCTGCATTTATGTAACTCCATATACGACATGTCTACATTTATGTGACCCCATGTACGACATTTCTACATTTATGTGACTCCATGTATAACATGTTTGCATTTCTGTGACTCCATATACGACATGTCTACATTTATGTGACTCCATCTACGACATGTCTACATTTATGTAACTCCATGTACAACATGTCTGCATTTATGTGACTCCATATACGACATGTCTATATATATGTGACTCCATTTACGATTGTACGTTAAATTATTGTTTCAGGGTTAACACATACGATTACGTTACTAGCCAGACTCCATTCGGTGGTTTCAAAAACTCCGGCCTTGGAAGAGAATTGTAAGTTACTTAGTTCAAACTTTTATAAGTTTCGCTTACATAATGTAAGCAATTAACAAGGGCGTTGCCAAGAAGAGCCTAGAGAGTAATTCAGCTTAAGATAAAAAAGAGGTTAGATCGTAGACGTCGATTTTTTTTCCTACTGTGAGAACAGCATCTGAACTACAACTTCATAGAGTCTCCCCAACTCCTCAACGTCTACCGGAAGGCTCAAAATTTTAATGTACCCCGTTTTTTTATTCATAATTGTCTTTTTTATTTGAGGAGTAAGAACCCAAGAAGATGTTGGCCTGGCCAATCGGGCGTTCAGTCGAGGGAGGAGGCTCTAAATCTCGAAAGACGCAATTTTTATACGGAGGAGCCCGTACAAAACAAAAAAATCTGAGGTTGTTTCACTCGCACTAAATGAATAGACAACCTATACCAGGGGTCGGCAAGTAATTTTAAATGGGACTACTGAATTTTTTTATCGCGGTACAGAAAAAAAAACTACTACTATTAAATTACTAAACAACAATTACTAGTTTGAACTTTTATATTGACTAATTTAAAGTAAATTATATGAAACACAGTGGGTATTCTTAAAAATTAATATATTATATTAGTGCGAAAATTACACCAGCTGTCTTGAGCCAGTTTTTCAAAGTTCAAATTTAACAGGTAGATAGTTTAAATTATTTAAATTGAATAGGTAGGTAAGTTATTTAAGAATATTTATTTAACGGTCCAACTCTAAACCCTCCGCGGTCCTACTGTTGCCGACCCTTGACCTATACGCAGAATTCACGAAAAGTATCGCTTTCTAGGTTTAGGCTTTCGTAGCTTTAATAAATAATTATTATTAATAATACTTGTACCTACATAAATTACACGAATTTATTTACTAGACAAATACAAAATTCATTTATTTTATCATCATCATATCAGCCAAAGGACGTCCACTGCTGGACATAGGCCTCTCCTAAGGATTTCCATTACGACCGGTTTTGCGCTGCACGCATCCAGCGGCTTCCCGCGACCTTCACCAGGTCATCGGTCCACCGAGTGGGAGGCCTCCCTACGCTACGTTTTCCGGTGCGCGGTCGCCGCTCGAGAACTTTACTGCCCCAACGGCCATCTGTTCTACGAGCTATATATCCCGCAAACTGCCACTTAAGTTTAGCAATTTTGTGAGCTACATCGGTTACTTTGGTTCTCCAACGGATCTCCTCGTTTCTGATTTGATCACGCGGAGAAACTCCGAGCATAGCACGCTCCACTGCCTATTCATTTAATTCACTGTCCTTAAAAACCGAAGTCCTACTTATTTTCATACTTAAAAGGTTTTTTTTGCAATTCCAGAGGGGAAGATGGCATTAACCAATACTTGGAGACAAAAACCGTTACGATGGCACTTCCCAAACAGCCTCAACTTTAAATGAGTAAGATATTCCGACAACTAGGTTCTTTCTAAGCTAAACAATGTGATTTGATTTGTAATCATTAAGTAATAATGTCCTACGTATAATGTACTATGTCATATTGATAATCCTACTAATATTATAAACGCGAAAGTTTGTATGTATCGAAGGATGTTTTTTACTCTTTTACGCACAAAATACTGAACATATCTGGCTGAAATTTGGTAGGTAAACAGGTTAAGACCTGGATTAACATATAGACTACTTTTTTCCACGCTCGCAAGCCGCTTGCGACTTGCGCACTACGCACCCTCGTAAAGTCATAGAAAATATGTTTACGCGAGCGAAGTCGCTGGCAAAATCTAGTGTAGTATATTTACAGGTGTAAGGCGATTCTTTGGGCTTTATTTTTATTTCCTGCCTCAGCACACATGAAGGCATATTTAAATAAAATGTAACTTATAACAAAACGTATCGCTGCGTCTAGCGCCTGAAGCACACTAAAATAGTTGGAGCGAGCTGGTTCTAACGCGTGTTGCAAACAATCCTGATGTGACGTCTTCTCTAGTAGGTACGTAGTACATTATTGCTCAGTTTGTAGTTTTGTTATCTTTATATTTAAAGTTTTAATAAAAAAATACTATGATAACTGCTGTTAGTTTTGTTTTGACCTAAAATAATGTCACTGACTGAAAGTTTAAAGTAAAATAAATAATTGTAAATACGCCAGTAATATATAAATCATTGGTAAAACCCATCTCGAGCGCTTTGGAAGAAACCAAAACGTATGATAGGTAGGAACTATAATATACAGGGTCTTAACAAAGGTACGCACTTTTTTAACTGGAGCATGTACTCATGAAACTGAGCAACTTTCCCTAAGAAACCCGTGGTCAATTCGCTTTTGTTTTTTAAAAAAAAAATGCGCGGAATATACGCCAGAATACTTCGCGGCGGTGTGGCGGGCCGGCGCGGTCATTGAACTTTGTCAATACGCGGATACCAGCTGGAAGTTGTATTCTGAGCAGTTAATAATTTAATTAAAAAATAATAAATTCAAATTGACCATGGGTTTCTTGGGGAAAGTTATTCAGTTTCACGAGTACAAGCTCCAGTTAAAAAAGTACGTACCTTTTTTAAGACCCTATATTCAAAGATTTCTACTCTCTAGCGATTCTTCTGTTTTTGATTAAGTACAATATATCCACTCACCAACAATTTTGTACTGTTTCTCCGTGAGGTGGTTGGAGATCATCCCGCAAATGTGGGCGCCAAGAGAATGGCCCACACATGTGATCATTTTCGCCAGAGCTCCAGTTCGCGTGATGTACGAGTACAGCTGGGCTGTGCATTGGGATGCTAATCTGAAACAATTAAAAGTCATCGGAGCGTCATTGGAAAGTCATCGGAGCGTCATTGAAAATAAGTTACCTACTTATGAAATAAGTTACTTATTTTGTTAAATTTCCTACTCACTGAAGGAATGGTAAAGTTAGAGATTGTAGAAACATGGGTGACAAAGGAACATTAGTATTAGATACATAGCATGATGAAGCTGCTTAATTCCTTGGAGGTATAAAACTGTAGGAGGGCAACTAGCAAATAAAGGTTTTGAAATTGTTCATTGAAGGAATGGTAAAGTTAGAGATGGTAAAACATGGGTGACAAAGGAACATTAGTATTAGATACATAGCATGATGAAGCTGCTTAATTCCTTGGAGGTATAAAACTGTAGGAGGGCAACTAGCAAATAAAGGTTTTGAAATTGTTCATTGAAGGAATGGTAAAGTTAGAGATGGTAGAACATGGGTGACAAAGGAACATTAGTATTAGATACATAGCATGATGAAGCTGCTTAATTCCTTGGAGGTATAAAACTGTAGGAGGGCAACTAGCAAATAAAGGTTTTGAAATTGTTCATTGAAGGAATGGTAAAGTTAGAGATGGTAAAACATGGGTGACAAAGGAACATTAGTATTAGATACATAGCATGATGAAGCTGCTTAATTCCTTGGAGGTATAAAACTGTAGGAGGGCAACTAGCAAATAAAGGTTTTGAAATTGTTCATTGAAGGAATGGTAAAGTTAGAGATGGTAGAAACATGGGTGATAAAGGAACATTAGTATTAAATACATAACATGACGAAGCTGCTTTATTCCTTGAAGGTATAAAACTACAGGAGGGCAACTAGCAAATAAAGGTTTTGAAATTGTTCATTGAAGGAATGTAAAGTTAGGCTGAAAATGCAAATCCGTATCTTTCCTCTAATCCGGATTTTAAAACAAATTTTCATGAAAATCCGGATTATGCGGATTTAGAAAAACGGATTTTTATTTAAATCCGGATTTTACGAATTTTCGATGAAAATAAACCGAAATTACATAATTCTCCTCTTTTTTAGGGTTCCGTACCCAAAGGGTAAAAACGGGACCCTATTACTAAGACTTTGCTGTCTGTCTGTCTGTTTGTCCTTCTGTCACCAGGTTATATTTCATGAACCGTGATAGCTAGGCAGTTGAAATTTTCACAGATGATGTATTTCTGTAGCCGCTATAACAACAACAAACTAAAAATTAGAAAAAGTGAAAAAATAAGACGGGGTGTCTGTACAAAAAACGTGTTTTTTTAAACGTGAAGAAACTAGCGCCATCTAGTATTATGGTGCGGAACCCTTTGTACTAGCGCCATCTAATATGATGGTACGGAACCCTATGTGTGCGGTTCTGACTCGCACTTGGCAGGTTTTTTTTACTCCACAATTGATAAGCCCTTGGCATCATCTCACCTGATGGTAAGTGACGATGATACCGAAGATGGAAGCGGGCTTACCAAGATTACCCAACGCAATGGGGATCTGGCTATCTTATCTTCAAGCCGGAACACATCAATGCTGTTAATACTGATGTTTTTTTGTTTGTTTGTAAACTCTTTATTGCATTTAAAACAAATACATTAAATATTTAGACAAAAGAATATACATTTAGCAAAGGAGGACTTATGTTTGGCGGTAAGAGTGAAATAATGTGGTGGCAGCTAGCCAGGCGGGCTTAGAAAATGCCCTGCAATACATTTACAATATTCTTTATTGTATCACAACATAAAAAAAAGAAATGAACAATATAGAAGAAAGCCTTTACAATAGGCGGCCTTTTTGCTAGGTAGCAATTTTTTCCAGGCAAACCACAACTAACCAAACCGAGTCTTACAAGTTGACCCCACCGGGAATCGAACCCGCGACCCCCTGGTGTGAAGCAAATGAACTAACCATTACGCCACGGAGGGGGTTATCTTAGTCAGTATCGGTGCTGAGATATTTTTGTGTTTTTCTTGTCACGTTATTTAATTCATACTATACTATATAATAATATTATAAATGTGAAAATGTGTTTGTTTGTTACCTTTTCACGCTTCAACTTCTTAACCAATTTTGATGAAATTTGGCATGCAGGTAGCCTGTGTCACTGGGAAGGACATAGGCTACTGTTTATCCCGTGTAAATAGCATAGTCTGATGGCAGTTCCTGATGGAACTAAAAATATACTCTTTTTTTGGTTACTTTCTTTAACATTGCAACGGAACAATGGATTGCTGTGATTGTTTACACAGAGATGGCTGAGGAGGTGGGAAATGACATAATTTACTAATTAGCATATCCTGGCATGGTTCCCGAGAGATCGCGCACGTCACCGCCGCAACGGAGCTACGGAATGAAGTGGTTTTTTTGTATAGAATTGGTTGAGGGGGTGGGAAGTGACATAGACTTCTAATCAGAATAGTCCGATATCGTTCCTGATGGATCTGAGCAAAACTCATGTCCGCTTGCGGCTTGCGCACCACTCACCCTAAAAGACAGTCAGCGAAAAGCGTTTTAGACCAGGTGTCAAGTGCGTTTTAGACGATTTGGTTTTTAGACCACCTGCTTTTTAGACCAGATGCTACATAGACCAGCTGTTTTTTATACAAAACGATACTAACCTTTTGTTCGAGCTTCGAAGTCATTTATTACAATCTAAATGTTCGAGAAATTCGGATTTTGATATCAAATCCGGATTTGAGAGCCTAGTAAAATGTGCGGATATTCAAATTCTTTCGGATAATGGACGGCTGGAACATGGAACATAAAACGACTATTCAAACTGAGCTGTTTATTGAGATGCTATCTAGCAAATAGTAAAGTAAGGTTTTAAAATTAAATTGCAAAGTATACCAGGACAAGCGTCTTGGCGGCAATACCTACAGCAATAGTGATGACGACAGCATCAGAAATAAATTATGAACTCTTGAACATTAAATTGCCCTCCTACTTAAACTTCAGAAAGCCTTACTCGTTTTGTTTTCCATTAAGTCTTCGATTTTTAATGCACCAAATTTACAAAATAAGCTCATAAATATCGCTGCAAAAACATTTTTAAAACAAAATGTCGTTTTTGACAGATGATAAAAAGCAAATCAGATGACTAGCATTCGTCATCCCTATTGGTCCTTGCCTTAGCCTTATGGTGTTGGCAGGAATAGCGGCCCTCACTGTATACCCTACCTAAGGGTCGGTCAGTGGGGACTTCTAATCATAAACTTGGTAGTTTTAGCGTATCTGGTAGATATAAGAGAGGGAATGTCCATTCAAGCCATGGTGATTATGGTCTTTCAGTGACCATAGTCACATGACACATGACACTCTCCCACTTCAAAGTCAAGTAATTCAGTAGCAACATAGAAACAATCTAATTGAATGAGTGTAGCTGTAAGTGAATATATTATCATCGTTACGGACCAATGTAACGATATGTGCGAACGATAAGTGAGGAGGCAGTTAACTGTCTCACGATTTCTCCCTTTCTACAGTGTTCGAGTTAATTGACAGGTGAGATCATAGTTCACTGGTAAATACAACAATAATGTTCCCCTCGAGATTCTCTTTCATTGTTGTTTACAAATAAAGTAACGCTAAACATCTCTAAGAGAAAATAAACTAAAGTAGATGGTTAGTTAAGTAAGACACAACAGGCTACTGAGAACAATCATAGAAGGAAAGATAGAGGGAAGGAGAATAAGAGGAAGGCCAAGGCGAAACTGCCTAGAACAAAATAAGAAGAAGGTTGCTGTCGTGTCGTATCGGGAGGTAAAGATGTTGGCTGAGGACAAAAAAAATTGGAGATTGCTCCACCGATAAGATTATTATAGCTCTTAAATTTTAAGAGAGAGACAGTTAATAACTGACTACGCTGAACACTTTAAAAAACGGACTTCAATCTCAAAACGACCCGTTTTTTTTTTCTTAGCATGTACTTTACTGATTTGGATTAAATTTATATTCGTTCACTCTGGAGGCATAACCCAACAAATTAAAAAAGAATTACACTAATTATTTAAAGGCGAAAGTTTGTGAGTGTGTATGTTTGTTACTTCTTCACGCAAAAACTACTGAACGGTTCTGGCTGAAATTTAGTATGTAGACAGATTAGGACCTGGGTTAACACAAAGGCTACTTTTTTTACGCTCGCGAGCCGCTTGCGGCTCGCGCACTGCGCACCCTCTAGAAGTCATAGAAAAGTTGTCCACGCTGGCGAAGCCGCGGAAAACCGCTAGTAATCAACTAAATATAAATCACAATCGGCGAAAAAATCACGTAACATACATACAAATAAAAAAAATATCAAAAAATTAAACCGACGAAAAAAGAAAGAAACTGAAAAGCGAAAAATAAAAAGAACCTTTATAGTCTAACTGAGCTCCTACATATAAATACCTAAATAATTTTGAGTCGGTGCCAAACAAACAAACGGAACGTTCGGCAATTGCCAACAAAGGGACGCATCACTTCGTTCGCCGCCGCCGTGCATTCCGCTGCTATCATTTAGTAATTTGCTTATTTGTTTGATTGGCGCCGACTCATAATTATTAAGGTATTTACATCAGTGTAGGAGCTCATTAGACTGTAGATTCTTTTCATTTTTGGCTTTCCCGTTCCTTATTTTATTCGTCGGTTTAATTTTTATTTATTTTATATTTTCTTGGATAAAATATACTTATGGGTGCTAATCTTCTAAATAAAAAATCAAAATTAAAATCGGCCTACTGTGCAAAAAGTTATGCGTGGTCATACAATCAGTGAGTGAACAATCAATCATCCCCTGTTTTCCTACCCAGTTTGTTTTGTTTTTTTTTTCAAATTAATATGGGACCAACTTAGGGGTATAGCCTTTCCAATAAAAAAGAACGATCAAAATCGGACCACTCTGTAAAAAGTTATGTGTGGTCATACATACATTAAAAAAAATACCCGTCGACTTGAGAACCTCGTTTTTTTTCGTCGGTTAAAAAAAAGTTGAAATGAGAAACTCCTGTTTTGAAGTCGGTTGAAAAAGGAATTACCTACTTCAAGAAAACTAAATAAAAATACCACTATTTTTGAAACAAATTTAAAAAAGTGTAAGATGTTAAAACAAGACATCTGAGTAAGTATGTACAACGACTTGTACCGACGTAAAACACAACTAAGAATTTAACAAAAAGTAAAAAAAAACTGGCCAAGTTGTGAGGTAGAGAAAGTTGAGATTGCCTAAAAAAACGTAAACTGAAGAAATGATGATTATATGAGTGTAATGAGACAGCAGATTATACTTACTTCATGTTAGAGAGAGATGATAGGTAGCACGGAAACCTGGTGAGTGGCGACCAGTCAACCATGAACACGTTGTAGTCTTTGCGAGACAGATACGCTGAAACCAAAGTATATATATTATACACTGTTCAACATTGCCAAAGTATACCTACAGTGTGACTTTGATTAGTTCTTGATAACAAAAGATATGCATGTACTCGTGATTACAAACAACTTTCCCAAAGAAACTATAATGTGAAATCACAAAAAAAATTTTTGGTCCACGATACATAATTAATTATCAAATCGGCAAAAATGTATAAAGGACCAAAAAAATTTTTTCATATTAGACATTACAGTTTCTTTCGGAAAGTTTTTAGTAATCACGAGTACATTCAAAGCCTTTGCTATCAAGAACTAATTAAAAGTCACCCCATATATAATACACTGCTCAACATTGCCAAAGTATACGGTGACTTTTGATTAGTCCTTGATAACAAAACGTGATTACAAACAACTTTCCCTAATAAACCATATGTCAAATCAGAAAAATAAGTTTTGTTCCTTTATACATATCAGCTCATAAACGTCCCCAACGTGGGGCTCAAGCATACCCTGAATTAAGGCGATCGGGCCTTAGTCGACCACGCGGGCCCAGTGCGGGTTGGTCGACTTCACACACAACCTGCGAGTTTCTCCGCAGGCGTGTACAGGTTTCCTCACGATGTTTTCCTTCACCGTAAGAGTGTCGGATAAAAGTATATATGAAATCTAAATTCGAAATCACATTGGTAGGCAGGATTCGAACCACGACCTCCCGGACAAGAGGTGGCGGCCCTAGCCGTTACGCCACCGACGCTCTTTATACATAATATAAAGGTTACCAAACCGGCAAAAACGTATAAAGGACCAAAATTTTTTTTCATATTTAACATTTTAGTTTATTTTAGGAAAGTTGTTTGTAATCACGAGTACATTCATATCCTTTGCTATCAAGAACTAATTAAAAGTCACCCCATATATTTATTAGTACCGACATTGCCTAGGGATATTTTAAAAATGGTTTCTTGAAAAGCTATAAATATATATTTTTTTTAATATTCGGGGACAAATCACACATGGTTATCTGGCACCAAAGTAGGATTCCCTGTGTTATGGGTTACCAGAGACTGATATACATACTTACGTTTAATTACATACATATATATGTGCACTTGTGCTGTCATCACATCAGCTCATATAAACGTCCCCACCGAGGGGCTCGAGCCTACCCTGAACTAGGGCGATCGGGCCTTAGTCGACCACCGGCCACACCGGCCCAGTGCGGGTTGGTCAATTTTACACACAACCTTCGAGTTTCTTCGCAGATGTGGGCAGGTTTCCTCACGATGTTTTCCTTCACCGTGAGAGCGCCGGATACTGGGAATAAAAACTTTAAAGATGGGCAAGTGCTATATTAACGAGTACCTTCTCAGTCTATATAAACATGGGTAATATATACCACAGGATTATATTAATTTCTACAATCTGTGCCATCTTTTTAGGACAATAAAAAAAACACAATTTTCATTTTCCCTCGCGTTTTTACAAATACCACATAAAACTAAATCTAAATATATATAACTCAAAGGTGACTGACTGACTGACTGACTGACTGACTGACATAGTGATCTATCAACGCACAGCCCAAACCACTGGACGAATCGGGTTGAAATTTGGCATGCAGGTAGATGTTATGACGTATCCGCTAAGAAAGGATTTCTGAAAAATTCCCACGGGAACACCAAAAAACGGGAACTGCGCGGGCGAAGCCGCGAGCACATACTAGTTAATTTATAAGAACAGAGAGGGTAAATATAGAGCACTTGCTCCTAAGTAATTTTTATAGTTCTTCAAAAAACCATATTTTGTATGAAAAGTCTAAAAATATTCATAGGCAATGTTGATGTGTGTATCTATTTATGTAAAAGAAACTAACACGACTTTGTTTTTTCTATATATTTAAAAGAAAGTCGTGTTAGACCATTTATAACTCAAGAACGGCTTGACCAATTTTTATGATTTTTGTGTTTTTGCATTTGTCTTCGTCAGGAATTTCATAATATAAGTATTAAAATATAATATTCATCAATAAAAAATGTAGGTTAGGTAATGTAGTGTGAGGTGGAACGAATTTTGCCGAGTATTATACAGGGTGTAAAATAATTGGTGTAGGACCCGTTTACTGGGGGTTCTACTCATCATACTGAACAACTTTCCCCAAATATCTATAGTCAATTCTCAAAAAAAAAATTGGACACTTCATACTAAAATGCACAAAATTGGTCGATCAGCTGATCGATTTGTATGAAGAGAATTTTTTTTTTTTGCGATTTCAGCAAATTCGTAGAAAAAAAGTTGTTCAGTATGATGAGTAGTAGCCCCAGTTAACGGGATCTACACCAATTTTGTTACACCCTGTATATATAAGTACTAACGAACGAACTGAAACCATTCATATTATAATAAACTACAATTATTCCAATATAAAATGTTTTTTCTATCCTATACTACTAATATTATAAACTCGAAAGTTTGTAAGAATTTATGGATACCTATATGTTTGTTACTCTTTCACGCAAATACTACTAAACGGATTTGGCTGTAGGTAGACAGATTAGGACCTGGATTAACACAAAGGCTACTTTCTCCCACGGTCGCGAGCCGATTGCGGCTCGCCCACTGCGCACCCTCGAAAAGTCATAGAAACGTTGTCCACGCGGGTGAAGCCGCGGGAAACAGCTAGTAATATAATATACAATTAGTCCAATATAAAATGTTTTTTCTATCATTTAATATTAGTTTTAACAATAATAGGTCTGGGCAGACAAACCTACTAAGTTTTTCGGAACAGAGAAAGTTGCTAGCGGAGAACTTTTTTGCAGTCGATTAAAAAGAGTGAATCTATTTCTGTTTCCGGACATATTTGACGTCCGCATAACTTCTCTAAAGCGGATAGTGTGAATTAAGATTTGTAATTAAATAGGGGATCGGACTGCATCAAAAATAAATTCTGAAATATGATCTCCTAAATTGCTCTCCTCTTGAAGTTTCAAAAAACCTTACTTGTTTTGTTTTCAATTTTTAATTGATCAAATTCACAAAATAAGTTCGTCAATGACGCTAAAAATCTATGACGTCACTTGTGGGTATTTCAAACATTTTTAATCGACTTCAAAAAAGAGGAGGTTTCTCAATTCGAGTGTATATTTTTTTATGTGTGTTCGCGGTTATCCGTCGTTTATGAACCGATTTTGATGATTATTTTTTTATTGGAAAAAAGATATCCCAAGGGTGGTACCATGATAATGAAACCAGGATCTGATAATGGCATCCTAGAGAAATCGAAGGGAATCTAAGTTTCCTGTTTGAAGTCGGTTTTTTTTTTGTTAAAAATTATTAGAACAAAATTTCGTTTTTGACAGATCATAAAAAGTAACTCAAATGACTAGCAGTCCGATCCCCTATTATGCATGTTAATTGTTCAGTTCAGTCCATTTGCTGTTTGTTTGCTATTGGATTACCTACTTAAAATGAGTATCGTATTTAAAACTGGCCAAGTGTGAGTTGGACTAGCTCAGGGTTCCGTACCACCACACCTTTGGGTACGGAACCCTAAAACATCAAAGTAAAAAAGTAAACTAAAACAAAATCGCTTCAGCCGTTTGGACGCTTCGATGCCACAGACAGATATACATAAATACCCCTCTTTTTCGTCGGGAATAAAAATATTTTTCATATCATTCGGTATAAAAGACATCAACGAGCCCAAAGCTTATTCGTCTTGAGAAAATGTTTTAATTATTATCCACAACAAGTTCAAACACGACAGACGAGACACCATTAAATAGTAGACTACAAAATAGAGTTACTACTTAGACAGAGAGCATCGATAAATGTTTTATTGCTATCTCAACACCACCCCTACATATTACAATAAAACATTTTAGAAACGACTAGCTGTGCCCGCGACTTCGTCCGCATGGAGGTTTTGAATTTCCCCACTGGAACTCTTGAATTTTCCGGGATAAAAAGTATCGTATATGTTAACCCGGGCTATAAGGAACCACCATACAAAATTTCATTAAAATCGGCCTGGTAGTTTTTGCGTGATGCGCGAACATACAGACAGACAGACAAAAAGTCCAAAAGTTGTTGTTTTGGCCCCTATATCGTTAGTACCTAATGTCCACCATGGTTATTATTTTCCAAAAATACATCATGTATAGACACGGTTTTATAATATGTATATATTTATACTCTAAACACCATTGGCACACTTTGGGCACACCCCGGACACTGCATACAACGGTCGTGAAATGACATTTCTAAAAACAAATGACGGAGCAAACAAAATCACGGCGAAATCTTATACGTTCGAGAACCAAACTGTAACCCAACTGTATCAATCTAGGTGACGAGAGGGTGAGGTCGCAATCTAGAGAGCGGCAGGGAGTGTTCATGCAGATCTCTCGTGCCAGCAATCCATTATAACTTTAGGAATCAATTAAAAATTAAAAACCTAACTGCACAAAAACTTTACCTCTATTTTTTGACCAGTCGGGTAAAAATGTATCCCTTTTCAAACACGGGATAAGGACGAATCTAAGGACACCTCACACTCCAAAATCCATCAAGCCGTTAAGGCTACAGGGCGTGCCAAAGAAATAAATAACCTCTTTTTTGACTAGTCGGGAAAAAATATATTCTATGTTACTCACGAGATCAAGACAAATCTAACGACACCTCGAAATCCAAAATCCATCAAGCTGTTTAGGCTACAGGGCGTGCCAAAGAAATAAACATACATACATACATACATACGCTCGAAAAACATAACGCTCCTTTTGGCGCAGTCGGGTAAAAATTCGATTTTCTCACTTGTTCTCATTTTAAAATCAAACTCACAACATCTTGAATAACGTAAACTGCCAGTAAAATCACTATAATGACAGTCATTAAAACTGCATTTAAAGTTAAATTAGAAGCATGGTTTGGTATTTAGCTACCGTGTCTACGCATACATGTAGGTTAGGTAGATGATTACTTTGTACTTTAACACAGCGTTAAATTGTTTTTGAAAAACCTTAAAACTTTTTTGTACAAGCTTTCAGCTCTTCTATTTCAGTTCAAGTCCATGACATGAAGTTATCGAACTGTACATTTATAGGTTCACGATCTGGTGAAGATCGCGGGAAGCCACTCGATGCGGGTAGCGCAGAACCGGTCGTCGTGGAGATCCTTGGGGGAGGCCTATGTCCAGCAGTGGACTTCCTTCGGCTGATATGATGATGACATTTATAGGTACCCATTATGCATGTTCAAGTCCATGACACGACTTATCGGGCTGTACATTCATAGGTCGTGCGTTATCGGGTAGCACATTACTGGTGCCCCAAAATTCTTGTTTATTTATGAAAACCCTAAAAGCTTTTTGGTACAAGCTTTTATTAAAAACATTGTTTATGCTCAAAAGCCAAATGCTCAAATGAATATAAATAGGTACATAGTTCCTTTAAAAAAAGGTTGTATTTCCTACGATTCAATTGAAAATAAAAGACGATTCTGGGACCATGATTCCACCTCCAAATTTCATCATAAGATCTACTCCGAAATACCAAAAGGATCTTTTGTCACCGGGAATACGGCTTCATTCCAAATTTCAGATCAATCGGACCCCTGGATCAAACATCCTACATACATACACACATACACACATACACACGTACAAACATTGCAAGTTATATAAAAGCTTTTAATTTTAAAAAGGCTAACGTTTAGGAATTTATTAAAACAATAGACGATCATGATACCTTGATTCCACCTTCACATTTCATTAACAGATCAACTAGCAAAATACTAGAAGAGTCAATTGTCACTGAGAATACGGCTTCATGCCAAATTTCAGTTCAATCGAACACCGATAAGTGGGTCAAATTTAACTTTCAAATTTTGAAGCGGACAACTTACGTACAATGCAAGTAGCTTGTAAAAAATCTAACGAGTAGGGAGTCGAATGTCTATTCGTAAAAAGTACTACAATCATTATTTTTTGCCATTTCTGAGCTACGGCACAATTTTATGTATCTGTCGCAGGATAATTTGATAATCCGTCGTTTCGCAAAAATCCTAGGAATATTAGATACTTGGAGTAGAAAACTCCTAATAAAACCAAATCGAACATAGCCCCGCTATGCGGGGCTCCTTTTTACGGTAGAAAAAGACATGCTAACCAAACCTAACCTACCTAACGAAGCGGGGCTCCGTTCGATTTGGTTTTATTAGGAGTTTTCTACTCCATAGTATCTAATATTCCTAGGATTTTCGCGAAACGACGGATTATCAAATTATCCTGCGACATATCTACCGTCTTTTTACATTTCAGCTTAGATATAAGAAGTTATTATTATTTTATGTTTTCTCTTTGTGTATCAATTGTAATGTAGCTTTGAATAAATGTTTTATCTATCTGTTTATTTCGCGATTTGTAAACTCTTGGCAACCAGCTTACCGGATGGTCGTAAGTTATAATGATGCTGAAGATGAAAGCTGAGTTGTCAAGAATATCCTAACAGTTCTATGTAGGATACTGAAGGTAGAAGAATCTTTAACATTACAAGTAGATACGTGATTTATTTTTTTCAAAGGCGAAGTTTTTATATTAACTTAAAATTTTAATAATGTTCGTAGGTATCCAGGTGGGCTAACTTCTTCAGAAGGTACTGGGAAGGCACACTTCCTGACGTAAAAACGCATAACTTCCCCACTTCTGGGGCAAAGGTTGAGAAGTCAACATACTCCACACAAGGGGGAAGTTAGGTTTGGTAAAGGTTATAGGTAAATATTATGACGGCAGAAAAAGTTCGCAAACAATGTTTAAAAAAGAACTTACCATCTCGTAAAAACGACATGGGCGTTTTATCGTGGGTGCCGTTGAACCCATGGATGATCAGGACATTCTTCCTACTAGGCTTCCACCCGTAGATGTGGAGGAGGTCCTTATGCCGGACGTCCACCCATTGCTTGAAGGGCCGCTCCCTGCTCAGGAAACACTGATATACAATAAGACAGCCTTGCGGTTGTATTAGAATAATAGACTGTAAGGTGCTTAGGAGAGCAAAAGATGATAAGAATACCTACTAAGTTGATAAATGATAAGTGTTGACTTTAGAAGATGGCAAAATCGAGGGGGGGCCTTTGTTCAGAATTGCAACGTTATATGTGTGCTAGTAGTTTGGTTAAGTATTTCACGAGTTCATTCATGCTTACGACTCAAATTTTTAAGTATTTTGTACATGATTTACTTAAAGTAATATTGATCCACGACATAGCTCACAGATTCGCTAACTTAAGTGGCAGTGGGCGGGGCACATAGCTCGTAGAACAAATGGATGTTGGGACTGTAAATTTCTCGAGTGGCGGCCATGCACCAGAAGACCAGAGTGTTGTCAGGCCTTCCATAGGGTAGAGAAAACGACCTGGTGAAGGTCGCAGAAAGCCGCTGGATGCGGGCAGTGTAGGACCGGTCGCTGTGGAAATTCTTAGGGGAGGCCTAAGGTTTCTCCGGCAGTGGACGTCTTTCGGCTAGTATAATGTATTTTTTAATCCTGATATTTCACTTTCCTACTCCATCACTGGGCCCTGATCAACATCTATCTATAACTTATTAATTGAGACCATTCCAATGAGTCCAAACGCGATACGTTTATCCTGCAGATTCCAGGTGAGGCTGCAGCATCAGGTCAAGGTCTCTATGTTTTTGCAACATGAGTGAAGTAACGGGAATCCAATTTTCGAATCGATCAGACCATTGGAAGTTTCTCACATCCATTCATCAGCTAGGAAAGAGCTGATAATCTTCAACGGCAGAACAAAGATTCTTGAATCATCGCTAAAAAGACTTTCATCTCGTCAATTATGTTACCTTTCAAACAAAAACAACTAAATCGAAATCTGTTCATTCGTTTGGGCATTAGACGCTACGATGCCGCAGAAAGACACACAGACACATAGATACAAAAACTTGTTACACTTTTCCGTCGGGGTTTGAAAATGATAATGATCCTGAGTTTTTCTTAATTGGCTTTCTAAATTCTTAGTGTAAGTAAGTAACTTAATTACGAATCCTACATTAATTAATTACATTTACGATCGCAATGTGATTTATGTTATATTATATATAGCTGCAATTAAAAATATAAAGCTTTAGACCAATCGGTATTTCAGATCACTGACTATGTCTAACAAGCCAACTAGAGCCAATACTAGGGAGGGACTAACACTATGAAAGTTAACGTTAAGTTGGCTTTTCTGTAAACGTGGTAGTTTTTTTGTAATCAGACAGCTTTCATAGAAACAGATATTCCATGGGTCTTAAAAATTTTAAAAAAAACGTCTTTCAGAAATTTGTCTCCCGACAAAAACTAAAATGGCCGTTCTAATATTTATTTAAATTTGAATGCGTTTGACTAAACCTCGCCTGATGGGAAGCAACGATGCAGTTGAGGATGATACACGCAAACTCAAATAATGCCTATTCACTCTCGCCTTGAAGATCCCCAAATTGCAAGAGTCAGGAAACAATACTTTGCAAGATAAGTAGGTGCATAAACCAAAGAAAAATACAAAATTGTATTTATCTTTTTCCAAACATTTTATTTCCTGTTCGAAGAAGAAGTACAGATTGGAAAACCTAATAAAATCACTACAACTTTGGAAAAAGTAATATTAAGCCCCCTTTAATTTCGAGTCATGCAAAGTTAGCCTATTCAAACTGAAGGAGTAAAGAAAATTTTAGTTTATATGGAACTGCCTCCGTGCGTTGCGTGGCGTTAGCTTCACGTCAGGAGGTCACGGGTTCGGTTCCCGGCGGAGTCTAACTTTGTAACACACGGTATGGTTGGTGGAAGAGCATTTCCTTGCCCCCTGGCTAGCTTCCACTGTCTTATCTAAGTCTTACCGCCAAATATCAATGTTAAAAACATTGATGTGTTCCGGGTTTAGAATAAGATAGCCAGTTCTCCATTGCGTTGGGGAATCTTGGTAAGCCCGCTTCCATCTTCGGCATCATCGTCACTTATCATCAGGGGAGATGGTGCCAAGAGCTTTAATACCAGTTGTGGATTTTAAAAAACCGGCCAAGTGCGACTCGGGGCCAAATAAACAGAGTTCCGTATCATAACATAGGTAAGGTGCAGCCAAACGCACTTCAGAACAAGTCTTAGTACAGACTTTGACTTTAGACTTTCTTATAGATTTTTCTGTAATCTATGCATTTAACCTCATATTATACTGTGTTTTTAAGCCCATTAGTTTCGGAGATAAGGGGGGGGGATGTTTAATTTTCGCCTATTTTCTTAATTAACTTTAAAACTAATTATCTTAAAATTATAAAAGAAATTATTTGGAATTCTTACAAGCCCTTTCATTTGATATATCACACGATATAGTAGTTTACAAAACCTTTTTTTTTAAATTTACCCCTCAAAAGTGCCCCCCCCATGTTTGAAATTCATTTATTTACGTTACACTTCTGTTTTTAGGTCACCGACTTACTTATGTGTACCAAATTTCAACTCAATCGGTCCAGTAGTTACGGAGCAAATTTGCTGTGCCAGTCGGTTGGACGGACAGACGGATAGACAGACACAAGAGTGATCCTATAATGGTTCCGTTTTTACCTTTTGAGGTACGGAACCCTAAAAGTAAGAGGAGGAGAAAAGTTTATAAAAAGCCTCAATAAGTGCGGACAAAAACAGCAGCAGGTAGTTTCATTGGTTTTTAGGGTTCCGAACAAGGAACCCTTATAGTGTCGCCATGTCTGCCTGTCCGTCTGTCCGCGGCTTAGCTCAGAGACTATTAATACTAAAAAGCTGTAATTTGGCATGGTTTTACATATTAATCACGCTTTTTTTTATCAACTGTAAATATAATTTTGTTTTTAAAAAAACATTTATTTTTTGAAGACTTCGGGAACCCTTCTTTGCGCAAGTCCGACTTGCACAATTTGATGTTGCTGTGTCAGGAAACTCACAGAATAAATTGTGTTTCTTACTGCTCGGGGCCTAAGGGCATATTGAGAGTGACAAGGCATTCAAAGAATGTGATCTGATATCACTAGAATACTTACGGTGTGTACAAAAAGAAGTTTATCTCACTGTCGGGGCACTTCCACTCTCGCTTCATCACGCACCGGAAGTACCGGAAGTCCAGCATTGACATTAGGTTGGCTTCAGTTTCGGGCACTGAAAGGGATAAAGATAAGTTATTCTACAGATTCTTTGTAGTTTTATTTTCTGGCCTTAAAGTTGACTTTATCGCTAAAGTTATTACAAAATATGCCGAAGATCATAAGCATAGACTTCATCGCCATGCAAATGTTGAGGCCATCCAGCTCCAACACGCACCTACCTAATAAGAAGACTGAAAAGAAATAAAAAAACGTGTGGCACTCGGGGACTGCCGCGGTAAAGCTATTGCATAGCATTTTTTATCAACCTAAGCAATTATAATTATTTATTTATTTCTTATTTATGCAGTATTTAGCAGTACCATATAGTCCTTGGGGCGCGGGATGTTTATGTAATAAATTAACACTAAGAAAGTTACACCAGTAAAATTGACTAAGTCCTTTTAGTACCGCAAATCGCTAATAGATGGCACTGTAAGTTTTTTAGAACTCGGCCGAGCGTGTGGTGTTAGGCTTTAGGTTTTATTTTCGTTACGGAGTTTCTTGATTCGGTCGCCGCGCTCAAAGCCCGCGATAAAAGCTATGCAATAGCTTAAAACCTTTTGAATTAGTTATGTGAAGAGTTAGTTAAGTGATGAGTAGCAAAGTATAGTGAGTGCTACAATAAATAATTAACACAAGAACCGAGTGTCTTCCCCTTAAGTAACTAGAGACAACAAGAACAGTGCCATAGGACACATTCTTAGTATTACTTTAACATTAGCAGTTTAGGTTAAATTTAAATTACTTAATTAGCATCTCGGCTAGATTGTTATTTTATTTATGAGACGTACCAATTATTATTGGTACCGACCTCATTGATATGAAAAAAGAACTTTGGCAAGGCTTTCTTTTGTTTCTTTTCTTAATCTTTAATTGGTTGGGTTATGAAATTAAGTGTCATTTTAACACTTTGATTCAATAACCTAACTTAATTAATTAAAAATTTTAAAAACCGACTGCTTTAAATGTAGGTATGTATGTATTGTCAACGGAAACACAGTTACAACAGTCCAGTCAGTCTAATCCCATCACTGTTGTTGTGACATATTTTAATGTCGAAGCATAATTTTTTTAATGAGGTGATGATGATGAAGCCTTTCGATCGGTATAATAAAGCTACAGGGTATTTTTTGGAGTTTACTCCTTAAGAATCGATTTGCATATAAGGCGCCCGGTATGAAAAAAATATGAGGAGTAAAATCTAGTGATCGAAAACCAAAAACGTAGTTTGTTATATTCTCTTTGCGCGTTACGTTTTTTACGCGCAACCTATTGTGCGCACCTCTGTCACGTGATACAAAACAGTCAGGATTGGCTGAATCTGACAAAAAGAATATAAGTCACTACGAAATCTAAAATGAAGTCACAACACAGTAATCAAATCAGATCTGTTATTGTTGCAGTCTTACAATTATTGATCTGATAAGATTTTAAAATTTGTGATTTTTATATAATTTGGTATTCCACTCCATCATGGGTGTCAATTTTGTGAAAGCAGATAGCAGAAACTTGCCCAAAGTGGACGCAATCATGTTCTTTAAAAATAACCCCGATTTTTATTCTGCAGAGCTGAGAAATGTAAAAACAGCAAAGTAAGTACTATAAAATAATATAACACTACCTACGTAAGTAACCTTAATTCTGCTAAGGCGAAATAATAGTCTTTCTTTCAGTAGTAGTTTTTGAGGTTTTATAGAATAAATTTTGTTTACAGTAAGTAATTAAATTGAAAATCTAAACTTGACATTGTAATTAATTTATTAATAAACCTGTTTTTTTTTACTATAGTTAATTTGATTATTTTGTTCTTATTCTTTGGTTATCTTTTTTTTTCTATACTTTATAAGTATAGAGTTTAATTGTATTTTTAATATTTATCTTTAATGTGTGAAATAACTTCTTCCGTATTTTTTTGACGTGTAATACTTAATTACCAATAAATGAGTTATGAGTTATGAGTTAATTAGTTTGCATTTTCAGGGCTGCACGAGAATCTTATGGTGACGATGCTATTGGGTACGTGCAACTACGTCGTGGATCAGGACTTTGCACACTCAATTGCAAGATCTGCACTATGGTGATAGACGAGACTAATGGTAAAATCGTCAGTTGCCAGTGCTTGGACAGTGCAGCTTTAGCTGGTGGTTGTAAGCATGCAGTGGCATTTTTGATGTGGACCCATCGTCGCAATGAAGAACCTTCCTGCACCGAGGTTGAATGTTACTGGAAAAAACCCGTCCTCTCGAGAGTAGGGACTACTATGAAATACGTCACTGTATATCAAATTTGAAAAAAAAAACAGCTCCACATCATGAAACCAGCACAGACCTTTTCCACGGGTTTCTTCAAGAAGCAAAAAAGAAGAAAATTATTAATTGTGAACTTTTAAAGTATCAGAACGACTTTAAACACAGTGATGTTCGACAGTTTTCATTTCCTTATTCAAGTGAGTGATGATATAAAGAAAGATGTCAACAAATTACTAGAAACATTACAAGAGAAACTTAACAAAAATGCTCTTGATTTAATTGAAGAGTCAACATAAAACCAATGTTAGAGCCCTTTATGGTATGACCTAAGATATGCTCGTATAACCGCATCTAAAGCATACGAGGTTAGTCGCTGCCAAACACCAAATGGATCATTAGTAGCTGCGACCATGGGAGCTAAAACACCTGACACATCAGCTATGAAAAAAAGGCCGGAAATTGGAATCATTAGTTATAAAAACTGTGCAGAGTAAACTTAAAACTAAAGTCAAGCCCTGTTTTGTGCCTGTTTAGACAATCGTACTTAAGTAGTAAACTCCAGTCGTGCGTCGGAGCTGACACACACACTTTTTTTTTTCTCGTGTAGCGGGTTTGATTCCCGGTTCAACCATGTACAGCAGGGCCTCGATAATCCGAACCCAAGCTAGTCCGAACGCCTCTATAATCCGAACGACACCCCCTTACCCCCGCACAATCGCCGTTTCTCACAGTTTCTGTCTCGCCAAAGTATACATATTAGTACTAACATACAGTATGGACACTCCCTGTCGCTCTCTAGATTGCGACCTCACCCCCTCGTCCCCCAGATTGATACAGGTTGCATTAAGTTTGGTTCTCGAAAGTATATAATTTCGCCGTGATTTCTTTTGTTTCGTCATTTGTTTTTAGAAATGTCATTTCGCGCCCGTTGTATGAAGTTTCCGGGGTGTGGGCTCGCAGTGCCACGCAGTGCCACTATATTGGAATTCTTTAAAAACAGTGTTTTCAATAGCATTGTATCCAACATAGATACTTAAACAAATACATTACAATGTAAAATATTTTTGTTTCATTTCGAAAAATGCCTTTTAAAATGTCTACATACTATAATCCGAACGCTTCGTACATCCGAACAGGGTATAAATTTTCGGTGTTCGGATTATCAAGGCCCTGCTGTAATTTTAAAAAAATCTATGAATGCAGTTGATTTTTAAATTAAAATAATGTCTTTTTTCAGTAAAATGTTCCATCTACAATATTCAAGGTATACCTACTTTCCCTCCATGTGGCAAAGCCGTGGGAGTCCAAGCAATCCTTATGATGAAGCCTTTAGATCGATCGGTTTGATAAAGCTACAGGATATTTTTTTTTCTCGTGTTGCGGGTTCGATTCCCGGTTCAACAATGTAATTATTAAAAAATCTATGAATGCAGTTTAAATTGTTTTTTAAATTAAAATAATCTCTTCTTTCAGTAAAATGTTCCATCTACAATATTCAAGGTACTTTCCCTCCATTTGGCGTAGCCATGGGACGCCTTGTATATGTGGCAGGCAGGCAAATTGTATGATTAGGCATTTTACATACTACCAGGCAAATTGTATAATTCGTCCGTATGGAAACGGTCAGGCATAATGTAAAATGCTGTATACGCCGATTCAGGCAATTTGTAATAATTCGTCCGTCAGGAAAAATATAAAATTCTGTACGCAGATTGTAAAATTCCGAGATAATAATTCGTCCGTATATAAACGGTCAATGCCGAGTCGGGCTAATTATCAAAATGCCATACGGCAGATTGTAAATGAGTGATATTAGGTTCGGTCAGGTTTGATTGATTTAACTGTCAAAGAGCCTGCGAGGCTCCCCGCCATCACCATTATATAATTTGCATGACATTTGCCTGTCCATATGTATTTATAATGACGATTTATACAGTATCCCTGCCAAGGACGTACCCAAGGGGGGGGTCCTAGGGGTCCGGACCCCCCCCGAAATTATAGAAGTATAAAAAAAATAATTCCTAAAAACAGATATTCCGATCTAAGGGGCGGGCAAGTAGTGGTGGGGCGTCTTAACGAATGTAACACAACAGAATACTTTGATATTATCGCACGCAGTAAGTTGTTTCCGCGCGCAACAAAGCTTTACACCACCCCTGCACCACGCCCCGTCTCGCTCGGTCGCTCGCCTCGCGCCACGCACGCCGCCGCCCGCCGCCGCGCCGGGCTGGTTGGTCCGAGCGAAACCGAGAAGAACCAGTTGAATCAGGTCAAGTGTTGCCATATATACGAAATTGTTACAAATAGAAATACGGAATTTTAATGTTCGAACCGGACAATGAATGCATTTTTTTATCATTTGCCTGGATGGACCCCCCCCGACCAACGAAGCTGGGTACGGCGACATATACATATATTATGTCCTTTCCCGTAACGCAGGCTACCTGCACGCCAAATTTCATCAAGATTGGTCAAGGTACCGAAGCGTGGAAAGGTAACAAACACATTTATAATATTACTAGCTTTTGCCCGCGGCTTCACACGCGTGGACATAGTTTTTATGACTGTCTTTGAGAGTGAGTGGTGCGCGAGCCGCATGAACATTAGTTTTGTTCACATCCCTATCCCAGATAGGGCTATTCTGATTAGTAGTCTATGTCATTTCCCACTTCCTCAACCATCTCAGTGCAAAAAATCACAATCCATTGTTCCGTTGCATTGCGATGTTAAAGAAATGAACCAAAAAAAGACTATTTTTTAGTTCCCTCAGGAACTGCATCGGACTATACTATTTTCACGGGATAAAAAGTAGACTATGTCCTTCCTCGGAACACATGCTACCTGCATGTCAAATTTCATCAAGATTAGTCAAGGTGTTGAAGCGTGAAAAGGTAACAAACAAACACACTTTCACATTTATAATATTAGAAAATTATAGTAGTAAGAATAAGGATATAATTTACATAGCATATCTCTGACCTGTACATATAAATGGTTTCTCGGAAACGGCTCTAACATTATTCTTGAAAATTGGTAATTAACTGGTTTTGGTTTTAGCGAAAAAATGATCTAGATAGGTTTTATCTAGATCATTTTTTCGCTAAAACTAGGTAAATAGACGTAGTGCGTCAAAAGCAATAATCCCGCGCAATATGAATCACACTTTCTAAACCCTTCGTTGCCGAGCGGTTACTGATATGAGTCCAGCTCACAAACCGAATGGCCCGCGTTCAAATCCTCACAAAAGGCGTGACTATTTGTGGGCCGCCTTCGATCGACCCACATAAAAGTCTTGCGAGGACCTTCAAAATTACGGCCATTTGAAAATTTAATGGTTAATTTTTTTCCTTTCTTCAAATTTTTTTTTTATTTTTTCTAAGAACTTTGCCGCAATAAAAATTCATTTTAAAAGCTAGTAAAATTTTGCATCTTTTGTTACCCATATTATTAGTAACCAACGCAAACTAATACGTTTAAAGAAATCTGGCATGCCAATAATCTCTTTTTTCAGACTTTTTTTACATTTTCTACTTTTTTCAAACACAACCGCGTTGACATGACGTTTTTTATTTTTTTTAAATGCGCGTTAATCGTAGCTATCAAAATATGGTATCCTAATCATTATTATTTGTTGTCCATAAAATTAATGTAACAGTCAATTAACTTGCTGAAGTAAGAAATAAAACAATGAGAATACGAAATAATTAAAATATTTTCAAATTACAGGTTTTTATGTTTTTCGAAAGTCAATATTTTATTTCTTACTTCAGTAAGTTAGTTAATTAAAGCTTCAGGCAAATCATCAGAGCCGTTTACGAGTTACCAAAATTACAATAATTGCTTACTAGTAATAAGATAAAAAAATTAACACCTCATTACATGTGGTTTTATGTTCTTTATTGTCTTAGGGTTTTACATACTTAAATGGAACACTGAATCATAGACTGAATCAATTATTGAATTCCGAGCCATAACCATGTAAGTTTATTGCCTGCATGTGTCTTCAGGTGAGCTGCCAAGTGAGATGTTTGGGTTAACTGTTTGTCACATTTTAAACATGGATAAGAATTTTTCTCCCTTTCATGTTTCCTCTGGTGTCTAACAAAAACACTTCTGTTAATAAATACCATATTACAATCTGAACATGAATATGGTTTATCTCCTGTGTAAATCCTTATATGCTTTACCAAATGATCTTCTCGACTGGACCTTTTGTCACATTCTGAACATGAATATGGTTTCTCTCCCCTATGAATCCTCATGTGTGTCACCAAATGGTATTTTTGACTGAACTTTTTGTCACATTCTGAATATGAATATGGTTTCTCTCCTGTGTGATTCCTCATGTGCTGTACCAAATTATCTTTTCGACTGAACCTTTTGTCACATTCTGAACATGAATATGGTTTCTCTCCTGTGTGAATCATCATGTGCTTTACCAAATGATCTTTTCGACTGAACCTTTTGTCACATTCTGAACATGAATATGATTTCTCTCTCCTGTGAATCCTCATGTGTATCACCAAATTACTTTTATGATAAAATATTTTGTCACATTCTGAACATGAATATGGTTTATCTCCTGTGTGAATCCTCATGTGCTTTACCAAATTATCTTTTCGTCTCAACCTTTTGTCACATTCTGAACATGAATATGATTTCCCTCCCCTGTGAATCCTCATGTGTGTCACCAAATTTGCTTTCTGTCTGAATACTTTGTCACATTCTGAACATGAATATGGTTTCTCTCCTGTGTGAATTCTCATGTGTGTTACCAAACTACCTTTTACTCTGAACACTTTACCACATTCTGAACATGAATATGGTTTCTTTCCCATGTGAATCCTCATGTGTGTCACCAAATGGTATTTTTGACTGAACCTTTTGTCACATTCTGAACATGAATATGGTTTCTCTCCCCTGTGAATCCTCATGTGTGTCACCAAATGGTATTTTTGACTGAACCTTTTGTCACATTCTGAACATGAATATGGTTTTTCTCCTGTATGAATCATCATGTGCTTTACCAAATTAACTTTATGACTGAACCTTTTGTCACATTCTGAACATGAATATGGTTTTTCTCCTGTGTGAATCCTCATGTGCTTTACCAAATTATCTTTTCGACTGAACCTTTTGTCACATTCTGAACATGAATATGGTTTTTCTTCTGTGTGAATCCTCATGTGTTTCACCAAATTACCTTTATGATTGAAAACTTTGTCACATTCTGAACATGAATATGGTTTCTCTCCTGTGTGAATCCTCATGTGCTGTACCAAATCATTTTTTCGACTGAACCTTTTGTCACATTCTGAACATGAATATGGTTTCTCTCCCCTGTGAATCCTCATGTGTGTCACCAAATGGTATTTTTGACTGAACCTTTTGTCACATTCTGAACATGAATATGGTTTTTCTTCTGTGTGAATCCTCATGTGTTTCACCAAATTACCTTTATGATTGAAAACTTTGTCACATTCTGAACATGAATATGGTTTCTCTCCTGTGTGAATCCTGATGTGCTTTACCAAATTATCTTTTCGACTGAACCTTTTGTCACATTCTGAACATGAATATGGTTTTTCTTTTGTGTGAATCCTCATGTGTTTCACCAAATTACCTTTACGATTGAAAACTTTGTCACATTCTGAACATGAATATAGTTTCTCTCCTGTGTGAATCCTCATGTGCTGTAGCAAATAATTTTTTTGACTGAACCTTTTCTCACATTCTATACATGAATATGGGTTTTCTCCTGTGTGAATCCTCATGTGGTTAACCAAATTAACTTCATGACTGAACACTTTGTCACATTCTGAACATGAATATGGTTTCTCTCCTTTGTGAATCCTCATGTGTGTTACCAAACTACCTTTTACACTGAACACTTTGTCACATTCTGAACATGAATATGGTTTCTCTCCTGTGTGATTCCTCATGTGCCGTACCAAATTATCTTTTCGACTGAACCTTTTGTCACATTTTGAACATGAATATGGTTTCTTTCCCCTGTGAATCCTCATGTGTGTCACCAAATGGTATTTTTGACTGAACCTTTTGTCACATTCTGAACATGAATATGGTTTTTCTTCTGTGTGAATCCTCATGTGTTTCACCAAATTACCTTTATGATTGAAAACTTTGTCACATTCTGAACATGAATATGGTTTCTCTCCTGTGTGAATCCTCATGTGCTGTACCAAATTATTTTTTCGACTGAACCTTTTGTCACATTTTGAACATGAATATGGTTTCTCTCCTGTGTGATTCCTCATGTGCTGTACCAAACTAACTTTTTGACTGAACCTTTTGCCACATTCTGAACATGAATATGGTTTTTCTCCTGTGTGAATCCTCATGTGTATCACCAAATTACTTTTATGATTGAATATTTTGTCACATTCTGAACAGGAGAAAGCTGTCATAACTGAATTTATAATTAATGTTGTAGGTATATTGGACCACAGAACTTTTTTTGTGATTTTATAAATATATTTACTGGTATAGTTACTTACATACCAGAAATAAAAACTCAGCGCTCACGCTCACATCATACATTATTCTAGATTTCATCATTGATTTTTAAATGTTTTTCTCAACATTCTTTGGTGTCTGTTGAACTGAGCTATAGAATATTCTTAGCAATGTGCCTTACAATCAAGTGGCTATCTGTCACTTTATTTTACTCAGATATTTTTAGTATGGCAGCCCGTCTATATATGTGCACTCCAACCATACATTCAACTTTGCAAGTTTCTAAAAGTTTGCTAAGTTAGAAGGTACTCATACATGGTTTTTTAACTTTGAGAAATTCTTAGGGGTACCTAGGTAGGTAAGTATAATTTCTTAAAGGTACTCAAATCTCTTGTTACTTCCCTCAGTGATTCCTCTGGTCGCTCAGTTTGTTCAAATCCTATTGCTATTATAGATATAGATTCGTGCTCGAGGTAGAGTTTCATCCAAATTCCAACACATTCTTCGTTTTAAGACACAAAGTACTATAAATGTATATACCAGAGTTTGAAGACTTGCACGTAGTGATTTCTATACTCCTTGGACTTGCTAAGGTAGCCAAGCCAAAGCGAATATAATATAATACACTAATAATACGTAGTTTGTTATATTCTTTTTGATAATAATAATAAGTAGATGACGACAGACGAGTAGATGTGAATATTATTTTTTATTTTTTTTGGTTTCTTTATTAGATCTGTGGTTTCTTCTCTCCGGCTTTCAAAAGCGCGGAGAAGGCAAAGGTAACTAAGACCATACAGCCAGGTCTGACGTATTTAAGCTTCCTTTAGTTTTTATATTTGTAATGCTAGTGCCGGTGCATTACGAATCTTCTCTGAAGTTCTTGACAGCATTTACAGCAGCTACATTCTGAGGTGGAACACCCAGTTGCTCTAGGGCGTCTATAAAACTGCACCCAGAGCAAGTTGGATTTTCACGTCCTCCTTCGTTTTATTTTCTTGTTCTCCACATTGCTCATTTGCACTAGATGATTTTCTCCAAAATGCACTACTTTTTGAACAAAATCCTAGCAGAAAACAATGAAAAAACAACAAAATAAAACTACGAATGCGTCTACCACAAATCCCGCCAAAAAACTCGTGATTTTTTTTTCATCGCCCTTTTAGGGCAGGCTAAGGCTCATTGGCCATACCGCCTAGTCTTCGGTATATGTTTTTCAGTAGTATTCATTTGTAGAATTCACATCTTCAGTAATTTTCAGTAGTTTCTTCACGTTCACATCATATCATTGTCTATAAACTAACCTAACCTACATAAAAGCAAAATGATAGCACTTTTGCTAAAGCTTGCTCGGACTTCTTGTGGGAACTCGAAACACAGTATACACACTTTTATTTCATTATCCTTCACAAGAAACACTTATATGATCCTTCGCTGATAAATACACTATCAATATTATACATCAAAAACCACTAATTAATGTAATTTTTCGGATAATAAAAGAAAAATGACAAACTGAACGCTACAAAATCCCGCCAAAAAGTCAAAAAACTCGTGAATATTAATAATATAAGGTAGTTTTTTTTATAATATCTTAACGTCTCACGGGTACAAAATCCCTTCCAAAACAATACCCATTTAATTATTCTTCATTAGTTTTTTGATTTGTAATGCTAGTGCCAGTGCATTACAAATCTTCTCTGAAGTTCTTGACAGCATTTGCAACAGCCTCATTCTGAGGTAGAACACCAAGTTGCTGTAGGGCGTCTATAAAACTGCACCCAGTGCAAGTTAGGTTCTCACGTCCTCCTTCGTTTTATTTATTTATTTACACTTATAGTACACCACATTGCTCACGTGCGCTATACGATTTTCTCCAAAATGCACCACTTCTTGAACAAAATCCTAGCAGAAAACAATGCAGAAACAACAAAATAAAACTACGAATGCGTTTACCACAAATCCCGCCAAAAAACCTATAAGGTAGCGGCACCAACCAAAGAAAATATAAGTCAATATGACACCAACTTAGGAAGATTTCTGACTGAGGGTGCGGGGCAACTCCCTCGGGACAAGGCATGCACGAGCACAGATCACTACTATCTGTTGGGCACGAGTACATATTATCTAATATTAGATCTGTGGGCACGAGAGATGTATATGTTCTTTGATGCTTGCTAATTAGTGTGACGACCATCTCAAAAATGATTTATCTGACCGATACTGGCAAAAAATTGCCAAATCTACCAAACTGGACTCCAGAAAATGACAAAAATATGCAATAATTTTATTGCCTCTATGAGGGAAGTGAACCAATTTAAAAAAAAACTAAATTTTTAGATTTTTATTACAGAAACGAGTTTTACAGCGTCATTTCAAAAAAATATATAAAAAATGCTTAGATTTAAATTTTTTTACAGTTTTAGAGAGTTTACACATCAGTGCTTAATAACCAATAATAAAATCATAACAACTGAGGTAATGTTTGTATCTAACCGCAGCTCCCGCGAGCTAGTACTAGCACATTAATACAACCGCTTACAAAGTAATTAGATAAACAATTCATTCATATCAGCTCATATACGTCCCCACCGAGGGGCTCGAGCCTACCCTGAATTAGGGCGATCGGGCCCTAGTCGACCACGCGGGCCCAGTGCGGGTTGATCGACTCACACACAACCTGCGAGTTTCTTCGCAGGCGTGTGCAGGTTTCCTCACGATGTTTTCCTTCACTGTAAGAGCGTCGGATAAACGTACATATGAAATCTAAATTCGAAATCACATTGGTACGTGGCAGGTTCGAACCACTACCTCCCAGACAGGAGGCGGCGGCCCTAGGCATTACGCCACCGACGGCGATAAACAATACGGAACCCTTATAACTTACGAGCCAACAATACAAAAACAAAATTTATTTTAACTACAAAGTAACCAATATTTAGTTACTTTCCAACGATACAATTCAATTTTTCAGGTAGGTGGCAATAATTATGTCAAATATATGTGTTTTCTAGTGTAAGTGTGTGTTTTCGTGTGTGAAACTTGCCACGATGACCCTCAAAACTCCACTTCGAAGGGCGTCTCCGTTCTCGCTCTGGCGGGACTCCGAGGGTGGTCAGCTGGTAGACAGGATCGCAAGGACCCGAGTCACAAGTCAACCACTTATTAGGTACATATATCTTTTTAGGTGTTCGAGCCTAAAGGCTTGACCCACCTTGAGATTACACCTTCGTATTCTGTCGTTGAATCGCGTGAAGTTAGTCCCTTTTCGCGTAGTAAGTATTACGGAACGCCACAACAACTTCAACCAACTTCACTTCGCACGTTGAAATAACATTCAGCGCGGGCGGCGTGTTCCTCAGTACGCTTTTGTATTCTGCAGAAACAACACGTGAAAACTTACACAGTAAGTGAAGTTTTTTTTTTACGAAATAGCTATAGCGTGCCCTCACTGGACCGCTTATCATAAAGAGCATCAACATGATGTCTCTTAATTTACTTGACGCGTCCACGTACCGTCAGTGTTGCCAACTTAGCTCTTTTAGAGCTAAAACCAGCTCTGTATAATGTTTGTCAGCTTTAAATAATTGTATTTAGCTCTACAGCTCTTTTATTTTTAAATTTCAGCTCTTTTTTATGATTGTAAAATTATTTTTTGTTTTGATCAATTGTTTACGTAAATTCATAAACCCATTCGTTAATTGAACGCAGTCATACAATTCCCGACTCCAGAGTCGTCATAGTCTAACAGGAACCGTTCGCTCTGACAACAGGGTAGCCTATTATAAATCTCTAGTTGCTGTTAGAGCGTAGGTAAGGAACGCGCTTCTCATGTTATCACATCTTGCATTTGATGTATGCGCGTCTTCTTCCTGTCTCCTTCTCCTTCTTTCATCTGCAGGTTATATCTGCGTGAATAAGGATTAAACATAGCCACGGTTTGACTTGTGTCCGAAAAATATATGTAGTACACCGATTTGTTCTTTCGTGATGGTTAACGTTCGACGGCAATACCCTTTATTGCATTACTTGCATAATTTCCTTGTATTAAGATTCATGCAAGTAAAAACGAAAAATTTAAGTACGTGCTTACGTTTTTCTATAATAAAAATTAAAATTTTAATTCCTTAATCTTTCTTTTATTTTAGCTCTTTTTTTTATAAAAATTTAGCTCTATTTTAGCTCCTTTTCGAAGCTGTTCTAGCTCTCTATAAAAAATTGAGTTGGCAACACTGCGTACCGTCAACCAGTCGTATGGAACCTTTTTGATACGACGCAAACCATGCATGACGCGTCCTTGTACCGTCCAAACGTCGTATCGCAAATATCGATGCGACGCATGAACTGATCTGATGCGTACCCGTACCATCATTACATAGCATCGCCATGCGATGCATGAGTCGATTCGACATTCAAGCTGATACCCCGCTCGAGTTCTTTGAAACGACATACGAGAGCACACATCTCTTCACTGATGCGTCGTTTTAACTTATACGTCGAATATACTGACAAGTCGTTTCAAATAATTTTTCACTGTCGCTTCAACTGATACGACGCTTAAATAACCATCCTTATGCGACACGCGATACAATATTGATGATAATACCTTTCATTTACAGAATCATGCCGGTCATTACCATGGGTGAATTAGCCCAAAAGCCGCCGCCCTCCAGTAGCGCGTTCTACAGTAACATAATTCAACTGCTAAATAATCACTACACCCCGGGCTGGGAATGCTGGGTTGTAAACGACATCCCGTATGTGGAACTGTTTGGAGAAACTATCGACTCGGAAACGGAAAAGAAAATACGCTTCGCACTACCTTCGCTAGAGCTGATTCATGCCTACAACCCAGAGGCAACTCGGGCATCAGAAAGAACATTAAGAGAGATCAGACGCCGTCTTTTGAACTGGCCTTTCGGCAGGACGCTTTTGTTCTCACCTCATGCAATCATGGAAAAAATCCACAATAACCCAATGTCTTATAACTACTTCATGGACGTCGTAAAAAAGATAAAATCCTTAATTCTCTCAAGGAAAGAGTCATCAGCTGCCTTAAGTAAGGAAAACGAGCAAGACCCAACAAATGCTAATGTTTCCAGATCACCGTCAATCTCGGAATGCTCAGAGCCAATACGCGCCAGAAACGACTCGTATGAACAGCTCGCAAAAAAACAACAAGATATGTTTAACATTATATTAGCCGTTCATTTGCCCTGTCAACTACTACTTGACATAAATTCTGCCCTCCCGATTGCCCGTGTCAAGTACCGCTTGACATGGGGCCTCTCTGCTCCCTAGTCGTTGATTTTGTTAATCTTGCTGTCCCTGTTTGTTTAGGGTCTATTTGTATATATCTATCCTGCTTCTGTGTAAGATTGTCTACCCAATGAAACCAAAACGTTACTCCATGCCATGAAAAAAAAAAGTCCAAGTGAATGTTTGCGCAGCTGCGGGTGTTATTGTGAGTTTTAATTTAAATAATTTTAATACTTTCGATGATTAGATTTACGTGGTGTTTTGTTATTTTTAGGGTAAGGTATCTACTAATACATAGAAATAAAGGTTTCAGCATGAGACACAAAATTTAGCCTTTTCTAAACCCGATACATTTTGTAGTACTATTTTGTATATCTCTGTGTTCAGCGTATCATAATTGTACACCGTAGTTGAATACTAATAAACAAAACACTTAAATATATAGCTTCATTCATACTTAACATAAAAAACATAAAACTTGATAGTGTTACAATAACAACTTGAGACACAATGAATGGCCTATTGAAACCCGAGCCGCGCGGCGTGGCGCGGCGGCACTTATAAAAAATGACGGGACGCTCGGGGGTGTGCGGGGGAGGCCGGTTCGGGCAAAGGAGCGGTTAGAAATGTCTAAAAAACAAAATGAATCAATCAAGAAGCTCCAGGAAGACTTATCAGAGATTAAGACAGCCAAACGATCTCAAGCTAGCGAGCCAGACGAAGATGAGCAGCAAGTCACAGATTCATTGAATGCGTCATTCGCAGATAGCACCCCTCAAGAAGAGGATGAAGGGGATGAAAACGATGAAGTATATATGTGGAAACCATTTGATGCCGGCAAAAGCTCAAAAAATAGAGAAGAGGAATTAAAACAAAAAATCGCAGAGGCACAATGAGAGCTTTTAGAACTCTCGAAGTCAAGCCACACCGGAGTAGACTTCTCACCCAATATAACGGAAGCAGACGCGAAAATCTCTCGAGCAGATCCAGAACTAGCTGCACAAGGATCTCGGTGTCAAAGACTTGGCTCGGAAGCATGGAAAAAAAATAAAATATAAAGATGTTCAAAAAAAATTCCAAGCAACACCGGTATTCACATCTTTGAAGGTAAACCCTCAACTTGCATTGGCTACGCCTTTCTGGCACAGCGTTACAATATTAGAGAAGTCCGATGGTACATTAGCGGCTATTGGACATGGACTTTTGCAACAAAGGAAAGCTTTCGAAGACATCTGTCAAAACTTACTATCTGACGTCAGAGAAAAAGTAAATAAAGCCTTTTTGGCAAATGATTCTGAATTTAGAAAGATTTCAGACAATCTTCTACACTATACCTGTGGCAAGAGAGCCGAAGTCATACAACAAAGGCGAGAATTATACAAGGCTCCAAACAGAGTGACCAATGAGATTCTACATGATATTCCACCCTCTGACACACATTTGTTTTCCGAAGCGAAACTTGCAGAAGTTGTCAAAGATCAAGGTGGACCGCATAAGATTTTTCCACCCAAATTCAAAAATACAATCAAATATAAATCATCATGTTCTCCGAATCAGAAGAGGAACAAAAACTCATTTAAGAGCAGGGACAAAAGGCAAGAGAAGCCTAGATTTCAAAAAAAGAAGGAGCTAAATTCCAATCCTTAGAACAAAGGGAAATACGGAGAAACAAGAAAATTTTGACTATTTTCAAGCAGGACAACTTCTACAAAAAGTTCAGACATGGAAAAACCTGGGGGCGCCCAAAACCATCCTGTCAGTAGTCATGGGGTACAGAATACCATTTCTAAGAAAGCCCCCATTAACGAACTTATCAAGCAGCAAACTTCAACAGCTAACCTGCAAAGAATCCCCAGCTATGGACAAGCAACTAGACAAGTTAAAACTTTCAGGAGCAATTCAGAATCAAAAGTCCCAAAAAGGGTTCATATCCCCGATGTTTCTCAGGAAGAAAACAGATAGATCTCATCGACTAATTTTCAACCTGAAACGCTTAAACAGCTACGTCGCTGTTCCAAAATTCCACCTAATAAACCTACACAAGATTCCAGCCATGTTCAGGGAAAAAGAATACATCTAAAAAAAGACATATCTCAGGCGTATTACCACATTCCTGTAGCCAAAAATCACCAAAAGTTCCTAAGCTTCCTGTACAAGGAGAAATTTTACCACATGACGTGTCTCCCATTTGGTCTAGCCTGTGCACCTTCTCTTTTCGCAAAAGTAACAAACTGGATCGCTCAGATTCTAAGAGAGAAGGGCATAAGAACTCTGATCTATTTAGACGACTTCTTGATCATGAACGAAAACCCCATAGAATTACGAAGGCAAGGAGAATACGCACTGCAACTGTAAGAAAAATGAGGCTGGTACATCAATCGTCAAAAGTCTAGCACTCAACCAAAGACATGTCTAGAATATCTGGGGGTGTTATGGGACACGGAAAACAACGAGAAACGCCTCTCAGGCAAAAAAGTCACCCAGTACGTAAAATTCACCAAAGCGTTTCAACAAAAGGCATCTGGAGTTGGATGGACGCAAAAATCCTACTCGGATAACTAAATTTCGCTGCAGAAGTCATTCCTTTGGGTCGACTTCACAGCAGAGTAATACAAAGACTTGCAAACCAACTACCAGAGTCAGATTGTCATCGGAAGTTCCAATTACCAAGAGCAGTATCCCGAGAACTTACTTGGTGGATAAAAAAATTTCAAAAGGCTACCCCCATTCACCATCAGCGCCCGACAAAGTTCATTACCACCGACATGCAGATTACGGTTGGGGAGCCATTTTAAACAGTCAAAAATTATGCGGATTCAAGAACAAAAAACCGCCAAGTTGGCACTGCAATCTCTAAGAATTATGGACTCTTTACATAGTTTTAAAAACGAATGCAGCAAAGTTAAAAAGAAAATCTGTGATATTTCAGTCAGACAACAGAACGACTATAGCCTACATAAACAAACAGGGGGGGGGGGGGGGACAAAGTCGCTAACACTCCTAAGAACGGCCTCGAAGATTCTACACCTTGCCAAAACATGGAATATCCACTTAATAGCCAGGTTCTTACCAGGGAAGTTCAATGGCATAGCGGACAGCCTCTCCCGCGGAATGAATCTTCCAGAATGGCACTTATCAGATCATGTTCTGAACCAAATCTTTCAAAAATGGGGCACACCTCACGTGGACCTATTCGCGTCGAACAGGTCAGCAGTAATTCACCCCTATGTCAGCGAAGACGTTCGAGACAACCAGAGCCTTTTTACAGATGCATTCAGCAGACCCTGGCGGTTCAAACTTGGATGGGTGTTTCCGCTTCCAGCCCTGATCCCTCGTGTACTACGACACCTCGAACACAGCACGGGATGCTACTTGATCGTGGCTCCAAATTGGGAGAAAGCCTTCTGGAGACCAAAACTGAAGAAGAGAGCGTTGAACCCACCTCATCGCATTTCAGACCTACGGAAACACCTAGTAGGCCTAAGAACGAACAAACCACCTCCAGAAGTCTGGAAGTTTGGAGAATTCAGGCTGGGGTGACATATTAAAAGGTTGGCCTGATGAGCATGCCAAGTAAGTCAACTCTTCATGGAGAGCTACTACTCTTAAAACCTATAGTCCAGCCTGGAGAAGATGGTCAGAATGGGCAACGTCAAATGGAATACCGGTAAAAAAACCGAAACCGAAGGATTTTGCCCAATTCCTTTGCTACCTGCATACAAAAATGGATCTAGCATACAATACAATCCTAGTTCACAAATCAGTAGTATGCACCTTTGCTAATCCCGAAATGAGCGAGGCACTGGCATCTCATCCTCTCATTAAACAGGTCATTAAAGGAATTGCAGCTCAAAAGCCGTCAAAAAGACAACGACCACAAATATGGAACGTTACAGACTTAATAGCATGGCTGAAGAAATTTAAAATTAACAAAGAAAGCATGTTCAAAGTGTCATGACACGTGACTATTTTACTCCTTCTAGCTACAGGTCGAAAAATTCACGACTTAACCTTGTTAGATATTAGGATAGATTTTTATGAATATAAGGGCGACCACCTAATATTTTGGCCTAAGTACGGAAGCAAAACAGACTCATTAACTTATGTACAGTCCGGCTGGCATATTAGCCGCAACCCAAACAAGAAACTGGACTTGGTTTACTGGACTGCCTGCTCCAAGTGTCACAAGATAGGAGGGCTACGGTTACGAGCTTGTTCCTTACTACCAAAGGCACAGTCAAACCAGCTTCCCGCACTGTTATCGGAGGATGGGTTCGCACACTTTTCAAACTGGCTAACATAATAGATTCGCCAGGTAGCTGCAGAGCCGCAGTAGCTTCAGACAACTGGATTAACCAAAGATTAGACCTAGACGCGGTCCTGAAAAAAGGAAATTGGAGGAAAGGGGCGACTTTCCTAAGACATTACTATAGGGAAATTAACCCTAGCGCAGTGTTAGAGTCGGGCAAAGCTAACTTTGCAAAAGAATTAAGTGGCAACCCCAATAAAATCTCATGTCGGCAACACTCAATAGCTGTCAATTCTGTCACTTAGATACGAGAAAAGCTTTTGATGTTGAATCTTTGAAAAAAGAGGTATCATTTTTTGAACTTTTTTTTATCACATTAAAAATTTGTTAAGATTTACGCCTTGTTTGTCGATAAAAATTCGGCTAATTTGTTTGTTTATATGACTCCATTATAATTAGTGTACAGCTAAGGACACTGACAGCTTTCGTTTTTGTTCTACATCGAATTTGTCAACAGATTACGTTAGATGCTCGACGATAATTTATATCTATTTGGACACATACCTATTTGTTTATCATTTCGCGTGGAACACTCGACGCTACGCTGTCTGCGGCGCGGTTACTAATGGCTTACAATTGTATTCATTTAGTGATAGCTAATCAAAATGATTTTGATTTTGGTTTTCGGTTTTCCAGCGGCGGCGGCGTCGGCATGATCGTCGACGCCCCCGTTGTATTGTTAGGGGACACCAGAACACATTTGGGTGGCGGAAGATTTACCAAACAAATTAAATTCAATATAGCCATCACCGTGCACGATGAAATGGCCGAAAACACTTGCCTTGTACTGTAGTATCGCTGTGGGTCCATTCTTATTCGTACTCCACGATAATCTTTTTTGTCCGCTTAAAAACCCTTTTGGATACTATCCTCCAGGTAGTCTCGAGAGACACTGAGCTCCTCGCTACAGTACGAGGGGTATTTAAAGGGGTTCACGTCATTTGATTCCCAGAAAAATGGTCCTTTAACAATTAACGCCCACAAAACATGGAAATACCTTCTTATTTGACCATTAGCGTTAACCATCCTTAAATAATTTAGTCTACCATGTTCTGGAGTTCATGGTCTCATTATGAACCGATAAGGGTAAACCGATTTAACAATATTCTATTGTATGAACATGCATGATGGGTAAAACCCAGACGACGATAATGTGGGAAATTTCCTGTTAGTTCCCGATAACCTTCTCCGGGATCAGCATTTGTTATTTATTCCTATCAAAAGACTTATGGGAAAACCCAAATCGATAATATTATTGTCAACAATATTATGCTGTATATTGTGAGCTTAAGAAAATAGCAGATGATACCACTGGTCTGAATCTGAAGAAGGGTCAAAGTGATCAATGTATTTGGAAAAATAAATAAATATTGTACTGGTTTGTGCTTTTCCATTTTTACTAACTACGGGTTAATGACACGTTTCGGATTCCAATTTCACAACTTGTCGGCGTACCGCCAGTAGCGTGTAAACGCCGAATTCTCAGAGTGTGCAAAGGATGATGAAGACGATGATGAGGACATCTTGTTTTGAAATGTTACTAGCTGTGCCGTTAGTTGGACTGCAGAAAATACGTCGAAATGATCCTTTTATAGGTTCTAGAGATATTTATTCCGTCAATAAACCGCTTGATCGATTTTAATAGCGTAGCGTCGAGTGTTCCACGCGAAATGATATAATAAACAAATAGGTACGTGTCCAAATAGATATAAATTATCGTCGAGCATCTAACGTAATCTGTTGACAAATTCGATGTAGAACAAAGACGAAAGCTGTCAGTGTCCTTAGCTGTACACTAATTATAATGGAGTCATATAAACAAACAAATTAGCCGAATTTTTATCGACAAACAAGGCGTAAATCTTAACGATTTTTTAGTGTGATAAAAAAAGTTCAAAAAATGATACCTCTTTTTTCAAAGATTCAACATCAAAAGCTTTTCTTGTATCTAAGTGACAGAATTGACAGCTATTGAGTGTTGCCGACATGAGATTTTATTGGGGTTGCCACTTAATTCTTTTGCAAAGTTAGCTTTGCCCGACTCTAAGAAATAATAATGCTGGCATTACAAATACTTTCGTGCCTGTTTAATATATTCAGTTGATTAATTTGCTTTCTTTAGTCTTAATAATATCATTTCGGTGAGAATTGTTATCTTCAAGATGAAAAAACGTGTATTACTAATATTTTGTAAATACATATTCTGAATTCTTACCTTTGTCTACCTGCTGGTGGAAAATTAATAAACTACCATACATTTATCAATCACATAATAATCATCCTGTTTGATTCCAATTTAACCACTCCATCTGGGTCACAGTACGCTACTTCAGCGCCGCCAGATAATAAACACGTCTCAAGGTGGGTCAAGCCTTTAGGCTCGAACACCTAAATAGCAGCGTTTTCCCCCCGAAGGGCAGAAACGCTTATTTACGTTTCAGCTGTTCAGCTTGACCCACCAGTAATTAAAGCCTTGCCGGCTCTCATTTCTGGGTACTGAGGAACACGCCGCCCGCGCTGAATGTTATTTCAAAGTGCGAAGTGAAGTTGGTTGCAGTTGTTGTGACTATAGTCCAGTAAATAAAAGATTTGAGATTGCATTAAAGACACCTGAGTAAAATGGATTGGAAATAATAGTGTTATTATTCTTTTATGCATTCGTGGCAATTTCGTGACAAAATGTTCTTTAGTCTCTTAGAAATACCTAAAGTAGCCTTTTAATTTTTATACGCTAAACAATAATTACAAATTGGGTGAAAACTAAGATTTATAACAATGAACTCCTTAAAATTATGGCACTTAAGTTATCTCTGGTTGTAGGCATAAAATTCTTAACATTACGATTACTTTTATTTAATTGTGAGAAAAACAATACTTACAAAATAGAGCCCTCGGAGATTTTTATGTTCTTATCATCCAAATTTAAACCTCGAACATGTGTTAAATTATCCCTAAGGTGACTGTTCAAGAACCTAGTTAAAAAATGTTTTTTTTATATTTCTCTATTTTACATAAAAGACATACGAAATATTTTCTTGGTTATGCCATTACACTTATATGCTTTATTATAAATCATCATTATCCCTTGTTTAAATTACAAAGGTTCTTCAAAAAACGCAAAAACCTACAATAAATAAAACGGTAATTAAATTTGTAACATCGGGAAAGCGCGTGACCTTTGACGCATGATAAGGACAGCATGTGACAAAGATGGAGTTATCGGGCGAGAAAAAGACAAAGCGCACGGAGGTCGGAGATAGCCTGCAAAGCATTGCAATGTTTACATACGCTTGCCCATCGCCACATTGGACATTACATATTTGATATTACATACATTGCCACGACTCAGTCAGTCTACGACTGTCCTTCTAAGGAAGATATTTTGGAGACTTTTCTCTTATTTTTCGTATGTAAAAGTTTCATTTTTTTTTGTTACTCTTCGATCCTGTTTCTTGTAAGGATTAAAAGACTGTATTATAACAACGGAGGTTAAAATACTAGAATAGTCAGAAATCGCAAAAAAAAAAACTTTTCCCATACTTTTTGTAATTTTTTTGAGATTTTTAAATTCTAGTACTTAACTCAAACCTCAGTCGGTTTGATAGTCTTTAAACATGATCAAATGGCGTCATAAAGTTTTTGTATAAATTAAAAGTTATCTTGCTGACTGTTCACTTTTATAAGCTGTGAATGGGGGCCAAAATACCTTCCAAAGTTAACGACAGTCTCCTAAGGTACCTGCCATTACTGAACCGTCTCAAAGGGCAAGCCTGTATTGTAACCAACTAAAAAAATTGAATTTTGTATAGGATGACCGTACCTTATTTCAAATCACCACCACCACCACCCCCATGTACTTTTTATTAATCGGTAGGGTTGGGAATTACAATTAAATACCGTAATTAATCATAAAATCCATGGAAAAAAATTACAAACATAAAAATATTCTACGGCTCTAATACCAGCCCTTTTGTACCCAGAGCGAGCCTGTGTACCTAATAACAGCCTAGGGTAGGGTTATGCCTATGGAGTTTTTGTGTTGAATTGTTGGTTTTAATGAATAAATAAGATAATAAGTAAAATTAATCATCATCCATCAGCATATCAGCCGAAGGACGTCCACTGCTGTACATAGGCCTCCCCCAAGGATTTCCACGACGACCGATTCTACGCTACCCGCATCCAGCGGCTTCCCGCGACCTTCATCAGGTCATCGGTCCACCGAGTGTGAGGCCTGCCTACGCTACGTTTTCCGGTGCGCGGTCGCCACTCGAGAACTTTACTGCCCCAATGGCCATCCTTTCTACGAGCTATGTGCCCCGCCTACTGTCACTTAAATTTAACGATTCTGATAGCTATTTCGGTTACTTTGGTCACACCCCGGACACTCCATACAAACGAGCGAGAAATGATATACATAATTCGATGGGTGCCTGGAACAAAGCCGCAATAGCCAAAACGGCAGTCTTTCGATTAAGCCATTTTCGTAATCTATGGACCTGAATACACCTTGTGATTTTTTTTTACATTTCTATTATGAAAACTCCCCGATTTAGCAAAATCACTATGGATTATATCTCGTTATTCTTGGCTCAAAGTCACAATTTGTGTACTGGAATATTAGGACTATGGCGAATGATTAAAAGTATTTTTAACCTTATTACCGTACATGCTATTACAACTTTATTCCACGAAATAAAATATATACGCTGATCAACAATAAGCGTTGCTGTAAGAATAATTTAAAGTTTTAAAAGTAACAGTTACAGTGTTTCTTTTCATGAAAATATGTTATAAAATAATTGGTATTGATTTTGTATTTAATTTTTGTATATAAAATTTTAAAACTGAGTTGTTGTTTAATAAGAGAATATTTACAGGAATAACAAAGTTATCAATGCGGTTTGATGAAATAATTTAAAAATTTAATGAAATTAGTAATAAAACTTTACTTGTTTCAGACTTTTACTTTTGTATTAACCCAACTAAGTATTGTATATCAACGAGTGTTAAAATCATAATTACTCCATCTTATTTTACTACTATCTTAAACCTAAGTACAGACTACAGCCACACCGCTTTAGGTAATTTACCAAAATAGTGACGCAAATTACCGCACTATATTTCACTTTACTAGTTTGAAATTAAATTCAAAGGTAATATTCATTGCGATGATATACTGTAAACATTACCTGTAATATTGTGTATTACTGTTAATTACTTCAAAAATAAAATAAAGTAGTATTCAATGCTGCATCTTCCAAATTAATGCTAGAACGACTTTGGTTATTGCGGTTTTATTCCAGGAAAAGTTTTGATAATGTCGCACACGCAATGGATATTATTTCTCTCCCGCCTTCACGTGTTGCTGTCATTATCGCACTCATTCCGTAGCCGTAATAGCTAATAGCTATCCTTTTCACGTGGAACGATTATGCAGCACGTGCTCTTGTTGACAAATCATTTTACTGATCAGTGCGTCTTCGGAAGCCGGTAAACAAATAAGTGCTTGCGTGAATAATTGATTAGTGCTATCCATAATGAAGAAACGCGTTTTAAACAATCCCCATGTAAGAAGAAAACTGTCTAACTACTTCGGTGAAGGTAAGTTTTCTCATATTTTTAACTACATACCTACCTAACTGACAGTAATCTATTTAAACAAAATGCCGATCATTTTGTTAATTAGGTATAAGTACATAATTTAGATTTGATCACACTACAAGTTTATTCAACTAGGTAGTAATAGAAATGTTTGTAGGTAGGTAGTTCTTACAGGTGCATAGGTAGGTAGGTTTAATGATATTTAACTGAGTAAGTAAGTAGGCATGATTGGTTGAGTTCTCGATATTTTTTGCCTAAAATAAGTAAGTATGTACTTGTCATATTTATTACATAGGTACACAAATAAAGTACTTTAGGGCAGAGTTCAATTACCTACTTACCCAAAACCAGAATTAACAAAACTCGCGCGCTGAGCATTTGCATGAATAGTTGCCTACTAAGTAAGACAGTTTTCGGTGACTTGATTTGGGTTGTGTGTACAATGTTATTAAACTATACTGTAATATCTTCATAAACTGGTGCACTTAGTTACCTATTTGATTAAAAATAGGTAATATAATATAAGTTAGGTTCCTACCTTGGTGTGTTAATGTAAATTATACTACCTATATAGAATACTTACCTCATATTATTCCGGTTTTCTGCTATTTCAGATTCGTATGATGTTAAATCAAACAGCACGGAAAAATAAACATATCACGACGAAATGACATCAAGAAGCGAGTACAATCTTCGAGGTTAGTAGATACTTATTTTAAACTGGCCTTTCACCCAAAGAGGGAGGCCTTTGCCCAGCAGTGAGACATATCAGGTTAGATAAAAAGAAGCCTTACGCCTGCGGCTTCCCCCGCATGGACTACAGATTATGCCCAGCATTGGGATAAAAAGTAACCTATGTGTTATTCTTATGTCTAAACCAAGAAAAAACCAAGAGTATACCCCGTCAACTAGCCTTGGAGGTGATTCAGAATGTTTAGAAGCTCTTGAAGCAAAATTGTCGCGTAGTCCCTCCATAATTTCAAATATTTCAACAATCCTCAATCAAATGGAGTGTTCCCCGTCAGAAACACTCATAGATGGCAATGTAGATATAACATTGAAACCTCCTCCAGAACTTCACAACTACCAGACTCATTATGACCCTGACAAGCCAAAATTCTAGTTCAGATAGTTAACCAGGAGCTTGTGTTGTTACTATAACAATAGAACCAATGATTCATGCGGTTGATACACTTTTGAATTCCTCTGAACCCCAACATGCCGAGAGCGCAAAAGATTTGAAGATTTCAGAATTCGATACAACTTTAAAGCCAGATGATGTAACAACCTCGGATTCAAATCAAACATTGTGTTGCAGTTCAGATGAAAACAATTGTACACTTGAATCGCTACCCATTCAACCTACACAAGTTGCACCGGAAAATCTGCAGATGTTGTCTTTTATGTTGTTTTTAGCTCTGAAAAAAATATATCTTCTCCTATACGACTTATAGAGCAATGCACTGTGGATGTTGTAAAAGTTTTTGCACCCACAAATGATGAACCTGAACGTGAAAAAACTATTGTTACAAACAAGTACGTCGTCTTCTTCTGCTGAAATTCTCATAATTCCATCGCTAAACATCGTGCCGCCCATACCACCAGAAAGAAATGTACATACTATCACTTATTGAGCCGTATGATGTAATTGAATGTGTTGGTGATGAATTTGTTGTTGATAACGATCCTTCGCCTTCTCCTCAAACTGTTATACCTGAAAATAACTTACCTGAGTTAATAAATGAGACAGAAAACAAAAAAACGAGGAAAAGAAAAAGAAACGAAAAGGAGTGGGAAAGCAACAGAAATAAAACACTTAAAGATTCAGGTCTGGCTTACAAAGGGAAACGTTCAAAAAAAGAGTAGACTAAAACTACTCGACTAAAAGCGTTGGGTCTGTTTGCAATTGTAAAAAGAAGTGTGGTGAACGTATCACTCCTGAAAAGCGCGAAAATATATTTATGAACTATTATAAATTGGCGAATCATGAGCATCAATGGCAATATATAGCAAGAAACGTAAAAGTTGAAAAAATCAAAAGAACAACAATAGACCGCAAATGCAACCGAACACAGACATTGAAGTACTATTTTCCATATAAAGCAAAAAAAATACAAGTATGCAAGAAGTATTTTCTTAATACTTTGAGTATTTCTGACACTGTAGTTCATACTGCTTTAGAAAAACTACAGAATTAAGAGCCTTTGACTGATCAGCATGGTCGCCATAAAAATAGACCCCATAAAACAAATTCATTATCTGAAGAGAGCGCAATAAAACACATTAAGTTATTCCCTACGGTAGAAGCCCATTATATGAGAAAAGATTCCCAAAAGTTATATTAAGAAGAGGATCTCAATATTTCAAAAATGTATCGCTTATATAAGGAATGGTTTGCAGCTGATAATTTAAATTGTGAAATGGCGAGTGCACGTCAATACAGGAAAATCTTTAATACAAAATTTAATTACTCGTTCTTCAAACCAAAGAAAGATTTGTGTGCCTTATGTACACGTTATCAACAAGCAGACGAAGAAATTAAGAATAATCTGCAAAGCCGTTATGAAAAGCACATAAGAAGCAAAGAGATGGTGCGCGAATTAAAAGATACGGAAAAAGAAAACATTGAAACGTTTCAGACGATAGCCATATTCGACTTTCAAAAAGTGCTTTATGTCCCTAAGTCAGAAGTAGGAACTTTTTACTACAAGCGCAAGTATCCCGTTTACAATTTCACTGTATTCGATGCAGGGTGTAAGGTAGGCTACTGTTTTATGTGGCATTTGACAATAGCGAAGAGAGGAGCTATTGAAGTCGGAAGTTGTTTACTAAAGTTTTTTAAAAACAAACATGAACGCTCAATAAGTAACATATCATTGTATTCAGACGGTTGTGTAGGGCAAAACAAGAACCGATTTATATTTGCCCTGCATTTGTATGCAAGTATAAAGTATAGGTTAACGATCACCCATAGATTTTTTGAAACTGGACACAGCCAAAATGAGGGCGACTCTATGCATGCGTGCATTGAGCGTGAGCTAATGAAAAATAAAGTTTTTACACGCCAGAACAAGTTTACTCAATTGCGATGAATGCCAAAGTTAGTGGAGAGAAATATAATGTTATAGAGATGGATCAGACTGATTTTTTCAATATAAAACTGCTCATTGAAAGTCAGAACTGGGTGCATGACTCAAACGGAAATAAAGTAGTGTGGTCCAATATTATGGAAGTAGAAGCAAGCCACACTCATGAGGGGATATTAAAATTTAAATATAATTTTGACGACGAGTACCTGTACTTAAATACACGTGACCTACACACCAGATCCGCTAACCCGTCAAGGGGTGTCCGGGTACGAGGTGGACACTCACGACGAGGTATCCGAGTACGAGGGCGTCATACACTTCGTCCGACTGCTAATCTTACTTCGGAAAATTCAGTCGTTTCCGAGTTGCAAAGAGTTTACATTCAACCACATCCTGTGCCTAAAGCCTTGCACTCAGACTTATTAAGTCTTTGTAAAAGACAAGACATTCCACGTCACTATCATGGCTTTTATGAGTCCTTAATATGCGAAACTAATGACAATGTAGCGGCAGTAAAAAACTCATCAAATTTTGACGATAACCCTCCATGTCCTGATGATTTATGTGATATGTTTTATTTTTGATAATTACCTTTATTGTTTGTTAATTTAGAAGGCTAATGCAGATTTTTTATTTCAGTACCAAAGACATTTGAGTTAATTATAAGTTTCTGTTCAATGTTTTCTGATAATTTCTTTATGGTGTCAAGTTTTATTTACTTACTTAGTTTATATATCGTACCTCCGGTGCAACACTGACTTAACTAACAAAAAATTAACATTACATGACAAAATTAACATAATTGTGTCTTTGTTGCTTCGAAGAGATGCGTATTTGAATTAAAAAGTCGTTTGGCGACTTAATCCCAATATCTAATTTTTTGCAGTTAAGTCACTGTTGCACCGGAGGTGCGATATTTATTTTTGATAGTTCTCGGTCATCAGTTAACATTAATAATTCAATTAAAGTATAAAAAAATGTGATGCACATTGTTTATGAATTAAAAAAAATGTTGATTGTAAAAAAATCGTTTTAATTATTTTAAATTTTGTGTCATATACCTGGATAAAGAGCATTAGTCTTTTTCTTTCCCAGCTCAGCATAGATTAAGCATTTACTTAACATTTATACGTGATACTGTTTTTTTTATTAAAACTGCAATCATTTGAATACTATAAAAATACACAGTATTAACAAATACGTTTTCTATGGCAGTCACTTAGTTCAGGTAATATAAAAGCAATATGCTATTACAATATTACCGTATATCTTTTATAACAGTTTAAAAAGTTGTAAGTAACTATTGCTGATCGCCTGATTTTGCATTTTTTCTGGAATAAAGCCGCAATAGGCTTTGAAGATAACGACTTTTAATGCATGAAGTGGCAATATCGTTTTTCCAGGTTTTTACCGTCTTCCTTATTTTCTATACACTTTTTGACATTTATGATACATTCGAAAAAAAATAACGCTTCATTTGACATACAAATTATTTTTCTCCTCCGCGTAGTTCAGGTGTTATTCAACATTTCACTAAATTCTTCCTCCTGTAAAGTTGCATTTTTACGATTGCGGCTTTGTTCCAGGCACCCATCGAATTATAACTGACGTATCTATAGGCAAGAATGCAGGTAGGGTTGAATCACACCGGCGGTATTGGTCACGAAATGTTTGTTAGTTATTTACTGCATGCACACTCAACAGCAACAATCAACAGTTATCTTACATGATTAAGTAACTTACATGGATAACATTGTTCATTTGTTCTTCAAACACAGGAGCTTTTGTCCGTGAAACAATCTCATTTAGCAACCTACAATAATAGTCAATCTCAATCTATAATTCCGAGATCACATTTTATAATATCACACCACTAGATATTTCTATACAACTCATACATTCACACCATCTAATCAAATTATTACAAACAATCATCATTTTAAATAAATAACACGAACAAAATATCTCACAAGCCACAATAACAAACTGACATCTGACATATGAAAAACATAAAGGAACTACATTGAACTACAGTGAGCGGCGCGCAAAGTAAATATAAGTGACGTTAATCGCGCATGCGTAGTTTGTCCTTTACGTTCGGTAACTAGTTGCTTTTTATTCCGGTGTACGAAATCACAGCGGCGCGCAAAGTGAATATAAGTGACGTTTAACGCGCTTGCGTAGCTCGTCCTTTACGTTTGGTACCCAATCTACATCCAATCTGAGTGACGGGGGGGGGGGGGTGAGGTCGAATTTAGAGAGCGGCAGGGAGTGTCCATACTGTACGTTAGTACTAATATATATACTGTGCTTTGGTTCTCCTACGGATCTCCTCGTTTCTGATTCGATCACGCAGAGAAACTCCGAGCATAGCACGCTCCATTGCCCTTTGAGTGACCTTGAGCCTTCTTATGAGGCCCATAGTAAGCGACCATGTCTCAGTTCCATATGTCATAACTGGCAACACACACTGGTCAAATACCTTGGTCTTAAGACACTACGGTATTTGGGACATGAAGGTATTGCGAAGCTTTCCGAACGCTGCCCAGCCGAGTTGGATTCGACGATTGATCTCTTTCTTGAAGTTGAACCTACCTAACTGAACTGGATATCCCAGGTACACATATTCAGTAACAACTTCTAACGTAAAGCCTCCAACCTTTAGAGGAGTAGGTGCGACACGGACGTTAGACATAACTTTCGTCTTGCCCATGTTCATTCTAAGACCTACTTGTTAAGAGGCTCTACTGAGACCATCGAGCATTGTGCCTAAGTCGTCCATAGTCTCAGCCATGACCACGATATCGTCAGCGAAACGAAGGTGGGTGGGTGATGTACTCGCCGTTGATATTATTGCCGAGTCCACCCTAGTCCAAAAGCTTAAAAACATCTTCCAGGGCGGCGGTGAACAGTTTCGGAGATATGACGTCTCCCTCTCTCATCCCTCGCTGCAACCAGATAGGTAGCGAGTTTTGGTCCTGGAGGTGAACCCACATGGTGGCGTTTTGATACAAATACTTCAGTACCTCGATATATCGATAGTCAATTTGGCACCGCTGGAGAGACTGTAACACAGCCCAAGTTTCGACCGAATCAAAGGCTTTCTCATAGTCCACGAACGCTAAGCATAGTGGCTGATTGTACTCTTCGGTATTCTGTATAATCTGCCGCAGCTTATGTATGTGGTATGTGGTACTATAGCCTTTTTGGAAACCGGCTGGAAGTCTTCAAACCTACGTGCGAGACGATTCATAATGACTCTCGAAAACAGCTTGTAGACATGGCTCAGAAGTGAGATGGGTCTATAGTTCTTCAGCCAGTGTTTGTCGTCTTTTTTGAAGAAAAGCACGACCACTCTTCTTTGCCATGCCTTAGGTATTTTTCCCTCGAGTATAACGGAATTAAATAACCTCTGAAGAGCTTTAAGTACCGGTGTTCCACCTGCTTTCAAAAGTTCAGCTGTAATATTATCATCACCCGGTGCCTTATTGTTCTTGAGCAGTTTCAGAGCCATTCTAATCTCGTACAGGCTGATGTCCGGGATATCTTCGGTATAGCGTCGGGTTAATCTGACTCTTGGGTATTTGGCTAGATCGCTGACAGGCAGACATGTAGTCGTGTACAAGTGTCCGTAGAACTTCTCAACTTCTTCCAGCAACTCAGTCTTAGATGATATGATCCAGCCATCCTCTGTATTAAGCTTAGTCAGTTGGTTTTGTCCAACACTCTCTATCCGGACCACATTGTTCATAAGGGACTTGTGGACTAGAAACCCGACACCACCCTGGGACAGTTGGTCACCCTCCCGGAAATAGAGCAGGTTTCCGGATTTAAGGATTACAGTGTCCTCCTCCTCCCTTCGGACTTCGCACAATCCTACGAATTCAAATGTTAATTCTAATCAAATAGCACAACAACTACTACTCAATGGAAAATCCGCAATACGAAGCAAGCCGATAGCCTTCTGGAACCTTTCTCACACGAGGAGCTTCAAGGGGCACTCAGGAAACTTAAAGATGGAAAGACTGCAGGAATCGACGGCATCTGTACAGAGCAAATAAAGAGGTTGGGCACCGCTGCCAGAAACTGGCTGCTAAAGCTATTTAACAACTGCCAGCTCAACATCACAATGCCGAGAGCCTGGAGAAAAACTCACGTTGTGGCTATTCTAAAACCTGACTAACCACCTGAAGATCCAAAGTGCTACAGGCCTATATCTCTTTTATGCCACATGAATAAAGTGTTTGAAAGGCTAATTCTGGATCGCATTTCCCCAAGCCTAGACACTGTGTTAATTAAACAACAGGCAGGCTTCAGGCCGGGAAAATCATGCACCAACCAAGTATTAAACTTCAGACAGTACATCGAAGATGGCTACGAGAAGAACTTAATAACTGAGGTAGCGCTTGTCGATCTTACTGCAGCCTACGACACAGTGAGCCACCGCAGATTAATCCCCAAAGTGTTTAACGCGACAAAGGCCTACCACCTAACGAAAATGATTGAGGAGCTGCTGAGAAATCGAAGATTTTCGTGTCATTCCAGGGAAGCAACAGTAGATTGTGGCGTCAAAAAAATGGACTGCCACAAGGAAGCGTCCTTGCACCTATGCTCTTCAACATATACACGAACGACCAGCCAATCCTACCTAACAAAAAGCACTACCTGTTCGTGGACGACCTGGCTCTCGCTAGCCAAGAAACAGACTTCCCTAGCGTCGAGAAACAACTATCTCAGTCCCTGGTAACTCCATCTATGTACTACGCTGAAAACCAACTCAAGTCAAACCCTAATAAAACCCAGCTCTGTTCATTCCATCCAAAGAATCGTGAGGCAAGCAGACCTCTACATGTATCCTGGCAGGGCTAGCAACTAGAAAACACCTCCATGCCGAAATACCTTGGAGTCACGCTGTACCAACACCAAGATGAAGGTCACCAACTCACCAGTAGGAACATACTACTGCAGCGCCTAGCTGGCAGCACATGGGGCGCCAACCCACATACAATGCGGACCTCTGCAATAGCCCTGTGCTATTCAACAACTGAATACGCGTGCCCAGTCTGGACAAACTCTGCTCACAGTGGACACGTAGATGTAGCGCTAAATGAAACCAGCAGACTCATAACCGGCTGCCTTAAACTAAGACCTGTTTAAAAACTGCACCTTCTCACTGGAATTGCACCCCCAGCTGTACGCAGGGAGGCGGCCGCGGCGTAGGAACGCTGAAAACAAATAAACGATGCACTATATCCACTCTACGACCATGTTCCTGCCAAACTGCGTCTTAAATTCAGGAAAAGCTTTATCACAAACAAATGCCTACATGGTGAGACCCAGACAGAATTTAGAACGAACATCAGAATCAACATTCCCTAAAGGACCAATATCAAATTTAAAAAAAACAATGGGTTGGTAGTGGTAAGTAATCAAATATCAATAATATAATTCTTCAACAGATTAAAAAAAAATAGTAAAACAGTCAAAATCTTTACGCGATTCAAAATAAAATCTAACAACATTAATTTTTTTAACGTATATTTATGTTTGTGACATCCTTGATTATTAAGGCGTGGCTGTTATTAGGTACTCTGTCGAACCAAATAACACCCCCCCGCCCCGTGCTGCCATTATGTGTCCCATACATTTTATGTTTCTAATTGCAGCCCCCCAAATTTTAACTAAAGCAAATTGCAAATGTTTATTTTGCCAGAAATTCATGTATTTCTATGTCTGTATCAATAACCAAACTAATCACGAAATGTAGAATTGAAAAATCCTAAGAAATACCTGGTTTTAGGAGCTCTCGAACTTAGCAAAAAATAGCAAAATGGCCGACGTGCACGTTTTCTTGGGTTCGATCCTAAACTGACACTGGCATATTCATGCAAGTGTTACCGTTTTTAGTACGTATTTTGTGCAGAATATTAGGTTTTTTTTGGTACTTTTCCCTGGTAGGTATTGCCTGTAGATACCTTATTATTTAAGCAGAAAGACGAAAAGGCTGCAACTAGGAGCAGGTTGCTATTAGGGGCGTCCCTACTTGCGCGGGGTAATGAAGCGATTTGTGCGAAAGCGCGCGCGTGCGTCAATAAATGATGTAAAAAAGCCGGCCAAGCGCGAGTCTGACTCGTGCACCGAGGTTTACGTAAAATCTTGTAGGCATATAATATAGTATGTATTATTTTGTAACTAGGAATTTACGGTATACGGACTATTTCTTTTACTTGTGCTATCAGACATTGCTTCTTACCAAATTTCATGATTCTAGGTTCACAGCAAGTAGGTACCCCAAAGGTTTTAATTCCCTTGTGAGTGTCAAAATAATATGTGGCATATCTTTTTACAGCTCCAACTGTCTGTGATCGACTTATTTGATATTGAATTTTCCCACGGGAGCTCTTGAATTTTCCGGGATAAAAAGTATATATTCCTATATGTTAACCCGGGCTATAAGGAACCACCATACAAAATTTCATCAAAATCGGCCTGGTAGTTTTTGCGTGATGCGTGAACAAACAGACAGACATTTTTGTTTTGTTTTAGCCTCTAAATCGTTAGTAATGTCCACAACAGTTATTATTCTCCAAAAATATTTCATGTAAGACACGGCCCCGTTACATTTTTATTATATGTATAGATTAATTTCAACTTGATACCTTCACGCTTTCCTTGTCGACAAACAGACGAACAACGAAGTAATCCAATAAGGGTTCCGTTTTTTCAATTTGAGGTATGGAACCCTAAAAAGGGGTAATTATACTAGAGACGCGCCGAGTACTCGGTTCGGCAAACCGTACCTCAAAAGAAAAAACTGAACCCCTATTCCTATAAGGGTTCCGTTTTTTCTTTTCAGTGATCCTTCACTTCGTTGTCTGTCTGTCTGTCTGTCCATTTGTCAAGACCGTTTTTCTCAGGAACGCGTAATGGAGGTATCAAGTTGAAATTAGTACCAAATACTAAAGTCTCCAATCACTTGAAGCTGTGAAAAAGTCAAACCTCAACGTCAACGCAGTCAAAAGATACGGGCGTTTATGCCGTATATTTTGACACTCGCGAGGGAATCGAAACCTATTAGGGTACTTCGCGTTGACCTACAATCATGAAATTTGGCTAGAAGCAAGTAAAGGAAAAAATCCTAAAACCGTAAATGGCTGCGACATACCTATACATACGCTAGGTAGGTACGTAACGTGCTAGAAGGCGCGCGCCTGCGAAAGCCGCTGCTCCCCGTACCCCGCCCATTCCTCTCGCGAGTAATATCATTTATTAGATTGTTATTGAGAGTGGTAAATAGATTCTTCGGGGATTTCTTTGTATTTTAGTTAAAAAAATATATAACTTTTAGAATACGTAAAAATATTTAAGGTGTCTTTAATGTACGAGGGTTAAAATCAAATAAAATTTAATAAAAAAATAAATATCAAAGATACCTCGGAGATAATTCTCATAGTTATTGTTAGTGATCATTTACCCATTGTAACAAAATATCACTTTCGTTGCTGTATTATTTTACAAGTAATTTTTTTTTAAACATAAAATAGTGAATATCCACTCGATCTATCGATTTTGACCGGGGATAATTAATAATACAATCAAAACGTTTTACAAGAAGCCCTTATGAAAAAAATCACCAGTTTTGCATTTTATGTTCACACTCAAATTTAATTTTATTGCTTTATGGACTAATTACTCCATAATTATCAAAAATATTCAAGAGATAATTATGAACTTCATTTGTTCAATTAATTAACTGATACATTCTAAGTTTTCACTCCAAGTGCATTTAATGCAACCTACTCCATACAAATGTTCCTAGATTGACTGGACTTGTGACGTTCCGTAATACTTACTACGCGAAAAGGGACTAACTTCATGCGATTCAACGACAGAATACGAAGGTGTAATCTCAAGGTGGGTCAAGCCGAACGGCTGAAACCTAAATAAGCGTTTTCTGCCCTTCGTGGCAAAACGCTGCTATTAAATCATTATTAAATTAAACTAAAACTATCTAAATTAAATAAATATTACTACGGAACCTCTAACCTCTAGCATTTGGCTTTTTAATCGCCATCACGCATTCATAAGCAATCGCTGTCGCCGTCGCCGACTAGGGTGGGGTCAGGCCACCTCGCCACTCCAAGCATTGTGCGGGTCCCGAGCGCACCTAACTACTATCAAATTTTAAATTATTTTAATTAAATTATATCTATTTTGTGCCTTATTGGAATCCTTCTAGGGTGAGTTTCCCAATTTAATCCTAGAACTACAATGTAAGCTGTTTCTATTTTGTTTCTTTTGAGCGTGCTACTAATTTGGGTCGCTGGACCTAAATTACGGCAACATGGCACTTCGCCTACATATTCTAAGACTGGACTACGATCAATTCCAGGTTCAACCCTAAAGATCTCTTCGATCAATCCTAAGGACGGTATAAGAATCCCCTCGAGCGGCCTGGAGATGTTTTGACGACTTTGGAGACGTCCCTCGATCTCTGCCGCGGGCCTTTTCGCTTTTGAAAACCTCTCTAACTATTGCTGACGAGGCGTACTGTAGTCCCTGGACACCTTCAGTACTACATGCCATCTATTTGTAACTAAGGCCAGTGACCCTACCTACTGTGAATCTTTTTTGGACGTTCTGCGATGGATGAAATTTTAGGCCAAATCAATAAATAAATTCTAAATTTTTTTTTTAACCCACACTAACCCCAGCGATGGCACGACACGTCCATTCAGTTCGATGCTCCGTCAAAAAGTGTCTGCCCCGAGACTGATGTCCAGCTAATATGGCTTCTCAACTCAGTGCTGCCACCTCAACCACAAACCGCCAATGTTAATAGGTCATTTTTGCTACCACATTGTCACGCCACCACCGGTTTCACCCAAATGACGTTTGATCCAAATAAGGTGTAACGATCTATGTCAACGTACCTCGAGCTGATATTGGTTGCATTTTCAATGACGCTCCGACATACACAGGATGTAAGGGACAGATAGGCAAATACTGAAAGGGTGAGTTCAGGCCATGATTCTGAATGGATGGAAATCTGAAGGAATTTTCTACTGGAAATTTCCGAAAATTTCCGAAGGCCTTACGCTAGCCTAGCGGCAACACCCGGTCGCGCCTTGCTCGCATTTATTATTTTACTGTGTAAAAAACTGATAGTGAACATGGTGGTTATTAATATAACATCCTCGCAAATACAAGCGTCCGCGAGTGTGTTTTTACGGTCATAAACTTAGCAGTGTAGTTGTGCAGTGATTAGAACCACAGTCTACCGGGACAACAGTGATTTTACCATAGTCTACAGAAACAAACAACCCTACCCCATTCAAATTTGGTGAGATCGTTTCTTTACATAGAATATTTGTTGTAGGGCATAAATAACAACTCAGAATTGACTCATATACTAGTCACCTAATCTCTAGCGTCTCAACAGGCTACCCAACCACGCCAAGAATTAAATATTTTTACTCAGCCAAAACACATACAAACAAAGTAACCTAAAACAACCAAAAGCTACAACTCTTTCGTACATAACTAATTATCTATTTATTTATTTTCTTTGTTAGAAGTGTAGCGTAATGCAGAGTGCGAAGTTTGAAACATAATCACGTATCTAAATTATGTTCATCATCATCATGTCGGCTGGAGAGCGCCCGCTGCTGGACGGGGTTTCCCCCAAGGATTTCCTAAAAAATTGTCTTGAATCATTAAAACTGTAAAACGCAGTTTTCGTAAATAAATAAAAAGGTACTCTTTATCATCTTTCATAACTTTAACTGGAAGTATATGTTTGTTTAAGTGTGTTTGTTTCATCAGATGATAAATAGTTCAATTTAGCCAATGTTAAAGTGATATTACTCGAGTGTAAAGAGAAAACTGTTTCCGAAAAGTAGATTTGCCTTATTTTGTATTTGTTTTATAATAAGTGTGAAGAAATATTGCAAATAATAGAGCAACAAGAAAGTGGTACCACATGGAGAGACGCAAAAAAAGACGCCCTGTTTCAAATTGTTCTGTAGGCGAATTTTGAAAATTATCAAACAAAACACATCGAGTTCGTGTGACTTCTCTTAATAGTGTAAGTGTTCAAAAAGTGTTTTTCACGAATTCCCTAGACTAGTGAGTGCATATAGTGAGTGTGACAAAAAATACTGTTTGTATTAGGGTTGTGTTTAAGTGGGCAAGTAGGTACGTGTAATACGCCTGGCAACACAGATACGAACGACTATTTTAATGCGCAAAAAATATTGTGCAAGTACAACAAAGATCGGACAGGTGCGGTTTGGACTAGCCCACCGAGGGTTCTCTGCAGGTTAGTGGGTGCGTGTTGTAAGTCATGACAGTGCAAACTGTTGGGCAAAACTTACGCCAGAATTATTGGGTACCTACCTATACATATAATAAGGGAAAATATTTTTTCACTCTTCGCTTGTGCCAGTGAAGCCATTTTTTCTTGGCTTGTGCCAGTGAAGCCCTTTCATGCCATGACACGGTACATACGGTATATTGCGTACCTACTTTAAAGGCTGTGTTTAATTGCAAATGTATAGTTTTCGGATTTTTCCCTATACTTTTACTATGGGACGGTGTTGCTTGCCAAATTTTATGTAGTCAACGGGAAGTGCCCTATGAGTTTGGGTTCCCTTGAGAGTGTCTAATTGTGCGTTTTTTGCGGCATGAACGGCCGTGTCTTTTTTTTTGAGTCGGCTTGGAAGTTTTTTTCGCAGCTTCAGGGGACTGTGAGGTGAATGTTTTTGGGTTCAACTCGGTGCATCCGCGCGTTCCCGAGATGGGGGGTTTTGACGGACATGCGAACGGACGTACAGATGGCGGGGTGATCCTATAAGGGATCCGTTATTTTTCTTTTGACGTGCGGAACCCTAAAAACAAAATTACAGCAAGAAATAGAGAATCAAAAACACAATAGAACCCGATAACAAAATAACATTTCTTAACGAAATGGTTTTATGACTTACGCCGAAACTAGATTTTTTTTTGTGAACGAACACAGCATCTCCATCACAAGTGTTAAGAAAAAGAAACTCAGGTCAGTTTTATAGTTTTGTAAAATTTGTAAAAGACAATTGAAACGCAGTATTCCCGCAGCCCCCGGAAACAAAAGAAATATATAACAATAGTTTGCTTGCGCTGTCCGACTCAATGACAGCAGCTATATTTAAAAGCATTGTGGATTAATTATTGAAAAACTGAGTTCGCTACAGGAGAAACAATAACGTTTTTTAAAGTGAGCGGAATCTCACCACAGCTGGACACGGCATGAAGTCTGCCGTCAAAACAAGATGAACAAATATTCGATAATATTGAGATCCCTTGGTATATGGCGCGATCGGAGATCAGACTTCGGGCAAAATCCGCCTACACTACGAGGCTGAACACTGTGACCGTCGTGACATATTTGCTTACCTAGCCGAGAATGATTCTACAGAACGCGAAAGCAGTCAACAGATACTTATTAGGTATATACCCTATTGGGGCTCATTTAAGTACGACTTGTTAAATACAAAATTTTGCCAGATTGACCTGATCAGCGCGACCTTTCAGGGTGACCATATTCTTGAAATGACGAACCCCACCAACGTGGCCTTCGGTTGCGCACGCGAATCAATCACAACATATAATACACAAAACTGTAGGAACATATCGGAAGAAGAAGCGGACACTACAGGGCAAAGGCTACTCAGGAACTCACCTAAACTGAGAGACTCAACTGTAGACAACACGAAAGGTGATTTAACCGCCTATTATAACCGCCTTTGTGACATTTCACCTTACGTTAGAACTAGATCACCAAAGAACACCATACGCCGGATTTGCTACCTTGGACACATATGTAATTAGACGTAAAGCTCCACACATGCTACACGCTGCATACATCTACGAAGAAGGGAAACGCAAAATAGAGAGACCAATGTTCACCTGGGTGGACTCCCTCAGCCACGATATCCGAAGACACACCGACCTTACAATAAACCAATGGATACGGAACCGAAGAGGAGACCCAACTGGAAGCAGCCCTATCTATCTAGCAGTCATAAATTTCCTTTCCCATATATATATGTACACACCAATTATAGAACTTATACTCCCCATACTGGCTACGATGTTCTGAATTCGGGCTGGTTCAAACTCCTATCGCTCCTCATCCTGACTGCGCCGACCTACACTCCTGTCCTATCTACGCCCTCCTCTGGTTTCTTGGGTCCCCGCGCCCTTGCTGCAGTAATGCTGGCTGGAGGGGGGGGGGGGGGGGGCATGAACTGAACTGGAAAATTCCGAAAATTTTTGATTTTTTTCTTACGTAATATGATGTACTAGCTTTTGCCTGCGGCTTCGCCCGCGTGGACATCGTTTTTGTGACTGACTGACATAGAACGTGCGCGGTGCGCGAGCCACAAGCGGCTCGCGAGCGTGGACATGATCTTTCTCCAGATCTCTCCGGAACTATGTCAGGATATGATTATTAGTAAATTGTGTCATTTCCCACCCCCTCAACCATCTCGGTGCAAAAAATCACACAATCCATTGTTCCGTTGCGATGTTAACTAACCAAAAAAGAGTATATTTTCAGTTCCCTCGGGAATTGCATCGGGCTATGCTATTTTCACGGGATAATAGGTAGCCTATATCCTTCCTTGTGACACAGGCTACCTGCATGCCAAATTGCATCAGGATTGGTCGAGGCGTTGAAGCGTGAAAACGAAGGTAACAAACAAACAAATAAACTAACAAACAAACAAACAAACACATTTTCACATTTATAATATTATTAAGTATTATAAACTTATCGACCCCACTATGCAAGAAAAACAGTAAAAAATGAGTAGTTGATAAAACCAGCAATGATTACGAAATTAAAACTTCTGCCACTATACTATGTTATACGCTATCAGCTGTAGCACTTTTGTAGGCCAAGGTCGGTTACTGCTCCCGAGGTCGAACGTAAGCTACCACGTTTGATCATCATCTTGCTCATTCTTTCAAGTTTGAGCGAGTAGGCAAATAACGAGCCAGCGCCGTAAGGATGGCGCCCCGCTTGAGAGGGTAACTCGGGCACAATCGGGTCTGCTCGGCAAGAGTAGAGCGCTGCTTGATTTGGGAAAACTCGACTGTCGATTATCTGATTTAAACATTTATTAAATTGGAGATTTTTTTACATGAGTTTAATGATAAGTTACTAGGGTTGTGTACTTAACCGAGCTGCTTAATATGGACCATCATTTTCGGTTTGAGTGCAGTTGGGAGCAGCCGCTCAGTAAATTTTTTAAAAATTCCAATAAAGGTTTCAGGGTATTTCTTTTTTACACAAATTTCCGTTGTAAGAGAAATTTCTTAATGTTTGAAACGTGTAATAAATGTAATGAAACTTTAAAAAAATCTATCGAATACGATGTCATGATGATCCACAGATGAATAGACAAAACAGGGTGTTAAACCGTAACTCTAATCTCTAACACGGAAATGTTAGTTAAAATTCGACAGAGATTCTTAAGAAAATGCTGTAGTAACACGGTAACCATCTTTACCTAATTTTCGTTAAGTCGTTATTCAAAACATTATTACAAAAAAAATCGATATCAATCGGAAAATTTCACAATGTCCCGTCTCTAGAGATGTAATCCGCGTTCGTTCATTCTTTGCGATTCGCAAGCGCATTTCACTCAGACCAGACTCGTAGTCAGTTCCACTGTGAGTTTTGTTACGAACGGATCACGGATGTCGTCGTCGTCGTCCAAACCGTCGAAACCGACATTCGCGATTGATTTTAGTGTTTTAGTTACTAAGTTTCTCTCTCGCTCTTTTGTTGGTCTCTAAGACCTGAACCTTGTTTTTTAACAACACCTAGAACGATTTAAGTACAATCTGCAGTTCATTTGCCCAAAAACTGAAATTGAAAATGTGTCTTATACATTGCATGCGGTTCGCGGGCGGGGCGGCGGAGGTGAGGTACAGCGGCGGCGGTCGCCCGCTCGAAGCCGGCCGCTCTCTGTGCTCCCCACACGCTTCCTCTGTTTGCGCTATTATTATAGATCGCGCGTTATCGTTCTGTGCGCGTTACATTGAGTAGTCAAAAAAAAAGGTTTCCGGAAAAAAAATTACTGAAATTCTATTCAGGACGATGGTCTGAGCCCACCCCTTCAGTATTTGCCTATCCGTCCCTTACACCCTGTATAAGGTGCTTCTAAAATATATGCCACGGCTGCAATGAGAGAAAGTGTCATGTATAGTGATAACGAAATTAATACATTTATATCCGGAAATTAATCTTTATTTTTCCATACAAAAAAAGGAAGTCATTAAAATAAATAATAATTGTTTTACTTGTATTAAGGCATCCCGTATTGTGTTGAATGAAAAGACAGCCCACGTGGTCACGTAGTTGTTGTGGCTTGTTCAACCGACCCGCGCGGCCGCGTCCGCGGCGCTAGTGCGCCCCTGCGCAGTTAGTTCGCGCACTTGCTGGCTGCTCGCCTCGCAGTCAAGCGCGCAGTACCGACGCGAACGTTTTGTATGTACTGGTCTACCTGGACCAGGATATTCTGCCGAGTTACAAGAAGTGCTAGACTTTTTTCAGCGACACCCGACGGCGAGCACGAGCAGTGTTAAAAAACTAGACACTTTAAATAAAGTGCCAAGACACATACGCAGCGTGCGTACATGTCTGTGTGCAATGCGAGGTCAATCAACTCGTGCAATAGTTTTGTACCAGATAGTGGAATAAATAATAATAAGTGCTGTGTAATACGTAAAATTTGTGTAAATAACTTGTAATTAAGGTGATGAACTTGGAAACACCCCAAGTTACCTACTCGTTACGTGAAGTCGTGAAATCAACCGTTTTAATAACTGGTAAGTTTATGTACAGTGGCCAGCACGTGGCGATGGACAGTATACACACATATTATAACTACGACCGATTTTTAACAGTTGAACACTCGCACACATCGGTGATTGGTTGAATTTGTCATCTTTACGAAAATATACCAATCGACATTCTTTTCTAATTAAGCGTCTATTTAAGACCAATAACGAATTTACACAAACTTATGACCACAGATCTGTGCTTTTGACAAATCATAAGCCACGCCCCTTACAAAGCATCCGCCACAGATCTAATAAACCAAGCATCCGCGCAGTGACACGAGCTAGCAAGCAGTGTTGCCGTTTTAGCCACTTTGTGGCTAGATCTAGCATATTTTTAACGGTTTAGCCAAAAATAATGTTAGCTAACAAAACGATTATAGCTACTTTTGGTAATTATGTTTTTGATAATTACTGTTTACGGTTGTCTTCCTCACTCTAATGCGTAAGTAAGTAGATAACTGTCATGAACACACTGAAAAATAAATTATGAAACAAAATGTGTGCATTAACACTTAATTCCATAATTATGATTAAAAGTCAATTAAAATAAATAATAAAAATGCCACGACTATGTTTTGCCACCTGAAGTTTTTAACAAATTTACAGAAGCGGACAAAGCAATCAAAAAAATTGAAACCCCATCTACATCATCATCACCGATCGATTAACGTTGACGTAGAGATTTCAGAATTACCAGATGCCATTGTAGACCTACATTTTTTTTCTACATGTATTAGATACTGTTTTAATTAAACCCACATCCTTATTACAAAATTGGCCACTTTTTCATTTTAATAACCACAAACAAGATTGTCCTAACGGCAACACTGCCAGTATATTAAAGTCACTCACCACAGATCTAAGATCTGTGTCACTCACTCATCTGTCTCCGTCCCGTCCCGTCCAAAGGGAATATAAGTCACCAATACTTACTACGTTTGTCAGTCCAAGTCCAGTCGCATAGATATTAGATAGCATTTATTGTGAATTTGTGAGCGTACACCGTCTCATTCTTTACTGCTTTTTTTTATTCACAATTGGTAAGCCCTTCGCATCATCTCATCTGATGGTGAGTGACGATGATGCCGAGAAAAAAGCGGGCTTACCTAGATTCCCCAATGGAGAACGGGCTATCTTATCTTCAAGCCGGAACACATCAATGTTGTTATCACTGATGTTTATCGGTAAGACTTAGATAAGATGGTGGTAGCTAGCCAGGCGGGTTTAGAAAATGCCCTACCACCAACCAAACCGAGTCTTACAAGTTGACCCCACCGGGAATCGAACCCGCGACCTCCTGGTGTGAAGCGAATGGACTACCTACCCATTACGCCACGGAGGCGGTTAAAGAATTTTAGATTCGGTTCAATAATTCTAAAGTTTAACCCCCTACAACCAAACAAATAAACAAACCTTACCACTACCTATAATATTTTATTCTTAAAAGTCTGGTCTTTTTCATAAATAAATCGGAATTTCCATCAATAAGTATGTATGTAAAATCTTCGGACGAACGCGATCTCCCCCGACCCCGCCTACCCGCACCGGCCAGCGGTAAGCGGCAGCGCAGACTAAAAACAATGCGAAGAGAACAATTACTATCTCTTTTTCGCATTCGCTCTGTTCAACTTCTAACATTTTCAAGGCCATTATGTCCAACTGCATGTGCTGTTCACTGTACCTATTCTGCGCTCCTACTTGACGGACGTGTTATGCAAAATGAAGCAATTAGTATTTAAATTATTTTATTTTCTCAAATCAATTTAACGATTCCGGGGCTCGAAATTTTTTCACTATTGTAATCTCTAACTCCCATTGCAGCCGTGGCATATATTTTAGAAGCACCTTATATATAAAATGATAATTATACGCTCGCTTCGCTCCCCTTTTTACTTTGCTACTCAAGAGGAGAGTAATGAGTTTTGGGTGTAATAATGTATGTATGTCTGTTTCTTTGACTGATCCTGAAGCCTCAACGGCTTGATGTATTTTTGGTTGCGTTGTGTCGTTAGATTTTTATTTGTTTCATTACTTCATAAGTGACAGATGACATATTATCCCCCACCTGCCAAAAAAGAAGGGCGAGGTTTTTATGCAGTCTAGTTCCTAATTGTTATTTAAATTGTTTCAGTTACTAGTGGTAATGAACTTCTTCCGCTTATTCTATTGTTAACTTTTTAGAATTATTCGATTAAATTATGACAATCACAAACTATTTTCTTACGAAAAACAGCATTTTTATGTCGGGTGTGGAAAGAAAATAATATAAAACTGTAAATTTTTGGAGTTTACTCCTTAAGAATCGATTTGCATATATGAGGGGCCCGGTATGAGAAAAATGTGAGGAGTAAAATCTATCGATGAATGACAGCGTTACGAAAAAGTTTCGATACCAAAAAGGTCGTGTTCAATAGTAGAAATGAAGTGAGTTATAGTTTTTTTTTCAAGCGCGAGTAAACTCCAGTCGTGCGTCGGAGCTGACACACACAATTTTTTTATTCTATTTACTTGATCTAAACAGTTTTTAATTTAATGAACCCAACTGTTATTTAAGTAATATTATTTTAGTATGAAATGGCAACACCGCTTCTCGTTTCCTATTGGTGAAGGATTCTGATTGACAAGATCAACTGACCAATGGGAAACGACCAAGAGGACACCATGTTGATTTCTAAATCTGATTTTATCACAGGATTTTATCGTCGTATGTCATACTTCACTTTTTTGGTGGCGTTTGTTTTGGAATGTTGTAACCAGGAAGGTTCTACTTGTGAATTACTGTGTAAAGAAATAAACGTTCATAAAGTTCATACTCTGTTTTATTCCGTGGAGATAGTTATCAAATTCAGAAGAGGGAGTGAACCTGTGGAGTGAACATACAGGTAATCCTTGTTTTATCAAATATTTTATTGCTTCTTTCGTGTTACTGCTTGCTTACATTGTAAAATTGTATCCATTGTAATCTAAAGCATCCTTTACGATTTTGATTGCCGAATGTTCGGGACTATGAAATAAGGAACCCTGTGACATAGCTGCATTATTATTTCGACGCTCACGACCGAAATAGACAAGGTCTTCTCCAAGACCGGCAGGCGGGTTGGCGATCGCAGCTTACAGCGGGATGGCACAGTGGAAATATTGTCAACATCTGCAAAGTATGACGTGTACGCACAAAGCAAAAACTACCCCAACTAGTCTATGTAAACATGCATCCAGACTGAGTTGGTCTTGCGTAGCATTACGCTGAAAGCCGGGTTCAGCCTTTACTGGAAGTACGGTTTATTGCAACTTTTATTACATGTATATACGCATCTTGTATCATTGTATTCTTATGTTGACTGATTTTCGATATCTTCAACCGTTTTCGAGATAATCGCAGTTTTTAGTTTTCTGTATCATTCGAAGCACTGTACATGCCCAGACGGAAATGGCAATTGATCGACTTCAAAAAAAGGAGGAGGTACCTACTACGTTCGACTGTATATTTTTTTAAAGTAATATTTTTTTAATCTTTGTTCTCGTGTTAATAAAAGCCCCAGTCTGCGATTGCTTTATTCATTTTTTGTTCTCTGCAAGGACGTACTTTAGTTTTGTCTACCTACCACATACTTGTTCATCTTACTTAAGTGAATCCGAACGTATGATGTCCGTTATTTTAACTGTTTTTCAGTGAAACTATGGATGAACATTGGCGATCGCGCTCTCGACAACGATGTCTAATGACGCCGGCAGAGTCCAGGACGAGTCGCAGCGAACAAGCTCATCAGCAGCGCAGTCCGAGTCGCCCGTACCGAAGATGGGACTACGGGGAAGAAAGGAATAATTCTGCAACCCGAAGCCGCAGCAGGATTCGTCGCAGTGGGTCACGTCACAGATCTTATAGGAACCGTGATCGTAGTCCGTCTAGACGATTAAATCTGGCTAGAATATCTCGTGATCCTGAGCGTACACGATTCAGTAATTCTCGAGAACGTTTTCGTGAACGACAATGTCACTATAGAACTCGCAGTCGAAGCCCTATTAGACGTACTTGTGGAACATTTCCCAGTTCTGTTGATTTGCTATCTAAGATTTCTGATATGATCCAAGGGTTATCTAAAAATAACCATAATGTTAAAGATAGTTTATCAAATACAAATGTAGTACCTGTATTCGATCCTTCTTTGAAAAATCAAACTATTATTAAGTGGAATTCGAAAGTTAATGAATTAGGTATTTATTATGTATGAGTGGTCAGACAGACAGATCGTACATTATGCGTTGTCAAAGTTGACTGGGATTGCTAAGAGATGGTACGAGGGTTTGCCTTCTGTAGCGTATAATTGGGCCGAATAGCAAGAAAAATTAAAAAATGCCTTTCCTGCCGATGAAACCAATGGACAGATATTGTCTGATATGCTGGGCAAGAGGGCTAGGTTTGGTGAATCGCCTGAAACTTATTTTTATGAAAAGATAGCTCTTATTAATCGTCGTGAAATATTTGGGAAAAGAGCAATCGAGTGTATTATACATGGGATTGATGACAGATCAATAAGGTTTGGAGCTTATGCTGCTCAGTTTAATGATCCTGATAAATTATTGTCCTACTTACGTAATGTTAAAAGTGTAAAGAAAACAGACTCACTAGTAAACAAAAGTTATCCTAATAAAAATATTGCACACCAAGGTAATAAATTTAATAATAATGTAACATGTTATAACTGTAAGGAAGACGGACATCCTGTGTCTAAATGTCCTAAGCATATAAAAAAATGTAATTAGTGTTCTGCAGTTGGTCACGTTGATTCCGAATGTTTTCGTTCCAGTAACCATAAAACTAATGACTCGAAAGATAGTAAAACTGTTTTGAACATTAATGATCCGTCTTCCCACAGCGTTTCAGACAAATATCTGCAAACCGTATTAATAAATGGAATAGAAAAAAAGGCGTTTATTGATTTAGGAAGTGAATTGACTTTGGTAAAGGAAAGTGAAGCTAAAGCTATTTTAGTAGATTGGAACAAAAACATCACGCATCCGATGCTAGGTTTTGGTGGTGCAGTTGTAGAATCATTGGGGTCAAAAGACGGAATTTAAGAGATTCAAGGGATAAAAGCCAATGTCAATTTTGTGGTAGTACCGGATATATTCTTAAAACATCCAGTACTTGTGGGTCAAACTTATAGCGAACAATCACGTGTTAGAATTATAAAAACAGATAAAAACTTAATAATAATCGACGGCACAAATCAAATTAATAAAAAAAAAGTTTAAAAAAACTGAAAAACGACTTCAAAATTAAATTTACTCAAAAGTATGAAGTAATATTGTTATACTTAAATACACGACATTAACTAAAAATAACGAAATCAAAGGTGGGTACGAATTAAATTAGGGACTTAAATTTTTTTGAGTTCGGTGTCAGCACACAACTACTTACGTATCAAATGTTTTATATTCAATGGTTTGCTGACACCAACCTTAAAAAAAATTAAACCCCTAATTTAATTCGTACCCACCTTTGATTTCGTTATTGTTAGTTAATGTCGTGTATTTAAGCATAACAATATTATTTCATACTTTTGAGTAAATTTCATTTTGAAGTCGTTTTTCAGTTTTTTAAAACTTTTTTTTTATTTTTTTTATTTTTAGTGATAATTGTGTCTATCTAACAATGCATGTGTTTCATTAAAAGATACAGAGTCCTGTGGCTTCCATCATCATCTCAGCAGCATGAAAGTTAAGGAGTTAAATCTTCCATCATCAGCTCATCTGAATAACCTGAAAGAATACAACTATCGGTCTATGCGTACCTACGTATCTATCTATATTTAAAGAATTATCCTCTAACTCATACCCGTTAATGAGTTGTACCTTTCTTCATCAGCTCATTATTATGACATTATGTCTGCCAGATGCAAATACTTTAATAGGTTTAGAAAACATATGAAACACGTTATACATGCCTATAAAATTTGAGGGTTTCCCTCGATTTCCCTGGGATTTCATCATCAGATCCTGGTTTTCTTATCATGGTACCACCTTTGGTATATCTTCTTTTCAACCAAAAAGAATCATCAAAATCGGTTCATAAACGACGAAGTTATCCGCGAACAAACATTAAAAAAAATATATACATAAGGTCTTAAAAAATTAGCTGAAACTATTTTAACTAGTGCTTCTACCCATGAAATTGAACAACTTTCCCCATGAAACCCATGGTCAAATCTCAAAAAAACTTTTGAACTTCCCATACTGAGTTGGTTGATCAGCTGATCGAGTTAGTATGGGAGAGCCAATTTTTTTTTGCGATTTGACTATGGGTTCTATGGGGAAAGGTGTTCAGTTTCATGGGTAGAAGCACCAGTTAAAATAGTTTCAGCTAATTTTGTTACACCTTATATATACGGTCGAATTGAGAAACTCCTCCTTTTTTGAAGTCGTTTAAAAATCAAAAATAAATTAGTCTTAAGGGTAGCGGAAGATACCATTATCAGTGAAAATAATTTAGTAGAGGTGAAATGTGATACAAATTATGATGGTTCTATTTATATAAGAAGTAGTTATCGTAGTCAGCCTAACAGAGAATTTTGCATAGTAGAGGGCGTTTACAAATGAAACAATGGGAAGGGTTCTATCTTGGTTATTCCACAGGTACCTCAGCTTAGTTTAAAAGTAAGTGAGGTATTAGCTAGAGTTGAAGTAGTTATAGAATCATTTGGGTTTTATGAAATAATTAAAGTTAATTCAAAACCAAACTGTTACGGTCCTTTTAATATCGAAGATTTAAATTAATAATTATTTCACCAATAAGTGAAACAGATAAGGATAAACTTTTAACACTTGTTAATAAGTATAGGGATTGTTTTGCAACCAGTTTACAAGAATTAGGATGTACGAATATAGACAAAAATACCATAGAATTAAGTGATAACGAACCAGTAATAAACAAACTTCAAAATATGTTTAATTCAGTCAATGAATTTTTGACACATAAATAACCCTAATAGAAATTATTGTTACAACTATATTTAAACATAACATGATGTTAATTAATTTAAAATATTGACATGTTTTTGTATTCTATATGTGGAGTGAAAATAATTGTTTGTTTTTTAATAGTCTTTACTTGCTTTTTTATGTTTCTAGTTATAAATTTGCATGCTATAACATAATATGGCTAAACAAGAGAGTCTACGGTCTTTAAACTAACAACAATTTTATACCTTGTTTAATAGCAAATAAAGAATATTTGTATTTATATTTGTATTTGTATCGTTTATCTGTAAATGAGAGGCAAGAAGTTCAAGGGATGATTGACGATTTAGCTGATAATGGTATAATTCGGGAATCAAACTCACCGTACGCAAGTCCGATTATATTAGTACGAAAAAAGACTGGTGATAAGAGGCTTTGCGTCGACTACAGGCAGCTCAATCGAAGAACTTTAAAACAGAATTCCCCTTTACCTTGTATGGAGGTACAGATGAATAGGTTGTCAGGGAATAATATTTTACGGCATTAGATCTTGCCAGTGGGTATTATCAGATTGAACTGACTGAAGACTCGTAGGTTAAGACTGCTTTTGTTACATCTGAAGGGCAATAGGAATTTAATCGAATGCCGTTTGGCTTAGCTAACGCCCCAGCTATATTTCAAAGGATTGTTAATAAGGCATTGGGACCCCTTAGGTTCAACACAGCAGTAGCGTACTAGTACCATCTAAAACAGTTAATAAAGGTTTGGAAAAATTTGAATCCATTTAAAAAAAGTTTAGAGAGGCGAAACTTACTCTTAAGATATCCAAATGTTATTTTTTTCAAACGTCGGTAGATTTTTTGGGTTTTGAAGTGTCATCGGAAGGAATAAAACCGGGTTCAAGAAGATTGATGCTGTTCAATGCTTTCCAGTCCCAAAGAACGTACAGAATGTAAGGCAGTTTATAGGCTTAGCCAGTTTTTTTAGGAAGTTTATCAACCATTTTGCTGTTATAGCCCAACCACTTACGAGGCTTTTGAAGAAATATGCTACCTGGACTTGGGAAGGTGGACAGCAGCAAGCTTTCGAAACCCTTCGAGATAAATAAGTTTCTCGCCCCATATTGGCACTGTATGATCCTAATTTGATAACAGAATTGCATACTGATGCCAGTAAATGGGGAGTGGGCGGAATGATGTTACAAAAACAATTAGGTGGAGAGCTAAAACCCGTAGCTTATTATAGTCGCCAAACCTCGCCTGAAGAACAGCATTTTTCAGCGTACGATTAGGAAACACTTGCTGTTGTTTCTTGTTTAACGATTTTTAGGCCTTACTTACTTGGGATGAATTTTACCATAGTCACAGACTGTAACTCTTTAAGGGCCACGTTCTTAAAGAGGGATATGATATCTAGAGTTGGACGTTAGTGGGCCATTATTCAAGAATTTGATTATAATATAGTCTATAAGTCTGGTAAAGGGATGGTTCATGTTGACGCCCTTAGTAGGAATCCGGTCTCCTCTGAGTCGAAAATTTGAGATTTTCCAACAGTTTATACTATAAACGAAGAATGGCTCAAAACTGTACAGCTAGAGGACACTGAAATCAAACGTATAAAAGATATTTTAGTTGATCAAAATAGTGATAATGTAGTCGAAATCAAAAATAATCACTACCTTAAACATAATAATATTTACAGAAAAACTGACGATGGAATCAAATGGTTAGTACCAAAGGGCGTGCGTTGGCAAGTTCTCAAGACATGCCACGATGATATTTGACATTTTGCAGTCGAGAAGACGTTACATAAAGTAAAAGAAAATTACTGGTTTCCTAAATTAAGGAGATTTGTTACAAAATACGTTAATGCATGTCTCAAATGTGCTCATAGTAAAATACCCTCTGGAAAGAAATCGGGATATTTACATCCAATCCCCAAGATTTCTACACCTTTCAATACTATTCATGCTGACCATTTGGGCCCATTTAATCAGAGTAAGAGCAGGAACAAATACTTACTCGTTTTAATAGATGCTTTTACTAAATTTATAGTTCTAAAACCAGTATAAAGTACAAAAGCTACTACAACAATAAATGCTTTTAGAGAGTATTTTGGTACGTTTGGTAACTCTAAGAGGCTCATAACGGATAGATACTCTTCGTTTACAGGGAAAAGCATAAAAGCTTTTCTTAATGAGTTTGGCATTCATAACATTATAAATGCAGTGGCTACTCCCCGTGCCAACGGGCAAGTAGAAAGATACAACCGGACCATACTGGATTCATTAACTACGGTGAATCATGGGCGAGAGGAATCCCTATGGGACGAAAAAGTGTTAGAAGTTCAATGGGGACTAAATGATACGGTTCATCAAGGTACTGGTAAGACACCAGCTGAAGTTTTATTTGATTTAAAATTGACGGGTTTGACCGAACGAAGGATAGTGTCGGCTCTGCGTAGTGATGAAAGTAACGACGAGCAGCATTTTAAAGAAATAAGGACGGAAGTCGATGCACATGTAACCGAATTGCAAAGAAAACAAAAGAAACGCTTTGATAAAGTAAGATGTAAACCAAGGCAGTTTAAAATTAGGGACTTAGTAAGAATTGCAAGAAACATTCCTTGCCCTGGAAAAATTAAAAAATTGCAGTCTAAATTTTCGGTTCCCTATAAAATAGTAAAAATATTAGATAATGATAGGTATTCAGTGGAGGATACTCCTTTAACTAAACACAAATGTAAGGCAAGTTACTAAGGAGTACACCCCGTTGAAAGGATATTTTCATGGTTAGTATTTAAGGGTATTGGGGATAGTGATTCTAGTGAAATTGACGACAAAAGTGACGCGGAAAGTCAAATCAGTAGAGAAACTAGGGATGAAAGGGAAAATCAGGACGACATGATTAGACAGGATGATTACGACAAAAATATTGATGAATGAATAATAGTATTAACAAGAAGGATCTGATTCATATTAAGAAAAGGTAAAGGTATTGTTATTAAGATGTATAGTGTGTATTATTAAATAATAAAGGATGGTGGGTTATAAAGCAGCAAAATGAAATAATTGGTATAAAAATAATGAATAAAATAATAATATAATTTTATGTTAACGGAAAGTTATAGAATCAGGATTAACATAACATAAATGGAATGATTTATGAAGAATAAAACTAAACATTGCCAGAGGAATGATTTATATGACATTTTTTGTAATGTAGATATGTACTTTTTTTCTTATTTTAAAACTATTGTGTTAACAAATATCGATAATTGACACACTTATTGAATTTATATTAATAATAACTTTGATCATTGTTTAATAATAGGTTTATTGTCTTTTTTTCTCCTTTTTATGATTCATATTTTCTTAATTGTAGGTATGAGGTCATACCTAACAGTCAGGATGGACGAATTGTTAATTATTTAGAATTATTCGATTAAATTATGACAATCACAAACTATTTTCATACGAAAAACAGCATTTTTATGTTAGATGTTGAAAGAAAATAATATAAAACTGTAAATTCTTTATTCCATTTACTTGATCTAAACAGTTATTTTTAATTTAACGTACTCAACTGTTATTTAAATAATAAACGATTTGGATCGTATTTATAGGAGGGCTTGCTCTAATTCTCCTGTTCTGAATATCTTAAAATCTTGAATAATGGTTTTAGGCTCGGCAAATCAAATAAGTATCATAAAATCCCAAAACCCTCGCATCATGATCGCTGGTGAGCAAATACCTCAAGTGGAAGTGGCCCGAAACCTTGGCTTGGTTATGGACAGCCGGCTGCGGTTCGAAAATCATGTCACTGAGCTTGTCCGAAGTTGTCTGTATCGTCTTAAGGTCCTATACAAAATTAGGGCCTTCATTAGCACTGATCTCCGTATTGCATTAGTTGAAAGTCTTGTTCTATCCAAATTAAATTATGGCCTAACGGTTTACGGTCCTTGTTTACTAAAACGGTAACTCCGTCAAGTATAACGTGTACAAAATGCCTGTGCATGTTTTTGTTTTGCTATCCCCTTTAGGACTCACGTGACACCATATTTGGATGGATCCAATATTCTAAAAATGAAGGGACGGTTAAAACTTTATTATTTTTCTTTACTGTTTGACATTATTAAAACTAAATAACCAGCTTACTTGTTTAGTAAACTTACTTGACGTTATTCCAACTGTCACTATTCTACTAGAACGATTTCTTGGCAAATTGTCGGACCCCATCACAAAACCACTGCATTTAGGGGTAGTTTTAGGTATGCAGCGTCCAAATGTTGGAATGATCTTCCTCCACCGATACGTAACCTCACATCTAAACTTGCTTTTAAACTTAAATATCGAGAGTCTCTTCTAACCAAGCAAAAAGCCTTTGACTAAGTTCCGTACCTATTCTGTATCTAACTCCCCCCAACTGATTAGTAAGTAAGTAAGTAAGTAAGTAAATATACTTTATTGCAAGCCACAAAAACAATACAGGACTTATAATTTATAAAAAAACATAGAGTGCAAAGGCGGCCTTATCGCTTTAAGCGATTTCTACCAGGCAACCTTAAGTTAGGGATTGAAAGACAGGTAAACTATTACAGGATGGCAGCAAATTCAACTATTAAACGATCTAACTTATTATTATAAATAATAGAAGTGCTATAACTAAAAGTAATTAAAAAAAACAAGTTTATAGACTTATTTATATTTTAAACAAAAATACATATATACAATAAAACATACTAAAATACATACATACACATACATACTATAAATATATAAACACGCAAAGTATCAGTGAACAGTTTCAGTAATTACAAAGCGTAAAGTAATGATCCTTGAGTCGCTTTTTAAAGGAGTACAAAGACTCAGCCGTTCGGATGAAAGCAGGAAGTAGGTTCCACAGACGCACTGATTGAACCACAAAGGATTTGCTCAGAAAGTCTGTATGGCACGTAGGAAATGTCAAGAGAAATTCATTACATGACCGAGGTTGGCGGTCAGAAACAGCCTCTCTGCGCTGAAAATTAGTCCTGAGATACGGAGGAGCTGCTGGGCTGTGCAATATGTTAAAAAGCATACAAAGTAAGTGCATTTCACGTCTCAAACGGATGGGAAGCCATTTTAGCTTATTTCGATACTCTGACACATGATCGAACTTCCTTAGACCAAAGACAAATCTGATGCACACATTCTGCAAACGTTCCAGTTTGTTTAGCAGCTCCTCCGTAGCATCCAGATAACAAATATCTGCGTAGTCCAGGATCGGAAGCAAGAGCGTCTGTGCAAGAACAGTTTTGGTAGCCATGGGCAAAAAGTTTTTGAGACGCTTCATAGACGCAATGGAACCAAAAATTTTTCTGCTGACTTCGCCAATTTGACTGGACCAGGACAGAGTTTGGTCAAAAATGATACCTAAGTTTTTGACATTCTTGCTGTAAGGTATGGGGATGTTATTAAGAAGTACCGCAGGCAGCAATGAGCAGTCGATTTTAGCTAATTGACGAGAGCTCCCTAATATGATAGTCTGAGATTTGCTCGGATTGACTAGGAGACCATGCCTTGCGGACCATGACGAGATTTAGCATGATTAGCGGCAACATGATTGTTTCATTAAAATAAGTAAGTAGTGCTTAATATTTATTTATCTATAAGTTGATAATTTTTCTGGCAATTGTTGTTATCTTTTGATTAATGTGTTATTTTTTTTTGTTTTTACGTTTTGTTTTATGATTTGCTCTGCGATGGCGCACGCGACGATTCCTCTCGGCACCGGCAGAATAACAGTGCAGTAGGTAGGTCTCCCTGCTTGCAGCATTATGCTGAGTCGAGGCCGGTTCGGCAAAGTGCACATAGCATGTTCACAACTGTATCCTACTCATATTTTTCTACTTTTTCTTTGTGTTATTTGTACCTTTTTTGTTATTTTTATGTTTTCTGTGTGTATTTTTGTCGAATAAATGTTATCTTATTATTTTAGTATAAAATGGCAACACCGCTGCTCGTTTCCTATTGGTGAAGGATTCTGATTGACAAAATTAACTGAACAATGGGAAACGACCCAGAGGACACCATGTTGATTTCTAGATCTGATTTTATCGTCGTATGTCATACTTCACTTTTTTGTTGGCGCTTGATTTGGATTTGTACCAGGAAGGTTCTACTTGTGAATTACTGTGTAAAGAAATAAACGGTCATAAAGTTCATACTCTGTTTTATTTCGTGGAGATAGATATCACTATTTAGTAAAAATGCATAGAATAATGTAGTCGTTTTGAAGGAATTTAGTAATTTCACGTTCGCCTCGCTTGCATCTTTCTACACCTACCCTTCCTCTATCTATCAATTTGCTCCTAATTGACGCATAAGCTGGCAACGCCCTTGAATTCTAACGTCCCCACTGCTAGGGCACGGGCTCTTCCCAAGCTCGGGAAGGTTAGGCCATACTACACACACTGGGGCCAGAGCTAGTGGCGAACCCCACTAACAGAAGTTTTTCAAGCCGCCTATAGGCCATCTAACATGCTTATCGACTGCCATCTACTAAAAGCAATTCCCTTCAGCTAAACAGCGCCTGTTTATCCCTTTTCCCCCTTGGATACCTATTCACCCCAAGATACTTTGAAAGAACATTTTAGTCATGTTGTTTTCATCTCGTGTTTTTTTTAAGTGAACTTTTATTACATCGTCTCAAGCTTTTTCGTGAGAGCAGCCAAGATCGTTTCGTCCTCTGTACCGTAGCTCCAAGACGAGAGCAGCCATGATCGTTTCGTGCTCTGTAAATGTCTATAATGTAAAAAAAAAAACACTTTTACCATGGTTTCATAAAACCACACACTCTTTTTTTTATTGGTGTTTCTATTTGAATACATCGTTTTAGAAAGCTTTGCCAAGTCATTATTTAAACCAATATCAAGTTGCATTAGTGCACAAGTTACAAGTACGAAAAAATTTTCGTTCTAGATACACATCTAAAGCACTAATTTTCATCAGAGAGGGAGAATATACGTATGTCATTATATACGTACTTTGTACAGCAGCGACTACTCTAATCTTGATTATATGATGAGATATAATAACTCTTACTGTTTTAATCGACACTGCCAATGTTAATCTACAATTACTAGCAAATATTACCTATCCTATACAGGGTGTAACAAAATTGGTGTAGGTCCCGTTAACTAGGGGTTCTACTCGTCGTACTGAACAACTTTCTCCAAGGAACCAATAGTCTATTCTCAAAAAAAAAATTGGACCCTCCATACTAAAATGCATAAAATCGGTCTATCAGCTGATCGATTTGTATGAAGAGTAAAAAAAAAATTTTACATTTTCAGCAAAGTCGTAGAACAAAAGTTGTTCAGTATGATGAGTAGAAGCCCCGGTTAACGGGACCTACATCAATTTTGTTACATCCTGTATAGAGTCCCATGTAGGTCATGTCTGTCAGAAGGTGATAGGTTGATTATGTTCTGTTACGCATACCTTTATGCACAGATGTGATGAAGGCCTTTTGTTCTACAGAACGCACCCATAAGAATTGATAGATGGAAATGACTTTTACGGGGTAAAATTTATAACATGAGTACACCAAAATAATTCACCTATGGGTCGTATTGTTTATAGGTAAAACTGGAGGCCACACTCTAAATACCTAATTGAAGCAAAGAAGTATGGCCTTGAAATGTCTCGTTACCGCTCCGTCTCTTTTCAATTAGCGGGTGTGAGCAAGAGCTTAACCTATACACGTCTTGTTCACACCTCCTAATTAGAAAGAGACGGAGCGGTAACGAGAAACTTCAAGGCTATATTTCTTTGCTTCAATTAGGTATTTAGAATGTGGCCTCCAGATTTACCTATAAACTTCTTGGTCGTATTACACAGTGCGTCATCAGTTTTTTTTGGGCTGACTGGGCTTTAGTTTGGGCTGATAGTTCGCAGCCTATAGTGTAAGCCCCGTAGTTCGTGAACTGATGTATTGAAACTATTGGAACACCATCCACAGTCTGTTATGAAGACCATTTTTTGGACACCCTCTTTTTATTTCAAAAACTGATTCCAAAAAAAAATTGACCCTCCATACTAAAATGCACAAAATCGGTCGATCAGCTGATCGATTTGTATGAAGAATAAAAAAATACGTTTTCAGCAAAGTCGTAGAACAAAAGTTTGACGAGTAGAACCCCAGTTAACGGGACCTACACCAATTTTGTTACACTCTGTATGTATGTCGGAGCGTCATTGAAAATGCGACCAATATCAGCTTGAGATACGTTTACATAAACTTTTTTTTTCCTTACTTGTCTTATGTTGTCAACAAACACCGCTCGAACAAAAAACACCACTTTCCGAATACACCATACACATTATGAGACTAAAAAACATTGTAAATGGTAACTACGACGTGGACGTATGAGTTAACACTGAAAACTGCTATTATTTTATACATTTTTTAACACTTTTTCCATAAAATTGCGTAATTGATAAAGGGTTTTGTCACAGATTAAAAATCGACATGATTGTTTTGTTGCTTTTTTGGTGTAGAGATGGGACACAAGATGGGATGAAGTGAATGACTGAATGAATGGTTTTGAACTGTTGTTGCGAGCTATAAATTAGGTCATCTTTGATAGTTTTTAAACATTTTATTACATTAAGTTTAGTAATTTTTATTTTATTACTCTAGACAGCTAGGGAAATAGAAAAATGACGGAAATAGAAGCTTTTTAAACTTTTGAATATATATTTTTTATTAAATTAGGTCATCTTTGATAGTTTTTATTCGAAGTTTAGCAAATTTAATTACTCGCATCAGCTAGAGAAATAAAAAATCACAGAAACACTATATAATTATAGTCTATAAAATTGGCAAAAGTCTGCCATCCGCGGAAGTGTAATTATCTAGCAGTAGACGTCTCACGGCTGATATACAGCCTATGTACTCAAACAGAAAGTGATTGGCAAGCATTATTGGCGATGCAAAGATTATCCGCGCGCCTCTAGCGGCGAAATGAAGAAGTTTCTAAGAACGACACTTTGCTTTAAGTTGAGGATAAGGTGAGGTTAATTTTAGACATAATCAGATGGCTCACGATTACATTCAGAAACCTGTTAATAATAAAAACAGAAAAACGAAATATTGTTGCGTTCCTCAATTTAGTACTTACGGAGATTCGGGAATAAGTTTTCATTTGTTTTCAAAATACAAAATTATCAGGAAAAAATGGTAGACTGCTTTAAGAATAGGCAAAGCAATTTCATCAGCAATGAGAGTTTCTTCTCATCTTTTTTCAAGCTTCAAACTATTTTCCAAACAGTAAATATAAGTATGTTTTAATTATTTTATTGTACTTATATTCACATGTATTTTATAAGTTATTTATTTAGTTTAGGCTTAGGCGAGTTTCTCGTCGGATAACGAGATTATGTTCCAGATTCTAAAAAAACAGAAGTTGTTTCCTAAATAATGTCGTACTGTCTCAGAATATTCCTAAGACCCTATTACTGAGACTTCGCTGTCCGTCTGTCTGTCCGTCCGTCCGTCTGTCACCAGGCTGTATTTTATGAACTGTGTTAGCTAGACAGTTGAAATTTTCACAGATGATGTATTTCTGTAAATACTTAAAAAAACAGAATAAAATAAATATTTAAGGGGATTCCGATGTAATAAAGGTGATTTTTAGAGTTTACTCCTTAAGAATCGATTTTCATATATAATGAAATATATGGGAGTAAAATCAAACTACGATGTCACGCGATGATACCCGAAGTGCGTTAAACGAAAAATTTTACCTATCCCGACCACAGTGTATTATATAGGTATATTATTGTATGTATGTGTTACTTGTTTTCGCGCCAAATTTGAAAAAAGAACCGCATGCGCTTCGTAGTGAGTTTCCAAATATGAGACAAAAAATATATTAAAAAAGTTTTTATTTAGTTACTGGACCGATTGCTTTCAAAATCGATATCTGAAGGTGCCTGAGGTCTCTTATCACGAATCCGTTACCCGAATTGAAAAAAGTGGCCGCCATTTTGAACTATTTAGTTACTGGACCGATGGCTTCCAAAATCGATATCTGAGGGTCCCTGAGGTCCTTTATCACGAATCCGTTGCCCGAATTGAAAAAAGTGGCCGCCATTTTGAACTTTTTAGTAACTGAACCGATTGCTTCCAAAATCGATATCTGGGGGTCCCTGAGGTCCCTTATCACGAATCCGTTGTCGGTATTGAAAAAAGTGGCCGCCATTTTGAACTATTTAGTTACTGGACCGATTGCTTCCAAAATCGATATCTGGGGGTCCCTGAGGTCCCTTATCACTAATCCGTTGTCGGAAGTGAAAAAAATGGCCGCCATTTTGAACTTTTTAGTTACTGGACCGATTGCTTCCAAAATCGATATCTGGGGCTCCCTGAGGTCCCTTGTCACGAATCTGTTGTCAGTATTGAAAATAGTGGCCGCCATTTTGAACTATTTAGTTACTGGCCCGATTGCTTCCAAAATCGATATCTGGGGGACGAACCTTCCTGCACCGAGGTTGAATGTTACTGGAAAAAACCCATCCTCTCGAGAGTGAATGATGAAATACGTCACAGTAGATCAAATTTGCAAAAAAACAGCTCCACATCATGAAACCATCACAGACCTTTACGACGAGTTTCTTCAAGAAGCAAAAAATAAGAAAATTATGAATTGTTAACTGACCAGTATCAGAACGACTTTAAACACAGTGATGTTCGACAGTTTTCACTTCATCATTTCCTTATTCAAGCGAGTGATGATATAAAGAATGATGTCAACAAATTACTAGAAACATTACAAGAGAAACTTAACACAAATGCTCTTGATTTAATTGAAGAGTCAACTTGAAACCAATGTAAGAGCCCTTTATGGTATGACCTAAGATATGCTCGTATAACCGCATCCAAAGGATATGAGGTTAGTCGTTGCCAAACACCAGATGGATCATTTATAGCTGCGATCATGGGAGCCAAAATTCCTGTTTTGTGCCTGTTTAGTCAATCGTACTTAAGTAGTAAAGTCCAGTCGTGCGTCGAAGCTGACACACACACTTTATTTTTGCTCGTTTTTGCTCGATTTTGATAACGGCAACAGGTAGACGCTTGAAATATTCACAGAATATTCAGTTATATATTTACTTTAAAGTTTTATATTCACTTTCCAGCAAGATGCCACATAAATCTGATTTTTAATTAATACATTTTTCCGTGACATAAATTTTATTGAAAACTGTCAATGTGTTGTTCTTAGAAAACTTCTAAATTTCGCCGCTAGAGGTGCTAGTTAGAATATTTGCATCGCCAATGGCCACGTATCTTTATTAGCATAAGCAATTACAAGAAGATTATGAAAATAGGTCATCTTTTGTTCAGAGCATTATGTTCAGATTTAAAAGAAAATAAATTTTCTTTTACAGCCGATAAATCAATATTTTAGTGTACGCAAGGAATTTCTATATATCTACACATATCATTTCCTTGGGGTGTACGGAACTCGGTAGGTATGTAAAAACAATACATTATGAGACTCTTCGAGCTTTCATCTCACGAGTGAGTCCCTGAGTCCCAGACTTTCTGACCACAGGTCTTCTGCGTTACTATTTTTCGGTTTGGCAACACTGGTCCCCTGTTTTCGGTTTGGTAACACTGGTCTAGTCATACATCTCGTCACTTTGCTCGGTGTACTGTGCGGTGGGGTATGTTACAGATCTGCTCTTCCTTGTGTTATTATTTTATTTTCGACGACTTGGCTATAACTGGATTTTTCGTTCGCTCTGTGATTTGGATTGGATTTGGATTGTGACACTGTTTGTGATTTTGTTTACGTACATACATACACCTACGAAGATTTGTATTTCTGTTTGAAAGTCCTAACAGATTATCATGTGTGAATATCTTGCAATTCTAATAATATTACATACATACATACCTTTGTGTCGAATTCCTCCATTTCGCCATTTCCAGTGACATTGACATAGGGACGCCATATATGTTTACGAGATAAGACAAGTAAGGAAAAAAAGAGTTTAGATCGTTACACTTTATTTGGACCAAACGTCAGATATTAGTATATGGGTGAAACCGGTGGTGGCGTGAAAATCGCTTATACTCGTGCGCCAATCGTATGTGGTAGCAAGATGACCTATTAACGGTAGGCGGTTTGTGGTTGAGGTGGCAGCACTCAGTTGAGAAGCCATATTATCTGGACGTCAGTCTCGGGACAGACACTTTTTGACGGAGCCTACATACATATAGTAGTGATCTGTCGAACTGAACGGACGTGTTGCGGCATCGCGGGGGTTAGTGTGGGTTAAAAAAATAAATTTAGAATTTATTTATTGATTCAGCCTAAAATTTCATCCACCGCAGAACGTCAAAAAAAGATTCACAGTAGGTAGGGTCACTGGCCTTAGCTGCACGTAGATGGCATGTAGTAATTAAGGTGTCCAGGGACTACAGGTACGCCTCGTTAGCAATAGTTAGAGAAGCGAGAAGAGATTGCAGGGCGTCTCCAAATTCGTCAAAAGATATCCAGGCCGCTCGAGGGGATTCTTAAATCGTCCTTAGGATTGATGGAAGTGATCCTTAGGGTTGAATCTGAAATTGATCGTAGTCCAGTCTTAGAATATGTAGGCGAAGTGCCACGTAGTCGTAATTTAGGTCCAGCGACCCAAATTAGTAGCACACTCGACAGAAGCAAAATAGAAACAGCTTACATTGTAGTTCTAGGATTAAATTGGAAACTTACCCTAGAGGGATTCCATTAAGGCACAAAATAGATATTAGTTAATTCAAATAATTTAAAATTTGCTATTAGTTAGGTGCGCTCGGGACCCGCACAATGTAACTAATTAGTAATCTGTGGCACAATCAGGCCTCCGTCACTTCATGTACTTGCGCGCTATAATTACCTACCGCCCGGCCGAGCGTTCTCGGGCCGTTTGCGGACCCAATTCAGTGCGGTTTTCACAAACGAAGCGCACGCACGTAGTTTAATTTAAATCGTTTTGTTCGTTCGTACGCGTACCTACGATGCCGTCTGGTGCCTTATGTGCTGTAGATGGGTGCAAATCAAGCAAAAGAAGAGATAAACACCAAAAATTTTTCCATTTACCTGTCAATGAAGAAAGGTAAGTGATAAACTATTACTATTTTTGTCGTTTTAAAATTATTTTTAATACTAGGTATACTAAGCCTTTTGCCTTTCAGACACAGATTTTCATTTTTTTGTTACATAGAAACGTCATACTTACCTTAAACACTATTTTAACAACGTTTAAAAAGCTATTTTTATTAAAATGAAATTGTGATAATATGTGAGTCGCAGGCGCGGCGACCTGTCTCAACTTGTCGTGCTGTTAGCGCACACAAAAACTTTTGACATAACTATTTAGTACTCTGTGCTTGTGATTCGGTTTTATGCGATTTGTAAAAAAATACATGGTGAATTTTTTCTATGAGGAATTTCTAAATTATAAGAGATAGAGCAAAGCGCTCTTAAGAACCGTGATCTCAATTTAGAGAAAATAAAAATTTCGTGTTAAAAAATAAAAAAAAAATGATAGGTCCTGGAGTATGTACTCCGGAGATATGACTTTTTCTTAAATTTTTTTTTGTTATTTCGATTGTATATCACTATACAAACTAAAAATTGTACGGAGACCATAGGTCTAAAATTGCTAGAAGTTGTTGAAATAAACGTTTTAAATAGTATGTGGAAACTGAACTTACAGACCGATTTTCAAATGATAAAAAATATATAAAAACCAATTTATAAAAAAAATATATGTTGCCCGCGGCTTCGCCCGCGTAGGGGTATGAAAAATAGATAAGAACCTATTCTCAGGCCTACCCGATATGCACACAAAATTTCATAAAAATCGGTCCAGCCGTTTCGGAGAAGTATGATTACTAACACTGTGACACGAGAATTATATATATATATATACATATATATAGATAGATAAATGATACAATTTTAAACTACCACCTATAAGTCAAAACATATTTACAGTTCTCAATAACATAGACACAAAAAGTTATGTTAATTTAATTTTATCGAAGAGGCAGCCCTGCGATCGCGCGGTGTGAAGCAAGTACTGCGGTTGCTGACGCGATGGAGTAGGCTATTATAGCAGTAGGTATTGGAAATTTACTACTGAGTGAAGTATCTGTTACGTAGTAACTAATTAGTAATCTGTGGCACAATGCTTGGAGTGGCGAGGCGGCCTGACCCCACCGTAGTCGGCGACGGCGACAGCGATTTCTTAGGAATGCGTGATGGCGATTAGAAAGCTAAACGCTAGAGGTTAGAGGTTCCGTAGTAATATTTATTTAATTTAATTTAGTTTTAGTTTCATTTAGTAATGATTTAATATTAGATTTATTACTGATTATATTTACGTAGGTTTATTAGTTTCTTGTATTAGATATTTAGTTTAGTTTATTTTAGAAATTATTAAATTGTAGTTTTTTGGTTTATTATTATTTATTTATTTAATAGCTATTTCATTGTAACGTTCTATACCACAACGTATCTGCACTTTTTGCAGCAACGCTTTAAGTGGTTGGACAGAACCGAACCTCCCCGCATCGGTGACCTCGTTCTGGTTAAGGATGCCAACCTCTCACCACTGGGTTGGTGCCGTGGATGCATTCTCAACTTGAAGATTGTCAAGGTGGGAGATTCGATTCTTAAACGAGCAGTAGCTACCTTGTCTTGCCTGCCTATAGAACTTACCGATGTTTCGGTCCGTGGCGGGTGTATGTACAGATCCAATGTTTAGTTACTCGCAACTCGCATAGCAATATGAATCGTTAGAAATCCCGTGTTTCGGTCGTGCCTGTCAGTCACCGTCAGACCGTTGAGAGCGACGGCGTACCCCGCTCAGGTAAATAAGTTCCTTTCACCGTCATTTCCGTGAATCCTGAATTTAGTGTTATATTGGCCAAGATTCCAGACACGCACCTTTAAAGTGCTTACGGGAGTGTCTGAAGTTTATCTATTATAGTAAGACAATTCTCTGCCGGCGTCTGTATTCCCCATTCGTATAATTTAGGAGTCTTCAAGACGAGAGTGAATACGCACTATTTGAGCTTGCGTGTTACATTCCCGGCTGCGTCGGCACTTACCCTCAGGTGAGTTATAGGCAAACGCACTCAAATTTTTAATAAAAAAAAAGTTATTATAGTGTAGGCGTGTTATAACGGACTCTGAAATTTCTCTTATATTAAAAACGCATTAGATTATCACTTTAAGCGTCAGGTCACAGATGAGATACAGTTAGTTACTTCGTAGTCAGGTATTTGATGTGATATGTACTTTATTAGCACACCGACCTGTGGCTAACTGACCGCGTCATATTATTGAACTGTAATAGATATAATATGTACCTAATAAGTGGTTGACTTGTGACTCGGATCCTTGCGATCCTTCCTGCCAGCTGACCACCCACGGAGTCCAGCCAGAGTTAGAACGGAGACGCCCTTTGGAGCAAGCTGGCAAGCTGCACACACGAAAACACACACACTAGGAAACACACAAATTTGACATAATTATTGCCACAGAGCGACCTACCTGAGAAATTGAATCGCATCGGCGTTGGAAAGTAACTAAATACAGGGTGTAACAAAATTGGTGTAGGTCCCGTTAACTGGGAGTTCTACTCGTCATACTGAACAAGTTTCTCCAAGGAACCCATAGAGAATTCTCAAAAAAAAATTGGGCCCTCCATACTAAAATGCACGAAATCGGTCGATCAGCTGGACAATTTGTATGATTAGTAAAAAAAAAATAACGTTTTCAGCAAAGTCGTAGAACAAAAGTTGTTCAGTATGATGAGTAGAAGCCTCAGTTAACGGGACCTACACCAATTTTGTTACACGCTGTATAGGTTACTTTGTTGTTCAAATAAATTAAGTTTTTGTAGTGTTGGCTCGTAAGTTATTTAGAGTTCCGTATTGTTTATCTAATTACTTTATAAGAGTTTGAACTTATGTGCTAGTATTCACCAGTGGGAGCTGCGGTTAGATACAAACATTTAAGGCTGTAATTTTAACTTTGTTAAGGGTGGTCGTGTCCGTTCCGGATTGTGGACATTTGTGTCTCCAGGACGGCCGAGATTCTGTCCCCTTGTTAATAAGCCAAGGTTTCGGGTTGTGGTAAATCGTACCATAGCTAGCCAGCCTTAAACATTGAATCTTCCAGGACCGCGTAGAGTTCGTGTCCCCACTGGTGGGCTTAAGACACGAAAAATCAATGGGCCCAGCAGAGTCTAGGTTTAGGCCCTCTGGTGTCGAACGGCGGCGTGAACAAAAGCGTTTGCACAGTACAAATTGCACGATCAAACTAACTTGTCAACAACACAATTCAATAAGAAAGCAAGCGAGAGCGAGACGGTGCATACGTAGCACTAGTTTTGTCGTTTGTTGACTTTAGGACAAAACTCATATTCCCGGAATTTAAGACCTGAGCTTTTTGTCATCGCGTTTGTCTTCAATTGTGTAACTACTCGTAAGTGCTGTCTCCTTTGCCTCGTTGGATAGCTAGAAATGTTTAGATGTTTTTTGATTAACTTGCACTTAATTAACTAGCATTATTTGGAAAAAAATCTTATTTGTTTTTTTGTTACGGCTGTAGTTTCTGTAAGGATACAGGTTGTTATGATTTTATTATTGGTTATTATTAACTGATGTGTAAACTCTCTAAAACTGTAAAAAAAATTAAATCTAAGCGTTTTTTAAACATTTTTTTAAATGACGCTGTAAAACTGGTTTCTGTAATAAAAATCTAAAAATTTAGTTACTTTGAAAATGGTTTACTTCCCCCATGGAGGCAATAAAATTATTGCATATTTTTGACATTTTCTGGAGTTCCGTTTGGCAGGTTTTGGCGATTTTTTGCCAGTATCGGGCTGATTCATCATTTTTGAGATGGTCGTCACACTAATTAGCAAGCATCAAAGAGCATATACATCTCTCATGCCAACAGATCTAATATTAGATATCTAATTGATATCCAATATTAGATCTGTGCTCGTGCCTGCCTTGTCCCGTCCCGAGCGAGTTGCCCCGCAACCTCAGACAGAAATCTACCTAAGTTGGTGTCATAGTGACTTATATTCTTTGGTTGGTGCCGGTCCTTATAGGAGGTTTGTTGGCGAGATTTGTGGTGAACGCATTCGTAGTTTTATTTTCTTGTTTTTGCATTGTTTGGTGCATTTTGGAGAAAATCGTCTAGTGCACGTGAGCAATGTGGAGAACAAGAAAATAAAACGAAGGAGGACGTGAAAACCCAAGATGCACTGGGTGCAGTTTAATAGATGCCCTACAGCAACTGGGTGTTCCACCTCAGAATGAGGCTGCTGGAAATGCTGTCAAGAACTTTAGAGAAGATTTGTTATGCACTGGCACTAGCATTACAAGTCAAACAACAAATGAAAATTAATTAAATGGGGATGAGGAACTTTCCAGGCTCCGTTCTTTAAAAAAATCATAGATGGCGCTGTCTAGTGTACTTAGCAAAGAGAGTTTAACAAACTAAAGTTTTTACTTAGTCAAAGATGACCTTTTATTCCCCATATGAATTATTATGTGGGTCTTTTTTAATGAGAACAGTCGGCACAGGTGAGAACAACGCGACGTTCCGCCCTCAAGTGATGCTCAAGTGCTAGTGGTCATAATGGACTGCTAGCGGTGTGCGTCAGTAGTAGTCCGTGGTATTCTTCTCGTTGCCCCCGGAGGGGGCGATGGGGAGACTTCCCCGAGGCGTAGCCTCCTTGACGTGGCTGCTTCCGCCACCCATTACGATGAGCGGGTCCTTGGGCTGGGCCGGTGCGGCGCGCTCAGCAGTGAGGGCAGGCACTGCAGGGCGAGAGGTGGTGTTGGTGGTCCGGGCGACTGTCCCAGCCCTCTCGTTCCGTAGCTCCCTTCGGAACACCGGGCACGAGACGTGGTTGGCGGGGTGCGGGCTCGCGTAGTTGGCGCAGGTCGCTGGGTCCTCCCGCGGCCGTAGGCAGTCCTTTGCGGCGTGGGAATTACCGCAGCGGACGCAGGCCAGCGGGAGGTGGCAGCCATGCGAGGAGTGTCTAAATCCTTGGCACCGGTGGCCGTAAAGTTAGTGGTCCGCCGGATCTGCACGTAGAAGATGCACCCGGGGCGTCCTGCGCGAGCCCGGGTGGCCTTCACGTGCTCTGCCTCAACGCCATGTTCGGCTAGGGCGGCAGTGATCTCGGCGGCCTCGGTGGTGGAGGGGAGGCCACGGATGGCCACCTTGAGGGGTCTCTTGGCCGGCAACAAGTGCGAGAACCATTTGACCTCCGGCAGCGAAGACAGCATATATATTGCATCATGTGTAGGCATAAATCTTTTTTGCACATATCCAAAAAAAAATAGGACGTATTTTATTAGTTTTTTTTTTTTTATTCACAATTGGTAAACCCTTCGCATCATCTCACCTGGTGGTAAGTGACGATGATGCCGAAGATGGAAGCGGGCTTACCGAGATTCCCCAACGCAATGGACAACTGGCTTTCTTATCTTTAAGCGGAATGTTGTTAACACTGATGTTTTGCGGCGAGACTTAGATAAGATGGTGGTAGCGAGCCAGGCGGGCTTAGAAAATGCCCTACCACCAACCAAACCGAGTCTTGCAAGTTGACCCCACCGGGAATCGAACCCTCGATCTCCTAGTGTAAAGCGAATGTACTAACCATTACGCCTAGGAGGCAGTTAGACCCATATAATACATATGGGGAATAAAAGGTCATCTTTGACTAAGTAAAAACTTTAGTTTGTTAAACTCTCTTGGCTAAGTACACTAGACAGCGCCATCTATGATTTTTCAAGGAACGGAGCCTGGAAAGTTCCTCATTGCCTCGGAAGGGCTTTTGTACCCGTATATTATATTATATTATAGTGTATATGACTTTTTGGTGGGAATTTGTAGCGTTCAGTTTGTCATTTTTCTTTTATTATCCGAAAAATTACATTTAGTGGTTTTTGATGTTTATTGATAGTGTATTTATCAGCGAAGGATCATATAAGTGTTTCTTGTGTAGGATAATGAAATAAAAGTGTGTATACTGTGTTTCGAGTTCCCACAAGAAGTCCAAGCAAGCTTTAGCAAAAGTGCTATCATTTTGCTAGAGTATGTAGGTAAGGTTAGTTTATAGACAATGATATGATGTGAACGTGAACAAACTACTGAAAATTACTGAAGACGTGAATTCTACAAATGAATACTAAAAACATATACTGAAGACTAGGCGGTATGGCCAATGAGCCTTAGCCTGCCCTAAAAGGGCGATGAAAAAAAAATACCAACCTACCAACTTTCTGGCGGGAATTTGTAGCGTTCAGTTTGTCATTTTTCTTTTATTATCCGAAAAATTACATTTAGTGGTTTTCGATGTGATGTAATATTGATAGTGTATTTATCAGCGAAGTATCATTTATGTGTTTCTTGTGTAGGATGATGAAATAAAAGTGTGTATATACTGTGTTTCGAGTTCCCACAAAAAGTCCGAGCAAGCTTTAGCAAAAGTGCTATCATTTTGCTAGAGTATGTAGGTTAGGTTAGTTTATAGACAATGATATGATGTGAACGTGAAAAAACAGTGATCTTGAAGAATGAAAAGTTACTGAACACTTATAAAGATTGACAGGAGAAAAATGTGAAGAAAAAATGATATTGAAAACAAAAGAAAATGGACTGCACTTCTGGATTGGACCAATATAATGAGCTTTTGACTACGTAACCTGAAAAATATATTGAAAATTACTGAAGACGTGAATTCTACAAATTAATACTACTGAAAAACATATACTGAAGACTAGGCGGTATGGCCAACGAGCCTTAGCCTGCTGTAAAGGGCCAAGAAAAAAAAAACAACTACCGACCATAGCAAGTCTTCAAAACAAAGCGAATAGACTTTTTGGCGGGAATTTGTAGCGTTCAGTTTGTCATTTTTCTTTTATTATCCGAAAAATTATATTTAGTGGTTTTTGATGTATAATATTGATAGTGTATTTATCAGCAAAGTATCATTTATGTGTTTCTTGTAAAGGATAATGAAATAAAAGTGTGTATACTGTGTTTCGAGTTCCCACAAGAAGTCCGAGCAAGCTTCAGCAAAAGTGCTATCATTTTGCTAGAGTATTTAGGTTAGGTTAGTTTATAGACAATGATGTGAACGTAATGAAACAGTGATCTTGAAGACTGAAAAGGAGAAAAATACTACATAATCTGAATAATATACTGAAAATTACTGAAGACGTGAATTCTACAAATTAATACTACTGAAAAACATATACTGAAGACTAGGCGGTATGGCCAATGAGCCTTAGCCTGCCCTAAAAGGGCGAAGGAAAAAAAAACAAAGCGAATATAACAAACTACGTTCTTCCACCGTTCTTCAAATTAATAATGTGTATAAAAGTGTGTATACTGTGTTTCGAGTTCCCACATGAAGTCCGAGCAAGCTTTAGCAAAAGTGCTATCATTTTGCTAGAGTATTTAGGTTAGGTTAGTTTATAGACAATGATGTGAACGTGAAGAAACAGTGATCTTGAAGACTGAAAAGGAGAAAAATACTACATAATCTGAATAATATACTGAAAATTACTGAAGACGTGAATTCTACAAATTAATACTACTGAAAAACATATACTGAAGACTAGGCGGTATGGCCAATGAGCCTTAGCCTGCCCTAAAAGGGCGCAGGAAAAAAAAACAAAGCGAATATAACAAACTACGTTCTTTCACCGTTCTTCAAATTAATAATTAATACTGTGGCTCAGTTCAACAGGTACCAAAGAATGTTGAGAAAAACATTTAAAATTCAATGATGAAATCATAGAATAATGTATAAATGTGAGTGTTGAGTATTTATTTAAGATATAGGTAAGTAACTATACCAGCAAAACTATTTTAAAAAATCTCAAAAAAGTTCTGTGGTCCAAAGTACCTACAACATCAATTATACATTCAGTTATGACAGCTTACTCCTGTTCAGAATGTGACAAAATATTCAATCATAAAAGGAACTTGGTGATACACATGAGGATTTACAGGAGAGTGAAACCATATTCATGTTCAGAATGTGACAAAAGGTTCAGTCAAAAAGATCATTTGGTAAATCACATGAGGATTCACACAGGAAAAAAACCATATTCATGTTCAGAATGTGACAAAATGTTCAGTCAAAAAGATAATTTGGTACAGCACATGAGGAATCACACAGGAGAGAAACCATATTCATGTTCAGAATGTGACAAAAGGTTCAATCGAAAAGATCATTTGGTAAAGCACATGAGGATTCACACAGGAGAGAAACCATATTCATGTGCAGAATGTGACAAAATGTTCAGTCAAAAAGTTCATTTGGTACAGCACATGAGGAATCACACAGGAGAGAAACCATATTCATGTTCAGAATGTGACAAAGTGTTCAGTGTAAAAGGTAGTTTGGTAACACACATGAGGATTCACACAGGAGAGAAACCATATTCATGTTCAGATTGTGACAAAGTATTCAGACATAAAGCAAATTTGGTGACACACATGAGGATTCACAGGGGATGGAAACCATATTCATGTTCAGAATGTGACAAAGTGTTCATTCATAAATTTATTTTGGTTAATCATATGAGGATTCACACAGGAGAAAAACCATATTCATGTTCAGAATGTGACAAAAGGTTCAATCGAAAAGATCATTTGGTAAAGCACATGAGGATTCACACAGGAGAGAAACCATATTCATGTGCAGAATGTGACAAAATGTTCAGTCAAAAAGATAATTTGGTACAGCACATGAGGAATCACACAGGAGAAAAACCATATTCATGTTCAGAATGTGACAAAGTGTTCAGTGTAAAAGGTAGTTTGGTAACACACATGAGGATTCACACAGGAGAAAAACCATATTCATGTTCAGAATGTGACAAAAGGTTCAGTCAAAAAGATCATTTGGTAAATCACATGAGGATTCACACAGAAAAAAAACCATATTCATGTTCAGAATGTGACAAAATGTTCAATCGAAAAGATCATTTGGTTAAGCATATGAGGATTCACATAGGAGAGAAACCATATTCATGTTCAGAATGTGACAAAAGGTTCAATCGAAAAGATCATTTGGTAAAGCACATGAGGATTCACACAGGAGAGAAACCATATTCATGTGCAGAATGTGACAAAATGTTCACTCAAAAAGATCATTTGGTACAGCACATGAGGAATCACACAGGAGAGAAACCATATTCATGTTCAGAATGTGACAAAGTGTTCAGTGTAAAAGGTAGTTTGGTAATACACATGAGGATTCACACAGGAGAGAAACCATATTCATGTTCAGATTGTGACAAAGTATTCAGACAGAAAGCAAATTTGTGGACACACATGAGGATTCACAGGGGATGGAAACCATATTCATGTTCAGAATGTGACAAAGTGTTCAGTGTAAAATGTAATTTGGTAAGACACATGAGGATTCACACAGGAGAAAAATCATATTCATGTTCAGAATGTGACAAAAGGTCCAGTCGAAAAGATCATTTGGTAAAGCATATAAGGATTCACACAGGAGATAAACTTTATTCATGTCAAGAATGTAATATGGTATTTATTAACAAAAGTGTTTTTGTTAGACATCAGAGGAAACATGAAAGGGAGAAAAATTCTTATCCATGTTTAAAATGTGACAAACAGTTAACCCAAACATCTCACTTGGCAGCTCACCTGAAGACACATGCAGGCAATAAACTTACATGGTTATGGCTCGGAATTCAATAATTGATTCAGTCTATGATTCAGTGTTTCATTTAAGTATGTAAAACCTTTAGACAATATAGAACGTAAAACCCTTAGACAATATAGAACATAAAACCAGATATAATAAGGTGTTAATTTTTTTATCTTATTTATTGCTTTAAGTAAGCAATTATTGTAATTTTTGTAACTCGTAAACGGCTCTGATGATTTGGCTGAATTTTTTTTTTTTTTTATTTACAATTGGTAAGCCCTTGGCATCATCTCACCTGATGGTAAGTGACGATGTTGCCGAAGATGGAAGCGGGCTTACCAAGATTCCCCAACGCAATGGGGAACTGGCTATCTTATCTTCATGCCGGAACACACCAATGATATCAACATTGATATTTGGCGGCAAGACTTAGATAAGATGGTGGTAGCTAGCCAGGCGGGCTTAGAAAATGCCCTACCACCAACCAAACCGAGTCTTACAATTGACCCTGCCGGGAATCGAACCCGCGACCTCCTGTGTAAAGCCAATGAACTTTGCCTCTGAGCTACGGAGGTGGTTACACTGAGCTACGGAGGTGAAACTTTAATAAAATAACTTACTGAGGTAAGAAATAAAATATTATTTTTCGAACAACCTAAAAGCCTTTAATTTGAAAATAATTTTAATTATTTCGTGTTAATTTTATGGACTACAAATAATAATGATTAGGATAACATATTTTGATAGCTAAGATTAACGCGCATCTAAATAAAATAAAAAACGTCATGCCAACGCACTTGTGTTTAAAAAAAGTGGTAAATGTAAAAAACGTCTAAAAAAAAGAGATTATTGGAATGCCAGATTTCTTTAAACATATTAGTTTGTGTTGGTTACTAATAATATGGGTAACAAAAGATGCAGAATTTTACTAACTTTTAAAATGAATCTTTAACATACATTTTTATCACGGCAAAGCTTTTAGAAAAAATAAAAATAAAAGTTTTGAAGAAAGGAAAAAATCTAACTATTAAATTTTCAAATGCCTGTAATTTTGAAGGTCCTCGCAAGGCTTTTATGTGGGTCGATCGAAGACGGCCCACAAATATTCACGCCTTTAGTGAGGATTTGAATGCGGGCCATTCGGTTTGTGAGCTGGACTCAGTAACCGCTCGGCTACGAACGGTTTAAAAAGTTTGATTCATATTGCGCGGGATTATTGCTTTTTGACGCACTACGTTTATCTACGACAAACGCGTTTTTCCAGAGATAAAACCTATCTAGATCATTTTTTCGTTAAAACCAAAACCAGTTAATTACCAATTTTCAAGAAGAATGTTAGAGCCGTTTCCGAGAAACCAATTATATGTATAGGTCAGAGATATGTTATGTAAATTATATCCTTATTCTTACTATAATTTTCTATTATTATAAATGTGAAAATGTGTTTGATTGTTTGTTTGTTACCACTCACACTCAGACAGTCATAATAACTATGTCCACGCGTGTGAAGCCGCAGGCAAAAGCTAGTAATATTATAAATGTGTTTGTTACTTTTCCATGCTTCAGTACCTTGACCAATCTTGATGAAATTTGGCGTGCAGGCACAGATTTTAATATAGAAGTCATTGCGTGCAGGTAGCCTGCGTACGGGGAAGGACATATATGTATATGTCGCAGGCATACTGCATAATTCGTCATTATACATATGAACAGGCAAATTATATAATGGTGAGGGCGGGGAGCCTCGCAGGCTCTTTGACAGTTAAATCAATCAAACCTAACCTAACCTAATATCGCTCATTTACAATCTGCCGTCCGGCATTTTGTGATTTGCCTGTATCGGCATTGACCGTTTATATACGGACGAATTATTAGCTCGAAATTTTACAATCTGCGTACAGAATTTTATATTTTGCCTGACGGACGAATTATTATAAATTGCCTGAATCGGCGTATACAGCATTTTACATTGTGACTGACCGTTTCCATACGGACGAATTATACAATTTGCCTGACTATATGTAAAATGCCTAATCATACAATTTGCCTGCCTGCCACATATACAAGGCGTCCCATGGCTACGCCAAATGGAGGGAAAGTACCTTGAATATTGTAGATGGAACATTTTACTGAAAGAAGAGATTATTTTAATTTAAAAAACAATTTAAACTGCATTCATAGATTTTTTAATAATTACATTGTTGAACCGGGAATCGAACCCGCAACACGAGAAAAAAAAATATCCTGTAGCTTTATCATACCGATCGATCTAAAGGCTTCATCATAAGGATTGCTTTTTGCAAAATAACATTGCGTCAGAAATAAAAGGTAGACCATGAATATTTAACATTTTTAATTCAAAATTATCATCAATTTAATTTATCAAACGCTTAAAATGAGTCCCATTCTGTTGAATAGTTTTATCTATGAATGCTGTTCAAATTGTTTAAAAAAAAAAAATGTCTTCTTTCAGTAAAATGTACCATCTACAATATTCAAGATACTTTCCCTCCATGTGGCTTACCCGTGGGACGCCCTGTATATTAAGAATATATTCGAAAATTGACCCAACTTATATCCGAAACTACTGGGCCTAAAATTTTGTAAAAATCACAATGTATGAGGCTGAATGCATAGATTACAGGAAAATATCGATTCGGTCACTTACGGCACAGTATATATATTAGTACGGCCACTTCCTCTTTTAACCGCCTCCGTAGCTCAGAGGAAAAGTTCACTGGCTTTACACAGGAGGTCGCGGGTTCGATTCCCGGCGGGGTCAATTGTAAGACTCGGTTTGGTTGGTGGTAGGGCATTTTCTAAGCCCGCCTGGCTAGCTACCACCATCTTATCTAAGTCTTGCCGCCAAATATCAATGTTGATATCATTGGTGTGTTCCGGCATGAAGATAAGATAGCCAGTTCCCCATTGCGTTGGGAATCTTGGTAAGCCCGCTTCCATCTTCGGCAACATCGTCACTTACCACCAGGTGAGATGTTGTCAAGGGTTTACCAATTGTGAATAAAAAAAAAAAAAAAAAAAAATGGCCACTATCCAAATTCCTAGTTCGCCCACATCCTTGAACGACCACTTCTTTTTTTAACCCCCGACGCGACGCAAAAGAGAGGGGTGTTATAAGTTTGACGTGTCTGTCTGTCTGTGTATCTGTCTGTGGTATCGTAGCTCCCAAACGGATGAACCGATTTCCGTTTAGTTTTTTTTGTGTCATAGATAATTTTATCCCGAGTGTTCTTAGCCATGTTTCATGAAAATCTGTTCAGCCGTTTGAACATCATCAGCTCCTTTCTAGTTGATGAGGGGATCTGACTAACTTCCTTATGTCCGATCGATTCGAAATTTAGTACCGTGTTACTTCAATGATATTGAAAGTATATGGTTAGGTAACCATGACCTGATCAGCCGTTTGAAGATCATCAGCTCCTTTCTAGTTAATGAGGGGATCTGACTAACTTCCTTATGTCCGATCGATTCGAAATTTAGTACCATGTTACTTCAATGATATTGAAAGTATATGGTTAGGTAACCATGACCTGATCAGTCGTTTGAAGATCATCAGCTCCTTTCTAGTTGATGAGGGGATCTGACTAACTTTCTTATGTCCGATCGATTCGAAATTTAGTACCGTGTTACTTCAATGGTATTGAAAGTATATGGTAAGGTAACCATGACCTGATCAGCCGTTTGAAGATCATCAGCTCTTTTATAGTTGATGATTTGACGTCGCTGCGTCGCTTCGACTCTGCCCCACAGGGAATTGAGCCTTACGAGACCCATTTTATTGCTATGGATTATTTATTTATGCAGCTATAATATTATAAAAAATAACCTAATAGTAGGTAGTTGAAACTTAATCTAGCAAATTAAAAATAATACCTACCTAACCTAAAACGAATACCTACCTAAATTGCTTAAACTAATCACTAATACCTACCTTATCTTTAACCTAACCTTAGAGTAGGTAGTTAAAACTTAATCTAGTAAATTGAAACTAATAATGATACCTAGTACCTAACTAAGTTACTAACTCAACTAACTAATCACTATAAATACCTTCCTAATATTTATACCTACTTTGTCACATCAGCTCATATACGTCCCCACCGAGGGGCTCGAGCCTACCCTGAATTAGGGCGATCAGGCCATAGTCGTCCACGCGGGCCCAGTGCGGGTTGGTCGACTTCACACACAAATTTTGAGTTTCTTCGCAGGCGTGTGCAGGTTTCCTCACGATGTTTTCCTTCACCGTTAAAGCAATCGGTAAGTATGTACGTAAGTTTTTGAAAAACTCATTGGTACATTGGCCGTCCAGATTTGAACCCGGTACCTCTGGTTAGAAGGACCGAGTCGTTACCGGTTGAGCCACCGACGCTTTTTATACCTACTTTAAAAAGGACAAAATAAAAGTAAAATTAAAAATTTTAAAAACCCACCGACACAAAAAATGAATTCTAAAAACTAACAAATAATATTTTAAACCTATTATAATTACTATCGTCACATATATTATGTAAGTTCAAATATTTTATTTTCCAAGCGTCGACGCGTCGGGGGACCGCTAAAGTTTTTGTACATTTCCTTGTTCGTCCACTTCTTTTTTCATACATTTCCTTGAACAACCACTTCTATACTGTAAATGAGCGAGCGATATTAGGTTCGGTCAGGTTTGATTGAGTATACAGTCAAAGAGCCTCGCGAAGCGAGGCTCCCCCCCCATGGGTAGCAGAAAAAGGCGAGTTAAAAAGGTGACGAGTTAGGAAAGTGACAATTTAGAAAAAAGACAAGTTTAAGAAAATGACGAAGTCGAACTGAAAGCACGTGGCCTTTCTAGTGTTATGGTCGTTCGAGCGACATGGACGTTCAGGGATGTGGGCATGCCAGGTATGTGGCCGTGCGAGGAAAGTGGCCCTAAGTGACCGAATCCGAAAATATATGAGAAAATTTTGTCTTTCCGTTGCCACAGGAAAAAATCTTATATATAAAATTCTCGTACTTGCTTATTGGTTAGTGTAGGGTAGGGTAGTGTAGTGTAGGGTAGGGTAGTGTAGTGTAGTGTATCTAGGGTAGGGTAGGGTAGGGTTTAGTACTAATATATATACTGTGGTAGGGTAGTGTAGGGTAGGGTAGGGCAATGTAATGTAAGGCGGTACGTAGTTCGCCGGGAAAGCTAGTAAATCTATAAAATCCAGAATAAGTAGACCCCTATTTACCTAAAAAAAGTAGGTCTTGTTCTGTTGGTAGTTTAATTTTTGGTGCAGAACCCTGTTGGTGTGACCCCAAGTCGCACTTGGTCGGTGTTTTTTTCTCATCCACAGTTGGGAAGCCCTTGGAATCATCAATGTCTGAACATCAACTCAATAGGTCCAGTAGTTTCGAATCAAATTGGTTGTGACAGACGGACGAACGGACAGACAGATCTGGAGATACTTAAATACTTTTGTCAATGATACGTTTTAATTTTTTTCTCCGTGAATCCGTCATATCCGGAAAAGTGTTAAAAGACTAAAATGAGGTATGAGATAAAATCACACCCAAATTGCGTAGAGTCTAGATACTACAGCCTTTCTTATTAATATCCGGATTTCTCATCATTAATGTGGTCACACACGACATAACAAAGTATATGTATTATAGTAATACTAATAATAATACACTAATCAATAATGTTATATTTTCCTTAGAAAAAATACATAAAGAGTTACTTAAGCTAGATATCTCTAAAGGTTCGGGAACGGATAACGTGCCTCCATATTTTTTAAAAGCAACTGCTGATTCAATCTGTAAACCCCTTTATTATATTTTTAATATGTGCCTTAAAGATGGTGTATTCCCAAGTATTTGGAAATCAGCTCGTATCGTCCCAGTTCACAAAACTGGGTCAAAAAAGGACGTAGAGAATTATCGTCCAATTTCAATTTTGCCGACCCTGTCTAAAGTATTTGAAAGGCTAATGCATAATAATATTTACCCTTTTCTTCATGCTGTTATTATATCACAACAACACGGCTTTGTTCAACGACGATCCACTATTAGTAATCTAGTGGTTTATACAACACGTCTCTTTGAAAATCTTGATTCCAATAAACAAACTGATAGCGTTTATACAGACTTTCGCAAGGCCTTCGACAGAGTTGATCATAAGCTGTTATTAGAAAAAATTGCATTTAACGGTATAAGAGGTAATCTCTGGCGATGGTTCAAATCTTATGTTACTAATCGAACACAAAAAGTGGCCATTAATGGTTATGAATCAGACTGTGTCAATATCAGCTCAGGCGTACCTCAAGGTTCAATTTTAGGTCCGCTTCTCTTTATTTTATACATTAACGATATTAATACATGTTTTAAACATTGTGATTTCTTACTTTATGCGGATGACCTGAAGGTATATCATACTATTGTAGGCCACAATGATCAAATTAATTTTCAATCTGACCTAGATCGCCTCACTTCTCATTGTGATACCAATAAGCTATGTCTCGGTATTAATAAATGCAAATCAATTACATTTACGAAAATGAAAAAAATTCACACTTTTAATTACTCTAGTCCCTTTGTAACACTACATTGGAAAAGGTTCAATCTGTTAGGGATCTTGGTGTAATACTGGATGGTAAACTGACGCTAGATTTACATTAGGGATGCATCCGATACCGATACCGATATATCGGCGATACTTCGGGTTTGCTGATATATCGGTATCGGCGATATTTTTATGGCAGATTCAACGATACTTTTCAAATTTCGCGCTTTAAAAATGTAATGTAAACGCGCGTGTTGTCCCATCTATTTCGTTGCAAACGAGGCATCTGTCGCATCTGAGAGACTATTTTCCACCGCAGGTCCTATTCAAACAGACTTGCGAAATCGCCTTTGCCCGCAAAACTTAAGAATGCTTTGTTTTTTAAATAAAAATCTTATAAATGTTAATTTTGATTACTAAAACTATTAATTAATTGTGTTTTATTTATTCTACCTTGCTTTTTGAATTCAATAAGCGTATCGGTATCGGTATCGCCGATATTTTTATAAGAGTATCGGTATCGGTATCGTATCGGCAAAAAGGCGTATCGATGTATCCCTAATTTACATGTTGAAAATATTGTCAATAAATCATATAAAATGTACGGTTTCGTGATGAGGGCCAGTGCAAACTTTAAACAAGCATCCACTTTTCTTTATCTATACAAAACAGTTGTTCGTTCTCAGCTCGAGTATGCGGTACAAGTATGGAACCCTTATTACAGTAAATATATAAATGGTATTGAAATGGTTCAGAAAAAGTATTTACGTTCAATGCATTACAAATGTTACCGTAATCGATTAACTTATCAACAGCTATTGAATAAATACAATTTATTAGATTTGCAAAGTAGGCGATTGCAGTTGGAAGCAATGTTTTTGTATGATATTTGTCATAACAGATTTGATTGTATACCATTAACCAACAGTTTATGTTACAAAACCCCAGTTAAAGTATGTAATCGATCAACTCGTACACATAAATTATTCTCAACATCATTTTGTCGTATTAATTCTGGAAATAGATCTCCACTTTATCGATGTGTGCATACATATAATAATAAATTTAACAATATTGACATTTTTGCTTTACCGGTAAATAAGTACAAGAATAATATCTTAGATGCGTTAAAAAGTTAATAATAAATAAAAGTAAGTTTAAGTATTATATTATGTAAGTAGATCTAAAGATAGTTGCTTTTGTTTTGTTTAATATTTAGCAATAGGTAGCAAATAGCATTGTGTAATAACTTCCTTTTAATTTCGTTTTGTAATATCCATTCCTTATTTTTTTAACTGTGGTCAACGTCGTTGGTTACATAATAAGTAACACTTAAGATAAGTTGGTTCTTTAATATTTTATTAAGTAACTGTTTGTTTTGATCCTCAATAAAAAAAAAAACATACATAACTCTCTAGATTCCGACCTCACCCCCTTGTCGCCCAGATTGATGCCTTTTTTTCAGTGATCGAAGATTGATGCAGATTGGTTATAGTTTGGTTCTCGAACGTATAGGATTTCTCCGTGATTTTGTTTGTTCAGTCATTTGTTTTTAGAAATGTCATTTCACGACCTTTGTATGTAGTGTCCGGGGTGTGACATAGCCCTAGATCAAAATGTTCTGAAAGGAATCGGAATAAAGCCGGCTCGCACATCGTATACGGACGGGTAGAAACCAGATAAAATGTGACAAATAATACTGTTGTAGTCATACCACAGATGAGATACTAGTTACTTCGTGTCATACTTAGTGAAATTACTACAAAATTCGAAATCTTGTGAAGTGTGTGTCAACTTTTACTGAAATTTTAAACTTCTAGCACTTCTGGGCTCCACGCAGCGCAATCTGAATGTGATTTTTCTTTCTTAAATACAGTAGAAGCTCGTTAAGTCGAACCTCGATAAGTTGAAAACCTCCAGATCTCGAAAAAAATGTTTTGTTCCCTTCCCTTCAAACACCAAAACCTCCATTACTCGAAATCTCAACCCTCGATTAGTCGAAATAATCAGTGCGTCCCTGCAAGCCATTATGGTACATATTTTCCCTCTATAACTCGAAAAATTAAATTGGACCTCTGTATCTCGAACATAGCAATGTTTTATTTTACAACCTTTACAACTCGATTATTTGGAACTTACCTGTATAGTTCTAAGAAAAATAAGTTACCGACTTTAAGAATTTGCCGACAATGTAAGTACACCATTGTTGCTTAGAAAACAAAGAAGTATACAATAAATAGGATTAAGGTACCTTCGGGTAATAAGGCCTGTCCGGTTCTAAGGGATTTGAGATCAATAATCACGTAGATGAAACAGCAATACTGTGATTAATGATCTTAAATAACCAAAAATATTTAAACAATTTTAATTATGGTGAAGTAGGCCTTATTACCCTCCATAGTAAAATAAGGCCTACTTGTATCGTTTTTTAAAAGGTTAATTTTGTTTTAGTATATGGTAAAAAAAAATCATTTTTTGTTTATTATTTTATAGAAAATGTATGAAACTAATGATTAACATTAAAACTTGTTGATTAAACTAAATATTTTCCATTTCATTACAAATATCCATCAGCTAGGTCTTATTACCCGCTGGTACCTTACCACGAATTTATTACTCACGTTATCACGTGTTTGCTTAATTGGTGTCAGGTGTTTAATTTATTATTTTTCATTCCATAAATAAAATTGTTAAAACATGAGTGCTGTGAAACGCAAACTGTTGATTTATAATATCGAGGTGTTCCGGGCTATTTGTTTGAAGCGCCATTTTTTCAACTTTAAAGCGATTTTAAGGCAACAAAAAATCATAACTTGTAAATTATCAATTATTTAACAAAAAAGAAGGTAATATTGATTTCTGTATTAAAGTCCGCATAATTTAAGTAAGTATATTTTTTAAAAAAGCTTGTATTACTAGAAATAAATGTCGCTTGATTCAAAATGCACTAAACTCGAAAACAGGCTAAATGATTCAAACGACGTATGTTGTAAATAATTGGTTCAGGTAAAACGATTTAAGTGAACACATGTATTTTTTCAATGTCAGGTTAAATGTATTTACCAGCGTTCTAATAGAAATATAGAATCCGGCTATTTAGCTTAAGTATTTGAAGTGCTTAGAAGTGAGTTGTTTTATATGACATTAAATCAGTTTGTTTAGTAAAAATTGGCAGTTATGCCAACATTATTTTGCTGTGTTTTGAAATCTATTACAATGAAATGTTCTGAGTAGGGTGAAAAATACAACAGTTATAGTGATATAAATCAAAGTAGTTTACTTTTTATAATATTTATGTATCAAAATAATTTTACTTGAAAAACCATTGGGCTTCAGTTGTATATAACATTAGGTTTTATAATCTTACTATGCTAAAAGAATAGCCTTGTATTTAATAGTGCCTCGTTCATCACAAGTTTTGATTTATTTTTACAGTATTGTTGCTATTTCATTACTACCCCTTTTACCTTCAGTTTCTCCGCAGATATAGCAGTAACCGTTTCTTGTCACGCTTTCATAAAAAAACATACGTTGTATACTGTATATTTCCTGGAGTAAAATGATAACATGCTGTTTCCATAAGGCGTGTTCAGAAACTTTTGTAAATCAAAGGAGGTACACAGTATAGAAGTATTATTTTTTGGAATTTCGCGGTGGAATGTTAATATTTTTTTAAACTTCTTTCTATTCCAAGTGTTTTTTTCATTTCTGCATTTTGAGTCAAATCTTTGCCTTCAAACCTTAAACGTTTAAGTCCTTTTTTCGGAACATGAAATCCAATGTTAAAATCTTTGGGAAAAATTTCACGAAAGATTCTATCACTCCTTGCTGACCTATTCCTCTTTGTAATTCTGTACAAATTTGTAATATTTCTGAATTCAACTAGAAGGTATAATTTATTACTAGCCTTTCTGCTATAGTGTGAAGGGAGGGCTGGTAATTTTTTTTATAAAGTTTATTGCTGAAATCCTGTCTGTTTCAGAAGTTTTATTGGTTGGTATAATGTTTCCTCTTTGATCTGCTTTGCTGATCCCATAGTAGCATTTATAAATGTTTTAAATTTATCTTTAAGTAACATCAAGAGTTTTCATCATAAATTGCAGGCATACTTGACGCCGCCCTTCCCCTTCATTAATGAAATATTCGAAAGTATTTGCCCGGCATGTGGAACCTTTAGATCTTTTTCTTTTAATTTCTTTTTTTAATGTCATTGATACCAGCCAATCCTTTTTTCTTTCTATTATATTGCTAGGAGTAAAAATATTGTAAAAGCTACATGGGATATAATAAAATGTGAAACAGCACAAAATGACATGAATAAATATATTGACATAATTCAAAATAATAATACAATAATTAATGATCCTTATGACATAGCAAATGCTTTTAATGATTATTTTATAGACATGACAAACACAATAGACAATCCTGAATTCAATAATGTTTTGACTAACTCTAAGCGAAAATTACAAAACTCAATTTACCTATCACCTGTAAATGAAATAATTATTGAGAAAGCAATAATGTTACTAAATAGTACAAATTCAGTGGGTTATGACAACATTTGCACTAAAGTATTGAAGGCATGTAGAACTCAAATTAGTAAGGTACTTGCATATCTAATTAACCTTTCAATAGAATCTGGGACCTTTCCTGAAAAATTAAAATTATCGATCGTAAAACCGCTCTTTAAAAGAGGCGACAAAGATTCGATGAAAAATTATCGTCCGATAGCTCTCATACCCATTTTTTCAAAAATTTTTGAGAGAATTCTTCATGACCAACTGGTATGCTTTTTCAATAAACATGACGTAATCAAGGAAAACCAGTATGGCTTTCAAAAGGGGAAATCTACCTCTCTTGCGGCGTTCAACTTAGTTAAGGAAATCATGCAGGGATTAAATAATAAGATGTACACCACAGGCCTGTACTTTGATATGTCTAGGGCTTTTGACAACGTGTCACATAATTTACTTTTGTCTAAACTGGAACACAATGGCATAAGAGGCCCTGCCTTAAATTGGCTCAGATCATATTTGAGTAACAGAACACAATGTGTAGAGGTCTTGAAATTGAATGAAAAACATGAAACTGTCTCATGTTATTCAAGGTCTAGAAATAACAGTGTTGGCGTCCCTCAAGGAAGCATACTGGGTCCTTTGCTGTTCTTAATTTATATTAATGACCTACCAGAGGTGACAAATCAAAGAAGTATTCTCTTCGCAGATGATATTTCGGTAGTAGTAACGTCAAGCAAAAACATGACAATAAATCAGCATGTGGACGACATAAATGATACTTTAAAAAACATAATTTTATGGTTACTTAAAAATAAATTGACACTTAATATAAATAAATCTAAATTCATTAATTTTAATAGCTACAATGACATGATTAATATATATTGCGACATTGGAACCCTCGAGAGTGTTGATAAAATTAAATTTCTAGGAATAATGATGGATCAAAAGTTAAACTGGAAAGACCACATTGACATAGTTTGCACCAAACTAAACAGATTCATTTTTCCTTTGTATAAAATAACTCAAGTTGCTTCAAGAACAACAGCTATGACTGCATACTTCGCGTACATCGAATCGGTTCTTAGGTATGGACTTATAATTTGGGGAAATAGCACAGATGTAGGAAAAGTTTTTGTGGCTCAAAAAAAGTGCATACGTGCGATTTGTGGTGTCGCTCCCGACGTGTCGTGCAAACCATTTTTTAAAAATCTGCAAATTCTGCCCCTTCCGTGTTTGTACATTCTTGAAGCAGCCACATTTGTAAAGATGTATCAAACTAAATTCTACATTGAGGCTAAAGACGCAACAGCTAACACTAGAAGTAGAAGATACCCAGATAGGCTAGTTTACGATGAGGTACCAAAAAGCACTAGGTACCAAAAAAACTGTTTCTGGATGTGCAGAATAATTTATAATAAGATACCACAATTTGTAAAAGAACTTCCAATAAACAGGTTTAAGGTGGAACTAAAAAGATGGCTGCTACTGCATACATTTTACTCGGTCAAGGAATTTCTGGATTTTAAATTTATTAATAATGACTAAATTGAATGTTATTTATTTATTAATTGTAATGTAACTAGTTTTGTTTTTTTTCCTCTTTGTTTGCATGCTATCATTTTTATGGCTGAGTTTGGCGTTTCAACAAAGATTTTGTACCACCTACTATTATGTACCCAACTCAAGGGCAAATAAACGATTTCTATTCTATTCTATTCTATTCTATTCTTTCCGCAGGCAAGCTCCAGTAGTGATTAAATACTTGTTTTTCTCCTCACTTATATTGCCACAATCATGTCCAAATTTTTTTCCCATACAAGTATTTTCTTGCAGCTGTTTTTCTCTTATCATTGAACCATCTTATACTCTTAACCGCTTTACTTTGCTTCTTTTTCACTCTTCTTTTTATTTTTTTCTCTTTGGCTTACCATCATCGCCTACTGACTCCTGTGTTAATATTTTCTTTTATTTTTTGCGCTTGCTTCTTTGATTGTGAAGTTCACTAGATGTTGATTCGTCACCAGTTTCTTTTCACGATGTAGAGTCCCAAATAAAATCTTTCTCTTCAGACATAAAATCAACATAACTTTTTTTTTAATTCAGGCTCGTTTTTTTATTTTTTTAGCAGGTGTTTCGTCATCATCTTGTTAAGCAGATGTAATGTCGTCAGCAGCTGTCACATTGTCTTCTTTTTCAGCAGATATCATTATGTCTTTGTCTCTTTCAGCAGGTCTTATTACGTCATTATCTATTTCAGCAGGTGTCCTAATGGCTTCTTGTTTTAGCAGGCGTTTCTTCATCAACTTGTTAAGCAGATAATATGCCATCTCCTCTTTCAGCAGGTACTACGTTGTCTCTTTTTCAGCAGGTGTCGTTACGTCCTCATCTCTTTTAGCATGTGTCCTTATGTCATTATTTATTTCAGAAGGTGTGACATTGATTACTTTTTAGCAGTTGTGGTTACGTCATCTTTGCTTTGAGTAGGTGATAAAATGTTATCTTCATATTCAGAAAGTTTTTTAATATTGTGATTCAAAGGATGTAGAGGTAAGATTATTTCCTCAGTGTTACCTCGTGATGTACCTAGTGATGGAAGATAGACGTTTACTATTTTAAAACTCTTCTTTATTGTGCTGTTGATTTTCTGCTGAATTTTGGTTCCTAATTGCAATTTCATCTTTTCCTATTACTTTTCCGTTATTTTCTTGATTTTCCTTTCCTTGCTCTGTTGTGTCAAATTTTTCAACTAAATTATTTTGTGAAATTAGAAAGAAAGGTTATTACAATTAAAACAAAATTATTGTAGATTTCATTTGAAATAAATAATTATAAAAATTTACCTAAGAACGTACCTCTTCCTCGATTTCAATAAATATTTTAAGTAACGTGAAGAGTCTCATTTTCCTTATTGTCCAGGCCTGATATTTCTTTCAGTGTGATTTTTTTAGTTGTTTCCATTATCAACTTCGCCTTTGTGTTTTTTTGTATGATTTGAGCATTAGTAATTGAATCCTGGAAAAGTGCAAAATCATGGTAACAAAATTAAGGACGATAAACTAAAGAAAAAAAGACATTTTGAAAAAATCTTAAGTGAATAACTTGCATCTTGTTTATAGTCTTCAACTGGCATATTTTTCTCTAATAATGCTAATTGAAGATTTAGCAGGTCTTGGTTTTGTTCAAGGTATGAACGACTCCCTAAAACTGTAACTTCTGTATCTGAAGAAATAGCAAAACTATTGGTAATACGTTTTCTTGCCGATTAAGATTTCGCGATTTAGAATCGCTCACTGTTTCACACGACTGAAGGGCCCCCGCTGGTGACGCAATATAAATATTGTCGCGGTTCAAAGACGCCGGCGCCGAAAATTAGTTGTTGAACTGACATACACCAAAATATTCATACAAAATTATGACTGTTTTAATAAACATAACTCTCATAATTTTGTAACGAGAGAAATGTTTCAACTTCCACAAATCACAGATTTAGTTTGTCGGAAGCGAACATAGTTTAATTAAATCAGATAAGGATAAACAGTTTAACCGACATACAAAGACAACATGAATTGAAGATTAAAATGGTTGAAACGCCTATCTGTGTTGAAATCAGACGCAGCTTAAATATTTAAGCGACATTGACTATTGACTGCAAATACAGGTTAAATGTTTTAAGCGACATTTCTGTACATTTTTGAGTTCAGGCAAAATGCTTTAACCATGTCACCTATGAAATTTAGGGGCAGAAAAAAAGATTTAAAAGCCTCATGCTATCAAAATTATGACAAGAAAAAAAAGCTTGAATACAAATTTGTAAAAAAATTACTGTATGAAGTCCATGATGTCTCAAAATGGACAAAATTTATGACGCATCAAACAAAGCAAATTCCAACTGGCCCCAAATTTTCCATTGTATCAAGCGCCAAACAAGTGCTCAGATCGCCACGAAATCGAGCCCAAACGACGCAGAAAAAAACGCTGATTCCGTATATATATATATAACTCAATATCGGCCAGGATGTCGCTCAAAACAAATAGCCCGGAACCCCTCGATATGTATATAAAAAATATGTGTGTCACCTCTGCAACTTGAATTTTTATTTATTTTACCTCTCTAACTCAAAACTTATACGAATGAATCTCAACCTCTATATGTCGAATCAAAATCCTCCTAAGTCGAAATCCTCTATAAGTCGAAAACTCTATAACTCGAATTTTTTGGCGTGTCCCTTGGTGTTCGACTTATAGAGGTCCTACTGTAGTAAATTTTGATCCTGATACGACGGATTAACGGAGAAAAAAAAATTGAAACGTTTTATTTAATAAATATATATCTTAAGTTTTAATAAAGTTACTAAGGTTCCTAATACCTCATAAATGTGAAGCTGAAAAGCAAATACATCAAATTTCTCTCCTCTTAGACTGACAGTGCAGGTGAGGCGGCAGCTGTCAGCTAGAACGCGCTATTGAAATTTCTTCGCCACTGAGCATATATATTTAATCATTGGTCCACGGCCGGCCGGACCCCAGGCACACCACCTCGCCTGGTGGAGATATCTCATATCGCTCACGTCCGTTCCTAAATTTGTGACCCCAACGAGATTCATCGACGCGACGCAAGCAAACAACTCAACGCAACTCGATCGACCTCCAATCTCCAAGGGAGAGTGATGTGGCGGCAGCTGTCAACTGGAATGCGCTATTGAAATTTCTTCGCTACTTTGGATATACAGAATGTAAAACGACCTCTCCATTTTATCCAAGAATTTTTTAAACTAAAAAAATAACCAAATTAATGAATTTATCAGCACGGCGTTTTAATTATTTACGACACGGACTGCTAGTCATTTTACTTACTTTTTATGATCTGTAAAAACCACAGATTTGAACAGTAATAATAAGTCATTGGTAAAAACGAAATTTTGTTCTAAAAATGTTTGAAATACCCACAAGTGACATCATAGATTTTTAGCGTTAATGACGAACTTATTTTGTGAATTTGATCAATTAAAAATTAAAGACGTGATGGAAAAACAAAACAAGTAAGGTAGAGCAATTTAGAAAATCATATTTCAGAACTTATTTTTGATGCAGTCCAATTTTGTTTATAAATTAAGACAATTTATTTTTTAGGGTTCCGTACCGACAGGGTGTCAGCAATCACTAAGCCTCCACTATCTGTCCGTTTATCTGTCAGTGGTCTGTATCTCAGAAATTTTCACAGAATGTGTATTTTTGCCGCTAACAACAAACAATAAACATAAACAAAATTAAAGAGATATACAGGAATTAGTGCTTTTTTCGGAGTTTTTTAATACGGAACCTTTCATGTGTCAGTCCAACTCGCACTTAGCCGGTTTTTTTCATGTAAGATTGTCTTCGTGAATTAGTTGGATAAGTAATTAAAAATTGAACATACGACACCTACCTTGGTGCTACCTAGGAGCTTGAAGGTACCCTACGCTACACAAGCGGATCTTGCAAGTCTATCTAGGCAAGTCTGGCAGATAAAGTGCATTTTTTTCTTTGTATATGGCAACGATAAATGTGGTATGTAATAGATTAGGTTATGTCGAAATACGGTAACGACTCGGTCCATCTAACCAGAGGTACCGGGTTCAAATCTGGATGGCCAATGTACCAATGAGTTTTTCAAAAAAACTTACGTACATACTTACCGATTGCTTTAACGGTGAAGGAAAACATCGTGAGGAAACCTGCACACGCCTGCGAAGAAACTCGAAGGTTGTGTGTGAAGTCGACCAACCCGCACTGGGCCCGCGTGGTCGACTAAGGCCTAATCGCCCTGATTCAGGGTAGGCTCGAGCCCCTCGGTGGGGACGTATATGAGCTGTAATGATGATGTCGAAATAATGTGTAGGTAACAAGTACGACACAACACCAAATCATTGGATGTTTGTTTTGGTGGGTAGGTAGTTAAATTCCCAATTTCAAAAAAGTAATTTTGGTTGGACCACCTACCACCTCCGTGGCGTAATGGTTAAGTATATTAGCTTCACATCAGAAGGTCGCGGGTTTGATTCCTGGTGGAGTCTATCTTTGTCAGACTCGGTTTGGTTGGTGGAAGCACATTTTCGGATCCCGCCTGGTTAGCTACCACCATCTTATCTAAGTCTTGCCACCAAACATCAATGCTAACTACATTCATGTGTTCCGGCTTGAAAATAAGATAGCCAGTTCCCCATGCGTTGGGGAATCTTGGTAATTCTGCTTCCATCTTTGGCATCATCGTCACTTACCATCAGGTGAGATGATGCCAAGGGCTTACAAATTGTGAATTAAAAAAAGGACTTGGCTAGAAGTAAAGTAACCTAGTAGGTAGTGACATGTAATTAGGTCTGGATTTTTGGCACTACTTTTCTGGGCCGAATCAAAGTATATAATATAGTATTAACATACAGAATGGACACTTCCTGCTGCTCTCTAGATTGCGACCTCACCCCCTCGTCGCCCAGATTGATAAAGAGTGGTTAAAGTTTGGTCAAGTAACTAGTATCTCATCTGTGGTTTGGATGTCCAACGCACCCATAGGATTTCGCCGCCATTTTGTTTGTTCCCTCATTTCTTTTTGGAAATGTCATAATTTCTGGAACGTTGTATGAAGTGTCCACGGTGTGGGCGAATGGTACGTAGGTAGGTAACTTGGTTTGTTAACCCATACCACAGATGAGAGTACTAGCCCATACGAACTGGATTTTTGTGTGTGAAAGAAGTCCGTGTCCTCGCAGCCGCAGTGGGGACGCAGTGATAACAGCTGATAACAGACAACAATGATCAGTCGGACTCATGAAATTCGGGTTCCGTACCGCCACTACTCAGTGGAATAATTATACAGGTGTAACAAAATTGGTGTAGGTCCCGTTAACTAGGGGTTCTACTCGTCATACTGAACAACTTTCTCCAAGGAACCCATAGTCAATTCTCAAAAAAAAATTTGGACCCTCCTTACTAAAATGCACAAAATCGATCGATCAGCTGATCGATTTGTATGAAGTGTAAAAAAAAATTGTTGTTCAATATGATGAGTAGAAGCTCCAGTTCACGCGACGTATACTGGTATAGACCATTCCACGTGACTTTTTAATTTATTTTTGAAATAGGTTTATTGGGCGTATTGAAATTCAAAAAACTGGCTAAGTGCAACTCAGGGCTTGCGCACCGAAGGGTACCACCAAAAATATCTTATATCTATGTCTATTTCTTGAATAAGTGAAAATAGTATTGAAACTTTACAAAGATTAATGATATCCCAACAAAACATAAAATTGAAATGGGGCCAAGATCGATATAAAAAAAATTACAGCTATCTAAATACATAGGTAGGTAGGTAGGTACCTACCAAGTTCTACAGTTGTTCCTAAATAATAGCTATGGAACTTCAAATACGAATAATATTTTAGACTTCTCCAAATAATAGATAATGTACAACGGTTTTCAGTTACCTAAAAAAAAGTTATGGTCTGTGCTAGAAAATGGTGTAACTTGGCAAGTTTAAATAGCGAAGGCGCCAAGCAAGCAAAGCTTACTTTTTAATATCAATATAGAATTTAATTCGATAGTGTAACCTTGCCAAGTTACAATATGTAGTAGCACAGAACATAAAATAAATTAAATTGAGTTTATATTTATTAAAATTCGGTTACTTAAGTTTAAGTGTAATATTAGTTATTCTAATGTTCTTTTATAGTCTTGTACTTAATTACGTGTTTCTTTGTGCTTGTTTAGTCCTCTGAATATAATTACAAAGGCTGACTGGCAGAGAACCCTCTAAGAAATAAGTCAAAGTACGCCTTTGTAATACGAATTTTTTATTTTTAATATAATTTTTTTTTTACAATAAAGAGTATACAAACAGACAAACAAACAAAATCTTCCAAGTCGTTTATGCTACGGACTCAACCATCAAGCAAACATACATACATAAATCCGAAAAACATTTCTTGGGTAGTCAGATAAAAATGACTTTTACTTATTAATATACAGCTAAAATTATGGTAATTATCCACAACCGCTGCGGTGGCTGATCTTTCTAGTTTGGCCAGTTATAGATAACTGTTACGCGAAAAGAAATCACGTTCGATGGACCATGGCTTCCGGAAATATGAAACAGAAACGATTCACTATCGCACAACGAAAGCGAAACACCTGCCGCGTTCGCAATCCAAAAGACGCGGAAACCAGTCTTCGCGCTTTTAAAATTGGTCAAGACACTGAACTTCATATAGGTAAAAACGTGCAATTTCGTCCAAGACCAGTTTCTTGTAAAAGGTCACTTTTTGTGGTATTTAGCCGCGTCCAATCAAAGTTTCCCTTGTCAGTCGGCCGGATTCGCAAGGGCCAAGCTTTCATAAAGTAAAAATACAGATGCTACGCGAGTTTATGTCTTTGTTAGATCATCGCATCGGTGTGGTGGGTGAAAAATAAGATATTTTTAAACTTATTTAATAATACACATATCAATCAATCAAATATGCTTTAATGTACAATTACAAAAATATAAACCGATAATAAGTAGTACAGAATAAACAGTAAAATATTAAATTGTACAATGTAGGCGGCCTTATTGTTTAAAGCAATTTCTTCCAGGCAACCCCTAAAATATTTTAACATATTTTAAAACTTCATCATCGTCATATCAGCCGACGGACATCCACTGCTGGACATAGGCCTCCCCCAAGGATTTCCATGACGACCGGTTCTGCGCTGCCCGCATTCAGCGGCTTTCCGCGACCTGCACCAGGTCATCGGTCCACCGATTTAAAAACTTATTTCTTAAAAAAAATATTTAAATGGTTTTATTAATCTTACCGACATAGCTCACAGAATCGCTAAACTGAAGTGGCAGTGGGCAGGGCACATAGCTCGTAAAACAGATGGCCGTTGAGGCAGTAAAGTGCGATCGCGCACTGGAAAACGTAGCGTAGACATGCCTCCCACGCGGTGGACCGACGACCTAGTGATGATCACGGGAAGCCGCTGGATGCGGGCAGCGCAAGACCAGTCGTCGTGGAAATCCTTGGAGGACGCTTTTGTCCAGCAGTAGACGTTTTTCGGCTGATATGATGATGATGATAAATCTTAGTAGATTTTTTAAAACTGAACTGATGATTTTTTTTCATTCATTAATCTTAATCTGACATCATTTAAACTGGTGCTTCTGTACATAAAACTGATCAACTTAACTCGGGTGGATATCGTTTTCAACCAACTTCAAAAAAGGAGGAGGTTTTCAATTTGACTGTACGTATTTTTTGTGTTTCTTCGCCGGTTGCAAACCGATTTAGATATTTTTTTATTTGATAGTTTATGCGGCATAACCTATCAAATAAAATAAAACCGGCTAAGTGCGAGTCAGAACCGCACACATAGGGATCCGTACCATCATACTAGATGGCGCTAGTTTCTTCATGTTTAAAAAACTCGTTTTTTGTATGGAGAAAAATATATCTAAATCGGTTTTTCCCCTTATTTTTCATTTTTTTCAAATTTTTAGTACCTATTTGTTTTTACGAGTATACAATGACGCCAATTTATTTTTAATAGCTTCCTCACATCCAGGGGTATCCGAAAATACCCCATGTATGTTACCCGATTTTTTGTGGTTTTCGAGTTATGATTTTTTTTGTGATTTTTCGGAATATTCTGTCGGACCGACTTAAAAAATTTAAAAAAGTAACTTTTTATAGGTTTTTCGGATTATTTTTTTAGAATCACTATGCTTATTAATTTGTCTATCACACATAAAAAAACAGCTTCCTAATATTGATGCAAGTTAGAAATTTTTTGACCGAAATTAAAAAAAAAATTCTCTAGCGAGTAATAGTTAAATTTTCAACTTGAAATAAAAAAAATAAAAAGGCCTTTTCATGGCTTCAAAGTGATTTCAAAAACTTCGTCAGGTCTTTAGCTTGCATACTAATACACAAAAAATAATACTTAATAGGCTGTTTTTCACCGAAAACGGCATTCAAAGGTACAGAGGCGGAAATTTCATTAAATAGCAATTTAATTTAAAACATTATTTTTGTAATCACTCAGGCCAATTAAGTTAAGAAATACCTCCAGTAAGTAAAGAATACATAAAATAGCATAACTTTTGTCAGTTGACTTTCGTCAACTATTTTAAGGGACTTTTAAGGGTTTAAATAAAACATAAAAAAATAAAATAAAAGCAGTTTATTTTAAATTAAATTTTCAAAATGTCTACCTCCTACCTCGATACACAATCTGCAGCGTCTTAAAAAAATATCTTTAAGCCTTCGAAAAGCCCCCGAGTTTTCTCTTATTACTGTTTCGCTTTCTCTTAATTTTTGTCTGAGCTCTTCTTCCGAGTTCACTTCGCGGGCATAAACGATTTCTTTGTAATAGCCCCAAATAAAAAAATCTATCGGGTTTAAGTCTGGCGAGCGCGCAGGCCATTCAATTGGCCCGTTGCGCCCAATCCACCTTCCTGGGAAAGCTTGGTTTTGGTATTCCCTTACTCGTCGTGCATAGTGGCAAGGAGCACCGTCATTTTGAAGAATCATTCTTCTTCTGGTCTCTAAGTCAACGTCTTCCAGTAACCCATTTATATCGTTTTGCAGAAACGCCAAATACGCGTCTGCGTTCAATCGGGCGGGCAATTCAAAAGGCCCAATAAATTCACCTTTGACTATCCCTGACCACATGTTAACGCTGAATCGAGTTTGGAAATTGCTCTCTCTCGTCTCGTGTGGATTTTCGATATACCAGCTGTGATAGTTGTGGATATTAAATACCCCATTCCTTTCAAATCGAGATTCATCTGTCCACAGAATGTTATCAAAGAAAGATGGGTCCTCCTGAGATCTTCGTAGCATTGTTGTACAGAATTCAACTCGTCTTGCATGGTCAGACTGCTGAAGTTGTTGGACGCGTTGAATATGGTAGGGATGATACCCCTCTGAAAAAAAAAAAAATAATAAGACTAACAACGTAAAAAAAGTTAATACAGTAGCACAAGCATGTACTGACCAAAAGTATGCGCGCGGCACAGCATGCAATTGTTGTCTCTTCGAATTCGTGTCATCGCTAACAATGAGCTTAAGAAAGAGATATTCGGCTACATAGCGTCGTCTCTGTCAGTACGTCTACGAAGCTTACAATAGCCGATTATCTTTATTCGGCTAGTTTCGGCTTTGAGCGTCGTCTCATTCGCGCCCCGTGTAGTAGAGACGTCGACGACGCTTTACATTTAGCTGATTATCTCCTTCTAAAAGAGTAGATACGATGTATTTAGAATAACATTAAGTATTAGAAACTCACCTGAATTTAGTATTCTCAAAACAGAGGTTCGTGGAATTCCAGTCCTCCTATTAATTTTTCTCGAGCTTGTAGAAGGGTCTCTTTCCACTTCTTCAACAACTTCATCTCTTCTTTCCGGGTCAACTCTAAGTACTCCTTCGCGAGTTCTATTCCGTCCAGGAATAAGTCCGGCCATCAGCGTGTCGTGCGTGTAACGAAAAACCCTGTTGTCCGGGTAATGTTCCCGTATTTCTCCTCGCCGCCGAAGTTCCTCTTCATAAAGCCTTGCCGCTAAGGAACAGTTTCGTTGGGCAACGCCAAAATAGTAGTGCATCTCTGCGTATTCACTAAAAGAATAATCCATGTTGCACAAGCACAACAGTAATCCAAGTCACTAGAAAATCGAAGTCCAAGAGCAAGCACAGGTCGGTCGTAAAGCAGGCAAATCAAGTCCAGGTAACACAGCGAAAGTTAGAGTTCGGGATAAATAATGGAGCGAGCGAGAGTAGTTGTAACACGTACGAAAGCAGTGAACGACTGGCGTGGAGGGTAGAGGCACCCTGGGCGCGCGCGCGGGCTGTAATGAAGAGGTGCGGAAAGGGGACGGGAGGGGAGAAAAAGGTCCTTTTGCTACCTGGCCTCCTTGTCAAGCTAGATTGTGGCTGCCTTTTTAATTTTTTTAATGAATAATACCATTCAAATGCTACCTAAGCAAGCAGTCAAATTATTACAAGTGGTACTTTATTTAGCATGTCACTGGTATTTTTTACCTACTAGAAGTATTTCCTCTCTTCATTGGCCTGAGTGATTACAAAAATAATGTTTTAAATTAAATTGCTATTTAATGAAATTTCCGCCTCTGTACCTTTGAATGCCGTTTTCGGTGAAAAACAGCCTATTAAGTACTATTTTTTGTGTATTATTATGCAAGCTAAAGACCTGACGAAGTTTTTGAAATCACTTTGAAGCCATGAAAAGGCCTTTTTATTTTTTTTATTTCAAGTTGAAAATTTAGCTCTTACTCGCTAGAGAATTTTTTTTTGAATTTCGGTCAAAAAATTTCTAACTTGCATCAATATTAGGAAGCTGTTTTTTATGTGTGATAGACAAATTAATAAACATAGTGATTCTAAAAAAATAATCCGAAAAACCTATAAAAAGTTACTTTTTAAAAATTTTTAAGTCGGTCCGACAGAATATTCCGAAAAATCACAAAAAAAAATCATAACTCGAAAACCACAAAAAATCGGGTAACATACATGGGGTATTTTCGGATACCCCTGGATGTGAGGAAGCTATTAAAAATAAATTGGCGTCATTGTTTGGACCACCCTGTATAGCGGCAACAGAAATACATCATCTGTGAAAATTTCAACTGTGTAGCTATCACGGTTCATGAAATACAGCCTGGTGACGGACATCGAAGTCTTAGTATTAGGGTCCCGTTTTTACCCTTTGGGTACGGAACCCTAAAAATTAAAAAGTACTAACTATGCTTTTGATAAATTATGCCTTCTAGTTGGTCCCATATAAATAAGTTTTATCAAAATCTATTAAGTATTTTTTTAAACCAAAAAATGTAACACTATTGTACTAAGGTACTTCCGGGTGATAAGACCCGCCGTTTTGCAAGGATAATCGCAGAAAACCGTTTAAAATACATTAGATCCGCGCCAACTTCATAGTACGTATGAAACAGACCAATAGGAACGCAGGAACGTAGTGTCGGCTGCGTGCGGCCGCCATCCATCTTGCCAGTAACGCTCGGTTGTTCGCCGACCTCGTCACGGTCACTGTTTTCGTTAAGTTTTACTCCCACAAACGTAAGTTTTTACTTGTTTATACTGAGATTTGTAAGTATATTTTTTGTTTAGTGTGCTCATTTGAACATTGTTCTTTTGATATATAAGGTCTAACAAAATTAGCTGATACTATTTTAACTGCTGCTTTTACCCATGAAACTGAACAACTTTCCCCATGAAACCCATAGTCAAATCTCAAAAAATAAAATTGAACTTCCCATACTAAGTTGGCTGTTCAGCTGATCGAGTTAGTATGGGAGAGCCAACTTTTTTTTTGCGATTTGATTATGGGTTCCATGGGTAAATTTGTTCAGTTTCATGGGTAGAAGCACCAGTTAAAATACTTTCAGCTAATTTTGTTACACCTTATATACATAGACATATGTGATTTTATAAATGTTTATTACGAAAATGATCGATTTGCAAGTGCAAGTGTTGCAAAGCCCACGTCGTTTAGGAACGCCCAACAAAATTGCTGCTTGGGCCTTACAAGACTTGGCTGGGCCTTACAAGACTTGGCTGGGCCTTCCAACCCTACTGCAGTCTAATAAGGCCCCTTAGTGTTTTATAAAATGAGTGATAAATTTTAGAAAGTTCTTTTTACTGATGTACCTAAGTTACACAAGTTATAAATGAATAAGCAATTTCGAAAAGGGCACATTCCGTATATTTTGAAACATACGTTTTTTCAAATCAATGAATTATATGCTTTCCTCTACTTATTATACTTACTCCATAAGGGAACAAAAAACATAATTTCATAAAAAAAGTAAAAAAAATAGAAATTATGAAATTAAAAATACCAAATTTATAATGTTATTTCCTTGAAATTTTTTTTTGCGATTTTGCAGAGAGGTAACTCTGACAATCGTTCACTCTCGTTTTCTTCGTTCATAAGCAGTTCGTAATATTTTTTCATGGAGTGAATAAAAAAATAACTGATCTGCCATCTTTGGGAGTCCTTCATATTGGATTTAGAATGACGTCATTTAGCTAATCATGCATTGTTCTCAAAACTTAACATGTTGCAAAATTTCAGCTCAGTCGGAACATGGGAAGTGGTTCTTATTAAGCTTCCAAGCTTTGTCCACACAAATTACCTAACTAAACTAACACGGCAAGCTAATATAAAGCTTGTAATTAAGGATACACTATGGGATACAAGAAACGTGTATGTAAAGGTTTTTCTTTTGTTTTTGCTCCTTTAATTCATACAAGCGTCAAGCTTGATTTGATTGTAAATAAAACAACAAATAATTAAAATCGGTTAAGTAGATAGTTGTCTCAAGACTAAGGTCTTTGACCAGTGTGTGTTGCCAGTGATGACTTACGGAACTGAGACATGGTCGCTTACTATGGGCCTCATAAGAAGGCTCAAGGTCACCCAAAGGGCAATGGAGCGTGCTATGCTGGGAGTTTCTCTGCGTGATCGAATCAGAAACGAGGAGATCCGCAGGAGAACTAAAGTAACCGACATAGCTCACAGAATCGCTAAACTGAAGTGGCAGTGGGCAGGGCACATAGCTCGTAGAACAGATGGCCGATGGGGTAGTAAAGTTCTCGAGTGGCAACCGCGCACCGGAAAACGTAGCGTAGGCAGACCTCCCACGCGGTGGACCGATGACCTGGTGAAGGTCGCGGGAAGCCGATGGATGCGGGCAGCGCAGGACCAGTCGTCGTGGATATCCTTGGGGGAGGCCTTTGTCCAGCAGTGGACGATTTGTGGCTGATATGATGAAGTAGATAGTGTCGCACACACTTTTAGGATCGGAAAAAAAATATCGCTATCGTTTTTTTTATTATTACTAATAAAAATTTGAGTGCGTTTGACTACATCTCACCTGATGGTAAGTGACGATGTAGTTGAGGATGGTATACACGCGAACTCAAATAATGCCTATTCACTCTCGCCTTGAAGATCCCCAAATTGCAGGTCTCGGGAAACACAGACGCAGACAAGGAGTTTTACCCCATCGCTGTCCGCATAATAAATGAGGAAGCGTAACGCTTCGTGCGTATAGGCTGAATATCAACAACAAAGGGGTGGAACCTCCCCCTGCGTCTCGTTGAAGTCTTTTGATTTATAGGTATCATTTTAGTACTCGTGTGGTACGGAACTGTCGGTCCGTGAGTCCGACTCGCACTTGGCTGGTCTACTTAAATTAAATTAAACAAATTTATAATTCTAGCCTAAGTCAATCTCAATACTGACTGAAAACCACATCAAAGGCAGTACAAAAATTATGGAAAGAGGCACAAAGGCAACACACGATAATTATGTTAATATTTTATTACTTACTAGCTTTTGCCCGCGGCTTCGCCCGCGTGAACATCGTTTTAGTGACTGTCTTAGAGGGTGCGGGTTCGTGAGCCGCAAGCGACTCCCGAGCGTGGACATGATTTTTTTCCAGATCCTCGGGAACTATGTCAGGATAAGCTTATTATGATTATATGATATGATTTCCCACCCCTTCAAGCATCTTTGTGCAAAAAATCACAACAATCCATTGTTACATTGCGATGTTAAAGAAATTAACCAAAAGAAGAGTATTTTTTCAGTTCCCTCAGGAACTGCACCGGGCTATGCTATTTTCACGGGATAATAATTGAAAACGCTAAACACGTTAAAAAACCGACTTCCATCGCAACAAATTAGTACATTTTTGCATTATGATTTTTGGTTTTTGTTAATTTTCTACTAAAGTACTACACTGATTTTGATAAAATTTATATGGGACCACAGGGGAAGCACTAGCTTTCAAATAAAAAAAGAATTGTAAAAATCGGTTCACCCAGTCAAAAGTTCTGAGGTAACAAACATAAAAAAAAAAAAAAAAAAAAAAAAAACATACAGACGAATTGAGAACCTCCTCCTTTTTGGAAGTCGCTTGAAAAGTAGCCTATGTCCTTCCTCGTGACACAGGCTACTTGTATGCCAAATTTCATAAAGATTGGTCAAGGCGTTGAAACGTGAAAAGGTAACAAACAAATTTTCACATTTATAATATTAGTAAGGATTAATCTCGTTAGGCTATATACGCTCTGTGGGCTCTTGTTACAGAACGAAACAATTAAATACTTATAGTAAGGCTTAAAGACTCAGAGAAGGAGACAAACTGGCCACTTTCACCCTGCCGTTACTGCGACCAGTTTGCGAAGATTCACAGAGAATACCGGCATAATGATTATACATGCTGTATATGCCTGTTTTCTATCTAGATTTATGAAATGCACTTTACAGGTTAAGGCCTTAAGATGGGTCAAATGACAATATTCAATTCAAATTATTAAAAGACTCTGTAAAGCTATCACAATGGAAAAAATATAAAGTAATAAAACATCGATATAATTGAATACAATTAGTTAATCAAATCAAATTCAGTTTTAATAAACTTGATCTATATCTTGATAATTCAGACAATTACAGTCCATAAAATGTTAGTTACAATGTCACTTAAAAAACCTATGTTAGTAAAACATAAATAACAAATAATAAGGAAAGCAGTCGAAACAAAGCCACCATTATTTTGCAGCCCGATTTGAGGGCGTCACATGCTTCCCGGTCCAGTGAGCAAAAAACGGTCCATCGACCCTTCCCGCTACAGTGGCCAGGAGGCTGTTGGGGCTATCTGAATGAAATGAAAACAACACACAAAAATCGGTGACTTCAAGGCCTTTCATTTTAATTGAATACATTTCTTTTGACTTATTTGAAAGTGAATAAAAGTAATAAAAACATGTAAAAATTGAGAATTGGGCGTTCGGTTTCAACGTAACAGCCGCGTTGAAGCCCGCGTTGATTTGAACTTAAAATGAATAGATTTACGTTCGATATTATTGAACCACGTATCAACCTGCTCGGATTGAGTGATCTTAGCGCCCTAAATCCTGAACTACACTTGACAAAGATGCAGCAAAAATTGAACTTCCCTTACAAATCACTTACTCCAACATTTTATGGGAATCAAAGCTTTTTTGCGATTTAGCAAAGTTGAAGAACAAAATTTGTTTAAAGTATTTCAAAAATTTGTTTAGTTTGATAAGTAGACTTCCCCTAAAAACAGTGGTAAGTGGTAAGCGTCAAAAATAAATTATGAAATGTAATTCCCTAAATAGGGGATGGGACTGCTAGTCATTCCACACATCAAGCTAGACACTCGTAGTGTTTTTTTTTAAATTTCCTATCTTGATTTTAGGGCTGGCTCTACTTATAGTTTAATATCGCTTTTTTTTTCACAAAAATGGCACAACTTTAATGAAATTTTGTGAGTTATTTTAGAACTTGATAAGAAATAAAAAATCATAACCTCCACTACAAACCCAAATGATTTGTTTTCATCAAGTCTCTTTGCTCTACTGCCTTCTATACTAAGCCTAAATACCTGTATTTTAATGTTCATTTCTGTATGCCAAATGTAGAAGGCTATACGAGAAAGTACGCACAGCGTTGCTGTACAATTTGTTAACTAAGGGATAGTAAAGTTCTTATTGTAGGTAGATACCTCATTTTTACATGGTCGGTGTCAGTAATTTGGTCATTCACAGGTAACGAATTTGCATGAACAACTTTATCATTTCAAGCGACTTCCAAAAAGGAGGAGGTTCTCAATTCGTTTGTATGTTTTTTTCTATGTGTGCTACCTCAGAACTTTTGACTGGGTGAACAGATTTTTATGATTCATTTTTTATTTGAACTCTAGTGCTTCCCGTGTGGTCCCATATAAATTTTATCAAAATCGGTGTAGTAGTTTATTTTAAAATTAACAAAAACCAAAAATAATAATGCAAAAATGTACTAAGTTGTTGCGATGGAAGTCGGTTTTTTAACGTGTTTAGCGTTTTCAATTATTTCTAGCCGTTTTTGTGTATTAACCCTATTTTAATAAATTGGATAGATTTAAAATATTGTTTGGTAAAAAGCTTATTCTGTGCTGCCTAAACCAAACATTGTTATTTTTGCCTATTTATCTATTGCATTTATTGTTACTGTTTAATTTCACACAAATTAAAGTTTCACTTTGCCGCGTTCTTCAGTGGAACGAAACAATTCGAATATGAGTGTGATAATTAGAATTTTACAATAATGAGACCGATTTTAAAATAACTATAGTTTACTCACCGATTTCGACGCATAATATTAACATTCCACATATTAATATCGCTTTTGTCAGGCACATTTCTGAATTTAAACTGAGCCAACTTTATCACAATTTACTATCATTCATTACACACAACTTCACAAAGCTTTTTCAATGCTATAATACTTTTCTGCGTTCCATAATATAAACTACAGTCATTTCGTTACGGTCTATAAATATTTTGTCAATTTACTGTTACTTAAATCATTTTATAACAAACTTTTTAGCGGCAAGCGCAGCACACAAACGTCGCGCGTCGCGTCGGCGTATCGAGCAACTCTTGCGCACACCAGGCTTACGCGCGTGAATCGGTTATGACCAAGAAATCGGATCGGAGAAATGGTAATGACCACGTTGTTGGTTGGCCGTGGACGTGGTCGTTGTATAAGGCCACCCATTGCCCGCCAATACCAGGACACGATAAAAACGCTAAACACGTTAGAAAACCGACTTCCATCGCAACAAATTAGTACATTTTTGCATTATTATTTTTGCTTTTTGTTAATTTTCTACTAAAGTACTACACCGATTTTGAAAAAAATTATATGGGACCACACAGGAAGCACTAGCTTTCAAATAAAAAAAGAATCATAAAAATCGGTTCACCCAGTCAAAAGTTCTGAGGTAACAAACATAAAAAAAAACATACAGACGAATTGAGAACCTCCTCCTTTTTGGAAGTCGCTTGAAAAAAAACATTCAGCTGATTTATACATACCTACGACAGGTTGTGATTTGTTTTAAAAATAGGGTTAATAGTCTAGTGAGGACGTTTTCCTTTTCTAAACAATAATTTATAGACGTGTTTGGAATCCGTCGCTATATAGAGTCATTATTATTCCAAATAGGTCCTTGACAGCGGACCATCGTAAATACTTAATCGCGGTTTTTAGACCTCTTGTGTCCCCGTTTTTGCGCATGCGTCCAAAGGGAACATGCACAAAATTCAAGTTGTCCAAAACCTGTTATGTCGTAGAGCGCTGAACGCTCACTGGTGCGTCAGAAACGCAGACCTACACCGATACTTGGTCTTACCGACTACTCAACAGTTCATAAAAGGCCTCTCCGAGAACTTCTTCAAGTCCTCGGAGACGCACTCTAATCCGTTAATTCGAGGGGCAGCGGACTATACCCCACCACTCAAACTATCTATGTAACATATATGTTCCATAGACCAAGACACGTATGTTTGATCCTCCTGGTCAAATTTCAGCCGACCTGCGATAACCTAGGAACCGATACTGTCAATCTTCAGATGACAGATGACACCCCCTCAAACCCCCTCCCCCCCCCCCACCCCTCACAAGCACGACAAATGTAACTCCCTAAGCGGAGGAGCGCCCCAAATTCGCGCCCCCCCTCCAGGGCGTTGGTCGGTCGCTCAGACGAAGGATTCATAAGTCTTAACTTGCAATCCACTTCAGGGGGAGTTTTAGTTTGTAAGTGCAGCTTACGTGAGTCCCCTAAGTGAGTCCCACATAACGCATGAGCATCTCTCCCACTTCCTCCGAAAAGGGAAAAAACCTCTCTTGTAACACCTTGTTTCCACTTATGAAAGTAACTAGCTGTTCCCTGCTGCTTCACCCGCGTGGACAACGTTTCTATGACTGTTCGAGGGTGCAAAGTTCGCAAGCCGCAAGTCCTAATCTGTCTACCTACCAAATTTCAGCCAGATCCGTTCAGTAGTTTTTGCGTGAAAGAGTACCAAACATACATCCATACATTCTTACAAACTTTCGCGGACTAGTAGGATAAAGAATGAGTTTTTGTCCTTGTCTTGCTTGACTATACTACCTACTCGTACACAGCTACAGAAATCGGAATAAGGTATACATATATATGTCATAAGCAATGTGTTTAATCCGGCATTGTATAGAATGCCTAGGCATTATAAACATTGCCTGAAACGTTCAGGCAATGTGTATAATACAATTAATTCATTTCATACATTGCCTAGGTATTGTATTAAATGCCCAAAGCGCATCAGGCAATGTGTAAAATGAACGACCACGGGAAGGAGACACAACAACCAACCGTACCATTAAATATTTGTTTTATTTTAATAAAAAAAAATTTTTGAAGTGAATATTTCTAGCGTCTACCTGTTGCACGTTATCAATATCGAGCAAAAATGAGCAAAAAAAATCAAGTTATGTTATTCTGTTTTTTAGTATTTATTGTTGGGGACCGTCCATTAATCACGTGAGGCTTGAAAGGGGGGGGGGGGAGGGGTTTGACAAAAATCACGAAATGTCACAACTGGGGAGGGGGGGTGTAATAAGATATCACGTGTATTTATTTTTTCAAACGCGCGATTTTTAAATCGAAAAGCGGCGTGTAGTGTAACCTTGACTACGAACGAAGTACCTACTCACGCGCCGCCGACGACTTCCCGGCTCGGCACGCCAATCGCCTAAAAATTAAGATTTTTTGTAGATACTAAAAATACACGTGATGTTGGGTGGGGGGTGGGGGTAGTCTTAAACCTCACCATGTATCACCAAGGGGGAGGGGGGGTTAAAAAATGCTTAAAAAAAGATCACGTGATTAATGGACGGCCCCAATTTGTAGCGGCAACAGAAATACCTACATCATCTGTGAAAATTTCAACTGTCTAGCTATCACTGTTTATGAAATACAGCCTGGTGACAGACGGACGGACAAACAGACAGACAGACGGACAGCGAAGATTCAGTAATAGGGTCCCGTTTTTACCCTTTGGGTACGGAACCCTAATAATTAAGGAGGCCCATAGAATAACGCGTGATTTTTTTGAAACGTTAAGAAACTGTAACATCTAGTAAGTATGATAAGAGCAGGTGGGTCTATCGGTTGGGGTGCAATTATACGGGCTGCCATACTAAAAAATCTCTGAGTAAAAAAAAACTGATATATGGCACTACTGCTGGCCATTCCTTATGCCACAAAGGAAATCCACGACCGTAATAGGGATGACGAATGCTAGTCATCTGATTTACTTTTTATCATCTGTCAAAAACGTTATTTTGTTCTAAAAATGTTTGACATATCTAGACGTGACGTCATAGTTTTGCAGCGTCATTTATGTACTCATTTTGTGATTTTGGTGTTAAAAATCGAGACTTGATGGAAAACAAAACGAGTATAAGGTTCTCCGAAGTTTTAGTTGGAGGGCAATTTAGTGATAAAGAGTTAATAATTTATTTCTGATGTTGTCGTCATCCCTATTGAGGCGATTGACCAGGCGATCCCCAATTTTCCCCTCCAACAATAAAGTGGATGTTGGTACTGGCCACGTTGCCAATACCAACAGCACCTGCCGAAATAATTTTTTGAAGAGGTTGAAGACCCACCTGTGTCACCGAACCAGACAAGAGCGCTTTACTGATCCAGCACTAATGCAAATACATAAAGACAGCCTCGTCAATAAACGCCTAAGAAATAGGTAGTCCATTAATTTTAAGAAGAAAACGCTTAAATATAATTTCTCCTAGTTTTCATCTGGTCGTGTTATGACAATAATGCCCCCCCTCCCTCCTCCTCTACATACTATATCTACGTGTCTGCTACGTAGACGGAACCCCTCACTTGCACACTTAATGTGACTAACCTAGCGGCCGCTCCCATGAGGAGCTCTCCGCGCTGTCCCTTTAGCGTATTTTTGCACCCCCCCCCCCCCCTCCCTAGGGGGGGGCGACGCACCGATGTACTTTTAAGGTGGCTATACTGCCAAAGTTTCGCGAGGGGGTGTTTAGTGGGTAGTGTGGTCTTTGGGCCTGTGCATAGGTATTCATACACCTTCCGAGTGTAACGGGGACGTATGCATATAGGCGCCTACGGCCGAAGCTTCCCCTGGTATGCGTAAACGCATTCACCTCCGCTCTCCCTTAACAGGGGGAAAAAAAAAAAGTAGACGGAACAACTGATGCGCCTGCAATAAACACTACAGCAATGTTAATAATATAAAGGTAATTAGTGCTCTTGATTAATCAAGTAAATAATCAAAGTTTGTGCTATTAGAATCATCTGTGTGATAAGGGTAAGATAAATCGTTTAATCATCTACCGAAAGGCTACTTGAAAACTTTACCAGTAATAGCTAATAAGTTTTCAAAAAATGTTTATTTGTGGTACTAATTTGTAAACTAATTCCTAAGTATGTTTCGACACACGTATTAGATAAATAAGCTTTTTTTGACCTAGGGTAAGACTCCTTATTCCTGTCAGTCAGTTGCCCCTTTTACGAGTATGTCACCTTAAACAGAAAGATATATGATAATTTTATATTATGGAAAGTTACTATAATTTGTTAAGTTCTTCTAATAGTTTAATTAATTTAATTAATTATTCTAATAAATTTGGACTTTCGTGAACTGCAGTCTTGGTCACTTAATTTCATCACCTCCATCTACCGTACAACAGTACATAGTAGGTAAACACCCCCCTTCCCGTAACACATGTTTCTGTGTATTGTTTCAATACTCAATTATTTATTGCATCCATGAGTTTTATCAGGTGTTAGAGAGAATAAAAATACTTCATGTTGTTTGGGCACAACAATATTTGAATAGAGGAGGACTCAAGTGTAGTAAAATATAAGTAAGTAATACATATTAATAAATAATAAAATAATATTTATATTAATTTTTAAAGTCTTCATCTAATATATAAAATTCTCGTGTCACAGTTTTCGTTCCCTTACTCCTCCGAAACGGCTTGACCGATTCTCATGAAATTTTGTGAGCATATTGAGTAGGTTTGAGAATCGGCCAACATCATTTTTTTTAGGGTAACCCTACGTAGGGTAGGGTTGGGTAGTGTAGTGTAGGGTAGTGTAGGGTAGGGTAGTGTAGTGTAGTGTAGTGTATGTAGGGTAGGGAAGGGTAGTGTAGGGTAAGGTAGTGTAGGGTAGGGTAGGGTAGTGTAGTGTAGTGTATGTAGGGTAGGGTAGTGTAGGTTAGGGTAGTGTAGTGTAGGGTAGGGTAGGGTAGGGCAGTGTAATGTAATTAGGGATGCCTCGATACGCCTTTTTGCCGATACGATACCGATACCGATACTCTTATAAAAATATCGGCGATACTGATACCGATACCGATACGCTTATTGAATTCAAAACGGTAGGTAGAATAAATAAAACACAATGAATTAATAGTTTTAGTAATCAAAATTAACATTTATAAGATTTTTATTAAAAAAAACAAAGCATTCTTAAGTTTTGCGGGCAAAGGCGATTTCGCAAGTCTGTTTGAATAGGACCTGCGGTGTAAAATAGTCTCTCAGATGCGACAGATGCCTCGTTTGCAACGAAATAGATGGGACAACATGAGCGTTTACATTACATTTTTAAAGCGCGAAATTTGAAAAGTATCGTCGAATCTGCAATAAAAATATCGCCGATACCGATATATCGGCAAACCCGAAGTATCGCCGATATATCGGTATCGGTATCGGATGCATCCCTAAATGTAATGTAAGGCGGTACGTAGTTCGCCGGGACAGCTAGTTATTATATAATAATAGGTAATAATAGGTATCGTTTAGGTATTGATTTATTTTTGACATTGATCGTGTAAAAATTTCTTAATTTTTTGTATATATTTGTTAGTTTTGGCTTCGCTTTTTATTTTTGTAGGTGATATAAATAAATAAAATAATTCTTTATTTAGGCAACCACCAATATAATATATATTTTTATAGAAATCACATATGGGCTCGTCGAGTGAATTCTCAACCGAGATGTTAATAGCATTAGTCTATCTCGGTGGCGTAATGTGTAGGTAGTGATTACGTTTTTTTTGTTGTTTGTACAAGGTCATACGTTTATGTACAAACCTGCACATTTCTAATTTATAAATTGATAAGATGGTTTCGATTTGTAGTCATGGAAATGAATTTTACAACTGTCGTCATTTTTTTTATATTTACCAAGATTCTAATTAACTTCTTTTGCAATAAAAAAGGTCAGGTGCATCGGTGCTTTATCCCCACAATACAATACCGTAACCTCAGAGTAATTAGTATACTACGTACACCGTAACTAAGCCACGCATAGGCATAAGCATAGCAGGTAATTTGTGACGTTTGTAGGTCAGTTGTCTGACAGTGGGAAGGAGTAGGTAAATAAAAGCGTCGGTATTTATATTTTAAAACGAAGTGCAGTATCTGCTACGAAGTAACTAGTAGGTATATCATCTGTGATAGTGCAAACTACGTTCGGGGAATTTGCTGCAGCACACCCAAACGGAGATCTGAAAATGTGTTAAAGTATAAAATAATTAAAAAAAAAGAAGATATTTTTGACGTCATAACGTCTTATAAATCGATGAACGCCGGCTGCACTCATGAAAAAGCATGACTCAGTGTCACGTCCTTATTGTCACGTCCTCATTTGTCACGTTTCCCCCTGAGGCGAGCGTGCAAGCGAGAGCGCGGAACAAGCGATAGAGAGGCACGATCAGCCTAAGGTGGCCTAAGCGTTCGGCTTACGACACGTTATCACGTAAAATTATCGTCCGTAAACCGACTTTACAGACAACCAGTTTTTCAAATTAGAATTTATCATTACTTTTAATCACTTTCACCGCTGGGCGAAGTATCTTCAAAACCATAGTCTATATTAATAATTAAAGACTGAAGAAGATTCGCGCGAAGAATGAAGAAGATTGTGTGTTTATTGTGTAGGATAATGAAATAAAAGTGTGTATACTGTGTTTCGAGTTCCCACAAGAAGTAAGCGAAAGCATTAGTAAAAGTGCTACCATATTGCTAGAGTGTGTAGGTTAGGTAGTTAGAGACTATATTATATATTATGTGAACGTGAAGAAATAGTAAACTTGAAGACTGAAAAATTACTGAAGTCGTAAAATCTACAAATATACTTATGAAAAATTTTATACTGAAGACTAGGCGGTATGGCCAATGAGCCTAAAACAGCCGAAAGAAAATTATTATGCTATTATTTTGTTAGAGTGTTTAGGCTATGTTAGTTAAATAGTGCCAATGAAAAAAATTACAATGATGCTGATAAATACTGAAAACTGAGAAAGAAAAATTACTGAAGACATTCACTAAAACTACTGAAAATATATAACTACTGAAGACAAGGCAGTATGGCCAATGAGCCTAAGCCTGGCCTGAAAAGGGCAAACAAAAAAAAATAAAAGAAAAGAAGTGAGTGAAAATGAAAACAAACAAACAAATGAAAATATTGAAACAAACTTGCTAAAGTACATAATTTTTCCTAATAAATTACAAAGTTACAAAATGTCAGTTTTAGTAGTAGCAGTGGCTTCAGAAAGTGGCGTACCAATATTTTCAAGAAAACGTGGGAATAATGAAAGTGTAAGTTATTATCACAGTACATACAGTTAGAAACAAATTCTGTACAACATTATGTCATAATGTTGTACAGAATTTGTTTCTAACTGAAGAGGTCTCATTTTTTTTTAATTTGTCTAATGTACCTACTCTTTTGTCTTATTAAACTTAAAAAGGTTTTATTCATCATTATTATGTCAGTCAAAGGATGTCAATTGCTGGACAAAGGCCTCCCCCAATGTTTTCCACGACGAGCTAATGATACGACTTAGGTTCTGAGCTAAGGTTTTATGAATTAACATTAAGTAACTCGATAACTATCCATGACGTCTGCTAGGAGACGTGTCTCTTCCCAAACTCGGGAAGATTTGGCCATACCACACTCCACACATAGTGGCCATATCCGAATTGGTGGAAATTGTATTTTAGGGCTAGTGGCAGAAGTTTCTATAAGTAGCATTGTCAGGATAAAGCCCAGGGTTAGGCTTTTTGGATGCATTCCGGCCAAATTAGATGGTGCCCAGCCTGTCTGGCTTTTTAGATGTCATGATTTAACCAGTCATCTTTTTATTTTATTTACAATTGGTAATCCCTTGGTAAGTGACAATGATGCCGAAAATAGAAGCGGGCTTGCCAAGATTCCCCAACGCAATGGAGAACTGGCTATTTTATCTTCAAGCCAGAACACATCAATATTGTTAACACTAATGTTTGGCGGCAAGACGTTAGCCAGGCGGGCTTAGAAAATGCCCTACCACCAACCAAACCAAGTCTTAAAAGTTGACCCCACTGGGAATCGAACCAGCAACCTCCTGGATTGAAGTGGATGGACTAACCATTACGCCACAGAGGTGGGTACTAACCATGCTGTCATATAATTTACTGTATGGCGGCATTTTGTGTTCTGATCAAGACCTTGTCTAAAGGCTAATAAACATGACTTAATGACTGTATTAGTCATAAATTTAGTCATGTCTAAAACGGGCTTTTTTAAAGCTGGATTTTTTACCCAAAAGTCTGGCTAAACTGGCTTTTCTGTCTGGCTATTTAGTTTAAAGACCTGACAACCCTACTTACAAGGCCTCTAACACAGCTTAACGACTGCATCTTTTGCATAGCATCCAATAGTTTAATGTGTCTTGCAAAACAAGGAAATGGGTGAGATAAATGCCACTAACTGCCAAACCCATACAGGTCATTACCATGCTTCTGGTCAGTTAACCCATGTGATCGATGCAACTATGCAAGTTGCACTCAGCTACGTCCGTTGACTGCTTCAAATAGTTTATTTTAATTAAAAATTTGATTGCGTTTGACTAATCTCACTTGATGGAAAGTGGCGATGTAGTTGAGGATGATACACTCAAACTTAAGTAATGCCTATTCACTCTCATCCAAATTGTAACATCCCCAAATTGTAAGAGTCAGATAACACAGATGCTGAAACAGTTCTATTCCATCCTTGTCTGCATAATATATGAGGAAGCATAACGTATTGTGTGTATAGGCTGAATATCAACAAAAAAGCTGTGGAACCTCTCCCTGTGGAATGAAGCTGGGGGAATGAGATCGTGTAGTTCTTGCACACACTCTCGTGTACAAATTACACACTGGCTGTGGGGTCATCTGTCATTTCGCCAATTAGGTATATGCACATGAATAACTAATGAACTTTTTACTATTTACTTTTTCAGCTTCAGTTCTCGACTATTGCTTCTCTCCATGGTGTAAATATGTTCAGTAAATGCCATAACATATCCATGGTTAATACTCATCTTGATAATGGATCAATACTTTGGAAGGAGTATTGCAAAAGGTAAAAATAATTTAATTTGTTGTACATACTCGTACATCTACATCTACACTTCTACACTATAATAATATTATAAAGAGGAAATATTTGTGTGTATTTTTGTATGTTTTAGAATTATTGGATCCGGTCACTTAGGGCCACTTTCCTCGCACGGCCACATACCTGGCATGCCCACATTCCCTGAACGTCCATTTCGCTCGAACGACCATAACACTAGAAAGTAAACTTGTCTTTTTTCTAAATTGTCACCTTTTTAACTCGCCTTTTTCTGCTACCCATGGGGGGGGAGCCTAAAAAAACTGTAAATGAGCGAGCTAAGCAACTGTTCTTCCCGTGGCCAATTTTATGTGCCTTGCTCACGAGTATCAAACCCGCAAAATCATTATGTTTTAGCAAAGGATGGAAAACAAAAAACATATTTTTATTAAATGTAAGCTATTTAAGTGAACTACAGCAGTTTGTATGGGTATTATTGGCAAAATAAGTATCCGAAAAAATTAAAAGTGCTGCCCAAAGTAACTATTCCACGCGGGTAAAAGCTAGTAGAAAAATAAATGCCGCCGCGCCCCACGCAGCGCAGTGGCCAACGCGGCGAAGGAGAGTGGCGTGCACATCTATGAAATAAGTATTAGTAGTCGGCTCCCTACACAGCGGACGCAACTGACACTGAATAGTTTCACTTTTTTCATAACACATTTTTTTTGTTCCAGTTAAAAAAACTTGTATGAACTAGTTGATACTTTTGATTGTAGGTTCTTGGTGGAACTTTATATCACACATATTGGTAACTAGTGGATGCCCGCAGCTTCGCCCGCGCAGATCCCGATTTTTGCGGTTCCCGTGGGAATTTCTCAAAATCCTTTCTTAGCGGATGCGCTACGTCATAACGTCTACTTGCATGCCAAATTTCAGCCCGATCCGTCCAGTGGTTAGGGCTGTGCGTTGATAGATCACTATTTCAGTCATTCAGTCACCTTTGAGTTATATATATTTAGATATCTACACTAATGCACATTTTACCCTAAAATTTACCCACACATTGTGTAAATAAATAGTCTGCCTGAAGATGGGGTTCGAAACCGGTCTCTGACAAATTAAAAACGCAGTTTTGTTTATTTTATGTGGAATTAGTGTAGATATTACCAATATGTGTTGTATGAACTACTTATAAATTAAATATAAAATTTCATAAGAAAAATATAAATAGTAAAATGAAAAACAAAACTAAGTACTTACCTCCTGCATAGGATACATTTACTCTACATTTATGCTAAAATGTTTAAAACTTAAATCACGGGACTTAAATCATTTGGCTGTAGTGTAATAGAAACTCCCTGTAATAAAAGAAACTGAGATATATTACCTTCACTGTATTTATTCCGGCATCAATTCCAAAATGTTGATATGAACAAGAATGCACATTCAGGAACTATTAGTAAATCGCTGATACATGTACCAGCATAGATTTGTTGCAAGGATAGTTGTGCACGTCTATGCTCGCGCATCAAGTCATAGAAAAAGTAAAATTATGCATCCTCCTATAGCTATTCATTTTTAGGCTTGTGTTGTTAGGTATAGTGCTGTCAAACTCATTACAGCCTTTCATTAAGTTCTTTTAATTTTTTTAAATTAATTATATTAGCATCGTTTATCCGACGCTCTTAAGGTGAAGGAAAACATAGTGAGAAAACCTGCACACGCCTGCGAAGACACTCGAAGGTAGTGCGTGAAGTCGACCAACCCGCTCTGGGCCTGCGTGGTCGATTAAAGCCCGATTGCCCTAATTCAGGGTAGGCTCGAGCCCCTCCGTGGGGACGTATATGAGCTGGTATGATGAACTTAATTATACTGTAAGTAGATAAGTTTACTTCTGAAGTTCAGAGATGCCTCATTTAATTTCAGTGTTACATTAATCGGAGTTGCAACCGGCGGACTGCAATGCGACCTAGAACTGCTCCTGTCTTGTGTCCATGACGTGATGATTTTCTGCATTGGCAAGAAAGAATTGGAAAACCTCAAGAGCTTAGACCAGATAAAGAGAGATTTGAGACAGTGCTACCCAATATTAGACTATCTGCTTGAATCTTTGGATCCTAGTGCCATATCCAGCCCACTGCCAACTTTAGTTCTGGATTTAATTCAGAGCACTCTATGTCCACAGGCTCAGCAGTTGCAGGTATTTTTTTAGACTAAGTCGGCGTATGTTATGTAGTCCGTCCGGTCCCCTTTATTTCTTATAATTGCGTGTTCGTTGGTCTTTGTTCAAATGAAACGCAGAACTGAAGATATACTATGTTGTAATCTTGATTTAAAAGTACAAAATTGTGAAACACGGTTGCCGTGGTAGCCATCTTGCAGTGCCTCTGAAGAAGTTACAATAACAATGTTGCTATATCTAGGACCTATAATGTTGCCACAGTGGGCCTAAAATTACCATTTTAGCAGTAAAAGAAATAACATTAGTTGCAAGAAACGCCACAAGTCCTTTCTACTCATATGTATTACTCACATACCTTGAGCCTCCCCCTGAATGAGTAATGCATACGTACTCGCTAGCTGTATTTTGGTTTGGTATTTTGTATTTTGGTAGATATCCCATAGGAGGTATTTTAATTTTCTTTTGTTATTTTTTTTAGTTTATTTGGGAAAACAAACATTTATATTTATAGTTATATATGATGTTACCAACCGAAGCACGTCCACTGCTGGTCGAAGGCGGATTTCCATGGCGACTGGTACTGCACTGCCCGCATCCAGCGGCTTCCCGCGACCTTTACCTGGTCATTTATGCATATGCTATTTACCAAGATTCCAGTCACAACAATCTGTAAATGCTTTGACGTTTACTAAAATAGGACTATAGGCAGATAACAAACACAATAGGTTCAATAAAATGGTATTCGATTTTGATAATGAAAGGAAACCTATCGAGACTTATTCTATGACTCGGTGGCTCAGTGGTTAGTGCTCTTGAATACTGATCCGAGGGTTGTGGGTTCGATCCCCACCCAGGGCAAACATTTGTGTGATGAGCAGATTTGTTTGCTCTGTGTCTGGGTGTTAAATATCTATTTAACATTATTTAAACGTATATAAGTATGTATATCAGTCTCTGGTTCTCATAACACAGCGAATCCTACTTTGGGGCCAGATGACCACCATGTGTGATTGATTTAATTTAGGTTCCTGCGGTAGAGAGGCGGTGTGAGAGGGTTGTGGTAAAGTCACGCGTCATTGACGCGAGACTTTAGTCGGACGGTAGCACCATTTCCTACCTCAGGAACTTACTGAATTTAGCATTGGTCTTACAGAACTAACCAATGTGATGATTTTGTTCCAGCAAGCACTCGACCACTACGCTGAGAGCGTGACAGGCCGGTGGGCGTGCCTCAGCATCCATGGCCACATGGTGGCGACCAGCACCGACTTCTGCGAGCTGGACCCGCGAGAGGCGAGGCTCATGCTGCTGTTGGCTGCGGCGCAAGACGGCGCTCCGTTGAGGGACACGCCAGTCTATTTGCCTCACATGAGCCCCAATGTAAGTCAACCAAGTGTGAGATTTTTACTATTCTTCTCTTAACCTGTGGCACAATTAACCGTGCTATCCAAAGGATAGATGGCTGTTGCCTGTTGTTGCACTTAGCATCACCCGCAGTCACGTGTACGGCAATTAGATTTACACCTACGGACGTGTGCAACGCGACCTTCATACACATCTGGAATCAGATGTGCAGGTTTTCTCACGATGTTTATCTTCACCGTTAAAGCAATCGATAAGTACAGTGGTGGCCACATAATTAAGAACGCTTCATAATCAGACATCACTTTAAAAGTATATGGTCATTATAAAGATATTTAAACCTTATTGAACAATATTGACTATACTACTGGCTAGTACATTTATAAGGCCAACATAATCAAAAAATAAAACTAGGAAATAATATTTAATATTCAATTTAATTAGCTGTTGTTTAGGTATTGTTCACATAGGATTAGGCGAGAGGCTGGACAAATAATTAAGAACGAGTTAAAACTTTATAATAAGAGTAACAATAACTTTATAATTTAAGTTATTTACAGCGTTTTTATTGATGAATTCAACTTGTTTTGTAACGTTAGTACTTAGTTGCATGTCTGCTACCGTGGATAACTGCCTGACAGCCGCGGCGGCGCGGAATTGATGTGCTATGCTATGAACCTTTGGCAGATTTCAACTAAAAAACAAATGCATTGTAAAGTTCATTCATGTTACCACACACTCTGTTCGACAATTGCTTTTTAACTTGATACCACAGAATTTCTATGGGATTAAGATTGGGCTATTTGGTGGCCAGTCTAATACAGTTACCATTTGCCTATTGAGGAATGTTTTTACAGAGTTGGCATGGCAGTGTGTTTGAGTCATAATCGTGCTGGAATATCCAAATTACCGGGAGGTTATCGTCAGCGTATGGCAGCATACATTCTTCCGAGTAATCTGTTTACATTGCTATTGATCCATGTTACCTTGTATCAGACATGTATAAGGTCCCATGCCATAACCGGCAAAGCAACCCCACATTTTGACGTTTCCACCGCCATGCTTTACCATATTTTTGTGTATTTTGGGTCGAATTCCTTATTTGCAGGTCGGCGTACCTACTGCTTGCCATGAAAGCATATTCTATTTATTTTGGTTTCGTTAGAAAAAAGTACATTCTTCCATTGCTGTTCTGTCCAGTTTACATAATTCCTTGCAAACGCAACTCGGGCCTGTCTATGGCATGGTGTCAGCATGGGTACCTCTCTGGTTCATCTCCCAAATAACTGTGCCTCCACCAAACGTCTTTGAACAGTGCGCGCCGACACTGTTTGAGGATTAATTTCAATAAAAACTTCATTTTTATCTGATTAGAGCCTTTAAATGGGTCCTGCTTAGCAAAGTGAACTATTCTTAAATCGTGTCGAGGAGACATTTTTCTTGGTTTTCGTTTGCGGGGATTATTAGAAGTAGCTTTATGGGTATTAAAATGTATCACAGCCTGGTACACCATCGTTTTAGAGCAGGCCAAATGATCCACAATTTTTTTGTAAGACCTATTACGACCACGCAACTTTATTATTAGTTCTCTAGTAGCAGAGTCGCAAAATTTATTTTTTCCAATGGTTTTTGACGAATAATTGCAAAAAACGAGAAAGGAAACAATAACTGCGCAAAACTGCAATAAAAATAGTAAAGAAGAGCATCGCATTCCATTTTCAATCTGATGAAAAAATAAAAAAAATATTTCGTTCTTAATTATTTGTCCAGCTAGTGTTCCTGTAAATAAATGAGTTCTTGTGATTTAATAAATAAGTAAATAAACATGCAAACTGTTTTGACAATATTGTGATACTAAATAAAACAGGATAGTCATAGCAATATTCTACAACAATAATAAATATTTTTTATAAACTTATTGTACAATTTATTCTGGTGACAAAACTGAATTGGCCTTGTATCTTTTATCGTTCTTAATTATGTGGCCACCACTGTATATGCACGTAAGTTTCGAAAAACTCATTGGTACATTGGCCGTCCAGATTTGAACCCGGGACCTCTGGTTAGGAGGACCGAGTCTTTACCGGTTGAGCCACCGACGCTTATATTTTTTTTCTATTCTACCTACGTAAAGAACCTTATCGCCAATATAAAGAAGTTATTGTTATGGCAAAGAAAAAATGTTTCAAACTGATGGTCTTATACTACTTGGTCCCACCTGATTTTGATTGGGATTGCTTGTCTTACACTAATAAAATAAAAATGTTTGTCTGTATGTGTGCGTGTCCATCCGGTGCTCTAGCGCCTAAACCACTGAACAGATTTAGGCATAATTTTGGTTTGGGAAATATTATCTTTTATCTCCAGCTGTTTTTTTTTCAGATTTGTCCTTTTTTGATTTTCAAAAGTCGCCACCATAGTTAAAAAACACATAATTTTTTTACTTAAAATGGCTCTATCTATTTTGATGAAACTCTACTATAACTTTATCATCATCATATTAGCCGAAAAACGCCCCCTGCTGGACAAAGGCCTCCCCCAACGATTCCCACGAAGATAAACTTATATAACTTTATATGGCCTACTAAATCCAAAATTTCGTTATTCCATCAAAAATCTGAATAAAGTACTTCCCATCCAAATGGCTGTAACGATTTTAATAAAACTTTGTGATTAACTACAACTTAGTAAGGCCTACCACACTAGGTAGTTCATTATTCCAAAAAAAAAATGTGATAAGGTACCTCCCATCCAAACCTAGAATATTTGTAAATGATTCATAAAGTCTGATACCTACACTTCTTTTCTTTGCTACTAGCTAAACGTATTTTATTGTTGATATATTTTCTTTCCAACAAAAAAAGAATCATCAAAATCGGTTCATAACCGGCGAAGGTATCCATCCGCGAACACACAAATATATATAATTGAGAAACCTCCTCCTTTTTTTGAAGTCGGTTAAAAATAGGTGCAAATTACACTCTTTCTGATAGTCATGAAATACATAGTGATTACATACAACGATAATTAATTAATAACGTCAAAATCCAATCCCTGATATAAAAAAACTAATTATGTCATTAGAACATGAAAACAATATGACATAAGTTATACATTAAAATCATTGAATGTCATGAACGCCTTTGACAAGTGTATGCCAGTTCACACGGACAGCACCCGGTCACCAGTATAACGCGAGAGTCAGCCATCGCCTCTTTTAACCATATTAGAGGGAAAGGAACGACCCGGCTATGACATATAAGTATGGTCTGCCCATCAGTGTCAAGTATTTAGAGGTAATCGTTAACAACCGATGAACGTCCCCACTGCTGGGACAATGGTCACTTCCCACACTCGGGAAGGTTAGGCCATACTCCCTCCACACACGAGGGCCAAGTCGTTGGTGGAGATTGTAGGCCTAGTGGCGAAACCCATTTCGAAGCTTTTCAAGCCACCTGTATCGCATCTGACACGGCGACGACGACTACAATCTAGTGTAAGCAATCGGCTTTAGGCGGTAATATTACAGATATTCGTTATTTTTGACTTCAATTACTCCTAAACGATAGGAAACCCAAGGTTAATAAAAAATACAATTATTGTTCATGATGTTCAAAGTTAAAGTCAAAAGCTATTAGAAACACGATTGAGCAGTTTTGGTTCGATAGAAAAAAATCCCAAAGATAGGTCTACACCGTTACTTTCAACCGTTGATTAGCTTTCAACTCTAGTTATGACTAATATTTTGAAGTATAAATTTTACAAAATATACAACAATATTTGTTATGATAATACAAAGTAAGTAATGTTATAATTTTTTATACTTTCATTGTAGTTTTTGATTAAAACGAAAAGCATTTGAAAAAGTGTGGTTATTTTCTTTACTCTTTACACGTAAAAAAAAAGACAGAGAAAACTGTTTCAATCAATACCTCGCCTTAACGTGCCTTACGAAGCACGAAAACGGTCGAGAAAAACGCCACTTACAGTCAAACCCATCAGGATAATGACCGTGCTTCAGGTCAACTGACCTGCGTGATCGACTCAACCAAGCAAGCCGCACTGAGATACGACCACTTCAGGTAATCAGCTCAAGAAAATATTGGCTACGCACCTGCCTCCTGATCTAGATTTATCTTTGGTACCAGCATAAGTCAACTAAGATTGGGCGGATGGTGGCGCATCGGGAGCCGGGTCGTTCCTTTCCCTCTAATATGGTTGATGTGAGCGATGGCTGACTCTCGTGTTATACTCGTGACCGCGTGCTGTCCGTGTGAACTGGCCTACTCTTGTCAAAGGTATCAATGACATTCAATAATTTTATGTTAACTTTTCGTGTCATATTGTTTTCATGTTCTAATGACATAATCTGGTTTATTTCAGGGATTTAATTTTGACATTATTAACTAATGATTGTTTATTTCTTGAATTTTCACAAATGAAATTATGTTATTATTATTTTATGACTGTCAGAAAGAGTGTAATTTGCACCTATTTTGAATAAATACCTTGAATCTTTAAAAAAGAAAACTGAAGTTGGATGAATTAAACATAACCTTATTTTACGTAACTTAATTCCAGGTAGCATTCAGAGCAGTCACATGCAAGTTGTTGGCCGATGTGTATATTCTTGTCGTGTGTGGAGCGACCCCGGCCCTGTCTCAGATTGATGAAATAGTTCTGCAATGCTGGGAAGGGCACGCACAGCTGATCAAAGAGGCAAAATTAGTTCACCCGCGTAATTTTCCTCAGAGCGTTACTTTTGAGTCTTGTGTACTGGGGTAAGTAGTCACTGAATAGTGTCGCAGAATTACCTCAAATATTAATTACACTAAATTACCCATTTATTGAAAAACCATACCCGTATTTACCATTACATCTCCAATTTTCAAAAAAAAAAAATAATAATCTAAAACCCGACTACGAAAAAGTATGTAAATGAAAACAAGAGTTTTGCGCCAGAAATCATAGCCTTAATTTTTCCCTTCATCTGGGGTAGGGTTGCCAAGCGTTCTGTTTTCCCAGGACGTGTCCTGCTTTTGGAGTGTCCTGGATAGTTTTTTAAGCAGTGTTCTGGTTTTTGAGTGAATTATCTTATTTGAGAATCGAGTATATCTATACCTAGTAGAGTAAAACAAAAGTCCAAACACAAGATTACAGTCTTAGGCAGGGACTTCTAAAGCCTTAGACACTTTCTCTAAGAAATTATCGATAAAAGGGAAAACAGTACATAGCTTATGAAGGGGCTGCTGCTTAATTTTTGTTATTAGTTGAGTTGCATTGATCCTATATTGTTCTTATATTGCGTCCTGTTTTTAAAAAGAAATGTCCTGGTATTCCGAATTTGGGAATGGCAACCCTAATCTGGGGTATTAGCCGTGGTATATTTAGAATGTGCTCGTCAAGACTTTTCTTTTGATACCAAACACGATATTTTTAGATCGAAAATAATAGTCCTTTACTAAGGATCCGTACCCAAAGGGTAAAAACGGGACCCTATTACTGAGACTGCGCTGTCCGTCCGACTGTCTGTCTGTCCGTCTGTGACCAGGCTGTATTTTATGAACCGTGATAGCTAGGCATTTGAATTTTTTACAGATGATGTATTTATGTTGCCGCTATAATAACAAATATAAAAATTAGAAAAAGTGAGTCTCCATACAAAAAACGTGTTTTTTTAACGTGAAGAAACTAGCGCCATCTACTTTGTGCGCGGTTCTTACTTGCACTGTACTGTTTTTTTAAATCGAATACTTGGCACTGTTATTTTAACAAACAATTTTATTTTATTTTCAACTCCAATTATATTTTAATTTAAATAGGAGGGGAGACATCTCATATCCGTAGCGCGTCTTGAAGTTGGTTGTTCATGTTCTTCATAATAATATAAAAATCTAATACAAATTTTTGTTTAATTCATCTATAAAATCCGACATGTTGATTTTTAAAAAAATGCTATATGTATATCCTATGATACGCGGAATGATGGCAAGAATCCAAAGACACCACATTTGTCAAGATCGGTTTAGTGGTTTAGGAAATACGAGGGGCTTGTCAAAAACATAACCCTCCATCTATGTAGTCGGGTAATAAATTACACTAAATTACTCTTTTATTGAAAAACCATACTGGTTGTGTTTTTCATCACATCTCCAATTTCATATATATATATATATATTTCGAAGGGGGTGGTTAGGTTATGGATGGCCTCGTGGTTCACGTCCTTAACTATTTCGGTATTGGGCGTCGAAATAACAATGCAGCTATATCACAGAGGTCCTTCTTCAATAGTCTTGATCATTTGGTAATCGAAATTGTACAGGATGCCTTGGATAACAATGGATGCAAACGCGGTGATCACAGCGATGGCGTGACACGTCCATTTTGCTCACAGATCACCACTGCTTGTGTTCTGCTCGACGCTCCGTCAAAAAGTGTTTTTCCGAGACTGACGTCCAGCTAATATGGCTTCTCCACAGATCTAATAAATTCTCAACTCAGTGTGGCAGCACAAACAGCCTTCCGTTAATACATCATCTTTGCTACCACAAACGATCGTCTCACGAGTACAAGCGATCGTCACGCCACCACCGGTTTCACCCAGGTACTAATACCTGACGTTTGATCCAAACAAAGTGTAACTATGTAAACTTATCTCGAGCTGGTATTGGTCGCGTTTTCAATGACACTCCGACACGGCCATCCTGCGAGTCACACGTCCTCGGGTGACTAACCTGAAAAAGAAAAGGGTAGCCAGTAGATTCCATTTCGTTCGGCCAATCCTGACCTTCATTAGGAAGGTCCACAGCTCAAGGAATAAAAGCAACGCTAATAATGTGAAGCTTTAATTCAAGACTACAATCATGGTGACAACACATTTTAACAGCCTCAAAAAAACCAAAATAATTTCACTCTCGTAAACTAAATAAACCTCAGCATTAGCATCGTAACTCAAACAATCTCAAATCAGTTTAGGTCTCCAAGGTAAATCACAGCTGCAAGGCTTGAAACCTTACAACCATTTACAACTTTTAGAGGCACATAGAACGGAACATAATCATCATCGCAAATCACAAGCGACGGAACACCAGAACTGAACATCACCACATCCAGGTGGCGGGACACCACAAAGAATCATCATCACTAACGCCAAGCGACGGAATACCAATCAGTCATCATCACCAGTCCAGGTGACGGAACACCATCACCACCAATCTAGGCAGTGGAACACCATCATCACCAATCTAGGCAATGGAACACCATCATCACCAATACAGGCGACGGAATACCATCATCACCAATCTAGGCAATGGAACACCATCATCACCAATACAGGCGACGGAATACCATCATCACCAATCTAGGCAATGGAACACCATCATCACCAATACAGGCGACGGAATACCATCATCACCAATCTAGGCAATGGAACACCATCATCACCAATACAGGCGACGGAATACCATCATCGCCAGTACAGGCGACGGAATACCATCAACAGTTTTAGCCGGTAAACGGGATAATTCTTTTTTACAAAAACACGAATGTACCTGCTACACATCATGACAGAACGAGTCTGACAAAACAAGCAGCAGCCAATTCATGCAAACATATAGCGCCATTCAGCACTCTTCATTTACCGCTGAAACATGTTGGAATACTTCAGTACTACACACAAAAATAAACGATAAAGAAAAAAATTACAACTGTATACAATTGATTGAGTTACGATCTGTCAATACAATTAACATTGAAAGGTAGACGCCTCTGCACCAGATTCATCGTCAACATCCGGAGGCAAATAACCTTCGGACATACTACGTAAACGGTCATGGGCATACTTGTAACTTCGTCTCAAATTCAAAGCTTGTAATTTGTATCTGTCACCTTCTAAGACCTCTACGACCCTGAACGGCCCTCGGTATTTGGGATCTAACTTGGTTTGGTTACGCTCCTTATTTTGTATCACCACAACAGTCACCCATCTTGGCAACTCTGGGCCACCTCCATCCGGTGCCCAAACAAACAACAGTCACCCAACCTGGCGACTCTCAGACACCTCCATCCGGTGCCCGCCCAAACACACAGTCACTCGACCTGGCGACTCTCAGACAACCTCTCAGGTGTCCGCCCAAAAACACAGTCACCCTACCTGGCGACTCTTGGACCACCTCCCTCCGGTGTCCAACCACACTATCGCTTCCATGCGGCGATCTCAAACATCACCTCTTTCTGGTCATTGCCAACATCACCTCCCCGGTGATACGCCTGCGAGCCAAACGCACGCCACACACAGTTGTGGCCGCACAGCAACGAGAAAATCAACTCGGTGTTTTACGCCTACGTCTACGAATGGCTGAGGCTATTGGCATCCAGTTGCGAAAAATTGTTTACGTCTAAGGTTCAAAATACAAACTAGTGAACGTTAAAATCACGGTCAAGTACAAAAGTCCTTAATCTGCACTAGTAGATGGTCGAGGTTCAGTCTCTCCATCATCAATTCTGTCCAAGTCAATAATACTGTCACTATCGGGCATTTAACGTAGTCTGTCCTCAATAACTGACGGTATTTGATATCTAAAGTGGTAGGTAACGCTTCTCCATTTGTAACAACACAAAGTTAGGTAACTTGTGAAACTAAGCTTTTGTCTAGAAATCAGCCAGTGGCGCTGCCTCAGAGCAATACACCACCCCATCTCTTCCCAAGGGTTTCACAAGAAGTGACTAAGGGACTAAAAATTTGAGGACAAGCAACATCGTCCTTCACGCTCATACTGTACCGCCAAACAGCCCGCCAAGCGTAGCCTTTTTTTTTTGTTTTTTTTTTTTTTACAATTGGTGAAACCGCTCCAACATGGGGGAGGCCCATGTCTATTATCACATCAGCAGCAAGCTGATTAACAACTCCTGTAATAGGATGCGTTACTCTCCGTATTATCACTAGTATGTTGTCGTGCTTCACTTAGATAAAATTACAGCCTGTGTGTGTAATCGACAAACATGACATTTAGAGGTTAGGCTACTTTACTCGTACCAAGAAGCAACTCCAGGAGGCTGTACTTCGTAACTCGGTTAACCCAACAGTTTGGTTACTGCCAAATGATCATCATGGAAGGACTTGTAACATTGAAATCTCATTACTATACTCGAAGGAAGTGAGCATATTTTAAAGGACACTTAACTAAGAGTACCAACGTTTAAACGTGCTAAGATTCACCTGACCGTTGCCACGCGCCTAAAGCGTTTATGAACGTAAGTTCAAATACAAGGGGGCATTACGTAGATCGAATGACACGTGGACGTATTTGAACAGAGGTTACAAAATCAGTCATTTCGATTTAATAGGTAAAGAATGCACCTGATGTAACCACTAGCTATGCCTGACGTGGTGAAATAGTGACCACCTATGAAGTCAATCGATGTTCCAAGCTATCAGAGGAAGCAATTTCCGTTCAGGCATGTTGTTATCATTTTTTTCACGGTTATCAACACTTGCGTTCTATGCTATCCTTTTTCTTTACCAGCATGATAAGGCCGTCAAAAAGGGAAAGCTTCGGGGCTTATGACATTCGCAGCCTCCAGCCCATGAATCCTGTATCATCATCACATCAGCCGTAAGACGTCCACCACTGCACTCCGCATACTACCCTGTTATTATTCTTTTTTTTTTCTTTTTTTTACAATTGGTAAACAAAATATTTTATTGGGGTCCCCGAAACTCATACCTACATAGGGTCTATATGATAGCGGGGCATTAAGGATGCCCTCGACAAATTCATCACGAAAGCTATTAAAAATAGGCAACAACTTTGGCCTATGATCAACGAGGATATCAGTCGCAATACGAAGAAAGCTAATAAGGGTTTACTCCATGTTAAGATGTCGGTCTCAATATTATAAAAGCTTAAAGGGGTTTCAATACTTTCAATTCTGGTTTAGGTTTGTATAACCGAAACTCTAGATAACTGAATGAATCATCATATTTACAATGAGTCCTCTTTTTAAATCTTCCGTTCAATCACGACGTTGTGTCACAAGGAATGATCCGAAAGCACGTGAAAGAGTACTTTGAAGGACTACAAGGCATAATTTTGGTTACTAATGCAATCACCACTAGAAGGGTAAGGGACTACTCTATTCGCATCCTTTCCGACAGTCAAGCTGTTTTGTTATTGACAGACTCGTTTAAGAATACCGTCAATCCTAGATTTAAAATATCTGAATCGATCATAATATCGTTCGTACTCGTCTGGCATAACAAGGTATGACCATTCTGAACAATGCCCGTCAATATTACCCTCACTCGATATTTGTTCTGTACAGTAAACTTAAGAGTTGCCTACAAAAGTCAATAGTGCGTTAGTATTGAACACACTCCCGAAAGTCTATACACGAAACTTTCTTTGACGAGAGAACAGTAGGCACCACTACAGATTAGGTAATAGTACTACGCACGTACTACTACCACCATCAAAACAAAAGGGGTACGACTCACCGGATTTTCGTAGCTCCGCGTACATCAAGCACTTCGCTGAAGCTGCACGCGCCGCTTGCGTGGATCTCCGCTGCTGCCAGTGCAGCTCATGCTGTCACCTCATTCCAACGATTGTTCCGTAAGGGAGATGGCGACAAACGAGCACCGTGAACGTGGATTAGCTTCAGGTATATTCTGGTTGAATTCTGGCAGTGTGATTGCAGCAAATGTAGTCGATGGTGCTCGCATAGCCTCAATCAATCGCAGCATGTTCAGCACGAAGAATTGTTGCCAGTGAGTTTTATTTCGCTGCTACATTATCATTTTTCACATTTTCCCGTCGTTGTCCACTTGTTGCGAGCGCAGGGAACAATCCAACTTCTGATTTCGAAGGGGGTGGTTAGGTTATGGATGGCCTCGTGGTTCACGTCCTTAACTATTTCGGTATTGGGCGTCGAAATAACAATGCAGCTATATCACAGAGGTCCTTCTTCAATAGTCTTGATCATTTGGTAATCGAAATTGTACAGGATGCCTTGGATAACAATGGATGCAAACGCGGTGATCACAGCGATGGCGTGACACGTCCATTTTGCTCACAGATCACCACTGCTTGTGTTCTGCTCGACGCTCCGTCAAAAAGTGTTTTTCCGAGACTGACGTCCAGCTAATATGGCTTCTCCACAGATCTAATAAATTCTCAACTCAGTGTGGCAGCACAAACAGCCTTCCGTTAATACATCATCTTTGCTACCACAAACGATCGTCTCACGAGTACAAGCGATCGTCACGCCACCACCGGTTTCACCCAGGTACTAATACCTGACGTTTGATCCAAACAAAGTGTAACTATGTAAACTTATCTCGAGCTGGTATTGGTCGCGTTTTCAATGACACTCCGACATATATATATATATATATATATATATATATATATATATATATCTGGAAAAATACTTTTAACGCCTTGCCTTTTCAAACATTTTTAGAACAAATTTTAGTTTTTTGATGTGTACATTTTGCATAAAATATTACTTTAATGAAAAGAATTGCACTTGTTGTATGTTACTCCATATTTAAACAGAATTAAGTTGGTGTCGGTTATTGTTGCATGTAGTGTTATTTTCTTTTTCAACCGAAAAAAATGCTAGGCAAAACCGCGCACAAAGGGTTCCGTACCATCATACTAGAAAGCGCCAGTTTCTTCACGTTTAAAAAACACGTTTTTGTATGCAGACTCACATTTTCTAATTTTTAGTATTTGTTGTTATAGCGGCAACAGAAATACACCATCTGTGAAAATTTCAACTGTGTAACTGTCACGGTTCATGAAATACAGCCTGGTGAAGTGACAGGCGGACAGCGAAGTCTTAGTAATGGTACGTTAGTACTTATATAGGATGACTTTTAATTAGTTCTTGATAGCAAAGGATATGAATGTACTCGTGATTACAAACAACTTTCCCTAAGAAACTATATGTCGAATATGAAAAAAAAATTTGGTCCTTCATACATTTTTGTCGATTTGATAACTTGTTATGTATCGAGGACCAAAAATTTTTTTCTGATTCGACATATAGTTTCTTTGGGAAAGTTGTTTGTAATCACGAGTACATTCATATCCTTTGCTATCAAGAACTAATTTAAGGTCACCCTATATATTATATACTGTGGTAATGGGTCCTATTTTTACCTTTTGGGTACGGAACCCTAAAAAGAAGGAGGTTTTCAATTCGACTGCATTTTTTATTTTAATTTATTCAGAATCCGTTCAGTACTATTTTTTTAAATCAACATACAAAACTTGTACTTGATTTTTGTTGCGATTATCGTTGGTTTTTAACGAGATTCGCGTTTCGAACTGTTATGTTAATTAGCGATTCAAATTACTTGTCTTATTCATTGGACAGAAGAAAACTATTAATTGTGCATCATGTAAAATATATATTTCATTTTAGGGTTCCTTGCCCAAAGAACAAAAACGGGACCCTATTACTAAGACTCCGCTGTACGTCCGTCTGTAGACAGTTGAAATTTTCACAGATGATGTATTTCTGTGGCCGCTATAGCAACAAATACTAAAAATTAGAAAAAGTGAAAGTCTCCATACAAAAAACGTGTCTTTTTTTGACACGTAAAAAAACCTAGCGCCATCTAGTATGATGGTACGGAACCCTATGTGTGCGGTTCTGACTCGCAATTTACCTGTTTTTTCAAATCAACAAACAAAAAATTTTGAAAAATTGTACTTGATTGTAGTTGGTTTTTAACGTGATTCGCGTTTACAACTATTATATAGTTAGTGACTCAAATTACTTGTGGTATTCATTGGAGAGAAGAAAACTATTAATTGTGCATCATGTAAAATATGGGGTGACTTTTAATTAGTTCTTGATAGCAAAGGATATAAATGTACTCGTGATTACAAACAACTTTCCCAAAGAAACTATAATGTCAAATATGGAAAAAACTTTTTGGTCCTTTATACATTTTTGCTGATTTGATAACTTGTTGGTTAAAATTATTTTTCTTACTAGTTTCTTAGGAAAAGTTGTTTGTAATCACGAGTACATACATATCCTTTGCAAATAAGAACTAAAAGTCACCCTGTATATATTTCTTTTTTTTTTTACAGAATTCTTGCAGTAAACATAAGCAAACAAAGATGCGTGTTCTCAAGACATCTCCAAGCTTCAAATCAAAAAGGCCGGGCGATATCCGGATCCCACAGAATAGACATATTGAGAACTTTCTACGTCACTTCCGCGAGGAGTTTGGCGCCTGAGTTGAGAATCGGAGATGGAGAAAGCAAAGGTGTGTTATATTGGTACTGCTAAGTTTTAGTTTTCAAGCGTTCATCTAACAATTTCAATTTCAATTTAAATTTTTTTCAATTTCAATATTTATTAATAATTTAAAGCACATTACAAGTCATTTTAAACATAACATTAGTCTTAAGTTAGTTATATTTTATTTTAACCTAATTAAATGTTTTAAAGCATTTCGCTGTTATTACAGTATTTTATTCAAAAAAAAAATTCGTCAACAATATATTAAGCCTGTGCTATCAAAAAGCTTTTTAGTTTGGCCAAGAACACAGAGTTGCTCGGTGCGTCTTTAATGTCAGCCGAGATTGAATTATAGATTTTGGGACCCATGAATTGGATACATTTTTGCGACTTAGTTAGCCTGCACCTAGGTACCCTCAGCTCGTTACGGCTTCTGGTGTTATGTGAGTGGACATCACTATTTAAAGAGAAGTCGCTAAGATTGAATCTGACTAGTTTAGCGATCAGGAGTATAACAAGTGATGGAAACGTTAGTATTTTAAGTTTTATGAATAATTCTTTCGCGGGGTGGTCCCATTCTACTCCCGAGATAATACGGATGGCGCGTTTTTGTACTCTGAACATCCTATCTCTGTCAGCGGCCAGCCCCCATAGGTCAGCCCCATAAGAAAGGAGAAAGTGGAAGTAGCCGTAGTAGGCTTTCTTTGTGTTATTAAGATTTTGATCATAATATGTAAAGGAGACACATAATCATCATCATCATATCATGATCTCTTTCTCGAAGTTGGACAACCTTACTGAACCGTTTGTCCCAGGTATACATATTCAGTAACAACTTCGAGTGTAGAGCCTCCAACCCTCAGGGAAGTAGGTGCAACACGGACGTTTGACATAATTTTCGTCTTGTCCATGTTCATTCTAAGACCTACTTGTTGAGAAGCTCTACTGAGGCCATCGAGCATTGTTCCTAAGTCGTCCATAGTCTCAGCCATTACAAAGATATCGTCAGCGAATCGAAGGTGGGTGAAGTACTCGCCATTGATATTGATTCAGAGTCCACCCCAGTCCAAACGCTTAAAAACATCTTCCAAGGCGGCGGTAAAAAGTTTCGGAGATATAACGTCTCCCTGTCTCACCCCACGCTACAGCCGGATAGGTTCCGAGTTTTGATCCTGGAGGCGAACCGAAATGGTGGCGTTTTAATACATACACTTCAGTAATTCGATATATCGATAGTCAATTTGGCATTTGGAGAGAATGTAACACAGCCCAAGGTTCGACCGAATCAAAGGCTTTCTGATAGTCCACGAACGCCAAGCATAGTGGCTGATTGTACTCTTCGGTCTTCGGTATAATCTGCCGCAGCGTATGTATGTGGTCTATGGTACCAAAGCCTTTTCGGAAACCGGCTTGTTCGAGGCTGGAAGTCGTCAAACCTGCGTGCGAGACGATTCGTAATGACTCTCGAAAACAGCTTGTAGACATAGTTCAGAAGTGAGATGCGCCTGTAGTTATGCAGCTTCAGAATTGTCGCCCTTTTTAAAGAAAAGCACGACCACATTTCTGTGCCATGCCTTAGGCATTTGTCTTTTAAGTATAACGGAATTAAATAACTTCTGAAAAGCTTGTAAGTACCGGTGTTCCACTTGCTTTCAGAAGTTCAGCCGTTATTGCATCATGATGGAAAAGGAGACAAAAAAATCCATACTAGGTACCTACAAGGTATAAAGTTCTTATACTAATAAGAACTCCATTAAAAAACCTTTATCAGCTGAAAGACTTCCACTGCTGAACAAAGGCCTCCCCTAAAGATTTCCACAATGCACGGTCCTGCACTGCCTGCATCCACCGTTTTTAGCGACTTTTCACCACGTCGTTGGTCCACCGAGTGGGTTGGCCCACATTCGCTACGTCTTCCGGTGTGTGCTCGCTACTCGTGAACTTTTCTCTCCCAACGGTCATGTGCCCTGCCACTTCGTTTCTATGTATGTTACTTTGGTTCTCCTATAGTACATCCTTATTTCCGACTAGTGGGTGCCCGCGGCTTCGCCCGCGCATATCCCGATTTTTGCGGTTTCCTTGAGAATTCCCCAAAATCCTTTCTTACGGGTGCCTACGTCATAATTGCTATCTGTATGCCAAATTTCAACCCGATCCGTCCAGTGGTTTGAATGTGCGTCGATATACCAGTCAGTCACCTATTCGTTTTATATATACAGATTAGATCACGCTTCGCAGTATCGTCACGACCCAAATACCGCAGTGTCTTAAGCAAGTCTTTGACCAGTGGGAAATAACCTTTTGTTTATACATTATTCTTTGAGGACACCAGTATGTTTGTAACTTGATAAGTTCTTTGCAGATGAGGATAGTCAGCTCATGTCCGAAATATATTGGTGTTCAGAATATCACAAGTGCCACGCCCAGAGGGGTGGGAAGCTTCTGTGCTGCGTTCTATACTCATCGACAGTTCCCACGCATACAATGAGGTGAGGTGTTGCTTGTAGACAAATCCTTACTAATGATATGTGGAAATGTGTTTTTTTTACCTTTTCACGCTTTAAAGTCTCAACCAATCTTGACGAAATTTGGCATGGAGGTAGCCTGTCACGGGGAAGGACACTACTACTAGGCTACTTTTGAACCCGTAAAAAATATCAAAAGTCGGATGCAGTTCCTGAGGAAAACGGAACAACAGATCGACGTGCTTTTTTTGCATAGAAATAGTTGAGGAGGTGGGAACTAACTAAGACTGCCCGATTAGAATAGCCCGATATAGTTCCCGAGTGATTACGACTGTTGACGCTCGCGAGCCCTCACGTCACAAAAACGATGTCCGCGGGCAAAAGTACTTTATAAATGGCATCATAATCCAAAATTACGTAAGCACTAGCCTCCGCCCGCGTTGTTTTCGATTTTCCCGTGGGAAGAAAACGTTTTCCGGGATAAAAAGTAGCCTATGTCCTATTGCAGGACCTAACCTATATGTGTGTCAAGTTTCATCCCGATCCGTCCAGTGGTTGAAGCGTTAAAGTGTAACCAACATCCATGCATACAAACTTTCTCATTTATAATATTAGTAGGATCATAATAGATATTAAGATTTATCTTTTCCTTTGCAGGCTAATAACATCACAAATTTTACAAGACTTGAGTACCAACAAGGATGTTTACTGGTAAAATCGAGTACTAGTTCACTACATACTCGTTACTTCTGTAATATAGAAAAGGTGTCCGTCCATCAAGTTAGTTGTAAGGAATATATAAAAATAAATTGTATAAATTAATAAACGTTTAAATTTTAAAATCGTTTTTATTACCAGAACATTAAAACTCTATTCACACAGTGTACTGGCGATTAACTAAATTCATTCAGTCGAAAAAGGCATACATATACACAAAAAATCTTAAGTTCAAAGCGTCAGATATGCAAAACTTCAAATTAGATACCTTATAATAAATGTTTGATAATTATAATATTTTGTTGGTCTGATTTTGTTTTTATAAAATTTTTAAAACGTGATTTACACTGTTGGGAATAAAAATATTATAGATGCATATTTTGGGTGTCATATAATATATAGGTAAATGATTTCTAATTAATTTAGCATATCAGCCGAAGAATCAGAAACGAGGAGATCCGCAGGAGAACCAAAGTAACCGACATAGCTCACAGAATCGGTAAACTGAAGAGGTAGTGGGCAGGGCACATAGCTTGTAGAACAGAATCTGTTCTACGAGCTATGTGAACTGCCCACTGCGTCTTGAGAACTTTACTGCCCCAACGCCTATCATGGGGGCAGTAAAGTTCTCGAGTGGCGACTGCGCACTGAAAAACGTAGCGTTGGGAGGTCTCCCACGCGGTTGACCGACGACCTGGTGAAGATCGCGGGAAGCCGCTGGATGGCAGCGCAAGACCGGTCGTCGTGGAAATCCTTGGGGGATGCCTTTGTCCAGCAGTGGACAATTTTCGGCTATGATGATGATGATCAGCCGAAGGACATCCACTGCTGGACAAAGGCCTCCTCCAAGAATATACACAACGACCAGTTCTGCGCTGCCTGAGTGGGAGGACTGCGTACGCTGTTTTTCGTTGCGCAAACGCCACTCGAGAACTTTACTACCCCAACGGCCATCTATTCTATGAACTACATGACCCGCCCACTGCCACTTAAGTTTAGCAATTCTAAGAGTTATGTCAGTTACTTTGGTTCTCCTACGGATCTCCTCGTTTCTAGTTCGATCACGTGGGGAAACTCCAAAAATAGCAAGTTCCATTGCCCTTTGGGTGACCTTGAGCCTTCTTATGAAGCCCATAGTAAGGACCATGTCTCAGTTCCGTATCGTATGTCATCACTGTAATTACTTACATTATACAAATTATATTAATAAAACTTGATTTGTATCTTTTCAGAGTACTATCAAATGACACATTAAAAAAATAATGGCAACTTTAAAAACTAGACAAAATCATTCGTTTCAATAAACTTCGCACAAGTAAAATTCAAAAGCTACGATAAAAAGGCATGCTGACAAGCAAAATTACACATGTGAGAGGCAAAATCACAATTTTAGCCAGTTTAGCATTTTGGTTTTGCCAAACAAGGCTTGAAATTTCCTTTCAGGTAAAAGAAAACTTCATCGCTAAGCACCAACACATTATTACTCTCATATTAAAATGTTACTACTAATTACATTTTTATCACAAATTGTATGTAAAGCTACTTATTTGATTATAATCTGTGCATTTGTACGTTCACAAAACGTACTCATACTTGGGGGTATTTTTTTATGCGGATCCCTTGCATCGTCGAAGATATGCATGCAATCATTGCTTAGCGCACTGCGATTAATCACCGGACGAATTTTTATTTGCAATAATTCTAAGACATTATTATTATGGAGCGTTCAAGTATTACGTAACGCAATTTTTGGAGATTTTTGACCACTCCCTCCCCCTATGTAACGCGCCGTAACGTTTTTCTGTAGCCCCCCCCCCCCCACCCCTAGTAAAACGTTACGTAACCACCAATGACCATTGTTACCTAAAAGTCACAACAATAACAATGTTACGTAACGCGTAGTTCAAACCCCCCCTCCCGCCCCTGTAACCCATCGTAACGTTTTACAAGACGCCTCCGCCCTCCCCCAAATTTGTTACGTTATACTTGAACGCTCGCTATTGGTTGGGACGCCTGCGGAGTACATGCGGGTGTTAAGTGTCTAAGTACACTCATTACACCCTGTTCCCATGGCAGTACGATGGTAACTGTGACCTCGGTGGCATCCCCCCCTCAAACCTAAGACGGAATCGTATGCTATTTGCGTGCATAACATGGTTTTGTATTAAAAGTGTGGATTATTGTAAACTGCGAACACAATCGCGCGGTGCATAACCGCAGTGCGTGCTTGAGTAAAAAAACAGTATTCCATTTTGGGGATCATTGAATATGAAGTCATTGAATACTTATAATAAGGCGTTCATAAATCCTAAGAAGTTGCATTAGCATCCTCAGCATATTTTTTTTTTAAATCGAAATGAATTTTCTGTTATTTAGGTATTGCTCTCTATGTTATATCAATGCTTTTATGTATCAACAATATCTCAACCATAATTTTATACACCCTTGATCGCTTACACCGCACTGTTCATAAGTCACGCATTTATTATGATGGAAGGGGAAATTTAAAAATATCTGTCAACCAATCTAGATCAGGTTCGCATAGGGTTGCCAGCTGCCCAGTATTTTTAGGCTACTCCGTTTTTCATAATATCTTCATACAACAGCTCATATACGTCCCCACGCGGGCCCAGTCCGGGTAGGTCGACTTTACAACCTTCGAGTTTCTTCGCAAGCGTGTGCAGGTTTCCTCAGGATGTTTTCCTTCACCTTTAAATATGACGCGGAGCGCTTGTTGCACTGCGCCTTTTTTTAAATCCACCTGCTCGCTCGAGAAAGCTGCACAAGTGCCGTTATAATACCTACACCCGCCGACTCGGGAAGGCGGCACATGTGCCGCGCGCTACGATCAAACACAAAAGTACCAACAACATGTATTAAGAGTTCATTCTTTCCTGTGGTGTTTTATGTGAGAGAATAAGATAGATATGTACTCTTTAATTTTGTCACATAATAATTCAACTCGTTCTTAGCCAAAAAAATCAGAAATTTCAATTTGTGCTCTTTGGTGTGCTTAGCGGCAGCGAAGTGCAGTTATTTGTGTCATTTTGAGAAGGAATTCGGACTTCATGGAAGTAAACTGACGGAAGTATTGATTATTATTACATGTATTCAGTGTATTGTTTCCCTTATTTTTATTGCAATTGAATACATATTCACTGAAAAAACACGTAATTTGTGAAATGCATACTTTTTTGTTCCTTTGTAGACTTCACATCAAAATATTGAACAAATAGATTTGTATTGGACTATCAGCTGTAAAATGAAACATAGACTGGAGATGTTCGACTGTATTTTACTTTTTATTTCATGACGCTTACTTATCCCAAAAAATAATTTTTTGCAAAATCGGAAATTTGCAATCCGCGCCGCCATTAAAATTCGCGAATGAACGGAAGCCGGAAGTCGCGCTTCCGGGCGAGTTAAGAGGTTAATTCGTTGTAATTACAGTTATCTTTCGGTTTCAATTTCAATAGCGCATGCCTGTTGGAGAACGACAACCAAGAGACATGAGCTGTTGAAAGGAAAAGCGAAAGTAAGTGTTATAAGAGCTATTAGTAAGCTACTTGGCATAGATCGGGGGTAGCCAAGACGTCGAACGGTCGACACCGCGCGAACGTTTAAGGTAGCCCGCGGGAGTGGACAATATCAATAGGGATGACGAATGATAGTCATCTGATTTACTTTCAGATAGTAAGTGGCGTTGATGCCGATGATGGAAGCTGATACCAAGATTCCTCATTGTAATATCCATATGGTTATAGATATAATGGTGGTAGTTAGCTAAGCTGGCTTAAAACTTGACTTAACGCGAGTGGATTAACCTCTGTACCAAGAGGCAGTTAAAACGTAGAGGTGACACGTAATTTTAAGTTGAAATGTAGACATTTGATTCACAAAATCCAGAACTTTTTCAAAATGAGGTTAAATTTTTTCAGCAAAAAATCGAAATCCGCGTTTTTGAAGCTGGTAACTCTTAATCAAGAAGTGGCAGATGGCAACCCTAGACTCACATAATCCTTTTAAAACTGTATTGGATTTGATTCAGGTACAAAAACATGTAATCTCATACATTATCTATTTGAAGCTACCAAGCAATCTGCTTTGCGGCTGCTTTATCTTGCATTTGAGCTGCTGAATCAAATCGAATATTTTCAATGACGGGCCCACCTTCATTTCTAGGAGTTCTATTATTTCGTCTTTGGACAACTGGAGCATCACCGGGCCAGTGACGTTGGCGAAATTGACGCAGTACGGTTGACAGTCGTTGACTGTGAGGAATTTGGCTACGTCGGCCGTCGTCCAGTTCTCTGGGTCGACCGAGTTCAGCACTTCTAAGGGCACTGTGGTATTGACTAGTCTAGGTATCACTTTGCTGTCTTCAGGTATTGCTGGTGCAGGATGCAACGCTTCGTTTGTGTTTTCGGAAGGATCAACAGGTGGTGTGGTTTCCTGAAATAAATACATTTTTAATTTTCGTCATCAACTGCATCATCATTTTAGCCAGAAAACTTCCACTGTTGAACATAGGCTGTCCAGCATTGGGCTTCTTAGAGTAATATGGGGTCTGGGGTGTAAACCCTCACAACTGTACACTTTATGGAGAGGGTAAAACAAACAAAGTCTAGAGTCCCTAAATCTATACTTGCCGTAAACTAACCATAAAATAGAAAAAAAAATGTACAGCCACGCTGTGCATACTTTCTAGCTTAGCCTACACCCTCTGCTGGCATACTTAAATCAGCATTACGCTAACCTAATAAAGATATACATTGGGATTGAAATTACTAAATTAAAGGTCAAAGTTAAAAGAGCAAAAAAAAATACCACGAAACTCAGTACAACAAAACGTATGAATGGCGCCAAAACCCAGCACATCACCGCGTATCACCGCTAAAGCGAGCGCTATCACAGACAGGTAAAAATTGGAATCAAAACTTTTTGTTATGTTATTAAAATGGGGGCATGTGCGTTCCATTAGAATAAAATAATTGATGAAATCTCTTTGGTGAAATTAAGTTCTTGTATATGCTCTGTATCGTTTTGGTGAAAACAAAAATAATAACATTATTCTAACGAGGAGGACCGGCGCTGTTCCGCAGCATTATTTTATTTTCATTATGGCCATCGAGAGTGCGCGACGAGCGACCCGCAACCCGCGCAAGTGGCTCACCTTCGTTGTTGCGCGGTGTGCGAGAATGCACCTAGCTTCCCTCCAAATCAATCAATTTAGATGAACAATGGCTCAAATGAAAGAGCTCATTCCAGCGAGTGTACTTAGATCGAACCGGGTAGGTATCAATTAGACCCGGAGATATTAAGAAAGAAAAAACGAAAATCGCGTTTGGGTCTTTAACTTAAGGGCGAAAGTTAGGTGATTTTCAATGCTTGATGACAAATGTGTGTGTGTGTGTGTGTCAATACCTTTCATTAAAAAAAAGACGTGTGGCACTCGGGGACTGCCGCGGTAAAGCTATTGCATAGCATTTTTTATCAACATATGCAATTATAATTATTTATTTATTTTTTATTTATGTAGTATTTACCAGTACCATATAGTCCTTGGGGGGCGGGATGTTTACGTAATAAATTAACACTAAGAAAGTTCATCATCATTATCAATGGCCATCGCCATCGCCACATAATAATAAATTATTTTTTGGGGTGTCAGGTTTTATTTTTATTAATTGAACACAATTTAATAAATTATGCTACTTGTAAAAAAATATACTATAGACCCTGTTTTTGGTATTGATTGCAAAATTGCTTGAAAACAAATAGTTAATGTTGAATGAAACCAACACACAAAAATCTGTGCCTTTAAGACATTTCATTTTAATTGAATACATTACTTTTAAATTATTTAAAAGTGAAGAAGAGTAATAAAGACATGTAAATATTGAGAATTGGGCGTTCGGTTTCAACGTAACAGCGTTTTGAACTTGGAATGAATAGACTTACGTTCGATATTATTTTAACACGTTTCAATCTGCTCGGATTTGGTCATCTTAAAGCCTTATCCAGGCACGTTCCCAAGGTCGGGAAGATTATGAAGTTGTAGAACTAGAAGCGAACCCCACTGTCATAGTCTAAGAACCATACAGTCTTACAACGCAGACATCTAGACAGAGCAATCGGGCTGAGGGGCGGGTACAGCCCACTAGACCATTGTCACCGTTTGTTCAGTGCGGTGGAACCATTCATTGAGGGTCGTCACTTCGCATTTTAAAAAAGGTGCATACTACATGTGCCATGAGAGAATGCTGTTCCTCATCAAAAATACATAAAGAATTAACATTTCATAAATGCCTGCGCCAGGAAGACATAAATATTGATCATATTGTAATATTATTTTTAAAACTGTATAAAATATTTCCCGCGTAAACGTAAACAAATTGGGGGACTAGCTATGAGTGCGTGCGTTCAAGTAGCGAAATTCGATCTATCTATCTCTTTCATTTGCACGGCTCATTTTCACCTTTCGATTTTTGGTAAGTGATGATGTAGTCGAGGATGGTACACGCAAACTCAAATAATGCTATTCACTCTCGCCTTGAAGATAAGGATAATTTGTAGGTATTTTTGGGGATTTTTTACGAATATGATATATATATTCTATAATCCGTTGTCAGAAATTAAATGAAAACGCTAAACACGTTAAAAAACCGACTTCAACAACTTGGTAAATTTTTGCAATATTATTTTTAGTTTTTGTTAATTTTCTAATAAAGTACTACACCGATTTTGATAAAATTTATATGGGACCACACGGGAAGCACTAGCTTTCAAATAAAAGAAAGAATCATAAAAATCGGTTCACCCAGTCCAAAGTTATGAGGTAACATACATAAAAAAAACATACAGACGAATTGAGAAACTCCTCCTTTTTGGAAGTCGCTTGAAAAGTGGCCGCCATTTTGAACTTTTACTGGACCGATTGCTTCCGAAATCGATATCTGAGGGTCTTTGAGGTACCTATACTACCTAATCAAGAATCCGTTCTTACAATAAATTGATAAAAGTGGTCGCCATTTTGAACTTTTTAGTTACTGGACCGATTGCTTCCAAAATCGTTATCGTTATCTGAGAATTGAAAAGAGGCCGCAAATTTGAAAACTTGACTCAATAACCTATCCATTTTAATTAAAAACCCCTGCTGTGACTTAGGGGACCAAGGGGTAACACCTCACACTCCAAAATCCATCAAGTCGTTCACGCTACAGGCTCAGCCAAAGAAACAGACTCTCTGTTATCGTGTGGCACACTTAACCGTGCTATCCAAGGGATAGACGGTGGTTACCTGTTATTGCACTTAGCATCACCCGCGATCACGTGAAGGGCGTTTAGATTTACACCTACGGACGTGTGCAACGCGACTTTCATACACATCTGGAATCAGATGTGCAGGTTTTCTCACAATGTTTCCTTCACCATTAAAGCAATCGGAAAGTATATGTACGTAAGTTTCGAAAAACTCATTGGTACATTGGCCGTCCGGATTTTCACCCGGGACCTCTGGTTAGCAGGACCGAATCGTTAACTTTGAGCCACCGACGCTGTATTTAAACAGACATACATACACTAAAAAAAAAGGGTACCCTCTTTCTTGTGTAGTCGGGTAAAAGCACGGTAAAAAGCATGGCGACGATTCTCGTGCGCGGCGCAAGGCGATAGTTATCGTTTCTCTAAGTTTGTGAATATGATAGCAACTTTTTAGAGAGAGAAATCGCCAAACAGCGTCCATGCTACTCGTGCTGGTTTTCTTTCATCTGTATAGAGACCTACAGCAAAAAACTCACCATTTTCTCTTCGTTATTCTCCTCCGAGACATATCCATCATTCTCCTCTAAAATATTTTCGTTATTCTCCTCCAAAACATCTTTATTCTCTTCTAAGACATCTCCGTTATTCTCCTCCAAAACGTCTCCGTTATTGTCCTCCACAACATCTCTTTTGTTCTCCTCCAAAACATCTCTTTTATTTTCTTCCAATACACCTTCGTTATTCTCTTCCAGAATATTTCCGTTTTTCTTCTCCAAGACGTCTCCGTTGCCCTCGTCGACTTCCATCTTCATATCCTCTTGCTTCGGCTCCGTATCTCCGGAGACTTCCGAAACGCTCGTCGGCGGCGATAGGCTTTTATCGCCCATTTCCGAGTTCTGCGAGCTGTCTTCCGTTGTGTTTGGCGGTGGTACCACTTTAGGGCCCTGAATGCCTGCACAAATAATGTTATTTTGAATACTTTATAGCATCTATAATTTGTTGTAAGGATATCTGATGCTTAGTCAGACCATTTAGTAGCATAGACCATAAGATTTTTTACACAACCATTGTACATTTTTTATTATTTGGAGAAGTCTGAAATAAATATTTTTATTTGAATAAATATATTAATTAATATTTTGATTTAAGATACCACTATACAGGGTGACTGGTAAGACATCGAACGCATTTCAGGAGGTGAATTTTGAACACAAAACTGAACGACTTTTCCCAAAACAACCAATGGTCAATTCTAAAAAAAAAATGGACTTATCATGTATGAAATATTATTTATATTATTTATTTGATCGATTTGTAAATCGATCAGCTCATACATAAGCCAACTTTGTATGAGAAGTCCAATTTTTTTTGCGAATTGACCATTGGTTCCTTAGGAAGAGTTGTTCAGTTTCGTCCTCTGATTCACCTGCTTAAATGCGTCCGATATCTTACCAGTCACCCTTTATAACTTAGTACCTATTTAGATCTGTGCACATTTTTGTATCGAACTTTGGTCACTTTTATAGTATTTATGTTTTGATAGGATATCTATCATTAATTTTTATAAAGTAAATAATATTAACCTTTTCTCTTTATTCAAGTAATATACATTACATATTTTTATAACACAACGGTGGTGGTATGAAACCCACGGACTGCGAGTCCCACTCGCAATTGACCGGTTTTTTTTTGTCTACGCCTAATGACTTATCTCAATGTCAAAAAGTTTATAAGTTACCTGGAAGTGAACTTTGATGAGTCGTAGTGGTACAGTACCCAATTTTGCGTCCGACTCGCACTTGGCCGGTTTTTAGAATTTTTTTCTTTGTATATGCGCTATAACTTGTCTCGATGACAAATTTCAATTTTATAATTCACATGGAACCTTAAAATAGTGTGAGCGGCGAGCGAGCGAAATAGTCAGGCGTGACAAGTAGTTCCGAGTAATTCAAGTTTAAAAAATACAAATCAGCGTTAAAATGTAGTAAATGTGTTATCATTGGATTTGTTTTAGTGGAAATTAGTACTGTTAATATAACATTAAACTAAAAACATTATAAGGAACTCATAATATATACGGATTTTGTGTTTGAACAAATTACTGTTAACTTAAATGATAGGGAAATCGCTTTTGTGGGTGGTACTAAGTTTCTGGGAGTACACATTGATGGCAGTTTGAGTTGGAAAGACGAAGTATATCGTGTGGTGAATACAGCATGTTACGCTCTTAAAAAACTAAGAGACGAATTAAAAGTAAATCAGCTAATAATTTATTTTGCTTTAGTGGAGTCCAAACTAAGATACAAAAAAGATATACCATACAAAAAAGAGCTGTAAGAAACTTCCAGAAACTAAATCTTGTAGGCCGCATTTCAAAGACTTGGAAATTCTAACGGTTCCATGTCTTTACTTATTTCTTACTGTCTGGGACGTACAAAAGAATCTGTGCTATACTGAATCCAAGGAAAAAAAAAGCATTTAGAGTAAACACAAGACGAAAAGATCTAAACAAAAAGGTAATACCAACCTTGGAGGTGGTGAAGCATGGTGCTTATTTTAAAGGACTTTAAAATATAACATATTACTTGTGGAATTTAAATTAATAAGGAACAATTCTAATTTTAAAACTAAGTTAAAACACTTTCTGCTGGAAAAGTGTTACTATAGTATAGACGATATTGAGGATGATAAATTTTGAGGTTAAGTATTTCGATTGTTTTGACATTGGTTATCATTTTTGGGACTTTGATAAATAATTTGACACATGAATTTTAGAAGATATTATTACTTATAATGACATAATATAATTTCAATTATTGACATGTATAGCTTTACTCTTTTCTTTTTTGAATTTAATTATTCAATGTATAGATCTTTGACTATGATTATTATAAAATTTTGACCCTGGCATGCTAGGCATAAGATTGTAACTGTGTTTTTTTAAAATGTATTATTTCTATAATTTCATAATTTCAAACACAATGTTATATTGTTTCTGAATAAATGTAAGAAATCCTAATTGCGCAAGTCTGACTGCAACATGAACGGTTTTATGGATTTTTTCCTTTTTATACTTCCAATAACCTACCACGATGCCAAATTTAAAGTCACCTGAAAGTGGTCTATAATTTTGATTATTGAGTGAATCAGTCAGTCACAAAAAGTTATATTCGAACGTCAATATCGCAGGAATGGTATATATATATATGGAAATTGGCATTCTAGACAATTGAGACGGTTTCACTTGGTCCAGGTCTAAATAGGTTTTAAGTTACGGGTAGGTCGAAATTGGCCCGAAATTGTACGTGTAACATAAAACCACTGCCGTTGTCGCCCTTTTCCTTTACGAACTTGGCTGACACACTGCAGTGGTCTAGACTGTCCATAAGATTATAGACGGATAGACCAATACATAATCCCGATCTTTTAAAAGTCTCCAGGAGGCTTGAGTTTCCATACAAACGTAGTTCCGCTTTCATACAAAAACTACATGCCGGATTGAATCCAAACTTTGCTAATATGTTGAGTAGACACATATCGATGTTTGTAATTAGTTTCCATCGTACTAAACTAAAACATAACTAAACAATGCTATGTTTTGTACTAAAGTTTAAAACTGCTCTTATTTTTTTCCGTTTTATATTAGTACATAGAAAACTAATTACAAACATCGATATGTGTCTACTCAATATATTCGCAAAGTTTGAATGCAGTTTTTGTATTAAAGCGGAACTACGTTTGTATGGAAACTCGAGCCTCCTGGAGAACCTTAAACTTTCACGACGACGAAAATATCTTCGAGTGCTCAGAATCTGCGCAATCTGCAAAGGCTACTTTTTGAATGAATGGGGTAGCAGTGCCAGTGGCAGTCATGCCGGCATCTTATACTTTTACAGCCGGTGGTCCACCTCACGACACCACCGCAATTATTATTGCCATGATTACTTACCGGGATGCCGTCGCTTGCGGCGGTACTGGCGCGGCGGCTTGCGAGCAGCGCGCGGGGGTGGCTGCAGTGGCCCCTCCAGCCGGTGGCCCACCGCGCGACACCACCCCACCGGGTACATATCCGTGCTGTGCGCCCACAGCCACTGGTCGTATTCCGTGCCCCACCCGTCGAAGTGCACCTGCCAAGTGCAAGCAGAAACTCTAAACGGATTAGTACTACAGTAGGGCCTCGATAATATTTACGTCCTTATACAGGATGTAACTTAAAGGTGTGGTGATACTTTAAGGTGGGCTTGTACTCATCAAACTGAGCCACTTTTGTTCTGCAACTTTGCTGAAATCGCGAAATTTTTCGTAGAAATCGGTCAGCTGATGAAACGGTTTTGTATGAAAAATCCAAAAATTTCGCGATTTCAGTAAAGTTGCAGAGCAATGATGAGTACAAGCCCACCTTAAAGTATCACCACACCTTTATGTTACACCCTGTATACCTCACGAAGTGAGTATATTTTATTAGGAACAAAAATTGCAAACTTGAATCTTGGCGTCCGGATTATTATTTGCATTTTTTGTTCTTAATAAAATATACTCACTTTTTAAAACAGAATCTAAGATTGTATATCAATTGACTGACAGTAAGTAAGCACAAACATTAAGAGTATTGTGAAGCTGCGACTTTTCAAACAAACGGCGTTAACGATTTTCACCTCTTAAATCAGTTGTCAGTCTGAACAAATGCAAAGTATATATATTAGTACAAAAGCTAGGCTTGTACGTTTTTGTTTTTTCGATAAAGTTAATAAGTTTAATTTTAATGTCGTTATCGTGTTTTCATACAAAACTAACTTCGGCCATTTTTGGTTTATTTAATCAGTAATTTAAAAAAACGAAACCTAGCTTTTGTTCAGACTGACAACCTATCAAAAATTGGTCCAAATCGGTAAACATTTAAGAGGTGAAAATCTTTAACGCCGTTTGTATGAAAAGTCGCAGCTTCACAATTCTCTTAAGTTATAGTGAAGATTTCTTATAATGTCATTACTATTAGTATTCAGCCCATTTCAATTGGCTAGGGCATAGGAAAGTAGACGAGCTCCTCCGGAGGGGGCAGTACGCAACACTAGGTCTCTCATTGGAGCCGCACAGATTGTCAAGATTATCAAGTATTTTGTTTGAAGGCTATAATTTAAACGGGCAATTAAACCACAGACGAGATACTAGTTACTTGTTAAACATTGTATTTCGGGCACTTTAAAACATAAATTGGGAAGTTCGATGATTTGATTAGGCGGTTAAATGTAAACAGTAGACTAAATGGAAATGGGAGCGGTAAAATATTCTCAGATGGGCAGTAAAATTACCAACAGATCAATAACATACGGGCAGCTAACATTGCAGGGCAATGAGCAAAGTTGTCGATGGAGTAACGGCTAGAGCCGCCGCCTCCTGTCCGGGATGTCGTGGTTCGAATCCTGCCACTTACCAATGTGATTTCGAATTTAGATTTCATATGTTTGTTTAACCGACGCTCTTACGGCGAAGGAAAACATCGTGAGGAAACCTGCACGCGCCTGCGAAAAAAAAACTCACAAGTTGTGTGTGAAGTCGACCAGTACGACTCTAGCACTGGGCCCGCGTGGTCGACTAAGGCCCGATCGCCCTAATTCAGGGTAGGCTCAAGCCTCGGTGGGGACGTATATGAGCTGATATGATGAGCAAAGTTGGTTCTGACGCTTTACAGGCCACTACCGCTGCACGCTCACTTCCCTCCTTCAGCTCCCACGTTGTCTGTCATGCATGACAATCTACAACGAACTAACCAACAACCTGAGGCATCCCTCTAGATCGCTTCAACCAACAACTGTCCAAATACGAGAGGACCCGTGCTGCTCCGCGGCATTAATTTTATTTTTTACTAGCTGTCCCGGCGAACTTCGTACCACACTACACTACACTACCCTACCCTACATAAGAACCTTCTCCTGACAATAACGAACCCAAAAAAAAAGAATTCGCGAAATCGGTCCAGCCGTTCAAAAGTAATACGATGACCAGAAAAAATAGAGGTTTATTTTTATATACGAGTATATAGATTATGGACACATTGAGGGTGCGCAGTGGGCGACCTTGCAAGCGGCTCGCCATCGATGGTGCGTAGTGGGCAACCCGCAAGTGGCTCGCCATCGATGTTGCGCGATGTGCGAGAATGTGCGCGTTGAATGTTCGCACCTAGCTTTCCTCCAACTCACCAATTTGAGTGGGCAATATCTCAATTGAAAGACCTCGTGTTCTCAGACCAAAACGAACCGCGTACTTCAATTAGAACCGGAGTTATTGAGAAAGAAAGCTATGAAAATCGCGTTTGAGTAACTTGAGAAGGGCGAAAGTTAGGTGATTTCCAATGTTTGATAACAAATATGTACATCAATACCTTTTATTAAAAAAAAAGCAAATCGGTTTTAATAGAACGGCTGGACAGACTCGATAGATTTCATATACGAGAATTATTATATTTTTGAATTTATTTAATAAGGGAAAAGTTAGGTGATTTTCTATGCTTGATGACAAATTTGTGCATCAATTGAGCAAATCTGTTGGATATAATAATTTAAAAAAATATAAAAAATTGGTTTGATGGAATGGTCGGACGGACTCATATTACATTCTAGAGGGAGCGCCACTAGCAGCTCGCGGGAGTAATTTCCAATGCTCACAACTCTGTGCAATTGTGCATCCAAACCTTTCATTAAAAAATATTAAGCAAATCGGTTGAATAGAACGGCCAGACGGACTCGCATGAGATTTCACCATTTCTTTTACTGTGTGGGTCACACTGAAATTTCTCAGAAAATAAAAACCGGCTCAATGTAGAGAGTTAAGAAATATCTATACTGTGGTAAGATAAGATAGCCAGATCCCCATTGCGTTGGGGAATCTTGGTAAGCCCGCTTCCATCTTCGGCATCATCGACACTTACCATCAGGTGAGATGATGCCAAGGGCTTATCAGCTTAGGATTTAAAAAAAGTTAGTAATGTAGTCAAACGCAGTCAATTTTATTATAATAATAAAAAAGTTGCCAATATTTTCAAGTTAGCAAGTAAGTTTCAAAGTAGTATCCGTTCCTCTCTATACATCTTCGCATTCGATGGAACCACTGAAAAAAGCAGTGGGCCCATTCTTCCTTAGGGGTCTCTTACTTCTACGGTATTTTAGAACACACTCACCGCATCTTCAGGGCTCGTAAAGGGAATACCTCGAAGTTTGTCTGATTCTTGGGAATAAATGAAAGAAGCAGGGCGCCAGGTAGGAACTATATGGCACATGACTTATTATCTCGGCACCTGCCCCAGGGATGACGAATGCTAGTCATCTGATTTACTTTTTATCATCTGTCAAAAACGACATTTTGTTCTAAAAATTTACCTAGGCGTGACGTCATAGTTTTGCAGCGTCATTTATGTACTCATTTTGTGATTTTGGTGAATTAAAAATCGAAAACTTGATGGAAAACAAAACGAGTAAGATTTTCTGAAGTTAAAGTAGGAGGGCAATTTAGTTATCAAGAGTTCATAGTTTATTTCTGATGCTGTCGTTATCCCTATTGTTCGTTTCGTGGAGTGTGCTGAAGCGTCGTCGAGGTGAAGGAGATTCCTGCTTCGAGGGCACTGCTGTCAAACATTTTCCAAAACAACTAAATTTCGTATATGTAGTTTTCAAACTCGGAACACTCCTCGAGCACATCTGATTGAACGCCACTTCCGATAAAAAATCGTGTTAGCCATTGCCAATTTCCAAGTAGCTGAGTAGCAAAACTGTGTCGTGATCGACTCTTGTTTAGAAATCTACCGTTTTTGGTGTTTCTACGGGGAAAGGAAGCCCTCCCCTCTTCCACGATTGTGTAAAGTCTTGATTTAATAAGTATTTAAAACACAAACATTTCTGTATATTTCCTTGCTCTGGTACATTCGAGTATTTTTTTTTATTAAAAATTTGAGTGCGTTTGGCTGCACCTCACCTGATGGTAAGTGCCGATGCAGCCGAGGATGTAACATGCAAGCTCAAATAGTGCCTATTCACTCTCGTTGAAGATTCCTAAATTATACGAATCGGGGAATACAGACTTTAAATGTTTAGCAGATTGAAGTCTCTTTATTTTTGTCGGGTTATGAAATTAGTTAGACTTGTCATTTGACTCGGTCGTCATTAGTGGTATGATCTCGGAAATCTTATAACCCGGCAAAATCGTGAATCTGCTAAACAATTAAATTCCGTGACTGCGGTGTCGCGCGGGTCGAAAATTGAAGATTTTTTACGTTAGCTAAAGCACAGCCTGGACACTTCATACAACGGGCCAGAAATGACATTCCAAAAAGGAATGACGAAACAAACAAAATGACAACCAAACTGTAACCAATCTGGGTGACGAGGGGTTGAGAGCGGCAGGGAGTGTCCATATTGTATGTTAGTACTAATATAAACTTCCGGACACATCAATCGAGCCGCCTAATTTTTCGCAATACATTTTCATACAAACAGAGAATCCAAACAGAAACAACTGTTTTTCAAAATTATTAATAGTAAGGAAAATCTTCAAACTGCAGTAGTCAGGTGAGATCCTTCGCTACAAATTTTGAAGAAGAGCAAAACATTCTGCAGAGCCTAAGAAACTCAGTGGTTTGCTCATAAAAATAACGTTATTTTTTATCGTAGGTATGGGTGGCAATTTGCCGTAAGTAAGTCCTGTGACGAGTTCCCCAGTAACTGCAGAATGTTGTGCTTCTCGACAAATTTGTAGCCAGGGATCTAACCTTATGACTGCACTTTATAATAATTTTCTTACCTTTCTTGATTTACAGAAAATGATATTTGTTGTTTGGACCTTCTTTTGTAAGAAAATGTACTGAGAAAAATTAGGCGGTTCGATATATGTGACCGGAAGTGTATATACTTTGGCTAGAGTGTGTACCTTAAGCATATCAGCGACGACTCTTGCTATTGTGGCCACACAGACCAGGCGAGGGTCCATAAGGTCGGCGCACTCGAGCCGCATGCCGGCCACAAAGCCGTGGGAGACCACGTGCCCGCGCGCCGCAAACAGCGACCGATCGGCAGTGCAACTGTTCGTTATGGACAGGTACTTCTGCCAGTTGAACTGTTCCGGTGTGAATCTGATTAAAGGAAGGTGTGCTTGAATGGTGGTCCAAGTATTTAAAACCATTTGAAGAAATGGATCAACTTACAGACAAAGATGGTTACGAGCATAATACTACGTTTTTACAGAGATTTGCAAACATGCTAGGAGTATGGCTTTAGTCTTTATGGAACACTACTGTCCGCAAGCTAATAATTAGCTATCTGTGGCAGTTTTGGGTCATGGGAAAAGTTTTTATATTTTTTTGCATGAAACAATGATAAAGATCCAGTTATTAAGGATCCCCAGGAGGCTTGAGCTTCCATACATACGTAGTTCCGCTTTAATACAGAAACTACATGCCGGATTGAATCCAAAGTTTGCGAATATATTGAGTAGACACATATCGATGTTTGTAATTAGTTTTCGGTGTACTAATATAAAACGGGAAAAAAACAAGAGCAGTTATAAACTCTCAGTACAAAACTAATTTAAGCCTTCGTTTAGGTTTGTTTAAATTTACTACGATGAAAACTAATTACAAACATCGATATGTGTCTACTCAATATACTTGCAAAGTTTGAATGCAATCCGGCATGTAGTTTGTGTATTAAAGCGGAATTACGTTTGTATGGAAACTCGAGCCTCCCGGGGACCCTTAAGGATCCAGGCACACGTACTGCATTCCAGCTACAAATTCGCAGTTTAGATGCAGTTGAAGCTCAACTTACTAGTAGAACTGCATCCAAACTGCGAATTTGCAGCCGGCTTGCAAATGCAGTCCGTGTGTCTGAACTCTAAGAGGAGAAACTAAGACAATAAGCATATAAGAAATGTCGAGTAAATCTTATACATCATAATGTACTGCCTTAAGTGCCTGAATTCAAATATAACAGACTTTAAAGTGAGTTACGTATACCTATTTAAAGCAAAATTAAGAATATGGCTGTTAGAGCAGTTTTTGGACCACATAAATATAATTTTATCTTCGTTGTTGCTTTTCTAATTTTGTATTTATATAATTAATAGGTCGCGGAAAAAGTTAATTCGCATTTTGTAAGAATAAATTTGTAATCAAATCTCTTTGCTTGTATTATTTGTACCTGGCTGGTTATAACAAAATACATAAGGTGAACATTCACAATTAAAATTATAAAAATTCTGCCTTTTGCAATTGTTTTGGAGTGAAAGTAAAAAAGAAACATTTGAAATTTTACTTAAAAAAAAGATAAAAATGTAACACAGGCTGCGACTAAAATTTGTGCTGGGTATTTATGGATCTAATGCAGTATCGATCGACTTAATTCAGGGTAGGCTTGAGCCCTTCGATGGGGACGTATATGAGCCGATATCAATGCAGTATCAGCACAGATTACTAAATAGTTACTTTTAAAGTATCAGTGAGTAGCACAAACTTGGTTCAAGCGTTTCCAGCCTGGAAATTTTCTCGCTCTGGTCGCCCTGTTTGAATTTGCATACAAAATACGAAAAAACCTTTTCCCAATCCTTACTAATATTATGAATGTGAAAATGTGTTTGTTTGTTACCTTTTCAAGCTTCAACGCCTTCACCGATCTTAATTAAATTTGGCATGCAGATAGCCTGTGTTACGAGGAAGGACATTGGCTACTTTTTATCCCGTGAAAATAGCATAGCCCAATGCAGCTCCTGAAGGAACTGAAAATATACTTTTTTTTTTGTTAATTTCTATAACATCGCAACGGAACAATGGATTTTGTGGTAGGAAATGACATGATAAGCATATCCTGACGTAGTTCTCGAGGTATCTAGAGAAAGTTCATGTTCACTCTAAAAAAACGATGTCCACGCGGGCGAAGCCGCGTGCAAAAGCTAGTTTATATATACTTACAGAAATCGGAATATTGTGTCATGCAGGTAGAGATTTAGCAAATAATATCATTTCTACCTACTTACTATTAAAATTAAATATATTTAATGAATATTACACTAAACTTATGTCTAATTTAACCCCCGACGCAAACAGAGCGGTGTTAAAAGTTTGACATGCGTATCTGTCTGTGGCATCGTAGCTCCCAAACGGGTCAACCGATTTAAATGCGTTTTTTTTTATATTGAAATGCTAGATTAACCGAGTTGGTTAAATGTTTAATGAGCCATGTTCGATAAAAAATACTTTCAGTCGTTCATATGATCTACTGCCAGCCAAAACGGTAAGAGATCTTTAAATACAATAATGTACACCCCGTGGCGTACTAGTTAAGTCCATTAGCTTCACACCAAGAGATCGCGGGTTCGATTCCCGTTTGGTTTGTGAAAAAGCATTTTCCAAGCCCGCCCGGCTAACTACTACCATCTTATCTAACTTGCTGCCAGACATCGATGCTAACAACATTGATGTGTTCCGGCTTGAAGATAAGATAGCCAGTTCCCCATTGCGTTGGGGAATTTTGGTAAGCCCGCTTCCATCTTCGGCATCATCGTCACTTACCATCAGGTGAGATGATACCAAGGGCTTACCAATTGTGACTTTAAAAAAACACCTTGGGCAAATTTTAGGCGCCATAAAGAAAACGCGTCGGTGGCTCAACCGGTAACGACTCGGTCCATCTAACCAGAGGTACCGGGTTCAAATCTGGACGGCCAATGTACCAATGAGTTTTTCAAAAACTTACGTACATACTCACCGATTGCTTTAACGGTGAAGGAAAACATCGTGAGGAAACCTTGCACACGCCTGCGAAGAAACTCGAAGGTTGTGTGTGAAGTCGACCAACCCGCACTGGGCCCGCGTGGTCGACTAAGGCCTAATCGCCCTGATTCAGGGTAGGCTCGAGTCCCTCGGTGGGGACGTATATGAGCTGTAATGATGAAAGAAAACAAAATGGCGGAAAACATTATTGTCGCCGAAAGAAATACTACGATGTGGCTGAAATTTGGTCGGGGGTTTTTAATTTAACTATTTATTACTATGGACATAATCAAGTCTTACCCAGACGGAGGAACAAGCGGTATATTGTTCGCCAGCGCAAATCCCACTGGAAATATACACGGCGATCTCTGATGATAGCAAAACCAATCTGCACCCGTAGCATCAGGCGGGTACGACTCTATCCTTATCATCATGTACCCTTCGTTCAGTATCCGCATCACGGTCGCCGCACAAATCGACGACAGGTTAAGGGGATCTATTGCTTCCAGTTTCATGCCTTCAGAGAAGAGGGGTGGTTCATTTGCGGGGTATTTGTGGAACATTTCCTGTGTAGTGTCGTTTGGCATTATACGGCCGGCCGCTACTCTTTGGCAGTAGCTTTGCGGGGCGTCTAAGGAATGGCCTACGCGGAACGCCCAGCCTACCGGGTGAATAAGCGGTGAATCCTCGTGACACCAAAAGCCATTGTCGTCAGGGGAACTGTCGTAGTATTTTACATGTAAGCGTTTTCCTACTATTTCGCAAACGCTTGCGACCTGGAAATGATAGGTTTAAGTATTAGTCACAAACACGGAGGGAATTAAGATGACGTCACGATTGGAGCGGGGCGAGTTTCAAAGTCCAATGAAGTTTTGAGAGAGCTGATTGCATTGTATTTACGTTTTGCTCTGGTGACGTCACGATTGGGGCGGGGCCAGTGTCAGCGTCCACTGAAGTTTTGAGAGAGCTGATTGCATTGTAGTTATGTTTTGCTCTGATGACAATGTCAGTGTTCACTGAAGTTTTAGAAGCTGATTTCATTATATTTACGTTTTGCTCTTGTGACGACACGATTGGGGCTGGCCAGTGTCAGTGTCCACTGAAGTTTTTAGAGAGCTGATTGCATTGTATTTACGTTTTGCTCTGGTTACGTCACGATTGGGGCGGGGCCAGTGTCAGTATCGACTGAAGTTTTGAGAGATCTGATTTCATTATATTTACGTTTTGCTCTTGTGACGACACGATTGGGGCTGGCCAGTGTCAGTGTCCACTGAAGTTTTGAGAGAGCTGATTGCATTGTATTTACGTTTTGCTCTGGTTACGTCACGATTGGGGCGGGGCCAGTGTCAGTATCGACTGAAGTTTTGAGAGAGCTGATTGCATTGTATTTACGTTTTGCTCTGGTGACGACACGATTGGGGCTGCCAGTGTCAGTGTCCACTGAAGTTTTTAGAGAGCTGATTGCATTGTATTTACGTTTTGCTCTGGTTACGTCACGATTGGGGCGGGGCCAGTGTCAGTATCCACTGAAGTTTTAAGAGAGCTGATTGCATTGTATTTACGTTTTGCTCTGGTGACGACACGATTGGTGCTGGCCAGTGTCAGTGTCCACTGAAGTTTTTAGAGAGCTGTTTGCATTGTATTCACGTTTTGCTCTGGTTACGTCACGATTAGGGCGGGGCCAGTGTCAGTATCCACTGAAGTTTTGAGAGCTGATTGCATTGTATTTATGTTTTGCTCTTGTGACGTCACGATTGGGGCGGGGCCAGTGTCAGTGTCCACAAAAGTTTTGAGAGAGCTGATTGCATTGTATTTACGTTTTGCTCTGGTGACGTCACGATTGGGGCGGGGCCAGTGTCAGTATCCACTGAAGTTTTGAGAGAGCTGATTGCATATTATTTACTTTTTTCCTGGTAACGTCACGATTGGGGCGGGGCCAGTGTAAGTGTCCACAGAAGTTTTGAGTGAGAGAGCTGATTGCATTGTATTTACGTTTTGCTCTGGTGACGACACGATTGGTGCTGGCCAGTGTCAGTGTCCACTGAAGTTTTTAGAGAGCTGTTTGCATTGTATTCACGTTTTGCTCTGGTTACGTCACGATTAGGGCGGGGCCAGTGTCAGTATCTACTGAAGTTTTGAGAGCTGATTGCATTGTATTTATGTTTTGCTCTTGTGACGTCACGATTGGGGCGGGGCCAGTGTCAGTGTCCACAAAAGTTTTGAGAGAGCTGATTGCATTGTATTTACGTTTTGCTCTGGTGACGTCACGATTGGGGCGGGGCCAGTGTCAGTATCCACTGAAGTTTTGAGAGAGCTGATTGCATATTATTTACTTTTTTCCTGGGAACGTCACGATTGGGGCGGGGCCAGTGTAAGTGTCCACAGAAGTTTTGAGTGAGAGAGCTGATTGCATTTTATTTACGTTTTGCTTTAAGTTTTTTTAAATCGTATTTATTCGGGAATATAAACAAATAAAGATGGAGGAGTGTTTAATTATTTGGTACCTACTTTTTTTAACACTTATTTATATTTTTATACTTTTAATATTCAGAAAATTAATATGTGTAAATAGGCGTTTTTTTGTTGTTTTTCCATGGTCCATTCATCCTGCTAGAACTTAGACAATAATATATTAGGGTAATAAGTTTTTACTCCACGGCAACACTCACTAAGTGCACACAAGTTTACGAAACCGACCTCACAATATCATTGTTAACAGCGCTCCGTGTTGACTTTTTATTTAGTTTGTGGCGGCGAACTCAATCGACTAATCACGACGCAAGATTAAGTGCGCTAATTATTAGTGGATCAACATTGGCCGCGGTACTAAAATTATTCTGTGCCAAATTGTAAGCATTTCAATACAGACTGAGTTTACTGTATAAGTGTTCTAGCACTAGAGATAGGTAAAAAGACTGTCAGATCTTGAAGACTAGTAAGATTCAAGGTGAATCCATTTTGAAGCATTACCTTTGGACTTCCTTTGGATTTACATTTCGTAGAGGCATGGTAAGTCCTCAAGTATGACAATCATACCTGTTTAAAAAATCTTTGGTGTTATGGTCGGAGTTGTCCTTTTATCGAATCGAAAATGAGGAGATTCATTGAACTAAAACTCAAGTGGCGGTAGGCGAGGCACATATCTCGTGAACGGTCAGCCCTTGGGGTAGTAAAGTCCTCGAGTGGCGACCGCGCACCGGAAGGCGTAGCGTAGGAAGACCTTCTACTTAATGGAAGGTCGCAGGAAGACGCTGGATGCGTTTGTTATGGAAATCCTCTCCAAGAAGGCCTTTTTTCATACAGTGGACACTTTCATCTGATACGATAAGATAATATTGAACTATTGTAAATTAGTATTATATCTGACCTTAACTTGTGAGATCCTATTCTTGTCGACCACTTCCATGATGGACCCAACACAGAACCTTGATTCGAGGCTATCATTCAGTTTGGTGTAGAAGTTAACAGGCAATGTCCTGGCACCTGTTAGCTGCTTGACCAGAAACCTGTCAAAGACATTTGGTTATTTATATTATGCTCATCAGTTACTCTTTATCATCATAAACGCTATATTGTTCTAATATTAACCGTGTTACTCAAATCATCATCATCATATCAGCCGAAGGACGTCCACTGCTGGACATAGGCCTCCCCCAAGGATTTCCACGACGACCGGTTCTGCGCTGCCCACATCCAGCGGCTTCCCGCGACCTTCACCAGGTCATCGGTCCACCTAGTGGGAGGCCTGCCTACACTACGTTTTCCGTTGCGTGGTCGCCACTCGAGAACTTTACTACCCCAACGGCCATCTGTTCTACGAGCAATGTGCCCCACCCACTGTCACTTAAGTTTAGCAATTCTGAGAGCTATGTCGGTTACTTTGGTTCTCCTACGGATCTCCTCGTTTCTGATTCGATCACGCAGAGAAACTCCGAGCATAGCACGCTCCATTGCCCTTTGGGTGACCTTGAGCCTTCTTATGAGGCCCATAGTAAGCGACCATGTCTCAGTTCCATATGTCATCACTGGCAACACACACTGGTCGTAGACCTTGGTCTTAAGACACTGCGGTATCTGGGACGTAAAGATATTGCGAAGCTTCCCGAACGCTGCCCATTTTTGACAAACTAATTTTGTGATTTGATAAAATATAAAATTGAAAATTAATTAACAGCCAAACAAGTAAGGTTATCAAATGATATTTGGTTGTTTAGATTATGCTCATCAGTTGTATTTTATCATCTATCATAAACGCTATATTGTTCTAATATTAACCGTGTTACTCAAATATGACGTCACAAATATGTAAAGTTTGTGACAAACTAATTTTGTGATTTGATAAAATATAAAATTAATAAACAGTCAATCAAGTAAAGTTATCAGTTAAGTAAGATTTTCAGAATAATATTTCATTAATAATATATTTTTGATACAAGAAAATACACTATTGATTATACACATGCTTTTGGCCGCGGCTTCGGCCAAGTGGCTATCTGTTTTGTTATTTTTCGAGGGTTCAAGCGGCTCGCGAGCGTGGAATTTTTTTACCATTTTTTCGGGACAAAAAGTACCTATCCTATGTTGTTCTCCGCACTTTACTTTAGCCAAAGTATATATATATATTTAGCCAAAGTATATAGTATGGACACTCCCTGCCGCTCTCTAGATTCTAACCTCACCCCCTCGTCACCCAGATTGATACAGATTGGTTATAGTTTGGTTCTCGAACGTATAGGATTTCGCCGTGATTTTGTTTGCTCCGTCATTTGTTTTTAGAAATGTCATTTCACGACCGTTGTATGCAGTGTCCGGTGTGTGCTTTAGCTCTATGCCAATTTTCACAAAAATAGTGTTAGTAGTTTTATCTTCAAAATAGTACAGTAAAATATTGGGTGGTAATATTTGAAAGCCCGAGCCGCAGGCGAGGGTTTACCATCGTCAAGAGGTTGCTTATCACCTTTTACGGCCAGCAATAAAGTTAAGAAAAAACAAGTAAAATAAAATAGTGCAGTTACATAAAAATAAAATACATGGGCATACCTATCGGGTTTCTGACAACCAACGCTCATATAAAATATCCGGCGGAGTTATGTAACTTTATAGCCCATGTCTTATGAACTCCTCCTTTTATACACGAGTTTCCGGCAACCAAGGCTCATATAAAATATCCGGCGGAGTTATCTCACTTTATAGCCTTTATATCTCTTTCGAACTTCACCTTTTATACAAAGAATTTTTAAAAGCGGATATGAACACAACCTCGGTAGAATTCGGATGAAAAGTGACTGCTTTTATTCTACCACTTTTAAAATGAACACCAAAATTTTTGGACTCTCCATATAAACTTATCAGCTACGACAATAAGTATAAAACTCGGCCAAAAGCGTGTCAAGCCACGCATAGTTTAAGGTTCGGAAGTTATTACTTGAAAACTGTTTGTGTCACAATACGCTTAAACATTATTCTTTAACGAGTTCGACGAGCTTTATCTTGGGAACGGAACATCTAAATAAATAAATAAATATCTAACAAAAGAGGGTTGACAAAAATGATTTCTTTCCTGTTGCTTTCACTTGTATGGGAGGCACCTTTGAATATTTTTTTGTTTGACAGCAGGAATTTTTAACATTGCATTATAATTTTAAATGTACCTATATTATATTTTTTGTACTTATACTTAGATAAAGAGGTGCAGCCAATAACAGATTTCACTTGTATGGTGAGAAAAATTATTTTTGCGTCACGGAGGGAGGAGGGCGGACACAAATATGACACACTGGAGCTCAATATTTTGTAAATGCAACTTTAATTGAAAATTTAATTTAAAAAAGAAACCTCCAATTTATTTTACGAGACCTATTCAATAATACCCTACTCGAGGGGGTACAATATACAATTTTATTTCATTACTGTAGGTCTAATAGTGGCAGAGAAAATTTATGTGACATACAGACAGATGGACGGACGGACATGATAAAAATGTAAAGTTCCGTTTTTTAGCAATTTTGACTCCAAAGCCCTAATAAATCAAAGCTTGCGATAGCCTAACAAATTTAATTTAAAAATTTAAACCGGACTGCTTAAAATGTATCCTATGTCACTCAGGGGGTCAAGACGAATCTAACGACAACTCGCACTCTAAAGTCCATCAAGCCATTTAGACTACAGGCTCGGCCAAAGAAACCAACATACATACATACACTAGAGAAACATTACCAGGAGCAATTTTGGGCAATAGGCTAAAAAATAAATTGAACATACTTCTTCCAATCTGTGTATTTGTCCTCAATGCTTTGCGGCGGTATGAGTGGCTTGCCGCGCGTCGCGCACCAGCCGACTGGATGCACTTCGGAGCAGCAGAGATTAACCCAGAAATCTTTTGAGTCATCGCTGCCGAAACCCTCGTATCGCAAAAGACCCATATAGCCTTTCACCTGAAAAATTACCATAAATTAAAAAAATAATCGAATACGAACAAAAATATATTTTACATGCAATGACTTCTATATTACTGGCGTAAGGACCCGGCCAACGCGCGCGACTAATGCTCCCAGTGAATTGGTGCGAAAATCAAAAGTTTCGCACACTCGCGACTTAGTCGGCTGCGGGAAATTGCAGAGTGCGGTGGAAAGATATTCCATATAAAAATGCCTTTTTGTGTTTTTAGAGGCTGTAAAAATCATGAAAGAAAGGCTAAAGAGAAACATGGGATATCGTGTCATCGTTAAGTAACCTTACATTGTATTTTTTCTTGTAAACAAATTAAATAAACGCATTTTTAAAGCGACAATTCTAACAAGGTCCTTTTAGCGTGGCACTGACGTCAACTCTCGCCCACGCTAGTTCATACGAGTTATGTCAGATGGCGCTACTTTTTGCTTGTATGAAGAAAATCTGGGTAAAATATGGAGACGGGCGGATCCTTCTGTCCAAATCTGTGCATAAATATCAGCTAATGTGTCTCGTCATTGCATTTAAGTATTGAAAAAATTATGGTGATAGTAAACCATTTTCAATATTTTTAGTAAAATCTTTCTTACCTTCAATACGGTAGCAACCCAAAAAAAATCACTCGTTTTTGCAGTGCCATTCTCAAAGTCGGTATTCTTCACTTCTACCTTCATGCCTTCGAAGGTGCTGTCCCACATGTCATGCAGAGGGGCGTGTTTAAACAGACTGACAGGCGCCGCAAGGAAGTCGCACCCAAACAACTCATCTTTCCATTCATAGCTGTTTGCTATTAGAGCTGCCGACTGCTTTATTGGGCCCGCCTGTAAAATAAAATATGTACTTTTTACTGTAAAAAAAACACCTAGATTTTTTTTGTCTCTTGCACATACATAGTATGAGTTGCCACTCAGTTGTGTAGAAAATGGATGTGATAAATTACTAAAAAGAAGCATACTTAAACTCGTAGTCAGCTTTTTTTTTATATTATTATTTATTATTGAATAAAGGTCTATATCTAGATACACGGCAGTGTATCAGCTAAGTTCGAAAAGGAAGACACCGACCATGTAACAACGGTTTTTCCAGTTATACCCAATTTAATCTTTAAATTTTGTATGAAAAACGCATATTTTATTTAAATGTTTTGTCATTTTCTAAAAAATAAAAGGTATACTACATTTGGCGTGCAAAACACGGTAAAAACTTCCTAATTTTATCAGCTTTCCGACAAAGTTAAAAATTTATTGCAACAAAAAACACAGATAGCAGTTTTGCTAAAATTTAGTAAGTAATCAGTAAAATTAATCAGTCGTTATTACTTAAAATGTCAGTAAAAATAATCAGCCGTTATTATTTACATTCTTTGGAAAATTTTCTTTACTCTTTTTTGTCAATCATTGTACGCCCGCTTCCATCTTCGGCATCATCGTCACTTACCATCAGGTGAGATGATGCCAAGGGCCTGGCTTACCAATTGTAAATAAAAAAAAGATAAAACACAAAAAATGTAATACATGATTTATAATTTTTTGCAATTTCCTCCATCATAAGTACTATTAAAACAAAGTTTTTAAAATGCAATTATAGATTTTCAAAAGATGTCTTTTCCCTAAATTGTTTAAGTTAATTAAAAATTAATAGGGAATACCGTCCTCTCCAGGTGAAGAGTCACGGAGGCCATCCAAGGCGCAATGCAATTCAGCCATTGCAAATGGTTCGTCGAATCTATCTGATGAAATAGGGCAGCTATAAGGGGGAAACTGTGTGTAATTTGGAGCATATGGAGGAGCTAATTTGTTAAAAAGTTATCAAACCAGGAATTGGGATCACTGGCAGTTAAGTCGTCAGAGCAAAAGGAACCACGGAATCGGCGTAAATTTCTCCAAACAATAGATGAAGGACATCTGGGAGATAGACTTTCACAGAAGTCCCTCCATCCATTTTTTTTTTTAAATTAGGCGTTTAGCCCCAGCAGTTACTTTTTGGTATTCAATGAAATTTTCCTGAGTCATTGAATTGTTTATTTTTTTTCATATTCCTTGCGAAGCTTAACCAGGGCGGTACCTTCTGCATCCCACCATGGAGGAGAGGTGAGCCTGTGAAGGCCTTTTTTTAGGGATATGTGCATCAGCAGATTCTAATAATATTTTTGTAAAAGTTTCATAATTTTGAATTATGTTGCAGGAAGGATCTGAATCCAGTTGTGTGAGTCTAAACTCAACGCCAGAAGCATATTCTGACCACTTAGCATTATGAGTTTTGTATTTAAGTAGGGGTTCAGGGGGTGAGGAAGGAGAAACAGATTTGGACATATTTAAAACAATAGTGAAATGATCACTGCCGTAAGTAGAAGCGAGAGTTTCCCATAATAAAAAGGATGATAGATTAGGGGAACATGAAGAAAGGTCAACTGCAGACTTGGGATTTTGTGAAGGATGTTTATGCATTATTGAGGATGCAGACATTAAATTCGTCAAATAAATCTTTTAAATCTACAACATTCAATTTTTTAATGTATATTCATGTTTGTGTCATCCTTGATTTTTAAGGCGTGGTTGTTATTAAGTACTCTGTTGAACCAAATAGCAGCCACCCTGTGCTGCCATTATGTGTCCCATTACAGCTCCCCCAAATTTTAACTCAAAGCAAAAGACAATGTGTTTATTTTGCTAGAAACCCATGCATTACTATGTCTGTATCCATAATCAAACTAATCACGAAATGAAGAGTTGAAGAATCCTAAGAATACCTTGTTTTAGGAGCTCTGAACTTAGCAAAAAAATAGCAAAATGACTGACCACTTCTTGGGTTCAATCCTAAACTGACAGTATTAACATTTTCGGTACGTATTTTGTGCAGAATATTAGGTTGTTGTGGTTCTTTTCACTGGTAGGTATTGCCAGTAGAAACTGTATTTATTTAAGCTCAAAGCCGAAAAGACTGCACTAGGAGCAGGCTGCTATTAGGGGTGTCTACCCTAGTACCTTTACTTCTTGTATTTTTTAGGAACACCCTTCCCAGCCTGACCTTGAAGGGAATGTATTTTTTAAATCAACTTTATTGCCATAGTACACCTTTACATATACACATCATTTAATTAACATACAAACATTTTTTTTTTTATTTCTTAAAATAACAGATTTTTTGTAATACAAGTAAAAATAACAGTTTATTTTAATGATAAACTTGTATAATAAATCAGGTTCAAGCTTGTTTGTATATTTAAGGCCCGATCATATAACGCAGGTCAAAAAAGGATAACATATTTTAGAATACCAATTAAGATTTTAAAATTCAGTCCCCACTAGGGCATGCTCCCGGGAAATCTCGGTCTCGAAAATACCGGGAAATCCCGGGATTTTTTAAACAACCCCGGGTCTTCAGCGAACGAATCCCGGTTCTTTCGATACTTTCGGTACTTTATACGTGCATATCATTTTCTCACTATCTGTCTTTCAATATACGATAAAATCAAATAAAAACCTACTTTTTATACAATGTTATAAAGTAACACAATTTTACTTGCATAATTTACAGTCACACCAACATTTATTAAAATTTAAGTAATATTTTTAATTAATAATGTATAATTTGTAATAAGCTCAGAACATCGTTGAGTGACAGAAGCGTTAATGCTATAAGTTTCCTTAGAACTTAAAATAAATAAATAAGGTTCTCAATTCGACTGTATGTTTTTTTTGTATGTTTGTTACGCGATATCTCCGCAGGATGTTAACCAATTTTCAAAATTCTTTTTTTATTCGAAAGAGTATACTTCCGAGGGGGTCCTATTGTCACCAAGTTGGAATCTGATGATGGGAAATAAGGGAAAACCCTCAAATTTTATAGGCACGTATTACGTGATTCATATGTTTTCTAAAGGTATTAAAGTATTAGTGTCTTTTAGTCATCATCTTATGTTAATGAGGTGATTACGGATGGTACAACTCTCTAATGGTTTGGAGTTGGAAGATAATTCTTGAAATATTATACGTAGGTACGCATAGACCGATAGTTGTATTGTTTCAGGTTATTCAGATGAGCTGATGATGGAAGATTTAACTCCTAACTTTCATGATGCTGAGATGATGATAGAAGTCTGTGTATATTTAAATGAAACATGCATTATAACTATTATTACTATTGGCGAGTAGGTGATTGGGTTTAACGTTGTTAGATAGATAGCATTATTACTTAAAATAAAGAAAATAAAAATAAAAGTTTAAAAAAATAAAAATCGACTTCAAAACAAAATACACTCAAAAGTATGAAATAATATTATTAAACTTAAATACACGATATTAACCAACAATAACGAAATAAAGGTAGGTAAGAATTAAATTAGGGGCCTAAAATTTTTTTTGAGGTCAGTGTCAGCAAACCATTAAATCTAAAACATTTGGAACGTAAGTAACTGTTTGCTGGCAAAGACCTCAAAAAAAAAATTAAGACCCTCATTTAATTCGTACTTACCTTTGATTTCGTTATTGTTAGTTAATATCGTGTATTTAAGTTTAATAATATTATTTCATACTTTTGGGTGAATTTCGTTTTGAGGTTGATTTTTAGTTTTTTAAACTTTTAATTTTTATAAGAATAACGTTTGTAATTATAATATTATTTGTAACTTGGAAATATACGCTTCATCAAGCTATATAAAACCAGTATAAACTGGCCGCGATGCCTGTGCGTTTCAAAATACGTGAGGCCCGTGTATACTAGTTTTGTATAGCATTATATGCCACCGTTTGTAGGTAATCTCTAATTTTGTTGATTTTTAATATTTTCTAATATTTTGATCTCGAAGAAGTGTTTAAGTTTTGCCTTGCTCAGTATGTTTAGTGAGATTATAGTGGAAGGAACAAAGACTATTCTAATTCAAAATGTAATTCGAATTTAGTTCGATATTTGATTATATGTTACTATTTTGATCTCAAAACTAGTATCTTTAATGATACTGATTGTGTTTTAATGATTAATGTCAATAAAAGACACAGAATAGAAAAAAAATAAAATACTAACCCATTTCTAATGAGCCCATTTTCTACAGTTTACTTAATTATATGCTCACTGCATGCACTCGTGCCCTTTACACAATAAAGTAATAGCATCATTTAAGCAAGTACCGAAAGTACCGAATTTCCCGGTAGATCCGGTAAATCCCGGTTCCAAGAACAGTACCGAAAATCCAGTCCCGGTTCTTGAGACGGAACCGGTACTGCATCCCCTAGTCCCCACCCCCAGTTTGGTAACAAATAATTATTAAATTACTTGGTAAACAACAACCTGGTAAAGGTCACTGGAAACTGCTGTATGTGCAGGACCAGTCATTGTGGAAATCCTTAGAGGAAGCCATGCCTGTGGACATTTTTCAGCTGGTATTATGATCATTAAATTACCTGCAGATCATTGAAAGTGGCCTGCCACTGCTCCAGCTGTGGCAAGGGCTCCAGCGGGATCATCCCAGCCATATGCTCGGTCCCCTCCATTAACCTGAACCGCCAGTTGTATCGCTTCCGTCTGATGCTACTAATATAACATGATGACGAGCAGAACTTGTTGTTTTTAATGTAGAAATGTGTGCGGCGGCCAGTTCGACCACAGTATTCACAGATTCCTGGAATCAGAGCCAGTGGTCACCCTTTCAGCTGAGAGTAAATGATGTGAATGATGAAATAAGCATTGGCATGGAACTAATAATTACTAGATTAGGGTGTCTTTAACAATCTGTGGCATTAATAGAGGGGGGAGGGAACAAACCCTCCGTACCAAAATATATATTAGTACTAACATACAGTATGGACACTCCCTGCCACTCTCTAAATTGCGCCCTCACCCCCTCATCGCCCAGATTGCTACAGATTGGTTACAGTTTGGTTGTCAAACATATAGGAATTCGCCGCCATTTTTTTTGTTTCGTCATTCCTTTTTTGAAATGTCATTTCTGGCACGTTGTATGAAGTGTCCAGGGTGTGCCGTTACCCACTTGGTCAGTATCAAGTAGCGATAATGCATCATAAGAGGTGGTGTTAGAAGGTTTCCAACTTGTTTAATCAAATTGGTGAAGGTTTCATGAAGGTGCTGGATGCGGGCAGCACAGGACCGGTCATGATAAGTATAATTTATTTTTTATGTAATATATATTCCAATTTTGGTGCTAGTTTCACGTATGTAGTTCCATGAATGAAAAACTCCAGTATGTCCATGAAAATATTTTTTTTCAGCTTTATAGTAAAATAAAAATCAAAGCACGGGCAAATGCACTCACAATAATATGAATTTACGACCACATACTCTTTTGCCCTCACTTTTCGACCACATTCTCATTTCACACCATTTTTGTAAAATGTAACAGACAAAAATAAAGCCGTACGTTAGTATACCTTACCAAAAGTGTCTTTATCCAATGGAACTATAGATAAATCATCAAATAAATTCGATTCTTCTGCAAGATCAGCTTCTGTGCTTTGATTCCCATCAACGTCGGCGTTGTAAAAGGCCATAGTTCTTTGGGTTTTTAGGAGATACAGAAAAACGCTCTAGTTGTAAAACGACAAACAATTCAACATACATGTCGTTACGTCCAATATTTCAACCCTATGTAGGCAGGATATAAATCACTTAGATAGATAATTAAAACTATAAAATTGCATTGCAACTTAGAGAATGCGCTGCATTCGCTTTCATCCGTGATGATCAGTCCCAAAGAGAATATAACAAACTAAAGTTTTTAATCCGTCCGACCCTGTGGTCCGACGTGGGTCCGACCGTTTACATTTGGCACATTTGGTTTAGAATATATTAACGTCTCTGGGTACAACCCCTTTTGAAACAGTTAATTTTTCGTCTTCATTTCTTTTTAGATTTGAAATGCTAGTGCCAGTGCATTACCACTCTCTTCTGGAGTTCTTGACGGCGGTTGCTCCAGCACCGGCCGGGGCGAGCAGCAGCTGTATGACTAGCAGGGCTCGCAGGAGTTCGCTCTGTGTTGGTAGAGGTGCGGCGTCCGAAGCTGTTGCCGGCCTCGGCGGGGCGGTAGGTGGTGGGGGGGCGGAAGCAGGGGCCTTCTCCCTCCTCTTCCGTACGGGCGGTGGCAGCAGTGGGAGGAGTGCCGGAATGACTGGCACTGGTGGCACTGCGCGGGGCCCTTCTTCCCACGCCAGGCCTCAGTGGTGATGCCCAGTATGTAGCGAAGATCCTCAACGTTACAGATTGAAGTCAGGTTCCTATAATTTGGGGATCTTCAAGGCAAGAGTGAATAGGCATTATTTGAGTTTGCGTGTACCATCCTCGACTGCATCATCACTTACCATCAGGTGAGTTGCAGTCAAACGCACTCAAATTTTAATAAAAAAAAAAAAAGGTCAGGGGTCCGCCGCAATTGGACAAAGAAAATGCACCCGGGGCGTCCTGCGCGCGCCCGGATGGCCTTCGCGAATCCCGCCTCATAGCCGAGGTCCGCTAGGGCGGACACGATTTCGGCGGGCTCGGTGGTCGACGGGAGGCCACGTATGTCCACCTTGAGGGGTCTCTCGGCTGTCAGGGTGTAGGAGAACCAACTGACCTTCTTGTTGGTCTCCTGCAGCTGGGCCAGGTACCGCTGCACCGAGCTGTACTCGTCTCCGTCCGCAGGGGTGAAGCGCACCCCATTGCCGAAGGGGCGGGCGTTAGGAACTCGCCCGAGCTCTCCGGCAAGCTTCTTGAAGTGCGTCGACCAGTAAGGAAGGGTCACCACACCACTACCAGGGGCGGGTAGCGGGCCTTGTTTGGCTGGCCGACGGCAGCAGTGGGTGCGGTGGCATCATCGGAGGAGGCGGCGTAGTATGTATACGGCGGTTGGGAGGGACTGGGGTAGGGTCCAACCGAGTGAGGTTCCAGTATTTATAATTTGCTATCTCGCTCGTACATCCCCTGTCCTTGTCATTTTGTTCTAGACACTATATAAACAGACAAAGACCGCGGTAGCGCCATTCCTCTCCAATCCACTTCTTCTCGATCTACAAGCCTCCGACGAGCAGAATCGACGTCCAGGAGGTCAGAGAGCTGCTCAATTCCAGTCCCTGCCCGACCATCCTGGCAGGAGACTGGAACTGCAAGAACCCGGCCTGAAATTCCACCAAGACCTGCCCCAACGGTCAGAGGCTCTTCGACGACGCAGAGGCCCACGGCTATGATGTGCTTGGACCAGAAGCTCCAACGAGATACCCTCCACCTGGAACGGACCAAACCCCAGACGTTCTGGACTTGATCGTGTCTAACATCGAGTCCCCCATAACTCTGGAGGTGCTGGACGACGAGGTCCAATCAGACCACCAACCAGTGCTGGCCGTGCTAACGAACACCCGAGGCGCGCCATCTCCACCGTCTTCGAGAAAGAGGATCGACTGGAGCCTGTTCGAGAGAACCCTGGACTCGACCATCCCCACCTACCCAGTCCACTCTCACCTCGAAGTGGAAGAGCTGGCGCAAGATATCTCCAAGGCCTTCCAACACGCTGCAGAACAAGCTACCTCCACCTCCTCTGGCAGCATAACCGTGAAGTCACTTCCGCCGAAGATCCGCCACATGCTCACGGAGAAGAGGAAGCTCCGAACCATCTACCAACTCAGCAAATTCCCCTTTAGCGCAAGCAGGAGCTGAACGCCTACACTGCGCGCGTCAAGTCAGCCCTAGAGGAGCACCGCACCCAAGGCTGGGAGAGCCACCTCGCCAGCGTCGAAGGGGACTGGAACTCCATCCACCGCCTCTGTCGACAGCTGAAGGGGAAGCCACCCCCGATCCGCCCACTCAAGCACGCTGACGGCTCCATGCGGTACAGAGCGGATGACAGAGCCGAGATCTTCGCGGACTCTCTTCAGCGCCAGTTCACGCCCAACCCAGCCACGGCCCCGGACCACGAACGCCTAGTCAGCGAAAGGCTGGCGGAAGTCTTCGTGCGACCCATCCCAGAAGAGCTCCACGAAACCTTCTCCATCTTCCTCTCACCGGCCCAGGTCGAGAGGGCGATCCGCCGCCTGAAATTGAAGAAGGCCCCAGGCGCTGACGGCGTGAAAAACCAAGCGCTGCGACACGCCCCCAAACGCGCCATTGTCACCATTACCAGGCTGTTCAATGGCATCCTGCGTACGGGTCACTTCCCAAACATCTGGAAGGAAGGCGTCGTCATCCTGCTGCCCAAACAGGGGAAGAATGAGCTTCTGCCGGAGAGCTACCGCCCCATCACCCTGCTGTCTGCAATATCCAAGCTTTTCGAGGTGCTCATCCTCCGCCATATGACGCCACTCATCACACCACGGCCCGAGCAGTTCGGCTTCAGGTCGGAGCACAGAACCACGCTCCAGCTTGCCCGAGTGCTCCACCTGGCGGCCACCAATTTCAACTTGAAGAGAGTCTCCGTTGCCACCTTCCTCGACATGGAGAAGGCCTTCGACAGAGTGTGGCACGAGGGGCTCCTCTTCAAACTTGCTGCTCTCCTGCCCCATCAACTGCTGGAAATCGTCCGGAGCTTCCTCTCGGACAGGTGCTTCCGAGTGAGAGTGGAAGGCACCCTCTCCTCCCGAAGATCGATCCTGGCCGGCGTCCCGCAAGGCAGCTGCCTGTCCACCGCTGTGCTACGTTGCATTCACGGATGACATCCCTGCACCAGGAGAGGCCACGCTCGCGTTGTACGCCGACGACGCGGCCTACATAACATCCTCCCTGAACGCAAAACATGCAGCCGTGAAGATGCAGCGTACACTCGACGAGCTCCCCGCGTGGCTGTCCAAGTGGCGCTTATCTGTCAACGTCGCGAAGACTCAAGCGATCGTCATGGGTGCATCGCCTCTGCCCAAAAAAACTCCGACTCCTCGGCCAGGACATCGAGTGGGCACCGACGGTGAAATACCTCGGTGTCACCATCGACCGGAGGATGAACCTGGCCCAACACGTGAAATCCATCGTGTCCCGGACAAGAGCAGCCAGAGCCCTGCTGAAGCCGGTTGCCAAGTCCTCGCTACCACTGCGCGTCAAGCTGGGGATCTACAAGATCTACCTGCGACCGATCTTCACCTACGCAGCCCCAGCTTGGTACCAACTAGTATCTTCCTCAAGCAAGAAGAAGCTCGAAGCCCAGCAGAATATCTCTCTCAGATGGGCAGCAGACGCCCACAGATACGTTAGGAACGAGGTTCTCAGACGAGACCTCCGGGTAGAGACGATAGAGTCGTTCGTCGCCCGCCTGGCGTATCAAATGTTCCATCGTGCCGACCTCTCTGGCTTCGAGCACATCAGGGACTTGGCACCGGCCCAAGCAAAGCCGCTGGAAAGAAGAGCGCTCCCCCGGGAGTTAGCCGACCGACACCAACTCCAGGACGCACCGCAGGAGGCATCATGCATGCAGCCAGCAGGGAGCGACGGAACGGGGCCTAGGCCCACCACAGATTCCGGCTCGTAGTCGCGAGCTGCGGAAGATCCCTCCGGCAGGGGACCTGGTCCCGAACCGGATCCCTCGGTCGCCGTGAGGCGACAAGAGAAGACCCGAGCGGTAGCGCCATTCAGTTCTGATAATTCAGTAAAAAAATCAATTAGGTAGAAGTAACTGCAAGACGAAGCGAAATTCCGAAGGAGCTACTGTAAGCGAATAGAGCCTAGCAGAACCCTACGCAAGTGACAGCGAGCGCCTTAATTGACTCTTGCAAGGATCTTCGCTTGAGCGACAGCGTCGTAATAGAACGAAGAAATAAAGCCGAAGACGGAAAGAGGCGTCTCCCAATCTGAAGCAGTACATCACAACCTACGTTGGTCCTCGTAATTCATCGCGTTTTCTTCCACTCCGAGGCGTTACCTCTATATTGTACTGTGGCGTTACTTCCCCTCGCAATTCAGTCGCTACCATTATGATCGACCGTCTCCCCTATAAAAACAGTCCACTGCTCTCTTCCGGCTTTTTATGTGGGTCGATGGAAGGCGGCCCACAGTTTTATTCACAAGAAATTATACAGGGCGTCCCACGGCTTTGCCACATAGAGGGAAAGTACCTTGAATATTTTAGATTAAACATTTTACTGTAAGCAGATATTATTTTAATTTTAAAAACAATTTAAACTGCATTCATAGATTTTTTAATAATTACACTGTTGAACCAAGAATCGAACCCGCTACACGAGAAAAAAAAAATACCCTGTAGCTTTATCATACCGATCGAAAGGCTTCATCATAAGGATTTTTTTTTGCTAAATAACATAGTGTCAGAAATAAAAGGAAGGCCATGAATTTTAACATTTTTAAATTCATAATTGATCAATTTAATTTATCAAATGCTTAAAATGAGTCCCATTCTATTGAATACAAAATCGCACTCTTTTGATTGTTTCTATGAATCTACAATTATTCAAGGTACTTTCCCTCCACGTGGCATAGCCGTGGGACCCCTGTATACCTCTTAAACAATTTTTCCAGATTCGTCAGCTATAACCGGTCCTGCTCTGCCCATATTCAGCGGCTTCCCGCGACCTTCACCAAGTCGTCGGTCCACCGATCGGGAGGCCTGCCTACGCTACGTGTCCCGGTACGCGGTCACCTTAGATGGTCATGAGACTAACAAAAACATCTACATTTATTGTGGACCTTTCTATCGCCATCTAATTCCCAGCGTGTAATTCAAAGATGTGTATCTTATCTTCTCTTCTATATATATAAAAATGAATTGCTGTTCGTTAGTCTCGCTAAAACTCGAGAACGGCTGGACCGATTTGGCTAATTTTGGTATTGAATTATTTGTGGAAGTTCAGAGAAGGTTTAAAAGGTGAATAAATATGAAAACGCGAGCGTATTAAAGCGGAATTAAATAAAAAATAATAATTTTGGTTGACTTCACACACAACCTTCGAGTTTTTATACATACATTAAGTATATTTTTTTGAATTTTTTTGCTGTTCGTTTGTCTCGCTAAAACTCGAGAACGGCTGGACCGATTTGGCTAATTTTGGTATTGAATTATTTGTGGAAGTCCAGAGAAGGTTTAAAATGTGAATAAATATGAAAACGCTCGGAATTAAATAAAAAAAAATAATTTTGGTTGACTTCACACACAACCTTCGAGTTTTTATACATACATTAAGTATATTTTTTTGAATTTTTTTGCTGTTCGTTTGTCTCGCTAAAACTCGAGAACGGATGGACCGATTTGGCTAATTTTGGTATTGAATTATTTGTGGAAGTCCAGAGAAGGTTTAAAATGTGAATAAATATGAAAACGCTCGGAATCAAATAATAAAAAAATATATTTGGTTGACTTCACACACAACCTTCGAGTTTTTATACATACACTTAAGTATATTCTTTCTGTTCGTTTGTCTCGCTAAAACTCGAGAACGGCTGGACCGATTTGGCTAATTTTGGTATTGAATTATTTCTGGAAGTCCAGAGAAGGTTTAAAAGGTGAATAAATATGAAAACGCACGGAATTAAATAAAAAAAAATGGTTGACTTCACACAGCTAGGTTACTAATACCAGCATGCAACAGTGCAGTGTTTGAAAAAAATTGTTTATACATGTCAATAAAGTTATATAACCGATTGCCAAATGACATAAGACACTCTCCATCTAAACTTTTTAGAAGCAAACTTTATAAATGGCTTTTAGAAAGATGCTTCTACTCAATTAAAGAATTTTTTGACCATAATGCTTAATTTTAAGACAAAATTTATTTTAATTTAATTAAAGGTATATAATAGTAACAAATATGATAAAATATGATGACTTCAAAATATTAATATGACATTTTTTATATTATTATTAGTATTTTAACTTTTGTGTAAATTTTTGCATGCTTTGACAAAAGCGAATCATGTGATACTTTATTGTTATATCATTATTTCCACTCAATTTAATACCATGTATTCAAGCAAATAAATATTATTCATTCATTCATTCATTCATTCACAACCTTCGAGTTTTTATACATACACTTAAGTATATTTTTTTGCTGTTCGTTTCTCTCGCTAAAACTCGAGAACGGCTGAACCGATTTGCCTAATTTTGGTATTGAATTATTTGTGGAAGTCCAGAGAAGGTTTAAAAGGTGAATAAATATGAAAACGCTCGGAATTAAATAAAGAAAAAAATTTTGGTTGACTTCACACACAACCTTCGAGTTTTTATACATACACTTAAGTATATTTTTTTGCTGTTCGTTTGTCTCGCTAAAACTCGAGAACGGCTTTACCGATTTGGCTAATTTTGGTATTGAATTATTTGTGGAAGTCCAGAGAAGGTTTAAAAGGTGAATAAATATAAATGCTCGGAATTAAATTAAAAAAAAACAAAAAATAAAAATCAGTCAAAAAATAATTGGTTTTAGGGTAGGGTTGTGTAGTGTAGTGTAGGGTTGTGTAGTGTAGTGTAGGGTAGGGTAGGGTTGGGTAGTGTGGTGTAGGGTTGGGTAGGGTAGTGTAGTGTAGTATAGGGTAGTGTACGATAGGGTAGTGTAGAGTAGTGTATGTAGGGTAGGTTTTTTTTTTTCTCTGCTACCCCTACTTTTTTGCAGGGACTTTATACATACTATTTTACTTACTACTTTTCCATTGTTTCCTACTCTTCTTCCAAAGTGGAATAGGTTTACGGCTGACCCTTTTGGGTCCTATTCTTACACATTCATTCCGTTCTCTATTACCATACTAGTTCTCGCTTTTATTCCTCTCGTACTTCTTTTCTTTTCATCTTTCATTCCTAAGTCTATGCTACTCTATCTATTTTTGTCTTATTCTAAGGAGGGGATTTGAGGGTGCTGTTTTTATTTTATTTACATTTACATTATTTTGCTTATTTAAGTGTTTAAATTTCTTAATGTTAATATTTATTTATGGCTATGTTAGCATTTATCAATATGTTTATTAGTCATATTTTCTTAAGCTATGAGTTTTTCTTGTTCACTTGTAATACAATTTTCTTTATATATTCTATAAACAAATCACAATACTTGTTACTTTTTATTAACAGCTGATGTAGGGTAGGTTAGGGTAGTGTAGGGTAGGGTATTGTAGTGTAGGGTAGGGTAGTGTAGAGATGGGTAGTGTAGTGTAGGGTAGGGTAGTGTAGGGTAGGGTAGTGTAGTGTAGGGTAGGGTAGTGTAGAGATGGGTAGTGTAGTGTAGGGTAGTGTAGTGTAGGGTAGTGTAGGTTAGTGTACGGTAGGGTAGTGTATGTAGGGTAGGTTATGGTAGTGTAGTGTAGGGTAGGGTAGTGTAGAGATGGGTAGTGTAGTGTAGGGTAGGGTAGTGTAGGGTAGGGTAGTGTAGGGTAGGGTAGTTTAGGGTAGGGTAGGGTAATGTAGTGTAGGTTAAGGCAGTGTAGTGTAGGGTGGAACGAAGTTCGCCGGGACAGCTAGTATATATATAAAAATGAATCCCTATTTCCCTTGGCTGGACCGATTTCACTAATTCTTTTTTTGTCGAGTTCGTTATTGTCAGGAGAAGGTTCTTATGTAGGGTAGGGAGGGTAGGGTATGGTAGTGTAGTTTAGTGTAGGGTAGAGTAGTATAGTGTATGGTAGTGTAGTATAGTGTAGGGTAGGGTAGGGTAGTGTAGTTTAGTGTAGTGTAGTGTAGTGTAGTGTAGGGTAGGGTAGTGTAGGTTAGTGTAGTGTAGGCTAGGGTAGGGTAGGGTAGGGTAGTGTTGTGTAGTGTAGTGTAGGGTAGGGTAGGTTAGGGTAGAGTAGGGTAGGGTAGTGTTGTGTAGTGTAAGGTGGTACGTAGTGTTTGCCAGGACAGCTAGTAAGATATAAACATAGAGACACATAGGTTAGATAATAAATAATAATATAAGTGTAAAGAACTATTTTTTCACGATAATATTTGTATATAATAATATTTAAATAATAACAACATATGGTTGAAAAAAGGCTATGAAATGATATGAAGCCACATACCTCAGTTATACAGCGAGGGCTACGTTAACTAATTTAAATAGTACCACAGTGGTTAAAATAAATAACACTTCAATTGAAAATACATTTATCTAAAGTTTACGACGACCATTATCATCTGTCAAAACCCAAAACAATCTCTGACAGACCGCATTCAAATTTTTCCTCGTTCTCTACTAAACTCATAGTTCATCTAAATAAAAAAGACTGAAATCACAAGTAGTTTTTAATTTTGTGATGAAAAGTTTTCGTTACACTACCTATTAAAAAATACAAATTGGGGAATAGAAAAAACTATAAAAATATAATATACTTAATCTTTATTGAAGAACTTAATGACCAATATCTATTTATTTGTTATTCCTGCTAAATCAAGATTGGCTTTTTTTTTAAAGATATCATTTTGGCAAAAATAATATTTAATCGGGCAAAAATTGGGAAATTACATCTGGCAACCCTGTCTAGTTTCTATCTATGGTTTGTGCCATACAGAATATTAATGTTTGTGTCAGAAACGGCGCAGCGATTCCAGACGTACAATAATTATCGTACATGTACGATAATTTCGAAACTTTTACGATGTACGATACATTAAGTACTATCGTTCGTCAAAGAACGATAATTTACAACCATCCTCCTAGGTGGGGTGCCTTAAAATCTTCTGAAAATAAACAATAACGTGTATGGTCGGGGACTTCCCCTCGAACCTACCAACTCAACGAACGAATGACAGTGATATAGTCCATTTTATTTGTTTGTTTGTTTGTTTGTAAACTCTTTATTGAATTTTTGTTACAATAATTTAAAAAAAATATATTATATATAAAGGCGGACTTATCCCTTACAGGATCTCTTCCAGTCAGTCAGTTTATTTATTCTTAATCCTAAGATTTAAAGTTAAATTCGCTAGCCGAGTGTAATTGTATTTTTTTTTAAATAAGTTCCAAATTACTTGGATAACCGTACTTTAAAAAATTCTTCCTAAAATTACTTTTTTTTTGCAAAATATCGCGTTTTGTGCGGTTCTGGCAGTTGTACGAAAATTTTTCATCTAGTACGATAATTTTCCAGTGCGATAATTCACTTGCACTCGTCTGGCAACCCTGTTGTGCAGTGCTACTAGCTACTATTTATTAAATTTTATCAGTGGTGCCAGATTAGGCAACTTTTTGCCTTTTAGGCTATCTCGAACGGTGTCGGGGCGACCAAAAATTGCGATCGGCAACAAGTCGCCAATTAGGCTATCTCACTATGATATCACCGCTTGGATTGGAAACGATCTAAGTAATCGCAATCTTTTTTTCTGTAACGGCAGCACAAAGTACTTAATGAGCTAGCTAGGATATTTTTCGGATTTCTATGGCAACACCGTAAGTGGTCACCACGCCGGTGCGAAAATCAGGGAATTCCCCTATTTCAATACATGCTTTCTATTCATTCGTGTTCACAGATCAATAAGTTACAGAAGGACAGGACATTCCGCCCGCCTTTTGAAGACATGACAAGACAAGACACGAAAATGGGGCGAGAGATGAAATAAAAACTATAATCAAATTATGCTAAAAGACCATAATCACAGACAAAAAAATGACAGAGATAAGGCACCTGTCGTCAACACCACCGTGATGATTTGTTTTGGTTTTTACGTGTCCTTTTTTAGTTTTATGGATAGAACTAAAACAAGTAACTCCCTTCACTTAGAGCTGATAATTAATAAAATTATCAACTATTATGTACATATAGTTTATAAGTATACACTAGTGCCCCCCAATACAGGGAATCCTAGTGGGGGGGGGGGGGGGCGAACCTTTTCATTTAAGTTTTGTAAGTTTTGATTCAAATAAAAAAAAATAGGTTTGTCTTACTACTTAGCCACTTACAACACAAACATAATACAACTTAATCTTTGAGCATAGTATAATAGCCTCTCAGATCAGTGTTGCCAACTTAACGGATTTCCTGTCATATCTAGTGGATTATGTTATAAAAAAACGGAAGAAATACTATTTTGACGATTAATAGAGGACAATTGATGACGTTTTCATTAGCTTAGTAATTGTTGATTATTGTGATTCTTAATTAGTGTAATTTTCAATATAAGTTATTTTTACGATCAGTGTACATCAACACAATTAAAAATATAAGCTATGTATAAGTTAACGCAGTTAGTGTAATTTTTAATATGAGTTATTTTTACGATAAGTTAACGCAGTTATGAAAATTCACAATATAAGTTATTTTTACGATCCGTGTACGTCAACACAAATAAAAATATAAGTTACGTAAAATAAATACCAAAAAAAAATGTTATTCAAAATAAAACTTTAAAATAATTTCCAGAAATATTAATTTTAAATAAAAGTCAATTTTTAAAGTCATATGAAAAGCATTTTAGGCTACTTTTGAATTTTAAAAAAATTGGGCAATTTTAGGCTACTTGGTACCAAATTTTTGGCAACTTCAACTAGAATTCCTCTGGCAACACTGAATTTTATTAACATCTGTGGTGCTAGCATGCAAGTGTAAGCAAAGCAAAACAACTTTTCATCGAGAAAAATCTGGTAAATAAACTTTATTTACACATTATTTCCTGTGTCGCATTCGATTTAATTATCATCTTCATCAAATGATTCTGTCATAATAGTATTTTGCAAACACAGACGTGTTAAAAAGTTTTTACATCATTTCGTTTCTCTCGTTTTCGAACCGAGTACTACATAACATTGGATCACCAACCATCTTGTAATCTTTCTTTCACTTGCACAATGATTTCAACACACTATGAAATGAAGTTGATAGGTATTTAGTACATAGCCTTTCTTTCATTTGCACAATGATTTCAACTTCACAATAATTCCAATGAAGTTGGTAGGTACATAATCAGATCAAATTTTTTTTAAAAACATTTTTTCAAGGGTTATGGCAGATCATAGAGCCTACCAGGTAGTAATATTGCCTATTCTTTGATTCCCTATACTTTAGGCACTGTGAAATTGTCACTGTTGTACCTGGGTTTATAGGCTTATCACCAGCATAAACAAATTTAATTAGGAATTATGACTATGGGTCAGAGATAGGGCAGGGCGGCAGCCTGTCTAGCTGGTTCCCCCAAATTTATCTTAGTTTAAAGGGTGTCTGGGGAGCATCTCGGCAGGATTGGGGTTGTTTGTTTTTGTGTCTGGAGAACATTTTATTGGTAGATGATGAATTATTGATGATATTCAAATTTCGTAACTGCGCTGGTAGAAACCTACCTATGTCCTAATTTCATTTCTGAAACTATCTCACACATTTTTAAAATATAAACATTTAGAATATGTTGTAGACTGAATGAAAATGATTTTGTTACATATTTTTTATTTATTTAGTATCATGTATCCATTTCATGTACCCCGCAGGCTTCCCACCCAACAATAATAATAATAATAGAGTCCATTGTTCCCTACCAGCTAAACCGCTATTTCAGAAAATTTGAAAAAAATATATAAATAGTAGGACAATTATTTAATTAATTAATTTAAAAGGGAAACTATCACGGCTAAGTATACTTTCTTAGTTTAGGAGTAATATTCGACCAACTTAAGGTGTGCAGTTGAATTTGTAAAAAGTTCATAAGATTTTTCATTGAAAATATTCTATTTTCAACTGATTACTTATATAATTTTTTTTTTTTAAATATACATTTATTTTTGTGAAATGTCTACTGCATGACTACTACTTTGGCGAGTCCAACTCGCACTTGGCCAGTTTTTCATACTTTAGTTCCAAATCCTTTTCGTAAGTACTACTCATACTTGGCCAGTTGATATTATTGGTTGTTTTACTTTAGGATCAGTAGGTACTATTATTATCATACAATGCTTTTATGTATTATCGTTTTTATGATCCGCCGCAATAAGATGGGTTTGTTGTAAGTTTAACGTGTGTATCTGTGTATCTGTCTGCGCCATCGTAGTTCCTTAAGGAATGAGCAGATTTTAATGGTTGTTTTTTTGTTTGAAAGGTGACATGATCGAGGTGGTTCTTAGCTATATAGGGTGACCTTAAATTAGTTCTTGATAGCAAAGGGTATGAATGTACTCGTGATTACAAACAACTTTCCCAAAGAAACTATATGTCGAATCAGAAAAAAATTTTAGGTCCTCGGTACTTATCAAGTTATCAAATCGACAAAAATGTATGAAGGGCCAAATATTTTTTTTCATATTTGACATATAGTTTCTTAGGGAAAGTTGCCTGTAATCACGAGTACATTCATATCCTTTGCTATCAAGAACTAATTAAAAGTCATCCTATATAATAATATTTAGATCTGTTCACTCGTTTGAAATCATCAGCTCTTTTCAAGGTGATGAAGGGATGTAGGCAACTGCAACCGGTGTGAATTTGTGGATTCAGTTTCAATTGTAGCGTGGTTACTAGTAATATGTAAAGTTTAAAAAGCATGAAATAAAACTAGTTAAAATATTAAAAAAACTGACAAAAATCCTCTAAAAAAGTAAAAAATAATATGCATTGGCTTTTTTAAGTTTAGTGAATTGTATTTTGATCTAAGTAAATAAAATAAAAAAAGAAAACAACATTTACATATTATAACTAATCCTTACTAACATTATAATTGTGAAAATGTGTTTGTTTGTCTATTACCTTTTCACGCTTCAACACCACGACCAATCTTGATAAAATTTGGCATCCAGATAGCCTGTGTCACTGGGAAGGACATACATAGGCTACTTATTATCCCGTGAAAACAGCATAGTCTGATGCAGTTCCTGAGGGAATTGAAGAAATACTCTATTTTGGGTTATTTCTTTAACATCACAACGGAACAATGGATTGTTGTGATTTTTTGTACAGAGATGGTTGAGGAGGTGTAAAATGACATTATTTAATATTTAGCATATCCTGAGGAGGTGGAAAATGACATATTTTATTATTTAGCATATCCTGACATAGTTCCAGAGGGATTTGGGGAAAACTAATTTCCACGCTCGCGCACTTCGGCGTCGCAACGAAGCAACGGATTGAAGTGATTTTTTGTATAGAATTGGTTGAAGGAGTGGGAAGTGACATAGACTGCTTATCAGAATAGCCCGATATAGTTCCTGAGAGATCTGTAGAAAACTCATGCCAACGCTCGCGACGCACCACTCGCCCTCAAAGACAGTCATAAAAACGATGTCCACGCGGGCCAAACCGCGGGCAAAAGCTAGTTACTAGTAATTTCACAACTTAGCTGTCCATTTTTTCTTTTTACAGATTTTTAATAATAATAATCATAATTTAATTCATTTGATAAAGTAACTTAAGACTTAAAGAATGTTAGTAACAATGTGCTTAAAAACTATGTTAGTATTTCTTAACCTACAACCTTGTAAAAACAGAATGTAGTTGAGTATGTGAAACCCTGCTACAAGATCACCACAGAAGTGGAAAGCCTGCAGCAGCGATTCACATATGAGCAGTCGAGCCGGCTCGCGACGCAGCTCAGGATGAGACTGGGGCTGGCCCGCACGCGCCGCACCAGGGACGCGCATCTCTTCCGCATTGTAGTGAAGAAGCAGTCAACGCGTGCTTCAGCGAGCATCCCTGATGCGCTACAGAAACGAGGCAGCCCCAACAACACCCGTTACGCGTTGTTATATTGGACACGAAGGGCGTTGTATGTTTTTTGCGTATAATTCGCCCACAGGCTGCAAGTGTTAAATAGAGGTGAAATAACGTCAATTTTGCTTCCTTGGAGCAACGTGCAAACCTGCGAGCTATCATATTTGCTCTAACTAGGGTTTGTACCCGGGAATTCTCGTCCCGGGAATTCCCGGGAAATCGGTTGGTTCCGTTCCCGGGAAATTCAGCTCGAGAAAATTCGAGACATCGAGAAGTTGAAATTAAACTTATCTCTTGGAAAAGTTACGCTTTCTTTATAAATGCGAGGCGGCGGCGGCACCCTCTGACAGCGTGGCACGTGTCTGTCGGTATCCTTTGTTTTTACCGACAAACGCAAGCGCCCGCGCGGCCTCAGTTGTGTTTCGTTCATTCGTGGTTCAACTCCCGCCATGTTCGGATCGGATCATAAAGCCAGGATAGTGTATTCAGTGACCCACGCGTAATAGAATTGCAAAGTAAACAATAGTATTATTGACTGTAACAGTTCAAGTGTTTGTTTTGTATTACCAAAAATTTTTTTTTTAATTTGAATAGGTATTTCGAAGAAAATAAACTTCTGTTTTTTTTAATCTTCTTCTTCTTCTTATCTTCTTGAAATTGGTTAATATTAATGCACTTAATTATGTTTTTTAATAAAAAAAAGATAATTTAGTGCATTAATATTAACCAAAAGCCTAAAATCCTAAACTTATTATCATTATTATTAATAATTATGTTGATTTTTTACCATTATTAATTAACAAATTAAAATTAAACACTCTCTTTATTATTTAAACAAAGAATTTAGACGTATTTTTTTATTTCTCGTTAACCCGAGAAGACCCGAGAAATCAGGCTCGAGAATTCTCGAGACCCGAGAACTGAAAAACCTCGAGAAATCACAAACCCTAGCTCTAACCGACAGCGCCCTTCGCTCCCTTTCGATGTCGTCATCATCCCTGAGGTCGGCAGTCAGCAAATGCCCCAGGTATTTAAACCTTTTCACCCTAGTCATTGGAACTCCATTTAATTTGACTGGGGGAACGGATTCTGGGTAGCGACTGCCGACCCCAAAGACCATGACCTCACTTTTTTTAACATTGTATGTCAGCCCGTGAAGACTGGCTACTTTTCACATATGGCCACAAGCTTCCTGAGACCGCACGCTGAGGCGCTCATTTTTGTCGGGGGATTTTTGAATATTTAAGTATTTACTTTTCTTAAAATTTAACTCGGGGCAAATGGAAACATTGTTTATTTTTATTGCTTAAATTAAAAATGTACAGTTTTCATTAAAAATGTACAGTTTTCATAGTCTCCACAAATTCCCAGTATTTCCCAGTTTTATTCATTCATAACTAAAAAAAGTAAGCTTATGAATATAAATATAACTCATAAATACAGTACAAAGGAAACCCTAAAGGTTTTTGTTTTGCACAAAAGTCGAAGGGTAACCTATTACTAACGTATTATACGTCCCTCTTTGAGCGGGACAGTCCCACTTTCAGGCTGTTTGTCCTGCTGTCCCCAGCAAGGGCAAAAACTTCCGCTTTCACAAACAGAACAAAAGATAAATTAATTTAAGTATATACACTAAAAAACCTACTCATTATTCAGTGTTCATTATATTATCAGCTCATATTATACGTCCCCACCAACAAGGGGCTCAAGCCTAACCTTAATTAGGGCGATCGGGCCTTAGTCATCTATGCGGGCCCTGTGCAGGTTGTTCAACCTATTCAGTTAAATTTATTTTCTAATAAATGCTAGTAAAGATTAAAAAATATTACTTTAAAGAGTAACGCTAGTAAAATATTAAAGAGTTTTCCCGGTGTCCCGCTCTGACGAAAAAAATTAAATGGTCACGTTACCTATTACCTAATCTGTGCTGCATTGGTAGGTACTTAATAAAAACACATCTTCCATAAAAATGTTCACAACACAAGCACAATGATGATGACAGTTCAATGTGTAGCCTATCTGAAAACTTATGTGTGAGTGTACGTCCCTGATACACGATCGTTTTATCAACTAACAGGATGTGACTTTTTGTTATATTTTTACAATGTGTGGTATCTGACTTAGATTTTGCTTAGCACTATGTTGAAAAAGCTGGCCAAGTGCAAGTCGGGCTCGCTCACCGAGGGTTCCGTATCACCACACCTCTCCACTCAAGTACAACAATGATAGGTACCTATTTATTTCAAACAACCTGTTACCTGGTATGGAAAAAGACATAAGGTTGCGTTGGAGAATCTTGGTAAGCCCGCTTCCATCTTCGGCATCATCGTCACTTACCATCAGGTGAGATGATGCCAAGGGCTTACCAGTTATTAAAAAATAATAATTATAAAACATGGTATTTTTTCCCAAATGCCCTTGGTGTTTGAAGTATTTTGTCTCTCAATGGCAATTAAATGAGGTAGAATTTGTATTTTTAATGCTTCTTAATATTTACGATAATATTTATAATGCTTCATCCTTCATCATCATCATATCGGCCGAAAGGACGTCCGATGCTGGACATAGGCCTCCCCCAAAGATTTCCACGACGACATATTAATAATTATTATTTATTATTCATCCTTCTTTGTTATTAAATTAGAACAATGGTATCAGAAGGGTCTAAACATTTACTTTTTTTAAGTACCTAGTACCTATTGGATAAATATATATATATATTTTTTTTCAGATAAGTGAAACCAAAAATGGGAAAAGGTAACAAATTTATTGTTTATTAATTATACTTATTGTACGAACGATTAAAATAAGAAACAATTGTTTTTAGCATATTGGCAGTCATGTAATGACAACAGCATCACAAATAATCATTTAATCATACTAATATTATAAACGCAAGTTTGTAAGAATGTATGGATGTATGCTTGTTAATCTTTCACGCAAAAACTACTGAACGGATCTGGCTGAAATTTGGTAGGTAGACAGATTAGATAGGCTACTTTTTTCCACGCTCGCGAGCCGCTTCGCGCACTGCGCACCGTCGAAAAGTCATGGAAACGTCCACGCGAGTGAATCCGCGGGAAACAGCTAGTTATTTAATAAAAAAAGGAGAATGTTATGGCAAGGTGGCCATGTTGATGGCGAAATAGACAGTCGAAGATCCAGTTGCTAGATGACACTGGCTATCAGCACACTTGGTATACCCCCTCTTCCTAGGCTCGCTCGTACAAGTTGCAGCATAATTTAATTAAAATGGGTTAAATAATATAACAATGCAGTATTGCTTTCGCTACATTATACGTAGAATTTTTACGCGCAGCCTAAATATAAATTTCGGAAAGAAAATAAATTTTGGGGTAATATGGATTTTTTTTATTTTAATAATATTAAAAAAAATAGGTAAAGATGTAAACAAATGGATGACCGTGGAAATAGACTAATAAAAAATAACACATTTACATAATTTTAAAATACAAAAAAAAGGTTAGGTAACGATCGATCGTTCCCCCCAGGTATAAAAAATGATCGAATAAATACCTAAAACATAAAAGGAGTTAATTTATTTGGTGTCGGAATTACCCCCCAAAGTTGTAGGAAACACTTTGGGTATACGATACTCTTAATAATTTTAAATTAAATGCCAAATTGTTAAGGTAAACGGAAATAGGAGGTTATGCAGACCAGGTCGCCAGGTCTTCGGTCCGCCAAGAGAGAGGCCTGTCCACGCTACGTTTTCCGGTGCGCGGACGCCACCCAAAAACTTTACTGCCCTGACGGCTGTCTATTCTACGAGCTGTGTGCCCCGCTCACTGACAAATTTAGCGATTTTGTGAGCTTTGTCGGTTACCTTGGTTCTCCTACGGATCTCCTCGTTTCTGATTCGATCTCGTAGGGAAACTCCGAGCATAGCTTGGGTCCATCGTCCTTTAAGATAAGATAAATATTCTTAATTGTACACACTACAATAAAAATATAAACAAATTATAACTTAACTTTAATAATATTAAAAAAAAACAAACACAGTATAAAAAAAGGAACTATAGTGGTACAATTTAGGCGGTCTAATCGCTCAAAGCGATTTTTCTAGACAACCCGGGGACCTTGAGCCTTGATGAGGCCAACATACGCTTACATGAATGTATTTTTTGATTGTTTTTATAGTTTTTACACAGTTATTCTAGGAAAAGTAGGCAAGCCCAAACTCTACGGTGATTTTTGAATTTTTTACCTTATGGATTTTTTAGTCTGCCAATAAACGAATTATTATATTATATTATCTACACTGAATACTGTGATGCAGATTTACGCTGAAGTTGCATACAGCAGTGACAAACCAGACCAGCCTACATTATAAAATCATGTTTGTCTTAATCAGGATTGGAAATTAACTAATAATTACCGTGATATTTTATTGGGTATAGGTAGGTCCAACTTCGAGAAAGAGATCAATAATTGACGAATCCAACTCCGCCGGGCAGCGTTAGGGAAGCTTTGCAATATCTTTACATCCCAAACACCGCAGTGTCTCAAGACTAATTGTCTTTGACCAGTGTATGTTGCCAATGATGATATACGGAAACGAGACATGTTGCTTACTATGGGTCTCATAACAAGGCTCAAGGTCACCCAAAGGGCAATAGAGCATGCTGTGCTCGGAGATTCGCTGCGTGATCCAATCAGAAAGGAGATCTGTGGGAAAACCATAGTGACCGTCATATTTCTCAAAAGTGCCAGTGGGTAGGGCAGCTCGTAGAACTGATGACGGTTGGGGCAGCAAAGTTCTTGTGTGTCGACCGTGTGCCAGAGGACGTAGCGTAGACTTGTGAAGGTCAGGAAAGCCAATGGATGCGGGCAGCGCAGGACCGGGCGTTGTGGCAATCCTAGGGGGAGATGTTTTTCCAGCAGTGGACATCTTTCAGCTGATATGGTGATGATGATATGTATATGCATCCAGTACATCATATGTAACAAAAACGTAGTTTTGTAGAATTTAGTCTAAAATTTCTTCTCTAAAAACCTGTCTCTAAACCTTACTCTTTTACTGTTTTGAATAAAAATTCGATGTATTTGTATAGTCCATCCAATATTGTGTCTTTGTCACCAAAAAGAGCCCGATTGTGTCCGAGATACGACCATGGATTACCTGAGTGGATTTTTCTTACTCTTATTATAAATTACGATCAAGGAAGCTTTAACTTATCATGAATAAACAAATAATAACAAATATTGAACGATTAAAAAACGTAATAATCCATAGTCAGGAATCAAAATATCAGAGGAAGGAATTCATGTCGGTGCATTTTCTAAAGAAGTCATTTCAAAAGCTTTATTTTTTCGATCAAATAAACCCTAACATAACATGATTAATAACTTATGCCAAATCATGATTCTAATTATTCAAAAAACACATAATCTATAATCAGTTAAATTCTCCTTCTCTAATAAAAGTTGTTCTGGATGTGACGTTAAAAATTCTGAACTGGGTGCACTAACAGACCCCAGACAAAGAAGTATCCACTTCAAAATATAGATGTACAAGTAAGATTTATTTTGTTGAAAATTAATTACCTACCAATCAAAATTTAAGTAGGTATCATTTGAAACCCATGGGGTCAAGAAGAATCTCTAGGCACCTCGCGCTTTAAAAACCATCAAGCTGCTTAAGGCTATAGGCCTATAGGCTCAGCCAAGGTAACAGACATACATACATCTTGGGCAATCGGGTCGGGCGAAATTTTTTTTAACACTTCATGCCAATCGGCTTTTCGGATGGCGTTACTCGTGGCCCTTTGGATCTGGCACCCAAAACTTTAATATTCACAGCTATGCATAAAGAGCAGATTACGAATTACATAACCTGTTACTTACACTGTTTTGTAGGTAAGAAAAAAGGAGCTAAAGGAGAGGGTGTCCAACAGAAATCGGAAATTCCTTCTCTTTCTGCTTTGACAATCAGCGAGCAACCGTCTACTTCTTCTGGGAGAACGACGGCACCACTTGAAACTGTTGAAACCAAGGATGCTAAAGAGAAGGAACCTCGAGCATCGGCATCTGAAACTTTGCCTTCAGTCACAGCACCAACTGCGACCCCTGCAGCATCCATTACATCTGAAACTCAAGTGGAAGACAAAGAGGATGAAGGAGGCTTGGGTTTAGGCGGAGGAAAGAAGCGCAGGGCGCGAAAGAAGAAGGATAAAACAGAAACTCCATCAGCCGCTCAAGCAGCGCCATCTTCTCTAGCTGCAGTACCTCCCGTGCAATCCGCTGTCCAAAGTGCTACTCCTCCTACCCAAGCTTCTGTCCCATCTGCGACAACATGGGTCCGCCCACCATCAACTTTTTCACCACCTCCCCGCCCAGCGGCGACGTTTTCATCACCTCCTCACCCAGCAGCGACGTTTTCACAACCTCCTCGCCCAGCGGCGACGTATCCACAACCTCCTCGCCCAGCGGCGACGTATCCACAACCTCCTCGCCCAGCGGCGACGTATCCACAACATCTTGTCGGGCCACCCCCTGGATTATTAGCACCATCTTTCGGACAATCCGCGTCTTTACCTACACCATCATCATCTCAAAGCTATCCAGGTGTGAGGGGACCCCCATCCGAGGGTGTGGGCAGAGGTGGAGGACAAGGTAGAGGTCAGCAGCCCGGTGTGACACCCGGTGGCCAGTTAAAGGCTGTTCAAGGACAGGGCGATGTTCGTGGATTGAAAGAACCTGAAGTTGTACTCTGCCGTTACAAGATACCGGCGAAAATTGAAGGCAGGAGTGTCCGTAGTATGCCAGTAAAAGTGCTTTCCAATTATTTGCCGATGACAATCAAGCCTTTCAAAATAGTAAGTGTTTTCTTTACTTGTCTCTTAAAGTTTGTTACTGTTGGTTCTTGCTTGACTGTCCTACCCTACATTTTTTATATTCTTTCAGTACCGTTATGATGTATCCTTCAAACCGGACAGGCCTAAGAAGTTAATACCAAAAGCTTTTGAGTTATCAAAAAAGAAATATTTTGCGAAAAACGTGATTGCATTTGACCAGAGCAAAAATTGTTACTCTTTAAATGCGTTGCCTGGTGTGACTCAAACAGATCGCTTCACAACTAAAGTAAGTACTTATTGGATTGTGTGAGTGTGAACATCCTCTTACTGTTAATGTGAAAATTCTAACTGGATTTATTATATTCTAGGTTGAGCTACTAGACATGAATGGGAAGACAATGTGTTTTGAAGTATCCTACAAAGGAACTGGACAAGTTGATTTGCAAACAATTAACGAGTAAAGTATATTTTCCTTAAGTTTTTTTTTAATTTTAAACAAGACAGGGTGTAAAAAAAATATGTAGGATCCGAGAACTGGATGTTCTAATCATCATACTGAACAACTTTCCCCAAGAAACCCATAGTCAAAACAAAATGGACCCTCCATACAAAAATGCACAAAATTTATAATTCAGCTGATCGATTTGTATAAAAATTAAAAAAATGTTTATTTTCTCCATATAGGTAATGCATTAACTTGACTTTGGCTGGAGCCTCCTTTTAAGCTAAAAAAAGCCTGTGTCAGAAGGCACCGCTCTTCCTTATCTTATGCTGAAGCAGATATAGTTAGTTTTTGAGGTGTTCAAAGATAAAATGTTACTTTGAAGCCACTTTTCAATACACTTGAGTCCACGCTCAGCGCTTGCCTTGACATCATCCCAGGACTCACCTGAGAAGATTATCGCCGTGTCATCAGCGTAGGAATTTTTTTTTGCATTTTTAATCTGCATGTTGCAAAGGTCATTCATATAAATTAGAAAAAGCGTAGGACCAAGTACGCTTCCCTGAGGTACACCGTATGATACATTGGCCTCCTTACTAACGTGGTCTCCCAGTTTAACATGTTGTTTCCTATCAGATAAATAGTCACAGAAGAGCGCGAGTGGTAAACCCCGTAAACCAATCTTTTGCAGTTTGTGGACCAGGATAGGGATAGAGACAGTGTCAAATGCTTTTTTTAAGTCCAGGAACACAGACATAATTTTTTAATATTATCTAGTTCTTCGACCACAAGCGAACTAAGTGCTGCCATTGCATCTTCCGTAGATCTCCCTCGTCTAAAACTAAATTGAGATGGAGATAATAGATCATATTTATTTAGATAATTCAGTAACCTTGTATTAAGAAGTTTTTCAATAATTTTGGAGATCACAGGTAGCACCGAAATAGGCCTATAATTACTAATGTTGTCTCTATCCCCACCCTTGTAAACTGGAGTGATAATAGCTTTTTTGAGGGCGGTTGGGAAAACTCCTTTATCAAAGCAGAGATTTGCAAGACGTGTTATTACTGGGATAACCTCGGATTTTGCCATTGTAAGAAATACTGTTGGGATATTATCCCAACCAGGAGCGCTAACAGATTTCAGGTTCATTAATATACTGTTTACCTCATTATCATCTGTATTTAATAAAACAAAGGTGTTCAATTGAGTTTGAAGACTTACTAAATTAGTATTTAAGGTGTCAGATGTGGGTTGAACCTCTTGGGCAAGCTGTTTACCACTGTCTGCGAAGTAATTATTCGCAAAATCGGCTGAAGCGGTTGGATGCGACTTGAAGTATAGTAATTCAGTATTTGTTCTATTATTTTTACTTGTATATGTTATATTTTTTATATTTTTCCACAGTATTTTATTATTTTTAACGTTTTCAGATAGTAATTATGAAGCAAGTAAGTATGAAGCATATTTTTTTTGCGATTTCAGCCAAGTCAGTGATAGTACAAAAGTTGTTCAGTATGATGAGTAGAAGCTCCACTTAACCGGGATCTACACCAATTTTGTTACACCCTGTATAGTAATTCTATATTAATAACAATTGTTTTTATTCACAGGTACATGAGAAACGGAACGTCGCTTTCTCCGCCAACCGAAGCTATACAATGTATTGACGTTATACTAAGGCAGGGTACTCTTGAATCTTACGTTAAGGTCGGTTAAAAATATATTCAAACTATAAGATCTCATAAAATTCCAATTGACATTCATATCATGATGATATCTGCAGGCCGGTCGTCAATTCTTCAAACGTCCAGCCAAACCGATAGACCTTGGTCATGGTCTAGAAATGTGGACTGGATTGTTCCAATCAGCTATTTTCACATCGAGGCCCTTCATCAATATTGATGGTACGCAAAGAAACTTATTATTAGATTAATACAATTAGGTACAGGCGGTTCAATACAATAAATAGGGTTCAATACAAGCGGTCGTAGCTCGCATTGCGGTTGAGTCGATCACGCAGGTTAAGTGACCTGAAGCACGGTCATTACCTAGATGGGTTTGACTGTTAGTGGCTTTTTTCTCGACCGTTTCCTTGCTTCGCAAGGCACGTGTACCAGTTGGTGCCGGTTGCTATCACTAGATGGCAGTCGTTAAGCCGTGTCAGATGCCTTCTAGGCGGTTTGAAACACTGACACACTGACAGTGGGGCTCGCCACTAGCCCTACAACCTCCACCGACCTGGACTTGACCCCGTATGTAGAGTGTGGTCGAAGATTCTTGAGTTTGCTGTTCCCAAACCCATGCCCCAGGAGTAGTGACGTTTATGGGTTGTAAGAGATTAATACCAATTACCTACGATAATTATAAAAATAATCTCCCCTCCGTCGGGTCCGAACACAATATCAGCGCTATGGTTTAGTAATAAAACCACAGCACCATGCTGAGTTTTGGATCTATTAGGCATAAAATTTCATTTTAGTTTTTGACGTGATAACGTCTTATAATTCGATGGAGCCGGCTGCACGCACGAAAAAACATGACGCATGCGGCGTTACCTCGCTTTGAGGCGTTCCATTTAAGGCTTGAAGTGCAAGCGAGAGCGCGCAATGAGCGACAAAGAGGCACAATCAGCCTCCGCGTTCGGCAGCGTTCGACATCTGTCTCTCTCCTACTTGAGTGAGCGATGCGTCCGCGTGGACAGCTGCTATACATTAATACATTTACATGTTTTCGTCAAGTATGAAGTGCAGTGAAAAGTGAATGTGGTGTCAATTGTTTATAGCTACGATAATTGCGGCGATAAATGTAATGATTCTTTCGATATTATGAAACCATTCCATCACTATTTTCTTATAACGTTGTCACGTTAAACTATCGTCCGTAAACCGACTTTACAGACAACTAATTTTTTAGTCTTAATCTTAAGCTATAGTTTATTTATATTAAGTATCTAATACTGTAATTATTTTTCCATTTATTTTTTTCCGAATAAACTTCATTTCTTTCTTTCTAAATAAATAATTAAATGATACCATATCCCGTTAGTTTAACTCTAGTCCAACATTTACATCACTATGTACTCTAAGGTGTGAAAGAGACCGCGCTAGAGGTCCAAGTTCGAGGGTATCCTATCATCATAGAATCTGCATTCAAATATTTATTTCAGTCTAGTTGGGTAAATAATTAAAAACGCTAAACACGTTAAAAAACCGACTTCCATCGCAATAACTTAGTACAATTTTGCATTATTATTTTTGGTTTTTGTTAATTTTCTAAATAAACTACTATACCGATTTAGATAAAATTTATATGGGACCAATTCGGGAGCATACCCTACCGAATAAAAAAAGATTCATGAAAATCGGTTCACAATCTGCGAAGATATCGCGTAACACACGAAAAACACATACAGTCGAATTGTAAACCTCCTTTTTGGGAGTCTGTTGAAAATGTAGTTTTTGAAAGATGATAAAAAGTAACTCAAAAGACAATTCATCATTACTATTTTAGTAGATTCATAGACTAATCATATTAACCTTGCTCTATTCATGTTTTAGTGGCACACAAGGGTTTCCCAAAACATCAGCGTCTCATCGATGCTATGGCGAAAGATTTCAGACTGGACCTTTCAAGGCCTGTGAGCCAGCATAGGCCTTACGAAAGGGAACCGTTTGAACACTTCATCAAGGGACTCAGGGTGAGTAAATAAGAAGGGGAAAAACCTATTCATTCACTAACTACATCAAAGCACTACCGCTTCTGTGGCGTAATGGTTAGTACATTAGATTCACATCAGGAGATTGCGGGTTAGATTCCTGGCGGAGTAACTTTTTAAGACTCTATTCGGTTGGAGGAAGGGCACTTTATAAGCCCGCCTGGCTGTTAACATTGACGGTGGTAGCTAGCCAGGCGGGCTTAGAAAATGCCCGTCCACCAACCAAATCGAGTCTTATAGAGTTACACTCTGCCAGGCTTAAAAAAAGATAGTCAGTTTTACATTGCGTTGCGTTGGGGAATCTTTCTAAAGTGGCAAGTGTGTATGTTTTGCCGCGCGCGCACAACGATAGTGTAAAGTGGCAAGTGTGTATATTTTGCCGCGCGCGCTCAGCGATAGTGTAAAGTGGTAAGTTTGTATGTTTTGCCACGCGCGCACAACAATAGTGTAAAGTGGCAAGTGTATGTTTTGTCGCTCGCGCACAACTATAGTGTAAAGTGGCAAGTGTTTATGTTTTGCCGCGCGCGCACAAAGATAGTGTAAAGTGGCAAATTTGTAGGTTTTGCCGCGCGCGCACAACGATAGTGTAAAGTGGCAATATGTTTTACCGCATGCGCATAACGATAGTGTAAAGTAGCAAGCGTGTATGTTGTAGCAAGCGTGTATGTTTTACCGCGCGAACCATAGTTTACCATAACTTATTTTTATCTATCTAATTAGAAGAGTAATTTAGTGTACATCATTGTAGAGGTAAGGAAATTGGCAATTGCGGGTCTAGTATGAGTTTGAATAGATTGAGTAGATTAAAATAAGAAAAAAATTGTTTTTTTTTAAAACCCAATTAAATATTCTTGTATATTTTTGGCCTGTACGTAAATGGGATTATTCGCGTTATAAATCTCATACGCTTTGTATGTTTGTCGGGAGTTTAACTATGCACATACTTCCGAAAATACTGAACCGATATTAAATAAATGAGGTGTCTGGGTTCTTCTCAATTTAAAATGTCGAAGAGCACAACATTCTGCAGTTCCTCGGTAGCTCAATAGATGTTCAGATGAGAGCACACAGTTAGTTGTAAAATGTACCGTATGTTTTTGTTTTAAGCAATCTACACAGTTTCCGAGGTTTTTTTTTTATTCACAATTGGTAAACCCTTGACAACATCTCACCTGGTGGTAAGTGACGATGTTGCCGAAGATGGAAGCGGGCTTACCAAGATTCCCCAAAGCAATGGGGAACTGGCAGAATCTTGAGCTCTTCGATAAATTAGGGATCTGGCCTTATGATTCCACTTAGCAGTTTCTTTACTTTACTTTATAAAAACAATTGCCGTTTGGCCCCCTTCACATCAACTCATATATATGTCCCCACCGAGTGGCTCGAGCCTACCCTGAATTAGGGCGATAGGGCCTTAGTCGTCTACGCCCCCCTATTTGTATGAATATGTCCTGAAAAAAAATTGTTGCGCTAATTCCTATGCCGCAGAGTGTTTCCTAACATGGTTGAGAAAATAATAAGTTTGATTCAAAAATATTGTGAAAACCAGGTGATAGCGAGAGTCGGCGGCAACGTAGCGGGTCAGAAGCGCGAGTTCATATGCAACGGGTTGGCCCAGCCGCCTCGCGAGATCAGATTCGCCATGACCACGCCTGACGGGAAAACAAAAAACATTACTGTGGAAGAATACTTCACCAGGGAAAAAAATATAAGGTGAGACATATTATCGATTTAAGAAATGCTGGCGCCCCCGACCTCTCGAGCAAGGCTAGAGGTGGCCGCCTATATATTCGTATTGATATTTCTGAGCCCCTCGATTGGTGCTCTGCGTAAGCTCTTGAGCCGTATGCGGGGGCCCACGGGCTCATATAATGCTAAGAATAGTGAGTTCATGTTCTTTAAAGCTACTCAACTGTACCCACTATCACTCTTTGTGGTTCACCTTTAACTAGAGTTAATCCGTTTAAGTATCTGGGCCACTGGGTCACAAACGACCTGAGTGACACTGTCGACATGGAACGGGAGCGCAGAGCGCTGTCTGTCCGCTGTAAAATGTTGGCTCTTAGGTTTGCACGTTGTACTAAGGAAGTGAGGGTGACTTTATTCAAAGCTTATTAACCAACTTTACGCATCGGACGATTAGCGCTCTGCGTATCCAGTATAACAATGTGTTCAAGATGCTGTTGGGGAAACCACGTTTCTGTAGCGCCTCAACAATGTTTGCCGAGGCACACACCGACGACTTTTACGCTATCATTAGAAAGCGGGAAAGCGGAGCGCCTCGCTACTAACGCGCCTACATGCCAGCTCCAGCGGCATCCTGTACACACTGCCTGACCGGTGGTACTCTCCTTTTTTGCAGAGGTGGATGCAGCTTCATGCGAGCGCATCCTCCTCCTGGTATATTTGAGACTGTTTATATGTGTCTAGTTGTGTGTGTGTGTGTGTCTATAAACTGTGTTGATTTAAATTTATTGTACGTAATTTATTCACCTGTTATCCTTGACATAATTGCCTATCTAATATTTCAAAATTGTCACCAACATTTTAATTTTTGACATAATATAATTTGACAACTTTTTTGGCAATTTAATTGAATATTTATTGTTAATTTAGATTTAATTTCATTCATTTGGTTTTAACTTAGTTTTAAGTCTGACAATGGGTACTTCCCATTGACCTAGATTCAGAAATAGTTTTCAATAAAAAAAAAATCCTAAAGTCGTAGATTTGTAGTCATATCACATATTTTCTTTGTGGTTACTTTACATTTATCATCGACCAATATGTAGATAGACCGAAGTATTTATCATCGACCATGATGTAGGTAGAACAATGTATTTATCATCGACCATGATGTAGATAGACCGATGTATTTATCATCGACCATGATGTAGGTAGACCGATGTATTTATCATCGACCATGATGTAGATAGACCGATTTATTTATCATCGACTATGATGTAGATAGACCGATGTATTTATCATCGACCATGATTTAGGTAGACCGATGTATTTATCATAGACCATGATGTAGATAGACCAATGTATTTATCATCGACCAACTAATGTATTTATTCAACATCCTGCAGTCGCACATTACACATCGAGTCCGCGTTTGAAAATTCTAAAATAATGATTAACTAAACTTTTTCTAATAGCAAAGTGATAGTTATGTGTATGTATACAAAGTGAAGTGGAATTAGTGTTATCTTTTTAAAAGAACTCGTACTTTTAGAGTTAAATGCAAAAACCTGTTTCGTACCCAAAAAGCATTTTAACCACTCCAATAAACATATTTGCGAGTGTTTTGTGTAACAAACGGACAAATTGCTCTGATTAGCTAACGTTGATAGTGCTTTCCTTGAAACAAAATGGTTAAATAAAACAAAAACCATAGTTAAAATTCCGTTACGAGATTCAAAAGTGACAATGAAAACAATAATCATATGATTCATCACATCACTTTGTCAGCTGATACGTAGACGTCGGACTATCGGAGTACGACTTCAGTTCCGCTACTCGACAACAGAGGGCGACTCTTATTTGGTTCTGATACTCAACGTAAGAAGGAAATCCAGAATGATGTATCGTGAAATGACAATCAGGTGCGGGAAATGCAACAATGCTATCGAGAGAAAAGACTTCTTACTATGTGCTAAATGCAAAATATACTATCATTTGGATTGCACAAGCGTGGGAGAAAGTAGATTTTATCTGATGAAACCGGAAAGTAGGATAAAATATCAATGCGACCCATGTCGTTCCAAGGACAGAGAAAAATCCATTGTAATAAATATACCAACTGAAAATTCATTTGAAGTATTATCGGAAGACATATCTGAAAATGCTGAAAAAAGTAACCCTATGGATTTTGTAACGCAGAGGAAAAAACCACCCAAATCTCAATTGAACAACTCAGCTCAACAGAATTTAACTTCAGTCACATTTTCGGAGGTATCCCATTTAAGCCTACCAATTCTTGAGAGCAATGAAAATAATTCATGCGTCATCGAACTAAAGGAAGAAATCAAAAAACTACATTTGGAGCTGAAAATTGCCGACCTTGAGATTCAAAATATAATGATAGAAATTCAAACATTAAGAAATAAATTAGCAGAATGTGAATTTAAAATAAAAATGTTCCAAAAAATTGGAAAAGACGACATCATTAGGGGAAACCAAAACATTAGAACTTCACCGCCTTTAAAAAAAATTTTTCACCACAGTTTGGCAACGCAAAGAAAAATAAAAAAGGCCAAAAATCCTCAAAATGGTCAAATGATTTATTTGGGCAGTCTGAGGAGAGTGACTTAATTTCCACTACACAAACCTCTGAGCCACCCGGGACCACAGTGAACCCAATTGTGCCGCCATCTATGAGTTTTGCAAGTAACAACAAGGAAACTGAGAATAAAAAACCATCTCCGCCAGCAGCGACAGCTTCTAAACTGGGCAAAGAGAGCTCATTTACGAGCATTGTAGATGGCGATCCGATCGGTAAAGCCATGGACGAGACTGCGTCGGCGACCGCAACAGTATTAATGAGAGCCAAGCCTTTTAGACTAGATGGCACCACTGACACAAAAACAGAGTTACCTTCCCATAAAAAATGCCCCGGAATAAAGCCTCAAATACTTCTTCTCGCTAGTGAAGGAACAAAATGGATTCAGAAAAAATAGAAGGATTGATGTAGCTATGATTTTTTAAAACACATATATAATAGAGTAGATAATCGATTGCCAGTATTCGCACTTTATCTTGATATGACGAAAGCATTCGATTACGTAGATCACAAAACGTTACTTAAAAAACTAGAATCTTATGGTGTAAGGGGAAATACTAACGACCTAATAAAATCTAATGGAAAATGTAATGCCACTGGTAAGGAGGCGGTACTGATATCTCAAAAAAGATGCATTAGGGCCATCTGTAGGCTACAAAAAAAAGACACTTGTGTGCCTTACTTCAAGGAACTAAAGCTACTCACAGTACCAGCTTTGTACATATTTGAAACTGCAATTTTTGTTCGATCACATCCGGAGTATTTTCAGTGTGGAACACGAGCCCGACTTCGTGATCGTCTGTACCTCGTAAAATGCAAAACTTCACTTTTTCACAGCAGTACTCGTATATTTGCAATGGCTCCAAAGACACAATAAAATTCCTAAAGTTTTACGTGACTCCAACACCATGACAGATTTCACAATACAACTTAAAACTTTCTTAACAAATAAAGCGTACTACTCTATTAATGATTTTTTAAATGATAAATCTACTTGACATATTTGTTTATATTAGAATTTGATATAATTAATTATCATAATTTTTACTTACCATCTTTTGTAACATAATTAATCACAAATAAATGAAATTTGAATTTGAATTTGATTCGACTATGATGTAGATAGACCGATGTATTCATCATCGACCATGATGTAGTTAGACCAATGTATGGGAGAACATTTTCCCACTGCAAAAATAAGCCGTTTTACTGAACTGAATGAAAGAATAACATTTTACTATCAGCCTTGTTGATCTCCTATATGATTGTTGGTCCTCGTTGATGTGTTTAGGGTTCGGTATCCAAAGTCCTTGTAGTATCGTAAAAATGTGCTGTTTTTGTAATAATCTTTATTTTTAGAATAGCAGATTTTTTAAATAAACTACCCGTTATTATAACATGAAACAATTAAAATATACGATGTTCTTTAAATTTCAGACTGCAATATCCCAACCTGGACTGTATGTGGGTGGGTCCCAGGGATAAAACTATATACTATCCGCTCGAGCTCTTAGAGGTCGTCCCCGGACAGGTATGGGAACCCTTTCTATAGAATAGTACATTTGTGAGTAGATTACAAATATGTAACAACCGATGAAGTCATATCATCAATGCTAAAGAAAGCCGTAATAAGATATACAGGGTGTTGTTTTGGTCGACAACGGGCTTTTAAGGGGTGGTAGGGCAAAAAATTCTTGTTCTAATAGCACATTTTCTTTTTTTTTATAATTTAAAATTATTGAAAAAAATCACTTACAAATTATCCTAAAATAACGAAGACGTATGGCGCATGCAGAAGGCGGGGTTTGGGCGACCAGCTCAATGACTGCCGGCTCCATTCATGGCTTTTCTGAGAAGCGCAGTTTGCCGCGCCAATTAGATCAAGCGTGGGCCGGTGTTTCGAAAGAACCCCATTCACGGAGGTTATAAACACTTGTCCTTACTGGGTACAGCGTTATTTCATTATGATTTGGGAATTCTCACGCCTAATTCTCACACACTCAGTTTCGTTTTCACCACACGTAAAGTAAATGCTTAGTACATCGTACAGTTCACGATTATTTTGTTCCTGAGCCATAGTCGTATACGGGAATGCCCCTGCGCAGAACGAAACACACGCGCGTCGCGCACGTACAGCCGGTGGCGAGGTATGCGGCAGACTGGCGACGCGAGCAAGCGCCGCCGCCGCCGGCCGCCGGCCGTCGATGGCTCCCGCCCCCGCCCCCGTCCCCTCCGATCCTCTCGCCGCGCTTCTCATTCGTAGTCGTATGAAAACGCCGCCGGCCGGCCGGCGCGCTCGCACTCGCGCCCCGCCCCCGTCCCTTCAGATGCTCTCGCCGCATTTACGCTCTCATTCATAATCGTATGAAAATAAGGTAACAATAAAATAATATCTGCTAAGATTTTTTTATGAAAAATTAAGGTATGATTTTTCTATTTTTTTTGGCATCAGTATCATGAACTGTATCACCCCTGAAAAGCTCGTTGTCGACACCCTGTATTTTGCAATTACACAGGTAAATATATACAGGCGATGATATTTAAATAAGTCTCTTCTGTATAGCTAATGATATAATCAGCATGCAAAATTTAATTTTAAAAAAATATTTTTTTAATTCTTATGGTCACATTGTGGCTATCCTGAAGCCTGGAAAACCAGATGATCTGCCGGACAGCTATCGACCTTAGCACTCTTGAGTGTAACATAGAAGCTTTTGGAACGCATAATTTATAACCGCAATCAGGTGTGAACGATAGGGCAATACCTCAAGTGCAAGCAGGTTTCCGGCAACACCATAACTGTGTACAGACCAGGTGCTGGCACTCACCACACATGTCGAAAATGGCTTCCATCACAAGTCCTCTGCAGCGTTCGTCGACCTTACTGCTGCATACTACACGCGAGCGTACACCTTGGCATTTTGCTTGTTGTAGTGCTATTGAACCGTGAAAGTTTATTCACCTGTAAATAATATATTTCTGTGCCTTTTACCCGCGTATCGGGACAGAAGAAGTTTTGATCGATCCACTCTCTTTAACTGTGGGGATTGATTTAGGGCATGTCCTGTATATCGACGATAAGCGCCGAGCTTCAGGTCTTGTTTTATTATACGCGACAGAGTCCTAGCGAGAATCTTCATTTCTCGCGATAAGATTTCTTGTTTCCTAATGGGGTTACGGCAATTTCAAGGTTTAACAGCATTAACAGCCTGTGTAGTTCTAACAGCACGCGGCCGCCCCGATCTTTTATGGTCTTCGACAAAGTAAGTGCTGGCATATCTGTCGATAGTACGATATACGAACGTACGGCTGATACCAAGCTTTTGAAGTGTCTTGAATATGACCGGCGGCTCCATACCTACTTTGTGCAAGGCAATCACTGCAATATCCTGTTTTCTTTCACACCCCATTCATAATAAATACGAAAAAATATGTTAAATGGCGGGAAATCTAAAGAAGTTTTTAACATAATAAACGCTTTCCAAATTAAAAATAATGAAAGGGTCGAAAAAATAAAAGTTTTTATGTAACAGTATTTATGGCCAGACTAGTTATATGCATATTTATTTTTATATTTCTACTGAGTCAAAGTTTCATATCTCTAGGCTCTGAACAAGCAACTGAACGAGACGCAACTAGCTACCATGGTGAGGGAGGCTGCTACACCGCCTAGTGATCGCAAGGCAAAGATCGAGGAGGTCATCAAGAATGTAAGATCATTTTGTTTACATTATCATCAAACTAGGCTAGGCTCTGAACAAGCAACTGCACGAGATGCAACTGGATACCACGTTGAAAGAGGCTGCCACACCACCTAGTCAGCGCAAGGCTAAGACCGAGGAGGTCATCAGGGATGTAAGATCATTTAGTTTACATTATCTTTAAATAAGGCTAGCTGAACGAGACGCTACTGGCTACTAGCTACCATGGCGAGAGAGACTGCCAAACCGCCTAGTGAGCGCAAATCTTAAATCAATGAGGTCATCAGGGAATGCTTACCGAAGTCGAGAGAATACTTTGTAGTATTATCACGTCTACGACAATCTATATAATGGATTAAAAATAAATATCTACATAAGGTGGAATAGGTGCTTATTTTTCTAACCTCTTTATATGGTCAGTCGTAAACATAGGGTTTTTTCACAATTTTTATTTATTTACAAATTGGTAAGCCCTTGGCGTCATCTCACCTGATGGTAAGTGACATTGATGCCGAAGATGAAAGCGGGCTTTCCAAGATTCCCCAACGCAATGGGGAACTGGCTATCTTATCTTCAAGCCGGGACACATCAATGCTGTTAACACTGATGTTTGGCGGCAAGACTTAGATTAGATGGTGGTAGCTAGCCAGGTGGGCTATGAAAATTCCCTACCACCAACCAAACCGAGTCTTACAAAGTTGACCCCGCCGGGAATCGAACCCGCGACCTCCAGGTGTGAAGCGAATGGACTACCCATTACGCCACGGAGGCGGTTAAATTAATTACGTACGTAACACAAAAATATTTAATTTTTACCTTCCACTTTGTACCAGGACTGTGACCTCCGGCCAACCGGGGAGGGGTCCCCCATTCCGTGACGTACGGGTGAATGCGTCTTGTGTGAATAGTGTTTAGGGCTACATTTCAAGGAAAATATACTTTAGGTAGTACTTTAAATAAATTGCTCGCAAGTGCTAAAACTTGAACATGCAGAGTATTGTGATTTCCGACAGTTATTCAATCTTATGCAGACCTCCCACGCGGTGGACCGACGACCTGGTGAAGATCGCGGGAGGCCGATGGATGCGGGCAGCGCAGGATCGGTCGTCGTGGAAATCCTTGGGGGAGGCCTTTGTCCAGCAGTGGACGATTTTCGGCTGATATGATGATGATTCAATCTTGGCGTAACGCAAACATTGACTCCCCCCTTTCTCGTAGAATGACCGAAACAACAGTCCGGAGCCAGTGCAGTCCCCCCCAAATTACTTTTCTTAATAAAATAACAACCCCAAGTATAATCTAATTATTTTATTATTTCAGATGAATTACTCCCAAAATCCTTACTTCAAGCAGTTCGGGTTGGACATAAGGACCGAGTTCCACCCTGTCAACGCTAGGGTGCTCCAGCCGCCGAGGCTGGACATGGGAGGACCACAAAAAATTGATCCCAGGTTAGGCTTGAGTTTAAGATTTTTAAGGTATTATTGAGCCAAAGTTGATAGTAGAGAATGCAATCCCGACTCGAGATCGAAAATTCGAGATCCGGCGGGATTACAAATATCAATCCCGCGGGATTACATTGTCACTTACCACCAGGTGAGATGTTGTCACTTACCAATTGTGAATTAAAAAAAAAAGATCCCGGAATTTTCGGGATCTCGTCCAGTTTTAAAATAAGTGAAATTCGGATAACTGAACACGATGAAAAATGCTTGTTTGTGATAGTTAGGTTATTTAAAATAAAATTTCATTTGAAGATTGATATGTTATATCTTTATATTTAATTATGTAAGTTACAATTGTCAAACATACAAATTATAAAATTTCTAAAACTAAAATAACTCACCCCTGAGCGTCCCCAGCGCAAAGGTGCCCATAACACTCGCAGCGTTGCCGCGTTGTATGGCTATAGACAGCCTTTGCACCAGGAAGGCCCCGGAGCGGGGGTCAAATCCCTTGTCCCGCAGAAGGCGCCCAATGTCCCGTACAAAACCCTTAGCCCTCGGTTCCCCATGAGCCAGGCGTTTCGACGGCAAATGGAACAAACATGTAGGTTTGTTTGGATTTGACCCCCGCTCCGGCAGCATATTTTGAGTGCTTCGACCGAGCGGCTGCCTCAGCAGCGGAACCTGCTGCCCTTGTTGTATGCGCTAGGTGAGAGGGTGCGAAAGTGCTGGAGCAGGTGGCATCCCAGAGAAGACTCCTCCCCTTCTGCCATGACACCAGCGTTAGGCGATCGGGTCGCTTCCCGTCGCTACGACTAAGTCCTGGCGGGTCCAGTAGAAATATAAGATAAGATAAGATAAATACTCTTTATTGTACCCAAAAATATAAAATAAAAAAAAATAAACACAATGTAAAACTTAGAAACTATATAACTTAAAAATTTAAACAAAAACACAACTTAAAACAAAATATTATAAGCGGTACAATTTGGGCGGTCTTATCGCTCAAAGCGATTTCTTCCAGACAACCCGGTGTTGATTCGCACTAGCCCGGTTTTTTCTAAGTTTTCACTTAAAACGTAGCCATGGAACACAAAAGACAGCTTCAAAATATCTTAATAGCCCAAGTTTCATTTAGGGCGAACGACGCGAAATCCACAAAATAATACAAATAAAGTGGAAATATAACCTTACTCGTTTTGTTTTCTACCTTGTAACAGCTTGGGAAGGAGAGTTTCGTTGTTTTACTTGTACGACGAAGTATTATTATCGCGAAAAAAAAGTTTTTCCAATTTTCGTAAAAATGTGTTCTATATCATTGACACATACCGAAAAACCGAATATCTCAATTCCGTCCGTGTGTGCGTCCGTTCGTGTGTCCGTTCGTCGGTCACGCTTGGCTCTGGAGGCTATACCTTAAGTCCGATTGGGACCAAATTCGAAACATTTATTTTTTCTCAAAAATGGCTCTTAACGATTTTTATGAAACTTTGCACGTCGGAGTTGCTTATGTTTATATATTGCATAGTAATATCCATTGGGAAAAATCGTGTTTGTATGGTTCTCTTATAAATTATTGAAATTGAAACTTACGATTTACTCACAAATGGTTGGAGCTATTGAATTGTCATGTATTACGAAAAGTATTTTGTTATGCAATACGAATTCATCAAAATTATTTAAAAAAAAGTCAGTTTACATGAAAAAAAGAAATGAAAAAATTTGTCGAGAAAGTTTAATGCGGGCACCGTACAATTCATTTACGTAGTAATAGTATTCTTTACTAATTTATTTAGTAATAGTTTCTATAGAGATGGCCGTTGGGGCAGTGAAGTTCTCGAGTGGCGAACGAGCACCGAAAAACGTAACGTAGGCAGGCCACCCACGCGGTGGACAGACGACCTGGTGAAGATCGTGGGAAGCCACTGGATGCGGGCAGCGCAGGACCGGTCGTCGTGGAAATCGTTGGGGGAAGCCTTTGTCCAGCCGTGGACGTCTTTCGGCTGATGTGATGACGATGAATGTTCTTCACTTTGACACCACGAGGCAGCTAGACAGTTCCTGTATTATGTCACTGCCGCACCGCTAATGCAATCCAACGAATTCACACGGGCAGTACCGCTGAATTCCTTCTACAATAAAATTAAAGCTCAACCACAGATGAGATACTAGTTACTTCGTAACAGATACTGCATTTCCTTATAAAACGAAAATACCTACGCATTTATTAATCTACTCGTTCCCACTGTCCGACAATACACGGAAACATGGGTATTAAGGCGCTCGACTTAGCGGTCATAACTGCGTACACGGGCGGCGCGCGAATCGCGGCGGCGACTGTACGGCGTTTTAGCGCTAATGATTCGTGAAAATGGCAATAAAAGTTTTACAAGTGATGGTTTTTATTTATTTGATTAGTTTAAGTAACAGTCGTACGTACTACATAGTTGATCGTACTTAGAAGGTGCGCCAGCTTAAAAATAATTACAAGTTACCTTTAATTTTTGTTTGGTTAAAAAAAATATGCGCGGTACTCACTAGGTAAATCCTGATTGACGCGTTCTGATTGCGACTCGATAGTATTTTTTTTAATCCAAAATTGATAAGCCCTGACTTAGGATCATCTCACCTGATGGTAAGTGACGATGATGCCGAAGATAGAAGCGGGCTTACTGAGATTCCCCACCGCAATGGGGATCTGGCTGTCTTATCTTCAAGCCAGAACACATCGATGCTGTTCACACTGATGTTCGGCGGCAAGACTTAGATAAGATGGTGGTAGCTAGCCAGACGGGCTATGAAAATGCCCTACCACCAACCAATGATTACCTACCTACCTATCTCGAGGTATCTTTTCCTCCACAAGACACACAATGGCGGCCCGACTCGCGAGAGCCCGTCCGAGTGGGTCGCTAAGCGTTGGTATATTTTGCGGTAGGTATAGGCGAGTGACGGAGCACTGACTCAACTGTAAAAGCAATGTTTTTTGATTAAATATTGTCATACACATATTTAAGGTATACATACATAAATAATTGATGCTAAGATAACTATTTTTTACGCAGGCGAGGAGTGTGGCAAGCCAATAGACTGCTGCAAGCACAGCCTCTGGACTCGTGGGGATTTGTCGCGCTTGAGGCCAACCACGACAACAGCAATGCAGACATGATTATCAATTTGGTAAGTTAGGCCTGTGTATTTTTTTAAATACAATAAATAATTATATATTAATCAATATTTTGAAAACACTACATAACCCTATTTTTCGCGTGGCGCCACACTTACTAGGCCACTTCTTTAAACGTTCAGCTAAACAAATCGATTAGCTAATCGGACAACTCTGTATGATAAGTCCGTTTTTTTTTTCGGATTGATCAGAGGTGGAAAGTTGTTTCGAATCACGAGTTGAAGCCCTGTTCAAAATGTCGGGTTGAACTAATGAAATAGGGACCTTCATCATCATCATCATCACATCAGCCGAAGCACATTCACTGCTGGACATAGGCCTCCCCCATGGATTTCCACGACGACCGGTTCTGCGCTACCCGCATCCAGCGGCTTCCCGCGACCTTCAACAGGGCGTCAGTCCACCAAGTGGAAACCGCGGTCGCCACTCGAGAACTTTACTGCCTCAAGGGCCATGTGCCCCGCCCACTTTAAGTTTAGCATATCTTTAAGCTATGTCGGTTACCTAGTACTCTTGCGGATCTGGCCCCAAACTAGGAAACAATTTGTATTCCAGTTCAAGAGCGTCGGCGGTCGCATGGGAATGCGGATCTCTGAGCCCAAAGAGAGGTTCTACAACGTGAGGATAACTGATTTGAGCAAAATGTTCTACAGAGCCCAGCAAATGGAAATAAAGTTCTTGGTCGTGGTTGTGTCGGGTCGTGAAAAGGACTATTATCACAAGGTACGTGCAGTTAGATAGGGACAGCAACACTATTGCATGAATAGGGATGACGAATGCTAGTCATCTGAGTTACTTTTTATCATCTGTCAAAAATGAAATTTTGTTCTAAAAATGTTTGAAATACCTAGGCGTGACGTCATGGTTTAGCAGCGTCATTAACATACTCATTTTGTGATTTTAGTGAGTTAAAAATCGAAGACTTGATGAAAACAAAACGAGTAAGGTTTTTCGAAGTTTAAGTAGGAGGGCAATTTAATGATCAAGAGTTCATAATTTATTTCTGATGCTGTCATCATCCCCATTATAATATGAATTAAATTGCATATTATTATAATTGGGATGACTTCATAAAAAATAAATTATGAACTCTTAATCTCAAAATTAGCCTCCTAGTGATATTTAAAAAACTTACTCTTTTCGTTTTCCATCAAGTCTTCAACGAGACGCAGGGGGAGGTTCCACCCCTTTGTTGTTGATATTCAGCCTATACGCACGAAGCGTTACGCTTCCTTATTTACAGTGAAACCTGGATTAGTGAAATTTCAAGGGACTGGAAATTTAATTTCATATAAAGAGGTATTTCACTAATCCAGGGTTCCACTTATCCAGGTTCAAAAAAAAATTCCACTAATAGAGGGTTTCACTAACAGAGGCTCAAACATGACTGATTTCGGTAATAGAGGTATGATTTTTTTTATTAAAACACACAATTTTAGGTAGAAATGAAACTTATTTACATACATATTTAATAAAGTTAACACAAGTTTTACTAAGTATGTAAATCAAAACTAAAATAATTGGAACATAGGCTTTACAACAACATTTAAGCTTATACATATATTAGTTTTCCTTGTGCATCAACGCACTGTCCCTTTATCTTTTCTTTGCTTTTGATAATTCGGCAAAGGGTGGGGTAGACGTGATATTCTTTAAAAATCTCCCCATCGGTCTATTTTCCCGAATGGTTTCCTCGCGCGACTTCCTACTTTCGTAAGCCAGTAATATCTTTTGTTTTTCACGAGCTATTAAAACTTTAACCTTTCGTTTTGGCATTTTTACGTAAACTTGCAAACGTTATCTCCCAAGACACTAAATATTCTGAGGTGATTAAATCCAGAACGGAACAAGAAAAAACGTGCCAATACCCACATTTAAAATGACAAATGATTTTGTTTGATATTCAATGGAAAGTACCTATCGTTTCACTAATAGAGGTAATCTTCATAGTTGTTTCACTAACAGAGGTTTTTATTTAATACACTAAAATAAACGCACGATTTTATTTTTGAATATTAACAATAGTTTCACTAATAGAGGTAATGTATTCTAGCTATTCCACTTACAGAGGTTCTGTCAAAAATATTCCAAATTTTAAATATCACTAAAAGAGGTTTATGAATTCCACTAATAGAGGTAACTACGTTCGAAGGTGCCGGGACCGGCGATTCTGTTCCACTAAAAGAGGTATTCCACTTATCCAGGTTCCACTAAGCCAGGTTTCACTGTATTATGCGGATAGCGATGCAGTGAAACTCCTTGCCTGCGTCTGTGTTTCCCGACTCGCAACGCAACGACTCAATTTGGGGATCTTCAAGGCGAGAGTGAATAGGCATTATTTGAGCTTGCGTGTACCATCCTCCACTACATCGTCACTTACAATCAGGTGAGATATAGTCAAACGCACTCAATTTAAAAAAAAAAATATTTTCAAGCGATTTCCAAAAAGGAGGAGGTTCTCAATTCGACCGTTGTTGGTTTTTTGTGTGTTTGTTTGTTTGTTTGTAAACTCTTTATTGTACTAGAAAATATACAATTATTGATACATAATAGCAGTAGCATGCACAAAGGCGGACTTATCCCAAACAGGGATCTCTTCCAGCCAACCCTTAATTACTGAAAGGATTTACACCTTAAGCAAAGAAACAAAAAAGTTAGTACACATTTTCAAAGAAGTGAAAACAACAATCTAAAGTTATAAACAGATGTTATATTACAATTAGATACATTTATTAAACACACTTACTTATATATTAAATAAAATATTACATATATATAAATATATATTATATATATGTACATACATACTATAGTACTTTACATACATAATATAAATACGTACTTAGCTCAAGTAGGAATACACAAATAAACGATGTCATGTCTTCATGAGACGGGCCTTGAACGTTGAGATGGAGGGACACATTCTTATTTTCACTGGCAATGCATTCCACTCCACAAGCGAGGCGCATGAACCGTAAACGATTTAGTGTAGGTATCAGTGCTGTGTGCAGGAATCGCAAGTGCCAGGTTTTTGCTGGAGCGCAGTCGGTTATCCATAGCTGTGCGAAATACGAACCTTTCACGTAGATATTGCGGGGCACAAGGGTTAAAAAGTATATTAAAAAGATGACACAGGATATGGGTATTCCTGCGCTGGCGGATGAGTGGCCAACCTAGCTGAGTGCGGAATTCCGAAATATGGTCGTATTTTCGGAGACCGAAAATATCACGAATGCACTGATTCTGAAGTCTATCTAGCTTATCCAATAATTCGGCCGTAGGGTCAAGGTAGGCGACATCATCATAGTCCAGTAAAGTTTGTAGAAGGGAGCGGACAAGGAGCAGTTTTGTATCGAAAGGGAGAAAATTTTGTAGGCGCTTCAGGGAGTGCAACGAAGCAAACACCTTGCGGCTAACTTCATTTACTTGCGCAGACCAAAAAAGAGTTTGATCCATAATGATGCCAAGATTCTTAACCGTAGAGGAAAGGGGTAAAATAGTATTATTAAAGACCAAATTAGGCATCATAATGTCTTGAAATTTTGAAGAGAAGTGAGGGCTGCCTATTACAAATTTGTTACGCGATATCTTCGCAGATTGTAGACCGATTTTCATGATTATTTTTTATTCAATGTGGTATACTGCTATATGTAAGTTGGTCTTATATTAATTTTATCAAAATCGGTGTAAGTACTTTTTTGAAAATTATTAACGAAAACCAAAAATAATAATGCAACATTGTACTTATGATGATGATTGTACTAAGCCGTTGCGATGGAAGTCGGTGTTTTTTTAACTTGTTTAGCTTTTACAGTTAATAATTCGTCAAAATCACAAAATGAGCACATTAATGACGCTGTAAAACTATGACGTCATGCCTAGGTATTTCATACATTTTTAGGACGAAATGTTGTTTTTGACAGATGACAAAAAGTAACTCAAATGACTGGCAGTCATCATCCCTATTGTTACATAACATCCCGCGCCCCAAGGACTATATGGTACTCGTAAATACTGCATAAATAATAAATAAATAAATAATTATACAGTGAAACCTGGCTTAGTGGAACCTGGATAAGTGGAATACCTCTTTTGGTGGAACAGAATCGCCGGTCCCGGCACCTTCGAACGTAATTACTTCTATTAGTGGAATTTATAAACCTCTGTTAGTGAAATTTAAAATCTAGAATATTCTTGACAGGAACCTCTGTAAGTGGAATAACTAGAATAGATAACCTCTATTAGTGAAACTATTGTCAATATTTAAAAAATCGTACGTTTATTTAAATGTATTAAATAAAAACCTCTGTTAGTGGAACAACTATGAAGATTACCTCTATTAGTGAAACGATATTTTCCATTGAATATCAAACAAAATCATTTGTCATTTTAAATGTGGGTATTGGCAATTTTTTTTTCGTTCCGTTCTAGATTTGATCACCTCAGAGTACCTCTATAACTGAGACAGCGAGTAAATTTTATATGCATAAACCTCTGTAACTGAGATAACATTGTTTGTTTACTCATTCTTATTCTACCCCAAAATTTATTAAAACTCATTTACATACTTAACACGTTATTTTATTTAATGATCGCACCTGTATAACTGAAATAACCTGTATTCTCACCTCTATTAATGGAACCCTCTGTAAATGAGACAGATATTTATTTATACCTGTATATCTGAGACACTGGGTAATTGGAATACCTCTATAAGTGAAACGACATTGCAGGTCCCTTGATGTCTCACTTAACCAGGTTTCACTGTAATTGCATAAGTTGATAAAAAATGCTATGCAATAGCTTTACCGCGGCAGTCCCCGAGTGCCACACGTCTTTTTATTTTTTGTTTTTTATAATGCTGCGTTTTGAGGACGCGAATTTTTCTACGTCTCTGTATTGGGATAACGACTGCATCAACAATTTAATCACTAAATTGCCCTCCTACTGAAATTTTGATGAAGCTTACTAGATTGTTTTATAATCAAGCCTAAAGTTGCTTAATATCACAAATGTGTTTTTTTAACCGACTTCAAAAAAAAGGAGGAGGTTTCTCAATTCGACTATATTTTTTTAAATGTGTGTTCGCGGATAACTTCGTTGTTTATGAACCGATTTTGATGATTCTTATTTTGTTGGAAAGGAGATATCCCAAGGGTGGTACTATGATAAGGAAACCAGCATCTGATGATGGCATCCCAGAGAAATCGAGGGGAACCTTAGTTTCCTGTTTGAAGTCCGTTTTTTTGTTCAAAATTATTTAATCCACTATTGGTAAGCCCTTGGCATCATCTCATCTGATGATAAGTTCATAAATGGCGCTGAAAACGACGTTACGTCTGTATTTCAAACATTTTTAAGACAAAAAGTCGTTTTTGACAGGTGATAAAAAGTAACTCAAATGACTAGCAGTCATCATTCCTATTATGGCACACTCTATTTTTTAAGGCGTACTTGTTAAATTTATATCTAACATTTTTATTTTTCGTGAGCATCAAATACAATGAGATTTTATATCTTACAATAGAATAGCAATATTTTTTTACGGTTTGACGGAGAGGTGATGCCTTGTAATAAAAACTTAAGAAGTAGCCGAGAAAAATAAACTTCATGAAAAATTGCTTTATATTGTGTTTCACTATAGCAGCCCATGAGGGAAGAGTCTGATGGACGCCATACATCACGCCCGCGTGATGTATGGCGTCCGTCAAACGTACGTAACAAAGAATCTTCCTCTAGAGATATACAACCTCATTGAACGTTTTAGTAGAAATTTGGCCCAATATGTATTGAGCAGATAGTATTGATTGGAGCATATAGAATTGTTTTTTTTATTTTTTATTTAGGTGAAGAAGGCGGCGGAACTCGAAGTGGGCATACTGACTCAATGCATTAAGCAGAACACGGCGCAGCGACGCATGAACGACCAGACCGCGCGCAACATTCTCCTGAAGGTATTCTTATGGTTTTTATGTCGACAAGACCGTTTGAATTTTTATAGGATGACCCGTTTCAATAGCATCATAATAGCACACCCTGGACACTTCATACAACGGGCCAGAAATGACATTTCAATAAACGAGTGACGGAACAAACAAAATGGCGGTGAAATCCTATACGTTCGACAACCAAACGGTAACCGAACTGTATCAATCTGGGTGACGAGGGGGGAGGTCGCAATCTAGAGAGCGGCAGGGAGTGTCCATACTGTATGTTAGTACTAATATATAAGGTGTAATAAAATTAGCTGAAACTATTTTAACTGGTGCTTCTACCGGTAAAACTGAACAACTTTCCCCATGGAACCCATAGTCAAATCTCAAAAAAAAATTTGAACTTCCCAAGTTGGCTGATCAGCTGATCGAGTTAGTATGGGAGAGCCAATTTTTTTTGCGATTTGACTATGGGTTTCATGGGGAAAGTTGTTCAGTTTCAAAAGTAGAAGTACCAGTTAAAATAGTTTCAGCTAATTTTGTTAGACCTTATATATACTTTGATAATAGAAAGAATCCCTTAAGACGCCATGCTCTTTCGTGCGTTCAACCTAGGTGGATTTGCGATGGAGAGAGCTCGAGTTTTACTTGTATAATGGAAAAAAGCGACTGTCACCTACATACTTTTTCAATACAGTTGCTCTAACAGTGGTACTGTATGTGCCAGTTTACTGTGCGCAAAATGGATCGCACACGTGCTTTTTATTTTACCACTTCTTCTGACTCGTAGGAACAAGATATTTCTAGCAAATAAAAAAAATTCCATAGATACAGAATCCTTTTTTTTTCTTGACTTTTAAAAAGAGAATTTTAAAAGAGATAGATTGTTCCTAAATAAATATCTATAGATTCTATTTGCTTTATATTTTTGTGAAGAAAGGAGAATAAACATGAATGAAGGGCATATGTTGTACACCAAGGAATAAACTGGGCCCGCGTGGTCGACTAAGGTCCGATCGCCCTAATTCAGGGTAGGCTCGAGCCCCTCGGTGGGGACTTATATGAGCTGATATGCTGATGATGACAGAATAAGGTGCTGTAGTTTATTTAGACACTATTGACTTTGTTTTTTTTAATTAAAGTCGACCAACCCGCACTGGGCCCGCGTGGTCGACAAAGGTCCGATCGCCCTAATTCAGGGTAGGCTCGAGCCCCTCGGTGGGGACTTATATGAGCTGATAATATGATGATGATGACTTTGTTTTTAGTTCGCTGTTGTTACAGATAGCATAAGTGCTAAAAGTGGCGACTAATACCAAAAGTCACCAAATTTAGCACTTATGCTATCTGTAACTACAGCGAACTATATTTTACAGAGTCAATAGTGTCTAAATAAACTACAGTAGTACCCTATTCTTAAAATTATTATGTACTCAGCGAGTAATTATTTTTTTTAAATGATGGCGGCGCTAGTAGAGTAGGGGATCATCATCATCATATCAGCTGAAAGACGTCCACTGCTGGACAAAGGCATCCCCAAAAGATTTCCACGACGACCGGTCCTGCGGTGCCCGCATCCAGCGGCTTCCCGCGACCTTCACCAGGTCGTCGGTCCACCGCGTAAAGAAAGGCCTGCTTACGCTACGTCTAGAAAGGTAGGGGATGTCCTTAAGTATTTCAAAATATCATGTTTTGTATGAAATATCAAATGTTTTAACAGTGTATAATCTTTACCATATTTTGGGTAAATTAACTACTTTTCTGTCTTTCATTGTTTTTATTCATAATTTGAATTAATAGGTCAATGCAAAACTAATGGGCATCAACCAATCCATTGACAACAGCAGCATGCCTAAATGCCTCGCTGAAGGCGAAGTGATGGTTGTGGGTGCTGACGTCACTCATCCGTCGCCTGATCAGGTAACTATTCTTTTTATCCAGGTAAAAAAAATAAAAAAAAAATAATAATAATTGTAGTTTTAAATTGAAACGAAAAAATAAAAAGATCTATGGTGGGCATTACCAAGCCACGTCAGTTCAATGCCCTAAAGTCTTGCTGAAGGCGGCACAATGATGACTGTGGATGCTGATGTCGCGCATCCGTAGATAGCTTAGCTTAGTCAGGTATTCTATGCTTCAGAAGTACAGAAGCCAGCACATCAAATTGGACACTCGAAGTGCGATTCTGATCCATACGCACACGGCTTAAGAACGGTACAAAGTCCAAAGTGTCTAGCTAAATGTGCTCGCCTCTGTACATAAAACCTTGTACGATTTACATACGTAGGTTAGTTTAGTTTTATTTACTAGCTTTTGCCCGCGGCTTCGCCCGCGTGGACATCGTTTTTATTTTATACTAAGTTTATTACACAAGCTCTGGATATGAAAGTTCCAGTTAAGATTCTGGCCGAGAGTGAAGCCAAGGAATCTGCATTCATTAACAAGTGGTACCGGACAGTTCATGCAAAGAGGCATAGGGACAGGTCTAACAGCGAACAAAGTTACATTGGATTGAGATATGTTTAAGATCAATCCGTTAGTACTAAACCACAAGTGGTACCGGACAGTTCATGCAAAGAGGCATAGGGACAGGTCTAACAGCGAACAAAGTTATATTGGATTGAGATATGTTTAAGATCAATCCGTTAGTACTAAACCAGTCGCGTAACTTTTCGCAAAGGTTAACAATTTTGGTATTGAGGATTTCATACGTTTTGGTGCACACTATTACTACACCCCGGACACTGCAAACAAATGGTCGTAAAATGACATTTCTAAAAACAAATGACGGAGCAAACAAAATCACAGCGTAATCCCATACGTTCGAGAACCAATCTGTATCAATCTGGGTGACGAGGGGGTGAGCTTGCAATCTAGAGAGCGGAAGGGAGTGTCCATACTGTATGTTGGTATTAATATATATACATTGCTATTACTGTGGTATCGTCTACAAAAAGCATGATTAGACCTAGAGTAATGTAGGAAGGTAGGTCGTTTATGTAGGCCAAAAAAATAGTGTTGCCTAATGCTGATCCTTGCGGTATACCAATGTACACATCGCCGGGACGGGACCTAAATTTGCGACCATCTACCGTTACTTCTACAGTTTGTTCACGATTTGTTAGAAACGATTTAAGAAGTTGATGGGAGTTTTTAGTGATTTCATAGTATTTTAGTTTTGCCAATAGTAATTTATGGTCTACTAGCTTTTGCTCGCGTGGACATCTTTGTAATGACTGGCTTAGAGGGTGCGCGGTGCATGCTTGGGCATGATTTTTTTCCAGATCCTTCGGGAACTATGTCAGGATTATTAGTAAATTATGTCATTTACCACCCACACAACCATCTCTGTGCACACAAAATCACAACAATCCATTGTTCCGTTCCGATGTTAAAGAAATTAACCAAAAAGAGAGTATTTTTTCAGTTCCCTCGGGAACTGCATCGGGCTGTGCTATTTTCACGGGATAAAAAGTAGCCTATGTTCTTCCTGGTGACACAGGCTGCCTGCATGCCAAATTTCATTAAGATTGGTCAAGGCGTTGAAGCGTGAAAAGGTAACAAACAAACACATTTTCACATTTATAATATCAGTAAGGATAGTAAAGATTACATTGAACGCTTTAGTAAGGTCGAAAAAAACACCAGCAGTCTTATACCTATCATCGACGCTAGTGATAATTGCATCCACGACCTGACTAGCCGCCTGAGATAAAATTGATGTAATTGATTTTAAATTGAGTTTTAGTTAGATCATATCCTGTACAACCTAAAGATGTTTAAGAGACCAAGCCATAGAGGGCAGTTTACTCACGAATGTCTTGCTGAAGGCAGTGATGATATGGGTGCTGAAGTCACTCATCCGTCTCCTGATCACGTAAAACCATCGATCCTTCATCATCATCATTTCAGCTCATATACGTCTCCGCCGAGGGGCTCGAGCCTACCTGAATTAGGGCGATCGGGCCTTAGTCGACCACGCGGGCCCAGTGCGGGTTGGTCGACTTCACACACAACCTGCGAGTTTCTTCGTAGGCGTGTGCAGGTTTCCTCATGATGTGTTCCTTCATCGTGGGAGCGTCGGATAAACATACATATGAAATCGAAATTTTCGAACTCACATTGGTACGTGGCGGGATTCGAACCACGATATCCCGAATAGGAGCCGGCGGCCCTAGCCGTTACGCCACCGACGCTCTTGATTGATCCTTATATAAAACATAGTCTTCCATTAAGGATATTTACACAACCAAGTTATAATTTTATTGTTTGTCACGCTCTTGCTCTGTTGCACATGTGTGCGAATGCAAAGACTGCTACCCGAGACTGGGGGTTCCAGCACCTGCACCCGGTATCCCCTATCTAGTTCTGTGAGAGTGTTGCGCGATTAACTCAAAAAGTGGTGTGAAGACCTCACATCTATATAAGGTCTAACAAAATTAGCTGAAACTATTTTAAGGACAAGTTCAGCAAACGAAACTGAACAACTTTTTTTAGCGACCATACTGAAATCTAGGAAAAAAAATCGACAGTAAAAAAAAAGAAATCTTAATGAATCCGGCACTGGCCGTCGTACCGTAGCAGCCGCAGTCCACGCGCCGCCGCCACAGATGATAATAATAGCACAAGCCTCCGCTCCGATCCTTTACCCGCAGCCTTCCTTCTTACATCCCAAACTTGTGGTTAAAAACTTCATAGCACACCGCCATGTCCAAATACTGTTGTACGGCATTTTCACAATGAAACACTTAACTTAGGCACTTAGGTCACAATCTGTCGTAGGTTAGGCTTTGAGCAACGTAACTCAATGAGTGCGCGAGAGTAACTGAGATAATTTTTCCGCGCATCACAGTTGCTTGTAGGCGCTTGCTCGTAGGTACATACATTTCGAGTGGAGCAAAATCGTTCAACGACCTCAAACGCCTCAAAGGAAGGAGCCGCCGCCTTCAATTTCAATTTATTCTTTTTCGTAAAGTGTAAATATCTGTTAGGTTGTATTTTACTACCTACAGCTAAAAGGAACTGTAAGGTTTTAAATAGGTAATATTAGTATTTTAAATAAGAATTGTTTGAGAGAACTAGCAAAGGTCAACGGCCGGGCACAGTGCACAGTTTCGTTGCGGCACGGCACAAATCCAGCGATGTAAACAAAAGACAGGGCCGTACTACGAGAATATTATTTATTTAAGTAGGCGTAATAAGTGGCGATTTTTTTTAGAATTCGGTATGGTCGCTGAAGAAAAAGTTGTTCAGTTTTGTTTGCTGAACTTGCCCTTAAAATAGTTTCAGCTAATTTTGTTAGACCTTATATATTAAAAGACTTGATGAAATCTATTGCGAGTTTGTCTGGCCGTACTATCCAACCGATTTGCTTAGTATTTGGTACATATATGTGTTCAAGCACTGGAAATCACCCCCGCGAGTGGCTAGCGGCTTGCGCACCGCGCTCCCTCTAGAATGTAATTCGAGTCCGTCCGGCCGTTCTATCCAACCGATTTGCCTTTTTTTTTCAATGAAAGATTGACGCACAGATTTTTCATCAAACATTAAATTAACTTACTTGATATATTAAAAAAAATATGAAATCTAATACGAGTGCGACCGGCCGTTCTATCGAACCGATTCAACTCATAACTCAAATATGTTTTAAAATGAAAGCAATTTATGCATAAATTTGTTATCAGGTATTGAAAATCACCTAACTTTCGACCTTCTCAAATAAATAAAAAAAATATTTTGAGTCCGTCCGGTAGTTCTCATATCAAATCGATTTGCTTGATTTTCTTAAAATGAATGGTATTGATACACAAATTTGTCATCAAGCATTGGAAATCACCTAACTTTCGCCCTCCTCAAAATATTATACAAATTTATGAAATCTTGTACGAGACCGTCCGAATATTTTTGAAAGTTACCTATGTATAGATTTGTCATCAAGCATTAAAAAATCACCTAACTTTCGCCCTTCCCAAATAAAAAAAAGAAATCTATTTCGATTCCGTCCGGCAGTTCAATCAAACCGATTTGCTTATTTTTTTTTTAATGAAAGGTATTGATGTACAGATTTGTCATCAACTACTGAAAATCACCTATCTTTCACCCTTCTCAATTAATACTCAAACGCGATTTTCGTAGCTTTCTTTCTCAATATCTTCGGTTCTAATTAAAGTACGGTTTGATCTAAAAACACTCGTTGTAACGAGTTCTTTCATATAAGCTATTGCCCACTTAAATTGGTTATGATGGAGGAAAGCTAGGTATGCGCAACGCCGATGTCGTTTCGCCCGCCGAACTCTCTTTGTCCGTAATAAAAAAAAAAATTAAAAAAATGCACAGATTCCCTGCATAGCACGAACTACTAGGACATTGAAAATGAAATTCAGAGGTATAAAGAAACAAACGAAATGAACACACAAATTTCATTTTTACTAATTTATTTTTTCACAATTTCAATTTGTAGAACTTGCAAACTTTTTTGGACAAACAATAAGTAATTTATGTACCTATCACACTATCCAACAACAATTCGTTTTTTTACATAACTCCCGTACCCATTAATTAAAAATTTAAATATTTTTCAAAATCCAAAATTTTTTTTTAAAAAAAGGAAAAAAGTTCGAAATATTCCAAAAATCCTCCATTCACCACATACAACAATATAAACTCTCATACACACCCAACTTCCATACCACAGTACTGTATAACCATGATGCGCTTCAACTCACTTTCAACGTACTTTTTTGAGGGCGCATTTTGATTTTCAAAATTTTGATCTCATTCGACAGCCAATTAAATACCCTAGGACCGTTTTTTTTTACTTTTTTAAATTTCGACTTAGTTCTCGAGACATCCGGGCCCAAAGTTAAAAATTTAAAAATTTTCGACCAAAAAAACCGGTTTTTTGACCATAACTTTTTTGGATTTAAATTTTTTGTTAAATTCCTTCACCATCTGATAGATCTTGTCAATCAGCGTTCTTTGACACCCTATTTATCTATGAACTACCGATAAGCTTCCATACAATCGCCGTGTCGCACTAAACTCCCCAAATGGGACATAGTACCCAGCGATCTAAAAGTCATTTTCAATGACAAAAAACACAGGTCCTTCTCGTTAAACTTGAAGCTCCCATGTTCTGGTGCTCACATGTGCGAATGCGAAAACCGCTGCCCGAGACTGGCGGGCTCCAGCAAATCAACCGTTCACGGAATTGACGAATTGGTTGAACGGATTGGACAACAACACAGTCGAATCCGTTCGACTTTCCATGTTGAATTGAACTTGAGGCGTTTGGAATCGGGGGGACTGGTCCTTTCCAATATTTTAAAATTGTTACTGGCATGTGATGTCATTGTGTTTTTCTACTCCCGTTTTGTAATTTGCATAATACATAACCTCAAATCATATCACAAAAGTAGGTAATCATTTGCTTAATACATAACCTCAAATCATATCACAAAACGAGACAACTGTACTGCAATGAAACTTTTTAAATATTTTTATGTACGCCGCGAATTGTATTGTCTTATGTGACCCCTGGTCTCACACGAGTGCAATAAAAGGTGATTCGCTTCTACAGCTTTTATAGAAGCTGAGGATCAATTAGCATTGAGCATTGATTGTGAAGGGCGTCGTTGGCGTAAAACGGTTAGTGACGGTTAGTACGGCCGCTACCTCCTGTCCGGGGAGGCCGTGGTTCGAATCCTGCCACGTACCAAAGTGTTTTCGAATTTCAATTTCATACGTATGTTTATCCAACGCTCTCACGGTGAAGGAAAACATCGTGAGGAAACTAAACTAACTAAAACTAAATAACCCCTTGACTGTTTCGCATGCAAAAGAGAGCCGTGCGAGCAATCGTGCAAGTGCCGCAGGACACTCCCGCGAGGCCATATTTTATAGACCTTAGGATCCTTACCTTACCGTCGATGGTTATACTGCAGACAGCAGTGTACGTTTTCAGCCACCTTGATAAGTACAAACGACCCATTGATGTGCATTCGCGTAACCTCCGCAATTTGGGTATACTGCTGCCTGTGCCACGCCGGCTTGCTAAATCGGACAAGTTAGTACACGTCATGGGTCCAACTGTTTATAACAGGCTTCCCGAGCAGGTCACCACGGCTCCCTCCCTGAGTTGCTTTAAAAGCAGGCTCAACACTTGGCTGATCGAGCACGCGTTCTACAGTTATGAATGATCGAGCACGCGTTCTACAGTTATGAAGAATTTTTAAATACTAAATCTATTTAAATAATGTGATAATAATTTTATTATAATTTTATTGTTTTTTATTTACTCATTATTATTTTATAATAATTTGATATTTGAATTTTAGTTAAGTATAATTTATTTGACATGTAATATATTGACATATTATGAATAAATAACTATGAACTATAAACCTGCACACGCCTGCGAGGAAACTCGAAGGTTGTGTGTGAAGTCGATCAACCTGCACTGGGCCCGCGTGGTCGACTAAGGCCCGATCGCCCTAATTCAGGGTAAGCTCGAGCCCCTCGGTGGGGACGTATATGAGCTGATAAGAAGTGTAATTGTATTTTTCTGGCCTAGGTAGACAAATTATTTACCGCTCCTCGTAATGATATTGAAATATTGTTTCATATTTTCAGACCTCGGTGCCTAGTATTGCCGCAGTCACCGCGTCCATAGATCCTCGCTTCTTCAACTTCAACATTCAAATGAGTGTCCAGACGCCGAAGGTTTGTGTTTGTTTGTTATTTCTTGGTATTAGTTAAATAATTTTCTATACGAAATTCATCTAAGCTCGATGATATTTTTTTTCGGAGCCGGGTCGTTCCTTTCCTTCTAGTATGGTTGATGTGAGCGATGGCTGACTCTCGCGTTATACTCGTGACCGGGTGCTGTCCGTGTGAACTGGCCTACTCTTGTGAAATGCATTCAATGATTTTCATTTTAATATTATTGGTGTGTTCCGGCATGAAGATAAGATAGCCAGTTCCCTATTGCGTTGGGGAATCTTGGTAAGCCCGCTTCCATCTTCGGCAACATCGTCACTTCCCACCAGGTGAGATGTCCCCATTGCGTTGGGGAATCTTGGTAAGCCCGCTTCCATCTTCGGCAACATCGTCACTTCCCACCAGGTGAGATGTTGTCAAGGGTTTACCAATTGTTAAAAAAAAATAAAAAAAATAAAACTTTTCGTGTCATGTTGTTTTCATGTTCTAATGACAATCTGTTTTATATTAAGGATTTAATTTTGACGCTATTAACTAATTATTGTTTATTTCTTGATTCTTCGCAAATGACATTGTTATTGTTATTTTATGACTATCAGAAAGAGCGTAATTTGCACCTATTTTGAATAAATATATTGAATTGATTTCCTGCTTTTCCATACTCCAGACGAGAATGTGTGATGTCTATATCAAATTACTTGCAAGCTTGGCTGTTTACAAATCTTTTGAAAAAAAAATCTGTTTTCACCGGAATTATTGTTGGGTAACATTATAATTGCTTCATTCTGTTCGGGTTCTGTTGAGACCTTACCAGAATATTAACTTTCGGCTGACTTGGTGGTTCACTGAAAAGTGTTCCTGCCTGCTGGGCCGAGGGTCGTGGGTTTGATGCCATCCCAGGGCAAACATTCGTGTTATGATCAGGTTTGTTTGTTTATGTCTGGGTGTTCACCACCACGTTGTAAACCGGATGAAATGTAACAACTTTTGTTCTACCACTATTTTATTTAGAAAGTTTTCATACAAATTGATTTTCTATACATTTTTTTCCATACAAATTCATTAGCTTCTTTGTTGCATTTGTATGGAGAATTCCAAAAATATTGGCGTTTAAATAGTGGTAAAACAAAAATTGTAACATTACATCCGAAATATAGAGTTGTGGTCTTTTTATCCGACATTAAAAGATCACCTGGTACAAGTTGGATACCAAAGTACAGACACAGTCTAAAGAATCTATACAGTGGTCCAACGGAGACTAGACAGGGCTATCGTGTGGGGGCCGAGTTGCAAGACGGGGAAGGTCGAGCCCCAATAGGGGATCGGACTGCATCAAAAATAAATTCTGAAATATGTTTTTCTAAATTGCTCTCCTCTTGAAGTTTCAAAAAACCTTACTTGTTTTGTTTTTCCATCACGTCTTCAATTTTTAATTGATCAAATTCACAAAATAAGTTCGTCGATGACGCTAAAAATCTATGACGTCATTTGTCAGTATTTCAAACATTTTTAGAACAAAATTTCTAAAAATGTTTGTATGTTACACCCTGTATAATGCGGTGGTGGAAGAGGACGTGCCCAGTGACTGTCGGCTTTGACGCAAAGATCAGAGGCGTGGGACTACTGTATGGATTCTAACACTGTGGTATATAGGGACATCGTGTGTGATTTTTATCTCTGAATATAAAATAAATCATATACAAACCGCCTCTGTGGCGTAATGGTTAGTCCATTCGCTTCACACCGGGAGGTCGCGTGTTCAATTCCCGGTGGGGTCAACATGTAAGACTCGGTTTGGTTGGTGGTAGGGCATTTTCTAAGCCCGCCTGACTAGCTACCACCATCTTATCAAGTCTTGCCGCCAAACATCAGTGTTAACAACATTGATGTGTTACGGTTCGTAGATAAGATAGCCATTTTCTAATTGCGTTGTGTAATCTTCCCGCCCGCTTCCATCTTGGGCATCATCGTCACTTATCCTCAGGTAAGATAATGCCAAGGGCTTACCAATTGTAAATAAAAAAAATGTAATATTCCAGAAAGAGATGATTGTGGAGTTCGAGGAAATGATTGAAGAGCATCTGCGAGTGTTCAGAGACAAACAAAAGAAACTGCCAAAGAAGATATTCATATTCCGCGACGGCGTCTCCGAGGGACAGTTCGCTCAGGTACCTACAGGCAATGAATCTTCGAGAGATGGGTTGCATGTGTGAGTGCACACCGTGCATGTGTGAGTGCACACAGATAGTGTAAAGCGGCGGTAGCCTTAGGGCGCGCGCCATAATAGCTTTTGATGATACCGCGGTCAACCTGGGAACCCTTATAGTTTCGCTATATCCGTCTGTCCGTCTGTCTGCCTTTCCCTCGGTATATCACAGCCGCTTTATTTAAAGTCTACAACTATAAAGCTGAAATTTGGTACGGTTATACAAATCAGTAACGCTTATAAACTTATAAAATAAATTTGTTAACAATTTTTTTAGCGCATCTTTAGGGGGTATTTTTTTTATTATTTACGTGTCATCGTGTGGGATTTTGTCGAATAGGGCAACAAAAACTATTGAGAGTTTACGAATAACATGTTTGTACTCTAATTTGAAAAGGAATTCATTTTTCTTTGTAGCGCCTCCCACGCGGTGGACCGACGATCTGGTGAAGATCGCGGGAAGCCACTCGATGCGGGCAGCGCAGGACCGGTCTTCGTGGAAATCCTCGGGGGAGGCCTTTGTCCAGCAGTGGACGTTTTTCGGCTGATATGATGATGAAGATGATGTGGGAAAAACGGAAGGACTTTAGATTTTCTTGTAGGTTTTCCTGTAATCAATGCATTTAACCTCAACACTGTGATTTTTCATTTAGATTTGAATGAAATATTTTTTTTGTGGGACGGGAAAGACTTCGGAAGAAGACGGAAGAATTTCTAATAGATTTTCTTGTAATCTGCATCTAACTTAATTTTTCCTGTGATATCTCATATACTGAGATTTAGTTTTTTAATTTTTAGGTTTAGTACTTTTGAAAAATAGGGGTAAAGGGGGGGGGGGGGGGGAAATAGTCAATTTCCGCTTATTTTCTTAAATAGCTTAAAATATCTTATAACTATAAAAAAAAATGTTTGATATTCTCACAAGCCTTTTCATTTGATATGTCACACGATATAGTTTGCAAAACTTTTTTCTACAAAGTATGTACTGAGAGGTCATGTTCTGTTGGTAGTTAAAGTTTTGGTGAATTGTACAAGTTGTTGCGATGGAAGTCGGTTTTTATACGGTTTTAGCGTTTCCACTTGTACAGGGGTGTAGCATAATTGTTGCAGGTCCCGTTAACTGGGGCTTCTTTCTACTCATCATACTGAACAACTTTTGTTCTATGACTGGAGAAATCGCAAAAAAAACAATTTTGCGTATTTCTGTATGGAAGGCCCATTTTTTGCAGAATTGAATTGGGTTCCTTGGGTAAAGTTGTTCAGTATGATGGGTGGAAACCCCCAGTTAAAGGGTCCTACACCAATTTTTTTAAACCCTGTATATCTCTTTTAACAGTACGGGTATTTTCTTAGGTGTTGAACAGCGAGCTGCAGGCCGTGCACAACGCGTACCGGCGGCTGGCGGGCCCACAGGCGCGGCCGCAGGTACTGCTGCTGCTCGTCCAGAAGCGCCATCACACCAGGTAACACCCGCGTGGGCCGCTGTATAGTGAACAGCGAGCTGCAGGTCTCGCAAACGCCTGTGCTGCTGCTGCTTCTCAATGAGAAGCGCCACCACATCATAATACCGACGTGGGCCGCTGTACAGTATACAGCGATCTGCCGTTCGTGCACAACGCCTACCGGCGGCTGGTGGGCCAGCTGGCGCAGCTGTGTCACCACTGTTTTACCGCCTCCGTGGCGTAATGGTTAGTCCACTCGCTTCACACCAGGAGGTCGCGGGTTCGATTCCGGCGGGGTCAACTTGTAAGACTCGGTTTGGTTGGTGGTAGGGCATTTTCTAAGTCCGCCTGGCTAGCTACCACTATCTTATCTAAGTCTTGCCGCCAAAACATCAGTGTTAACAACATTGATGTGTTCCGGCTTGAAGATAAGATAGCCAGTTCTCCATTGCATTGGGGAATCTTGGTAAGCCCGCTTCCATCTTCGGCATCAGCGTCACTTACCATCAGGTGAGATGATGCCAAGGCGCAGTATTCCAAAAACCCTTCGGACCGGACATTTGTAACTGACCCCACAGATTGACGTAGCTAGTTATGCTGATCAATTGACTAGAAGTAACCCCCATTCAAATATGAATAGTTTTCGAGAAAAAAATATTTAAAATTTAAAACTTTCCCAAAGAAACTATATGTCAAATATGGAAAAAAATTTTTGGTGGTTCATACATTTTTGCCGCTTTGATAACTTGTTATGTATCGAGGACCAACATTTTTTTTCTGATTTGACATAGTTTTTTTGGGAAAGTTGTTTGTAATCACGAGTACATTCATATCCTTTGCTATCAAGAACTAATTAAAAGTCACCCTATATTAAAATAAGCCTTTAGTTTAGTTGTGCTACTGATATGTCAGTAAAAATATTAATCCTTTTACAGGTTATTCTTGGGCCCAGCTAACGTACAAAACGTAGAACCGGGAACAGTGGTGGATACTGACATCGTGCACGCCCGGGAGTTGGACTTCTATTTGGTATGTGGATAGATGGAGAAATTTTATCTAATGCGTAATAAAGCAGTGATAAACAGGCCGGTGAGGAAACCTGCACACGCCTTCGAAGAAGCTCGAAGGTTGTGTGTGAAGTTGACCAACCCGCACAGGGCCCGCGTGGTCGACTAAGGCCCGATCGCCCTAATTCACGGTAGGCTCGAGCCCCTCGGTGGGGACGTATATGAGCTGATGTGAAACAGGCCGAACTCCATTATAGTGGGACCAACGTAGCTCCGTGATTTTGACAGATGAGATCTGACGAGTAAACTCCTGCCTACGCTCACGAGCTACTTGCGAAACGCGCACCACTCGCCCACAAAGACAGTGATGAAAACCGTGTCCACTCGAGCAAAGCTAGTTGTATATAGTTACTAGATTTCGCTCGATTGAACATAGTTTTATGACTGTCTTCAAGGGTGCGCAGTGCGAATGTGGAAAAAAGTAGCCTATGTGTTAATCCAAGTCCTAAGCTGTCTAACTACCAAATTTCAGCCAGATATGTTCAGTAGTTAGTTAGTTTTCGCCTGAACATAGTTTTTATGTCGGTCGTGCTGTCGAGCGTGGGAACTGAGTCAACTCTAGATCCCTTAGGAACTATGTCGGGCTATGCTAATTAGTAGTCAATTTGATAATCAATATTAATTAGGACGTCAATCCTTCGCTTCATTGCGAAGTGACAGAAATTACCAAAAAAGAGAGAGTTAACAGCTATCCCACGGGAACCACTTAAGAAATCTGGATAAAAAGTAGCCTATATGTTAATCCAGGACCTAACCTATATGTGTGCCAAGTTTCATCCCGATCCGCCCAGTGGTTGAAGCGTGAAAGAGTAACTAATATACACCCATACATACAAACTTTCGCGTTTATAATATTAGTACATAGTAGGATTTAATTTTCAAATTAAATATCAAATCTAATCAACCTTTCCAGGTGTCGCACCAAGCCATAAAAGGCACAGCGCGCCCGACGCGCTACCACGCGGTATGCAACGATGGACAAATCCCGCACGACGAAGTGGAGCAGCTAACATACTATCTGTGTCACCTTTACGCGCGTTGCACGCGGGCGGTCAGCTATCCCACTCCCACCTACTACGCTCATCTCGCCTGCCTGCGCGCCCGGTCTTTGACTTAGTGAGTATCTGTCAGTAAAACAACGATAGTGATTGGTACAGTCACGGAATTTAACAATTTAGCAGATTGAAGTCTCTTTAATTTTGCCAGGTTATACGTCATCAGTCGTATGATCTCGGAAATGTAGGTAGGTACTAATAAACCGACAAAATTGAAGTTCCGTGAATACGCTAAACAATTAAATTCCTTGACCGTACTACCTTTTTTTTTTACCACACCCCGGTCACTCCATACAACAGGCAAGAAATGACATTTCTGAAAACAAATGACGGTAAAAATGAAATCACTTCCAAATTCTATACGTTCGAGAACCAAACTGTAACCAATCTGTATCAACCTGGGTGACGAGGGGGTGAGGTTGCAATCTAGAGAGCGGCAGGGAGTGTGTGCAGGGATTTATCTTTGTTAATAAAACGATATTTTCTTTGTACTATTGTATCTGCCACATATGCGCGTCGTGCTGATGGACCAGCAATTCTTACCTACAAAAGGCATCTCGCCTGTGCCTGTGTGTATTCCCGATCTTTAACTTCTAGTTATGTTTATAACAACGATATCTTGTGTGGAATATCTCTGTCACCATTACGCGCGTTGTAACTCAGATCAAAGAAGTTCAGATAGAAACTCACTTAAATTCAATGTGAAGCCAATCAAAACAACTCCTTACCTGTACGTACACTGTACACGCACACATAAACATCAAAATACTCCAAAATTTTCGATAGTATGTACTATGACGTAGTCGAAGACACGCACACACACCGATACCGCACATATGTTTCAAAAAGTGGCTCCAACTATACAGTTCGGAGCATTTTACCTGGACTTCTTTGATCTGAGCGTTGTACTTGTAAATAGTTTTTATTCTTTAGTTGTACGTCGTTCGTTAGCTATCCCACTTCCACGTACTACGCGCTTCCACAACAGAACTTGGCCTTATTTTTTTCTTACGTATTCTCTTCCTTATTTAGACATTTTTGGTCCATCTTGCAAATAAATAATATAGGTATTCAGTTCAGCGTAGGCCTTGAGCTCTTTATATAGAATGAGTAAGTAAGTAAATATGCTTCTTTGTACATCAGCATCAAAATACAGATCACATGTAAAAGTACATAAAAATGACATAAACTTAAGAGGACTGTGACCCACGGCGAAAATTTGACTTTTCATACAAACGGTGATAACCTCTTAAATGTTAACCGATTTGGACCAATTTTTGATAGGTTGTCAGTCAAACCAAAAGCTAGGCTTATATGTCTCGTTTTTTTAAAATTTTTGATTATAAATAAACATAAAATTGCCGAATTTAGTTTTGTATGAAAACACGTGAACGACAATAAAATTAAACTTATTAACTCTATCGAAAAAACAAAAACGCGTATAAGCCTAGCTTTTGTTGTGACTGAAAATTGGTTCAAATCGGAAAATCGTTATCGCCTTTTGTATAAAAAGTCACAGCTTCACAATCTTCTTAAATTTAAATGTGTAAAGACGGTCTTATCCCTTATAGCTAATTCTTTCAGGCAATATGTGACAGAATGGTAGGAAATATTATGATGGGGTGGCTGCATTTTTAATGACCTTTATTTTTATTTCGCAGCGGGGAGAAATTCAACCACGTCATGTTGGAGAGCAAGCCTCAGCGTTTGAAGGTCTTGGATAAGGTACTGCAGACTAGCCGCATGTTCTTCGTATAAATATGTACCATTTTATTATCAAATGTTATAAACTCATCTCTTAATATCTTTGGAATAACTGGTTTTTTTAAAAATTAGAGCTCTATCTGGTATCTTATAATTATAAAATATATTTGGTTAAACATTAGGGGAAGTCATATATCTGTGTAGTGAAAAAGTTAACACTTATCAATAAGTAACAGATCTGAAGATGAGACCTTATATTACATTTCATTAATACAGAAAAAATAGCAAAATAAATAATTATCGTCTTTTATTTTTTAATTTAGTTTTAACAGTTGCCTTTTCATGGCTAGTTTGTAAGCTACCAATGTGTAAAAACGAAAGAAAAATCCAAAAAAAGATAAAACCTGGAAGCATATAAAAATTTAAAGTATCTGCCTATTAGTATGTACGTTTTTGACTTGATTATAAGTGTACAGTCAGTATCTGATAGTGAGAATAAAGTAAGTTATTGAAATTAACCCATCCACATCAAATACTTATCGACTCGCATAAACCATCAGGTGAGGTTGATGCCAAGGGCTTACCAACTGTAAATAAAAAAAAAACTGGTGTTACTAATCTCAGACGGATGGGCGTGATAAATTGAAAATATATGTTCACAGAGTACGAATGTGTTTATTTTACAGAATTACAATGATACGTGCGTCTCTCGCGTGATTAAAATTAGGAATGCCCTACGCAGCCGAGCAGTCAATATATAGCCTGTAGAAGTGGCGGGTAAAGCCCGCCTCTTATAATTTTAACTTTAACCTCATTGGGCAAACTGAGTGAGGCCCGCCTACTGACCATGCAATGGTTCAGAAGGTAGGTAATCTACAAATTACTTAACAATCCTAAAACACGGATCAAATATATATTTATAACATTATTCATAAAACTCACGTATAATCTAATATGTTCAAATTAACTATTATCTAATCTGTGGTATTAAGCTGATAGGGCGCCAAGAGTAGCGGCGGGCTGGTTTCCGCAACCAGGCGACCGTGGCATCCATTTTGCGTAGGTTGGTCGGCGTTACTGCCAATCCATCTCCTCCAGAAAGTCTATCCTGGAGCGACCTCGGTTCACCGAAGTACGTACTAGCTTCTTGCGAGATGTGGGCAGCAGTCTCTTTAGCCTTCATTCGCGCTCGGTGTACTGGGCTATCCGTGATACCCAGAGCGAATAGGTGTTTAACCAGTTAAGAGAAAACGCAGTCTAAAGAATAGGTATTTGAATAAAATGTTGCTGTCTCCCTCTCCCAAACCTCAGCAAGAAAGGGATAACTGCAGCGCAGACGGATAATAGGCACTAAAATTGACTATAACAGGATTTTCTAGTCCCCTATTTTCTCCTCCAAAACTTGAGCAATAATATTTTTTCAAAAATAATTTAAAAAAACGCTTTACCTATGCCTAATTGAAACGTCATTTTCAGACACCCACCAAAAAATACTACGCATATTAACAATAAAATGAAAACATAGTTTATTAATAATATGTGGCATAAAATGAAAACATATTTTATTGTTAATATGCGTAGTATTTTTTGGTGGGTGTCTGAAAATGACGTTTCAATTAGGCATAGGTAAAGCGTTTATATAAATTATTTTTGAAAAAAATATTATTGCTCAAGTTTTGGAGCAATTTTCTCAATTTTTGAAGGCTCCTACTTCCTATTATAATTAGAATATGGGAAAAAAACAAAACATAGGGGCATGGTCATGTTAGGAGGTTTGATGGAAACAATATTTTTGCTGTTTTGTCATTATCCAGGGAGGAAATAGGGGACTGCGTTTGTATGGAAAAAATGGTGCCCACGTTTCCTCTTAAGAGTCCCCATGCAAGCGTTCCGAAACACGCCGTATGTCCATATGTGAGTAGTAGAGTAACAGGGCTCGTGTGCCTCATAGTCATAGGGTACACGAACTCGGCGGGGGAGGGGGGGTTTACCGTGTTTATGTCCAGTTAAAACAGCTGTGCAGAGTTGGCCCTCTAGTTAACTACCTTTCGATCCAACGGTATACCTGGACTTCCACCGCCCACTAACTATCTTGATGCTCTCTGTACCTGCCTAAGTAAGCCTATTAAGCCTATGGGTGTCAATTAAATGGTTAGCATAGTATTGTTATTTCAGTGAGCAGAAAAATATAATCGGTGAGCAGAAATAGCTAATTGGTCAGCAACTCATAGTCAGCAAACATTTCAAAATCAATCAGCAATTTATGTCATTCTGGATGGCTGTAATTATTTTAAACATCCCCGTACTACACTCTTCCTACAGTGTTGAGTGGTCGACGACTTCTGTGTTCTCATGTTAAACCTAACACTACTTAACGAGCTTAGCTCGCCTCCCCGCACAGTCTCCGAACCTAACGGATCCGAGTCGGGGTGCTCCGCAAGTCCGAGCTCGCTTCGCTCGCTCCCGCTTCCATTTAGAACTCCCCGTACCACACTCTTCCTACAGTGTTGAGTTGTCGACGAAGTCGGACCCGCGTGCTTTCCCCGCCCTGATACTCCCACATCCCCCTGGGATCCCGAAGGTTTGTTGGGGGTTTAAATGGGTGGCGGGGGCTACGCCCCTTTTTCAACAAAAACTCAATCCAAGTAGTTATTTTGCTCACCATGTTTTAAATATGCATACCAATCAAATATACTGCTTATAGACATGTTTTTCTGCCGCTCAATCATGAAATCTTGCCGCTCAAGTAGTTATTTTGCGGACTGAATGTTTATTATGCATTTCAAATATATATGTATCTAAGCCTATATACCTATTATATTAACACTAGTATACAAGGGCCATTGTTAAGGAAACTGGCTTTCGCGGCATATGGTAAAGAAGTCTAGATAAGTTTAACTTTGCCAAATTCCATGAAATGTGTTCATTTCACTATTGGTAACCTATGACGTTTTTTCCTGAAAAGTGGTAAATGGTAGATTCTACTCGTGAAACAACCACTTTCCCAAAGGAACCTATACACGTACGTGACTGTATCAAAAATAAGTTATCAAATGAAATTCACTAATAAGCCCTCCCGTTACAATTTCAGAAATCTTACTCATTTGGTTTTTTTATATACCTATCACAGTAAAGTTCTCTAGTGGCGACCGCGCACCGGAAGACGAAGCGTAGGCAGGCCTCCCACGCGGTGGACCGACGACCTGGTGAAGGTCGCGGGAAGCCGCTGGATGCGGGCAGCGCAGGACCGATCGTCGTGAAAATCCTTGGGGGAGGCCTTTGTCCAGCAGTGGACGTCTTTCGGCTGATATGATGATGATTTACCTATCAAAATATGTATCTAATTGTAATATAAATATCTATTTATTACTTTAGATTATTGTTTTCACGTCTTTAATCCCTACTAATATTATAAATGTGAAAGTAACTCTGTCTGTCTGTTACGCTTTCCCGCAAAAACTACTGAACGGATTTGGCTGAAATTTGGTAGGTAGACAGATTAGGACCTGGATTCAGACATAGGCTACTTTTTACCACGCTCGCGAGCCGCTTGCGGCTCGCGCACTGCGCACCCTCGAAAAGTCATAGAAACGTTGTCCACGCGGGTGAAACCGCGGGAAACAGCTAGTTTAATAATAAAGCAAACAGTGTATTTTATGAATTACATAAGAAAATTTTTACCTACAGTATCTTGGTGTTATATGCATAGACCTGGCATAATAAGATAGATATAATTATATGTATCTTGGACATTTATTATTTTTTGATCTCGATAGAGATTTATTTGGAATAAATAAGACTTATTTATTGTTAAGATTTCTAAAGATTACTGGAAAAAAGTTTGTTATTCCATGATATTTGTTTTTCTTTTTGTCTAAAATGAGATTTTTTAGATTTCTGCCGAGTGTTTTTTTGTAATAAATGTTTTCCTAATAGCACTTTTGTTTTCATTGCCTAGAAAGTATAAATAAGGCCCTTGGAAAGTGGCAACAAAGCCAGTGGAAAGAGAGGGGTTATGGACTGCGCAATTCCGCATAGTTTACCCAAAATCCGGCGCAGAGCGAGCGAGGCGGTTTCGGGAGCTTTTCAAAGCTGCCAAGGCGTGATAGCGCGGTGGTTTATTTAGATAGATGAATTGAAATAAATTTACTGTAATTTGGACATTCCCTCTCGTAGATACGCTAAAGGCCGGGACACACCAAATGCGTGGCGTGACGTGACCCGCGCACGCACCAGTTGTAATGTATGGAACTGTAAGAAAGATGTCGGAACCAGATGCGTGATGCGTGCGTGCGTATGCACGCCCGTGTCCTGCGCACGCAGAACCGCGTCTAACTGACAAACCGAGTCCGTGTGCGTGCGCGTGCGTGTGCGTGTGTGTGTGTGTGTGTGTGTGTGTGTGTGTGTGTGTGTGTGTGTGTGTGTGTGTGTGACGTTGTATTATACGGCTCTCCCTGTTAGATGACAGACCGGCCATACACGCACACGCATCGGTCGGTGCTGCACGTGTGCACTTACGGCAGGTTTGTATTTATTTACAGTTTGAAAGGGTGTTTTATTACAATGGAGGCACTTTTAAAGGAGAAACTTATAGAAATTGTGAGAAAATATGAGTGTTTGTATAATATAAAGAATATAAAAATGAATTCCTCTCTTCTAGTATTTATATCATGGACCCAAAGCCTCTTTGTAGCAGCAGCAGATTCTTGGCATAGTAGCAACAACAACGCTTCTTCATCAAAACTGCTGTCTTCTAACATCTACGAAAATCCTCCCAAATCAATATGGCTGCTGACAAGGTGGCCCGCACGCAAAGGCATACATGCGTGACGTGACGTGTGCTGCGTGGCGTGTGATTTTGCCGGTGTGACAGGGCTTGCACGCGCGTGCGCACGTCGCGTCGCACGTCACGTCACGCCACGCATTTGGTGTGTACCAGGTTTATGTTATAGCGTTCCCACTTTCCTACCCTTGGGCATACAGTGAGGGCCGCTATTCCTGTCAACACCATAAGGATTTGGACAATATTTAAGGTAAAAATAGACAAATAATAAAATGATAAAACCCCGCGAGGCCAGAAGTCGAGCTCCGCGGAGCTACGAACGCGCATCGAACGACACCGCGCCCCAGCTGCTGTGATTTTGTTTGGGAATTATTAAAATAAATCCTAACATTATTATTATTTTATTGTATTTGGGAAAACTTACTGCTGTTACACAAATTTCTGTAACGTACTATGGTTCAGTTCACGGAAGTTTTAGTTCACATAGTGATAAAAGGAAGCTTTTACTGATATCTTTGGCTAATCTTTTCTTCTGTTACACCAGAATTATGATGAAATGTTGTTGTAATTATGGTTCCTGGTTACAATCACCAACCTTGGAACCCCCCCCCCCCCCCCCCCGCACCCCAGCCCGCTCAACCCTTCCCCCTCCCAACCCCAATTCACAAAAGCTTATTTTCTACACTGATGAAAGCCAACCATATTAACATTATGTTGGTATTGATATTAGTTACTTTTTGGATCGATATCTCCCCCTCCTCTGGGATAATTATTTAGTCGGGCTAAATAATTATCCCAAGCAGCTAGCAGGCTAAAAAAAAGTATTCCTTTCGTGAAAAAAAAGTATAATTACCCTCCAATATTAAGTTATTCAGCAGGCAAATATTATACTGAGGAATATAGATATTATTTTGAAAGTTACTCATATATGCATGTACTTATCATAGTTGGTACTCATTACAATTCCTGTTGGGATTTCTTAGCCGTTGGTTCTGCTTCTAACGATTTGTTTCCATAGATGAGTTATAACAACATTTGAAAATCGAATCCATTTACGGACACTACCACAGATAAGAAAAAAAATTTGCCGCTCCGAATGCTACTAAGAAAAGAGATGCCAATTGGCATCATTTTATTTGATTCACTTTTTGGACGCATGTAACCTATCTACCTCCCCTTTCATAGCATATCTCTGGTGTGTTGCCAAAAAACTCGAAAATCCTCGAGTTTATGAAAATAGTTCGTTCGCCTGCGGACAAAGCATGGTTCATATCGCAACTTCAAGCCAGTCTCAAGCGTGTAAAAGTGCTAGGTAAGAACTAGAACTAAAATCCTCAAATTATTCTGTTAAAATGGCATTTATGTAAATTGAATCACACCTATTTAATTGCTTTAAAATTGTTAAGAGCGGAACTAAATACCAGTCGACTACGTTTGGTATTATTAGAAACTAGCTGTTTCCCGCGGCTTCACCCGCGTGGACAACGTTTCTATGAGTTCGTGGAAAAAAGTAGCCTATGTGTCAATCCAGGTCCTAATCTGTCTACCTACCAAATTTCAGCCAGATTCGTTCAGTAGTTTTTGCGTGAAAGAGTAACAAACTTACATCCATACATCAATACATTCTTACAAACTTTCGCGTTTATAATGTTAGATGGATAAACCAGCCAAATATATTCTATTCATTTATTCATCAATCAAAAATTATCGCGTAAATGTACGTTTGCGTCGAATTTTCTTAGGATAACTAGAACCAACGGTTACAAGAGTCTATTACATAATACATTGCTTGCTTTGTTAGGACTGCACTATACTAGATGTATTGATTAATAAGCAATGAAATGGTAATTCGTTGTTTAATCGCAATTCCAGGTTAGCCTAACTGCTCAAGCAAGTTCCCGTAAAGTTAAAACAATTATTTAGCATAGCGATTAAAACATTTAATTGATTCAATTAAAACACGTTTAGTGAATATGATTTTTCAATGATTTGTAACTCAACTATATTTAATTTATTTATTCTTAGACTCATAGTTAGATGTCTTATTGAGCAATTCTTATACATACAGGTGTTGTTTTGGTTAAGAACGCGCTTTTCAGTAGGGCTTCTACTCATGAAACTGAACATCTTCTATTCTACAACTTTGCTGAAATAAAAAAAAAATATTGGACTTTTCATATAAATCGATCAGCTGTTTGACAAATTTTGTACGGAGAGGCCAATTTTGGGGTAAATTTTTCAGTTTCGTTACATTCTGTATAAAAAAATTGTTCATCGGAAACGGATCTAACGATTTTTATAAAATTTTGTGCTAAGGCAATATTTTACTTTCCAAGTCTATATCTAGATAGGTGTCATTCCTGAGAAAACCCGTTATCACACAAAAAATAATATTTTCAGTTTCCTTCTTCTTCTAGAACAGATTAAGCTGTCATCGTGGCAGTAAAGTTCTCGAGTGGCGACCGCGCACCGGAAAACGTAGCGTAGGCAGGCTGGTGAAAGTCGCGGGAAGCCGCTGGATGCGGGCAGCGCAGAACCGGTTGTCGTTGAAATCCTTGGGGGAGGCCTTCGTCCAGCAGTGGACGATTTGTGGCTGATATGATGATGATGATTATAAATTATAATATAATTTACAAGCGTAGCTTGGTCGCCTAGGTTCTTATTTTTTAAATATTGTGTTATCAACAATTTAATAGGTACGTAAGAACCTTCTTAGGAAGGTATTCATAAGTCGTCTAACATGACCCCATAACCAACATTTTACAGTTTACCTAAATACAACCGTGAGTATCGATGATAATTGAAATGTTTTCTCAATGCTTGATTGGTTAAAATATATTAACGTGTCTGGAAACAAACCCTTTTGAGACAATCTTCATTTTTAACCGACTTCAAAAAAAGGAGGTTTCTCAATTCGACCGTATATTTTTTTTTATGTGTGTTCGCGGAAAACTTCCGTCGTTTATGAACCGATTTTGATGATTCTTTTTTTGTTGGAAAGGAGATATCCCAAGGGTGGTACCATGATAAGGAAACCAGGATCTGATGATGGCACGCCAGAGAAATCGAGGGGAACCTTAGTTTCCTGTTTGAAGTCGGTTTTTTTGTTCAAAATTATAAATAGTCAAAAAAACTTATTCGTCTTCATTTCTGTTTGGATTTGAAATGATAGTGCCACTGCATTACAAATCATCTCGGGAAATCTTGACAGTATTTGCAGTAGCCTCATTCTGAGTTGGAACACCCGGTCACAGTGACTATAAAACTGCACCCAGTAAGTAACTATTTAGTAATCTGTGACCCAGTGCAAGTCGGGTGTAACTATTTAGTAATCTGTGTCTTCACATCCATCTTCATTTTATTTTATTGTTCTCCACAATGCTCACGTGCACCAGATGATTTTCTTCAAAATGCACCACTTGTTGAAAAAAAAATCTAGCAGAAAACAATGCAAATACAATAAAATAAAACTACGAATGCGTTCACCACAAATCCCGCCAAAAAAACTGTTTTTTCTCAATGCCAAAAAATAAAATTGTCATCGCCAGTTTCATATCTACATAAGTCATTGATATCTACTATAGACTAAGCTAAGGAATTTAAACCGTAGAGGGAGTATTCGTAAAGTAATTTCATGGATAATGGATTTTTAAGTGAGCTATAAAATAAAACTAAGTTATGATTTTAATTTAATAAGAGTGGGTAGGTAATTAAGACGGTGGGTGACATGGCATTGCTTTCCAATAAATAGGTAGTCAGTTGCTTGACGAAATAAGCCACGATATCCAGCCGGTTGAAGTGAGGTCGTGCGGTGAACCCACCTGTCTCCACAGGTAGGTGGGTAAGTCGGAAGTAAGCATGAAGTGAGCAAGGTCTACACGCTTCCTTCCGCTTTGCTTATCTTATGGTACCATTTACCAATTAGTAACTACTTAGCTGTCGCTGATCGTGTTATTATCACCGGCAAGTTGTTAAAACTTTAGGCAAAATAATTAAAGTAGAATGAATAAATGAATGATTTATTAATTGTATTGCTTAGGTACACAAACAAAAAAATAAAAAAGAGGAGATAAATAAAAAAAAATACCTACTACTAACAACAAAGGAATAAAACACATAAAAAAACGGAAACACAAAAGCCATACGAAAGGCAATAAAGCTCAGCGTAATTTTTACCTTAAAAGGAAGTAGAGTGAAGTAGATCATCATAATCATCATCATATGAGCCGTACGACGTCCACTGCTGGACATAGACCTCACCCGCATCCATTGGCTTCCCGCGACCTTCACCAGGTCATCGGGCCACCGAGTTACCTACGCTACGTTTTCCGGTGCGCGGTCGCCACTCGAGAACTTTACTACCCCAACAGCCAGCCGTTCTACGAGCTATGTGCCCCGCCCAATGCCACTTAAGTTTAGCAATTCTGAGAGCTATGTCGGTTACTATGGTTCTCCTACGCGGTATTTGGGACATAAAGATATTGTGAAGCTTCCCGAACGCTGCCCAGCCGAGTCGGATTCGACGATTGATCTCTTTATTGAAGTTGGACCTACCTACCTACACTGTTTGTCCTAGGTACAAACATATTCGGCAACAACTTCGAGTGTAGAGTCTCCAACCCTCAGAGGAGGAGTTTGACATAATTTTCGTCTTGTCATGTTCTTTCTAAGGCCTACTCGTTGAGAGGCTCTACTGAGACCATCGAGCATTGTGCCTAGGTCTTCCATAGTCTCAGCCATGACCACGATATTATTAGCGAATCGAAAGTGGGTGATGTACTGGTGATGTACTCGCCGTTGATATTGATGCCGAGTGGCCCCAGTCCAAAAGCTTAAAAACATCTTCCAGGGCGGAGGTGAACAGTATCGGAGATATTACTTCTCCCTGTCTCACCCCTCGCTGCAGCCGGATAGGTTCCGAGATTTGATCCTGGAGGCGAACCGACATGGTGGTGTTTTCATACACACACTTCAGTATATCGATATATCGATAGTCAATTTGGCACCTCTGGAGAGCCTGTAACACAGCCCAAGTTTCAACCGAATCAAAGGCTTTCTCATAGTCCACGAACGCTAAGCATAGTGGCTGATTGTACTTTTCGGTCTTCTGTATAATCGGCCGCAGCGTATCTATGTTGTCTATGGTACTAAAGCCTTTTGAAGTAGATATTATAGATTAAATTGTTCACTCTTGGTGGAACTTTTACATGAAGTTTTATATGAAGAACTTATACGGAAAGTAAGCGTTAAGTGAGTAAGATCTCCAAGCTTCCTTCCGCTTCCGTTAACTAATTAGTAGCTATACTCAGCTGTTTCTGATCACAATTGTTATCACCGTCAAGTTGTTAAAACTTTATGTAAAATAACAGTAAAGTATGTATAATTATTGAATTTTTCACTGTTGATGGAACTTTTATGCAAGATACGACTGGTTAGTCGACTGAGCGTCGGTGGCGTAACGGCTAGGCCCGCCGCCTCCTGTCGTCGAGTCCTGGAGGTCGTGGTTCGAATCCTGCCAAGTAATAATGTGATTTCGAATTAAGATTCCATATGTACGCTTATCCGACGCACTTACGGTGAAGGAAAACTTGCATCATGAGGAAACCTGCACACGACTGCGGAGAAACTCGACACAACCCGCACTGGGCCCGCGTGGTCGACTAAGGCCAGATCGCCTCAATTCAGGGTAGGCTTGAGCCCCTCGGTGGGGACGTATATGAGCTGATATGATGATGATGACAACTGTTTGGGTATCTAGGTACTGTAATGATCTTATTACAATCGTCCATTGCGTCTTATTAGGTACGCGTACGGACAACAAGTAATAGAAAAGTAATTTTTTAAATAGCAAGCTAACGTTTTGGATCCATACAGCATTACTTCATAGTTTCGTTTTTGAACCTGGCAACGGTCGCGCGTGGAAATCTTGGGTCCCCGCTATTTACGCTATTAGTTCTGTGACGCGTACACATTAATTTTTAATCAATCAAAGTGCTAAAAAGGAAAAAAAAATCAAAAAGAAATATAAAAAAATCTAGTTCAATTTATCTTAGTTAAAAGTGCGGCCATCTTAAAAAAAAGCGACTTAGCTTCATAGTCAAGTGACGTGCTTAATATTATCGATTGAATTGAATGAATCGATATGAGTTTTCAAACACCTGTGAATCGAATGCAGATAATGTGAGAAAAAAACAATTCTTCAAAAATTACTTCTGGCCTTGGCACAGTAAATTAATCATTCATTAGTTAAATTAAATCATGAAATTTTCTTCTTTTTCGTTATTAAAATAAATATTTATTTAGTAACTGAAAATGTTTAACTTTGAAAAAATAAACAATATTGCGAGGCTGACGTTGCGAGGTTAGGTTGATGAAGTGTCAAACGCGGCTTAATGTAATTAAAAACGCTAAATACGATAAAAAAACGACTTCCTTCACAACAACTTTGTACAATCTTACATTTTTTTTTCTAATAAAGTACCACACCGATTTTGATAAAATTTATATGGGACCAACTCGGGAGTACCGACCGAATAAAAAAAGAATCATGACAATCGGTTCACAATCTGCGAAGATATCGCGTAACACACAAAAAACACACAGTCAAATTGTAAACCTCCTTCTTTTTGGAAGTCGGTTGATAAAAGAACTTTATAGGTATACTTTTTCTTTTTGTGTATATTCCTTTTAAAGAGTCTCCAGGACGCTTGAGTTTTCATACAAACACAGTTCCGATATAGGTGCCAAAAATGGTTTGCCGGATCGAATCCAAACTTTGCGAAAATATCGTATATTGAGAAGACACTTATCAATGTCTGTAATTTGTTTTCTATGTGCTTAAATCGAGCTCTCTGCTGGTGTACCTCAGGGCGGAGTCTTATCTCCTCTACTTTTCTCGATATTTATTAACCAGATCACTAAAGTGCTCACCTGTCAATTTCATCTTTACGCCGATGATCTTCAGATCTATATTCACTTCCCTGTTTCTGAAGCCTCAGCTGCCATCAACTCTATGAACGCTGATCTAGCAGCGGTACAGATATGGGCTAAATCATTCGGACTCCTGATCAACCCTTCCAAATCACAGTCTATTATTATCGGCAGTAGTCGCTTGAGGGGTGGCATGGATCAGTGCTTACCCTCAATATGCTACGATGGCGTTGCGATTCCTTTCACTGAGAAGACCCGAAATTTGGGTCTTATCATGGACTCCAACCTCTCGTGGTCCTCTCACATCAATGACGTCAGCAGGCGTATGCATTTTTCTTACCACTCCCTTAAGCGACTCCAGTTCTTTTTGCCTTTTAAAACTAACATTATGCTCGCCCAAACCCTTCTGTTGCCGCTGCTCGATTATGCAGATGTCTGCTTCTTGGATGCCACTGAGGAGCTCCTCAATAAGCTCGAGCGCCTACAAAACCTCGCTATCAGGTTTGTGTTCGGCATGCGAAAGTTCGACCATGTATCTGAATATCGGTCTCGGCTTAATTGGCTCCCTGTCCGCCAGCGTCGTAATTTACACATCCTCACACTCCTCTACAAAATCCTCAAAAATCCTTCCTTTCCTGAATATCTCTGCTCCCGTTTCCAGCTACTACCTGTGCCTTCCCCACCCAGACGTAAATGTGTCACCAAAACTCTGGTAGTTCCCCGCTCCAATACTGAATTCTTCTCCAATTCCTTCACTATTGAAGCTGCGAACCTCTGGAACAAGTTGCCCGCAAACATTCGCGACTGCCCCTCTGTTAATACTTTCAAAACTAAACTTAAAGAGCATCTTCTTTCCCTACAGAACATGTACGTTAGTTAGTATAGTATTTATTTTAGTAAGAACATTAATTATTATATTTTAGTTATGTATTATATATGTTATTAATTTATATATTATAAGTATGTGTTATTTATGTACGTACATTAGGTTAGTTTATATTTGATTGTATTTTATTTAGTTTATAATTATGATTATTAAGTACACACAGGTTTACCTCCCATACTTTAAAGTCTCCTAACACCCGGTAAGGTTGGCTGGAAGAGATCTCTTATAGAGATAAGTCCACCTTTGTACATGTCCTCTCTAAGTTCTTGTCATTTAAATGTTTGTGTACAATAAAGGATATATATAAATATGAGGGAGGTGACACTTTTAGTACAAAACAAATATATTGATAATCAACTAAAGACATCGATATTCTCAATATTTTTGCTAAGTTTGGATATGTCATTTTTGTAGATACTACAACATAAATACGTTTGTATGGAAACCCAATCCTCCTAGCGAACCTTAAAACACCTTTTTTTATCACTATTCACGAATATGTTCACGCGGTTCATTTGCTGATGCGAAACTTGTGGCATCAAGCCAAGGTGAATCAGTAGGGAGTGAACATCGCTGCAATTCCACAATTCATCATAATCATCATCATCATATCAGTCGAAAGACGTCCACTGTTGGACAAAGGCCTTCCCCAAGGATTTTCACGACGACCGGTCCTGCACTGCCCGCATCCAGCGACTTTCCGCGACCTTCACCAGGTCGTCGGACCACCGTGTGGGAGGCCAAATCCCCTAAAATGATTCCACAATTATCCCGAAAAAAATCCAGTTTTAAAAATAATTTAATTTGAAAGTTATCTGGAGAATTCAATCTCGGGATTTCGGCATCTCGCCGAAGTAACCCCATTTTGCATAGTAAATAAAAAATGCAAAGTTAAGTAAGAAAAAGGGGAACCCTTATAGTTTCGTCAAGTCTGTCCGTCTGTCTGTCCGTTTGTCCGCCGCTTAGCTCAGAGACTATTAGCACAGATGAGATAATTAATACTATAAATCTGTAACTTGGCATGGGTTATGTGGTGGCACATATTAATCACGCTGACAAATTGGTATAATAATGTATTAAAAAAATATATATAGGGTACCTACCTTACATACAAAGAGGGGGTGAATTTGTTTTACCTAGCTGACGACCCCATCGTGTGGCCTATCGTTAAAAAGGTATTTTAAAACTACTGAGGGTTTGCTAAAACCATTTTTCAAGCGACTTCCAAAAAGGAGGAGGTTCTCAATTCGTCTGTATGTTTTTTTTTTTATGTTTGTTACCTCAGAACTTTTGACTGGGTGAACCGATTTTAACGATTCTTTTTTTATTTGAAAGCTAGTGCTTCCTGTGTGGTCCCATATAAATTTTATCAAAATCGGTGTAGTACTTTAGTAGAAAATTAACAAAAACCAAAAATAATAATGCAAAAATGTACTAATTTGTTGCGATGGAAGTCGGTTTTTAACGTGTTTAGCGTTTTTAATTATCGATTTAGTGATCGGTTTGCGTAATTTTAAGCTTTAAAGTGCAAGTTTTAACTAGATTGAGGGTCCCCCCCCGTCCCCCCCCCCCTACCAGCTAATTCGCTATTTCAGGACATCTGTCATCTGTGAAAAAAGCGTCGGTGGCTCAACTGGTAACGACTCGACCCTCCTAACCAGAGGTCTCGGGTTCAAATCCGGACGGCCAATGTACCACTGAGTTTTTCAAAAAAACTTACACGTACATATACTTGCCGATTGCTTATGTTTAAGCTATGATTTATCTGCTGTAAGATGATGGCCCAAGAATAAAATAAAAAGTTACTAGCAAGATAAAAAAATGTTCAGATAAAACCTCGCGTAAATTCAAAGTGAAGCGGACCAAAACCACTTCAAACCTGTACATATATTGTACACGCACACGTAGACATTAAAACCACTCCAAAATAGGTATACTCTATAGTATGTGCCAAGGTGTCGTTGAATACACGAACACACATTCAACACACCGATACCGCACACATGTTTCAAATAGTGGCTTCAATTTGACAGTTCGCAGCATTTTATCTGTTCTTTTTTTTTCATTTGAGTTTATTTGTTACAATTCTCTTTATGTGAGGCCTCTGATTAGTGGAGTATGTAACTGCGTTGTTTTCAATCTACAATTAGGTTTTTTCGACAATTAGAAGTACATCTAATGCGTTGTGTTCAATCTACGATTAGGCTTTTTGGACAATTAGAAGTACATCTAATGCGTTGTTTCCAATCTACGATTAGGCTTTTTGGACAATTAGAAGTATCTACATCTATTGCGTTGTTTTCAATCTACGATTAGGCTTTTTGTACAATTAGAAGTACATCTAAAGCGTTGTTTCTAATCTACGATTAGGCTTTTGGAACAATTAGAAGTACATCTAGGGTACTTACCGGTACTCCCATCTCAGGAAGTGGAAGAACCACGCAAACACTTTGAACTAAGTATTCAGATTTACGATTATAATTATGCACGCATACTAACTTCTGTGGGTGCCTATTAGCACAACTATTAGCTTTATTTGCATAATAATAGTTTATTTCCTTTTAACTAATACCTATATACTGCAGCTCTTGGTGTGGATTTGAGAAATACCTAATAAAGATCAGTTTTATTCATGATATTTAGGATGGATCTCAGAAATACCCAACAAAAATCAGTTTTATTTGATGCGATGATATTTAGGATGGATCTCAGAAATTCCCAACAAAAATCAGTTTTATTTGATGCGATGATATTTAGAATGGATCTCAGAATAACCCAATAAAACCAGTTTTTACACGTTAAACTTATAATTTCCCTTTTTGTGTCGGTTTTATCTATTGTCTGTCTGTGGCATCGTATCGCCCAAACGGATGAACCGATTTTGATTTAGTTTTTTTGTTTAAATTAATTAGTAGTTAGTTGGAAATGACAACTTTGGTACTCCGGCAGGGGGGTGGGGTCCTGGTCTAGAATTCCTGCAACTAACGGGCGTTGCTCCATAACGCAACCGAATAATTGGTCAGGTTTTGCATAATTGTCATGAGTACAACTAGTACTTTCATAATATATCTTACTCAGCCTTTTCGTTTATCGTTTTTTTTTGGTCACGATAAATAGTTTTTCAGGCGCTATAAGTACATAACGCAACCACTTTGCGCAGGCAGACCGACATATTTAACATCTGAGGGTTGCCATTTATCCTGTTATCGTTACCAAATTTGTCGTTCGAATAACGTATTAATTCCATAATTACGGTAAAAAAGTATTTACCTACCCTCAAACTCTGAAAAAAATTTATTTAATTGTCAACTTTTGAAATTATACCCCTATAGATAAAACCCTAGGGGTTTCACATTGGGGTCTAATATCTATTCAAATGCATGTTACACGTGTTTTACAATAAAAGTGTTTTAAATAGTTAAACAATACAATAATAATAATATGTATATTTGCAACTTACTCAGTACCTTTATTTTCCTCTTAAGTTGTGCAATAAAATGTTTTCAATCAATCAATCAATAATAATAGGACTGCTATAGCATCCGTGTTTCCGACTAAAGGCGATTTTTAAATGTCCATAAACCCCCTTCATATGACACGAATCGAATATTTACTATGAAAGTCAAGCTTAACACATAAATGCACTGTACATATTTAAATTAAGTTTTTGTGCTTTTTTGGTATTCAATAAAGGATATATATTATTATTATACACGAGCATAATTATTTTGGTCATTTAGTCAGAGTGTACTAATATATATATCGTGGCCATATCGTAGAAATTGGCCAAATCATGAAATGGCCAGACGGATTTTGGCCAGATCATGAAATAACCGGGCAGATTTGAGTTGAGCGAGCGATAATAGTTTCGTTAATACAGTCAAGGATAATACCGCAAGGCTCTCTCCACCTGGATGGCGGAAGGCAGTTTAAGTGAGGTAAGTTTAGTATGGCATGCCCAGCCATTTCATGATCTGGCCAATTCTACGACTGTCAATTCATATATTCTGGCCATATCGTTGAAATTGGCCAAATCATGACATGGCCGGACGGATTTTGGCCAGATCAAATATCCGGGCAGATTTGAGTTGAGCGAGCGATGTGAGCGATATAAGTTTCGTTAATAGTCAAGGAGCCTCGTGAAGCGAGGCTCTCCCCCGCAAGGCTCTCTCCCCCTGGATGGCGGAAGGCCGTTTAAGTGAGGTTAGTTTCGTATGGCATGCCCAGCCATGTGGATTGACCACATCATGATCTGGCCAATTCTACGACTGTCAACTCATAAACTGGTCAATTCTACGATATGGCCACGACATAGGCTCTCCCCCTCAAGGCTCTCTCCCACCGGAATGGCGAATGGCAGTTTACGTGAGGTTAGTCTCGTATGGTGTGCCCAGCCATTTCATGATCTGGTTAATCCACATCATGATCTGGCCAATTCTACGACTGTCAATTCATAAACTGGTCATCATATCAGCCGAAGGACGTCCATTGCTGGACATAGGCCTCCCCAAAGGATCTCCACGACGACCGGTTCTGCGCTGCCCGCATCCAGCGGCTTCCTGCGACCTTCACCAGGTCATCGGTCTACCGAGTGGGAGGCCTGCCTACACTACGCTTTCCGGTGCGTGGTCGCCACTCGAGAACTTTACTTCCCAACGCTCATCTGTTCTACGAGCAATGTGCCCCGCCTACTGCCACTTAAGTTTAGCAATTCTGAGATCTCTGTCGGTTACTTTGGTTCTCCTACGGATCTCCTCGTTTCTGATTCGATCATGCAGAGAAACTCCGAACATAGCACGCTTCATTGCCCTTTGGGTGACCTTGAGCCTTCTTATGAGGCCCATAGTAAACTGGTCAATTCTACGATATGGCCACGACATAATATATACTTTGTCAGAGTAGTCAATAGGTAGCTTTAGTTCGCAAATGAAACGCGTATACAGTCAAGGTTTTAAAGTCAATCTAGAGCTTTCACTGTGCTCAGATATTTGAATAATTTGACACACTATTCATTAGATAATTCTACTTGCGTTAACTTACGAAATACGTCAAAAATCGATTGCCTTAACTACTTTCAGCGCGCTATTGTTCAAATATGAAATTTGGTTTGCTATTAAAATTATTGAGGTCATAAAGCATCGATATACCTACTTGCGAACTTATAAGGCTTTCCGTTTTCCCTTTTAGACCAGTGGTATTATGAAACTATAACGTATTAACTGTCTCCGTGGCGTATTGGTTAGTCCATTCGCTTTACACGAGGTCGCGGGTTCGATTCCCGGCGGGGTCAACTTTGTAAGACTCGGTTTGGTTGGTGGTAGGGCATTTTCATTGCCCACCTGGCAAGCTACCACCATCGTGAAGGAAAACATTGTGAGGAAACCTGCACACGCCTGCGAAGAAACTCGAAGGTTGTGTGTGAAATCGGCCAACCCGCACTGGGCCCTCGTGGTCTACTAAGGCCCGATCGCCCTAATTCAGGGTAGGCTCGATCCACTCGATGGGGACGTACATGAGCTGATAAGATAAAAAAGATTGTGGGAACAGAAAACCTTCAAGTAGGTATAACAAATTTTTATAAAGTAACAGTATTATAAGAACTGTGTCCTCTCAATTAAAACCAGTACCTAGGTTTCATGGAACCAACCTTGGCGAACTTATCAAGAAACCGCCCCGCCTTTCTCGTCAACCCATTGTTTTAAAAAATAATAACAATTCTAAATAAAATCCCAACAAAAACATAAATAAATGTGAAAGAGAGCCAAGTTCGATACAAAAAAGGTGCAGAGATCTAAATCAAAGGTACCAAGTTCTGTTATGGTGGTTTCTTAAATTAAGCTGAAATATTTGCTAAACACTTCTCGATTAATAATAAAGACTGTTGTACGTATCGTCAAGTTAAACCACGCAGTAACACAAAAAATAACAAATTTTGTTTTAAGCAACTGAAAGCCGTTATACTTTCTCTATTTTTTGGAGTTCTATAATAAATATTTCAGTTTGAATTCCCGTAGCTATGATTTCAGAAACTACTATAGAACTTGGTAGGTACCTATTTAAATATCTGTACCTTTATTGTATCAAGCTTGTTTTTGGTGGGATATCATTACTTTTTGTAAATTATTAATGTTTTTCCTCTTTTCTTTACTTAAGTTTTTTTTTTCACAATTGGTAAGCTCTTGGCATCATCTCACCTGATGGTAAGTGACGATGATGCCGAAGATGGAAGTGGGCTTACTTATATTCCCCAACGCAATGTGGATCTGGCTATCTTATCTTCAAGCCGGAACACATCAATGCTGTTAACACTGATGTTTGGCGGCACGACTTAGATAAGATGGTGGTAGCTAGCCAGGCGGGCTATGCAAATGCCCTACCACCAACCAAACCGAGTCTTACAAAGTTGACCCTGCCGGGAATCGAACCCGCAACCTCCTGGTGTGAAGCGAATGGACTAACCATTACGTCATGGAGGCAGTTAAAATATTTTTAATAATAATAATATTTTTTATCCACTATTAGCGAGCCCTTGGCATCTTCTCTCCTGATGGTACTTAAAGATGATGCCGGAGAGGGACGCGGGCTTACCAATATTCCCCAAAGCAATATATTTTTAAATTTTCCCTTTAAATCGATGCAAAATTTTAAGTTTTTAAGTCACCTGGATAGGGTTTATAATTTTTGTGAGTAGCGGTGGTGGTACTCAACCCTCGGTGTGCGAGTCCGACTCAAACTTGGCCGTATTTGATTTTTTCTCAATAAAAAAAATCACAATTGTACGACCAATAACCTACCCCAATGCCATAAGTCTCCAAGTCACCTAGAAGTGGTCTATAATTTTGATGAGTGAGTGACTTGGTCATAAAAATAGTGATTTTTGGGACGATTGGGATTCTAGGTGATCGGGGGCGCCGGGGGCCTTACTAGACACACATATTCTTAAATATGTAGGATAAACAGATTTTAAGTTACGGGTAGTACGAAAGTTGTCTGAAATGGTTCGTTTAATATAAGTATAACCCTAATCCGGTATTGCCCTTTTCCTTCACGAACTTCGCGGACACACTGCCGTGTGTCTAGATATTGTTAAAATTAAAAACGAGAAATTGTTCTCATAATGAACTTGGCCCCAATAAAGTCGGTCTTGTTATTATTAAGTAATTTAGGTAGTTTTTATCGCGCTACGGTTGAGTGGTATCGATACAGCAAGGTGAAGGTTGTTGCCTAGTGCTTTTACACATTTATGGAAATACTAATTAAATCAAGGTATTTTGAATTTAGTTAGCTAATTTCTCGGACCTAAAATTTATTGGCCTGAGGTTAATTTTACTAATTAATCCTACTAATATTATAAACATGAAAGTTTTTATGTATGGATTTTTGTTATACTCTTTTACGCAAAAACTACTGAAATGAAATCTAGATGAAATTTGGTAGGTAGACAGATGAGGCCCTCGGAGATAGTCTTAGAAACTATGTTCACGCGAGAAGCCGTTGGCAAAAGCTAGTTTATGATAAAACTTTGATTGCATAGATATCGCCACGTATTTATAATTGATATTTTTTAAATTACCTACTTGCTAGAGTCCTTATAAGTGCACGCCAACGCATAAAACTTTTTAATTACTCAGATAAGTTTTTCTATAGTAGCCCTTTTAAGTGCACCACTACCAATTTTTTTAAAAGATTTTTTATTATGTACTAACCTGATTATTTTCCTCGTATGTTTTATCAAAAAACTGACTCTTCTTAGCTACTTAAAAATTTTGTATTGTCGCTCATCTTTAAGGCGAGATATTGTTTGGAAAAGTTGTATCTGTCTTTTCAAGCGACTTCCGAAAAGGAGGAGGTTCTCAATTGGTCTGAATGTTTTTTTTTCATATGTGTTACCTCATAACTTTTGACTGGGTAAACCGATTTTTATGATTCTTTTATTAATTGAAAGCTAGTGCTTCCCGTGTGGTCCCACATAAATTTTATCAAAATTGGTGTAGTACTTTGTTAGAAAAATAACAAAAACTAAAAATATTAATGCAAAAATGTACTAAGTTGTAGCGCTGGAAGTCGGTTTTTTAACATGTTTAGCGTTTTCAATTCTTCTTTACGTGTAAAGAGTAATGAAAATAACCACACTTTTTCACTGGTTTTTCGTTTTAATCAAAAACTGCAATTAAAGCATAAAAAATAATAACATTACTCACTTTGTATTATTATAACAATTAATGCTATTAATTTTTAAAAAAATATACTTCAGAATATTATTCATAACTAGAGTTGAAAGTAACGGTGTAGACCTATCTTAGTTATCTTTAGTTAGTGGGGATCGTGTTTCTAATAGCTTTTGACTTTAAGAAACATCATCAACAATAAAGGTCATCTTACCTTATCAGCTCATGTACGTCCCCACCGAGGGGCTCGAGCCTACCAATTAGAGCGATCGGACCTTAGTCGCCCGCGCGGGCCCAGTGCGGATTGGTCGACTTCACACACAACCTTCGAGTTTCTTCGCAGGCGTGTGCAGGTTTCCTCACGATGTTTTCCTTCACCGTAGAGCGTCGAATAAACGCACGTATGAAATCGAAGTTCTAAAACACAACAATAAGGTTTTTTTTTTAATTGACGTCAAAAATAACGAAAATCTGTAATATTACTATATTACATATATAATAGGCTGAGGATATAAGTATGAACTTACATTTTTTGAAAACAACAGAACCACGGACTTCGACGACAGGGAACGACCCGTTAATTGAACTCTTTCAGTAATAGGTATCTACGAAAACATTAAATGTTATGTAACAGATCCATCAAAGAATAAAATCGAAGATAGAACCAGTCAACCATTCAAAAGGCTTGTTAGTTCATTGAACCGTGGATGCGACAATTGGGTCAATACCAAGAGCTCTCAAGTTCAATGCTGAGCGATGGAAAATGTCTACAAGGCGTTACATAACTGCGTTTAGTTGTTTAGATTTTAATCAACCATCTTATAACGTTGTGATATCAATGAGGAGAAACGTCATAGGAAAGTTAAGGCGGTAATATTACAGATTTTCGTTATTTTTGACGTCAATTACTCCTAAACGATAGAAAACTCAATGTTGAAAAAAAATACCTTTATTGTTGATGATGTTCCATAAAGTCAAAAGCTATTAGAAACACGATTGGGCAGTTTTGGCTTGATAGAAAAAAATCCCAAAGATAGGTCTACACCGTTACTTTTAACTCTAGATAAGACTAATATTTTGAAGTATAAATTTAAAAAAAATATACAACAATATTTGTTGTGATAATACAAAGTGAGAAATGTAATTATTTTGTATATTCTAATTGTAGTTTTTGACTGCAACGAAAAACCATTAAAAAGGTCAAAAAGTGTGGTTATTTTCTTTACACTTCACACGTAAAGAAAAAGACAGAGACAACTGTTCCAATCAGTACCTCGCCTTAATCCAGCTGGATTAACTCTATCAAAGCTAGATAAAGTTATCCTTCGATAAATATGTTATTCCTGGTGTTTATGGGCGCCGGGAAGTAGATGGAAAAGGGTGCTCGTCACTTACCCCCTGGCTTGGAGGAATCAATACGTATGAAACAAAAAAAAAAGTGTGCGTGTCAGTTCCGATGCGCGACAGGAGTGAACTCATGAAACATTTTTTTTCCGGCCTCCGGATTTTGGCCTCCCACGGCACACTCCGGTCTCCGCCCTATACGCAGCTCGGCCTTCGGCCTACGACCTCGCATTAGGTTGCATGGCCATATTTCCATAGCCTTCGTGACTGAAAAAAGTAAAGACGTAAAAAGTAACGGTAACGCGTTACTGATCAACACTCGATTTCACCCCTCATATTATATACTACTTTACTTATATTATAAATGTGAAAGTTTGTATGTATGGATGTATGTGTGGATGTTTGTTACTCTTTCACGCAAAAACTACTGAATGTATCCTGCTGAAATATGGTAGGTAGACTGATTAGGACCTGGATTAACATACAGGCTACTTTTTTCCACGCTCGCGAGCCACTTGCGGCTTGCGCACTGCGCACCTTCGAAGACAGTCATAGAAACTATGTTCACTCGAGCGAAGCCGCTGGCAAAAACTAGTTTTTATATCGGGCTAATTATGAATTAATTCTGAAGGAGTAAACTCTAAACCTGGGCCTATGCGATGGGCCGATGCGATAAAAGAAGTGACCGGGATGACACTATAGGCACAGTATATATATTAGTACTAACGTACTATAGGCTAATAAACACAGAGCTCAAAATCGAGTGGCCTGGAGACCTGTGGTGGCACGTGCGACCCACGAAGGTCACGTCCCTCAGCCATGAGGATACGACAAAGAAGAAGAAGAAACTCTAAAAATATGCACAAAATATATGTAAGGTTTTGTTCTGTGTTCTGAGGTGAGGTGGTGGTAAGGTGCAAATGCTTGCCGATCACTTTACGTACCCCCGATGCCAGCACTAATGACACCTCGTATAATAATAATTTTAAGTGATTTATAATATTATTCTCTGTAAAGTATAATAAATTTATAATGGTTATTTTTATGGGTCTATTTATATTATACTAGCTTTTTCCCGTGGCTCCGCCCGCGAGGACATCGTTTTTATGACTGTCTTTAAGGGTGATTAGTAAATTATGTTGATCGAGTGTTTTTTTAGTTCCCTCAGGAACTGCATCAGATTATGCTATTTTCCCGGGATAAAAATTAGCCTATGTCCTTCCCCGTGACACAGGCTACCTGCATGCCAAATTTCATAAAGATTGGTTAAGGCGTTGAAGCGTGAAAAGGTAACAAACAAACAAACACATTTATAATATTAGTAAGGATAGGTCTGTGCTTTGTACACCTACTTTGTTATAGTCCGAACGTTAAGCCGTAAAATACGACACAACGTGTAACACTTGATGATTCTGCGATGTCGTTTTAGTTTAATACTACAAATTACTACCTAAACAACAACATAAAATGTACATATATACGATTATTAGTGTGAAAACTTCTTTAGGCGCGTTAGCCATTTTTGAGATGGAAAAATCCTATGAACCCTCGCCACTGTTACCGTTACCCTCACCGTCACCTTACCAGGATGATTCGCAGGATCAAAACTTATAAAACTGCAAAACGTTTTCACTTCTGTCGGCACTCCCGGAGTGGTAAGGTTAGGTTATTTTTAATAGGGCTGTCAACATCGCATGAAGTCTTGAAAAAGAACATGTTTTTTGTCATTCGTTTAAGTTTGTACGAAAACTATGGAAATTTGGTGAAACAATGCAGGAATAATCCAAACCTTATTTATTGATCTTAAAAATAAGACCAGTTACGGTGATGGTAACGGTAACAGTGGCGCGAGTTCAATGGTTTTCCCATCTCAAAAACACCCAACGCGAGTTTTCCTGGTAAGGTGACGCTGACGGTGATGGTAACGGTAACAGTGTCGCGACTTCAATGGTTTTTTTCCATGATTGTTCTATTAACATTGGTTTTCGAGTTTACAGCTCTCCACGTGGAGGTACTTCTGCACATGTATACTGTATTTTTTTTTGTTTCAGTACACAGGGTGTATTAAAAAAAAGTATTATCCACTTCAATCAAAAACCAATCTCAATTCCTTTGTTGGCATAAGAAAAATTACATAATTTACAATGTCCTGTTTAATACTTAAACATCTTTTAATTGTCGTCATTGACAATTACAGTTTTTTCTTTGTAATTTTCCTACGAATTGATCCGACTTCATTAGACTGGAAAATATATTTTTTATCTAGTTAAATCAGGCGGGTAATTAATATTGGCGATTCAATGATAAATTGTGATGGTGTGATTGGAGAAGTACAGAAATTAAACAAACGTTAAACTTACAAAGAGGAATTTGTGAGAGGAAAAATGATTGTCAGTTGGAACCGCGTACAGAAACAACTAAACAAAAGTACTAACATACAGTATGGACACTCCCTGGCGCTCTCTAGATTGCGACCTCACCCCCTCGTCACCCAGATTGGTTACAGTTTAGTTGTCGAACGTATAGGATTTCGCCGCCATTTCGTTTGTTCCGTCATTCGTTTTATGAAATGTCATTTCTAGTCTAGCCCGTTGTATGAAGTGTCCAGGGTGTGACTAAACGTAAGATTATTTGCCTGCAGTAAACTATTTAGTAATCTGTGCTGCAGTAACATTCTCGTAGACCATTTCGAATTTGTAGTTATTTTGTATCTCTGTTACACCGACAGAGTTTACGGTGATTGTAGCGTTTTCATTATGTTAGCAAATACCAACAGGATTGATGAATAATTAGTTCACACGATAGGATTATGAATACCAGTGAAATTCCGAACAACTTTTTCAACAACACTGTGCAGATGACGTGGTGGGCGGTTGCTAATTCTGAAATACCTTTTCTACAACACTGTGCAGATGAGGTTGTGGTCGGTCGCTAATTCCGAAATACCTTTTCCACAACACTGTGCAGATGACGTCGCGGGCGGTCGCTAATTCTGAAATACCTTTTCCACAACACTGTGCAGATGACGTGGTGGGCGGTTGCTAATTCTGAAATACCTTTTCCACAATACTGTGCAGATGACGTCGTGGGCGGTTGCTAATTCTGAAATACTTGCCGCCAAATATCAATGTTGATATCATTGGTGTGTTCCGCCATGAAGATAAGATAGCCAGTTTCCCCATTGCGTTGGGGAATCTTGGTAAGCCCGCTTCCATCTTCGGCAACATCGTCACTTACCACCAGGTGAGATGTTGTCAAGGGCTTACCAATTGTGAATAAAAAAAAAAAACCTTTTCCACAATACTGTGCAGATGACGTAGGTGGCGGTCGCTTATTCTGAAATACCTTTTCCACAATACTGTGCAGATGACGTCGTGGGTGGTCGCTAATTCTGATATACCTTTTCCACAACACTGTGCAGATGACGTTGTAGTCGGTCGCTTGTCCGAAATATCTTTTCCACAACACTGTGCAGATGACGTCGCAGGCGGTCGCTAATTCTAAAATACCTTTTCCACATCACTGTGCAGTTAACGTTGTGGTCTGTTGCTAATTCCGAAATACCTTTTCTAAAATACTGTGCATATGACGTCATGGGCCGTGGCTAACTCTGAAATACCTTTTCAACTACACTGTGCAGTTGACATTGTGGTCTGCCGCTAATTCCGAAATACCTTTTCCACAACACTGTGCAGATGACGTCGTGGGCGGCCGGTGATTCGGAAATACCTTTTCCACAACACTGTGCAGATGATGTCGTGGACGGCCGGTAATTCCGAAATACCTTTTTCACAATGCTTTGCAGATAACTCCGTGGGCGGTCGCTAGTAAAGTTAAATGAAGATCTAAGATGCCTATTGTATAGCATAGTCATGGTAGCTGAATCTTGACAAATTACTTCATAATTCAACAGTACCTAATTGTACCGATTAGATAAACACAACATTGATCATCATCGATAATTAGACAGCAATTTCACTTTTAAATACTTAAATTGTTCTTAAATGTACCCTATGGTCTCGACGAGTGCGGGAAAATTCCAACAATGAGATGGTAACATGCCATGCCTTCCTAGCCTTGATTACTCAGGGTGATCCTAGTTACTTAATAAAAAATTTGAAGTTGTTTAGTAGTTGATCGATATGTGTGTTATTACTCATATTATATTCATGAAACTGGACAGTTGTTATTTACAATTTTGTAATTTAAAGCTTCGGTGGCTCAACCGGTAACAACTCGGTCCTCCTAACCAGAGGTGTCGGGTTCAAATCCAGACGGCCAATGTACCAATGAGTTTTTCAAAACTTAATACTCACCGATTGCTTCAACGGTGAAGGAAAACATCGTGAGGAAACCTGCACACACCTGCGAAGAAACTCGAAAGTTGTGTGTGAAGTTGACCAACCCGCACTGGGCCCGCGTGGTTCACTAAGGCCCAATCGCCCTAATTCAGGGTAGGCTCGAGCGCCTCGGTGGGGATGTATATGAGCTGATATGATGAATTTAGATCTACATATAGATAGATAGATGAAACATTAATTCTTTACCAACTTATAATGTATATTGTATGGAAACTCGAGCCTCCTGGGACCCTTAATGTTTCATAAATTAAGAAACGCACTTTATGGATTTTATAATCTGAAAATTAAATTAAATTATTTATTTAACTAGGTACTATCAGAGTAGACTTAATCAACACGCTGTAGATGCGATTAAAAGTGGGTTTTCTTTCACGATTAAGGCGGTGACTGAAGATGATTTGTTGCCAGGATTAGTGGATTGTCAGAACTGGTTTTTCCACTGAATTGCTAGGTTTAACCAGTCACGAAACAATAACTGTTCCACAAAATTGAGGCTAATAGATTTTTTCTTATCGTTAAGTTACGTAATTAGTAGTACAACTAAGTATGTTACTAAAATCGGCGCAGTTCAAGTCGGCCTCGCGCATCGAGGGTTCTGTACTACCACACTTCTTCACTTAAGAGGAAACATGGTCTAAAGAATAGGTATTTGAATGAAATGTTGTTGTCTCCCACCCCCAAACCTGTCCGTAAACAACAAGAAAGGGAGAACTGCTGCGCAGACCGATAATAGGATAACTTGAGCTATTGCTATATTATTATTATGATATTTTTATCAAAAATAATTTAAAACACGCTTTACCTATGCTTCTATGTTTTCATTTTGTTGTTTATATGCGTATTATTTTATTGGTGGGTGTCTGAAAATGACGTTTAATTTGGGCAATTTTCTCAGTTTTTGAAGGCTTCTTATTCCTATTATAATTAGAATATGGAAATGGTGGCCATGGTAGATACAAGTTTGATGAAAAAAAAATTTTGCTCTTTTATCATTATCTAGGGAGGAATCAGGGGACTACGTTTGTATGGAAAAAATGGCGCCCGCGTTGCCTCTTAAGTATCGATACCTGTTCATTTCAATCAAAGAACATTGCACGGGCGACAGAAAAATGTTTTTCTTTCATTTAGTTCGGACTTCTTGGCGCGGGTAAGACTCTTACTTGGCCGGTTTTATTATTTGTTGTTTTACTTTAGGATTAGTACTTTAATCGTACTAAGTTTTAGGCTTGTATGTATTAGGTACCGTTTTTAAGACAGAGCAAAAATATCCTTAAATGAATGAGTTTCTTGTATGACGACCCCCCTTATTCATTTACTTTTTGTAATTTTGAAAGATGTAAAAATAAAAATATATATTTTTATTCATAAGCCCTTGGCATCATCTCAACTGATGGTAAGTGACGATGATGCCGAAGATAGAAGCGGGCTTACCAAGATTCCCCAGCGCAATGGAGAACTGGCTATTTTATCTTCAAGCCGAAACACATCAATGTTACTAACACTGATGTTTGGCGGCAAGACTTAGATAAGATGGTGGTAGCTAGCCAGGCGAGCTTAGAAAATTGCCCTATCACCAACCAAACCGAGTCTTTCAAGTTGACCCCTCCGGGAATCGAACCCGCGACGTCTTGGTGGGAAGCGAATGTAGTAACCATTACGCTACGGAGGCGATTCACAAATTTTTGATTTTTATTATTCCTTAGTAAATCCTCCAATATAAAATGAAATCTGTGAACATTTACGGTACGGTTCAAAAGATAGAGCTCTTTAAAAGTCCGACAGACAGATAGACAGACGAACGGACACATCGATAAGTGTCTACTCAATATATTCGCAAAGTTTGGATTCAATCCGACATGTAGTTTTTTTATTAAAGGGGAACTACGTTTGTATGGAAACTCGAATCTCCTGGGCGGGACCCTTAAGACATGAAAATTGATTCCATGCCAAAATTACCTAAAGAAGTTCTTATACTTAAAATATCTGCCATCAGACCCAGATTCGTTTATTATCAGAAAACACACCAAAAGGATATCTTGTACCATTCACCTGACATTGCTAGCAATATCTAGGCCTGAGGGCATTCACCGTGTCTCGACAGACGCGGAAGTGGGTTCCGTGCCCGCCGCAGTCAACTACATAAGATCCTTTTAAGACGAGAAGATAGGACAAAAAATATGAAGGCTACACGGAAACAACATGTCTTTTTTTATTAGATTTTAATCTCAAAAAATGTAGATTAACATTTTTGTTACATAATATGTAAATATTAATTAATGTAAAAATTTTATTTTGTTTAAAAAAATATACACGAAAATAATGTATGTATTAACTTTCAAAATGCGACAAGTCAAAAAGTTACCAAGATTACTATACAATGTTTTTTCCGTGCACCTTTTGTATATACAGTATGTAGGAAAAATTTACAGATTTTAAAAGGTCTTTTTCTCATAAAATTGAAAAACTTTTACCACAGATCCCATGGTCGGACGCAAAATTAGTTTTTCGACATTCCGAAAAAAAAAAAACAATAGGCTCAATCACCCATCCGGTAATGGTAAAATGACTCATTATTTTTCGCGAATGGGTTAAGTCTGAGTAGTTCCCTTAAAAATAGGTTGTCATATTATCAGCTCATATACGTCTCCACCCTACCCTGAATTAGGGCGATCGGGCCTTAGTCGACTACGCGGGCCCAGTGCGGGTTCGTCGACTTCACACACAACCGGTGCAGGTTTCCTCACGATGTTTTTCCTTCACTGTAAGAGCGTCGGTTAAACGAACATGTGAAATCCAAATTCGAAATCACATTGGTACGTGGCAGGTTCGAACCACGACCTCCCGGACAGGGGGCGGCAGCCCTAGCCGTTACACCACCGACGCTCTTAATAGTATAATTTCAGAAAAGTCCGTAATTATTTTTTGGTTTAGGTTTCACTTAAGCTCTCACTTGTTGCGGTCAAAATAGCATCGTCTGCGCAGGGCATAACCCTGAAAGGTCACTGAAGTAACTTAAACATTGTGGATATGGTCTTAAAGGTCCATTTTGTGTGTGAGATTAGAATCTGGCCTCGATTTACTAGGGCTGTGATGATAACGTAACAGTTCAGCATACTCGCGCGCTCAGGATCTGGATTTTTGAGTGCATTTGACTGCATCTCATCTGAATAAGGCGGTATTATTACAGATTTTCGTTATTTTTACCGACTTCAAAAAAGGAGGAGGTACTATATTCGACTATATATATATATGTCGGAGGGTCATTGAAAACGCGACCAATACCAGCTCGAGATAAGTTTACATAGTTACACTTTGTTTGGATCAAACGTCAGGTATTAGTACCTGGGTGAAACCGGTGGTGGCGTGACGATCGCTTGTACTCGTGAGACGATCGTTTGTGGTAGCAAAGATGATGTATTAACGGAAGGCTGTTTGTGCTGCCACACTGAGTTGAGAATTTATTAGATCTGTGGAGAAGCCAGATTAGCTGGACGTCAGTCTCGGAGCGGACACTTTTTGACGGAGCGTCGAGCAGAACACAAGTAGTGGTGATCTGTGAGCAAAATGGACGTGTCACGCCATCGCTGTGATCACCGCGTTTGCATCCATTGTTATCCAAGGCATCCTGTACAATTTCGATTACCAAATGATCAAGACTATTGAAGAAGGACCTCTGTGATATAGCTGCATTGTTATTTCGACGCCCAATACCGAAATAGTTAAGGACGTGAACCACGAGGCCAACCATAACCTAACCACCCCCCTTCGAGATCAGAAGTTGGATAGTTCCCTGCGCTCGCAACAAGTGGACAACGACGGGAAAATGTGAAAAATGATAATGGAGCAGCGAAATAAAAACCAACTGGCAACAATTCTTTGTGCTACAGAAACAGAACATGTTGCGATTGATTGAGGTTATGCAAGCACCATCGACTACATTTGCTGCAATCACACTGCCAGAATTCAACCAGAATATACCTGAAGCTAATCCACGTTCACGGTGCTCGTTTGTCGACATCTCCCTTACGGAACGACAGTTGCAATGAGGTGCAATGCTTATTTCACTTAGCAAACCGTTGAAAGGCATATGCTCCTGTGCTTCCGGAATGACTCGGAGCCAGTTTAGAAACCTATTCCTGATGCGCTGTTTGGAAATGGGCGACAGTATGGGCTGCGCTGGCAGCAGCGGAGATCCACGCCAGCGGCGCTTGCAGCTTCAGCGAAGTGCGTGATGTACGCGGAGCTATGAAAATCCGGTGAGTCGTACCCCTTTTGTTTTGATAGTTGTGGTACGAGTACTATTACCTAATCTGTGGTGGTACCGAGTGTTCTCTCGTTAAAGAAAGTTTCGTGTATAGACTTTCGGGAGTGTGTTCAATACTAACGCACTATTGACTTTTGTAGGCAACTCTTAAGTTTACTGTACAGAACAAATATCGAGTGAGGGTAATATTGACGGGCATCGTTCAGAATGGTCATATCTTGTTATGCCAGACGAGTACGAATGATATTATGATCGATTCAGATATTTTAAATCTAGGATTGACGGTATTCTTAAACGAGTCTGTCAATAACAAAACAGCTTGACTGTCGGTAAGGATGCGAATAGAGTAGTTAGTCCCTTACCCTTCTAGTAGTGATTGCATTAGCAGCTAAAATGATGCCTTATGGAAAGTACTCTTTCACATGCTTTCGGATTTTTACTTGTGACACAACGTCGTGATTGAACGGAAGATTTAAAAAGAGGACTCATTGTAAATATGATGATTCATTTAGTTAACTAGTTTCGGTTATACAAACCTAAACCAAGATTGAAAGTATTGAAACCCCTTTAAGCTTTTATAATATTGAGACTGACATTTTTACATGGAGTAAAAAAAAAACCTTTATTAGCTTTCGTAGTATTGGGACTGATATTCTCATTGATCATAGGCCAAAGTTGTTGCCTATTTTTAATAGCTTTCGTGATGAATTTGTCGAGGGCATCCTTAATGCCCCGCTATCGTATAGACCCTATGTAGGTAGATGAGTTTCGGGGACCCCAATAAAATATTTTGTTTACCAATTGTAAAAAAAAAAAAGAATAATAACAGGGTAGTATGCGGAGTGCAGTGATGAACGTCTTACGGCTGATGTGATGATGATACAGGATTCATGGGCTGGAGGCTGCGAATGTCATAAGCCCCGAAGCTTTCCCTTTTTGACGGCCTTATCATGCTGGTAAAGAAAAAGGATAGCATAGAACGCAAGTGTTGATAACCGTGAAAAAAAAAATGATAACAACATGCCTGAACGGAAATTGCTTCCTCTGATAGCTTGGAACATCGATTGACTTCATAGGTGGTCACTATTTAACCACGTCAGGCATAGCTAGTGGTTACATCAGGTGCATTCTTTACCTATTAAATCGAAATGACTGATTTTGTAACCTCTGTTCAAATACGTCCACGTGTCATTCTATCTACGTAATGCCCCCTTGTATTTGAACTTACGTTCATAAACGCTTTAGGCGCGTGGCAACGGTCAGGTGAATCTTAGCACGTTTAAACGTTGGTACTCTTAGTTAAGTGTCCTTTAAAATATGCTCACTTCCTTCGAGTATAGTAATGAGATTTCAATGTTACAAGTCCTTCCATGATGATCATTTGGCAGCAACCAAACTGTTGGGTTAACCGAGTTACGAAGTACAGCCTCCTGGAGTTGCTTCTAGGTACGAGTAAAGTAGCCTAACCTCTAAATGTCATGTTTGTCGATTACACACACAGGCTGTAATTTTATCTAAGTGAAGCACGACAACATACTAGTGATAATACGGAGAGTAACGCATCCTATTACAGGAGTTGTTAATCAGCTTGCTGCTGATGTGATAATAGACATGGGCCTCCCCCATGTTGGAGCGGTTTCACCAATTGTAAAAAAAAAAAAAAAAAAAAAACGCTACGCTTGGCGGGCTGTTTGGCGGTACAGTATGAGCGTGAAGGACGATGTTGCTTGTCCTCAAATTTTTAGTCCCTTAGTCACTTCTTGTGAAACCCTTGGGAAGAGATGGGGTGGTGTATTGCTCTGAGGCAGCGCCACTGGCTGATTTCTAGACAAAAGCTTAGTTTCACAAGTTACCTAACTTTGTGTTGTTACAAATGGAGAAGCGTTACCTACCACTTTAGATATCAAATACCGTCAGTTATTGAGGACAGACTACGTTAAATGCCCGATAGTGACAGTATTATTGACTTGGACAGAATTGATGATGGAGAGACTGAACCTCGACCATCTACTAGTGCAGATTAAGGACTTTTGTACTTGACCGTGATTTTAACGTTCACTAGTTTGTATTTTGAACCTTAGACGCAAACAATTTTTCGCAACTGGATGCCAATAGCCTCAGCCATTCGTAGACGTAGGCGTAAAACACCGAGTTGATTTTCTCGTTGCTGTGCGGCCACAACTGTGTGTGGCGTGCGTTTGGCTCGCAGGCGTATCACCGGGGAGGTGATGTTGGCAATGACCAGAAAGAGGTGATGTTTGAGATCGCCGCATGGAAGCGATAGTGTGGTTGGACACCGGAGGGAGGTGGTCCAAGAGTCGCCAGGTAGGGTGACTGTGTTTTTGGGCGGACACCTGAGAGGTTGTCTGAGAGTCGCCAGGTCGAGTGACTGTGTGTTTGGGCGGGCACCGGATGGAGGTGTCTGAGAGTCGCCAGGTTGGGTGACTGTTGTTTGTTTGGGCACCGGATGGAGGTGGCCCAGAGTTGCCAAGATGGGTGACTGTTGTGGTGATACAAAATAAGGAGCGTAACCAAACCAAGTTAGATCCCAAATACCGAGGGCCGTTCAGGGTCGTAGAGGTCTTAGAAGGTGACAGATACAAATTACAAGCTTTGAATTTGAGACGAAGTTACAAGTATGCCCATGACCGTTTACGTAGTATGTCCGAAGGTTATTTGCCTCCGGATGTTGACGATGAATCTGGTGCAGAGGCGTCTACCTTTCAATGTTAATTGTATTGACAGATCGTAACTCAATCAATTGTGTACAGTTGTAATTTTTTTCTTTATCGTTTATTTTTGTGTGTAGTACTGAAGTATTCCAACATGTTTCAGCGGTAAATGAAGAGTGCTGAATGGCGCTATATGTTTGCATGAATTGGCTGCTGCTTGTTTTGTCAGACTCGTTCTGGCATGATGTGTAGCAGGTACATTCGTGTTTTTGTAAAAAAGAAGTATCCCGTTTACCGGCTAAAACTGTTGATGGTATTCCGTCGCCTGTACTGGCGATGATGGTATTCCGTCGCCTGTATTGGTGATGATGGTGTTCCATTGCCTAGATTGGTGATGATGGTATTCCGTCGCCTGTATTGGTGATGATGGTGTTCCATTGCCTAGATTGGTGATGATGGTGTTCCATTGCCTGTATTGGTGATGATGGTGTTCCATTGCCTAGATTGGTGATGATGGTGTTCCACTGCCTAGATTGGTGGTGATGGTGTTCCGTCACCTGGACTGGTGATGATGACTGATTGGTATTCCGTCGCTTGGCGTTAGTGATGATGATTCTTTGTGGTGTCCCGCCACCCGGATGTGGTGATGTTTAGTTCTGGTGTTCCGTCGCTTGTGATTTGCGATGATGATTATGTTCCGTTCTATGTGCCCCTAAAAGTTGTAAATGGTTGTAAGGTTTCAAGCCTTGCAGCTGTGATTTACCTTGGAGACCTAAACTGATTTGAGATTGTTTGAGTTACGATGCTAATGCTGAGGTTTATTTAGTTTACGAGAGTGAAATTATTTGGTTTTTTGAGGCTGTTAAAATGTGTTGTTACCATGATTGTAGACTTGAATTAAAGCTTCACATTATTAGCGTTGCTTTTATTCCTTGAGCTGTGGACCTTCCTAATGAAGGTCAGGATTGGCCGAACGAAATGGAATCTACTGGCTACCCTTTTCTTTTTCAGGTTAGTCACCCGAGGACGTGTGACTCGCAGGATGGCCGTGTCGGAGGGTCATTGAAAACGCGACCAATACCAGCTCGAGATAAGTTTACATAGTTACACTTTGTTTGGATCAAACGTCAGGTATTAGTACCTGGGTGAAACCGGTGGTGGCGTGACGATCGCTTGTACTCGTGAGACGATCGTTTGTGGTAGCAAAGATGATGTATTAACGGAAGGCTGTTTGTGCTGCCACACTGAGTTGAGAATTTATTAGATCTGTGGAGAAGCCAGATTAGCTGGACGTCAGTCTCGGAGCGGACACTTTTTGACGGAGCGTCGAGCAGAACACAAGTAGTGGTGATCTGTGAGCAAAATGGACGTGTCACGCCATCGCTGTGATCACCGCGTTTGCATCCATTGTTATCCAAGGCATCCTGTACAATTTCGATTACCAAATGATCAAGACTATTGAAGAAGGACCTCTGTGATATAGCTGCATTGTTATTTCGACGCCCAATACCGAAATAGTTAAGGACGTGAACCACGAGGCCAACCATAACCTAACCACCCCCCTTCGAGAGATATATATATATATATATGTGTCGAAGGGATAGGTGGTGGTTAGGTTATGGATGGCCTGGTGGTTCACGTCCTTAACTATTTCGGTCGTTGGCGTCGAAATAACAATGCAGCTATATCTCAGAAGTCCTCTTTCAATAGTCTTGATCATTTGGTAATCGAAATTGTACAGGATGCCTTGGATAACAATGGATGCAAACGCGGTGATCACAGCGATGGCGTGACACGTTCGTTCTGCTCACAGATCACCACTACTCGTGTTCTGCTCGACGCTCCGTCAAAAAGTGTCTGCCCCGAGACTGACTGCCAGCTAATATGGCTTCTCCACAGATCCAATAAATTCTCAACTCAGTACGAAGTAACTAATCTCATCTGTGACTCAGTGCTGCCACCTCAATTACAAACAGCCTACTGCTAATGCGTCATCTTTGTTACCACATACGATCGGTTCACGAGTACAAGCGATTGTCACGCCACCACCGGTTTCACCCAGGTACTAATACCTGACGTTGGATCCAAATCTATGTAAACTTATCTCGAGCTGGTATTGGTCGTGTTTTCAATGACGCTCCGACATATATATTTTTTAAATGTATGTTCACCGATTTTTCCGTCAATTGTGGACCAATTTTCAAAATTCTTTTTTCATTTGAAAAAGTATACTCCCGAGGGGGTCCCATTGTCACCAAGTCAGGATCTGATGATGGGATCCCAGGGAAATCGAGAGCAACCCTCAAATTACTCATTACGTAGGCACTTATTACGTGATTCATATGTTTTCTAAAGCTATTAAAATACTTGCGTCTGACATCATCTCATGTTGATAATCTGATGAAGGAAGATCAACTCCTTAACGGTTAGGAGTTGGAGAAAAAATATTTCAATATTATACATAGATATATACGTAGGTATGCATAGACCGATAGGTTGTATTCTCTCAGGTTATTCAGATGAGCTGATGATGATGGAAGCCACATGACTTTGTATCTGGAAAAACATGTATTATGATTTGATAATTCCTATTGGTGAGTAGGTGATTGGGTTTAACGTTGTTAGATCGATAGCATTATCACTAAAAATAAAGTAAATAAAAATAATAGTTTAAAAAAACTAAAAACCGACTTCAAAATGAAATTCACTCAAAAGTATGAAACAATATTATTATACTAAAATACACGACATTAACCAACAATAACGAAATCAAAGGTGGGTAGGAATTAAATTAGGGGCTTAAATTTTTTTTGAGGTCAGTGTCAGCAAACCATCGAATCTAAAACATTTCATACGTAAGTAACTATGTGCTGGTACCGACCTCAAAAAAATGTAAAGCCCCTAATTTAATTCGTACCCACCTTTGATTTCGTTATTGTTGGTTATTGTCGTGTAATTAAGTATAATAATATTATTTCATACTTTTGAGTGAATTTCATTTTGAAGTCGGTTTTTAGTTTTTTTAAACTTTTATTTTTTGACGTCAATTACTCCTAAACGATAGAAAATACCTTTTTGTTGTGTTCCTTAAAGTCAAAAACTATTAGAAACACGATTGAGCAGTTTTGGCTCGATAGAAAAAAATCCCAGAGATAGGTTTACACCGTTACTTTCAACTCTAGTTACGGCTAATATTTTGAAGTATAAATTTTTAAAAACATAATTATTTTTTTTATTATAATACAAAGTGATTAATGTTATTATTTTTTATACTTTCATTGTAGTTTTTGATTGAAACGAAAAACCATTGAAAAAGTGAAAAAGTTTGGTTATTTTCTTTACTCTTTACACGCAAGGAAAAAGACAGAGACAACTGTTCCAATCAATACCTCGCCTTAAAAGTGACGATGCAGTTAAGAATGGTGCACGCAAACTCAAACAGTCCCCACGATGACTGCGTAATTGATTTTAGTAAGAAAGTAGAATAAAGGAAAAAACTAAGTATGCTATTTTAGTAAGGAATAGGTAAAACCTATCAAGGGATAAGTAGCCGTATTCTTGAAGTCCTAATTTGTCAATGGATCCCCCCTCGGGAATGGAGTTTGGACTCTATATGGGTTGGATACGCTGGCAAAAATATTACTTTAGATCTGGGGTGCTATTAACTCTTGCCTCTCGTTAACTCAGAATTTAAATATGGAAGAGATGTAGGTTGTAAAATTTAAACTCTGAATGCAATTATCGCCTACCTAGGTACCTATTTGTATAGTGATAACTAGTAAACTCATACCCTTGTAAAAATCAAATACATTATTTCCGAAAGATATATATGTCAGCAGTATATGGTAGGAATCCGGAAGATTGACATATGCCCAGATATTCCCAGGCAGATCGTGAAAGGCCCAGGCATTTGATAGCGGGGCTCCGAAAAATACTTACTAAGTCGACAGAGTAACGCCGACATCTACACAGTCGCTCGTAAAAGTTATTTGCCACATTTTTATAGAGGTTCTATGACGCTGTGCAAAACATAATTTTATAATTCGCTTTATTTACATTTTTGAGTAAGTAAGCTAACTTGTTGGCGGCCTCTTTCCGCACGAGTAGACAAGTGTTGTGTGATGAAATATCCTGGCCATCATTTTGCGTTTAAAATAAAATGATTAGAATCTCAGAAGTACATATGAAACATCAAGTATGTAAATAAGTTGAGCACAGATTTTTTATCGGCAATTAAAAAAATCTTTAATTTAAGAGTACTGCTTTTGTCTGTGGAGTATTCACCAATTCTTCCTTTCCTAAGCTAGCTTATCTGCAGATTTTTTCTTTATTGCCCCAGATAGTTTCGCCTTGGTCTTCCTCTCACTCTTCCTTCCCCTATCTTCTCTTCAATGATGGTTTTCATAAAACTGTCGTGTCACATCAAGTGTCCTTACATATTTCTTCTTCTATCCTATCCTACTATTATAAACGCGAAAGTTTGTGAGAATGTATGGATGTATGTTTGTTACTCTTTCACGCAAAAACTACTGAACGGATCTGGCTGAAATTTTGTAGGTAGACAGATTAAGACCTGGATTAACACCTAGGCTATATTTTTCCACTGCGCCCGCTCGAAAAGTCATAGAAACGTTGTCCACGCGGGTGAAGCAGCGGGAAACAGCTAGTTTTCAATAAAAATATGCAACAGGCTTCTCTTCTCGTTCATCTTATACTGAATCTCTCTAATTCTTTACTTTCTCCTTTAATTCCATATCTCAAACGCTTCCACTTAAAAATAGCTACCTAAAATAACAAGAGAACATAGGTATGTGGCATATGAATTATCATACACTAGAGGGTCCGCGGTGCGCGAGCCGTAGGCGGCTCTCGAGGTATCATACACCTAAACCTGTAACACGGTAACGCTGTTATTTAACCTTCTTCCTTTCGATCTATTTCATCTATTTCTCATGCGCTGGCACATAACAACTTAATGTGTCACAATTTGAATTAAGTGTGACATATGTTCAAAAATCGGAATTCTCTTCAATCATCAATATTTTCACTACTACTTGGATATAAATAACTAAAACTCTTTTATATAAAATTATCTAATATATAAAAATAAGTCGGGTTTTCCTTCCTGACGCTATAACTCCAGAACGCACGAACCGATTTCGCTAATTCTTTTTTTGTCGAGTTCGTTACTGTCAGGAGAAGGTTTTTATGTAGGGTAGGGTAGGGTAGGGTAGGGTATGGTAGTGTAGTGTAGGGTAGGGTAGTGTAGGGTAGGGTAGGGTAGGGTAGTGTAGTGTAGTGTAGTGTAGTGTAGTGTAGGGTAGTGTAGTGTAGGGTAGTGTAGTGTAGGGTAGTGTAGTGTATGTAGGGTAGGGTTGGGAAGTGTAGGGTAGGGTAGTGTAGGGTAGTGTAGTGTAGGGAAGTGTAGAGTAGTGTAGGGTAGGGTAGTGTAGTGTAGGGTAGAGTAGTGTAGGGTAGGGTATGGTAGTGTAGTGTAGGGTAGGGTAGTGTAGTGTAGGGTAGGGTAGTGTAGGGTAGTGTAATGTAAGGTGGTACGTAGTTCGCCGGGACAGCTAGTGTAATATAAAAGAAACTGATACTCTCATAAAAGACCCAGGGGATGACGAATGCTAGTCATCTGAGTTACATTTTATCATCTGTCAAAAACGACATTTTGTTCTAAAAATGTTAGAAATACCTAGGCGTGACGTCATAGTTTAGCAGCGTCATATATGTTCTCATTTTGTGATTTTGGTGAATTAAAAATCGAAGACTTGATGGAAAACAAAACGAGTAAGGCTTTCTGAAGTTTAAGTAGGAGGGCAATTTAGTGATCAAGAGTTCATAACTTATTTTTGATGCTGTCGTCATCCCTATTATATTTATAATTCGATGGTATGTTAGTAATGTAATGTGTATATAATGCTTTCTAATTCTTGTGTATTTTGTTTTAGGTCTTAAATTTCATCCTACATTTCTACAATCATCATTAAACGTTAATCTGTGAGCATGTACGTTTTTTAACCCACGCCCTACTTTACAATACCTACGTCACAGTATTACGATATGGCTTACAGTAGCGCAACGCCTTTGATGTCGCACGATGCCGCCACGGCGTAGGTACTGGCAGTACTAGCCTGTACCCAGCCTGGTAAACTCTCGGAAATTGCCAGGCTGTGCCCCACCGCCAGCTGCCCCACAGCTACCCTTCCGTTGCTCTGCGTAAGTATATTAGTTGCACTACTGTAAGCCGCTATATTGTAATACCTGTGCCAACGTCGTACTAAAAACCTTCCTCATGAATCACTCCATCCATTGGTGAAAACCGCATGAAAATCCGTTCGGTAATTTTTGAGTTTATCGTGTTAAGACAGACAGACGCGACGGGGAGACTTTTTTATGATATACTAGCTATATATTTATCGCCGACATCCGTTAAGATAGGGCACCGAAAGAAGAAGAAGCTGTTTCCAGGGTTTGGTTTAACAATGAATTCAAAACTAAAACACACAAAGTACCTTGGTAAGCCCGCTTCCATCTTCGGCAACATCATCACTTACCACCAGGTGAGATGTTGTCAAGGGTTTACCAATTGTTAATAAAAAAAAAACAGGATAATAAAAAAACCTACACAGGATAAGTGCACCTTTGCTAACTTATTTGTTTTAAATGCAATAAATAGTTTACAAACAAGCAAGTATGATTCAATCAGAAATTTAAGGAAATGTTTGTCTCGTTGATGTCTTTGCTTAGGAGAAACGCAAGTTCATAGTGTAATTTTTTTTTTTTATTCAAAATAACCCTTGGCATCATCTCACTTGATGGTAAGTGACGATGATGCTGAAGATGGAAGCGGGCTTACCAAGATTCCCCAATGCAATGGAGAACTGGCTATCTTATCTTCAAGCCGGAACACATCAATGTTGTTAACACTGATGTTTGGAGGTAAGAGTTAGATAAGATGGTGGTAGCTAGCCAGGCGGGCTTAGAAAATGGCCTACCACCAACCACACCCAGTCTTACAAGTTGACCCCACCGGGAATCGAGCCCGCGACCACCTGGTGTGAAGCGAATGGACTAACCATTATGCCACGGAGGCGGTTAAAATTTCAACCGACTTGCGAAAAGGAGGAGGTTCTCAATTCAGCTGTTTGTTGTTTATTTTTGTGTTTGTTACGCGATATCTTCGCAAATCGTTAACAGAATACATTATAATTTTTTATTCGATTCGTTATGTTGCCATCTTTGTCCCATGTACATTTTATCAATATCAGTGTAGAACCAAAAATAATCATGCAAAATCGTATAGAATTCGGTTTTTTAACGTCTTTAAGTTAGAAAGGTAATGTATAAGATTCGTTTCATTGACTTTAAACTAAATCAAAAGACAAATTTTACGACTCCAAATTAATTAGTATTGACTATAAAAACCGCCAAATCTTTTGTAAGTTTCATTGAACAAAAATATATAAAATTTTAGGGTGCAGGCAACTGGCAACCAACACGTGGTTTCCGAGGAGTCACTTCCCGTTGCCCGGAGGTCGTCGCCAGCCGCCGTCCTATATAACGTACAACCCGCGCCTGAAAGGCTTAATATCCGACCGACTCCCGCGCACTCCGTCAACTTCGACAGTACGTAACCAATTACCATCTAATCGTATCTACTGTCAGGGTCGAGGCGTACAAGCACCACAATTGACGAAATTGCGAAAGAGATTTCCACATTTCTACTCTAGCTAACTTAACTTACATGAGTTTTATACGTGATCTATTAAGTTAGAATAAACGGTTTCGCGTACGCGCGGCATTGAGTGTGCCACCACCTTGGTTGCAGGAGTGTCCAGTCCAGAGGCAGTCCGCCGCGAAACGTGCGCAAACGCATCGCCCGAGCTGTCGTGCGCGCGGCCAGTGATACTGTGACAGTGCCAAACAGTTTAAACTTCAAAATGACCAGTTATATCAGAATCGTGAGTAACTATCTTATAATATCTAATATTGTCTGAATTTTTCATTGATTATAGTGTATTTGGAAGTCATCATATTTTTGTCGTAAAAGCAATTTTAAAAATAAAAAAAAAAAAGAGTATTCTTACACAATTGTAGAAAAAAAATTATATGTTAAAAAATAACTTTGCTAACATTAATTTTACTTGAAAATTAAATATTAATGAAATGTGTAAAAAATGAATAAAATGAAACGTTCTTCAAGTCATCTTTGATTTTTATACAAAAGTTGAAAACCAAACATCGATGCCCCTATATTTGAGAAAACGTCTTCAGACCAGAAACGTGAACTCAATATTATGTTATAAATTTATTTGAGATAAATTACGTTATCCGTGTTCAAATTATGTAAGACAGTCATAATATGTGTGTACAGTAAATCTCAGTGACTTACGTAAAATACCATACGTGTGATTACATCGCAGTTATTCAAGTCATATTTGTTCATAAAATCTTAAAATTCGGCATGTGAATTAATCCCACAACAAAAACTGTTGTTTCACAACAATATACGGAACATTGTATGGAAGTTATTCAGACAGGTTTTCTGATTTCTTCTTCTTATCATGTGGCAAAATTATACTATCTGCGGTTGCCTGGTGTTGCACTTAGGATCACCCGCAATCATTTATACCTATGGACTTGTGCAAAGCGACCTTCATGCACATCTGGAATCAGATATGCAGGTTTCCTCACGATGTTTTTCGTCACCGTTAAAGCAAGTCGTCTGATTACTGACAAGTAATATCTTCCAGCCAAACTTTTCCAGCTATGTACGACTTACGTACATCATTTCACATCTATTAACATATGATATAACGACAAAATTACATCTGAATGTGGTACCTTATTTGCATATGAGAGATGAATTCACCAAAACAATAGCATACATTAATGTAATCTCCTAAACTGTTTCTCATATGCAGATGACACGCGACGGTTGAACCAAACTAAGTATAGACCTACATTTGAAGATACCATTAGTAATAATCATTACTGACCGTTTGTGATGAAATGGAAATGTAACTGTTACATTATGTACATTATAATGTAATAAAATATGATTAATAATAGCGCGCAAGCCAACCGACACACTGTAATTTATAGTATGTTAGCCGCCATAGCTGTATTTTTTTCTCTTTAATATAATATGTGACGCAACACGGAATAAATTAAGATAAAACTATTTTGTCAAACAGTACACTGATTTGTCTTTTACTTTTTTCACCATTTTTGTTACAAATAACTACTTTAGCTAGAAAATCCATTGATTACCGCCGGATAATAAGAAAGTAACGCAACAACATAATCTTTCATTGTATTTGGCTTGTCGGGTAAGGTGGCACTTCCACAACATACATGTTACTATACTATAAGTAAGACTGCCTAGCTACCATCATCTTATCACTTTTAACTGCCTTGATAATATCCAACATGGAGTTAAGATATGCGATTCCACATTTAATGGGGGGGATTTTGGTATGGTTAGGTAACTTTAGGTCATAGGTGAGATGATGTCAAGAGCTAATTTTGGATAAGAAATATGTGGAAGCTACCTATACCTCACCAGGTGGTCGGTTCACCGAGTGGGAGGCCTGCCCTCTGGGTGCACGGTCGCCGCTTGAGAACTTTACTACCTTTACAGTTATCTACGAGCTATGCGCCCCACCCACTGCTATGGTTTAGCGATTCTGAGAGCTATGTCGGTAACTTTGGTTCTCATACAGATCTCCTTATTTCTGATTCGATCACTTAGGGATACTCCTTGCATAGCATGCTCAATTGCCTTTGGGTAACCTTGAGCCTACTTATGAGGCTCATAGTAAGTAACCATGTCTTAGGTCCGTATGTCATCACTGGAAACACACCAGTCAATGTATTGTATTTATTTAATGTTACTGCATTTAATATACATTCATAGTGATGTTTATAGATGATAGCCGTGTTCATATGCCACCAAAACAATGCATTCAAACAGTGTAGTAAGCGATCATAAGATTGAGGGTTAAGTGGCATATGACCTCGGCTATCCTCCGAACATCACAATGACAACACATAAACATAAACACATTAAAATCATCATCATATCTACAAAAGGACTTCCACTGCTGGACTAAGGCCTGTCCTAAGGATTTATACGTCTCATCGAAATAAGACTTGAAATAAGCCTTTGTCCAGCAGTGGACGTCCTACAGTTGATATGATGATGGTGATGATGATGACATTAAAACATTTTATGTCTAAGTTGTTTATTTAATAGATGATACAATATTGAATAGTATAACAGTTTCAGATGAGATCATTTTCTTCTTGCATACTTTTCAGAGTGTGATTTTTCAGTAGTTGTAGTCGAGTTTTAGATTTTGAACTAATTTAAAATAAAATTGAGAAGATCAGAATAAAAAAGCATAATCAAATTATAAATATAAATATAATATAAGTATAAAACAAACGGTGATAAATTTTCTTTACCTATTCTCAGACCTACCAAATATACTCAGAAAATTTCATAAAAATCTGTCCAGCCGTTTCGGAGGAGTATGACAACTACAATATAGATTTTTATTCACAATTGACATCATTTCACCTGATGCCGAAAACGGATGCGAGCTTACCAAGATGTAAAAATTGTTAAATATAAAAATAACAGTAAAACCTATCGTTCCTTCTGCTACGTTTTGCAAAACAATCAAAGCCACAAAAAGGATTTTACAATCAACTACAGTATTTGTTAATTAATAAATTCCATCGGTATGTACCGCTAATAAATTGCATACCAACTGTTTCTCTACTAATTAATTTTGTAAGGTATCGTAGTAAGGTCATGTGAGTCATATCCGTATATCGTGTCAAGATTAATAGCTAGTTAATATAAAGCATCCATATGTATAAGTTTCCCGCTTTCGTTAATAGAGTTAGCTAGATGATCTGTTTTATTTATTTATCGTACGGTAAGGACAAAAAAGATATTAAATACGTCCATAACTACTCAAATTTAATGAGATAACACGAAAACATTCAGTTTGTGTTATTCTCGGGTACTTTTGTAACCTTATAGTCCGTCACATCTTTAGAACTTTATGAAGTTTCCCACAGCTTCGCCCGGCGCAGATCCCGTTTTTGCCGTTCCCGTGGGAATTTCCCAAAATTCTTTCTTAGCGGATGCCTATGTCATAATTGCTATCTGTATCAAAGATAAAGAATATTTACTACTGTATGCCAAATTTCCAGATCCGATCCGTCAAGTGATTCGAGCTGTGCGCTGATAGATCAGTCGTCAGTCAGGCACGGTTTACTATTATTATATACAGGAATATTTTCTATTTACACCTGTTCATATTGAATCTGCTTGGTACCGATCAGGTTGTAACGCGGCACGCTGTTATGCATTCTTCTTCCATTCGATCTTTTTTCATTCCATCATTTCTTGTTCATGAATGCGCTGACATTTCATCCTCTTCAATCCTCAATATTTTCACTACTAATTGGATATAAATAGCAAATTTTCGTATGTAAAATAATGTAAAATAACAGAAACAGATACTCTCTTAAAAGGCCATCTCGTGTCTTAAATTTCCATCTACATTTCTACAATCATCATTAAACGTTAATCTGTAAGCACGCATGTTCTTTCAAACCCACGCCCACTAGCGTACCTACTTAAGTCGTGTTACAAGGTACTTAGAATATTCATTTTTAGTGAAGGCCATGCAGTTTTAATAATTTTGTTGCATTTGATTCTTCAAATTTCTTTTTACGTGCAGTAACATTTAAATGTAATCTATATCAAACTGGAATACATCCATACAAACAGAATACAGCTATTTTTATGCAAATTTTATGTTCATCCAATGCTTCGTTAGGGACGCGATTGATGTACAGATTGCAGTAATTACTGTTCTAAAATTAGGCCTGGAAATGGTAACGTATAGAGATCACTATATTGATTACTGATAGCCTTACGTTTCTCAAAAGGTTTTGCAGGACTATATAAAATAAGTAGGTAGGCAATAAATATGTCATCGAAGTAATTTCTGAAATTCGCACGATTTTGGCACCCACTTGAATTCGTGATATTAATTTTGGAAAATTGAACTATAAATCGTAATTTCGAACGCTGTCGAGACTGAATGCGTAATAATGATAGACTTTGCCTTTCAATATTAGTAAGATAATACTTACTCGGATTTCCAGGTTTGTTTTTAACCAATATTATAGTTAGGAAAATTATAAAAAAGTTGTGGCAATGATAAGGGTCATTTTTTATCCACAATTGTAAGCCCTTGGAACCATCTCACCTGATGACATGTATCACCAAGATTCCCAATCGCAATGGGAAACTGGCTATCTTATCTTCAGGCTGAAATCCATCAATGCTGTTAACATTGATGTTTGGCGACAAGACTTAGATAAGATGGTAGTAGTTAGCCAGGCGGGCTTGGAAATGCCCTTACACCAACCAAACCGAGCCTTACAAAGTTAGACTCCGCCGGGAATCGAACACGCGACCTCCTGATGTGAAGCTAATGGACTCCATTATGCCACGGAGACGGTGTAAAATCTAAAATCCATGTAATGTATCTAAAAAGTATCTAAAAATACTAAAAAGAGTTCGTATGTACCCCGCCCAGTTATAGGATACCTGTGAGTACATCTATTAAAACTTCGCAACAATACCGGTAGGTACGTAACTACTCCATATAAATTTTAATTAATTAAATGGTATAACCTAGTAGGTACATTGTTCAGCAATACCCATTAACAGTTAGAACTTGTTTATCTTAGTCTGTAAGACCTATTAAATTACACTACAGATAAGATATTTAATTAAACTTAACAGGAGTTATGGATACGTAATTTCAATTCTTGTTGATGTCTTTTTACAATGGGATTCCTGTGTATTTGGAGTAAAATAATAGGGGATCAGATTGCAACAAAAATAAATTCTGAAATATTATCTCCTAAATTGCTCTCCTCTTGAAGTTTCAAAAAACCCTACTCGTTTTGTTGTTCCATCACGTCTTCAATTTTTAATTGATCATATTCACAAAATAAGTTCGTCAATGACGCTAAAAGTCTATGATGTCACTTGTGGGTATTTCAAACATTTTAAGAACAAAATTTAGTTTTGACAGATCACAAAAAGTAACTAAAATGACTAGCAGTCCAATCCTCTATTTTTTGTATGAATATAAGTAGGTAGCTTAGCACCTTACCCAGGATTTACCAAAATCGGTATAGGAGCAGTTAACTTAGGGTACTTATCACACTGAACATTTTACCACAAGGCGCCCAGTAGTCAATTTGTAAAAAAATATTGGTCTCTTCATACAAATCCATCAGCTGTTTGTTTAAAATCGATCGATCGATCTGCGGTTGTGGTTATTTTTTGTATGGAAAGTTCATTTATTTTTGTGAGAATCGACTGTTGAAAGTTGTTCAGTATGACGAATTAGCCCCAACCAACGGTTCCTACTCCAATTTTGTTACACTTATTAGTACACAATCACCTGGTTGTCATATCGAAAAAATTCATAGTGGTTTCTTTCTACTCATAAAATTTCACAGTGGCTTCTTTGTACTCATGAAATTTCACAGTGGCTTCTTTGTACTCATGAAATTGCACAATGGCTTATTTTTACTAATGAAATATTACAGTGGCTTCTTTCTACTCATGAAATTTCACAGTGGCTTATTTGTACCAATGAAATTTTGCAGTGCCTTCTTTGTACTAATGAAATTTCACAGCGCCTTCTTTCTACTCATGAAATTTCACAGTGGCTTCATTCTACTCATGAAACTACAAATCTTCTAAAATATTTTAAAAAATGTGGTCTTATACAAAGTTGGCCAATCAGAAGGCCAAAAAAATTATTTTTGCGAATTGAAAATAGGTTCTTCGAGGAACTGTTGTTCACTGTCAAGGGTCCCCAGGAGGCTCGAGTTTCCATACAAACGTAGTTCCGCTTTAATACAAAAACTACATGCCGGATTAAATCCAAACTTTGCGAATATATTAAGTAGACACATGTCGATGTTTGTAATTATGGTAAAAAAATGGAGTTCTCAAACAACGCGATCAGCCAACTTTGTGTTTATTTGCACGCTTTGAATTGGTATTTGTAAGCGCTAACAAATACACGGCCATTAGGAATTCCTCTCACCAACATTGATGCTGTAATTGAAAGTGCCTATAACATCTTACGCTTTATAACCGTCCTGCAGATCACGATATATATTTTATTTAGGGCAATAGTTCTCAAACTTAGTTCATTTTTTTTAAAAATTTAACACAGGAAAAGAAAATTTTAAATATGAAAATTAATGGTGTCAAATGGATCTCTTGGCAACAAAATGTTGCTTTATTTGCAAATCTTTTATTGATCAGCTCTACAGTGCTAACTTTTTGGGTTCCGTATCTAAAGGGTGCCAACAGGTTTCTATTACTAAGCCTCTGCTGACCGTCCGTCTGTTTATTGAAATTTTCACAAAGTGTGTATTTCTATTGCCACTATAACAAAAAAAAAAAAATCAAAGGGCGACATAGCCGTATTTTTGCTTCTTATAATTATAACTAAAGTCATCTATATACATATAATAAAACTGTAACGGGGCCGTGTCTGTATATGAAATATTTTTGGAAAATAATAACTGTGGTGGACATTAGGTTCTAACGATATAGAAGCCAAAACAACAACTTTTGGAATTTTAGTCTGTCTGTTTGTATGTTCGCACATTATGCTAGCCCGATTTTGATAAAATTTTGTATGGTGGTTTCTTATAGCCCGGGTTAACATATAGGATACTTTTTATATCGGAAAATTCAAGAGTTCCCTTGGGAAAATCAAAAGTACGCATGGATACAAATGGATCACCACGCAAATGTTGCTAGACCTATTGCAATTAAATTTTACACGTTGACACCTTATATCGCAAACTAAAACTGGGACATTCTGAATCCCTAAAAATTAAGGGTTTCTGAAAGAATGCAATAAATAATATATTACGAAACCTTTACATTCATATGGGGTGTTTTGGCCATCATTACATAGTTAGGTATTCTTTATCCTGGAAAACTAAAGAAGTCCCGTGGGAAATCAGATCTATCTATACATATAATAAAATCGATTTAAAACGCGCTTACCTACTTTTTTCTCCATAAAACCTACACACAAAGACAATATGATCATAGCACCAGACTGCCAATAGCGCGCATACGTTTGCGGCGCACAAACTGCCTTACCTCATTGATTGAAAGCATGGACTTAATTTTTAGATCTGAATCACGTTACTACGATTTAAGAAACCAAATAAAATTTATTGGATTTGATATTAATGCGAAAGACTGCTCTTTCCTACGGATTACCGATTTTTGCTCTGTTGCTTTGATTTTTTTGTAAGAAAGTAAATAAACTCTATTTGATTTGATAAAGGCGAACTATTGCTCTTTCCTACGGATTAGTTGTATGTAGAAATCCCCGGGTTCAAATCCAGACGGCCAATGTACTAATGAGTTTTCCGAAACTTACGTACGTACATATTATACTTACCGATTGCTTTAACGGTGAAGGAAAACATCGTGAGCAAACCTGCAAATCTGTTCCAGATGTGTATGAAGGTCGTGTTGCACACGTCCGTAGGTGTAAATGTAACTGCCCTACACGTGACCGCGGGTGATGCTAAGTGCAATACCAGGCAACCGCCGTCTATTCCTTGGATAGAAGGGTTGATTGTGCCACACGATAAGACAGAGAGAAGTTTCGTATTTATTTGAGTAAATTATATCTCTACGTATCTTTATCTCTACTGTAGTACTAATATATATACTTTAAATGTAGTTTGTTTATTATATTCAGTGTGGTCACTTTCCTATTTATTGTAACGCTTTTTTTTGCTCTCTATTTTTTATTTTGTCTATAAGTATTATTTGTTTATTTCTGTTTTCTTTTCTCTATTTTACTGTCGTGTAAACATCGTTAGTCAAAACCTCCACGCGGACGAAGTCGCGGGCACAGCTAGTTCACAATAAACTTTAGTAGTTTGAGAAACACTACCTTCAAACATAATGACTTTAGATTGTATCGCTCTCGATTTTCAATATATCGCTGTTGATTTACACCTCGCAACTTTAGTTTTAGTATCTCTTCGAGTTGCCTATTAGTTACGTAGAGCGAAACCAACGCGTTTCCTAGTTAAGTAATGTTGCCATCTTGTAGACAATTACTTTTGGGTGACTGTGCACTTATAGGGAGAGTTTCTGACTGTTTATCTAAATTGTAAGCTGACTACACAACGGTCTATATTCTAGGGCCGAGGCATTTAGAATACCAGTGTGACGAAATATTCAACCTACTTTTATGTCATCTTTTTGTTTATTTTTACTTTATATTATTTTGTTTTTTTTTGACGTGATAACGTCCTATAAATCTATGAACGCCGGCTGCATGCACGAAAAAGTGTTCCGAGTGCAAGCGAGAGCGCGAAACAAGCGATAGAGAGGCACGATCGGCCTAAGCGTTCAGCTTGTGATCATTGTTTTCTTATGACGTTATCACGTAAAATTATCGTCCATATACCGACTTTTTAAACAACCAGTTTTTTAAAAATTGTCACTGTCAGCGAATTCTATTCCGATCCTATTCATCGTCACATCTGTCCATTACCATATTTTTACGTTTTATTTCTTTATTTTAATTTATTCTGTTAATTGATGGAATTTTCTTTTTTAATTTGATCTGTTGGACCCTGCCCTGCCCTCAATAAAATTACTTTTTCTCATCGTGCGTGCGACGGCGCAGACGGAGGGTGCGCCGCCCGCCGCATAATTGTCAGGCATTGCTAGATCTTTAATTTTCTGAGAATCGTGCAAGAAATACAAAATGAAATTGCTTAAATATAAATCCAGTAAGTAGTGATCCTTTAGATGATAATTGAATATATACCAAGTACAATTTACAAACAATAGAAATAAACTATAAAAAATGACTGTACTGTGCACCAAAACGTATGCTGGCTCAGCATATGCTGCAGTATACTCTGCAGCGCTGTTATTTACCAGAAACCGGTTCGGCGAACGAACGCACGCTCTTCACATCATGTTTGAAAATAAATTAAATATGAAACAATAAAAACAAGTAGATTTAAAACTGAAGGTGTAAGAACAAACAAATTACATCGGGTAGAACCAAAGTATGTATATATATATATATATATATTAGTACTAACATACAGTATGGACACTCCCTGGCGCTCTCTAGATTGCGACCTCACTCCCTCGTCACCCAGATTGATACAGATTGGTTACAGTTTGGTTGCCGAACGTATAGGATTTTGCCGCCATTTTGTTTGTTCCCTCGTTCCTTTTATGAAATGTCATTTCTGGCCCGTTGTATGAAGTGTCCAGGGTGTGGTAGAACTAAATACAATAGCCTGAATCAGGTGTAAGCAATGTGATAAGAGTTAAATAGGCCAAGGCGCTCGTGATAAAAAATAATAATTCGCGCACCCTCAAAGGCAGTCATAATAAGGATTTCCACGCGGGCAAAAGCTAGTATTATACGGGTCCGTTTTTGAAGTCTGTTACAATTTGATCTAACTGTATAAAAAGTAATCAAGCGATATAACGATTTATATTAATAAAATCAATTTAACAATATAGATTAAATATTCTTGTTGCTCAAGACCCTCGCCTTCTTGTTGGCGATAGCCCTGATGCGTAGATGCGCAGACCAGACGTAAATTTAAATCACGTGCAACTAGCCATGAACATGTAGGTCACAAGAAAGGGAATTAATAAGTAATTCGAAATAACTACACTGCTTATTACAATTTTAAGATTTGTTTACATGATGACTGGTAAGACGACGGACACATTTCGCAAAAAAAAGGTTAACTTCCCATACAAATTTGGCTAATACGCTGACCAATTTGTATGAAAAGTCATTCTATTTTGAGAATAACGGTTATTGGGGAAAGTTGCTCAGTATCGTCTTCTGACTCACCTGTTGAAATACGTCAGTCGTCTCACCAGTCAAGACTGTCTTATTAATTAACCCCACAGTGGTCGCGCGGATTACAGAAGTAATCCACGGTAATTAAAAATGAAATTATTCGTAAACAGTTCAAGTGTGTTACACAGGCCTCCGTGTACTTTAAGTATGACAATCCCTACCCCCACTGTGTTCATTCCAAATATGTATGTAGTTCCTGTTAAGAAAATAATAGTTGATTTGTTTTCGCAATAAGCGTTAACTCGTATTAAGGTCTAATATAATCCAAAGTAAATTTTTAAAGACGATTTAAAAGAAGTTTGTGTTTTGGTTTATTTTGACAAAACTGTTAATTGTTCTGTTCATTTTTTAATTATAATTTAATTTTAGATAAGAATACTTGCCATTTTTGAATAGTAAAATTATAATATAAACAAATAAAAAAAAAAACAAAACAATTTGGCACACATATGTAATCCACGCGACCACTCAAGACACTTTTGGGGGCGCGACCACTGCAGGGTTAAAAGTTAAAAACCCGACTTCATAAAAACTGAACCCCTCTTTTTGTACAGTCGGGCAAAAATGTATTAAGTATTAACGGGATTAAGACGAATCCAACGGCACATCGCACTACGAAATCAATCAAGTCGTCTACTAGGCTTCAGAGCGAGCCAAGAAAATAAAAAACCTCTTTTTTTTGCCAGTCGGGTAAAAATATATTCTATTACTATGTCTTTTACCATTTTGTAAATGATCTTAAAACTGGTTGACTGGTAAATGTATTTTCGGCGTGACCACCACGATACAAGCTCTGCCTAGTGTGGGATCACAAGGCATACTTTATACTACGAGTATGTACACCGTTCTTTGGAAATAAATATATTTGTATTTGTATGTCACATACGGGATCAAGATGAATCTAACGACACCTCGAACTCCATAATCCATCAAGTCGTTTAGGCTACAGAGCGTGCCAAAGAAATAAATAAATATACGTCCCCACCGAGGGGATCGAGCCTACCCTGAATTAGGGCGATCGGGGTCTTTGTCGACCACGCGGGCCCAGTGCGGGTCGGTCGACTTCACACACAACCTTGGAGTTTCTTCGCAGGTGTGTTGTGCAGGTTTCCTCACGATGTTTTCCTTCACCGTTAAAGCAATCGGAGAGTATATGTACGTAAGTTACGAAAAACTCATTGGTACATTGGCCGTTCGGATTTGAACCCGGCACCTCTAAATATACATACATACATAGTAATAGCCATAAAAATTGTAAGTCCTCTACTCTACACTACTTTGTACTAAATCTAATTAAACCTGTCAGTCTACCTTCATTTTCATTGCTGCCTAATAATACTTGTGTATACAGTATTTAGTAAAAGTAAAAAAACCGGCCAAGTGCGAGTCGGACTAGCACTCCGAGGGTTCCGTACCACCATACCTCTCCACACAATTACATAGTATAATGAAAATGATACCAATTCACATTACAAGCAAAAGACATCAACGCGAGCGACAAAAATATACTTTTTTGTCATTCAATTCGGACTCCTTAGCGAGAGTACGACTCACCGATATATTATTTCTTGTTTTACTTCAGTATTAGTAATATAATCACACCAAGTTTCACGCTTGTTTGTATTACCGTTTTCGATAGAGTTATCTAAATCAAATATACTTCGAAAGACATATAAAAAAAAACACATTTTTTGTCACTTTTTTAAAGTTTTAGTATTTGTTGTTATAGCGGCAACAGAAAAACACATTATTTGAAAATTTCAACTGTCTACCTGTTACGGTTCATGAAATACAGCCCGCTGACAGACGGACGGACAGACAGCGGAGGCTTAGTAATAGGGTCCCGTTGGTCAACCGTTGGGTGTACACTGTACAGAACCCTTAAAATGACCCCTTTCAATCCACCTATAGAAATACGAGGATACAGGGTGTAAAAAGACCTTTCCCGGAAAGGGGCTTCTACTCATCATACTGAAAAACTTTTCCCACGGAACCCATACTGAATTCTCAAAAAAAAAATTGGACTTCCCATACAAAGTTGGCATATCAGCTGACTGATTTGTATGAAAAGTAGATCACCCGCGGGTAGCGCGTGCACTGCGCTTGTAGTTTCCTTTGCACAAACTCATTTCTGTAGGTATATGGTGTTCATGATAGCACAATAAACTTAAGTTAAGTCTATTGTGATGATAGTGCCCATCTTTTTCAAATAGATAAATCATTAAGCTTGTACTGTATTTTCATTTTAGTTTTTCGTATAGGTGGATACATATTTCATTTTTTTTATACTGATATATTGTCATATTTATTTATTTTCTCTTTTATGTGCTTTATTTTTATAACATAGGGTAGATAATTCAGCTTAAGTGTATTTTGTCAGCAACGATAGTAACTAGTACACGGATAAACCTGTAAAGGTTTTTGATGTATTAGTATTATATTTTTTTGTAACATTATTTTTATCAATTAAATAAAAAAAAAGCGCAATTTTTTTTTGAGAAATCAGTATAGGTTCCTTGGGAAAAGTTGTTCAGTATGATGAGTAGAAGCCCCAGTTTTAAGTTTCCGGGAGAGGTGTTTTTACACCGTGTCTAAAGGTCTAATTAATTAATGCGGTGTTTATTTAGCGCTTTTAATTACGAAATATTATAACATAATTATTTCCACCTTATTAACACTTAATTTCCAAGATGCAGAGAACATCAGCTGATAAGCCAGTGGTTAATGAATTAATTAGGGTCAAGTGTAATATAAATACAATTGCGAATGTTCCCATGAGTCGTGACGTAAAAACTTGCGGTTTTTTCGCGTGTTCAGCTAATGTGATGGTTGGCTGATGATAACAAGCGCTCGTGACCGAGATGAAGATGCTAACAACATACAGTCAGGAAGACGTCGAGCTGGTTATAAAAAGTTTTCCGTATTCCGAGACAGTGTGCATTATGTTTATTCATCATATCAGCTCATATACGTCCCCACCGAGGGGCTCGATCGGGCACGCGGGCTCCTCAAATTACAAGTAATGAATCGGGTACAAAATAGATTTCTGGGAATCTTCCCACGAGTAAAATACTGGGAAATGATTAAGATACTCAGGGCATATTGGTTGTCTCATCATCATATCAGCTCATATACGTCCCCACCGAGGGGCTCGACCCTACCTTGAATTAGGGCGATCGGGCTTTAGTCGATCATCACGCGGGCCCAGTGCGGGTTGGTCGACTTCACATGCAACCTTCGAGTTTTATCACAGGCGTGTGCAGGTTTCCTCACGATGTTTTCCTTCACCGTAAGAGCGTCGGATAAACGTACATATGCAATCGAGCTACCCTGAATAAGGGCGATCGGGCTTTAGTCGATCATCACGCGGGCCCAGTGCGGGTTGGTCGACTTCACACGCAACCTTCGAGTTTTATCACAGGCGTGTGCAGGTTTCCTCATGATGTTTTCCTTCACCGTAAGAGCGTCGGATAAACGTACATATGCAATCAAAATTCGAAAACACATTGATACGTGCCTGGATTCGAACCACGACCTCCCGGACAGGAGGTAGCGGCCCTTGCAATTGCGCCACCGACGAATCTTTATTACGAGTATATTAAATTAGGGTGTTCTTCTCCTAAAATATGTGTCTACGCAATATATCCGCAAAGTTTGGATTCAATCCATGTAGTTTTTGTATTAAAGCGGAACTACTTTTGTATAAAAAATTCGAGCCTCCTGGGGACCCTTAAGAATTTAAAATACTACTTGTGTGTGACAGTTGCAATAATTAAGTAACATCAGCCTTGGCGCAAAATTATTACAAGATTACATGCGACCAAAATAATTACAGTGTAAAGAACGATATAGGTGCCCTAGTAATATGAAACTAATTTAAAAAAACTTCAAGTTGGACTTTTTTTCAAGTCAACTGCCGAAATTTAGCTGTGAAATGGATAAAGTACCTACCCATATTAATTCGGCAAGATTTTAACCCGTAAGATAAGTTTCTTACTCGTATATTTATCTACTATCTAGTTATTATTGGATTATAAATATAGGTACGCGTATATTTATCTATTATCTACTCATTACTGACTCGGTGGCTCAGTGGTTAGCGCCCTTGACTACTGATCCGAGGGTTGTGGGTTCGATCCCCACCCAGGGCAAGCATTTGTGTGATGAGCAGATTTGTTTGCTCTGTGTCTGGGTGTTAAATATCTATATAATTATGTATGTATTTATACGTATATAAGTATGTATATCAGTCTCTGGTAACCCATAACACAGGGAATCCTACTTTGGGGCCAGATGACCATGTGTGATTTGTCCCAGAATATTATTATTATTACCGGATTCTAAATATAGGTACGCGTATATTTATCTATTATCTACTCATTACATTATATGTTTAAATACAGGCATGCGTATATTTATCTATCATCTACACATTACCGGATTCTAAATATTTGTTTCCACGATCCGTCATCACTGGTCATCATTTTAAGATAGCTACCTACTTATTTTGTTGTTGGACTGATTAAAAAACCATAAAAAGCTTTCCTGATATATGTTCACGCAGCAGTATTTTCTTTCACATGACAATGTGTAACTATACTCCCGAAAAATATTACTTTTATATTTTTGATTATTTCCTTTGGTTAGTCGGGTAAAAACTATTTTGGTAATGTTCTTTTGGTATATTTTATGTGTATGTATGTATGTTTGTTTATTTTACTGAGCCTGTAGCTTCAATGGTTTGATAATTTTGGATTGCGCATCGTCTAGTAACATAAGATACATTTTATCCGACTGATCAAAAACGAGAGGTAGTGTTTTTTCCAATGTCTATGTTGTAGATATTTAATCTGTGTTGTGCAGACTCTTCTTATAAGTTATTTTTCTTTTATATTAGGTATATCCTATTTGACTTTTTTTAATTTAATATTTTAATGTTTACTGTTTACTTAGTTACTTCAATATAAATATTAGTGTCAACAACTCTCTTTTTACTTTCCCTTACAAATTTCTTTACTATGACGAACCCCTAATCAAGTTTTACTACAGTCTATTAACTTGTTTGCATATTTTCATAGCACGTTACTTTAAAGATAAATAGCTCTAGTATTATTTTTTATGTATCATTTATGTGCCCTTTGGGTGACCTTGAGCCTTCTTATGCGTAGTGTAGGCAGGCCTCCCACTCGGTGGACCGTTGACCTGGTGAAGGTCGCGGGAAGCCGCTGGTTGCGGGCAGCGCAGAACCGGTCGTCGAGGAGATCCTTGGGGGAGGCCTATGTCCAGCAGTGGACTTCCTTCGGCTGATATGATGATCAGTTATGTACGTATTTATAGGTTACTTACATTCAACGACGGAGGAGTAAGGCGACATTATGCAATGACTAAAATTGTTGACGATATTTTTATCTCGAGTTATAACTAATGCGGTAAATAATCTTGCGACGCGATGGAAAGCTGGACGCATAAAATGCACGAAATATTGCATTTGCTGTCTTATAAACGTGCAAATACGAGCAACTCTCAGATAGAAAGTAAGATCCTGAGTATTATATTAATGTTTCAACTTCTTTTGACAATGACGACAGAATTGCTTAAACGCTTTTGAAGTTTCACTAGCTGTGTTAATTTATTCAAATTCAAATAACTCTTTATTGTACATCAAAGCAAATACATACGCAAAATTTAAATTAAAACTAAGAGACGTACAATTTAGGCGGTCTTATCGCTAAGAGCGATAATTTATATGCTAATTTATTTTTAGGCGACATAGTACTAAAGTACAGGCCCATAGATAAATAAAAAAGAAAAGGATTGTGTGGTTTTATGAAACCACGGTAAAAGTAAAACTTTTTTTCACATTATAGACATTTACAGAGGACGAAACGATCATAGCTGCTCTCGTCTTAGAGCTACGGTACAGAGGACGAAACGATCATGGCGGCCGACCGTCACGCGACATGCAACACACAGACGAAACAGTTTGAGAGGATGTTGTAAAAGTTTCACTTTAAAACTTATATTTAACTAATTCATTCTTGGTATTTGCAAGGGCTTATTAGTTGTGGATTAAAAAAAAAACAAAGGATCCCTAAAACACGTTTAGCGATAAGTCATTGGCTGTAATATGCTTTGACATAAAATAAATAAGCATTAAACCTTTTTGTCTTAAGGTCTGTCATAGTTACTGTCCTATTTAGTTCAGTAACAGTTAATGTTCTCCGTTACACGTAACCCTTCTAGCGGGGAGATCAAACGCGATCGACTCGCGCGCAAGGGGGGTATTAAACGTAAGTGGCGCAGGCCGATACATATGCTCCGCTTACAATCCAAAAAAACCGTTGTTTTTGTGTAAAATCTATGAAAACTGATTACTAATCTAGTTACTGAGATAATGATACTGCCTTTCCATTTGTATCAATTTACACACAATTCCATTGATTTTTTTTCTAAAAAACTTCCGCGATGTGACGTTTAGGAAAAAATTGTATGGAGTTGGTCAGGAACGCTCAAAATATAGTTGTCTCCCTCACTTGAATTATGGTACAGTTTGACAGGGATCAGAACAGTTCCTCTATGGGCTAAAGCCATCAAAATAACTTAAACAAAATAACTTAAACTTAACACATTAGTTGCCATAATAATTTAGTCTTTAAGTACTATTTTGGCCACTCAAGATATATCTAGATAGATAACGAGTACATGTAAAATAGTTTTAATGTTATTAAATCATAACAGTTTTTTTTTCTTGTCGCGGCGTACGGATTGAATTTTGCTTCACAGCGCCACGCGGGTCATAGTGGTGGTCACCTGTCTCTTTCCCACACTTTTTATAAAATTTTTCAAAGTTCACCAAAAGACAAAGAGTCTTCTCTGATATTATAATAATGTTAAGTTTCATTAAAAATACTAAAATAAGTTATTATAAAAAAAGAACTTTTTATTAAGTTCCTACTGAAAAAATCATTTTTGCTAATTTTTTTCCCAAAAACTGAAAAATTATAAGTAAGAAATATTCCTGGACGCCGCGCGGGTCACTATATACGTAAACTAATGGATGCCCGCAGCTTCGCCCGCGCAGATCCCGATTTTTGCGGTTCCCGTGGGAATTTCCCAAAATCCTTTCTTAGCGGATGCCTACGTCATAACATCTACCTTCGTGCCAAATTTCAGCCCGATCCGTCCAGTGGTTTGGGCTGTGCGTTGATAGATCAATATGTCAGTCAGTCAGTCAGTCACCTTTGAGTTACATATATGTATTTAGATTTGCCGCGTACGTGTGGCTTAGCGGACAGTTGAAAACTGGTCTTACTTGTCGGCCACCTGTGACCGTCATGGCTCCTTTGAAATAGTATGGCGTCGGTCACCGGTGACCCCCATGGCAGTTAATGTGTTAATATCGAAGAAGTCTAAGTAACTTGCTTCGAAAAGTTAAGTAACTTACTTCGAAAAGTTAAGTAACTTACATTTGTCACCTGTCGGCTGTCGTGTACGTAATGACGTGTAAGGTTAGGCATGCTTTTCTTATTTCGAAGGTTATACAGTGGAACCTGGATTAGTGGAATTTCAAGGGACTGGCAATTTAATTTCATATAAAGAGGTATTTCACTAATGCAGGGTTCCACTTATCCAGTTTCAAAAAAAATAATTTCACTAATAGAGGGTTTCACTAACAGAGGCTCAAACATGACAGATTTCGGTAATAGAGGTATGATTTTTTTTATTAAAAGACACATTTTAGGTAGAAATGAATCGTATTCACATACATACATAGTTACATAAAATCAACACAAGTTGTAAGTATGTAAATCAAAACTGAAAAAATTGAAAATCAACATAGGCTTTACAATAACATCTAAGCTTATACATATATTAGTTTTCCTTGTGCATCAACGCACTGTGCCTGTATCTTTTCTTTGCTTTTGATAATTCGGCAAAGGGTGGGCTTTGGCACGTGAACTTCTTTAAAAATGTCATCGCGCGACTTCCCACTTTCTTAAGCCAGTAATATCTTTTGTTTTTCACGAGCTGTTAAAACTGTAACGTTTCGTTTGAGCATTTTTACGTTAACTTGCAACAGTTTTCTCCCAATGCACTAAACATTCTGAGGTGATCAAATCCAGAACGGAACGAGAAAAAATGTGCAAATACCCACATTTTAAATAAGAAATGTTTTTTTTTGATATTCAATTGAAAGTACCTATCGTTTCACTAAGAGAGGTAATCGTCATAGTTGTTCCACTAACAGAGGTTTTTATTTAATACATTAAAATAAACACACGATTTTATTTTTGAATATTAACAATATTTTCACTTATAGAGGTAATCTATTCTTGCTATTCCATTTACAGAGGTTCCTGTCAAAAATATTCTAGATTTTAAATTTCACTAAAAGAGGTTTATTAATTCCACTAATAGAGGTAACTACGTTTGAAGGTGCCGGGACCGGCGATTCTGTACCACTAAAAGAGGTATTTCACTTATCCAGGTTCCACTAAGCCAGGTTTCACTGTATTATTGTTTATTTATTACACGTGAATTGCGTTTCTCTATTTAAAGTTCATTTCAACGGTAGCGTTAAAAATAGATTATTCTTTGTTCAAATAATCTATTGATGGTGTAAATCAAAAGTTCAAGGTTTTCGTCAGTGTTTGAATATTCCTGATACTTATTGCCTTATGTTATTCGTGAATTAGAAGTAGATCGAGCGTCGGTGGCGCAACAGCAAGGGACGTTACCTCCTAACCGGGAAGTCGTGGTTCGAGTCCTGTAAAGTGTTTTCGAATTACGATCTCATATGTACGTTTATCCGACGCTCTTACGGTGAAGGAAAAAATCCTACACACGCCTTCGAAGAAACTCGAAGGTTGTGTGTGAAGTTGACCAACCCGCACTGAGCCCGCGTGGTCGACTAAGGCCCGATCGCCCTAATTCAGAGTAGGCTCGAGTCCCTCGGTGGAGACGTATATATGTGCTGATCTGATGATTCGTGAATTGGTATAATCATTTATTAAACCTTTGTATTTAATACCTGCCAACAGGAAGGGTTAACAGTCTTACAAGCAGTGCATGTATGTTTGTTACCGTGATTGCCCTACACAGCCTAAAATATTGAACCGATTTAAACATATGAGATGTTTCTCAATTTGCCTTGATCTACAGTGTGTCCTAGGAGCCTTATATTAAAAATTAATTCGATAAGTAACAGAATATTTAAATATTCCAGATTTTTACACTATGCACACCCCGGACACTTCATACAACGGGCGCGAAAAGACATTTCTAAAAACAAATGAAATCACGGCTAAATTCTTTACGTGCGAGAACCAAACTTAAACCAATCTGTGTCATCCTGGGAGACAAGGGGGTTAGGTCAGAAGTAGAGAGCGGCAGGGAGTGTCCATACTATATGTTAGTACTATTATGTATACTTTGCAATAGGTACTATGTGGTCGTAATTTATCAATCTAAATCTCTTTCTTACTGGATATCCTAGGCTACCTTAGCATGTAGAGTGCACATTTTTGCAAATTAAAACAAAATTACACTACATTATATATAAAAAATACCGTAAACTATCCGTAATAATATAAAAACAATACATTCTTAAAATCATTGAAAACTTAACCTTTAACACGGGTCTATTTAAAATTTTTAGTTCTTAAACAACCACCCATCAGCAGTCACGTGCAAAGAGATTTTAATTTGGTTCTTTATCCGCTTAATTTGGCCAAAGTCAAACAAATAAGACTTCTTATCAAAAAGAAGGAGATCGATCATCTTCTTCGTGAGTATTTGTAGGTTTTTACTCACTTCCATCTTTAACTATTTAACTGTTATGAATGCTTGAATATTTGAAATGTTTTGTTATGAATGTTTTGAATATTTGAAATGTTTCCATTGTTATTCCACCTTCTTCACCTAGACTAATTCTTCATTTATTTCAATAATGTGATTAAAAATCGAGAAATATCATTTCCTCCTTGAATCATGTAACTTTTAATAAAAAAAAAAGGAAGTAGTCTCAAAACAAAGAACAGGCCTTTAAGAATCTGCTTCTAAAACTTCAAGCGATAATGCTTTTTTAAACACCGACCTCGCCATAACGAGTGCCCATGTCGTCGTCAACCAGTCCTTCTTACACACCGTATAATTGTGAATCGTGGAATTTACCATTGTGGGATGACCGTACTTCCTCTACTGTATCGGCCTCAGTATAGGAGTCAAGGTGATACTCAATAATATGCACTTGTTACGTTTTAATGTCGATGACGGCCTTGTCTAAGTATTTGCGTAATAGTTGTCCCTGTACACTGTATTTTTCGTTATTTGTTGCATGTCAATATTTTTCGTTTTCATGTTGCACGCGCAGCTTAGTATCAAATTAGTATTGGTAAGGATTTATTATAATAACATGCAATTTCAATATTTCAAGTAGTGTTAACGTTTACTTATCAATTTCCAAGTACTTAGTGATTTGTCGTATGTTCTAAATTACTGTTTACATAATAGGTAATTAACTGAAACTCTGATTCGAATAAACCTCTTGACCCATAGACGTTTGTTACTTTTTAATTTTTTAGTTTAAGCTCGTTTTCATACGGTTTCCTACCGGGTAACAGGACCCTATTATTAAGCGTACGCCTACGTCTGTCTGTCCGTACCTTTTTCAAGCGACTTCCAAAAAGGAGGAGGTTCTCAATTCGTCTGTATGTTTTTTTTATGTTTGTTACCTCATAAATTTTGACTGGGTTAACCGATTTTTATAATTCTTTTATTATTTGAAAGCTAGTGCTTCCCGTGTAGTCTCATATAAATTTTATCAAAATCGGTGTAGTACTTTATTAGAAAATTTGCAAAAATCAAAAATAATAATGCAAAAAAGTATTAAGTTGTTGCGATGGAATTCGGTTTTTTAACGTGTTTAGCGTTTTCAATTATTAAAGGGATGTATCATTAGAACCGTAATAGGTAGCTGGCTGAAGTTTAAGAGTAAGACCCCCACCCCCCTTACAAGAACATTAGTAAACATACTAGAAATGTTTTTTTATAGGTGTTTTTTTGCTGGTGGTGTGATGTGTGGTGGGTAGTGTTGGTGGTTCTTCTTCTTTCTTTCTTTGGTGGTGGTAAAGAACCCTCGGTACGCAAGTCCGACTCGCACTTGGCTAGTTTTTTTAAACAAAGTTATCTTTCCCTCACTTAATATGTAGACAGTTTGTAATTTGTCCCTGAATATTATCTACTCAATTAAATTAAAATTTAATGCCGTTCGTAGGTAAGCGTATCATTTAAGAACGGGTGAACCAATTTAGCATTTTTAAAATGTTTAAAAATATTGAATATTTTTTTAGGAAAATAAAAATTCGAAATTTTTAATTTTTTTAAAAACAAATTTGCTTTTTTTATAGGACTCTTGTATGAACTCAAGACCATACCATAACTCACAATTCGAACGTCGTCGCACCCTCGAAGTCAGTCAAAAACGATATGAACGCGGGCGGAGCCGCGAGAAAAAGCTAGTCATTAAATACATAGCTGATTAGCATATTATGTGCAGAATCCAAAAAAATAGGTACGTGGGCACTTATTGCAAAGATTAGGTGGCGGAAGCAAGTTCTTATCTTATGTCTTTCACTAAAATTTGCATAAGCGACAGTAACGTAATCAAACCCTCAACAACGAGTCTTTCAAAAACTCAAAACAAATCGGTAATCATTTTAGTAACATTTTATAAGAAAAATGAAATTAAACGAACTGCGGAAGAAGGAAGCGTGAACAGGTTGTCGAGAACTGGTTGGCACGCGATCATGTATGTTAATATGGCTGGTGCGCGGACGCAGCCTCCGGCGACCAGCTTCCCGCTGCGTGTGACGTCACGTCGTGTGCTGTCAGACTAACATACGTACCTTGCACTCGTACCGTAAAGTCACACGAGAATAGGGTTGCCATCAGATAGGAATTTGCCGCGTTTGACAGGCATTTTGTGGTTTAGACAGGCGTGCGGCCGGCGTTAGGCTGAGACAGGCATTTTTAAGCTATTGCATAGCTTTTATCGCGGGCTTTGAGCGCGGCGACCGAATCAAGAAATTCCGTAACGAAAAAACCTAACACTACCGCGTTCTAAAAAAACTTACAGTGCCATCTATTAGCGATTTGCGGTACTAAAAGGACAGTCAATTTTACTGGCTCGGCCGAGCGTGACGTAACGTTACCGCGTTCTAAAAAAACTTACAGTGTCATCTATTAGCGATTTGCGTTACTAAAAGGACTTAGTCAATTTTACTGGTGTAACTTTCTTAGTGTTAAAAGTTAATAAATTTTTAATTTCGCGATTCTCAGTGATATCTAAAAGCTCGCATACGTGCTCTAATCACACAAGATGATGATATTGACAAAAAATCGCAGCGCAGGCAGATCGCTGCGTGCGAAAAAACTAGTTAAACTAATGACCTATCATAGTCAAGACTATCTAATATTATTTATTTTGAAGACTTTACAGTTTTGTTACTGTAGACAGGAATTTTTCTGAAAAATCAGGCATTTTGTGCATCCTAGATGGTATCCCTACACGAGAAGGTATGTTTCGTTCAAAGGCGTTGACAGGGAACGTTGAAGTTGAAGGTCGTGACTCGTGGGTTGGTGGGTCAAAATCTGTACTTACTAGCGGGTGTCAGTGCAATGTTTGGCAACATTTGGCTTGGCTTCTCATGAAACTAGAAGATTAGCTTAATTAGCTATTTTTTATGGGAAGGTTAAATTTTTTTAACATTGAAAATGTTTTCTCCGCTCGCTCCGTTAGAGGGTACCTTTTCAGCGAAAGTGTTAGGTTAGTAATGATTTAGGTGTAAAAAGTAACTTTTAAGCGAAAGTATTTAGGTTATCGTAATGATTTAAGTGTAAAAAGTACCTTTTTAGCGAAAGCATTAGGTTATCGGAACGATTTAGGTGAACAAAGTACCTTTTCAGCAAAAGTTTTTAGGTTTTCGTAACAGTTTAAGTGTAAAAAGTACCTTTTCAGCGAAAGTATTTAGGTTATCGTAATGATTAAAGTTTCAAAATGTGCGTATTGGTAAGGGATTCAATGTAGAAATACAAAAGTTTAAAAAGTCATAAGAATGGAAAATTTAAAAACGTGATAATTTTTTGAAAGGCCCGTATCTCAAAACTAATTAATATAATTAAAAAACGCTTAACACGTTAAAAAACCGACTTCCATCGCAACAAATTAGTACATTTTTGCATTATTATTTTTGGTTTTTGTTAATTTTCTACTAAAGTACTACACCGATTTTGATAAAATTTATATGGGACCACACGGGAAGCACTAGCTTTCAAATAATAAAAGAATTATAAAAATCGGTTAACCCAGTCAAAATTTATGAGGTAACAAACATAAAAAAAACATACAGACGAATTGAGAACCTCCTCCTTTTTGGAAGTCGCTTGAAAAAGGTACGGACAGACAGACGTAGGCGTACGCTTAATAATAGGGTCCTGTTACCCGGTAGGAAACCGTATGAAAACGAGCTTAAACTAAAAAATTAAAAAGTAACAAACGTCTATGGGTCAAGAGGTTTATTCGAATCAGAGTTTCAGTTAATTACCTATTATGTAAACAGTAATTTAGAACATACGACAAATCACTAAGTACTTGGAAATTGATAAGTAAACGTTAACACTACTTGAAATATTGAAATTGCATGTTATTATAATAAATCCTTACCAATACTAATTTGATACTAAGCTGCGCGTGCAACATGAAAACGAAAAATATTGACATGCAACAAATAACGAAAAATACAGTGTACAGGGACAACTATTTCTTAAACTTACTCTTAAACTTCAGCCAGCTACCTATTACGGTTCTAATGATACATCCCTTTAATAATTGAAAACGCTAAACACGTTAAAAAACCGAATTCCATCGCAACAACTTAATACTTTTTTGCATTATTATTTTTGATTTTTGCAAATTTTCTAATAAAGTACTACACCGATTTTGATAAAATTTATATGGGACCACACGGGAAGCACTAGCTTTCAAATAAAAAAAGAATCATAAAAATCGGTTCACCCAGTCAAAAGTTCTGAGGTAACAAACATAAAAAAAAAACATACAGACGAATTGAGAACCTCCTCCTTTTTGGAAGTCGCTACAGACGAATTGAGAACCTCCTCCTTTTTGGAAGTCGCTTGAAAAGAGGTGTGACGTTATTCTACATTTTAAATGCAATAGAAGTGAAACTGGTTAATAAATAATATATTTATGTACTCATACAAAATGAAAATTAATAATTTGGATTTTAAATTAAAATACATGTAAAAAAGTATATACTTGGGTATTTAAGATGGTATTTGAGAATAAAAATTATTATTTTTGATAATAAAAATTCAATAAAAACTGTGATTTTTTTCAAACTGACTATGTATTTTTTTGTAAAGTTGTTCAGTATACGAGTTGAAGCCATATTAAAAAAAATCATCCAAGCTAGTGGTGACGATTACAAAGTTATCGTTGCTACACATTAAGTTAATCCTATCCTATTAATATTATCATTACTACACATTAAGTTAATCCTACTTAATATTATAAACGCGAAAGTTTCTAAGAATGTATGGATGTTGATGATGTACTCTTTCACGCAAAAACTACTGAACGGATCTGGCTGAAATTTGGTAGGTAGACAGATTAGGACCTGGATTAACGCATATACTACTTTTTTCTACGCTCGCGAGCCGCACTCTCGAAAAGTCATAGAAACGTTGTCCACGCGGATGAAGCCGCGGAAAACAGCCAGTTCAAAATAACTTATAATTATAATATGCATACAGAGTAGACAATATTTAGAAATCAAATCTGTAATTCTAAACCTGTTGCCTAACTAACCGAGTGTTTAAAGCCGGTACTGTGTACAAGTGAAACAAATGCCTACCCATATAATTTTATCGAATAGCAGATTTGTAACTTTCAATTTATTTAACCAATTCAGTTTGGTCAAACTTGCCTTGCATGCCTAATCATTTAAAATTAGAAGCTAATTCTAGAGGCTCCACCTCGCCTGCTAACCGATCGTTTGAACATGGAATGCACAATTTCAATTTCGTAAAACACAACCATTTTTAACACGCTTATATTAGCTTCACCTGTATGTTTGTAACCGACTCCTTTGCACTCAAATTTGACCTACTTTAAAAGGACATTTAACTCAAACTTTGTACATTTATCAAGAATCAGTGACAATACAATAATTCCATAACTTTATCTCATTATCCTGAACTAAAAATTGAAAAATTAATATAGTTAAAAAAAACACGCTTTAAAAGCACATCAAACTAAAAAGTGACAAATAATTGTTAATCTAAGCAGAAAACGATAATGAACGAAAAATTACTAGTATTATTGTGAAAAAATCGTGAAGCGCTTTGTGCCATATTTTTCAAGCGACTTGCATAAAGGAGGAGGTTCTCAATTCGTCTGTATATATTTTTTTATGTGTGTTACCTCCTAACTTTTGACTGAGTGAACCGATTTTTATGATTCTTATTTTATTTGAAAGCTAGTGCTTCCCGTGTGGTCTCATATAAATTTTATCAAAATCGGTGTAGCACTTTATTTGAAAATTAACAAAAACCAAAAACAATAATGCAGAAATCTGACAAAAAAAGAAAGAGCAAAAATGTACTGAGTTGTTGCGATAGAAGTCGGTTTTTTAACGTGTTTAGCGTTTTTAATTATCGTATATCGAGCAACCCACGTTTGTTCACAATAATAGTAGTATTTTTAGTTCATGATTGTTTTCTGCATATATTAAGAACTAGCTTTTGCCCGCGGCTTCGCCCACGTGGACATAGCTTTTATGACTCTTTTTGAGGGTGAGTGGTGCGCGAGCCGCAATCAGCTCGCAAGCGTGGACATGAGTTTTCACCAGGTACCTCAGGAACTGTATCGGGCTATTCGGATTAGCAGTCTTTGTCACTTCCCACCCCCTCAACAAATTCTGTACAAAAAATCACTTTAATCCGTTGCTCCGTTGCGACGCCACCGACGTGCGCGAGCGTAGAAAACAATTGTCCCCAGATCCCTCGGGAACTATGTCAGGATATACTTATTAGTAAATTATATCATTTTCCACCTCATCTCTGTGCTAAAAATCACACCAATCCATTTTTTCATTACGATTTTAAATAAAACGAACATAGAGTATAGTTTTAGTTTCCTCAGGAACTGCATCGGACTATGATAATTTCCACAGATAAAAGGTTGACTATTTCATTCCCAGTGATACAGGCTACCTGCATGCCAAATTTCATCAAGATTGGTATAGGTGTTGAAGTGTGAATAGGTAACAAACAAACAAACAAACACATTTTCACATTTATAATATATAAAGTAAGGATTTCTAAATCTTAAATAAAATATAGAGCGTCGGTGGCAAAACGGTAAGGGCCACTACCTCCTGTCCGGAAGGCCGTGGTTCGAATCCTGCCACTTACCAATATCTATACGAATATCGATTTCATACTGGTACGTACGTTTATCCGACGCTTTTACGGTGAGAAAAACATCGTGAGGAAACCTGCACACGCCTGCGAAGAAATTCGAAGCTTATATGTGAAGTCAATCAACCCGCAATGGGCCCGCGTGATCGTCTAAGGTCAGATCACCCTAACTCAGGGCAGGTCGAGCCCCTTGGTGGGAACGCATATAAACTGATATGATGAAATATTATCAAAAAAATAATTCAAATCATTATAGGTATCAATCTAGTAATAAAATTTCCTAACAATATTAATATGGGTCAAATCCTCGAGTCGTATCAGCTCCAAAGGAGCCCAAGACGCACTTCTCGTTGCCGCGCTGGATGGCAATAGACAACCTTAGCAGCAGGTAGGACCTCACGTCACATCTCCTCTCTCGAAGGCGAAGGCCAATCTTCTTTGTGAAGGAAAAGGCCTCTGAGGGTTCAGCAGCCGGTTGTCTCACAGACCAGCGGCACAAAGCAGTAATTTGCCTCCAAGACCGAGTACTTATTATGCTTCTTTCTCACCGCAAATTGAGCAGCAGTACCGTACGGGTGAGGAGTGAGGCAGAAAAAGTGGCTTCCCAAAGCAGACACGTTCCTCTCTGCCATAGCACCTGTTTAAATCCTCCGGCCTTTTGCCATCAGATCGACTAAAGCCTGGCCGGCGGCTGCATCAAAGATGGAATATTCCATCTGGCCGAGACCAGTGCCCTCCAAATGAGGTCATTAAGGAATTGGTGACATGGTAATCTTCACAAACACGACTGCAACTCAGTAAGTGATGGCCAATTGCCACCACCGAGGACCCGCAAATACATTGATGAGGTTCACAGATATTGATATTGCAGGCGGAGAGCAACTGCCACACGCAAACAGTCGCCGTCAGAAGAGTTCCCATATCTGTGCCTCCTGTTAAAAGATGTTAAACTCGATTTATGTGTTTTTATTTTTTTACACGATTGGAATCTGTAAAAAAATACCTCTCTGTTCGTCTATGAAACACATCGCTACGTACCATAGTTCCAGAGTTTAAAGTAGCGTATGCTGAAAAATACATAAAAGAAAACCACTCAAAAGTATGAAATAATATTTTGATGTTTTAATACAACTTAAGCGCGTTTTATTATCCCTGCAGTGCCATCTATTGACATTCTGCTACTATGATTATAATGTTTGGTATGTGTAGCTAATATATAGAAAAAAGTACTCTATTGTTATTATTGTATGTATCAGATAATTTCCCACGGGACCTCTTTAGTTTTCCGGGATAAAGAATACCCGACTATACAATGATGGTTAAAACACCTCATCCCAATGTAAAGGTTTCATAATATTGTTATGTTGACTCATTCTAAAGATAAAATTTTTTGCATTCCTGTAGGAACCCTAATTTTTTTGGGATTCACAATGTCCCAGTTTTAGTTCGCGATAAGGGTATCAACGTGTAAAATTTGTTTGTAATAGGTCAAGCCACATTTGCGTGGTGAGCCACTCTATAAATGAATACTTTTGACTTTCCCACGGGAACTCTTGAATTTTCTGGGATAAATAGTATCCTATATGTTAACCCGGGCTATAAGGAACCACCATACAAAATTTCATCAAAATCGGCCTGGTAGTTTTTGCGTGATGCGCGAACATACAGACAGACAGACAGACAAAAATTCCAAAAGTTGTTGTTTTGGCCTCTGTATCGTTAGTAATGTCCACCACAGTTATTATTTTCCAAAAATATTTCATGTACAGACACGGCCCCGTTACAGTTTTATTATATTATAGATAATTTTTCACTTTTTAGTTTGATGTGCTTTTAAAGCGTGTTTTTTTTAACTATATTAATTTTTCAATTTTTAGTTCAGGATAATGAGATAAAGTTATGGAAATTATTGTATTGTATAAATGTACAAAGTTTGAGTTAAATCTGTCCATTTAAAGCGTGTTTTTTAGTTTTTTTTAACTGTATTTTATTGCAACATCAGGTAGAAACAGAAAATCTGATACCTACGTTACTTTAAGGAAGTTTGACTTCGGCACCGTTTTTGTAACTGATATTTTACTCTCTGGCCCCAATTCAGGATTCCCTGTAGGCATTATGGGAACCAGAGACTGATATAAATACTTCATCACATCAGCTCATATATACGTCTCCACCGAGGGGCTCGAGCCTACCCTGAATTAGGGCGATCGGGCCTTAGTCGACCACGCGGGCCTAGTGTAGGTTGGTCAACTTCACACACAACCTTCGAGTGTCTTCGCAGGCGTGTGCAGGTTTCTTCACGATGTTTTTCTTCACCGTAAGAGCGTCGGATAAACGTACATATGAGATCGAAATTCGAAAACTCATTGGTACGTGGCAGAACTCGATTCACGACCTCCCGGATAGGAGGAAGCGGCCCTTGCCGTTGCGCCACCGACCCAAATACTTATATAGGTTTAAATACACATGTTTAATTGATTTTGAACATCCAGACACCGTGCAAACAAACCTGTTCATCACACGAATGTTTATCCTCTGTGCGGATCAAAGTACCAGTAAGTAAGTTTTCCTTAAACCAGCAGGCAGGAGCGTTTCTTCTTCTTTTCGAGTCGACGGCAAACTCAGACAGTCCCATCCCAAAACCGAGCCACGCAAATTGCCTTGTCAGTGGTCTGCATCAAGTCCTCAGGTGACAGGGCAAGAAGGACACCTAATGAGGTGGTTTTGAGGGACCGCACCACACCTACACTCCAGGTTCGTATCTCCAATGAATCCCCACCTGAACAAGTTTTCTTTACTTCGACCGACCTGAGTCCGGAGTCTGTTAAGAGATTCCCAGGTCGACCATGGCAACTTATATCCAGGTGACGGATTCTCGGAGATCGGAACGAAGGGACCAGTATAGACACACTATTCTTCCATAGCTCAACTCTTGTTTCTGGAGGGTCGTCTGTCAGAGGGGCGACACGGTTTACAAAGATTTTACGGCTTTTCAGCCTTTTCAGCCTGGAGCGCTGCCTCTGAACCAACGCATGGTCATTGAAAATCTCCTGTAATTTGTTCTCTGTTTAACTTTACTAATCTTATTGTTTATTCCTATTTTTGATTCCCGACGCAAACAGAGAGGCGTTATAAGTTTAACGAGTGTATCTGTATGTGGCATCGTAGCTCCCAAACGAATGAACCGATTTTGATTTAGTTATTTTGTTTGAAAGGCGACTTATTTGATACTATAACACTTTAAACTTTCACGATTATTCCATGACAAATTGAAAACGGGACTTGATGTGATTTTATGAAATATACTAGCAGGGATTTATGTTGTTTTTTACTTAAACGTTTCGACTATGCTTCAATAGGCGTGGTCGCGAGCAGACATAATATTTGATAGTGTTCTTAACTCATGGACCTTCTGGTCAAATGTCCGCCGAAACGGTGAGAGACTATTTCATGCTTGTAAAATTGTAACTAGCTGTATGAGTTTTATGAAATGGGCCCTGGCAGCATCCACTTCGAAACAAACACTTACCGACCTAGTTTAATTTATCCAGGATTATTGTATGATCCCCGTACCTTTGGTTAGGAGGACCGAGTCGTTACCGGTTGAGCCACCGAACGGCCAATGTACTAATGAGTTTTTCGAAACTTACGTACATATACTCACCGATTGCTTTAAAGGTGAAGGAAAACATCGTGAGGAAACCTGCAGACACTTGCGAGGAAACTGTTAGTCTTCTGAAGTCTAGTGAAGTCGACCAATGGCCCTGCGTGGTCGACTAAGGCTCGATCGCCCTAATTCAGAGTAGGCTCGGGCCCCTCGGTGGGGACGTATATGAGCTGATATGATAATTATGATTGTATGATCTATTATCGAATAATTGAATCTTACCTAACAAATGCTTACGTTGGTGGCGATCGCCGCCGTTGAGACATTTGATTCTTGTTGAGTTGGTATTTTGAAAAAGACCTCGGATCACGGAACTGTTGAACCGTTTGGCGTAACAGTTCACTTTCAACGATGACTTGTCAATAAATATTTTTGTAGAACGTTGTCATAATAAGAGTACGTTAAATAGTTGTGAGATATCCATGTTAGAAGGTTTTCTTATAAGTATATTGTTGTTTGGATGCGTCTCCAATCTCACCTGGTTGTTAATCGAAGATAGATTTGAAGGCGAAACGCGCAATTCCAAATAATACAAATAACCTACTGTTTAGAAGATTAGTGTCTTTTTCAATCACGATGAAATTGACTATTATTGATGCCAATGATGCCTCATGGGTGTTATGTAAAAAAATAAAGGTCATTGACATCAAATTATATGCCTAGACATAATAATGTTAAATGCATGCTGGAAGACACGCTAAGTGCAAATGCTATCGCGGCTAAGGTCCGTTTAGGTTTATTCCACGGAGGCTTCAAGGAATCGTACCGTCCAAAAGTATTTTTAGGCGCTCTAATTTGTTTGCCTGTGTCGTTTAAATCATACTCATATCAGTTCATATACATCCCCACCGAGGGGCTCGAGTCTACTCTGAATTAAGGCGATCCGGCTTAGTCAACCACACGGACCCAGTGCCGGTTGGTCGACTTCACATACAACCTTCAAGTTTCTTCGCAGACGTGTGCAGGTTTCCTCGCGATGTTTTCCTTCACCGTAAGAGCGTCGGATAAACGTACATATGAAATAGAAATTCAAATACACATTGGAAAGTAGCGGGATCCGAACCACGACCTCCCGGATAGGAGATAGCAGGCCTAGCCGTCGTTTAAATAAGATTTCTCAAAGAAAAATTTTTAAACTCCTAAGTTGGATTATTAGCAGATAGATTTTTAAAAAGTAATAGTTACCTAAATAGTTCCCAGAGGTCTAGTCATGTTCCCAGTTCAGTAAAGCACAAAATAAACAGTTAAAAGCGAAGCGAAACAAACTGGTCATATCAAAGGTTTCTTTAATATCTCCAGAGAGAAACTCTGTCACGTAAATGGCCCTACGATTGAGTATTCCGTACGGCATACTACTCTCATAGGTTGATGAAGTGAGAGTGAGACAGATATAGTGTAATTTTCATACAGTTTGATTTTCTGAGCTTCTTTAAATCTGTTATTTGACATTTGACACCACTTTTCCTGTCTCCGTCGAGCCGTAAAAAGACATTGCTCCTCTATAAAGATATTAAAGAAACTCTGTGGGTTATATTATCCAGCATGAATTCATGACACTGCCAGCCATGTTATCACTCCTAATAGGACAGTTTCAGTAATGAGGTAAATAAATCCTTTCTGTCATCGATTCCTACAACAACAAGCATTGTATGGATATTATGTAGGGTATCTGGAAAATCTTGTTGGTATTACAGTAACTGCCATTCTAAGTGTTGGTTCGAGAAGATGACAACGCTATTAAATAGGTTAAAAACAGTCTTCAATCGCGACAACTTAGTACAGTTTTGTTAGATTATTTTGCTTTTGTTTATTTTCTTTAAAAAAAGTACTTAGGCGATTTGAATAAAATTTACCAGACCAAAATTTTTTACTACTATTTTTTATTGTTACTAGTACCTATATATTTAGTATTAATTAATGTAATGGATATTTAAAAAAATCCAAAACCTGAAGGAAACCCTTAAAAAAACAATCATGGAAATCAATTCACAATACACAAAAAACATAGAGTCGAATTAATCCTTTTTAGGAGTCGGTAAAAAAATATTAGATATTTCCTATACATATCATAAAAAAGGAAAATATCCCAGAAATGAATTAAAATATATTACTGCTTTTGTTTATGTCACACGGATACGATGAAAACAGGCATTCAGTTAAATTCAAATTCCGAGTTAAAGCAAAATTTTATGACCAAGCTAGGTCAGTGGTCTGTCAGTCAATGGTTACATGATCTTACCGCAACACATTGTTGAGGTGTGTGTCACAGTATGGCTATAGTTAAGGCCCTAAGACGAGTCAAATGACAATATTCAATTCAAATTATTGAAAGACTGTGTAAAGCTATCACCGTGGCAAAAATATATAATATACTTAAAGTAAAAAAAAACGATTTAATTGAATACAATTTTAAAAATATTACCACCTTTGATGTAAAAATATATACTGTGGACCCTGTTTTTCGCATTAATTGCAAAATTTCTCGAAAACAAATTGTCAATGTTGAATGAAACCAACACACAAAAATTGGTGACTTTCAGACCTTTCATTTAAATTGAACACATTTTTTTAAAACTTATTTGAAAGTGATGAAAAGTAATAAAAACATGTAAAAATCGAGAATTGGGCGTTCGGTTTCAACGTAACAGCCGCGTTCAGGCTCGCATTAATTTGAACTTAAAATGAATAGACTTACGTTTGATATTATTTAAACACGTTTCAAACTGCTCGGATTGAGTGCTCTTAGGGCCTTAACTGTTGCAACACTGCGCTCTTCACACTCGATTTGTTTTGCACGCATGCGGTGCGCTTGAGTCGGTTTTAGCGCAAGGTACGAGTGTGCGCGCATGCATGCATTTAGATGTTTAGTCACGCAAATTAGAATTTTTAATCTAATTTCGTATAATAATTTACACAGGTTTTTGTAACAAAATTGGTGTAGGACCCGTTTCCTACTCATCATACTTAACAACTTTCCTCAAGGAGCTCACAGGCAATACTAAAAAAATATTTTTTGAAAAATCTTCAAACTTTTAGTACAAGCCTTAATTTGAAAATAATTTTTATTATGTCGTATTCTTCTCAGCAAACACTTTAATTTGAGACCCAATCATGGGGGAGCATAAAAAACAGCTAACCATGCATTAACTTAACGTGTACCTATGCTAAATTTCAGCTCAATAGGAAACCGCAATGTGGCTTTCAAGATTTGCCCCTAACTAACTAACTAAATAACACGGATATAAAGCTTGTAAAAATACATTTGGTACCTAATTTAAACAGACTATAATATAGCTAAAGATAAAAACTAAAATAAAAAATTATTCCAAATAGTTTCGGGACTAAAACAACAAATATGAAATATTTTTGAAATTTGATGAAACTTTCATGCAAAAATAAAAAAGTAAGTGTAAAACCACGGTAAAAGTGAAACTTTACAGAGGACGAAACGATCATGGCTGCTCTCGCTACGGTACAGAGGACGAAACGATGATACCATCAGATGAAAGCGACCGTCACGCGACATGCAACACACAGACGAAAAAAATTGAGACGATGTAATAAAAGTTTCACTTTAATAGTTTTTTTTATCGATGAACTGTTTTTTTTATTAAGGATTCTCTCAAAATTTTTTTTTTGATTTTTAAAAAGTATCTAATGCTGATTAAATTTTTCATGTAACGAAATCAACTTATAAAAGAAATTGTTTTTTTTTGCAACGGTCAACTTGATGTCAAATCATAAAAGTTGCCTAAATGCGAGCAGACCTTGGATAGGCTTAGTGTTATCTATCATGATAGCTTTTGACTGATTGTTATTCTGTATCAATGACTTGCTTACAGTTTAATTGTTAGTTAAGAGATTGGGATTTGTACTGTTATTTTCCATCAGGTGAGATTTAGTCAAACGCACTCAAATTTTCAATATAAAAAATCCCGGTATAGGCAAAGTATATATATTAGTACTAACATACAGTATGGACACTCCCTGCCGCTCTCTATATTGCGACCTCTCCCCCTCGTCACCCAGATTGATACAGATTGGTTACAGTTTGGTTGTCGAACATATTGGATTTCGTTTTTTGAAATGTCATTTCTGGCCCGTTGTATGAAGTGTCCAAGGTGTGGTATAGGTTTCTACTCTATAGGTTTCTAATCTAAGTTGTCAAACCGAGTTCTTACAAAGTTGACCCCGCCGGGAATCCAACCCGCAACCTCATGATGCGAAGCGAATGGACTAACCATTTCATCCCGAGGAGGTTAATAAAGTATATTGATTTTAATCCTAAAATGACTTAACCTTTAACCGCCTCCGTAGCTCAGAGGCAAAGTTCACTGGCAGTTCAGTTCGATTCCCGGCGGGGTCAATTGTAAGACTCGGTTTGGTTGGTGGAAGGGCATTTTCTAAGCCCGCCTGGCTAGCTACCACCATCTTATCTAAGTCTTGCCGCCAAATATCAATATCGATATCATTGGTGTGTTCCGGCATGAAGATAAGATAGCCAGTTCCCCATTGTGTTGGGGAATCTTGGTAAGCCCGCTTCCATCTTCGGCAACATCGTCACTTACCACCAGGTGAGATGTTGTCAAGGGTTTACCAATTGTGAATAAAAAAAAATAAAAAAAAACAATAAATTTTATGACAAATAGGGTGATAGTATGAACCATACTACGTTGAAAAGCCAGAGTATCTATTGAAATCCTCTTCTTAGACAATGTAAAATACGGTTTATCTCCGCCTCTGTGGCGTAATGGATAAGTCCATTAGCTTCACATCAAGAGGTCGTGGGTTCGATTGCCGGCGGAGTCTAACTTTGTTAGACTTGATTTGGTTGGTGGAAGGGCATTTTTTAAGCCCACCTGGCTAGCTAACACCATCTTATCTATGTCTTTCCGCCAAACATCAATGTTAACAGCTTTGATGTGTTTCGGCTCAGAGCTAAGATATTGCGTTTGGGAATATTGGTAAGCCCGCATCTTCGGCATCATCGTCACTTGACATCAGGTGAGATGATGCCAAGGGCTCACCAATTATGAATGAATCAAAAAAACTGTTTATTTATCTATTCTTTTATCGTATTAATCAAACTTTAGCGAACAGCGAAGCACAGGAAACTCAACACCTTGGAATGTATTAGTTACTGTGTGACGAAAGGCATGATAAAATGGATTGTAAGTGTGGTGTTTTTACATATTATACACTTCTTTTAATACTTTTTTCTTGTCGCTGAAATGAACAATTTAGATATGCAATCGACAAGATTGAAGGTTGTATTATGTATTACTGTTTCTGTTAGTGTTAATGTTAATGTTGTTATAGGTACCAAAGTTTAAACGTGACTCGTTTTAAAGCATTGTAGTAATAGCCCTTTGCTTGAATACAAAAACATGCGACAGACCTATAATATTCTCCACAGAATTATACTATTTATACGAGTACATACTAACTCCACACAAACATTATCGTTATTATAAGTAGAATTAGTTCGATAGAGGTCTTGTAATAGATTTATCTCTTCATGTATCAACTCTTAAAGTTAAAAGAATAAACGCAGATATAATGTATGTATGTATAAATTCTTTATTACACACGAGGATAAATCACTAAATGATTTTATCAGACTTAAGTGTACAAAGGCGGTCTTATCGCTAAAAGCGATCTCTTCCAGACAACCCTTGGCAGATGAGACTATTTGAATTTGAATGAGACGTGTAAACGAAATGCTAAAACCGAAATGTTTTTATTTTGAAAAGTAAAAGCAATACAAAGCCTACGTCTAAGAAATTTAACGAAAAATGGTATTATAAATTTAGGACTGCATAAAAAAAATAACGAACTGCATAAATAATGAGCGTCGGTGGCGTAACGGTTAGGGCCGCCGCCTCCTGTCCGGGAGGTCGTGGTTCGAATCCCGCCACGTGATTTGAATGTGATTTCGAATTTAGATTTCATATGTACGTTTATCCAACGCTCTTAAGGTGAAGGAAAACATCGTGAGGAAACCTGCACACGCCTGCGGAGAAACTCGCAGGTTGTGTGTGAAGTCGACCAACCCGCACTGGGCCTGCGTGGTCGAGTAAGAGCCCGATCGCCCTAATTCAGGGTAGGCTCGAGCACCTAGGTGGGAACGTATATGAGCTGATATGATGATAAGGAAATAAAAACAATGTTTACTTAACAAAAAAAATTTATTTTGATACTTACACTCAGATCTAAGAATAATTCTTTGTTGCTAAACTTTACAAGCAATAATTGATTCTTCATGTTTTTAACTGGCATATCTCTTATCCACTTTATTACCATATCTTATACGAATGCCCACAAAAAAGGAGTGTATTGTTTTTAGGTCTAATTTATGTATGTATGTTTATTCCGCAATATCTTCTAAACGGCTTTATAGATTTTAGATTGCGAGGTATCATTAGATTCGTCTTGATCCCGTGAGTGACATAGGATACATTTTTCCCGACTTCCAAAAAAAAAAGAGGTAACGATTTGTGCATATTCATTAATTAAATATTTCTTACAATATATTTAGCAAGCCAAGGACAATCTAGACAAAACTAGTTTAACAGTGATCTAGAGCCGGTTTCATCACTAACTAGCCCACTAACTTCCTGGACCGAATAGCTTGCTGGTGAACGTTTGCATGCATTTTGTTTGTTTGGCTACAGTAATTTGTAACTATAACGACGAGTATTACAAAACAAGTCTGTAAACGACATATTGCTGAACGGTCGTAGTTTAGTGCAACTTGCATGGCTGAGTCAATCACGCAGGTTAAGTAACCTGAAGCACGGTCATTACCTGGATGGGTCGGACTGTTAGTGGTAATTTTTCATGACCGTTTAAGTGCTTCGCAAGACACGTTAAGGTATTGGTGTCGGTTGCTTTCACTCGTTGCAGTCGTTAAGCAGTGGTAGATGCCATATAGGCGCTTTGAGAAGCTTCTGACAGTCCGGAACTGGCCCTACAACCTTCAACCTTCGGCTGACATGATGAGGTTTTCAATACAATGAAATACCGCCTCCGTAGCTCAGGTCGCAGGTTCGATTCCCGGCGGGGTCAATTGAATAAGACTCGATTTGGTTGGTGGTAGGGCATTTTCTAAGACTGTCTATGTGTCGCCGCCTGGCTAGCTACTACCATCTTATCTTCTTGCCGCCAAATATTAATGTTGATATCATTGGTGTGTTCCGGCATGAAGATAAGATAGCCGGTTCCCCATTGCGTTGGGGAATCTTGGTAAGCCCGCTTCCATCTTCGGCAACATTGTCACTTACCACCATGTGAGATGTTGTCAACGGTTTACCAATTGTGAATAAAAAAAAACCTTCGGCTGATATGACGAGGTTTTCAATACAATTAAATATTCTAATGCTGTCTTTATCTCATCCTGTTAGAGCTATAAAAATATACAAGTTTGCTAATTTCAATACAAATTAGTTTACAATGTAGTAATTTTAACGCATACTCATTAAAACGAAGGTTTTATCCTTGAGCGTAACTTAGATGTATAATTTAGAACCCCATTTTCGTCTTGACATGACATCGGCGATCATTAAGTACGCAGTCCACTGATAGATTACTTATTAATAAACCTTTAGACCTATCCATCTTAATATATGTATTTTAATCACATTATCAGAAAATTCTGGCAACGATAAAATTAATAGTCACTTGTTTTATTAACCGTCTTCCAAAAAGGATTATTCTCAATTCGACTGTATGTGTTCTTTTTTTGTGTGTTTGTTACACGATATCTTCGCAGATTGTGAACCGATTTTCATGGTTATTTTTTCATTCGATAGGGTATGCTCTTGAGTTGGTCCCATATAAATCTTACCAAAATAGGTGTCGTATTTTATTAGAAAATTAACAAAAACCAAAAATAATAATGCAAAATTGTACTGACTTATAGCGATGGAGGTCGGTTTTTTAACGTGTTTTGACTGCATCAAAAATAAATTCTGAAATATGATTTCCTGAATTGCTCTCCTCTTGAAGTTTAAAAAAATTTTACTTGTTTTGTTTTTCCATCACGTTTTCAATTTTTATTTGATCAAATTCACAAAATAAGCAAAATAAGTTCGCCAATGACGCTAAAAATCTATGATGTCACTTGTGGGTATTTCAAACATTTTTAGAACAATTTTCGTTTTTGACAGATCATAAAAAGTAAGTAAAATGACTAGCAGTCCGATCCCATATTATTGATACTTTCGAGCTTCTGACGAGCGAGCGTTAGTGAGAGACATCGGAGTGAAGAGAGTGCAATAATAAGGAAAAATCGAAGTAGAGATTTTGGTGGGGATCGATTGTCTTACAATGTAGTCAAAAATTAAAAATGTAAGTAAGTATGTTTGTGTGTGAATGTGTGTGTCTGTGCGTCCATCTGGTGCTCTAGCGCCTAATCTAGTGAACGGATTTGAGTGAAATTTGGGTTAGGGAATATTTTTTTTACAAGCTTTTATTTTGGAATTTTGCAAGTTAAATTTTATCCACTTCCAGGTTTCCGATTGAGTTGAAATTTTGCATGCATATGTATATTGCGTGACAAAGCAATATGAAGAGCTTGTATCTAAAAGTTTTTAGGTTTTTCGAAAATTATAGCTTATTATATCTACAAACGTTTTCTTTAAAAACATGGTCTGCTTCGGTAGATATTTACTTCAGGAAAAATTAGAATAAGGTACCTCCCATAAAAACCTAGGTTCTTAAAAAATAGCTGTAAAAAATTTGATGAAACTTTGTAAATAACCAGGGCTTACAAAGGCGTACTACAGTCAAGTGGGTAGTCGATTATTCCAGTAAAAAAATAAACAATGTTTTTGCCACAAAAACCCAAATTTGTATTTTTTTTTATCAAGTCTGATATACCTATTAATATTTGCTACTACGTGGCGTATTATTTATTGTCGATTTGTGTATACAACGCCGACGGTGAAGGCTTCGCGAGAAAGTATGTACAGTATGGCCAAAGTATATAATATATTAGTACTAACATACAGTATGGACACTCCCTGCCGCTCTCTAGATTCCGACCTAACCCCCTCATCACCCAGATTGATACAGATTGGTTACAGTTTGGTTGTCGAACGTATAGGATTTCGCCGCCATTTTGTTTGTTCCGTCATTCCTTTTTTGAAATGTCATTTCTGGCCCGTTGTATGAAGTGGTAATGGCTGTACAATTTTAAATATATATATTTGTCTTGAATATTAAATATTCCCGTTAGTTTAATTTCTAGGTCATTGACTATTACTAATTAAACATAATAGATATAACCACCTACGAAGGATTTCTAGTTAAGACTAAATCATCCAACTAAAGTTGTTAACACAAACCAATGATAGAAAAGGACTAGAACGGAAATTGTTTTAAATTATATGCATTTATAGGAAACTAGCTTTTGTGCGCGGCTTCGCCCGCGTGGACATCGTTTCTATGACTGTCTTTGAGGGTGGGTGGAAGCGTGAACATGAGTTTTTCCAGATCCCTCAAAAAATATATCGGACTATTCTAATTAGCAGTCACTTTCACCTTTCATTTACGTTCACTTTTCACCCCCTCGACCCATTCTAAACAAAAAACACTTCACTTTTCGCATGCGATGTTAAAGAAATTAACCAATAACTTTTAGGTTCAAGCTTTTCATATTTATATTGTCACGCAATATCTATATGCATGCAAAATTTCAGCACAATCGGAAACCAGGAAGTGGGTTAAATTTAACTTGCAAGATTTCACATTGCAAGTTAAATAAAAACTTGTAAAAAATGAGGGTTTTTTCAGTTTCTTCAGAAACTGTATCGGACTATGCTATTTTCATGGAATAAAAAGTAGCCTATGTCCTTCCCCGTGACACAGGCTATCTGTATACCAAATTTCATCAAGATTAGTCAAGGTGTTGAAACGTGAAAAGGTAACAAAACACACAAACCAACAAACAAACTCATTTTCACATTTATAATAATATGTATAGGAAGGATATGATAATGTCTACGTAGTCAAGTTGTTAGACGACGGCGGGTGTCAGAACTAGCTTTATAAAGTTACTCATAGATCTAGATTTTAGTCTAGATCGTGAAATATGAATGGAGTCTGTTGCGAAACAGTACACAGTTTTAAGTCGATAGGGCACTCATAGAATTGATAGCTTTATATACCAAATTATCCCCCTTGGTAATAGCAACTATTATATATACTGTGGTAATAGTCATAATATTGCAAAAGGTACACTACACCACCAATTTAGACTATAATCCTCAAGGCGATTTGTTATAGATATCGTTTGTTTAACTCGTGTTTGATGAATTGCAGTTTAATGCGAGAATCAATGTCATATCGTCGGACCTCTAATCAGTCTATTTATTATCGAACAGGATAATTTATGAATCAAGGTTTTTTCTAAATTAAGTCAGTCAATATAGGTGCAATTATAAAAACAAAATACCTCGCCAATTATAACATTATTGGTGTAAGACGCGTTAAGGCTTCGACACATAATACTCAACAATTTTACAAATATACAGGATGTAACAAAATTGGTATAGAACGCATTAACTGAGGCTTCGACTCATAATACTCAAAAATTTTACAATTATATAGAATGTAACATAATTGGTGTAGGACGCGTTAACTGAGGCTTCGACTCATAATACTCAACAATTTTACAATTGTACATGGTGTAACATACTTGGTGTAGGACACATTAACTGAGGCTTCGACTCATAATACTCAAAAATTTTACAATTATATAGAATGTAACATACTTGGTGTAGGACGCATTAACTAAGGCTTTGACTCATAATACTCAAAAATTTTAAAATTATATAGAATGTAACATAATTGGTGTCGGACGCGTTAACCAAAGCTTCGACTCATAATACTCAACAATTTTACAATTATACAGGGTGCAACAAAATTAGTGTAGGACGCGTTAACTGAGGCTTCGACTCATAATACTCAACAATTTTACAATTATACAGAATGTAACATAATTGGTGTAGGACGCGTTAACTGAGGCTTCGACTCATAATACTCAACAATTTTACAATTATACAGAATGTAACATAATTGGTGTAGGACGCGTTAACTGAGGCTTTGACTCTTAATACTCAACCACTTTCCTCCAACGACCCATACTCAAAAAAAAACCGGTAAAGTGCGAGAGTCAGAACCGCGCACAAAGGGTTCCATACCATCATACTAGATGGCGCTAGTTCCTTCACGTTAAAAAAACACGTTTTGTATAGACTCACTTTTTCTAATTTTTAGTATTTGTTGTTATAGTGGCAACAGAAATACATCATCTGTGAAAATTTCAACTGTCTAGTTATACAGTTCATGATATACAGCCTGGTGACAGACGGTCAGACAGACATACGGACGGACAGCAGAGTCTTAGTAATAGGGTCTCGTATTTACCCTTTGGGTACGGAACCCTAAAAAATGAAAGTTTCATACAAATCGATCAGCCAATATTATGCACCTACATGGAGCATCGTATTTTTTATTTTCTAATAAGGTATCACCATGCAAAATTTCATAGAAATCGGTCCAGCCATTTCGGAGATTAGCCCGTACAAACAGACAAACAGACAGATGAAAACATTTTTTGGTATTTTCCCTCTTTTTACACCCCCCTGACTTGGTTTTAAGCATTTTTTTTCTATGTACAGACATTCGACTTCTACAGTTTTATTATTATTTTATTGTTGTACTGTGCTCTAAATAAAAGTTTTTCTATTCTATTCTATTCTATAAGTATATAGATTTATCGTTTAATATTTTTTAAGATTTGATTAAAGGTTCCTTGGGGAAAGTTGTTTATGTACTATGATGAGAAGAAGCCCCATTTAACGACTCCCATACCAATAAGTTTACATTCTGTGTACACATAAAATACAAAACTGTTGTAGGACCCGTTAACTGAAACTTATTGTACTCACCCTAAGGAACCTGCACTGATGCAACTATCAAAAAAAAAAAACTTGGACTCTCCATAGAATACAATAATCTATAAAATTGGTCAGAATTTATATTTATTTATATATTTATAATTTAGAGCACACAAACCACCTCCGTGGCGTAATGGTAACGGCCATTAGCTTCACATCAGGAGGTTGCGGGTTCGCTTCCCGGCGAAGTCTAACTTTGTAAGATGTTGGTTGGTGGAAGGGCATTTTCTAAGCCCGCCTGGCTAGCTACCACCATCTTATCTATGTCTTGCCGCCAAACATCAGTGCTAATAACATTGATGTGTTCCGGCTTGAAGATATGATAGTCAGTTCTCCATTGCGTTGGGAAATCTTGGTAAGCCCGCTTCCATCTTCGGCATCATCGTCACTTACCCTCAGGTGAGATGATGCCAAGGGCTTACCAATTGTGAATAAAAAAAAAACTTATTAATTATGACGAGTATAGAAGCCCCGGTAAGCGTACACTGAGTTATAAGTGTATAATGAAGGGTATATACTTACCTGAAGTGCCGATTTAGTTTTCCCTTTATTTGCTCCTATAGTGTTAAAAATGTTATTCACCATTTATCTGTTTCCATTCATTGATAAATAAAATCGACAGACATACCACACACATACCGCCCTTGCAATAACATTGCACTCTAGCAAGCACGTGCGTTATCAGCTGCGTCGGCGCCACATGCGACTTACGACCTGTGGTCCTTCACAGAGGTCACACATCAAGTTCAGCGGCTAGACCAACTAAACCAGTTGGAGTCCAATGTGTGTTACGCAACACATTGCGATTTTGCTTCCTATTTGAATGCAATGTAAGTGCGCTACTGGCAAAGTTGCAAAACCGTTTTATAGGGCGCGTTTAGATAGTTTATTTGTTGGTTTGTTCATTGTTGCATAATTTGCATGTATGCGTAATTAGGTATATGCTTCCAATGTTTCACACTAAATTCTTTTTCAAATTAATTGTAAATAATCTTTATTTTTAACTTACAACAAAGTTTATTGGAACTTTTGAGATATTTATTTGTGTGATAAAAAAAATCCTAGTTTTCAATAATTTTCAAATTTCAACCGCCTCCGTGGTGTAATGCTTAGTCCATTCGCTTCACACCAGGAGGTCGTGGGTTCGATTCCCGGTGGGGTCAACTTATAAGACTTGGTTTGGTTGGTGGTAGGGCATTGTCTATGCCCATCTGGCTGGCTACCACCATCTTATCTTAGTCTTGCCGCCAAACATCAGTGTTAACAACATTGAAGTGTTCCGGCTTGAAGATAAGATAGCCAGTTCTCCATTGCGTTGGGGAATCTTGGTAAGCCCGCTTCCACCTTCGGCATAATCGTCACTTACCTTCAAGTGAGACGATGCCAAGGACTAAACAATTGTGAATAACAAAATGTTGAGAGAACTATCAAATGGTCATATAATATTCATCATTTATGTTCAAATGTTTCCCAATACATTGAGTAGGAGGTAGTTAATTGCTGTAAAAAACGAAATGAAGTATCGAGGTGGGAGTGATAGCTTTCAACAACCGCTCACTAAACAACAAAAAAAAAAACAACACAAAACAAATCTATGTTCTACATTCGAAAGTGAATAAATAAATAGGCGCAAGGTCACGGAAGACCCACCCGCTGAGCGATTTATTCAACTCAAGCCGGCTGATAGATACGTCACGAGATCAACACAAATGAATAATGTTACTAAATTGTATCACCGGTGTAGCGCCACTAAAGATTGTTTGATTAATGTTCGTGCTTTACGAAGAACGTTGGGTCGTTACGCGGTCTTTGTTTCGTAATGGTACGGTAGAAGGTTAAGAGTTAAATATTTGGACAATGTCCATTAAATATAGGCGTGGACTGGGATTATGTTATCCATTCAGCACGAACTAGGTGGTTGAAGATAAGTAATGTCTAATGCCACATTTTTAGATCGCAGATTAGAATAAAAATGTAATGCTGTCAATGCTCTCAAATAAGTGGGCCTTGACCGTATCGTTGATCCTGAAAGAAACACTTACGAACGTGACTTTTTAGGCATTGTCTTGTTGTCTCTATGCTTAGCAGTTCAAGCCAGAATCTAGCATGGAAAGGCACTCATGTCCAAGATACCACAGTGATCGATCAAACTTACCTGTAACCGTAAGATTGCGTAATTACGCAGGATTATTAGTTAATGGACCGTTAAAGCTAGTAAAGAACCTTGTAGGTTAGGTTAGATCAGCATGACAAATTCCAAAACTCCAAGCGGAGCTCCGAAAGAAATCAAGTCGATGGAGCCCTCTTAACTAAGCGGATCATCGAACGTTCTTTTTTTCTTACACCCCTTTTTAACCGACTTCAAAAAAAGGAGGAGGTTTCTCAATTCGACCGTATATTTTTTTTATGTGTGTTCGCGGATAACTTCGTCGTTTATGAACCGATTTTGATGATTCTTTTTTTATTGGAAAGGTGATATCTCAAGGGTGGTACCATGATAAGGAAACCAAGATCTGATGATGGCATCCCAGAGAAATCGAAGGGGATCTTAGTTTTCTGTTTAAAGTCGGTTTTTTTGTTCAAAATTATATGTATTTAGTTTTCCCTTATATTACAAAATCTATAGAATTTTCAAAATAATTAAATATTTGACAAGGTCCCTCTGTCATGTTGCAGGTGCTCGTGGCATGCGTGTGCGCATCGCTGGCGGCGGCCCAGTTCCAGCACTACGACTTCGATTACAGTGACGGGTTCCTCGCCACAAGCTTTGGCGCGCCCAACCTGAACATAATCTCAGCTGCCGCAGCCAGGGATCCTAGATCTGACACAGGTAAAACTCTCAAATAGATACCGTACGTTCGGCCGCACGTCAGTGTGAACACTGCGCTGTGAAAACTGTTTTATTTTTTATTCATAGTTGGTAAGCCCTTGGCATTATCTCATCTGATGGTAAGTGACGATGATGCCGAAGATGGAAGCGGGCTTACCAAGATTCCCCAACGCAATGGAGAACTGGATATCTTATCTTCAAGCCGGAACACACCAATATTACTAACACTGATGTTTGGCGGCAAGACTTAGATAAGATGATGGTTGCTAGCCAGGCGGGCTTAGAAAATGCCCTACCACCAACCAAACCGAGTCTTTCATGTTGACCCCACTGGGAATCGAACCCGCGACCTCCTGGTATGAAGCGAATGGAGTAACCATTACGCTGCGGAGGCGGTTAAACTAGAGACCAAAACTGAACATGCTTTCAAAGTTTCTGGAATTAAGCTGGATTTTTATCATTGGCGTTCCTAGCGCTGGAAAAACTCTGTTCAAATAGGGTAAAGCTACAGCTAGTCTGGATTTTAAGTGGTTGTTTAGAGCAGTATCTATAAACTATCACCATATCTTGGCAACCCATATAGCTTATCCTAGCTGCTAATTCATGGCCTTTTTCTCAAATGCACCCGTGTGGCTAATTTTGGATTTGTAGAGGTTTTATTCCAAATTGCAATATCTTTATGTGTGGTAAACATAGTGATTTTAGACGTTGATAAAATAGGAACTCTCATGTCTAACTGAGTACCATACAAATAAATTAGAAATTTTGACATTTTATAATTACCAAGCAATATGTAAATGTATTTTGTACGTAAGTTTTTGAAAAACTTGTACATTGGCCGTCCAGATTTGAACCCGAACCTTTGAGAAAGAAAGAGAAAGTAGTGAGAATTAGATAAATGTATGTTAGAAGGACCGAGTCGTTACCGGTTGAGCCACCTAAGCTTTTTTGGTTGTGTGTGAAGTCGACCAACCTGCACTGGGCCCGCGTGGTCGACTAAGGCCTGATCGCCCTAATTCAGGGTAAGCTCGAGCCTCTCGGTGGGGAGGTAAATGAGCTGATATGATGATGATGTATGTATTGTAAAAAAAACGTGTCCCGTGGCTTAAATTTTAAAAATTATAACACATTCAACTTGTGAATTTACATGAAGAGATACCATCCAAGTGTAATGGACACCGCTTCAGCGACTTTACAGAAAATAAAATTCCATCCAAATGAATTGGAAACCGCTTCAGTGTCGAAAATAACTATTCAGAAAATGAAATTCAGTAAGAGTATTGGTATCACAGATTTTTTAATAAGAATATCGGTATCGTATCGGCAAAAAGGCGTATCTATGCATCCCTAGTTAAAAAAACTATAGGTATCGTTAAAACTGAACTTGAAAATATTGAAGTGGAATTTGTAAAAAAAAAATGATGTGCTTGTAAAACCGAACAAAAGTAAGATGAATCTCTTAGTATAAAACTTTTTTTTTAGTTCTGTTTGAGATTATTACGATGAAAACCAATAACAGACATCGATGTGTGTCTTCTCAATATGTTTTCTTTATATTCGATTCAGAATTTAGTTTTTGTACTAAAATGGAACTATATTGTATGGAAACTCGAGTTGTATAAATACCTTACCTACCGATAAAAAAAATGGCTCTTTACCGTAACGCAAGAGTTTACGCACCTTTATTTTAACAGCCTTCATACGTGATTAGTCCAATCGCTTCACATGTGGAGTTCACGGGTTCGAATCCCAGCAGGGTCTAAGTTTAAAAGACTTGGTATGGTTGGTGGTAGGGCATTTATACCTTACAGCATACTCCTCCTTAAAGGTTGGTGTAGTAAGTAAGTAAATATACTTTATTGCACGCTAAAAAACAATATAAGTCCTTATAATGTAGAGAGAGAGAGAGAGAGAGAGAGAGAGAGAGAGAGAAAGTAGTGAGAATTAGATAAATGTAATGTAATTTTCTTCAGATAATTTTTTTTTTAACTACTTCTTATAATCTGCTACCTGACTCCACTTTTCCGTCGAGCCGTGAAATGTCATTGCTTCTCTATGGAACCTCATTGTGTGTATTTCACTTGTATTTCAGAATTCTTAAATAATCTAATAGGGATGACGACAGCATCAGAAATAAATTATGAACTCTTGATCACTAAATTGCCCTCCTACTGAAACTTCGGAAAACCTTACTCGTTTTGTTTTCCATCAAGTCCTAAATTTTTAATTTACCAAACTCACAAAATAAGTACATAAATGACGCTGCTAAACTATGACGTCACGCCTAGGTATTTCAAACATTTCTGGAACAAAATGTCGTTTTTGACACATGATAAAAAGTAACTCAGATGACTAGCATTCGTCATCCCTATTGTATTTCTGTATCTATCCTTAGTATAGTACTATAAATGTGAAAATGTGTTTGTTTGTTTGTTACTTCTTCAAACTTCAACACCTCGAACAATCTTGATGAAATTTGGCATGCACGTAGCCTCTGTTATGGAAAACGATATAGGCTACTTTTTATCCCGTGAAAATAACACAGTCCGATGCAGTTCCTGAGGGAACTGAAAAAAAACTATTTATTGGTTGTTTTATTTTACACCGCAACGGAGCACAGAGATTGTAAGAGGGATGATTAGCCCGTCATAGTTCTCGAAGGATCTTGGGAAACTCATTTCCATGCGCGCGCGCACGTCAGCGTCACAACGGATTGACGTGATTTTTGCAAGTGGTGGGAAGTGACACAGACTGCTTATCAGAATAGCCCCATATAGTTCCCGAGTGATCTAGAGAAAACTTATTTCTACGCTCGCGAGCAACTTGCGGCTCGCAAAACACTCATCCTCAAAGACAGTTAAACGCAATGTCCACGCGGGCGAAGTCGCAAGCGAAAGCTAGTAATAATTTCTATATCTAATCTATGAAATAAAGTAATTAGAAAATCATTAAAAAGCAAAGCAAGCGCTGAAGTAACAAAAGTAAATGCATATTCTATCGACAACGAGACTATGCATTAACCAGTTATTGAACATTGCTATTTCGGAACCCACCTTAATCTATTTATTTTATGGTTTTACGTTTTATTGATGCAAGCACAAGTCTTTCCATTTTATGACAACTTAATTGCAGTGTTTCTCTACTTTCAAATTAAGTAACAACAGTACAAAACAAATTTTGACTTATGTTATCTTTTGTTTTAGTTATTATTACAATAAACAAACTTCGATATGTCTTTCTCAATGTATACTTACTTGCAAGTTTTTCGTTTGTATGTTTTTTGTCGTCAGCTCCTGTTAGTCAACTCGAGCTTACAGGCGTGACTTGAAATCGCTGCATGAAAAAATGAAACAGAAAAAAAATATCGATTCAGTGCATATACTCGTATTTATCGAATATTTTTTTTAAAAAAACTTTCAAAGCTTAATAATAAAATTATTTTCAATTAATTTCTAGGTACATGTGGCAATGATTAGCGTAATCAGTCAAACTTTTCAGTAATCAAATGTTGGCTGAAAGGTATCCCTGTTTGTCCGCCTTTGCACATGTTAATCCTATAACTGTATAATCTGTGGTACAATAGAGAGTTTACAAAAACAAAGAATCAAACAATCTATGCTTATAATTTTCGTAATGGTTAGTCCATTCCCTTCACACCAGGAGGTCGCGGGTTCTATTCTCGGTGGGTAAGACTCGGTTTGGTTGGTGGTAGGGCATTTTCTAAGCCCTCCTGGCCTAGCTACCACCATCTTATCTAAGTCTTGCCGCCAAACATCAGTGTTTTCAGTAATTATAGGTTAGCTGAAAGGTATCCCTGTTTGTCCGCCTTTGCACATGTTAATCCTATAACTGTATAATCTGTTGTATAATAGAGAGTTCACAAAAACAGACTATAAACAATCTATATTTATAATTTTCAATCATTGCTCCTTAGTTAATTGTTTCATAATGAATTAGTCAAATTCATTGACTGTAGCGTAGCAGTGACTGCCTAGATAGGATCTTGACGCTCAAAGTGTGTATTTTGTAACGAAAATTATGCGTTTGCGCAATTCTCTGTCCAGAGACCAGACAGTTGTCAAAACTACACAGATTGTCATTGTTTATGAATATAATGTTGTGAGTTTAAATTGCATAATTGGAACGGAATGTGTGAAGAAACAATTTACTGACATATACTTGCTTGGTCATTTCAGGCTACTTACAATTATAAATTTAAACTGTAAAGTTCTAAGATATAAAATGATAGAAACGATGTTTAGAAACGCATGAATTGTGCTTAAATGACACGAGATTAGATTATCCATCAATATGTTGTTACAAAAATATCTATAACATAAACTTTTTACGATCCATTCAACCTTAAAAAAATAACGAAAATTTAAATGTAGGGTAAAACCAGTATAGTTGCCCCAGGGGTATAGTTGGCCCGATTGTAATTAATTAAATTAATCTATTGAAAGATTATCCGAATACCACTAAGTTGACACTGTCTCATGTCTCTGTGCGATAGCATGAAAAGGCAAAATGCGATCAAAGTTTTTGCAGTATAGAAGTCCTGTTTCTCGGCGGGGCATCTATCCTAGAAGTAATTTACAAGGATTAGGCAACTATACTCTATGTGGGATAGATGTCCCAAAATATAGAGGTCCGCAAAAATTGCTATTACTCTAAAAATATTTAATATAATGTTTTTTACTTTTAATAAATTTGTTGATAAAAACCAATGTACCGGCCAGTTTTACAAATAAAATATTTTGCTTTTTGTTTTTTTATCCAGCTTTTACCCTACATCCAAACTTTCGCATTTATTATAAAAGTGATATTTGTATGATTTAGTTAGATATCTAGTAGTAAAATCATCATCAAAATACCAACCGAAAGACGTCCTAGTTGACGACAAAGGCCTCCCCAAGGATTTCCATAACGAATGGTCCTGTACTGCTCGCATCTAGGAGCTTCCTGTGACCTTCACCAGGTCGTCGGTCCACCGAGTGGGAGGCCTGCTTACACTTCTTCCGGTGCGTGGTCGCCTCTCAAGCCACCTGTTGTACCAGCTAGTCCCCTGCCCACCAATCATATAACAGACAAACCTTATTGCACAGATCTCTTAATGTGCATAGTTATCTTGATCGTATCAGCGTTTGTATGTGGGCGGAAGTGTTCACGTCAAATTGCGCTCATACTAATTTCATAATTCATTTTCTTATGGCTTGTCACGACAAAATACTTTTAGTTTTACTAGTTCAAGGGCAGTCATGTCAAGCCCTTTTGATTGACATATTATATCTCTCTTTAGAAAATTTTATACACAGTGTAATATCTAATGTAATATCGCTCTGTGTCTTATTTGCTTCTTTATTGTACTACGTTTTTCTAGATTTTTATAATAGGGATGACGAATGCTAGTCATCTGAGTTACTTTTTGTCATCTGTCAAAAACGACTTTTTGTTCTAAAAATGTTAGAAATACCTAGGCGTGACGTCATAGTTTAGCAGCGTCATTTATGTACTCATTTTGTGATTTTGGTGAATTAAAAATCGAATAGGTACTTGATTTAAAACAAAACCAGTAAGGTTTTTCGAAGTTTAAGTAGGAGGGCAATTTAGTGATCAAGAGTTCATAATTTATTTCTGATGCTGTCTTCTTCCCTATTAAAACATTATCGTGAGTCGATATAAGATATTAGAAACAATGGGAACTTATTATACCCTAATCAAGTCAACACGAGTTTAGGGTCTGGTTCCACTATTTTTAATTTTCATTTTAGGGTTCCGTATCCAAAGAGTAAAAACGGGACCCTATTACTAAGACTCCGCTGTCCGTCTGTCACTAGGCTGTATTTCATGAACCGTGATAGCTACACAGTTGAAATTTTCACAAATGATGTATTTCTGTTGCCGCTATATCAAAAAAAAAAAAAAATAGAAATAGAGCAAGTATCCATACAAAAAACGTGTTTTTTTTGAAACGAGAAGAAACGAGCGCCATCTAGTATGATGGTACGGAGACCTTTGTGTGCGGTACTGACTCACACTTTACCGGTTTTTTTTTACATGTAACTAACTAAAGAAAAAATAAACTTATTAGATAAAGTCAGCTTTTGTAGTTTCGGAGTATGAGAACACGTGAAACTCTAAGATTTCCTTCGTAAAAGTTAAAAACATAAAAGTAAACTTTTCAAGTAATAAATGAAAGTTTTAGTTATTGTTCAATACGTACAATGTAAATTTATCGATTTAAATATAAACTAAAAAAAAATGTTGACTTAGTAACCAGGTTAAATTTTAATTTTTCCAAAACAGTGATCTACATTTTTTTATAGATCAAATTTGTTTAAGAAAATATCCCATAAATATACATATTTTTATACATACAATCAGCCCTAGACATGATACCTGATGGTAAGTGACGATGATGCCGAAGATGGAAGTGGGCTTACCAAGATTCCCCAATGCAATGGGGATCTTCAAGCCGGAACATATGAATGGCGGCAAGACTTAGATAAGATTGTGGCAGCTAGCCAGGCAGGCTATGAAAATGCCCTACCACCAACCAAACCGAGTCTTACAAATTTGACGCCATCGGGATCGAACCCGCAACCTCCTAGTATGAAGCGAATGGACTAACCATTACACCACGGAGGCGGTTAATATCTATAATAAGCAAATTAGTTTGGCCAGGCCAGGAGCTTTTGATATAAGTTTTATTGTGAAGCTAGGTCATAGAAATCGACCGTAGGTACCTTTTATTAATACTTAGTACAATATTGTATCGAAGTTATTAAAATAACTTACCATGTTTATTTACTATGGCCTTGTTTTCTTACATTATCATTATACTGTTATGTAAAATAGTCTGTGTCTGTTCGTTATAAATTGATGTAGGATTAATTGTAGTTTAAATTTTAACCGCCTCCGTGGCATAATGGTTAGTCCATTTGCTTCACAGCAGGAGGTCGCGGGTTCGATTCCCTGTGGGGTCAACTTGTAAGACTTGGTTTGGTTGGTGATAGGGCATTTATAAGCCCGCCACCAAACATCAGTGTTAAAAACATTGATATGTTTCGGCATGAAGATAAGATAGCCAGTTCTCCATTGCGTTGGGGAATCTTGGTAAGCCCGCTTCCATCTTCGGTATCATCGTCACTAACCACCAGGTGAGATAAACTAATAAGCTTACAATAATTGTTAATAAAAAAAAAACCTATCGGGAATTTTGGATTTTTCACATTTAATACGACTTTATAAACATCATTTGATTTCTTACCTTAAAATTTAGGACACTATGATTAAAAACCGGTAAAGTGCAAGTCAGAACCGCGCACATAGGCTTTCTTACCATCATACTAGATGGCGCTAGTTTCTTCACGTTTAAAAAAATTAAAAAGGTTTTTTGTACGGAGACTTTCACTTTTTTAAATATTTTGTATTTGTTGTTACAGCGGCAACTGAAAAAATCTGTGAAAATTTTAACTGTCTGGCTATCACGGTTAATACTTCCTGGTGACTGTCGGATAGACAGACAGACGGACGGACGGACAGTGAAGTCTTAGTAAAGGGTCCCTGTTTTTACCCCTTGGTTACGGAACCCTTAAATAACGTCGTTGGCGTAACGGCTGGGACCGCTACCTCCTGTCCGGGAGGTCGTGGTTCTACTCCTGCCTCGTACAAATGTGTTTTCGAATTTTAATTTCATATGTACGTTTATCCGACGCTCTTAGGTTGAAGGAAAACATCGTGAGGAAACCTGCACACGCCTGCGAAGAAACTCGAAGGTTGTGTGTGAAGTTGACTAACCCGCACTGAGCCCGCGTGGTCGACTACGGCCCGATAATGATCCAGATAGGCACATAGGATAGATAAATCAGGGTAGGCTCGGGCCCCTTGGTGGGGATGTTTAAGAACTGATATGATGATGATTAAATACATTAACGATCCTAGTTAATTAGCTTTAATCGAGGTTTAACTATGCTCAAAAACTTAGTTATTTACAAACCCAATTTTGGAATTCCAATACAAAAGCCTGTGATCTGATCGTTTTGTTAGAAAAGTTTTTTTTTATTCCACAATTAATAAGGCCATGGCATCATCTCACCTGATGGTAGGTGACAAACATACATACATACACCCGGATTAGGATCACTTACTTAATTAATCAGATTCATTTAACTGATTTTTCAACCGACTACCATAAAGGAGATTGTTCTCAATTCGACTGTATTTTTGTGTGTGTGTGTTACGCGATATTTACTCAGATTGTGAACCGATTTTCATGATTCCTTTTTTATTCGATAGGGTATACTTTCGAGTTAGTCCCATATACATTTTATCAAAATCGGTGTAGTACTTTTTTATAAAATTAACAAAAACCTAAGATAATAATGCAAAATTTTACTAATTTGTTGCGATGAAAGCCGGTTTTTATAACGTATTCAGCGTTTCCAATTACTGTAAATAAAATACAGACATACCCTGGACACTTCATACAACGGGCCAGAAATGGCATTTCAAAAAAGTAATGACGGAACAAACAAAATGGCGGCGAAATCCCATACGATCGACAACCAAACTGTAACCAATCTGTACCAATCTGAGTGACTAGGGGGTGAGGTCGCAATCTAGAGAGCGGCAGGGAGTGTCCATACTGTATGTTAGTACTAATATATATAATTTGATACAGATTTATACCTTTGCCCGCTGCTCGTAATAGTTAAGTATTTAAGTATGCCGCATACCACAAATTAAGTCCCGTGTACTGGAAATGCGTCAACTGTCATCTCCACTCTCAAGAACATTGTTAGAAGGGTCCAATAAGTCTGAGACGGATTCAGGAGGCAGTTAAACAATATAATTTTCAATAAAGTTGCTCAAAAATTGCCGGTTTACTGTGCAGAAAATCGATAATACAGCACATGTGTGTTTTACTTTGCCACTATTTAGAGTTCCGTACCAGGTAACAGGACCCTTTTTCTAAGCCTACGCTGTCCGTCCGTTCTGTCTGTCTGTCCGACTTTAAAAAGGCTGTATCCATTGTACAGTAATAGGAAGCTAGCTGATTGTTTTTTTACAAAATATGATAAAAATTTGGGATTTTTTTATACAAGGAATGTTTTTTAGAGGTTTTTTTTTATTTTTTTCTCTATCGTATAAATGGTAATACATCAGCTTAACATTAGCGCTAAGGATTCCAAACTACATTTAAACAGCATTTTTAGTCGCTTAAATTCCTCATACAACGCCGCGATTTTGTGATTGTAGTAGATTATTTTAACAATTTAGCGTTTTCCAAGTGTGTGTCGTAGCGCTAAGGATTCCAAATTATATGTAAAAACATCATTTTTTGTCGCTTATATTCCCCATACAACGCCGCAATTTTCTTATTGCAGTAGATTATGTTAAAGTTTTTTGCGTTTTCCAAGTGTGAGTCGTAGCGCTAAGGATTCCAAACTACATGTAAAAACATCATTTTTTTGTCGCTTACATTCCCCATACAACGCCTCAATTTTCTGATAGTAGTAGATTATTTTATCGATTTTAGCGTTTTTCAAGTGTGAATTGTAGCGCTGAGGATTCCAAACTACATCTAAAAACAACATTTTTTTTCGCTTACATTCCCTATACAACGCCGCAATTTTATGATTGTATAAGACTATTTTAACGTTTTTGTGTTTTCTAAGTGGGAGTCGTAGCGCTATGGATTCCAAACTACCTAAATGTAAAAACAGTATTTTTTGTCGCCCACATTCCCCATACAACGCCTCGATTTTGTGACTGTATAAGATTATTTTAGCGTTTTCCAAGTGTGAGTCGTAGCGCTAAGGATTCCAAACACGTACATGTAAAAACAGCATTTTTTGTCACTTACATTCCCCATACAATGCCGCATTTTTGTGACTCTAGATATAGTCAAACGCAATCAAATTTTTAATAAATAAAAAAAAAGATTATTTAAACCTTTTTGCGTTTGCAATTGTTTCCGTTGCAATTTCCATTTGTGCAACTTCACTTGGCTCTTCACCTCCTAAATCCACCCCAGAAAAGGACTAATGACTAAATCATGCTCGTCCGAGCAAAAACTGGCGAGGACATTGCACAAGTGTTCAGCGCACGATGTCCCTCATCAGAATTAATTAATAATACGTCTTACTACATTACTGTTATGCTTTACACAGATTGATATAAATATAAATATTTTAATATCATCATCGTCATATCAGCCGACGGACGTCCACTGCTGGACACGGCCTCCCCCAAGGATTTCCATGGCGATCGGTTCTGCGCTGCCCGCATCCAGCGGCTTCCCGCGACCTTCGCCAGGTCATCGATCCACCGAGTGGGAGGCCTACCTACGCTACGTTTTCCGGTGCGCGGTCGCCACTCGAGAACTTTACTACCCCAACGGCCATCGGTTCTACGAGCTATATTTTGAACATTGAGAAATATTTTAATATAAAAATATATTAATAATGAATTAATAATCTTATATTTTTGGTAACTAAGAATAGGTATTAGATTTTTTTTAGCTGCGCGTTACCTGATGGTAAGTGCCGATGCAGCCGAGGATGTAACACGCAAGATCAAATAGTGCCTATTCACTCTCGTCTTGAATCGTAAATTGGGGATCACCGACGCCGGCAGGGAATTCCACTCCTTGGCGGTTCGAAGATCAACGAAGAAGCACCACCAGCCCTACAACCTCCACCAACCTGGACTAGGCCCCCGTGTATGGGAAGAGACCCGTTCCCCAGCATTGGGGAAGTTTATGGGTTGTTAACCATTGCAGTAGGTGTTACACATGTGGATGTGTTTAGCAATGGTGTTTCAAGTTTTATCTTTTTTCCTTGCAATATCTTTATATCCATGTTGTATCTCTGCAACAAAATAACACAGTGTTCCCCAATTAAAGTAATCTTCAATAATTAAAACACTTTTGTTGCACATAGATTAATTTGTAACAAAGTGTGTGAGTAACACAAGTTACATAAAATACCTGCATGCTTTATAAATACGATTTCTCAATTCAGCATGCGTAGACAGACAAAAAGATTATTATGCCTTAACAGATTTTATCAACAGTTTGTTGTGTATATATTATGTATGTCGCAGGGGGTGGTTAGGTTATGGATGGCCTTGTGGTTCACGTCCTTAACTATTTCGGTCGTGGGCGTCGAAATAACAATGCAGGTATATCACAGGGATCCTCCTTCAATATTCTTGATCATTCGGCAATCGAAATTGTACAGGATGCCTTGGATTACAATGGAAGCAAACGCGGTGATCCCAGTGCAGCGATGGCGCGACACATCCGTTCTGCTCAATGCTCCGTCAAAAGGTGTCTGCCCCGAGACTGACGTCCAGCTAGTATGGCTTCTCAACTCAGTGTTGCCACCTCAACCACAAACAGCCTACCGTTAATAGGTCATCTTTGCTACCACATACGATTGGCTGTACAAGCGATTGTAACGCCACCACCGGTTTCACTCAGGTACTAATACCTGACGTTTGATCCAAATAAAGTGTAACGATCTATGTAAACGTATCTCGAGCTGGTATTAGTCGCGTTTTCAATGGCGCTCCGACATGTATATTAATTATTATGTTTCTGTAAAAGCCTTAACTACAATAAATCATACGTTTGCCAAGATGAGTTAGTCTCTCTCTCTCTCTTATCGTGTGGCACAGTTAACCGTGATATTCAAGAGATAGACGACGGCGGTTGCCTGGTGTTGCACTTAGTATCACCTGCGGCGTCGTGTCGTGTCACGTTTAGGGCATTTAGATTCATACCTACGGACGTGTGCAATGCGACCTTCATACACATCTGGGATCAGAAGTGCAGGTTTCCTCACAATGTTTTCCTTCACTGTTAAAGCAATCGGTAATATATGCACGTAAGTTACGAAAAACTCATTGGTACATTGGCCGTCCGGATTTGAACCCGGGACCTCTGGTTAAGAGGACCGGTTCGTTACAGATTGAGCCACCGAAGCTTTTAATGAGTTAGTAGTAATGAGATTTTTTTTAATGAGTTAGTAAAAGTCCGTATCCATTTGTGATTAATAGAGATTTGGATCCCTATTACCAGCATTCGTTCACTAAATCCTAGGATCGCTACTTAACTAGTCATCTGAGACGCAGAGCGTAGGCAGGAGATTACTTCAGATCTCTCGGGAACTACATTATTCTGTTCAGCAGTCTGTCACTTCCCACCCCCTCAACTATTTCTATGCAAAAAAAATCACGTTGCTCCGTTGCGACGCCGACGTGCGCGAGCCTAGAAATGAGTTTGCCTAGATCCCTCGGGAACTGTCTCAGGCTATGCTTATTTGTAGTCTATGTCATTTCCCACCCCAACCATCTCTGAGCAAAAAATCACAACAAACCGTTGCACCATTGCAATTTGTAAAAAATCAACCAAAAAAGTTTTTTTAGTTCCCTTAGGATAAAAAGTAACTAAGTAAAGTAAAACCCCGACTTCAAAATTAAATTCACTCAAAAGTATGAAATTATATTATTATACTTAAATACACAACATTAATCAACAATAACGAAATCAAAGGTGAGGACGAATAAAATTAGGGCTTAAAATTTTTTTTGAGGTCGTTACCAGCACACAGTTAATAACGTATCAAATGTTTTAGATTTGATGGTTTGCTGACACCAACCTCAAAAAAATGTATGGCCTCTAATTTAATTCGTACCCACCTTTGATTTCGATTTTTATTATTATAACAGCTCATATACGTCCCCACCGAGGGGCTCGAGCCTACCCTGAATCAGGGCGATTAGGCCTTAGTCGACCACGCGGGCCCAGTGCGGGTTGGTCGACTTCACACACAACCTTCGAGTTTCTTCGCAGGCGTGTGCAGGTTTCCTCACGATGTTTTCCTTCACCGATAAAGCAATCGGTAAGTGTGTACGTAAGTTTTTGAAAAACTCATTGGTACATTGGCCGTCCAGATTTGAACCCGGTACCTCTGGTTAGATGGACCGAGTCGTTACCGGTTGAGCCACCGACGCTTTATTGTTGGTTAATGTTGTGTATTAAAGTATAATAATATTATTTCATACTTAAATTTAATTTTGAAGTCGGTTTTTAGTTTTTTTAAACTTTTATTTTTGTTTTCGTTATTTTTATTGATAATACTATCTATATCTAACAACATTAAACCCAATCACCTACTCGCCAATAGCAATTATCAAATCATAATGCATGTGTTTCATTAACAGAAACAGAGTCCTGTGGCTTCCATTATCATCTCAGGAGCATGAAAGTTATGGAGTTAAATCTCCCATCATCAGCTCATCTGAATAACTTAAACTAAAAGTATAATTGAAAGAATTATCCTCCAACTCCTAACCGTAAAGGAGTTGTACCTTCCTTTATCAGCTTATACATATATGGTGATGACTACCAGACGCAAGTATTTTAATAGCTTTAGAAAACATATGATTCACGTAATACGTGCACATAAAATTTTAGGGTTACCCTCTATTTCCCTAGGATCCCATCATCAGATCTATACTTGGTGACGATGGGACCCCCTCGGGAGTATACTCTTTTGAATAAAAAGAGAATTTTGAAAATCGGTTCACAATCTGCGGAGATATCGCGTAACAACCATACAAAAAAAACATAGTGTCGAATTGAGAACCTCCACCTTTTTTGAAGTCGGTTGAAAAGTACTATGACCTTCCCCGTAACAGAGCCATGCCAAATTTAGTCACGATTGGTTCGAGGTGTTAAAGCGTGAAAAGTAACAAGCAAAATACTAGTTTTACTGAAGATAAGATAGCCAGTTTCCCCATTGCGTTGGGGAATCTTGGTAAGCCCGCTTCCATCTTCGGCAACATCGTCACTTACCACCAGGTGAGATGTTGTCAAGGGCTTACCAATTGTGAATAAAAAAAAAAAAAAAAAAAAAAGCTGAAACTCGGACAGCTTTGCGTCATAGATGTAGGTAAAAAAAACTAATCATTGTCACTATTATACAGGATGTTGTTTTGGTCGACAACGCCGTTTTCAGGAGGGCTTCTACTGGAAATAGCGTTGTTGACCAAAACCCTGGATAAAAATTATTATTATACAGGGTGTGTTTTGGTCACGGATAAGACAAATAATTATTACTTATACTACTAATAATTAATAAAACAATAGCACCCTTAACTTTTCTTTCTGATGAATTAAGTAATGAAATGTCGAATTGTCGATTAACATATTCCTAATTTATGTTGTCGAAGATCCACTTTAGGTCCGGTTTGGTTACCAAAACGTTATTATGCAAGGATTAAGAAAGCCACTTCAATTACCGAATATCGATAACAAGTAAAATCGTAACGCACTCTTTATGAGATATCATAGACCATGTAAAGTCTAGACAGATCTTTTTTATTCGTTCAATAAAATATATTCATATTATCCATTGCAAAGTAGGTAATATTTTTTACTCTTTGCCAATGCTATCTTTTTAGCCGATTTCATAAAAAGGAGGTTATAAATTTGACCTGTTTGTATGACACATTATTGGCATTGCACAATATTCATATATTTTAGTTATACTTATATTCACCGGCATATATTTAGGACCGACGACCTAGTGAGAATAATCATAATCATAATAAATCATAATAAAATAGCGGTAAGCCGCTGCATGTGGGCAGCGCAGGACCGGTCGTCGTGGAAATCCTTGGGGGTGGCCTTTGTCCAGCAGTGGACGTATTTCGGCTGATATGATGATGATGATTATGTTAGTTAGGTAGGCTTGTAAACAAGTGTGCCAAATTTTGTATGTTTGTTATATATAAAGTGTATGTATGTTTGTATGAATGATAGTTTTTATGTATGTATGTATATTTGGCCACGTAATTTACGTAAACTAGAGGTAGTAATGCAGTAATGATTTTTTAATTGTATTAAGTATCTTTCAACTTAGGCTAAAGTGCAAGTTTCATCAAAATCGGTCAAGTAGTTTTCAAGATGTTATGTGTGTACCATTAATGGCAAAACATATTATCGGTTGAACACCACTATTTTTATGATTGTAGTCTTATGATTTTAACGTTTTTAGGGCGTTCTAATAACATGGTCTTAGCTAAATGTTATATTAACGCCATTGCTATTTAGGGTCAGTAATATTCAACCCTATGTAGCGATGACGAGAATATGGTAATAGCTGACAAAAAAATCTCACTTTAAAGACCTTGTTCTTAGATCTCTCACACACCTCATTATTTCCTTCATACGATGTGATACCTTAATATTCTTAAGATTCATATACTTTTCGGTAATTAAATCAGATTTGTTGTTCATTCCAGGTCCAGTAGTATTCCCCCCATCGCCTCCCGGAGACCCCTCCCAAACCAGTGGCGTGGTTGTCGGCGCTTCTGGTTACGGGTTCGTGCCCCCCGGCTCGCAAGGTAAACCGGGAGGTGTTTATGGCCGATGAATGGTATAACACACGTAGTTGGTCTCTTTGGAGAAATATAGACATCGCACAAGGTATTAAACAAGGAATTATAGAATTTCGGCGGTTATCTAGTCTTCTTAACTTTTAGTTTTTCATTATTTTCCATTATCTTGATTTTTCTTGTTTTTCTTACTCTTTTTGTCTTATCTATGGAAAATTTCTTGTAAAAAAAAGGACTGTTCATCTCATTTCAATACCTACCGTACCTATTTTAATAATTCCACTTTTTATCTCTGTGCCCTGTCTATATTTTTGTTAGTTTAGAGGAGAGACCTTAATTTAAAAGTAGCGCTAATTAGTAGAAATATATTGTTTTGGTAAGATATTCTGATAACCTCAATTCTTTGATGCCAGAGAGCATCTCTTACATTTTTTCCAGATATTTAGTAGCGTTTAGATATTTACTTGATATGATCATGTGCGTAGTTTAAATTGACCGATCTTTGTAGTAGATCAATAACCAAAGCTTCGCTCATTAAAATAGGAAACGAATTACCTGAAATAAATCGTCAGAATATCTTACCGACCGATGTTAGTAAATCACATAATAGAGGTTGTAAACAAAATACTGCATGGGTAGTTTTTGCATGAGTTATTTTATTTATTATCCAAGTGAAGACGTAGATATACCGGAATGGCTTGAACTATGCTTCTGTACAAATATACAAGTACAAAAGGAATTTTAACCGTGTATTTTACTCAAGGAATTGAACAACTAAATTTAATCGTAAAATCTCGGTACTATGTTCTTATGAACAACAGTATATCAATGAAGTAATTAAAGATTCCTTGGAAGGTTGTTCAATTTCTTGAGTAGATAGAATCCTAGTTGTATTTTCATTGGTACAATATCTACTCAAGAGGTTTGATATAAAATACTAAGGGTTTCATTAAGGATCCCCAGGAGGCTCGAGTTTTCATACAAGCGTAGTTCCACTTTAATATAAAAACTACATGCTGGATTGAATCCAAACTTTGAAAATATATCGAGTAGACACATATATCGATGTTTGTAATTAGTTTTCACCGTGGTAAATTGAAACATAACTAAACAAAGGCTCACAAACTATTGTTTAGTATATCGAAAACCATTTACAAACATCGATATGTGTCTAATATTTACAAAGTTTGGATTCAATCCGGCATGTAGGTTTTATATTTAAGCGGAACTACGTTTGTATGGAAACTTGAGGCTCTTGGGGACCTTTAAATCCAATGTACACAAAATCAAAGGGGTGTTTGGTTGAAACTTTGCATTTTTGTAACTTTTGGACAAATAAAATTGTCCATTTTGTTTAGATTAATGTACATATATAGCTGTAAATAGGCCTATGTATTAATTTATGATTAATTCTAATAAATTATGAGACTTGGTACCTGTTTTATTATAAAACCTTTTAGTCATAAGTTGCACTGAAACGTATGCATGCATGCACAGCATACTCACCTAACTGCAATCGGCGGCACAGAAACCAGACCACCTAATTTTTCTCAGTAAATTTTCATACAACTCTTTGTATGGGTCCAAACAGTAACAATTTTTAGACGTGTAACATCTTTTCTCTATCTTTCCTGCAATTTGTGGGAGTGATTTCGTGAAATGGGAGAGTGTAAGAGGAAATGCAAACGTTTTTTTGACTCGAAGGCTAAGGTAAAATAGCTATGCCGCCTAATGTAAGGTTGAAGGCAAATATGACCTACTTACCAAAGGCTCGGCCCGTAAATGTACGACCCAATAATTGATTAATTTCAAAAACATTTGTCACATGTTACATTATCATTAAGAGCGTCGGTGGCGAAACAGCTAGGGCCCCTACCTCCTGTCCGGGAGGTCGTGGTTCGAGTCCTGCCACGTACCAATGTGTTGTTTAATTTAGATTTCATATGTAAGTTTATCCGACGCTCTTACGGTGAAGGAAAACATCGTGAGGAAACCGGCACACGCCTGCGAAAAAACTCGAAGGTTGTGTGTGAAGTCGACAAGTGCACAGGGGCCGAGTGGTCGACTAAGTCCCGATCGCCCTAATTCAGGGTCGAGCCTCTCGGCGGGGACCTATATGAGCTGATATGATGATGACATATCAAATGCGCCTACTGTAAGACTCATTTTTTAAATTAAGAGAAGTAAGGAAACTACGCAGTGCAGTCATAAGGTTAGATCATAGATCCCTAGCTACTTTGTCGAAGAGCCCAACATTCGGCCACACCCTGGACACTTAATACAACGGGCCAGAAATGACATTTCAAAAAAGGAATGACGGAACAAACAATATAGCGGCGAAACCCTATACGTTCGACAACCAAATTGTAACCAATCTGTATCAATCTGGGTGACAAGGGGGTGAGGTCGCAATCTAGAGAGCAGCAGGCAGTGTCCATACTGTATATTAGTACTAAGTACTAATATACGAGTATATACTTTGATTCTGTAGAGCCTCGGGAACTCTGTAGACTGCTCAGGTGAGAGAAAACAGTAAATTGGCAAAGTTTCCAAACATTTTGAGGAATCCGAGTCGGTGGCGCAACGGCAAGAGCTGCTACCTCCTATCCGGGAGGTCGTGGTTCGAGTTCTGCCACGTACCAATGTGTTTTCGAATTAAGATTTCATATTTACGTTTATCCGACGCTCTTACGGTGAAGGAAAACAAAGTGAGGAAACCTGCACACACCTGCGAAGAAACTCGATGGTTGTGTGTGAAGTTGACCAACCAGCACTGGGCCCGCGTGGTCGACTAAGGCCCTATCGCCCTAATTAAGGGTAGGCTCGAGCCCCTTGGTGGGGACGTATACATGAGCTGATATAATTATTGCGGAATCAAATCATGTTCTTTGTTCTGAAGTTCTGAAGAATGTTGAGCTCTTCGGCAAATTTGTAGCGAGAGATGAGATATCCGGGCTAAGGACTGCATATTTCTTTTAAATTAAAATTTGACTGCGTTTGACTACATCGAGGATGGTTCGAGGATGGTACACGCAAACTCAAATAATACTTATTCACTCTCGCCTTGAAGATCCCCAAATTGTATGAGTCGAGAAACACAGACGCAGGCAAGGAGTTCCACTCTATCGCTGTCCGCTTATTATACGAGGAAGCGTAACGCTTCGTGCGTATAGGCTGAATATCAACAACATAAGGATAGGGGTGGAACCTCCCCTTGCGTCTCGTTGACCGAAGGTGGAATGGAGCTGGGAGAATGAGGTCGTGCAGTTCTTGTGCACACTCTCACTTAGAAGCTTCCTTACTTTTCTTGACTTAAAAAATGTGTGGTTTTATGAAACCATGGTAAAAGTGAAACTTTACAGAGGAAGAAACGGTCATGGCTGCTCTCGCTACGGTACAGAGGACGAAAGGATCATACCGTCAGACGAAAGCGACCGTCACGCGACATGCAACACACAGACGAAAAAATTTGAGACGATGTAATAAAAGTTTCACTTTAAAAATGTTGCTGTTTGGGCACCCTCTTATATGAAAATGTATTAAGAAAAATTAGGTGGCCAAATTACTGTATCGCTGAATGTATTTCTAACATACTTAGTAACCTCTGAGCTTATCCTGTAATGTAAGGTTAGCAGACCTTAATGCCCTTTAAGTGAAATGGTTAAGGGTTCGATTCTTATTCCTACACTAAAGCTGCGGAATGAAAATATATACACATTCGCTGCTATGCCAAATCTGCTTAACGCCTAGGGTCTGCGCATCCTGGAATATGTTATGGAAGTGGTAGGGGATCAGTCTGTCCGTCTTTTGTGCGACGACAACAAATATACACACAAATAAGCATAAATTAATTAGCCTCGAGGCTAATTAATAAATTTGAGCTTCGGTGGCGTAATGGCAAGGGCCGCTACCTCCTGTCCGGGAGGTCGTGGTTCGAATCCTGCCAAGTACCAATATGTTTTCGGATTTCGATTTCAAATGTACGCTTTTACGGTAAGGGAAAAACATCGTGAGGAAACCTGCACACGCCTGCGAAGAAACTCGAAGGTTGTGTGTGAAGTCGACCAACCCGCTATCTGCTACGTGCTGCCGCCAACCCACATTTTACAAAAAAAATAATTGCCAAATTTTGTATTTGAAACGTTTAAGCAACTTAAAATATAATAACAATAAAAAAAAAACTGATGAATTTTTTTTTGGTTAATAAAAATGTTTTAAAACTACAGTAGTAACAAGAGGGTTAACCGCCCTTCTTTTAGTATTTAGAGGAGTGTAGTAATTGAAATCGGTGGGGGTGAGGAGTATCTGTACTGTTTACTCTCTTTATACTGTGGCACTTGAGTGATAGATTGTGTCTGTTCTATTCTCGTTTCGTGCATCCGCCTCTATCACAACCGGTAGCACGTTCGACCTTGAATTGACGGATCAGAAAGTACAATATTTTCCGTTTGATAGATTACTTAGTTATTTACAAGCTTACTTGTATATAGGGTGTATAACCTTGAGTCAAATAATGCATAAATCTTAAACTAATTCTCAAAGAGTACAGTTCTAGAGTGGCGACCGCTCACTGGAAAACGTAGCGTAGGCAGGCCTTCAAGGCGGTGGACCGACGACCTGGGGAAAATCGCGGGAAGTCGATGGATGCGGGCGGCGCAGGACCGGTCGTCGTAGAAATCCTTGGAGAAGGCCTTTGTCTAGCAGTGGACGTTTTTCGGCTGATATGATGATGATGATGATGAATTCTCAATCAGTCTCTTAATTGAAACGTACGAAGGATTTTTCATAGTATTAGGTACCTATCATAAAAGAACTATGTCGGATTAATGGCTATATTTTAATGTAAGTTAAACTGCGATAACATGTTTTCAGTTTCTCGTTAGGTATTTATACATAAGATCGGATAAGACATAAGATCTGCATACATAATATCTACCAGAAGCCTAGAATGAAAAAAATAAAAAAATCTCTAAAGTGCGGGTCAGAACTGCGCACAAAGGGTTCCGTGCCATCATAGTAGATGGCGCTAGTTTCTTCACGTTTAATAAAAACACGTTTTTTGTATAGAGACTTTCACTTTTTCTAATTTTTAGTATTTTTTGTTATAGCGGCAACATAAATACATCATATGTGAAAATTTAAACTGTCTAGCTATCACGGTTCATGAAATACAGCCTGGTGACACACGGACAGACAGACAGACGGACGGACAGACAGCGGTGTCTTTGGGTACGTAACCCTAAAAATAAACGAAGTGTAGGGAAACCCCGAGTGTTGTTCTTCGTCGAAGGTCATCAATGTAGGAATGGTATATTCCTTCATGAAGAGATCAGAGGGAGATATTTCCACCAGGCGAGGTAGTATGCCAGAGGTTCAGCTAGGGATTGCAATCCGGAAAACCGGATCCGGTAATCCGGAGGATCCGGCATTATTAGACGTCGACCGGATCCGGTACAAACTTACCGGACCCGATTACCGGATCCAGTAAAAACACATGACACCAATTTTTCGGAAAAATACTTGCCAATACATTAGTAGGTACTTAAATGCGTGCTGAGTGTTATTAATTAGACACCAACTGGCCGTGTGCACTTGCATTGCGCCACGCGAACCACATTTATATGGCCGTCAAACAGGGCTCGCGTTGTCATTGGATCCGCTTGACTCAAAAAATTGCACGGCAGCCCGCACTAAATTCTTTATTTTTCATTTTGATGAATTAATTCATCAAGATTGGTCATGGTGTTGAAGCGGGAAAAGGTAACAAACAAACAAACACATTTTTATATTTATAAAATTAAAAAGTATATAAGTAAGGATATAACTTACGTAGTACTCGTACAATCATCATCATAATATCAGCCCAAGGACGTCCACTGCTGGACATAGGCCTCCCCCAAGGATTTCCACGACGACCGGTCCTGAGCTGCCCGCTCCATCGGCTTCCCGCAATCTTCACTAGATCGTCTGTCCACCGCGTGGGAGGCCTTTCTACTCTACATTTTCCGGTGCGCGGTTGCCACTCCAGAACTTTATTGCCCCAACAGTCATCTGTTCTACGAGCTACTCGTAAAATCAAAAAATCAAAAATCTTTATTTGTGGTGAACATGGTGATTTTAGATGTTGATAAAATAGGAGCTCTCAAGTCTAGCTGAGTACAGCATACAAATTAAAATAATAAAAATATGAAAAATAATAATTAAAAATTAAGACAATATTGGTACAATCTGAATCTGAGGATGTCATTAAATAATGATTAAATAAACAGTAGAATTAATCAATTATTAAGCAGGAAATTTATTACAGTTTAAGATTACGTAGAATAGAATGCAAACAATATTTGAATTCGTAATGAAGAATATTCCACATACTAGTATCACATCGCAGATGCTCGAAAATTTTAATTTGATAAAGGCTCAACTCAATTATTCATTGCCAACCTTTTTTAATTATATTTGGCGAAATTCTCGATGCTACGACTTCCATTTATTTTCTGGGTCTGGTGTTCACGCCCGCCCGTGGGTTTATTTTTGGGTCCGCTGGTAATCTGGTAGCCCTGATCCCCAGTGACGTAACTACTCTAGCTGTGGGGCCCTTGGAAAAAAAAAGGACCAGGGCCCTTTAGTCTTCTCCAAAGAACCATGACCTCCGGCATAATGAAATACCCTTTATCCAATAATAATAAAGTGCTTTTTGGGAGTGTAACGGATCAATAAGACATATCTTATTATGTATATATGTAAGTCTTGTAAGTTCAAACTCTTAAGAGGCAGTGGGCGGGCACATAGCTCGTACAACAGATGGCCGTTGGGAAGTAAAGTTCTCGAGTGGCGACCGCGCACCGTAAGACATAGCGTGGGCAGGCCTCCTACACGGTGGACCGACGACCGATGGATGCGGGCAGCGCAGGACCGGTCGTCGTGGAAATTCTTGGGGGAGGCCTTTGTCCAGCAGTGGACGATTTGTGGCTTATATGATGATGATAATAATGAAGTATATAAAATGTCCGTTTTGAAAATATACAAAAATATATTGTAATTGTAAATTATATTAGCTTATTTCCGAGGCTTCACCCGCGTGGACAACGTTTCTATGATTGTCTTCGATGGTGCGCAGTGCGAGCGTGTAAAGAAATTGCCTATATGTTAATCCAGGTCCTAATCTGTCTACTTACCAAATTTTACCCACATAGCTTCAGAAGTTTTTGCGTGAAAGAGTAACAAACAGCCATCCATACATACAAATTTTCACATTCATAATATTAGCAGGATTCAGCTGCTACGACGAGTTAGGGGTTTTCATAGGCCCCTAGCAGTTGGCGAGCCCTGAGACCCTCCTAGGCCACTGCTCTCCCCGTCACGGTCAAGCGAATTTCAATTACGAAATTGACATATCATAATCATAAGCCCACTCGCCCTCCCGCTGGCAGACTCCGTCCGTTTTATGATTTAATAAAAGAGTTTGAACTTACAAAATTAATTGGAGCAACACACGCCTCCACCATTTTTGGCCGGACCTTTTTGTGATATTTATCTTATGAATATTTACATGTTTGCTTATTCAAAAAGTGTAGGGACTGCAGTGGGCTTAAATAAATTACACTAATATCAAAGTACGTATATGTATATTAGTACTAACATACAGTATGGACGGACACTCCCTGCCGCTCACTAGATTGCGACCTCACCCCCTCGTCACCCAGATTGATACAGATTGGTTACAGTTTGGTTGTCGAACGTATAGGATTTCGCAACCATTTTGTTTGTTCCGTCATTCATTTTTTGAAATGTCATTTCTGGCCCGTTGTATGAAGTGCCAGGGTGTGCTAATATTATAAAGGCGAAAGTTTGTGAGTGTGTGAGTGTGTATGTTTGTTACTTCTTCACGCAAAAACTACTTAACGGATCTGGCTGAAATTTGGTAGGTAGACAGATTTGGACTTGGATTATCACATAGGCTACTTTTTTTTACGCTCGCAAGCCGCAAGCGGCGCACCCTCGAAATGTCATAGAAACGTTGTCCACGCGGATGAAGCCGCGGGAAACAGCTAGTTCACAATAATTTGGACTTAATCCTAACTTTAACTGCCTCTGTGGCGTAATTGCTAGTCTATTAGCTTCACATCATGATGCGGGTTCGATTCCCGGCGGAGTCCAACTATGTATGGCTTGGTTTGGTTAGTGGAAGAGAATTTCCTAAGCCCGCCTGACTAGTTGCCAATATCTTATCTAGGTTTTCACCAAATGTCAATGTTAACACTATTGACGTGATCCAGCTTGAAAATAAATTAGCCAGTCCCAAATTTGAAGGGGAATCTTGGCAAGCCCGCTTTTATCTTCGGCGTCATCGTTACTTACCTACCATCCGGTGAGAAGTGTCAAAGTCTTACCAATTGTGAATAAAAAACTTACCTATATTGTTCTATTGTTCATTTTGTTCAAAATAATTTGCGAAAAACCTTAAAGCTTTTTGGTACAAGCTTTTATTTGAAAAGAGTTTATATGCACAAAAAGCCAAATGCTCAAATAAACATAAAAAAATACAAGGTTCTAATTTAAAAAAAAAAAAATTCCTACGATTCTCTTGAAAAAAAAAATGACGATTCTGGGACCATGATTCCACCTCCTCTAGTAGTAGACGTAAAGGATTTCGCCACCATTTTGTTTGTTCCGTCATTTGTTTTTTGAAATGTCATTTCTGACCCGTTGTATGAATTGTCCAGGGTGTGCCCATAGTAATATCAACGGCGAGTACATAACCCACCTCCGATTCGCTGACGATATCGTGGTCATGGCTGAGACTATGGAAGACCTAAGCACAATGCTCGATAGCCTCAGTAATATTAAGTGGGACTTAAAATGAACATGGACAAGACGAAAATAATGTTAAATGGCCGTGTCGCACCCACTCCTCTAAAGGTTAGAAACCTTTCACTGGAAGTTTAAGACGAATATGTATACCTAGGACAATCAGTCTAGCTAGGTAGGTCCAACTTAAAGAAAGCGCGTTCGGGAAGCTTCGTAATATCTCCACGTCCCAAACACCGCAGTGTCTCAAGATCTTTGACCAGTATGTGATGCCGGTGATGACATACGGAACTGAAACATGCTTGTACCTGCATATAAAAATTAATTGCCGTGCGTTAGCTCCGCAACAATTTGAAAATAGCACTACCGATTTGTTTTATTATTATTATTGTGTTTGTAATTGTCAGAACTTTTACAAATACAACAGTAACTCCAATTTTCATTTATATATACAAGACATATCAAAAACCCCTGGCATAGGACCCTAACTATTTTTGGAGGGATAAATGAGAATGCTTTGCGAGTCTATCGATCGTTTTATTGGAGAAAATGAGGGATTTTACAATGGTGGTGTTACTACTTATTTTAGTACTACCACAGATGAGATACTAGTTACTTCGTAAGTACTACAGTAGTACTTACGAAGTAACTGCTAAGTCATCTACGGGTCTACCAATGAATTACTTACTAATTATCATTTAGTAGCCTTGATGAGGCTCTAATACTACAAATTCAGGACTATAGTTCTTAAAATTTAGCTTGATCGCTGCGACAGCAGTTAAGATATATGGAGGGTTTACTAGTATAAAAGAGATACAACATATAGTTCTAAGATGACAGCTGTCGCAGCGATGAAGCTAAATTTTACGGAGTATAATTGACTAGATGATTCAATTGTTACTGTTTATACGGTCACACACAACCCCGTGAGCCGCTTGCTTATAAAGCTACACAAAGACTGGGAATTTTTGGCGAGAATTTGTAGCGTTCCGTTTGTCATTTTTCTTTTATTAACTAAAATTACATTTCGTGGTTTTTGTTGTATAATATTGATAGTGTATTATATCAAATAAAAAAACAACACACAAATTTTCAATTAAATTTGGTCATTGCTGAAAATGCGGACTCAGTCAAAAAGCCCCCCCCGCAGGGCCTTCCCCCGCTGGATGGCCGATGCGCTGGGCCAAATAGCAGCCTGACCTAGGGTCCATGCCCTTGTCCCTTATACGGCACACGGCATATTAATCAGAAAAATATAATTTATGTGTTTCATGTGTAGGGTAATTAAATAAAAGTGTGTACCTATGCTGTGTTTCGAGTTCCCAGAAGTTCGCGAAAGCTTCAGCGAATAGTGATATCATTTTGCTGGAGTGTGTAGGCAAAATATATATAGTTTGGTTCTCGAACGTATAGGATTAGCCGCGATTTTGTGTGCTCCGTCATTTGTTTTTAGAAATGTAATTTCACGGCCGTTGGATGCAGTGTCTGGGGTGTGGTGTAGGTTAGGTTAGTTTAAAGACAGTAAAATAGGGTTGACACAAAACATTTTGAAGATGATGTAAAGAAACAGTGACCTTGATGATTGAAAAATTTATGAAGGAGAAAATACTACAAAAACTAAAGTAACCGACATAGCTCTCAGAATTGCTAAACTTAAGTGGCAGTGGGCGGGGCACATTGCTCGTAGAACAGATGGCCGTTGGGGCAGTAAAGTTCTCGAGTGGCGAACACGCACCGGAAAGCGTAGCGTAGGCAGGCGTCCCACTCGGTGGACCGATGACCTGGTGAAGGTCGTGGGAAGCCGCTGGATGCGGACAGCGCAGAACCGGTCGTCGTGGAGATCCTTGGGGGAGGCCTATGTCCATCAGTGGACGTCCTTATGCTGATATGATGATGAAATACTACAATTTACTTATTTAAGACAAGGCGGTATGGCCAATGAACCTCAGCCTGCCCTAAAGAGGGCAAAAAAGACAAAAAAAACACACTGGGAGTGCCGACAGAAGCGAAAACTTCAGAGTTGTCGGTTACGGTAACGGTAACAGTGTCGCGAGTTCAATGGTTTTTTCCCATCTCTAAAATGGACCAACGCGCCTAAAGAAGTTTTCACTTCAAAAACACATACTGGCTGATCGGCGCGGCGCTAGTCCGCTTGGTCAAAAGCGGTTTCTCAGCAAGTGATCTTAGGTCATTTTATAACTTCTCATTTTGAAATATAAACCAGAGATTTGCTACTATTAATTGTGCACTAAAACTACATTTGAAACTAGCACATTTACTTCATACACACACACACAAACAAAATACTATGTAGTTTTTTCGTTACACTGAACTATAAAAAGGAGATGCCAATTGTAATTTTTTATTTGCTTCACATTTTGGACACATGTAACCTATCTAACTCCCTTTATATAGCGTATCGCTGGTATCCTTACTAATATTATAAATGTGAAAATGTGTTTTTTACCTTTTTATGCTTCAAAACCTTTACCAATCTTGATATAATTTGATATGCAGGTAGCCTGTGTCACTGGGAAGGACATATGCAACTTTTTGTCTCGTGAAAATAGCATAGTCCGATGCAGTTCCTGAATGAAGTGAAAAAAAATACTCTTTTTGTTAATTTCCTTAACATCGCAACGGAACAATGGTTTGTTGTGATTTTTTGCACAGAGATGGTTGAGGGGTGGGAAATTACATAATTTACTATTAGCTCGCTTACGTCCGCGTCGCAACGAGCAACGGATTGAATTGTTTTTTTTTTGTATAGGATTGATTGAAGGGAATCAAAGTGGCATAGGCTGTTAATCAGAATAGCCCGATATAGTTCCTGAGGGATCCGGAGAAAATTCATGTCCACGCTCACGAGCCACTTGCGGCTCGCACACCACTCACCCTTAAAGACAGTAATAAAAACGATGTCCATGCGGCCGAAGCTGCGGGCAAAAGCTAGTCCTACTAATATTATAAATGGGAAAGTTTGTATGTGTATATGTTTGTTACTCTTTCACGCTTCAACCACTGGACGGATCGGGATGAAACTTAACACACATATAGGTGAGGTCCTGGAATAGGACATAGGCTATTTTTTACCTCGGGAAAACATCTTATTCCCACGGGAAAATCGAACACAATGCGGGCTAACCGCGGGCGGACGGTTAGTAATCCATAAACTAAAGAAAATTTAAACATTATTATAAAATCTGGTACTTGACTCTAGCCATTTCAGTTAAGAATTTTTTTTTAAACGATTTATTTTGAATCGACATTTTGTTTCGAAACTGTTTTCGCGTTACTGGCTTGTGATGTTACGTCATTGTGTTTGAGGGACTATTTTATGAAATTGGATTAATATATATTATGAACCCAGTTCAATGGCAAATAAAGTTATTCTGAATTTAAGTTTTTGTGGTTTTGTAGGAGAAATGGTTTTTTGTGAATCATGTTTTAAAATTTATTTCTGATACTATCAAAATTGAATCATCATAATATCAGCTCATATACGTCCCCACCGAGGGGCTCGAGCCAACCCTGAACTGGCCTTAGTCGACCACGCGGGCCCAGTGCGAGTTGGTCGACTTAACACACAACCTTTGATTTTCTTTGCAGGCGTCTGCAGGTTTCCTTACGATGTTTTCTTTCAGTGTAAGAGCGTCGGATAAACGTACATCTGAAATCGAAATTCGAAAACATATTGGAACGTGGCAGGATTCGAACCACTACCTCCCGGACAGGAGGTATCGGACCTTGCCATTACGCCACCGACGCTCAAAATTGTGACGCACAAAAAATAATCATTGTAAACCAGAAGCCAAGCTCTGGAATTGCACAATAATATTGTAAATAAATGTTGCTATTATATAGCTTTGGTAAAAGCTTAAAAACTTCTAGGTACAAGTATTTAATACTAGCTGTTTCCCGCGGCTTCACCCGCGTGGACCACGTTTCTATGACTTTTCGAGGGTGCGCAGTGCGCGAGCCGCCAGCGGCTCGCGAGCGTGGTAAACAGGAGCCTATGTCTTAATCCAGGTCCTAATCTGTCTACCTACCAAATTTCAGCCAAATCCGTTCAGTAGTTTTTGCGGGAAAGCGTAACAGACAGACAGAGTTACTTTCGCATTTATAATATTAGTAGGGAGTAGGGATTGTATCGTCACGCGATATACAAATGCATGCAAAATTTCAGCTCTATTGGAAACCGAGAAATGGGTCAAATTTAACTTGCAAGATTTTACTACAGACACCGGGACAGGTGAAACTAAATAAAATCTTGTAAAATAAATCAAAATAGTCATATAAAAATATTGGAATGAGAAACTTTGTCTGATAAAATAAAATAAAATACTTATATTGTGTAGTAACTTTGTTTTATATAAAACTCACACTATAGTGATAGTTTTAACAAGAGGGTGGCAGAACGGATGTGTCGCTAGTTTTCGAAGTTTCTTACAAGCGACAGTTTTATAAGCTTTTTGCTTTGAAAGCTCAGACGATACTTTTAAATATATCTGTTTTTCTTTACCGAACAAATTGTTTGTTTAGTACTTTTGCTGTGAGATATCCAGCTGTTTTAGTTATACAGGGTGTAACAAAATTAGTGTAGATCCCGTGAACTAAACAACTTTTGTTCTACTACTTTCCTGAAAGAGCAAAAAAATTTTTTTTACTCTTCATACAAATCAATCAACAGATCGGCCAATTTTGTGCATTTTTTTTTTTTTTGAGAATTGACTATTTATTCCTTGGGGAAAGTTGTACAGTATGATGAGTAAAACCCCCAGTTAGCGCGGGTCCTACACCAATTTTTTCACACCCTGTATATCAATACGTCGGTGGCGCAAACAGCAAGAACCGCTACCTCCTATCCGGAAGGTCGTGGTTCGAGTCCTGCCATGTACCAATGTGTTTTCGAATTTCGATCTCATATTGTACGTTTATCCGGCGCTCTTACGGTGAAGGAAAACATCGTGAGGAAACCTACACACATGTGCGAAGAAACTCGAAGGTTGTGTGTGAAGTTGACCAACCCGCACTGGGCACTTAAAATGAAACACCTAAAACACCTTAAATCACACCTAAAATACCTAAAATCACCTGAATTAGATATCCAGTTCCCCATTGCGTTGGGGAATCTTGGTAAGCCCAGTTCCATCTTCGGCAACATCGTCACTTATCACCAGGTGAGATGTTGTCAAGGGTTTACCAATTGTGTATAAAAAAATATTTATACCTAAATAACCAGTCCCTCGTCATCCCCAGTGCAATAACACTATCTGCATTTCTGCGCTGAAAGGCTATGAACCAGGAACTGCACCAGGAACGATCCGGAGCGGGAGTATTAAAACATTACATATACAGGGTGTAACATAAAGGTGTGGTGATACTTTAAGGTGGGCTTGTACCCATCAAACTGAACAACTTTCTCCATGGAACCCATAGTCAAATCGCAAAAAAAAATTTGGCTCTCCCATACTAACTCGATCAGCTGATCAGCAAACTTAGTATGGGAAGTTCAATTTTTTTTTTGCGATTTGACTATGGGTTCCATGGAGAAAGTTGTTCAGTTTGATGGGTACAAGCCCACCTTAAAGTATCACCACACCTTTATGTTACACCCTGTATACAAAATTTCAATCAAATCGTTAGTGCCATTTTTAAGAAATAAATTTATGTGCAGGGTTATTGGTAATTAAATTGGATCCTTTTGGGGATAAACAACATGTAATTTACAACAAAAAAGTCATGTAAACTAGGGGTCGAATATCAACGGTTTTCTAGTTATATCATCATATCAGCCGAAGGAAGTCCACTGCTGGACATAGGCCTCCCCCAAGGATCTCCACGAAAACCGGTTCTGCGCTGCCCGCATCCAGCGGCTTCCCGCGACCTTCACCAGGTCATCGGTCCACCGAGTGGGAGGCCTGCCTACACTACGCTTTCCGGTGCGTGGTCGCCACTCGAGAACTTTACTGCCCCAACGGCCATCTGTTCTACGAGCAATGTGTCCCGCCCACTGCCACTTAAGTTTAGCAATTCTGAGAGCTATGTCGGTTACTTTGGTTCTCTTACGGATCTCCTCGTTTCTGATTCGATCTAATTCTAGTTATATATAGCCAATTTAATGTTCAAAATTTGTATGAAAAACGCATTGATTTAATTCTTAGTGATTGTGTAAAAAAATGTTGTAGTTTATATGACTTGTTGTTCTAAATGAGATGTAGTTTATTCCTTAAAAGGAGCCGGTCTAATTACCAGTAACAATAATCCTGTATATACTAAAGGATCCGCGGTGCGCGAGCCGCTGGTGGCTCGCGGGGATTAACCTACCTTCCTCAAAATTCGTTCTGCAGTTTTTGCGTTTATCGCGTTCAGACGGATAGATAGACACGGCGGGGGCGTGATAGACCTTTTGTTTTATAATATTACTAGCGGCCCTTCCCGGCTTCGCACGGGTGGACATGTTTTTTTTTATATAAAAATATAATCATTTCATTTCTATATTTTTTTAAACGCAGTATCACATTATCTATATATACTTACAATCCGAATTGGTTCATAGTTTTTTTTATTTATGTAACTTATTTAATCTTCATCATCATCATATCAGCCGAAGGACGTCCACTGCTGGACATAGGCATCCCCCAAAGATCTCCAAGACGATCGGTTCTGTGCTACCCAGGTCATCGGTCCATCGAGTGGGAGGCCTGCCTACACAACGTTTTCCAGTGCGTGGTCGCCACTCGAGAATTTTAATACCCCAACGGATATCTGTTTTACGAGCAATGTGCCCCGCCCACTGCCACTTTAGTTTACCAATTTTGAGAGCTATGTCGGTTACTTTGGTTCTCCTACGGATCTCCTCGTTTCTGATTCGATCACGCAGAGAAACTCCGAGAATAGCACGCTCCATTGCCCTTTGGGTGACCTTGAGCCTTCTTATGAGGCCCATAGTAAGCGACCATGGCTCAGTTCCGTATGTAATTACTGGCAACACACACTGGTCGAAGACCTTGATCTTAAGACACTGCGCTATTTGGGACGTGAAGATATTGCGAAGCTTCCCGAACGCTGCCCAGCCGAGTTGGATTCGACGATCGATCTCTTTCTCGAAGTTGGACCTACCTAACTGGACTGTTTGTCCCAGGTATACATATTCGGTAACAACTTCGAGTGTAGAGCTGTACAACCTTTAGAGGAGTAGGTGCGACACGGAAGTTTGACATAATTTTCGTCTTGTCCATGTTCATTCTAAGACCCACTTGTTGAGAGACTCTACTGAAGCCATCGATCATTGTGCCTAAGTCGCCTATAGTCTCAGCCATAACCACGATATCGTCAGCGAATCGAAGGTGGGTGATGTACTCGCCGTTGATATTGATGCCGAGTCCACCCCAGTCCAAATGCTTAAAAACATCTTCCAGGGCGGCGGTGAACAGTTTCGGAGATATAACGTCTCCCTGTCTCACCCCTCGCTGCAGCTGGATAGGTTCCGAGTTTTGGTCCTGGAGGCGAACCGACATGGTAGAATTTTCATACAAACACTTCAGCACTTTGATATATCGATATAAAATTTGGCACCGCTGGAGAGTGTTACAGTAACACAGCCCAAGTTTTTCGAAGGCTTTGTCATAGTCCACGAACGCTAAGTATAGTGGCTGATTGTACTCATTGGGATTCGCGGAATGTGAGCGAGCTGTACGGCCGCCGCGTGATGATTGTTGCTACAATCACATTTTCTCGTAATTCCTTTATCAAAAGTCTTGTCATCATCATAACAGCTCATATACGTCCCCACCGAGGGGCTCGAGCCTACCCTGAATTAGGGCGATCAGGCCTTAGTCGACCACGCGGGCCCAGTGCGGGTTGGTCAACTTCACACAAAACCTTCGAGTTTCATCGCAGGCGTGTGCAGGTTTCCTCACGATGTTTTCCTTCACCGTCAAAGCAATCGGTAAGTATGTACGTAAGTTTTGAAAAACTCATTGGTACATTGGCCGTCCAGATTTGAACCCGGTACCTCTGGTTAGAAGAACCGAGTCGTTACCGGCTGAGCCACCGACAAAAGTCTTGTGCCATTACACATACTGGGAGGGCTTAAATTTCTCAATAGCATAATGCATAAGCATAATTTAATTTTAGTTCGTGGGGTGGCAAGCCCGCAGGATTTAGGGAATTTAAAAATTCTTGTAGTGCACTGTATTTTCGATGTTGCACACGGTTTCAATAGATTTGTAACATTTGAAATCACTGTATCTTCGATGTTGCACACGGTGTCAATAGATTTGTAACATTTAGAATCACCCGGTACTTTTCCATAATCATTCTATTTATCTCATTTACTGAGTCGTTTCTCGGTGACACTATCGCCCTCAAACAGAACCATTTGAAATTTCTTTCTATGAGATTTTCGATGTCGGGATAGATTGTGTCTATAAGAATTTCTAGACTGTTCACAGTTTGAGCTAATTCATTGTCCAACAATACTTGAATAATTTTTGAAACTGTCGATGGTAATTTTCCATCTCCAAGTTGAAGTTTTTTTTTTGAGAAATTTCCATTGTTATTACTCAAATGTGCTCTCATATTTGTGCGCAAATTAAGAGTTTCAATTGATTAAATTCGTAATATCTTTTGAATGGAATATACGATTTGAAAAACTTAAAAAGTAATTTACAGGTATTGTAACAATTTTGAATACAAAATAATTTATTTGGATAAGGATTAATAAAATGGTATGAATAACATGCACAACGTGACAGCGTTTATTTTTTCTATTTCTATGACTTATTAAATTCGTAATATCGGTTGAATGGAAAAGCCGATTTGAACCATTCAAAAAGTAATGTACATGAATTGAAACAGTCTTGAAAACAATATGATTTATTTGGATAAGGATTTAAACAGAAGTATGAATAACATGGTCTAATTTTGGTCGGTATTTCTATCAACTTTTAGAATGTAAAAAGTGGTATTGTGACACAACGATAATAGTTGGACATATAGTGTCGCGAAGTTTTTTGTAGATATATATATGTTCTTTAATATTGTAAAACATACTTGTGTTCTATCATGAATAATTTCCGCAGTGCATGCGACGAAAGATGTTTTATGGCATTTTTTTACACTTTGGGTTACGTTACTAAAGTTTTAGTAAGGATCCCTAATCTTTTCCAGCAATAAATATAGATTATGTTACTCAGTGTGAACGTAGCTTTCTAATGGTGAAAGAATTTTTGAAATCGGCACAATTGTTTTTGAGTTTATTCATTACAAACATACACACAAAAATACAAAAGTACAAATCTTTCCTCTTTATAATATTATAATGTAGATGTAGATGTGTAGGTAAATAAGAATTGCTCACTTAAAGTAATAAGATGTACCTACCTCGAGCAAACAAAATATTAACTTATCAGACTCTTGGGCGTTAAATTAGTAAGTATACAGACAGTGTGTTAGGAAAAACTTAATTCATTTTAACTCATGAAACATAACAACTTTTGTTCTCAAAACTTTGCGGAAATCACCAAAATAGTTTTTGGACTTCCCATAAAAAAACTGGCGAATCAGTATCTCAAAGAGTATAAGCGCCCCTATTTTATTTCTTTTTTTTACGAAACCCTGTAGAGGTACTGTAACCAAAGAGTAAAAAATATTATTTTAAAAAGTAAGCTTCAACTTGGTAAGTAAGCAGAGGCAGAGGTCTTAAACTTGCACTATATTTATACGTACTTGAGGCAGTTTATTACACCACTAACATCGAAAATTCTAGTGATTTTAAATTACGCTGGGTTGCATAACTGTATGTGCACGGGAGATGGCATTTGTTTACTTTCTTTTAAATATCCAATCAAACAGACCCTAATGATCTGTAATTTTTAATTAGATCACACCCTTAAGGCGAGGTATTGATTGGAACACTTGTCTCTGTCTTTTTCTTTACGTGTAAAGAATAATGAAAATAACCTCACTATTTCAATGGTTTTTCGTTTCAATCAAAAACTACAATGAAGGTATAAAATAATCATAACGTACTCACTTCGTATTATCATTTAAAATATTGTTGTACATTTTTTAAAAATACATACTTCAAAATATTAGTCATAACTAGAGTTGGAAGTAACGGTGTAGACCTATCTTTGGGATTTTTTCTCTATAGCCAAAACTGCTCAATCGTGTTTCTAATTGCTTTTGACTTTTAGGAACATCATCAACAATAAAGTTTTTTTAAAAATCTTGGGTTTTCTATCGTTTAGGAGTAATTGACGTTAAAAATAACGAAAATCTGTAATAATACCGCCTTAATACCATACAGCCATATTTGGGAATCTTCCAATGTTTCTACGATAGAAAGGTCTTTCAATTTTCACGAAGCGCCTTCCTTCCTTCTCATATGAGCGATATTTATAAAAGTTTTTATTTTACTTACAATGTTCGTATGTATGTATGTATGGTATGTATTTATGGTATGTATACAGGGTGTAACAAAATTGGTGTAGGTCCCGTTAACTGGGGCTTTTCATACTGAACAACTTTTGTTCTACGACTTTGCTGATATCACAAAAAATATAACTCTGCATACAAATCGATCAGCTGATCGACCAATTTTGTGCATTTTAGTATGAAGGGTTAATTTTTTTTTGAGAATTGATTATAGGTTCCTTGGGGAAAGTTGTTCAGTATGATGAGTAGAACCCCCAGTGAACGGGTCCTAAACCGATTTTTTTACAATTTAGCTTAGTACAAATCTTGCGATCGATTTTAGAGCGACTTCCAGGGGTCCGATTGAGCTGAAATTTGGAATTTAGCCGTATTCCCGGTGACAATAGATCCTTTTGGTATTTTGAAGTTGATCTGATGATGAACTTTTGAGGTGGAATCAAGGTCCCGGTATCGTCTTTTATTTTTCAATCCAAAACAACTAGACTCAACTGTGTCACACCCCGGACATTGCATACAAATGGTCATGAAACTAAAAACAAATGACGGAGCAAGCAAAATCACAGCACAGCGAAATCCCATACGTTCGACAACCAAACTGTAACTAATCTGTATCAACCTGGGTTGACGATTGGGTGAGGTCGCAATCTAGAGAGCGGCAGGTAGTGGCCATACTGTATGTTAGTACTAATATGTATACTCTGACTGTGCTCACCTTTTTTAAATGTGGAACCGTGTATTTTTTTTTTCATTTGAGCATTTGGCTTTTTGAGCATGAAAACTCTTTTCAAATAAAAGACTGTACCTTAAAGCTATTTAACTATTTAATCTAAAATTATTAATAATTAGATCTACACAGGGTCATGCAAAAACACGTAGTTCCACGTATAATCCTTACTAATATTATAAATGTGAAAATGTGTTTGTTTGTTTGTTACCTTTTCACGCTTCAACGCCTTGACCAATCTTAATGAAATTTGGCATGCAGGTTAAAGTTAGGGGCGGGCTGATTTCCGCAACCAGGCGACCGCTGCGCCCATTTTGCGTGCAGGTAGCCTGTGTCACGAGGAAGGACATAGGCTACTTTTATCCCGTGAAAATAGCATAGTCCGATACAGTTCCTGAGGGAACTGAAAATATACTCTTTTTTGGTTAATTTCTTTAACATCGCAACAGAACAATGGATTGTGTGATTTTTTGCACAGAGATGGTTGAGGGGGTGGGAAATGACATGATTTACTAATAAGCATATCCTGACATTAGTTCCCAAGGGATCTGGAGAAAATTCATGTCCACGCTTGCGAGCCGCTTGCGGCTCGCGCATCGCGCACCCTCTAAGACAGTCGTTAAAACGATGTCCACGCGGGCGAAGCCGCGGGCAAAAGCTAGTAAGTATTATATACAGGGTGTTAGGGTGAACACCTTCAACCTTGAAACTGTTGCTTCTACCCATGAAACTGAACATTTTTCCCCATGTAACCCATTGTCAAATCGCAAAAAAAATTGGTTCTCCCATACTAACTCGATCAGCTGATCTGCCAACTTAGTATGGGACGTTCAAATTTTTTTTGAGATTTGACTATGGGTTCCATGGGGAAAGTTGTTCAGTTTCATGGGTAGAAGCACCAGTTTCAAGGTTGAAGGTGTTCACCCTAACACCCTGTATAGCTGTAGCGACCTCCCATGGCACCGGGCGGAAGTGACGTCGCGCCGCGGCGGCGCCGGCCCGGAACCAGCTGAAGGGTTGCCGCGTCACAAATCAAGTTATGAAAACCGCCACAAAAGGAAACTTTGTGCCTTTCCGAGCTAGCGAGCGTGAAATCCAACAGGCACGCCCCGTCCTATTCCCTAAAGTTAATTTAACAAGCTCCCGCCGCGCCGCCTAAGTAAACACAAGTGCTGGATGCAACTAACTAATCAGAGCGCTATTTTTTTACCCGACTGCGCAGAAGGAGGGTTATGTTTTTCGAGAGTATGTATGTATGTATGTATAATTGTTTGGCACGCTCTGCAGCCTGAATGGCTGGATGGATTTTGGCTTGAGAGGTGTCGTTAGATACGTATTTACTGTGTGAGTGACACTGGATATATCAAAATAAAAAAAAAAAACAAAATGGCGGATTTTTGGCGCCAAATTCAAATGTTTGGCACGCTCTGCAGCCAGAACGGCTCGATGGATTTTCTATCAGCTGATAAGTTAATCATCATCATCATATCAGCCACAAATCGTCCACTGCTGGACAAAGACTGATAAGTTAATAATCTGCGTAAATTTAATGTGTGTCATTGTGTATATAGGTTACTATACAAACTCATTCAATAATAAAACTAAAAAATGAATAAAATAAAAAACGGTAATTTAAAAAACTAAAAAACCCGACTGCGTTTCTGTGTAGTTTGGAAATGAAAAACCCTAAAACAAGAAAGTCGTCATACCCGATTGCACTTAACTTAAGAAAAATTGAAGCAGTCGGGACCCATTCTAGAAATGGAGGCTTAGTGAATTGAGAGCACATACCTATATTACATTGCAGATTACTCCAATATACTGACTAGACGGCTGACTTTCTAAAATGGGTCCCGACTGCTACAATTTTTCTTAAGTTAAGTGCAATCGGGTATGACGACTTTCTTGTTTTAGGGTTTTTCATTTCCAAACTACACAGAAACGCAGTCGGCTTTTTTAGTTTTTTAAATTACCGTTTTATTTTTATTTAGGTTTTTAACAATCTTATAACATTGAAAGGCACAAAACACAAATCTCATACAGCCAAGTGACAACACCATAGTCGAATAAATAAAAGCTCCTAGGTCGATTCGCTGGCTGCTTTTTTCAAATTTTGCGGTGACGGCGGCGCTGTTGTAACGACATGTAGGTAAAAGATATTTTATTTGCACATTGTCAGAGTCGCCACTCGAGAACTTTACTACCCCAACGGCCATCTGTTCTACGAGCTATGTGCCCTGCCCACTGCCACTTCAGTTTAGCAATTTTGTGATCAATGTCGGTTACTTTGGTTCTCCTGCGGATCTCCTCATTTTTCATTGTACAATAAAGCATATTTGATTGATTGATTGAAGTCAAAATTTTAGTTTGCAATTAGATCATAATATGTTCATCACAATATGTTGGAAAAGAGCGTCGGTGGCGAGGAGCGTTGTCGTTGGCGTAACGGCCAGGGCCGCCGCCTCCTGTCCGGGAGGTCGTGGTTCCGAAGCCTGCCACGTACCAATGTGATTTCGAATTTAGATTTCATATGTATGTTTATCCGACGCTCTTACGGTGAAGGAAAAACATCGTAAGGAAACCTGCACACGCCTGCGGAGCAACTAGCAGGTGTGTGAAGTTAACCAACCCGCACTGGGCCCGCATCGCCCTAATTCAGGGTAGGCTCGAGCCCCTCGGTGGGGACGTATATGAGCTGATATGATGATGTTCCTTGGGTAAGTTGAGCAGTATGCAACCAAGTGTTGCTGGGTGTATGTCATTTAGCTCCGATTTTTGTGGAATAGCTAGACTAAATCTAAACTAAAAAAATATGTATGAAAACGGATTTTTTCAGCGATAACACCTATGTAGATAGACTAAGAAAGTAAAAATTACCTAATTACAAAATTTTTTATTCAAATTTTTACAGCCGTTTTCGATAAAAAATGTGGACTCCCGTATATCTGAGAGTTATAACTATATTTCGGCTCAAAATCAATATTGGTTTTTAAAGTGGTTTTAAACACAAACGAACATTAAAATGTGTTTTAATAACTCAAAACAAACGTATTCCTCGCGAAGTGTTAATTTAAAACAGTGATTTGTGTCCTAATAAATCTTAAATTAACAGTAATTGATCAATACAAAACCGTTTCGTGATTCAAAACCAGAAATGACCTTTGGACTCTTCGACGTAAACAAACACAACCGCCATCAGCTGTTGTCGATGAGTAGAAACTAGCTAGAAACGAGTTTATGATTTCGTCCAACAAACAGTACCGTCTCTTGGACTATTGGTAAGAGCGCTGGTAATTAAATCCAAGTGCATCGGGTTCGAGCCTGCAGCTATCAATATTTTTTTTTTCTTTTCTTTTTCGTTATTTTTTTTTATAATGTGAATAAACTCAATAAAACATTGTCGCAAGATGGCAGATATTCAGTTATCATAATTTTTCTTTATCAGTTGTGAATAAAAGATAAATTAAAAAAAAAACATTACCGCAAGATGGCAGCACAGTGTACAAAGTGTAATATACAATTAACTTCAAGACGATTCCTTATTTGTAGGGAATGCAAATTAACTTACGATCTGGACTGTGCAAGTGTGTCAGATGAACGTTTTTATCTTATGACGAAAGAAAATAGGGCAGCGTGGAAATGTTACTTATGCTACTCCAACAAACAATTAGATGTGTCGCCAACGGATATGAAATCACCAAATTATGTAAGCGATCGAAAAAAATATGTAATAAATATATCAACAGACAACTCATTTGGTTCTTTATCGGAGGAAGAAGACACCTCATCCTTGGCAGCATCGCCCAATACAAATACTGTAGCTCTGAACAGAAGCTGTCCAGAGACTTATCCTTATAGTACAGACATTAGTGAATTACAAAATCAAATCACGGAAATACAACAAAAATTGCTGTCAGCTGAGTCCGAAATAATAAATTTGTTATCAGAAAACAGCATTTTAAAAAAACAGCTGAGCAAACAAGAAATCAAGGTTACAACCCTAAAAGCCATTTGCAACTCTCCCTCCGCCTTCACTTCGACTCATAATATGGCCAAAAAAACTAGCAGCACTGCAAAGAAATCAACAAAAAAAAAACATAGAAAAAGAGAAGTACAAGACCAAGAACGAGATAAAAGCTTTAACGAATTAAATATTATTCACAATAGAAGCAGTAGCCCACATGACCAGATTCCACTGGAACAACCAGTAAGCAACGAAACGCTCCCCCCTCGGGATATGGATCCTAAATTTCAAAAGGAAAACCAAAAACGCTCCATTTGCGACAATAGCCACCACCTCCGGCGCTGCTCCTCCACGACCAATGCCACCACAACAAACCATCGTGTGTTGCTGCTGGCGGATGAAACGGGAAGAACTCTACGGAACGTTCTCGACTCATTATTAGGACCTCAATATGACACAACAGCTATACTTAAGCCGAATGCTTCTTTGGAAGTCCTACTAACGGAGGATACTTTATCAATATGTACAACTTTTACTAAATGTGATTACGTAATAATTCTAGCCGGTAAACACGATAATAATCTAGTGAAATTTCAATCAGTGTTGGGCAAAAGTATTAAATATTTAGTAAATACTAATATCCTAATTGGCAAACTGTACGATTCAGATAATTATATGAACAAATGCAAAAACAAAATTATTGATTTTTTAAGCTCTAATTGTGAAAATGTGTGTTCCTCTGAGTTGTATTACTTTCGGAGATCGGTTATAGATAAGAAAAATACATGTAAAGCTCTAGTGAGAGATATAATTATGCAAAACTTTATGAACACACAAAAAATTCGTACTTTCAAGGATGTCTGTACACAAACAGAGAATTTTATACCAATCAGCGTTGATGATGTGAACGAAATCACTGTTAATGATTTTTTTCGTCCCCAACCATAATGTATTTTTTAGAATTTTTCATCAAAATATTCAAAGTATTTATAACAAAACTGACCTTATAGAAGTAGCCTTAACGGAGCTCCACGATGGAAATAGATATCCAGAAATAATATGTTTTTCAGAAACGTTTATGCAGTTGGGATGCGTAGATAACATTAAAATACATGGTTATGAATTAGCAACAATGTATAGTAGAAAGAACAAGCAAAAAAGGGGGGGTGTATGCATATTCGTTAAGTCTGGTTTGACCTTTAACGACCTAATATTTTTGAAAGAATATTCAAACGATTTCTACTTTGAGTGCTGTGGTATACATGTTCCAAAAAACAATCTTAGAATTATATGTATCTACAGAACACCCAAAAAAACAAATGCGGATATTGGTATCTTTTTGCATAAACTTGAGGCACTCTTGCACCAATTGTCTAAAAATACTAGACACAAATTTGTTATCGTAGGCGACTTAAACATTAATACATTGGTAGACAACTCAGCAAGTAGAGCACTTAATGACTTAATTAAAAACTATAACCTGACATCGCATATTACAGAAGCAACTAGAATCGACTCATGCATTGATCTCATACTTAGCAATATAATTAGTGCAAAAGGTGAACTTATTTCCTTAGGCCTTTCTGATCACAATACAGCTCAGATGTTAAATGTTCCTGTGAAAAACAAACAGAATCTTAATGGTAATTTTAAAATAATCAAAAGAGATTATAGTGACGAGAATATTTCTAAATTTCGTGAATGTCTATCAAGCTTGTCTTTCTCAGAAGTATACGAACAATCGGAAATTGACAAGGCCTTTAATGTTTTTCATGAATTGTTCAAGCTTTTTTACGACTTATGCTTTCCAAAAATAGAAATAAAAATAGGAACAAAAAACGCTAAACCAGTTTGGATAACAAAAGGTATAAGGAAAAGCTGTAAAACAAAAAGAAACCTAAGATACCAATATTATAAAGACAAAACAGGACGTAACAAAGCAAAATATAGGCTGTACAGTAAATTTTTAAGACGTTGCTTGGATTCATCTCAGAGAATTTGTAACAGTAAGCACATGAATAAATCGAAAAATAAATGTAAAGCATCGTGGTGTATTATTAAGGGCCAGAAAAAAACTGCTAATGACAATAAATTTATTAATGCAATGCTCATTGGAAATGACTTACTAAATGACGGTAAAGAAATAGCAGAAAGATTTAATAAATACTTAATAGAATTTACTCACAAAAATAATGACGCTGACATTTTTCGGACAAATACCAATAACACAAACATTGTTAATACAATTTTTCTTGAACCCTACAGTGTGTCAGATACAGTAAATATAATGACTTCCCTCAATAATACTAGAGCAGAAGGTTTAGATGAAATCTCCACGCATGTACTAAAATATTGTAAATTAGAGCTAGCACAAGTTTTAACGCATCTCATTAACTTGTCTTTCGAGAATGGGTGCTTTCCTACTCTGCTCAAATCCTCTATTGTTAAGCCTTTACATAAAAAAGGTAACAAAATTGATCCCAGTAACTACAGACCTATAACTCTGATACCTGTGTTATCTAAGATTTTTGAAAAGGCTATGTATAAGAGGTTATCCAAATTTATTAAAAAATATAGTATAATTAAAAAGGAACAATATGGCTTTCAAGCAGAAAAATCTACAAAATTAGCGTGTTTTGATCTAATGAATAAAGTAACAAAGTCACTTAATGATAAAAAAAGAACATCAGTCATATTTTTTGACATGACTAAAGCATTTGACTTCGTGTCCCACGATATTCTCTTACGTAAACTTGATAACTACGGTATAAGAGGGCAAGCACTTAATTGGCTACATACATACTTGCGAAACAGATTGCAGTGTGTAGAAATATCACAAGTAGATAAAGATTCTATCTTAGTTGCCCATAGATCTTCATTCCAAGTTAATAAATACGGAGTACTTCAAGGAAGCATACTGGGGCCCCTATTATTCATCCTATATATTAATGACCTTCCTAATGCTACTCCAAATGACTGTATTATTTTTGCTGACGATATTTCGGTAGTAGTAACCTCAGAAAAAAGTACTGACTTAACTGATTACGAGTTAAATATTAATGGAACTATTGATTCTATAGCAAAATGGTTAGATAACAATAATTTGCAATTCAACGTGAACAAAACAAAATATCTCCAGTTCTCAAAGTATGGCGAATCAATCGATTCTCTCAATCTTGTATATAGTGGCCAACACCTTGAACAGCTTAATGAGACAAAATTCCTGGGTCTTATAGTAGATAGATACTGTAACTGGAAGGCTCACATTGAAAAGGTCTGCAATAGGATTAACAGCTATGTTTACTTACTAGGTAGACTCCGTAAAATAACGTCCAGAGAAACCATATTGACTGCGTATCATGGGTATGTAAGTTCCACTCTGACATACGGTCTACTGCTTTGGGGCAACAGTACGGACTCTAAGAAAGCTTTTGTTGCTCAGAAAAAATGTGTACGGGCCATTTGTGGAGTGGCACCAGATGAACCCTGCAGACCCCTGTTTGAGCAATTGAATGTGTTGCCATTACCATGCATGTACATCTATGAATTAGCTAACTTCGTTAAGACAAATAACCACTTGTTTAAAAAAAAAAGAGATATACATGCACGTTCCGTTAGAGATTCCCATAGATTGGTATACGACTCAAATCCCAGAACTGATGTTTATGCCAGAAATTGTTATGTTATGTGTGTTAAAATATATAATGCGTTGCCCCATGACATTAAAGATTTACCTTTGACATCCTTTCGAGTACAACTAAAGCGCTGGTTAAAACTGAAAAAATATTATTCTGTAACAGAGTTATTTATTCGAAATTACAATAATATATGACAATTTCTTGAAAATGATTTACTTATTACTTTCTTTTTATTTTATTTGTTAATTCATTGTTATATTCTATTGATTTTTATGTACAGTTGACATGTGTAATATAATGTAATTTAAGTGTGTAATATTTTAAATACCCTAGATTTCCGATATTCTGACTTTAAATACTTACTTTTATTGTTATTGTATGTCACTTGTGACTAAATGTGCTGTTCTCTTTGGTTTTTAAAATATCTTTTTTGTACCACATTTATTGCAATAAAGGAATTGAATTGAATTGAATTGAATTAAAGGATTTTTTTATATAGGTATACCGGGACAGGTTTCCAAAAACTGATAGGGTGCATTCAGTTTATCATACTAAGATAAAAAGCATAAACAAAAAGTTTAGGAATGTAAGATAAACCCAATAAACCGTGTTTATTTATGTTTCTCCTACGCAATGTAACGCGAAGTCACGCAAATGCGACGCACACGCACTACACGCACAGTGAGTTAGTGATCGCTGGCCATCCGAGTTTTGCATACATTGCTGTTTAAAAAAATATACGAGTGTGTGAGTATACCACACGACTGAAGAAAAAACTTCTTAAGCTCCACATAGATGGATGAAAGTAAATACTTAGTCTTCAGATAATAATCAAATCTTTTTTGTCATATGGAGGTGTAGACAGTTTTTTTGACTGACTCGGTGGTTCAATGGTTAGTGCTCTTGACTACTGATCCAAGGGTTGTGGGTTCGATCCCCACCCAGGGCAAACATTTGTGTAATGAGCAGATTGGTTTGCTCTGTGTCTAGGTGTTAAATATATGTATTTATATCAGTCTCTGGTTCCCATAACACAGGGAATCCTACTTTGGGGCCAGATGACCATGTGTGTATGGTCCCAGAATATTTATTTATTTATGAAAACAGTTTTATTATCCTCTGAAAATGATCAAATCTTTTTTTATCTTATATGTTTGTTTTGATTGTTTAAACAACCGATATTGTTTCCTTGGCAACGGATTTTGTTGGTAAACAAAAATAAATAGTATCTCTCTTTCTATCTTCACTAATTTATTTATCCCTCTCAACGTCCGTTCGCCTCGCCCGAACACACTTCGGTAACGCTCTCGTCACGCATCCACCAGCTTACTTCACAAGTCGAGCGTGCGTAAAGAAGTTTTACTTAAAAAAAAACCCAAAAGAAACCAATAAAATCCTGAAAGGAGTTCCAGTAAAATATGACTTAGAATCATAAGCTGATTGAACCCTATCAGTTTTTTAAAACCTGTCTGTTACACCCTAGAATAGGGATGACGAATGCTAGTCATCTGAGTTACTTTTTATCATTTGTCAAAAACTACATTTTGTTCTAAAAACGTTGCGTGACGTCATAGTTTAGCAGCGTCATTTAAGTACTCATTTTGTGATTTGGTGTATTAAAAATCACGGACTTGATGGAAAACAAAACGAGTAAGGTTTTCCGAAGTTTAAGTAGGGGGGGAATTTAGTGATCAAGAGTTTATAATTTATTTCCGATGCTGTCGTCATCCCTATTGCTCACTTAAAGTTACAATATGACTACAGTAGGTTAGACACAGTATTTCTGAAGCCCGTACGGTGTAAAAGCTCTCTAAATTGCGTGAGATGTTAATATTATTTTATTTTTCTTTCACAGGACCTGCTCTGCCCAGATTTTTCTACCACGGGTTCTTCCTTAGAAGATAGACGAACTTCCCACAAATAAATTACAGGCCATTTTGTTTGTCATTAACGGCACGCGTACAAATTTATTTTTTATGAACGAACACAAATGTACCTTCTTAAAATGTAAATTAGATAAATTATTGAATTTTGTAGTTGCCTAGCTATTTTAATTAATTAAATTGTTAAAATTATTGTGCAATGTAAACCTATGCTAAGTTGAGCGAGGTCACAGTATTAAGATATGGCTCACAGTAGTGCAACGCCTTTGATGTCGCACGATGCCGCCACAGCGTAGATACTAGCAGTAACTCCACAAGTTTGCCAGGCTGTGCAACACCGCTCCCTGCCCCGCAAGTACCCTTCTGTTGCTTTGCATTCGTTTCATTACTGTAAGCTTCTATATTGTAATACTGTACCGAGGTTAAAAAAATAGTCAAATGATTTTATTAAAAAATGAAATGATTATCGTGTGAAGAAACAGTGATTTGACGTAAGTTAATATTTATATTACCTACTTTTTAAAAAATCTCTATGTAATGTTACCAACATAACGAAACTGTGATAACAAAATATTCATCTTAGATTTTGTACATAAAATGACGAATTTCAGGAATGATTTTTATAAAATGTATATAATTTGTTAAATCTATTATATTTAGAATTAAATATATCCATGTAATGTAAATAAAGAAATATAAACGTAGTAAAATGGATGTCAAAATATGTTTTCTGATTTTGTGTACTTTGTGTAACCCTATTAAAACTATTATTTGAGATACAGAGGCCAGCATATCAAAATATACACTTTGTAATTTGTACCGTCCTTATCCCGTATGTATATGGATCAAAATCGCACTACAAGTGTCTAGATTGGTGTGCTGACCTAACATATAAAGATAATAGTTTTAACAGGATTTTGACCTATAAGATCTTCTAGCCTGTACTATTTCAGACCAGCATCAAAACTAATTAGGTGAGGCGGGGAACTGAAACACCAGGGGAAGTGAAACACTTTCAAATGTACTGTACGGGCCGGTAAAGTAGGTGTTCATCATTGTAGTTCAGGGTATAAAAAACAGATGTTGCTGTCAGCAGCGAAAAACTCGGGTGAAGACACAAAACAGCACAAAATGAGGCACAAAATGTCAGTCTGTAAAAAAAACATCTGGACTTCCACCCGTTATCCCAATGATATCCATTCAATGCGTTGCCCAAAATTTGTTGTTTTTCCTCGAAAAATCAACTTGAGATGTGCTGGATAATAACATTTGATTGATTTTTCATCTCTGTGTATTTTTCAAGTTACCCTACCTACCTCAAAAGGATGAAAAGGAACACTTAGGTATATCATCACTTTGTTGTCCGTTTGTAAGTCTGACTGTCTGTCTGCCAAGAACCTTTTTTTCAGAAACGCGTGTGGAGGTATTATATTGAGTTCAAAATAATATCAAATACTAAGGTCAACTTGAAGCTGTAATAAGTCTTAAGTCAAAGCAATAGAAATATACGGCCATTTAATTTCACGTTTTACATTGAATTGAAGGACAAAATAAACTTCGTTGTTGATAGACAGACAGACGAAGAACAAAAACCCGTTTTGCTACCCTAATAAAAATAATAATAGCCTGAAATTTTCATAGTAAATGTGTTAATATGGGGGATTTAATTAAATTAATTTTAATAGTTTATTTAAATTATAAAATTTAAAAAGTTAAAGGGAGGTATTTTTGGTAAGCGTGAAACTTGGTATAGTAGTCCTTAAGTAAATAAAAAAATAATAAAAAAGGGGCAAGTGCGAGCCGGGCTTGCACACCGAGGGTTCTGTTCCACTACACCTATAATAATAATACCTATTCATTACAAACAAAACAGTTTTTTTTTTAAGTTCGGACTCCTTAGCGCACTTTTGCACTTTTCACTTTCGCACTTGGGCGGTTTTTATTATTTTTTGATTTACTTCAGGATAACTATACCAAGTTTCACGCTTACCAAAAATACCTCCCCTTAACTATTTATTTTTTCTAATTTAAATTAATTATAAAAAATAATTTAAGTAAATCCCCCATGTAAACACATTTAATGTGAAAATTTCAGGCTATTATTTTATTTATTAGGGTAGGAAAACGGGTTTTCGTTCTTCGTCTGTCTGTCTATCAAAAACAATCGCGAGTCCCTTGCGGCTAGCGCACTGTGCACCCTCGAAAAGTCATAGAAACGTTGTCCACGCAGGTGAAGACGCGGGAAACAGCTAGTATGAAATAAATCCTTGTACCTACTCGTAAGCGGTGGCTTATGGTGCGGCCATAGAATAGTATTTGTTCCCGAGGGTGTCGTAAGAGGTGAATAAGGGATAAAAAACAGGAGAACGGGCAGCGCAGCAGCATCCGTTCCGCATACCGTGCCACCACACTGCACACTGCGATCGCAAACCCGCCTGCTAAGTGTAATGTAATGTTTTAACTCCTTGTGTTCGTAATTGGTGGCCTATATAATCATCTCATTTATTCCCGAGGCTGTCGTAATAGGCGAGTAAGGGATAAAACAAACAGGAGAACGGGCAGCGCAGCAGCATCCTTTCCGCATACCGTGCCACCACACTGCACACTGCGATCGCAAACCCGCCTGCTAAGTGTAATGTCCTGTTTTAACTCCATGTATTCGTAATCGGTGGCCTATATAATCATCTCATTTATTCCCGAGGCTGTCGTAATAAGCGAGTAAGGGATAAAACAAACAGGAGAACGGGCAGCGCAGCAGCATCCTTTCCGCATACCGTGCCACCACACTGCACACCGCGATCGCAAACCCGACTGCCAAGTGTAATGTCATGTTTTAACTCCATGTATTCGTAATCGGTGGCCTATATAATCATCTCATTTATTCCCGAGGCTGTCGTAATAGGCGAGTAAGGGTTAAAACAAACAGGAGAACGGGCAGCGCAGCAGCATCCTTTCCGCATACCATGCCACCACACTGCACACTGCGATCGCAAACCCGCCTGCCAAGTTTAATGTCATGTTTTAACTCCATGTATTCGTAATCGGTGGCCTATATAATCATCTCATTTATTCCCGAGGCTGTCGTAATAGGCGAGTAAGGGATAAAAAACAGGAGAACGGGCAGCGCAACAGCATCCTTTCCGCATACCGTGCCACCACACTGCACACTGCGATCGCAAACCCGCCTGCCAAGTGTAATGTCATGTTTTAACTCCATATATTCGTAATCGGTGGCCTATATAATCATCTCATTTATTCCCGAGGCTGTCGTAATAGGCAAGTAAGGGATAAAACAAACAGGAGAATGGGCAGCGCAGCAGCATCCTTTCCGCATACCGTGCCACCACACTGCACACTGCGATCGCAAACCCGCCTGCCAAGTGTAATGTCATGTTTTAACTCCATGTATTCGTAATGGGTGGCCTATATAATCATCTCATTTATTCCCGAGGCTGTCGTAATAGGCGAGTAAGGGATAAAACAAACAGGAGAACGGGTAGCGCAGCAGCATCTTTTCCACATACCGTGCCACCACACTGCACACTGCGATCGCAAACCCGCCTGCCAAGTGTAATGTCATGTTTTAACTCCATGTATTCGTAATTGGTGGCCTATATAATCATCTCATTTATTCCCGAGGCTGTCGTAATAGGCAAGTAAGGGATGAAACAAACAGGAGAACGGGCAGCGCAGCAGCATCCTTTCCGCATACCGTGCCACCACACTGTACACTGCGATCGCAAACCCACCTTCCAAGTGTAATGTCATGTTTTAACTCCATGTATTCGTAATCGGTGGCCTATATAATCATCTCATTTATTCCCGAGGTTGTCGTAAGAGGCGAATAAGGGATAGAACAAACAGGAGAACGGGCAGCGTAGCAGCATCCAATCCACCATGCGTACTGCGAATTTAATGGGTGGTTCGATAAGCATACTAGCGCCGCCAATAGAAATAAATAATTTTCTCATTCTGATGGACTTTAATCGAAATCATTCAGTATTTTGCGCATTTATTCTGACTAAAATGACTGGACTACTGTGATACACCTATTTAAATTACATTGTGACCAAATAAAGTTTAAACTATTAACACCGGGTTTATTTACTGCACTGAGGACCTTTTTTTAATACGCATAAATAAAACTTTGACCCCCAAAAGTGGTGTACCCCAAACTTAGCTTCTTTCGGAAGAACTTCGCCATTATATGCCCACACAATTCCACCAATATAACAGCTCTAGATCGCAAACACGCCTGCCAAGTGTAATGTCATGTTTTAACTCCATGTATTCATAATCGGTGGCCTATATAATCATCTCATTTATTCCCGAGGCTGTCGTAATAGGCGAGTAAGGGATAAAACAAACAGGAGAACGGGTAGCGCAGCAGCATCCTTTCCACATACCGTGCCACCACAAAAAAAAAGGACTGGAACTTGTAATAGAAGTGGCATCCTAGGCTGAAGCACAGAATAGATCGGAACCAGAAATTACATTAGTACCTACATATACTTCTGTAGGCATCATCATATCAGCCGAAGGATGTCCACTGCTGGACATAGGCCTCCCCCAAGGATCTCCACGACGACCGGTTCTGCGCTGCCCGCATCCAGCGGCTTCCCGCGACCTTCACCAGGTCATCGGTCCACCGAGTGGGAGGCCTGCCTACACTACGCTTTCCGGTGCGTGGTCGCCACTTGAGAACTTTACTGCCCCAACGGCCATCTGTTCTACGAGCAATGTGCTCCGCCCATTGCCGCTTAAGTTTAGCAATTCTGAGTGCTATGTCGGTTACTTTGGTTCTCCTACGGATCTCCTCGTTTCTGATTCGATCACGCAGAGAAACTCCGAGTATAGCACGTTCCATTGCCCTTTGGGTGACCTTGAGCCTTCTTATGAGGCCCATAGTAAGCGACCATGTCTCAGTTCCGTATGTCATCACTGGCAACACACAATGGTCGAAAACCTTGGTCTTAAGACACTTCGGTATCTGGGACGTAAAGATATTTCGAAGCTTCCTTAACGTTGCCCAGCCGAGTTGGATTCGATGATTGATTGTCCCGTTTTTACCCTTTGGGTACGGAACCCTAATAAAAATGAATGTTGTTTCCTAAACTGTTGATCCTATTTTGATGAAATTTTGGTAGATTTTTCTGTGTACGCTGGCGAGGGTTTTTAGCCTAAATAAACATCCTTTTCATCAACCAGAACCTGTCTGTACATTTTGACGAGGTCAGAAATTATACATATTCTATGATGACGCCATCTCATCAAGAGATGTCGTAAATCTTGCTGCAACTTTGGACCTACAAGAAGATTGTCGTTAAAGGCTACATAAAAGTAAATGTTTTCTAATTTATAATTATTAAAAATTTGAGTGCGTTTGAATACATTTCACCGAATGGAAATTGACGATGTAGTCGAGAATGGTACACGCAAACTGAAATAATGCCTATTCACTCTCACCTAGAAGATCTCTGAATTATAAGAGTCAGGAAACACTGAAGCAAGCAAAGAGGTCTACTCCATCACTGTCCGCATAATTTATGACGAAGCGTAACGCTTTGTGCGGATAGGCCGAATATCAAAACAAAGGGACGGAACCTCTGCCTGCGTCTCAATGACCAAAGGTGGAAAGGAGCTGGGGGAAATTAGGTCATGTAGTTCTTGCGCACACTCTCCGAAATTACTTCGATTCGCTTCTTTGCAGCGATGCTCAAGGCTTATTTTTTAACAAGCTCGTCGTCACCAGTGAGGCTTTGGGCGCGTTGAACGATGGCGTCCAAGGTATCCAGCTGATAGCACGAGTGCAGAACCATCCCATAAGTGAAAATAGTACTCCATACAGTATCGGACTGGTGCTTCTTCTTAGCAGAGAAGCTGTCCAGGTGTGAAGTACCGTCTCACCTTAGAGAGAATGCCTAGCTTCATTACAACAACTTTTGCCTTGGAAAAAATTGAGATTAAGTGTTAATTCCACGCCAAGGAGCCCAAGGTGGACAGATATCTGAATTAATTCATTTCGGAATGTAGGAGACAAGGTGAAAGGACTCCTTTTAGCAGAAAAAGACACGTCTGTGTCTTAGATGTATCATCCAAATCAGACACTGCTTGAAACGAAAGGTTCATGCGCTCTATCGTGGACTCTCTTATAGACAGTGTCTTAGCTCTGTTAGCTCGTGCACAGGATAGGTACTCGTATATTACCAAAACTGTGCTATCTTCTGCATACTCAATAATACCTTGTGTCAGCAGATCGCATGTATGCAGCAAGGATAGAGTAGCCGGAAGAACAGACCCCTGAGGTACTCCGGCATCGACAGCCAAAAGGTCAGAAGAGCAGCCATCAATGACTACTCGAATATACCGTTCTCTTAGAAAATACATCCAGTTACACAATCCCATAGGCAGTCAATATGAAGGAAGTTTGCCAATAAAACTAGTGTGCCAGATTAGGTCAAAGGCCTTAGAGATGTCAAGAGATACAATGAGAGCCTCACCGTGTTTTTAGATGATCTCATGTTTGTATGTTTGTCCTCTACGCGTTTCTAAATCGTTAATTCGATTGTAATGAAAATTTGGTGGGTTATTCTACGTGTAGTGCAGTGCAGTAGTAATATTATACATTTTAAAGTGCGTTTGTTTGTCTTATTTCTCGTCGCAACGGAGAAAAAAGTCGTAGTGATTTTTTACACAGAGCTAGCTGGGGAGGTAAGGAGTGACATAGGCTACTTGTGTTCCCGTAAAAATAGCATTGTCTCAAACAGTTCCCGAGAGATTTGAAAAAAAAAATTAGTTTTTTTTGGTTGATTTCTTTAATATCACAACGAAGCAACAGATTATTGTAATTTTTTACACAGAGGTGGTTGAGGGGATGGACATTGACAAATACTTATAAGTAGCATAGCCCGATATAGTTCCCGAGGTATCTTGAGGAAACTAATTTTCACGCTCGCGCACCCGTCTGCGTTGCAACGGAGCAACGGATTGACGTGATTTTTTTGCTCACAGATAGTTAAAAGGAGGAAAATGGCATTAAAGATTACCGGAAAATCCTACTAATGTTATAAACGCGAAAGTTTGTATGTATGGATGGATGTTCGTAACTCTTTCACGCTTCAACCACTGGGCGGATCGGAATGAAACTTGGCACACATGTTAGATCCTGGATTAACATATAGGCTACTTTTAATCCAGGATTATTAAGCGGTTCCCGTGGGAAAGCTGTTAACTCTCTCTTTTTTGGTAATTTCTGTCACTTCGCAATGAAGCGAAGCATTGACGTGCTAGTTAATACTGATTATCGAATTGACTACTAATTAGCATAGCCCGACAATATCTTTTTTTACGTTCACATAGAAGTTTATTTTTTTCACAGCTTCAAGGGATTGTTAACCGGAGTATATGGTTTTAATTTCAACTCCATACCATTCACGCGTTCCCGACATTCAGACGGACGGACGGACAACAAAGTGATCCTATTAGGGTTCCGTTTTTCCTTTTGAGGTACGAAACCTAAAAAATGTGGTGGGAGATTGGACACGTGCACAGTTGGAAAGTTTTTGAGGACACTTTTTGGCTGACTGTCGAGGAGGAAGGGTATTAATCAATACTCTGTACGTGTGTGCCGTTATAAAAGAAAGTAAACTCATTCCTGCCATTTCTTTTTATTTTGTATAGCAGGCTCACAACATTAATCATTAGTGAGGCCGGAGATGATGACCCTGGACCTCCGTTAGGTGAAAATTACTCGATAAACACCCATTTAGATCCTACTGGTCTGAAATATACATGAAAATTGTTTTCGCTACCCCTGTTATGAACAGTTTTAGAGTTATAAAGTTTTGAATTAGACGTTGGTCTAGTAGCAGTGCTCCTGCTTGCTAGGCCAAGAGTCGTGGGTTCGATCCTTACCCATTGCAAACATTCCTGAGTCGAACAGGTTTGTTTGTTTTGATCTGGGTGTTCAATATCAACAAATTTTTTTTCAAATTAAATTGTAAAAAAAATTAACACCAATCGATCAGCGGTGTTTTTGTATGGGTCTTTGATTTTTTTTGGGAATTTCGTTGGGGAAATTTGTCCAGCATGGTGAGTTAAAGTCCCGAGTTCTACATCAATTTTGTGACTCCTATAGATGTGTTTTCAAACGGAGGTTTTAGTATTGTATATCAGTGTCTGGTTCCCACAGTACACGGAATTCAAGTTTGTGGTCCGATGACCGTGTGTGATTTGTACCTGAATGTTCTTGGTAGTATTTTTTTATTTACTTTATTTTATCATCATCATCATATCAGCCGAAAATCGTCCACTGCTGGTCAAAGGCCTCCCCCAAGGATTTCCACGACGACCGGTCCTGCGCTGCCGGCATCCATCGCGATCGGTCTCCCGCGATCTTCACCAAGTCGTCAGTCCACCGCGTGGGAGGACTGCCTACGCTATGTTTTCCGGTGCGCGGTCGCCACTCGAGAACTTGACTGCACCATCGGCCATCCGTTCTACGAGCTATGTGCCCTGCCCACTGCCACTTCAGTTTAGCGATTCTGTGAGCGATGTCGGTTACTTTGGTTCTCCTGCGGATCTCCTCGTTTCTGATTCGATGACGCAGAGAAACTCCGAGCATAGCATGCTCCATTGCCCTTTGGGTGACCTTGAGCCTTCTTATGAGGCCCATAGTAAGCGACCATTTGTCAGTTCCGTAACTTTATTTTATGCAGAAACAAAATACCTACAAACTAATTCACTTACATAACAAAATTCTTCGGAATAAATATTAAAATTTGCTTTTCGATTACGACTGCACACAACGTATAACTAGAGTATGTGACATATATATTATATAAAAAAACTAACTGTAAGTATTTACGGAGCAATACAAAGCTATCTAATAATTAGAAGATAAAATTTTTTGGTCACTGGCATTATATAGCTTCTGCACATTCGTATTGTAGGATTATGAAATGATACTTTGTTACAAGTTATAGGCAAATAAAACAGTGGTTGTTTGAAATGCGATCTAATACTAGTTTTTAGTAAAACGTGGCAAAGAGACTCCGTATCCAGTACACTCAGAGATATGCTATATATAAGGGGAGGTACACTGTTTAATATTTTATATAAAATAATCATATCAACTATTACTCTTCTCGTTTCAAGAGCAATATAGGACAATCTTTCCGTAAAATCAAGTAGCAATTTATTTAGAAAAAACTTGAACGTCATATGGGGGAGATATCGTTTCTGGATGACCTCTAATCTATTACAGTACAATACTCAGTTACGCTTCTTAATGCAACATAAAGGGTTAGTACATACTGTGATCTTTATATGGTCTTGAAACTCGGGCAATAAATCCTAATGATTTCTTACCTCTTAAAATAACTGTGTCATTATGTGCACGATAAGGAAGTAACCGCCTCCGTAGGTCAGAGGCAAAGTTCACTGTCTTTACACAGGAGGTCGCAGGTTCGATTCCCGGCGGGGTCAATTGTAAGACTCGGTTTGGTTGGTGGTAGGGCATTTTCTAAGCCCGCCTGGCTAGCTACCACCATCTTATCTAAGTCTCGCCGCCAAATATCAATGTTGATATCTTTGGTGTGTTCCGGCATAAAGATAAGATAGCCAGTTCCCCATTGCGTTCGGGAACCTTGTTAAGCCCGCTTCCATCTTCGGCAACATCGTCACTTACCACCAGGTGAGATGTTGTCAAGGGTTTACCAATTGTGAATATAAAAAAATATAAAAAAGAAGTATCATAGTACAAACACAATAGTCGCACAGTATTATAATATAGATATCGTAATACTGTGATAGTAGGTTATTTTCATACAACAGTATTGTGGTGATACCTAGGGCAAAGTATATACAGGGTGTCTTTTAATTAGTTCTTGATAGTAAAGGATATGAATGTACTCGTGATTACAAACAACTTTCCCAAAGAAACTGTATGTCAATTATGGAAAAAAAGTTTAGGTCCTTCATACATTTTTACCGCTTTGATAACTTATTATGTATCGAGGACCCATTTTTTTTCTGATTTGACATATAGTTTGTAATCACATAAAGTTGTTTGTAATCACGAGTACATTCATATCCTTTGCTATCAAGAACTAATTAAAAGTCACCCTATATATTAGTACTAACGTACCTAGGGGCTAGATGTGGCCTAGATAACCTGTTCTTCCTACTGATGAAGATAATACTTACAGGGTGGAAAGTATCCCGATGTAAATGGCTTCGATCGTCTAGCATTTTATTTTAAACTATTTTGAAAAACTACAGCATATGAGCTACAATAAAAATTTGAAATGTAGGGAAATCGTAGTTTCCTAAGGATAAACTAACGCACCACGTGTAATGGGTAAAGTAAATAAAATATCTTGGGTTGAGTCACAGAATTCATTAAGTTTATTGGACTCTAATTGTGGGACAAAACCAGTTTCGGAGGGAAACAAGTGAAAAAAACGACCCACATAATACAATCAGCTTGTTTCGTTAATATGAAAGATAGTTATTAATCACCAGAATTTCTTAAACACAAAGAATTGTTGTAAAACGAGGCGCCTTTAGGATGCATACAATCAATTGACTGAGATATTACTAGTTTTAAAATCAATTAGAAAGAAATCACATTAAATCTATTTTAGATGAAATCATTACATAGTCACACACTGGATACTTCATTTCAAAAAACGAATGACGAAACAAACAAAATGGCGGTGAATTTTATACGTTCAACAAACAAACTGTAACCAATCTGTATCAATCTAGGTAATGAGGTTCGCAATCTAGAGAGCGCCCGTGTCCATACCGTAAGTCAAATATTCGTTCCCGGAGTTCAAAATGGCGTCACTAATCGTCTTTCTCTCATCCTGCGCGGCTACAAATACTACACGATGGGAGAGAGACGGAGAGTGACGCCATTTGCTGTCGTCAAAATGGCGACATCATCCGTCCCTCTTCCATCCTCTGCAGCTACTAATACTTCATGAAGGAAGAGCGAAGGATAGTGACACCGTTTGCTAACTTGTTTTGCAATGTTTATTTGTCATTTTCCATTATTTGTATATTTTATATGTAAAATTTTAAAAAAGCAAAACCTATTAACCTAGCTTTTTATTGTGTCAATAACATTTTTATTAACCATTATAACCAGAAAATATTCAGAAGTGGATAAAGGCTTTCTCTTTTTGTATGGAGGGCGCCTGCTATTCTTTCTTCTTAACGTATTTTACAGGAGCAAAATTAAGTATAACTCAGCATATACTGCAATGATCTCACTAACTAAATAATCACTACTGACGGCAAAATAGCAATCTCTAAAATAATGCAAGTTTGCCGCTAGCGGCACAATAGAGTTTAACTAGTTTGCCGCAAGCGGCATTTTAGACAGCGGACCCCTAGTTTATATATTATTTTTTTTATTCACAATTGGTAAACCCTTGACAACATCTCACCTGGTGGTAAGTGACGATGTTGCCGACATAACTTTGTTTACACTTTTTAAAGTGGGATTAACAATTCGGGTTTTATTTCTTCGGCATCCTACTTAAGCGTAGTTTCCACACATTTGGCAAGTTTTTACGACTCTCGTGACTTCAGATAAAGGGAAACTTTAACAAATAAAACAAAAAAGTAAAGTTCAAAGCAAAATTTTATTTTTATGAGAATAATGTATTAGAATTACGATGATTTATTTGACAGCAGTGGACGCCCTTCGTCTGATATAATGATGATGATGATGACTTGATAAGTCTTTAGACTGGAACTGCGCGGCATTTGTGATACACGTGGCATCCTGGGTTGAAGCCATACGTTGAAGCACAGAAGAGACCGGAAACAAAAATAAAATTAGTACCCACATACTAATTCTGTAGTAAAAGTGCTGAAATCACTTTACACATGGATGTGCACACACACACACAAACAAACACAGACACACACACACACACACACACATAAAAGGAAATGACCAAAAGGACTTAAAAGATTGTGGCAGATAATAATTCTTATTATCCTTACTCTTTATTAAAAAACTAGCTTTTTCCCGCGGCTTCGCCCGCTTGGACATCGTTTTTTTGGCTGCTATGAAAGTGGACAGACTTTTCCCCAGCTCCCTCAGGAACAATGTCAGGATATGCTAACTAGTAAATAATTAAGTAATTTTTTCACGTCTTCTACCATCTCTGTGCGAAAAATCACAACAATCTTCTGTTCCATAAATTTACAAAAAAAAAGATATTTTTTCAGTTTCTTTAGGAACTGCATCGGATAAAAGGATAACAGGATAAAGAAGTAGCCTTTGTCCTTCCCAGTGATACAGGCTACCTGCATGCCAAATTTCATCCACATTGGTCGAGGTGTTGAAGCGTGAAAAGGTAACAAACAAACAAGTGGAAATCGTTTTTATGACTGCCTTTGAGGGTAAGCAGTGCGCGAGCCGTGCGTAGACGTAAGTATCCTACAGATCCCTCAGGAACTATATCAGGCTATTATTGTTAACAGTTTATGTCACTTTCCACCGCTCAACAATTTCTATACAAAAAATCACTTCAATCATTTTATTGCTTCGATGCGATGCCGACGTGCGCGAGCGTGGAAAGAAGTTTTCCCCAGATCCCTCGGGAACGTATGCCAGGATGTTATACTAATTAGTAAACTATGTCAATTTATGATCGTACTCCTCGACCATTTCTTTGCAAAAAATCACAACAATCCATAGTTTAGTTGCGATGTTAAAGTAATTAAGCAAAAAAAGAGTATTTTTTTCAGTTCCCTCGGGAACTTCATCGGACGACGCTATTTTCACGGAATAAAAAGTAGCTTACGTCCATTCCAGTGATACAGGCTATCTGCATGCTAAATTTCATCAAGATTGGTCAAGGTGTTGAAGCGTGAAGAGGTAACAAACAAACAAACAATCACATTTTCACATTTATAATATTAGTAAGGATACCAGCTTTTGCTTGCGGCTTTGCCCGCGTGGAACATCGTTTTATTACTATCTTTAAGGTTGATTAGTAAATTATGTCGTTTCCTACCCTCTCAACCTATACGGCAGTGCAAAAAATCTCAAAAATCTATTGTTCCGTTACGATTTTAAAAAAAATTACCAAAAAAAAAACTATGTTGTCTGTAAAGTCGGTTAACGGTCGATAATTTTATGTGATAACGTGTCACAAGCCGAAAGCTTGTGTGCTTTAGACCAAGCACGTCGTTGTGACCAACTCGATTAAGTACAATCTAGTCGGCCGTGGCAAGTTGCTATTGCGAACGCTCTCACACACACTTTGAAACGTATACAGATACGTCTTTTTCTTACAGAAAATCGACTGCATTGGAAAACCTCTTTCAAGGTCCTGGAAGCGTAGTAATTTTAATCCATTGACACATTTTGGTTGACGGTACTAAACAAGTAGTTGTACAAGTACAAGCAATACTTGTACAATACAAGTAGTTGTACAAGTACAAGCAACTCACACTTGCACGCTCGGCTCAGGCGTGCCGTGACAATCAGGTCACACTGGCGTAACGCGACAATGACGTCTCACTGGCGTAACGTGATAACGACGTCACACTTTTTCGTGTTTGCAGTCCGTGTCATAAATTTCACGTCAAAAAGAGTATTTTTTTTAACGCGCAAACTCAATAATTGTCTATTTACTCTCGCCTTGAAGATAAACACAGATGCAAGCAAGGAGTTCCACTCGATCGCTGTCCGCATAATAAATGAGGATGCGTAACGATTCGTGCGGATAGGCTAAATACTAACAACACAGGGTTGGAACCTCTCTCTGCGTCTTGATAATCCAAGGTGGAATGGAGCTGGGTGAAGTTAAGTCATGTAGTTTTGCGAACACTCTCCCAAAATTAAATGAATTCGATAGAATACCGAAAGACACGCAACATTTTAAAGCTTATTTTTTAACAAGCTTGTCCTCGCCAGTGATGCTCCAGGCGCATTGATCGATGGCGTTCAAGTTATCCAGTTCATAGCGCGCGGGCTGAACCATCCTAAGTGAGAATAGTATAATACAGTTCGGCCTTGTGCTTGATATAAGGAAATAAACTGTCCAGGTGTGAAGTACCGTCTCACCTTAAAGATAATGCCTAGCTTCATTCTAGCAACTTTTGCCTTGGACCGAAATTGAGATTAGGTGTAATTCCACGCCAAGGAGCTTAAGGTGTTCGGATATCTGAATTAATTCATTTCGGAATGTAGGAGTCAAGGTGATAGGACTCCTTTTAACAGAAAAAAGACACGCCTGTATCTTAGAGGCATTGAACCTTCCGAGGTATTAATATTATCCCAATCAGATACTGCCTAAAGCGAAAGGTTCATGCCCTCTATCATGGACTTATAGATAGTGTCTCAGCGATGTTAGCTCGTGCACGTCTACATACACAATAGTGTTTGTATGTAGCAAGAATAGAGTAGCGGAAAGAACAGACCCCTGCTGAGGTTACCCAGTCATCGATAGCCAATAGGTCAGAAAAGCAGCCATCAATAACTACTCGAATAGACCATTCCCTTAGAAAATCAGATACCCAGTTGTACAAGGCCACAGGCAGTCAATATGGAGAAAGCTTTCCAATAAGCCCGTAACAGACGCGGTCAAAAGCCTTCGAGATGTCAAGAGACACAGCGAGAGCCTCACCTTGTTTTTAGATGGCCTAATGGTTTGTATGTTTGTCTTCTTCGCGCTGTAGCGTTATTTTGCTGTAACAAAGTTCATAACGAACATTTTTTTGTAACTGTTACAAAATAACGTCACGACTTATCGACAACCCCTCATCCCTATCGCGCCTTACCGGAAACCAGTCTTCTGCTAGGTTCCGCTCGCCGATCGGCTCCGCCGTTCATTCTTCAACTCACATCAGCTGTTGCGATTCGACAGACACTAAATTCTCTCGTTCATTATTCGCAATTAGCTAATTAAATACTTACCTTACTATAAAAATACTTTAAACCCTCTGTAATTTATATTGTGTTAGTGATCCCCTCTTTTGGGTAAGTGTGGATATCTATTATAACATTTTTCTTGCCGTAGCTATTGCTTATTGTTTAGTACCTATACCTATGTGTATATAATATTTTATAATCCTAGATTCATTGTTACGCTTTGCTAAACTATTTGTTACTTTTGCCAATCAATGCCTATGATTTAATTTGTAAACTTTGTGCTATAGGAAGAGAAAGTATTAACTGTTACCTTTTTCAAAAATGGACGCTTACTTGCTGCGTCATTGTAATAACTTTTGTACTTACCTACTTACGTCTTTCCTAGTTAGTATTTTGTAAATATTTGTTACTCCGCCTCTGAATTTAGTATAATAAAGTAATACCGCCACACTCAATATTGGGTACCTATCTCCTTTAATTGCGCTAAACATTGTGGCGGGCGACCTTCTTTCTCTGTGGAATCTTCCACGTCCTAATACGCGGTTGTTGATTTCAGGATCAAGGATAAGATCAAGGATAAGATCAAGGTAAGGATCAAGGAGAAGTTTAAGGAGAAGATCAAGGAACAGATCAAGAATAAGATCAATCTCTTGGCTCCATCATTGTTGTTCTCATTTCTGAAGATCTCACTGCCGCCTTTGGGACTCGATAGTGCGCCAAGACGTCAGGGGAGTGCCAGTCTGCGCTTCCAAGGATATCGTAATAACGGACTGACCAGACCTAGTGTTTCTTATTTTTTGAAAATATACTTTTTTTGTTACTGGTAAAAATCTCTTTTCTTTTACCATAACAGCGTTTATAAATCATTAATTCGATTGTGATAAAAAAATATATATTTTTACACAGAGCTAGCTAAGGAGGTAGGTAGTGACATAGGCTACTTGTGTTCCCGTGAAAATAGCACTGTCCCAAACAGTTCCTGCTTTAACCCTTAATTTGTTATGTCCCATGGACTCCTAGCATTATTTTAAATTGTCATGAAAACGTTCTTATTTCTGTCTCTGTTTCGCACGTCCCAGTGCCTTCTTGCAGTTGTGTGCCGGACGCGGGGTGGAGACGACGTGCACTGGCGCTGCGTGCAATGGTGTATAAATACGTATAGTGTTTGTGTAACCTTCATAGAGTGATATTTAATCGTATTTATAGGATGTGCATTTTAGGATACAAAATGGCTTCAAATAGACGGTCAAATTATCCACTAGACGAATATGGCTCGTCTGTGATACTGGAGTGGCTCATATATGTTTATCGTGCACAAGTAAGACCTGCATTCGATGCCTGGATAAGGACGATAAATAAGCGCTGCACTTTTCTTTTTTTAATATTAGCATGTCTTATTTTTTTTAATGTATTTATGTTATAAACTACGTTTGAAAAAAAAAGTAAAAAATATTTATTAAATTGTAGTCTAGTTATAAGCCAGCAGCTGGCATTTATTTTTGTTATCGTTTGATTTAGTCTAAGATATTTTTTTTTAAAGATTTTTTTTCAACAAGACTGCTACATAAAGACTACTACGCGCACAGCGTTGCAACGGAGCAATGGATTGACGTGATTTTTTGGTCACAGATATTTGAAAAGGAGGGAAATTACATTAAGGATTACCGGAAAAACTACATTAAATCCGTCTGTCTGAAAGTAGAAAATAAAAGAAAGACCTTCCAATTATAAAAAAGACTCATGTTTTATAATTTTAACGTGTATATTCAAGAAGTTATATAATATATGAAAATTGTGTACAATGTAAACAAAGGTGTAAAAAAAGCGACTTAATCAAAAATTTTACTCCTTTTTCTGCCCAATCTGATAAAAGTGTATCACCTCGCACTCCAGAATCTATCAAGCCGTGTAGGCTACAGAGCATGCCAAAGAAATAAATATACATACATACAGACACTATCGTATCCGAAAGATGAGCCGTGGGAAAACTTAATTATTTCAAATCTATAGTTTCACAATTGAATTTGGAAGTATGAATAGAAATAGTATAGTATAAGAGATATAAGAAAGAACTTACCACATTATTATGATCATCACATAAACATCCCAAGCACGCCTGAAAAAATAATTTTTAGGTAAACATTTTCAGGGTAATTCAAAGGAAAATAAAAATTTTGAGTGTAATTATCGGTCCCCTTTGAATAAATAATTTCAAGTGATTTCGTTAGTTAAACGTCTCTTCTTCTAAGTTCATTTGTTCTGTTATAAATCAACATTTTAGTGAGATAGAATGTGCGGGGTGGTGAAACTGACCGAGTCGGTCGTATGTGAGTTACCTGGGGAAAAGTATATATATTAGTACTAACGTCCTGGGGTGAGGCTGCGAACTGCGAATGATATTAGGGCGTTCCCCCCAAGCGACGAGAAGAAACGACGGGCCACCGCCCCAATGTCCGAAGTTCGTATAGCTACTTGGAACATTGGAAAGATGACAGGACGCAGTGCTGAACTCAGCGCTATTCTCGAAAGACGTCGCATAAATATCTGTTGCGTTACGTTTTTCCATGGCTACAAAGAAGAGAGGGAGGGGAAGGCCCCCAACTACGTGGATGACGAATGTCTGCAAGGACATGAAGCAGTTGGGGCTTTCAGATGACGACGCATACCAGCGGAATGAGTGGCGCCTCAGCACCAGGAAAGCCGACCCCGCGTAACGGGAAAAGGCGAGGCCAAAGAAGAAGAACAAGACTCGAATAGTATCTTCAATTTATATTTTGAAGTTCTTAGTACAGAGTTTGAAAATATATTCAAATTAAAAACATCTAATGTTAATTTAAAGTTTAAGTTTAGTGACTGGGCGACTGTAGGTATATACCAGAGTGTAGAAAATTTGTTTACATTCAACAACTACATACAACTTTAATCTTAAGTTTGTTGAGTATGTAAAAAAATATAACCTGCACAGGTTTACCGTCGAGTACCATTTTTAGTTTTGTGCCATAGAAGTTCAAGACATTATTGTCATATCTATGTATAGGACAGTCTTAGGCGATTTCCAATTATTTATGGAAAGTCTTGAAATCCTTTTCAGTAAAATTATTGACGACAACAAGAGGATTATTTTAGCCGGTGACTTAAATGTTGTTTTTTTAACAGATAACACACAAAGACGCAGACTTATTGACCTTTTACAAAGTTTTAGCGTTTTGACCATTGTCAATTTTACAACGCGCACCACTGCCACAAGTTGGACGTACAATAAAATCAATAAAAACAACCCTAAATACATTTACACACACATTTACGCATTTAAAAACGTCATCTGTTTATGTAGTAATAGTAGGCACTTAAAACACGCCGATTCTACTGAGTGTCCGAGGCGTGCCAGAAGTTACGAAGTAACTAGTATCTCATCTGTTCCCGAAGGTCGTAGGTTCTATTCCTGGTGGACTAAAACGTTGTAAAAATTGGTAGAGTTGGTGGTAAGACATTTTCTAAGCCCGTTTGAGTAGCTACCTTCAATTATGACAGTATTATGGCCAAAACATCAACATCAATAGCTTTGATGTGTTCAGAGATGAAGATTTATTTATTTTATTTTATTATCTAATCTAATCTATCTAACACCTTTAAGCGAGCAATTCTTGTATATATGTATAGTACCTGGTTGACCGAGTTTTGCTGATGATAGATGAGACCTATCTAGATCGATTTGTTGCCTCCAAAAACCCCTATAAACCAATTTTCAAGCAAATCGTTGGAGTCGATTCCGAGATTCAGATTATATATTTACACAAGACGTATGGCTCCCGGCTTAGAATAGGGCCATCCAATTTCATCCAATAGGTGTCGTAAGAGCCGACTAAGGGACTCAAACCGGAAGATGGGCAGCAGCCTCTTTTCGTGACTTGCAGCCAATCTGCAACACTGCGATCGCCAACCCGCCTGCCAAGCGTGGCTATTACGGCAACACCCCCCAAATGACCGACACAAATAAAAAACAGCCCCTAGTCCCCGGCGGCCCCGCTATTCCTGGCTCCGGTAGCGGTAACGGCGGGGTGGGGGGTGCGAAGAATCCCCGGCAGATGCCAGGCTACCAAAACAAAAGACTTCTGGCCCTGGCAACCTACAATACGCGCACACTGCAAACCGACGTAAAGTTAACAGAACTCGAGGAAGCATTGAGCAAGTTACGATGGGACATCGTAGAATTGTGTGAAGTCCGAAGAGAGGGGGAGGACACGATAATCCTTAAATCCGGAAACTTGCTCTATTTCCGGGAGGGCGACCAACTGTCCGAGGGTGGTGTCGGGTTTCTAGTCCACAAGTCCCTCATTAACAATGTGGTCCGGATCGAGAGTGTTTCGACGAGGGTAGCGTACTTTATTCTCCGAATTACCAAACGGTATTCGCTGAAAGCTATTCAGGTATATGCACCTATCGCGCAACACTCCGACGACGAAGTGGAGCTCCTATATGAGGATATCTCTAGAACTCTACATAATAGCATAGATCCAATACACCATTGTTATGGGGGACTTTAACGCGAAACTGGACAAACGAAGTGATGGTGAGCTGAGAGTGGGGCAATTTGGATATGGAGAGAGAAATGCACGTGGCCAGCTGCTGGCCGACTTTATGGAGAAGTATTTCTTTATGGTGAACTGCTTCTTCAAAAAGCCTAAACAGCGAAAGTGGACATGGTTGCATCCCAATGACGTAACGAAGAACGAGATCGACTTAATCTTGTCGACGAGAAGGCAAATATTCAATGATGTCTCTGTGATCAACTCAGTCAAAACAGGAAGCGATCACCGAATGGTAAGAGGCACATTGAATCTAAAGACCAAGCTAGAAAGATGTCGACTGACGAAGTCCATACTCCGACCAGCGCCCATCCAGCTCCAAAACCCCGAAAACTTTCAGCTCGAGTTGCAAAATCGCTTCGAATGCCTAGGAGACTGCGAGAATGTGGACGATTATAACGACACGTTCGTGGAAATTGTCCAAACGGTCGGGTCTAAGATTTTCAAAACTCGCCGTTCAAACAGAACCAAAAAAATCTCTGACTTCACCAGCAACCTCATGGAAGAAAGACGCAGACTGGTTTTGCAGTCCTCTGTAGACGCTACTCAGTATCGGCAACTAAACAGGCAGATCTCTAAGTCTCTAACTCGCGATTTGCGCCACTATAATACAAATTGTATTAAAGAGGCGATTGAGAACAACAAAGGCTCAAAAGTGTTCGTGAGAGATCTGTCTGTTGGTCAAAGCCAACTAACCAAGCTGAAGACTGAGGACGGCAGGATCATATCGTCTAAGACGGAGTTGCTGGATGAAGTTGAGAAGTTCTACGGACAATTGTACACGACCACACGTCTGGCCTGTCAGCGATCTGGCTAAAGATCCAAGAGCGAGACTTACCCGACACTATACCGAAGATATCCCGGACATCAGCCTGTATGAGATGAGAATGGCTCTTAGACAGCTTAAAAACAATAAGGCACCGGGTAATGATGGAATTACGGCTGAACTTCTGAAAGCAGGTGAAACACCGGTACTTAAAGCTCTTCAGAAATTATTTAATTCCGTTATACTTGAGGGACAAACGCCTAAGGCATGACACAGAAGTGTGGTCTTGCTTTTCTTTTCTGCTGAAGAACTACAGACCCATCTCACTTCTGAGTCATGTCTACAAATTGTTTTCGAGGGTCATTACGAATCGTCTCGCACGCAGGTTTGATGAATTCCAGTCTCCCGAACAAGCCGGTTTCCGAAAATGTTTTTAAGCTTTTGGACTGGGCTAGACTCGGCATAAATATCAACGGCGAGTACATAACCCACCTTCGATTCGCTGACGATATCGTGGTCATGGCTGAGACTATGGACGACTTAGGCACAATGCTGGCCTCAGTAGAGCCTCTCAACAAGTGGGTCTTAGAATTAACATGGACAAGACGAAAATTATTTCAAACGTCCGTGTCATACCTACTCCTCTGAAGGTTGGAGGCTCTACACTCGAAGTTGTTACCGAATATGTATACCTGGGACAAACAGTCCAGTTAGGTAGGTCCAACTTCAAGAAAGAGATCAATCGTCGAATTCAACTCGGCTGGGCAGCGTTCGGGAAGCTTCGCAGTATCTTTACGTCCCAGATACCGCGGTGTCTTAAGACCAAGGTCTTCGACCAATGTGTGTTGCCAGTGATGACGTACAGAACTGAGACATGTTCGCTTACTATGGGCCTCATAAGAAGGCTCAAGGTCACCCAAAGGGCAATGGAGCGTGCTTTGCTCGGAGTTTCTATGCGTGATCGAATCAGAAACGAGGAGATCCGTAAGAGAACCAAAGTAACCGACATAGCTCTCAGAATTGCTAAACTTAAGTGGCAGTGGGCGGGGCACATTGCTCGTGGAACAGATGGCCGTTGGGGCAGTAAAGTTCTCGAGTGGCGACCACGCACCGGAAAGCGTAGTGTAGGCAGGCCTCCCACTCGGTGGACCGATGACCTGGTGAAGGTCGCGGGAAGCCGCTGGATGCGGTCAGCGCAGAACCGGTCGTCGTGGAGATCCTTGGGGGAGGCCTATGTCCAGCAGTGGACTTCCTTCGGCTGGTATGATGATTTACACAAGAATTGCTCGTTTAAAGGTTACAAGAAGAGAATAGATATATAAGGTCCAACGATTTGCTTGAAAATTAGTATACTTGGATTTTTGGAGGCGAAAAAACGATTTAGATTTCATCTCTGGGAATACGCTATTTTCCGAGATTTTCGCACTGACTTGTTTAAATGGTGTTTGTTACCTTACATCTTCTCAGTTCGTTTCTGACTTGTTTTTGCATTAAAATATTGCAGTAATTGGCATTTTATCGGAGCTCTATCCAGGAACCCGTTGCGAAATATTGTGATTTAAAGTGGCGGCTAAAGTAGTTTTTATAGATGCATTAGATTTGGAGTCAACTACTTTTGACAGAGGGGAAATGCGTTGTAAGGCGCGTCCGGTTCTATCTTGAACTGATGACCGCGCGGGCACGCACTTTAGTGTGCCGCATGACGTGACGATACCGCCTGCGCGGTGGTACCTTTTCTGGTGTATTCCGCGCATTTTTAATAATTTTAACTAAAAAAAAAACTATGCGAATTGACCATCGGTTTCTTGGGGAAAGTTCTTCAGTCTTATGAGTACATGTTCCAGTAAAAAAAAACGTGCATTACCTTTGTTCAGACCTGTAGATAATTTCCATAGAAAAAAAAACGTTAGATTTTTTTCATATGAAACGGAAATTTCATATAATTATAGGCACCTAATGTATTCAGTTTCCGTATTTGTGGTTAGGCCTGTGGTGCTGCCCCAGAAAATTAAAAACTTATCTCTTTCCGGAAAGGCGATTATGGGATCAAGGACCAGAGGAAAACAACTTGGGGGAGGCCTACGTCTATCAGTGGACGTCTTTTGGCCAAAGCAGGCTGATTAGAAATTTGTGGTGGTAGGTACCTACCTACCAAACTCTTCCAGTTCGATTCAGTTTTAATTTTATTTTAATATAAGTTTTGTCTAAGATTTACTTACTTTCAAAACAGTCAATTGGACAGGCTGCTCCTTGAAAAATAAAACAATTAAACACGTTAAAACCTATAAAATAAGCAAAATATGGGCGCAGATGCAGACGATCTGTGATGGCGACCAGTTTCGTGTTTTCTCATTCATATCATACTAAAAGCATACAGGATGTCCCATTAACTAGGGCTTCTACTCATAAAACTGAATAACTCTTGTTTGATAAGTTTGCTGAAATCGCAAAAAAATGATTGTATTCTGCATACAAAACGATCAGCTAATTGATCAATTTTGTGCATTTTTGTATGGAGCATAAAATTTTTCTTTTGCGAATTGACTATGGGTTCTTTTGGGAAAAAGTTGTTCAGTATGATAAACAGAAGCCCCGGTTAATGAGTCCTACATTTTTTTACAGCCGGCATAGTGGCAGCCCGGCGCAATGGGCACGGTAAACGTTTTTGCCACCGCGTCGCGCTGTGGGCCGTGATATCGCATTCGGTCTCCCGATCTAGGCACGCAAGCGCATGTGTATCGCATGTTCCGATTAAACAAATATTCGGTCTTAATTCACAGTTATCTTTTAAACACCAACACGCAACCTCTAAAATCCCTTTTACGGATGTTTTATTTTACAGTAAATCTAAAGGGAAAGTCAGACAATTGATCAATATCTGTAGATCATTAATTAAACTTCTTAGCATTAAATAAAATAAAAGATTTTTCGGCGGGTGAAATAATATTGATATGTACACGCCAATTCTCAATATATGGCATATCTCAAAAAGTATAGAGATATTAGCGCTACTGACTGTGCAAAAAAAGATTTAAGGGCATTCTCACTAAAATGGAACTTTGAACATATCTCTTCATCACCGCACCACGCCCCGTATAACGGGAAGGCTGAGACTAATGTTTACATAGATAAACAATTAATTCTGAAATGTAGTGAGTGTGATGGAGGTGCGTGTGGTATACAGCGAAAGAAAACATCGTCAGATTGCAGAAATGTCAGTTCAGCACAAATGCTTCTGTGTAAAAAAAATCAAGGACAGGACTGCCATGTACGGAAAAAAAAACAAAACATTACAAAGAATCTTTAAGAGAAAGGCACTTAAATTTTCATAATAGAAATTACAAACTTTTCAGACTTGGCAGTTTGTCAACAAGTTGCTGTACAACTTTATCCTGAAATAGATAAAATCTGGAAATTAGGGCATGTAGGGTCCTGTTTTTATCCTTTTTTTAAGTTTTTAAACTTAAAAAAATAAAATATGTACTTAAAGACAAAACGTCATGTATTCAATGAATTGATACAACGGTTAGTTTAAGGATCGTTAATATAATTCGTATACATGAATTAAAGTTAGACTACTTAATTCGGTATTTTACGTGAAAATCTCGAAAATTTGGTAATTGCAAGTTTAGTTAAAAATAGCCTTTACCAATCCTAAATCAAGCTTATTTTAAACTTATTTAAGATTTATCCCGAATTCCGAAAAAAAGGATTTATTCCGGAATAAAAAAAAGTCGTCGTAAGGAAGTCTCCACTTTCTGTCTCTGTTCTCCGAAGTTTAGGTAAATATAGTCAGCCTATTCCGATCACTTAATACTGCAAGTAAATAAATCACTTGGCTCATCTAAAACTCTAAGTTCTAGTATGTACCTACTCCACCATCAAAATATTTTCCATTTATCTATAGATTTTATGTCGACACAAAATACAAGAAATTATTTTTTGCAGGTTAACTGTCTGACCCATCTAACAAAACTGGAAGTATGTACCCCACCTATCTAATATTTTCTATTCATAAAAAGATTTTGCAACGACACAGAGGCATAGGATTAGTTTATCACACGTACCACACTTTTAAATTGAAATATAATTTAAATTTATCATGGCAAGTAAGTAAACCGCTTGGCTTATCTAAAATCCTAGTTCTATTATGAACCTCCTCCACCTTCATAATGTTTTCTATTTATTAAAGGTTTTTTTTCGACACAAAACTTAAGCATTTTTTTTGCTGCAGGTAAACCGTCTGGCCCATCTAACAAACTTGGTCGTAGTACCCCACCTATATAATATAACTATCCTCTGTGTCGTTGTAAAATCTTTTGGTGAATAGAAAATATTAGATAGGTAGAGTATTATACAACCTGGATTTTTAGATGAGCCAGGTGCTTTACCTGCATCAAAAAAGTAAGCCTATCTTTTGTGTAGAAATAAAATTTTAAAATTTAGGAAAATATTAGGTAGTTGGAGTAGGTACATACTAGAACTAGAAGTTTAAGATAAACCAAGTGGTTAACTCACTTGCAGTGTTACTCATCATTATCATCATCATATCAGCTGAAGGACGTCCACTACTGGACATAGGCCTCCACGGATCCAAGGATCTCCACGACGACCCTTTCTGCGCTGCCCGCATCCAGCGGCTTTCACGCAACCTTACCTATATTAAGTAAAATTCTATTTTTAAAATAGAGTGTGATATGTGTAATAAACCTAGCCTGGAAGAATAAGCCTATCCTCTGTTTCGTTATTGTTAAGAATCTCAATTAAAACATATTTTAAAGATTTTTATTAGGAAAAGCTCACAGAGTCATAGGTTACGACAATTAGTTCATACATCATACTGACATTGACATTTATACCGAAGAAGCGTACAAACAACACAACATCCCTCTAACCCTAAAAAAATAAATAGTTAAGGAAATATCTATACCTAATATTATGATAATTATTGCATCGTACTATCTTGTGTTGTGAGGGTCTTATATCAGGATTTGGAGCGGCAGAATTTTTAGAACGAGGCAGCAGTTCTGGAGCTAGAACTCCAGTGGACATTGAATTTTATTTGACATGCAAATCACAGCCATCAATATGGCAATATGTAAAACCAATGTTTTGTATGTGTCATCGGTCCATTTGAAAGATAACTAGGAACGGTTTAGCGTCATCTGGATGCAATTTACTCTTTGTCTCTGGTAACAGTCCTTTGAAAGGTTTGACTTGTTTTTTGTCTTTCCTATAAACATCACCAGCTACATTCACTTTATATAAGCGCTCACTAAACCTTTCCACTACATGCCCTAATTTCCAGATTATATCTGTTTTAGGATAAAGTTGTACAGCAACTTGTTGACCAACTGCCAAGTTCGAAAAAGTTTGTGATTTCTTATCATGTAAATACTTAGTGCTGTTTTCTTATAGATTCTGTAAGGTTTTGTATTATTTTAAACTGAAGACTCTTTTCCGTTCATGGCAGTCCTGTTCTTGTCTTTCTACACAGAAACTTTTGTGCTGGACTTACAAAGCTGGAATCTGTAGATGTGGTTTTTCGATTAGTCTATTACATCGAAAAACCACATCTGGAAATTAGGGCATGTATCACTACATTTCAGAATTAATTGTTTAGCTATGTAAACAGTGGTATCAGCCTTCCCATTGGACTAGGCGTAGTGCGGTGATGAAGTGATATGCTCAAAGTTCTATTTCAGTTTGAATACCCTTAAATACTTATTTGCAATTTTAGTAGCTCTATCTCTCTAAACTATTTGAGGGATGCCATATCTTGAGAAGTTGCGTAATACAAATTTATATTATTTAACCAGCCGTAAACTCTTTTTTCCCAATGCAAAGAAGTTTGAATAATGATCTGCAAATATTTAACAATTTTCTGGCTTTTTCTTTAGGTTTAAAAAAAAACATCCGTAGACACATATTATAATAGTGATATGTAGTTGTAAGTATAACATGACTGAGCGTTGGAAATTTTACATGAAAAGCAGAATATTTCATACAGCTTGGGCATTTCTCAATACATATTTTTTTATGTCGCATGACATCATAGGCCAAAATATATTCTGTTTTGCCAGACGTCTTGAGCTTTTGACACCATTGTGGCTTACATGAGCTTTACATGATTATGGTCCTCCTCATGGAAGTTGGTATAAGTACTTGATCATATAGTGTAGTGATGTTTAGTAATAAAATCCAAACAATAGTGTCCGTTTAGATCCGTATCATCACAAGAAAGGTTATTGTTCAAAAAACTCCAAAGAAATTTTATAATCTGAGGAAATGGTAATGCTCGCACCAAGTCAGGCGCAAAGCAAGCACTTCGGCCGAATTTCGAACCACTGTATCTTGGGACTAGGAGCGCCTGCTATCTTATAAGCTATGGGAATTTTAAATGGGTATGATTTTATCGATTGTCAATTAAATAGATTTGATCACTTAATAAAAAAAAATGAAATTCCCTAAATAGTATAGTTTGTACTCAAAATAGTAGATCTGTCGCCAAAGTAAAGTCATCAATCAACACCAAAACAATACTCAAAAGGAAAAGATTTATCACCAGAAAAGTCTTTTATCGATTGTCAATTAAATAGATTCGATCACTAAATAAAAAAAATTAAATTTCCTAAATAATATAGTTTGTACTCAAAATAGTAGATCTGTCGCCAAAGAAATGCCTAAAATTACTAACAAAGGTGACCTAAAGATACTCCGACATCCTCTTCGGATCCCGAAGGTTTGTTGATGTTCGAAACGGGGGGCGGGGGCTACGCCCCCGTTAGGGGTCATCTTCCGATGATTTCGTCTGCTGCGAAGTACTTTTGTACCCAGGGTGGGGAGCCTCGCTTCGCGAGGCTCTTTGACTGTTAAATCAATCAAACCTGACCGAACCTAACATCGCTCGCTTCGCTCGCTCATTTATTTATTGTTTTTGACCGATTACCCCCTAGTTTTCGATTTGTTACCTATTATTATGGATCTTTGGCATCGAATTGGCCCTGACCTTGACCTTGAAAAGACGTTGACCGATTCTAGAGATGAAACGGATATCCGGTTACTATCCGGTATCCGGCCTATCCGGCCATATTTTACTATCCGGCCGGATACCGGATAACAGAGCACTATCCGTTTCGGCCGGATACCGGATATTAAAAAATACTACTACTACTACTTCGCTGGCTCAGCGACCCGAAGTGGATCTTGGCCTCCGACATTAAAGTGCGCCACTCTATCCTATTTTGTGCCAAGTTTGACCATTCGGGCACTCCCAAATCTTTGAGGTCTAGGACACGTAGAAAGAATGGGAGAGAATCGAGCAGCCAAAAGAGCATATCTTGGAAAACCCTCCGGGCGCCGCCCGGTGGGTCGACCAAGGTATCGCTGGAAAGATGAAGTCGCCATTAAAAAATACGCAATATTAAATTTAGGCAAGTACTTTATTTATACTTATTTAATACTTTACAAAAACTAGCACAGAATTTTCATTTGACAACTTAGAAAATTAATTTAATTAATTAGTACTCGTACTGCACAAAGGGCAAATTATGGTGAATGAATACTAATTTCTCTCCATTATGAGGCAACAAGCGGTTCCGCTTGTTTTCATAAACAAGGCCAGCTTCAGAAAACAGTCTTTTGCTGTACGAAAAGACCCGAAATCGACCGAGTCCGCCACCTACACAAGCTCGCTTCTTGCGATGCACCAAACGGCAATGTTCGTCCGGATATCCGGCGGCCGGATATCCGGCTATCCGGTTTGATAGTTGGCCGGATATCCGGTATCCGGTATCCGGCCAAACCACTATCCGTTTCATCTCTACCGATTACCCCCTAGTTTTCGATTTGTTACCATGCAATAGCTTTACCGCGGCAGTCCCCGAGTGCCACACGTATTTTTTAATGACAGTTCTATCAATTTGATGACAGATCTATCAATTCGATGACAGATCTATCAATTTGAGAACGAAAATACTGAATACAGATGAATCTATTTAATTGAGGACGAAAAATATAATTCCCATTTTAAATTCATAACTTAGGTATTTTTAAAGATATCTGATGCTAAAGTTTAACTAATTTGACACTCTTTGGCTGACTGACTGACTCACCTATAGATTATAAAAAGAGAACTAGTACTTCCCATTCCTGGTTTTATACAGGGATAGGTTTAAGTACCCAGACGCAGCGTTACAACCCATAAATGTCCCCAGTGGTGGGGCATGGTCTCTTCCAAACTTGAGAAGGGTTGGCCATATTCCACTCGCAGGGGCCAAATTCTGGTTGGTGGAGATTGTCGAACCCCACCGTCAGAATTTTTCAAGGCGCCTATAGATATACGAAGTGATCTTAACCGAGTGTAACATGCGTGGTTGGGTCGATCACTCAGGTTAACTGACCTGGCACGGTCGTTACCTGGATGGGTCTGACTGTTTGTGGCATTTATCACACACACAGGGTTAACTAACATACGCGCCCAGAAGTAGGCTGATCTGCACTTGGACCGTATCAGCTAAAAAAAAAACTTAAAGAAAACAGTTACTGTCTGGCTAGTGACGAACCCAACTGTCAGAAATTTTTCAAGCCGCCTGTAGGTATACATAGTGGACGTAGCTGAGTGTTACTTGCGAGGTTAACTGACCTGAAGCACGGTCGTTACCTGGATGGGTTTGACTGTTAGTGGCATTTGTCTCGATTGTTTATATTGCCTCGATTATTGTAATATTTTAAAAATGATTAGAGTTGTTTTGAGTTTATTTTTAGGGTTCCGTACAACAATAAAAAAACGGAACCCTTACAGGACCACTCGTGCGTCTGTTTGTCTGCCCGTCCGTCTGTCACAGCCAATTTGCTCTTAATTTACTCGACCAAATCAGGTGAAATTTGGTAGGATGGTGTTATCCTGTGACCAAAAACTGTGTTCTGTATGTGCAAAGTAAATAAATATTTTTAAAACTTAGTCATTTTCAGGGGAAAAATTAGGAAATTAAAAAAAAGCTTTGCAAACTTTACTGTGTCATATCAAATGAAAGGGCTCATTATGAGGATCTCAAATATATTTTTGTTATTATTGTAAAATAGTTTTGATTTTATTCATGAAAGAAGACGAAAATTGACCATTCCCTCCCTCCCTAACCTCCAAAACTGGCCTAAAATTTTGAAAAAATCAAAATATAGTTCATTGCTTGTAGATTACAGGAAAACCTATAAGAATTCTATCAATTGAAAATAAAGTGGTAAGCTCTATATAATACATACACTTATGGAAAATAGTTCACAAAAACACCACTAGATAGCGCTAGTATTGTATTGATATTATAGTATTGTTGTTCGCGTTTGTGTCTTTTGTTTGTCATGTGAAAAGGTATCATTGTCATAGTTGTGTGGAGAGGTGTGGTGGTACGAAACCCTCATACCGCGAGTTCAACTCGCACTTTGTAGTGCTGTCTGTATTGGAGTAGCTTAGCGTTCTAGTTTTGCTCGGTGTCGAATCATGTAGCGCTGTCTCTTGTTGAGTATCTTAGTGGTCAAGCTTTACTTTGTGTCGAATCATGTAGTGCTGTCTCTTGTTGAGTAGCTTAGTTGTTGTTGACTGACTCGGTGGCTCAGTGGTTAGTGCCCTTGACTACTGATCCGAGGGTTGTGGGTTCGATCCCCACCCAGGGCAAGCATTTGTGTGATGAGCAGATTTGTTTGCTCTGTGTCTGGGTGTTAAAATATATCTATATATGTATGTATTTAAACGTATATAAGTATGTATATCAGTCTCTGGTAACCCATAACACAGGGAATCCTACTTTGGGGCCTGATGACCATGTGTGATTTGTCCCAGAATATTTATTTATTTATTTAGTGGTCGAGCTTTGCTTGGTGTCGAGTCATGTAGCGCTGTCTGTTTTTGAGTAGCTTAGCGGTCCAGCTTTACTCGGTGTCGGGTCACGTTACGGTGTCTGTTTCTAAGTAGCTTAGCGATCGACCTTTGCGGTTTGTCCAGTCCTATAACGCCATCTGTTGTTCAGTAGCTAAGATAAAACTAAGATTTTTTTAAAGTGAAAGTAGATTTTTTCAGGGTTGACACCTGTTTAGATAGATTTGGAAAGTAAATGTAGTGGTGATAAGAAAGCCTGCTTACCTGTGCCTGTGCCAGTGCCGGTGCCGGTGCCGGTGCCGGTGCCGGTGCCGGTGCCAGTGCCAGTGCCAGTGCCAGTGCCAGTGCCAGTGCCAGTGCCAGTGCCAGTGCCAGTGCTAGTGCCGGTGCCGGTGCCGGTGCCGGTGCCGGTGCCGGTGCCGGTGCCAGTGCAAGTGCCAGTGCCAGTGCCAGTGCCAGTGCCAGTGCCCGTGCCAGTGCCCGTGCCAGTGCCAGTGCCATTGCCAGTGCCAGTACCAGTGCCAGTGCCAGTGCCAGTGCCAGTGCCAGTGCCATTGCCAGTGCCAGTGCCAGTGCCAGCGCCAGTGCCATAATAATCTGTAATAAAAAAAATGTGTTGTTTTGTTTTTTGTAGATGTTTACCTTGTTTTACTCCAGTTAAATCTGCATAAGAACCCAAAAAATATTTTATTCCTACACTGACTGTTGCCAGTGATTTTTTTGCGTGTGAAAGAAATAGGTTTAATATACACATAAACTTTCATCCCCTATTTTAAACGCAACAACGTAGTGACTAACGTTAATAGGTAGTAAAATAGGAAATAAAAGTCAGATCAAAAATCATCAAAAACCATTTTTTCGTCTTTTTTAAAAATAAAAACTTGAATGCGTTTGGCTGCTCCTCAGCTGATAAAAAAATCATGAAAATCTCATAAAAATTTACTAATCGACTATTTTACTGAAGACAAAACATTTTTTTATTATAATTCATACATACGTAATACATTAATATACGCAATTATTACATTAAAACATCCATATATTTTTTATTGCAAATTTTTGATACACATCTGGATATGCAGACTTTGATACTTATTTGATATCAGATGTGCGGGTTTCCTCATGATATTTTCCTTCAACTTAAAAGCAACGGGGTGTATGTATGTACGTCACACTCCCATTCTTACTAGGCGAACCGACACGACGACCATGTGAAATACGCGGGAAGCCGCTGGATGCGGGCAGCGCAGGAACGCTCGTTGGGCAAATTTTTGGGGAGGCTTTTGTCAGAACGCTGCCTTTGTCCAGCAGTGAACAAACATTTTATTACTTACTACTTCACGAAATAAATAAAATGCAAACTGTATACTCACAGTTATAAGTGATGGTGCTATCTTCGATATTCTGCCTATTTTCTGTTTGGCTAGTGTCTGTAAACAAGCAATTGGGACTTTTCAACCTACAGATATTTTAATTTAATTGTTAACGTTTTCGCCTTTTTAACAAAAGGTTTGGACACAACATACCCTCATCGCTCGTAACCGATATTCAAACATAGGAAAGGAAAACGCTTTATTTTTTTATTTTTTTTGTTAGGAAAGTTTAAAGCTTATGTATACACTACATGATAACATTAAAAAATTAACTATGAGCCAATGAGAAAACTTCCACAAATGGATTTCGATATAAACACACAAAAATATAACCAAAGTAAAAAAAATAATAGGTTGTGTTAACAAAGATTGACAAATGAATAATGAAAAACACGCTAAGCTCGCTTATCAACGCTTTCGGTGCCGTTGAGAGAGAGAGAGAGGTGCTGTTGAAAAATTCCAAAGTAAGAAAACGTTGTACAGAGTTAGAGCTACTGCAAACAATATCTATATATTGTCTTTTCTGGAAACCAATTTCTTTGTTCCATATTTGGGATCCGTTTAATAAATGACTTCGTACTTATGCTCAATATAATATTTTCCCTCAGACATCGAAATTACTTAAGGTCAGTTGTTATTCTCAATCTAAAAATTAAGATTCTAGGTCAAGAGTAAGTACTCTATTATTTATTTATTTGCAAGTATCACAATATATGACATATTGTTCGTTCGCTCATTTAACCGTATTTTTGACGGCTCCCGACAAACACTGTCAAAGGCGGCGCGGCGGGCGGCACGATTGAACTCAGAGCGGCACTTTGACAGAGTGTTTGTCGGGAGCCGTCAAAGATGCGGTTAAATGAGCGAACAAACTTTAAATGGCTGTACTTATTTATTACTTCACCACGAGCTCCTAAGAAAAAGAGTCTTGACAGACAGAGAGGCGGAGAATAAAGTGATCCTATCAGGGTTCCTTTTCTCTTTTGAGGTAAGAAACCCTAAAAATAAAGGTTTTTCACAGAAGGTAAGTAATATACGTTATTTCGAGGTTTTCTCTAACATTTACTTACTAGTACTGTTAGAAACCCCCTGAAGAGTGTCTCCCGACGCATCTTGATCATCACCTGCAATAAAAATGAAGACATTTAATCACGTATAAATATAGAGAAAAATATAGACAAAAATGTAATAATGACATTGCTACAGAAAATGTATTAATAAATTTTAGGTACAAGCTTTATTTAGTTACTAACTGATGCCCGCGAGTTCGTCCATGGGATGAACATGACAAATTATAAAAACAACACATGAAAATGAATCATTTGAGATTTTGAATCCTAAAAAAAAGTTTTTGATTGTCATTGCAAAACAGACGCTCACAGGAGACTGAACTCGCTTGAACAGGAACGGTAAGTTTTTCTGGATGTTGGGAATGCCAACTAAGCCAAACTAATCAACCACCATACCATAAAATTTAAAGCCCCTAATTTAATTCGTACCCACTTTTGATTTTGTTATTGTTGGTTAATGTTGTGTATTTAAGTATAATGATATTATTTCATACTTTTGAGTGATCTGAATAACCTGAAAGAATACAACTATCGGTTTATGCATACCTACGAATATATCTATGTATAATATTGAAAGAATTTTTCTCCAACTCCTAACCGTTAAGGAGTTGTACCTTCCTTCATCAGCTTATTAACATGAGATGATGACTAACAGACGCAAGTATATTAATAGCTTTAGAAAATTTATGAATCACGTAATAAGTGCCTTTAAAATTTGAGGGTTGCCCTCGACTTCCCTTTGATCCCATCATCATATCTTGACTTCGTGACAATGGGACCCCCTCGGGAGTATACTCTTTCGAATGAAATAAGAATTTTGAAAATCGGCCCACAATTGACGGAGATATCAATGAACATACATAAAAAAATATACAGTCATATAAATACAGTAAACATAAATATATAGAACTTCCTCCTTTTTTTTAAGTCGGTTAAAAATATCGTATGTGCAAAAAAAAGATCGACACAAAGCGATCATAATAGAAAACATTACATAGGTATATACCAGTAGGTATATGTAGTATATACCACAAAACCCAGAACTGGTAGATTTGTCAGACGATGTAACTGCATCAAAAAAATAATCTTCTGAATCGTCATAAAATCTTTAAAAAATCGGTTGTCTGTAAAGTCGGTTTACTGACGGTAGTTGAACGTGACAACGTCATAAGAAAATACTATGGAACGCCTCAGAGCGAGGTAACGCCGCATGAGTCATGTTTTTTCGTGCGTGCAGCCGGCTCCATCGAATTATAAGACGTTGTCACGTCAAAATATATAGAGAATTTTAGGTAGGTGAAGTAGTTTCATACTAGAACTAGGAATTGCAGATGAGCCAAGTGGTTGAATTACTTTTAGCATAACCCACGATAAGAAAAATCTATTTTAATTAGAGAGTGTGTGGTTTGTGTGATAAACCACGCTTGGATGAATAAGCCTGTCCTCTGTGTTGTTATGAAATCTTTTAATAAATAGAAAATATTAGATAGGTGCAGTACATACCACTACTACCAGAAGTTTCAGATGAGCCAGACGATGAACCTGCATCAAAAAATTAAGCATATCTTCTGAATCGTCATAAAATCTTTAAATATATAGAACATTTTAAGTAGGTGAAGTAGTTTCATACTAGGAATAGGAGTTTCAGATGAGCCAAGTGGTTGAATTACTTGCAACATTACCCATGATAAAAAAAAACTATTTTAATTAGAGAGTGTGTGGTTTGTGTCGAATCATGTAGCGCTGTCTCTTGTTGAGTATCTTAGTGGTCAAGCTTTGCTTTGTGTCGAATCATGTAGTGCTGTCTGTATTTGAGTAGCTTAGCGTTCTAGTTTTGCTTGGTGTCGAATCATGTAGCGCTGTCTCTTGATGAGTAGCTTAGTGGTCGAGCTTTGCTCGGTGTTGAATCATGTAGTGCTGTCTGTATTGGAGTACCTTAGCGTTCTAGTTTTGCTCAGTGTCGAATCATGTAGCGCTGCCTCTTGTTGAGTAGCTTAGTGGTCGAGCTTTGCTTGGTGTCGAGTCATGTAGCGCTGTCTGTTTTTGAGTAGCTTAGCGGTCCAGCTTTACTCGGTGTCGGGTCACGTAACGATGTCTATTTCTAAGTAGCTTAGCGGTCGACCTTTGCGGTTTGTCCAGTCCTATAACGCCATCTGTTGTTCAGTAGCTAAGATAAAACTAAGATTTTTTTTAAGTGAAAGCAGATTTTTTCAGGGTTGACACCTGTTTAGATAGATTTGGAAAGTAAATTTAGTGTTGATAAGAAAGCCTGCTTACCTGTGCCAGTGCCGGTGCCGGTGCCGGTGCCAGTGCAAGTGCCAGTGCCAGTGCCAGTGCCAGTGCCAGTGCCAGTGCCAGTGCCATTGCCAGTGCCAGTGCCAGTGCCAGTGCCAGTGCCAGTGCCATTGCCAGTGCCAGTGCCAGTGCCGGTGCCGGTGCCGGTGCCGGTGCCGGTGCCAGTGCAAGTGCCAGTGCCATTGCCAGTGCCAGTGCCAGTGCTTGTGCCAGTGCCAGTGCCATTGCCAGTGCCAGTGCCGGTGCCGGTGCCGGTGCCGGTGCCGGTGCCGGTGCCGGTGCCGGTGCCGGTGCCGGTGCCAGTGCAAGTGCCAGTGCCAGTGCCAGTGCCAGTGCCAGTGCCAGTGCCAGTGCCAGTGCCAGTGCCAGTGCCATTGCCAGTGCCAGTGCTAGTGCCAGTGCCAGCGCCAGTGCCATAATAATCTGTAATTAAAAAAATGTGTTGTTTTGTTTTTTGTAGATGTTTACCTTGTTTTACTCCAGTTAAATCTGCATAAGAGCCTAAAAAATATTTTATTCCTACACTGACTGTTGCCAGTGATTTTTTTTGCGTGTGAAAGAAATAGGTTTAATATACACATAAACTTTCATCCCCTATTTTAAACGCAACAACGTAGTGACTAACGTAAATAGGTAGTAAAATAGGAAATGAAAGTCAGATCAAAAATCATCACAAAACATTTTTTCGTCTTTTTTAAAAATAAAAACTTGAATGCGTTTGGCTGCTCCTCAATTGATAAAAAAATCATAAAAATTTACTAATCGACTATTTTACTGAAGACACAACATTTTTTTATTATAATTCATACATACGTAATACATGAATATACGCAATTAATACATTTAAAACATCCTATTTTTTATTGCAAATTTTTGATACACATCTGGATCTGCAGACTTTGATACTTATTTGATATCAGATGTGCAGGTTTCCTCATGATATTTTCCTTCAACTTAAAAGCAACGGGGTGTATGTATGTACGTCACCCTCCCATTCCTACTAGGCGAACCAACGCGACGACCATGTGAAACACGCGAGAAGCCGCTGGATGCGGGCAGCGCAGGACCGCTCGTTGGGCAAATTTTTGGGGAGGCCTTTGTCAGAACGCTGCCTTTGTCCAGCGGTGGATGCCTCTCCGTTGATACGATGATAATGTATTTTCATCTCTCCTGTTCGGAAAGTTTAATTTTCATGAGTAGATAGCCGGGTGGAACATTGCTTTTCCATCCCTAGGGTAGAAAGTATTTTCATCCCTAGGGTAGAAAGTATTGTCATCCCTAGGGTGGAAAATATTTTTTTTTTATTGCCAGCCACGGAGTCGAACTAAGAGGTTTTCATATATCTAAACTCAGCTATACATTAAACGACTTGTTTATTACGATCTACAGATTGATATTAAATCATTTTATAGTTGTTTTTTTTTTCACGATTACAGAAGATTAAAATTTAAAATCATTCCTCTATTCTGCTGCGCGCCATAATGCCATGATAACATGACACTTTTTTTTCAATTTTCGGCATGGCCACCTAGATGCACGTCGTGACCAACTCGATTAGTTTCAATCTAGTCGGCCGTGGCAAGCGGCCATTGCGAAAAGGTTTGAGGTTGGATATAGGTAAAACTAATTTATTGATATCTAATTAATATTTTATATCATATAAACAATTAAATTACAATAAATACATTTCCTCACAGTCGAAATGAAAAGTAGAGTGTTTACTCGGGTGAAATGACCCATTTCACCCTCGAACTATTGGCGCTCTCACTTCGTTCGAGCGCCAGAAATATCTCGAGTGGACTGGGTCACTTTCTTCCCTTGATTAACAATCTACTATTGTGTCTTCATATTCCCGATATGAACAAACAGTTTATTACTTGTACTTCACGAAATAAATAAAATGCAAACTGTATACTCACAGTTATAAGTGATGTTGCTATCTTTGACGTTCTGCCTATTTTCTGTTTGGGTGGTGTCTGTAAACAAGCAATTGTTAACATTGTTAACATCTTCGCCTTTTTAACAAAGGGTAAAGAACACAACATACCCTCTTCGCTCGTAACCGATATTCAAACATAGGAAAGGAAAACGCTTTATTTTTTCTTTTTTTTGTTAGGAAAGTTTGCAGCTTATGTATACACTACATGATAACATTACAAAATTAACTATGAGCCAATGAGAAAACTTCCACAAATGGATTTCGATATAAACACACAAAAATATAACCAAAGTAAAAAAAATAATAGGTTGTGTTAACAAAGATTGACAAATGAATAATGAAAAACACGCTAAGCTCGCTTATCAACGCTTTCGGTGCCGTTGAGAGAGAGAGAGAGGTGCTGTTGAAAAATTCCAAAGTAAGAAAACGTTGTACAGAGTTAGAGCTACTGCAAACAATATCTATATATTGTCTTTTCTGGAAACCAATTTCTTTGTTCCATATTTGGGATCTGTTTTCTAAATGACTTCGTACTTATGCTCAATACAATGTTTTCCCTCAGACATCGAAATTACTTAAGGTCAGTTGTTATTCTCAATCTAAAAATTAAGATTCTAGGTCCAGAGTAAGTACTCTATTATTTATTTAATTGCAAGTATCACAATATATGACATATTGTTCGTTCGCTCATTTAACCGTATCTTTGACGGCTCCCGACAAACACTGTCAAAGGTGCGCGGCGGGCGGCACGATTGAACTCAGAGGGGCACTTTGACAGAGTATTTGTCGGGAGCCGTCAAAGATGCGGTTAAATGAGCGAACAAACTTTAAATGGCTGTACTTATTTATTACTTCACCACGAGCTCCTAAGAAAAAGAGTCTTGACAAACAGAGAGACGGAGAATAAAGTGATCCTATAAGGGTTCATTTTCTCTTTTCAGGTAAGGAACCCTTAAAATAAAGGTTGTCACAGAAGGTAATTAGTGAACATTTTTTCGAGGTTTTCTCTAACATTTACTTACTAGTACTGTTTTCTACACTCTGAGTAGTATCTCCCGACGCATCTTGATCATCACCTATAATAAAAATAAAGACATTTAATCACGTATAAATATAGAGAAAAATATAAACAAAAATGTAATAATGACATTGCTACAGAAAATGTAATAATAAATTTTAGGTACAAGCTTTATTTAGTTACTAGCTGTTGCCCGCGAGTTCGTCCATGGGATGAACATGACAAATTATGAAAAAAAAACACATGAAAATGAATCATTTGAGATTTTAAATCGTAAAAAAAAATTTTTGATTGTCACTGCAAAACAGACGCTCACAGGAAACTGAACTCGCTTGAACAGGAACGGTAAGTTTTTCTGGATGATGGGAATGCCAACTAAGCCAAACTAATCAACCACCATACCATAAAATTTTAAGCTCCTAATTTAATTCGTACCCACTTTTGATTTCGTTATTGTTGGTTGATGTTGTGTATTTAAGTATAATGATGTTATTTCATACTTTTGAGTGATCTGAATAACATGAAAGAATACAAGTATCGGTCTATGCATACCTATGTATATATCTATGTATAATATTGAAATAATTTTCCTCCAACTCCTAACCGTTAAGGAGTTGTACCTTCTTTCATCAGCTTATCAACATGAGATGATGACTAACAGACGCAAGTATATTAATAGCTTTAGAAAACTTATGAATCACGTAATAAGTGCCTTTAAAATTTGAGGGTTGCCCTCGACTTCCCTTTGATCCCATCATCATATCTTGAGTTCGTGACCTCGGGAGTATTCGAATGAAATAAGAATTTTGAAAATCGGTCCACAATTGAAGGAGATATCAGTGAACATACATAAAAAAAATATACATTCATATAAATATACAGTAAATATAAATATAAAGAACTAGTTATAGTATCGGCCAGTAGGTAAAAAGCTGGCACTGCAGTTGCTACCCAACATTGCGCAAGCCACTAAAGTAACTAGGCGCCCTGTCAGCATTTCAAGTATTCCACAGGATGCAACCCGATCTAACTGTTTACCGGATTAATGTATTGTTATAATTACCATTGTTTAATTAATTCATTCTATATCTAGCATCGAGCTGAATTAGACTAAGCCTTATTTGTAACACTTTACTTTTAAATAAAATTAGTTTAAAGTCATTTTGGTTTTTTTTTGGGTCCTCCGGTTGTAGCTATCGTAATTGGCGCAGTCGGTAGGATACTCAAAAAAAAGCTAGGGCCGCGTTCTCACATAGAATTGTGGACCCTACTATCGCGCGTCGTTAAAAAGATCATCGGCGGCGTTCGAGTATCCTGAATACGAACCTGGCTACCGGCTGGAGGAGACATCAAGACATAGATCCCGCAGAGAGACCAACATGAAATACATGTAAGTCAAGTACATATGAATTGCCCTTGTGTTGCTTGTCCCTAAATATATTTTTTTTCCTGTGTGATTACCTGGCCCCAAGATTTTCCATCCAAGGAAATCCTGTTCCGAAAGCCCTGCTCCGGGTAGGCAATCGCGTAGGGAACGTTTAGATTGTCATAGAAACTTAGATTTTAACTTAGATATAATATTAGAGGAATCAGTAATGGACCCAGAAACCATTTACAAGGTCCTGAGACCTCTTCCCGAATTTGACGGGAACCCTAATATCTTACCTAGATTTATAGACCTTTGCGATCAGTTATGCGCACGTTATATAAAAACGGATCCCGGGAGTGAGCTATCAAACTTGTGCCTAATAAATGGTATCCTAAATAAGATAACTGGATCCGCCGCGCGTACCATAAACTCTAACGGTATCTCACAGAATTGGATTGGCATCAGAAACGCTTTGGTAAATAATTTTGCAGATCAAAGAGATGAGACAGCTCTTTATAATGACCTCTCTCTTGCTACCCAAGGTAATCGCACCCCACAGGAGTTCTATGATCACTGCCAAAATTTGTTTAGTACTATCATGACGTACGTAGGCCTTCACGAGACCATTCAGACCACCATTGAAGCCAAACGAGACCTGTATAAGAAGCTAGCTAAACAAGCATTTGTTCGAGGTCTAAAGGAGCCCCTGGGCTCTCGAATCAGGTGTATGCGTCCTGATAGTATAGAAAAAGCGTTAGAATTTGTGCAAGAGGAATTAAATGTGATGTACTTACAGAATCGTAGTGACTTCCCAAAAATGCAAACTCCAAGGTCTATTTTTGCCTCGCACATGGCTATGCCAGCGCAGAGATCATTTATTCCTCATGCACCTGTTCAGCATTTACAGCAGTCATTTATGTCACCCATGCAACGTGGAAACCAGCAGGCTAATACTATGGCAACGCCACCTATGCCACCTCAACAGCCATGGAGACCCCCAGTGAACCAGTTTCCCCAAGGTCCAACTCGCACTCAACAGGCATTCCGCGCGTTACCTCCCAATTACAACCCCCAAAGTAACCTCTTTAGATTACCACCTAAAAACCAGTTCCAAAACGTAGGCCCCAAGCCCATGAGTGGAGTAAGCCACTACGTAACGAAGGCTTTACCACCAACCGGTTTCCCTGGACATAAGTGGTCGAAACCAAGTAACCCAACACCTTCCAACTATTTCAAACCCCGCGAGATGAATCTCAATGAGTGTCTAGGTTATGATGGTTACTATTATCCCGAGTACAGCCCTGAAACTGACATGTATAACTACCAACTAGGTGACATTAACTTCACAGACATGACTCAGACATATGACTATGATGAGACCCAATACTACCCAGACTGTAGTAACGTGATTGACGTCCCATACAACAATGACCATGATGATGAACAGCCGCAACCTTCTACCAATAGCTCTGAGGAGAATTTTCAGAAGGCTCCGTATTCAAGAAAGTCAAGATAGAAGTAAATCTTCAAACGCAGAGGCAGTTGCCTTATATCCAAATATCGGACCCCCCAATAAAGCTACTTATCGATACAGGTGCTAACCAGTCATTTATTGACCCTCAAATTGTCGAAAATTTTTTTTCGCATGTCCCCCTTAACTACGACCCTTTTGAAGTCACCAACGTTCATGCCACCTCCCGGAATGACTATTCTATCACTGTACCATCATTTGCAGAATTTCAAGACCCCAACGATATGAAATTATTCGTTTACAAATTCCATAATTATTTTGACGGCCTTATAGGCCTTGACCTGCTAGAAAAATGGGAAGCGAAGATTGATCTCAAGGACAAATTACTCGTTACTCGCTCTGCGACTAATCCTATACAAATGTATAACTCATGTAACGTTAACCTTTACGAAACTGTTATCCCAGCCAACACAAGCAAATTAGTGAGGCTGCCCATCAACTTCCAAGACGGAGACGCTTTCATCCCTGAACAATCTATATCAAATTGTGTTATCCATGACTGTCTAACATTTGTAAATAATAATCGTGGAGTACTAGAAATTACAAATCCATCGCCACACGACGTCATTTTTTCAATGGACCGTCCCATAGTAGCCGAGTTGTATAACGAGTGCACGCGCACCGAACAAGTACCGCCGCGTGTTAGAGAAGTTTTATCACGATTGCGTATGGACCATCTTAACGCTGAAGAACGCGCTAACTTAGAAAGTTTGTGCTCGCAATACGCTGACATCTTTTACCTTGAGGGTGAAGCACTAACTTTTACCAATAAAATTAAACACAATATAAGAACGACAGACGAAATTCCGGTGTATACTAAAAGCTACCGTTATCCATACGTACACAGAGACGAAGTTAAGGATCAAATTGGAAAAATGTTAGATCAAGGTATTATCCGCCCCTCTGACTCCGCCTGGAGCTCTCCCATCTGGATTGTGCCCAAAAAGTCGGATGCTTCTGGAAAAATTAAGTGGCGTCTAGTAGTTGACTTCAGGAAGGTTAATGATAAGACAATAGACGACAAATACCCCATTCCCAACATAGCAGACGTGTTAGATAAACTCGGAAACTGTCAGTACTTTACAACCCTTGACTTAGCCAGTGGATTTTACCAGGTAGAAATGAACCCTGATGATATTCCCAAGACAGCTTTCAATGTCGAGCACGGGCACTTTGAATTTCTACGAATGCCCATGGGATTAAAAAATTCTCCATCCACTTTTCAACGTGTGATGGACAATGTCCTGAAAGACCTTCAAAACAGAATATGTCTCGTCTATCTGGACGATATCATTGTCTTTAGCACCTCCTTACAGGAACATATGCAAAACCTGGAAAAGGTCTTCCAAAGACTACGAGAATCCAATTTCAAAATACAGATGGACAAATCCGAATTTTTAAAGCTGGAAACCGCTTATTTAGGCCATATCATCACTAAAGACGGCATCAAGCCCAACCCAGACAAGATTACTGCTATACAAAAATATCCAATACCTAGAACCCAGAAAGAAATAAAAAGATTCTTAGGCCTTGTAGGGTATTATAGAAAATTTATTCCTGACCTAGCCCGAATCACTAAACCCCTAACCAAATGCTTAAAGAAAAATGGAAAAGTTATACTAGACAAAGACTATGTTAGCTGTTTTGAAAAATGCAAAACCCTATTGACTAACGACCCTATATTACAGTATCCAGACTTTAGTAAAGACTTCTTGTTAACAACAGACGCTTCTAACGTGGCCATTGGAGCCATTCTTTCCCAGGCCCCCGTTGGGTCAGATAAACCCGTGAGCTATGCATCCCGAACACTTAATGAGAGCGAACTAAATTACAGCACCATAGAGAAAGAGCTGCTTGCTATGGTGTGGGCCACTAAGTATTTTAGACCCTATCTCTTTGGCCGCAAATTCAAAATTCTAACTGATCATAAACCCCTACAGTGGGTAATGAGTATGAAAGAGGAAAACACCCGATTTACAAGATTTAAGCTAAAGCTCTCTGAGTATGATTTTGATGTAATCTATAAAGCAGGAAAAACTAATTTAAATGCAGATGCCCTTTCCCGCGTAGAAATCCATCACGAAGAGATAAGTTCAATAATTGCGAATGCATCGCAGAGATCACCATCGATTATCTCTATAGGATCATCATCATCACAAAAGCCACCATCAGTGGTCACCCTTGGTTCATCTACAGAAACAGCTCACACAAGCCACGAAAATCCAATCCTCAATGTCCCTATCGTAGACGACCCATTAAACAAATTCCATCGACAGATTCACATGACAGTAGTGGGCGACATTAAAAAGAAGACTAAGATGAGCAAACCGTTTGACACGCATACGCGAGTCTCAGTGCAGGTTAGAATGTCTTACATAGAAGATGACGTAGTAGATGCCATTAAAGAGTATGTAAATCCTAAAGTTAAAACAGCACTTTTAATAGAACCAGCCCTCTCTATGTATGACGTGATCCCCATCATCCAGGAAAAATTCAGAAGTTCAGCCATGAACCTAGTGTTAGCCAAGAAAGAGCTAGAAAATGTTAGTGAGTACCTTAGGCAACAAGAATTGATTAAAAACTATCACGATGGCAAGACCAATCATCGTGGCATCAACGAGTGCTTCATGGCTCTATCCCAAAAATACTACTGGCCTAAAATGAAGGACCAAATTACTAAGTACATCAATGACTGCACCATCTGTGGTCGAGCCAAATATGATAGAAATCCCATTAAACAAAAATTCAATCTGGTACCACCAGCAAGCAAACCCTTCGAAATCGCTCATGTAGACCTATTTACAGTAGAATCAGAAAAATACTTGACTATCATTGACGTCTTTTCCAAGTACGCGCAAGCTTACCACCTTCGTGATAGTACAGCTCTGAGTGTTATAAACAGTCTGGTGCACTTCAGTACCCATCATGGGTTCCCTCTTACACTGATATCAGACAATGGACCTGAGTTCACGAACCAGCTGTTCACTGAGTTTACTCAGTTACATAAAATCATCCATCACAAGACACTGCCCCATGCCCCCAATGGTAATGGTAACATAGAAAGGTTTCACTCAACAATCTTGGAGCATCTGCGTATCCTAAAATTAAAGCACAAAAATAAGCCTGCCATAAACCTGATGCCCTATGCTGTCCTAGCATATAACAGCTCCATTCACAGTTTCACAAATTGCAGACCATATGACATAATCAACGGACACTTTGACCCTAGAGACCCCGTAGATATTGACCTCACTAAACAACTTCTTCAACAATACATACTACACCACCGTGAGCAAATGAAAACCGTATACGAACTGATAAATGAAACCTCACTGACCAATCGCGCTGCTCTCATAGATAACCGAAATGTAGATCGCGAGTCTGAAGTCGAATACCAGCCCCAACAACAGGTGTTTGTTAAAAACCCTTCTGCTAGTCGTCAAAAACTTGCAGCTCGCTACACCCACGATACTGTCCTGGCAGACTTACCTATCCATATCTACACCTCAAAAAAACGCAACCCTGTAGCTAAATCCCGACTAAAACGAGTACCAAAATCAGCCCAATTGTTACAGGATACTGTCAATGCTAACTGCTCTCGTGACAGCGGAAATGCAGGAGATAAAACTTGAAAGCTTGGACGACGGACCTGGACTGCTACCTTTCAAACTTGGTACTGCTAGACTGACTAGACACTATCATACATTTCTGCAGTATATCGAACTAGAAAACATTGAAGAAAAAGTAATAACGTTACAGACCCAGCTCTTTAAATTTAAAGACCGACTTGACAATAATACTTATGCTCTGTATGAACTCCAAATAGATTACTTGTCCCATAAACTAGATAAGATTTTAGAACATTTAAGAGGCTTAGAGCCCAACCGTAAGAAAAGAGGTCTTATAAATGGATTAGGCTCTGTGATAAAAAGCATAACCGGTAATCTCGATTATTTAGATGCAGCTAAGTACGATGATGCCATTAAAATTCTAGAGGGTAACCAAGCAAAAATTTCAGACGAATTTAACAACCATGTTAGCATAAGTAAAGAATGGATGGCACACCATACCTATATAATAGATCAAATAGTAGAAAATCAGAAAAAGATAAAAGGCACTCTAAAATTACTTTTAGATAAAGAAATTTACAGAGACTATAGTCTGATTAAATTTGCTAAGTTTGCACAACTGCTTACTATACTAACAGAGAATACAGATGATATACTGACAGAAATATTAAGAATAGAGAATATGCTAGCCTTTGTGCGTACCTATAGCACTCACCATTCAATGCTAAAAGTAGATGTGTTAAGAAAAATGTTTAAAAAAGTAAGATTAATTTACGGTAAGGAATATGTTATAGATCTAGACTTAAGGGAATATTACGATATAATTAAACCAGGATACTATTTTTCGGACAGACGCATAGTTATAACTTTTAAAATTCCGATAATAACTAAGGAACACTTTGATTTATACAGATTGTCTATCCTTCCTAATAAATTTAACCAATCCATTATCCCTCCTTATCCCATCATAGCAACTAATAGGAACACATTCATGTACATAGAGACAGAATGTCCGAAGCTAAGTAACGGTTATCTCTGCGAAGAAAAGTTGAACAGCCAAATCCGGACTCAAGCTGATTGCATCCATAACCTCATCACCAACCATGCTCTAGATACTACCTGTAAGATGACTACGATCACCCTGACCAAGGAAGCTGTAGAAAAACTGGACGAGAGACACTATGCTGTATCTTTCCCACATCCTACTAAAATTCACACTGAATGCGGACGAGAAGATTCTAACATGGTACATGGAAGTTTCTTAGTTACAGTACCCCCAAACTGCCTGCTACGAACAGAAGAGTTTACGATCAGCAACTCCAATGACCAGATTGAAGGCCAACCATTGAAGATCATGAAGATTTCTCTCGATAATATGAAGCAGAGTTTCCAACCACTGCCTGAGATCAAATTAAACTCTATAAACTTAAAAGGACTACACAGCGCGCAAAACAAGGCAATGTTACAACCTACCTTACACATAGACAAGGCGTCCTCTGCAGCTATCTATCATACTACGATACCAATCTACAGCATGCTATTCGGTGCAACTGTACTTATTATAGTAATAATAATCAATCGTCGTTATGGAGCTATCCTATGTAGAAGCAAGTATGGAACTTCAGAGCCTGCTGCTGCTGCTGCTGCGAAACCTGCCAAATTAGAGCCAGCTACTGCAAACCCTGAAAGTTTGGAAAATCAGCCAAGATTTCCAGCAACATTTTCTCTCAATGTTCTAAAATAGTTGCTGTTCTAAGGGCGGAGGAGTTATAGTATCGGCCAGTAGGTAAAAAGCTGGCACTGCAGTTGCTACCCAACATTGCGCAAGCCACTAAAGTAACTAGGCGCCCTGTCAGCATTTCAAGTATTCCACAGGATGCAACCCGATCTAACTGTTTACCGGATTAATGTATTGTTATAATTACCATTGTTTAATTAATTCATTCTATATCTAGCATCGAGCTGAATTAGACTAAGCCTTATTTGTAACACTTTACTTTTAAATAAAATTAGTTTAAAGTCATTTTGGTTTTTTTTTGGGTCCTCCGGTTGTAGCTATCGTAATTAACTTCCTCCTTTTTTTTAATCGGTTAAAAATATCGTATGTGCAAAAAAATATCGACACAAAGCGATAATAATGTCGATATCATTGGTGTGTTCCGGCATGAAGATAAGATAGCCAGTTCCACATTGCGTTGGGGAATCTTGGTAAGCCCGCTTCCATCTTCGGCAACATCGTCACTTACCACCAGGTGAGATGTTGTCAAGGGTTTACCAATTGTGCATAAAAACAAAAAAAACATTACATAGGTATATACCAGTAGGTATATGCAGTATATACCACAACACCAAGAACTGGTAGATGTGTCAGACGATGTAACTGCATCAAAAAAATAAGCCTATCTTCTGAATCGTCATAAAATCTTTAAATATATAGAGAATGTTAGGTAGGTGAAGTAGTTTCATACTAGAACTAGGAATTTCAGATGAGCCAAGTGGTTGAATTACTTTTAGCATTACCCACGATAAGAAGAATCTATTTTAATTAGAGAGTGTGTGGTTTGTGTGATAAACCACGCTTGGATGAATAAGCCTGTCTTCTGTGTTGTTATGAAATCTTTTTATAAATAGAAAACATTAGATAAGTGCAGTACATACCACAACTACCAGAAGTTTCAGATGAGCCAGACGATGAACCTGCATCAAAAAAATAAGCCTATCTTCTGAATCGTCATAAAATCTTTAAATATATAGGAAATTTTAAGTAGATGAAGTAGTTTCATACAAGAACTAGGAGTTTCAGATGAGCCAAGTAAAGGGTTTTTCAATAAGGGCGGGTAGATTTTGAAACGAAATTAAACAAGCTGCGTATGAGGTATCAACAAATTTTTTTATTTATTTAAAAGGCCCATATATGCCATTAAGTATGGAAGATGACATCATTCAAATGCCCGCCTCGGCTTCTCACAGTGGCACGGATCCGAGTGGTCCAATTTTCAATGACTCTTCCGCATAGATCCGCCTGAATTTGAGCGATGGCATGTGTTATGTTCGCCTTCAGGGCATCGGTGGATTGTGGTTTATTTGCATAGACCTGCGACTTCAAAAAACCCCACAAGAAAAAGTCTAGCGGGGTTAAATCGCATGACCTTGGTGGCCAATTCACATCACCCCTGCGAGAGATAACCTTAGTCTCAAATCGCTCATGCAGAATGTCAATCGTGGCGTCCGCTGTGTGGCACGTAGCGCCATCCTGCTGGAACCACATGTTGTCTAGGTCCATATGGTTCAATGTGGGCCATAAAAAATTGGTTATCATCGTTCTGTAGCGCTCGCCGTTGACAGTGACCGCCTCACCAACGTCGTTTTCGAAAAAATACGGACCAATGACGCCGCCGGCCCAAAATCCACACCAAACCGTAACTTTTTGAGGATGCATTACCACCTGGTGAACCTCGTGTGGGTTTGTGTCGTCCCATATACGGCAATTTTGTTTGTTAACAAAGCCATTCATCCAAAAATGCGCCTCGTCGCTAAAGATGATTTTTCGCCCGAAATTGGGATCCTCTTCCAAACGATTCGATGCCCAGGCAGCGAACAAACGACGTTGTCTATGGTCATGAACTTTGCCATGATGATTTGGCATAAGCAACTGAATAATAAGCAAAAGATTTGACAATTGTCACCAAAACAAAATGGCCGCCACGGGCCGCCAAAATCTACCCGCGCCAATTGAAAAACCCTTTAGTTGAATTACTTGCACCATTACACATGATAAAAAAAAAATTAATTAGAGAGTGTGTGGTTTGTGTGATAAACCACGCTTGGATGAATAAGCCTGTCCTCTGTGTTGTTATGAAATCTTTCTAAAAATGGAAAACATTAGATAGGTGCAGTATATACCAGTAGGATTTTTAGATGAGCCAGAGGGTGTAAATACAACTAAAATATAAGCCTATCTTCTGTATTGACATAAAATCTTTAAATAAATAGAAAATTTTAGCTGCTTGGAATTTACTAAAACTAGGAGTTTCAGATGAGACAAGCGGTTTAATTACTTGCAGCATTACCCATAATGAAAAAAAATCTTTTTAGCCGTGATTACGAATAAAATCATCACATCAGCTAATATACGTCCCCACCGAGGGGCTCGAGCCTACCCTGAATTAGGGCGATCGGGCCTTAGACGACCACGTGGGCCCAGTGTGGGTTGGTCGACTTCACACAAACCTTCGAGTTTCTTCACAGGCGTGTGCAGGTTTCCTCACGATGTTTTCCTTCACCGTATAAGAGCGTCGGATAAACGTACATCATCATAACAGCTCATATACGTCCCCACCGAGGGGCTCGAGCCTACCCTGAATCAGGGCGATTAGACCTTAGTCGACCACGCGGGCCCAGTGCGGGTTGGTCGACTTCACACACAACCTTCGAGTTTCTTCGCAGGCGTGTGCAGGTTTCCTCACGATGTTTTCCTTCACCGTTAAAGCAATCGGTAAGTATGTACGTAAGTTTTTGAAAAACTCATTGGTACATTGGCCGTCCAGATTTGAACGTACATATGAAATCGAAATTCCAAAATACATTAGTACGTGGCAGGATCGAACCACGACCTCCCGGACAGGAGGTAGTGGCCCTTACCATAACGCCACTGACGCTCGACGAATAAAATAATGAGTAGTTAATACATGAGTGATAAAAAATATACTTTTGTGTACGTATAGGAAAAGGAGAGTGAAATTACTTCGCCGGACATACTGAGCCACAAGTTAATAAATATTCTGGGACAAATCACACATGGTCATCTGGCCCCAAAGTAGGATTCTCTGTGTTATGGGTTACCAGAGACTGATATACATACTTATATACGTTTAAATACATACATATATAGATATATTTTAACACCCAGACACAGAGCAAACAAATCTGCTCATCACACAAATGCTTGCCCTGGGTGGGGATCGAATCCACAACCCTCGGATCAGTAGTCAAGGGCACTAACCACTGAGCCACCGAGTCAGTTACGTAAAATGAACTTAATAGGTATCTATGTACCCATGTAATTTGTTTTTCTGCTAAGGTCCTTTTTTACCTCACTGGGCACGACAGAGAGTTATGATTTTCAAGTGTATGTCGTGTCAAAACTGCGATATTACAATCTCACTACACTAAATTAATTTACATTATAATATGACGGTATATTGTCAATCGGCTTACAATTTCACGGACTATTATTGTATCTCCGAATAAATAATACCGAATACTATACTCTTCAGGGGTTAGTGACATGTTTTTTAATGAATTTGGTCAGAATAATGAATTTCTGCACAAGAAATGCCATCAAATTTGGATCCATTTGTTTTGCTTTTGTTTCCAAATGGTTCCAAATTTGATGTGCAATTTTTGGAAATCGTCTTTATTTTTTAATTGTGGTTTTTTAATACAATCACCAAGAAGAAAAATAAAAGGTTTTACTCTTTTATTAATTGTTATGAAAAAAACTTTCATTTAGTATTTATTGTGAAAGGATTGCTGAATTATTTTAAAAGATAACGCCTTTTTTACAACCGTCCCGTTTTCTTTGCGACCAGTGTATGAATGTATGTTTATTTATTTCTTTCTTTCTTTGGCACGCTCTGTAGCCAAAACGGTATGGTGTCGAGGTGTCGTTAGAGTCGTTTTAATCCTTTGATTGATAAGCGATACATTTTTACCAGACTGGCCAAAAAGAGAAGTTAAATTTTATGCAATTTAGTCCCTAATTTTTAAATAATTCCTAAAGTTATTATTTTATACCTTAACTAGTGGGTGCTCACGGCTTCGCCCGCCTAGTTCCCGTTTTTTGGTGTTCCCGTGGGAATTTCCCGAAATCCTTTCTTAGCGGAGACCTGCCTCATAACATCTACCTGCATGCCAAATTGCAATTAACATTAGGGCTGTGCGTTGATAGATCACTATGTCAGTCAGTCACCTTCTAAATATATATAACTCAAAGGTGACTGACTGACTGACAGTGATCTATCAACGCACAGCCCAAACCACTAGACGGATCGGGCTGAAATTCCCGCGGGAACATAAAAAAACGGGAACTGCGCGGGCGAAGCCGCGAGCACCCACTAGTTGAGTTATATATATTTAGATTTTTAATCCCACAGAAAAAATGTTAACAAAGTTATGTCAGTGTCAAAGTGGCATATCAGGGATTCATAATTCCGTTGTCATAAATGCCGCTTGCGGCAAATTGGTTAAACACTATTGTGCCGCTATCGGCAAACTTGCATTCTCTTAGAGATTGCTATTTTTCCTAGCGGCTATTTAGTAAGTAATAAAATACTGAGTAATACTTAATTTTGCTTCTGTAAAATACGTTAGGAAGGAAGATTAGCACGCACCCTCCATGCAAAAAGAGAAAGCGTTTTCCACTTTTGAATATTTATCAGATTATAATGGTTTTTAAAAATGTTATTGACACAATAAAAAGTTAGGTTTATAGGTTTTGCTTTTTTAAATTTTACATTAAAAATTAAACAAATTATGGCCAAAATTAGTTTATTACGAACACAGTGGAACTCAGGAACTGAATTGAACTTTTTTATTGTATTAAAAAAGAAACCAACAAACCTCGTTTTGTTATTGTATCAATAACATGTTTAAAAACATTTAATATTTAATATAGCGTAAAGCATTTATGTTTCGGGGCGATCGAATAATTAGGAGATCAGTTTTAAAAAGATGCCGCACTTGTGTTCGTGCTGTTGGCCAAAAATTTTAACATTTAATTTAGATTTAAATCCTTCTTTTAAAAATAAAAACTATAAAAAATTATAAGCATTTTAGGAAAAAACTCTCAACTCATTCAACTCAAATATTGACTGGAAGAGATCTCTTTAATGGATTAATACCCCCTTTGCACACATTTTTTCTGATATTGATGTAAGATTTTGTGCAATGGAGAGCTTAAGCAAACATAACAAACAAAAACTCTAACCAATGGTTTAATTTTAAAAGAGCTTGTTTTGGAGTTCAAGTGAAATATCTTTTTTTGTAAATTAAGTTTTAAAATTTTGCAAATTACACTTTATGCGCATACTTTTTAGAAAACATGCCAGTACAGGCACTTTTTTGGCTTAAGAATTCAAAGTTAGGTGATTGAAATTTGTTTATCCAATAAAAGAATATTTTTAACCGACTTCAAAAAGGAGAAGGTTCTCCATTCGATATTTTTTTGTAAGTAAACCGTAGCCATTTAAAAAATTTTGGTTCCATGCATTCGGTAGCCTATTTTTTTTGTAAGTACACCGTAGCCATTTTAGTAAATCTTGCATTCGATAGCCTATTTTTTTTGTAAGTACACCGTAGCCATTTTAGCCATTTAAAAAGCCTTATTTTTCTGTAGTACTGAGAAAAAACTTAATTACATTAGTCGTAAATTTGTAGATGTTTTATTCGCATTATTGTCATAACCAATAGATAAAGATTTTCCAGAAATTTATGAAAGTTCCAATATCTCAAAAACTATGTCAATTTTACTAAAGTGAAATACACATATTCTGGCTATTCATAATCTTACCCGCCGGATTAACGTTCGTTTATGGGACACCATGTTTAAACACACAAATATTGCTCATTTAATAGTAGTACCTGGGTGACCGAGTGATGAAGTCTTCTAGGTACGTGATGTATCTTTTTTTGTGTAAAACCGGATTTTCAGAATAAACAAATCGACATTACCTATCTAGATCAATTATTATTATGGCTAAACATATTATTAAATTTTTATTGAAACGGCTAAATATATTGTTATCCTATCTTATTACTTATATATGTATAACAAATACTCGTTTAGAGCAATTAGGTAGGATGTGATCAATTAAGTTTTAAAATATTTTTTGTGAAGGCGACCCGCGGCTTAACCATCCCTGTAGTGTTACCAGAGCCCTGAAAATTTGCATCGAAAGAAATAATTATATTTAAATCTTCGAAAGTTATTTATAGGAAATATATGATTCCGATTTTAAAATATAATGGTATTTTCCCGTTAAAAAGTAGCAAATAATCTAGGAGTTTAACTTTTCTTAAAAAGGAAAGTAACCATATGCCTATCATTTTTATTTAGGGTAACACTTTTGTTTACATTTTTTCTGTGGGTTTAAAAATTGGAGTATACCTGTTTTCTCCCAACTATATTGAAAAACTTCCTATGATACATGAGTGCAAAAGGTAAATGGTAAGCTCGTGACGATGGTAAACCCTAGCCTGCGGCTCGGGCTTACAAATGTCACACGTTTGTTATTCACCTTTTTACCACCCTTGTATCATTTGACAAAGGAATCTTGGTAAGCCCGCTTCCATCTTCGGCAACATCGTCACTTACCACCAGGTGAGATGTGTCAAGGGTTTACCAATTGTGCATTAAAAAAAAAGGATTCCACGACGTAAACGTTATTTTGTTACACCCTGTGTTGCGGTGTAACAAAAGGAGACGACGATTTCTTGGTAGATAGATAGGTTGCGTGATGTTTATTGGTGTGAGGTTTGACAAAAAAAGGGGCCTTGCAATGCCCGTAGGCTAGCTTATAAATACTTGTACAAAACGACATCTATACCTAATACTTAGAACTAAATTATTCATACATAACGATAAATGTTGTCTAATAATAGAATGCTAAACTACATTCTGTAGTACATAAAGATTGTAACGGATGGGGTCACGTGTCTGAACACCCTGTCTCCTGGTTCCGAGAGTACAGGAATCCTAGTTTGGGACCAGATGACCGAGTGTGATATTATGTTCCTGAATATTTATTTTGACCCTTTGTAGTCAGACTTTGGATTCACCAGAAACGGCCACTACACCAAAGCGATTAAAAATCAGTTATAATCTACTATAGGTATATAATATAGACTGTTTCAATATGTGAGGTAGGAACTTACCACATGGAGAGCAATCCGAGCCTATGAAATTTAACAAAAAAAAAAGAATTAGTGTAATGTTAAATTTTTGTGATTTTCTTTAGTAAAAACTAGCCAAAAGCGAGTCGAGCTAACGCACTTAGAGTTCAGTAACAAAAACAATTTATTTGTATAATGTATTTTTTTATCGCATTTTTGGGATTTATAATATAAAATACTTTAAAGAAACCGATACTAAAATTGATTTTATTTTATTCACTTCAAGATCTTAAGCGCGTGTAAGTTTTAGAATCACACTTGGCCTGTTTTTATTATTCGTTGTTTTACATAAAGTTTTGCACAATATAATCATAAAGTTTGACGCTTTTAAAATATAATACTGTGTCTATGATAAATTGATAAATCAAAACAAAAAACCGCAGAAAAACACATTTCTTGTACTTGTATGTGGTCTTTATTGATTTTTTTTACCATTTGTAATTTTTTTTATTAGACGTTGCTGCTTATGCTCCGGTTTTTGATCCCTTAGTAAACTCTTGCGACACCCTTGGTTGTCCTCGGCAAGAGATGGGGTGGTACGATTCTTAGGCTGCACCAGAGACCAGGCACTTATATATAGAAAGTCTAGTGGGGGCGGAGAGTTTCGAACTCGCGACCTCCTGATGTAAAGCAAATGGACTTGACAATCACGCCACGGAGGTAAAGATAATCTGTGAATTACTGTTTTTAAATAAATTATATGTTTGTGTAATTATTTATTTGTAACTTACCAATATTATGCACTGAAAACAGTAGAACTAAACTACTGATTAGTAACAACAAAGTTTTCATCGTGTCTTTGATTCTTTGTAAGGTACCAAAATGAATTCACGTTATTGGATAACGTACGAAAGAATATATGCTTTGATTTGTATTTCGTTCTGTTTATATATGATCCATTTTTAATGCAAATAAATTAATTTTTCATATACAATAATGATCGCACGAATTTCAATGATGATAAGAAGATCATTATTTATTTTATTATACACGTGTCTTGCTGTGCTGCACGCGCCCCGTTTGATACATGGTGTTAAGAGGAAACGCGGGCGCCATTTTTTCCATACAAACGGAGTCCCCTGTTTCCTCTAATGACAATAGAGCAAAAATATTTTTTCATTAAACCAATATCCACCATGGCCATGCCCCTATGTTTTGTTTTTTCCCATATTATAATTATAATAGGAAGTAGGAGCCTCTAAAAAACTGAGAATATTGCCCAATTGAAACATCATTTTCAGACACCCACCAAAAAAAACCGCATATATCTAAATATATATAACTCAAAGGTGACTGACTGACTGACATAGTGATCTATCAACGCACAGCCCAAACCACTGGACGGATCGGGCTGAAATTTGGCATGCAGGTAGATGTTATGACGTAGGCATCCGCTAAGAAAGGATTTTAGGAAATTCTCACGGGAACCGCAAAAATCGGGGTCTGCGCGGGCGAAGCTGCGGGCATCCACTAGTTAACAATAAAATGAAAACATAAAGGCATAGGTAAAGCGTTTTTTCAATTATTTTTGAAAAAAAATATTATTATTGCTCAAGTTTTGGAAGAGGAAATAGGGGACTACGAAATATTGTTTTAGTCAATTTTAGTGCCAATAATGATCGGTCTGCGCTGCAGTTATACCTTTCTTGCTGTATACGGACAGTTTTTGGGGAGGGAGACAGCAACATTTTATTCAAATACCTTTTCTTTAGACCGCGTTTCCTGTTAAGAACATTTCAACTGGCTCATGAAACTACAACAAGTGACCAAAAAAAGTGCGAGTCGGATAAAAGCACCGGGGGATCCGTACCACCACACCTTTGGGTAAGAAACCCTTAAAAATATTATTGAGTACAACAATAATTATATTCATTTCAATATAAAATACATAATCATGATTGACAGTAAAAATGAGAAAAGTGTTGTTGGGGGCACCGTAGATTTTTCGTGAAAACGTCCATCGATTTCTACGTTTCGATATTTCTACGTTTTGTGAATTGGTTATCTTGACATTATAAACTATTTGTTTTGTAGTTATTTGAGCCCCCTCAGTGGGGACGTGTATGAGCTGATATGATGAGTGTGGAGACACACTATGCCAAACTTTTGCGGACCGGAATTAAACTTAAACTAAGGCGCAAGTCCGACTTATTGTTACACTTGTCCGGTTAGGTAAGTACCTACTTTCACCAACATAATAAATTTACTGAAATTCATAAATTATAAGAAAAGTAAGCACCGAAAATTGCTCTAACAAGTCGGTAAGTTAGATGGAAGGACCAACTTCACTTACCAGTAGAAAAAAATGTTCTCCATACATCGGTGCACATTACGGTCGATGATACAGCTACGAATGTAAGTTTGTAATAGAACATACATTTTTGTATGATATGACTTAACAGCTTTTCCATTATAACACTTTAAACTTTTACGATTATTCATAACGACAACTTATTAAGTGTAATGTGTGGTGACCCTAACCCTTCACAAAATGAAGTGAGGGTAGATGGAGGTGTTCCTGCGATGCGCCGGCGGCGATGACACCGCGGCTTCAGTCTACTCGCAACCACGGCTATAGAAGCATAGTCGAAACGTTGAGGTAAAAACATCAATTCCTGCTCATACGTTATTATAAAATCACGTCAAGTCCCGCTTTTAATTTGTCATCTTTTTGATTTGTCTTTTTACTTGTGCTGAGATCTTGCTTCTTGCCTTTCATAATTCCAGGTTAACGAGAATGAGATGAAATAAAGTTCTAGTAATGTCTAGTAATAAGAGCTTCAGTGGCGTAAGGGCAAGGGCCGCTACCTCCTGTCCGGGAGGTCGTGATTCAAATCCTGCCACGTACCAGTGTATTTTCTAATTTCCATTTTATATGTACGTATATCCGATGCTCTTACGCTGAAGGAAAACATTGTGAGGATACCTGCACACACCCGCAAAAAAGCTCGAAGGTTGTGTGTGAAGTCGACCAATCCGCACTGGGCCCGCGTGGTCGACTAAGGCCTGATCGCCCTAATTCAGGGTAGGCTCAAGCCCCTCGGTGGGGGCATATATGAGCTGATATGATGATGAAAGTTCTAGGCAACAAGGATTCATAAAATATTGAACATACTCGTAAGTTTAAGTGTTAATTATATTTACTCGGCATGTTTAAAACAGAAATAAAGTGCAATTTGCTGAACATTGCTTTAAATTACTGCCAGACTTGGCTCCACCTGAGATCTCATACATATATTTATTTTTAGGGGAGCTTCAAGAGACTTGGCGAATTTTTACATAAAAATGTTTTTGATGGTTTTTACGTTTTTAAGGAACTTTACTGTTTTTAGGGTTCCGTACCTAAAGGGTAAAACGGAACCCTATTACTAAGATTCCGCTGTCCGTCTGTGTCTGTCTGTCTGTCTGTCTGTCTGTCCGTCCGTCCGTCTGTCACCAGGCTGTATTTCATGATCCGTGATAGCTAGACCGTTGAAATTTGCACAGATGATGTATTTCTGTTGCCGCTACGAGTATAACAAAAAAGACCTATAATACTAAAATTTAGAAAAAGTGAAAGTCTCCATACAAAAAACGTATTTTTTTTGAAACGTGAAGAAACTAGCGCCATCTTGTATGATTGTACGGAACCCATTTTGCTCGGTTCTGACTCGCACTTTACTGGTTTTTTTAATAAATTAAGATTACCACTTCACGATATCACGATTTTTTGTCATGTCTACAGTACCGATACCTAAATATTTTATGTCGGTTATATACAGATTAAATTATCACGATTTCGTGTTTTTTTTAAATATGATACATAAACAATTTATATGGGCAATATAAATATTTTATTTTCATTTTTATTTCAAAATTTTCCCCAAAATATTTGACTTTTTTGTATTTAATCAGACACCATTAGACTAATCCTTTACTTATGTCCTTATGTCATAAACGTAGTACGCCTAAGGGCAAGCCTCCCTGGACCGATGACTTGGTGAAGGTTGCGAGAAGCCGCTGGATGCGGGTAGCGGAGAACCGGTTGTCGTGGAAATCCAGCAGTTGACGTCCTTCGGCTGATATTATAAATGTATGAATTTGTATGGTACGTGGCAGGATTCGAACCATGACCTCCCGGACAGGAGGTAGCAGCACTTGCCATGTGTTTTCGAATTTCAATTTCATATGTACGTTTATCCGAAGCTCTTACGGTGAAGGAAAACATCGTGAGGAAACCTGCACACGCCAGCGAAGAAACTCGCAGGTCGTGTGTGAAATCGACTAACCCGCACTGGGCCCGCGTGGTCGACTAAGGCCCGATCGCTCTAATTCATGGTAGGCTCGAGCCCTTCGGTGGGGACATATGTGAGCTTAAATGATGAATTTGTATCGTCATCATAATCATATCAGCTCATATACGTCCCCACCGAGGGGCTCGAGCCCACCCTGAATTTGTATAAAAAAATAATATTACTTTTCATCGACTGACGAGCCAGCGGTATCGGATGACGACGTAGGAATTTCCTATGCACAAAAAAATATTGTTAAAAAAAGGGCCATATTTCCATTCTAAAAATTTTGCCTATGAAATTAATGATATCCCACCAAAAACATTCTGTAAAAAACTAGGCAAGTCTCGATGGAGCTGCTTGTTTGCGGGTTGGTTGACTTCACACACAACCTTCGAGTTTCTTCGCAGGCGTGAGCAGGTTTCCTCACGATCTTTTCCTTCACCGTAAAAGAGCGTCAGATAAACGAACATATGAAATCGAAATCCGAAAACACATTGGTACGTAGCAGGATCTAACCACGACCTCCCGTGCAGGAGGTAGCGGCCCTTGCCATTACGCCACCGACGCTATCAGATTTAATAAAAACTTTAAAAATAGTATGAGTTTATATGGGAGGTACCTTACTCGGATTTTTCCTGAAATCATTAACTACCCCGTGAAGTAGGCCTTATTAAGTGCTAGTTATAAAAAAGTTTTATTAACATCGTTACATCCATTTTAGAGAAAAAGTGACAAATAACCTGGATTTGTATGAGTGGTCCACCACGTGGGAGGCCTGCCCACGCTACGTTTTCCGGTGCGGTGTTAAATGTTTATACTTATAACAAACGGTTCCTCGACAACATTTTGACTTTCCGTTAGTCACACTAATTAAACAAAAAAACGGAATATTTTTTTTAGAACTTTTTATTTTTAAAATACAATATTTTAAGTGTTAACAAGTGTTGCCGATAACAAAAATTTGTCCCTCGAATGTCAAAAAGAATAATCACATTAATATTATAAAGGCGAAAGTTTGTGAGTGTCTATGTTTGTAACATCTTCACGCAAAAACTACTGAACGGATCTGGCTGGAGTTTGGTAGGTAGACAGATTAGGACCTGGATAAAAAATAGGCTACTGTTTCCACGCTCGCGAGCCACTTGCGGCTCGCGCACTGTGCACCCTCGAAAAGTCATAGAAACGTTGTCCACGCGGGTGAAGCCGCGGGAGACAGCTAGTGAAAGAATAAAAATAAAAAACACTAGATCGTAATTTACGGGTGGTAGACTGTATGAAGCAGATTGAACAGCTGGTATGATGTGCTGCAGATCTGAAACAAAAATATATTTTCTTTAAATTTATTTTTGAAGCTGTAACGGATCCCGGAGAAAGATAACTATTATTTTTGAAGCTGTTACGGATCCCGGAGAAAGGTAACTATTAGTTTGAAGCTGCAACGGATCCCGGAGAAAGGCAACTATTATTTTTGAAGCTATAACGGATCCCGAAGAAAGGTAACTATAATTTTTGAAGCTGTAACGGATCCCGGAGAAAGGTAACTATTATTTTTGAAGCTGTAACGGATCTCGGAGAAAGGTAACTATTATTTTTGAAGCTGTAACAGATCCCGGAGAAAGGTTACTATTATTTTATTTGTAACGGCGACCATCGTACTCTATCCGACAAAAGTTACGGGAGGAATTTCATATTCATGTTCATATTCAATTTATTCTGTAATATTTTTTAAATATTACATGTCAAAGTGTAGTAAAGTTATTATTATAATTATTATAATTAAAAATGAACACAGCAAAATAATAAGATTTAAGAATAAAAAAATAAAATAATAGTAATGGAGACACAAATTTCACAGAAAATAAAATAATCAAAGTGTATTTATTACTAGTAAGTACTTTAAGTCGATTTATAATTAACAAACTCTGTATAGCTATAGTAAGCGTGCTCGAGCGTTTAAGTCTACTCTTAAAACAGCTCAGAGAAGGGGCTGCGATGAAGCGCTCCTACTTCATCATATCAGCTGAAAGATTTCCACTGCTGGACAAAGCCTCCTAGGATCTTCACGACGACCGGACCTGCGCTACCCGCATCTAGCAGCTTCCCCCGATCTTCATCAGGTCGTCGTTTCACCGTGTGGGAGGCCTGCCTACGCTACGATTTCCGATGCGCGGTCGCCACTCGAGAACTTTAGTATCCCTACGGCTATCTGTTCTACGAGCTATGTGCCCTGCCCACTGCCACTTCAGTTCATCGATTCTGTGAGCTATGTCGGTTACTTTGGTGTTCCCACGGATCTTCTCATTTCTGTTTTAGTCGCGTAAGGAAACTCCGAGCATAGCTCGCTCCATCGATCGCCCTTTGGGTGACCTTGAGCCTTCTAATGTGGCCCATAGTAAGTGGCCATGTCACAGTTCCGTTTGTCATCACTGGTAACACTCACTAGTCAAAGACCTTAGTTTTGAGACACTACGGTGTTTGGGACGTGAAGATATTGCGAAGCTTCCCGAACGCTGCCCAGCCGAGTTGGATTCGTCGATTGATCTCTTTCTTGAAGTTGGAGCTACCTAGCTGTACTATTTTTCCCAGGTTTACTCCTACATATTCATCAATAAATTTGAGTTAAGATTCTCCAACCTTCACTCCGGCTGCGAGGAATTCCATACTTACTCGTGTAAAAGTACCAAGATCCATGTTCAGGAATCTGTTAGCGGTGAGCTTAAAGGGCTTCTGAGTCCTTATCATCAGCATGAGTAGTATTTTCTTAGTTTCAGTGTCAGCGTAGATCCAGTCACAGGAGTATATAGCTTCTGTCAATGCTACGCTCTGTAGACAAAATAGTGTGTGGTTGTATGAAACCATGGTAAAAGTGAAAAATTTTCACATTATAGACATTTACAGAGCACGAAACGATCATGGCTGCTCTCGTCTTGGAGCTACGGTACAGAGGACGAAACGATCATGTAATAAAAGTTTCACTCCTCTTGGAGCTACGGTACAGAGAACGAAACGATCATGCCTGCTCTCGTCTTGGAGCTACGGTACAGAGGACGAAACGATCATGGCTGCTCTGACGAAAAAGTTCGAGACGATGTAATAATCTCTTTGCCGTCACGCAACACACAGACGAAAAAGCTTGAGACGATGTAATAAAAGTTTCACTTTAAAAAAATGGAAAAGCCACGTCGTGCACCTATACCACAGATAAGAAAAAAAATCCGCTCACTCTTTCGCGAAGCTTTCACTGTCTGGCGTAGCAAGGGAATACACATAACAACAATAAATATAACGCTTAAATAGTAGAAATAAAATAGGAAAACGTAGTGTAGGCAGGCCTCCCACTCGGTGGACCGATGACCTGGTGAAGGTCGCGGGCAGCCGCTGGATGCGGACAGCGCAGAACCGGTCGTCGTTAACAACATTGATGTGTTCCGGCTTGAAGAGAAGATATCCAGATCCCATTGCGTTGGAGAATCTTGGTAAGCCCACTTCCATCTTCGGCATCATCGTCACTTACGATCAGGTAAGATGATGCCAAGGGCTTACCAGTTGAGAATAAAAAAAAAATCCTTGGGGGAGGCCTATGTCTACTTCTAGCAGTGGACGTCTTTCGGCTGATATGATGATGATGATGAGTAGCAATAAAATGAGACGTATTAGATTTTAATGAAAATTTTCAAATAAGTTGGGTTTGTATGGGAGGTAACTTTTTTTCTGGAATAATGAACTATCCAAGGCCTTATAAGTCCTTACTATTCACAAAGTTCAATTTTTGATCAAAAAAAGTAACAAACAATCTAAATATATACTTTATACCGATTTTAGAGGAACAACGAACTACAGCGTATAGTCGGATATTAAAAGTTATAGTAATGTAGGTACAGCGTTTTATCCAAATTTTTAGACCCATTTAAAAAAAAAGAAATAAAAATCAAAAGTGATTTTTTCTACGGTGGCAACCCTAAAAAATCTAGTAAGGGTTTTTTTTTCACAATTGGTAAACCCTTGACAACATCTCACCTGGTGGTAAGTGACGATGTTGCCGAAGATGGAAGCGGGCTCACCAAGATTCCCAAACGCAATGGGGAACTGGCTATCTTATCTTCATGCTGGAACACACCAATGATATCAACATTGATATTTGGCGGCAAGACTTAGATAAGATGGTGGTAGTTAGCCAGGCGGGCTTAGAAAATGCCCTACCACCAACCAAACCGAGTCTTACAATTGACCCCGCCGGGAATCGAACCTCTTGTGTAAAGCCAGTGAACTTTGCCTCTGAGCTACGGAGGCGGTTAAAATTTGAAAAAACGGCTGGAGATATAAATTTAATACTTCCTTAGCGCATAAACCCAAATTTTACCTAAATCCGTCCAGAAGTTTGAGAGCTATAGCACCGGACGGAGGCACATAAACGCACCCACATTTTTTTATTAACTTTTCTTTTTTTAGACTCTTTTAGTGTAAGAGAGCGTCGGTGGCGCAACGGCAAGGGCCGCTACCTCCTAACCGGGAAGTCGTGGTTCGAGTCCGGCCACGCGTACCAATGTGTTTTCGAATGTCAATCTCGTATAATATACGTTTATCCGACGCTCTTACGGTGAAGGAAAACATCGTGAGGAAACCTGCATACGCCTGCGAAGAAACTCGAAGGTTGTGTGTGAAGTCGACCAACCCGTACTGGGCCCGCGTGGTCGACTAAGGCCCTCCTCGAAAGTAAAAATTGACTTAGTAAGTTAAGTGGTGGTGAGTTTGAATTACCATCTGAGGTTAATTTTCAAATTTATCGACCTAATTGTTTTTACCTGTTTAATTTTTGATCAATTAAAATTAATATATTTTACCCACAATTGCGAAATTGTTGAAGAAAGTCGCAGGTTGTGTGTGAACTCGACCAACCCGCACTGGGCCCGCGGGGTCGACTAAGGCCCGATCGCCCTAATTCAGATGAGGCCCGAGCCCTTCGGTGGGGACATATATGAGCTGAAATGATGAACCCCGGGCATCGTCTCACCTGAATTTAAGTAATGATGGTACCGAAGATGGAAGCGACCTTTCCAAGATTCCCCAACGCATTGGGGAACTGGATATCTTATCTTCAAACAAGAAAACATCAATAATACACCAATTTTGTTACACCCTTTATATATCTTTGCCAAATTTCAGCTCTTAACTACTAATAGTCTAGGAGCTAGGCCGCGGACAGACAGACGGACAGACAGACAGACGGACAGACAGACAGACGGACAGACAGACATGACAAAACTTTAAGGGTTCCTTGTTGTACTAGGGAACCCCTAAAAACGACAACCACTACGCAGCAATGACAAATTCGTTGACAGCAATCTAGTGATGCCATTAAAAAAAACAATTAGTTCCATCTTTCACCCTCTCAAACTATAATCTGTAATATATATATTCTTTATTGCACACAGATATTTACATGAAAAACAATTAGAAAGGACATGTACAAAGGTGGACTTATCTCTATAAGAGATCTCTTCCAGCCAACCTTACCGGGTGTTATGAGAATTCAAAGGACGGGGGGCAAACCTATGTGTACCTAAAATTATACTAAATAAAATACTAATATAATAATATAATGTAAACTAACCTGATCTACTCACATAAATAATACATACCGATAGTAAATAATTTAATAATATACATAATACATACCTAAAAATAGAATACTTACTATTCTTACTAAAATTAAATATAATATACAAATAAACTTACACGTTTTGTAGGGAAAGAAGATATAGATATTATTAAACACTCACATGGTCAACTAAAACCTGTCCAATGATACATTGGTTAAAATTTTCAACGAGAAGTGAACAACAGAAGGAGAAATAACGCACCGACTTGTATAGGTCGTCCACAACCTGTAAAACAAAAATGTAGTTTACCATGTAACGTCATCTTTACTTCTATATCTATACTAATATTATAAAGAGGAAAGCTTTGTATTTTTGTATGTTTGTAACGATTAAACTTAAAAACTACTTAACCGATTTTAAAAATTCTTTCACCATTAGAATGCTACATTATTGCTGAGTAACAAAGGCTATATTTATTACTATAAAAAATAAGGGATCCTTGCTAAAACTTCAGTAACGTGAACCAAGGTGTAAAATCTTTTGCTTAAAAATTTTTCTCATGGCATACGCTAAGGAATATATTGATGTTAGAACAAAAATGTTCTACAATATTAGAGAACATATCAATACCTACAAAAAAGAAATCAAAAATCAAATCGAATATAATTTATTTTAAATAGGTGCTTACATACACTTTTAAATAGTCAAAAAAATAATTATAATATTCATCATTACAGCTCATATACGTCCCCACCGAGGGGCTCGAGCCTACCCTGAATCAGGGCGATTAGGCCTTAGTCGACCACGCGGGCCCAGTGCAGGTTGGTCGATTTCACACACAACCTTCGAGTTTCTTCGCAGGCGTGTGCAGGTTTCCTCACGATGTTTTCCTTCACCGTTAAAGCAATCGGTAAGTATGTACGTAAGTTTTTGAAAAACTCATTGGTACATTGGCCGTCCAGATTTGAACCCGGTACCTCTGGTTAGATGGACCGAGTCGTTACCGGTTGATCCACCGACGCTTCTAATAATTATTAATAATTATAATATACTTATTGTCTATTACATAATGCGATAACTTACTATACAATAATTATGTCCAACTATTGCTAGTACATAATAAATGCTTTTAAATTTGTCCTTTCACGTCAAAAAAGCTACAGATATTGATATAAAATTTGCTATGCAGGTAGAATAGATATTGATATGATAATGTATTTACAAATTAATTGACAGTTTTTTATTTCGAAACATGTATATTTTTAGGGTAAAAACGGGAACATACTTAGACTTCACTGTCCGTCCGTCTGTCTGTGTGTCACCAGGCTGTATTTCATGAACCGTAATAGGTAGACAGTTGAAATTTTTACAGATCACGTATTTCTGTTGCCGTTATAACAACAAATTCAAAAAATTAGAAAAAATGAAAAAATAAGGGGTCTCCATAAATAAATTGTTTTTTTTTAGAAGTGAAGAAACTAGCGCCATCTAGTATGATGGTACGGAACCCTTTGTGTGCGGTTCTGTCTGACTCGCACTTGGCCGGTTTTTTGCAAATTGTGCTCAATAACTATACAGCGGCCACGTAAGGTGCTTCAATGAGCATGTAACATAAAATCTTTAAATGCGTGCTGAGTGATGTTATAGAATTGGGGACCAAGAGAGAGAAAACAAGTCTTGGTAAAGTGGGTAACTATTATATTTCGTTCGGTAGGTGCAGTATCAAAACGCACGAAACAGCTCAGTAAACTGTTTCATATACTTATGTGAATCAGGCGCCATATGTGGTAATGTTAAACAGAAACAAATGAACTAATACATACTGAATATCTATAGTAGGGTTGGCATTACGAGATGAACATACAAAAGAAGCTGCAGATTAGATGGCGATGTAACATATGTCAACAAAGGAGGCTTTTGTATTTAAGGCGCTAAGATCTCGCAATCCGAGCAGGTTGATACGTGTTTCAATAATATCGAACGTAAGTCTATTCATTTTAAGTTCAAATCAATGCGTAACGTTAAAACCAAACGTCCAATTCTCGATTTTTACATATTTTTATTACTTTTCAATAGGTTTAAAAAAATGTGTTCAATTAAAATGACAGATCTTAAAGTCACCGATTTTTGTGTGTTGGTTTCATTCTATATTTACTATTTGTTTTCGAGATATTTTGCAATTAATGCCAAAAACAGGGTCTACGGTATTTTTTTTATACCGAAAGTGGAAATATTTTTAAAATTGTATTCAATTAAATCGATTTTTTAAAACTTCAAGTTTTTGGAGTTTACTCCTTAAGAATCGATTTGCATATAAGGCGCCCGGTATGAAAAAATATGAGGAGTAAAATCTAGTGATCGCGTTACGTTTTTCACGCGCAACCTATTGTGCGCACCTCTGTCACGTGATACAAAACAGTCAGGATTGGCTGAATCTGACAAAGAGAATATAAGTCATTACGAAATCTAAGATGAAGTCATAACACAGTAATCAAATCAGATCTGTAATTGTTGCAGTCTTACAATTTTTGATCTGATAAGATTTTAAAATTTGTGATATTTGTGATTTTCATATAATTTGGTATTCCACTCCATCATGGGTGTCAATTTTGTGAAAGCAGATAGCAGAAACTTGCCCAAAGTGGACGCAATCATGTTCTTCAAAAATAACCCCGGTTTTTATTCTGCAGAGCTGAGAAATGTAAAAACAGCAATGTAAGTACTATAAAATAATATAACACTACCTACGTAAGTAACCTTAATCCTGCGAACGCGAAATAATAGTCTTTCTTTCAGTAGTAGTTTTTTAGGTTATAAAGACTAAATTTTGTTTATAGTAAGTAATTAGTTTGCATTTTCAGGGCTGCACGAGAATCTTATGGTGACGATGCTATTGGGTACGTGCAACTACGCTGTGGATCAAGACTTTGCATACTCAATTGCAAGATCTGCCCCGAGCACAAAGTGAGGGCTAGTTCATACAAAGTCACTATGGTGATAGATGAGACTAAAGGTGAAATCGTCAGATGCCAGTGCTTGGACTGTGCAGCTTCAGCTGGTAGTTGTAAGCATGCAGAGGCATTTTTAATGTGAACCCATCGTTGCAGTGAAGAACCTTCCTGCACCGAGGTTGAATGTTACTGGAAAAAACCCGTCCTCTCGAGAGTAGGGGCTACTATGAAATACGTCACTGTAGATCAAATTTGAAAAAAAACCAGCTCCACATCATGAAACCAGCACAGACCTTTTCCACGGGTTTCTTCAAGAAGCAAAAAAGAAGAAAATTATGAATTGTGAACTTTTGAAGTATCAGAACGACTTTAAACACAGTGATGTTCGACAGTTTTCATTTCATCATTTCCTTATTCAAGTGAGTGATGATATAAAGAAAGATGTCAACAAATTACTAGAAACATTACAAGAGAAACTTAACAAAAATGCTCTTGATTTAATTGAAGAGTCAACGCGAAACCAATGTTAGAGCCCTTTATGGTATGACCTAAGATATGCTTGTATAACCGCATCTAAAGCACACGAGGTTAGTCGCTGCCAAACACCAGATGGATCATTAGTAGCTGCGACCATGTGAGCTAAAACACCTGACACATCAGCTATGAAAAGAGGCCGGAAATTGGAATTAAACTTAAAATCAAAGTCAAGCCCTGTTTTGTGCCTGTTTAGACAACCGTACTTAAGTAGTAAACTCCAGTCGTGCGTCGGAGCTGACACACACACTTTTTTTTATGGTGGTAGCTTTACACAGTCTTTCAATAATTTGAATTGAATATTGTCATTTGATCCATCTTAAGGCCTTAACAGTTTAAATATTTTTAAAACTGAGATGATCGATGATGATGATGAAAAAATACTCACAGTGAAAGAGAAACCAGTCAAACAAATAAACACGGAGCCAGAAGTGTAGCTCAGCAACATTATGTCACCCAATACTTTGTCCAGCCCAGACGATATCCTGTTATTGATATTTTATGATCGTCATTATTTTATTTTCAGTATATCAAATTTATTTTACTTATGTAGTAAAGGAGGAAGTTGGACTTCCAAGGATTGTCAATGCATTGTTATCTTTATTGTTTGAACATATCGAAGCTGTCTATATAATTTATCCCCACTACCAGCTAATCTTTAGAGAGACCATTTTTCACCTGGGTGGACTCCCTCAGCCACGATATCCGACGATACACTGACCTTACAATAAACCAATGGATACGGAACCGAAGAGGAGACCCAACTGGAAGCAGCCATATCTAAATTTCATTTTCTTTTTATATTATCATATCAGCTCATATACATCCAAACCGAGGGGCTCGAGCCTACCCTGAATTAGGGCGATCGGGCCTTAGTCGACCACGCCGGCCCAGTGCGGGTTGGTCGACTTCACACACAACCTTCGAGTTTCCTTTATATATGTACACACCAATTATAGAACTTATACTCCCCATACTGACTACGATGTTCTGAATTCGGGCTAGTTCAAACTCCTATCGCTCCTCATCCTGACTGCGCCGACCTACACTCCTATCCTATCTACGCCCCCCTCTGGTTTTTTGGGTCCCCGCGCCCTTGCTGCAGTAATGCTGGATGAGGGGGGGGAGGCATAACAAGCTCCAAAGCCTTGAGCATCGCCGTAATTTCATTTGTTTATCGGTTCTTCTACAGTATTTATTTCGGAGAGTATGCTCTAGATCCATACGGCCTAATTAACCTAACTCCATTCCACCACCGGACAACCAGATACGCGAGAGTTTCCATTTCTTTGTTGTTAATATTCTATAGCGCAAAGCTTTACGCTTCCCTATTTTTTTATGTGGACAGTAAGGGAGTGTAATTCCTTGCCTGCATCAGTTTTCCCGACTCTTGTGGACCTTCAAGGTGAGAGTGAATAAGCATTATTTTAGTCATCATGTACCATTTTTTTTATTCACAATTGGTAAGCATAAGTTTCCATAAGATGAGATGCATTTAAACGCACTAAAATTTTCAATTAAAAAAGTTAGCGCGGAACAAGGAAAGGTACCAACATAATGGTATTTGGTATCAACGAAGGCGTTTTGCAAGGATTAAAACACATTATGTTGATAAACAGCCAAAATTCTTAGAACGAAGTTCATTTACGCGGTTTATGGGTAGAGTGAATTGGTTGAGAACGTCACGCAATATACAGGGTGGGAAGGAGTATACCGACAGATTTTAACCATGGATTTCTGGTGGTATTATGAGTAAATAATGTTATATCAACATGGTTCTAAAACTGCCTTATTAACTTACTTAATTTCTGGAACAAAAAAATCACTGAAGGAGAGTAATCCCTTCTAAACGAAACCTTAGTCTACATAGTGACTTCAGAGTATGACACTTGATTATTTAGAGCTCAAGACAACAAACGTCAGATAAACATCTGATATTATTAGGGCGTGTTACCCTTGAGATTTTTTTAACTTGTGAATTATTTAAATAATATCTCGAAAATTAGGCTTTACTGGCCCATGTTTATATTACTTTTTTTTGTCTAAATTAGAATCTTTGGTTATAATTTGTCGGTATACTCCTTCCCACCCTGTATAAAATATATTCGTTTAGAAATGGCCAAACATGTAAACAAAAAATATATATCATTTTATCTTAAATACTTACATTTCGACATCGAGCGTGTTTACTTAATCAACTCTGTGTGTCTGTGTTCATTTAAGACTTAAATACCAAATGAAACTGGTTTATTTTTAAGAAAACACTTTACTTTTTGTTTACATGTTTGTCCATTTTCAAACAAGTAGACTTTAAAGAAATGCGGTGCATAGGAGTACAACTAAGTGCATATATTATTCCGATTTCTATGATGAGTTATGTCATTTAGTCGAACCATTAAAACATGCAGCGCTAAATCGCTTACAAAGTATAGTTTTCTCGGAACCAAAACGTCGAAAGCGCCAGAAATTTTATGGTGCTAATGCGTTTCGTTCGAAATACAATATGTATTATGGGGTATACAATTATGTACAACCCGATGTATAGCCTGAGAATTCATGTCATGGACTTGAACTGAAATAAAAGCTTGTACCTAAAAAGAACATCCTGCCTGATGGGGGTTTCCGACCATATAAGTTTTCTTTGCTGTTTTGAAGTTTCTGAGATTTGACAGCACAAACAAGCAAACATTTCCTTTTTAAAATCTATATATATAAAAGAAAGTCGTGTTCGTTACAACACTTATAACTCGAGAACGGCTGGACCGATTGCCATGGTTTTTGATTTGTTGGATTTGTTTCCGTCCCGAATAGCAGAATACATCTTAAAAACAATGAAAACGGGTTTTCCTTCCTGACGCTATAACTCCAGAACGCACGAACCGATTTCGCTAATTCTTTTTTTGTCGAGTTCGTTATTGTCAGGAGAAGGTTCTTATGTAGGGTAGGGTAGGGTAGGGTAGGGTAGGGTAGTGTAGTGTAGTGTAGGGTAGGGTAGTGTAGGGTAGGGTAGGGTAGTGTAGGGTAGGGTAGTGTAGGGTAGGGTAGGGTAGTGTAGGGTAGGGTAGGGTAGTGCAGTGTAGGGTAGTGTAGTGTAGGGTAGTGTAGTGTAGGGTAGTTTAGGGTAGTGTAGGGTAGTGTAGTGTAGTGTATGTAGGGTAGGGTAGGGTAGTGTAGTGTAGGGTAGGGTAGGGTAGTGTAGGGTAGGGTAGGGTAGTGTAGTGTAGGGTAGTGTAGAGTAGTGTAGGGTAGTGTAGTGTAGTGTATGTAGGGTAGGGTAGGGTAGTGTAGGGTAGGGTAGTGTAGTGTAGTGTAGTGTAGGGTAGGGTAGTGTAGTGTAGTGTATGGTAGGGTAGGGTAGGGCAGTGTAATGTAATGTAAGGCGGTACGAAGTTCGCCGGGACAGCTAGTATAGTATAAAAGAATTTGTCTACCTACTTGTACAAAAACTCGTGTCGTCTGATTAAATTCTTCAGATCACTTTTTATTTTCTGGTGTATATTAAGTGCATTTTGCCTCTTTTTGATGATAAGAACGTTGGAGACACTGATTAAACCTTGCAGTCTAGTTCCCAGCAGCTTCAGTTCCATACAAATAAATACTATGTACGATAGGTGCACAATATTTGAAAATGCGTATATAATTATCACCACGGCAGTCATGAAGCTTTCCCACAAATAAACCACCCAGTACCATTTGGTCTTACAGAATGGATACCACGCGTCGATCGGGTACAAGTACTGCAAATCTTTACCAAGGATCTTGTTCTCGTAACTCATTATAATCCAAGGAAAAGAATCTACTACTATAATGAGTGAGATACTCAGAACGAAAACGAATCTATTGAGGTACTTAGCATAACTGATATATTCCTTCACTATCAAACTATTCTCGCCTAAAATATCCTGCATGAAATCCCACAAGTCCTTTTTGAAATGGAGATATATTTCGTTGTAAACGTTTTTGTTGTTGTGAATAGTTTTGTATTTTATAGCAGCCATTAGACAGACCCCTATGTTTGGGGCTATGTTGATGACTTCAAGCCAATCGCCAATACCAGTGACAAAAAGAGTTAAAACAAGTTGCAAGAAAGTGAATAAGACTAGTGAATAAAGAAAAAAGTAACACATGGTTTTTGTTTTGGATCTCCCAATGAAAGGGTAAAGAAAAACTTTACTTCCCAAAAATGATAGGAAATTAATTTCAATTAGAAAATTTTTATGTAATTTGGTTTGCGTCATATCGAAAACTCAATTGCGCAAAGACTGTGGAAGGAACACAAATTTTACATAGAAGTTGATCAGGGATATGGCATGTTAGAAGGCATATTAGTTACCACGATAAGACAACGACCAATGGTAGTCCGACAAGTTATACACAAAACTGTTGGTCGTATTGACTCCAATACAAAAACGCGTTTAAGGTGCTTATGGACCTGGCGCTTTTTTGCAGTGCCTGCGGCATGTTTACGGAGGTAAGGAATATCAGCTTCGAAGCTTTTTTTTTATTCATTTTTTTTAATTTCTTGCTGAGTCGAACGAGCGCCAGCACCAACAGCATCACGTACGCTCTGATATGCTGATGTTACTCTCTGATGCTGGGGCGCTGGAAGCGGCTGCACGCAGAGTTCCCTGGGTTTGACATATCCATCGAGACCATTGTGATCTTTGTTTTCCTCTGTTTGCCTATTCTAACACTCGATTCTAAAATACCAATGTTACTAACCACTTATGGACTATATCCGAAACAAATGTTTATTTTATATAATTATTATTAAAGGGCTTTTTTATTACTAAGTATGTTCGCATGAATAAATTTTAAATCCCGCGTCCTAAGAGAGAAAATCGCAGTAATTTATCGGTCAATGTAAAACAGAAAACTGAGCCAGTCAGTCAAATCTCTATTACTAGCCATTGGAATGAAATCAAAGAAGATATAGGTAGTTCATTTGATCGTTAAAGGTCAAAATCTGAATAATTCAAAAAAGTCATTTTTTTAAATTGCACAAAGCGTAAGCGATCAAATGTACAATTTCGTTGAAGCATTCGGTATTATTGCTGCTCAAAAGGCTTTCAAATATCTATTTCTATCTACTTTCAAATTAATCTGACTTGATTGTGATTTAATATTGACAGAAACGGGTCAAGAATCACTCAAAGGTAGCGGTAGCTTATAATTTGCCGGTATTGTTCGGGGGCAAATCACAGAAGGGCACTCCGCCGGGGAGCTCTGTAGGGCCTTTGATGCATGACTAATATGGGATTAAGTCAAGTATGTCATCCACTCAATGCTAATGTATGCCAGAGTATCTTCAATACGGCTTTGCAATTCCCTTTGTTACACACATGAAGCCGTATAATTGCAACTTTTATGGTAAATTTAATGACTTAAAAAATTTCACATTCGTTATTTTATTATGTTCAACTCGTGAAAACAATAATAAAAATTCATAGAGTGTGCACATAATATGTATAATATTGATATCGCTCTATCTCAGTCGAGGTTTTCATTTCGATAAAGAAGCTGAGATTTATAGGGCTATCTTTCTTTAACATAGGAATCCGACTTTAATATTAAATCGTTCCATTACGCCTTTTTCTCAAACAGTGGTACCCAACATAAAATATTGCGTCACGATTGAATCGGGCGCACCAAATGTTCATTCAAATTGAGTATCTGAAGTCGCATTCGTCTTCAAATTGTATTCATTTGTGGGATGTGCATTCCGAATCTATATAAATGCGAGCTTCTCCTGTAAATTGTACTTGGCACTATCCAGCATACTTTGGCCCTTTCTGTCGCTATATTTCACAAGGGAAGGGACGTTTCAATAACAAGGGTAAGGTTCGAGTTAAATTGGAAATACAATGCTGGACGGGTGTCGTATTCAATTCCTATATCTCACCCTACATATATGCGTTTTCTTTATTCACACTTCACTGTGTATGAAGAATCTATACAGAGCGTTTAACAAGTTGGTAAAAACATGACATTACAAAATATTTGACGATAAATTTTTCTTCATAAATTTCTAAAAATTTGGTTTCAGAAATATGCTGTTTATGACCAGTTTTGGGCATTCTAATAAGTTTTTTTCTACTTGCACTGTTTAAGAAAAATTGTTCTTTAGTGAATGTTTTACGAAACACAGTTAACCGAAAATAATAGTTATGCTACTTGCGCAATAAAACGGCCCCTTTTATCGCGATACGACATGTGTGTTCATTTATCCGACTTGATAATAATACGACTATGTAACTTAGTTTCATAGACTTAGAATCTATTTGTCGTATCCTAAGTTTATGGTTAATTTAGTCTACATTTAGAGAAAGTTACCTAATCTCTCTTTACCTTGCTTTATTTTTAATATTTAAGTTACTTTTATTTAAGTTGCAATGTATTTATGTATGTATGCTTGTTCGGGTGAAATCTTGCAAGTTAATTTTGACCCACTTCCCGGTTTTCGATTGAGCTGAAATTTTGCATGCATATGTATATCGCGTGACAATGCAATATTAAAAGCTTGTACCTAAAAGTTTTTAGGTTTTTTGAAAACTGTTATATAATTAAAACAGCTCTAAACAACTCAAAAGACAAAATTAGTTCATGAATAGGGCCAAGAAAACGTGTAATAATACACGTTATGCACGCCCCCTCGGGGCTCCGATCACAATATGGCGCCTGGATAGCTCTATTTGAACCGGAATAGGTGGCACACGTCAAATTTCACATCCTGAATAGTCACCCTCCTCTGTGGAATCTTTATAAATAGTTGTGCGAAGAAGGTGCTTAATTTAATGGAAATCCGTTCTTCAATGCGTGCCGCGGAAGCAACGAATTGTGATCGTGAATAGGCTGATTTAATTGAGCCTGAACTGAGCAGGTTTAAGCTCTCTCTTATCGTGTGGCAAAATTAACCATGTTATCCAAGGAATAGACGACGGCGGTTGCCTGGCGTTGCACTTAGCATCACCCGCGGTCACGTGTAGGGCATTTAGATTTACGGGCGTGTGCAACGCGACCTTCATACACATCTGAACCCAGATGTGCAGGTTTCTCACGATGTTACCCTTCACCGTAAAAGCAATCGGTAATATATGTACGTAAGTTTCGAAAAACTCATTGGTACATTGGCCGTATGGGTTTGAACCCGGGGCCTTTGGTTAAGAGGACCGAGTCGTTACCAATTGAGCTACCGACGCTTTTTAGGTTTGAGCTTATAAATTTATTCAAGAAAAATCGCATTACTATTTAATTGTTTACCTGTAGGTATAAAAATATAAGTAGGTATACCTATTAAGTAAAATTTTACTTATACAGGCTGTAACAAAATTCATGTACGTCCCGTTAACTGGGAATTCTACTCATCATACTGGACAACTTTCCCCAAGGAACCCATAGTCAATTCTCAAAAAAAAAATTGGATCCTGCATACAAAAATGCACAAAACAGGTCGATCTGCTGATCGATTTGTATGAAGAGTTTTTTTTGTGAATTCAGCAATGTCATATTAAAATAGTGTCAATGTGAATTTCCCCTGTTGAGCTATGGCCCATTTGCACTGCTGCAGCACACCTACAGTGCTTTTAATTCTTTATCGTTTTTATTTTTTAAGTTTTTATTTTGTTTTTACTTTGTTAGGGTTCCGTAAATTCTATATTTCATGTTTTCTATTTTAAATTTATCATGTGTGTATGTGTGTGTGTGTGTGTGTGTGTGTGTGTGTGTGTGTGTGTATGTGTGTGTGTGTGTGTGTGTGTGTGTGTGTGTGTGTCTGCAGATACAAATAAAAGCAGTTTCAAACTTTCAGTACAAAACTAATTTAAGCCTTCGTTTGGTTATATTTAAATTTACTGCATTGAAAACTAATTACAAACATTGATATATCTCTACTCAATATATTCGCAAAGTTTGAATTCAATCCGGCATGTAGTTTTTGTATTAAAGCGGAACTACGTTTGTTTCAGATGAGATGATGCCACACTTGCTTACTAATTTTGAATAATAATAAAAAAAGTATGGAAACTCGAGCCTCCTGGGTACCCTTAAGAACAACAACTCAATAACAACGTTTCGTAGTATGTATTAGTACGTCCGTAATAAAATTTAATTGTTATAAATAGATCTAAATAATAAAAAAAAGATATAAAGGCGAGAGCTGTCGAGGGACACACGGTTGGACCGAAGTTGACGAAGAATATTTAAAAAAAATTAAAAAACATTTTTCCAACCATAAGATCCGAAGGTAAAACCAAGATAGTTGCCCCAGGGGTATAGTTGCCCCGATTGTAATTACTCTAGTTTCGCGGATGAATCGCATGCTATTTTACTAATCTATCGAAAGATTCTCCAATTACCACTAAGTTGACCGTGTCTCATGCCTCTGTGCGATTGCATGGGAAGGCAAAATGCGATCAAAGTTTTTGCGGGGTAGATGTCCTGTTTCTCGGCGGGGCATCTATCCTAAACGTAATTTACATGGATTAGGCAACTATCCCCTATGTGGGATGTTGTGCACACATGTGGGATAGATGTCCCAAAATATAGAGGTCCGCAAAAGTCGCTAAAACTCAAAAAATATTAAAGATAATGTTTTTTACTTTTCATAAATTTGTAGATAAAAACCAAAGTACCGGCCAGTTTTATAAATAAAGTATTTATTTTTTGTACTGAGAGATATATAGTGATTTCAAAAAGTGTGGCAACTATTCGGCTTTTACCCTAAACTGAGTGTTTCACTGCTAGGCCACTGCGGCTATGCGAATGCAACTAAATTAGTCTATCCCAAGGCAGGTGATACCGTCGTCGTCAATCAAAAAACTAAAGAAAAAGTGTCACAATGAACCTCAGATTAAAGATAACCTTTTGACCTTTCATTTTTGATCTGAGTGATGGACACTTTTTAACAGACTTAAAAAAAAAGGAGGAGGTTTCTCAATTTGATCGTATATATTTTTTATTTTTTTATGTGTGTTCGCGGATAACTTTGTCATTTAGGAACCGATTTTGATGATTATTTTTTTGTTGGAAAGGAGATATGCCAAGGGTGGTACCATAATAAGGAAACAAGAATCTGATGATGGCCTCCCAGAGAAATCGAGGGGAACCTTAGTTTCCTGTTTGAAGTCGTTTTTTTATGGTTCAAAATTATTTAGGCCTGGCTCTCATTCGTCAAGTGTTGCGCCAAATGTAACATGCAGTAAGGAATAACGTTCCAAAAGCATAACAATAATAATTTATTTCGGAGTAAGTGACATTCATAGTTATACAAACATAGGACGCAAAAACAAAACAAACAATAGCTCTAGAAATACTCTTCAGTCAATACCCACGTCCCTACTAGTCTCTAGTGCAAAAGTGCCCATGACACTCGCTTTTAACAATAATTCAAAAAATACTTAATAATCCGTGGATTCGCCCCCGTGGATAGCAAAGGTGTGTGGTACAGGTGAGGGATTTTTTCTTCCTAAAAATCTTATTAGGACTATTGCGAACATTTTCAAAAAAAAATAGCAAAATCGGTTAAGCCACGCATTTCCCTTTTCATCATCATCATATCAGCCGAAGATCGTCCACTGCTGGACATAGGCCTCCCCCAAGGATTTCCACGACGACCGGATCTGCGCTACCCGCATCCAGCGGCTTCCCGCGACCTTCACCAGGTCATCGGTCCACCAAGTGGGAGACCTGCCTGAACTACGTTGTCCGGTGCGCGGTCGCCACTCGAGAACTTTACTACCCCAACGGCCATCTGTTCTACGAGCTATATGCCCCACCCACTGCCAATTAAGTTAAGCAATTCTGAGAGCTATGTCGGTTACTTTGCTTCTCCTACGGATCTCCTCTTTTCTGATTCGATCACGCAGAGAAACTCCGAGCGTAGCAAAATTAATTGCCCTTTGGGTGAACTTATTGGGTGACCTTTGGCTGACTTTATTAGTATACTAGCTGTCCCGGCGAACTACGTACCGCCTTACATTACAGTACACTGCCCTACCCTACCCTACCCTATACTACACTACACTACCCTACCCTACACTACACTACCCTACCCTACCCTACACTACACTACCCTACCCTACACTACTCTACACTACCCTACACTACACTACCCTACCCTACCCTACACTACCCTACCCTACCCTACATACACTACACTACACTACCCTACACTACACTACACTACACTACCCTACACTACCCTACACTACACTACCCTACCCTAACCCACACTACCCTACCCTACCCTACACTACCCTACATAAGAACCTTCTCCTGACAATAACGAACTCGACAAAAAAAGAATTAGCGAAATCGGTCCAGCCGTTCTCGAGTTATGCGCTTACCAACACATTTTGCGATTCATTTTTATATATTAGACTAGCTGTCCCGACGAACTACGTACCGCCTTACATTACACTATCCTACCCTACACTACCCTACCCTACACTACACTACCCTACCCTACACTACACTACCCTACCCTACACTACCCTACCCTTCACTACTCTACCCTACCCTACACTACCCTACCCTACACTACCCTACCCTACACTACACTATACTACCCTACCCTACCCTACCCTACATAAGAACCTTCTCCTGACAATAACGAACTCGACAAAAAAAGAATTAACCAAATCGGTCCAGCCGTTCTCGAGTTATGCGCTTACCAACACATTTTGCGATTCATTTTTATATATTAGATAATACAGATTTAAATACAAAAGAGATTGCTCTTCAAAAGATCCGATACAATGTAAACAAAGCAGTATGTTGGCTCCACTGCGGCGCCACTTCACCAAGCTAGCGGCTTAACAAGACGTTAAGCACGCTGTACTAATTAAAACAACTGCTGCTTCACTAAAGTACCATAATAAAGAGTTAAAGTGGAATACAGAATGTTGTTGTCTATACGTATAATAAAACTGCCGTTAAATTTTTAACCGCCTCCGTGGCGTAACGGTTAGTCCATTCTCTTCACACCAGGAGGTCGCGGGTTCGATTCCCGGCGGGGTCAACTTGTAAGACTCGGTTTGGTTGGTGGTAGGGAATCTTATCTAAGTCTTGCCGCCAAACATCAGTGTTGATGTGATGTGAAACAAGATTGATGTGTTCCAGCTTGAAGATAAGATAACCAGTTCCCCATTGCGTAGGGGAATCTTGGTAAGTCTGCTTCCATCTTCGGCATCATCGTCACTTGCCATTAGGTGAGATGATTCCAAGGGCTTAGTAATTGTGAATAAAAAAATAATAAATTGTATACATAATATGAAACTGTATGCATATAATAAAATTGTAACAGGGCCGTGTCTGTACATGAAATATTTTTGGAAAGTAATAACTGTGGTGGACATCACTAACGATAAAGAGGCCAAAACAACAACTTTTGGAATTTTAGTCTGTCTGTATTCGCGCATCATGCAAAAACTACCTGGCGGATTTTGATGAAATTTTGTATGGTGGTTTCTAATATCCCGGGTTAACTTAAAGCATACTCTTTATCCCGAAAAATTCAAGAGATTCCGTGGGGAAATTCAAAACCTCCACGCGGACAAAGTCGCGGGCACAGCTAGTAGTAAAGAAATGTAAAAGTGTTTCTATTTACCCGACTGCGCCAGAAGGTGGGTTATTTTTTTCGAGTGTATGTAAGTACGTTTATTAATTTACTAGCTTTTGCCCCCGGCTTCGCTCGCGTGGACACGTTTTTATGAGTGACTGAGAGGGTGCGCCGTGAGCGAGCCGCAAGCGGCTCGCGAACGTGGACGTGAATTTACTCCAGATCCCTCGGGAACTATGTCAGGATATGCTTATTAGTAAACTATTTAAAATACTTATTAGTAGACTATTTCAAAGTGTGTGTAAACACCTATTTGTAATAAATTGTTTTGAATTTTGAATTTGAATTTTGAATTTGAATTTGAATCATGTCATTTCCCACCCCCTCAACCATCTCTGTGCAAAAAATCACACAATCCATTGTTCCGTTGCGATGTTAAAGAAATTAACCAAAAAAGAGTATATTTTCTGTTCCTTCAGAAACTGCACCGGGCTATGCTATTTTCACGGGATAAAAAGTAGCTTATGTCCTTCCTCGTGACACAGACTACCTGCATGCCAAATTTCATTAAGATTATTCAAGGCGTTGAAGCGTGAAAAGGGAACAAACAAACAAACGAACACAGTTTCACATTTATAATATTAGTAAAGATTTCTTTGGCACGCTCTCTGTAGCCTGAACGGCTTGATGGATATTGGAGTGCTATGTGTCGTAAAGCCGAAAAGCGTCGGTGGCTCAACCGGTAACGACTCGGTCCATCTAACCAGAGGTACCGGGTTCAAATCTGGACGGCCAATGTACCAATGAGTTTTTCAAAAAACTTACGTACATATTATTACCGATTGCTTTAACGGTGAAGGAAAACATCGTGAGGAAACCTGCACAGGCCTGCGAAGATACTCGAAGGTTGTGTGTGAAGTCGACCAACCCGCACTGGGCCCACGTGGTCGACTAAGGCTAATCGCACTGATTCAGGGTAGGCTCGAGCCCCTCGGTGGGGACGTATATGAGCTGATATAATAAAAAAATAATAATAATGTGTCGTTAGATTCGTTTTGATCCCGTGAGTTACATACGATACATTTGTACCCAACTGGCCAAAAAAGAATTGTTAAGTTTTTGTGCATTTGGATTTTTGAATTTTTTATTCATTCGTGTAGTTATAAAGGGTACACGTATACAAAATGCAAGCCTTTTGGGAGCCTATGTGGTAATAGGCTCCCAAAATGGTTGCATTTTGTATACGTAACCCTTGACACTTCATACGAGCCAAAAATGACATTTCAAAATAGGAATGACGGAACAAATAATATGGCAGCGAAATCCTATAAGTTCGACAACCAAACTGTAACCAATCTTTATCAATCTGAGTGACGAGGGGGTGAGGTCGCAATCTAGAGAGTGGCAGGGAGTGTCCATACTGTATGTTAGTACTAATATTTACTTTGCCATTACTAAGACTACTTTTTCAGTCCGTGTGTCTGTCTGTCTTACCTTTACAGGCTTGATCTTTTAAACCGTAATACGTAGCTGGTCATAATTTTTTATAGATATGTCAGTGATGGTAGATTTTTCTAGCAAATCCCCATACAAAAAACGTGTTTTTTTAATAAGTTTTTTCGTAACAATCCATAAACGTCCCCATTGCTGGGACAAGGGCTTCTTCCCAAACTCGGGAAGGTTAGGCCATACTCCACACACGGGGGCCCAGTCCGGGTTGGTGAAGGTTGTAGGGCTGGTGGCGGACCCCACTGTCAGAAGTTTTTCAAGCCGGCTTATAAGGCACCTGAGACGGCTTAACGACTGATGCCATCTATTCATAGCAAAAGGCACCAACAGCCTAACGTGCCTTGCGAAGCACGAAAACGATCGAGTTAAATGCCACTAATAGTCAAACCCATCCAGGTAATGACCGTGCTGCAGATCAGTTAACCTTACGTTTTAGTCTACCGTGAAAACAGTACTCAATATAATATAGAAGCGTCAAATTTGGTGAGATTGAAATATAAAAAAACTATCCTATTATTTTAAAAATTACTAAGACTGCCAAGTGCGAATTCAGACTTGTGCAACGAGGGTTCCGTGCCACTCTACCACTACTCCACACAAGTTTTATAATAATACTATTCATTTCAAAAAAAGACAACAACGCGAGCGGCAAAAATGCTGTTTTGTAAAATTTTATTTGTTGTTAAACTTCGGAATTGGTACTAAACATACCAAGTTTCAAGCTAGTATGTGCAATTGCCTTTTTAACGATAGAGCAATAAAAACTACAAAAAAACAAGTTTAGGTCTCATGGATGTATTCTATATTGAAATGAATATCACTGTTGTATTCTAGTTGTACTCTTTAATGTTTTTAGGGTTTCGTACTCAGATTTATAGTGGTATGGAACCTTCGGTGCGCGAGTCCGACTCGCACTTGGCTGGTATTTTTATGTCGCCTTGTTCCTTTAAAAATAAAACAAAGAAAAGCGTCCAAAGATGTGCAAAACATTTTTTTGTTAACTGTGGTGTAACGATGCAAAATAATATCGTTACATTTTTTTAGTCTAATTAGCCAAAAACTCACCGCTTTAACTCCTCCTATTTAAATCTTAAAACATAATAAATATTACTGCACTTATCTCACTGCTAATCCCAATTAAATAAATTTACAATTTATTTATTTTTCAAAAATATAAACAATACCTTTGTTTACTTACTATGTTAATTAAAACAAACACTACCATACTTTATTTTGAATAACACCAAACACAACCTACACTTCTACAGAATCGGCAAATCCCCGTACACCAAGTATCTCAAATCGACTCGACTCCAATCACATAAAATTACGCTTCATTGCATTCAGTATTCCTTGCGCTCACTCCTTAATAAACATACAAAACTTCCATTTTTTTTAGTCTAAAAAAATCAAATAATTTATTATAATAAAAGAATTAACATTTCCTCATTTCCTTGTACCTCCTTAAACCTAAAACTAAATTCTTATTACATAAAATAAAGCATCCCCAAGGAACGTGCTAGAAAGCTATCACAATCCTTACCAACACCCAACTCTACCTACTCCCATCCTATCCCATGTTTATATTTTTGAAAAATAGATAAATTGTAAATTTATTTAATTGGGATTAGCAGTGAGATAAGTGCAGTGATATTTATTATGTTTTAAGATTTAAATAGGAGGAGTTAAAGCGGTGAGTTTTTGGCTAATTAGACTAAAAAAAATTAACGATATTATTTTGCATCGTTACAGTGGATTCACATAGTTAAAAATTAAAAACTGGAACTACGTACAAACAAGCCCCCTCTTTTTGGCAAGTCGGGTAAAAATGTATCCTATGTCATTCACGTGATCAAGACAAATCCAACGACACCTCACACTCCAAAATTCATCAAGCCGTTTAGGCTACAGAGCGAGCTAAAGAAATGTACATACATACATACATCATCATCATCATGTCAGCTCATATATGTCCCCACCGAGGGGCTCGAGCCTACCCTGAATTGGGACGATCGGGCTTAGTCGACCACGCGGGCCCAGTGCGGGTTGGTCGACTTCACACACAACCTGCGAGTTTCTTCGCAAGCATGTGCAGGTTTCCTCAAGATGTTTTCCTTCACCGTAAGAGCTTCGGATAAACGTACATATTTGACATCTAAATTCGAAATCACATTGGTACGATGCAGGATTCGAACAACGACGTCCCGGGTAGGAGGCGGCCTAGCCGTTACGCCACTGACGCATACATACATACATACACTCAAAAAAAAATAACCCTCCTTCTGGCGCAGTCGGATAAAAACTGCTCATTCGCACTTTTTGTTTCCTAAAAATATAAATTACGTAGGGTCGGGAAAATTATTGATACGTTTCCGCATTGCAGGACCTTATTAAAGTCTAAAGGTCCGCCATTACTCACCACAACCATGGTATTGTGGGCTTTATACCAAATGTCCTTAATCCCATCTCTCCTCGTTTCAAATAGAATCTTCTACTGTCGCGTCGCGTCTTGCCCTGGTAACTATAAGAGGCGACGCATTGGAAACGTTGGTCGCAGGGATCTCAATTTTTCTCAGCAATTACAAAACATATGAAAGTGATATTTTGTAACCTAATTTTTCATTTCAATGACTTAATTTTGTCAGTTGGAGAAATACGATTCGTTAACTTTTATAACGGAAATAAATATATCAAAGAAACCTCTTTTAAAATAAAGATTTGCATTCTACAGCCAAATCAGACCGATTTAAACCTCTGCATTTAAACACACACTTCAATATACCAGTTAATTTAAAAAAAAATTGTAGTTTTTCATGGAAACGAAAAAAACATTGAAAAAGTGCAAAAGTGTGGTTATTTTCTTTACTCTTTACACGTAAAGAAAAAAACAGAGACAACTGTTTCGATCAATGCCTCGCCCTAAAGAGCATTAGCATTATCATTTTTCCTGACTATCAACGCACAGCTAAATCTAATGGAAGGAATGGGCTGAAATTTGGCATATACATAGCAATTATGACGTAGGAATCCGCTGAGAAAGGATTTAGGAAATTTTCACGGAAAAAACGGGATCTGCGCGGGCAATGCCACTGGGCATCCTATAGTTACTTATATTATAAAATTCGTGTGTAATCCATTTTTAGTATGGTGTAACATGTATTATCCCGTTGGATCCACCTCCCTGAATATTATGAAAAAAGGATATATATCGTTACCCTTTATCAAACGAGTGGAGTTCAAGAACCAAAGTTCCAATAGATCCACCCCTTTGTCGTCAATGTTCCACTTTTTCGCACGAAGCGTTTTGCTTCTTCGTTCATCATGCGAACGGCCAAGAAGTGTCTTCCTTCCGGCGTCTGTATTTCTCGATTCGTATAATTTAGGAATCTTCAAGACGAGAGTGAATAGGCACTATTTGAGCTTGTGTGTTAAATCCTTGGCTGCATCGGCAGTTACCATCAGGTGAGGTGCAGCCAAACGCACTCAAAAAAAAATTGAAACCCAAAGTTTACTATTCCAACATTGTTTTTTGAATGCAGTTGGTATTCGGAATAAGTGGGATTGTGGTGAGTTGGTACAAACCCTGCTGGTATTCTCGTGTAATGCCTACCCCACATCCTACTTGTAATAGTTGCTATAAATTTGGTCAACTTTATTGGCTATTAAAATAAGTAATGAAACTGTTCCCTGACTCGGATGTGGGGTGTTTACTCTTTTGTTTTATTACTGTTGTAGTTTTGAAGGTAGTTAGGCTCGAACGACTCGGATACGGTTCTTATCATGACAGGTATACAAAGAAACATAAATTATCTTTCGTTTCTTTGAAATTTGAACCTAACCAAAGTATATATGTCACCGTAAGATTGTAAATTCCGTTAGATTATAATCTAACGGGATTTATTTCGCGAGATTGTGAAGTGCCGAAAGATTGTTGTTTACAATTTTACTAGTGACATTGTAAACTCAATAGTGATATTACGATAACACTAAGCGAAGTGAAAAACACTAAATAAATGAGCTCGCGAAGCGAGCGATGGTAGGTTCGGTCAGGTTTGATCGAAGCGAGGCTCCCCCCACGGGTAGCAGAATGCTTCGCAGTAGAAGAAATCATCGGTTTTATTCGGAGGTACAAGAATAGGCCGTGAAATTGTGATTCGATTTACCATTATATCATATTATTAGTACTAAATATACAGTACGGACACTCCCTGCCGCTCTCTAGATTCCGACCTCACCCCCTCTCATCCAGATTGATACAGATTGGTTATAGTTTGGTTATCGAACGTATAGGATTTCGCCGTGATTTTGTTTGCTTTGTCATTTGTTTTTAGAAATGTCATTTCACGACCGTTGTATGCAGTGTCCGGGGTGAGACCTAACTATCTCTCAAGAAAATAAGAGTAGGTGTTACGATTTCTCATAATTCATAAAACATTATTACACTATATCAATTAAAGCTGAATGTAAAATGTGATTTACAATGTAAAAAAAAAAACGTGTGGCACTCGGGGACTGCCGCGGTAAAGCTATTGCATAGCATTTTTTATTAACTTATGCAATTATAATTATTTACCATCGCGACCACCATCGCGACCACCATCACGAGCACCATTGCGATCACCATCGCGACCATCATTGCGACCACCATCGCGACCACCATCGCGACGCGACCACCATCGCGACCACCATCGCGACCACCACCGCGACCACCATCGCAACCACCATCACCACCACCATCACCATCATCATGATGGACAGATAGATGGCACTGTAAGTTTTTTAGAACTCAATATTTTTTTTTGGGGTGTCAGGTTTTTTTCAGTCCCCTCAAAGCCCGCGATAAAAGCCATACTTACAATAGCTTAAAATACGAGTGTGCTTTAGACCACACGACTGAAGTAAAACTTCTTTAGCTCCATCAATATACGTTTGAAAGTAAATACTTAGTCTTCAGAAAATAATCAAATCTTTTTTGTCATATGGAGGTATATTACAGTCGAAGACTGCCGAACTGAAACGACGTTAGACGATGCACGGCCTTCAAGCGTGAGGTTTTTTCGTTACGGAATTTCTGGATTCGGTCCCCGCGCTCAAGGCCCGCGATAGAAGCTATGCAATAGCTTAATAAAAATTCGTAGGAAATGAGTGCTTTTATTCATTTTTTGAAGTGAAAACTTCTTTAGCGGCGTTGTGCACTTTTTTGTAATGGGTAAAAAATGTTAAACTCGCGTCAGGACATGACCTGATCGAAAATTCGTAAGACGGATGGAGAGTAGACAGCCGGAAGTTATGGATGAAAGTTGTTTTTTTGTTAGTTTGCTCTTTACAGGGCAGGCTAGGGCTCATTGGCCATACTGCCTTGTTTTCGGTATCTATATTTTTCCGAGATATAAACTTTTTAATGTAATATAAATTGTCATGTTTGTGTACGATAGCGCAATAAATAAATATTGTATTCTACCACATAAATGAAAGTACTTTTATGCTGATAATCAAAGCAATTCGTGCAAAATTATTCCCTAACCATTCCAAAATATCAAAAATGCACAACGTTAATATTCAAGTTTTCACTTCTGCCGGCACTCCCGGAGTGAAACCCGTCGTTTTTATTTTTTATTCATAATTGGTATTGGATTCATAATAATTACCCTTGACAACATCTCACCTGTTGGTAAGTGATAGGGTTTTCAAATACCCGACAATTTTGGATACCCGGGTCTCGGGTACATATTCTTAAAATACCCGGGTATACCTGGGTACCCGGGTATTCTTGTATTTTTGTGAAACTCGAAAAAAAACTACAATGATATCAAAAATCAACTTTTATTACGATAATTACCACTCAGATAATATAACCAGCCAACCAGGTACATCATAACCTTGACCTGCAGCATCTCCTGAAATCTGCAGGATACACAACTCTATCAACTTACAGCAGAAAAATCATATTGGGCTCATTAGAATAGTCTCAATGAATAAGTGTTAGAATATAGTAACCTTGACCTGATGCTGCATCATCTTTTGGAATCTACAGGATACCCAACTCCTAGCCAACTTACAGCAAAGGTATCGTGTTTGGGTTCATTGGAATAGGTGTTAGATAGAACATGGTAATTTTGACCTGATGCTGCAGCACCTTCTGGAATTAGCAGGATACCTATCTCCTCACTAACTTACAACAGATAAATCGTGTTTGGGCTCATTGGAATAGTCTCAATGAATAGGTTTTAGATAGAACATGGTAACCTTGACCTGAAGCTGCAGCATCTCCTAGTATCTGCATGATATCCGACTCACCAACTTACAGCTGAGTTATCGTGTTTGAGATACATGTAGTTTAAAAAGCATGAAATAAAACTTTAAATAAAAATTTAAAAAAACCATGACAAATTAGAAAAGATAAGTAAATAAAATAAAAAAATAAAATAAAAACAGAATAAAACTCTTTTACTACAATAAGTTACTAGGAAATGCTTCACAACTTAGCGGCCTCCCTACGCGATAACTGTTTGATCAAAATATAACAACATAAATTAAACTTAAAGGACCGAACCATATTATTTTCTAGTTTTTAAAGGTTTTTTTTTGTCAGGGATTTTTTTAATTTTTAATTTAAGTTTTATGAGGACATCACTGGACGAAGAATTCAAGGAATATAGAAAAAAGACAGAAAGGTTAAACTAAAAATATTGACAAAACAGATCTGCTGCTATTGTGTCCTAATAAAAAACTGATTAAACCAGCAAAAGCTGATTTGCAATCGATGTACAAGTTAATTCCTGAGAATAGTCTCCAATTTTATAAAGATTGAAGAGCTCAGAGGACATTATTTACGACTTTGATGGATTTGGTGAAGTACCAGATTTTGACGTGGATGACGCAGAAGAACAATAACTTTATAATATTTTTTTACATTTTAGTTAAACTTTTTAACTATCACTGGTTTATTCTTTTAATAAAAGGTTATTTTTTCTATAGTAATTTATAAGAGTTTCCTAAAATATAGTATTTTAGGGTATAAAAATAATAATAATGTGATTGGGTCGTTTTAGCAGAATCATTTCAATTTATTGACCATACAAATTGGCTTTTTGCAAAAATGTTCCAAAAAGGTTTTTTTTATAAAAATATTAAGTATCAAAAACTATCACTATACAAAAATCCAATACATGTAGACATAGGAAATTTATATTTCTATTAAATAATCCGTACAACTTTATCAAAATAAATAACATAAAAATGTATACCAATAATACACTAATTTGCGTTTATCTCAATTTGAACTCGGTGTGGAATGGAACGTTTACGCAGAACAATTTCCATATCAAAATTACCCGAGACCCGGGTACGTCCGTTGTTTGTACCCGGGTACCCGAAGTATCAAATACCCGGGTATACCCGGGTCCGGGTACCCGGGTAAAAAACCCTAGTAAGTGACAATGTTGCCGAAGATGGAAGCGGGCTTACCAAGATTCCCCCGACGCAATGGGGAACTGGCTATCTTATATTCATGCCGGAACACACCAATGATATCAACATTGATATTTGGCGGCAAGACTTAGCCAGGCGGGCTTAGAAAATGCCCTAACCACCAACCAAACCGAGTCTTACAATTGACCCCGCCGGGAATCGAACCCGCGACCTTTTTTTTTTGTACCTCCTGTGTAAAGCCAGTGAACTTTGCCTCTGAGCTACGGAGGTGGCAAAAATATTTTTTTAATACAACAGAATCCTACTACATATTTATAAAAATACTATATATTTTTTAAATGAAATACAATTTGCAAACGTTTTCTGTTGAATATTTAGTAAACCAAAAGTTTGATTTGAATGAGCAAAATAAAGGTTGATTTAATGAATTAGGTACAAAAGTTAGATGTTCACAATTCACATACAGCGTGTAACAAAATTGGTGTCGGACCCCTTTAGTGGGGTTTCTACACAATACTCTGAACCACTTTCTTCAAGGAACTCGTAATCAATTCTTAAAAAAAAATCGGCGCTCCATACAAAAAATATGTTCTTTTTTTTTATTGCAAATTGACTACCTACGGATCTCTTGGGAAATGTTGTTCAATACGGTCAGCAGAAGCCTTATACCAATTTTGTTACACCCTGTATAACAAGCGCTAACTCACACAAAACGTTATCATCAACAACACCTTAGGCGCCTCCTAGCGTAATGGTTACTCCATTAGCTTCACAACAGGAGGTCACCGGTTTGATTCCCGGCGGAGTCCAATATTGTAAGATTTTGGTTGGTCGAAGGGCCGTTTTCTAAGCCCACCTGGCTAGCTATCAACATCTTATAAGTATTGCCGCCAACATTAATGTGTTCCGGCTTGAAGATAATATCCCATTCCTTTGTTCTCTACTGTCTTCGGGAATCTTTGTATGCCCGCTTCCATATTCGGCATCATCGACACTTACTATCAGGTGAGATGATGTCAAGAGCTCACCAGTTGTACCTAGATATTAAAAAAAAAAACACTCATGAAAGACGCATTAACTTTGATGGTATCAAATAATCTACCTATTTCTCCAGAACAGGCATGAAATAATACTGCACGAAACATATCAGACGGAAAAAAAAAACCGGCCAAGTGCGACTCGGGGTCACACAAACAGGGTTCCGCACCAAAACTTTATCTACCAACAGAATAAGACCTCTCACTACATACTTTGCTCTAGGTAAATAGGAGTCTACTTATCCTGGACTATGTATAGAAATTTATTTTTCTTGTGGATTTTAGATATTCTCATAGACTTTCCTGTAATCTATGCATTCAACCGCATATACTGTGTTTTTTAAAGATTTTAGGCCCAGTCGTTTTAGAGATAAGGGAGGATAAGGAGAGATGAGGGGAGATAATGGTAAATTTTCGGCTAATTTTGTAAGTAACTTCAAAATTATTTATCTTAAAATTAAAAAAAAATAAATATTTGTGATTCTCACAACAAGTCTATTCATTTGATATGTCACATAATAATTTTTTTTTAAATATTCTAATTTACCCCCCAAAAGTTGCCCTTATGTTTAAAATTCACTTATTAAGGTTACACGTCCGACTTATCATCATATATCAGCCGAAAAACGTCCACTGCTGGACAAAGGCCTCCTGCTCCTCCTCTTTCTCCTAATCCGACTTATATATGTATGTACCAAATTTTAACTCAATCGGTCCAGTAGTTTCCGAGCAAGTTGCCTGTAACAGACGAGCGGACAGCGGTTTCCTTTTTAGGTACGGAACCAAAAATTACCAACACTACCATTTACCAATATTTTTATTTTTGACATATTATCATAATTTGACAACTTTTTTTGGTAACTTAATTTAATATTAATTTTTAATTAGATTTGGTTTAATATTTAATTTCATTCATTTGTTTTTAACTTGACTTATTCTGTTTGACCTAATTGATTATTGAAAGAATGTAATCTTTATCTTATTTTTTATATTCTTTTATGTAAATGTGATGTTTAAATTTTGTACTTTATAGATTTTTAGTCTGAAAATAAATGAATTAATATTATAAAAATGATAAACTTGAAGGCGTCGGTGGCTCAACCGGTAACGACTCGGTTCTTCTAACCAGAGGTACCGGGTTCAAATCTGGACGGCCAATGTACCAATGAGTTTTTCAAAAACTTACGTACACATACTTACCGATTGCTTTAACGGTGAAGGAAAACATCGTGAGTAAACCTGCACACGCCTGCGAAGAAACTCGAAGGTTGTGTGTGAAGTCGACCAACCCGCACTGGGCCCGCGTGGTCGACTAAGGCCTAATCGCCCTGATTCAGGGTAGGCTTGAGCCCCTCGGTGGGGACGTGTATGAGCTGATATGAATGAATGAAAACTTAAAGCAAAATCGTCGTAAAAAGACTTACATAGCAGTTTTCACTCGCGTATCATATCTAGGGTTATATCGCTAGATGAGCGACAGATTGCCAACATTATAATAACAAATAGCTCCAGACAATACTAGGCGAGAGTTCGTTGAACTTTGGACAATACACTCAAATAGGTACAGTCGAGTTCATTAATATATTGGCAGGGCCAATGGTTCAAAACATTGTAAGCGTCGAAATTAATATAAAGTTCTATAAAAAATTAATGAACCGTTTACATTATAACATTTTATTGATATCTACATTATGTTTGTATAGAACTTTATATTAATTTCGACGCTTACAGTGTTTTGAACCATTGGCCCTGCCAATATATTAATGAACTCGACTGTACAGGCAAATCAGCGACAGCTGGTTTTTGTATTTTTACAAGCTTTTATGTAACTTGCAATGAATGTATGTATGTTTGTTCGGGTGGAATCTTGCAAGTTAAATTTGACCCACTTCCTGGTTTCCGATTGAACTGAAATTTTGCATGCATATGAATAACGCGTGACAATGCAATATTAAAAGCTTGAACCTAAAATTTTTAGGTTTTTCGAAAATTATTTTACATCTTATATTTCAGTACGTTATATAATATTATCATCATCATCATCATATCAGCCGAAAAACGTCCACTGCTGGACAAATGCCCAGGATATCCACGACGACCGATCCTGCACTGCCTGCATCCAGCGGCTTCCCGCAATCTTCACCAGGTCACCGGTCCACCGCGTGGAGGCCTGCATGAGGAGATCCGCAGGAGTACCAAAGTAACCGACATAGCTCAAAGAATCGTTAAACTAAAGTGGCAGTGGGCAGGGCACATAGCTCCTAGAAAAGATGGCCGTTGGGACAGAAAAGTTCTCGAATGGCTACCGCGCACTGGAAAACGTAGATGCATAACTGATGATAAACCTATAAAAGTTGGCAGATACTGATAAAGACAAAGAGTTTCACTCTTTTGTTGTCCGCAAAATGAATGAGGGATCGTAACACTTCGTGCGGATAGGAGGAATATCAACGATAAAAGTATGGAAACCCTCCCCACGTCTGGTGGTCTAGAGGTGGAATGGAGCTGGGGGAAGGAAGTCGTGTAGTTCTTGCGCATACTCTCCGAAATGAATCCGGTAGAAAACAGATAAACAGGCGACGTATATACAAGGCAAAGTATATACATTAGTACTAACATACAGTATGGACACTCCCTGCCGCTCTCTAGTTTGCGACCTAACCCCCTCGCCACCCAGATTGATACAGATTGGTTACAGCTTGGTTGTCGAACGTATAGGGTTTTGCCGCTATTTTGTTTGTATCGTCATTCCTTTTTTGAAATGTCATTTCCGGTATGAAGTATCCAGTGTGTGCTCAAGGCTTTGAATCTTATTTTTATCTAGCTCCTCGTTGCCAGTCAGTCTCCTTAGGCGTCAGTCGATGGCATCTCCAGATTGCTCTTGTATTTGTGTGAGTGCACACCAACGGATGTCAATTAGTGTATAGGACAAACATACAAACTTTACCTCTTATAATATTGGTAATACATGGGGTATTATGATTCTTCCAACCAATGACTTCTATATTACTGGCGTAAGGACCCGGCCAACGCGCGCGACTAATGCTCCCAGTGAATTGGTGAGAAAATCGAAAATTTCGCACACTCTCGACTCAGTCACACTCAGTCGTCTGCAGGATATTGTAGAGTGCGGTGGAAAGATATTCCATATAAAATGCCTTATTGTGTTGTTAGAGGCTGTAAAAATCATAAGGAAATCATAAGAAAGGATAAAAAGATACATAGGATATCGTTAAGAAACTGTGGCAGTAACCCGCCACAGAACCTTAACACAAGCGACGAGAGAACAAATGAAATACGACATCTAGAACGCGCTATTAGAATTTCTTTAGCGCTGAGTATATATACAGATACCAATCTTCAACGATTGGTCCACGGCCGGACCTCAGGCATACCACCTCGCCTGGCGGAGATATCTCCCTTTGCTCTTGTCAGGTAGGAACGCACCGTTCCTAAAAAACCTTACATTGTATTTTTTTCTTGTAAACAAATGAATTAAACACATTTTTAAAGCGACAATTCACCAAGGTCCTATAGCGCGGCACTGACGTCTACACGCTCGCCCACGCTAGTTCGTATGAGTTATGTCAGATGGCGCTACTTTTCGCTTGTATGAAGAAAATCTGAGTAAAATATGGAGCCGGGTGGATCCTCCTATCCCAATCTGTGAATTTATTGCAGAATTTTAATTGAAAATATTTCTCGTCTGTTCGCCTTTACGTATAAAGAACGTGTTCATTAAGCACAATCAATTTTGAAGCCTTTATGGCTTTACTATACCTCAATACAGGCCTCAGGTTAATACATGTTAAAATAATATCGAACGTAATTATATTCATTTTAAGTTCAAATCAATGCGGGATTCAACGCGGCTGTTACGTTGAAACCAAACGCCCAATTCTCGATTTTTACATGGTTTTATTACTTTTGTATACTTTCAAATAGGTTTAAAAAAATGTGTTTAATTAAAATGAAAGGTAGGTATTAACGTTACCGATTTTTGTGTGTTGGTTTTATTCAACATTAACTATTCATTTTCAAGAAATTTTGCAATTAATGCCAAAAAACAGGGTCTACAGTATATTTCTTTTCATTAAAAATTGTAATATTTTTATAATTCTATTTAATTAAATAGATTTTTTATTACTTTAAGTATATTATATATTGTTTATATAGTGATAGCTTTACACACTCTTTCAATAATTTGAATTGAATATTGTCATTTGACCTAACTTAAGGCCCTAAAGAAAAAAAATCGTTAACAAACCATGCACGTCCCCACTGCTGGGCACGGGTCCCTTCCCACACTCGGGAAGGTTAGGCCATACTCCACACACGGGGGCCAAGTCCGGGTTGGTGAAGGTTGTAGGGCTGGTTTCAAACCCCACTGTCAGAAGTCTTCAAGCAGCCTATGACACATCTGACACGGCTTGACAACTGCCATCTAGTGCTAGCAACCGGCACCAACGGCTTAACGTGCCTGCCGAAGCACGAAAATGGTCGACGTAAATGCCACTTACAGTCAAACCCATCTAAATAATGACCCTACTCCAGGTCAGTTAACCTGCGTGATCCACCTAACTTCGCAAATCGTGTGATTTGACACTCGACACGGCTTGACGACTGCCATCTAGTGTTAGCATCCTGCACCAACGGCTTAGCGTGCCTTGCGAAGCACGAAAATGGTCGACAAAAGTGCCACTAACAGTCAAACCCATCAGTCAATCTAATAAAAATGAGTCCAATTTATCTACACAAAAACACACTCACACCACTTTAGTCTACCGAGTCTCGTTCAAATATGACAGACATAGAGAGACTTACTCCGAATGTAGTACGAATGAGATGATAAAATTGCGACCTTCAACCCATTTAAGGAATACTGATCGACTTAAGCGCAATGAGCGTATGCGCTCATTCTGTAGGCTTCGAAACCGCAGTTCGCGTAAGCCGGTCCATAGCTGTTATATTGGTCGAAGGCTAAACTTCCTTCTTTTATCGTGTGGTACAGTTAAGTGTGCTATCCAAGGGATAGACGGCAGTTGCCTGGTGTTGCACTTAGCATCACCCGCGGTCACGTGTAGGGCCTTTAGATTTACACCTACGGACGTGTGCAACACGACCTTCATACACATCTGGAATGGTTGTGCAGTTTTCCTCACGAAGTTTTCCTTCACCGTTAGATCAATCGGTAAGTATATGTACGTAACTTTCGATAAACTCATTGGTACATTGGCCTTCCTGATTTGAACCCGGGACCTCTAGTTAGGAGGACAGAGTCGTTACCGGTTAAACCATCGACGCCAGAAGGCTAAACGAAAACAGTTTAATATTTTACTGCTACAAGATAAACGTATAAATTGCTTTGCTACCAAAGGCAACGGTCGGTGGTTTCGAACTCGAGGGAGCGGACATTTTCTATCTCAGTTTGGACACTAAAGGCCTGCGCAGACGAGCTACTGTCCCCCGGGTACTTTTTGTCCATCGATAATAGATCTCATATAAATTGTATCGAATAACGCACACGAAGCACTAAAAGTACCCCGCAATTTATAAGAGATCTAATATCGACGGACAAAGAGTACTCGGGGGACAATACCCCCTTAAAACTAAAAATTTTACTTTTATAACTACACAGCTGACGTTAGTATAATTTTAAAAAAACCTAAAAACATTTAGTTACAAGCTTTTTACAATTAAAGTACTCGTCAATACGAATCAAACGTCCCGAAACTCGACGAGGTTGTGTCGTTTCATTCATTCGTTCCTATGACCACTTTCCAGCTCCATCTTCAGATCAGCACCATGTTATCATAATATTGCATTGTCACGCCATTTACACATGTATGCAAAATTTCAGCTCAATCGGTAACCGGGAAGTGGATCAAATTTAATTTGCAAGATTTGATGACAAACATCGGGCCAGGTGAAACTAATTAAAAGCTTAGACTCGTTAGAATCGTTTGACCATTTCGGACTGCGTGTTAATTAGAGTGTTCGTTATAAACTAAGAAAACCATGCTAGAGTGCTCGCCAGATAAGTCTGCGCGCGGTGACAAACGCATTTAATAAATAAGTCGCAAAAAAAATATTTCAATACAGTTGTTAAACATGGCGCACTTTCGGAGGCTATAGTTATGATTCAAAAATTAAATCTTTTGTACAGGCATCTTACTTTTACCACACCCTGGACACTTCATAAAACGGGCCAGAAATGACATTTCAAAAAAAGAATGACGGAACAAACAAAATGGCGGCGAAATCCTATACGTTCGACAACCAAACTGTAACCAATTTGTATCAATCTGGGTGACGAGGGGGTGAGGTCGCAAACTAGAGAGCGGCAGGGAGTGTCCATACTGTTAAACTTTAAACTCGAGGGGGCGGACATTTTCTATCTCAGTTTGGACACTAAAGGCCTGCACAGACGAGCTACTGTCCCCCGGGTACTTTTTGTCCATCGATAATAGATCTCATATAAATTGTATCGAATAACGCACACGAAGCACTAAAAGTACCCCGCAATTTATAAGAGATCTAATATCGACGGACAAAGAGTACTCGGGGGACAATACCCCCTTAAAACTAAAAATTTTACTTTTGTAACTACACAGCTGACGTTAGTATAATTTTTAAAAAACCTAAAAGTTTTTAGTTACAAGCTTTTTACAATTAAAGTACTCGTCAATACGAATCAAACGTGCCGAAACTCGACGAGGTTGTGTCGTTTCATTGTGAAGTTCCTATGACCACTTTCCAGCTCCATCATCAGATCAGCACCATGTTATCATAATATTGCATTGTCACGCCATTTACACATGTATGCAAAATTTCAGCTCAATCGGTAACCGGGAAGTGGATCAAATTTAATTTGCAAGATTTGATGATAAACATCGGGCCAGGTGGAACTAAATAAAAGCTTGTAATAAGTTAGAATCGTTTGACCATTTCGGACTGCGTGTTAATTAGAGTGTTCGATAAAAACTAAGAAAACCATGCTAGAGTGCTCGCCAGATGAGTCTGCGCGCGGTGACAAACGCATTTAATAAATAAGTCGCAAATAAATATTTCAATACAGTTGTTAAACATGGCGCACTTTCGGAGGCTATAGTTATGATTCAAAAATTAAATCTTTTGTACAGGCATCTTACTTTTACCACACCTGGACACTTCATAAAACGGGCCAGAAATGACATTTCAAAAAAGGAATGACGGAACAAACAAAATGACGGTGAAATCCTATACGTTCGACAACCAAACTGTAACCAATTTGTATCAATCTGGGTGACGAGGGGGTGAGGTCGCAAACTAGAGAGCGGCAGGGAGTGTCCATACTGTATGTTAGTACTAATATATATACTTTGCTTTTACGCGGTCGTGACTTTCTTTTACGAGCTTGAATTACTTTTGCAGTTTAGTTTTAAATTTATAAGTCAATTTAAAAAGTTTAGTAGCAAGGAGTTTTCATACATAGAATAAAATAGGTTTTGGCGAGTTAGGTTCTTATCGTTGATTGGACGGGGATTTGCTAGTTAAGTAGCAACTTGAAGTTTAAGTTCATAGAATAGAATAACGTTCTATTTTGTCGGACAGTCGAGTGCAAGTCGACCCGCCTACATACGCAATATCTTCACGTCCCATATACCGCAGTGTCTTAAGACCAAGGTCTTTGACTAGTGTGTGTTACCAGTGATGACATACGGAACTGAGATATGGTTGCTTGCTATGAGCCTCATAAGAGGACTCAAGGTCACTCAAAGGGCAACGATGGGTGCCTTGCTCTGAGCTTCGTGAGCGAATCAGAAACGTGGAGATCCGTAGGAGAACCAAAGTAACTGACATAGCTTTCAGAATTGGTAAAATAAGGTAGCAGTGGGCATAGCACATAGCTCGTAGAACAGATAGCCGTTGGGACAGTAAAGTTTCCGAGTGGCGACCTTGCACCGAAAGACGAAGCGCAAGCAGGCCTCCAACTCGGCGGACCAACGACCTGGTGATGGTCGCGGGAAGTCGCTGGATGAGGGTAGCGCAGGCCCGGTCGTTGTGGAAATCCTTAGGGGAGGCCTTTGTATGATATGATAGGATGAACGTTTTACTTTTCAAGTCTATCTTGATAGCTGCCATCCCTCAGAAAAGCCGTTATCACACGCAAAAAAAAAAACTTTAGCTTTAGTTGAGCTACTCAACAATAGATGGCGCTACATGACTAGAATCCAAGGAACTTTAATGAATGCAAGAAAAGAGTTCGTGGGAACACTTTAAAAGTAAATAGCTTGCTGTTATTATTTGAGATATACAGGGTGGAACAAAATTGGTGTAGGTCCCGTTAATCTGAGCTTCTACTCTTTATTCTGAATAACTTTTGTTCTACAGCTTTACTGAAAGCGTAAAAAAAAATGGATATGGACAAGCACACGGACACGGACACGGACACGGACACGGACTCGGACACGGACACGGACACGGACACGGACACGGACACGGACACGGACACGGACACGGACACGGACACGGACACGGACACGGACACGGACACGGACACGGACACGGACACGGACACGGACACGGACACGGACACGGACACGGACACGGACACGGACACGGACACGGACACGGACACGGACACGGACACGGACACGGACACGGACACGGACACGGACACGGACACGGACACGGACACGGACACGGACACGGACACGGACACGGACACGGACACGGACACGGACACGGACACGGACACGGACACGGACACGGACACGGACACGGACACGGACACGGACACGGACACGGACACGGACACGGACACGGACACCGACACGGACACAGACACGGACACAGACACAGACACAGACGCAGACACAGACACAGACACAGACACAGACACAGACACAGACACAGACACAGAAACAGACACAGACACAGAAACAGACACCGACACCGACACCTACACCGACACCGACACCTACACCGACACCGACACCGACACCTACACCGACACCGACACCGACACTGAAATCGACATCGACAACGACGTAGATGTAGACGTAGACATAGACATAGGCATAGACATCGACATAGACATATTAATTTTTGGCACTAATAAAGAATGTGCAAAACATGAAATGTAACAAAAGTAAAGAGAATAATAGATATTTTAGATAATTAGATGACTCATTCAAAGTTCCGAAACCCTACCCCCATCAAAATTGACGCATATCAAGTAAGTCGACATCGCTGGCATCATTACGTCACCTAGGTACCTGTAACAAGGTTACACCCCAAATCGTTGTCCGACGAACAGTAAACGGGTCAGAAGCGGAATGGCTGATATGCAAAACGACCTGTAGAGAAAATGTCCCATCCTCATTCTAACTAAAATGTAATACAAGGTGTATAATGTATAATTGTTTTGTTACCCTATTGTTAGGACAACTTGATTTTTAGGAGATTGAGATCGATACAAGAATTCTGTCAAAATATTTTTACAAGCTTTATATCAGCTTGCCGTGTTAGCTAGTAAAGTTATTGAGTGGCAACCACGCACCGGAAGATGTAGTATAAGCAGACCTCTCACACGGTAGACTGACGACCTGATGAAGGTTGCGTGTAGCCACTGTGGGCAGCGCAAGACCGGTCGTCGTGGAAATTCTTGGGGAAGGCTTTTGTCCAGCAGTAGACGTCTTTCGACTAATATGATGATGATTTCGTGTAAGTTGGTTAGTTTTTCTGTTAGATTGGGACAAATCTTGAAAGCTTATATTTCTAATGAACCATTTTCTGGTTTCCGATTGAGCTGAAATTTAGCATACACATTAAATTTGGAGAATAATACTGACAATGAGAAGAACACAAAATCGATAAAAAAAAAAATCAAAGCTAGTAGAAACCCGAAAGTTATTAGGTTTTTCGAAAATTATTTAATTGCTTTCCAAATGATCTGTATAGCTCTTTAATGTTTTCTTAATAAAAAGGCATTTTAATATTAAGATACTAAGGAAAATCAGGAATCGGTCATTTTGCGTTCATAAGAAAATCAAGAATCGGATATTTTGCTAAAATAAAGCCAACAGCGATTAAATAAACTCAAACTCAAATAACTCTTTAGTGTACATAAAAACAAATAAATACATATAATTAGACGTACAATTTAGGCGGTCTTATCGCTGAGAGCGATTATATTCACACATTAATTAAACTAATATTACTATGTCAGGTAACTACTACTACTCTACTGTGAGGTCACAGTTCGCCTGTAGCTAATTTCGTGAAATAATGTCTTTATGTCTATATTCGTATCAGTATGTTTTTTTTTTAATTTTTTTTTTATTCGAAATTGGTAAGCCCTTGGCATCAACTCACCTGACGGTAAGTGACGATGATGCCGAAGATGGAAGCGGGCTTACCAATATTCCCAAACGAAATGGAGAAATGGCTATCTTATCTTCAAGCCGGAAGACATCAATGTTGTTAACACTGATGTTTGGCGGCAAGTCTAAGATAAGATGGTGGTAGGTGGTGGACGTTTTGCAATTTGGACGATTTGGCAGTAAACTCCAATAAACGTGTGGTCATCCTAGCGATGAAATTCAATAAATTCGGACAGCGGAGACCCCGCTTGTCAGAAACTTTTCACTGACAACCGACAGCCAAGGGGCAGCCTTTTGTCCACAAAATTGCCTCATTTCGAAATCCTAATAAGGGTTTTCTGTAACTATCCATTGTAATTGAATGTACTTTGTAGTCGTCTGATCTACTTTGATGTCGCGTGCATGTTTTGAGACGTTCCATTTTGTTTCAGCTCGGGCAAACATCAATTTTTGATCCAATTCCAGATAGTTTGTGTAAGGTAAATATTATTATCGGAGGGTACGCCGTTATGTAAATTCGAAAGTCATCAGAATATTTATTGGTTGGATAGAATTCGTAATTAGATATATTATAATATTATCGTCTTGTAGGAGTCCGTGGGGAAATCGTTCTGAGTTAACGTCGTGCCTTGAAATCATCAGCATTGATCATTTGAAGGATTTATTTACTGATCTGTAGCACAGTATTACAATATAGCGGCTTACAGTAGCGCAACGAATGTACTTAAACAGAGCAACGGAGAGTACTTGCGGGGCAGCGGGCGGCGGGGCACAGTTTGGCAGGCTGACTACAGGCTAATATGCTAGTACCTACGCCGGTGGTGGCATCGCGCGACATCAAAGGCGTTGCGCTACTGTAAGTCATATCTTAATACTGTGTCTGTAGGCTATGATCAAAAATAAAACATTTAGTGTTAGCGCTTTGCAAAAGGGGTTAAAAAACTCTGCTCCAACCACGACGGAGCAGAGTTTTGATTACAGTCACGCGTTGGCAGCCTAACCGTCATGCTGTGACATGTCTCAAATGCACTTGTCTCGATTACAGTGAAGGATAGGACCTAACACGTGGCGAAAAATTATTGGAGGTTACCACTTACGATAAAGATGCATACGTATATAATAGAAAATGCATAGGTTATGCTTGACCCCACTTTTTGTTATGATTGTTGTATGAAACTCAATATCTTAAATTAATCTGAGTCTGCAGGTATATTCCGTCTAGTGACCTGTAATTTGATATGCTCTTTGAGATTCTCACTTAGAATAGCTGTTTTAAATTTTTGGGTTCCAGAAGCAAAATTGTAAATAATAACCAATTTAATGAACAACCTGACTGCATAAAATGCTTACATTAACCGTCTTTTTTGTTAGTAGGTTGAAAATCAAGAGATCACGAGATTAAGACGAATCTTACGACATCTCGCATCCCAAAATCCATCAAAAAGGATACAGGATCAACCAAAGAAACATACATACATATATATTTACATACACCAGAAAAACATTACCCTCCTTTAGGCAGTCGGGTAAAAACCAAATCCTTTTAATTGAGCCCTTACTAGGGTATTTCGGTTTTATATAAAGTATTTAGTTTAATAAAATAAATATATTGTATATAAACAATGTGTTTTATTGAAGCCACCACCACAGGTAAGTAAGCAAAGATAAGAGAGTAGAAACCACAGACAAGAACAGTAACTTTTAAAATTAAGGCTTTAGTTACAAGGCTGTGGATTATTATTTAATATTAATTTCGTTATGTAAGTTCATCTGCATATTCTTTTGTCACAGTCAATTTATTGTCACGTCTTGACTGAGAAATTTAGGCAATATGTCAAAAAAATAGCACCTCCTCAGAGTCATCGTTATATAGGGTGTAACAAAATTTGTATAGGTCCTGTTAACTGGGTGGGACTTTTAGTCATCATACTGAACAACTTTTGTTCCATGACTTTGCTGAAGTCGCAAAAAAATATTTTAACTTTGTACAGTCAAGGAATTTAATTCCCTACCCATTTCGTTGAAATGTCGTTAGACATTCGCAATGCATTAAGGTCGAAAATTCTATTTCAGTAGTAGTATTGAAATGTCAGTACTATTTGTAACTTTAAATTACAGGTAACCTCTTTGCGAAAAGTCATCATTTGCTTTTTTATGTGTCAATGTCAATAGAAAATAGCTGTTATGGTGACAGTTTGCTATACGATGTTGAACCTTAGGTGGTTTGGAAATTAAATTCTTTGACTGACTGTACAAATCGATCAGCCGATCGACCAATTTTGTGCATTTTTGTATGGAGGGTCCAATTTTTTTTTGAGAATTGACTATGGGTTCCTTGGGGAAAGACTTTCAGTATGATGAGTAGAACCCCCAAATAACGGGACAATCAACGGGGTATTTGTTTTACAAAACCAACGGCCTAATAAAATGAAATAAATGATTTCTTACTTGAGCGACTGAGGAGTAAACGGTCACAAGCGACGAAGAGTGAAAAGATACTTAAGTAAAAAAAAAAACAATTCGGATGACTTCATCATAATAGCTCATATACGTCCCCACCGAGGGGCTCGAGCCTACCCTGAATTAGGGTGATAGGGCCAGAGTTTCGTGCCAAAACTTTAACTATCAACATATCAAGACGTCTCAGTACTTACTTTGCTCTAGGTAAATAGTGGTCTATTTATTCTGGACATTGAAAATTTTATTATTCCTGTGGGAACGGAAAGAAATTAGATTTTTCCATAGAATCTCCCACAATCTATAGATTCAACCTCATGTACTGTGATTTTTTCAAAATTTTAGGCCCACTAGTTTCAGAAAAAAGGAGGAGAATGGTATATTTTTGCCTATTTTCCTTAATAACTACAAAACTATTTACTTTAAAATTATAAAAAAAAAAAATTGAGATTCTCACAACAAGCCCTTTCAATTGATATGTTACACAATATAATATGCATTCATTTTTCTAATTCAATCTCCAAAAGTTTCGCCCTCTTGTTTAAAATTCATTTATTTACGTTACACGTCCGTCTTTAGTTTACTGATACATAATGTATCAAAAATCATCTTAATCAGTCACTGGACTAAAACTATTGAGTTTCGGAGAAAATTGGCTGTGATAGAAGGACGGACGGACATACAGACACGTGAGTGATCCTATAATGCGGAATAATTTTTACCTTTTGAGGTACAGAACCCTAAAAACAATAAAAAAACATTTAGTAAATATTGTATATTATTAACTTTCAAATGAACACAATAGTAAAATAATAATAATTCATTTATTGTCAGACTAAAAATCCTTAGGCTCAATTCACACCGGGACGGCAGCGGCCGGCAGCGGCTGGGAGCGGCCGGCAGCGGCGAGTAGATACCGTCGGAGCCGGCTCGCGCCGCCGCCGGCAGCCGCGCGTGGCCGCTGGCAGCCGCACGCGGCCTCCTCTTCGACCATAGTTTGTATGGGGGCGAGCGCGCGCAGCCGCGCGGCCGTCCGCGCCTAATATTTATAAGCATGAAGATAAAGTTTAAAATTGTTTTACACTGAAAGTGCTCGTCGCGTCGCTGCCGGCCGCTGCCGTCCCGGTGTGAATCGAGCCTTAAAGTAAAAAATTCAAACATCACATTTACATGAAAGTATTTTACATACTTATATTCAATCGGAAACCGGGAAGTGGGTAAAATTTAAGTTGCAAGATTCCACCCGAACAAACATACATACATACGTTGCAAGTTACATAAAAGCTTGTAAAAATACAAAAACCATCTCTCGCTGATTTGCCTGTACCTATTTTAGTGTATTGTCCAAAGTTCAACGAACTCTCGCCTAGTATTGTCTGGAGCTATTTGTTATTATAATGTTGGCAATCTGTCGCTCATCTAGCGATATAACCCTAGATATGATACTCGAGTGAAAACTACTATGCAAGTCTTGTAACGACGATTTTGCTAAAGTTTATCATTTTTATAATTAAAATTATAATTCATTTATTGTCAGACTAAAAATCCATAAAGTACAAAATTCAAACATCACATTTACATACAAGAATATAAAAAATAAGATAAAGATCACATTCATTCAATAATCAATTAGGTCAAACAGAATAAGTCAAGTTAAAAACAAATGAATGAAATTAAATATTAAACCAAATCCAATTAAAAATTAATATTAAATATAAGTTACCAAAAAAAGTTGTCATATTATATTATTATGTCAAAAATAAAAATGTTGGTAACAATTTTGTAATATTAGATAGGTAATGATGACATACTTTTATCTATTTATTTATTTATTTAAGGAAAACCATCAGGAAAAAAGATAACATATAAAAAAAATATCTTAATATAACATTAGGTAACTAATAATAGGTTTTCGCAGTTAGGAAACATAATATAGTAATATTGTACTGCGATGAATTAAGTCAACACTTTGGTAAACAACGTGCTACATACATTAAATGATATAACAAATTAATTTAGTAGGTACTTAACAAGTTAGATTTAGATTACTGCACCAAAGAATAGAAAGGGGAAAATAAGTAGTAACTTACTATTAGTAGAGCTTAGGGTAGGCACTCAGTCTTCCGAGAAAAAACCACTAACTAACAACCTTCTCACCACCGGGACACTGTTGTTAAATAGATCGATCTTAATGTTGTTGTTAGCTGCTAGTCTGTTGAAGTTACTGCTTGCTCGATAGAAGAAACTGTTTTGCCTGTAGTTTGTAGTTGCGGAAGGTAGGGCTAGTGCGGGCTGTCTCCTTACATTGCTGGATGGAGGGACACGGAGAGTCAGTTTGCTTAGCAGATCAGGGCAGTCAGAGGACGAGGAAGTTATTTTTACCAGGTACAATACATCAGCGATGTTTCTACGCATATCAAGTGGAAGAATGTGGAACTGTCTGCAGATATCATAGAAATGGTCGGAACGATAACGTATTTTTAAACGATAACATAAGTATTTAATGAATTTCTTCTGTATTCTCTCTAGGCTTGAAATATAAACATCATACCTTGGATTCCACACTTGCGATGCGTATTCTAGAGAATTTCTGACAAATGTACAGTAAAGGACTTTAAATGTTTTTGCTTGGGTGAAGTCAATTGAACTACGGATAATAAATCAGAGTGCTTTGGAAGCCTTAGAAATAATGCTATTAACATGGTCATCGAATAGAAGCTTGGGTTCGTGGATTATATCTAGGTCACGCGCACTCCTTCAACGCTGTAAAACATTTCCTTTTATATGGTAGTAACATTTGTTTTCCTAGTGAAGGTTACAACGGAACATTTAGAGTGGTTTAAGTCCAGAAAATTAGAGGTGCAATATGTTTCCAGTCGTGACAGGTCTGATTGAAGAGAAATTGCATCATGATAAGATGATATGAGTAGAGGGTTATTGAGAGAGCTAGACCACTTGTTATTTGCGGTTGTAAGCGTAGGCGTCTCCATACTAAATGTATGGGAGAATTTCTATTTCAACTGCAAAAGGCGGCACTTAACTTTGTCAAAAAAAACTGGTGAGAGAGCTAGCCCAGGATGTTGTGGTTTATGGTAGGTAGTATGTTATCAATTTTCACTTCCTGTGGGAAAATATCATGATATTTTTTTTTGGTTTGTGGTTAAAATAAAGATAAGTTTATACCACTTTTACAATTTTAGGTATAAATAAAATAATATATGACATTTAACTTGTCAAAAAACCTACCAGAACAGGTTGTTGTGGTTTATGGTAGGTAGTATGTTATCAATTTTCACTTCCTGCATGAAATGATATGATGTATTTTTTGTTTGTTTGTGGTCAAAAATAAAGATAAGTTTTTGTCACTTTTACAATTTTATGTGTTTTAATTACCCAATGAAAATAAAGTATGTTGAAATTTTCCTCATATAAAATAAATGTGTTACATTGGTTCTCATCATTCGTGCATGATGAGTTATAACTGTAACTACTGCAAGGTAAAAGTACCTTCAAACCAATTGATATCTCACTCAAGAACAAAAAAACATAAGTTATTATGTTGTAAGGAACCACAAGAAGATTTTAGTATTCAAGTGATACAAACAGCATTTAAGTGTCGTATAACAACGTACAGAGTTAACGGATCATCAAGAAGACCAATTATACAACCTGAAGAGTTTCTACGTGCGGTGCAAAGAGATGTTATATCACTTCTCACATCTGATCTACAGCAACATGGTAGCATCAAGGTTCATTTTGAACTTTATTGTACATTTGTAAAGTTGGAAGGTGAAGAAGTCAAAAGAGATCTTAAGTCGTTCTTAACTAAAAACACCTTACTTTTGTTGGGTGACGGTGCTGCAGGTCTAAATCAATATTACAATAACGAAATACAACTTATTATTGATAAAGCTAGCGAGTTTCAAGAAAAAGACAGTGGATGGGCGCTCGAGAGGGTTGAGTTCCTGGAGGTCAACGTAAACAAATGTAAACCGCTGCGAGCATCTTCATACATTCCGCTACCAAAGTGGGTGCAAGTTAAAAAAGCATGTGTTAATGTGAAAAACCATGATAATGCATGTTTCTTCTGGGCGGTAGTGAGCGCATTGTACCCAGTTGAAAAACATATTGATCGAATTTCGTCTTATCCGCACTACAACACCGTGTTCAATACTAAAGATATTGATTGTCCGGTATCGATAAAAATGATAAAACGATTTGAGAGGGAAAATGAAATAAGCGTTAATGTTTATGGTATTGAATCAAAGTCCATCGTTCCACTCTATGTGTCTAAAAAACAACACATGCGTAAACATGTTAATCTACTATATCACGAACACGATGGTGAAAACCATTATTCTTGGATAAAAAAATTATCAAGTTTGGTGAGTAAGCAAATAAGTAAGCACAATGGAAAGGTAAACATATGTCATGGGTGTTTACAAATTTTCCATAAACAAAATAGCTATGAGGAGCACGTAAAACGAGGTTGTGGAAATGTGCTGATAAAATTGCCCTCGGAAAAACAGAGATTTTTAGAGTTTAAAAATTACAACCGTAAAATGAGAGTATCGTTCGTGGTCTACGCTGATTTTGAATCGATTTTATCACCTATTGACGAAGAGAAGATTCCCAATACCAATACCTATTATACACATGAACATATTCCATGCAGCTTTGCTTTCTACATTCATTGTGATTTTGATGAGAAATTATCAAAGTTTGTATCTTATCGCGGTGAGGATTGTGTGGAAAAATTCACGGAAAATCTCTACAAAGAAACCAAAGAAATGTACAAAAAACTATCAACCATTATACCTATGGAGGAGGTCAAAGATGCTAAACCAAAGGAAGAAGCTCAGATGTGTCACATATGCGATAAACAGATTTTTCCCGGTGAAGATAAGGCTGTTGATCATTGCCACTTAACTGGGAAAATCAGAGGAGTTGTGCATAATTCGTGTAATTTAAATTACCAGATACCTGATTTTATACCAGTCATTTTTCACAATTTAAGCGGTTACGATGTTCACTTATTTATTAAGGAACTTATCAAAGGAGAAGGAACTGTGGATTGTATTCCTCAGTCTAAGGAAAAGTACATTTCGCTAAGTAAGAAGCTGAGAATGGATGATTCAAAGGAGATAACCCTACGCTTTATTGATTCCTATAAATTTATGGCTTGCAGTTTAGATAAACTTGTGAAGAACCTAAGCGAATTTAAAATATTACCTCGCTTTTTTTTCAACCATCAACAAATAGATGAGCAACAATCTGAGACGTTAAACCTATTAACACGTAAAGGAGTTTTTCCGTACGAGTACATTGATGGGTGGGCTAAACTGGCTGAAACTGCTTTACCACCAAAAGAATCATTCTATAGTAAGCTTAATGACTTGAATATTTCTGAGAGCGATTATCAACATGCGCAAGCTGTGTGGAAAGCATTTGCCCTAAAAACATTGGGGGAGTATAGCGATCTGTACCTAAAGACGGACGTAATCCTATTGGCTGAAGTTTTTGAAAACTTTCGCAATGTTTGTATGACAGCGTACAAATTGGATCCTTGTCAGTATTTGACCGCTCCCTCTCTCTCGTGGGATGCTATGATGAAGGAGACGCATATAAAATTAGAACTACTCACAGATTTCGACATGATAGAATTCATTAAAAGCGGTATTCGAGGTGGCATCAGCCAAGTTTCAAAAAGGTACAGTAAAGCTAACAATAAATTTATGTGTGGATATCAACCATCGTCGAGGAACTCATTATCATCAAATGATGATAAGAGCGTCTTTATCTGTTATCTCGATGTAAACAACCTCTATGGAGACTCGATGAGCCGTTATCTTCCCACAGGGAACTTTAGGTGGATGACAGAGGGTGAGATTAAAAATTTTAACATTCAATTGCAAGAAGCAACGTCAGAAATTGGATATATTTTAGAAGTGGATTTGAAGTACCCTCACGAATTGCACGATAAACACAACGACTATCCATTCTGTCCGGAGACAAAGATACCTCCAGGTGGGAAAACTAAGAAATTGTTGTTAACTCTCAATGATAAAAAAAATTACATCATACACTATATGAACCTAAAGCAATGTATTGAAAATGGGTTGGTTTGTACCAAAATACACAAAATTATATCTTTTAATCAATCCCCCTGGTTGAAACAGTACATTGACCTAAACACGAAAAAGAGGACAGCAGCTGTCAACAGCTTTGAGAAGGATTTCTACAAACTAATGAACTGTGCAATATTTGGGAAAACAATTGAAAACAAGGAGAAACGTGTAGATGTGAAATTTTGCACATCATGGGACGATGGAAAGACACGTACTAAAAATAAAATCGGGTTGGAATCCTTAATATCCAGACCTAACTTCCACAGTTGCACCGTGTTTAATGAAGATTTTGCAGCGGTCCAGTTAAATAAGACTTATGTTTATTATGATAAACCAATTTACATTGGATTCTGCGTATTGGAGCTCTCTAAATATGTAATGTACGATTTCCATTACAAGTATATGCTATCAAAATATGGAGATAGTATAAACATACTGTATACAGACACCGATTCGTTTGTGTACGAGATAAAAACTGATAATTTTTACGAAGACATTAAACCTGATCTTCAAAGTCGATTTGACACCTCTGATTTTCCCATAACGAATCCATACAACATACCGTTGATTAACAAAAAAGTGGTGGGGATGATGAAAGACGAAAGTAACGGAAAAATAATAAACCAATTCATAGGTCTTCGCGCGAAAATGTACGCCTACATGTATGATAGCGATAACAACAACAACAACAACAACAACAACAAGAACTCTGTTGTCACAGTGAAAAGGAACAAGGGTACCACCGCTGCGATTGTGAGAAAATTAAGTTTTGAACAGTACTCAAAGTGTCTGAATCTGAATAATACAGTTTACGATTACATGTACACATTCAAAAGTGGTAAACACACTGTTTATACTCAAGCAAAGAGGAAAAAAGTCTTGTGTGGAAATGATGATAAACGATATATAACTTCAGACGGTGTAACTACATTAGCTTGGGGTCACTACAGGTTAGCTGGTGGTTATAAAAAAAAAGAATAAAAAACAAGTATATACATAATTATTGTCTTTTATTTAAGTTATTCAATAATTTCTTAAGATATTACTAACACTTTAAAGTAGAAGAAGACGTACTCCTGTTTAGTATTTCCTGTTCAGCTCGCGTCCAACCCTCAAAGTACTTAAGTCCATCCTTGTAGAAGAGACATGTCTGCGATAGACTATTGTTAGGTGCAGAACCAGCAGCTGTGTTACTCGCCGTCTTTATTTTCACCCACATTTGCATATCAACAGCATCAGATTCAAAAACATATGTCCTTTCATTGTTCCCTTTATCATATTTCAAGTAGGTAATATGCATTCTCATAGGATTTGAACATGTTATCATCATCGATGATAACATAATAACAAGGAACACAGTTATCATTTTCATGTTTTTTTTTTAAGTCAATACGTAAGTAATTCCAATAGTGAAATGAATACTCTGCAGCTATGCATGCAGCTTTTATACTGAGTTTATTATTACACAATAAAGTGAAAGAAAAAAAGACATACCCAACATAAATTAATACACCCTTTATTTAAAGTACATATTCACCAATCCTAAAGTTACAAGTTCCAAATCAACAATGGAGGTTTTATCACAAAACTTATCGATGATTTTTAAGGCTCCATCCATATTGTTTGGTTTTTCCTGGCGTAGAAGCTTCAAAAAATAGTTTTTTCGGTTTTCGTATGTCAGTCTGAGACGCTTTAGTTCTTCAATGTGTTTGTTTACACAAGCTGCAACTTTCTGCATACACCACCATTCTTCATAGTTAAGGATAACATTAGACGGTGTATCGAAGAGTGTATTTGAAAAAATTATAATAAACTGATAACCATGAATGGAGGTCATCAAATCAAACTTCCTCCCATCTTCTGTGATAAGACTTTCGGCTGTAGTAGTAGTAGTAGCGATGCCATGGAAAAAGTCCTCAATCACCTTATTGTTCTTCTTAAAAATTATGTTCCAGTCTTCGTGATGCATTTGAACTTTTCCACCAATGTCCACCATTATGTTGAGATCGCTGTCCAGATAAGTTGAAACAAAGAACCCATTGTAGAGTTCGTAATACGATCTAGCGAATACGCACTGATCGCGTAGGTAAAAAGGAATACTTTTGCAATTGGGTTCATAGTGCGTCGTCGTCGTCGTTGCTGACCCCTGTCTCTGGAGACTTCTAAGTTCGTTAGTAGCGTATTCACAACTGTGTGTGTGTTCTCCCTCAAAAAAAATAATCAATGCATGCCTATATTGTATAGGTAGAGGTGACGACAACACCACGACGTTATCAGTAGTAGTAGTAGTAGTAGTAGCAGCAGCGAGCGTGTGTGGTATTATATTGATAACGAAAATAAAACGGTAGGGGCGCGTGCGCACAACTGCTACGAAACCACATACGTACGGGTGGTAGGACAGCAGTAGGAGCGTGTGCGCAAGACTGCTCTACTAATATATTTGGTTTATTTTTCGAACGTTACCCGTTAGCGGTGAATACTCTATTAGCGAGTCGTTTATTATTAAACAGTAGGCCGCAGTGTTGTTGGGTACATTTTTCTTGAATTCCATTTCAACTTTTATATCTATAGCACCACCGCTCGCGTTGAAACTATCACACTGTCTTGACGTATCAATCACCACCAAAGGGAACTTGGTCTTGTAATGAACGAGATTCACTTGTACGCTACTACTACAACGATCACTAGCACCTGCTGTAGTGGCGACAGCATACCGTCGATTGTTTCCATAGTATGCTTGTTGAAATTTAACAAACGCTTCAAACAACAGCGGGTACGATCCCTTTTCAAAGTCAGCAGAAAATGAGTCATATGGATAGTACTGAGAATTGAGATACACTCGACAATTGGTTAGATTGCAATGATCGAAACCGCTCATATCCTTGTGTTCATCGCTACGACGCGCCGTTTGAAAACCGATGATGACGAATCGCGGTTTCTCCAATTGTGACGCTGTTTTAATGGTCCAAATGTGTTTCTGTGTGGTGGGTGGTAGCAATGGATACTCGTAGAGGTCCCACGTTCGGAAAGCAATGGGAACGGATATATTTCTCTCCACAAGTGACATGAGGCGTAACTTCTCTTTATCCGACACCTTAATTATAGGCACCCGCCAGATTACACGTTTTATATCCAGCTCCACGTGGTGGGTGGCGTCCTTAACCATGGCAGCGTTGATATTCGTATTAGATCGATTCAATATCAACTCATGTTTAGCGTTCAATATGATTTTTTTATAGTCTTCACAGAATCCCAGTATGTGTGATAGAGGGATGATGAAACTAAAGTCACCGTCACTGATTTCCTTTATGACTCCCAGATTCCAACCCAAACTCTCCAAGGCAAAATCGGCGTCCTTACTGTAGGAGACGATACCTTTCATGGTGCTGGTGATGCCGCAATTCCTTGTTCTATCGATTTCCACACCGTTCAATTCGTAGCGAATATCTTGAAAGAGAAACATGGGAGCATTGTTGACAAAAGTGCAATCTTTGTTTATAGTACCCTCAACCAGTAGATAACTGTCGCTAGGCAACACCATCAGATCCTGACGGTTGATGCAGATGCGAATTTCATCATTGGGTTTAAATGAATCATTGAACGGATTAAATGGATGATATTCTATACTCTCCACACTATCATCGAACAGTATTCTTTCATCAATGTCCAAGATAGATGATGATGATGATACAGCCATGATACTACTACTACAAACTCGTTTTAAATCCAATGTCTCGTAGAAATGTAATATTCTCTTTTGTAAGTTTTTTGCTGCGCTGATCCGGATGCGGCTGGGGCTGGGGCTCAAACGGTGGCTGGGGCTGGGGCTGGGGCGTGGGTACCGGCTGGGGTGGGTACGGCCGCTGACGATGTATCGATGTTGTGCTACTGTTGAAGTCAGCGTCTTGTTGTCGAATGACATTGGATGCGTAGCGCAGACCACATTTATACACAATCATTATGGTTTGTTGATTTTTCTAATGTGAAGACGAAGTGATATGTTTTCACCTCTAAAATTGACCAGTTTACCGTGTTCGTTCACCACACGTACCTCTATACGTTGTATATTGTTATTTTTCACCGGTAAGTAGATTGCGTTGGAGGGACACTCTATAATTTGAAAGCCAGGCGGTACTGCAGGTGAGAATTCATGTATCACGTGCGATGAGTTGTTATTAATGAATGAACCCTCAACAATGTTGCATTCAACTCTTATAGTGTTTGTTATCAGTATATCAATCGGGCGATTTGAATAGTGCACGATTCCGCTCTTGAGACGCAGTGGAGAGAAGCCGAGCAGGGATCCGATGGTGTTTGGTTGATCGAAGTGAACGTCCAGTTTAGGTGAGTATAGCATACACTTTGCTGTGTTACTATTCGCCTCCATATCGATAAGTTCATCATCATCGTGACCGGCTGAGTTTTCAGATATTTCACGATCTAGATAACGAATTATATCGTTCACTTCGTACGCTCCTTCAGGTATTTCAATCACAGTAAAATCTTTATCATTACCACCACCACCACCACCACCACCATAGTGAAACAGGTTATTACTGCTGTCCGCGTTCGGGATTGAGTTGTATGTTTTAAAGTAGACAAGAGCGCATTCATATTGATGATTCTTATCAAGTTCTATGGGTGGTAGGAAATCTGCATTCAATTCAGGTTTGTTATTGTTTAAAGTTATGGTGAAAGATGATGGAGAAAATATAGACGGAGAAGAGGAGGAGGAGGCGGAGGACGATAACATGATTAACACGATTTGCAATTTGCACGGGTGTTGGAGGTGAAATGAAACAATTGTTCACGTGTACCTTTGTTTTATTCAATAATACAATATCTTTGAAATGTCACACAGAAAACGAAGACACAAGTGACCGCAGTTCTTTTCGTTAAACTTTTGGAAACGTTCATAGTTGTATTCGATTTTCGTTGAGGTGGTTTTCATGTAGCGTAGAAACTCTTCGGGTGGTCTCAAATCACCATAACTGTCAAAGTAGATGCACTCGTTTCCTTTTTTAGCATACGCCACCCAATGAGTTCCGTCTCCAGTTCGATTATCTAAATTTATAACACCTGTCTCATAATAGTTTGGTGGTGGTAAATGTTGATGTGTTAGATCATCTCTCATAAATACTCCTCTGAAATAAGGAATTCTGTGTTTTGATGATTTAACAAAATCTACGATTTCTCTATCTGTGAGCGGGTGTTTGGGTAATTTTAGTTTTTTGAATACGGGTTGAGGTAGAGTCCCATTCCGTTTTTGTAAGGTTTCATGTAAAGCCCTTTACCAATTACTCTACCACTACCTCCAGTACCTTCATTTTTTCTCTTCACCATGTCGTAGATATTTCTAGCGGCTGTGGTAACACCACCAGCCAAAGAGCCCGCCGCCGCTAGAGCTCCTAACAGCGGTATCAGTGGTAGGAAACCTCCTCTCTTTGTTGCTGTTGAAGATGATGATGGAATCGGAATCACGCGAGGTGTCTTTATAGTTTTCCCCCGTGTGAACTGTTTGGCTGCTTTAATGGCGACATTCAGTAACTTTGTATGCGATAAGGGGTTCGTATGGTGCAAATGATGGTTGCGGTGATGACGTCCTCGCCCACGTCGCATCATGTGTTTCCTTACAGCTTCACGACTTTTCTTGATGACTTTAGATATGGGTACTACTCCCATACCGCGTTTCACTTTGAATCTCATTATTTTATTGACAGCTAAACCCGCCAACCGTTCGGAGATATTCGGTGCTTCACGCCAACGTCTTTCAGCTGTAGCGGCTAACTCTAAATCGGCCTTATGTCTCGACTCCAAGGTTTGGTTTTGTGTGTACGCTATGTCGTGTAGTTTACAAGCTTCGTCCAACTGATTTATACCTCTATCACCGCGAAGGAGACGTTTTTTCAATTTCGTACCAGGTCCACAATAGTTGTAACCACCGGGTAAGTGTAATTCAAACGGTAAGTTATTAATGAGGTTATTCACTAAACCACTTCCACTTTTGTTTGAATGTCCCTCACTACTGACTAAATTTCCATGTGTGATCATGTTAAGTACCACATTTGAAGTGATATCAATACACTAAGGAACAAAGTATTTTATAGGTATATATATATATATATATATATATATATATATATATATATATATATATATATATATATATATATACGTTTATTGTGTATGTACTAAAAAAAAAACGTACATAAATTATGGTATTTTTTTATTGCACTATTCTGTTGTATGTACCCATTCAACTATACCGCAATCACATTCAATGTGGTGATACATATTATACTTCCTTGAAGCCGACGACGACGACGAAGACGACAACGACGACGACAACGACGACGACGACGAGGACGACGGTGATGGCAACGACTGCGGTGGTGGTGGTCGTGGTGATGTTTGTGGTGATTCAACTAAAGAGTCTTTTTCCTCCTCGTCCTCTTTCTTTTTTTTTATTTTACAGTATGGACAACTTATCCTTATATACCAGGGTAAATCTATTTGAGTTATGTTAGGATCAGGATTAGGATTGACTGGATGTTCTGTACATATAAAGTACTTCTGGATATCAACATCATTTTGTAGATGATCAGGTAAGCAATCCTCCCACAAATGTAACTGCTTACTACAATACTTCAATAGAAAAGATTTTGATACACTTTTCAAGTCGTCTGCGGTTGGTTCTTCTTCAGTAACGAGCATGAACGGTGGCGATGATAAAGACGACATCATCTCCCTCTCACACGAGTCGTGGGGTGACGGTGGTGGTGGTGGTGGTGGTGGTGGTGGTGAGGGGGACATCTTGCATTGGTACAGTCCCATTTTTTAAAATTGTATATAAAATAAGCGAGCACCTTACTCGCTTGCTCACTACAAAATGAAACTTAAAAAACAAAACACATGCATTAAAGTTGGTGATTGGTCTTTAGAGAATGTGGTGATAATGGATAATAAAAAAAACGGAACGTTGTTACCCGCCAGTATTAGATGTCTTATCTGTGGACCCTCCAATTGTGGAAAAACAAACGTGCTACTCTCATTGTTGTTAGATCCTAACGGATTAAAGTTTTCCAACGTATACTTGTACTCTAAATCCTTACAACAACCAAAGTACGTGTTTTTAAGTGAAATACTTAACAAAGTCGATGAGTTGTCGTTTTACACTTGCAACGATAAAAGTCAGGTGACACCGCCAGAAGAGGCTGAGGAGGACAGCGTTGTCATATTCGATGATGTTGCACTAGAAGAACAAGACACGATACGTCAATACTTTGCTATGGGTCGTCACAGGGGGCTCGATTGCTTTTATTTATGTCAAACCTACAGTCGAGTACCGAAACAACTAGTTCGTGATAATGCAAACCTAATTTTGCTATTCAAGCAAGACGATTTAAACCTTAGACATGCCTATAATGATCACGTTAACACCGACATGCCGTGGGAAAAATTCCAAGATATTTGTCATGAGTGTTGGAAGAAAAAGTTTTCATTTATCGTAATAGACAAAGATAGCGACATCAACAAAGGACGGTATCGCAAAGGATTGAACGATTTCATAGTTATGTGAATAATCGTGTATATAATCTATCACTCATCTTTACAACCATCATTCACAAAAATGTTATCACCATCATCAGAAGTGCAACAGCAGCAGCGTCAGCAGCAGGTAGCACTACCACCAGCATTATCCTCAAGTATTGCTGCGGTGGAGCGTATATTCGGTGATAAGACTACAAAACGAAAACTGGTGAAATCAATTGATTCTGTAAAGAAAAAAGTTAAGGCTTTGCGAACTGACAAGACGCTGCTTTCATCTGCACTAGAAGAAACATTTCAACCCATCACAAAACCATTAAATGCTCTACTGCTGTCTTCTGAAGAAACATCTCAACAAAAACAACAGCTTAAAGATGAAAATGGAGTGTCATTCATCAAGAAGTTGAAAAAAACTAAGACCACATCTACACCTATCAAAGATGAAAAAGATAAACGAGATGTAAACGAAAGTGAAGACGAGTTGGATATATCGGCTTTAGATACAGATATTGAGGGAGAAGAAGATGAGATTGATGAAAATAACGATGAAGAAACGTTAAAAGATCCATTAGATGAAACAGTGCATTCAAAATATCTCACATACTTGTACAAACAAATAAAAGTACCATTTGGAGCTTACATTAACCACGGTAAAATGTATGTGGGAGATAGTAGGATTCATATTACGGATAAAGATTTACAAATTAAGGGTGTGTCTTTTCCAATAACTTCTGGACTTCTGGAATTAATTTTTAAAAAAATCCCAAACAAAAAAGTAATAAGCCAAGCCGATATTACAAATTACCTTGACATTCTTACTAAAACTAATGCCTACCGATGTGGATTTTTACCTTCGGGGCGAGTGAAAGGAGACAGAAGTATTAAATACAACACTTATGTAAAACCCTACTTGGTGAAAAGAGACAAAACTGTTAAAGTTGGAGGATGCTTGAAACCTGTATTAACAACTAAACACTTTTACCCCAACACCGATTACATTTACTGGGATGATGCAAACGAGCTCGTAAATAGACTCCGCTTGTTAATAGCGTCTCAGAACGCTGGTAATACTAGTCATGCAAATGAAATAAACGCCATCATAGAGGAATTGATTGAAGCTGGTATCATATTAAAGTGAATTGATGACATCATCATCGTAATCTTAATTTTTTATCGGCTATAAAATAGACAGAAGTGTGTTAATTTTCACCATAAACACAATGCCCGTCAACAAGTTTGGACAGTATCTTAACGATAACACAAAACGTCACAACCGATATTCTCCGTTTGGTGTTTTAGCGGTGGGTGCTGCTGCAGCTGGGGATAAACGTACGATTGATTGTGCAAATCATCGATTAATATCAGTGTTTCGCGGTACTCATAAGAATGATGCTGTGATTAAAGCTCAACTGGATGAACAACTCAATTTATTGCTTACTAAAATCAAAACTAATACAAAAGACATAGCAACCGTGAAGCAACGGTTGGAAAAATTACTCAAAAGGATTGTAAAACCTTCATCATCATCATCATCATCATCATCATCATTACCGTTGGGTTTAACTGTCACTACTGCTCCTCCACTACCATCACAACCATCACCACCGCCACCTGTTATTGGGGAGGAGAGAGCAAAGCCTTCCAATTTTCATCATGAGTAAAATTCAGGTGGTGAAAGAAATACATAAGTATGCACGAAAAAATTTCCCACGAAGACGTTTCATACAAAAAGGATACGATGACACATGGCAAATCGATCTCATAGATATGCAGACATACTCCAGAGTTAACAAAGGCTACAGGTATATTTTGATTTGTATTGATACATTTTCGAAATTTGCGTGGGCGGAACCATTAAAGTCCAAGAGAGCAGAACATGTGACCAAAGCAATGTTAAAAGTATTACACAGCGGAAAGAGGAAACCTAAAAATATACAATCTGATGACGGTACGGAGTTCTTCAATAGCAAGTTTCAAACTGTTATGAAAAAATATAATATTAATCATTATTCTACCTACAGTGTTATGAAAGCTTCTATTGTGGAACGCTTGATAAGAACCTTGAAAAATTGGATTTGGCAAAGTTTTAGTATGAATGGATCCTACAACTGGATAAAAAACATTGAAAATATAATAGAACGCTACAATAACAAGAGACACTCAACAATAGGAATACCACCAGCTCAAGTGAACGAGACTAATGCAGATAAGCTTTTACGTGATGTCTACAACTATATTAAAATAAAACCCCCAGCCAAATATAAGATTGGTGATTTTGTAAGGGTTAGCAAGTACAAGTCGTTATTTTCTAAGAGCTTTACAGGAAACTGGAGCGCTGAAATCTTCAAAATCTCAAGAGTTCAAACTACAAACCCAGTGACTTATTTACTAGAAGACTCAAAGCAAGAACCTATTTTGGGAGCCTTCTATGAACAAGAGCTGCAGAAGGTGAAGTTTCCTGATATTTATCTCATAGAAAAGGTATTAAAACGTAAAGGAAATCAGATTTACGTCCAATGGCTTGGTATAAATGAAAAATCTTGGATCAATAAAAGTGATGTTCTCTAAACATAATTGTGTTTTTATTTTTATCTCCTAATAAATAAATAAATAAATATTCTGGGACAAATCACACATGGTCATCTGCCCTCAAAGTAGGATTCCCTGTGTTATGGGTTACCAGAGACTGATATACATACTTAAATACATTTAAATACATACATATAATTATAGATATTTAACACCCAGACACAGAGCAAACAAATCTGCTCATAACACAAATGCTTGCCCTGGGTGGGGATCGAACCCACAACCCTCGGATCAGTAGTCAAGGGCACTAACCACTGAGCCACTGAAATGTTATGTAATTAATTTAATGTAGGTCAATGTTGAGGACATTGACTGGTGACGTGTTGCGTTATCAGAATAGAGCGCTGGTTCATTACTATACGCTTTACTCAACACTATTTATGAATGATAAAACTAGCTTTTCCCCGCGGTCTCACCCACACATGAATAATAAAATAAAACAATGTTTTGTAGATACTAATTTTAATTACAATAATGTGCTTTATTTAATACAAAGAAGCCATAAAGAGGTAATGTGATGAATAAGTAGTGTTAACGATCCTTATCGTAGTAAGTTAGTGGTTGAACATATGTTCGTATTGTAATGTCTTCATTTAACATTCTAGATAACCATAAGTTGAAATAAAACACTTCGGTCACTGCACAATGTGGTACTTTTCCATTTTTCAACAGATCATGCTCTCCACACTCCAAATACTTTACATGTTCAGTTCCAAAAATCTTCAATAATTTTTCAAATTTAGGACATCCATATTCTTCAATATCAATAAAGTTGGTGATTCCTAAGCTTTGTAAAAATGACTTTTCAATAAATCCACCCTTGTAGGCAATCACTTCTTCATTAGACTTGGCAATTAAGTTTAAATTTATTAAAATAGTGTTTATGTCCCTTTGTTCCTGTACAATGGTATTAGTTTTCGCGTTATTTTGAAATCTTAGTCCATGAACGTTTCTGTACGTGTAAATTATGGTTTTTCTGTCTCTTTGATGATTTACATATTTTTTGAAATTTCCCACTTCGAAATGGTGGCTGTACTGTAACGGATCCATATGTATAAATAAATATCTATAGGTAATACAGTAAGTCTTGATAGACTAAAAGGAATCTGTCTATTGGGAAAAACATAACTAGTTTTGTTCGGTCGGGTGAGGATTAACCTCGAGTCGAGTGAATAGACAGTTATTGAAACAAATTAGCTCAGGGATTATTTCCGAGAAGCCAGACTGCCGCCTGTCGGTCGTCATTCGAACCACGCGGTGCGCACGTTATAACAGATTGCCTTAGGTAATAAATGGCGCGAAAACCGAGGCTAAAGGGATAGAGGCGCCGCCCTGTCTGCGTCCGGACAGCGGCCGGCGCTCGCGCAGTTCGACCACGAGGTCGGTTGTATGTGTGCGGCGGCCCGCGCGCTGCCGAGGCTGCGTCTGTGTGAAAGCTTTTAAAACCACGGACACGCGGACGTAGCGGCATTCAGTCGAACAGACCACCAGAGGAGGAGGACGTATCCGAAGAACAGCTGCCGCGCGCCCCGGGCAAGTGTCACGCCAAGTACTTATTAGTCGCGAATTAACTTAGGAATCTCACTTTATATTGTGAGTTTAGAATAGAATTTAGTGTGGCCGAAATCCTAGTTATTTGCCTTCGAAAGTTCAGGCTCCTACCTGGGATCGAGCCATAGTTTAGTGCAGTTAGGAAGTGAGGTACAGTGGGCAATCGAGCTGGGATCTAGGAATTGAAACAAGATGCCAGGTCGGTTGCTAGCTGAAGGTATCGTCAAGTGACCAGGTTGGTAGTTCATGTTTTCAGGAAGGCTAGTTGATTTAATTCACGTGGATACGCAACCGTGACAACGAAGCGTGGGTTTATCAATGCAAGTGCCGAAAGCAAGCTGACAGGAGGGCTTGCCTGGCTAGCGACCCAAGTTTGGTTATGGCCGGAACATCCTGACTGTACCATCTTACGACCTACCGACATGAGGACCACAGGTTGGACATGCGTTAGCGCACTCATGTACGGAGCCACCGTATTTGGGACAGGCCTTACCTATCCAAATCCCATCCAAACACACTGTTTAGGAGGTGCAGCGAAGCGGCAGACCTGGTCTGTCGTGGCAGCGGCATTTCTTATTCAGGGCAGGTACACTTTAGCCGTAGGGAACTAGGACACAAGTTAGCTTTAGGTACTCACTTCACCATGACACACTACACCTAATTGGTTCATCTCGAAGGCACGGTTGGTTTAGTACCCCGGGGGAAAGACGAATAAAGCCGCCACGAGTTGTAACTGTTTGTTGAAACATGGACATCAAAATAAAATTTAGTTCTCGTAAAACTTAGCTATCTCGCTAGGATAGGGAAAAACTAGGGCTGAGTTAGGGGGATTGCGATATGTAGGAAATCTAGTTAATAATCTATTACTAGGGAATAGCGAATTAGGTTTTGGAATATCGCTATTAGGAAGAAACAAGTCATATTAGAGAATAAGTAGTAGGTAGGTCTAAGCGATGCCACGTTTTACTTTATCGAACTGCCGTCACTGCAGGTGACACGTGGTATCACAAGCTTTAGGGTTCCGCGAGCACGTGGTCCACTCAGTTCATTAATTTCATTCGGGTTGGTACAGTGCTGTAGGAATTCTAGTAAATAAATCTATTACTAGGGAATAGCGAATTAGGTTTTAGAATAACGTTATTAAGAAGAAATGCGAGTCATATTATTGAATAAGTAGTAGGTAGGTCTAAGCTATGCCAACGTTTTATTTATTTACGAACTGCCTTCACTGCAAGTGCCACGCGGCATTATAAGTTTTAGGGTTCCGTGAACACGTGGTCCACTCAGTTCACTAATCTCATTCGAGATAGTACGGCGCTATGCTGTCGCGGGAAGGCCTATGTCATACTTGAGATGGCTGTTTACCAAGCTCCATGCAATATAGGCTAGTTATGTAGTTCAGTGGTTCATAGATATGAACAACTCCTAATTTTACCAAATTTTAGCTAAATCTGTCCACACTTTATGGGATAAATGCAATGGACTAACAAACAAACTATAGGCGTTCGAGCCTCGCCTATTTTGATACTAAAGTAATTTTAGATAGGTAGGTCCTATCTGTAGCTTGTCACAAGCATGCCTCGGCAGAATTTCACCCAAATCGGACCGAGCGTTTAGGAAACTATTGGGCAAGCAAACGAATAGTTGGGCGTTCGCGCCTTACTACTAGTGATTATAGCAAGACCGATTATGATGTAGGTAGACGACCCATCCTGATGGTAACCGTAGCCAGGGTCAGTTAATATGCGCTAGATTTAGAAACTAAATCTATTCTACGGTTTTCGGATATTATGGGCAGTGTTCACGGTGTCCGGGTCCTGTCGGCTCCTATTGCGTCCTGAACTAGCGCCTCGACCAAACACTTGGCTTACACGCCTTCTCGCTTTGACCTAATTGTGATGCCGCGACTATGATTCGCGTGGGTCTCACAGTGGGTTGCGACTGTGTTGGTTCGTTGTTCTTCACGTTCAGCCAAACTATTAAACTGACATTACTTTCGCCCTTTATCAAGGGTTTGCTACGTCTAAAGACAGAGCTTTAACACTATGTATTATTTTGGAGCCGGCGGCACGATGGATATCGTGTCCATTTCGCTCTAGTTATATAGACCACAGGTCTTTATATCATTATATACAACTGTATGGCACAGTTCCAGGTCTAAGAACCATATTAGTAGATCAACTACTTATTTCACATTCCGTAGTGCTCTTCTCACAGGATGAGCGACATTCAAGTCGGAATATCTACTTTATTTTAGTACCTAGTGCTAATGTGTATTCGCGATCAATCGCTGTTCGAAGGTATTAATCCTACCTGACGAATAGGGATGGACAAGCTATGGCTGTAAAGACTCAGCTATAGTTCACACTATACACGTATAATAAGGCGCCTCACAAGCGTTTTATATACACTAGCTTTGGGATTCGGGTGGAACACGGCATAGCACACTTTACATTGTCGTGTAGCTTAATTAAAATACACTAGAAGAGGGTGGACTCTGATCATGTACCTTAGTGGCCTGCCAGAGACAGTAGCTAGCGGGGCTCACGTAGTTATAATTATCTGTGTAGAGCTAAAATCGCTCGTTCAATTACTTTGAGTTAGATGTACATTGTTTTAATCACCAAAATAATGCAGTACTGACGTCAGTCAAGTATTACGTTATTCCGAGCACTGGGGGCTAGCTACCCTTCCCAATTTGGGGGGGCCCAAAATAGGGACCAATCACAGTAGGGAAATTAGGGTTCTGCGCGAAATACTTCAAAATTATAGGTTAGACTACATCGTTCGCCCAAACACAACGTGATGGATTAATCTCTTAAAAATAACTTGTCATTAGCCTTCAAAAAGACTCTGAGTTACTGCGATCACAATTTAGGGTTCTCTAGACGATCTGGCCAAACGTTTAATCGTATTTTAAAATGCAATAAAAATCAAGTATAGTTTACATACTTCTTATAGGTAGATAGTGGTAGGTTGTATGTTGTATGCACGTATGCGTATTATAGGTAGGTTTAACTATATTTATGTTTATATTTATATATATTTGTATGTATAGGCCGGGTGGGGTGTTACAATTTGATAAGCCGTGACCAGGATAAGAAGAGGGTTCAAAATATTACATTTGGATAGTCAAAATCAGGGTTCGTGGGCGGAAACGGACGGTTACAGTGCTACCAAAGAACTTGGATGTCTGACATCTGATTTTCGCGTTCGTATACTGAATCTTGTAGGTAGTCGTTTTGTATAATAAAACTTTGTGTTCAGTTATTTGTGATAAACATAGATAAATAACTTTAGTTGGCTTCGGTTTATGCCACAATTTGATGTTCGTGAAATGGAATGAGGTGCGAATGACAATTATAACTGAATGATTAATCTATCAAACAAAGAGAAAATTGTTATTTTATCCTATGTAGTTTTATAGTTTATAGGTTAATTTAAACCCCAGCTATTGTCTTATATCCGGGGGGTTGAAGCTCGTATTTTGTACTTAGAACTAATATAGGGGTCGACGAGTGAGTGAGCGCTCCCGTTGAATTCTTTTACATGGCAGCGTATTTGAAGTAGGCATTGATAATATAGTTTCTTCTCAATACTCCGTTAGTAAAATTCCGGATGTAAATAATTAAATAAGTATTTGTTCGAAAGAAATATTTGGTAGGTACATTTTCTAGTTGGTGTATAAGATGGGTAGTTAACGACTTAGTTCAGAGAAAAAGGTTTCTCATAATAATTGATAAATAAGGTAGTTGAGCGTTACGAATAGCGTGTACTTATGTAGGCAGACGGGGCTGTGAAGTTGCACTTATTTAATAGGTTAGGTAATCTAAGTAAATTTTAGGTAGGTTATATACTATTTTGTATCGAAATATAGTGATATTTAAGTTATTTACATTTCGTAAAAGAAGCAGTTGTTACATTGAATGCCTACTGTTGTTGGAATCGCAAAAGGTCTGTGAAGGACATGCGATTTGCTCTTGATATTGTCGTAGGAACTTCAAGCTAGTGCGCTATGGCACAATAATATATCCGTAGCCTTGCAATTCACAGTCGCAAGTTCGATCCTGTTAGAGGTAATTTGTTTTAAAGATAAATTTTAATTTTATTTTTGTTAGATTGTATATTAGGAGTCTGTAATTAGCCTCGTAACTTGGTGTCGCCAGTTCGAGTCCCGAGGGAGGCAAATTTAGAAAAAAAAAATATATTATTTTAGTTCTTAATATATCTAGGTTGTAAATTAGAAATACCTAGTAGCTTCGCATACTAGGGTCGCAGGCTCGGTTCCTGTTGCGGTTGAAAAAAAATATTTTTTTTTAGGTTTTAATTTATTTACGTTATAGGAGTAGCTAGTAGCTTCGCATACTAGGGTCGCAGGCTCGGTTCCTGTTGCGGTTGAAAAAAATATTTTTTTTTTAAGTTTTAATTTATTTACGTTATAGGAGTAGCTAGTAGCTTCGCATACTAGGGTCGCAGGCTCGGTTCCTGTTGCGGTTGAAAAAAATATTTTTTTTTTAGGTTTTAATTTATTTACGTTATAGGAGTACCTAGTAGCTTCGCATACTAGGGTCGCAGGCTCGGTTCCTGTTGCGGTTGAAAAAAATATTTTTTTTTTTAAGTTTTAATTTATTTACGTTATAGGAGTAGCTAGTAGCTTCGCATACTAGGGTCGCAGGTTCGGTTCCTGTTGTGGTTAAGAAAAAAAAAAATGGCTAAATTCCAAAGTAATCACTCAATCTGACAGAATAAAGGATGGTCTCTTTGCACTAGTGTTGGTATAAGTGTAGCATTCGAAAATGTTAATAGGTAGGAGGGAATCTCCTATCACTGGTTATTGATTGTTGATTGGAAATTTACATCACGTAAACTTTAGGCGATGCTAAATCCATTTTGCATGGGCAATCGAATTAAGTTAAATATTATGTTTTAGGTTCTCATAGTACATATTTGCGGAGTATTGAACGCTTTGGAGGTTCACTCTTTGGTTCAGGAGAAGATGAGGCGGTCCACTAGGAAGGCTAAGGGAAAGAAATCAGACCCTACACCAGTTCAGGGAGGGGTTCAGACAAGTGCTCCATATTTAGCACAATTGGAGGCAGAACCGGAGGCAATGACAGTAAATTCTGGAGGGGGGACAGAACAGCAGGGGAATGTAATAGGGGAAAATGGCAGGACTGGAACAGGATTCGTGGATATGGCCCATTCCACATCGTTACCAGTATCACCTATAGTACAAAGGAGGCGTATGGACGCTACTGGATTTCTTTACCGTTCCATGCGGCGTACTTTTGGAGTGCTTTCAACTAAGATAAATAGTATAGAAGATAGGTTAAATGAACAGGGAAAATTAGCTCAGGTACCTATTAATGTAAGCCAGGACACTACGATGGGGCAAAACGACGAATCGGAGCTAGGGATTCCTCAAATCTTGCCCTCTTCGGAAATTGTTGGCGGGGAAGATAATCAGGGGTTAGAGGCGCCGGGGACTGCCACGATGGAGTCAGCCCCACAGTTGAGTGAAGGAAATGTATTGAGACCAGCTATCACTATGTGTAACGTACAAAATATGGAGAAGCCCAAGTTCTCTAATAAGGGCAATATCCATCCTGTAACTTCCATTGAGGATTTAAAGAGTTATCTCAAGAGGTTACCTAGGGAAGGTAAAGAAATCGATTTAATAGTCGAGTGTTTGATCGGAGAAGTTAGGGATTGGGCTAGGATTTACAAGAGTCGTTGGGCTACATTTGAGGATTTCAGGGAAGATTTTCTAAAAATCTATTGGGGAGAGACAGAACAAAGTATCCTTCGGCGTAATATCGTTCATAGCATATGGGATAAGCAGAAACATCCAACGATGTTAGGGCACTTCTTGCAGTTGACAGGACAAGCTCAAATGCTCACGTTTCAGATACCCGAAACTCAATTAGTGACGGACGTAATTAGGCATTACCCTAGGAATGTACAGAGTTTATGGTCTTTGTCCAAAATAACTACAATAATTGAGACGGCAGAGTTCTTGAGGGGTTTGGATGATATTAGTAAACAGGAAATTAAGCAGAATAGCAATGTTAGTCAGGTACCAGGGCAACAGAGTACAATAGATAAGCGTAAGCGTGATATACAACGCAATTATCAAAGCTGGAGGAAACCCGAACAATCCGGAAACAGTGATTTTAGGAAGGGACCCAATAATAATGTTAGCAAGGTTACTGCTGTTATTGATTGTACTAATGATAATCAGGGTGATTTAAATTAAATGAAGTTGACTGTCCCGTCCCCGGGTTAACTTCAGAAAAAGGGGATGTTCCGTTAAATTTAATGTTAAAAATGGGCTGGAGACCAGGTGACCTTTTGGGAATAAATGGAAGGGGGTTGAGGATACCCTTGAAAGGAGTAGGTCAAACTGATAGATCTGGATTGGGGTTTACAGGCTCGTTGTGGGAGAAGGAAGCCGAGGAGGGGGATTCCATAGCAAGGTGTCTTGTAGATAGGATAAAATTGAGGTCAGAGCTGTTTAGTGAAAGAAGCTTCGCAAGACCAATATCGAATGCAGTGTTCGACGAAACCGTCGAACCGCAGGATGAGGATGATAATTTTAGGTCGGAGATCGAGGTGCAGATTTATCAGTATGAGTTGCTAGGGTTGTTGGATACAGGTAGTGATGTTACGTGTATATCTGAAGAGTTTTGGAATGAAATTAGGAATAAAGTCGATAAAATACCTATACTACCTGTCAAACCTTTTCATATAAAAGGGGCAGTAGGGCAGAAAAGCGCGAAAATACAAAGTATGGTCCTTTTGCCAATGAAACTAGGAGATAGAGTGTTTGACACAAGCTTTTTGGTTATACCAGGCCTGTCGCGACCACTGATAATAGGATTTGATTGGATGACGAAACATGAAGTGATATTAGACTTGAGTAGTGAAACAAGGGGTGTACTTATTAAAAATGGGCAAGAAAAATTGGTTTTGGAATTTTCCATCAGTAGGTCGGAACAAAAGAAGAATAATTCAAATGAAATGAGAAATGGAAATAGGAGTTTTAACGTGAAAATAGGGGATATTAGGGACCATGAGGCCCTGATAAAATTGGAATCCATATTCAACAGACACTCGAAGCTTTTCACGGTGAAATTAGGAAGGGCCAACTGTTATGAGCATGAGATTAAGATGGGAAAACATCCTATTATCATGAAGCGATCATATCCGGTTCCGTATGCGTACAGGGCCAAATTAGATGAGAAGCTAAGCGAAATGGAAGGGTTAGGGATCATAAGTAGGTCAGCTACTCCGTATAGCAGCCCATTGACGTTCACGCTAAAAAAGGACGGTTCAATACGCGTTTTGTTAGATGCAAGGGAGATAAATAAGTACATGGTATCCGATTCGGAAAAGCCTCCAATGCAAGTAGATATCATAAATGCCTTCCATGGAGCTAAGTATATGACTATAATTGATCTTAATAACGCGTATTTTCAGATTTCACTTACGGAAGCTAGTAAAAAGTATACAGGGTTCACAGTGAACGGTAAGAGTTACGTTTATAATGTCCTACCTCAAGGGTTAAAAACGTCAGTAGGTAGTTTTAGTAGAGCAATGGATATAATACTAGGTACAGAGGTACGCGAGTTCTGCGTGAACTACTTGGACGATTTGGCTATAATTACCTGTGGGGATTTAAGTTTACACTTGGAACATATAGACAAGGTGTTGGAAAGGTTAGAAATTGCGGGTATGACATGTAATTTAGAAAAGTGTGAGTTCTTGTGTAAGGAAGTAAGGATGTTGGGGTTCATAATTTCAACTGAAGGGGTTATGACTGATCCAGAAAAGGTTAGGTCTATACAAGAGTTCCCGCGTCCGGGGAAGATCAAACAGTTAAGGGCCTTTTTGGGATTGTGTAATTTTTACAGGCGGTTCATACCAAACTATAATAATTATATCGTACCATTATGTAAATTATTAAAGAAAGGCGTGCCGTGGACGTGGGGTCAAGTGGAACAGGAGGCTTTTGAATTAATTAAGAGCGCCTTTATAGACACGATTAGGTTGCATTTTCCGGATTTCTTGAGACCATTCTATTTACAAACTGATAGTTCGGGGATAGGACTTGCTGGGGTGCTGTTCCAATTAAATGACGCTTTTGAACAGCGTATAATAAGTTTCTACAGTAGGTCATTGAGAGGGTCAGAGTTAAATTGGACAGTTACGGAAAAGGAGTTTTACGCTGTAATAAGCTGTATTAAGAAGTTCGAGACTTATCTTAGGGGTGCCGAAATTATCATACAAACGGACCATAAAGCTTTGCAATTCGTAAAAAAGTGGAAATTGTATAATGGACGAATAACTCGGTGGATCTTGTATTTAGAACAGTTTACGTACAGGGTAGAGCATATAAAAGGCAAGGAGAATGTGGTAGCTGACACTCTGTCGAGATATTTACCTACAGGGGAAAGGGTTCAGGAAGAAAAGATCATACAACCGGAAATATTATATACCGAAACGGGGAAAAATAAGGAGTTAGAACAAAAGTTGTCAAGGTTGGCCGAGCTTCAATGCCAAGACGAGGAAGTTAGAACAATTGATATGCAAATCAAGGCACAGCTATTTGAGTCGAGTAGGATAGGTAGAGTAGCGTCAATTTGCGTTGAAGAAAATGGCATAGTTTATGTCAGAAGAAACGATCTTAGTAAGGTCCCTTATTTACCTAAGAGCTTGAGGGATGAAGTAGTTATACAAACTCATGTAGAGATGGGGCACCAGGGGGCTTATAAGATAGTGAGGTACCTAAGAGAACGGTTCTATTGGATCGGCATGTCCAGAGATGTAAAGTCGTGGTTAAGGCTATGTCACATTTGTCAGATGTCAAAGAGTAACAATGCTAAGCAAGTAGGACCATGCCAAAGTGTGGTAACTCAGGCAATAGGGGAGTTAGTGATGGCTGACTTGTACGGCCCGCTGCCTAAGGGGAAATTCGGATCTGCATATATTCTGGTTGTACAGGATTCGTTTAGTAAATTTGTGAAGTTCTATGATTTAAAGAAGGCAACTTCTAAGGCTGTCGTGGGAAAAATAAGGCAGTTTGCACAAATCATATGGCCACAATCAATAATGACGGACAATGGGACTCAATTTAGTAGTGATGTATGGAAAAATGGTATGAGGCAACTGGGAATCAAGGCAATTTATACTACAGTGAGGAATCCTAGACCAAATATCACAGAAAGGGTAAATAGGGAATTGGGTAGGTTATTTCGTACCTTTTGCCATACTAACCACAGGGGTTGGGCAACTATGTTACCGAAATTGGAACAATTATATAACAATACTTATCATGAAAGCACGGGATTCACACCAAGCGAGATTCTTTACGGAAGTCCCACGCGAATGAGTTATGATTCAATATTAGGGTATCAGAGGTTGGGTAATGTTGAGGAGATACGAGGCCAGGTAAGGAAAAACCTAGAGAAGGCTAGCTCAATTCGACAGCGGGCATTTAATAAGAGGAATAAGACTATACAATTTCAAATAGGGGATTGGGTTAAATTAAAGAAATTGAATAAATCGGATGCTCAAAAGAAATTGACAAAGAAATTTGAATTACTTTATGAGGGTCCGTTTAGGGTAGCTTCAATACCGTTCCAAAATGTGTACACTTTGATGCACCCTAATACGGGTGAAATTAGGGGAAACTTCAATGCCGTTAATCTATCACGGTACTACAAGTAAATAGGACCGGGGATGGGACAGAAACTAGTTTGAGAGGTTGATTCCGAAATTCGAGTAATTAAAACGCGTTACAAGCATTAAGTTGATTTAAGATTTGTTAATTATTTCATTACCTAAATAGTGGGCAAGTAGGATAAGTAATTAGATAAAGATGTAATAGAACTAGGAAATAGTGTAGTAAGTTAAGGTTTCATAGTATGTGTTAATTAAGAATAATAAATATTATATGTAGAGTTCTAGCATTGCCTTTACATATGGGTATGTGTATGTGTGTGGGTGTGTACATAATATGAGTTTCGAACTTTGGCTGGTGTTAGAGTAATCAAGTTCGCCTGGGGTAAAGGTAAAATAAATCCTAGGATAGGAATTGACTAGCAAAAGAGGAGTATTGTTAGAATAAATGTGTATAAGGAATGATATTTTATTTTCCCCGCTATACGGTAAATTACGGTAATAAAATTGGGTTTACTACAGAAGGTACAGCTTGAATATAGTGGTAGAGTTCTATTATATTCTTGCTAGGTAACGGTAAATTACGGTAATAAAATTGGGTTTACTACAGAAGGTACAGCTTGAATATAGTGGTAGAGTTCTATTATATTCTTGCTAGGTAACGGTAAATTACGGTAATAAAATTGGGTTTACTACAGAAGGTACAGCTTGAATATAGTGGTAGAGTTCTATTATATTCTTGCTAGGTAACGGTAAATTACGGTAATAAAATTGGGTTTACTACAGAAGGTACAGCTTGAATATAGTGGTAGAGTTCTATTATATTCTTGCTAGGTAAAAGGTAAAAGGGTAAATGTTTTCAGGTACAGGAGGTATATTAAACTTGTAAAACGAAAGGTTATAGTTTCAGTCTATTTGTAAGGAAGATCATGCATTTCTATTGGTTGGAATGCGGACTGACTGAGGGGAAGGTGGAGGTCAGTAATACACAGCACAGAGTCGTAGTTAACTCTGATTGAAAAAGGGAAATGCGTGATATTCTTGTTCAAATAATTTACTTAGGGCAGCCTTGTTGTTATAATACATACTGGCGTTTAGTAATGAAAGATAGTTTCGGAACGTGACTTAGCTGCGATATGAAAATGTCACAGTCATAGATGTGTCCATGTTTGGGGTTTATTGGAGAATTGTGTTTAAATACTTGAAAATAGGTCTACATATTCTCTTGTGTTGACTACAATAAATATCCTGGCTGAAGATAAGGATTTGTTGACCTTTCCAGGATTGGAATGTTACAAAAGGAAATTTGAGAGTGATGTGAAAAGAGGGGTTTTGTGTGAGTTGCTTTGATATTTTGGGAATAAAATTAAGGGGAGCGTGATCTTGAAGGAGAGTCAACAAATACTGGATATCTGAGTCAGCTGTTGGCACACGCTGTCCTTCTTCATGTATACAAAAATAGTTTGAACCAACAATTTGTTCTTTTGAGTCTTACGTTACGTTGGTTTGGGCTAATTACTCTACCAGAAGCTAAGAACTGGACTTATACACTATACATACTCCAAGGTAAGATTCTATTGTCACTTGGGGGAAGCTCTATTCGGAGAACTTGACTGATTGTCGCGGGAACCGCTTCAGTTATATCACAGACAGTTTGGAGAGGTAAACTAGATTGACAATTTACTAATGCGCGTATGCCAGTAGAGTTTCCTGGTGCGTGGGGAATTGGAAGCTAGTGGTCCACTCAATGTATACGCCTATGCGCGAACGTAGCAGTGGCTTCGACTCACACCCGAAATGCCCGTTCGAACTCCTCTGTGATGGCAGGAGCTGGTCCTGTGCTAATCTGGTTTTGTTTATGGTTGAGTGTATCAATCAAGGGACAATAAATGACATGCCTGGTTTAAATACACACCACACTTAGGGGAGAATGTGCCAACAGGAAATTTAATAGTTATTAGCTATTTTGAAAATTTCAAAAAGACAATTCTCTGAATTCTATTTTTAAAAATTTTCAGGGGGTTGGATTGTAACGGATCCATATGTATAAATAAATATCTATAGGTAATACAGTAAGTCTTGATAGACTAAAAGGAATCTGTCTATTGGGAAAAACATAACTAGTTTTGTTCGGTCGGGTGAGGATTAACCTCGAGTCGAGTGAATAGACAGTTATTGAAACAAATTAGCTCAGGGATTATTTCCGAGAAGCCAGACTGCCGCCTGTCGGTCGTCATTCGAACCACGCGGTGCGCACGTTATAACAGATTGCCTTAGGTAATAAATGGCGCGAAAACCGAGGCTAAAGGGATAGAGGCGCCGCCCTGTCTGCGTCCGGACAGCGGCCGGCGCTCGCGCAGTTCGACCACGAGGTCGGTTGTATGTGTGCGGCGGCCCGCGCGCTGCCGAGGCTGCGTCTGTGTGAAAGCTTTTAAAACCACGGACACGCGGACGTAGCGGCATTCAGTCGAACAGACCACCAGAGGAGGAGGACGTATCCGAAGAACAGCTGCCGCGCGCCCCGGGCAAGTGTCACGCCAAGTACTTATTAGTCGCGAATTAACTTAGGAATCTCACTTTATATTGTGAGTTTAGAATAGAATTTAGTGTGGCCGAAATCCTAGTTATTTGCCTTCGAAAGTTCAGGCTCCTACCTGGGATCGAGCCATAGTTTAGTGCAGTTAGGAAGTGAGGTACAGTGGGCAATCGAGCTGGGATCTAGGAATTGAAACAAGATGCCAGGTCGGTTGCTAGCTGAAGGTATCGTCAAGTGACCAGGTTGGTAGTTCATGTTTTCAGGAAGGCTAGTTGATTTAATTCACGTGGATACGCAACCGTGACAACGAAGCGTGGGTTTATCAATGCAAGTGCCGAAAGCAAGCTGACAGGAGGGCTTGCCTGGCTAGCGACCCAAGTTTGGTTATGGCCGGAACATCCTGACTGTACCATCTTACGACCTACCGACATGAGGACCACAGGTTGGACATGCGTTAGCGCACTCATGTACGGAGCCACCGTATTTGGGACAGGCCTTACCTATCCAAATCCCATCCAAACACACTGTTTAGGAGGTGCAGCGAAGCGGCAGACCTGGTCTGTCGTGGCAGCGGCATTTCTTATTCAGGGCAGGTACACTTTAGCCGTAGGGAACTAGGACACAAGTTAGCTTTAGGTACTCACTTCACCATGACACACTACACCTAATTGGTTCATCTCGAAGGCACGGTTGGTTTAGTACCCCGGGGGAAAGACGAATAAAGCCGCCACGAGTTGTAACTGTTTGTTGAAACATGGACATCAAAATAAAATTTAGTTCTCGTAAAACTTAGCTATCTCGCTAGGATAGGGAAAAACTAGGGCTGAGTTAGGGGGATTGCGATATGTAGGAAATCTAGTTAATAATCTATTACTAGGGAATAGCGAATTAGGTTTTGGAATATCGCTATTAGGAAGAAACAAGTCATATTAGAGAATAAGTAGTAGGTAGGTCTAAGCGATGCCACGTTTTACTTTATCGAACTGCCGTCACTGCAGGTGACACGTGGTATCACAAGCTTTAGGGTTCCGCGAGCACGTGGTCCACTCAGTTCATTAATTTCATTCGGGTTGGTACAGTGCTGTAGGAATTCTAGTAAATAAATCTATTACTAGGGAATAGCGAATTAGGTTTTAGAATAACGTTATTAAGAAGAAATGCGAGTCATATTATTGAATAAGTAGTAGGTAGGTCTAAGCTATGCCAACGTTTTATTTATTTACGAACTGCCTTCACTGCAAGTGCCACGCGGCATTATAAGTTTTAGGGTTCCGTGAACACGTGGTCCACTCAGTTCACTAATCTCATTCGAGATAGTACGGCGCTATGCTGTCGCGGGAAGGCCTATGTCATACTTGAGATGGCTGTTTACCAAGCTCCATGCAATATAGGCTAGTTATGTAGTTCAGTGGTTCATAGATATGAACAACTCCTAATTTTACCAAATTTTAGCTAAATCTGTCCACACTTTATGGGATAAATGCAATGGACTAACAAACAAACTATAGGCGTTCGAGCCTCGCCTATTTTGATACTAAAGTAATTTTAGATAGGTAGGTCCTATCTGTAGCTTGTCACAAGCATGCCTCGGCAGAATTTCACCCAAATCGGACCGAGCGTTTAGGAAACTATTGGGCAAGCAAACGAATAGTTGGGCGTTCGCGCCTTACTACTAGTGATTATAGCAAGACCGATTATGATGTAGGTAGACGACCCATCCTGATGGTAACCGTAGCCAGGGTCAGTTAATATGCGCTAGATTTAGAAACTAAATCTATTCTACGGTTTTCGGATATTATGGGCAGTGTTCACGGTGTCCGGGTCCTGTCGGCTCCTATTGCGTCCTGAACTAGCGCCTCGACCAAACACTTGGCTTACACGCCTTCTCGCTTTGACCTAATTGTGATGCCGCGACTATGATTCGCGTGGGTCTCACAGTGGGTTGCGACTGTGTTGGTTCGTTGTTCTTCACGTTCAGCCAAACTATTAAACTGACATTACTTTCGCCCTTTATCAAGGGTTTGCTACGTCTAAAGACAGAGCTTTAACACTATGTATTATTTTGGAGCCGGCGGCACGATGGATATCGTGTCCATTTCGCTCTAGTTATATAGACCACAGGTCTTTATATCATTATATACAACTGTATGGCACAGTTCCAGGTCTAAGAACCATATTAGTAGATCAACTACTTATTTCACATTCCGTAGTGCTCTTCTCACAGGATGAGCGACATTCAAGTCGGAATATCTACTTTATTTTAGTACCTAGTGCTAATGTGTATTCGCGATCAATCGCTGTTCGAAGGTATTAATCCTACCTGACGAATAGGGATGGACAAGCTATGGCTGTAAAGACTCAGCTATAGTTCACACTATACACGTATAATAAGGCGCCTCACAAGCGTTTTATATACACTAGCTTTGGGATTCGGGTGGAACACGGCATAGCACACTTTACATTGTCGTGTAGCTTAATTAAAATACACTAGAAGAGGGTGGACTCTGATCATGTACCTTAGTGGCCTGCCAGAGACAGTAGCTAGCGGGGCTCACGTAGTTATAATTATCTGTGTAGAGCTAAAATCGCTCGTTCAATTACTTTGAGTTAGATGTACATTGTTTTAATCACCAAAATAATGCAGTACTGACGTCAGTCAAGTATTACGTTATTCCGAGCACTGGGGGCTAGCTACCCTTCCCAATTTGGGGGGGCCCAAAATAGGGACCAATCACAGTAGGGAAATTAGGGTTCTGCGCGAAATACTTCAAAATTATAGGTTAGACTACATCGTTCGTCCAAACACAACGTGATGGATTAATCTCTTAAAAATAACTTGTCATTCGCCTTCAAAAAGACTCTGAGTTACTGCGATCACAATTTAGGGTTCTCTAGACGATCTGGCCAAACGTTTAATCGTATTTTAAAATGCAATAAAAATCAAGTATAGTTTACATACTTCTTATAGGTAGATAGTGGTAGGTTGTATGTTGTATGCACGTATGCGTATTATAGGTAGGTTTAACTATATTTATGTTTATATTTATATATATTTGTATGTATAGGCCGGGTGGGGTGTTACAGTACGCATATTTATATGCGCGATTGAAAACTCCCATCTCTCTACATTTGAAGCCAGATGTTAACACAAATCCATCCATGTCTATAATATATCGAATTTTTCTCAGTTTGTTGACATCCTCTTCGGTCAACTAAAAAAAAGAATTGTAAGTATAGCTACCGAGGATAATACACATGATTTTACTTAGTTTTGTATAAACATCATCGGAATAGGTTATATAGGCAAAGGATTCTGGGTCACAACATTGATCTAGCATTTCTAGCCAATCATGAAAATTAATATTTCGATCTCCAATGTATTCTTCAATTTCTCCACACATATTATCCCACATCCTAATAAGCAAGTAATATTCTGAATCTTCATATGTATTGTACATTTCTTTCAATATTCTTGAAACATCTTGCGAGAGGAGTATAAATGGAAATGATAATGTCCACTTTCGCAGAATATCATCTGATATGAAACCTCCCATCCATTGGTTCTTACACAACACATGAAATTCATAAATTTCACTTTCATCTACCTCAGCAAATTCTTCTTCACATTTTAAGTTTTTCTCCACTTCTATCACATTTTCTTTATCGCTTCCGCTAGCACAATCATTATGGTCTGTAACAAACAAAAAAAAAAGGTTATTACATAAAAAAAAAATTGGAGGCAGTAAAGTTCTCGAGTGGCGATCGCACACCGGAAGACGCAGTACGGGTCAGTCGTAGTGGAAATCCTTGGAGCGGTTTTCGACTGATATAATGATAATGAGGTGACAAAAATACACTCTGTATATAGTATGTAATAGAATCTAGGAAAGCATTTGTTAGATATAAAAAAAATTACAACATACCAGAAAAGGATGAGCTGTCCATTCTCTTTTTTTATAGGTATAGACAAATAAAATTGATTAATTGGGTAAATATATTTGAATAATAATTATCTGAAAACAAAAAAGAAAACACTTACATTAAATTAGAGTACTTCAATATTTTCTTGAAAATTTATTATCCAAGACTTTTCCTTAGCACCCTTATTGATGACAACAACATTCCCCGATTTCAAATATTTCATATCAATTTCGTCCATATTGGAGAATCTTGAGGGTAATGTGACTTTACCCTCGTTTAATACCAACACCACATCCATTTTACATTTATCAAAATTAGATTGTTGTTTGTAACAATCTATAACTAAATATGGTTTATTGATAACCAAGTCTTTTATTTTTAACCATGTTGCAATACTCTCTCCATAAAAATTCAATTTATTAATTGAAGAAGACATTGCTTACTTTTTTCAAAAGCACAATTACATATGTATATACACGTCAAAATAACAGACTGTACTGTGTGATTGATGTACATTTAGAACGCTATTTATATAAAAAAAACCAGTCAAGTGTGAGTCGAACTCACATTTCCAAGGGTCCTGCACCACCACAGCTCAACACACATACACACTTAACTATGATAATAGTGTGTTTTCGTGCTTGATTGGTTTTTTTAATATTTATTTTTACTTCAGAGCTAGCACTATTATCACACCAAGTTTCAAGCTTAGATGTACTACCGTTTTTTACAAAAGGTTACGGAACCCTAAAAACTTATCAATAAATAAAATAAAACCACATACCGCAAATTGTGAAGGGGTGCTCAAATTACTCGTGAGAACCAGGTAAAGAGTTTTTACACAGCTCAGAAGGAATACTTCCACGTTCTAATCGATATAATTCATTCTGCCCCCAGTAGATCATTTGCTCCAATGCATTCTTGTACTGTATACAATCTTCGCTCAACATCATTCTATAGTCAACGTATTCCGTTGTAGCTTTACTAGTAGGTAAACTATCAAAAAATGATAATATTGAACGTGTAGTGGTAGAACTTGAGCTGCTTTTTGTAGTGGTGCTCGGGGTGGTAAGAGGTGATCGTGGAGTTGTAGTGGTAGTACTTGAGCTACTTGTTGTAGTAGCAACAGGTTGTTTTTGAACCCTTACGGTAATTTCAACACCCACATCATCTTTCACCACTTGATTATACTGATATTCACCCCATGTCTGTTGGATAGTTACTTCTCGTTTTATATGTTTTTTCTCAGCATCTCGTTTACTTCTCACAGACAAAATCTCCTTTACGATTTCTATCTTGAAAATTATCATGTCGTTCTCAATACAAATGGGTAAGTTTATTAGTTGATTTTTTTTCACAGAAACTATTTTAGTTGGCACTGTGGTACCTTTAGCTCCCATGAAAAATGTAACTTCCCACGAATCCATTACCGCATTCAGTTGCTTTGAAGATGATATCGCGAGGTCTTCGTTTTTTTCCACAACCAACACTTTATTTATCTTCCAGCTTTTCCATTGACAATGCGGGATAAATATATCCGTATGAAACGGTTTCACAGTTACATTCTTAATTTCACCATCAGGTGATTGCACACTCAATAAAAGAGATATTGGTAAAAAGTTTGAAATAAACATTTTTTTTTTAGCCTTACACAGCAATATGGTACGAACGAACTGTTACAAATGACTAGGCTAGGCTAAATAATAAAGAATATTTATTTAGCACTCAACGGATATAGGCATGACCATGAGATTTGCTCTAGTTTACAGAACGATGCAACTATGTTGCATATCAGCTAGGAAATAGAGTATGCAATTATTACAGGATATTACCATGTTTATCACTACAGTAGTACTAGTTCACTTAAAATCCTAACTCTTCCTTTTTTTTTTCGTTGTTGGGTAAAAAATATTTCGAAACCGTGAGAAAAAATAAAAACCAAGATATTTTTCAACCACATAACAATCAACAACCTAATTTCAAAAAATTAAATTTTATTATTTTTTTTCATTTATCAACAGGAAGTGAGGTGTGGAAGATAAGACTATCAACCGCATTCTATTAGTACCTTGTTTCCAAAAGAATTGTTACCTACCATAAACCACAACATCCTGGGCTAGCTCTCTCACCAGTTTTTTTTGACAAAGTTAAGTGTCGCCTTTTGCAGTTGAAATAGAAATTCTCCCATACATTTAGTATGGAGACGCCTACGCTTACAACCGCAAATAACAAGTGGTCTAGCTCTCTCAATAACCCTCTACTGATATGGGAGACACAATTTTCATGTCATCCGCAAAACTGAATAATTGTGAGCTATAGAAGCATTTGCCGATGTCATTAACGAAAGTTACAAAAAGCAAGGGACCCAGCAGAGAACCTTGGGGCATTCCACTAGGCACCTTCATCCAACTAGACATGTAGTTGTTTATAACAACGGCTTGGGATCGGTTATCAATATAGGATGCAAACCATCTCAAGAGGTCACCCCTAATACCGATCATCTCCAGCTTAAACAGAAGACGTTCTATGCAAGGAAACTCTCAAAAATCAACTACGCGATAATTTGCGATCAAAACTAAAACTAGGCTTCTAAACAAGGGCGACGAGTTATGCTAACTAGCGTCACCAATGAAAAAAAACATACCTTAAGCACACCCTGGACACTTCATACAACGGGCCAGAAATGACATTTCAAAAAAGGAACAAACAAAATGGCGGCGAAATATTATACGTTCGACAACCAAACTGTAACCAATCTGTATTAATCTGGGTGACGAGGGGGTGAGGTCGTAATCTAGAGAGCAGCAGGGAGTGTCCATACTGTATGTTAGTACTAATATATATACTTTGCTCCTGGGGACTCTTAATTAAAAAACAATGGCAAAACGGACCACTCGCCATGGTCCGAGAATCAATAAAGCAAATTAGTAAAATATCAAAAGATCCCAGTTATTAGTGTAACTATTCGAAATTTGCACTAATTGGGTCCATGTTAAGGGTAGTCCGACTAATTACGGGTCCCTTATTGACGCGCGAGTGATGGTCAGTTGAATATTATGTTGCTTTTGTAGACACACACGGTCGTAGAAAATGAGACCTTATTTAATCCCTACTATCCCTACTATATCTACATCTACACTATATATATATATATATATATATATATATATATATATATATATTATATATATTATATATAATATTATAAAGAGGAAAGATTTGTACCTATTTTTGTATGTTTGTATGTTTGTAATGAATAGGCTCAAAAAGTACTGGGCCGATTTAAAAAATTCTTTCACCAATAGAATGCTACATTCTTCCAATTTGACATAGGCTACAAAATTAGGGATCCTTGGTAAAATTTGAACAATGTAACCGAAGGTGTAGAAAAATGAGTCTTAAAATGTATTTCGTCGAATGCGCTGCCGAAACTATTAGCGATAGAATAAAATAATGTACAACAATATTGAAGAACATCATAATGTCTATAAAAAACTCCGCGGTAGCATATGTCCAACTATTGTAGTTATGTCACTACAACAACTTTTTTCATTTTAAACATTAATGAAAATGCTAACCAAATTCAAAACATGCTCTTTATGTGTTTATATTAATCCTTATCCAAATAAATTATTTTATGGTCAAGACCATTTAACTACCTATAAAATAGTTTATAAAGACTACAACAACTTTTTTCATTTTAAACATTAATGAAAATGCTAACCAAATTCAAAACATGCTATTTATGTGTTTATATTAATCCTTATCCAAATAAATTATTTTATGGTCAAGACCATTTAACTACCTATAAAATAGTTTATAAATTATTTAAATTGGACTTTCCTCTATATTATAAAAGAAAGTCGTGTTTGTTACAACACTTATAACTCGAGAACGGCTGGACCGATTGCCATGGTTTTTGATTTGTTGGATTTGTTTCCGTCCCGAATAGCAGAATACATCTTAAAAACAATGAAAACCGGTTTTCCTTCCTGACGCTATAACTCCAGAACGCACGAACCGATTTCGCTAATTCTTTTTTTGTCGAGTTCGTTATTGTCAGGAGAAGGTTCTTATGTAGGGTAGGGTAGAGTAGAGTAGTGTAGTGTAGGGTAGGGTAGTGTAGTGTAGTGTAGGGTAGTGTAGGGTAGTGTAGTGTAGGGTAGTGTAGGGTAGTGTAGGGTAGTGTAGGGTAGTGTAGGGTAGTGTAGTGTAGTGTATGTAGGGTAGGGTACGGTAGTGTAGGGTAGGGTAGTGTAGGGTAGGGTAGTGTAGTGTAGGGTAGTGTAGAGTAGTGTAGGGTAGTGTAGGGTAGGGTAGTGTAGTGTAGTGTATGTAGGGTAGGGTAGGGTAGTGTAGTGTAGTGTAGGGTAGGGTAGGGTAGGGCAGTGTAATGTAATGTAAGGCGGTACGAAGTTCGCCGGGACAGCTAGTAATATTATAAAAGTGAAAGTAACTCTGTCTGTCTGTTACGCTTTCCCGCAAAAACTTCTGAACGGATTTGGCTGAAATTTGGTAGGTAGACAGATTAGGACCTGGGTTAAGACATAGGCTACTTTTTACCATGCTCGCGAGCCGCTTGCGGCTCGCGCACTGCGCACCCTCGAAAAGTCATAGAAATGTGGTTCACGCGGGTGAAGCCGCGGGAATCAGCTAGTATTATAAATGCGAAAATGTGTTTGCTTGTTTGTTACCTTTTCACGCTTCAACGCCTTGACCAATCTTAATGAAATTTGGCATGCAGGTAGCCTGTGTGACGAGGAAGGACATAGGCTACTTTTTATCCCGTGAAAATAGCATAGCCCGATGCAGTTCCTGAGGGTACTGAAATTATACTCTTTTTTGGTTAATTTCTTTAACATCGCAACGGTACAATGGATTGTGTGATTTTTTGCACAGAGATAGTTGAGGGGGTGGGAAATTACACGATTTACTAATAAGCATATCCTGACATAGTTCCCGAGTGGTCTGGAAAAAAACCATGTCCACGCTCGCGAGCCGCTTGCGGCTCGTGCACCGCGCACCCTCTAAGACGGTCATAAAAAAGATGTCCAGACAGGCGAAGCCGCGGGCAAAAGCTAGTTTAATATAATTAAAAACGCTAAACACGTTGAAAGTTTTTATGCGCCTCCGTAGCGTTATGGTTGGACCATTCGCTTTGCACCAGGAGGTCGCGGATTCTATTCCCGGCGGGGTCAACTTTGTAAGACTCGGTTTGGTTGGCGGTAGGGCATTTTCATAGCCCGCCTGGCTAGCTATCTAAGTCTTGCCGCCAAACATCAGTGTTAACAGCATTAATGTGTTCCGGATTGAAGATAAGATAGCCAGATCCCCATTGCGTTGAGGAATATTAGTAAGCCCGCTTCCATCTTTTGCTTTATCGTCACTTACCATCAGGTTAGATCATGCTAAGGGCTTAATATTAATTGTGGATTAAAAAAAAACTATTTCCATTGCTACAATTTAGTATAATTTTGAATTATTATTTTTAGTTTTTGTTCATATTCTAATAAAGTTCTACACCGATTGTGATAAAATTTATAAGGAACCAACCCGGGAGTATACCCTATCGAATAAAAATAGAATCATGAAAATCAGTTCTCAGTCACAGTATATATATTAGTACTTGTCTCAGTCTGCGAATATATCGCATAACAAACATATCGTACAAAAAATAAGTAGAGTTTAAAAAAACTAAAAAACACGCTTTTAAAGTACATCAGACTAAAAAGTAAAAAATAATTCTTAATATAAGTTGAAAATTAACAAATTACTAGTATTTATTTATTTATTTAGTATTATTGTGAAAAAAGCGTGGGGCGCTCTGTGCCAAATTTTTCCTCTATCGAGCAACCCACACTTTTTCACAATAATACTAGTAATTTGTTAATTATTATTTTGAACTTATATTAAGAATTATTTTTACTTTTTAGTCTGATGTACTTTAAATGCGTGTTTTTTAGTTTTTTTAAACTGTATTTATTTTTTAGTTCAAACTTATGAAATTATTATATTGTCGCTGATTCTTGAAAGTCTACAAAGTTTGAATTAAATCTGTCCGTTTAAAGTGGGTCAAAATCGAGTCCAAAGGAGTCGGTTACATACAAACATACAGGTGAAGCTAATAAAAACAGTTGAATTGAGAACCTCCTCCTTTTTGGAAGTTGGTTAAAACGCTAAAAACGTCAAGAACAATCGACTTACATCACAAAATTGCGGCGTTAAACCGACGTGTTATTACAGTGATTAGAACACACAAAACAGTCCATATCATGGAAACTACTGAACCAATTTTGATGAAACTTACATTATTCCCTGAGTGGAAAGTTACTTATAATCCTATAAAAAGAATGACAAAAATTAAACCTTTTGTTTAAATCACTTTCTATCAATGATTTGTTTTAAAACTTTTACTCTATAAATTTTATTTAGTGTAAAACAGAAAGAAACACCAAGAAGAAATTTCTTAAAAGTATCCAGGCAAATTTGTTCTAACTAAATTCTAAAATTAGTCTCACCTAATGGCAAGCGAAGATGATGCCGAAGATGAAAGTAGACTTACCAAGATTCCTCAATGCAATGAGGCTTTTTATCTGCATGAAGAAAGCTGTTAACATTGATGTTCAATGACAAGACTTACGGATTTGTCAGATAAATTTACACAAAATCGTTATTGTTAGTTGTAAGTTTAAGTAGTGGTAGTTAGCCAGGCATACCAACAACCAAACCAAGTTTTACAAAGTTAAATTAAGTGCGGATTCGAACCCGCAATATCCTAGTGAGACACGTGTGGACTACTCGATGAGAACAAATATCAATGGTACTCTTAAAATATAAAAAAAAATACTTGCCTGTGTGTCTCAACAACGCAATGAATTTCAAAACGAGCATCTCCAAAGATACCGGTCGGTGGGTAGGGCACTTCACAGCCGTCCCTGTATTGTTACGCTAGGGATTTGGACTTGATATAATCCGAGAAGGGCCTTCACACCGTCAGCTTTGCAGAATCCATTGTTAATGAGTAGGGGACCACTGGACTACCGCTATATATCGCTGAGGTGGCGAGAATAAAATTTTATTTTCCAAGATTACACAAAATCACCCCACTGTGTGATTATTTGGGCTGTCAAGAAAATATGTCGACACGCCATTAAGTTGGTGTTATTGATTTAGTTCTCAATTTGTTGGCAGGTAATCAAAACAGTTGAATAATAGTTTAAAAATGGAAAAATAAAGTTATAGAAATAGGCAATTGCAGGTCGAGTAAAAGTTTGAAGCCGAACCACAGAGAGTTATCTCTTGAGGCTGGAGTGTCTTGTGATTATAGTTTCTTTTTCACATCATTATCAACCTTTAGATGCGTTTATTTTTGATGTGTAACATCTTTGCTCTCGCTTTCCTGCAATTTGTGGGAGTGATTTCGTGAAATGGGACGGAAATGTGTCCCATTGTAACAGGAAGTCGCGTTTTTTCAGGCTTTAAAAGCGCGGAAAAGGCAAAGGTATCTATGACCATACGGCCTAGTCTGCCGTATCTTTGCCGTCCTTTTTTCAGGCTTTAAAAGCGCGGAAAAGGCAAAGGTATCTATGACCATACAGCCTAGTCTGCCGTATCTTTGCCGTCCTTTTATAAAGTATTTTGTCACATGTAACACATCATATGCGAGTACTGTAGGTCTCGCTCGAATTTTTTTTTTTCACTCCACAAACCTTATTGCACGAAAAATTCTAGCATGGTCAATCCGACCGCCAAGTATTGCCTATCCATCACCACCGGCTCGTTTGCGCGGATATTCGTAAATATTTCAAACGTTATTGCCGCCATCAACATAATGTTATGGGGAGAAATTTTACAAAACGGAAACAAAAGATATAAAGCAACGACGTGGCTGCGAAAGTAGGGTTGTCAGGGATACGGAAATTCGGATCTTTTAGTTTTAGTTTACATTTTTTTTTGTATTTTCAATTATTTATAATTGGTCAGCCCTTGGCATCATCTGAACTGGTGGTAAGTGACGATATTAGATTGCTCAACTCAAAATATACAAAAATAAAATATTAAATTAATATATTTTCGGATAAGAGATCAAAGGTAAATAATGAAAAAGTAACAATGAATAAGTAATCAAAATATCCGTCGTTTTAAATTTTAGTCTTTGTTATGTTCACGTTTTCTGCCATTCTTCTGTAACTTTCTCCTTCCAAGGTCCGCTGGAACAAATTTTTATAGAATAAAGCTGTACCTTTTGTATGTTTTTTGTCTTGTTTAATGTTTGTTTGTCCCTATTTCTGTGTAGAATAAATGTTAAGCGTTTTAAGTATTGCCGCCAAACATAAATGCTAACAACATTGATATGTCCCGGCTTGAAGAAAGCCAGTTCCCTATTTCGTTGGGAAATCTTGGCGAGCCAGCTTCCATCTTTGGCATCATCGTCGCTTACCATCAGGTGAGATGATGCCAAAGGCTAACCAATAGTAAGTAATATAAAAAGCTATACATTAGCTTAAAATTAAAAATATATAAAGGTTCTCAAATAGCATGTGGATGGACTCGAAGTCATATCAACTGACAATAGAGCTGCAGAAGTCAAAGATGATGCCAAAGGCTAAAGGTAAATAATAAAAAAAAGAAACAAATAAATAAAGGTTCTCTAATAGCATGTGGATGGACACGAACTTAGGTGGCCTGACAATTTTATAGAAATCGAGAAACCAACTGATGCATATTTTTTAACCCTCGGTTGGTTGCGTGGGGTCTTTAAAAGCCCGACGTTTACAAAAACTGCTATATTTTGTTCCATATTAAAGATTCAAATTTGTACCACAAGGTAGCTTCCTAAAACATACTTAACTATCAATTAGTGCAAAAATATTACATAATAGTGTTACATATTATTATTTGTTAAAAATTATTTCCTATCATTAAAATTATTTAAAACCACACTATGGGTTTTATTTAAAATTTTATTATGCTACAAAAAATATAAAAATAAATAAATAATAATAAGTAATAAAAAAACAAAATATTTAAAATCTCCGGGCGTTTAAAGACCCCACGTGACCGACGCTGTCACAAAAAAAGCGCGACCACCCGAGGGTTAAAATCGTGCTAGCATGCTTTGGGTGCTATGGGTGCTCTGTGTGGAGCTGTAGAGAGGCTTTAATGAGAATGAGTAAAAGGTTGAGTAAAATTGTACTTTTAACATTGTTTCCAATTAAGAAGGGTTTCATCGTTATTTGTAATGGAAAAATAGCTGCGAATCAGTTAGGAGCGGTCATAAGAAGAGAAGTTCTAGCTGGAAATTGGCGCTCTAACCATATTTTTTTATTCAAAATTGGTAATCCCATGGCATCATCTCACCTAATTATAAGTGACGATGATGCTGAAGATAGAAGCGGGCTTACCAAGATTCCCCAACGCTATGGGGAACTGGGCAACTTATCTTCAAGCCGTAACATATCAATGTCAATAGCATTGATATTTGGCGGCTAGACTTAGATAAGATAGTGGTAGCTAGTCAGGCGGGCCTAGGAAATGCCTTTCCACCAGCCAAACTGAATCTTATACAAAGTTAGACTCCACTGGGAAAAGAAACCAACAATTACGCCACGGAGGTGATTAACTATATATTGAAGTGTTAACTTTCAGGTACACTTTCCAGTTGGAATTGGTTGAATCACTCTAATACGTAAGACTGAATTCATGTAGAAGACAATATAAAAAAAATGAAGGTGTCAATATTACTTTTAGCACAATGTATTATAATATTTAATATTTTTTCGGATATAAAGCTTCATGCATCCCTTGGTAGAGTACTATGAACGTTCTTGTTTCGCTATTAATGTAGCGGGAAGAAATGGACTGCTATTATTTAGTATTGGCGCGCTTGCATGAAATATTCTTCGCACTTGCGCTTGTTTTAGTTTTGTAAAGCGATAAATATGCTAAGTTCTACATAAATATTGAGAGACTATACTGTGTTTGCGTTAAGGTTTATTATTAGATACAGACATTACAGTTTTTTTTAAAAAAACTTGATTTTATGATTAAAATCACAGTTGTAAAATTGCAACTTTGAATTAATTGCCGGCCGTTGGGGTAATAAGGTACTAGAAAGGGTCGCTACTTAGACACTTTTTGCCTTTTTGCGCTCGGGAGACGTTGCATAGGCGGGCCTCCCACTCGGTGGATCGATGATCTGGTGAAGGTCGTGGGAAGCCGGCCAATGCAGGCAATTGCACTAACCCGCCACTGAACCTTAAAACAAGTGACGAGATGACAAAAGAAATAAGACATCTAGAACGCGCTATTAACAATTCTTCGTTACTGTGGACATATGTCACCGGGATATTGTCACTAGTTAGATTATAATATATCGGTAAACTGTGAATCGTAACACAATATCACGGCCTATTCTTGTACCTCCGAATAAAACCGATGATTTCTTCTGATGCGAAGCATTCTGCTACCCAGGGGGCAGCGAAGCTCTTTGACTGTTAAATTAATCAAACCTGACCAAACCTAACATCGCTCGCTTCGCGAGCTCATTTATTTAGTGTTTTTCACTTTGCTTAGTGTTATTGTAATGTCACCAGTAAGTTTACAGTGTTACTAGTGAAATTGTGAACAATATTAACACATTGTAACCAGTTCAAAATCTCGCGAAAAAATCCCGTTAGTTTATAAACTAAAAGAATCTAAAATCTTACGGTGACATATATACAGATACCAACCATCATCAGTTGGTCCACCAGGCATACCACCTCGCCTGGCGGAGATATCTCACTTTGCTCTCGTCTAGTATTCTAATACTAGTCTGTGACATATATACAGATACCAACCATCATCAGTTGGTCCACCAGGCATACCACCTCGCTTGGCGGAGATATCTCCCTTTGCTGTCGTCTAGTATTTTAATAATAGTCTGTGACATATATACAGATACCAACCATTATTAGTTGGTCCACCAGGCATACCACCTCGCCTGGCGGAGATATCTCCCTTTGCTCTCGTCTAGTATTTTAATACTAGTCTGTGACATATATACAGATACCAACCATCATCAGTTGGTCCACCAGGCATACCACCTCGCCTGGCGGAGATATCTCTCTATGCTCTCGTCTAGTATTAAAGCACCGTTTCTGCAGACCGGTTGTTGTGGAAAGTCTTGAGGAAAGCCTATCTCCAGCAGTAGTACGAGCTTAAAACTATAGTTTTTACTATCTGCAAGAACCGAAACAATCACAAACCACTACATTACTCACAACAAAATAATTTTATGTCTCGCAAGGAAAATAGTATTTTAATGCACCGCCGAGTGAAAAAGACAACTATCACAGGTGCGACGCGTGCATTTTAAGACAAGTAGAAAGTGCAAATGGAGTGTGAAGCATTATTATAGGATAGAACAGAAGAAGTGCTATCAGAAGGTCTATTCTACTCTATTGTAGCGTTAGCGAATTGCATTCACTACAATGTTTCCAGTATTACATGGAGTTTTTAATGCCTCATAACACCCTGCTACATTTTTTACGTGTACCTATTAATTAATTTATTATTTTTATATATTTTTTATTATTTTTTATTATTCACAATTGGTAAGCCCTTGGCATCATCTCACCTGTTGGTAAGTGACGATGATGCCGAAGATGGAATCAAGCTTACCAAGATTCCCAAATGCAATGGAGAACTGGCTATCATTATTTATTCAGACAACTAGTACAGTACATTTTTGTTAGTAAGTTGCTTATAGACTAATGTCAGTTAGCCACAAAAAGAAACAAAAAACACACAAAAATCAAGAACTACGATTAAAACCACTTTCACACTTCATACATTTTTAACGACAGTAGGCATGTGGTCCCTGTCTAACCAGTACATGCGTGGAGTGTGAAATAGCTGGGAGTCGTATCTCTCCGCTATAACTTTCAGGATGCTGTTGGGGCTGACGCGCAACCTGCTCAGCAAGGAGGCTGTTTATTTGCGCAAGATTGCATGAAAATTGTCAACGCACGCTTGCACAACCATGCCAGACGCGCTGCAAAATTAAGATAGTGTTATTTATTTTAAATTGAGGGAAAGTACTTAAACTACATAAGATGGAAAATTGTAATCTGAGAATTTAAAAAATAAAAAAAACAATGTGCATTCAAAGTTTTGTTTCGCTGGCCTTAACGGAGATCGAACCGACAAAATGTGACATAACCCTCCTGAACCGGTGTGAAGTTAGCAGCCAAAAGTTAGCAGCCGTTATAAACTGACCAAATCAAAAAGTCATCGTAATATCTAAGTAAATAAGTACTAAAGGAGATAACTAAACATGATATTCGTTAGATCTAGACTTTCTGATTTCAAGACTACTAGAAATAAGACCTATAATTGGTTAGTGAACAAATTATGAACTAATCAGGCAGTCGGACAAAAAAATTGAATCTTAAATTTAATGGTCTTCTTTTAATTCATATCTATAAAAAGTTTATTGGAAGAAATGTCGATAGGCTTCATTAAAATAAAGGATGTTTTTTTCTTTGCAGCTTTCCGGTTCGATTCCGGGCTAATGCAAGCTAGTTTATAAAAATCGTTGGACACTTATTCTCTAACATAGTTGATACTTTTGATTGTAGGTTCTTGATGGAACTTTTTAACACACAATTGGTGTATATCTACACTAATTCCACATAAGAAGCAATAAAACCACGTTTATAGACAATCGTATGTCTAGAAAATGGTGTTCGGAACCGGTCGCTGACAAATTATAAACGCAGTTTTATTTCTTTTATGTGGAATTAGTGTAGTTAAATACCAATATGTGTTATTCTCTTACTTACATTTTATTTATTTTTTTCATATGTTGCCGGTTCGATTCCCGGTGGCAAGAAAATTTTAAAAAATCTTTGAAAAAAGTTCAACTTATTTTTTAAATAAAATTTAGTCTCATCAGAGTGAACAATCCTATTTTGAGTACTTTTCCTCCATAATGACGCATAGCACTGTGACATCTTGTTTATGGGGTAACTTTTAATTAGTTCTTGATAGCAAAGGATATAAATGTACATGTAGTAACAAACAACTTTCCCAAAGAAACTATATGTCAAATATGAAAAGAAAAAATTCATCCTTTATACAATTTTGCCGATTTGATAACTTATTTTATTATGAATTGAGGACCAACATTTTTTTTCTGATTTGACGTATAGTTTATTTGGGAAAGTTGTTTGTAATCACGAGTACATTCATATACTTTGCTATCAAGAACTATTTAAATGTCACCCTATATGTACTTACATATTTAAGTTTCGATGTCAATATACGAGACAGTATTTTTCTATTCTATGTTTCGAGTATTTTGTCTTTGCTGAGAGTGCGAAAAATGTCTGACAATTGTTTCGATAGAACACCTGAGCTTCCTCGAGCAGAACCTTTGTTATATATTTTCTAAAGTTGTAGGTCCATTTTACCATTTTCAAGCGACCGAGGACCAATATTTTCTGTATTGCCGTAAAAATAGTTTTTCTGTTACCCAAAATACGTTCTATATCACTAGTACAAAAACGTCCGTCAATCGGGCTTTCCATCAGTCCGTCTGTCACCTTTTTCCTACCAGCTAAACCATTATTAAGCGTCGGTGGCGTAAGGAGCGTCGGTGGCGTAACGGCTAGGGCCTCCTGTCCGGGAGGTCGTGGTTCGAATCGAATCCTGCCACGTACCAATGTGATTTCGAATTTAGATTTCATATGTACGTTTTCCGGCGCTCTTACGGTGAAGGAAAAGATCGTGAGGAAACCTGCACACGCCTGCCGAGAAACTCGCAAGTTGTGTGTAAAGTCGACCAACCCGCAATGGGCCCGCGTGGTCGACTAAGGCCCGATCGCCCTAATTCAGAATAGGCTCGAGCCCCTCGGTGGGGGGGGACGTATATGAGCTGATATGATGAAACAATCATCATGGTCCGATCCAATTGAGATCAAATTTTAGAATAAAGTGTTTTATTATAATTTGTAAAGGACTGTAAGCAGCTTTTGGCTGGTTTTCCATTTAAGCTGCCATAAAACTAAAAATGAAAAATGTAAATTATCTAAAATGTCTAACGATTTAAATAGTGCTAGTAGACCCTGTTGATATTTTCTTATTAAACTAAATATGGATTTTTAAGATTCTACGGCATGCTGTTCCATCTATATCATCATATCAGCTCATATACGACCCCACCGAGGGGCTCGAGCCTACCCTGAATCAGGGCTATCGGCCCTTAGTCGAACACGCGGGCCCAGTGCGGGTTGGTCGACTTCACATACAAACTGCGAGTTTCTCCGCAGGCGTGTGCAGGTTTCCTCACGATGTGTTCCTTCACCGTAAGAGCGTCGGATAAACGTACATATGAAATCTAAATTCGAAATCACATTGGTACGTGGCAGGATTCGAACCACAACCTCCCTGACAGGAGGCGGCGGCCCTAGCCGTTACACCACCGACGCTCGATCTATATACAGGTGACTGGTAAGTAGTGCAAATCCTTTGAAGGAGATAAACTATATTATTTAATTTGCAACAGAAAAAGTCATACTTACTGGGGGTCGGAAATCTACGGTTTTCGAGTTAAAGCCTATTTAACTTTTCAATTTTGTATAAAAAATTAGTTTGTTCAAATGTTTTGTGATCTTTTAACAAAAAGTTATGATACAGTTGGCATGCAAAATACGGTAAAATCTACCTCATTTTATCACGCTTTCAAATAAAGTAAAAAAGTTAAAAATTTACAAAATTAATTACAACGAAAAACAATGATTGTTGTCAAAAGGGGGCCTAAAATCCCATACTAATTATCCAACAAAGTTTGAATTTTTTGGATGAGTTTGTGAATCAAAGTTAGTGATGATGCTAGAGGGTCAGAGATGTTTGTTTATGCGAAAAACATGATAAATTATGAAATTTAAACAAAAACATTAAAATAATGTTTATTGAAAATTTCTATGGGATTTGATGCACCCTTTTGACATCAATCATTCTTTTTTGTTGCAATCAATTTGTATTTTTTAACTATTTTAATTTTTTGGGATTCTGATAAAATGAGAAAGTTTTAACCGTTTTTCACGCCAACCGTATTATAACTTTTTTTATAAAATCACAAAATATTTGAACAAATGCGTTTTTCATACAAAAATTAAAAATGAAATGGGCTTTTACTCGACAACCATTGATTTCCGACCCCCAGTTAGTATGACTTTTTCTGTTGCAAATTAGATGTAGTTTTTCCCTTTAAAAGGATTTGCACTACTTACCAGTCACCCTGTATATGTCAATAATATTGTATCTTCTTAAAAGATAAATCTGTTTGTAGTTAAAAAATATTCTTCTTTACGTCGATATTATTATTTTGTATGTCGCATACCAACTCAAAATGAAGATACTTTATAAAGTCCTGGCAGTTAATTTAATGAGAATAACCATAAACAGAGACCACAGGGAGATACCGCTTTTGCCTAACCCGAGGCAGGAATGCAGAGTCTACATCAGGGCCGTAATCAGTTATGCATACAGCAACAAATAATTTATTTGAAAAATGGAAAAAAAATTACATAGTTTGTTGTCACTTACTAGTTACAAACATTGAGATGCAGCTCTAATTCCCAAACTAGTCGTTAGATTGTATCTTGGGTACTAGTTCCTTCCCAATTTTTAAAGGACACGATAAAATTAAAAGTCAAACGCACTCAATTTTTTTATAAAAAAAAGTTGAGTCCCTACACAACTAAAAAAGAAAGTAAGAAACACAGTAAAGACAGTAAGTAAGAGATTTAACTTCACAAGGCTGTGGCACGACGTAGGTATGGTAAGGTAGGCAGAGCGTGGACAAATATGTACAAGCTCACAGACATTTTCATATTTATTTACAGGTGAAATGTAAGAGTAATATAAGACCTGAGATGGGTCTTAAAGAGAGAATCAGTGTTTACAAGGTATTTTATTATTTTATAGTTTGGGTGATGAAAATATTAAAGAATAGCAAATATAATGGATTATTGAAGCACATGTGTCACACTTTGCTTTCAAAATGTGACACATGGATTGTTATGTGCCAGCGCACGATAAATAGATGAAATAGATCGGAAGGAAGAAGGTTTAATAACAGCTTAACCGCGTTATACGGGTTAATTTAGGCACAACCTTTATCTTGGGCACTATAAACACAACTTTTTACTGTTTTTTTTTTCAAGCGACTTTTTTTTTAATTTTTTTTTTTATTTACAATTGGTAAACCCTTGACAACATCTCACCTGGTGGTAAGTGACGATGTTGCCGAAGATGGAAGCGGGCTTACCAAGATTCATTTTTACTTCCAAAAAGGAGGAGGTTCTCAATTCGTCTGTATGTTTTTTTATGTATGTTACCTCATAACTTTGGACTGGGTGAACCGACTTTTATGATACTTTTTTTTATTTGAAAGCTAATGCTTTCCGTGTGGTCCCATATAAATTTTATTAAAATCTGTGTAGTACTTTATTAGAAAATTAACAAAAACCAAAAATAACAATGCAAAAGTGTACTAATTTGTTGCGATGGAAGTCGGTTTTTTAACGTGTCTTCAATTATTTAAACTGACAAGAAATAATTTAAGTAACGAACAGAATAAAATTAAAAATAGCTAAAATAAATAATGGTAGGATATAATCACAAGTGTCACAAGCAAATCAGTAAATCCACCCTGAGGCTCTCACAGTCTTAAAAATTAGTAAGTATTTGCTTTAGAGAAAAATCTAGCACTGCATAAAAGAACAGTTTTTCTGAATACTCTATTCTCTTAACGTGTGGCACAATTAACTATGCTATCCAAGAGATTGAAGAGGGTACACTGGCGTTATACTTAACAGCATTTTAAATATAGACCAATTGGCCGTTGCAATGCAACCATTTACCCATTTGGATCAGACATGTATATTCCCTCATAAAGTTTTCCTTCTCCTAATAGTAAAGTTATCGGTAAGTCGAAGCTTTTAAAACAGTCATAAAAAACATGTTTACTTTTTAATACATAAGAAGGTTACATTACACATCAAGTGTACGCTAAAATTAATGATTAAGATTGTATGCGCCTCAGGAGTGCATCTATATGCATTTGTACATTGTATATGCATTGAAACCCAGGATCACTGGTTAGAAGGACCGAGTCACAACCGCTGAGCCACCGCCGCTTCCTGAATACATCCCTGTCGTTATCCGTACATTTGGACCCCAAATTGGACATTATTGAGTGAGTTATTTAATACGCGGGCGAGTCCACGTGCATTTTTGGTTATTATTATTGGGCCCTGTATAAGCCCGGTAATCCAATGAACTCTCATTACCAAGCGTTCCAGCAGTAACTTTATTTGCTCCAAGGATTTACTTGAAGCCTCCGCGTACTCATAACTGCACGCCTTGATAGACAACGGTAAAACGTTTGGGGCAACCTAACATAATTATTAAAAATTGCTCCCAATATTGCGGTAAAACGTTTTTTGATCCATTTAAGAATCTACAAGATTTACTTGAAAATAAACAAAGTTAATTTAAGAACGTTTTGCTCACAAAGAACGCCAACAAAATACGTAAGGTAATTAACTTTGGAAATTTACTTTACAATATTTCAGTTTTAAACGTTTGAGACTTACATTTGAGCTTGGCTAGCTTTTTTAAACTCAGTCCACTGTAAAGATAAAAAGCGGTCAAGTGCGAGTCGGACTCGCGCACGAAGGGTTCCGCACCAATATCTATAGTAAAAACGTATTAAAAGAAACTACTTACTAGACTTACTTACTAGATCTCGTTCAAACCAATTTTCGAGGGAAGTTTGCATGGTAATGTACATCACATATTTTTTTTAGTTTTATCATTCTCTTATTTTAGAAGTTACAGGACGGGGGGGGGGGACACATTTACCACTTTGGAAGTGTCTCTCACGCAAACTATTCAGTTTAGAAAAAAATGATATTAGAAAACTCAATATCATCTTTAAAGACCTATCCGTAGATACCCCACACGTAAAAGGGTTTGATGAAAAAAAAATTTGAGTTTTAGTTCTAAGTATGGGAAGCCCCCAAAATTTATTGTTTTTTTTTTATTTTGTGTGAAAATCTTAATGCGGTTCACATAATACATGTACTTACTAAGTTTCAACAGTACAGTTCTTTTAGTTTCGGAAAAGTGGCTGTTATGTCACGGACAGACAGACAGACATGACGAATCCATAATGGTTCCTTTTTTTACCATTTGGCTACGGAACCCTAAAAAGCGCTCTTAAAAATTAAAACCTTAATTTAGAACGGCTAATGGTTGGGGAAGCTGAACGTTTCTCTGGCAGACGGTAGACCGTATAAAGACCGAAATAAAATTGAACTTTCACCGGTCGGAGTAGGGGACTGCCCGCCGCTAACTTTCATGTTTATGACTTCTATAGGGAAATAGGAGCCATGTACTGCTAAATGGAAAAACTTTTATTTCCACACATATACCTACACTCCAATATTAGGGGAATTTCACACATTTTCCTATACTACCGATGTGTTATTTTATGTTTATGCGGTCGTAAACTTTAGTGTGCTCGACGCTTTAGTTCCCGCGACAATGTAACTATGTGTTTACTATCAGAATATTAAATTTTCAATATACGTAAAGGGTAACGCATTGAGTTTAGTATTTACCTACGTTTGTGCAAACCACATGATTTCTAAAACGTGTCTATGACTGTAATTTTTTTTATCGTATTTAATAATACCCTATTTAAACTTATTTAATCTTATACCTTTAAACGAGCAACTCTTGTATATATGCCTATACTAGCTATTTCCCGCGGCTTCACCCACGTGAACAACGTTTCTATGACTTTTCGAGGGTGCGCAGTGCGCGAGACGTAAGCGACTCGTGAGCGTGGAAAAAATTAGCCTATGTGTTAAGACCCATTTTTACTTATGGCAGCATTGTGTGGTGGAATAGAAAGGAGTTAGGCACGTGCTGGCAAACACTGACAACACTTCAGCGGTTGGCGTGCCTGGCAATTACTGCAGCATTTTGTACAACACCTACTGCATCTATGGAAATGCTGCTAAATCTAAAGCCGCTTCAAATACACATTCAAACGGAGGCGGCCAAGGCCCTACACAGGTTATCGTTAAATGGCATGTGGAATTTTGACATGCCCAAAACCAGACATACCATACTACCATTAAACACAGGTATGGAAAGGCTTATGCGCATGGGATGTGACAAAATACAGACTGTGCACATATTCAAAAAAGAATTAAAAAATCTATGTTCCGACAAGGGAAGAATGGAGTAAAGGACTTAAACAACAAGGACCAAACACTCTTACACGGTATACAGACGGATCAAAAATGGAGTCTGGTGCTGGTGCAGGCGTTTATGCTAAGGATTGCTCAGCGAGTATCAGTCTAGGGCAATAAGCAACAGTCTTCCAGGCGGAGACTTATGCTATCATTGCATGTACACATGAGATTATAGACAAGGAAGTTAAAGACAAAACCATCTATATTCTCAGCGATATCCAAGCTGTTCTTAAAGCTCTTGACTCCTTCAAGGTTGACTCTGGGCTAGTGCTGAATTATGTAAAGGTCCTCAATAAGGTGGGCCGACACAACAAACTGCAACTGGTCTGGGTCCCTGGACACGTAGGAGTGGAAGGCAATGAAGAAGCAGACAAACCGAGGATAGGGCTACCAAGGAGCACTATTATAAGGGCATTAAAGGAACAGGCCTATTGACATGGCTATCCAGGGATGGACATAAACACTCTAAGCTCTTCATCGGTGAGGTCACCACAGAGGCAACCAAGTACATTTGGAATAACAGCAGGACGCGAGTCAGGGGGGTGACAGGAGCGTTGACAGGCCCCTTTGCCACAAACGCACACCTGCAAAAAAGCGGCCTGATGAATGACCCGACCTGCAGGGCCTGTGGTGAAGACAGAATCAATGGAACACTAACTGTGTCACTGCGATGTCCTGGCTAGCAAGCGTATGTACCTCCTAGGAGATGGCTACCCAAAACCGGAGGACTACAAGCACCTTCCAATCAGCGGAATTGCTGCATTGAATCTTCGAGTAGGTTTGGAGTGCAAAGGCTATAGGGGTTGACACAAAAGATCCCATTGGGTCGAAGTGTCGCTGCAACTGCAGCCCCCACTTACTAAGATAAGATAAGATAAGCATATGTGTTAATCCAGGTCCTACTCTGTCTACCTACCAAATTTCAGTCAGATCCGTTAAGTAGTTTTTGAGTGAAAGAGTAACAAACATACATCCAATGAATGAATGAATGAATTACATATACAAGAGGTTACTAATAAAAAAATTCTGGGTGTTGCTTTGGACGATAGCTGTAGCTGGGAAAAACATACAGAGGCTCTGAGAGAAAAACTTAATCGCTATGTGTATGTCTTAAGCAGGTTAAGGAATATTTAAACGGTTGAGTCTACGCTTTCGGCTTACCATGGTTACGTAGCCTCTATTCTCATTTCCTATTTTAATTGCACAGAAGAAATGCATACGAGCTATATGTGGCAAAACATCCCGTGAGCCATGCAGGCCATTATTTATGTCATTAGGACTGTTACCCTTGTCCTGCATGTATATTTTGGAGTTGGTAATTTCGTAAAAAATAACGTACATTTATTTAAAAAGACAAGAGATGTACATAACAGAACTGTAAGGACCCAAATGAATTGGTTTTTAACAGTATACCCACACTGACTCATTATAATAGACAGTGTATAGTAATGTGTGTTAAAATTTATAATGCTCTACCTACTGACATGAAATCAATACCTAATTAATAGTATATCATTTAAACGCAAACTTGTGACATTTCTTAAAGAAAAATTATTTTATTCCGTAAATGAATTCCTATATAGACATTTTGACAATTAAAATTGACTATGACAAATGCAATTGTATCTGTAACTTTATTTTGTAGTATATTTGGTAGTATAAGTATTAGCTGTGAATTTTATAAGTAATAATTATAAAAAGATTGACATTTGCATGCCAATCTGGTGAAATATGAGGACTACCTAAATAATGTAACAACTTTAATACCATGTTTTATATAAATAAACTTTCATTCCATTTCCTTTCATTTCATTTTAATGCTTTCGCGTTTTTAATATTAATATCTAGGATATATACGAGTATATATAATCTGAATCTCGGAAACGGCTCCAACGATTTCCTTTAAAATTAGTATCATATCAGCTCATATACATCACCACCGAGGGGCTCGAGCCTACCCTGAATTGGGGTGATCGGGCCTTAGTCGACCCCGCGGGCCCAGTGCGGGTTGGTCGACTTCACACATAACCCGCGAGTTTCTTGCAGGTTTCCTCACTATGTTTTCCTTCACCGTAAGAGCGTCGGATAAACGTACATATGAAATCTAAATTCGAAATCACATTGGTACGTGGCAGGATTCGAACCACGACCTCCCGGACAGGAGGCGGCGGCCCTAGCCGTTACGCCACCGATGCTCTTACGCCACCGACGCTCTTAGAAAATTAGTATAGGTACGGGTATTTTGGGGGCGAAAAATCGATTTAGATTAAACGCTATTTTCCGAGATTTTCGCAATGGAAATATGCCGCGCAAAGTGTATCATAGGTAGCGTTTTTTTTTAAATGTTTTTAGCAGCTTTGGGTACTATTCCCTGATCAAAGCTCGGTCGCCCAGGTACTTGTACATTATGTGGCGTTTTAATCCGTGGCATAATAGTTAGTTCATTTTCTTCACACCAGGAGGTCACGGGTTCGATTCCCAGCGGAGTCTAACTTTGTAAGACTAGTTTGTTTGATGGTAGAGCATTTTCTGAGCCAGCCTGGCTAGCGACCACCATCTTATCTAACTCTTGCCACCAACCATCAATATTTCATCATTGATGTGTTCCGGCTTAAAGATAAGATAGCCAGTTCTCCATTGTGTTGGGGAATCTTGATAAGGGATAATGAATCCGAAAAAAACTATCTACTTATGTGTTAGATTTTTTTTTCTTTGTTAGTTCACTGTAGAACAATACACGTGAGGTCTCCTTGTACCCCCCTCCCCCAACGTGATGTGTCGTGATTTTTTTCGTGACACCCCTCCCCCCTATCGAACCTTACGTGACTTGTGCACAAGACCTAAGCGATTATCGGCATCATCGTCACTTATGGTAACTGTGGATAAAAAGAAAAGAAACTTAGTAAAACGTACAATAGGGTAGGCAGGAATACCATTTTAAAATCACATTAGATAGGTACCTACTTAAATCATTCATCATTACACCTCATATACGTCCCCACCGAGGGGCTCGAGCCTACCCTGAATCAGGGCGATTAGACCTTAGTCGACCACGCGGGCCCAGTGCGGGTTGGTCGACTTCACACACAACCTTCGAGTTTCTTCGCAGGCGTGTGCAGGTTTCCTCACAATGTTTTCCTTCACCGTTTAAGCAATCGGTAAGTACGTACGTAAGTTTTTGAAAAACTCATTGGTACATTGGCCGTCCAGATTTGAACCCGGTACCTCTGGTTAGATGGACCGAGTCGTTAACGGTTGAGCCACCGACGCTTTAGACCTACTTAAATAAATTTCTATTAAAACACTCTACTATAGTTATCAAATTACACTTTAAGAGCACTACCGCGGACAGTCATACAAGACTATTCCCTCGAGATTACTCTGTCTATTGACACGGCGACCCATCCCCGGGCACTCGAAAACAAACACGAATTTAATCAATACATCAAACAGGGACTTGGCCACTGCACCAATAATAATTAAAAGGGAATGATTATATGGAATATTTGTGGAGGAGGCAATACGAAAGGGGTCGTTTCGCCTCGGGCTTACTATCTCAAGTATGTACAAGAAGAAATGGTATGGGCTGTCAAAATGGGAAAAATATTTTGCTCACATAAACTTTGAGTGTTACCAAGATTCGCTCCAAATGAACCTTATTATTAAAAAAAAATTGTTATTAAGTAAGTAGAAATTGTTCAACATTTTTATTTATTTATTTGTTAAATAAACCTTTAATAGTGCATCTAATTATAGATGCACTATTAAAGTTTTATTTAGCGTTGTTTTCATGTTACTAGTCTTAAAAAAATACCCTTTAACTCTTCCTTTTCCCTCACGTTTACTCTTGAAACAATTTTTATTTTGACCTTCAGTCTCCGGCCTCGTTCGGAACACTCTGGGCTCCAGCCTATGCAGAGGGAGCGCTCCGGGTTCTATCCTACGCGGAGCTTGACCTTCGGCCTCGCGTAGAACACTCCGGGCTTACGCGGAGCTAGGTCTACGGCCTCACATTAGGCGGCATGTTCATGTTTCCTAGGCCTTGGTGACTGAAAAATGTAATGACACTAAAATTAAAGGTAACACGTTACCGATCAACACTCGATTTCACCCCTCATATATTTTTCATGTCATATAATATAAATCAATTCTAAAGGAGTAAAATCAAAAAAATATATGACAGCTAGGATACAATGAAGGCAGATGAAACACTTTGTATTTAATTATTTTGTTGTTAAAAAATTCAGAGACAAATAAATTTAATAAATAAAATAAAAAAAAAGGTTAAACAATGCTAATTACGAATTATTAGGTAATATATCTCGTTCTTATGATAAAAGTGTCACATTAGTTCTGATAAAAGTTCACCCAAGTTGGAATATCTCGTCTTCTTGTACCATCCTCGTAAGTATGCCACACTTGCGTATAATCCTGACCCCTATGTAATCCTGGTCCACAAGATGATGATTGCGACCCATTTTAGTTTACAAAAGGTAATCCTTAAAGGAAACTAACTATTGGCGAATGCCCGTTTGATGGAGTAGTTAGTGTTTACGATGTAAATTTTGTCTGTAATATCATAAACCTCTTTGATTGGATACGGCCGAAGTTCGTGAGGGATAAGAACTTTGTGTGATGTTGTTTGGGGCGGTTTGTATTTAAAGGCACCTACAGGCTTGTAGATAACAATGTGGAAGTACCTGTTACCAGCATTTTGGTAATCGAATATTAATTCACTTTCAGATCCAAAATATGTACCAATAAAAAAGTGTTAAATGAAAAACCTTACTAGCACTCCGAGGGTTGAGAACTACAAAACATTTCCACACAACTACATGGTATAAGTAATGAAAATGATAAATATTTACATCCACAAATAAAAGAAATCAACTCGAACGACATAAAAACGCGAGTACGACTCAAACTTTGCCGATTTTTATTATTGGTTATTTCGCATTAACACTAGTGCTACAATCAGACCAAGTTTCACGCTTGTATATATTATGTATAATCATTTTACGATAGTTAGTTTTAGGGTAGGGTAGAGTAGTGTAGGTGTAGTATAGTTAGGGTAGGGTAGGGTAGTGTAGTGTAGTTTACTGTAGGGTAGGGAAGTGTAGTGTAAGGTAGGGTAGTGTAGTGTATTTTACTGTAGGATAGGGTAGTGTAGTGTAAGGTAGGGTAGTGTAGTGCAGTGTAGTGTAGGGTAGGGTAGGGTAGGGTAGGGTAGAGTAGTGTAGGCTAGGTAGGGCAGTGTAGTGTAAGGTGGAACGAAGTTCGCCGGGACAGCTAGTTATAGATTTAAAATAAAAAACATCCATTTCAAAAATTAAAAAAGTAATAAGTATGTTCGGTTTTTCCTAAATTCCTTGTACTAACTCAAACAGCTTTTAACCGCCTCCGTAGCTCTGAGGCAAAGTTCACTGGCTTTACACAGGAGGTCGCGGGTTCGATTCCCGGCGGGATCAATTGTAAGACTCGGTTTGGTTGGTGGTAAGGCATTTTCTAAGCCCGCCTGGCTAGCTACCACCATCTTATCTAAGTCTTGCCGCCAAATATCAATGTTGATATCATTGGTGTGTTCCGGCATGAAGATAAGATAGCCAGTTCCCCATTGCGTTGGGGAATCTTGGTAAGCCCGCTTCCATCATCGGCAACATCGTCACTTACCACCAGGTGAGATGTTGTCAAGGGTTTACCAATTGTGAATAAAAAAAATATCTCAAACTCTCATAATAACGTAAATTTACACTTTAAGTTGTAACAGACAAGCGAGTAGCTAGTTATGTAGAGAAAGAAAGGACTAATTGTTGTTTGTTACCTTAAAAATGCTTTTTAGAACAATTGGTTTTGAGCGTTTGTGCAGCATGGGTACCCTCGTCAAAAAGCATTGTATTAACAAAACAAGCATTGTTTAAGTCGGGTATTCGTTGGCCTCGTATTTTCAGGTGCATAATATTACAAGTAGGTATATCTACTTATTCTGGGGCCGATAAAAAGCTGCATATTGCTGTAACTTTTCGTATCACAGTATATCCGAAAATAATTTTAGTACCTAAAGCTAAAATTAAGCGTAGTGTAGGCAGGCCTCCCACTCGGTGGACCGATGACCTGGTGAAGGTCGCGGGAAGCCGCTGGATGCGGGCAGCGCAGAACCGGTCGTCGTGGAGATCCTTGGGGGAGGCCTATGTCCAGCAGTGGACGTCCTTCGGCTGATATGATGATGATGATGATGAAAGCTAAAATCGTTAAGAAAAACCAACTTCAATTTAAATTAATTAGGTAATGAAAAAATGAATTCGCTGCAATTTTGATAAATGCCGCTCGCCGCTGCCAGCTCGTGTCAAACACTCCGTCAAAGGAGCCGCCCTGATTTCAATCGCGGCGCCGACAACCTAGTAAGATCATGGTCACCGTCTGCAAAACGAAATTTAAAATAAATTTTATATCCGTTACCAACACTTCCACGACGACCGGTCCTGCGCTGCCTACATCAAGCAGCTTCCCGCAACCTTCACCAGATCGTCGGCCCACCGTTATCATTGGAGGAGGCCTTTGTCTAGCAGTGGACGTCTTTCGGCTGATATGATGATGATGAAACAACACTTAGTTTAAAACCATCAAGTGTTTTAAATAACCTAACCAATATAATTAAAAATTATATTAAAGACCCAAACCACATAAAAATGTTACCTCTCTTTTCTTTGGAAGTGGGGTAAACATGTATCCTATGTCACTCAAGGGCTCAAGACGAATTTAACGACCCCTCGCACTGCAAAATCTATCAAGCAGTTAAGGCTATAGGGTCAGCCAAAGAAACAGACATATATACATATATACACCCGAAAAAAATCAAAAATCTAACAGTTTTGTAAGTTTTGACCCTGCGGATGTTCCTGGTACGATGTCGGTTACGTTAAATTACAGTGTCGCGAGTTCAATGATTTTTTCCCCATCTCAATTACAGTTTTATAAGTTTTGACCCTGCGAGTGTTGCTGGTACGATGTCGGTTACGTTAAATTTCAGTGTCGCGAGTTCAATCTTTTTCCCATCTCAAAAAATGGGCAACGATCCTAAAACATTTCACTTCAAAAATTACCCTCTATGTTAGGCAGTCGGGTAAAAAAACAATAGATATATGATTGTAAATATCTGCTCTTTACTTTTAACCGAAACCTCACATCCATATCAACCCTAGAATCTCCTCTTGAAGCATAAAAGAGCATTCGTGTAGCGTTCATATTTGAAAGGGGTACTTTACAAAAGGCTTTTTATAATACTTTCGGTACGGTGTATAATGAGCCGCCCGTTCACTGGCATTTGGCTGGCATCTCTGCATGTTAAGTAATTAGAATTAGGCGATGAGAGGTTGTTCATATATGGTATCGCTAGGATATAGAGATATGTATGAGGGTATCAATTCTTTCAAGTAACTTGATGTGGCAGTTACGTTGAAAGTTGAAGAACTTTTTTTTTAGTTTTCGTCTAATCTCTTTGATATCAAAATGTGTGCTAGAGTGAAGGGAAAAGTGTCTTTTCGTGTTGGATTACAAAACAATTAAAAAGTGTATCTCTTAGAAGAAATAGATTGTCTGTCACAAAAGTACCCTGTTATGATAAAAAATATATTTTATTTTATAGTTACTTATTAGTTATTTATTCGTAGCTTTAAAAATAAGTATAAAAATGTAAACATAGTACACAAAAAGTAACATATTTATTAAAATCTCGTAGAGCCTTTTATCAATTGTGTCTCTTTGAAACAGGAGAGTTCGGCCCTCATATACACTTATAGTCACCCAATTAAGAACTTATCAAGGTGTCAATAATTGTAATTAATTACCATCACGTGAGATGGTGCCAAGAGCTTATCAATTGTGGATAAAAAAATAAGGTTTGTTTTTAATTCCTTTTTACTTGTTATTTTTTAGAGTTTTCAAACACAGGCCCAAAAATACTATGTAAAAAGTGGCCCTAGCAATTATTTTAATAATTAAATTATTTTTTTCAGTTTGAAATCGTTATATTTCCAAAAGGTTTTTTTTATTTCTATGTCTTGTAAGCAACTAAAAAATGCCAATACCGAGTAGCTTAGTTGATTTATTTGATACATATCATTAGAACTATAAATTGTTACACAGTTTAAAAGGAACCAAAGTAAACTGTTGAAAGTCTGAATCAACACAAACAAAACACTATAATAAGCTGCTACGTATATATAAAACAACTTTTGACGTTCGATAAACAGGAAGCCAGGCAGTTAGCGAGAAAACTGCGGAACGGAACGTCGCGGCGGGTGGTTTTAATATCCCACAGGAATAAACAGCAATTTCAGCAATATCAGGAGTTCGCGGCGGGCAAAGGAAAATATTATAAACAGCCAATACGAATAAAGAAGCCAGGAGCCTCCCAGACATAGTACTTTTACAGTGGATAGGGCTATAACAGTTTAATGCTCAACGGTGTAGTTAAAACTAAGGTGTGCTATGCTGGAAACGATGTGCGAGTACGTACAGTCAAGGCCAAAAATATAGATACGTTCAAAGCATCAAAAATATGTATCCACGACCTTACGTATGTACAATATAAGGTAGTAGATACATATTTCAGTTGCTGTAAACGTATCTATATTTTTAATCTTGACTGTACAAGAAAACTGAGATGTTTGGAATCGCCCGTCTGTGCGAATCCGACAATTTAAACCTTTAAAATTTTCAAATTAAATTTTGCCCACTTTCCGGTTTCCAATTGAGCTTAAATTTTGTATAAAGGTTTAGTTTGGATGACGAGCTAAACCTAGTTTGGATGACAATGCATGGTAAGCTAAATCACGTCATTCTAAATCCAATATGGCTGGCACTCAAAAATGGGGGACTATTTCTTTTTTATGCACCCCAATTTTATGGGTATCAATTGAAAGGGTTCACTGAGAAAAATACGTAATAATGAAAATTATTTTCATATAAAACTTTAAACTTAAAAGTTTTTAATTTTTTCGAAATGAGCATAACCTTACTAATATTATAAATTTGAAAATGTGATTGTGGGATTGTTACCTCTTCACGCTTCAAAACCTTTACCAATCTTTACGAAATTTGGCATAGAGGTAGCATTTGTCACGAAAAAGGACATAATATATTACATTTTATCCCATAAAAATAGACTCTTTTTTTGGGTTCATTTCTTTGACATCGCAACGGAGCAAGGGATTGTTGTGATTTTTTGCACAGAGATAGTTGAATAGTTGGAAAATGACATAGACTTCTAATTAGCATAGCCCGAGATAGTCCCTGAGGGATCTGGGAAAAACTCGTTCAAGCGACTCATGGGGCACGTCGGCGTCGCATCGTAGTAACGGATTGACGTGATATTTTGCATAGAAATAGTTAAGGGGATGGGAAGTGACATAGACTGCTGATCAGAATAGCCAGATATAGTTCCCGAGGGATTTGGAGTAAACTCCTGTCTTCGCCCGCGAGCCGTGCGTCTCGCGCACCACTCACCCTCAAAGACAGTCATAATAATAATAACAACAATAACAATACCCACGCGAGCGAAGCCGCGGTCAACAGCTAGTTTATACAAAAAAGGCGACTACTTTCGTTAGCTTAATGCGTCGAACGATACTGAACGTTTATGAATTTTAAAGACTGACATTGAAATTTTACACAAAGCTAACAGAGTGTTACGCGGTAGATGGGAGAAAAATATAAGACTTTGTAGGCCTACATGGTGAGATTGGAATAATTAATCCTAACTAATATTATAAATGCGAAAATGTGTTTGTTTGTTACCTTTTCACGCCTTAACGCCTTGACCAATCTTAATGAAATTTGGCATGCAGGTAGCCTGTGTCACGAGGAAGGACATAGGCCACTTTTTATCTCGTGAAAATAGCATACCCCGATGCAGTTACTGAGGGAACTGAAAATTTACTCTTTTTTGGTAAATTTCTTAAAATCGCAACGGAAAAATGGATTGTGTGATTTTTTGCACAGAGAGACTAATAAGCATATCTTGACATAGTTCCCGAGGGATCTGGAGAAAATTCTCGTCCACGCTCGCGAGCCGGCGGCTCGCGCACCGCGCACCCTCTAAGACAGTCATAAAAAAGATGTCCACGCAGGCGAAGCCGCGGAAAAAACCTAGTTTAATATAATTGAAAACGCTAAATACGTTAAAAGTTTTTATCCGCCTCCGTGGCGTAATGGTTAGACCATTCGCTTTGCACCAGGAGGTCGCGGGTTCTATTCCCGGCGGGGTCAACTTTGTAAGACTCGGTTTGGTTGGTGGTAGGGCATTTTCACAGCCCGCCTGGCTAGCTACCACCATCTTATCTAAGTCTTGCCGCCAAACATCATTGTTAACAGCATTAATGTGTTCCGGATTGAATATAAGATATCCAGATCCCCATTGCGTTGAGGAATATTAGTAAGCGCACTTCCATCTTTGGCTTCATCGTCACTTACCATCAGGTGAGATGATGCCATGGGCTTACCAATTGTGGATTAAAAAAAACCGACTTCCATTACAACATTTAGTACTATTTTGCATTATTATTTTTAGTTATTTTGCATTATTATTTTTAGTTTTTGTTTTGCACCGCGCACCCTCTAAGACAGTCATAAAAACGATGTCCACGCGGGCAAAAGCTAGTGGTAGTTTAATTCATCGCAAAGCTAAATAAACTTAATTAACGCTAGTAATAACAAATCCACCTGATAACTGAAGCTAATTCATACGAAACACCACACCACACCCGGTAGATCGTTACGTCAAATGCTAAAGTCATCTGCACCTCATCAAAATATCGCGTTACCAAATCACAAATTCATTCCGGGAGGCCAATTACTCGGCGCTCATTCTCCCAGCCGTCCCGGGTGTAATAGTCACGTGGTGATTTTGACAGTTCTGGCTGGTGCAGAGACGGGGGAGGGGCGGCGACCCTCTTACTCAGTCGAAGATAATTATTTGTTTTATTATTACGTCATTGTGACAGTTTTCAAAATTTGTTCTTAACGAAATATAAACTTGTCGGAGCGTTATTTAAAACGCGACCAATACCAGCCCGAGATACGTTTACATAGATCGTTATAGACCGGCGTTGGCGTGACAATCGCTTGTACTCGTGAGCCAATCGTATGTGGTAGCAAAGATGACCTATTAATAGGAAATGCGGGCACCTTTTTCAATACAAACGTTTCCTTCCTGGATAATGACAATAGAGCAAAAATTATATTTAGGTTTGCTCCTATGTTTTTTTTTCGATATTCTAATTATAATGGGAATTACGAGTAGGAGCCTTCAAAAACTGAGAAAATTGCCCAATCGAAACGTCATTTTCAGTCACCCACCAAAAAAATAATACGCATATTGACAATAAAATTATATCATAGAAGCATAGATAAAGCGTTTTTGTAATTATTTTTGAAAAAAATATTATTATTAATTAAGTTTTAGAGAAGGAAATAGGGGACCACGAAATACTATTTTGGTCAATTTTAGTGGCGTTTATCGGTCTGCGCTGCAGTTCTCCCTTTCTTGCTGTATACGGAGAGGTTTGGGGAAGGGAGACGACAACATTTTATTCAAATACCTATTCTTTAGACCGCTTTCCTCTTAATGGTAGGCTGTTTGTGATTGAGGTGGCAACATTGAGTTAAGAAGCCATATTAGCTGGCCGTCAGTCCCGGGCCAGACACTTTTTGACGGAGCATTGACAAACGTTTGTTTCTTCTAGTGTAGGTAGTTGTTATAAGCTTGTCATGTAGGGCGGGTCATCGATCAAAAATTGCCTTTTTCTACTTCCATTTGGTAATTTGCTTAATTAATTACCTCAAATCATATCACAAAAGTAGTCATTCCTACAAGTCGTTTTACAATGATCATTTCAAAACGAGAAAACTGTACTACAATGAAATTCTTTCAATATATTTTATAGCATTGGCTTCAAAAATTTAATATATAATGATAACAAAATTTCAATGTATTTTAATTTATTTCACGGTCGTAGAAAAAGTATTGTATGCCACTGCACTTAATAGGCCATTGTAATACTAGTGCTGTATATTGCGCCACTCAGCTCCGCTTCGTGGCACAAACTAGCACTCATGTTACTGGCTCTCATTACTTGGCAGTGGCATAAATAAATATTGTGAATATGTAGTGCAAGTTATTCATTTCATTAATTTAAATAAATGAGCAAAAGCTGGTATATATTTATTGTAAATCAATTATTAAACTTTGAAACTGACAATAAACAAAAACTAACTTCTTGTCATGGCTTTGTTCGAGTGAAATTTTTGGAATGAAGTTGTTTTTACCCATCGAAATAAGAAATTTTAAATTACTGCTCATAAATGCTAACCGACTTCTCACATAAACTGTCTTATTTCTGCCTGGCTGATAAAATAACGGAACTTCTTCAAAATCTACTTCAAAGTCTTCCCTTAACAATGTACGGCCAATGTACCAATGATTTTTCGAAACTTACATACATTCCCAACCATCACACCCCGGACACTGCATACAACGGTCGTAAAATGAGATTTCTAAAAACAAATGACGGTGCAAACGAAAACACAGCAAAATCCCATACGTTCGAGAACCAAACTGCAACCAATCTGTTTAAATCCGGGTGACGATTGGGTGAGGTCGGAATCTAGAGAGCGACAGGGAGTGTCCATACTGTATGTTAGTTATAAAAAGCGTCGGTGGCTCAACCGGTAACGACTCGGTCCATCTAACCAGAGGTACCGGGTTCAAATCTGGACGGCCAATGAACCAATGAGTTTTTCAAAAACTTACGTACATATCATTACCGATTGCTTTAACGGTGAAGGAAAACATCGTGAGGAAACCTGCACATCTGATTCCACATGTGTATGATGGTCGCGTGCACACGTCCGTAGGTGTAAATCTAAATGCTCTACACGTGACCGCTTGTGATGCTAAGTGCAACACCAGGCAATCGCTGTCATCTATCCGTTGGATAGCACGCTAAATTGTGACACACGATAAGAGAAGAGGCGTCAAAATTAAACAAACTCGCTTTCGCACTAAAAATTGGAATTTTCGCTCCCTTGCCGCCATATTCATCCGGGACATTATCCTATTATTATTAAATAGGTATCCGAAATTATATCCATTCGAAATTCAAATGCAAATGACAGTCGTTAGCATGCATTGGGCGTCGTCGGTCGTCTAATTAGGCACTCACTTGCGCGGGTACGAGATCGTTCGTGATACGACTGTGAGACTGCTGCCCTGTTTATGATCCGCGCCTCGTTTAATATTATAAGTTGGGTGGAACGGTTATGTCACCTTTTGTTTTAATAGTTAGAGGGTTGAACGAGGTGCGGAAAGTCAGATTTTCTTCAATACGAGAATCGTAATGGCAAAAATTTAAAACTTTTTATAGTATGTGTACATTGACAGTATTGATATGTCGTGGCTCTATTATTGAAATTGGGCTTTCCATGAAATGGTCGGGCGGATATTGACTATGTCATAAAATGATCATGAATCGGATGATTTGATGATGAAGAGCTTCGCGAAGCGAGGCTCCCTCCTAGGTGGTAGAAGGTAGTGTAGGATAGGTTAATTTCTCATGTTATGGCCGGGTATTCTATGATCTGCTCAATTCATTTTTAAGAAATGGCCTGTTTTATGACGACCATTTCATAAAATGGCCAATTCTACGACGACCATTTCATGAAATGGGCAATTGTATGACGACCATTTCATGAAATGGTCAATTCTACAACGACCATTTCTTGAAATGATCAATTCTGCGACGACCAATTCATGGAATAGTCAATTCTTTGATATCGCTACGACAGATATACAATATCATACTACGATGGCGTAGTCCGTCCACTACGCGTATTCGTAGCAGCGTTTCCCTGCTTTGTGTAACATACGTAGCAACCGTAGCTCAGTACAATTTGCTTGATCGCGCCGATCACGCAGGTTAACTGACCATAAGAATGGTTTTTACCTGGATATGTTTTTAGTGGCATTTTTTTAGACCATTTTTCGCGCTTCGTAAGGCACGTTAAGACGTTGGTGACGGTTGCTATAATTAGATGGTAGTCTTTGAAGTCCTGTCAGTCTAAGGCTTAAGAACTTCTGACATTGGGGCCCGCCATGAGCCCTCCGGTCTTCGCCCCCATATCTAGAGAAAGGCCTCTAACCTTTTTAAGTTCGGGATGAGACCCAAGCCCCAAGAGTGGGAGCATTATGGGTTTTTAGACGATGGCCTACTACATTAGTTCTAGTAAACATTTGATTTAGGTTTCCATACAAATACAGGTTCTTTGTTATTTTTTATCAAAACTGACTCGTACAAATTAATTTAAAATGTGCAAGTTACCTACTAGAACTCAATGAGGCCTGACTATACAAGGTAATTCATTATTCCGAAAAAAATATCGGAATAAGGTACCTTGTAAATTTATTTATATTTTTTTTTATTTTACAATTTTATTGTAAAAAATTGTCAAATAACTGCCGGAACTCAATGTTGTCTGACTATACTAGGTGTTTCATTATTCCGAAAAAAAAACCGGAATAAGGTACCTTGTAAGATTATTTGTATTTTTTTTTGTTTTACAATTTAATTGTAAAAATTTGCAAGTTACCTACTAGAACTCAATGAGGCCTGACTATACTAGGTAATTCATTATTCCGAAAAAATATCGGAATTATGTACCTTGTAAGATTAATTGTAAATTTTTGTCTTTTACAATTTTATTGTAAAAATTTGCAAGTTACGTACTAGAACTCATTGAGGCTGACTATTTCAGGTAATTCATTATTCCGAAAAAAATATCGGAATAAGGTACCTTTTAAGGTAAATTGTAAATTTTTGTCTATTACAATTTTATTGTAAAAGTTTGCAAGTTACCTACTAGAACTCAATGAGGCCTGACTATATACTAGGTAATTCATTATTCCGAAAAAAATATCGGAATAAGGTACCTTGTAAGGTTAATTGTAATTTTTTGTCTTTTACAATTTAATTGTAAAAAATTTCAAGTTACGTACTAGAACTCATTGAGGCTGACTATTTCAGGTAATTCATTATTCTGAAAAAAATATCGGAATAAGGTACCTTTTAAGGTAAATTGTAAATTTTTGTCTATTACAATTTTATTGTAAAAGTTTGCAAGTTACCTACTAGAACTCAATGAGGTCTGACTATACTAGGTGATTCATTATTCCGAAAAAAATATCGGAATAAGGTACCTTTTAAGGTAAATTGTAAATTTTTGTCTATTACAATTTAATTGTAAAAATTTTCAAGTTACGTACTAGAACTCATTGAGGCTGACTATTTCAGGTAATTCATTATTCTGAAAAAAATATCGGAATAAGGTACCTTTTAAGGTAAATTGTAAATTTTTGTCTATTACAATTTTATTGTAAAAGTTTGCAAGTTATCTACTAGAACTCAATGAGGTCTGACTATACTAGGTGATTCATTATTCCGAAAAAAATATCGGAATAAGGTACCTTGTAAAGTTTTGGTTAATTTTTGTCAAGTCTGATCTACCTCTACTCTTTATTACTATAGCAAACTTTAATGTCTGTTGTTGATTTATATGGGTGAAGGCGAATCCTTACTAATATTATTATGTGTTTGTTTGTTTGTTACCTTTTCATGCTTGAGTACCTCGATCATCTTGATGAAATTTGGCATGCAAGTAGCCTGTGTCACGGAGAAGGACATCAGCTACATATTATCCCATGAAATAATATCCGTCCGGTGCAGTTCCTGGGGGAACTATAAAATACTCTATTTATGGTTAATTTCTTTAACATCGCAACGGAACAATGGATTGTTGTGATTTTTTGCACAAAGATGGTTGAAGAGTTAGAAAAAGACATAATTTACTTATTACTATATCCTAAGATCGTTCCCGTGGGATCTGGGGAAAACTCACTTCCTCGTTTGCGCACGTCGGCGACGCAACGGAGCAACGGATTGAAGTGATTTTTTGTATAGAATTGGTTGAGGGGGTGGGAAGTGACATAGACTGCTTATCAGAATAGCCCGAAATAGATATAGTTGCGGCTCGCACACTACTCAAACTCGAAGACAGTCACAAAAACAATGTCACGCGGGCGAAGCCGCGGGAAAAACGAATAAGTAGTTAACGAATAGGTAACGCTAGTTAAAGAATTAGTAATTATCTAAGCAAAACGCAGCGGACGCGCCATGCGCGTTAGTATGCATAAGGCAAGAAGGCACAATAATACTAAAAGTCAAAAGAATAACCTATTTTCATACAGAAATTTTATATTTATTTTATCCCGAAAGCGTCAGAGAATAAACTCAGGACTCATGTCAAAAGATGCCTGTGCTCTAGAGGATATTATAAAATAATAGATTATGTAAATAACAAAGATGTAATATGGTTGTGTGTTGATCCTCCAACAAATTCCATAACCTGAGACTGTAATCTGAATGATGACATTATAAGTAACAGACATTAAGTATTTTTTAACAATTTAAATGTATGTAAATACCTATTTAAAATAAAAATAAAATTTAGATTTTTTTTGAACGCAACATTTTTTTTTTATTTACTATTGGTAAACCCTTGACAACATCTCACCTGGTGGTAAGTGACATTATTCCAACATTCGGGGTGTCTCTCTACCAAGATGCGACTGGTACCAATTAAACAGTGGACTAGGCACGGACGTAGTAGAGAGTTTATAGGATGCGGCTGGAGGAACTCCCCGGCGTATGGGTGCGGTGCGGCGGAGCAGGATGTCCACCACATAATCCAAGACTGTCCCAACATAAAGTACCACCACACCCCGGACACTGCATACAACGGTCGTAAAATGATATTTCTAAAAACAAATGACGGTGCAAACAAAAACACAGCGAAATCCTATACGTTCGAAAACCAAACTGCAACCAATCTGTTTAAATCCGGGTGACGATTGGGTGAGGTCGGAATCTAGAGAGCGACAGGGAGTGTCCATACTGTATGTTAGTTATAAAAAGCGTCGGTGGCTCAACCGGTAACGACTCGGTCCATCTAACAAGAGGTACCGGGTTCAAATCTGGACGGCCAATGTACCAATGAGTTTTTCAAAAACTTACGTACATATCATTACCGATTGCTTTAACGGTGAAGGAAAACATCGTGAGGAAACCTGCACAGGCCTGCGAAGAAACTCGAAGGTTGTGTGTGAAGTCGACCAACCCGCACTCGGCCCGCGTGTTCGACTAAGGCCTAATCGCCCTGATTCAGGGTAGGCTCGAGCCCCTCGGTGAGGACGTATATGAGCTGATATAATAATAATATGTTAGTAATAATATTGAAACTTTGGTACCCTTAGCATATTTGCAAAGTTAAAAGCTAATACGCAGATATTCTAAATTGTAACTCAAACATCTCTTATCTTTTACTCAGTAACGAACATAGGTACAATCGAGTTCATTAATATATTGGTAGGGCCAATGGTTAAAAACATTGTAAGGGCCGAAATGAATATAAAGTTCTATACAAACAATTATTAAACCGTTTACATTATAACATTTTATATATCTACATATGTTTGTATAGAACTTTATATTCATTTCGACACTTACAATGTTTTGAACCATTGGCCCTGCCAATATATTAATGAACTCGACTGCACATATTAATGGTAGTCACTCTACCACACCCTGGACACCTCGAACACGGGCCAGAAATGTCATTTCAAAAAACTAATAACGGAAAAAACAAAATGGCGGCGAAATCCTATACGTTCGACAACCAAATTGTAACCAATCTGAATCATTTGGGTGACGAGGGGGTGAGGTCGCAATCTAGAGAGCGGCAGGGAGTGTCCATACTGTATGTTAGTACTAATATATATACTTTGGTACCACGGTGATCCGGTAGACCTGTTCACCCTGTAACACGAACCGCTGTTATGCGTTCTTGTTTCATTCGAAATTCTTTTTATTCAATTTAATTCTTTTCCACGCATGCGCTGTCATCCATCTGCCAATATCATTTAAAATCAAAATTCTATTCACTCTCATACTACTAAATAAAATAAATTAAATACCTTGATACTCTTATAAAATACCTATTTTGGTACTTTCCTAGTTTTAGTTTGTATGTTGTGAATTGTGTTTTAAATTTCAATGTTTATTGTTTTCCTAATTTTAATGTTGTTTTCAGGTCTTTTACTCTTATTTAACGAATAAACCAAATTATACGCACGTATCTATTTTTAAAGAACCTACGCCATAACTACTACCATTTACCTAGATCGTACTACATCCCTTATCATATTTTCACATATTTGCATATATTTACACAGTTAAAAGCTAATACACAGATATTCTACATTGTAATTCAAATATCTCTTATCTTTTGCTCAGTAACGAATATAGGTACCTATTATTGGTAGTTCAGCAGTATATAAGAGCACTCTACTGTAACATACATATTATACTTATTCGAACTATGCGAAGTAATTGATTTCGGAGCCTCCTCGGTATTAAGAGGCAATTGCAAATCTACATTTTCAAACACATTAAAATAGCTACGCAATGGAAAATCAACCATATATAAAGATCTCTGTGCTGAACACGTCGCTATTGTTTGCCTGGTTTAGGAACAAAGATACGGGGTCAGAATATGATGGATGGGCGAAATAGTGAAGTGAGCCTGTATGTTGGATAGTAATTAAGTTACCCAGCATAAATGAAGGGATCTGCTCTATCTAGAGCAGGTAATTAGTTTATGGTACGCAATTGTGTTGTACGTAGCGAAATAGGCATTTTAGTAATATTGTTATGTTGACTCTTATAGGTAATCAACGTTATTTAACTCGCGTCGTTACCCTTTCAATATCCGGGATATACAAATTATAAAATTGGAAAACCTAAAATATTTTAAGAACAAAATTTTCATTTAATGAGATCATTTGCTAAGAAATTAAAAATATTTGCATATTTAATGTATATTGGATGTTTACTTCGCCTGTAAAATCCACCATGTTGATTTTTGATGTGTAACATCTTTGCTCTCGCTTTCCTGCAATTTGTGGGAGAAATTTCGTGAAATGGGACGGAAATGTGTAATATGGGACGGAAATGTGTAATATGGGACGGAAATGTGTAACAGGAAGTCGCGTTTTTTCAGGCTTTAAAAGCGCGGAAAAGGCAAAGGTATCTATGACCATACAGCCTAATCTGCCGTATCTTTGCCGTCCTTTTTTCAGGCTTTAAAAGCGCGGAAAAGGCAAAGGTATCTATGACCATACAGCCTAGTCTGCCGTATCTTTGCCGTCCTTTTATCTTTTTTGATGTGTAACATCTTTGCTCTCGCTTTCCTGCGATTTGTGGGAGTGATTTCGTGAAATGGGAAGGAAATGTGTAACAGGAAGTCGCGAAAGCGCGGAATTCTACTTTACGAGAGTCCGACTCGCACTTGGTCGGTTTTTTTCGTTACTGTCAGATCCGCCACCCAGGTACAATATCGTCATCAAATCTAACTAACCTAAAGTATTTTGTCACATGTTACACATCATATGCGAGTACTGTAGGTCTCGCTCGAATTTTTTTATATGCTATATATCATACTAGCTTTTGCCCGCGGCTTCGCCCACGTGGACATAGCTTTTATGACTCTTTTTGAGGGTGAGTGGTGCGCGAGCCGCAATCAGCTCGCAAGCGTGGACATGAGTTTTCACCAGGTACCTCAGGAACTGTATCGGGCTATTCGGATTAGCAGTCTTTGTCACTTCCCACCCCCTCAACAAATTCTATACAAAAAATCACTTTAATCCGTTGCTCCGTTGCGACGCCACCGACGTGCGCGAGCGTAGAAAACAATTGTCCCCAGATCCCTCGGGAACTATGTCAGGATATACTTATTAGTAAATTATATCATTTTCCACCTCATCTCTGTGCTAAAAATCACACCAATCCATTTTTTCATTACGATTTTAAATAAAACGAACATAGAGTATAGTTTTAGTTTCCTCAGGAACTGCATCGGACTATGATAATTTCCACAGATAAAAGGTTGACTATTTCATTCCCAGTGATACAGGCTACCTGCATGCCAAATTTCATCAAGATTGGTATAGGTGTTGAAGTGTGAATAGGTAACAAACAAACAAACAAACACATTTTCACATTTATAATATATAAAGTAAGGATTTCTAAATCTTAAATAAAATATAGAGCGTCGGTGGCAAAACGGTAAGGGCCACTACCTCCTGTCCGGAAGGCCGTGGTTCGAATCCTGCCACTTACCAATATCTATACGAATATCGATTTCATACTGGTACGTACGTTTATCCGACGCTCTTACGGTGAGAAAAACATCGTGAGGAAACCTGCACACGCCTGCGAAGAAATTCGAAGCTTATATGTGAAGTCAATCAACCCGCAATGGGCCCGCGTGATCGTCTAAGGTCAGATCACCCTAACTCAGGGCAGGTCGAGCCCCTTGGTGGGAACGCATATAAACTGATATGATGAAATATTATCAAAAAATTAATTCAAATCATTATAGGTATCAATCTAGTAATAAAATTTCCTAACAATATTAATATGGGTCAAATCCTCGAGTCGTATCAGCTCCAAAGGAGCTCAAGACGCACTTCTCGTTGCCGCGCTGGATGGCAATAGACAACCTTAGCAGCAGGTAGGACCTCACGTCACATCTCCTCTCTCGAAGGCGAAGGCCAATCTTCTTTGTGAAGGAAAAGGCCTCTGAGGGTTCAGCAGCCGGTTGTCTCACAGACCAGCGGCACAAAGCAGTAATTTGCCTCCAAGACCGAGTACTTATTATGCTTCTTTCTCACCGCAAATTGAGCAGCAGTACCGTACGGGTGAGGAGTGAGGCAGAAAAAGTGGCTTCCCAAAGCAGACACGTTCCTCTCTGCCATAGCACCTGTTTAAACCCTCAGGCCTTTTGCCATCAGATCGACTAAAGCCTGGCCGGCGGCTGCATCAAAGATGGAATATTCCATCTGGCCGAGACCAGTGCCCTCCGAGTGAGGTCATTAAGGAATTGGTGACATGGTAATCTTCACAAACACGACTGCAACTCAGTAAGTGATGGCCAATTGCCACCACCGAGGACCCGCAAATACATTGATGAGGTTCACAGATATTGATATTGCAGGCGGAGAGCAACTGCCACACGCAAACAGTCGCCGTCAGAAGAGTTCCCATATCTGTGCCTCCTGTTAAAAGATGTTAAACTCGATTTATGTGTTTTTATTTTTTTACACGATTGGAATCTGTAAAAAAATACCTCTCTGTTCGTCTATGAAACACATCGCTACGTACCATAGTTCCAGAGTTTAAAGTAGCGTATGCTGAAAAATACATAAAAGAAAACCACTCAAAAGTATGAAATAATATTTTGATGTTTTAATACAACTTAAGCGCGTTTTATTATCCCTGCAGTGCCATCTATTGACATTCTGCTACTATGATTATAATGTTTGGTATGTGTAGCTAATATATAGAAAAAAGTACTCTATTGTTATTATTGTATGTATCAGATAATTTCCCACGGGACCTCTTTAGTTTTCCGGGATAAAGAATACCCGACTATACAATGATGGTTAAAACACCTCATCCCAATGTAAAGGTTTCATAATATTGTTATGTTGACTCATTCTAAAGATAAAATTTTTTGCATTCCTGTAGGAACCCTAATTTTTTTGGGATTCACAATGTCCCAGTTTTAGTTCGCGATAAGGGTATCAACGTGTAAAATTTGTTTGTAATAGGTCAAGCCACATTTGCGTGGTGAGCCACTCTATAAATGAATACTTTTGACTTTCCCACGGGAACTCTTGAATTTTCTGGGATAAATAGTATCCTATATGTTAACCCGGGCTATAAGGAACCACCATACAAAATTTCATCAAAATCGGCCTGGTAGTTTTTGCGTGATGCGCGAACATACAGACAGACAGACAGACAGACAGACAGACAAAAATTCCAAAAGTTGTTGTTTTGGCCTCTGTATCGTTAGTAATGTCCACCACAGTTATTATTTTCCAAAAATATTTCATGTACAGACACGGCCCCGTTACAGTTTTATTATATTATAGACTAGCTTTTGCCCGCGGCTTCGCCCACGTGGACATAGCTTTTATGACTCTTTTTGAGGGTGAGTGGTGCGCGAGCCGCAAGCAGCTCGCAAGCGTGGACATGAGTTTTCTCCAGGTACCTCAGGAACTGTATCGGGCTATTCGGATTAGCAGTCTTTGTCACTTCCCACCCCCTCAACAAATTCTATACAAAAAATCACTTTAATCCGTTGCTCCGTTGCGACGCCACCGACGTGCGCCTAGTTGTCCCTAGATCCCTCGGGAACTATGTCAGGTTATACTTGTTAGTAAATTATATCATTTTCCACCTCATATCTGTGCTAAAAATCACACCAATCCATTTTTTCATTACGATTTTAAATTTAACGAACAAAGAGTATTGTTTTAGTTTCCTCAGGAACTGCATAGGGCTATGATAATTTCCACAGATAAAAGGTTGACTATTTCATTTCCAGTAATACAGGCTACCTGCATGCCAAATTTCATCAAGATTGGTAGAGGTGTTGAAGTGTGGATAGGTAACCAACAAACAAACACATTTTCACATTTATAATATAAAGTAAGGATTTCTAAATCTTAAATAAAATATAGAGCGTCGCTGGCAAAACGGTTAGGGCCACTACCTCCTGTCCGGAAGGCCGTGGTTCGAATCCTGCCACTTACAAATATCTATACGAATATCAATTTCATACTGGTATGTACGTTTATCCGACGCTCTTACGGTGAGAAAACATCATGAGGAAACCTGCACACGCCTGCGAAGAAATTCGAAGCTTATGTGTGAAGTCAATCAACCCGCAATGGGCCCGCGTGATCGTCTAAGGCCAGATCGCCCTAACTCAGGGCAGGTCGAGCCCCTTGGTGGGGACGTATATAAACTGATATGATGAAATATTATCAAAAAACTAATTCAAATCATTATAGGTATCAATCTAGTAATAAAATTTCCTAACAATATTAATATGGCTCAAATCCTCGAGTCGTATCAGCTCCAAAAGAGCCCAAGACGCACGTCTCGTTGCCGCGCTGGATGGCAATAGACAACCTTAGCAGCAGGTAGAACCTCACATCACATCTCCTCTCTCAAAGGCGAAGGCCAATCTTCTTTGTGAAGGCAAAGGCCTCTGAGGGTTCAGCAGCCGGTTGTCTCACAAACCAGCGGCACAAAGCAGTAATTTGCCTCCAAGACCGAGTACTTATTATGCTCCTTTCTCACCGCAAATTGAGCAGCAGTACCGTACGGGTGAGGAGTGAGACAGAAAAAGTGGCTTCCCAAAGCAGACACGTTCCTCTCTGCCATAGCACCTGTTTAAACCCTCCGGCCTTTTGCCATCAGATCGCCTAAAGCCCGGTCGGCGGCTGCATCGAAGATGGAATATTCTATCTGGCCGAGACCAGTGCCCTCCAAATGAGGTCATTAAGGAATTGGTGACGTGGTAATCTTCACAAACACGACTGCAACTCAGTGGGTGATGGCCAATTGCCTCCACCGAGGACCCGCAAATACATTGATGAGGTTCACAGATATTGATATTGCAGGCGGAGAGCAACTGCCACACGCAAATAGTTCCCATATCTGTGCCTCCTGTTAAAAGATGTTAAACTCGATTTATGTGTTTTTATTTTTTTACACGATTGGAATCTGTCAAAAAAAAAACCTCTCTGTTCGTCTATGAAACACATCGCTACGTACCATAGTTCCAGAGTTTAAAGTAGCGTATGCTGAAAAATACATAAAAGAAATCCACTCAAAAGTATGAAATAATATTTTAATGTTTTAATACAACTTAAGCGCGTTTTGGACCGATGACCTGGTGAAGGTCGCGGGAAGCCGCTGGATGCGGGCAGCGCAGAACCGGTAGTCGTGGAGATCCTTGGGGGACGCCTATGTCCAGCAGTGGACTTCCTTCGGTTGATATGATGAAGCGCGTTTTATTATCCCTGCAGTGCCATCTATTGACATTCTGCTACTATGATTATAATGTTTGGTATGTGTAGCTAATATATAGAAAAAAGTACTTTTTTGTTATTATTGTAAGTATCGATAGATAATTTCCCACGGGACCTCTTTAGTTTTCCGGGATAAAGAATACCCGACTATACAATGATGGTCAAAACACCCTATCCCAATGTAAAGGTTTCATATTGTTACGTTGAGTCTTTCTAAAGATACAATTTTTTGCATTCCTGTAGGAACCCTAATTTTTTTGGGAGTCACAATGTCCCAGTTTTAGTTCGCGATAAGGGTATCAACGTGTAAAATTTGATTGTAATAGGTCAAGCCACATTTGCGTGGTGAGCCATTCTATAAATGAATACTTTTGATTTTCCCACGGGAACTCTTGAATTTTCTGGGATAAAAAGTATCCTATATGTTAACCCGGGCTATAAGGAACCACCATGCAAAATTTCATCAAAATCGGCCTGGTAGTTTTTGCGTGATGCGCGAACATACAGACAGACAGACAGACAGACAGACAGACAGACAGACAGACAAAAATTGCAAAAGTTGTTGTTTTGGCCTCTGTATCATTAGTAATGTCCACCACAGTTATTATTTTCCAAAAATATTTCATGTACAGACACGGCTCCGTTACAGTTTTATTATATTATAGATGACACGCGGAGTGATGGCACAAATCCAAAAACCCCACAATTCTCAAAATCGGTTAAGTGGTTTAGGAAATACGAGGGAACAGATGAACGTCTATACATACATATATAGACTATCAAAAACATAACCCTCCTTTTTTCGTAGTCGGGCACAAAAATAGTGTTTTATGCTCAAAAATGTTAAATACTCAGTTTGCCTTAAGTGTATCAAAAAACATATTGTTTCCAAATTTGAAAAAAAGCGAGCATTCCTACGATTCTATTGAGAACAAAAGACGACCCTGGGACCTTGATGCAAACTCCAAACTCATCATCAGATCAACTTCAATACACCAAAAGGATCTTTCGTCAATGGGAATACGGCTACATACCAAATTTTAACTCTTAATATATTTTTTTTTATCTTATCTTAATTTTTTTTAAGATTTGACCTAAACATACTAATAGACATTGCAAGCTAAATAAATTGAAGTAAAACCTAAAATATTTTAACTACAAACATTTATTTAAAAATAGTTTTTATGCTTAAAAGCCAAATGCTAACGGCACGTTTTCAAAAAAAAAGGGCAAGCATAGTATTTCCTAGTTTTCTTGCGATTCTATTTTTTTTTTCATAAAAGACGATCCTTGGACCTTGATTCCACCTCCAAAGTTCATCATCAGATCAACTTCAAAAATACCAAATTTCAGCTCAGAATACGGCTTCATACCAAATTTCAGCTCAATCGGAGCCCTGGAAGTTTTTGTAAAATTCGACCTAAATAAAGTAACATACAAACATTACAAGTTAAATAAAAGCTTGCAAGAACAGAAAACTATCTTCTCTTATCTTTAACCGTCTCTGTGGCTTAGTGGTTAAGTCCATTAGCTTCACATCAGAACGTCGCGGGTTCGATTCCCGGCGGAGAATAACTTTGCATGACTCGGTTTGGTTGGTGAAAAGGCATTTTCTAAGCCCGCCTGGCTACCTACCACCATCTTAGATTAAATTAGATTTATTTATTTCATATTATCAATGTCAAATGTACAGTATTTAAAAAATGTCAAAGGATCATATTATGATCTTATATAAAGTCTTGCCGCCAAGCATGAATGTAAACAGCATTAATGTGTTCCGGCTTGAAGATAAGATAGCCAGATCCCCCCATTGCGTTTGAAAAATTTGGTAAACCCGTTTTTATCTTCGGCATAATCGTCAATTACCATCAAATGAGATGATGACAAGGGCTTACCAATTGTGGATTTATATAAAAAAGTGTCAAATTTCATCCATTCGGCCGTTGTTTGTCGTGAATGAATAACACATACAACTTTCGCATTTATTACTCAACGGGATAAAATTCAAGACGATATGTATATGTCACCGGGATATTGTGAAAACCGCGATATTACAATCTCACTAGTTAGATTATGACAAAACGGTAAAGCGTCGGTGGCTCAACCGGTAACGACTCGGTCCATCTAACCAGAGTTACCGGGTTCAAATCTGGACGGCCAATGTACCAATGAGTTTTTCAAAAAACTTACGTACATATAATTACCGATTGCTTTAACAGTGAAGGAAAACATCGTGAGGAAACCTGCACAGGCCTGCGAAGAAACTCGAAGGTTGTGTGTGAAGTCGACCAACCCGCACTGGGCCCGCGTGGTCGACTAAGACCTAATCGCCCTGATCGGGGTAGGCTCGAGCCCCTCGGTGGGGACGTATATGAGCTGATATAATAATATAATATAAAAGAAAACGGTAAATTGTGAATCGGATCACAATATCACGGCCTTTTCTTGTAATTCCGAATAAAACCGATGATTTCTTCTGCTGCGAAGCATTCTGCTACCCAGGAAGCTTTTTGACTGTTAAATCGATCAAACCTTTTCGGCCTAAAATCGCGAGCTCATTAATTTAGTGTTTTTCACTTCGCTTAGTGTTATTGTAATGTCACTAGTGAGTTTACAATGTCACTAGTGAAATTGTAAACAATATATTACAGTTCACAATCTTTCGACATTACACAATCTCGCGAAATAAATCCCGTTAGATTGTAATCTAACAGAATTCACAATCTTACGGTGACATATGTAAAACATCTGCCAAAACGCAGAACCCATAACGATAATACATATTGGGTTACAAAATGGCCTTCCTAAGAACCAGAAGACCCTTTCACCAATTATTATAATTAACTATAAGAGGAAGTGACCTCTAGAGCTTAGGGCGAAGGGTAACTTGGTAATACCCTGCCATTTGACGAGATTGATGGTTACAAGGCAACGAACTTAAAGGGTAATACGTTTCGAGATAAACTAGTTACGTGAGAGTAAGGAACTTTGGTTAAAACTATTGTTTAACTTAAATACTTATCCACTCACGGAGGAAAATTGAAATTGTTTCACGAAAATATCGACAGTTTAAAAACGCTAAACACGTTAAAAAACCGACTTCCATCGCAACAAATTAGTACATTTTTGCATTATTATTTTTGGTTTTTGTTAATTTTCTACTAAAGTACTACACCGATTTTGATAAAATTTATATGGGACCACACGGGAAGCACTAGCTTTCAAATAAAAAAAGAATCATAAAAATTGGTTCACCCAGTCAAAAGTTCTGAGGTAACAAACATAAAAAAAAACATACAGACGAATTGAGAACCTCCTCCTTTTTGGAAGTCGCTTGATAAACCTACGGCAGGGTGACGCGACAAAGCCCCACCCGATTTATTTTGTCTCAGTGTAAGACATACGATCCCCATTAAAATCTATGATTTTTTTCCAGTCAGTATACCTTCTTTACTCCATCGTCATTCGAAAGTAATAAAAAACCGATCAAGTACTAGTCGAACTCACGTACCAAAGGTTCCGTACTATCTCACCTCTCCACACCAGTGTAACAATGATACATATTCATTACAAACAAAAAATATCAATGCTATTTTTTTTATTTAGTTTGGATTCATTAGCGCGATTACGACTGACATTTGGCTGGTTTTTATAATTTGTTGATTAACTTCAGGATTAGTACTATAATCACATCTAGTTTCACGCCTGTACATGTCACCGTAAGATTGTAAATTCCGTTAGATTATAATCTAACAGGATTTATCTCGCGAGATTGTGAACTGTCGAAAGATTGTGAACTGTAACATACTGTTTACAATTTCACTAGTGATCATCGGTTTTATTCGGAGGTGCAAGAATTGGCCGTGAAATTCTGAACCGATTCACAATTTTCCGTTATATTATAATCTAATCGAATTTAGTGTAGTGAGATTGTAATATCGCGGTTTTCACAATATCCCGGTGACATATAAATTACAGTTTTTACGACAGAGCAAGAATTTTTTTTTTTAATTTTTATTTTATTTCATTTGTTGGTAAATCTCTAATAGTAATACATATTATGTAAAAAAATCAGCCAGCTACCTGTTATAGTTCCAAATATACAGCATTTCAAAGGTCGTACATACAGACAGACGGACGCACGAACAGACGTACAGCATAGGCTTAGTAATAGCGTTCCGTTATCCGATATGGAACCCTAATCAATCCCTAACAATAAAACATTGGAAATGAGATATCAGCGAATCTTCGATTCATTCAGCAAAACCAGCAAAACTACAGAGCAGTCATTATACCGCGTTCGATTCCCAGACGGGCAAATATTTGCAAGATCAACTTGCTTCATCACAGTTTTTATTTTCTATTTTATTGCTTTCAATGTGATTGAGTCTAAACAAGAAGAACGAATCGATTCCGTCCAACTTTGTAGTTTTTAATAACAGGGATGTATTTGGAATCCAGTGTGTCACAATTTTATGTGATTTGCATAAGGTGGTTTCAGTGATGGAAATATTAACATAATTTTACAGTTTACGAACGGGCAGCAAACGGTATTTTTCCAAACATTGTATGTATTTCTGTTTATACATCGTTTACACCACATCATTTAACCATCGCCATGTGGTCACGCAGACCGCTGAGAGAAAATTGATAGATTTCACTGATCCCGGCCTCCCCCGACCTCAGTGTCTCAGTATTCTCGAGTTTAAATGCTCTGGCGTCGTAGCGGGTAGTAGTTGCGTCGGCAGAAGCAATCCTGGCGAGTAATTCTAAGTCAAATTCTAACTGCGGTCTGTGTTTTTACGGATATTTTTACATACTACTTTGTATATTTTTCGTAAAAGTTACAAGACTTGAATTATTTTTTGCATTTGTTAATAATTTGTGACTGCAAATTATTTTATTGTTGGTTTTTAGTGAAATTTACAATAAATTTATTAAGTTGTTTTCAATCTCAAGTGGAATTTTACTCGACGTTTGATTCTAAAAAATAGATTACAGTAAAAAAAATAGCTATCAATGCACATTTATTAGTATTATTTTATTTATTCAATTACACTTTACAACACAAGTTTAAAAACTTGTTAAAATACGATAATTAAATTTTATGAGCAAAATAATGTAGCGGTTTCTGTGACTGCACGACGACGGCGATCTCGTGACAAACTAACCATGACGGTAGTTAAAAGATAAAGTAGGTACTCTCAAGTTGATTATATTAATTAAAGTTTAGAGATAATACGATTGCCAAGCCCCAGGGCAGAACAAATAAAAACCAACACAGAACTGTCGACATCTGTCGCGATGAAGCAAGAAGCCGTTTTTTTTTATATAAGAGGTCAAAACCTTATCTAGTTGCGGCCCTGTAAACCAACAATAAACCGTTCACGTCGACGTTAGCGTCTTAAGTGGAAAACTTGGGATCGTAGCGAAACCACTCCATCGAATGTTTGGCCTAGACGAGTTATTAAAAATTTATTTTTATGAATATTCGCGAATGCATTCCCGATGCTAATTTAAAGTCGATTCCTTTTATAAATGCGAATCACGAATGCGTTTTTCGCAGTGGTATTTTATAAGAGATGAAAACTCAGCGCTATGTATCTTAATGCTATACACGTGACCGCGGGTGATGCTAAGTGCAACACCAGGCAACCGCCGTGTATCCCTTGGATCGGCTAATTGTGCCACACGATAAGAGAGTGCTCTGCAACTTTTTAAATTAATTCACCTGTATATTATTACTTTAAGTGAGGAATTCTTGTATTTTATTACTCTAAACGACAAATTCTTGTAACTTTTACTGTAAGTGACCAATTCTAGTATTTTCCTATTTTAAGTGAGCAATTCTTGTATAAATAACTTGGTGAATGCCCTGTGCCGTATCTGTGAGAATTTCCTCAAATCCTTGCTTGGCGGATGCTTACGTGATAATTGATTTCTGTATGCTAAATATTATTTCAGCCTGATTCGTTCAGTGGTTTGAGCTGTTAGTTGATAGTCAGCAAAAACAATTTTATTACATCTTATACCTTTAAACGAGCAATATTTTGTATTTATGTAGTCACGTTTTCGAAAACTGCTTTAACGATTTCGATGAGATTTGCAATGTAGGGGTTTACGGGAGCGAAAAATCAATCTAACTAGGTCTCATCTCTCGGAAAATTCGTTTTCCCGAGTTTTCACCGAGTAAAGCTTGGTTGCCCATATTATATTGTTACTTATATTGTAAATGGGTTGTTTGTTTAAATTATATTCCAGAAAAAACTCCATAAGGTAGGTACCTCTTATAAAAACCCAGCTTGTTAGTTACTTTTTCCCAAAAATGACTCGAAGGATTTAAATAAGACTTTTTGAATAACTGGAACTTAATCAGGCCTAGTAGGATACTACATACATTTGTTTGTTACCTTTTCACGCTTCAACGACTCAACCAATCGAGGCGCAATTTGGTATGCACCTAGCCTGTCTAATGTAGAAGGACATAGACTACTTTCTATACCGTGAAAATAGCATAGTCCAATACAGATCCTAAGGGAATTTAAAGAAAGACTCATTTTTTGGTTGATTTCTTTAACATCGCAACGGAGCAACGCATTTTTCTGACTTTTTGCTTGAGGGGGGTGGAGAATGACATAGACTACTAATAGGTATAACCGGAGTACACTCTGTAATCGTTTTTTTTTTTACTGCAGGCCATGTAAAGTTATAGCAACGTACCGAGTTTCATCAAAACATAAAACGCAGTTTTTGAGTAAAAAATAATAAGTTTTTTTTTACTGGTGGCAACCCTAAAATAGCGAAATAAGATTAATTTGAAAAAAATTGCTTTAGCAATAATAATAATAATAATATTGCACTAACCCAAATTTTACGCATATCCGTCTAGTAATCTGGGAACTAGAGCACCGGACGGAAGCGTGCGCACACACACAGATATACATACACATAATATTATCTTATTCACTCCTATGTCGTTTGAAAGAAAAAACGCCAAGATCAGCGGTTTTCAAACTTTTTCGTTGACGGAACCCTTTAGGAAAGCGAAATACTTGACGGAGCCCTACAATAAAACAATAGTTTTTAAAAGTATAATCTTTATTAAAAGTACAATGTAACAGATACTTATACTTACTTACTTAACAAGTATAATAATAGAAATAGAAGATATTAAAAAAGTAAAAAAAATATCTAACTAATGGGAGGTATGAAAACGTTTTTTTTTTTAACCGACTTCAAAAAAAGGAGGAGGTTTCTCAATTCGACCGTTTATTTTTTTATGTGTGTTCGCCGATAACTTCGTCGTTTATTAACCGATTTTGATGATTATTTTTTGCTGGAAAGAAGATATAAGGAAACCAGGATATGATGATGGCAAGAGAAATCGAGGGAAACCTTAGTTTCTTGTTTGAAGTCGGTTTTTTTTGTTCAAAATTATCATCAAATGGGTTGCGCGCTCACAAGTAGATATCGGCGGTGGCGGCTTAGTAAATTTGTACTGTGGTAGAAATTGGTGTTTTTTCTTCTAAATTATTGCGGAACCCCTACGGCTAGTGTTCCGTGGAACACACTTACAGTAATGGCTGGCCTAGATGAACCTAAATATGCACAAAAATATACTTACTGAAAAATTGTTGAGTTAACAAATAAGTAAGGAGAGACAGCAAGGGGTCGAACGAGTAGTAATCACACTTGGCACTTTGTCTTGCTTCTGATGACGTTATTATATCAGCTCATATACGTCCCCACCGAGTGGCTCGAGCCTACCCTGAATCAGGGCGATTAGGCCTTAGTCGACCACGCGGGCCCAGTGCGGGTTGGTCGACTTCACACACAACCTTCGAGTTTCTTCGCAGGCGTGTGCAGGTTTCCTCACCAATCGGTAAGTATATGTACGTAAGTTTTTGAAAAACTCATTGGTCTGATGACGTAATTAGAACAAATGAAGGTTGCATGCTGAGTTATGACGTCATTAAAATATAGTATTTGTTAGTTACAGGTTTGCTCTAATGGCCTTTAATACTGACATTGTTAGGTACCTGAAATAATTGTATGTGCTTAGGCAGTGATGCACCGATTCCTGTTTTGGGATTACGATTAGGTTTATCATATACCAGATTAGGATTGAAATTAGTGTGTACAGGTAACGCTGATTGACTGAAACTACCTCACGATATAACTCTATTTATTAAGTATATCTTATCTTCTTCTTGCCAGCTCATATACGTCCCCGCCGAGGGGGTCAAGCCTACCCTGAATTAGGGCGGTGGGGCCTTAGTCGACCACGCGGGCCCAGTGCGGGTTGGCAGACTTCACACTCAACCTGCATGTTCCTTCGCAGGCGTGTGCAGGTTTCCTCACGATGTTTTCCTTCACCGTAAGAGCGTCGGATAAACGTACATGTGATATTGAAATTCGAAAACACATTGGTACGTGGCAGGTTTCGAACCACGTCCTCCCGGACAGGAGATAGCGGCCCTTGCCATTACGCCACCGGCAACCTATTAAGTATACTTATCGGTTATTAATTAATTGTTTTTTTTTATTTTATTGTATTTTTTTTAATAATATTATTACAGCGTTTGACTATATCTCACCTGATGGTAAGTGACGATGTAGTCGAGGATGGTACACGCATACTCAAATAATGCTTATTCACTCTCGCCTTGAAGATCACTAAATTGTAGGAGACGGGAAACACAGACCCAGGCAAGGAGTTCCACTCCATCGCTGTCCGCTTAAAATAACTGAGGAAGCGTAACGCTTCGTGCGTATAGGCTGAAAATCAACAACAAAGGGGTGGAACCTCCCTCAGCGTCTCGTTGACCGAAGGTGGAATGGAGCGGGGGGAATGAGATTAATTTTGAATATAAATAATTATATTAGGTATATCATTATTTATATTCAAAATTTATAACCGATAAGTTTTTTTTAAAACCCCAGTATTTGCTTTATTTTTATTAAGATTCAGCCCATTTATTTTGCGAGTTTGAATTAAATAAGCTTTCAGACCAAATTGTGTCTGCTTTTAAAGACAAATTTTCTTAACTTAACATTTTCTTTTCAGTGGTTAATTCCTTTTTTGTATTTATTTATTTATTTTTATTATTTTCTTTTCTTTTAGGTCTTTGTCCAGCAGTGGACGTTTTTCGGCTGATATGATAATGATGATAATTTAATGGGATCAGCTGACGGATCTAAGTTAGGGATTCGAACATCATTGTAATAGACTTCAGCGTTATTCGAAATATGTTTCGATATGCTTAGGTAGGATGCAGAGTAAAGTGGGTTCAGAAACTACGCTATGAGATTATTTTATAATTCATCATCATATCAGCCACAAATCGTCCACTGCTGGACAAAGGCCTCCCCCAAGGATTACTTAGAACCAAAACTCAATTTTTTTTTTCATCAAACCCATACGTGTGGGGTATCCATGGATAGGTATTCAAAAATGATATTGCGGTTTCTAATATCTTTTTTTTTAAACTTACTAGTTTGCGCGGGAGACACTTCCAAAGTGGTAAAATGTGTCCCCCCCCTGTAACTTCTAAAATAAGAGAATGATAAAATTAAAAAAACTTCCACCGAAAATTGGTTTAAACGAGATCTAGTAAGTAGTTTTTTTAAACGTCATATCTTATAGATAATGGTGCGGAACCCTTCGTGCGCGAGTCCGACTCGCACTTGTCCGGTTTTTTATATGAGATGGGAAAAAACCATTGAACTCGCGAAAATGTAATGTAACGTAACCGACAGCGTACCAGGAACACTCGGAGGGTCAAAACTGTAAAACAAATTCACTTCTGTCGGCACTCCCGGAGTGGTTAGGTTTTTTTATCCACAATTGGTAATTACTTGACATCATCTCACGTGATGGTTACTGACGATGACACCGAAGATGGAAGCAGGCTTACCAAGTTTCCCCGAAACAATGGAGAACTCGCTATCTTATCTTCAAGCCGGGACACATTAATGCTGTCAACATTGATACTTAGCGGCAAGACTTAAATAAGATGGTGTTAGCTAGCCAGGCCGGCTTAGAAAATGCCCTTCCACCAACTAAACAGAGTTGTACAAAGTTAGACTCCGCCGGGAATCGAACCCGCGACGTTCTGAAGTGAAGCTAATGGACTTAACCATTATGCCATGGAAGCGGTTAAATATAAAAAGCGTCAGGGTCAGGTTTGGGTCACGTTATGCCTCTAATCGTTAATAGGAAAGTCACTAACACGAGCAGCATGCTGCACCTATCGATGAAGGATAGAAAAGAAAATAAAGCAAAAACCTTATCCAAAATAACAAGAATAACGCTCCCCTCCATACTACAGATTTTTACTCTTACTCCTTCTCTGTTCATCAGGTTGTGGAAATCTCTTCCTCACGAAAACATCGCGGATTTCTTGTCCTTTAAAAAGAAACTCAAAGAGCACTAACTCTCCCTTTCTTCTTGAGATCGATAAGCCATTTAATCTATTATACAGGTTGTCTTAAAAGAAAGTTTATATTTGTTTAGCTTACTGCGTGAACGCAAAGAATCCTAGGAGCGCGGGGGGTATATCAATCGGTAGACTGGCTCTTGGGAATTCAGTCGCTATAGAGCGTTTCATGGGAGGCAGCGTGCGTTCTGTGTGCGAGCGTTTTACAAAAACAATGATTCTGCCAATTCTTCCATAATTGCCTGGCGATTTTTGCAATCGTTACCAAATTCATCACCTTAAAGAAGCATCAGAATTAAAACGTGAGTACAGGGAGTTTGAAGAAGGTCTCCTCAAACTTCTGGACCTTAAAGAAACACCCAGTGACGAAATTGGTAATGATTGTGAAGTTTCCGCCGCGCAATTATGGCAGAATTGGCAGAATCGTTGTTTTTGTAAAACGCTCGCACACGGAACGTACGCTGTCTCCCGTGAAACGCTTTATAGAGCGTCGCTATAGCGACTGAATTCCCAAGAGCCAGTCTACCGATTGATATACCCCCCGCGCCCCTAGGATTCTTTGCGTTCACGCAGTAAGCTAAACAAATATTAACTTTCTTTTGAGACACTCTGTATAATGTATTATATTATTTATTTTTAATATTCTATATTATATAATTAAACCTATATAAGTAGTTAATAAAATTATTTATACAATCTAATTAAATGAATTTTACACTATTGAATCCTTTCTTATATAGGGTGACTTTTGATTAGTTCTTGATAACAAAAGATATGCATGTACTCCTGATTACAAACTACTCCCAAAGAGACTATATAGTATATTAAATCAGAAAAATATTTGGTCCTCGATTTAAGTGTTGATTTTAAATCACTATGCTTTCGGCATACCATGGTTACGTAGCGTCTATTCTGAAGTACGGCTTGTTAATATGGGGAAATTCTGTTCATTTTAATAATGTTTTCATTGCACAGAAGAAATGCATACGAGCTATGTGTGGCAAAACATCCCGTGAGTCATGCAGGCCATTATTTAAGTCGTTAGGACTGTTACCCTTGCCCTGTATGTATATTTTAGAGGTCGCTACTTTCGTAAAAAATAACTTACATATATTTAAAAAGACGAAAGATGTGCACAAAAGGACTGTAAGAGACCCAAACAAATTAGTTTTAAACAGTATACCCAAAGTGACTCATTACAATAGACAGTGTGTAGTAATGTGTGTAAAAATTTATAATGCTTTACCTACTGATATAAAATCAATATCTAATATTATACCATTTAAACGCAAACTTGTGACATTTCTAAAAGAAAAATATTTTATTCCGTAAATGAACTCCTAGATAGACATTTTTGACAATTAACATTGACTATGACAATTGCGTTTTATTAAATTATTTTGTAGTATTTTTTTATTTTCTTTTGTGACTGTGTGTGAATTTTAAAAGTAATAATTATGATAAGTTGATATTTGCATGCCAAATCTGGTGAAATATGAGAACTTCCTATATAATGTTAACAGCTTTATAACCCTTCCAGCGACAAACGGCCATCTTGGGATGTTTAACGAACATCGCTCACACGACAAACAACCCATTTGGGTTGTTTTTTTACATACTGGTTTAAGGTTGAAAATAGTATATAAAACTGCGTCTATCGATAGGTCGTCTTTGGCAAATGTGCGTGAAACATGTGCATCCACTTTAATTGATATACTTTACATCCCATTTGATAGAATAATATTTTTTAAAACGAAGTTTGCTTCCAGTTATTCTGTGGTTGTCAGCCATTACGTCAATTACGTGTGATTGTTGAGTGACGTTGTTTTGTGTTATTTATCATGGAAGGGTATGTAAATTTAATTTAATTCCATTGTATGATGTTATTGCTTTACAGTGTAGTGTTTTTATCACCGTATCTTTCTCGATAAAACTCTTAGAAACGCATTGAGTTTGTAGCGGAAAATTGAACAAACTTATTTTTTTTGTCTCGAGTATGTTCCTAAACGGTTCCTAAATTCACCAAAACGGCTTGTTTTTGATATATATACATCTTCTAAACTGATCATCATCATTTCTAAGTGTTTGCATGTAATTTAGATCACCTAGGGCTTTTCCAAAGCAACCTGTAGCAATTCAACACAATGGTATTTTTTTGTGTAAAATTATGTAATTTAACCCTTCCATCCTACCGAAATACGAACAAATGTTGATTTATCATCATCATCTGACACCATCATCATAGTTTCTAAGAATTTAAATGAATTTTAGACCAATTTAAATTTTCACCGAGGTAGCCTCGGGTAACTCAAACGATGGACTTTATTTGTACTATACCTACCCCCAGCTGGTTTTTAATTTACCATCATCATCACACCGTCATCATCACACAATCATCACCACACAATCACTATAGTTTCTAAGAATTTACATGAATTTTTAGAACAGTTCAAATTTTCTCTGAAGCAGCCTGCGGCAATTCAAATGATGGACTTTATTTGTGTTTATTTTGTACTATACCTACTTGTTTTTGATTTACAATCATCATCACACTAATCATCAGTGTCTAAGAATTTAAATGAATTTTAGACCAATTCAAATTTTCACCGAGGTAGCCTCGGGTAACTCAAACGATGGACTTTATTTGTACTATACCTACCCCCAGCTGGTTTTTAATTTACCATCATCATCACACCGTCATCATCACACAATCATCACCACACAATCACTATAGTTTCTAAGAATTTAAATGAATTTTAGACCCATTCAAATTTTCTCTGAAAGCAGCCTGCGGCAATTCAAATGATGGACTTGTTTTTATATTTTGAATTAGTTCTACTGCTCCGAATGTTTTAATTTTTTTTTGTGATAAGCCAAAAGGCCATTCTACTCAGAAAAATAAAAATTCAAACATCTGGACTTCAATCGGGGTCTCAAAAAAAAAACAAATTACTAGTTCTGTGTTCAAGTTTTGTAAATTTTTGGTTGTTTTTGAAACAAATTTTGAAAATTGTTTTTGCATTAGACAATTTTTTTTTGTATTGTACCGTGAAGATATTTAACTAAACCATTAGAAAAAAAATATTTCATATGTATATCTAGAGTGCTTAGATAGAAATAGATAAGGTAAGAAAATTGGAACAGAAAATAAAACACAATTTTGAATTTCAAAGTATTGTATTTAATTTATCTCTAATCTAACCATGTTTTATGCAAATAAATTTTCATTTCATTTCATTTCACTCTGTATCACATTCCTTGTAAATTATATTTAACACATCATAATATATGAGATAACCTATTATTTTCAAGAAGGCAAGGGACGTCATTGAAAAAGGGGAAAACTAAAGAGAGCATTTTTCTTTAAAACGAGATTTTGATTGGAACAATTTGTCTCTGTCTTTTTATTTACGTGTAAAGAGTTAAGTACCATGCTTTTTCACTTTTTCAATGGTGTTTCGTTTCAATCAAAAACTACAATGAAAGTATAAAAAATAATAACATAACAAATATTGTTGTATATTTTTTTAAATTTTACTTTAAAATATTAGTCTTAACTGGAGTTGAAAGTAAATCTGTAGACCTATCTTTGGGATTTTTTTCTATCGAGCCAAAACTGTTTCTAATAGCTATTAACTTTAAGGAACATAATCAAGAATAAGTGTATTTTTTTCAACATTGGCTTTTCTATTGTTTAGGAGAAATTGACGTCAAAAATTCCGAAAATTTGTAACAAAAGCGCCTCAAGGTTTTTTTTAGAAAACGTTTCGAGAGTTGTTTGCAGACTTACTTTTAGGTAAGCAAATTTAAAAGGTGACTTTGGCCATAACTCAAGCAGGTACCTACTAGACCCACCGAAGCATGTCGTAAAGCATAAAACATCCTTTTATTTGTTTGTGCACTTAAACTGTCTACTTTGTTTTCTTCTCGTCTCTCGTCTGAGAATCAAAGGAGATTCGATTTAGCGGCGACGTCGACTTGTTACAAATAAACAGAACGAATTCGAATTTAGTTTGCTGAAAAACTAGATACAAGTAACCGTTAAGTGAGAAGCAATGGAGAGATTCAAGATTCAAGGTATTTATTCAAAATAGGTGCAAATTACACTCTTTCTGATAGTCATAAATTAATAATAACATAATTTTCATATGTGAAAAATCAAGAAATAAACAATCATTAGTTAATAATGTCAAAATTAAATCCTATAAATAAACCAGATTATGTCATTAGAACATGAAAACAATAATTATGACACGAAAAGTTATACATAAAATTCATAAAATTATTGAATGTCATTGAAACCTTTGACAAGAGTAGTAGGCCAGTTCACATGGACAGCACCCGGTCACGAGTATAACGCGAGAGTCAGCCAATCAAAACTAAGGCGAAACCCTTTCAGAAAATAATGCAAACCTCGAAATAAACGGTTTGAAAAAGTCATTTTTCTGCGGTTAAAACTGCAATACACATCCATTTTTTTAAATAAACTTATAACAATATTTTGTTCAAAATGTAGGAGGCCAAAACAAGATTTGATAAAATTTTCTCGATAGAAAAAAAATGCAAAGTTTGCTTAAATTTTGTAAATTTTTGCTGTTTTAGCCAATAAAAACCAGTTTTACTTCACTACAGTTAGACATAGCACCTTATTTTTTTCTCTCTTATTCCTCAATAAAATCCTAACATATTGTCGCTCACTTTTTTTTATGCAAAAATGCCTATATCTAAGTTAAAAAAATAAAATATTGAAAAAGTGCATAAAAGTGTGGTTATTTTCTTTACTCTTTACACGTTAAGAAAAAACCAGAAACAACTGTTCGAAACAATACCTCGCCTTAAGGAAAATATTGAAGAAGTGCAGGAAAATAAACATATTTTTTTTATTAAGTTGTACCTGTGTAGTAGGGCCGTTTAGTCAGTTTGTAGCGTGTAACAATAGTAACGGTAGTTACACTAGTACCTTAATCTACAACTAAACGCGACAGAGTAAAAAAAGGGAGACAAGCGGACAATATGGGGGAATCTTTTCTAGGATCCTGGTGTACTTAATTCCTAAAATTCCGTAAATTCGGAAGTTATTTTCTTAAATTTTCAGCATCATCATCACTTACAATGCCAATTATAGCTTACCAATTATTCATAAAAAAAGTAGATGTACACATGTGTATAAACGCAGGCGATTTGCTGGAAGAGATACTATACTTACAATACAAAAATGGAAATTAAATGACTTTCTATTTTCAGCTTTATTTTATGGAAAATCTTCTTCCATCTTCGGCTACTTGCCACTTAGTAGGTAAGATGGTGCAAAGTGTTTATCATTGTCACTAGTAAAATAATTAAAGTCTAAAAAATTTTTAAATATTTAAAAATGTCAACTCTACTGTTTCTTTGTTCTCCGTGACAAAGTGCGGATAACATATGCAGCGCAGGTAAGGGGCGGGCCGGCCTAACGAACAACGCGCGTCCCGCGAATACTTGATCGCGTGTCAACCTTACTCTCTAGTTTTTTGGACACAACTATCTGTGTAAAGTCGATAAAACGATTTAATTCCGAAAAAATATACTGACATCATTGAAAATGTTGAACATCTGTACTGATGTTCTAAACAGGAATTTTATAAAGCGGCCTCAACGCAAAGGTAAGGGGTGTTAGGTGTTAAATTTGCACACGCCGAAACAGAGTTTGGTAAGCCACTGTTGCAATAGGGGATCGGACTCCTAGTCATTTAAGTTACTTTTTTGATCTGCATCAAAACTAAATTTTGTTCTAAAAATGTTTCAAATACCCACAATTGACTTCATAGATTTTTAGCGTCATTGACGAACTTATTTAGTGAATTTGATCAATTAAAAATTGAAGACGTGATGGAAAAAAATCAAGTAAGGTTTTTTGAAACTTCAAGAGGAGAGCAATTAAGAAAATCATATTTCAGAATTAATTTTTGATGCAGTCCGATCCCCTATTCTAAGACTGCCAAACATGACATGGCAGCCTTTGGCTAGTTACTAATGTATATACTGTGCTTTAGCATCGACTACTAGGGCTGGGAAAAGCTTGCTAAGGATAAAGACGGATGCCGCAAGTTTGTGGGAGGTGATCGTAAACATCGTAAGGAAACCGGCACGCACCTTCAAAGAAACTTGAAGGTTGTGTGTGAAGTTGACCAATCCGCACTAGGCCCGCGTGGTCGACTAAGGCCCGAAGGCCCGATCGCCCTAATTTAGGGTAGGCTCGATCCCTCGGTGGGGACGTATTTATGAGCTGATGTGTGTGTGTGTGTGATTGCAATTTGTGTGAGAGGCTTGGTTCAAACTGTTATCTGAACGGAAGTACCGGAAACATCAAGCTGTCTCCAATTAATCTTCAGATAACTTCCCCTGTTAGTCCTGCGATAGATAGTACAGGTCTCGCATCGGGTTGTACAGTCACCAAAAACAATGTACCGCAGACACTGTCTAAATCACCTATTACAGACGCATAAGGCCACTGAAAATTTAATAATAGGGGTCATCTCTAAAACTACTGAGCTAATTTAAACATAAATTTAAAAAATGGTAAGGTACAATTTTATGTCAGTGTACTAATAATTCAAGTCGATGACACGAATTATTGGCCGGTCACTGTTGGGAGTCGTGCATTATATCGGGTTGGCCTTTGTTATGACCCTATCCATAATAATGCATGTTCCGAAATTCATTAATGCAAGTACATTATTATCTACGATTCTATCGAAAACACTGGACGATTCTGATACATTGATTACACCTTCATAGTTCATCATTAAATAAACTTGAAAATAGCATAAGGATATAGTGTCGTCGGCAATACGACTTCCTACCAAATTTCAGCTTAATCGGATGTCTGAAAATCGCTCTAAAATAGATTTTGAACCGTAAAAACCTATTATAAATATTCGCACAAAAATTTAGGCCAGCATGTACCAATCATGTCAATGCTAAAAATATTAATTAAAAGAAGTACTAGACTTGTCATGTCTTGTCGCTTCCACGTCAATTCTTAGGTTGTTTTTTTATTATTATTATTTTATTCATCTGTCTAGCTATAATGATTCATAACAGACGGACAGACAGACGGACGAACAGCGGAGTAAGTTTTTATAATTACTTTTTTATTTTTTTTTATTTTTGTAGTGTTGTCAAGTATGGCTACCTACTATTTCAATTTCTGACCTGTTTTTCACACGCGCAACTCTTTTCGGAAACATCAAATTTCATACAAAATTAGGGTAGAAGCTAACAGGGACTTCTAAAAATCACATTCAACCAATTTCCCCAAGAAACCGGAAGTCAATATTAACCGAAATAACTTTCAAATATTTTTTATAAAAAAACAACTGTCTAAAAACATTAACCTTCTTTTTTTGGAAGTCGGGTAAAAATTATCCTATGTCACTCACGCGATCAAGACGAATCTAAAGACACCTTGCTTTGTAAAATCCATGAAGCCGTTTAGAAGATATCATGGAATAAAGAAACATACATACATACATTAGACCTGAAAATAGTAAACTTCTTTTTTGTAGGCAGTCGTGTTAAAGTCTTCTGAAACAAAATGATCAGCTGATTGTTTTTTTTAGCATTTTGTTGTGCAGAACTATGAATTCATTTCTTGGGAAGAGTTGTTCAGTTTCTTGAGTAGAAGCTGCAGTAAACGGCTCTTACAGCAATTTTGTTACACCCTGTATAGGCAGTTGAATTTATCCTTAGTTTTTAAAGTTACGTATACTCAACGGGTGACCAATGTGACCCTATTACTAAGCCTCCGCTATCTGTCCGTCTGTCATCGGGCTGTATTTAATGAACCGTAATAGATAGATTAATCGCCCTGATTCAGGGTAGGCTCGAGCCCCTCGGTGGGGACGTATATGAGCTGTAATGATGATGATGAATAGATAGATAGTTGATTTTTTTTACAGAATGTGTATTTCTGTTGCCGCTATAAACATATACATACAAAAAGTTAGAAAAAGTGAAAAAAATAATGGGGTTCTCAACCAAAAAAAACCTGTTTTTGTAAAGGTGTTTACAAGTATTTTTTATTTAGTTCGTGAAAGCGTGAAAGTTAATGTGATTATATAAATAATAATCATCGTCACTCACCATCAGGTGAGATGATGCCAAGGGCTTACCAATTGTGAATAAAAGAAATAAAAAAATTATAATACTGATGTAAAACAAAAAATAAGAAAATCAGCCAAGTGTGAGTCGGCCTCGCTGAACTGAATGACAAAAAAAAAATGTGTGTGTCAGCTCCGACGCACGACTGGAGTTTACTCGCGCTTGAAAAAAAACTATAACTCACTTCATTTCTACTATTGAACACGACCTTTTTGTATCGAAACTTTTTCGTAACGCTGTCATTCATCGATAGATTTTACTCCTCACATTTTTCTCATACCGGGCCCCTTATATATGCAAATCGATTCTTAAGGAGTAAACTCCAAAAAAGGATATTTTGTAGCTCGAGTTGATGTATTTTGATTGTAATGTGAATAAGTATAATTGTCATTATTACTATGTAGTTGTAGTAAGAGATGAGGCGCTACAGAACCCTCGGAGTGCTAGTCCGACTCGCACTTGTCCGGTTTTTTTGATAACAAGGGAATCGACATTATCCTATGCAAATCTTATTATTATTATTAACAACGGCGGATGTGCTAAGCTCATGCACATTATTCAAGGTTCTTAAGATCCATTATTCGTTTAAAAATACGGTTCCTATCATCAAACACTTGGCCACGAAGTGCTTTGAAGCGATCCAGAGATTTGCATGTAATTATCATTTTTGATTCTCTCTTCTTTTGTGTAAATACTCGTCTAAAAGGTAACAGCGTAAATGACATAATGCGGGGAAAGATATGCTGAATTATTTATACGATAATACGTTCAAGAGGCGAGTCTGCTTAGTAGGGGTGTCGCTACCATGAAACAAAATATGCCGCTTCCATCTTCGGCATCATCGTCACTTACCATCAGGTGAGGTGATGCCAAGGGCTTACCAAATATGAATAAAAAATAAATTAAAAAAATGATAAACCTGAGCCAAAAATTGTTTTCCAATGAAGTCAGCTACCTGAAAAATAAGAGTTTGTCATCGGGTAGGCCACCTTTACCTGAATTGGAATGAATCTTATATTTTATTAATTAATTCTTATTTAGCTAAACAATTGCAAACGCTAAAAAAGCGTCGGTGGCTCAACCGGTAACGACTCGGTCCATCTAACCAGAGGGGTACCGGGTTCAAATCTGGACGGCCAATGTACCAATGAGTTTTTCAAAAACTTACGTACATATCATTACCGATTGCTTTAACGGTGAAGGAAAACATCGTGAGGAAACCTGCACAGTCCTGCGAAGAAACTCGAAGGTTGTGTGTGAAGTCGACCAACCCGCACTGGGCCCGCGTGTTCGACTAAGGCCTAATCGCCCTGATTCAGGGTAGGCTCGAGCCCCTCGGTGGGGACGTATATTAGCTGATATAATAATAGCTAAACAATTGCAACAAATGCGTCGGTATAAGAAATAAATAAATTTTGCTAATATGTAATTTATTTTAAGACTTAATTCAAAATGACACGAAACTACAGGAGAGTCTAATGTGAATCAAATCATAGAAAAACGCAACAATTCTGTGATAATAATTAAATAAAGAAATTCGCATCTCTAAAAATTTCATAATAACTAGATGAAATCTATTAAATGAGTAGCTACGTACATTATGTAATTAGAGGCAACCCTACGTCACACATCTCCTTTCTCTGTTTTAAATACGCTTCAATGAACATTACTTCTGGGGATTTTTGTTGCTTAAATAAATTATTGCGTTTGACTAAGACCATGTTTTAATGAATTTTGAACGGGCTCGCGGCTTAGATACAAGCAGATACCTCTTTCCTATCTATACCCGCGCTGCAAGTGCTTATCTAGAAAGATATGCCGGAGGGCTTACGAATGGTGAATAAAAAAAAATGCTGCAGAAATTATCACACTAATATTATTATGTCGAATGTTTGTGAGAGTGTATGTTTTTTACTTCTTCACGCAAAAACTGCTGAACGGATCTGGCTGAAATTTGGTAGGTAGACAGATTGGGACCTGGATTTACACATAGGCTGCCTTTTTTCTAACTCGCGAGACGCTTGCGTCTCGCGCACTGCGCACCCTCTTAATTGTTGTCCACGCGATTGAAGCCGCAGGAAACGGCTATGTTATTGTATAAGTAAAGTTTAGTTTTAATATATAGAAGATTTTAATGTGTTAAAAGTAAACTTTACTTATTTATTAACATAGCTGTTTGTAAATATATATTTGTAAGTATGTACTGACTACCCGATGGTCTAATGGTCAGTTTCTGCCTGCTGGGCCAACGAGGGTCGTCAGTTTGATCCCCACCCAGGGCAATTATTCGTGTGAAGAACAGGTGGGTTTGCTTTCTCCATGCCTTTATAATATGTATGTATTAAAATAGTATTTAAGCATGTAAAATAAGTCCTTACCTATGAAATTGATAGTTATTGAGAGACTGACTCGTTGGCTCAGTGGTTACTGCTCTTGACTGCTGATCCGAGGGTTGTGGGTTCGATCCCCACCCAGGGCAAACATTTGTGTGATGAGCAGATTTGTTTGCTCTGTGTCTGGGTGTTAAATATCTATATATGTATGTATTTAAACGTATATAAGTATGTATATCAGTCTCTGGTTCCCATTACACAGGGAATCCTACTTTGGGGCCAGATGACGATGTGTGATTTGTCCCAGAATATTTATTTTATTTTATTTATTTTTATTAAAACAAGATTTTTCAAAACATTTAAAATAATTATAAGTATTTTTAACCGCATCGTGACGATTTTTTTAGTTCATTCGCTTTACACCAGAAGGTTGCGGGTTTAATTCCCGGCGGGGTCAACTTTGTAAGACTCGGTTTGGTCGGTGGTGGGGCATTTTCATAGCCCGCCTGGCTAGCGACCACCATCTTATCTAAGTCTTACCGCCAAACAGCAGTGTTAACATCAGTGATTTATTCCGGCTTGACGATAAGATAGCCAGATCTCTATTGCGTTGGGGAATCTTGGTAAGCCCGCTTTCATCTTCGGCATCATATTCACTTACCATCAGGTTAGATAATGCCAAGGGCTTATAAAATCGGTCCACAGTTGACAGAGAAATCGGTAAACATACACCAAAAAATTACATAAAGTGGTTAGATAATGCCAAGGGCTTATAAAATCGGTTCACATTTGACAGAGGAATCGGTAAACATACAACAAAAAATTACATACAGTGGAACATAGAACCTCCCCTTTTTTAAAGTAGGTTAAAAAGAGATGAAAACATTTGCCTGGCATAGATAAATCAATTCATCAGTAGTATCTGTAGGAATGTGTAGATATTGAAGAAAAGATAACATGGACAGCGTTTATAGTGTACTAGTCTTTGCCCGTGGCTTCGCCCGCGTGCTCATCGTTTTTATTACTGACTTTGAGGGTGAGTGGTGAGCGAGCCGCAAACAGTTAGCGAGCGTGGACTTGCGTTTTCTCCTGATTCTTCAGGAACTCTATTGGGCTGTTCTGATTAGCAGTCAATGTCACTTCCCACCCCTTCAACCAATTCTATACAAAAAAAAACTTCAATCCGTTGCTACGTTGCGACGCCGACGACGTGCGCGAGCGTGAAAATAATTTATTTAATAACTATGTCAGGATATGCTATATAGCAAATTATGTAATTTTCCACCTCCTGAAACATCTTTGTGAAAAAAAGTCACAACAATTTATTGTTTCGTTGCGATGTTAAAGAACTAATAACAATAGAACTAATAAAAATAGTATTTTTTCTGTTCCCTCAGGAACTGCGTCGGACTATATTATGTCTACGGGATAAAAATTAGTCTATGTCCTGCCCAGTGATATAAACTACTTGCGTAACAGATTTCGTCAAGATTGGTCGATATGTTGAAGCGTAAAAAGGTAACAAACAAACAAACATATTTTCACATTCATTATATTATAATACTAGCTTTTAACCTGCGGCTTCACCCGCGTGGACATCGTTTTAATGACTGTCTTTCAGGGTGATTAGTAAATTATGTCGTCTCCCACCTAATCAACCATCTCTGTGCAAAAAATCACAACAATCGAGTATTTTTTCAGTTCCCTCAGGAACTGTTTCAGATTATGCTATTTTCCCGGGATAAAAAGTAGCGTATGTCCTTCCCGGTGACACAGGCTACCTGAATGCCAAATTTCATAAAGATTGGTGAAGGCGTTGAAGCGTGAAAAGGTAGAAACAAAAAAACAAACACATTTTCACATTTATAATATTAGTAAGGATTAAGAGTCACAAGGTCTGCTTTTTGTTGTTTGCAGATATACCTTTTACAGTCATCCTTACTTAAGGGTCCCCAGGAGGCTTGAGTTTCCATACAATCGTAGTTCCGCTTATATACAAAAAAATAGTCTATTTCCTGCCCAGTGATACACACTACCTGCATGCCGGATTTCATCAAGAATGGTCAGATATGTTGAAGCGTAAAAAGATTACAAACAAAAACACATATTTTCACATTTATAATATTACTAGCTGTTTCCCGCGGCTTCACCCTCGTGGACATCGTTTCTTTGACTTTTCGAGGTTGCGCAGTGGCCAGCCGTGTGAGAATATTAAGGGTTCCCAGGAGGCTCGAGTTTCTATACAAACGTAGTTCCCCTTTAATACAAAAACTACATGCCAGATTAAATCCAAACTTTGCGAATGTATTAAGTAGATACATATCGATGTGGGTAATTAGTTTTCATCGCAGTAAATTTAAACATAACTGAACGAAGGATAAATTAGTTTTGTACTGAAAGTTTAAACCACTCTTATTTTTTCCGTTTTATATTAGTACATCAAAACTAATTACAAACATCGATATGCGTCTACTCAATTAATTGGCAAAGTTTGGATTCAATCCAGCATGTAGTTTTTGTATTAAAGCGGGACTACGTTTGTATGGAAACTCAAGCCTCCTGGGGACCCTTAAGTAAGGATGACTGTATGAGGTATTTTTTTTATATATTTTTTTATTCACAATTGGTAAGCCCTTGGCATTATCTCACCTGATGGTAAGTGACGATGATGCCGAAGATGGAAGCGGGCTTACCAAGATTCCTCAACGCAATGGAGAACTGGAATCTTATCTTCAAGCTGGAACACATCAATGTTACTAACACTGATGTTTGGCGGCAAGACTTAGATAAGATGGTGGTAGCTAGCCAGGCGGGCTTAGAAAATGCCCTACCACCAACCAAACCGAGTCTTACAAATAGACCCCGCCGGGAATCGAACCCGCGACCTGTTAGTGTGTAGCGAATGGACTAGCCATTACGCCACGGAGGTATTAAAGTATTTCTGCAAAGAACAAAAAGCAGACCTTGTGACTCGACGGGTGGCGATGGCGGTGGCGGTGGCGGCGACGGCGACGCAGAACAAACTTGTTTATTTAACGATTTCCGTACAAAAAGTGTTTGCCCGAAAAATCTACGATTTATTGTCTATATCACTATTGAACTTTTCGGACGGAAGGAATTGGTAAAATCTTCGTTACTTTTGACGTTTTTAGGGTGCCATACCTTAAAAAGAAAAAATAAAACCCTTATAGGATCACTCGTGTGTCTGTACGTCCGTCTGTCACGGCCGATTTGCTCAGAAACTATAAGACAGATTTCAGTGAAATTTGGTACACCTATGTAAGTCGGTAACCCAAAAACGGATGTAACGTAAATAAATTAATTTAGAACAAGGGGGCCACTTTTGGGGGGTAAATTAGAAAATGTAAATAAAAAAAGTTTTGCAAACTATATTGTGCGGCATACCAGAGGAAAGGGCTCAATATGAAAATCTCAAACATATTTTTTTATATAATTTTAAGATAAATAACGTTATTTAAGAAAATAGGCGGCAAAAATTTACCATTTCCCCCCCACCCCACATATCTTGAAAACTACTGGGCCTAAAATTTTTGAAAAATCACTGTATATGAGGTTAATTGCATAGATTAGAGGAAAATCCAGGAGGCCGTCCAGATTTGAACCCGGTACCTCTGGTTAGAAGGACCGAGTCGTTACCGCCTGAGCCACTGACGCTTTGAGCCACTTAGCGACACCTAAAGCAACGTATATATTTTAGTACTAACATACAGTATGGACACTCCCTGCCGCTCTCTAGATTGCGACCTCACCCCCTCGTCACCCAGATTGATACAGATTGGGTACAGTTTGGCTGTCGAACGTAAAGGATTTCGCCGCCATTTTGTTTGTTCCGTCATTCCTTTTTTGAAATGTAATTTTTTGGTGTCTATTTGTTTGGAAATGGCCGTTAATGTAAACAAAACATTTTATCGTTTTAGCTTAATCACTTACATTTGGACATCAAACATGTTACCACAAGCATTTTCTTTACTTAATTACTGTGTGTAAGTTCATCTAAGACTTAATACAAATTGCAACTAGTTTTTTCATTTGGCCATTATCAAACAAATAGATTTTAGTGGGATCTAGTTAGTAGTATCGAATCCATAGTTAATTTACGTAGTAATATGACAACAGCAATTAGTTCCCCTAACCTTTATCTATAGAGGGCGCTATAGATGAATTTTAGTTTCTGGTACAGAACCCTCAGTGCGCGATTTAGACTCGCACTTTGCAGTTTTTTTTTATTCACAATGAATTAGATAAACGTGTAACGGTAAGTAAAAAAAAACCAAAAAAACAGACTCTTCTAAAACACTGTTCTTTCTGAACCTCTTAGAAAACAATCTTAAAAAATATACAGGTGACTTTTCATTAGTTCTTGATAGCAAAGAATATTAATGTACTTGGTGATTACAAACAATTTTCCCAAAGAAACTATAATGTCAAATATGAAAAAAAAATTAGGTCCTTTATACATTTTTGCCGATTTGATAAGTTATTATGTATCGAGGATCAAATTTTTTTCTGATTTGACGTATAGTTTCTTTGGGAAAGTTGTTTGTAATCACGAGTACACGCATATCTTTTGATAACAAGAACTAAATTAAAGTCACCCCATATACGTTGATAAAACAATAGTGTCGTTACATAAAGGTTGCTCACTACAAACAGGTACCTTATGCAAGAGTCATTAAATCTTGGTTATCGTTGTTCCTAGACTACTAATTAAAATTAAGGAAGGATCTCCTCGAGATCTTCATTTCTGATGAAAGCTTTTAACCGTCACCGTGGCGTAATGGTAACTCCATTCGCTTCACACTTGGAGGTCGCGGGTTCGATACGCGGTGGGGTCAACTTGTAAGTCTCGGTATGGTTGGTGGTAGGGCATTTTCTAAGCCCGCCTGGCTAGTTATCACCATCTTATCTAAGTCTTACCGCCAAACATCAGTGTTAACAACAATGATGTGTTACGGTTTGAAGAAAAGATAGCCAGTTCTCCATTGCGTTGGGGAATCTTGGTAAGCCCTCTTCCATCTTCGGCATCATCGTCGCTTACCATCAGGTGAGATGATGCCAAGCTCTAGCAATTGTGAATTTAAAAAAAACAAAAAGCTATCTAACTTAAAACTCAAAGACTCATGAGACTAAGTCATCAGGTTTTTTTCAGTCACAAAGAATTAGAAAATATTGCCATTCAGATTGATAATACATACGAACATTATTAAATTCAAACTTTTTTGTTAGGTCATCTTTGACTATGGCTTATTCTGTATATCTTTTTGAAATACTTCATTATATCTTCTGTCTCTTTTTAGCATTACCTCATGGTAGACAGATTGTGACAGTGACAGTAGTGACAACGTAGTGATCAAATGTTCTTTGATTGATTGATTGAAAACACTTTATTGCACAACATAAGAGGAAAAAAAGATACGATGATTGAGGAAGTTGTACACATAGGCGGTCTTATCGCTAACAAGCGATCTCTTCCTGACAACATTACCTCTCTGGTAGTGACTTAGACCTCTCCTGACTCACTACCTCTTTGGTAATGACTCATATTTTGTAGTGGTATTAGGTATGGAAATGGCTCCCTGCGAGGCCGTAGGGCGAACATTTATTTCATGAGTAAACTCTTGTAGCGCGTTAGAGCTGATACGCACACTTTTTTTTGCTGTATTCTAGAATCAAGACTGTATACCTCAAAAAAAAATTTTTTTTTACACCTATAAAGATAAGGGGAATTTTCCGCCCGACGTACCATCGTCGATAGATACCCAATTCGTCCCGGGGTTGACACAAAACGTGTTACTTTTAACAAAGGAGCAATCCGTGTAAAATGACATAGGCTGACAGGACCCAAACGACCGACGCACATTATCGCCAAATTCCCCCGATTCGTTCATATAATATTCATGACGCGGTGCAATCTTTCAAAAATTGACACCTTTTTCCAGGGGTTGCCAACCCTCGGCCGTGCAGTACAAGTTTTTTGTATTTGAACCCGTGAATAAATTACGATGGACAGAGCGTATTTTGCTTTACAGAGATACTAATTTATTGTATTGGTTCTAACGTAGAATTTTATAGTAGGATTTGCAAAGGGTATTTTTAAAAGTAACACGATTTACAAAGGTTGAAATAAACTAAAGCAGAAACAGTAGGTAAAATAACCTAACCAATTTAATTAAAAAATAGAAAACGCGACTAAATATAAACATTTTTTTCTCTTTTGGGAAGTTGGGTAAAATGTATCCTCTGTCACTCACGGGATCAAGACGAACCTAACGATACCTCTGACTGCAAAAAAAAATACATTGTTTTGTTAAGAAGCTCATAAATTATCAAATATTTCGATTAAAATTGTAGTAGTTCTATGGTTAGGTAAAACTGGGAAAAAAGGTGCATTAGGATATTGTTTCTTTAATACTGTGTCTTAAAATATAATTCGAGGAAATCATACTCACTCCTCATATCCTGTAAATTACCCAACATTTTTTTTTTGATAAAAAATCCTTAATTGAAGTAAAAAGTAGTTACTAAGTTGGTCGCCAGCGGCGGTATATTTATTTATTTATTTATTTATTTATTTATTTATCAAAAATACATGGCCAGCTTACAGTTTACACCAAAGCGCTAACCAAGTCAGAGAACTTACATTATATAAATAGAATAGGATTTCATGCAAAATGTTATGTTCTAATAATATAAAATAAAATGTCAATAGTCTATACTTATAATTATTTACAATAAATTTAAAAAATATATGATTTTATGTAATAATAATGCCCATCCGTCAGCAAATACATCGGCTTCCTGGACTTTGTCATTAAAGTCATTTAAAAGAGCTATGGCTCTGGTAGTGGGTGCGTTGGAGGCGTGTTGTGTGCGGACGGCCCCATCCCGGGGCAGCGCGAACAGCCAGCCTAAGCAGTACAGCCAGTATAAGCCATAAGCCTATGCATGAATTATTATAAAGTGAATAAAATATTTTTTTTTCGAATTCGGAGCATGTATGAGCCATTTAACTTACATCAACGAGCTTACCACATAGAAAAGAAAGAAAAAGGTTTTGTCCATAGAAATGTTCATCTTTTATTTACACTTTTAATAACGTACCTAATATAATAAAACTGTAACGGGGCCGGAGGCTGTAAATATTTTTGGAAAATTATAACTATGGTGGACATTACTAACGATATAGAGGCCAAAACAACAACTTTTGAATTTTTTGTCTGTCTGTCTGTTTCTTCGCGCATCACGCAAAAACTACTAAGCCGATTTTGATAAAATTTTGTACGGTGATTCCTTATAGCTCGGGTTAACATATGATACTTTTTATCCCGGAAAATTCAAAACATCCACGCGGACGAAGTCGCGGGCACAGCTAAGTTTCAATAAAATCTTTGTACAGTCCAAGCTTTACAGTAACAGTAATAATATTTTGGGGACAAATTACACACGGTCATCTGGCCCCAAACTAGTATCCTCTATTTTATGGGCAGCAGAGACTGATATACCTACTTATAGCTACCATTTAATACCTATAAGTACATAAAGATATTACACCCAGGTACAAAGGAGACAAAACTGTTCAACACACGAATTTTTGCCCTAGTGGGGATCAAACCCACCCACACCACACCCCGGACACTTCATACAATGGACGAGAAATGATATTTCAAAAAAAAAATGACGGAACAAACAAAATTACGGTAAAATCCATACGTTCGAGAACCAAACTATAACTAATCTGTATCAAGCTAGGTGACGAGGGGGTGATGTCGGAATCTAGAGAGCGGCAGGGAGTGTCCATACTGTATCTTAGTACTAATATATACAGGCTGCAACAATTTTTTTTGTTCCCGTTAACCTGTGCTTCTACTCATCATACTGGACAACTTTTGTTCTACGACTTTGTTGAAAAGATAAAAAAAAATTTTTACTCTTCATACAACGCGATCAGCTGATTGACCGAATTTGTGCATTTTAGTATGGAGCGTCCATTTTTTTTGTTGCTTGAGGAAAGTTGTTCAGTATGATGAGAAGAACCCCCAGGTAATGGGACCTACACCAGTTTTGTTACACCCTGTATATATACTTTTCATACGTGCGATGCAAATAAATTAAAAGGAACAGGATACATTAGGGACCTGCATTAAGATATTGGTCAATACTGGTTGGAAATTTTTAGAGGGCTGACCTATGTACACATTACTTAGTAATAAAGCTTTAAAACAAATAGCGAGGTCCCCTAGAGGCCCACAGTCGAGTGCGGTCCTGATAAGGGTCGTCGAACACAATAGATTTTGCACTAAAAGAAGTGAAGGAAAATATCGTGAAGAAACCTGCACACAACTGCGAAGAAACTCGAAGGTTGTGTGTGAAGTTTACCAACCCGCACTGGGCCCGCGTGGTCGACTGAGGCCCAATCGTTCTAATACAGGGTAGGCTCGAGCCCTTCGGTGGGGACGTATAAGAGTTGATATGATGATTCCGAAATCGTACATAATGCAAAGTCCGACGCGCACATTGCCATTTTTTATATTTTACATTTTTTTTATATTTTATATTTTTTGTATCAGTATGATATTTTTTTTTATTCACAGTTGGTAAGCCCTTGGCATCATCTTACCTGATGGTAAGTGACGATTATGCTGAAGATAGAAGCGGGCTTACCAAGATTCCCCAATGCAATGGAGAGCTGGCTATGTTATCTTCAAGCCGGAACACATCAATGTTGTTAACACTGATGTTTGGCGGCAAGAATTAGATAAGATGGTGGTAGCTAGCCAGGCGGGCTTAGAAAATGCCCTACCACCAACCAACCCGAGTCTTACAAGTTGACCCCGCCGGAATCGAACCCACGACCTCCTGGTGTGAAGCGAATTGACTAAACATTACGCCACGGAGGCGGTTAGGAGGATACCTCATATAAAAATATATATTTTATCTCAACAATGGCTCTAAAGATGTTATCAAAAGTTTGTTATCGATAAAAACACCAAAAATATAGGTAGGTACCTGAAAAAAAGCTAGAAATGGTACCTTAAATACAAAAAAGTTTGAAAGTATTTTTTCTCCAAAATTGCGGTTCATTTATCACAATCGAGAAATCTTTATTATCGTCTATGATATGTCTTAAGTGGTATGTCTCCAAAAAAGGTAGCTCCCATACAAAATGAATAATGTTAGACACTCTTGCGAGAAGGTATGTTCTCCGTGGGCAGATAAATTTATTTATTAAAAAAAAATTTAATTGTTGTACAAAAAAGAGACCTCCCACGCGGTGGACCGATGACCTGGCGAAGGTCGCAGGAAGCAGTCGTCGTGGAAATTCTTGTGGGAAGCCTTTGTTCAGCAGAAGACGTCTTTCGGCTGATATGATGAAGATGAGGAAAGAGATTCGGAACTCGAAGGTTGTGTGTGAAGTCGATCAACCCGCACTGGGCCCGAGCCCGAGCCCCAAGTTGGGGACGTATAAAAGCTGATAGTGATTCAAACAAACCCATTAGTGGCATTTCGGCCGCTAAGAATGAAAACTCAATTAGAATTCGCTGAATATACTAACATTACCGTCACTTATAACTCTGCAGACATTGCAATATGTGACAGAAATTTGGGAAAGTTCACCAAAAGTTGTGACAGCCTTAAGTACCTACAACCTGAGTTATCTTCCTATCAGAAGAAAATTATCCCTGTGTCCCAAGCACCAGAAAAATCCGCCATCATATCAGCTCGATCGGATCGAGCCTACCCTAAATTAGGTCGATCGGGCCTTAATCGACCACGCGGGCCCAGTGCGGGTTGGTGAACTTCACACACAACCTTCGAGTTTCTTCGCAAGAATGTGCAGGTTTCCTCACGATGTTTTCCTTCACCGTAAAAGCGTCAGATAAACGTACATATGAAATCGAAATTCGAAAACACATTGGTACGTGGCCGGACTCGAACCACGACCTCCCGGAGGTAGCGGCTCTTGCCGTTGCGCTACCGACGCTCTTCGAAAAAATCCGCCAAACTGATATATATAATGGGACCTGCGCCTGCTTCTTACAACCGGCTGCCCCACATGTAAAAGAGGCGCCATCTTTGGCCTTCTTCAAGTAGCAGGTGAAGCTATGGATTATCGAGCGAGCCTTTTGTAGTTGGGAGGAATTTATAAATAAGTTTCATTAATATTATTTCTTTATTTTCTTTTAAGAACAAAATTCATCATCATCATTTCAGCCGAAAGATGTCCACTGCTGGACAAACGCCTCCTGACATGACAAGAAAATTATTCAATTTTTTTTTGCTTTGTGTGTTGTACTTACTCACTTAAATGTATAATGTAATTTATTGTGTTCAATTATTTATGCTCGGAGTTTCTCTGCGTGATCGAATCAGAAACGAGGAGATCCGCAGGAGAGCCAAAGTAACCGACATAGCTCACACAATCGCTAAACTGAAGTGGCAGTGGGTAGGGCACATAGCTCGTAGAAAAGATGGCCGTTGGGGCAGTAAAGTTCTCCAGTAGCGAATGCGCACCGGGAAACGTTGCGTAGACAGGCCTCCCACTTGGTGGACCGATGATCTGGTAAAGATCGCGGGAAGCCGATGAATGCGGGCAGCGCAGTACCGGTCGGATCGAGCCTACCCTAAATTAGGTCGATCGGGCCTTAATCGACCACGCGGGCCCAGTGCGGGTTGTTCAACTTCACACACAACCTTCGAGTTTCTTCGCAAGCGTGTGCAGGTTTCCTCACGATGTTTTCCTTCACCGTAAAAGCGTCAGATAAACGTACATATCAAATCTAAATTCGAAAACACATTGGTACGTGGCCGGACTCGAACCACGACCTCCCGGAGGTAGCAGCTCTTGCCGTTGCGCTACCGACGCTCTTCGAAAAAATCCGCCAAACTGATATATATAATGGGACCTGCGCCTGCTTCTTACAACCGGCTGCCCCACATGTAAAAGAGGCGCCATCTTTGGCCTTTTTCAAGTAGCAGGTGAAGCTATGGATTATCGAGCGAGCCTTTTGTAGTTGGGAGGAATTTATAAATAAGTTTCATTAATATTATTTCTTTATTTTCTTTTAAGAACAAATTTCATCATCATCATTTCAGCCGAAAGATGTCCACTGCTGGACAAACGCCTCCTGAAATGACAAGAAAATTATTCAATTATATTTTTTTTTGCTTTGTGTGTTGTACTTACTCACTTAAATGTATAATGTAATTTAATGCGTTCAATTATTTATGCTCGGAGTTTCTCTGCGTGATCGAATCAGAAACGAGGAGATCCGCAGGAGAGCCAAAGTAACCGACATAGCTCACACAATCGCTAAACTGAAGTGGCAGTGGGTAGGGCACATAGCTCGTAGAAAAGATGGCCGTTGGGGCAGTAAAGTTCTCCAGTAGCGAATGCGCACCGGGAAACGTTGCGTAGACAGGCCTCCCACTTGGTGGACCGACGATCTGGTAAAGATCGCGGGAAGCTGATGAATGCGGGCAGTGCAGTACCGGTCGTCGTGGAAATCCTTGGGGGAGTCCTTTGTCCAGCATTGGAAGATTTTCGGCTGATATGATGATGATAATGAATCATTTTTTGACTTTTAAGATAAAAGATAAGATAAATACTATTGTACAGACTAGTTGAAAAGAATATATAAACAAATTATAAAAAATTAAAAAACTTAACTCAAAAAAATATAAAAAAACAAACACAATGTCATAAACAAAAAAAAACATATAGGTACTATAGCGGTACAATTTGGGCAGTCTTATCGCTGAAAGCGAATTCTTCCAGATAACCCGATTTTTCTTAATGAATTACCCTTTACCAATAAATAACTATTATGATTATTTTGAATTCTAAACAAGTATGCTAGCGTGGCCTGTGTCTATGCTTTGAGTCCTCCTACTTCGTTCTACTGAACTTTTTTTTTATTCACAACTACGAAACATGTGTCTATTACGTTGTGTCAGTCGTTAGTGTGTTTCGTCCCTAAAACAAGACGAGGGCAGGCCGGAGGTCCGGAGGACTCTCTCCAGGCCCAGTAATTCGAGTTGATTGTTTGTACAACGGACATGGATTTTTCCACTTGATTGTCAGATTTGGTTTTCTTGGGAGCACTCTTCCCAGTTCAGCAAATATTCTAGTTTGAAGGAAATATAATGTGAAAATATTTATTTTAGTAGGAATAATTTGTAAGAAAAATATTGTAGAGACTATGAGAAATTGAACAATTTGAGAATTCAGACTGATTGCGGCGAAGTGTATAAGTTATCCGCCGCAGACCCACTAAGCCACTGACAATACCCTTGGTGGTACGGAAAATAGTCTAGTTTGAAGGAAATCACATCGCTAAGACTGCTATTTGTAAATATGATGATAATAGGAATAATTTGGAATAATATGCATGTGGATAATATGAGAAATAGAACGATTAAGAATTCGGACTGAATGCGGTAAAGTATATTAGTTACCCGCTGCACACACTATACCTCTGACAATATCCTTGGTGGTACGGAAAATAGTCTAGTTTGAAGGAAATCACATCGCTCAGACTGCTATTTATAAATATGATGATAATAGGAATAATTTGGTATAATAAGCATGTGGAGAATATTAGAAATAGAACGATTGAGAATTCGGACTAAAAGCGGCGAAGTACATTAGTTACCCGCTGCAGACCTACTATACCAACAACAGTACCCTTGGTGGAACGGAAAATAGTCTATTTTGAAGGAAATCACATCGCTAAGATTGCTATGCGTGAATATGATGAGAAAACGTTTATTTTAAAAGGAATATTTGGAAGAATAAGCATTTGAAGCATATGAGAAACTGAACAATTGAGAATGCTTTATTTTAAAAGGAATATTTGGAAGAATAAGCATTTGAAGCATATGAGAAATTGAACAATTGACCCGCTGCACACACTATACCTCTGACAATATCCTTGGCGGTACGGAAAATAGTCTAGTTTGAAGGAAATCACATCGCTCAGACTGCTATTTATAAATATGATGATAATAGGAATAATTTGGTATAATAAGCATGTGGAGAATATTAGAAATAGAACGATTGAGAATTCGGACTAAAAGCGGCGAAGTACATTAGTTACCCGCTGCAGACCTACTATACCAACAACAGTACCCTTGGTGGAACGGAAAATAGTCTATTTTGAAGGAAATCACATCGCTAAGATTGCTATGCGTGAATATGATGAGAAAACGTTTATTTTAAAAGGAATATTTGGAAGAATAAGCATTTGGAGAATATGAGAAAGTTAACAATTGAGAATGCGAACTGAAAGCAGCGAAGTATATTACTTACCCGCTGCAGACCCACTTTACCAAATGCAGTATACCCTTGGTGGTACGGAAAATAGTCTAGTTTAAAGAAATCACATCTTTAAGACTGTCATGCGTGAATATGATGAGAAAACATTTATTTTAAAAGGAATAATTTGGAAGAATAAGCATTTGAAGCATATGAGAAATTGAACAATTGAGAATGCCGACTGAAAGCGGCGAAGTATATTAATTACCCGCTGCAGACCCACTATACCAATGGCAGTACCCTTGGTGTTACGTAAAATAGTCTGGTTTGAAGGTAATCATATCGTTAAGATTGCTATGCATGAATATAATGAGAAAATATTTTTTTGTGAGGAATAATTTGGAAGGATAAGCATTTGGAGAATATGAGAAATTGAACAATGGGAATTCGGTCTAAAAGCGGCGAAGTATATTAGTTATCCGCTGCAAACCCACTATACCACTGACAGTACCCTTGTACTAACGGAAAATAGTCTAGTTTGAAGGTAATCACATCGTTAGATGCTATGCGTGAATATGATGAGAAAACATTTATTTTCACAGGAATAATTTGGAATAGTAAGCATTTGGAGAATATAAAAAATTGAACAATTGAGAATTTGGACTGAAAGCGGCGAAGTATTTTATTAAAATAAATGATATCTCATCATATTTACCCATAACAGTCATACTTATGATGTGATTTCCTTTAAGCTAGAATATATGCTTTACCACCAAGGTTTGGCCAGATGTATGGTGGGTCTGTAGCGGAAAATGATTTTTTTGTTAAGGTCGGACTCCTTACCGTGATTACAACTAACCTAACACTTTGCTGGTTTTTATTATTTGTTGTTTTACTTCAGAGTTAGTAATATAATTATATCAAGTTTCACACTTACCTTTTTTACAGTACAGCTAAATCAAAAACACCACAAAAATACCGATTTATATCTTTTTATTTTATTATATGGGGACCCCTAATTTTTTAGGGTTACTCGCATTTTATATTTAGTATTTTTATTATTGGTTGTTATAGCGGCAATATTAATACTTCATCATATTAGCTTATATACGTCTCCACCGAGGGGTTCGAGCCTACCCTGAATCAGGGCGATCGGGCCTTAGTCGACCATGCGGGCCCAGTGCGGGTTGGTCGACTTCACACTCAACCTTCGAATTTCTTCGCAGGCGTGTGCAGGTTACCGTACGATGTTTTACTTCGCCGTTAGAGCGTCGCGTCGGATAAACGTACATATGAAATCTAAATTCGAAGTCACATTGGTACGTGGCAGGATTCAAACCACGACCTCCCGGACAGAAGGCGGAGGCCTAGCCGTTACGCCACCGACGCTCTTTCATATTATACATTATTATACATTTCATATTATACACAATCTTTCACATTATATAAAAAAAACTTAAGAAAATAGATCTTACAAGGTTAGGATCGATTCTGCCTACAGTGACAGAATTAATGTTACGGAGGGGACAGCACAAGGTTCTGTGTTAGGACCCTTGCACTACTTGGCCTATGTTAATGATATGAACAATGTAATAAAACACTGCAGCATTTATCAATTTGCAGATGACACTTGCCTTATTTCAGCTGATCGTCACATAGATGCCGCCGAAAGTAAACTACAAAAAGACTTCGAGTCCTTATGTAGGTGGTCTTATGATGCTGGTCTCGTGCTCAACGCTAAAAAAACGAAACTAGTACACGTACACTCTAGCCATAATCATTGTAAGAAAGTTGTGCAGATTATAGCTCACAGCCATGATTGTCTGCATGCGCGCGCTGACAATGGTGGAGCAATAGTATGCCAGTGCCAACCTATTGAAACTGTACAACAACATACTTACCTTGGTTTGATTATCGACTCGAGATTTAACTGGACTAGTCATATTGATAAAGTTTGTGATAACTTACGTGCAGTAATGGCAAAGTTTTACATATTTAAAAATAGAATTCCATACCCTGTGTTGCTATCCATGTACAAAGCACTCGCGGAAAGTATTATATCCTATGGACTAAGTAGTTATGGTAGAACCTTTAAAACTAATTTGGATCACATTTACAAATTACAGTATAGAATACTAAAAATGATAGTTCCCTACAAAATTAAAAACAAAGCCACAAATGAAATAGACATATTTAATTATTGTAAAGTAATGCCAGTTCACACAAAACTTAAATTCACTATTCTTAAGGAACAATTTTTTAACACTAATATTCCAAAACCAGTAAAGCATTCGAAAATTACCAGACAGGTTATTAATAAAACCTTAAATGTTCCACGATATTCTAATTTCTACGGCAAAAGGGTGTCTGCCTACATAATACCCAAATTAATCAATAACCTCCCAAATACTTTAAAATATAACATTACAAAGAATAACAAATCGCGTCTATTAACAACACACTTTTTAGAAAAACAATCTAATAAAAACTATGCAAATCAAAGTTACAACTAATTTTAGTTATAGTTTAAATAGTCAAACTTCTTGCAACAGCCTGTATATGGTGGATGATGATGAGATCGTAACCGGCCGACATCACTGCTATGTGTGTATAGATGTGACTCTGTGCAAATTTCCTTGCCTACCGTCATAACATTTTGTTTGTCTTTTATTTACCTTTATTTATAAGTTATTGTAGGTAACTTTTGTGTTTTATTGTTTAATGATAATTTGATAATGCATGCATGACTGGAGAACAGTATTGAGACAAACCTTATTAAGGTTTAACAATACTGCATAATGTTTTGTTAACATGTAATTTTGTAACGTAAATACATAAATAAATAAATAAATAACTTACTCTGTAAAAATTTAAACTGTCCACCTATTATGTTTTATGAAATACAAGCCGCTGTCAGACAGATGGACGGATGGACGGAGCTTAGGCCTCATAATTCACACTTTTTGTGTTCTTTTTTTTAAGTTTCTAACGAGGTTCTGTAATATAGGTAGCAAAGTTAAAATAGAGGTGGTCCTATTCTTAGCCGTATAGCTCCCTGCTAAGAAAAGGACCATCCCATCTCTTCCACTGGGGGTCGTAAGTATCGACTAATGGACTTAAAACTGGAGGAGCAGCGTCCATTCCTAATAATTTCTAAATAATTTTCGTGTACTTTTCGGCGTTAAGCACAAATAAAAAAAAAAAACTTTATTTTAATTTAGTTAGTCGATTTGTGCAAAACCGTATTGACATCTAAATATATAAAAGAAAACGGTGACTGACTGGTATTTCAACGCACAGCCGAAACTACAGAACGGATTTCGCTGAAATTTTGAATACAGATAGCGGTTAGGACGTGGGCATCCGCTAAGAAAGGATTTTGGGAAATTCCCACGGGAACGGCAAACAAAGGGATCTGCGCGGGCGAAGCTGCGGGCACCCACTAGTTAATGTATGTAAATGATGAGTTTTCTTTTGTCTACACTATTCGGTGTTCGACGTGACTAGTAATAGTTCGGTGGTATAGGTGGTTTGCAAATAAATACCCACTGTACCACCAAGGGTACGGTTAGTGGTACAGTGGGCCAGCAACGGCATTTTCTGTCGCTCGTATTGATGTCTTTTGTTCGTAATATGACTTGTTTACCAATTGTGAATAAAAAAAAAAAAAAGGTATTATATCAGCTCATATACGTCCCCACCGAGGGGCTCGAGCCCACCCTGAATCAGGGCGATTAGGCCTTAGTCGACCACGCGGGCCCAGTGCGGGATGGTCAACTTCACACACAACCTTCGAGTTTCTTCGCAGGCGTGTTGCAGGTTTCCTCACGATGTTTTCCTTCACCTTTAAAGCAATCGGTAAGTATGTACGTAAGTTTTTGAAAAACTCATTGGTACATTGGCCGTCCAGATTTGAACCCGGTACCTCTGGTTAGATAGCCAGGCCGGCTTAGAAAATGCCCTTCCACCAACTAAACAGAGTTGTACAAAGTTATACTCCGCCGGGAATCGAACCCGCGACGTTCTGAAGTGAAGCTAATGGACTTAACCATTATGCCATGGAAGCGGTTAAATATAAAAAGCGTCAGGGGTCAGGTTTAGGTCACGATATGCCTCTAATCGTTAATAGGAAAGTCACTAACGCGAGCAGCATGCTGCACCTATCGATGAAGGATAGAAAACAAAATAAAGCCAAAACCTTATCCAAAATAACAAGAATAACGCTCCCCTCCATACCACAGATTTTTACTCTTACTCCTTCTCTGTTCATGCCGTCAGGTTGCGGAAATCTCTTCCTCACGAAAACATCGCGGATTTCTTGTCCTTTAAAAAGAAACTCAAAGAGCACTAACTCTCCCTTTCTTCTTGAGATCGATAAGCCATTTAATCTATTATACAGGGTGTCTCAAAAGAAAGTTTATATTTGTTTATCTTACTGCGTGAACGCAAAGAATCCTAGGAGCGCGGGGGGTATATCAATCGGTAGACTGGCTCTTGGGAATTCAGTCGCTATAGAGCGTTTCATGGGAGGCAGCGTGCGTTCTGTGTGCGAGCGTTTTACAAAAACAATGATTCTGCCAATTCTTACATAATTGCCTGGCGATTTTTGCAATCGTTACCAAATTCATCACATTAAAGAAGCATCAGAATTAAAACGTGGGTACATGAAGTTTGAGGAAGGTCTCCTCAAACTTCTGGACCTTAAAGAAACACCCAGTGACGAAATTGGTAATGATTGCGAAGTTTCCGCCGCGCAATTATGGCAGAATTGGCAGAATCGTTGTTTTTGTAAAACGCTCGCACACGGAACGTACGCTGTCTCCCGTGAAACGCTCTATAGAGCGTCGCTATAGCGACTGAATTCCCAAGAGCCAGTCTACCGATTGATATACCCCCCGCGCCCCTAGGATTCTTTGCGTTCACGCAGTAAGCTAAACAAATATTAACTTTCTTTTGAGACACCCTGTATAATGTATTATATTATTTATTTTTAATATTCTATATTATATAATTAAACCTATATAAGTAGTTAATAAAATTATTTATACAATCTAATTAAATGAATTTTACACTATTGAATCCTTTCTTATATAGGGTGACTTTTGATTAGTTCTTGATAACAAAAGATATGCATGTACTCCTGATTACAAACTACTCCCAAAGAGACTATATAGTATATTAAATCAGAAAAAAAATTTGGTCCTCGATTTAAGTGTTGAATTTAAATCACTATGCTTTCGGCATACCATGGTTACGTAGCGTCTATTCTGAAGTACGGCGTGTTAATATGGGGAAATTCTGTTCATTTTAATAATGTTTTCATTGCACAGAAGAAATGCATACGAGCTATGTGTGGCAAAACATCCCGTGAGTCATGCAGGCCATTATTTAAGTCGTTAGGACTGTTACCCTTGCCCTGTATTTAATTAAATCACTTTTACTTACATGATTCACAACTTTTGACGTGACAACGTCTTATAATTCGATAGAGCTGGCTGCACGCACGAAAAAACATGACTCATGCGTCGTTACCTCGCTCTGAGGCGTTCCGTGTAAGTCTTGAAGTGCAAGCGAGAGCGCGAACGAGCGACAAAGAAGCACAATCGGCCTTTACGTTCGGCAGCGTTCGACATCCGTCTCTCTCCTACTTGAGTGAGCGATGTGTCTGTGTTAACAGCTGCTATACTATAGTACATCTACATGTTTTGATCGAGTATCAAGTGCAGTGAAAAGTTAATGTGTTATTCTTGTTTATAACAACGATAATTACAGCGATAAAGGTAATGATTCTTTCGATATTAATTATATATTCAGTGATATATTGTCGAATATTCGTGCTTTCATCATTAAAATGAATAGCATCGGTCCGCTAGTGCAGCGATTATAGGTTATGCTATAATTGACAAAATTAAAACAATAAGTTAACAGAACTATTTCACGATGAGTAAAAAATCGATGACTTTACTATTCAATCGAAATAATTATCGAGTGTTATTATGATTAAAAAAAAATAAAACATAAATATTAAATCTTCCATATATCACAACAACGTGTCTGAAATGACAGGTTGGACCAGCCATCCGTCAAAGGGAACATTTTCTCCTATATTAAACACATTGAGGCGGGCTTTTTAAAAACTAGATTAACGAAAATTTTAATGTTTCCAAATTTTAAATTTTAAATGTAAGATTTATAAACAATAATTTAATGATAGTTTATTCTTATAATGAATTATTTAAAAATATTACTTTTTTATAACAAATTACAATTAAACTTGCAAAAATAATTAAGTAACTAATTGAAAAATTTTAATTATATTATTAAAATAATGTTTATTAAAATAATAGTAATAAAATAATTAAGTAACTAATTGAAAAAAATTAATTATATTATTAAAATAATATTTCCAAATTTTTAATTTTAAATGTAAGACTTATAAACAATAATTTAATGATTGTTTATTCTTATAATGAATTATATAAAAATATTACTTTTTTATAACAAATTACAATTAAATTTGCAAAAATAATTAAGTAATTAATTGAAAACATTTAATTATATTATTAAAATAATAAAATCAAAATTTTAATTTTAACAATTGATTAGAAATTTAAACAATAAATTTTATTCAAGTATTTTGTTGTATTTTTATTGACGTGATAACGTCTTATAATTCGATGGAGCCGGCTGCACGCACGAAAAAATTCGTCGTTACCTCGCTCTGAGGCGTTCCGTGAGGCGTTCCGTTTAAGGCTTGAAGTGCAAGCGAGAGCGTGCAACGAGCGACAAAGAGGCACAATTGGCCTCCGCGTTCGGCAGCGTTCGACATCTGTCTCTCTCCTACTTGAGTGAGCGATGCGTCCGCGTGGACAGCTGCTATACAATACATTTACATGTTCGCGTCAAGTATGAAGTGCAGTGAAAAGTGAATGTGGTGTCAATTGTTTATAGCAATGATAATTGCGGCGATAAAGGTAATGATTCTTTCGATATTATGAAACCATTCCATCAGTATTTTCTTATGACGTTGTCACGTTCAACTATCGTCAGTAAACCGACTTTACAGACAACCGTTTTTTTAGGCTAGGTCCCTAAAATACACCAGTCAAACGTAACGTTACCGCGTTCTAAAAACTTACAGTGTCATCTATTAGCAATTTGCGGTACTAAAAGGACTTAGTCAATTTCACTGGTGTAACTTTCTTAGTGTAATTTATTACATCAACATCCCGCGCCCCAAGGACTATATGGTCCTTTAATCAGAAGGAGCACACGAAAATAGTAAAACATAAAAAAAATAGTGGAAACAACAAATCAATTCTTAAATTATTCAGTGACATCCAGAGGCAGAGGGCACAATTTGGTTACAGGTCTTTTAAATGTGTTATTTTTATATTGTAAGTAAAGTAACAACTCTTGTTATGCCATCTGTTCCCGGGTGTTTAGAAATTACTCGACCCAAAAGCCACTGTCAGGAAGCAATCTGTCATCCTTTACCAGAACTACAGTTTTTGTGTAAAAAGCCCTGCGAAATCTACACCGCTTGTGCAGAAAGGACGACTCGGTTTAACTCTGCATTCAGGCAGGTTACCCATCAATGGAGCAACAGGTGTTGCTCGATGTTTAAAACAAGTTATACATTTTCCTATAACAGTTTTAACCACATTTTTGGCACGTACAATCCAATATCTACGCTTTACATAATTCAGAGTTAGTTGGTTGCCGCCGTGTAATGTTTTGATGTGTGCATCAGCAACAATTAACTTTGCCAAATGACATTTGTTCATTATTATTATAGGAGATTTCATATCATTGGGGATCTCAGCATGAACAAGGCGTCCACCAACTTTTAGCAATTTTTCATCATCTACATAGGGGTTTAGAACATAGACTTTACTATTTTTTTAAACAATTTTACCTTGTGATAGTTTTGTGATTTCATCATCAAAATAGATTTCTTGTGACATTTTTATACAGATATTCAATGCTTTTTTCATTTCAGATGCAGTTAGATATGAAGGCAACACATCACATGTTTCAGAGTTACTTGTTTGTTTGTTCATAATTTTACGTTTACAATGTTGAACAAATCTTAAGCAGTATGCAGTAACACGTATTAGTTTCAACAGGTTAGAATATTTGTTCAAGTAGGCTTTCTTGTCATCAAACAATTCATCTACACAAACCTGACTTACAATTTTAGTTTTCGTTTCGAGATCAGTATCAGGAATGTTCTTATCAATGCCAGTTTTTATTTTTGCAGGTTCTCGTAAAAATGCTGGGCCTTCCCACCATAGTTGTGACTCTTTCAGATCTTGTGGAGATAAACCGCGCGAAGCTATATCGGCTGGATTGTGTGAAGACTGGACATGGTGCCACTGACTACTATTCATTACAGTCAAAATTTCAGATGTGCGATTGGCAACAAATGTGGTTCAGGTTTCAGGAGTTTTGTGCAACCAAGCCAAAACTATGGTAGAGTCTGTCCATGCATATACATTTTTATCATCAATTTTCAACGACATCTTTACATCATTTAACATCTTGGCTACTAGGACTGCACCGCAGAGTTCAAGGCGAGGTAAAGTGACTTGTTTTACAGGAGCAACTTTCGTCTTAGCTTTAACTAGATAGACTTTAATCTCATTACCATACCAAACTCTGAGATACACTACACCAGCGAATGCAGTGCAAGATGCGTCACTAAAGCCATGTAGTTCGATTTTAGTTGTGGAGGATGAAGTACCAAGCCAACGTGGGAGTTCAATATGTTCCATGTCTACAATATTTTGCAGGTAGGTACACCATTCAATTTTTAGATTTTCAGGTAGTTCATCGTCCCAATCTAAGCCAGCTAGCCATAGTTTTTGCATAAAGATTTTCAGTACAATGACAGCAGGTGCTAACCAACCCAGAGGGTCAAATGTTTTAGCTATTGCAGACAGTACAGATCTTTTAGTTACAACATTATCATTATTAGTTTCTATGGTAATTTTCAGTTCAAAATTGTCAGTTTTAGAGTTCCACGTTATACCTAATGCTTTCATTGTACCTTTCACCTTTATATTCACATTACTATTTGACTCTTTATCATGATCAGATATTTCACTTAACACTCTTTCACTATTGGATGCCCACTTGTGTAGAAGAAAACCTCCACGAGCCAATAACTCTGTCAGACGCTTCTGCAAAGTTATGGCTTTGTCTTCAGTGGCGGCACCGGACATCACATCATCCATGTACAGGTCAGTCTTTAATACATCACTTTCTTCGGGAAATTCATCGTGTTCATTATTCGCTAGTTGTTGCATTGTCCTTACTGCAAGAAAAGGTGCACAAGAGGTGCCATACGTCACAGTGAGTAATTTGTACTCTTCAATCGGCTGTTGAGGTGTTTCGCGCCAGACTATTCTTTGGTAGACGCAATCTTTTGATGAAACGAGAATTTGTCGGTACATTTTTTGCATATCTGCAACTAGAGCATATTTATGCTGTCTCCATCTTGTGATCAAATCATTTATGTCTTGTTGCAGCGGAGGACCTATCATTAGTTCATCATTTAGTGAATTTCCTTTTTCAGGTGTAGCACTTCCGTCGAATACTACTCTTAGTTTTGTGGTGAGGCTGGATTCTCTGATCACGGCGTGATGAGGTAAGTAGTATTTCTTTGGATTGTTATAAGTTTCTTTTTCAGGTATCTTCTCCATGTGACCTTGTGCTTCATATTCTCTCATGAATTTACAGTATTCTTCCTTAAAGTCAGGCTTGTTTGTAAAACGTTTCTCCATCTGTAGTAAGCGCTTGACTGCAAGAGGTCTGGAGTCTCCGAGGTTTGTGACATCATCATCTTTGAAAGGTAAGTCGACAACATACCTTCCTTCATTGTTTCTTGTGTGTGTTTTTGTGTAATGTTCTTCGCACTTTCTTTCCAGGTTTGTCAAAGGTTTCTTGTGTGGTAAGTATTCTTCAACTTCCCAAAATTGTCTAAGTAACTGATCCACCTCTAGTTTTTAATGCGTTACAACGACATTGTGTATTTGTAGATCAGCTTGTGTAACCTTTCCAGATATCAACCATCCTAGATGAGAGTTGAGGGCGATGAGAGACTCGTGTCTCTGCAACCCTTCAAGTATTAGGTGTGCGTGTATGTCAGCTCCAAGCAATACATCAATAGACCCTGGCTTGTGAAAGTCTGGATCAGCAAGATCCAGGTTCTTGGAAGAAGGCCAGGTATCCAAAGGAAACTCTTGTGAGGGTAGCAGTGAGGTGAGTCTCTTTAGTACATAAGCATTGACTTCGAATTGTGAAGTTGTGTCTTTAATGGAGTGGAATTTCAACGTTACCATAGAATTTGTAGTTATCATCGATGAATTGGATATTCCAGATATTTTGCCGTCGACAGAAACACGATCAAGACCAAGTATTTGTGCAGCATCTTCTGTGAGAAATGAAGCCTGAGACCCAGGATCAATCAAGGCTCTGAGCGTGATGGTAGTTCCATTCTTCGCTTTGGCAGCTATCTGTGCGGTAGCCAAGATTACTTGTTGATTGTGCATTTCAGTCTTCATGCTCAGCTGTGTAGGTACATTATCTGGTTTCTTATCATTTTCCGTTGGTGAGGTAGTTTCTCTCTTGTCAAGGTATGTGTTGTGTAGCAAAGTATGATGGCGTCGACCACATTTTCTACATGTAGTGCCTTGGCGGCAGTGACTTACTGAATGACCTTTGACAAGGCAGTTAAAACAGATTCCATTCTTTTTTACAAATTCTTGACGGTCTGGAACTTCCAATGTGGCAAAATCTCTGCAGTGACAAATGTAATGGCTCTGTGAGCAGTACGTACAAGTGCTGTCTACTTCTGCGACAAATGTTTTCACTGTGGCAGTCTTCATCTTGTTTTGTTGTGAATTGTATGATACATTTCTTTGTGTGTCTTTCCTCTGCGCGTCTTTTATTTGGTTTGTGTTCGTACTGAGCATTTCTAATGATCTAAATCGGCTTTCAAGATATGAAGCTAAATTATCGAATGTAGGTATCTTAGTTGACGTACCTAGTGACTGTTCCCAAAGTCTGTGAGATTCTGTATCTAACTTGGAAACCACAATATGTATGACAATCGCGTCCCATGTATTCACGTCTATTTTCATGTTTTTTAGAGAGTTAAGACTTTCCTTTGTTGTGTCTAACAATTCTCGTATACTGCGTGAGTTTTCATATGTGATTTTCTTTTGGTTTAGGAATCGATTGAGTATGTGGTTAACAATAATTCTTTTATTGTCATATCTATTTTCAAGTGTCTTCCAAGCTTCATCGTAATTTGCTTCTGTTAAAGCAAAATGTTTAAGTAATTGCTCAGCTTCACCAGATAAACTAGATTTTAAATAATGATGCTTTTCTATTTTTGTAAGACTCTCCTCTTCGTGGATGAGAGTCGTAAATAAATCTCTAAAACTCATCCAATCATTGTATTCACCAGAGAATTTAGGTATCGTAATCCTTGGTAACTTTGGTCTCATTTTCGAAGATTCAAAACTTTCATTTTTGTTTTGTGTTGATGTATTCTGTGGAATATCTGATTTTTTGATCTCATACAAATTGTCTATAACCCACGCCTTTAGTTCCATAAAAGATTCCTCAGTTGTGTCATAATTGTCTTCGGGATTAAAACTTTCCGTAGTGATTTCTGGGATCTTAAAATTTGATATCATAGAATCATATTCCTTTGTGTATGAGGTGGTCCTCATACTGTGTTAAAGTTTCCAATCTTGTGTCTAAATATCCCTTTGTGATTCGAATTTTAGGAGATTTCTTAGAGTTTGTAAGCAATTTCTCAATTTTGTTTGATAAATCGCATAGTTTTACAATGGATGTTTCAACCTTTTTATCTGCCATGTTTCATTATATTTTATTTCAAATATCAGTTCAATTTTTTTTAATGTTAAAATTTCAGAAAATTTTTCTAAGTCCATAGAATAAATTCACAAAATTTTTACAAGTCTTTAGAATAAAATTCCGTAAAAATTTTACAAGTGTTTGAGATTGACGCCAGAGACTATGTTCACAAATAATTCATAACACTTTGTCACTTTGCACTGTACTTACTGTCTTTTATCCGGGTGAGAAGGACCACTATATTTAATTAAATCACTTTTACTTACATGATTCACAACTTTTTAGGCTAAGTCCCTAACTGCTTAGAATACACCAGTCAAACGTAACGTTACCGCGTTCTAAAAACTTACAGTGTCATCTATTAGCAATTTGCGGTACTAAAAGGACTTAGTCAATTTCACTGGTGTAACTTTCTTAGTGTAATTTATTACATCAACACCCTGTATGTATATTTTAGAGGTCGCTACTTTCGTAAAAAATAACTTACATATATTTAAAAAGACGAAAGATGTGCACAAAAGGACTGTAAGAGACCCAAACAAATTAGTTTTAAACAGTATACCCAAAGTGACTCATTACAATAGACAGTGTGTAGTAATGTGTGTAAAAATTTATAATGCTTTACCTACTGATATAAAATCAATATCTAATATTATACCATTTAAACGCAAACTTGTGACATTTCTAAAAGAAAAATATTTTATTCCGTAAATGAACTCCTAGATAGACATTTTTGACAATTAACATTGACTATGACAATTGCGTTTTATTAAATTATTTTGTAGTATTTTTTTTTTTTTTGTGACTGTGTGTGAATTTTAAAAGTAATAATTATGATAAGATTGATATTTGCATGCCAAATCTGGTGAAATATGAGAACTTCCTATATAATGTTAACAGCTTTATAACCATGTTTTATGCAAATAAATTTTCATTTCATTTCATTTCACTCTGTATCACATTCCTTGTAAATTATATTTAACACATCATAAGATATGAGATAACCTATTATTTTCAAGAAGGCAAGGGACGTCATTGAAAACGGGTAAACTAAAGAGAGCATTTTTCTTTAAAACGAGATTTTGATTAGAACAATTTGTCTGTCTTTTTATTTACGTGTAAAGAGTTAAGTACCATGCTTTTTCACTTTTTCAATGGTGTTTCGTTTCAATCAAAAACTACAATGAAAGTATAAAAAATAATAACATAACAAATATTGTTGTATATTTTTTTAAATTTTACTTTAAAATATTAGTCTTAACTGGAGTTGAAAGTAAATCGGGATTTTTTTCTATCGAGCCAAAACTGTTTCTAATAGCTATTAACTTTAAGGAACATAATCAAGAATAAGTGTATTTTTTTCAACATTGGCTTTTCTATTGTTTAGAAGTAATTGACGTCAAAAATTTCGAAAATTTGTAACAAAAGCGCCTCAAGGTTTTTTTTAGAAAACGTTTCGAGAGTTGTTTGCAGACTTACTTTTAGGTAAGCAAATTTAAAAGGTGACTTTGGCCATAACTCAAGCAGGTACCTACTAGACCCACCGAAGCATGTCGTAAAGCATAAAACATCCTTTTATTTGTTTGTGCACTTAAACTGTCTACTTTGTTTTCTTCTCGTCTCTCGTCTGAGAATCAAAGGAGATTCGATTTAGCGGCGACGTCGACTTGTTACAAATAAACAGAACGAATTCGAATTTAGTTTGCTGAAAAACTAGATACAAGTAACCGTTAAGTGAGAAGCAATGGAGGGATTCAAGGTATTTATTCAAAATAGGTGCAAATTACACTATTTCTGATAGTCATAAATTAATAATAACATAATTTTCATTTGTGAAAAATCAAGAAATAAACAATCAATAGTTAATTATGCCAAAATTAAATCCTAGAAATAAACCAGATTATGTCATTAGAACATGAAAACAATATGACACGAAAAGTTATAAATAAAATTCATAAAATTATTGAATGTCATTGAAACCTTTGACAAGAGTAGTAGGCCAGTTCACATGGACAGCACCCGGTCACAAGTATAACGCGAGAGTCAGCCAATCAAAACTAAGGCGAAACCCTTTCAGAAAATAATGCATATAATGCAAATAATGAAAATAAACGGTTTGAAAAAGTCATTTTTCTGCCGTTAAAACTGCAATACACATCCATTTTTTAAAATAAATTTATGACAATATGTTGCTACAAAATGTAGGAGGCCAAAACAAGATTTGATAAAATTTTCTCGATAGAAAAAAAAATGGAAAGTTCGCTTAAATTTTGTAAATTTTTGCTGTTTTAGCCCATAAAAACCAATTTTACTTCACTACAGTTAGACATAGCACCTTATTTTTTTCTCTCTTATTCCTCAATAAAATCCTAACATATTGTCGCTCACTTTTTTTTTGCAAAAATGCCTATATCTATGTTAAAAAAATAAAATATTGAAAAAGTGCATAAAAGTGTGGTTATTTTTTTTACTCTTTACACGTAAAGAAAAAACCAGAAACAACTGTTCTAAACAATACCTCGCCTTAAGGAAAATATTGATGAAGTGCAGGAAAATAAACATATATTTTTTATTTAGTTGTACCTGTGTAGTAGGGCCGTTTAGTTAGTTTGTAGCGTGTAACAATAGTAACGGTAGTTACACTAGTACCTTAATCTACAACTAAACGCGACAGAGTAAAAAAAGGGAGACAAGCGGACAATATGGGGGAATCTTTTCTAGGATCCTGGTGTACTTAATTCCTAAAATTCAGTAAATTCGGAAGTTATTTTCTTAAATTTTCAGCATCATCATCACTTACAATCCCAATAGCTTACCAATAGGCAACATGCAATATTTTTATTTTTGCTTTCATTTTAAAGAACTCCATGCAGAATAAACCAGGAGTATAATAAAAAAATAAAAAAACTTGTTTTTTTAATTTTAAATGCGGTTTTAAAGTAACCGTTTAAATTTTCGCGCGCAAACGGACCTATAGTTCCGATGACGTCACTTCTGTCTGTCACTCAGACCAAAGAGAATATAATACATTGTAATTTATTGTAATTGTAATGTATTATATTCTCTTTGGTCACTGCTGTCTGTCACTCAGACCAAAGAAAATATAATACATTGTAATGTATTATATTCTCTTTGGTCTGAGTGACAGACAGGAGTGACGTCATCGCAACTATACGTCCGTTTGCGCGCGCAAATTTAAACGGTTACTTTAAAACCGCATTTAAAATTAAAAAAAAACAAGTTTTTTTTATTTTTTTAATATACTCCTGGTTTATTCTGCATGGAGTTCTTTAAAATGCAAGCAAAAATAAAAATATTGCATGTTGCCTATTGTTCATAAAAAAAGTAGATGTACACATGTGTATAAACGCAGGCGATTTGCTGGAAGAGATACTATACTTACAATACAAAAATGGAAATTAAATTACTTTCTATTTTCAGCTTTATTTTATGGAAAATCTTCTTCCATCTTCGGCTACTTGCCACTTAGTAGGTAAGATGGTGCAAAGTGTTTATCATTGTCACTAGTAAAATAATAAAAGTCTAAAATTTTTTTAAATATTTAAAAATGTCAACTCTACTGTTTCTTTGTTCTCCGTGACAAAGTGCGGATAACATATGCAGCGCAGGTAAGGGGCGGGCCGGCCTAACGAACAACGCGCGTCCCGCGAATACTTGATCGCGTGTCAACCTTACTCTCTACTTTTTTGGACACAACTATCTGTGTAAAGTCGATAAAACGATTTAATTCCGAAATATATACTGACATCATTGAAAATGTTGAACATCTGTACTGATGTTCTAAACAGGAATTTTATAAAGCGGCCTCAACGCACAGGTAAGGGGTGTTAGGTGTTAAATTTGCACACGCCGAAACAGAGTTTGGTAAGCCACTGTTGCAATAGGGGATCGGACTGCTAGTCATTTAAGTTACTTTTTTGATCTGCATCAAAACTAAATTTTGTTCTAAAAATGTTTCATATACCCACAATTGACTTCATAGATTTTTAGCGTCATTGACGAACTTATTTAGTGAATTTGATCAATTAAAAATTGAAGACGTGATGGAAAAAAATCAAGTAAGGTTTTTTGAAACTTCAAGAGGAGAGCAATTAAGGAAATCATATTTCAGAATTAATTTTTGATGCAGTCCGATCCCCTATTCTAAGACTGCCAAACATGACATGGTAGCCTTTGGCTAGTTACTAGTGTATATATATTATACTGTGCTTTGGCATCGACTACTAGGGCTGGGAAAAGCTTGCTAAGGATAAAGACGGATGGCGCAAGTTTGTGGGAGGTGATCGTAAACATCGTAAGGAAACCGGCACGCACCTTCGAAGAAACTTGAAGGTTGTGTGTCAAGTTGACCAACCCGCACTAGGCCCGCGTGGTCAACTAAGGCTCGATCGCCCTAATTTAGGGTAGGCTCGATCCCTCGGTGGGGACGTATTTATGAGCTGATGTATGTGTGTGTGTGATTGCAATTTGTGTGAGAGACTTGGTTCAAACTGTTATCTGAACGGAAGTATCGGAAACATCAAGCTGTCTCCAATTAATCTATAGTTAACTTCCCCTGTTAGTCCTGCGATAGATAGTACAGGTCTCGCATCGGGTTGTACAGTCACCAAAAACAATGTACCGCAGACACTGTCTAAATCACCTATTACAGACGCATAAGGCCACTGAAAATTTAATAATAGGGGTCATCTCTAAAACTACTGAACTAATTTAAACATAAATTTAAAAAATGGTAAGGTACAATTTTATGTCAGTGTTCTAATAGTTCAAGTCCATGACACGAATCATTGGCCGGCCATTGTTGGGAGTCGTGCATTATATCGGGTTGGCCTTTGTTATGACCCCATCCATAATAATGCATGTTCCGAAATTTATTAATACAAGTATATTATTATCTACGAATCTATCGAAAACACTAGATTATTCTGATACATTGATGCCACCTCCATAGTTCATCATTAAATAAACTTGAAAATAGCATAAGGATCTAGTGTCACCGGGAATACGACTTCCTACCAAATTTCAGCTTAATCGGATGTCTGAAAATCGCTCTAAAATAGATTTTGAACCGTAAAAACCTATTATAAATATCCGCACAAAAATTTAGGCCAGCATGTACCAATCATGTCAATGCTAAAAATATTAATTAAAAGAAGTACTAGACTTGTCATGTCTTGTCGCTTCCACGTCAATTCTTAGGTTGTTTATATATTTTTTTTATTATTATTATATTATTCATCTGTCTAGCTATAACGATTCATAACAGAAGGACAGACAGACGGACGGACAGCGGAGTCTTAGTAGTAGGGTCCCGTTTTTACCCTTTGGGCACGGAACCCTAAAAATAGTAAAATTGCACTTTGATGATTAAAGTAAGTTTTTATAATTACTTTTTTATTTTTTTTATTTTTGTAGTGTTGTAAAGTATAGCTACCTACTATTTTAATTTCTGACCTGTTTTTCACACGCGCAACTCTTTTCGGAAACATCAAATTTCATACAAAATTAGGGTAGAAGCTAACAGGGACTTCTAAAAATCACATTCAACTAATTTCCCCAAGAAACCGGAAGTCAATATTAACCGAAATAACTTTCAAATATTTTTTAATAAAAAAACAACTCTCTAAAAAAATTAACCTTATTTTTTTGGAAGTCGGGTAAAAATTATCCTATGTCACTCACGCGATCAAGACGAATCTAAAGACACCTTGCTTTGTAAAATCCATGAAGCCGTTTAGAAGATATCATGGAATAAAGAAACATACATACATACATAAGACCTGAAAATAGTACACTTCTTTTTTGTAGGCAGTCGTTTTAAAGTCTTCTGAAACAAAATGATCAGCTGATTGTTTTTTTAGCATTTTGTTGTGCAGAACTATGAATTCATTTCTTGGGAAGAGTTGTTCAGTTTCTTGAGTAGAAGCTGCAGTAAACGGCTCTTACAGCAATTTTGTTACACCCTGTATAGGCAGTTGGATTTATCCTTAGTTTTTAAAGTTACGTATACTCAACGGGTGACCAATGTGACCCTATTACTAAGCCTCCGCTATCTGTCCGTCTGTCATCGGGCTGTATTTCATGAACCGTAATAGATAGATTAATCGCCCTGATTCAGGGTAGGCTCGAGCCCCTCGGTGGGGACGTATATGAGCTGTAATGATGATGATGAATAGATAGATAGTTGATTTTTTTTACAGAATGTGTATTTCTGTTGCCGCTATAAACATATACATACAAAAAGTTAGAAAAAGTGAAAAAAATAATGGGGTTCTCAACCAAAAAAAACCTGTTTTTGTAAAGGTGTTTACAAGTATTTTTTATTTAGTTCGTGAAAGCGTGAAAGTTAATGTGATTATATAAATAATAATCATCGTCACTCACCATCAGGTGAGATGATGCCAAGGGCTTACCAATTGTGAATAAAAGAAATAAAAAAAATATAATACTGATGTAAAACACAAAATAAGAAAATCAGCCAAGTGTGAGTCGGACTCGCTGAACTGAATGACAAAAAAAAGGATATTTTGTAGCTCGAGTTGATGTATTTTGTTTGTAATGTGAATAAGTATCATTGTCATTATTACTATGTAGTTGTGGGAAGAGGTGTGGCGCTACAGAACCCTCGGAGTGCTAGTCCGACTCGCACTTGTCCGGTTTTTTTGATAACAAAGGAATCGACATTATCCTATGCAAATCTTCTTATTATTATTAACAACGGCGGATGTGCTAAGCTCATGCACATTATTCAAGGTTCTTAAGATCCATTATTCGTTTAAAAATACGGTTCCTATCATCAAACACTTGGCCACGAAGTGCTTTGAAGCGATCCAGAGATTTGCATGTAATTATCATTTTTGATTCTCTTTTCTTTTGTGTAAATACTCGTCTAAAAGGTAACAGCGTAAATGACATAATGCGGGGAAAGATATTCTGAATTATTTATACGATAATACGTTCAAGAGGCGAGTCTGCTTAGTAGGGGTGTCGCTACCATGAAACAAAATATGCCGCTTCCATCTTCGGCATCATCGTCACTTACCATCAGGTGAGGTGATGCCAAGGGCTTACCAAATATGAATAAAAAATAAATTAAAAAAATGATAAACCTGAGCCAAAAATTGTTTTCCAATGAAGTCAGCTACCTGAAAAATAAGAGTTTGTCATCGGGTAGGCCACCTTTACCTGAATTGGAATGAATCTTATATTTTATTAATTAATTCTTATTTAGCTAAACAATTGCAAACGCTAAAAAAGCGTCGGTGGCTCAACCGGTAACGACTCGGTCCATCTAACCAGAGGGGTACCGGGTTCAAATCTGGACGGCCAATGTACCAATGAGTTTTTCAAAAACTTACGTACATATCATTACCGATTGCTTTAACGGTGAAGGAAAACATCGTGAGGAAACCTGCACAGTCCTGCGAAGAAACTCGAAGGTTGTGTGTGAAGTCGACCAACCCGCACTGGGCCCGCGTGTTCGACTAAGGCCTAATCGCCCTGATTCAGGGTAGGCTCGAGCCCCTCGGTGGGGACGTATATTAGCTGATATAATAATAGCTAAACAATTGCAACAAATGCGTCGGTATAAGAAATAAATAAATTTTGCTAATATGTAATTTATTTTAAGACTTAATTCAAAATGACACGAAACTACAGGAGAGTCTAATGTGAATCAAATCATAGAAAAACGCAACAATTCTGTGATAATAATTAAATAAAGAAATTCGCATCTCTAAAAATTTCATAATAACTAGATGAAATCTATTAAATGAGTAGCTACGTACATTATGTAATTAGAGGCAACCCTACGTCACACATCTCCTTTCTCTGTTTTAAATACGCTTCAATGAACATTACTTCTGGGGATTTTTGTTGCTTAAATAAATTATTGCGTTTGACTAAGACCATGTTTTAATGAATTTTGAACGGGCTCGCGGCTTAGATACAAGCAGATACCTCTTTCCTATCTATACCCGCGCTGCAAGTGCTTATCTAGAAAGATATGCCGGAGGGCTTACGAATGGTGAATAAAAAAAAATGCTGCAGAAATTATCACACTAATATTATTATGTCGAATGTTTGTGAGAGTGTATGTTTTTTACTTCTTCACGCAAAAACTGCTGAACGGATCTGGCTGAAATTTGGTAGGTAGACAGATTGGGACCTGGATTTACACATAGGCTGCCTTTTTTCTAACTCGCGAGACGCTTGCGTCTCGCGCACTGCGCACCCTCTTAATTGTTGTCCACGCGATTGAAGCCGCAGGAAACGGCTATGTTATTGTATAAGTAAAGTTTAGTTTTAATATATAGAAGATTTTAATGTGTTAAAAGTAAACTTTACTTATTTATTAACATAGCTGTTTGTAAATATATATTTGTAAGTATGTACTGACTACCCGATGGTCTAATGGTCAGTTTCTGCCTGCTGGGCCAACGAGGGTCGTCAGTTTGATCCCCACCCAGGGCAATTATTCGTGTGAAGAACAGGTGGGTTTGCTTTCTCCATGCCTTTATAATATGTATGTATTAAAATAGTATTTAAGCATGTAAAATAAGTCCTTACCTATGAAATTGATAGTTATTGAGAGACTGACTCGTTGGCTCAGTGGTTACTGCTCTTGACTGCTGATCCGAGGGTTGTGGGTTCGATCCCCACCCAGGGCAAACATTTGTGTGATGAGCAGATTTGTTTGCTCTGTGTCTGGGTGTTAAATATCTATATATGTATGTATTTAAACGTATATAAGTATGTATATCAGTCTCTGGTTCCCATTACACAGGGAATCCTACTTTGGGGCCAGATGACGATGTGTGATTTGTCCCAGAATATTTATTTTATTTTATTTATTTTTATTAAAACAAGATTTTTCAAAACATTTAAAATAATTATAAGTATTTTTAACCGCATCGTGACGATTTTTTTAGTTCATTCGCTTTACACCAGAAGGTTGCGGGTTTAATTCCCGGCGGGGTCAACTTTGTAAGACTCGGTTTGGTCGGTGGTGGGGCATTTTCATAGCCCGCCTGGCTAGCGACCACCATCTTATCTAAGTCTTACCGCCAAACAGCAGTGTTAACATCAGTGATTTATTCCGGCTTGACGATAAGATAGCCAGATCTCTATTGCGTTGGGGAATCTTGGTAAGCCCGCTTTCATCTTCGGCATCATATTCACTTACCATCAGGTTAGATAATGCCAAGGGCTTATAAAATCGGTCCACAGTTGACAGAGAAATCGGTAAACATACACCAAAAAATTACATAAAGTGGTTAGATAATGCCAAGGGCTTATAAAATCGGTTCACATTTGACAGAGGAATCGGTAAACATACAACAAAAAATTACATACAGTGGAACATAGAACCTCCCCTTTTTTAAAGTAGGTTAAAAAGAGATGAAAACATTTGCCTGGCATAGATAAATCAATTCATCAGTAGTATCTGTAGGAATGTGTAGATATTGAAGAAAAGATAACATGGACAGCGTTTATAGTGTACTAGTCTTTGCCCGTGGCTTCGCCCGCGTGCTCATCGTTTTTATTACTGACTTTGAGGGTGAGTGGTGAGCGAGCCGCAAACAGTTAGCGAGCGTGGACTTGCGTTTTCTCCTGATTCTTCAGGAACTCTATTGGGCTGTTCTGATTAGCAGTCAATGTCACTTCCCACCCCTTCAACCAATTCTATACAAAAAAAAACTTCAATCCGTTGCTACGTTGCGACGCCGACGACGTGCGCGAGCGTGAAAATAATTTATTTAATAACTATGTCAGGATATGCTATATAGCAAATTATGTAATTTTCCACCTCCTGAAACATCTTTGTGAAAAAAAGTCACAACAATTTATTGTTTCGTTGCGATGTTAAAGAACTAATAACAATAGAACTAATAAAAATAGTATTTTTTCTGTTCCCTCAGGAACTGCGTCGGACTATATTATGTCTACGGGATAAAAATTAGTCTATGTCCTGCCCAGTGATATAAACTACTTGCGTAACAGATTTCGTCAAGATTGGTCGATATGTTGAAGCGTAAAAAGGTAACAAACAAACAAACATATTTTCACATTCATTATATTATAATACTAGCTTTTAACCTGCGGCTTCACCCGCGTGGACATCGTTTTAATGACTGTCTTTCAGGGTGATTAGTAAATTATGTCGTCTCCCACCTAATCAACCATCTCTGTGCAAAAAATCACAACAATCGAGTATTTTTTCAGTTCCCTCAGGAACTGTTTCAGATTATGCTATTTTCCCGGGATAAAAAGTAGCGTATGTCCTTCCCGGTGACACAGGCTACCTGAATGCCAAATTTCATAAAGATTGGTGAAGGCGTTGAAGCGTGAAAAGGTAGAAACAAAAAAACAAACACATTTTCACATTTATAATATTAGTAAGGATTAAGAGTCACAAGGTCTGCTTTTTGTTGTTTGCAGATATACCTTTTACAGTCATCCTTACTTAAGGGTCCCCAGGAGGCTTGAGTTTCCATACAATCGTAGTTCCGCTTATATACAAAAAAATAGTCTATTTCCTGCCCAGTGATACACACTACCTGCATGCCGGATTTCATCAAGAATGGTCAGATATGTTGAAGCGTAAAAAGATTACAAACAAAAACACATATTTTCACATTTATAATATTACTAGCTGTTTCCCGCGGCTTCACCCTCGTGGACATCGTTTCTTTGACTTTTCGAGGTTGCGCAGTGGCCAGCCGTGTGAGAATATTAAGGGTTCCCAGGAGGCTCGAGTTTCTATACAAACGTAGTTCCCCTTTAATACAAAAACTACATGCCAGATTAAATCCAAACTTTGCGAATGTATTAAGTAGATACATATCGATGTGGGTAATTAGTTTTCATCGCAGTAAATTTAAACATAACTGAACGAAGGATAAATTAGTTTTGTACTGAAAGTTTAAACCACTCTTATTTTTTCCGTTTTATATTAGTACATCAAAACTAATTACAAACATCGATATGCGTCTACTCAATTAATTGGCAAAGTTTGGATTCAATCCAGCATGTAGTTTTTGTATTAAAGCGGGACTACGTTTGTATGGAAACTCAAGCCTCCTGGGGACCCTTAAGTAAGGATGACTGTATGAGGTATTTTTTTTATATATTTTTTTATTCACAATTGGTAAGCCCTTGGCATTATCTCACCTGATGGTAAGTGACGATGATGCCGAAGATGGAAGCGGGCTTACCAAGATTCCTCAACGCAATGGAGAACTGGAATCTTATCTTCAAGCTGGAACACATCAATGTTACTAACACTGATGTTTGGCGGCAAGACTTAGATAAGATGGTGGTAGCTAGCCAGGCGGGCTTAGAAAATGCCCTACCACCAACCAAACCGAGTCTTACAAATAGACCCCGCCGGGAATCGAACCCGCGACCTGTTAGTGTGTAGCGAATGGACTAGCCATTACGCCACGGAGGTATTAAAGTATTTCTGCAAAGAACAAAAAGCAGACCTTGTGACTCGACGGGTGGCGATGGCGGTGGCGGTGGCGGCGACGGCGACGCAGAACAAACTTGTTTATTTAACGATTTCCGTACAAAAAGTGTTTGCCCGAAAAATCTACGATTTATTGTCTATATCACTATTGAACTTTTCGGACGGAAGGAATTGGTAAAATCTTCGTTACTTTTGACGTTTTTAGGGTGCCATACCTTAAAAAGAAAAAATAAAACCCTTATAGGATCACTCGTGTGTCTGTACGTCCGTCTGTCACGGCCGATTTGCTCAGAAACTATAAGACAGATTTCAGTGAAATTTGGTACACCTATGTAAGTCGGTAACCCAAAAACGGATGTAACGTAAATAAATTAATTTAGAACAAGGGGGCCACTTTTGGGGGGTAAATTAGAAAATGTAAATAAAAAAAGTTTTGCAAACTATATTGTGCGGCATACCAGAGGAAAGGGCTCAATATGAAAATCTCAAACATATTTTTTTATATAATTTTAAGATAAATAACGTTATTTAAGAAAATAGGCGGCAAAAATTTACCATTTCCCCCCCACCCCACATATCTTGAAAACTACTGGGCCTAAAATTTTTGAAAAATCACTGTATATGAGGTTAATTGCATAGATTAGAGGAAAATCCAGGAGGCCGTCCAGATTTGAACCCGGTACCTCTGGTTAGAAGGACCGAGTCGTTACCGCCTGAGCCACTGACGCTTTGAGCCACTTAGCGACACCTAAAGCAACGTATATATTTTAGTACTAACATACAGTATGGACACTCCCTGCCGCTCTCTAGATTGCGACCTCACCCCCTCGTCACCCAGATTGATACAGATTGGGTACAGTTTGGCTGTCGAACGTAAAGGATTTCGCCGCCATTTTGTTTGTTCCGTCATTCCTTTTTTGAAATGTAATTTTTTGGTGTCTATTTGTTTGGAAATGGCCGTTAATGTAAACAAAACATTTTATCGTTTTAGCTTAATCACTTACATTTGGACATCAAACATGTTACCACAAGCATTTTCTTTACTTAATTACTGTGTGTAAGTTCATCTAAGACTTAATACAAATTGCAACTAGTTTTTTCATTTGGCCATTATCAAACAAATAGATTTTAGTGGGATCTAGTTAGTAGTATCGAATCCATAGTTAATTTACGTAGTAATATGACAACAGCAATTAGTTCCCCTAACCTTTATCTATAGAGGGCGCTATAGATGAATTTTAGTTTCTGGTACAGAACCCTCAGTGCGCGATTTAGACTCGCACTTTGCAGTTTTTTTTTATTCACAATGAATTAGATAAACGTGTAACGGTAAGTAAAAAAAAACCAAAAAAACAGACTCTTCTAAAACACTGTTCTTTCTGAACCTCTTAGAAAACAATCTTAAAAAATATACAGGTGACTTTTCATTAGTTCTTGATAGCAAAGAATATTAATGTACTTGGTGATTACAAACAATTTTCCCAAAGAAACTATAATGTCAAATATGAAAAAAAAATTAGGTCCTTTATACATTTTTGCCGATTTGATAAGTTATTATGTATCGAGGATCAAATTTTTTTCTGATTTGACGTATAGTTTCTTTGGGAAAGTTGTTTGTAATCACGAGTACACGCATATCTTTTGATAACAAGAACTAAATTAAAGTCACCCCATATACGTTGATAAAACAATAGTGTCGTTACATAAAGGTTGCTCACTACAAACAGGTACCTTATGCAAGAGTCATTAAATCTTGGTTATCGTTGTTCCTAGACTACTAATTAAAATTAAGGAAGGATCTCCTCGAGATCTTCATTTCTGATGAAAGCTTTTAACCGTCACCGTGGCGTAATGGTAACTCCATTCGCTTCACACTTGGAGGTCGCGGGTTCGATACGCGGTGGGGTCAACTTGTAAGTCTCGGTATGGTTGGTGGTAGGGCATTTTCTAAGCCCGCCTGGCTAGTTATCACCATCTTATCTAAGTCTTACCGCCAAACATCAGTGTTAACAACAATGATGTGTTACGGTTTGAAGAAAAGATAGCCAGTTCTCCATTGCGTTGGGGAATCTTGGTAAGCCCTCTTCCATCTTCGGCATCATCGTCGCTTACCATCAGGTGAGATGATGCCAAGCTCTAGCAATTGTGAATTTAAAAAAAACAAAAAGCTATCTAACTTAAAACTCAAAGACTCATGAGACTAAGTCATCAGGTTTTTTTCAGTCACAAAGAATTAGAAAATATTGCCATTCAGATTGATAATACATACGAACATTATTAAATTCAAACTTTTTTGTTAGGTCATCTTTGACTATGGCTTATTCTGTATATCTTTTTGAAATACTTCATTATATCTTCTGTCTCTTTTTAGCATTACCTCATGGTAGACAGATTGTGACAGTGACAGTAGTGACAACGTAGTGATCAAATGTTCTTTGATTGATTGATTGAAAACACTTTATTGCACAACATAAGAGGAAAAAAAGATACGATGATTGAGGAAGTTGTACACATAGGCGGTCTTATCGCTAACAAGCGATCTCTTCCTGACAACATTACCTCTCTGGTAGTGACTTAGACCTCTCCTGACTCACTACCTCTTTGGTAATGACTCATATTTTGTAGTGGTATTAGGTATGGAAATGGCTCCCTGCGAGGCCGTAGGGCGAACATTTATTTCATGAGTAAACTCTTGTAGCGCGTTAGAGCTGATACGCACACTTTTTTTTGCTGTATTCTAGAATCAAGACTGTATACCTCAAAAAAAAATTTTTTTTTACACCTATAAAGATAAGGGGAATTTTCCGCCCGACGTACCATCGTCGATAGATACCCAATTCGTCCCGGGGTTGACACAAAACGTGTTACTTTTAACAAAGGAGCAATCCGTGTAAAATGACATAGGCTGACAGGACCCAAACGACCGACGCACATTATCGCCAAATTCCCCCGATTCGTTCATATAATATTCATGACGCGGTGCAATCTTTCAAAAATTGACACCTTTTTCCAGGGGTTGCCAACCCTCGGCCGTGCAGTACAAGTTTTTTGTATTTGAACCCGTGAATAAATTACGATGGACAGAGCGTATTTTGCTTTACAGAGATACTAATTTATTGTATTGGTTCTAACGTAGAATTTTATAGTAGGATTTGCAAAGGGTATTTTTAAAAGTAACACGATTTACAAAGGTTGAAATAAACTAAAGCAGAAACAGTAGGTAAAATAACCTAACCAATTTAATTAAAAAATAGAAAACGCGACTAAATATAAACATTTTTTTCTCTTTTGGGAAGTTGGGTAAAATGTATCCTCTGTCACTCACGGGATCAAGACGAACCTAACGATACCTCTGACTGCAAAAAAAAATACATTGTTTTGTTAAGAAGCTCATAAATTATCAAATATTTCGATTAAAATTGTAGTAGTTCTATGGTTAGGTAAAACTGGGAAAAAAGGTGCATTAGGATATTGTTTCTTTAATACTGTGTCTTAAAATATAATTCGAGGAAATCATACTCACTCCTCATATCCTGTAAATTACCCAACATTTTTTTTTTGATAAAAAATCCTTAATTGAAGTAAAAAGTAGTTACTAAGTTGGTCGCCAGCGGCGGTATATTTATTTATTTATTTATTTATTTATTTATTTATCAAAAATACATGGCCAGCTTACAGTTTACACCAAAGCGCTAACCAAGTCAGAGAACTTACATTATATAAATAGAATAGGATTTCATGCAAAATGTTATGTTCTAATAATATAAAATAAAATGTCAATAGTCTATACTTATAATTATTTACAATAAATTTAAAAAATATATGATTTTATGTAATAATAATGCCCATCCGTCAGCAAATACATCGGCTTCCTGGACTTTGTCATTAAAGTCATTTAAAAGAGCTATGGCTCTGGTAGTGGGTGCGTTGGAGGCGTGTTGTGTGCGGACGGCCCCATCCCGGGGCAGCGCGAACAGCCAGCCTAAGCAGTACAGCCAGTATAAGCCATAAGCCTATGCATGAATTATTATAAAGTGAATAAAATATTTTTTTTTCGAATTCGGAGCATGTATGAGCCATTTAACTTACATCAACGAGCTTACCACATAGAAAAGAAAGAAAAAGGTTTTGTCCATAGAAATGTTCATCTTTTATTTACACTTTTAATAACGTACCTAATATAATAAAACTGTAACGGGGCCGGAGGCTGTAAATATTTTTGGAAAATTATAACTATGGTGGACATTACTAACGATATAGAGGCCAAAACAACAACTTTTGAATTTTTTGTCTGTCTGTCTGTTTCTTCGCGCATCACGCAAAAACTACTAAGCCGATTTTGATAAAATTTTGTACGGTGATTCCTTATAGCTCGGGTTAACATATGATACTTTTTATCCCGGAAAATTCAAAACATCCACGCGGACGAAGTCGCGGGCACAGCTAAGTTTCAATAAAATCTTTGTACAGTCCAAGCTTTACAGTAACAGTAATAATATTTTGGGGACAAATTACACACGGTCATCTGGCCCCAAACTAGTATCCTCTATTTTATGGGCAGCAGAGACTGATATACCTACTTATAGCTACCATTTAATACCTATAAGTACATAAAGATATTACACCCAGGTACAAAGGAGACAAAACTGTTCAACACACGAATTTTTGCCCTAGTGGGGATCAAACCCACCCACACCACACCCCGGACACTTCATACAATGGACGAGAAATGATATTTCAAAAAAAAAATGACGGAACAAACAAAATTACGGTAAAATCCATACGTTCGAGAACCAAACTATAACTAATCTGTATCAAGCTAGGTGACGAGGGGGTGATGTCGGAATCTAGAGAGCGGCAGGGAGTGTCCATACTGTATCTTAGTACTAATATATACAGGCTGCAACAATTTTTTTTGTTCCCGTTAACCTGTGCTTCTACTCATCATACTGGACAACTTTTGTTCTACGACTTTGTTGAAAAGATAAAAAAAAATTTTTACTCTTCATACAACGCGATCAGCTGATTGACCGAATTTGTGCATTTTAGTATGGAGCGTCCATTTTTTTTGTTGCTTGAGGAAAGTTGTTCAGTATGATGAGAAGAACCCCCAGGTAATGGGACCTACACCAGTTTTGTTACACCCTGTATATATACTTTTCATACGTGCGATGCAAATAAATTAAAAGGAACAGGATACATTAGGGACCTGCATTAAGATATTGGTCAATACTGGTTGGAAATTTTTAGAGGGCTGACCTATGTACACATTACTTAGTAATAAAGCTTTAAAACAAATAGCGAGGTCCCCTAGAGGCCCACAGTCGAGTGCGGTCCTGATAAGGGTCGTCGAACACAATAGATTTTGCACTAAAAGAAGTGAAGGAAAATATCGTGAAGAAACCTGCACACAACTGCGAAGAAACTCGAAGGTTGTGTGTGAAGTTTACCAACCCGCACTGGGCCCGCGTGGTCGACTGAGGCCCAATCGTTCTAATACAGGGTAGGCTCGAGCCCTTCGGTGGGGACGTATAAGAGTTGATATGATGATTCCGAAATCGTACATAATGCAAAGTCCGACGCGCACATTGCCATTTTTTATATTTTACATTTTTTTTATATTTTATATTTTTTGTATCAGTATGATATTTTTTTTTATTCACAGTTGGTAAGCCCTTGGCATCATCTTACCTGATGGTAAGTGACGATTATGCTGAAGATAGAAGCGGGCTTACCAAGATTCCCCAATGCAATGGAGAGCTGGCTATGTTATCTTCAAGCCGGAACACATCAATGTTGTTAACACTGATGTTTGGCGGCAAGAATTAGATAAGATGGTGGTAGCTAGCCAGGCGGGCTTAGAAAATGCCCTACCACCAACCAACCCGAGTCTTACAAGTTGACCCCGCCGGAATCGAACCCACGACCTCCTGGTGTGAAGCGAATTGACTAAACATTACGCCACGGAGGCGGTTAGGAGGATACCTCATATAAAAATATATATTTTATCTCAACAATGGCTCTAAAGATGTTATCAAAAGTTTGTTATCGATAAAAACACCAAAAATATAGGTAGGTACCTGAAAAAAAGCTAGAAATGGTACCTTAAATACAAAAAAGTTTGAAAGTATTTTTTCTCCAAAATTGCGGTTCATTTATCACAATCGAGAAATCTTTATTATCGTCTATGATATGTCTTAAGTGGTATGTCTCCAAAAAAGGTAGCTCCCATACAAAATGAATAATGTTAGACACTCTTGCGAGAAGGTATGTTCTCCGTGGGCAGATAAATTTATTTATTAAAAAAAAATTTAATTGTTGTACAAAAAAGAGACCTCCCACGCGGTGGACCGATGACCTGGCGAAGGTCGCAGGAAGCAGTCGTCGTGGAAATTCTTGTGGGAAGCCTTTGTTCAGCAGAAGACGTCTTTCGGCTGATATGATGAAGATGAGGAAAGAGATTCGGAACTCGAAGGTTGTGTGTGAAGTCGATCAACCCGCACTGGGCCCGAGCCCGAGCCCCAAGTTGGGGACGTATAAAAGCTGATAGTGATTCAAACAAACCCATTAGTGGCATTTCGGCCGCTAAGAATGAAAACTCAATTAGAATTCGCTGAATATACTAACATTACCGTCACTTATAACTCTGCAGACATTGCAATATGTGACAGAAATTTGGGAAAGTTCACCAAAAGTTGTGACAGCCTTAAGTACCTACAACCTGAGTTATCTTCCTATCAGAAGAAAATTATCCCTGTGTCCCAAGCACCAGAAAAATCCGCCATCATATCAGCTCGATCGGATCGAGCCTACCCTAAATTAGGTCGATCGGGCCTTAATCGACCACGCGGGCCCAGTGCGGGTTGGTGAACTTCACACACAACCTTCGAGTTTCTTCGCAAGAATGTGCAGGTTTCCTCACGATGTTTTCCTTCACCGTAAAAGCGTCAGATAAACGTACATATGAAATCGAAATTCGAAAACACATTGGTACGTGGCCGGACTCGAACCACGACCTCCCGGAGGTAGCGGCTCTTGCCGTTGCGCTACCGACGCTCTTCGAAAAAATCCGCCAAACTGATATATATAATGGGACCTGCGCCTGCTTCTTACAACCGGCTGCCCCACATGTAAAAGAGGCGCCATCTTTGGCCTTCTTCAAGTAGCAGGTGAAGCTATGGATTATCGAGCGAGCCTTTTGTAGTTGGGAGGAATTTATAAATAAGTTTCATTAATATTATTTCTTTATTTTCTTTTAAGAACAAAATTCATCATCATCATTTCAGCCGAAAGATGTCCACTGCTGGACAAACGCCTCCTGACATGACAAGAAAATTATTCAATTTTTTTTTGCTTTGTGTGTTGTACTTACTCACTTAAATGTATAATGTAATTTATTGTGTTCAATTATTTATGCTCGGAGTTTCTCTGCGTGATCGAATCAGAAACGAGGAGATCCGCAGGAGAGCCAAAGTAACCGACATAGCTCACACAATCGCTAAACTGAAGTGGCAGTGGGTAGGGCACATAGCTCGTAGAAAAGATGGCCGTTGGGGCAGTAAAGTTCTCCAGTAGCGAATGCGCACCGGGAAACGTTGCGTAGACAGGCCTCCCACTTGGTGGACCGATGATCTGGTAAAGATCGCGGGAAGCCGATGAATGCGGGCAGCGCAGTACCGGTCGGATCGAGCCTACCCTAAATTAGGTCGATCGGGCCTTAATCGACCACGCGGGCCCAGTGCGGGTTGTTCAACTTCACACACAACCTTCGAGTTTCTTCGCAAGCGTGTGCAGGTTTCCTCACGATGTTTTCCTTCACCGTAAAAGCGTCAGATAAACGTACATATCAAATCTAAATTCGAAAACACATTGGTACGTGGCCGGACTCGAACCACGACCTCCCGGAGGTAGCAGCTCTTGCCGTTGCGCTACCGACGCTCTTCGAAAAAATCCGCCAAACTGATATATATAATGGGACCTGCGCCTGCTTCTTACAACCGGCTGCCCCACATGTAAAAGAGGCGCCATCTTTGGCCTTTTTCAAGTAGCAGGTGAAGCTATGGATTATCGAGCGAGCCTTTTGTAGTTGGGAGGAATTTATAAATAAGTTTCATTAATATTATTTCTTTATTTTCTTTTAAGAACAAATTTCATCATCATCATTTCAGCCGAAAGATGTCCACTGCTGGACAAACGCCTCCTGAAATGACAAGAAAATTATTCAATTATATTTTTTTTTGCTTTGTGTGTTGTACTTACTCACTTAAATGTATAATGTAATTTAATGCGTTCAATTATTTATGCTCGGAGTTTCTCTGCGTGATCGAATCAGAAACGAGGAGATCCGCAGGAGAGCCAAAGTAACCGACATAGCTCACACAATCGCTAAACTGAAGTGGCAGTGGGTAGGGCACATAGCTCGTAGAAAAGATGGCCGTTGGGGCAGTAAAGTTCTCCAGTAGCGAATGCGCACCGGGAAACGTTGCGTAGACAGGCCTCCCACTTGGTGGACCGACGATCTGGTAAAGATCGCGGGAAGCTGATGAATGCGGGCAGTGCAGTACCGGTCGTCGTGGAAATCCTTGGGGGAGTCCTTTGTCCAGCATTGGAAGATTTTCGGCTGATATGATGATGATAATGAATCATTTTTTGACTTTTAAGATAAAAGATAAGATAAATACTATTGTACAGACTAGTTGAAAAGAATATATAAACAAATTATAAAAAATTAAAAAACTTAACTCAAAAAAATATAAAAAAACAAACACAATGTCATAAACAAAAAAAAACATATAGGTACTATAGCGGTACAATTTGGGCAGTCTTATCGCTGAAAGCGAATTCTTCCAGATAACCCGATTTTTCTTAATGAATTACCCTTTACCAATAAATAACTATTATGATTATTTTGAATTCTAAACAAGTATGCTAGCGTGGCCTGTGTCTATGCTTTGAGTCCTCCTACTTCGTTCTACTGAACTTTTTTTTTATTCACAACTACGAAACATGTGTCTATTACGTTGTGTCAGTCGTTAGTGTGTTTCGTCCCTAAAACAAGACGAGGGCAGGCCGGAGGTCCGGAGGACTCTCTCCAGGCCCAGTAATTCGAGTTGATTGTTTGTACAACGGACATGGATTTTTCCACTTGATTGTCAGATTTGGTTTTCTTGGGAGCACTCTTCCCAGTTCAGCAAATATTCTAGTTTGAAGGAAATATAATGTGAAAATATTTATTTTAGTAGGAATAATTTGTAAGAAAAATATTGTAGAGACTATGAGAAATTGAACAATTTGAGAATTCAGACTGATTGCGGCGAAGTGTATAAGTTATCCGCCGCAGACCCACTAAGCCACTGACAATACCCTTGGTGGTACGGAAAATAGTCTAGTTTGAAGGAAATCACATCGCTAAGACTGCTATTTGTAAATATGATGATAATAGGAATAATTTGGAATAATATGCATGTGGATAATATGAGAAATAGAACGATTAAGAATTCGGACTGAATGCGGTAAAGTATATTAGTTACCCGCTGCACACACTATACCTCTGACAATATCCTTGGTGGTACGGAAAATAGTCTAGTTTGAAGGAAATCACATCGCTCAGACTGCTATTTATAAATATGATGATAATAGGAATAATTTGGTATAATAAGCATGTGGAGAATATTAGAAATAGAACGATTGAGAATTCGGACTAAAAGCGGCGAAGTACATTAGTTACCCGCTGCAGACCTACTATACCAACAACAGTACCCTTGGTGGAACGGAAAATAGTCTATTTTGAAGGAAATCACATCGCTAAGATTGCTATGCGTGAATATGATGAGAAAACGTTTATTTTAAAAGGAATATTTGGAAGAATAAGCATTTGAAGCATATGAGAAACTGAACAATTGAGAATGCTTTATTTTAAAAGGAATATTTGGAAGAATAAGCATTTGAAGCATATGAGAAATTGAACAATTGACCCGCTGCACACACTATACCTCTGACAATATCCTTGGCGGTACGGAAAATAGTCTAGTTTGAAGGAAATCACATCGCTCAGACTGCTATTTATAAATATGATGATAATAGGAATAATTTGGTATAATAAGCATGTGGAGAATATTAGAAATAGAACGATTGAGAATTCGGACTAAAAGCGGCGAAGTACATTAGTTACCCGCTGCAGACCTACTATACCAACAACAGTACCCTTGGTGGAACGGAAAATAGTCTATTTTGAAGGAAATCACATCGCTAAGATTGCTATGCGTGAATATGATGAGAAAACGTTTATTTTAAAAGGAATATTTGGAAGAATAAGCATTTGGAGAATATGAGAAAGTTAACAATTGAGAATGCGAACTGAAAGCAGCGAAGTATATTACTTACCCGCTGCAGACCCACTTTACCAAATGCAGTATACCCTTGGTGGTACGGAAAATAGTCTAGTTTAAAGAAATCACATCTTTAAGACTGTCATGCGTGAATATGATGAGAAAACATTTATTTTAAAAGGAATAATTTGGAAGAATAAGCATTTGAAGCATATGAGAAATTGAACAATTGAGAATGCCGACTGAAAGCGGCGAAGTATATTAATTACCCGCTGCAGACCCACTATACCAATGGCAGTACCCTTGGTGTTACGTAAAATAGTCTGGTTTGAAGGTAATCATATCGTTAAGATTGCTATGCATGAATATAATGAGAAAATATTTTTTTGTGAGGAATAATTTGGAAGGATAAGCATTTGGAGAATATGAGAAATTGAACAATGGGAATTCGGTCTAAAAGCGGCGAAGTATATTAGTTATCCGCTGCAAACCCACTATACCACTGACAGTACCCTTGTACTAACGGAAAATAGTCTAGTTTGAAGGTAATCACATCGTTAGATGCTATGCGTGAATATGATGAGAAAACATTTATTTTCACAGGAATAATTTGGAATAGTAAGCATTTGGAGAATATAAAAAATTTAACAATTGAGAATTTGGACTGAAAGCGGCGAAGTATTTTATTAAAATAAATGATATCTCATCATATTTACCCATAACAGTCATACTTATGATGTGATTTCCTTTAAGCTAGAATATATGCTTTACCACCAAGGTTTGGCCAGATGTATGGTGGGTCTGTAGCGGAAAATGATTTTTTTGTTAAGGTCGGACTCCTTACCGTGATTACAACTAACCTAACACTTTGCTGGTTTTTATTATTTGTTGTTTTACTTCAGAGTTAGTAATATAATTATATCAAGTTTCACACTTACCTTTTTTACAGTACAGCTAAATCAAAAACACCACAAAAATACCGATTTATATCTTTTTATTTTATTATATGGGGACCCCTAATTTTTTAGGGTTACTCGCATTTTATATTTAGTATTTTTATTATTGGTTGTTATAGCGGCAATATTAATACTTCATCATATTAGCTTATATACGTCTCCACCGAGGGGTTCGAGCCTACCCTGAATCAGGGCGATCGGGCCTTAGTCGACCATGCGGGCCCAGTGCGGGTTGGTCGACTTCACACTCAACCTTCGAATTTCTTCGCAGGCGTGTGCAGGTTACCGTACGATGTTTTACTTCGCCGTTAGAGCGTCGCGTCGGATAAACGTACATATGAAATCTAAATTCGAAGTCACATTGGTACGTGGCAGGATTCAAACCACGACCTCCCGGACAGAAGGCGGAGGCCTAGCCGTTACGCCACCGACGCTCTTTCATATTATACATTATTATACATTTCATATTATACACAATCTTTCACATTATATAAAAAAAACTTAAGAAAATAGATCTTACAAGGTTAGGATCGATTCTGCCTACAGTGACAGAATTAATGTTACGGAGGGGACAGCACAAGGTTCTGTGTTAGGACCCTTGCACTACTTGGCCTATGTTAATGATATGAACAATGTAATAAAACACTGCAGCATTTATCAATTTGCAGATGACACTTGCCTTATTTCAGCTGATCGTCACATAGATGCCGCCGAAAGTAAACTACAAAAAGACTTCGAGTCCTTATGTAGGTGGTCTTATGATGCTGGTCTCGTGCTCAACGCTAAAAAAACGAAACTAGTACACGTACACTCTAGCCATAATCATTGTAAGAAAGTTGTGCAGATTATAGCTCACAGCCATGATTGTCTGCATGCGCGCGCTGACAATGGTGGAGCAATAGTATGCCAGTGCCAACCTATTGAAACTGTACAACAACATACTTACCTTGGTTTGATTATCGACTCGAGATTTAACTGGACTAGTCATATTGATAAAGTTTGTGATAACTTACGTGCAGTAATGGCAAAGTTTTACATATTTAAAAATAGAATTCCATACCCTGTGTTGCTATCCATGTACAAAGCACTCGCGGAAAGTATTATATCCTATGGACTAAGTAGTTATGGTAGAACCTTTAAAACTAATTTGGATCACATTTACAAATTACAGTATAGAATACTAAAAATGATAGTTCCCTACAAAATTAAAAACAAAGCCACAAATGAAATAGACATATTTAATTATTGTAAAGTAATGCCAGTTCACACAAAACTTAAATTCACTATTCTTAAGGAACAATTTTTTAACACTAATATTCCAAAACCAGTAAAGCATTCGAAAATTACCAGACAGGTTATTAATAAAACCTTAAATGTTCCACGATATTCTAATTTCTACGGCAAAAGGGTGTCTGCCTACATAATACCCAAATTAATCAATAACCTCCCAAATACTTTAAAATATAACATTACAAAGAATAACAAATCGCGTCTATTAACAACACACTTTTTAGAAAAACAATCTAATAAAAACTATGCAAATCAAAGTTACAACTAATTTTAGTTATAGTTTAAATAGTCAAACTTCTTGCAACAGCCTGTATATGGTGGATGATGATGAGATCGTAACCGGCCGACATCACTGCTATGTGTGTATAGATGTGACTCTGTGCAAATTTCCTTGCCTACCGTCATAACATTTTGTTTGTCTTTTATTTACCTTTATTTATAAGTTATTGTAGGTAACTTTTGTGTTTTATTGTTTAATGATAATTTGATAATGCATGCATGACTGGAGAACAGTATTGAGACAAACCTTATTAAGGTTTAACAATACTGCATAATGTTTTGTTAACATGTAATTTTGTAACGTAAATACATAAATAAATAAATAAATAACTTACTCTGTAAAAATTTAAACTGTCCACCTATTATGTTTTATGAAATACAAGCCGCTGTCAGACAGATGGACGGATGGACGGAGCTTAGGCCTCATAATTCACACTTTTTGTGTTCTTTTTTTTAAGTTTCTAACGAGGTTCTGTAATATAGGTAGCAAAGTTAAAATAGAGGTGGTCCTATTCTTAGCCGTATAGCTCCCTGCTAAGAAAAGGACCATCCCATCTCTTCCACTGGGGGTCGTAAGTATCGACTAATGGACTTAAAACTGGAGGAGCAGCGTCCATTCCTAATAATTTCTAAATAATTTTCGTGTACTTTTCGGCGTTAAGCACAAATTAAAAAAAAAAACTTTATTTTAATTTAGTTAGTCGATTTGTGCAAAACCGTATTGACATCTAAATATATAAAAGAAAACGGTGACTGACTGGTATTTCAACGCACAGCCGAAACTACAGAACGGATTTCGCTGAAATTTTGAATACAGATAGCGGTTAGGACGTGGGCATCCGCTAAGAAAGGATTTTGGGAAATTCCCACGGGAACGGCAAACAAAGGGATCTGCGCGGGCGAAGCTGCGGGCACCCACTAGTTAATGTATGTAAATGATGAGTTTTCTTTTGTCTACACTATTCGGTGTTCGACGTGACTAGTAATAGTTCGGTGGTATAGGTGGTTTGCAAATAAATACCCACTGTACCACCAAGGGTACGGTTAGTGGTACAGTGGGCCAGCAACGGCATTTTCTGTCGCTCGTATTGATGTCTTTTGTTCGTAATATGACTTGTTTACCAATTGTGAATAAAAAAAAAAAAAAGGTATTATATCAGCTCATATACGTCCCCACCGAGGGGCTCGAGCCCACCCTGAATCAGGGCGATTAGGCCTTAGTCGACCACGCGGGCCCAGTGCGGGATGGTCAACTTCACACACAACCTTCGAGTTTCTTCGCAGGCGTGTTGCAGGTTTCCTCACGATGTTTTCCTTCACCTTTAAAGCAATCGGTAAGTATGTACGTAAGTTTTTGAAAAACTCATTGGTACATTGGCCGTCCAGATTTGAACCCGGTACCTCTGGTTAGATGGACCGAGTCGTTACCGGTTGAGCCACCGACGCTTTTATATGTATAGGTATAGATAGGTATCACTATTATGGTTGTGTGGAGAGGTGTGATGGTACGGAACCCTCGAAGCGCGAGACCAACTTGCACTTGGCCGGGATTTTTTCTATACCCCAATTAGAAATGGCTCTTTGGCTAAGTGCGAGTCAGAACCGCAGACATAGGGTTCCGTACTATCATACTAGATGGCGCTAGTTTCTTCACGTTTTTTTGTATTGAGAACCCCTTATTTTATCACTTTCTAATTTTTAATATTTGTTGTTAAAGCGGCAACAGAAATACATCATTTGTGAAAATTTCAACTGTCTAGCTGTCACTGTTCACGAAATACAGTCTGGTGACAGACGGACAGACAAGCAGATGGACAGACAGACAGACAGAAGGACGGAAGGACAGCGGAGTCTTAGTAATAGGGTCCCGTTTTTAACCTTTAGGTACTGAACTATAAAAATAATTTTCATTTAGTATTACTTATAATATTAATAATAATAATATAAATGTGAAAGCGTGGATGTTTGTTACGCTTTCACGCAAAAACTACTGAACGGATTTGGCTGAAATTTGGTAGGTCCACAGATTAGGACCTGGATTAAGACATAGGCTACTTTTTACCACGCTCGCGAGCCGCTTGCGGCTTGCGCACTGCGCACCCTCGAAAAGTCATAGAAACGTGGTCCACGCGGGTGAAGCCGCGGGAAACAGCTAGTAATATTATAAATGTGAAAGTTTGTATGTATGGATGGATATATGGATGTTTGTTACTTTGTCGCGCTTCAACCAATGGACGGATCAGGTTGAAACTTGGCACACATATAGGTTAGATCCTGGAATAGGACATAGGCTACTTTTTACCCCGGGAAAACGTCTTATTACCACGGAAAAATCAAAAACAACGCGGACGTAGCCGCGGGCAGACGACTAGAATATAATACTTACGTACTTGCTTTTATTTCTTAACCCCCTGAAAGTCGACGGGGCGCTGACAAGCGTTTCGAATCCCGTCCATTGTCCACTTGTCATTAAGTTTTTGTCTTTCCTTCTCCCCCGACTTGACTTGATGTGACACACGGCCGTATCAGAGAGAAAGCTTGCCATATTATTATTATAAATAAAAATAATAATACAAATTATTATTTTTTTATTTATTTCCCAAAAATACGGCTGATACAAAAACCTTGGATCGACTGATACCTAAAATAGGCTTGAAGCCTGTGCTATAGGCACCAGCACCCCCATAATGTCTGTAGTTTAATAGTCTGTGTTGCGTTTTAGTTATGTACTGTCAATCCTACTAATACGTATTATAAATGTGAAAATTTGTATGTATGGATGTAACAAACTCTTTCACGCAAAAACTACTAAACGTATTCGGCTGAAATTTGGTAGGTAGACAGATTAGGACCTGGATTAGCATATAGGCTACTTTTTTCCACGTTTTTATCAATTTATATTTATTTAAAAACAATTTTTACACTCCAACAATATTTTAGATCCAAGTCGTCTTTTAAATACAGTATAAACTCTGTAAAACGTCACGCGATATAACGATTCTCTCTTTGAAACGTCAAAATTTTCTGGCTCCAGTTGGTTTACTTTGACGCTACTTTCTCTCTGTATAACGAAAACTCTTAATAACGTCACAAATTGCCCGGTCCCTTGAGTGTCGCTACATAGAGTTTACACTGTACTTAGTAAATCTGGTTAAAAATATAAATACGTGCTGACGTACATTTTACACCACCGTATGTACCAGGCAAACAGGGATGCCACAGAGATACAAGCTAACGGAACAAATTTGAGGACAAATGGTCGCGGATTGACGTCACATTTATTTCACTGACAGCCCCTGTCATTGTGCAGATTTATTTCTAACTGAGACGCGACTAGGAAATGCCATTATAATGGTAGAACACAGGCCAGCACATCAAGCTACACACTTTGAACTTTGTGCCGTTCTTATGCCGAATGAGTATGGATCAGAATCGTTCTACGAGTGTATAGCTTGACTTGCTGGCCTCTGTACATTTGACAGTTTCCTAATTTGTCACCACCACAGAAAAGATTAACAGTTATAATGTACCTACTATCACGTAGCCATACATATCCTAGGATTTACATATTACATTTACATGTTACATATTAGATAGCCCATTGCGTTGGGGAATCTTGGTAAGCCCGCTTCCATCTTCGGCAACATCGTCACTTACCACCAGGTGTGATGTTGTGAATAACTATTAACCAATTGTGAATAAAAAATAAATAAAAAAAGTTAATCTTTATCATCTGCCCAAAACGACATTTGTTCTAAAAATGTTTGAAATACCTAGGCGTGACGTCATAATTTAGCAGCGTCATTTATGTACTCATTTTGTTATTTTGGTGAGTCAAAAATCGTAAACAAAACTAGTAAGGTTTTCCGAAGTATAAGTAGGTGGGCAATTTAGTGATCAAGAGTTCATAATTTATTTCTGATGCTGTCGTCATCCCTATTTAACCGATTGAGTATTAATGGGACCCATCTGTCCCGGTAAGTTGTTCTTTCCGTTGAGTATTAATGGGACCCATCGGCCCCGGTAACAACACGCGACCTTATGCTCTAAAGTACACAAATATAGTTAAAACTGTGTTGAAACTGCCTTGGGTTGATTTATGGACTTACGTCGTTATTAAATTCCGCTCTTAGTGCCATACGCAGTTTAATATAAAATCATAGATAAACTTTTCATAATTTGACAATTTCTTGTCATTTTCCGCCATTTTGGAAAATGGCGGATCCGCCTGAAGGAAGGGAACGTCAATATTCAAGGTCGGCCTGGACGGTTAATGTTATCATTTTAATGTGCCATGATCTTTGATGTGGCTTGATTTAAGTGCATGAAAATCTATACCCATTAAAAATCGATTTTTGCTATGATAATACTCGCGGTCTAAAGAATAGGTATTTGAATAAAATGTTGCTGTCTCCCTCCCCCAAACCGCTCCGTATACAGCATGAAAGGGAGAACTGCAGCGCAGACCCATAATAGGTACTAAAATTAACCAAAACAGCCTTTCGTAGTCCCCTATTTTCTCCTCCATAACTCGAGCAAAAATAATATTTTTTTCAAAAATAATTAAAAAAATGCTTTAACTCTCTCCTCTATGTTTTCGTTTTTTTGTTAATATGCGTATTAATTTTTTTTTAATTTTTTTTTAATTAAAAATTTGAGTGCGTTTGGCTGCATTTTATGGTGAGTGTCTATAAATGAAGTTTCAGTTAGACAATTTTCTTAGTTTTTGAAGGCTCCTAATTCCTATTATAATTAGAATATGGGAAAAAACAAAACATAGGGGCATGGCCATGGTAGATATAGGTTTGATGGTAAAATCATTTTTCTCTATTGTCATTATCCAGGGAGGAAATAAGGGACTACGTTTGTATGGAAAAAATGGCGCCCGCGTTTCCTCTTAAGAGCATCGGTTACGTAATGGCTAGGGCCGATACCTCCTGTCCGAGAGGTCGTGGTTCAAATCCTGCCACGTAACAATGCGTTTTTAAATTTCGATTTCATATGTAAGTTTATCCGACGATGCTTTTATGGTGAAGGAAATTATCGTGAGGAAACTTGCACACCCATGCGAAGAAACTCTAAGGTTGTGTGTGAAGTCGACCAACCCGCACTGGGCCCGATTGGTCGAATAAGGACTGATCGCCCTAATTCAGAGTAGGCTCGCTGAGGAATTGGGGGGCTGATATGATGAATACTTCCTTATGCCTACGTCATCTCTCTCGTTCCTCGTCGCCCTGAAATAAAATCATTTTTATCATACTAAGTTTGCAATAATAATAATCATCAATTAGTTTAAAAAACTAAAAAACACGCTTTTAGTAAACACGTTAAGTAGTTATCTTGGATGTCCGCCATGTTGGATTTAAGTCATATGACTATTTTTTCGTATTCCTGACAGCAAACCCTTTCATTTGATACCCATATCATGGGGGTGCATTTCAAATAGCCTGTCCGCCATATTGGATTGAAGTCACGTGACTATTTTTTTCGTATTCCTGACAGCAAACCCTTTCGTTTGATACCCATATCATGGGGGTGGATTTCAAACAGCCAGTCCGCCATCTTGGACGTCCGCCATATTGGATTTAAGTCACGTGACTATTTTTTTCGTATTCCTGACTGCAAACCCTTTCATTTGATACCCATATCATGGGGGTGGATTTAAAACAGCCAGTCTGCCATCTTGGGAATACCGGGAAGTGGGTCAAATTAAGATTCCAAGATTTTCTTACATACATAGTTACAAGTGAAGCTAATAAAAGCGTGTTAATTAATGATGATAGATTCGAAGCTAGAAAAACATCAAACTTGTGGAAAAAAAGAAAAATAACATTTTAAAATATAAAAAACTCCGTAAAATTCTGTACCATCATACTAGATGTTACTAGTTTCTTCACGGTTAAAAAAAAGTATTTTGTATTGAGATCCCCTTATTTTTTGACTTTTTCTAATTTTTTGTTTTTGTTGTTATAGCGGCAAAATAAAATACATCATCTGTAAAAAAAATAACTGTCTAACTATCAACGTTCATGAAATACAGCCTTCCGACAGACAGACAGACGGACAGTGAAGTTTAGTAATAGATAGATAACACGGTTATTTAGCACTGCAAACACACACATAGATACTAGTACATTATACATATTAAAAAAGTAAAAAACCCTAACAAATTAAAAGAGCAAAAAAACAGAAAGAGAACATTAGAGAAAAAAAAAAGAAACAAATAACAAAATAATTTAAATAAATAAGTTTACACTAGTGTGATGCAGTGCAAATGGGCCATAGCCAATGACTTATATATCAAATCTGTGGCCATAGCTCAGTAAATATCTTTGCCCCTGTGAGAGCAAAACACTGATTTTCTGCCACGACCCGAGGGTAGACCGAAAAAGTTATATAAAAAAATAAAAATAATAATAGGGTCCCGTTTTTACCCTTTGGGTAAGAAACCCTAAAAACTGGTCAAATGCGAGTCGGACTTGCGCACCGAGGGTCCCGTACTAATATATCTCCTCACGAGTATAAAAATAATATCTACTCGTATTCATTACAAAAAAAGACGCGACGACGACGGTATGTTTTTTTTTTTAATTCAGCTCGGACTTCTTGGTGCGAGTACGAGTCATACTTGGCCAGTATTTTAACCGACTTCAAAAAAGAAGTTTCTCAATTCATGTTTTTTTGTTTGTGTGTTACGCTATATCTTCGCATATTGTGAACCGATTTTCAAATAATTTTTTTTATTCGAAAGAATACTCTGTAGGTGGTCCCATTGTCACTATGTTAGGATCTAATGATGGGATCCCAGGGAAATCGAGAGCAACCTTTAATTTTTATAGCACGTATTAAGTGTTTCATGTATTTTCTAAAGTTCCTCAAGTATTTGCGTCTGGTAGTCATCATCTCGTGTTAATGAGCTGATGATGGAAGGTACAACTCCTTAACCGTTAGAAGTTGGACGATAATTCTTGGAATATTATACGTAGACTAGTGGATGCCCGCAGCTTCGACCGCGCAGATCCCGATTTTTGCGGTTCCCGAGGGAATTTCCCAAAATCCTTTCTTAGCGGATGCCTACGTCATAACATCTACCTGCATGCCAAATTTCAGCCCGATCTGTCCAGTGGTTTGGGCTGTGCGTTGATAGATCACTATGCCAGTCAGTCAGTTAGTCACCTTTGTGTTATATATATATTTAGATACGTAGGTACGTATAGACCGATAGGTTGTAGTCTTTCAGGTTATTCAGGTGAGCTGATGATGGAAGGCTTGACTCCTTAAATTTCATGCTTCTGAGATTATGATGGGAGCCACAGGTTAAGGAATGATTTGATGATTCCTATTTACGTAGTATGTGATTGGGTTTAAGGTTGTTAGATACATAGCATAATCGGAAAAAAATAAGTTTAAAGACTGATTTCAAAAATAATTTCATTTAAAAATTTAAATAATATTTTTATATATAAATACACTACATTTACCAACAATAACGAAATCAAAGGTAAAACAAATAAAATTACAGGCCTAAAATTTTTTTTTTTGGAGGTCGGTGCCAACAAAGCTATTGAATCTAATACATTTGATAGGTAATGCTGGTACCGACCTCGAAAAAAATTAAGGCCCATAATTTCATTCCTACCTACCTTTAATTTCGTTATCGTCGTGTATTTATATATAAATATATTATTTCATACTTTTGAGTAAATTTATTAAACACGCTCTTATTACGCCGATTTTTGAAACTTTTATTTTGTTATTAGTTTTTTTACTTCTATAGTATGTTAGTACTAATATATATACTTTGACTATAGTCACACCAAGTTTTCGGCATGTATGTCTTACTATTTTTACGATAGATTCATCATCATCATCATATCAGCCGAAGGATCTCCACGACAACCGGTTCTGCGCTGCCCGCATCCAGCGGCTTCCCGCGACCTTCACCAGGTCATCGGTCCACCGAGTGGGAGGCCTGCCTACACTACGCTTTCCGGTGCGTGGTCGCCACTCGAGAACTTTACTGCCCAACGGCCATCTGTTCTACGAGCAATGTGCCCCGCGATAAATTAAAAACAATAAATGTAAGTTTGTAATTGCAAAAAATATTTCTATGTGATATAACTACAAATTTACAATTTTTAAACAGGTTTAAAAAAAAGTAAAATAAAAGTATTGTACTTGTGCCGCCGCCTCCTGCCCGGGAGGTCGTGGTTCGAATCCTGGCACGTACCAATGTGTTTTCGAATTTAGATTTCATATAGTACGTTTATTCGACGCTCTACGGTGAAGGAAAACATCGTGAGGAAACCTGCACACGCCTGCAAAGACACTCGCAGGTTGTGTGTGAAGTCGACCAACCCGCACTAGGCCCGTGTGGTCGACTAAGGACCGATCGCCCTAATTCAGGGTAGGCTCGAGCCCCTCGGTGGGCACGTATATATGAGCTGATATGATGATGATGTGCTATAAGACCCTTTTTTATATCGAAATTCATGATTCTAGGTCAACGCGAAATACTCTGTAGAATATGATTCACTTGTGGAAATAAAAATATGTGACATAGCCGTTTTTTATGGCTTTGACTAAGCTTCATTTTTCAAGGGATCGTAGGCGTTAGTACTTGATATAAATTTTAAACTTGATACTCTACGCGTTCTTAAGAAAAAGGATCTTTATAGACGGTCAGACCTGACGGACAACGAGCGATGTGGTTCATTTTAAGGGTTCTGTACCCAAAGGGTAAAAACGGGACACTATTATTAAGACTCAGCTGTCCCTCCGTCTGACCGTCTATCACAAGGCTTTATTTCATGAACCGTTATAGCTAGACCGTTGAAATTTTCACAGATGATGTATTTCTGTTGCCGCTATAACAACAAATACTATTAATTAGAAAAGTGAAAGTATCCATATAAAAAAAGTGTTTTTTTTTTAAACGTGAAGAAACTAGCGCCATCTAGTATGATGGTACGGAACCCTATGTGTGCGGTTTTGACTCGCTTTTTCTTTCTTATCGTGTGGCCCAATTATCCATCTCGGTGTTTTCTTTTTGAGTTACAGAACCCTGAAAATGTACGTTACCCATACAAATTATTTTTTTATTATTAACAGAGTCACGTTTAAAAAGACACGGAATCATGATAATTTAAATTTTATATATCCCTCCATAAAATATTTAGGTAGATACATTTATTTTTATCAGAGTTTCAAGCATCGTGATACCTACTATTAATTCATTTTAATAACTGTAAAACTTGTAATAGTTATTTATGATACTAGGGTGGTAAAAAGGTGAATAACAAACGAGTGAAATTTGCAAGGCGAGCCGCAGGCGACAGTTTACCATCGTAACCAGTTTGCCATTGACCTTTCACACGTTTTTCAATACATTTGTGAGAAAGTAGGGGTAAAGTAGGGGTCCGCAGTTTTTTCAAAAAATAATTTTATATTTACAAAACCAAAATTGTATTTTCAGTTGGTAATAGATCATTTTGTATGGAAAATCTATTAAACTTTTTTACTAATCCAACTGCACATCTTAAGTTGGTTCGACGATGACTCCTAAATTAAGAAAGCCCACTTAGCCCTGATAGTTTTCCTTTTGAATTGATTTAAATTTGTTCTACTATTTACAATACGTGTACTGAAATACTCGAAGGGTGTGTGTGAAGTCGACCAACCCGCACTGGGCCCGCGTGGTCGACTAAGGCCCGATCGCCCTAATTCAGGGTAGGCTCGAGCCCCTCGGTGGGGACGTATATGAGCTGATACCAAATTGACGTACTGATACAGCAGTAGGGGGGATTAGCTGGTAGGGGGAGGATGGGGACACTTGACTTTAACAAAAATTAGCACTTTAAAGCTTAATATTTCGCAAATGGATCCCTGTACCGAAAACTTCTTTTAGCAAATCATAAGTGGGTTTTAAAGATCTATTCAACGATACCCCACACTATAGAGTCATCATTACAGCTCATATACGTCCCCACCGAGGGGCTCGAGCCTACCCTGAATCAGGGCGATTAGGCCTTAGTCGACCACGCGGGCCCAGTGCGGGTTGGTCGACTTCACAGACAACCTTTGAGTTTCTTCGCAGGCGTGTGCAGGTTTCCTCACGATGTTTTTCCTTCACCGTTAAAGCAATCGGTAAGTATGTACGTAAGTTTTTGAAAAACTCATTGGTACATTGGCCGTCCAGATTTGAACCCGGTACCTCTGGTTAGATGGACCGAGTCGTTACCGGTTGAGCCACCGACGCTTTTTTACACTATAGAGTACCTACGTGAACGATAAAAAAATTCACCCCCTCCTAACACGTACGGGAGGTACCCTCATTTTTTTTTAAATATTTTATTGTACCACTTCGACGGCGTGATTAATATGGATACCCATGCCAAATTACAGCTTTGTAGTACTAATAATCTCGGAGCTAAGCCGCAGACAGAAAGACGAACTGACATAGCAAAACTATAAGGGTTCTTTTTTTTTATTCACAATTGGTAATAGTAATTCCTTCTTAATTACGGAACCCTAAAAAGGACCTTTAAAAACGACCGTTAAAAACATAATAACATGAGTATATTATACCTATTAAGGTTTCGGCATCCAAAGTTGATTTTACGCGACTAGTTATTTTTTTTTAAACCAGGGGAGTAATCACACTTTGTTTTTCCTATACATATACATAAGTATATTGTTTATCGAACATATTTAGGTTTTTTCTTGCACTATTCCACAATTAATGTAAATAAAAAATAAAAATAAAACTTTTTTTTATTTTTTTTTATTTACATTAATTGTGGAATAGTGCAAGAAAAAACCTAAATATGTTCAGTTCAGTGTTCCACCAAGAACCTACTATATCAAGCATACAATATTGTTTATCATTATTTTATTCGTATTCACACCTAAAAAAACTTAATTCCGTTTTACGATTATTGCGCCTTATTTTAGCTAGACACTACTACCATAAATAGATTACAATAAGTTTTGGGTCAATATTGTAAATATTAAAAACTCCTTGGAAAAGATGACCACCTGTAATATTCCTTGGTGTAACCTATGCGTTTCATACGTCATCCATCTATCTCCTGACAGAGGTCACCATATCTTTTATTCTCCTTTCTTCACAAATTTGTAACCCAAAGAGAATCTAACCAACTAGCGTTACGCTTCCATCTTCGGCAACATCGTCACTTACCACCAGGTGAGATGTTGTCACGGGTTTACCAATTGTAAAAAAAAACCTCTCGGAGGAACATCCTATCTCTTTTCAAATTCTCCTTTAAAAAGTCTCAAAGGAATTGCGGGGAGGGCTTTTTTACTAGGCAGGGAGTTAGTTTCAAACATGTTAAGCACCTTTTGTCAGTTAAAAAAAAATTATCTATGGATATTACATTTTTTATTTGCTAAAAATATCTTATTTCTCCGAGCTTGAAATAAAAAAACTAGCAAAGTAAAAATCACATATGCGGTAAAATCAATTTTTCGCACAGTAAACTGGCATATAAAACACCACTTTTTGAGCAACTGTATTGAAAAGGTTCTTATAAGTGCAACAAAAATCATAGTTAGATATACTTTTTACTTTCTAGCGACCGAGCACAGCGGGGGAGAAAAAGAAAGTACCTTATTGTCGTCATCAATTTTGTTTTTTAATTTTACCCAACATGTTATATTATTCTATATGTATAAAAAAATATATGTATATTATCACTAGTATAAAAAAATGTTCGTCAAAAACGTCTGTCCATCCGTTCAGTCGTCTGTCGGTTCTTCCGTCTGCCTGTCCATCTGTCCGTCCTTTATGCTTTTTCTAGTAGTAATATCCTCCTGGTGTGCCACAAGGCTCCTTCTTGGGTCCATTTTTGTTTACTTACTTTATAAATGATATTACTGAGTGTTTCAAAACCTCAGAGACATTTTTGTATGCTAAAGACCTAAAATTTTGCAGAAATATTGAAAACTTAAAAGATGTCCGGTTGTTGCAAGATGATTTTGATAGGTTGCTTGTATGGTGTAATAATAACAACATGCCTCTAAGACACAGACGTGTCTCTTTTCCGCTAAAAGGAGCCCTTTCAACTTGACTCCTACTTTCTGAAATGAATTCATTCAGATATCTGACCATCTTGAGCTTCTTGGCGTGGAAATAACACCTAATATCAATTTCGGTAGATACATTGAGTCCAAGGCCAAAGTTGCTGCAATGAAGCTGGGTATTCTCTCTAAGGTGAGACGATACTTCACACCTGGACAGCTTCTATCTTTATATCAAGCACGAGTCCGATCTTGTATGGAGTACTGTTCTCACCTTTAGGATGGATTAGCCTGCTATCAGCTGGATACCTTGGACGCTATCAACCGACGCACCCGGAGACGCATTGGCGACGATGAGCTTGTCAAAACAAGCTTCAAAGCCTTGAGCATCGCTATAAAATTGCCTGTCTTTTGGTTTTCTATCGAATTCATTTCGGAGAGTGTTCTCAAGAACTTCACGACCTTATTCCCCCAGCTCCATTCCACCTACGGTCAACGAGACGCAGGGGGATGTTCCACCCCTTTGTTGTTGATATTTAACCTATACGCACGAAGCGTTACGCTTGCTCATTTATTATGCGGACAGCGATGGAGTGGAACTCCTTGCCTGAGTCTGTGTTTCCCGACTCCTACAATTTGGGGATCTTCAATGCGAGAGTGAATAGGCATTATTTGAGTTTGCGTGTACCATCCTCGACTACATCGTCACTTACCATCAGGTGAGATATAGTCAAACGCACTCAAATTTTTAATAAAAATAAAACATCAGTTTATTTACCTGAACCAATTACTTCGCTAGAATTTCTGTAAAAGTTACTAGATTAGTTCCTGTTGATCTAGGTCTAACAAATACATGTTGAGAGTCCGTTATAAATAATTTGAGATAATTTTGTAAAAAGGGACAGATTAAAAATTCAAAAATTTTAGCAAAGCAAGGCAGAACAGATATGGACGTATAATTAGATATAAGATGTATGGGGACTACTTTCGCTACCTTCCATTTCATAGGGCAAATGCCAGCCAGCCTTGCGTGTTGTAAATCAACAACAGAGGCTCAACTAGTTCAGAAACACATTTTATAATGAATAAAGGCGGAATGCCATCAGGTCCAGCACATTTCTTGTAGTCTAGATTTCGATTTTTTGAATAACGTTCCATTATCAATGCTAGGTGGTAGTCAAACATAGACTGCCACTCTGAGCATCTTTAGCAAGTTTGAATTTCGTTGATAGTTCGTGATTATACACAGATGAAAAGTCAGAAGCGAAAATTTTGTATATTTCAGTGCTCGGAGAGGTGCTGGAAGAACCGTCTGTCATTGATAATGGATAAGCTCTGGTCATCCGCGTATAAGGTAATTTGCGTTTCTGCCACTATGCGTCTGAATCAGCACTACGCTTAGCTTTGACAAACGTCTAAAATAATTTGGGATTATCTAAAATTCTTTAGGAAGTTATGAAGAATTATATCTAATAGTAGCCAGTTTTTGCAGCGCTTACTAAGTACTTTCAATTCTATTTGAACTAAGGGATTCTTATATTTGTTGTAACTTTGTCTTATTTTAACACATTTAAACGTGTATTAGGTCGTTACATTGGTAGTGGGTGTAAGTTGAACCTTCTTGTGTGACGATAAGAGTTACATTTGAATCACTAATTACAAACGAAAATAATTTTCTTAAATATTTGGTAACTGCTGCTCTACAGTAATTCTGCGTCATATAAACAGAATAACAAACTAAAACATACCAAAAATATTAAAACGTCACAATCACAAATGTCAAGATTAAAAAAAAAACAGTCAAAATGTAGAATTGTTGTAAAGTCCCAAACCACGCCTTTCTCTTTTGTACTGTCGATCTTTTTAGGGTTCCGTACTCAAAGGTATGTTGTAAGATTTTCCGACTCGCACTTGACCGGTTTTTTAAAAGAATCTGATTATATTCCTTGGCAAAACAACGCTAATAATGTATTCTCATGAGCAGACCCGCCAGTTGAAATTCCTCACAAATACTCTATAACACACTGTATCTGACGAGGAGCGTGATAGCACAGAAAGACACGTGTATAATTAAATAAGTGAAGTTTATTGAATATCGTGCGACCACTATCAAATATGAAAAAATATTTTCTTTGCAATAAAAATAAATCATATAAAAACACAGCCAACAACAGATCACAGCACATATTCTTTGGTACGATAACCAAGGACGTTAATTCATTTTGGTATCTTACAAAGGTTTAGTAAAACAAGATGAAAACTTTGTTGTTACAAATCAGTATTTTAATTCTACTGTTTTCTGGTAAGTTGTATGTTCATCTAAATTAAAAAAGAGCTCAATATTTTATTATCGTAATATGTATCTAGGGTAAGACTATAATATATTACAGGTTGTAAAAAAAATGTGTAGGTCCCGTTAACTGGGGCTTCTACTCATCACACTAAACAACTTTTCCCAAGGAACACATAGGCAAATCTCAAAAAAAAATTGGACCTTCCATACAAAAATGCACATTTAATTGGTCGAATCAGTAGTCGATCGATTTGTAGGAAGAGTTATTTTTTTTTGCGATTTCACGTAGTAGATTTCAAGTCGTAGAACAAAAGTTGTTCAGTATGATTAGTAGAAGCCTCAGTTAACGGGTCCTACACCAATTTTGTTACACCCTGTGTATAAATTTGACGACTAGCTTTTGCCAGTGGCTTCGCTCGCGTGAACATAGTTTCTATGACTGTCTTCTAGGGTGCGCAGTGCGCGAACCGCAAGCGGCTTGCGAGCGTGGAAAAAGTACCTAGCCTATATTATGTTAATCCAGATCCTAATCTGTCTACCTATCAAATTTCAGCCAGATACGTTCACTAGTTTTTGTGTAAAAGAGTAACCAACATCCATACATACAAACTTTCACATTAATAATAATAGTAGGATTTACGGTTTAGGAAATTTAGAGGGGGGGAGTGACAAAAAGCTGCAACTGGCAGTCTTACGCTAGATCTCTGATATAATATTCTTTATTCTACACAAACATTTACACGGAAAAGCACTTATAGAGGACGTATACAAAAGATAATTTTATATTTTTGATAATATATTTTAGTACTTTTTAAGTTTTTAATAAAGTGCTGACGACCGACGACCTGGTGAAGATCGCGGGAAGCCGATGGATGCGGGCAGCGCAGGACCGGTAGCCGTGGAAATCCTTGGGGGAGGCCTTTGTCCAGCAGTGGACGATTTTTGGCTGACATGATGAATAAAGTGCTAGGACTCACAGTGAATATTAAATATTACGAACGTTTAGCGGGCTTGAGCGACTATTCGTTGCAGGCCCAAGCACGGTTTCTATTAAACGCAGGGAGGCGTAAATTGGATGTGTACTGCGGTAACGTAGCTGCACAAAATGTTACGCATGTCGTGTAAAAACTGCCTCCGTGGTGCAATGGGAAGTCAATTCGCTTCACACTAGGGGATCGCGAATTCGATTCCCGGAGAGGTTAACTTGTAAGACTCGGTTTGGTGGGTGGTAGGGCATTTTCTACGCCCGCCTTATCTAAGTCATGCCTCCAAATTTCAGTGTTAAAACTTTGATGTGTTTTGGCTTAAAGATAAGATAGCCAGTTCTCTATTGCGTTGGGGAATTTTGGTAAGCCCGCTTCAATCTTTGGCATCATCGTCATCATCGTCACTTACCATCAGGTGATATGATGCCTAGGGAACAAAAAAAATCACTCTACATGTTTACTTGAAAAAATTGCCGTTCAAGATCTCGTCATCGGTTCAAGTACCTAGGTAGGTACTTGATCTGATGACTAGATCTTGAAAATATTTTCAAAAACCTGTAGGTACTAAGGTTAACGTTTGTTTGGTCAATGTGGGTTTCTAATTAATTCCACCAGCCTCGTCCATAGACAGATACTAGTATAAGGTCTTTGAATAATGTCTTTTTAAAATAAAAACCCTTAAAGTTTCGCTATGTCCATCTATCTTTCTGTAAGTACGTCCGTCAGTATGTCACAGCCTCTTCCCCAAAGCTGGAATTTGGTATGATTGTACAAATTTGTGACAACTATAAAAGTAATAAAATCTGTAAAAAAATTAGGGTACCTCCCTTACATGTAAAGTGAATGTTATTTTTTTGATGTGTAACATCTTTGCTCTCGCTTTCCTGCAATTTGTGGGAGTGATTTCGTGAAATGGGACGGAAAAGTGTCCCATGGGACGGAAATGTGTCACAGGGAGTCGCGTTTTTTCAGGCTTTAAAAGCGCGGAAAAGGCAAAGGTATCTATGACCATACAGCCTAGTCTGCCGTATCTTTGCCGTCCTTTTTTTCAGGCTTTAAAAGCGCGGAAAAGGGAAAGGTATCTATGACCATACAGCCTAGTCTGCCGTATCTTTGCCGTCCTTTTTTAAAGTATTTTGTCACATGTTACACATCATATGCGAGTACTGTAATTTTTTTTACTTACGTACGTACCCCATCGTGTAGTGTATCTTTGAGGAGGTCTTACAAAACTGTTGTGGGTGTACAGAACATATTCTCGATGAATAATTCGTTTAAGAAGTAATACGTTTTTAAATGTTGATTTTTGTAAGAGTTACTTAGATTTTGGAGAATCCGCTATTATATATGGAAATCTGAAAGTATTAAAAATAATAGTAAAGATAAACTTAACTGGTAAGTACGATTTTTTAGTTTAAAAGCAATTATCAAACAAACAGTTGGATGTATGAAAAGATCATAGATTTTCCATACAAAGAATTTTATACCATTTGTAAAAATAACTTAGTTTTTTAATTATATATATTTTTTAAAGACTACGGAACCGTATTTGGCGCGTGGTCCAACAATCATTTGGCCACTTTACCGTATTTAGCGCGTGTTTCCACAATTATTTGGCCTCCTTTACCGTATTTAGTGCGTGATTCAACAATTATTTGGCCCACTTTACCGTATTTAGCGCGTGGTCCAACAATCATTTGGCCCGCTCTACCGTATTTAGCGTGTGGTCTAACAATAATTTGGCCCACTTTACCGTTTTTAGCGCGTGGTCAAACAATCATTTAGCCCACTTTACAGTATTTAGCCCTTGGTCCAACAATTATATGGCCCACTTTACTGTATTTAGCGCGTTGTCCAACAATCATTTGGTCCACTTTACCGTATTTAGCGCGTGGTTCAAGAATTATTTGGCCCACTTTACCGTATTAAGCGCGTGGTCCAACAATCATTTGGCCCACTCTTTCTTAGTATAAAGTCTATCAAGCCTAATAACATTAATTTATCGTAAACATTTCATAATAAGTGTGTAGTGTAACCTTTCTCGTATATATGTTTTATATATTATTTACCTTATTACTGTTTTTGTTTTAGCCAAACAGACAACTGGGAACCCCCAGCCGTACCAGGAATCTGATGGTATGTAACTTCAAACATGCCTTTTTTGACGTCAATTACTCCTAAGCGATAGAAAACCCAAGGTTAAATTTAATTTATTAGGTTAAATTTATTAATTAAATTTTTTTTTCGAAAAACTTAAAAACTTTTAAGTATATTGCATTGTCACGCGATTTAAATATGCATGCAAAATTTCAGCTCAATCGGAAACCGTGAAGTGGGTCAAAATTAACTTGCAAGATTTCACCCGAACAAACATACATACATTGCAAGTTAAATAAAAGCTTTTAAAAAATACACTTATTGTTGATGATATTCACTAAAGTCAAAAGCTATTAGAAACACAATGGAGCAGTTTTGACTCGATAGAAAAAATCCTAAAGATAGGTCTGCACCGTTACTTTCAACTCTAGTTATGACTAATATTTTGAAGCATATATTAAAACAAAATATACAACAATATTTGTTGTTATAATACAAAGTGAATAATGTTATTATTTTTTTATACTTTCTTTGTAGTTTTTCATTGAAACGAACAACCATTGAAAAAGTGTGTTTATTTTTTTTACTCTTTACACGTTACCTCGCCTTAAGAGGATTGTGAAGCAGCGACTTTTCAATAAAATGGCGTTAAATATTTTCACCTTTTAAATGTTAACTGATTTGGACCAATTTTTGATAGGTTGTCAGTCAGAACAAAAGCTAGGCTTATACGTTTTTTTTTTAGATAAAGTTAATTAATAAGTTTAATGTTATCGTCGTTCACGTGTTCTCATACGAATTTAATTTCGGCATTTGGAATCTTTTCTTCATATATAGTCAATAATTTAAAAACCGAAACGTATAAGCCTAGCTTTTGTTCTGACTGACAACCTGGACAAAATTGGACCAAATCAGTTACCATTTAAGAGGTAAAAATAGTTAACGCTGTTTTTTTGAAAAGTCGCAGCTTCACACTCCTCTTAAATGACGGGGAAATCTTTATATTACTCGTACATATAAAGTGTTCACATAGAAAACAAGATGATAATGATAACTCAAGATATTTTAAAGTTTTTTTTTAATTTCATCACCATCATCAAGTGGCTGCGGGCGGGGCACATGGGTCGTAGAACGGAAAATCGCTGCGTCGGGTAGTAAAGCTCTCATGTCGTACTGACGGCCGTCCTTCCCTCCACGCTCTGGACCGACGATCTGGTGAATGTCACGGGAGGCCGCTGTATACGGGTAGCGCAGGGCCAGTTGTAGTGAAAATCTTAGGAGGAGTCCGATGTTTGGCAGTTTTCGGCTCCAATAAAATCATTATTTCAGGAGGCTCGAGTTTCCATACAAACGTTTTAATACAAAAACTTTATGCCGGATTGAATCCAAACTTTGTAAGTATATTGAGTAGACACATATCAATGTTTGTAATTAGTTTTCATCGTAGTAAATTTTAACGTAACTAAATTAAGGCTTAAATTAGTTTTGTACTGAAAGTTTGAAACTGCTCTTATTTTTTTCCGTTTTATATTAGTACATTGAAAACTGATTACAAACATCGATATGTGTTTCTTCAATATATTTGCAAAGATTGGATTCAATCTGGCATGTAGTTTTTGTATTAAAGCGGAACTACGTTTGTGTGGAAACTCGAGCCTCCTGGCGACCCTTAACGCGTATGCAAAATTTCAGCTCAATCTCAAATCGGGAAGTGGTTCTAATTGAGCTTCCTAGATTTGTCCATTTGCCCAAGTTGCAATAAGGGCGCCTATTATTTCTATGTTGTTTTTTTTTTTTTTGTGATGCAATATTGTATTGCGCAAAACTAACGCTCTAATACGGCAAGTTAATAAAACTTGTAATAAGTATTTTTAAAGTGAAACTTTTATTACATCGTCGCTTTTTCGTCTGCGTGTTGCGTGACCGCAAAGAGATTATTTATTACATCGTCTCAAACTTTTTCGTCAAAGCAGCCATGATCGTTTCGTCCTCTGTACCGTAGCTCCAACACGAGAGCAGCCATGATCGTTTCGTTCTCTGTACCGTAGCTCCAAGAGGAGTGAAACTTTTATTACTTGATCGTTTCGTCCTCTGTACCGTAGCTCCAAGACAAGAGCAGCCATGATCGTTACGTGCTCTGTAAATGACTATAATGTAAAAAAAAGTTTCACTTTTACCATAGTTTCATAAAACCACGCACTCGTTTTTTTTCCTTTATTTATGGAAGTGTATTATTTTGTTATAGACGTAAGCCAAACAGCCGGCGGTTCTACTGAACAGAACCTTACAAACACTGACAGTAAGTAAATCTTAGAAAAAACATACATTACACCACAGATTTGGACAGAAGGGTCCGCCCGTCTCCATATTTTAGTCATATTTTCTTCATACAAGCAAAAAGTAGCGCCATCTGACAAAACTCGTACGAACTAGCGTGGGCGAGAGTTGACGTCAGTGCCGCTCTAAAATAATCTTGGTAGAATTGTCGCTTTAAAAATTCGTTTATATAATTTGTTTACAAGAAAAAATACAATGTAAGGTTACTAAACGATGGTACGACATCCCATGTTACTTTTTTCACGCCTTTCTTTCATGGTTTTTACAGCCTCTAAGAACACATTATGGCATTTTTATATGAAATATCTTTCCACCGCACTGTACAATTTTCCGCAGACGACTAGTTCGTGAGTGTGCGAAACTTTCGATTTTCGCACCAATTCGCTGGGAGCATTAGTATCGCGCGTTGGCCGGGTCCTTACGCCAGTAATATATAAGTCACTGCATTACACTTTTAACATTTACTCTGACGCTACATGCGGTCAGCTTCCGAAATTTACACCTACTGAGCGTCGGTGGCGTAATGCCTAGGGCCGCCGCCTCCTGTCCGGGAGGTCGTGGTTCGAACCTGCCACGTACCAATGTGATTTCGAATTTAAATTTCGTTTACGTTTATCCGACTCTCTTACGGTGAAGGAAAGCATCGTGAGGAAACCTGCACACACCTGCGAAGTAACTCGCAGGTTGTGTGTGAAGTTGACCCACCCGCACTGGGCCCGCGTGGTTGACAAAGGCCCGATCGCCCTAATTCAGGGTAGGCTTTAACCCCTCGGTGGGGACAAATATGAGCTCATATGAAATGATGATTAACGCAGTCGTTACAGGCAAAAAAATAAATTTCCCTTAAATTGCTTCGAGAAAAGATAATTGTAGCCCTGCGGTACCACACCTAAAAGTTATCTTCTGCTAAAGTAACCTAAGTTAATAAAATCAATTACGGAAAGGTAGGTCAATTAGGTTACTTATATCTCTGCAAGTGGGCCGTGAATAGTACAACCATAAATAAGCGTAAATACTGGTACAGTGGCCAGCTCATCAAGCTAAACACTTGTAATGCGAATCTGATCCATACGCAAACGGAATAAGAACGGTAAAGTCCAAAGTGTCTAGTTTGATGTGCTGGCCTCTCAACAGCGGTGCATGTTACAAAACAGTCGCCTCGGTGGCTCAACAGTTGAGAGATCTGGTCTCGACATGGAATCCAGAAAGAACAAAGTTCCAATGTTTAGTCGAAAACTTACATTAACATTTACTTACCAATTGCTTGAAATATGAAGGAAACTATCGTCAAAAATCTGCAAAACCAGATGTGTGCAATGTCGCATTACACATGTCTAGTAGGTGTCATCATATCAGCTCATATACGTCCCCACCGAGGGGCTCGAGCCTGCCCTGAATAAGGGCGATCGGGCCTTAGTCGACCACGCGGGCCCAGAGCGGGTTAGTCGACTTCACACACCACCTGCGAGTTTTTCGCAGGCGTGTGCAGGTTTCCTCTGGATGTTTTCATTCTTACAGTAAGAGCGTCGTATAAACGTATATATATGAAATCTAAATTCGAAATTACATTGGTACGTGGCAGGATTCGAACCACGACCTCCAGGAAAGGAGGCGGCGGCCCTAGCCGTTACGCCACCGACGCTCAGTAGGTGTAAATTTCGGAAGCTGACCGCATGTAGCAAAGTAAAGGGAAAAATATCTCGTGGTAGAGCATGACTCCATTTGTCAGATCAGATCAAAGCCGTACATCATCTGCCCATTACGACCACTCTCCGATGGGCTGAAGTCAAGAACTCTTGGCGCAAACTATTTAAAACTCACTTCATGCCTACCAACAGCAACAAGAAAGACCTAGTCAGATATGACCTTCAGAAAATGTAGAGTGCGCCGAAAGAGAAGCAGAGAGGGGAGCACTTCACGTGCTAGGCAATGCCGTGGTTTCCATGCCAGTGAGGAAAAATTTATAATTAACAATTTGAAATATTGACAATTTGAAATAATTAACATTTTTAAATATTGACAATTTGAAATATTGTCAATTTGTTTATTTTAATTGTAATCTGTGACTGCCTTTACGTTTTATTTTGATATTATTTTTGGTTGACTTGATTTGAATTTATTGAATTTAATTTATTTTATTTTATTGTGAACTGAATTTTCTGTTTGTACGTGGTTGCCTGAATCAAGAATTATGAATTATTATTATATACCTCGTATGCTTTCGTGAATTGCTTATAAATTTCACCAACCGATAAGAGAAAGAGATAGAAAGAAGAGAGGTACATGAAGCGGGCGATCTAGCGTACTTGACACCTAGACTGCTGTCTAGCCTGACTATGTGAAGGCTCAGTTTCTAAGGTCTCGATGTATGACCGCACTGCTCGCTTTTTTTTAAAATCGAAAGGCTAATTTATTAGTACTACTAGCTGTTTTCCGCGGCTTCACCCGCGTGGACATAGACTATGTGTTAATCCAGGTCCTAATCTATCTACCTACCAAATTTCAGCCAGATCCGTTCAGTAGTTTTTGCGTGAAGAAGTAACAAACATAAACACTCACAAACTTTCGCCTTTATAATGTTAATGTGAAATGTGATATAATTTCAGTGTTTTAAAATAGTTGATATAAAGCTAGTCTTTTGTATACGGTCCCAATGAGCATATTACAAACATTAATTACCTTTGTGATGTAAATATTTTAAGCAATTTGTTAAAAATACTCTATACTTCTCTATACTGTTTTTTGCAGGCTCTGAGGCCGTAACCAAAAATGAGAATATTTACGAGAGTGATACAACTGTAATAAGTGAGTACAGTTTTCAATTTTAAAGTTTTACTAGCTTTTGCCAGCGGCTTCGCCCGCGTGGACATCGTTTTTATGACTGTCTTTTAGGGTGAGTGGTGCGCGAGCCGCAAGTGGCTCGCGAGCGTGGATATATATTTTCCTCAGATCCCTCAGGAACGATATTGGGCTATGATGATTATAATTCTATGTCACTTCCCACCCACTCTACAAATTCTATACAAAAAACCACTTCAGTCCGTAGTTTCGTTGCGACGCTGACGTGCGCGAGCGCGGAAATGAGTTTTCCCCAGATCCCTCGGAAACCATGTCAGGATATCCTAATTAGTAAATTATGTCATTACCCACCCCCACAGCCATCTCTGTGCAAAAATTCACAGCAATCCATTGTTCCGTTACAATGTTAAAGAAACTAACCAAAAAAAATAGTATATTTTCAGTTCCCTCAGGAACTACATCTCACTATGCTATTTTCACGTGATAAAAAGTAGCCTATGTGACACAGGCTACTTGTATGCCATATTTCATCAAGATTGGTTCAGGTGTTGAAGCGTGAAATGGTAACAAACAAACACATTTATAATATTAGTAAGGATTCCTATCAGTTTAGTACAGTACATGAGACTATGTTAATTAACCTCTTATTAGACTCGGCGTACAACATTATTTAAGCACGAAATAAAGTTAACCTGTCAGACATCAATTGAGAACTTGCACTAAATAGTAAACGCTCACTGATGCCAAGGGCTTTCCAATTGAGAATCCTTACTTAATATTATAAATGAGAAACTGTGTTTGTTTGTTTGTTTGTTACCTTTTTAAGCTTCAACCCCTTGACCAATCTTAATGAAATTTCGCATGTGGGTAGCCTATGTCACGCGGAAGGACATAGGCTACTTTTTATCTCGTGAAAATAGCATAGCCCAATGCAATTCCTGAGGGAACTGAAAATATACTCTTTTTTGGAAAATTTCTTTTACATCGCAACGGAATAATAGATTGTGTGATTTTTTGCATCGAGATGGTTGAGGGGGTGGGAAATGACATGATTTACTAAAAAGCATATCGTGACATAGTTCTCGAGGGATATGGAGAAAATTCATGCCCACGCTCGCGAGCCGCTAAAAGCGGGTAAAAGCTAGTAAAAAGCTAGTAAAAATATTAAAAAAACCTCCAAAAGTTCGGTGTCAGCAATGCCATCGAATCTAAAACATTTGATACGTTAGTAGCTGTATGCTGATACCGACCTCAAAAATAAATTTAGGCCCCTTATTTAATTCCTACCCACCTTTGATTTCGTTATTGTTGGTTAATGTCGTATATCTAAGTATAATTATATTATTTCATACTTTTGAGTGAATTTCATTTTGAAGTCGGTTTTTAAGTTTTTTAAACTTTTATATTTTTATAACTTATATACCATTTTTTTAGTGTCCAATATTTAATTATTCCAAATTACCCCACTAAATATTTTTATTTAAAAATCCGCATTTAGGCCAAGATTCTTAATTCTACGTATTATGTGGCGAAACCATAGCAGTTATTTTAAAGCCTTTTATTCAACATTTTAATTCATTTTCGCTACAGTAGGTAGATATATCTTTTACTTACTGTTGCTTTAGAAGTGAAGAAAAACATCCTTAGGAGCAAATCTAAATAAAATAAAAAAGTTTTTAACCAATTAAAATATTTAAACATTACATTTTCTATGATATGTTGAAAAAATATTGTTGATGATTTTAAAAATGGACTCCTGTTTGATTTTACTACTGAATCAGATTTACTACCCTTCGTGTAAATAGAAGATGAAGATTTACTTTACCACGCAGATAGTCACATATTGTGTAGATTAATGAAAAGGTTTTTTGAGCTCTGATGTAATATTAGCATAAAATAACACTAAATCCTTTATAAATTTACAGATATATATAACAACAGTTCAGAGGCTTCACCTGGATCAAGTACGTAGTCACCTTGACTTTCTGTATCACCACCTACATCAAGACCATAACAACTTTCACTTCCTCCATAATATCTTTAATCAGGTGCACAAACATCTTCACTTTTTCAAACTCCACCTTAATTACGACTACCTATAATTCCTCCGTCAACCAGTAAATTAGATCCAAAGCTAACTTCATAGAGATATACAAGATAGAATAATTTCAAGATAAGCATCTCGGTCCTCTTTTTCTTAATGACACTATATTGCATACGGTGTAAGGTAGTTTAGTTAACATGAGAAAATCATCCAGCTCAATTATTTCACCATTGTCGCATACCGTCCCCGGAAACCAAAGAGTAGGGTTAGCGAGCGCAAGAGATACTCCGCGCACCCTAAAACTTCAATAGTCCCTAACAGCTCTGCTACCAGGCTGAGGAGGCAACGAGGGTGGGGGGGGGGGGAGCGCCACATCAACAACGAACAACCGGCCCTATCACCTCTCTAGCCAACTTAACAACTAAACTCGTACAATGACTCGTCCCAAGCTAAAGAGCGGACAATCTGCGTCTAGGACAATTTGAGACTAAGGAATTATACGACAGTTACCATACAAATGGTGAATATTAAATGCGCTTCCCGCTTCGTCCTCAGCAGATTCCCGACGTTTAGGGGCAGAAGGGGGAAAGGGGGTCCAAATTTACCTAGCTAAATGTGAAGTGTTATGTGTAATATTTAAATGTGACTATATGAACGTGTACCGTATTCAAGTTCCCTCTGACTCCGCTGCAGGATTTTCCGACGTTCACCACTGGGGAATGTTCTGTTCCGAAGGAACACAACGCATCACAGTACTTCTGTGTTGCCCAACTGTCATCCTTATGGTGTTGGCAGGAATAGCGGCCCTCAATATATGACCTAGCTGTCGGTGAGTGAGGACGCTATATCATAAACCTGATAGTTTAGCGTATCTGGTAGATATACGAGAGGGGAATGTCATCCGCTATGACGTCACGTCGACGTGTAACTGGTTTTATCTCAACAATGTCTGATACTGTTTGTTTCGTACATGAACTGACAAGTATTAGCCTAGCTAGACACAACACTTCCATAGTACTTGACAATGTTGTTCAGTTTTTACACAAAACGCCTATCCGATCGAAGGCTGCCGTTGCCCGACGCAAATCACTCTGGTGCGGCCGTTAGTCGCACGCGTAGCGTTCAATGCGTACTGGATGGCTGCCCCACCACTGGTGGGTGCACTAGCACATGGTCCCAAGCAGGCCTCTTTTGCACGCAGCCCACATTTTTTGGCAACTCTAGGTAAACACATGCCTATCGTAACCGTAGAGCATGATTGCCTCGCCGGAGAGCTGCAACCCGCAACGGCCTACGAGAACGTATAACGACTTCATGCAGTCTCTTCTTGGCTGTTTGGGTGCTGACAGCCACATGGTATTGAGTTTGCAGTCTTTCAACCAGTTGCCGCGCCGTAGTTTAAGGCTTCCGCCTAACAATATTCTTCCGCCTAATAAAACGCTCTTCTATCTCAGTTGTAACACGTGATCTACCTGGATGTCGTTCGGCCGTATTCCCAGTGAGCCGATAACGTTGCCATAACCTTCGAATTACCGACTGGTTGAAGTCGATGGCATCCGCAACTTGACTTTGTGTACTTCCGGCTTCCAGCATTCCCACAGCGCGTAACCTTTAATCTTGAGTTAAATGACGGCGTGGAATTACCGCTTGTAAGCCAATAATCTGTTTCAAAAAAATATGAAACAATTTTCAATACAAAAAAAAATCAATTCCTGTCAACAAACGAAGAAACTTTATAACAAGATAAACCTTCTGTCGCCAATTTAATCTAAAATAAAGTAAAAGTTTGAATTTTGAAATTAGAACATTATTTATCGAGTTCATATTTCGTTTAAAATTTTATAGGTCGCCAGTTTCATTTTTCGAAAAGATTATACAAAAAAGTTCATTTGGATGTTTGAGTCTTAGACAAAGTTGACTAGTATAGTTTTGCTTGTATTGCACTATTTAGTTCACTTTTTGTTACGATGGAAGTCACGTTTTACATTAAAAAAATTATTATATGTATTTTATTTGTGCCTTTTTATACGATATGAATTAACTTTCTTGCCATCTTTTATCGAAATTGGCTTAGCGAGCCAGTCAAGTGTTTTAGCACACAATGTTATATTCAGTCACAGTACACTAAAGCAAGTGTACATTGTTGAAAAGAAGTACCTAATAGCAGGTTTTTTTTCGTTTATGGAGACGTAATATACTGTTTCATGTTCTCATTAGTATATTTTTTGCCACGATTGTAGCTGTCCCTAATATCTGTCTCACCTAGACCCGACCCAAGTCGGTCGGCCTTATGTTAAATCCACCTCTAAATGTAGCTTTATTAATGTTTTTGGTGGTAAAAGTCAAGGCGAAGGCTTTTGGATTTAGGCCTCAATTTTTCTTGATGGAAAAATTAAAAGATGACGAGGTCGGTGGACGATTAATAATTGCCCCATTTTCTTACCCTTTGTACATTAACTGTACGTACGGCACCTTAAGACCCTCTTTCTGTTGTATCTGCTAGTCGTGCAGTTATAAATATTTTTAAGAAAAATCAAAACTCTGAAAGAATACCCATAAGTTATATATTTTGAAAATTTATATTGAAGCTCTAGACCCTCGTTACAGGCACGATGAATTTCAGGGCAACATTAAAAAAAAGGAAACCAACATCATTGTCACCCCTTTCATATTTTTAGATTTCATATACCCAGTGTCAATCAAAAGAGTGCACAGATGCTAATGACACCTAATACGTTTAAATCAGTTCAGGCGTTTAGAAGATATCGTGGAATAAAGAAACATACATACAGAGACCTAAAAACACACTGCTTTTTGTGGGTAGTCGTGTAAAAAAAGATTTATATTCGTTTCAATCAAAAGACATTAACAAAAGTGTATTTTTTTATAAGGTAATTTAAGCTCGTCCAGCGTTTATAGTTCGAATACGTCCTACATTTTCCCTTTATTTAAAAAATAAATTAACACAGTAGATAAGTTTATTCTTTAATCTGGTTAGCTAAATTTACCACAACCTTTGTGTGAAATATATTATTAATTTAGCATGGATAATATTACAGATGAAACATCGGACTCTTCCAAAGCTCCTGGTTCGGGAACGTACTATACGTTTTTGTTACGATGACAGTCGTCATTTACATTAAAAAAAATGTCTTAATTTGTGCCTTTTTAGTGTTCATTTAAAACTAGGTGCCCCCTTTTCAGTTCATTATTTAGTGATCTATGCGATATGAATTAACTTTCTTGCCATCTTTTATCGAAATTGGCTTAGCGAGCCAGGCAAGTGCATTAAGCACACAATGTTTTATTCAGTCACAGAACACTAAAACAAGTGTGCAATGTTGAAAAGAAGTACCCAATAGCAGGTTTTTTTTTCGTGTATGGAGACGTAATACTCTTTCATGTTCTCATTAGTATATTTTTTGCCACGATTGTAGCTGTCTCTAATAATCTAGCTGCCCTAGGCCCGATCCAAGTCTGTTGGCATTATATTAAATCCACCTCTGAATGTAGATCTATGAATGTTTTTGGTGGTTAGTGTCAAGGCGAAGGATTTTGGATTTTAGCCTCAATTTTTCTTGATGGAAAAATTAAATGATCACGAGGCCGGTGGTAGATTAACAGTTCCCCCATTTTCTTACCCTTTGTACATTACCTGTACGGTACGGCACCTTAAGACACTCTCTCTATTGTATCTGGTGGTCGTGCAGTTATAAATATTTTTTTGAAAAATTAACACTAAATTAAAACCCATATATTATTTATTTTTGGAAATTTATATTGAAGCTCTAGACCCTCGTTATTTACACGATAAATTTTAGGGCAACATTTAAAAAAAAAAATGTAAACCGACATCACCTTACTCATTTTTAGATTTTATATACACAGTGTCAATCAAAAGATGCTAATGACACTTAACACGTTTAAATCAGTTCAGGCGTTTAGAAGATATCTAGGAATAAATAAAACATACATACTTAGATCTAAAAATACACTCTTTTTTTGTGGGCAGTCGTGTAAAAAAAGATTTCTATTAGTTTCAATCAAAGACATTAACAAATTTGTATAAGCTCGTCCAGCGTTAATAGTTCGAATACGTCCTCCATTTTCTACTTTTCCATTTATTTTAAAAAAAAATATTAACACAGTGGATAAGTTTATTCTTTAATCTTAGGTTAACTAAATTTACCACAATATATTATGAATATTATGAAATATATATTTAATTTAGCATGGATAATATTACAGATGAATCAACGGGCTCTTCCAGCGCTCCTGGTTCGGGTATGTACTCCAAGTTTTTGACACGATGGCAGTCGTGTTTTACATTTTAAAAAAATATATTATATGCTTTTTATTTGGGCCTTTTTAGTGTTCATTTAATACTAACTGCCACCCTTTCAGTTCATAATTTACTGATCTATACGATATGAATTAACTTTCTTGCCATCTTTTATCGAAATTTGCTAAGCGAGCCAGGCAAGTGCTTTAAGCACACATTGTTTTATTCAGTCACAGAACACTAAAGCAAGTGTACATTGTTGAAAAGAAGTACCTAATAGGAGGGTTTTTTTCCTTGCATGGAACGTGATACCCTTTCATGTTCTCATTAGTATATTTTTTGCCACGGTTGTAGCTGTCCCTAATATCTGGCTTACCTAAGCCCGATACGAGTTGGTAGGCTTTATTTTAAATCCACCTCTATTAATGGTTTTGGTGGTTATTGTCAAGGCGAATGATTTTAGCCTCAATTTTACACGACTGCCCACAAAAAAGGAGTGTGTTTTTAGGTCTCAGTATGTATTATTTCACGATATCTTCTAAATGCCTGAAGAGATTTTAACTTGTTAGGTGTCATTAGCATCTATGCACTCTTTTGATTGACACTGGGTATATGAAATCTCAAAAAATTAAAAGGGTGACAATGATGTCGGTTTACAATTTTTTTAATGTTGCCCTGAAATTCATCGTGCCTATGACGAGGGTCTAGAGCTTCAATATGAACCTAAAAACACACTACTTTTTGTGGTTAGTCGTGTAAAAAAATATTTATATTCGTTTCAATCAAAAGACATTAACAAAAGTGTATTTCTTTTATACTGGTAATTTAAGCTCGTCTAGCGTTATTAGTTCGAAGACTTCTACCATTTTCCATTTATTAAAAAAAAAATATTAACAAAGTGGATAAGTTTATTCTTTAATCTGCTTAACTAAATTTACCACAACCTTTGTGTGAAATATATTATTAATTTGGCATGGATAATATTACAGATGAAACATCGTGCTCTTCTAACGCTCCTGGATCGGGTATGTACTCCACGTTTTTGTTACAATGTCAGTCATCTTTTACATTTAAAAAGTATTATATGTTTTTATTTGTGCCTTTTTAGTGTAAATTTAATACTAGCTGCCCCCTTCTCAGTTCATTATTTACTGATCTATGCGATATGAATTAACTTTCTTGCCATCTTTTATCGAAATTGGCTTAGCGAGGCTGGCAAGTGCAATTGAGCCACAATGTTTTATTCAGTCACAGAACACTAAAGCAAGTGTGGATTGTTGAATAGAAGTACCAAATAGGAGGTTTTTTTTCCGTGTATGGAAACGTAATACCATTTCATGTTCACATTAGTATATTTTTTGCCACGATTGTAGCTGTCTCTAATATCAGGCTGCCCTAGGCCCGATCCAAGTCGGTTGGCCTTATATGAAATACACCTCTAAATGTAGCTCTTTTAATTTTTTTGGTGGTTAGTGTCAAGGCGAATGATTTTAGCCTCAATTTTTTTTGATGGAAATATTAAATGATGACGAGGCCGGTGGAAGATTAATTTTTGCCCCATTTTCTTACCCTTTGTACATTACCTGTACGGTACGGCACCTTAAGACCCTCTCTCTGTTGTATCTGCTAGTCGTGCGGTTTTAAATATTTTTTTTAGAAAAATTAACACTATATTAAAACCCATATGTTATATATTTTTGGAAATCTATATTGAAGCTCTAGACCCTCGTTATAAGCATGATGAATTTCAGGGCAACATTTTTAAAAATGTAAACCAACATCACCTTATCCATTTTTAGATTTCATATTCCCAGTGTCAATCAAAAGAGTGCACAGATGCTAATGACACCTAAGACGTTTAATTCAGTTTTTTTTGCAATAAGTCCTCCATTTTCCAATTTCTCGTTTATTTAAAAAAAAAATAACACAGTGGATAAGTTTATTCTTTAATTTTAGTTTAACTAATTTTACCACAACCTTTGTGTGAAATATATTATTAATTTAGCATGGATAATATTACAGATGAAACATCGGGCTCTTCCAGCGCTCCTGGTTCGGGTATGTACTCCAAGTTTTTGTCACGATGGCAGTCGTGTTTTATATTAAAAAAAAATATTACATTTTTTTATTTGTGACTTTTTAGTGTACATTTAATACTAGCTACCACCTTCTCAGTTCATGATTTACTGATCTATACTATATGAATTAACTTTCTTGCCATCTTTTATCGAAATTGGCTTAGCGAGCCAGGCAACTGCTTTTAGCATACAACGTTTTATTCAGTCACAGAACACTAAAACTGGTGTACATCGTTAAAAAGGAGTTCCTAATAGCAGGTTTTATTCCGTATATGGAGATATACTACTGTTTTATGTTCTCATGAATATATTTTTTGCCGCGACTGTAGCCATCCCTAATATCTGGCTGCCCTAGGCCCGATCCAAGTCGGTCGGCCTTATCTTAAATCCACCTCTGAATGTAGCTCTTTTAATGTTTTTGGTGGTTAGTGTCAAGGCGAATGATTTTAAGCCTCAATTTTTTTCATGGAAAAATTAAATGATGACGAGGCCGGTGGAAGATTAATAGTTGCCCCATTTTCTTACCCTTTGTACCTTACTTGTACGGTACGGCACCTTAAGACCCTCTCTCTGTTGTATCTGCTAGTCGTACAGTTATAAATGTGTTTAAGAAAAATCAAAACTCTAAATGAATACTTATGTGTTATGTATTTTTGTAAATTTATATTGAAGCTCTAGACCCTCGTTATAAGCACGATGAATTTCAGGGCAACATTTTTAAAAATGTAAACCAACATCACCTTATCCATTTTTAGATTTCATATTCCCAGTGTCAATCAAAAGAGTGCACAGATGCTAATTACACCTAACACGTTTAATTCAGTTTTTTTTGCAATAAGTCCTCCATTTTCCAATTTCTCGTTTATTTAAAAAAAAATTAACACAGTGGATAAGTTTATTCTTTAATTTTAGTTTAACTAATTTTACCACAACCTTTGTGTGAAATATATTATTAATTTAGCATGGATAATATTACAGATGAAACATCGGGCTCTTCCAGCGCTCCTGGTTCGGGTATGTACTCCAAGTTTTTGTCACGATGGCAGTCGTGTTTTATATTAAAAAAAAATATTACATTTTTTTATTTTAATTAAGACCCTCTCTCTGTTGTATCTGCTAGTCGTGCGGTTATAAATATATTTTTTAGAAAAATTAACACTTAATTAAAACCTATATGTTATATATTTTTGGAAATTTATATTGAAGCTCTAGACCCTCGTTATAAGCACGATGAATTTCAGGGCAACATTTTAAAAAATGTAAACCAACATCACCTCATTCATTTTTAGATTTCATATACCCAGTGTCAATCAAAAGAGTTCACAGATGCTTATGACACCTAACACGTTTAAATCAGTTCAGGCGTTTAGAAGATATCTAGGAATAAAGAAACATACATACTTAGACCTAATAACACACTCTTTTTTTGTGGGCAGTCGTGTAAAAAAAGATTTCTATTCGTTTCTATCAAAGAAATTAACAAATGTTTTTTTTTTTTCAATGTAATTTAAGCTCGTTCAGCTTTAATAGTTTCAATACGTCCTCCATTTCCCAATTTTCCGTTTATTTAAAAAAATAATTAACACAGTGGATAAGTTTATTCTTTAATTTTAGTTGAACTAATTTTACCACAACCTTTGTGTGATATATATTATTAATTTAGCATGGATTATATTAGAGATGAAACATCGGGCTCTTCCAGCGCTCCTGGTTCGGGTATGTACTCCAAGTTTTTGTCACGATGGCAGTCGTGTTTTACATAAAAAAAAATATTACATGTTTTTATTTGTGACTTTTTAGTGTACATTTAATACTAGCTGCCACCTTCTCAGTTCATAATTTACTGATCTATACTATATGAATTAACTTTTTTGCCATCTTTTATCGAAATTGACTTAGCGAGCCAGGCAAGTGCTTTTAGCATACAACGTTTTATTCAGTCACAGAACACTAAAACTAGTGTATCTCTTTAAAAGGAGTTCCTAATAGCAGGTTTTATTCCGTGTATGGAGACGTACTGTTTCATGTTCTAATTAATATATTTTTTGCCGCGATTGTAGCTGTCCCTTATATCTAGCTGCCCTAGGCCCGATCCAAGTCGGTCGGCCTTATGTTAAATCCACCTCTGAATGTAGCTCTATGAATGTTTTTGGTGGTTATTGTCGAGGCGAAGGATTTTTGATTTTAGCCTCAATTTTTCTTGATGGAAATATTTAATGATGACGAGGCCGGTGAACGCTTAATAGTTGCCACAATTTCTCACCTTTTGTACATTACCTGTACGATACGGCACCTGAAGACCCTGTTGTATCTGCTAGTCGTGCAGTTATAAATATTTTTTAGAAAAATCAAAACTCTGAATGAATACTCATGTGTTATGTGTAAATTTGTATTGAAGGTCTAGACCCTCGTAATAAGCACGATTTATTTTAGGGTATCATTTAAAAAAGATGTAATCCTACATCATTGTCACAGATGTATAATATTACATTATATATTACATTATATATAATATTACAGATGAAACATCGGGCTCTTCCAGCGCTCCTGGTTCGGGTATGTACTCCAAGTTTTGTCACGATGGCAGTCGTGTTTTACATTAAAAAAAATATTACATGTTTTTATTTGTGACTTTTAAGTGTACATTTAATACTAGCTCCCACCTTCTCAGTTCATAATTTACTGATCTATACTATTTGAATTAACTTTCTTGCCATCTTTTATCGAAATTGGCTTAGCGAGCCAGGCAAGTGCTTTAAGCATACAACGTTTTATTCAGTCACAGAACACTAAAACAAGTGTACATCGTTAAAAAGGAGTTCCTAATAGGAGGTTTTATTCCGTGTATGGAGACGTACTACTGTTTCATGTTCTCATTAATATATTTTTTGCCGCGATTGTAACTGTGCTGGGCCCGATCCAAGTCGGTCGGTCTTATGTTAAATCCACCTCTGAATGTAGCTCTATGAATGTTTTGGTGGTTAGTGTCAAAGCAGGAATTTTTGATTTTAGCCTCAATTTTTCTTAATGGAAATATTTAATGATGACGAGGCAGGTGAACGCTTAATAAATGCCCCAATTTCTTACCCTTTATATATTACCTGTACGATACGGCACCTTAAGACCCTCTCTCTGTTGTATCTGCTAGTCGTGCAGTTAAACATATTTTTTAGAAAAATCAAAACTCTGAATGAATACTCATGTGTTATGTATTTTTGTGAATTTGTATTGAAGGTCTAGACCCTCGTTATAAGCACGAATGATTTTAGGGTAACATTTAAAAAAGATGTAATCCTACATCATTGTCACCTTATTATTATTTTTTATTTCATATACCCAGTGTCAATCAAAGAGTGCACAGATTCTAATTACATCTAACACGTTTAAATCAGTTCTGGCATTTAAAAGTTATCGTGGATAAAAGAAACATACATAGTACTACTTAAAAACACACTCCTTTTTTGTGGGCTGTAATAAAAAAAAATCTATTCGTTTCAATTAAAGACATTTACAAATGTGTATTTTTTTATGAGGTAAGTTAAGCTCGTCCAGCGTTAATATTTCGAATACGTCCTCCATTTACCATTTATTTTAAAAAAAAGAGTACACAGTGAATAAGTTTATTTTTTTACCAGTGTTAATAGTTCGAATACGTCCTCCATTTTCCACTTTTCCATTTATTTAAAAAAAAATATTAACACAGTGGATAGGTTTATTCTATAATCTTAGTTTAAATAAATTTACCATAACCTTTGTTTGAAATATTTATTTAATTTAGCATGGATAATATTACAGATGAAACATCGGGCTCTTCCAGCGCTCCTGGTTCAAGTATGTACTCCAAGTTTTTGTCACGATGGCAGTCGTGTTTTACATTTAAATAAATATTACATGTTTTTATTTGTGACTTTTTAGAATACATTTAATACTAGCTCCCACCTTCTCAGTTCATAATTTACTGATCTATACTATATGAATTAACTTTCTTGCCATCTTTTATCGAAATTGGCTTAGCGAGCTAGGCAAGTGCTTTAACATACAACTTTTTATTCAGTCACAGAACACTAAAACTAGTGTACATCGTTAAAAAGGAGTTCCTAATAGCAGGTTTTATTCCATGTATGGAGACGTACTACTGTTTCATGTTCTTATTAATATATTTTTTGCCGCTATTGTAGCTGTCCCTAATATCTGGCTGCCCTAGGCCCGATCCAAGTCGGTCGGCCTTATGTTAAATCCACCTCTGAATGTAGCTCTATGAAAGTTTTTGGTGGTTAGTGTCAAGGCAGGAATTTTTGATTTTAGCCTCAATTTTTCTTAATGGAAATATTTAATGATGACGAGGCCGGTGAACGCTTAATAGTTGCCCCAATTTCTTACCCTTTGTACATTAACTGTACGATACGGCACCTTAAGACCCCCTCTCTGTTGTATCTGCTAGTCGTACAGTTATAAATGTGTTTAAGAAAAATCAAAACTCTAAATGAATACTTATGTGTTATGTATTTTTGTAAATTTATATTGAAGGTCTAGACCCTCGTTATAAGCACGATTACTATTCAATCAAAGACATTAACACATGTGTATTTTTCAATAATGTAATTTAAGCTTGTTTAGCGTTAATAGTTCGAATACGTCCTCGATTTTCCACTTTTCCGTTTATTTAAAAAAATATAGTAACACATTGGATAGGTTTATTCTTTAATCTTAGTTTAACTAAATTTACCACAACCTTTGTGTGAAATATATTATTAATATAGCATGGATAATATTACAGATGAAACATCGGGCTCTTCCAGCGCTCCTGGTTCAGGTATGTTCTCGAAGTTTTTGTCACGATGGCAGTCGCGTTTTACATTAAAAAAAAATATTATATGTTTTTTATTTGTGCCTTTTTAGTGTTAATTTAATACAAACTGCCACCCTTTCAGTTCATAATTTACTGATCTATACGATATGAATTAACTTTCTTGCCATCTTTTATCGAAATTTGCTAAGCGAGCCAGGCAAGTGCTCTAAGCACACCTTGTTTTATTTAGTCACAGAACACTAAAGCAAGTGTGCATTGTTGAAAAGAAGTACCTAATAGGAGGGTTTTTCTCCGTGCATGGAGATGTGATACCCTTTCATGTTCTCATTAGTATATTTTTTGCCACGGTTGTATCTATCCCTAATATCTGGCTTACCTAAGCCCGATCCGAGTTGGTAGGCTTTATTTTAAATCCACCTCTATTAATGGTTTTGGTGGTTATTGTCAAGGCGAATAATTTTAGCCTCAATTTTACACGACTGCCCACAAAAAAGGAGTGTGTTTTTAGGTCTCAGTATGTATTATTCCACGATATCTTCTAAAAGCCTGAAGGGATTTTAACTTGTTAGGTGTCATTAGCATCTGTGCACTCTTTTGATTGACACTGGGTATATGAAATCTCAAAAAATTAAAAGGGTGACAATGATGTCGGTTTACAATTTTTTTTAATGTTGCCCTGAAATTCATCGTGCCTATAACGAGGGTCTAGAGCTTCAATATAAATTTCCAAAATATATAACTTATGGGTATTCTTTTATAGTTTTGATTTTCCAAAAAAATATTTATAACTGCACGACTAGCAGATACAACAGAAAGAGGGTCTTAATTTGCCGTACCGTACAGGTAATGTACAAAGGGGAAGAAATTAACAAAAGTCATTAATAAAGACATTAACAAAAGTGTATTTCTTTTATACTGGTAATTTAAGCTCGTCCAGCGTTATTAGTTCGAAGACGTCTACCATTTTCCATTTATTAAAAAAAATATATTAACAAAGTGGATAAGTTTATTCTTTAATCTGCTTAACTAAATTTACCACAACCTTTGTGTGAAATATATTATTAATTTGGCATGGATAATATTACAGATGAAACATCCTGCTCTTCCAACGCTCCTGGATCGGGTATGTACTCCACGTTTTTGTTACGATGTCAGTCATCTTTTACATTTAAAAAGTATTATATGTTTTTATTTGTGCCTTTTTAGTGTAAATTTAATTCTAGCTGCCCCCTTCTCAGTTCATTATTTACTAATCTATGCGATATGAATTAACTTTCTTGCGATCTTTTATCGAAATTGGCTTAGCGAGCCAGGCAAGTGCATTTAGCCACAATGTTTTATTCAGTCACAGAACACTAAAGCAAGTGTGGATTGTTGAAAAGAAGTACCAAATAGGAGGTTTTTTTTCCGTGTATGGAGACGTAATACCCTTTCATGTTCACATTAGTATATTTTTTGCCACGATTGTAGCTGTCTCTAATATCAGGCTGCCCTAGGCCCGATCCAAGTCAGTTGGCCTTATATTAAATACACCTCTAAATGTAGCTCTTTTAATGTTTTTGGTGGTTAGTGTCAAAGCGAATGATTTTAGCCTCAATTTTTTTTTGATGAAAAAATTAAATGATGACGAGGCCTTTGGAAGATTAATAGTTGCCCCATTTTCTTACCCTTTGTACATTACCTGTACGGTACGGCACCTTAAGACCCTCTCTCTGTTGTATCTGCTATTCGTGCGGTTATAAATTTTTTTTTCAGATAAATTAACACTATATTAAAACCCATATGTTATATATTTTTGGAAATTAATATTAAAGCTCTAGACCCTCGTTATAAGCACGATGAATTTCAGGGCAACATTTTTAAAAATGTAAACCAACATCACCTTATCCATTTTTAGATTTCATATTCCCAGTGTCAATCAAAAGAGTGCACAGATGCTAATGACACCTAACACGTTTAAATCAGTTTTTTTTGCAATACGTCCTCCATTTTGCAATTTCTCGTTTATTTAAAAAAAAATTAACACAGTGGATAAGTTTATTCTTTAATTTTAGTTGAACTAATTTTACCACAACCTTTGTGTGAAATATATTATTAATTTAGCATGGATAATATTACAGATGAAACATCGGGCTCTTCCAGCGCTCCTGGTTCGGGTATGTACTCCAAGTTTTTGTCACGATGGCAGTCGTGCTTTATATTAAAAAAAAATATTACATTTTTTTATTTGTGACTTTTTAGTGTACATTTAATACTAGCTGCCACCTTCTCAGTTCATAATATACTGATCTATACTATATGAATTAACTTTCTTGCCATCTTTTATCGAAATTGGCTTAGCGAGCCAGGCAACTGCTTTTAGCATACAACGTTTTATTCAGTCACAGAATACTAAAACTAGTGTACATCGTTAAAAAGGACTTCCTAATAGCAGGTTTTATTCCGTATATGGAGACGTACTACTGTTTCATGTTCTCATTAATATATTTTTTGCCGCGATTGTAGCTGTCCCTAATATCTGGCTGCCCTAGGCACGATCCAAGTCAGTCGGCCTTATGTTAAATCCACCTCTGAATGTAGCTCTTTTAATGTTTTTGGTGGTTAGTGTCAAGGCGAATGATTTTAGCCTCAATTTTTTTCATGGAAAAATTAAATGATGACGAGGCCGGTGGAAGATTAATAGTTGCCCCATTTTCATACCCTTTGTACATTACCTGTACGGTACGGCACCTTAAGACCCTCTATCTGTTGTATCTGCTAGTCGTGCGGTTATAATTTTTTTTTTAGATAAATTAACACTATATTAAAACCCATATGTTATATATTTTTGGAAATTAATATTAAAGCTCTAGACCCTCGTTATAAGCACGATGAATTTCAGGGCAACATTTTTAAAAATGTAAACCAACATCACCTTATCCATTTTTAGATTTCATATTCCCAGTGTCAATCAAAAGAGTGCACAGATGCTAATGACACCTAACACGTTTAAATCAGTTTTTTTTGCAATACGTCCTCCATTTTCCAATTTCTCGTTTATTTAAAAAAATAATTAACACAGTGGATAAGTTTATTCTTTAATTTTAGTTGAACTAATTTTACCACAACCTTTGTGTGAAATATATTATTAATTTAGCATGGATAATATTACAGATGAAACATCGGGCTCTTCCAGCGCTCCTGGTTCGGGTATGTACTCCAAGTTTTTGTCACGATGGCAGTCGTGTTTTACATTAAAAAAAATATTACATGTTTTTATTTGTGACTTTTTAGTGTACATTTAATACTAGCTGCCACCTTCTCAGTTCATAATATACTGATCTATACTATATGAATTAACTTTCTTGCCATCTTTTATCGAAATTGGCTTAGCGAGCCAGGCAACTGCTTTTAGCATACAACGTTTTATTCAGTCACAGAATACTAAAACTAGTGTACATCGTTAAAAAGGACTTCCTAATAGCAGGTTTTATTCCGTATATGGAGACGTACTACTGTTTCATGTTCTCATTAATATATTTTTTGCCGCGATTGTAGCTGTCCCTAATATCTGGCTGCCCTAGGCACGATCCAAGTCAGTCGGCCTTATGTTAAATCCACCTCTGAATGTAGCTCTTTTAATGTTTTTGGTGGTTAGTGTCAAGGCGAATGATTTTAGCCTCAATTTTTTTCATGGAAAAATTAAATGATGACGAGGCCGGTGGAAGATTAATAGTTGCCCCATTTTCATACCCTTTGTACATTACCTGTACGGTACGGCACCTTAAGACCCTCTATCTGTTGTATCTGCTAGTCGTGCGGTTATAATTTTTTTTTTAGATAAATTAACACTATATTAAAACCCATATGTTATATATTTTTGGAAATTAATATTAAAGCTCTAGACCCTCGTTATAAGCACGATGAATTTCAGGGCAACATTTTTAAAAATGTAAACCAACATCACCTTATCCATTTTTAGATTTCATATTCCCAGTGTCAATCAAAAGAGTGCACAGATGCTAATGACACCTAACACGTTTAAATCAGTTTTTTTTGCAATACGTCCTCCATTTTCCAATTTCTCGTTTATTTAAAAAAATAATTAACACAGTGGATAAGTTTATTCTTTAATTTTAGTTGAACTAATTTTACCACAACCTTTGTGTGAAATATATTATTAATTTAGCATGGATAATATTAGAGATGAAACATCGGGCTCTTCCAGCGCTCCTGGTTCGGGTATGTACTCCAAGTTTTTGTCACGATGGCAGTCGTGTTTTACATTAAAAAAAATATTACATGTTTTTATTTGTGACTTTTTAGTGTACATTTAATACTAGCTGCCACCTTCTCAGTTCATAATTTACTGATCTATTCTATATGAATTAACTTTTTTGCCATCTTTTATCGAAATTGACTTAGCGAGCCAGGCAAGTGTTTTTAGCATACAACGTTTTATTCAGTCACAGAACTCTAAAACTAGTGTACATCTTTAAAAGGAGTTCCTAATAGCAGGTTTTATTCCGGGTATGGAGACGTACTGTTTCATGTTCTCATTAATATATTTTTTGCCGCGATTGTAGCTGTCCCTTATATTTAGCTGCCCTAGGCCCGATCCAAGTCGGTCGGCCTTATGTTAAATCCACCTCTGAATGTAGCTCTATGAATGTTTTTGGTGGTTATTGTCGAGGCGAAGGATTTTCGATTTTAGCCTCAATTTTTCTTGATGGAAATATTTAATGATGACGAGGCCGGTGAACGCTTAATAGTTGCCCCAATTTCTTACCTTTTGTACATTACCTGTACGATACGGCACCTGAAGACCCTCTCTCTGTTGTATCTGCTAGTCGTGCAGTTATAAATATTTTTTAGAAAAATCAAAACTCTGAATGAATACTCATGTGTTATGTGTAAATTTGTATTGAAGGTCTAGACCCTCGTAATAAGCACGATTAATTTTAGGGTATCATTTAAAAAAGATGTAATCCTACATCATTGTCACCTAATTATTTTTTTTTATTTCATATACCCATTGTCAATCAAAGAGTGCACAGATTCTAATCACATCTAACACGTTTAAATCAGTTCTGGCATTTAAAAGTTATCGTGGATAAAAGAAACATACATAGTACTACTAAAAAACACACTCCTTTTTTGTGGGCTGTAATAAAAAAAAATCTATTCGTTTCAATTAAAGACATTTACAAATGTGTATTTTTTATGAGGTAAGTTAAGCTCGTCCAGCATTAATAGTTCGAATACGTCCTCCATTTTCCTTTTATTTTAAAAAATATTACACAGTGAATAAGTTACGTCCTCCATTTTCCAATTTTCCGTTTATTAAAAAAAAATATTAACGCAGTGGATAAGTTTATTCTTTAATTTTAGTTTAACTAAATTTACCACAACCTTTGTGTGCAATATATTATTAATTTAGCATGGATAATATTACAGATGAAACATCGGGCTCTTCCAGCGCTCCTGGTTCAGGTATGTACTCCAAGTTTTGTCACGATGGCAGTCGTGTTTTACATTAAAAAAAATATTACATGTTTTTATTTGTGATTAGATGTTTTTATTTGTGACTTTTTAGTGTACATTTAATACTAGCTCCCACCTTCTCAGTTCATAATTTACTGATCTATACTATTTGAATTAACTTTCTTGCCATCTTTTATCGAAATTGGCTTAGCGAGCCAGGCAAGTGCTTTTTAGCATACAACGTTTTATTCAGTCACAGAACATTAAAACAAGTGTGCATTGTTGAAAAGAAGTACTTAATAGGAGGGTTTTTTTCCGTGCATGGAGACGTGATACCCTTTCATGTTCTCATTAATACATTTTTTGCCGCTATTGTAGCTGTCCCTAATATCTGGCTGCCCTAGGCCCGATCCAAGTCGGTCGACCTTATGTTAAATCCACCTCTGAATGTAGCTCTATGAATGTTTTTGGTGGTTAGTGTCAAGGCAGGAATTTTTGATTTTAGCCTCAATTTTTCTTAATGGAAATATTTAATGATGACGTGGCCGGTGAACGCTTAATAGTTGCCCCAATTTCTTACCCTTTGTACATTACCTGTACGATACGGAACCACTCCCCTGGCAAATGCCTAGTTCTGGTCCGCGGCGAGAACGAATCAGCTGGCGCTGCCAGCTGCGCCATCTTGCTTCAACTGTGGGGGCATTTTGTGGGTGGTCGCCATTATTGTCAAGGGTTACAAAAACAATTATTTCTCAATATCTTTGTATGGACACTATATATAAAACTTATAACGGTGAAATCGTCATAAACTGACTATCTGACTAAAATATTTGTGTATTAAACTTTGTGAAATATAATTCAACAGTCTCGGCCAAAGATAGGGTAAGTAGGTATTAGTAGGTATTGCACTTGAACGTAAAAAAACGTGAACTGTGAATGCTACAATAACAATAGATAATATAATAACATTGTATTGCTTACCCAGTTTATTGGGAATTTCAACAACACCGAGTTTTTCTATGCAAAACAACAAAACAATCACTAAACAATCACTTTAATAACAGGTACGCGCACCGCCCGGGCGCGGCTGAATGCACTGACTGATTCGAAGGAGATTTCTATCGAAAATCATTCACCGTTGGCTTTGCACTCATTCCTAACTCTATCCTTGTCTTATCTAAAGCTCCTTGCTTTAGCAAACGATAGAACAACGCAGCGATAGTTTTCGCTCCATAATCAGGTATGAAGTGAGCCGCTTCCCGCGTAAAGGGATCTGACCAGATTTAGGCGTTTCACATAAGCGTCAAATTCCCGCCGCGCCTACTATTGGACAAACACAGATCCGCATAATCTGCCAAAATGGCGCGCCATCGGAGTGGCTATGACCCTCTCTCTGTTGTATCTGCTAGTCGTACAGTTATAAATGAGTTTAAGAAAAATCAAAACTCTAAATGAATACTTATGTGTTATGTATTTTTGTAAATTTATATTGAAGGTCTAGACCCTCGTTATAAGCACGATTACTATTCGTTTCAATCAAAGTCATTAACGTATGTGTATTTTTTTATAATGTAATTTAAGCTTGTTTAGCGTTAATAGTTCGAATACGTCCTCGATTTTCCACTTTTCCGTTTATTTAAAAAAATAAAGTAACACATTGGATAGGTTTATTCTTTAATCTTAGTTTAACTAAATTTACCACAACCTTTGTGTGAAATATATTATTAATATAGCATGGATAATATTACAGATGAAACATCGGGCTCTTCCAGCGCTCCTGGTTCAGGTATGTACTCGAAGTTTTTATTACGATGGCAGTCGTGTTTTACATTAAAAAACATATTATACGTTTTAAATTTGTGCCTTTTTAGTGTACATTTAATACTAGCTGCCACCTTCTCGGTTCATAATTTGATGATCTGACTATATTAACTTTCTTGCCTTATTTTATCTAAATTGGCTTAGCGAGCCAGGCAAGTGCTTTTAGCACACAATGTTTTATTCAGTCACAGAACACTAAAACAAGTGTACATCATTGAATAGGAGTTCCTAATAGCAGGTATTATTCCGTGTATGGAGACGTACTATTGTTTCATGTTCTCTTTAGTATATTTTTTGCCGCGATTGTAGCTGTCCCTAATATCTGGCTGCCCTAGGCCCGATCCAAGTCGGTCGGCCTTATGTTAAATCCACCTCTGAATGTAGCTCTTTTAATGTTTTTGGTGGTTAGTGTCAAGGCGAACGATTTTAGCCTCAATTTTTCATGATGGAAAAATTAAATGATGTCGAGACCGGTGGAAGATTAATAGTTGCCCCATTTTCATACCCTTTGTACATTCCCTGTATGGTACGGCACCTTAAGACCCTCTCTCTGTTTATCTGCTAGTAGTGCGGTTTTAAATATCTTGTTTAGAAAAAATAACACTAAATTAAAACCCATATGTTACATATTTTTGGAAATTTATATTGAAGCTCTAGACCCTCGTTATAAGCACGATGAATTTCAGGACAACATTTTAAAAAGTGTAAACCAACATCACCTTATTCATTTTCAAGCGACTTCCAAAAAGGAGGAGGTTCTCAATTCGTCTGTATGTTTTTTTTTTTTTTTTTTTTTTATGTTTGTTACCTCATAACTTTGGACTGGGTGAACCGATTTTTACGATTCTTTTTTTATTTGAAAGCTAGTGCTTTCCATGTGGTCCCATATAATTTTTATTAAAATCGGTGATGTACTTTATTAGAAAATTAACAAAAACCAAAAATAATAATGCAAAAATGTACTAATTAGTTGCGATGGAAGTCGGTTTTTTAACGTGTTTAGCGTTTTTAGATTTCATATACCCAGTGTCAATCAAAACAGTGCACAGATGCTTATGACACCTAACACGTTTAAATCAGTTCAGGCGTTTAGAAGATATCTAGGAATAAAGAAACAAACATACTTGGACCTAAAAACACACTCTTTTTTTTGTGGGCAGTCGTGTAAAAAAGATTTCTATTCGTTTCAATCAAAGACATTAACAAATGTGTATTTTTTATAATGTAATTTAAGCTCGTTCAGCTTTAACGTCTTCCATTTTCCACTTTTCCATTTATTTAAAAAAGAATATATTAACACAGTGGATAAGTTTATTCTTTAATTTTAGGTTAACTTAATTTACCACAACCTTTGTTTGAAATAAATTATTAATTTAACATGGACTATATTACAGATGAAACATCGGGCTCTTCCAGCGCTCCTGGTTCGGGTATGTACTCTACTTTACTAATATTGTCAATTCATTAAAAATTTTATGTCGTCACAAAACTAGGGTTTTCTTTTTTAGCTGAGGTTTTCCAATCACACTACAATTCAACGCACGTAAAAAGAGCTCCGAGCGACCTACCTGCGCAGTGAATGAATTGCGGGCCAAATTGGTGGTAAGGGGTGAGGCGCGACGGGGGAAACACGCGTCTCTCTTGTTTGCTGTCGCGTGATTGGTTCGCCAGTTGTCATTTGTTTCCCGCCTGCGCAAACACATTCCCACCACTTGACCACTGGAGCTCTTTTTACGTGCGTTGAATTGTACTCACTTCACTTAATTTTATATTTATCTTAGGTTATGCTGCAGGTAAAAGACAAAGCTCATCCAACGCTGTTCGAATATGTACTCTATTTTCCACGTTTCTATTTATAAAAAGAACCACTTCACTCCGTAGCTCCGTTGCGACGCTGACGTGCGCGGGCGCGGAAATGAGTTTTCTCCAGATCCCTCGAGAACCATGTCAGGATATGCTAATTAGTAAATTATGTCATTTGCCACCCCCTCGGCCATCTCTGTGCAAAAATTCACAGCAATTCATTATTCCGTTGCAATGTTAAGGAAACTAACCAAAAAAAATGTATATTTTCAGTTCCCTCAGGAACTGCATTGGACTTTGCTATTTTCACGGGATAAAAAGTTGCCTTTGTCCTTACCAGTGACACAGGATACCTGCATGCCAAATTTCATCAAGATTGGTTAAGGTGTTAAAGCGTGAAAAGGTAACAAACAAACAAATAAACAAACAAACAAACACATTTTCACATTTATAATATTATATAGTAAGTATTTTATATAGATACTGAAGTAGGGCTTCCTTTTAGCTATCGTTCCATTTACCTAGGGTAATGGTGCAGGTGAAAAGACAAGCTTGTCCAGCGCTTCTAGTTCGAGTATATACTCTAGTTACTACTATTCCATTTATTAAAAAAAATAGATTAACAAAAAACACAAGTTTTTTCTTTTATCTTAGGCTTACTACTCTACTCCTATCCAAACTTTCATGAAAATCAATAGGCTTGTTCTCATGGAAAATTTTAAATGTAGGCAAAATACGAAATTGTACCTGGTTGTATGGATTACTTGTTCGAAAAATAGTGTCATTTAATTACAGTGTTTAAGGCTTTTTTAATTTTTCTTTAATACTAGTTGATAATCCCTTGGTATATTATCATCGGATGTTTAAAAACGAGTCTCTCTAATTGCGAGTTTCTCCATTAGAAAACTAAATTAGTTTTGGCAAAATTAGTTTGGCTTACCAGTGTTAGAATACGAATATTTTATTGATTTAAATATATTGTTAGTTATTTCAAAGATAATTTGTAGGTATGATTTATACTGCAATTATCATAAATCGGAAGAGCATGGCCGCAAAACTACACGTGGCAGGCGCTAATGTCACTGCAAAGAAGCCAGGTGGGGCCGGCCGCGAACGGGGATTTAAATAACAGCCCATAGCCGCCGCCGTCACTTTCTCTTCGGAGGTCGACGTATTCGGACGTCAGTGCGCTGCGTGTTAATTTTGTATTGCTCAGTACAAATAAGTGTGCATAGTGCGTGATTATTGCTATTTATGAATCGCTGCTAAATTAAAGTTATTCGTTAAAATTATATTGTGAACAATTGGAACGTACTTCTTGTTATATTTAATAAATCCTCTTCTGATTGATAACATCAGAAGTGGGATACAGAACCAAAAATGCCTAACGACAACGCTGACGATCATAAAAGAACACGAAAACGTCGATATTCCAGTATGATTGGCAAGAAGAAAACGAAGAACTGTGTTGGACTCTTTGACGGCTTACACTGACAAATGTTGGAGTTGCGTGTTTGTCAGTGTTGATAGATCCACTGGAAGATGAAATCAATGTTGATAGATCCATTGATTGATTCGAGTTGAATATTTGTCAGTGTTGATAGATCCACTGGAAGATGAAATCAATGTTGATAGATCCATTGATAGATTAAAGTTGCACGTTTGTCAGTGTTGATAGATCCACTGACTGGTATTTTATCAAAACAAGTGAGTATAATCAATGTTGATAGAGCCATTGATTATATGGATTGATTGATTTGAGTTTTATAATGGTAACAGTGTTGATAGATCCACTGATATCAAATAGAGTACAGGAAATTGATTTTTGTTAGATTCATAATTATTGTACAACAACGCTGTCTTATGTAACTAAGTTTGAGGACAAACTTGTGATGTCAGGAAAGGCCGAATGTTAGAATACGAATATTTTATTGATTTAAATATATTGTTAGTTATTTCAAAGATAATTTGTAGGTATGATTTATACTGCAATTATCATAAATCGGAAGAGCATGGCCGCAAAACTACACGTGGCAGGCGTTAATGTCACTGCAAAGAAGCCAGGTGGGGCCGCCCGCGAACGGGGATATAAATAACAGCCCATAGCCGCCGCCGTCACTTTCTCTTCGGAGGTCGACGTATTCGGACGTCAGTGCGCTGCGTGTTAATTTTGTATTGCTCAGTACAAATAAGTGTGCATAGTGCGTGATTATTGCTATTTATGAATCGCTGCTAAATTAAAGTTATTCGTTAAAATTATATTGTGAACAATTGGAACGTACTTCTTGTTATATTTAATAAATCCTCTTCTGATTGATAACACCAGTAGTAATAATATTATAAGCAAAGTTCTTCATTTTTTGCCACTGCATTAGAATTTGAAATTTTACAATCAAGCTCTTTCGAGATGAGTTATTAAATATAAAATATTAACTTTTAAAACATTGTCTAGTCCAGCGTCACCTGGTTCAGGTTTGCAGTCAACTTTACCGTCCCCATCACCTGGATTACCTGCAAAACAACTTTCTGTTACACGATACTCTTTTCAATTCTTTTTGTTTAGCTATATTTATTTTTAAAGTAGATGGAATAGAGAAAGGAAGAGAGGTAGACCTTTAGCTAGATGGGAAGATGAGCTCAAAAACAGCTGGCCCCGTCTGGATTCAAATAGCCTAATCTAGGGAAGACTGGCTATCGTTGGAGGAGGCCTTTACCCGCAGAGGGGTTCTTGCAGATAACTAAATAAACAATAATAGTATTCAAGCCAATCTTTTGTTACATCACTTAAACTAATTACTAACTATAATGTAAATAGATACTAATATAAACTTTAAAACTTGTGAGTAATTTCTGTCAACTAACGCAAAGAATTTAAAGGCTTTTTTATTTATTTTATTTTATTTATATATATTTTATACAGATAAAAAAAATCACTTTGCCATATTACGCACTACTTGCCTTCCTTTTTTAACTGAATCAATTTTATTTAATTATTTCAAGTTTTGCAGTGTTTAGAAAATTTCCTTGTTTTTAGATGTAATTGTTAGAGATGTAATTGTATAGTAGTTATAGGAAGTTAAAAATTTTTTTAGGTAACTCATTTTCAGTATTTACAAAAAATTCTAAATATATGAATAGTAATCATAGCGAAATTATCGGTTAAATAAATCATATTTTTTACTTTATTGCAGATATCTTTTCGCGGCTTGTACGTGGTATTTTTTTTTTGTTATAGGAATAAATCAAACAGCTGGAGGAACTACTGATCAGACTCTTGCTAATTCTACTAGTAAGTTAAACTTTGAAACCACTATCTTAAATATGAAATGGTATTTTAGAAATACTGAACTCTAAAAGCGTCGGTGGCTCAACCGGTAACGACTCGGTCCTTCTAACCAGAGGTACCGGGTTCAAATCTGGACGGCCAATGTACCAATGAGTTTTTCAAAAACTTACGTACATACTTACCGATTGCTTTAACGGTGAAGGAAAACATCGTGAGGAAACCTGCACACGCCTGCGAAGAAACTCGAAGGTTGTGTGTGAAGTCGACCAACCCGCACTGGGCCCGCGTGGTCGACTAAGGCCTGATCGCTCTAATTCAGGGTAGGCTCGAGCCCTTCGGTGGGGACGTATATGAGCTGATATGATGATTGATATGAGATGATATGGTGATGCGTAATACTTGTACATTTTATGCGGTTTAAAATTTTACCTTAGTCGTTCACGTAAATATCAATGATTGATGCATAGTGAAAATAGCCCCATCTACTTGTGTTTAGTGCTACTTTACATTTAAATGAGTTGGATCTTGTTGTAATTTTTGAATAGTTTTATTTTGGTGAGTCGTGACTATTTACGTTATCAATGTATTAAAAAATAAATATCTTACAAACAGTATTATTCTTTTTCGTAATTTAGTGTTATATATAAGGTCTAACAAAATTAGCTAAAACTATTTTAACTGGTGCTTCTACCCATGAAACTGAACAACTTTCCCCGTGAAACCCATAATCAAATCTGAAACAAAAATTTGAACTTCCCAAACTAAGTTGGCTGATCAGCTGATCGAGTTAGTATGGGAGAGCCAATTTTATTTTGCGATTTGACTATGGGTTTCATGGGGAAAGTTGTTCAGTTTCATGGGTAGAAGCACCAGTTAAAATAGTTTCAGCTAATTTTGTTACACCTTATATACTCGTATTGTATTTTAGTCGTATCTTGTTCGAATTAAACTAGCAATTCTTGTGTGTATATATATTTATATAATCTGAATCTCGGAAACGGCTCCAAAGATTTGCTTGAATATTAGTATATGGGGACTTTTAGCGATAGATAGGTCAGGCCAGGTACTATAGTTAACTTGCTGTTTAATGTTTGGCTTTTGTAAGACATTAAATTCTATGTTTTATTCTTTGTTCAGTCGAAGCAATTGCTAGGAAACTTATTTAAAATATTAACATACATTTCGGTAATTGGGTTTCAAACTGCTTGTTTACACTTTACAGACTCAAGCGCAACAACAAACAACGAGAATGAAGTAGTTCAAAATATTGATGTATATAGTGAGTACAGTTTACGTTATATTAGTTTTGTGTCTTTATGAAGTCATACATACAAAGAAACATGCAAAAAAAATACCCTTATTATATCTAGGCTGTTGATTAAAAAGCATAGATGATGGTTCACTTCTCCTAATTAGAGGACCTAGGCTCTAATCCAGGGAAGGCCAGTCTACCATTGAGTAGGTAGATATATCATTTACTTGCCGTTGCTTTAAAGGTGAATAAAAACAACATTGAGAGCAAATCTAAATAAAATAAAAAAAAGAGCTTTCAATGAATTAAAATATCTGTACAGTAAATTTTCAAGGAAATGTTGAAAACATGATTTTGGATGATTTTTAAAAACGGACTCTTGTTTGATGTTACTACTGAATCAGATTTACAACGATTCGTATATAAGATACGTATATAAGATGAGAGTATTTGGACCTTTTCCTTTACCACGCATATGAAGTCACAAATTGGTAAAAAGTGTAGATTAATTAAACGTTTTTTAAGCTCTGATGTAAATTGAACTGGAGGAAAACAAGGTCAACTTCAGCACAAAATAACACAATTTTTTATAAAATTTACAGATATCTATTACGGCAGTTCAGAGGATTCATCTGGATCAGGTACGTAGCTACCTTTACTTTATCTATCACCACTATATCGAGAAACCTTCACTTCACCATCTTATCTAAGTCTTGCCGCCAAACATCAGTGTTAACAACATTGATGTGTTCCGGCTTGAAGATATGATAGCCAGTTCTGAATTGCATTGGAGTATTTAGGTAATAGCGCTTACCATTAGGTGAGATGATGCCAAGGGCTTACAAATTGTGAATAAATAAAAAAAGAATCACTTTAATCAGGGGCACAAACATCTTCACTTTTTCCAACTCGTAAATCAGGACCACAGCTGACATCATACAGATATACATTAAAGAATAATTTTAAGAAAAAAATATCATATTAACTGAACTACCTAAATACGTAGTCAATATAGATTCATGAAGAAATAGAATAACAGAGATGCTTAGCAAAAGGAGTAATTTGGAAAAACAATCATTGTCAATTTATGTAAATTTTACAGGAAGCAATAAAAACGGTTTACAGTATTAACTGATTGATATTATTAAATATCAATTTATAAGCAGTTCATTTGTTATTGAATTGTAGATAATATTAAATAAAATGGCTTTTGATAGATTTTGAGGACTAAACTTCTTGTGGTTTTCAGTAAAACTGAAAAATAAGTTTAACATTGGTTTGTTTTTCAGTATAATAAGGACATGGAAGACATAAAACGAAAACTTTTGACAGTATTGGTATATCACTATTATTCATAATTTACTGATAAAATCACAAACAAAATCGAGATAAAAACGGTGGGAAAGAAACACATTAGCTTGACAGTACGTAAAGCGTGTTGCCATAATTTTTTTGGAATTAAAACCAATGTCTTAAATAGTTCTTTCAAAAACGTGATGACGTTGGTTGTTTTTCCCTATACCATTGACTTTATTTCCTTGAATATCTCTGGAAAAATCTATATATCTATATATAATATCTTTGGGTTTTGTAAGGAATCTATCAAGCTGGCCATAGAAATCAAGTTCAAGTTCATTAATTTCTAAGCAACATACATTGCGGTAAAAATTTTTTTATAGTTTTAAAATTAAAATAACCTCATGGAATTAGAATTAAATAAAAATTAAAACAAATAATTTCCCTACGTCAGTTAACAAAAACTTATCAAAAATCAAAATATCATTTGTTTTTTTTTTGACTATGGTTGTTTTTCCAACATCGCCACGTATGTCGATGAGAAATCAATATTCCTACCTAACGTATTAATGATTCGTTCTTCAAAGTTTTGAAAAAAGTTACATGGTTTATACATGAATTTTATTGCAGTCGGGATTTGAACTACATATTTTTTTTAAAAACTTTAATGTGCGAGTCATTAATAAGGTATTCATAGAATGCGTCCGCTTAGCAAAGCTTTTTTAACCACCTTCGCGGCGTAATGGATAGCCCATTCGCTTCTCACCAAGAGGTCGTGGGTTCAATTCCCGTCGGAATTTTAGTAGTTTCGTTTTAAGCGCCTCCGTGGCGTAGTGATTAAGTCCATCAGCTTCACATCATGAGGTCGCAGGTTCGATTCCCAGCGGGGTAAACTTTGTAAGACTCGGTTTGGTTGGTGGTAGGGCATTTTCATAGCCCGCCTGGTTAGCTACCACCATCTTATCTAAGTCTTGCCGCCGAACATCAGTGTTAACAGCATTGATGTGTTCCGGCTTGAAGATAAGATAGCCAGATCCCCATTGCGTTGTGGAATCTTGGTAAGCCCGCTTCCATCTTCTGCATCATCATTACTTACCATCAGGTGAGATGATGCCAAGGGCTTATCAATTGTGGATTTAAAAAAACCCTGTTTGGCTAACCAAAGTGAGCAAGAGGATCAATAATTAATAGAAAAGTTCTTCATGTTTTGCTTTTGTATCAGAGTTTAAAATTTTACAGTTAAGATTTTAAAGGATGAGTTATTAAAGGAAAAACTAAAATATTGAAATGTGATTACAGATGAGTATAATGAATCGGGCTCACAGTCAGCTTCATCTGGATCACCTGAAAGTCAATCTACTGGTATAAACATTATTTTTATATGTTTAATTAAGTTTAAGTTTGTTTAATGGTAGTCAGGCATCATCGGGATCAGGTTCACGGTCAGCTTAACCTGAATCACCTGCAAAACAATCTACTGGTATAAACATTATTTTTATATGTTTAATTATGTTTAAGTTTGTATAATGGTAGTCAGGCATCATCGGGATCGGGTTCACGGTCAGCTTCACCTGGATAACCTGCAAAAAAAGTAACTGGTATAAACATTATTAAAGCATTAATTTTGATTCTTAATAATATTTTTCCAGCTATCTATGTTTTACCCATAGACAAAAAATCATTTTTGCCATATTACGCCTAAGTCTTCCTTTTTAAGTTAAACTAATTTTCATTACTCATTAATAATCCTTCTTTTTACCATACCATTGACTGGTAACAGATTTAATGAAACATAGGATTTGTTTATTTATTGTTATAAATACAAATATAATTTCATATTATAAAAAAAATACAAATATAAAAATAATTATTATCTGCATGCAATAGCTTTATCTTAAACCTTCACCAGATTCTTGGCTCTATTTTTATGACCAGTATACCACATCATCATATCAGCCGAAAGACGTCCACTGCTGGATAATGGCCTCTCCCAAGGATCTCCATTTTCCACAACGACCGATCTAGCGCTGCCCGCATCCAACGGCTTTGCGCGACCTTCACCAGGTCGTTGGAGCACTGAATACTGCCTACGCTACTTCTTCCTGTACGCGGTGGTTACTCGAAAACTTCACTGCCTCAACGGCCATCTGTGTTACTTTGTTTCTTATCTCTCGTAGTTTCTGACGAAGCAATTTTTGAGAGAACAAATTCCTGTATCTATATGGGAAGTAGTTTATTTAGAATTATACCGGGTTTCAGCAGATCATTTATGTGAAGCAGAAATAGTGTTGCGGAAAGAACAGATCCCTGAGTTACCCCGGCTTCAATCGCCAATAGGTCTGAGGAACAGCCATCAATGACCACTCGAATAGACCGTTCCCTCAGGAAATCAGACACCCAGTTACACAATCCCACATGAAGACCATAAGAAGGAAGCTTGCCAATAAGGCTAGCGTGCCAGACCCTATCAAAAGCCTTCGAGATGTCGAGTGACGCAGCGAGAGCTTCGCCATGCTTCTCGATGGCCTCGCCCCATATATGCGTAGCATACACTAGAAGATCTCCAGTAGAACGACCTCGGCGAAACCCGTATTGTCGATCGCTAAGGAGGTCATTGTCATCTAGGTATGCCAGAATGCGGTGTTCAATACACGCTCCATAATCTTACAGATTACGGAGGTGATTGCTATAGGGCGGTAGTTTGCGGGATCGGCACGACTGCCTTTTTTGGGCACCGGCTGCGCGTTGGCCAGCTTCCAGGACTTTGGGACTATACCTGTTTAAAGAGAGAGGCGGTACAGACGTGTCAGAACAGGAGGCAACTCAGGAGCGCAGTTCTTTAGCACTATAGCTGGTATACCGTCAGGTCCACTGGCTTTGTTCACGCCAAGATTGCGAAGTGTTTTGAGTACCTCCTTTTGCTTGATACGAATAGGGGGCATTGTAGTATCGCAAGGATAAAACTGGGGCGGTATTCCATTCGCTGTATCAAGTCGTGAATTCTCGGCAAACATAGAGGCAAACATATTAGCCTTCTCAGTTGCCGTGTGAGCCAATGATCCATCAGGTTTCAGCAGTAGAGGCAAAGACTAGCGGCAAAAGTTCGCCTCGACCGATTTAGCCAAGGACCAAAACGCCTTACTCCCAGAAGGGTAGGAGGCAAGTTTTGATCCGATACGACTTATATGGTCGAGGCGTGCCCTACGCAGCGTCTTTTTGTAGGACTTGGCGGCTTTATTGAAGGCTTTCTTTTTAACTCGCGTGTCCGGAGCTTTACGATTCCGAGCATCAGCCCAAGCCCGGTAAGCTGAATGCTTTAGTGCTTCGGCCACTGAGCATTCAGTATTAAACCACGGGCGAGCTTTACTCTCGAGAGCAATGTCAGAAAACGGGATATAATATTCCATCGCCTGACATATGACCCTCGAGATTTCTGTCGCACAGATCGACGGATCACTAGAAGAAAAACACATTCGCCGCCAAGGATAAGATGCTAAGAAGTGACGCATCTCATCCTAATCTGCTGACATGTACTGCCATACCCGTCTAGAACCCCTAGGGCTGGGATCAGGTGGTGGACAAGACAGTACAGACTTCACCAGACAATGATCGGACGTACCCAAAGGTGACGATACTGACACGTTATATCGGTCTGGTTCTGTTGTCAGCAGAAGGTCCAAACAATTTTCCGTTTCGCCTTCAACGTCCGGCACACGCGTCGCCTGGTCTACCAGCTGGGTAAGATTTAGCGTCAAAGTGAGTTTGAGCGCTTCTCCCTGCATGGTCGGTCTTCTGGTATAGGAGTCTCACCATAAGGAGTAGCTGTTACTCCTTATGGTGAGCATTGAAGTCCCCCAGAAGGACCAGTTGTGCTGACGGGTACCTTACTTGAGCCTCATCGGCGGCCTCACACAGATGTTCAATTAACCTGGTTGTCTCCTGATCTCCGCTGTGCGATAGGTATATTGTGTATAGACTATTTTGTCTTCACTTTGTAACTCACAACCACATATATTTTTAGCCACTCAGCAAAAATTAAGTAAGCCTGGCTGACATGTGTCGATGAAGCTACCAAAAAGCGCTGACCTTATACGCAATCAGATTTTTACCATCTTTGGTTTCTTTAGAAGTCTTTGAGTAGAGTATATTATATAACATCAAGGGTAGGTTGCCAAAGCTACTTGTAGCAATTTTTGACTTACCAATGCATTTGATGGTCATTTAGTTTATCTCTCTTTTCTATCTATCTATGTGATACCCTTTATAATAGAATAGCTGTCCCGGCGAACTTCGTACCGCCTCACACTACACTACAGTACACTTCACTACACTACCGCTACCGCCACACTACCACTACCACTACACTACCACTACCACTACTACTACACTACCACTACACTTCCACTACTACTACACTACCACTACACTACCACTATCACTTCCACTACGTTTACCACTACACTACCACTACCATTACCACTACCACTACCACTACTACTACACTACCACTACACTTCCACTACTACTACACTACCACTATCACTAGCACAACGTTTACCACTACACTACCACTACCACTACCACTACACTACCACTACACTACCACTACACTACCACTACACTACCACTACACTACCACTACACTACCACTACACTACCACTACTACTACACTACCACTAAACTACCACTATCACTACCACAACGTTTACCACTACACTACCACTACCATTACCACTACCACTACACTACCACTACCAATACCACTTATACTACCACTACTTTACCACTACTAATAAACTCCCACTACCACTACCACTAACATTACCACTACCACTAAAACTACCATTAATACTACCAAAAATCTTCATGGGTGTTGGGCATTAAACAGTTATGTTTATCATCTTGTGAAACTCTTAAATTAATAAATAATCTGATAAATCATTTTTTCTTGATTTTTAAGTGTATATTATTTTTTACAGAGGTGAGCCAGACAGCTGGCGGTAATACTACCCAGATTATTTCAAACTCTGACAGTAAGTAAATCTTAGAAAAAACATACATTACTGTTTTAATAAATTTTTTTTATTCCCACTTTCCTTGAGTTGATTCAAAAATGATAATTACAGCCCTAGTGCTCGAATGTTACGCTATTAAACCTCAAAGATTCAAGATTCAAACATAAAAGTATTCTTCTACTTAACGAATCATAAAGTTATGAAAACAATTAGAGTAAAGTGTATGAATTAGGTGACTTACATCTCTGTAATTGGTAATAGTATAACCACAGATAAGCGAATTTGCTGGTACAAAAACGTAGTACAGTAATTGTCCCTTGTACCTTTTTTCCATTTTTAACATTTGAATAAATTAAATTATTTTATTTAACCGCCTCCGTGGCGTAATGGTTAGTCCATTCGCTTCACACCAGGAGGTTGCAGGTTCGATTCCCGGCGGGGTCAACTTTGTAAGACTCGGTTTGGTTGGTGGTAGGGCATTTTCATAGCCCGCCTGGCTAGCTACTAGCTACCACCATCTCATCTAAGTCTTGCCGCCAAACATAAGTGTTTACAGCATTGATGTGTTCCGGCATGAAGATAAGATAGCCAGTTCTCCATTGCGTTGGGGAATTTTGGTAAGCCCGCTTCCATCTTTGGCATCAGAGTCACCATCAGGTGAGATGATGCCAAGGGCTTACCAATTGTGAATTAAAAAAAATATGTTATGTCTTGTTTTCATTTTTTTATAGCATTATTTTGATGAGTCCTACTACTTAAGTATTAATATTTTTTTTATTTTTTAACTTACCAGCAGATATTATTATTATTATTATTGTTCTTAATTGTAATTTAGTATGGCATATACTCGTATTGTATTTTTGTCTTATTTCGGTCGAGAGGGAATATTCCTAAAGTGATTATCCGAACTATGTTATATACGAATGTAGTATAACTCGCTGATTAAATCTAATGATTAAAATTTAGACAATAAATTATATGATCAATTAGACGAAGAAGTCAGTAGGTAGTTCATTTAAAATATTTATATACATGTAGGTGATTGGGCTTCAAATTGCTTGTTTATAATTTACAGACTCAAGCGCAACAACAAACAACGTGAATATATACGAGGGCGAGGAAACTGTAGAAAGTGAGTAAAGTTCACATTATAATAGTTTTGTGCCTTCATCAAGTCAAATATACAAAAATACAACCAAAAAAGTTAGGCCTGCTGGTTAAACAGCATAGGTGATGGTTCACTTCTCCTAATCAGAGGTTCCAGGCTCAGTGTACCAATGAGTAGGTAAATATTCGAGCATTAAATTTTCTATGACCATCATATCAGCTCATATACGTCCCCACCGAGGGGCTCGAGCCAACCCTGAATAAGGGCGATCGGGCCTTAGTCGACCACGCGCGCCCAGTGTGGGTTGGTCAACTTCACACACAACCTTCGAGTTTTTTCGCAGGTGTGTGCACGTTTCCTCGCGATGTTTTCCTTCACCTTCAAAGCAATCGGTGATATTTACGTAAGTTTCCAAAGACTGATTGGTACATTGGCCGTCCGGATTTAAACCCGGCACCTCTGGTTAGGAGGACCGAGTCGTTACCGGTTGAGCCAGCGACGCTTTGTTGCCACCGACACTTTTTCTATGATTATCTATGATACATAAAAAAATGATTTGTGATGATTTTAAATCGGACTCAATTGTTCGATTTTACTACTGAAGCAGATTTACTACATCATATCAGCTCATATGCGTCTCCCCTGTGGGACTCGAGCCTACTCTGAATTAGGAATTAGATTTACTACGCTGCATGTAAAATAGGGAATCAACATTTGCATGGACAATACCTTTTACTTTACAACGTGGATAAAATCACAGTCACCAGCTATTTTAGATTGGTTAAAATGCTTTATAGAACTCTTATAGGGATTAACCTGGAACAAAACAAGGTGAAAATTAACACGAAATAACACTAAATTCTTAAATAATATTACAGGTGTGTATAACAGCAGTCCGGGTGCTTCAGGTACGTAGCCACCTTAACTTTCTCCATCACCATCTATATCAGGACCATAGCCACCTTAAATTTCTTTATCACCATCTATATCAGGACCGTAGCTACCTTAACTTTCTCCATCACCATCTATATCAGGACCGTAGCCACCTTAACTTTCTCCATCACCATCTATATCAGGACCGTAGCAACCTTGACTTCCTCTTCTACCACTTTAATCAGGGGCACAAACACTTTCACTTTTTCCAACTCCATTTAAATTAGGACCACAGCCTCCTTAATTGTCTCCGTCAACTAATATATCAGGACCACAGTTAAGGCGATACATTGGAAACTTAGTTCGTAGGGATCTCAATTTTTCTCAGCATTTACAAAACATATGAAAGTGATATGCTGTTACCTGATTCTTCATTTCAATTACTTTATTTTGTCAGTTGCAAAAACATGATTCGTTTACTTTTATGACAGAAAAAAATATATCAAAAATATCTCTTTTATAACAGAGATTTGCATTCTATAGGCAAACCAGACCAATTTAGAACGCTAAAATTTTCTTAGTCTAAACACACAGATAAGATTTGTGGCTGATATGATGATGATGAAACACACACTTCAATTTAATAGTTGTATTTTTTAAATATTTTTTTTTTAATTGAAACGAAAAAAAACATTGGAAAAAGTGTAAAAGTGTGGTTTTTTACTTTACTCTTTACACGTAAAGAATAAAAAACAAACAGCTGTTCCAAATAATGCCTGGCCTTAATTTCATACATTTACAGGGTGTAACAAAATTTATGTAGGTCCCGTTAACTGGGGGTTCTACTCGTCATACTTAACAAATTTCTCCAAGTAACCCATAGTCAATTCTCAAAAAAAAAATGGACCCTCCATACTAAAATGCACAAAATCGGTGAGAGTAAAAAAAAATTACGTTTTCAGCAAGATCGTAGAACAAAAGTTGTTCAGTTTAACGGGACCTACACCAATTTTGTTACACCCTGTATACATCAGTACCAGAATCAATTAAATATCAGCACTTCACATATTTTCTTGCGTTAATGTTTAATGAACAGCACGTCAGTTCAACGTTATATCTAGCAATGAAATTTACAGTGGTGTGCTCCATAAATAAAATCGCGAATAAAAATTGCCGTTGTATGTGTGCCAACGTTTATCAAATTTTTCTAGTTAATTTTGCCACTTAATAGTACATTAACAATTGTTACAACTTGCATAGTTTGTCGTTAGAGCCCTTATTGAGTTTTTTCATTTTTATTTTTTTGTTGTATGTCAGCTACCCTTAATAACAACACGGCCAGCAGTAGCTTAGAATCCTTCAAAAATCATCATAAATCTCTTGGTTTTAAAATTTTATGTCTATTGGTTTATCCGTTAGGGAAAGCGTGACGGACAGACAAACGGGTCCCCGGACTAACAGAAGATCTTTTTTGGCTAACATTTATTACACCGTCTCACATTTTTTCGTCTGTGTGTTGCATGTCGCGTGACGGTCGCTTTCGTATGACGGTATGATCGTTTAGTCCTCTGTACCTTAGCGAGAGCAGCCATGATCGTTTCGTCCTCTGTAAAGTTTCACTTTGGCCGTGGTTTTATAAAACCACACACTTACTTTTTTATTAATGCTAATGAATCTACTGTACAACGCATTTTAGATTTTTTTTCACGATGACAAATGAACTGGTCAATCGCGAATCGACCTCGCGCACCAAGGGTTCCGTACCACTACACCTTTCAAGACAAGTAGAAAAATCATCATCATTGATATGATGCCGGAAGACGTCCACTGCTGGACAACGACCTGCATCAAAGATTTTTACAACGATCACTCCAGTGCTACCTGAATCTAATAGCTTTATCGCGACTTCCACCAGGTTGTTAACCCCACTTCTTTTTAAAAAGAATGCGTTGGACTACAACTTACCTGAAGGAAAGTAACGATGTGGTCACATATCGATGTTTGTAATTATTTTTCGTTGAAGTAAATTCAAACATAACTAAACGAAGGCTTAAATTTGTTTAAGAGGAATAAAACTTTTAATCTGCTCATGTTTTTTTAGTTTTATATTAGTACATTGAAAATAAATTAAATACATATTTACATGTCTACTCAATATATTTGCAAAGTTGGGATGTATCTCCGGCATACAGTTTTTTTATAAAACCGAAACTACGTTTGTAAGGAAATTTAAGCTTCCAGGGATCCTTAATAATGATTTAATGATTTTAAATATCGACACAGAGGATAGGTTATTCTTCTATCCTAGGTTTATAACACACTGCTTGGGTAATGCTGCAGTTAAAACTACACACTCTTCTATATATCCCTATTAGGGATGACGAACGCTAGTCATTTGAGTAACTTTTTATCGTCTGTCAAAAACGACATTTTGTTCTAAAAATGTTTGAAATACCTAGCCGTGACGTCATTGTTTAGCAGCATCATTTATGTACTCATTTTGTTATTTAAGTGAATTAAAAATCGAAGACTTGATAGAAAACAAAACGAGTAATGTTTTAAAGTTTAAGGAGGAGGGCAATTAAGTAATCCAATAAACTCCTCCTAACTGACATATTTGTATTTATTTAAATATTTTACGTCGACAAACATGATAGCTTCTTTCTTCTAGTCAAGATTTATCATATCTTTCACATACTTTGCTCTAAATTGATTTTTGTTTTATTTCTTGGGTTGTGCTGCAAGTAAAACGCTAAACGCTACAAGTTTTGGTGTTTAATTCACCTTATACTGTTTTTTTATTAAGACTTTTTTTAAATGGAAGTCTTAGTTTATCAAAACATACTCTACTGGAAATAGATTTAAATTTAGTTTGAGTTGACTCATTGAACGCTACTCCTTCTGGAATTTACTTCACCTTCTTAAATTTATCCTATTTTCATTCATCACACATTATTTCTATTTGAAACAAATTTTTAATTCACCTTGGGTAATACCATAGTTTAAAGGCCTCACGGACTGGCCTTAAGTGATGAATTTTAGTATAAACTCCATCTTACCTATTGCTTACTTTTCATTCAAAGTTTATATACTACTAGCTGTTTCCCGCGGCTTCACCCGCGTGGACCACGTTTCTATGACTTTTCGAGGGTGCGCAGTGCGCGAGCCGCAAGCGGCTCGCGAGCGTGGTAAAAAGTAGCCTATGTCTTAATCCAGGTCCTAATCTGTCTACCTACCAAATTTCAGCCAAATCCGTTCAGTAGTTTTTGCGGGAAAGCGTAACAGACAGACAGAGTTACTTTCGCATTTATAATATTAGTAGGGAAGTAGGGAAGTAGGGATCACACGGAATAGGATTATTTTTTTAGGTTTACCGCACATAAGCACACCCTCACTTTTAATTTATCTTGGGTAATGCTGCGAGTACAACGCTAAGCTCATTTAATGCTACTAGTATCCCACCTTCCTGTGTTTTCTATTCATATTAAAATTTTATATCAATCCAGACGATAAACCTTATTATTCTTGCTTAGGTTTACCACATAATGTACCAAACAAACTGCTTGATGTATTTGATATAATTATTTTGGGTAAAGCTGCAGTTATCACTCCACCAGGCTTATATTGGTGTCGATTCGGTGTTACACGACTTATCTTATTTGACAGGATTATACTAAATTTACGCATTCTGTCTTTTACTTTCTGTATCGAAAAGACAAGGATAGAATGCTTAAATTTAGTTTAGTCCTGTCAAATAAGTTAAATCATGTTACACCGAATCGATACCATTATGCTACTAAATCTTATATAAAGTTCATTAACCGAATATTTCGTATTTATTTAAAGTTTTCTTTATCGGCAGCGAGGATATACTTATTTGTTTTTCCTAGATTTATCACAAATACCAATATTCAGCTTAAAATAGATCTAAATTTGTATTTCGTAATGCTGCAAGTGAAATGCTTAGCTCGCCTAACGCTATCGGTTCGAGTCCTTCCCATCAAAAACATAAATGTGAAATGAGAGCGAACTTGGCACACATTTTGATCTCACTTCTTTTGTCGTTGAAGTCAACAACCAAGGTATATATCATAATATTGAACTTGGCTCTCATTTCACGTTTATTTTTTTGATGGGATCTCATTACTTCTTGTACAAAAATGATTAGTAGGTACTTATTCATAATTAAATTAAAACCAAATGGTTCTTGTTATATCACTATATTCAACGGGAGGCATTGGAATAATTCGGTGTAAGGTAAGTTTGTCACACACCAGTAATAGGGATGACGACAGCATCAGAAATAAATTATGAACTCTTGATCACTAAATTGCTCTCCTACTTAAACTTCGGAAAACCTTATTCGTTTTGTTTTCCATCAAGTCTTCGATTTTTAACGCACCAAAATCACAAAATGAGTTCATAAATGACGTTGCAAAACTATGATGTCACGCTTAGGTGTTTCAAACATTTTTAGAACAAAATGTCGTTTTTGACAGAAGATAAAAAGTAAATCAGATGACTAGCATTCGTCATCCCTATTCTATTGTAACGAAACAAACTACCTGTTAAATTCCCAAGAAAAATAAACATAAGTTATCTATCTGTTACCAACTCATTCAGAGTTAAGTACTTAAATTCTTATAACTTTATTAACTACACTAAAAATATTAATTATATTTTAATTTAAACTATTGTCTGAACCTTAATATATATAAAACAATAGTTTAAATTAAAATATAATTAATATAAAAATATTAGTTACATTTTAATTTAAACTATTGTCTGAACCATACCTACTACTATTCCTAGTATTTTTTTAAGAAAAAAAAATCTATTAATTTTAAAGCATAGATCGCAACCCTATAAGTCAGGTATCGAGAGACAACCAGATGGTAAGACGGCGCTGGAAACTATGAGCTAGTGATGTTGCAATAGCGATAGTCTATCGATAGTATCGTGATACTATTGTAGGCATTAAATTAGTCAAACTATCGATAGTCATATCGAAACTGTCGACCCTTGACAATACTTTTGATAGTAATTTGATTAATAAAGATAAATAATACTATTACTAAAGACCAATGTATCGAAACTATCGATAGCATCAGTACAAACACTATCGATAGGAAGTGTGCCGATAGTATCTATAGTAGCGGTACTGTCGATAGTTTTGCCCTATCGATAGTCGAACATTTTACGTTACTCCTAACTAATTTCCAGTGGATTGTATCGAAAATACGTCGAAGGTTAAGCGATACCTTTTTTAGCATTACCCAAGATTAAATTAAAAATTATACAGAGTGTGTGGTGTGATTGTGGTGTGAACTAGTTGTGTTGGATGAGTTGGGCGATACCAGTTCAGCATTACCCAAGATAAATTAAAAATTAAACAGTGCGTGGCTTGTTAAATAAACTTAAGATAAAATAGTAAGCTTATGCACTGTGCTGTTTTTTAATAATTATAAAAAAATAAAATGGAGAACACACCCGAACTAGTTGTGATAGATAAGTATAGCGATACCACTTCAGCATTACCCAAGATAAATTAAAAATTAAACAGTGTGTGGCATGTTAAATAAACTTAAGATAAATAATAAACTTGTGCACCGAGCTGTTTTTTTTTCAATAATTGTAAAAATACAAAATGGAGTACATACTCAATTATTTGTGTTGGATAAGTTTAGCTATACCACTTCAGCATTACCCAAGACAAATTAAACAGAGTGTGCGTTACCTCTGTGTAGATATTAAATATTTAAAGAAAATAAGAATATTAGCAACTTTGAGTACATACCCGAATCAGTAGTGTTGGAAGAGCTTGACGTTTCATCTGGAACATTATCCATGATAAATTACAATTCTGTTTCACAAAAAGTGTGTGGTATGTTAAATAAACTTAAGATAAAGGAATAAGCTTATGCAGTGTGTTGTTTTTATATGATTGAAGAAAATATAAATGGAGTACATACTCGAACTAGTTGTGTTTGATGAGTTTGGCGATACCAGGTCAGCATTACAAAAGATAAATTTAAAATTAAACAGTGTGTGGCATGTTAAATAAACTTAAGATGTTGTTTTTTTAATGACTTACTTTGTTGTTATTTTAATTATTGTCAAAATAGAATTTGGAATACATACTCAAACTAGTTGAATAATTTCAGCTATACCATTCAGCATTACCCAAAATAAATTAAAATTTAAACAGAGTGTTTGGTGTGATTGGTAAACTTTATCCAAAAAAATAAGCGTTACCTCTGTGTCGATATAATATCTTTGAGAAAATTGATAATATCAGTAACAAAGATTACATACTCGAATCAGTAGCGCAGGAAGAGCTTAATGATTCATCTGCAATATTACCCATGAAAAATGACAAGTATGTTTCTCAAAAAGTGTTTGGTATGTTAAATAAACTTAAGATAAAATAATAAGCTTATGCACTGTGTTTTTTTATCAATAATAAAAGTACAAAATGGAGTACACACTCGATTTAGTTGTGTTGTGGAGTACACACTCGATTTAGTGGTTCGGGTATGTACTCATCGTTGCTAATATTTTTTTTTTTTAGGATTTTATATCGACACAGAGCTTACGTTTATTTTGTAAGCAAGGGTTTACCAATCACTTGACACACTCTGTTTAATATATAATTATTTGGGTAATGCTGAACTGGTATCGCCAAACTCATCCAATACATCTAGTTCGAGTATGTACTCCATTTTGATATTCTTTAATTATAAAAAAAACAACACACTGCATAAGCTTATTCTTTTATCTTAAGTTTATTAAACATACCATACACTTTTTGCGAAAAAGGCTTGTATTTTATCATGGATAATGTTTCAGATGAAACATCAAGCTCTACCAACACTAGCGATTCGGGTATGTATTCATCGTTTCTAATATTGTTAATTTTTTTAAAGATTTAATACCGACACAGAGGTAACGCTTATTTTTTAAGCAAAGGTTTAACAATCACACACACACACACACACACACACACTCTGTTTCGTTTTTTATTTATCTTGGGTAATGCTGAAGTGGTATCGCTATACTTATCCTACACAACTAGTTCGAGTATGTACTCCATTTTATTTTTTTTAAAGTATTAAAAAAACACAGTGCATAAGCTTATTATTTTATCTTAAGTTTATTTAACATACCACACAATTTTTGTGAAACAGACTTGTCATTTATCATGGGTAATAATGCTAATGAATCAATAAGCTGTTCCTGTAATACTGATTCGGGTATGGACTCCATTTAGCCAGCTATTTTGGGTGTGTTCTCCGTTTTATTTTTTTATAATTATTAAAAAAAAGACAATGCATAAGCTTATTATTTTATCTTAAGTTTATTTAACACACCACAAACTTTTTGTGAAACAGACTTGTCATTTATCATGGGTTGTATTGCTAATGAATCAATAAGCTCTTCCTGCGCTACTGATCGGGTATGGACTCCATGTTACTGATATTTTCAATTTTCTTAAAGATTTTATATCGGCAAAGGTTTACAAATCACACACACACACTCTGTTTAATTTTTTATTTATCTTGGGTAATGCTGATGTGGTATAGCTTAACTTATCCAACACAACTAGTTTGAGAATGAACTCCATTTTGTATTTTTACAATTATTAAAAAAACACAGTGCATAAGCTTATTATATTATCTTAAGTTTATTTAACATGCCACACACTGTTTAATTTTTAATTTATCTTGGGTAATGCTGAACTGGTATCGATAAACTCATCCAACACATCTAGTTCGAGTATGTACTCTTTTTTCATTTTCTTTAATTATAAAAAAAGCAACACACTGCATAAGCTTATTCTTTTTTCTTAAGTTTATTTAAAAACAAACAACACACTGCATGAGCTTATTCTTTTATCTTAAGTTTATTAAACATACCAAACACTTTTTGCGAAACAGACTTGTAATTTACATGGATAACGTTTCAGATGAAACAACAGGCTCTTCCAACAATAGTTGTTCGGGTATGTACTCATCGTTGCTAATATTATTATTATTTTTTAATTTTATATCGACACAGAGCTTACGCTTATTTTTTAAGCAAGGGTTTACCAATCACTTCACACACTTTATTTAGTATATAATTATTTGGGTAATGCTGAACTGGTATCGCCAAACTCGTCCAATACATCTAGTTCGAATATGTACTCCATTTTGATATTCTTTTATTATAAAAAAAAAACAACACACTGCATAAGCTTATTTATTTTTTCTTAAGTTAATTTATAAAAAAACAACACACTGCATTAGCTTATTCTTTTATCTTAAGTTTATTAAACATACCACACACTTTTTGCGAAACAGGCTTGTATTTTATCATGGATAATGTTTCAGATGAAACATCAAGCTCTACCAACACTAGCGATTCTGGTATGTAAAAATCGTTGCTAATATTGTTAATTTTTAAAAAATTTAATATCGACACAGAGCTTACGCTTATTTTTTAAGCAAGGGTTTACCAATCACTTCACACACTCTATTTAGTATATAATTATTTGGGTAATGCTTAACTGGTATCGCCAAACTCATCCAATACATCTAATTCGAGTATTAACTCCATTTTGATATTCTTTAATTATAAAAAAAACAACACACTGCATAAGCTTCTTCTTTTTTCTTAAGTTTATTTATTAAAAAAACAACACACTGCATTAGCTTAATCTTTTATCTTAAGTTTATTAAACATACCACACACTTTTTGCGAAACAGACTTGTAATTTACATGGATAATGTTTCAGATGAAACATCAGGCTCTTCCAACAATAGTGGTTCGGGTATGTACTCATCGTTGCTAATATTATTATTTTTTTAAGATTTTATATCGACACAGAGCTTACGCTTTTTTTGTAAGCAAGGGTTTACCAATCACTTCACACACTCTGTTTAATATATAATTATTTGGGTAATGCTGAACTGGTATCGCCAAACTCATCCAATACATCTAGTTCGAGTACGTACTCCATTTTGATATTCTTTCATTATAAAAAAAAAACAACACACTGCATAAGCTTATTATTTTTTCTTAAGTTTATTTATAAAAAAACAACACACTGCATTAGCTTATTCTTTTATCTTAAGTTTATTTAACATACCACACACTTTTTGCGAAACAGGCTTGTATTTTATCATGGATAATGTTTCAGATGAGACATCAAGCTCTACCAACACTAGCGATTCGGGTATGTACTCATCGTTGCTAATATTGTTAATTTTTTCAAAGATTTAATATCGACACAGAGGTTACGCTTATTTTTTAAGCAAAGGTTTAACAATCACACACACCAATCTGTTTAGTTTTTTATTTATCTGGGGTAATGCTGAAGTGGTATCGCTATACTTATGTACTCCATTTTATTTTTTTTAAAGTATTGAAAAAACACAGTGCATAAGATTATAATTTTATCTTAAGTTTATTTAACATACCACACACTTTATGTTAAACAGACTTGTCATTTATCATGGGTAATAATGCTAATGAATCAATAATCCCTTCCTGTGCTACTAATTCGGGTATGGACTCCATGTTACAGATATTTTCAATTTTCTTGAAGATTTTATATCGATTTTATATCGGCAAAGGTTTACAAATCACACACACACACTCTGTATAATTTTTTATTTATCTTGGGTAATGCTGATGTGGTATAGCATAACTTATCCAACACAACAAGTTTGAGAATGAACTCCATTTTGTATTTTTACAATTATTAAAAAAACACAGTGCATAAGCTTATTATATTATCTTAAGTTTATTTAACATGCCACACACTGTTTAATTTTTAATTTATCTTGGGTAATGCTGAACTGGTATCGCCAAACTCATCCAACACATCTAGTTCGAGTATGTACTCCTTTTTCATTTTCTTTAAGTATAAAAAAAACAACACACTGCATAAGCGTATTCTTTTTTCTTAAGTTTATTTAAAAAGAAACAACACACTGCATGAGCTTATTCTTTTATCTTAAGTTTATTAAACATACCAAACACTTTTTGCGAAACAGACTTGTAATTTACATGGATAATGTTTCAGATGAAACACCAGGCTCTTCCAACAATAGTGGTTCGGGTATGTACTCATCGTTGCTAATATTTTATTTTTTTTAGGATTTTATATCGACACAGAGCTTACGTTTATTTTGTAAGCAAGGGTTTACCAATCACTTGACACACTCTGTTTAATATATAATTATTTGGGTAATGCTGAACTGGTATCGCCAAACTCATCCAATACATCTAGTTCGAGTATGTACTCCATTTTGATATTCTTTAATTATAAAAAAAACAACACACTGCATAAGCTTATTCTTTTATCTTAAGTTTATTAAACATACTATACACTTTTTGCGAAAAAGGCTTGTATTTTATCATGGATAATGTTTCAGATGAAACATCAAGCTCTACCAACACTAGCGATTCGGGTATGTACTCATCGTTTCTAATATTGTTAATTTTTTTAAAGATTTAATACCGACACAGAGGTAACGCTTATTTTTTAAGCAAAGGTTTAACAATCACACACACACACACACACACTCTGTTTCGTTTTTTATTTATCTTGGGTAATGCTGAAGTGGTATCGCTATACTTATCCTACACAACTAGTTCGAGTATGTACTCCATTTTATTTTTTTTAAAGTATTAAAAAAACACAGTGCATAAGCTTATTATTTTATCTTAAGTTTATTTAACATACCACACAATTTTTGTGAAACAGACTTGTCATTTATCATGGGTAATAATGCTAATGAATCAATAAGCTGTTCCTGTAATACTGATTCGGGTATGGACTCCATTTAGCCAGCTATTTTGGGTGTGTTCTCCGTTTTATTTCTTTATAATTATTAAAAAAAAGACAATGCATAAGCTTATTATTTTATCTTAAGTTTATTTAACACACCACAAACTTTTTGTGAAACAGACTTGTCATTTATCATGGGTTGTATTGCTGATGAATCAATAAGCTCTTCCTGCGCTACTGATCGGGTATGGACTCCATGTTACTGATATTTTAAATTTTCTTAAAGATTTTATATCGGCAAAGGTTTACAAATCACACACACACACTCTGTATAATTTTTTATTTATCTTGGGTAATGCTGATGTGGTATAGCATAACTTATCCAACACAACTAGTTTGAGAATGAACTCCATTTTGTATTTTTACAATTATTAAAAAACACAGTGCATAAGCTTATTATATTATCTTAAGTTTATTTAACATGCCACACACTGTTTAATTTTTAATTTATCTTGGGTAATGCTGAACTGGTATCGATAAACTCATCCAACACATCTAGTTCGAGTATGTACTCTTTTTTCATTTTCTTTAATTATAAAAAAAAACAACACACTGCATAAGCTTATTCTTTTTTCTTAAGTTTATTTAAAAACAATCCGTTTAGTTAAAAAAAGTCCGTATGGTTCCCGGCTAAGAATAGGACCATCCCATCTCTTCCAATGGGTGTCGTAAGAGGCGACTAAGGGACTTAAAACCGGAGGATGGGCAGCAGCGTCTTTCCGTGCATTGCAACACACCTGCAATCAAACTGCGATCGCCAACCCGCCTGCCAAGCGTGGCGATTACGGCAAAACCCCCCCAATGAATTTCACACCCAGAAAACGGCCCCTAGTCCCCGGCAGCCCCGCTATTCCTGGCTCCGGTAGCAGTCATGGTAACGGCGGGGTAGGGGGTGCGAAGAATCCCCGGCAGATGCCAGGCTACCAAACCCAACGACCTTTGGCCCTGGCAACTTACAACACGCGCACACTGCGGACTGACGAGAAACTTGCAGAACTCGAAGAAGTATTGAGCAGGTTACGGTGGGATATCGTAGGTTTATGTGAAGTCCGAAGAGAGGGAGAGGACACCATGATCCTCAAATCCGGAAACCTGCTCTATTTCCGGGAGGGCGACCAACAGTCCCAGGGTGGTGTCGGGTTTCTCGTCCACAAGTCCCTCATTAACAATGTGGTCCAAATCGTGAGCGTTTCGACAAGGGTAGCATACCTTATACTCAGAATCACCAAACGGTATTCGATGAAGGTCATACAGGTATACGCGCCGACTACGGAACACTCCGACGACGAGGTAGAGGCTATGTATGAGGACATCTCTACAGCCTTACATAGCACCAGGACCCATTATACCGTTGTTATGGGGGACTTTAACGCGAAACTGGGCAAACGAAGCGATGGTGAGCTGAGAGTGGGGCAATTTGGATATGGAGTAAGAAATGCACGTGGCCAGATGCTGGCCGACTTTATGGAGAAGGAGAGCCTCTTTATGATGAACTCCTTCTTTCAAAAGTCGAAACAGCGGAAGTGGACATGGTTGCATCCCAATGGCGTAACAAAAAACGAGATAGACTTCATCTTGTCGACAAGGAGGCAAATATTCAATGATGTCTCCGTGATCAATTCAGTCAAAACAGGAAGCGATCACCGGATGGTCAGAGGCACATTGAATCTAAAGACCAAGCTAGAAAGATGTCGACTGATGAAGTCTACGCTCCGACCAGCGCCCATCCAGCTCCAAAACCCCGAGAGCTTTCAGCTCGAGTTGCACAATCGTTTCGAATGCCTAGGAGACTGCGAGAATGTGGACGATTATAATGACAGGTTCGTGGAAATTGTTCAAACGGTCGGGTCTAAGTTTTTTAAAACTCGCCGTTCAAACAGAACCAAAAAAATCTCCGACTTCACCAGCAACCTCATGGAACAAAGACGCAGATTGGTTTTGCAGTCCTCTGAAGACGCTACTCAGTATCGGCAACTAAACAGGCAGATCTCTAAGTCCCTAACTCGCGATTTACGCCAATATAATACAAATTGTATTAAAGAGGCGATTGAGCACAACAAAGGCTCAAAAGTGTTCGCGAGAGATCTGTCTGTTGGACAAAGCCAACTGACTAAGCTGAAGACTGAGGACGGCAGGACCATATCGTCTAAGACTGAGTTGCTGGAAGAAGTTGAGAAGTTCTATGGACAATTGTACAAGACCACACGTTTGCCTGTCAGTGATCTGGCTGAAGACCCAAGAGCCAGACTAACCCGACACTATACCGAAGATATCCCGGACGTCAGCCTGTACGAGATTAGAATGGCTCTCAAACAGCTCAAGAACAACAAGGCACCGGGTGATGATGGAATTACGGCTGAACTTCTGAAAGCAGGTGGATCACCGGTACTAAAAGCTCTTCAGAAGTTATTTAATTCCGTTATACTCGAGGGACAAACGCCTAAGGCATGGCACAGAAGTGTGGTCGTGCTTTTCTTCAAAAAGGGCGACAACACCCTGCTGAAGAACTACAGACCCATCTCACTTCTGAGCCATGTCTACAAGCTGTTTTCGAGAGTCATTACGAATCGTCTCGCACGCAGGTTTGACGACTTCCAGCCTCCCGAACAAGCCGGTTTCCGAAAAGGCTTTAGTACCATAGACCACATACATACGCTGCGGCAGATTATACAGAAGACCGAAGAGTACAATCAGCCACTATGCTTGGCGTTTGTGGACTATGAGAAGGCCTTTGATTCAGTCGAAACCTGGGCTGTGCTACAGTCTCTCCAGCGGTGCCAAATTGACCATCGATACATCGAGGTGTTGAAGTGCCTGTATGAAAACGCCACCATGTCGGTTCGCCTCCAGGACCAGAACTCGAAACCTATCCAGTTGCAGCGAGGGGTGAGACAAGGAGACGTTATATCTCCGAAACTGTTCACCGCCGCCCTGGAAGATGTTTTTAAGCTTCTGGACTGGGGTGGACTCGGCATCAATATCAACGGCGAGTACATATCCCACCTCCGATTCGCTGACGATATCGTGGTCATGGCTGAGACTATGGAAGACCTAAGCACAATGCTCGATGGCCTCAGTAAGGTCTCTCAACAAGTGGGTCTTAAAATGAACATGGACAAGACGAAAATAATGTTAAATGTCCGTGTCGCACCCACTCCTCTAAAGGTTGGAGACTCTACACTGGAAGTTGTTGACGAATATGTATACCTGGGACAAACAGTCCAGCTAGGTAGTTCCAACTTCAAGAAAGAGATCAATCGACGAATCCAACTCGGCTGGGCAGCGTTCGGGAAGCTTCGCAATATCTTCACGTCCCAAATACCGCAGTGTCTCAAGACTAAGGTCTTTGACCAGTGTGTGTTGCCAGTGATGACTTACGGAACTGAGACATGGTCGCTTACTATGGGCCTCATAAGAAAGCTCAAGGTCACCCAAAGGGCAATGGAGCGTGCTATGCTCGGAGTTTCTCTGCGTGATCGAATCAGAAACGAGGAGATCCGCAGGAGAACTAAAGTAACCGACATAGCTCACAGAATCGCTAAACTGAAGTGGCAGTGGGCAGGGCACATAGCTCGTAGAACAGATGGCCGATGGGGCAGTAAAGTTCTCGAGTGGCGACCGCGCACCGGAAAACGTAGCGTAGGCAGGCCTCCCACGCGGTGGACCGATGACCTGGTGAAGGTCGCGGGAAGCCGATGGATGCGGGCAGCGCAGGACCGGTCGTCGTGGAAATCCTTGGGGGAGGCCTTTGTCCAGCAGTGGACGATTTGTGGCTGATATGATGATTAAAAAACAAACAACACACTGCATGAGCATAATCTTTTATCTTAAGTTTATTAAACATACCAAACACTTTTTGCGAAACAGACTTGTAATTTACATGGATAACGTTTCAGATGAAACAACAGGCTCTTCCAACAATAGTTGTTCGGGTATGTACTCATCGTTGCTAATATTATTATTATTTTTTAATTTTATATCGACACAGAGCTTACGCTTATTTTTTAAGCAAGGGTTTACCAATCACTTCACACACTTTATTTAGTATATAATTATTTGGGTAATTCTGAACTGGTATCGCCAAACTCATCCACAACATCTAGTTCGAATATGTACTCCATTTTGATATTCTTTTATTATAAAAAAAAAACAACACACTGCATAAGCTTATTAATTTTTTCTTAAGTTAATTTATAAAAAAACAACACACTGCATTAGCTTATTCTTTTATCTTAAGTTTATTAAACATACCACACACTTTTTGCGAAACAGGCTTGTATTTTATCATAGATAATGTTTCAGATGAAACATCAAGCTCTACCAACACTAGCGATTCGGGTATGTAAAAATCGTTGCTAATATTGTTAATTTTTTTAAAATTTTATATCGACACAGAGCTTACGCTTATTTTTTAAGCAAGGGTTTACCAATCACTTCACACACTCTATTTAGTATATAATTATTTGGGTAATGCTTAACTGGTATCGCCAAACTCATCCAATACATCTAATTCGAGTATGTACTCCATTTTGATATTCTTTAATTATAAAAAAAACAACACACTGCATAAGCTTCTTCTTTTTTCTTAAGTTTATTTATAAAAAAAACAACACACTGCATTAGCTTAATCTTTTATCTTAAGTTTATTAAACATACCACACACTTTTTGCGAAACAGACTTGTAATTTACATGGATAATGTTTCAGATGAAACATCAGGCTCTTCCAACAATAGTGGTTCGGGTATGTACTCATCGTTGCTAATATTATTATTTTTTTAAGATTTTATATCGACACAGAGCTTACGCTTTTTTTGTAAGCAAGGGTTTACCAATCACTTCACACACTCTGTTTAATATATAATTATTTGGGTAATGCTGAACTGGTATCGCCAAACTCATCCAATACATATAGTTCGAGTACGTACTCCATTTTGATATTCTTTCATTATAAAAAAAAAACAACACACTGCATAAGCTTATTATTTTTTCTTAAGTTTATTTATAAAAAAACAACACACTGCATTAGCTTATTCTTTTATCTTAAGTTTATTAAACATACCACACACTTTTTGCGAAACAGGCTTGTATTTTATCATGGATAATGTTTCAGAAGAAACATCAAGCTCTACCAACACTAGCGATTCGGGTATGTACTCATAATTGCTAATATTGTTAATTTTTTTTAAGATTTAATATCGACACAGAGGTTACGCTTATTTTTTAAGCAAAGGTTTAACAATCACACACACACTTTGTTTAGTTTTTTATTTATCTTGGGTAATGCTGAAGTAATATCGCTATACTTATCCTACACAACTAGTTCAAGTATGTACTCCATTTTATTTTTTTAAAAGTATTAAAAAACCACAGTGCATAAGCTTATTATTTTATCTTAAGTTTATTTAACATACCAAACACTTTTTGTGAAACAGACTTTTCATTTATCATGCTTAATAATGCTAATGAATCAATAAGCTCTTCCTGTGCTACTGATTCAGGTATGGACTCCATGTTACAGATATTTTCAATTTTCTTGAAGATTTTATATCGATTTTATATCGGCAAATGTTTACCAATCACACACACATTCTGTTTAGTTTTTTATTTATCTTGGGTAATGCTGATGTGGTATAGCTTAACATATCCAACAAAACTAGTTTGAGAATGAACTCCATTTTGTATTTTTACAATTATTAAAAAAAATCACAGTGCATAAGCTTATAATATTATCTTAAGTTTATTTAACATGCCACACACTGTTCAATTTTTAAATAATCTTGGGTAATGCTGAACTGGTATCGCCAAACTCATCCAACACATCTAGTTCGAGAATGTACTCCTTTTTCATTTTCTTTAATTATAAAAAAAACAACACACTGCATAAGCTTATTCTTTTTTCTTAAGTTTATTTAAAAACAAACAACACACTGCATGAGCTTATTCTTTTATCTTAAGTTTATTAAACATACCAAACACTTTTTGCGAAACAGACTTGTAATTTACATGGATAATGTTTCAGATGAAACATCAGGCTCTTCCAACAATAGTGGTTCGGGTATGTACTCATCGTTGCTTATATTATTATTATTTTTTAATTTTATATCGACACAGAGCTTACGCTTATTTTTTAAGCAAGGGTTTACCAATCACTTCACACACTCTATTTAGTATATAATTATTTGGGTAATGCTGAACTGGTATCGCCAAACTCATCCAATACATCTAGTTCGAAAATGTACTCCATTTTGATATTATTTAATTATAAAAAAAAACAACACACTGCATAAGCTTATTCTTTTTTCTTAGGTTAATTTATAAAAAAACAACACACTGCATTAGCTTATTCTTTTAACTTAAGTTTATTAAACATACCACACACTTTTTGCGAAACAGGCTTGTATTTTATCATGGATAATGTTTCAGATGAAACATCAAGCTCTTCTAACACAAGCGATTCGGGTATGTACTCATCGTTGCTAATATTGTAAATTTTTTTTAAAATTTAATATTGACACAGAGGTTACGCTTATTTTTTAAGCAAAGGTTTAACAATCACACACACAAACTCTGTTTCGTTTTTTATTTATCTTGGGTAATGCTGAAGTGGTATCGCTATACTTATCCTACACAACTAGTTCAAGTATGTACTCCATTTTAATATTTTTAAAAGTATTAAAAAAACACAGTGCATAAGATTATTATTTTTTCTTAAGTTTATTTTACATACCACACACTTTTTGAGAACATACTTGTCATTAATCATGGGTAATAATGCTAATGAATCAATATGCTCTTCCTGTGCTAATGATTCGGGTATGGACTCCATGTTACAGATATTTTCAATTTTCTTAAAGATTTTATATCAATTTTATATCGGCAAAGGTTTACCAATCACACACACACTCTGTTTAGTTTTTTATTTATCTTGGGTAATGCTGATGTGGTATAGCTTAACTTATCCAATACAACTAGTTTGAGAATGAACTCCATTTTGTATTTTTACAATTATTAAAAAAAAAACATTGCATAAGCTTATTATATTATCTTAAGTTTATTTAACATGCCACACAGTTTAGTTTTTTATTTATCTTGGGTAATGCTGATGTGGTATAGCTAAACTTATCCAATACAACTAGTTTGAGAATGAACTCCATTTTGTATTTTTACAATTATTAAAAATAAACACACCGCATTAGCTTATTCTTTTATCTTAAGTTTATTAAATATACCACACACTTTTTGCGAAACAGACTTGTAATTTACATGGATAATGTTTCAGATGAAACATCAGGCTCTTCCGACAATAGTGGTTCGGGTATGTACTCATCGTTGCTAATATTATTATTTTTTTAAGATTTTATATCGACACAGAGCTTACGCTTTTTTTGTAAGCAAGGGTTTACCAATCACTTGACACACTCTGTTTAATATATAATTATTTGGGTAATGCTGAACTGGTATCGCCAAACTCATCCAATACATCTAGTTCGAGTACGTACTCCATTTTGATATTCTTTAATTATAAAAAAAACAACACACTGCATAAGCTTATTATTTTTTCTTAAGTTTATTTATAAAAAAACAACACACTGCATTAGCTTATTCTTTTATCTTAAGTTTATTAAACATACCACACACTTTTTGCGAAACAGGCTTGTATTTTATCATGGATAATGTTTCAGATGAAACATCAAGCTCTACTAACACAAGCTATTCGGGTATGTACTTATCGTTGCTAATATTGTTAATTTTTTTAAAGATTTAATATTGACACAGAGGTTACGCTTATTTTTTAAGCAAAGGTTTAACAATCACACACACAAACTCTGTTTCGTTTTTTATTTATCTTGGGTAATGCTGAAGTGGTATCGCTATACTTATCCTACACAACTAGTTCAAGTATGTACTCCATTTTAATATTTTTAAAAGTATTAAAAAAACACAGTGCATAAGCTTATTATTTTTTCTTAAGTTTATTTTACATACCACACACTTTTTAAGAACATACTTGTCATTAATCATGGGTAATAATGCTAATGAATCAATATGCTCTTCCTGTGCTAATGATTCGGGTATGGACTCCATGTTACAGATATTTTCAATTTTCTTAAAGATTTTATATCAATTTTATATCGGCAAAGGTTTACCAATCACACACACACTCTGTTTAGTTTTTTATTTATCTTGGGTAAAGCTGATGTGGTATAGCTTAACTTATCCAATACAACTAGTTTGAGAATGAACTCCATTTTGTATTTTTACAATTATTAAAAAAAAAAAACATTGCATAAGCTTATTATATTATCTTAAGTTTATTTAACATGCCACACAGTTTAATTTTTAATTTATCTTGGGTAATGCTGAACTGGTATCGCCAAACTCATCCAACACATCTAGTTCGAGTATGTACTCCTTTTTCATTTTCTTTAATTATAATAAAACAACACACTGCATAAGCTTATTCATTTTTCTTGAGTTTATTAAAAAAAAAAAACAACACACTGCATGAGCTTATTCGTTTATCTTAAGTTTATTAAACATACCACACACTTTTTGCGAAACAGACTTGTAATTTACATTGATAATATTTCAGATGAAACATCAGGCTCTTCCAACAATAGTGGTTCGGGTATGTACTCATCGTTGCTAATACTATTATTATTTTTTAAGAATTTATATCGACACAGCGCTTACGCTTATTTTTTAAGCAAGGGTTTACCAATCACTTCACACACTCTGTTTAGTATATAATTATTTGGGTAATGCTGAACTGGTATCGCCAAACTCATCCAATACATCTAGTTCTAGTATGTACTCCATTTTAATATTCTTTAATTAAAAAAAAAACAACACACTGCATAAGCTTCTTCTTTTTTCTTAAGTTTATTAAACATACCAAACACTTTTTGCGAAACAGACTTGTAATTTACATGGATATTGTTTCAGATGAAACATCAGGCTCTTCCAACAATAGTGGTTCGGGTATGTACTCATCGTTGCTAATATTTTTTTTTTTTAAGATTTTATATCGACACAGAGCTTACGCTTATTTTGTAAGCAAGGGTTTACCAATCACTTCACACACTCTGTTTAATATATAATTATTTGGGTAATGCTGACCTGGTATCGCCAAACTCATCCAATACATCCAGTCATCTAGTTCGAGTATGTACTCCATTTTGATATTCTTTAATTATAAAAAAAAACAACACACCGCATAAGCTTATTTCTTAAGTTTATTTATAAAAAAACAACACACTGCATTAGCTTATTCTTTTATCTTAAGTTTATTAAACAAACCACACACTTTTTGCGAAACAGGCTTGTATTTTATCATGGATAATGTTTCAGATGAAACATCAAGCTCTACTAACACAAGCGATTCGGGTATGTACTTATCGTTGCTAATATTGTTAATTTTTTTAAAGATTTAATATTGACACAGAGGTTACGCTTATTTTTTAAGCAAAGGTTTAACAATCACACACACAAACTCTGTTTCGTTTTTTATTTATCTTGGGTAATGCTGAAGTGGTATCGCTATACTTATCCTACACAACTAGTTCAAGTATGTACTCCATTTTAATATTTTTAAAAGTATTAAAAAACACAGTGCATAAGCTTATTATTTTTTCTTCAGTTTATTTTACATACCACACACTTTTTGAGAACATACTTGTCATTAATCATGGGTAATAATGCTAATGAATCAATATGCTCTTCCTGTGCTAATGATTCGGGTATGGACTCCATGTTACAGATATTTTCAATTTTCTTAAAGATTTTATATCAATTTTATATCGGCAAAGGTTTACCAATCACACACACACTCTGTTTAGTTTTTTATTTATCTTGGGTAATGCTGATGTGGTATAGCTTAACTTATCCAATACAACTAGTTTGAGAATGAACTCCATTTTGTATTTTTACAATTATTAAAAAAAAAAACATTGCATAAGCTTATTATATTATCTTAAGTTTATTTAACATGCCACACAGTTTAATTTTTAAATTATCTTGGGTAATGCTGAACTGGTATCGCCAAACTCATCCAACACATCTAGTTCGAGTATGTACTCCTTTTTCATTTTCTTTAATTATAATAAAACAACACACTGCATAAGCTTATTCATTTTTCTTGAGTTTATTTAAAAAAAAAACAACACACTGCATGAGCTTATTCGTTTATCTTAAGTTTATTAAACATACCACACACTTTTTGCGAAACAGACTTGTAATTTACATTGATAATATTTCAGATGAAACATCAGGCTCTTCCAACAATAGTGGTTCGGGTATGTACTCATCGTTGCTAATACTATTATTATTTTTTAAGAATTTATATCGACACAGCGCTTACGCTTATTTTTTAAGCAAGGGTTTACCAATCACTTCACACACTCTGTTTAGTATATAATTATTTGGGTAATGCTGCACTGGTATCGCCAAACTCATCCAATACATCTAGTTCTAGTATGTACTCCATTTTAATATTCTTTAATTAAAAAAAAACAACACACTGCATAAGCTTCTTCTTTTTTCTTAAGTTTATTAAACATACCAAACACTTTTTGCGAAACAGACTTGTAATTTACATGGATATTGTTTCAGATGAAACATCAGGCTCTTCCAACAATAGTGGTTCGGGTATGTACTCATCGTTGCTAATATTATTATTTTTTTTAAGATTTTATATCGACACAGAGCTTACGCTTATTTTGTAAGCAAGGGTTTACCAATCACTTCACACACTCTGTTTAACATATAATTATTTGGGTAATGCTGAACTGGTATCGCCAAACTCATCCAATACATTCAGTACATCTAGTTCGAGTATGTACTCCATTTTGATATTCTTTAATTATAAAAAAAAACAACACACCGCATAAGCTTATTTCTTAAGTTAATTTATAAAAAAACAACACACTGCATTAGCTTATTCTTTTATCTTAAGTTTATTAAACATACCACACACTTTTTGCGAAACAGGCTTGTATTTTATCATGGATAATGTTTCAGATGAAACATCAAGCTCTACCAACACTAGCGATTCAGGTATGTACTCATCATTGCTAATATTGTTAATTTTTTTAAAGATTTAATATCGACACAGAGGTTACGCTTATTTTTTAAGCAAAGGTTTAACAATCACACACACACACTCTGTTTAGTTTTTTATTTACCTTAGGTAATGCTGAATTGGTATCGCTATACTTATCCTACACAACTAGTTCGAGTATGTACTCCATTTTATTTTTTTTAAAGTATTAAAAAAACAAAGTGCATAAGCTTATTATTTTATCTTAAGTTTATTTAACATACCACACATATTTTGTGAAACAGACTTTTCATTTATCATGGGTAATAATGCTAATGAATCAATATGCTCTTCCTGTGCTACTGATTCGGGTATGGACTCCATGTTACAGATATTTTCAATTTTCTTAAAGATTTTATATCAATTTTATATCGGCAAAGGTTTACCAATCACACACACACTCTGTTTAGTTTTTTATTTATCTTGGGTAATGCTGATGTGGTATAGCTTAACTTATCCAATACAACTAGTTTGAGAATGAACTTCATTTTGTATTATTACAATTATTAAAAAAAAAACATTGCATAAGCTTATTATATTATCTTAAGTTTATTTAACATGCCACACAGTTTAATTTTTAATTTATCTTGGGTAATGCTGAACTGGTATCGCCAAACTCATCCAACACATCTAGTTCGAGTATGTACTCCTTTTTCATTTTCTTTAATTTTAATAAAACAACACACTGCATAAGCTTATTCTTTTTTCTTGAGTTTATTTAAAAAAAAAAACAACACACTGCATGAGCTTCGTTTATCTTAAGTTTATTAAACATACCACACACTTTTTGCGAAACAGACTTGTAATTTACATTGATAATATTTCAGATGAAACATCAGGCTCTTCCAACAATAGTGGTTCGGGTATGTACTCATCGTTGCTAATACTATTATTAGTTTTTAAGAATTTATATCGACACAGCGCTTACGCTTATTTTTTAAGCAAAGGTTTAACAATCACACACACACACTCTGTTTCGTTTTTTATTTATCTTGGGTAATGCTGAAGTGGTATCGCTATACTTATCCTACACAACTAGTTCGAGTATGTGCTCCATTTTATTTTTTTAAAAGTATTAAAAACACAGTGCATAAGCTTCTTATTTTATCTTAAGTTTATTTAACATACCACACAATTTTTGTGAAACAGACTTGTCATTTATCATGGGTAATAATGCTAATGAATCAATAATCCCTTCCTGTGCTACTAATTCGGGTATGGACTCCATGTTACAGATATTTTCAATTTTCTTGAAGATTTTATATCGATTTTATATCGGCAAAGGTTTACCAATCACACACACACACTGTTTAATTTTTTATTTATCTTGGGTAATGCTGATGTGGTATAGCTTTTTTAATCCAACACAACTAGTTTGAGAATGAACTCCATTTTGTATTTTTACAATTATTAAAAAAACACAGTGCATAAGCTTATAATATTATCTTAAGTTTATTTAACATGCCACACACTGTTCAATTTTTAAATAATCTTGGGTAATGCTGAACTGGTATCGCCAAACTCATCCAACACATCTAGTTCGAGTATGTACTCCTTTTTCATTTTCTTTAAGTATAAAAAAAACAACACACTGCATAAGCGTGTTCTTTTTTCTTAAGTTTATTTAAAAAGAAACAACACACTGCATGAGCTTATTCTTTTATCTTAAGTTTATTAAACATACCAAACACTTTTTGCGAAACAGACTTGTAATTTACATGGATAATGTTTCAGATGAAACACCAGGCTCTTGCAACAATAGTGGTTCGGGTATGTACTCATCGTTGCTAATATTTTTTTTTTTTTTAGGATTTTATATCGACACAGAGCTTACGTTTATTTTGTAAGCAAGGGTTTACCAATCACTTGACACACTCTGTTTAATATATAATTATTTGGGTAATGCTGAACTGGTATCGCCAAACTCATCCAATACATCTAGTTCGAGTATGTACTCCATTTTGATATTCTTTAATTATAAAAAAAACAACACACTGCATAAGCTTATTCTTTTATCTTAAGTTTATTAAACATACCATACACTTTTTGCGAAAAAGGCTTGTATTTTATCATGGATAATGTTTCAGATGAAACATCAAGCTCTACCAACACTAGCGATTCGGGTATGTACTCATCGTTTTTAATATTGTTAATTTTTTTAAAGATTTAATACCGACACAGAGGTAACGCTTATTTTTTAAGCAAAGGTTTAACAATCACACACACACACACTCTGTTTCGTTTTTTATTTATCTTGGGTAATGCTGAAGTGGTATCGCTATACTTATCCTACACAACAAGTTCGAGTATGTACTCCATTTTATTTTTTTTAAAGTATTAAAAAAACACAGTGCATAAGCTTATTATTTTATCTTAAGTTTATTTAACATACCACACAATTTTTGTGAAACAGACTTGTCATTTATCATGGGTAATAATGCTAATGAATCAATAAGCTGTTCCTGTAATACTGATTCGGGTATGGACTCCATTTAGCCAGCTATTTTGGGTGTGTTCTCCGTTTTATTTTTTTATAATTATTAAAAAAAAGACAATGCATAAGCTTATTATTTTATCTTAAGTTTATTTAACACACCACAAACTTTTTGTGAAACAGACTTGTCATTTATCATGGGTTGTATTGCTGATGAATCAATAAGCTCTTCCTGCGCTACTGATCGGGTATGGACTCCATGTTACTGATATTTTCAATTTTCTTAAAGATTTTATATCGACAAAGGTTTACAAATCACACACACACACTCTGTTTAATTTTTTATTTATCTTGGGTAATGCTGATGTGGTATAGCTTAACTAATCCAACACAACTAGTTTGAGAATGAACTCCATTTTGTATTTTTACAATTATTAAAAAAACACAGTGCATAAGCTTATTATATTATCTTAAGTTTATTTAACATGCCACACACTGTTTAATTTTTAATTTATCTTGGATAATGCTGAACTGGTATCGATAAACTCATCCAACACATCTAGTTCGAGTATGTACTCTTTTTTCATTTTCTTTAATTATAAAAAAAACAACACACTGCATAAGCTTATTCTTTTTTCTTAAGTTTATTTAAAAACAAACAACACACTGCATGAGCATAATCTTTTATCTTAAGTTTATTAAACATACCAAACACTTTTTGCGAAACAGACTTGTAATTTACATGGATAACGTTTCAGATGAAACAACAGGCTCTTCCAACAATAGTTGTTCGGGTATGTACTCATCGTTGCTAATATTATTATTATTTTTTAATTTTATATCGACACAGAGCTTACGCTTATTTTTTAAGCAAGGGTTTACCAATCACTTCACACACTCAATTAGTATATAATTATTTGGGTAATGCTTAACTGGTATCGCCAAACTCATCCAATACATCTAATTCGAGTATGTTCTCCATTTTGATATTCTTTAATTATAAAAAAAACAACACACTGCATAAGCTTCTTCTTTTTTCTTAAGTTTATTTATAAAAAAAACAACACACTGCATTAGCTTAATCTTTTATCTTAAGTTTATTAAACATACCACACACTTTTTGCGAAACAGACTTGTAATTTACATGGATAATGTTTCAGATGAAACATCAGGCTCTTCCAACAATAGTGGTTCGGGTATGTACTCATCGTTGCTAATATTATTATTTTTTTAAGATTTTATATCGACACAGAGCTTACGCTTTTTTTGTAAGCAAGGGTTTACCAATCACTTCACACACTCTGTTTAATATACATTTATTAGGGTAATGCTGAACTGGTATCGCCAAACTCATCCAATACATCTAGTTCGAGTACGTACTCCATTTTGACATTCTTTCATTATAAAAAAAAAACAACACACTGCATAAGCTTATTATTTTTTCTTAAGTTTATTTATAAAAAAACAACACAATGCATTAGCTTATTCTTTTATCTTAAGTTTATTAAACATACCACACACTTTTTGCGAAACAGGCTTGTATTTTATCATGGATAATGTTTCAGATGAAACATCAAGCTCTACCAACACTAGCGATTCGGGTATGTACTCATAATTGCTAATATTGTTATTTTTTTTTAAGATTTAATATCGACACAGAGGTTACGCTTATTTTTTAAGCAAAGGTTTAACAATCACACACACACTCTGTTTAGTTTTTTATTTATCTTGGGTAATGCTGAAGTGGTATCGCTATACTTATCCTACACAACTAGTTCGAGTATGTACTCCATTTTATTTTTTTAAAAGTATTAAAAAAACACAGTGCATAAGCTTATTATTTTATCTAAAGTTTATTTAACATACCAAACACTTTTTGTGAAACAGACTTTTCATTTATCATGCTTAATAATGCTAATGAATCAATAAGCTCTTCCTGTGCTACTGATTCGGGTATGGACTCCATGTTAGATATTTTCAATTTCCTAAAGATTTTATATCGATTTTATATCGGCAAATGTTTACCAATCACACACACATTCTGTTTAGTTTTTTATTTATCTTGGGTAATGCTGATGTGGTATAGCTTAACTTGTCCAACAAAACTAGTTTGAGAATGAACTCCATTTTGTATTTTTACAATTATTAAAAAAAATCACAGTGCATAAGCTTATAATATTATCTTAAGTTTATTTTACATGTCACACACTGTTCAATTTTTAAATAATCTTGGGTAATGCTGAACTGGTATCGCCAAACTCATCCAACACATCTAGTTCGAGTATGTACTCCATTTTATTTTTTTAAAAGTATTAAAAAAACACAGTGCATAAGCTTATTATTTTATCTAAAGTTTATTTAACATACCAAACACTTTTTGTGAAACAGACTTTTCATTTATCATGCTTAATAATGCTAATGAATCAATAAGCTCTTCCTGTGCTACTGATTCGGGTATGGACTCCATGTTACAGATATTTTCAATTTTCTTAAAGATTTTATATAAATTTTATATCGGCAAAGGTTTACCAATCACACACACACTCTGTTTAGTTTTTTATTTATCTTGGGTAATGCTGATGTGGTATAGCTAAACTTATCCAATACAACTAGTTTGAGAATGAACTCCATTTTGTATTTTTACAATTATTAAAAAAAAACACACTGCATTAGCTTATTCTTTTATCTTAAGTTTATTAAATATACCACACACTTTTTGCGAAACAGACTTGTAATTTACATGGATAATGTTTTAGATGAAACATCAGGCTCTTCCGACAATAGTGGTTCGGGTATGTACTCATCGTTGCTAATATTATTATTTTTTTAAGATTTTATATCGACACAGAGCTTACGCTTTTTTTGTAAGCAAAGGTTTACCAATCACTTGACACACTCTGTTTAATATATAATTATTTGGGTAATGCTGAACTGGTATCGCCAAACTCATCCAATACATCTAGTTCGAGTATGTACTCCATTTTGATATTCTTTAATTATAAAAAAAACAACACACTGCATAAGCTTATTCTTTTATCTTAAGTTTATTAAACATACCATACACTTTTTGCGAAAAAGGCTTGTATTTTATCATGGATAATGTTTCAGATGAAACATCAAGCTCTACCAACACTAGCGATTCGGGTATGTACTCATCGTTTTTAATATTGTTAATTTTTTTAAAGATTTAATACCGACACAGAGGTAACGCTTATTTTTTAAGCAAAGGTTTAACAATCACACACACACACACTCTGTTTCGTTTTTTATTTATCTTGGGTAATGCTGAAGTGGTATCGCTATACTTATCCTACACAACAAGTTCGAGTATGTACTCCATTTTATTTTTTTTAAAGTATTAAAAAAACACAGTGCATAAGCTTATTATTTTATCTTAAGTTTATTTAACATACCACACAATTTTTGTGAAACAGACTTGTCATTTATCATGGGTAATAATGCTAATGAATCAATAAGCTGTTCCTGTAATACTGATTCGGGTATGGACTCCATTTAGCCAGCTATTTTGGGTGTGTTCTCCGTTTTATTTTTTTATAATTATTAAAAAAAAGACAATGCATAAGCTTATTATTTTATCTTAAGTTTATTTAACACACCACAAACTTTTTGTGAAACAGACTTGTCATTTATCATGGGTTGTATTGCTGATGAATCAATATGCTCTTCCTGCGCTACTGATCGGGTATGGACTCCATGTTACTGATATTTTCAATTTTCTTAAAGATTTTATATCGACAAAGGTTTACAAATCACACACACACACTCTGTTTAATTTTTTATTTATCTTGGGTAATGCTGATGTGGTATAGCTTAACTAATCCAACACAACTAGTTTGAGAATGAACTCCATTTTGTATTTTTACAATTATTAAAAAAACACAGTGCATAAGCTTATTATATTATCTTAAGTTTATTTAACATGCCACACACTGTTTAATTTTTAATTTATCTTGGATAATGCTGAACTGGTATCGATAAACTCATCCAACACATCTAGTTCGGGTATGTACTCTTTTTTCATTTTCTTTAATTATAAAAAAAACAACACACTGCATAAGCTTATTCTTTTTTCTTAAGTTTATTTAAAAACAAACAACACACTGCATGAGCATAATCTTTTATCTTAAGTTTATTAAACATACCAAACACTTTTTGCGAAACAGACTTGTAATTTACATGGATAACGTTTCAGATGAAACAACAGGCTCTTCCAACAATAGTTGTTCGGGTATGTACTCATCGTTGCTAATATTATTATTATTTTTTAATTTTATATCGAGACAGAGCTTACGCTTATTTTTTAAGCAAGGGTTTACCAATCACTTCACACACTCAATTAGTATATAATTATTTGGGTAATGCTTAACTGGTATCGCCAAACTCATCCAATACATCTAATTCGAGTATGTACTCCATTTTGATATTCTTTAATTATAAAAAAAACAACACACTGCATAAGCTTCTTCTTTTTTCTTAAGTTTATTTATAAAAAAAACAACACACTGCATTAGCTTAATCTTTTATCTTAAGTTTATTAAACATACCACACACTTTTTGCGAAACAGACTTGTAATTTACATGGATAATGTTTCAGATGAAACATCAGGCTCTTCCAACAATAGTGGTTCGGGTATGTACTCATCGTTGCTAATATTATTATTTTTTTAAGATTTTATATCGACACAGAGCTTACGCTTTTTTTGTAAGCAAGGGTTTACCAATCACTTCACACACTCTGTTTAATATACATTTATTAGGGTAATGCTGAACTGGTATCGCCAAACTCATCCAATACATCTAGTTCGAGTACGTACTCCATTTTGACATTCTTTCATTATAAAAAAAAACAACACACTGCATAAGCTTATTATTTTTTCTTAAGTTTATTTATAAAAAAACAACACAATGCATTAGCTTATTCTTTTATCTTAAGTTTATTAAACATACCACACACTTTTTGCGAAACAGGCGTGTATTTTATCATGGATAATGTTTCAGATGAAACATCAAGCTCTACCAACACTAGCGATTCGGGTATGTACTCATAATTGCTAATATTGTTATTTTTTTTTAAGATTTAATATCGACACAGAGGTTACGCTTATTTTTTAAGCAAAGGTTTAACAATCACACACACACTCTGTTTAGTTTTTTATTTATCTTGGGTAATGCTGAAGTGGTATCGCTATACTTATCCTACACAACTAGTTCGAGTATGTACTCCATTTTATTTTTTTAAAAGTATTAAAAAAACACAGTGCATAAGCTTATTATTTTATCTAAAGTTTATTTAACATACCAAACACTTTTTGTGAAACAGACTTTTCATTTATCATGCTTAATAATGCTAATGAATCAATAAGCTCTTCCTGTGCTACTGATTCGGGTATGGACTCCATGTTACAGATATTTTCAATTTCCTAAAGATTTTATATCGATTTTATATCGGCAAATGTTTACCAATCACACACACATTCTGTTTAGTTTTTTATTTATCTTGGGTAATGCTGATGTGGTATAGCTTAACTTGTCCAACAAAACTAGTTTGAGAATGAACTCCATTTTGTATTTTTACAATTATTAAAAAAAATCACAGTGCATAAGCTTATAATATTATCTTAAGTTTATTTAACATGCCACACACTGTTCAATTTTTAAATAATCTTGGGTAATGCTGAACTGGTATCGCCAAACTCATCCAACACATCTAGTTCGAGTATGTACTCCATTTTATTTTTTTAAAAGTATTAAAAAAACACAGTGCATAAGCTTATTATTTTATCTAAAGTTTATTTAACATACCAAACACTTTTTGTGAAACAGACTTTTCATTTATCATGCTTAATAATGCTAATGAATCAATAAGCTCTTCCTGTGCTACTGATTCGGGTATGGACTCCATGTTACAGATATTTTCAATTTTCTTAAAGATTTTATATCAATTTTATATCGGCAAAGGTTTACCAATCACACACACACTCTGTTTAGTTTTTTATTTATCTTGGGTAATGCTGATGTGGTATAGCTAAACTTATCCAATACAACTAGTTTGAGAATGAACTCCATTTTGTATTTTTACAATTATTAAAAAAAAACACACTGCATTAGCTTATTCTTTTATCTTAAGTTTATTAAATATACCACACACTTTTTGCGAAACAGACTTGTAATTTACATGGATAATGTTTTAGATGAAACATCAGGCTCTTCCGACAATAGTGGTTCGGGTATGTACTCATCGTTGCTAATATTATTATTTTTTTAAGATTTTATATCGACACAGAGCTTACGCTTTTTTTGTAAGCAAGGGTTTACCGATCACTTCACACACTCTGTTTAATATATAATTATTTGGGTAATGCTGAACTGGTATCGCCAAACACATCTAATACATCTAGTTCGAGTACGTACTCCATTTTGATATTCTTTAATTATAAAAAAAAACAACACACAGCATAAGCTTATTATTTTTTCTTAAGTTTATTTATAAAAAAACAACACACTGCATTAGCTTATTCTTTTATCTTAAGTTTATTAAACATACCACACACTTTTTGCGAAACAGGCTTGTATTTTATCATGGATAATCTTCAAGATGAAACATCAAGCTCTACTAACACAAGCGATTCGGGTATGTACTCATCGTTGCTAAAATTGTTAATTTTTTTTTAAGATTTTATATTGACACAGAGGTTACGCTTATTTTTTAAGCAAAGGTTTAACAATCACACACACAAACTCTGTTTCGTTTTTTATTTATCTTGGGTAATGCTGAAGTGGTATCGCTATACTTATCCTACACAACTAGTTCTAGTATGTACTCCATTTTAATATTTTTAAAAGTATTAAAAAAACACAGTGCATAAGCTTATTATTTTTTCTTAAGTTTATTTTACATACCACACACTTTTTGAGAACATACTTGTCATTAATCATGGGTAATAATGCTAATGAATCAATATGCTCTTCCTGTGCTAATGATTCGGGTATGGACTCCATGTTACAGATATTTTCAATTTTCTTAAAGATTTTATATAAATTTTATATCGGCAAAGGTTTACCAATCACACACACACTCTGTTTAAATTTTTATTTATCTTGGGTAATGCTGATGTGGTATAGCTTAACTTATCCAATACAACTAGTTTGAGAATGAACTCCATTTTGTATTTTTACAATTATTAAAAAAAAAATTGCATAAGCTTATTATATTATCTTAAGTTTATTTAATATGCCACACAGTTTAATTTTTAATTTATCTTGGGTAATGCTGAACTGGTATCGCCAAACTCATCCAACACATCTAGTTCGAGTATGTACTCCTTTTTCATTTTCTTTAATTATAATAAAACAACACACTGCATAAGCTTATTCTTTTTTCTTGAGTTTATTTAAAAAAAAACAACACACTGCATGAGCTTATTCTTTTATCTTAAGTTTATTAAACATACCACACACTTTTTGCGAAACAGACTTGTAATTTACATTGATAATATTTCAGATGAAACATCAGGCTCTTCCAACAATAGTGGTTCGGGTATGTACTCATCGTTGCTAATACTATTATTATTTTTTAAGGATTAATATCGACACAGCGCTTACGCTTATTTTTTAAGCAAGGGTTTACCAATCACTTCACACACTCTGTTTGGTATATAATTATTTGGGTAATGCTGAACTGGTATCGCCAAACTCATCCAATACATCTAGTTCTAGTATGTACTCCATTTTAATATTCTTTAATTAAAAAAAAACAACACACTGCATAAGCTTCTTCTTTTTTCTTAAGTTTATTAAACATACCAAACACTTTTTGCGAAACAGACTTGTAATTTACATGGATATTGTTTCAGATGAAACATCAGGCTCTTCCAACAATAGTGGTTCGGGTATGTACTCTTCGTTGCTAATACTATTATTATTTTTTAAGGATTAATATCGACACAGCGCTTACGCTTATTTTTTAAGCAAGGGTTTACCAATAACTTCACACACTCTATTTAGTATATAATTATTTGGGTAATGCTGAACTGGTATCGCCAAACTCATCCAATACATCTAGTTCGAGTATGTACTCCATTTTGATATTCTTTAATTATAAAAAAACAACACACTGCATAAGCTTATTACTTTTTCTAAATTTAATTTATAAAAAACAACACACTGCATAAGCTTATTCTTTTATCTTAAGTTTATTAAACATACCACACACTTTTTGCTAATCAGACTTGTATTTTATCATGGATAATGTTTCAGATGAAACATCAAGCTCTACCAACACTAGCGATTCGGGTATGTACTCATCGTTGCTAATATTGTAAATTTTTTTAAAGATTTAATATCGACACAGAGGTTATGCTTATTTCTTAAGCAAAGGTTTAACAATCACACACACAAACTCTGTTTCGTTTTTTATTTATCTTGGGTAATGCTGAAGTGGTATCGCTATACTTATCCTACACAACTAGTTCGAGTATGTACGCCATTTTATTTTTTTAAAAGTATTAAAAAAACACAGTGCATAAGCTTATTATTTTATCTTAAGTTTATTTAACATACCACACACTTTTTGTGAAACACACTTGTCATTTATCATGGGTAATAATGCTAATGAATCAATAAGCTCTTCCTGTGCTACTGATTCGGGTATGGACTCCATGTTACAGATATTTTAAATTTTCTTAAAGATTTTATATCGATTTTATATCGGCAAAGGTTTACCAATCACACACACACTCTGTTTAGTTTTTTATTTATCTTGGGTAATGCTGATGTGGTATAGCTTTACTTATCCAACACAACTAGTTTGAGAATGAACTTTATTTTCTGTTTTTACAATTATTAAAAAAAACACAGTGCATAAGCTTATTATATTATCTTAAGTTTATTTAACATGCCACACACTGTTTAATTTTTAATTTATCTTTCCAACAAATGTAGTTCGAGTATGTACTCCTTTTTCATTTTCTTTAATTATAAAAAAAACAATACACTGCATAAGCTTATTCTTTTTTCTTAAGTTTGTTAAAAAAAAACAACACACTGCAATAGCTTATTCTTTTATCTTAAGTTTATTAAACATACCACACACTTTTTGCGAAACAGGCTTGTATTTTATCATGGATAATGTTTCAGATGAAACATCAAGCTCTACCAACACTAGCGATTCGGGTAAGTACTCATCGTTGCTAATATTTTTAAAGATTTAATATCGACACAGAGGTTATGCTTATTTTATAAGCAAAGGTTTAACAATCACACACTCACACTCTGTTTAGTTTTTAATTTATCTTGGGTAATGCTGAAGTGGTATTGCTATACTTATCTTACACAACTAGTTCGATTATGTACTCCATTTTTTTTTAAAGTATTAAAAAAACACAGTGCATAAGCTTATTATTTTATCTTAAGTTTATTTAACATACCACTCACTTTTTGTTAAACAAACTTGTCATTTATATTGGTTATAATGCTAATGAATCAATAAGCTCTTCCTGTGCTACTGATTCGGGTATGGACTCCATGTTACAGATATTTTCAATTTTCTTATAGATTTTATATCGATTTTATATCGGCAAAGGTTTACCAATCACACACACACTCTGTTTAGTTTTTTATTTATCTTGGGTAATGCTGATGTGGTATAGCTTTACTTATCCAACACAACTAGTTTGAGAATGAACTCCATTTTGTATTTTTAAAATTATTAAAAGAAACACAGGGCATAAGCTTATTATATTATCTTAAGTTTATTTAACATGCCACACACTGTTTAATTTTTAATTTATCTTGAATAATGCTGAACTGGTATCGCCAAACTCATCCAACAAATCTAGTACGAGTATGTACTCCTTTTTATTTTCTATAATTATTAAAAAAAACAACACACTGCATGAGCTTATTCTTTTATCTTAAGTTTATTAAACATACCACACACTTTTTGCGAAACAGACTTGTAATTTACTTGGATAATGTTTCAGATGAAACATCAGGCTCTTCCAACAATAGTGGTTCGGGTATGTACACATCGTTGCTAATATTATTATTTTTTTTAAGATTTTATATCGACACAGAGCTTACGCTTATTTTGAAAGCAAGTGTTTACCAATCACTTCACACACTCCGTTTAGTATATAATTATTTGGGTAATGCTGAACTGGTATCGCCAAACTCATCCAATACATCCTAGTTCGAGTATGTACTCCATTTTGATATTCTTTAATTATAAAAAAAAACAACACACTGCATAAGCTTATTCTTTTTTCTCAAGTTTATTTATAAAAAAACAACACACTGCGTCAGCTTATTCTTTTATCTTAAGTTTATTAAACATACCACACACTTTTTGCGAAACAGACTTGTAATTTACATGGATAATGTTTCAGATGAAACATCAGGCTCTTCCAACAATAGTGGTTCGGGTGTGTACTCATCGTTGCTGATATTATTATTATTTATTAAGATTTTATATCGACACAGAGCTTACGCTTATTTTGTAAGCAAGGGTTTACCAATCACTTCACACAATCTGTTTAATATATAATTATTTGGGTAATGCTGAACTGGTATCGCCAAACTCATCCAATACATCCAGTACATCTAGTTCGAGTATGTACTCCATTTTGATATTCTTTAATTATAAAAAAAAGAACACACTGCATCAGCTTATTCTTTTATCTTAAGTTTATTAAACATACCACACACTTTTTGCGAAACAGACTTGTAATTTACATGGATAATGTTTCAGATGAAACATCAGGCTCTTCCAACAATAGTGGTTCGGGTATGTACTCATCGTTGCTGATATTATTATTATTTATTAAGATTTTATATCGACACAGAGCTTACGCTTATTTTGTAAGCAAGGGTTTACCAATCACTTCACACAATCTGTTTAATATATAATTATTTGGGTAATGCTGAACTGGTATCGCCAAACTCAGCCAATACATCCAGTACATCTAGTTCGAGTATGTACTCCATTTTGATATTCTTTAATTAAAAAAAAAACCAACACACTGCATAAGCTTATTCTTTTTTCTTAAGTTAATTTATAAAAAAACAACACACTGCAATAGCTTATTTTTTTATCTTAAGTTTATTAAACTTACCACACACTTTTTGCGAAACAGGCTTGTATTTTATCATGGATAATGTTTCAGATGAAACATCAAGCTCCACCAACACAAGCGATTCGGGTATGTACTGATCGTTGCTAATATTGTTAATTTTTAAAAAGATTTAATATCGACACAGAGCTTAAAAGTATTAAAAAAAGTATTAAAAAAACACTGTGCATAAGCTTATTATTTTATCTTAAGTTTATTTAACATACCACACACTTTTTGTGAAACACACTTGTCATTTATCATGGGTAATAATGCTAATGAATCAATAAGCTCTTCCTGTTCTACTGATTCGGGTATGGACTCCATGTTACAGATATATTCAATTTTCTTTAAGATTTTATATCGATTTTATATCGGCAAAGGTTTACCAATCACACACACTTACTCTGTTTATTTTTTTATTTATCTTGGGTAGTGCTGATGTGGTATAGCTTAACTTATCCAACACAACTAGTTTGAGAATGAACTCCATTTTGTATTTTTACAATGATTAAAAAAACACAGTGCATAAGCTTATTATATTATCTTAAGTTTATTTAACATGCCACACACTGTTAAATATTTAATTTATCTTGGGTAATGCTGAACTGGTATCGCCAAACTCATCCAACACATCTAGTTCGAGTATGTACTCCTTTTTCATTTTCTTTAATTATAAAAAAAAACAACACTGCATGAGCTTATTCTTTTATCTTAAGTTTATTAAACATACCACACACTTTTTGCGAAACAGACTTGTAATTTACATGGATAATGTTTCAGATGAAACATCAGGCTCTTCCAACAATAGTGGTTCGGGTATGTACTCATCGTTGCTAATATTATTATTTTTTTCAAGATTTTATATCGACACAGAGCTTACGCTTATTTTGTAAGCAAGGGTTTACCAATCACTTCACACACTCTGTTTAATATATAATTATTTGGGTAATGCTGAACTGGTATCGCCAAATTCATCCAATACATCCAGTACATCTAGTTCGAGTATGTACTCCATTTTGATATTCTTTAATTATAAAAAAAAAAACAACACACCGCATAAGCTTATTTCTTAAGTTAATTTATAAAAAAACAACACACTGCATTAGCTTATTCTTTTATCTTAAGTTTATTAAACTTACCACACACTTTTTGCGAAACAGGCTTGTATTTTATCATGGATAATGTTTCAGATGAAACATCAAGCTCCACCAACACAAGCGATTCGGGTATGTACTGATCGTTGCTAATATTGTTAATTTTTAAAAAGATTTAATATCGACACAGAGCTTAAAAGTATTAAAAAAAGTATTAAAAAAACACAGTGCATAAGCTTATTATTTTATCTTAAGTTTATTTAACATACCACTCACTTTTTGTTAAACAAACTTGTCATTTATATTGGTTATAATGCTAATGAATCAATAAACTCTTCCTGTGCTACTGATTCGGGTATGGACTCCATGTTACAGATATTTTCAATTTTCTTAAAGATTTTATATCGATTTTATATCGGCAAAGGTTTACCAATCACACACACACTCTGTTTAGTTTTTTATTTATCTTGGGTAATGCTGATGTGGTATAGCTTTACTTATCCAACACAACTAGTTTGAGAATGAACTCCATTTTGTATTTTTAAAATTATTAAAAGAAACACAGGGCATAAGCTTATTATATTATCTTAAGTTTATTTAACATGCCACACACTGTTTAATTTTTAATTTATCTTGAATAATGCTGAACTGGTATCGCCAAACTCATCCAACAAATCTAGTACGAGTATGTACTCCTTTTTATTTTCTATAATTATTAAAAAAAACAACACACTGCATGAGCTTATTCTTTTATCTTAAGTTTATTAAACATACCACACACTTTTTGCGAAACAGACTTGTAATTTACTTGGATAATGTTTCAGATGAAACATCAGGCTCTTCCAACAATAGTGGTTCGGGTATGTACACATCGTTGCTAATATTATTATTTTTTTTAAGATTTTATATCGACACAGAGCTTACGCTTATTTTGAAAGCAAGTGTTTACCAATCACTTCACACACTCCGTTTAGTATATAATTATTTGGGTAATGCTGAACTGGTATCGCCAAACTCATCCAATACATCCTAGTTCGAGTATGTACTCCATTTTGATAAAAAAAAAACAACACACTGCATAAGCTTATTCTTTTTTCTCAAGTTTATTTATAAAAAAACAACACACTGCGTCAGCTTATTCTTTTATCTTAAGTTTATTAAACATACCACACACTTTTTGCGAAACAGACTTGTAATTTACATGGATAATGTTTCAGATGAAACATCAGGCTCTTCCAACAATAGTGGTTCGGGTGTGTACTCATCGTTGCTGATATTATTATTATTTATTAAGATTTTATATCGACACAGAGCTTACGCTTATTTTGTAAGCAAGGGTTTACCAATCACTTCACACAATCTGTTTAATATATAATTATTTGGGTAATGCTGAACTGGTATCGCCAAACTCATCCAATACATCCAGTACATCTAGTTCGAGTATGTACTCCATTTTGATATTCTTTAATTATAAAAAAAAGAACACACTGCATCAGCTTATTCTTTTATCTTAAGTTTATTAAACATACCACACACTTTTTGCGAAACAGACTTGTAATTTACATGGATAATGTTTCAGATGAAACATCAGGCTCTTCCAACAATAGTGGTTCGGGTATGTACTCATCGTTGCTGATATTATTATTATTTATTAAGATTTTATATCGACACAGAGCTTACGCTTATTTTGTAAGCAAGGGTTTACCAATCACTTCACACAATCTGTTTAATATATAATTATTTGGGTAATGCTGAACTGGTATCGCCAAACTCAGCCAATACATCCAGTACATCTAGTTCGAGTATGTACTCCATTTTGATATTCTTTAATTTAAAAAAAAACCAACACACTGCATAAGCTTATTCTTTTTTCTTAAGTTAATTTATAAAAAAACAACACACTGCAATAGCTTATTCTTTTATCTTAAGTTTATTAAACTTACCACACACTTTTTGCGAAACAGGCTTGTATTTTATCATGGATAATGTTTCAGATGAAACATCAAGCTCCACCAACACAAGCGATTCGGGTATGTACTGATCGTTGCTAATATTGTTAATTTTTAAAAAGATTTAATATCGACACAGAGCTTAAAAGTATTAAAAAAAGTATTAAAAAAACACTGTGCATAAGCTTATTATTTTATCTTAAGTTTATTTAACATACCACACACTTTTTGTGAAACACACTTGTCATTTATCATGGGTAATAATGCTAATGAATCAATAAGCTCTTCCTGTTCTACTGATTCGGGTATGGACTCCATGTTACAGATATATTCAATTTTCTTTAAGATTTTATATCGATTTTATATCGGCAAAGGTTTACCAATCACACACACTTACTCTGTTTATTTTTTTATTTATCTTGGGTAGTGCTGATGTGGTATAGCTTAACTTATCCAACACAACTAGTTTGAGAATGAACTCCATTTTGTATTTTTACAATGATTAAAAAAACACAGTGCATAAGCTTATTATATTATCTTAAGTTTATTTAACATGCCACACACTGTTAAATATTTAATTTATCTTGGGTAATGCTGAACTGGTATCGCCAAACTCATCCAACACATCTAGTTCGAGTATGTACTCCTTTTTCATTTTCTTTAATTATAAAAAAAAACAACACTGCATGAGCTTATTCTTTTATCTTAAGTTTATTAAACATACCACACACTTTTTGCGAAACAGACTTGTAATTTACATGGATAATGTTTCAGATGAAACATCAGGCTCTTCCAACAATAGTGGTTCGGGTATGTACTCATCGTTGCTAATATTATTATTTTTTTCAAGATTTTATATCGACACAGAGCTTACGCTTATTTTGTAAGCAAGGGTTTACCAATCACTTCACACACTCTGTTTAATATATAATTATTTGGGTAATGCTGAACTGGTATCGCCAAATTCATCCAATACATCCAGTACATCTAGTTCGAGTATGTACTCCATTTTGATATTCTTTAATTATAAAAAAAAAAACAACACACCGCATAAGCTTATTTCTTAAGTTAATTTATAAAAAAACAACACACTGCATTAGCTTATTCTTTTATCTTAAGTTTATTAAACTTACCACACACTTTTTGCGAAACAGGCTTGTATTTTATCATGGATAATGTTTCAGATGAAACATCAAGCTCCACCAACACAAGCGATTCGGGTATGTACTGATCGTTGCTAATATTGTTAATTTTTAAAAAGATTTAATATCGACACAGAGCTTAAAAGTATTAAAAAAAGTATTAAAAAAACACAGTGCATAAGCTTATTATTTTATCTTAAGTTTATTTAACATACCACTCACTTTTTGTTAAACAAACTTGTCATTTATATTGGTTATAATGCTAATGAATCAATAAACTCTTCCTGTGCTACTGATTCGGGTATGGACTCCATGTTACAGATATTTTCAATTTTCTTAAAGATTTTATATCGATTTTATATCGGCAAAGGTTTACCAATCACACACACACTCTGTTTAGTTTTTTATTTATCTTGGGTAATGCTGATGTGGTATAGCTTTACTTATCCAACACAACTAGTTTGAGAATGAACTCCATTTTGTATTTTTAAAATTATTAAAAGAAACACAGGGCATAAGCTTATTATATTATCTTAAGTTTATTTAACATGCCACACACTGTTTAATTTTTAATTTATCTTGAATAATGCTGAACTGGTATCGCCAAACTCATCCAACAAATCTAGTACGAGTATGTACTCCTTTTTATTTTCTATAATTATTAAAAAAAACAACACACTGCATGAGCTTATTCTTTTATCTTAAGTTTATTAAACATACCACACACTTTTTGCGAAACAGACTTGTAATTTACTTGGATAATGTTTCAGATGAAACATCAGGCTCTTCCGACAATAGTGGTTCGGGTATGTACACATCGTTTCTAATATTATTATTTTTTTTAAGATTTTATATCGACACAGAGCTTACGCTTATTTTGAAAGCAAGTGTTTACCAATCACTTCACATACTCCGTTTAGTATATAATTATTTGGGTAATGCTGAACTGGTATCGCCAAACTCATCCAATACATCCTAGTTCGAGTATGTACTCCATTTTGATATTCTTTAATTATAAAAAAAAACAACACACTGCATAAGCTTATTCTTTTTTCTCAAGTTTATTTATAAAAAAACAACACACTGCGTCAGCTTATTCTTTTATCTTAAGTTTATTAAACATACCACACACTTTTTGCGAAAAAGACTTGTAATTTACATGGATAATGTTTCAGATGAAACATCAGGCTCTTCCAACAATAGTGGTTCGGGTATGTACTCATCGTTGCTGATATTATTATTATTTATTAAGATTTTATATCGACACAGAGCTTACGCTTATTTTGTAAGCAAGGGTTTACCAATCACTTCACACAATCTGTTTAATATATAATTATTTGGGTAATGCTGAACTGGTATCGCCAAACTCATCCAATACATCCAGTACATCTAGTTCGAGTATGTACTCCATTTTGATATTCTTTAATTATAAAAAAAAGAACACACTGCATCAGCTTATTCTTTTATCTTAAGTTTATTAAACATACCACACACTTTTTGCGAAACAGACTTGTAATTTACATGGATAATGTTTCAGATGAAACATCAGGCTCTTCCAACAATAGTGGTTCGGGTATGTACTCATCGTTGCTGATATTATTATTATTTATTAAGATTTTATATCGACACAGAGCTTACGCTTATTTTGTAAGCAAGGGTTTACCAATCACTTCACACAATCTGTTTAATATATAATTATTTGGGTAATGCTGAACTGGTATCGCCAAACTCATCCAATACATCCAGTACATCTAGTTCGAGTATGTACTCCATTTTGATATTCTTTAATTTAAAAAAAAACCAACACACTGCATAAGCTTATTCTTTTTTCTTAAGTTAATTTATAAAAAAACAACACACTGCAATAGCTTATTCTTTTATCTTAAGTTTATTAAACTTACCACACACTTTTTGCGAAACAGGCTTGTATTTTATCATGGATAATGTTTCAGATGAAACATCAAGCTCCACCAACACAAGCGATTCGGGTATGTACTGATCGTTGCTAATATTGTTAATTTTTAAAAAGATTTAATATCGACACAGAGCTTAAAAGTATTAAAAAAAGTATTAAAAAAACACTGTGCTTAAGCTTATTATTTTATCTTAAGTTTATTTAACATACCACACACTTTTTGTGAAACACACTTGTCATTTATCATGGGTAATAATGCTAATGAATCAATAAGCTCTTCCTGTTCTACTGATTCGGGTATGGACTCCATGTTACAGATATATTCAATTTTCTTTAAGATTTTATATCGATTTTATATCGGCAAAGGTTTACCAATCACACACACTTACTCTGTTTATTTTTTTATTTATCTTGGGTAGTGCTGATGTGGTATAGCTTAACTTATCCAACACAACTAGTTTGAGAATGAACTCCATTTTGTATTTTTACAATGATTAAAAAAACACAGTGCATAAGCTTATTATATTATCTTAAGTTTATTTAACATGCCACACACTGTTAAATATTTAATTTATCTTGGGTAATGCTGAACTGGTATCGCCAAACTCATCCAACACATCTAGTTCGAGTATGTACTCCTTTTTCATTTTCTTTAATTATAAAAAAAAACAACACTGCATGAGCTTATTCTTTTATCTTAAGTTTATTAAACATACCACACACTTTTTGCGAAACAGACTTGTAATTTACATGGATAATGTTTCAGATGAAACATCAGGCTCTTCCAACAATAGTGGTTCGGGTATGTACTCATCGTTGCTAATATTATTATTTTTTTCAAGATTTTATATCGACACAGAGCTTACGCTTTTTTTGTAAGCAAGGGTTTACCAATCACTTCACACACTCTGTTTAATATATAATTATTTGGGTAATGCTGAACTGGTATCGCCAAATTCATCCAATACATCCAGTACATCTAGTTCGAGTATGTACTCCATTTTGATATTCTTTAATTATAAAAAAAAAAACAACACACCGCATAAGCTTATTTCTTAAGTTAATTTATAAAAAAACAACACACTGCATTAGCTTATTCTTTTATCTTAAGTTTATTAAACATACCACACACTTTTTGCGAAACAGGCTTGTATTTTATCATGGATAATGTTTCAGATGAAACATCAAGCTCTACCAACACTAGCGATTCAGGTATGTACTCATCATTGCTAATATTGTTAATTTTTTTAAAGATTTAATATCGACACAGAGGTTACGCTTATTTTTTAAGCAAAGGTTTAACAATCACACACACACACTCTGTTTAGTTTTTTATTTATCTTAGGTAATGCTGAATTGGTATCGCTATACTTATCCTACACAACTAGTTCGAGTATGTACTCCATTTTTTTTTAAAGTATTAAAAAAACACAGTGCATAAGCTTATTATTTTATCTTAAATTTATTTAACATACCACACATATTTTGTGAAACAGACTTTTCATTTATCATGGGTAATAATGCTAATGAATAAATAAGCTCTTCCTGTGCTACTGATTTGGGTATGGACTCCATGTTACAGATATTTTCAATTTTCTTAAAGATATTATATCGATTTTATATCGGTAAAGGTTTACCAATCACACACACACTCTGTTTAGATTTTTATTTATCTTGGGTAATGCTGAAATGGTATAGCTATACTTATCCATCACAGTTATTTCGGGTGTGTACTCCATTTTATTTTTTTATAATTATTAAAAAAAGACAGTGCATAAGCTTATTATTTTATCTTAAGTTTATTTAACACACTAAAAAGTTTTAGTGAAACAGACTTGTCATTTATCATGGGTTGTATTGCTGATGAATCAATATGCTCTTCCTGCGCTACTGATCGGGTATGGACTCCATGTTACTGATATTTTAAATTTTCTTAAAGATTTTATATCGGCAAAGGTTTACCAATCACACCATTCACTCTCTTTAATTTTTAAATTATCTTGGGTAATGCTGAGGTGGTATAGCTAAACTTATCCAATACAACTAGTTTGAGTATGAACTCCATTTTGTATTTTTACAATTTTCAAAAAAAAAACAACACTTTGCATAAGCTTATGATTTTATCTTAAGTATATTTTACACGCCACACACTGTTTCATTTTTAATTTATCTTGGGTAATGCTGAACTGGTATCGCCAAACTCATCCAACACATCTAGTTCGAGTATGTACTCCTTTTTCATTTTCTTTAATTATAAAAAAAAACAACAGACTGCATGAGCTTATTCTTTTCTCTTAAGTTTATTAAACATACCACACACTTTTTGCGAAACAGACTTGTAATTTACATGGATAATGTTTCAGATGAAACATCAGGCTCTACCAACACTAGCGATTCAGGTATGTACTCATCATTGCTAATATTGTTAATTTTTTTAAAGATTTAATATCGACACAGAGGTTACGCTTATTTTTTAAGCAAAGGTTTAACAATCACACACACACACACTCTGTTTAGTTTTTTATTTATCTTAGGTAATGCTGAATTGGTATCGCTATACTTATCCTACACAACTAGTTCGAGTATGTACTCCATTTTTTTTTTTAAAGTATTAAAAAAACACAGTGCATAAGCTTATTATTTTATCTTAAGTTTATTTAACATACCACACATATTTTGTGAAACAGACTTTTCATTTATCATGGGTAATAATGCTAATGAATAAATAAGCTCTTCCTGTGCTTATTAAAACAAAGACAGTGCATAAGCTTATTATTTTATCTTAAGTTTATTTAACACACCAGAAACTTTTTGTGAAACAGACTTGTCATTTATCATGGGTTGTATTGCTGATGAATCAATAAGCTCTTCCTGCGCTACTGATCGGGTATGGACTCCATGTTACTGCTATTTTCAATTTTCTTAAAGATTTTATATCGGCAAAGGTTTACCAATCACACCATTCACTTTCTTTAATTTTTAAATTATCTTGGTTAATGCTGAACTGGTATCGCCAAACTCATCCATCACATCTAGTTCAAGTATGTACTCCTATTTCATTTTCTTTAGTTATAAAAAAACAACACATTGCATAAGCTTATTCTTTTTTCTTAAATCTATTTATTAAAAAACAACACACTGCATGAGCTTATTCTTTTATCTTAAGTTTATTAAACATACCACACACTTTTTGCGAAACAGACTTGTAATTTACATGGATAATGTTTCAGATGAAACATCAAGCTCTACCAACACTAGCGATTCGGGTATGTACTCATCGTTGCTAATAATATTAATTTTTTTAAAGATTTTATATAGACACAGAGGTTACGCTTATTTTTTAAACAAAGGTTTAAAATCACACACACACACTCTGTTTAGTTTTTTATTTATCTTGGGTAATGCTGAAGTTGTATCGCTATACTTATCCTACACAACTAGTTCGAGTATGTACTCCATTTTTTTTTTTTAAATAATAAAAAAACACAGTGCCTAAGCTTATTATTTTATCTTAAGTTTATTTAACATACCACACACTTTTTGCGAAACAGACTTGTCATTTATCGTGGATAATATTGCTGATGAATCAATAAGCTCTTCCTGCGCTACTGATCGGGTATGGACTCCATGTTACTGATATTTATAATTTTCTTAAAGATTTTATATCGGCAAAGGTTTACCAATCACACCATTCACTCTCTTTAATTTTTAAATTATCTTGGGTAATGCTGAGGTGGTATAGCTAAACTTATCCAATACAACAAGTTTGAGTATGAACTCCATTTTGTATTTTTACAATTTTTGAAAAAAACAACACTTTGTATAAGCTTATTATTTTTTCTTAAGTATATTTAACACGCCACACACTGTTTAATTTTTAATTTATCTTGGGTAATGCTGAACTGGTATCGCCAATGTCATCCAACACATCTAGTTCGAGTATGTACTCCATTTTGATATTCTTTAATTAAAAAAAAAACAACACACTGCATTAGCTTATTCCTTTATTTTAAGTTTATTAAACATACCACACACTTTTTGCGAAACAGGCTTGTAATTTATCATGGATAATGTTTCAGATGAAATATCAAGCTCTACCAACACTAGCGATTCGGGTATGTTCTCATCGCTGCTAATATTATTAACTTTTTGAAAGATTTAATATCGACATAGAGGTGACGCTTATTTTTTAAGCAAAGTTTTAACAATCACACACACACACTCTGTTTAGTTTTTTATTTATCTTAGGTAATGCTGAATTGGTATCGCTATACTTATCCTACACAACTAGTTCGAGTATGTACTCCATTTTATTTTTTTTAAAGTATTAAAAAAACACAGTGCATAAGCTTATTATTTTATCTTAAGTTTATTTAACATACCACACAATTTTTGTGAAACAGACTTGTCATTTATCATGGGTAATAATGCTAATGAATAAATAAGCTCTTCCTGTGCTACTGATTCGGGTATGGACTCCATGTTACAGATATTTTCAATTTTCTTAAAGATTATATATCAATTTTATATCGGCAAAGGTTTACCAATCACACACACACTCTGTTTAGTTTTTTATTTATCTTGTGTAATGCTGAAATGGTATAGCTATACTTATCCATCACAGCTATTTCGGTTGTGTACTCCATTTTATTTTTTTATAATTATTAAAAAAAAAGACAGTGCATAAGCTTATTATTTTATCTTAAGTTTATTTAACACACTAAAAAGTTTTAGTGAAACAGACTTGTCATTTATCATGGGTTGTATTGCTGATGAATCAATTAGCTCTTCCTGCGCTACTGATCGTGTATGGACTCCATGTTACTGATATTTTCAATTTTCTTAAAGATTTTATATCGGCAAAGGTTTACCAATCACACCATTCACTCTCTTTAATTTTTAAATTATCTTGGGTTATGCTGAGATGGTATAGCTAAACTTATCCAATACAACTAGTTTGAGTATGAACTCCATTTTGTATTTTTACAATTTTCAAAAAAAAAACAACACTTTGCATAAGCTTATGATTTTATCTTAAGTATATTTTACACGCCACACACTGTTTCATTTTTAATTTATCTTGGGTAATGCTGAAATTGTATCGCCAAAGTCATCCAACACATCTAGTTCGAGTATGTACTCCATTTTGATGTTCTTTAATTTAAAAAAAAACAACACACTGCATAAGCTTATTCTTTTTTCTTAAGTTTATTTATAAGAAAACAAATAACTGCATAAGCTTATTCTTTTATCTTAAGTTTTAAACATACCACAAACATTTTGCGAAACAGACTTGAAATTTTAATGGATAATGTTTCAGATGAAACATCATGCTCTTCCAACAATAGTGGTTCGGGTATGTACTCATCGTTGCTAATATTATTAATTTTTTTAAAGATTTAATATTGACACAGAGGTTACGCTTATTTTTTAAGCAAAGGTTTAACAATCACACACACACTCTCTGTTTAGTTTTTTATTTATCTTGGGTAATGCTGAAGTGGTTTCGCTATACTTATCCTACACAACTAGTTCAAGTATGTACTCTATTTTATTTTTTTATAATTATTAAAAAAAACACAGTGCATAAGCTTATTATTTTATCTTAATTTTATTTAACATACCACACACTTTCTGTAAAACAGACTTGTCATTTATCATGGATAATATTGCTGATAAATCAATAAGCTCTTCCTGCGCTACTGATTCGGGTATGGACTCCATGTTACAGATATTTTCAATTTTCTTAAAGATTTTATATTTGCAAAGGTTTAACAATCACACACACACTCTGTTTGGTTTTTTTATCTTGGATAATGCTGAAGTTATCCAACACAACTAGTTCGGGTGTGTACTCCATTTTTTTTATAATTATCAAAAAACTCAGTGCATAAGCTTATTATTTTATCTTAAGTTTATTTAACATACCACACACTGTTTATTTTTAATTTATCTTGAGTAATGTTCTACTGGTATCACCAAACTCATCCAACACAACTAGTTCGAGTATGTACTCCATTCTGATTTTCTTTAATTATAAAAAAACAACACACTGCATAAGCTTTTTCTTTTTTCTTGAGTTTATTTATAAAAAAAACAACGCACTGCATTAGCTTATTCGTTTATCTTAAGTTTATTAAAAATACCACACTTTTTTTGTGAAACAGACTTGTCATTTATCATGGGTAATATTGCTGAAGAATTAATAAGCTCTTCCTGCGCTACTGATTCGGGTATGGACTCCATGTTACAGATATTTTCAATTTTATTAAAGATTTTATATCGATTTTATGTCGGCAAAGGTTTACCAATCACACACACACTCTGTTTAGTATTTTATTTATCTTGGATAATGCTGAAGTGGTATAGTTAAACTTATCTAACACTACTAGTTCGAGCATGTACTTCATTTTGTATATATACAACTATTAAAAAAACAACACAGTGCATAACCTTATTATTTTATATAAAGTTTATTTAACATGGCACACACTGTTTAATTTTTCATTTATCTTGGGTAATACTGAACTGCCAAACTCATCCAACACAACTAGTCCAAGTATGTACTCCATTTTGATTTTCTTTAATAATAAGAAAACAACACACTGCATAAGCTTATTCTTTAATCTTAAGTCTATTTAACATACCACACACTTTTTGTGCAACTGACTTGTAATTTATCATGGATAATGTTTCAGATGAAACATCAAGCTCTTCCAACACTAGTGATTCGGGTATGTACTCAACAATATATTTTTTTTTTAACGATTTAATATCGACACAGAGGTAATGCTTATTTTTTTAACGAAGGGTTTACCAATCACATGAAACACTTTGTTTAACTTTTAATTGTTCTTGGGTAATGCTGAAGTGGTATAGCTAAACTTATCTAACACAACTAGTTCGAGTATGTTCTCCATTTTGTATATTTTCAATTTTTAAAAAAACAACACAGTGCTTAAGCTTATTATTTTATCTTAAGTTTATTTAACATCCCACACAATTTTTGTGAAACGGACTTGTCATTTATCATGAGTAATATTGCAGATGAATCATTAAGCTCTTCCTACGGCACTGATTCGGGTATGTCACTTATTTTTTTATATTTTCTTAAAGATTGTCTATTAACACAGAGGTTAAGCTTATTTTTTTAGACAAAGGTTTACCAATAACACCACGCACTCTGTTTAATTTTACTGTATTTTAGAACACTATTTTTTGGCAATGAAATCAATCCACAAACTAGAATTTCGTGACTTGCTTAACCCTTTGCATTCAAGATGGCAAAAAGTGCCATACAAGGTGGGGTCTAAATATTCTTTAAAAAATACATTCAAAAATGCGTTTTTATCAATTAAGAGGAACGACAGTGAAAAGCCAATTTTCATTTGCAATCAATGGTTTGTTTCAATTTTGCAGTAAAATATGAGTCTCATGAGGCTCATTCAAACTGAAAAACTAAGCATAGACAAATCAGTATTAAAACCTCGTTTGAACTTAAATGATGTTAGAAAAAATAGAAAATAATAATAAGTCTTAAAATAGTAACTAGGGTTGGAAACTTCCAGGTATTTTTTTTTTTCATTTTTAAGACAATCTTTACAAAACAAATATGCGCCTTACTGACTCTTAACACGTCTATCACAGTCAAGCGCCCATGCAGCACTGAATTAACCCAGCAGATCGACGTGGCAATGCCGCAAACCCAGCTACTCAAAATTACAGTCCTCGCCGTTACGTAATTTTTTAACAATATTAGATTTTAAAACCATTTGTGTCTCAAAGACCCCACCTTGTTTGCGAGGGGTTAAGTGTATAAAGTTAAATTAGAATCAACTCAACCATTTTCAAGAAGTAGTAATTTAAAGTTTGTATGGAAAATGATTTAGTGAAAATGCACTTATTATTAATTATTTATGTTTAAAACCTTTCTAAAACATTATTTTTATATTTTGTTGTATTTTACAGCTCAGGAAAGCTCTGAAAAGTGCACTCCTGTGGTTCGGATTGTGTATAGAACTAGATACATCTTCAGGATCGGTAAGAAAACAGCTTATATACTTGTTAGGGTTCCGAAGTCAACTAAGAACCCTTGTAGTTTCGCCATGTCTATCTATCCGTCTTTCAGTCTGTCCGTGGCTTAGCTCAGAGACTATTAATACTAGAAAGCTGTAATTTGTCATGATAATATATGTCGGAGCGCTATACTGACAAAAACCAAATTAATCTACAATAAATTGTATCACGACGGAAGGAGTAAGTGTAGGGTGTGGGTTTTTAAATTCCGGTCGTGCTCACGAATATTTACAAATTTTACCCGAGATGGGTCTTAGAAAGAATCAGCTTCACAGTTTTTTTACGTAATATTTTATTTTAAAATTACGAAGGTGAAATAGCGAAGATAGGAAATATAATGGATTTTGATTTTGGAATGAAATGTCAGCGCATTCGTGAAAAAGAAATAGATGGAATGAAAAAAGATCGACTGAAAGAAGAACGCATAACAGCGTGCCGCGTTACAAAATTACCTATATATACCTACATATTGAAAACAATGAATGTTTTTTGTAAATACATTTACCGACCTTTTATAAAAAAAAATCCTTTTATTTTCTCCTAAGCGTTTAATTTCTACAAAAAACGACGGCAACTACGATGTATGAATTATAAGAAAACATATTTAACACTAAGTATACAAACATTAACAAAAACCAAGACCTTATATTTTATTATCCAATAAGCATTAGTATTCGAGATGCAGATCGAAGTGGAGACCATTTCTACACATACTGCATTTTGCATTATACAGCGTGTAACGAAATACGTATAGGATACGTCATTTGGGGCTTCTATTCATCACACTTGAAAACTTTTCTCATGAAATATTCCATTCCCATTTTTTTTAATATTCTAAATTAGTCCATTAAATAGATGAATTGCATTAGAAACTAAGATTTTTAAAGTTGACTTTGATATTTGCAAATTGTTCCTATAAACTTAGCATTTACTTACAAATTAAAAACCCGACTGCTACTGAAAAATATTACTACTCCTTTTGCAGCAGCCGGGTAAAAATATATCTTATGTCACTCAGGGAATCAAAACAAATCTCACAACACCTCGCACTCCAAAATCCATCAAGCCGTTTAGACTTCAGGCTGTGCCAAAGAAACATACATACATACACCCGAAAAACATTAACCTCCTTGACAAATTGAAAACGGGGCTTGACGTGATTTTATATAATTGATGTCGTTTTTACCTCAACGTTTCGACTATGCTTCGACAGCCGTGGTCGCGAGTAGACTGAAGCCGCGGTGTCATCGCCGCCGGCGCATCGCAGGAACACCTCCATCTACCCTCACTTCATTTTGTGAAGGGTTAGGGTCACCACACATTTTACTTAATATGTTAGGGTCAAGCCCCATTTTCAATTTGTCAGTATGAACAATCGTGAAAGTTTAAAGTGTTATATTACCCTCCTTTTTGAGCAATGGGGTAAAAAATGAGAGTTAAGTATGGGCTTCTAGGGATTTTTTTTTCAGTGTGATGAGTGAAAGCTCTAAATGACTATACTTTTTTATTACATCCTATATACGACAGCAAAAAATCACAGTACATGTCGGAATGCCACCACGTCGAGAACTGCATCACGGAAACCAATGCTTTTAGGAGAATAAATTAACTCTTTTTTTTTCGGTAAATTGATTTAATGTGTTTTTATATTGTTGTCATAAAATAATACCGATCATTTTATTTACAATTTTTTTTTGTTAAAGTTAGTTGTTTAGGTATTTTTTTTGATTTAACAGTTTTCCTCTTACTTTTACCGTTTTTAGGGTTCCGTTCAACCAACGGGTGACCAACGGGACCCTGCTACTAAGCCTCCGCTGTCTGTAGACGGACAGACAGCGGAGGCTTAGTAGCAGGGTCCCGTCAGCGGGCTGTAATTCATGAACCGTAATAGGTAGGCAGTTAAAATTTTCACATAATGTGTATTTCTATTACGGTTATAAAAACAAATGCTAAAAATTTGTAAAAGTGATAAAATTAGGAGGGGTCTCCATACTAAAAACGTGTTTTTAAATAGGTCTATAAAAGTATATTTGATTTAGCTCTATCGTAAAAACGGTAATACATTCTAGCGTGAAACTTGGTGTGAATATAGTACTAATACTCAAGTAAAACAAAAAATAATAAAAATCGGCCCAGTGTGTGTGGTATTCTCACTAAGGATTCGGAACTGAATGACAAAAAAATCATATTTTGTCACTCGCTGTGATTTATTTTGCTTGTAATGTGAATAGGTATCACTGTCATTATACAATGTAGTTGTGTGGAGATGACCTCTACCATACCTGATATGGTGGTACGGAACCCTTGGAGTCCTAGTCCGACTCGCACTTGACCGGTTTTCTATAAATTTAATTTATTTTTGCGGAAGTGTGCAACTGGTCGTATCAAAATTTTATCAATTTGTTTTTTAGAACAACTGACAAATCAAGACCTGGGAAGAATTTGCTACGCTAGATATATGAATGCGCTTAGGCGTCGTCGCCAATCATCATGTTCCTGTGCGGTAAGTTTCTCATGTTTTAATTCCGATGAATGTCCTGATCTTTAAATAGGAATTCCACCAAAACCGAGACAAAAAACCCACTTATCTCAATCTGTCCGAACACCACTCATGAACCTGTAGCAAAAAGTTTATTTGAAAAAATATCAGAATACACAACAACGCAACTCAGTAAGAGAAATGTTGATTCTTCTTCTTCTTCTTCCTCGCCATATCCCGCTACACGGGGTCGGCTTTTCTAATCAGACGGCGTCACTTCTGTCGGTTACTTGTATAGTCCACTGTAAGGGACATACTCTTCATGTCCTTTTGGACAGTCGTTAGCCAGGTCGCTAAGGGTCTTGTCTCTTTGTCGTTTTCGTGCTGCTGTACAGGATAGGCACTTTTTTACTACGTAATCGTCAGGGCGTCTCATCATGTGTCCGTACCATCTCAGTCTTGCTTCTACTATTTTATCAGCTATAGGTGCAACCTTCATGCTTCCCCTTATGTATTCGTTGCGGACCTTATCCTTCATCGTAACATTCGCATATCTGTGGTATGAAGTAAGAGAAATGTTGATTATTTAGTAAAAATGAATTTGTTTGTTATTTTATTTTAAATAGTGCCATCATTTAGTTAGAGGGTTGCCATCCCCAAATTCAGAATACCAGGACGTTTCTGGTTGATAACGGGACGCAATATAAGAACAATAGTTAATAGCAAAGAATATACGAATATAGTATCAATGAAACTTTACTAATAGCAAAAATTAAGCTGCAGTCCCTTCATAAGCTAGGTGCTGTTTCATCTATCGAGAATTTCTTAGAGGCTAGGTAGGTACTGTTTTCTCATTTATCGACATTTTCTTGGAGAAAGTGTCTGAGACTTTAGAAGTCCCTGCCTAAGACTGTATCTTGTGTTTGGTCTTTTTTTGATGCTCTTCAATGTCTATCGCACCTCTACTGGGTATAGATATACTCAATTCTCAAATAAGACAATTCACCCAAAATCCAGGACACTACTTGAAAACTATCCAGGAAACCCCAAAAGCAGGACACGTCCTAGGAAAACAAAACGCTTGGCAAGCCTATGAGTAATACATTTCAAATACGTATATATTACTTGAAACGGTGAAGGAAAAAACATCGCGAGGGAACCTGCACACGCCTGCTAAGAAACTCAAACCCACACTGGGCCCGCGTGGTCGACTAGGGCCCGATCGTCCTAATTCAGGGTAGGATCGAGCCCATCGGTGGGGACATAAATGAGCTGATATAATGATATGTTACTTATAGCTACACATTAAATTTCTATTATTGTTGTGTAGTCAAACTAGGGACTAATTTCGACATGTTCGTCTGTCTATCCGTCGGTGGATGTCACAGCCATTTAACTTAAATACTACTACAGCTCAGGTCATATACGTCCCCACCGAGGGGCTCGAGCCTACCCTGAATTAGGACGATCGGGCATTAGTCAACAACGCGGGTCCAGTGCGGGTTGGTCGAGTTCACACACAACCTGTGAGTTTCTTCGCAGGCGTGTGCAGGTTTCCTCACGATGTTTTCCTTCACCGTAAGAGCGTCGGATAAACGTATAATATATGAAATCTAAATTCAAAATCACATTGGTACGTGGCAGGGTTCAAACCACGACCTCATTACGTATACGCCACCGACGCTCTACAGCTCATTTTGATATACATATATACTTGTTCGCCCTGATTCAGGGTAGGCTCGAGCCCCTCGGTGGGGACGTATATGAGCTGATATAATAAAAACATGAAAAAAATAAAACAGCTATAGTCTGCATGAAGATGGTGTTCGAAACCGGTCGCTGACGACTCATAAATGTTGTTTTATGTGGAATTAGTGTAAAGATATAACAAAATGAGAGATATAGTGATCAACAACCATGACCCTTCAATCAAAATTATCAATCAAACAGCTGTTACGCTGAAATTTGGTTTCGTTGTACACTTGTGATATTTATAAGCCCAAGCTACAGGCGAGTGCGGTAAAATAACTTTTCGCTACAGATTCATGAGTGGTGTTCAGACAGACTGAGATATCCTCCGTAGTCCCGAGCCACACCCCGGACACTTCATACAACGGGCGAGAAATGATATTTCTTAAAAAAAATGACGAAACAAATGAAAATCACGGCGAAATCCTATACGTTTGAGAACCAAACTGAACCAATCTGTATCAATCTGGGTGACGAGGCGGTGAAATACTTTGCCCGAGCCAAGAATTCTTAACCGATTTTGATGATTTTTGAAATGGTTTACTGTTAGGGTTAATTATGCTTAAATGTGCTGAAAAAAATGTTTTTTCTTTATTTTTGAAATTACAGTAGATATCACAATTGATACTTTGGGTCTCTATGAGGTAAAATAATATTAGCCTGGGCTAATAAATACAATAATAAATAATAATAAAAAATAATACAAGTCATTAAGTAGTAAGAAAGTAGGAGTTAACTTATTATTTCCATGAAAATATTTATCATATAATAATTTTCGAAAAACCTAAAAACATTTAGGTACAAGCTTTTAATATTGCATTGTCACGCGATATACATATTCATGCTAAATTTCAGCTCAATCGGAAACCGGGAAGTGTGTCAAAATTTACTTGCAAGATTTCACCCGAACAAACATACATGCATTGCAAGTTAAAAAAAACCTTGTAAAAATAACAAATCTTCTGAAAACTTACCGTCATGACGTCACTCCATGATGTATTTGACAGGTCCCTGACGTTTAAAAAACCGCGCGGTGTTGTCAAGACTTTTTTTTAAGTACTACTTTCTACTTTTTATGATACGCTAGGTCGTCAAATGTTTGCCGTTTGTAATTTAAATTTTATTTACTGATAACCAAATTGAAATATTTAAGTAAACAATGTAGTTTATCCTATGTTAATACGTGAGAAATAAAAATACCATCAAGCATTAGTAAGTAAACAAAAATAACCTTTGTTAGTAGTCTGTCTTAAATACAAATACAAATATATTTATTACCAAAGAATGGTGTACGGTACAGTATGACCGCCTCCGTAGCTCAGAGGCAAAGTTCACTGGCTTTAAACAGGAGGTCGCGGGTTCGATCCCCGGCGGGGTCAATTGTAAGACTCGGTTTGGTTGGTGGTAGGGCATTTTCCAAGCCCGCCTGGGTAGCTACCACCATCTTATCTAAGTCTTGCCGCCAAATATCAATGTTGATATCATTGGTGTGTTCCGGCATGAAAATAAGATAGCCAGTTCCCCATTGCGTTGGGGAATCTTGGTAAGCCCGCTTCGATCTTCGGCAATATCGTCACTTGCCACCAGGTGAGATGTTGTCAAGGGTTTACCAATTGTGAATTAAAAAAAAGTATAAAGTATGCCTTGTAACCCCACACTAGGCAGAGCACGTATCGTGGTTAAATTTGAATGTAGACTGGGATGAACGAAGGTATCATATATGATACCAGGGGACTGAAGGGGTTATGTGGATTTTTTTATCTTAGATCTTGTCGTATCATCATATCAGCCACAAATCGTCCACTGCTGGACAAAGGCCTCCCCCAAGGATTTCCACGACGACCGGTCCTGCGCTGCCCGCATCCATCGGCTTCCCGCGACCTACAAATCAATGATTGTAATTTGATTATTTTTTTAAGAATGTTACAAACAATTGAGCTTTTCTTTCTAATTATTTCATCATCATTTCAGCTCATATATGTCCCCACCGAGGGGCTAAAAAAAAAAAAAAAAAAAATTAAAATTTAAACTGTTTATTTCAATAAAAACAAGGAAATATGATGCCACACAAAAAACGCAAATCTTGATAAGAAGATTATGTGCGTTTATTGTTAGTTGCACAGCTCGCAATTTGAGCGTCTGGATGTCCACCAGCCTCGTCAGTTAGGTACTTTTTCTGAGCAAGGAAAGTTTTAAGGATCTTTTTTGTTTGGTTGTTGTTACTATTTTCTATTTTTTCTACAAGGTCTTTAGGTAGATTGTTTAGGATACAAGGTAGTGTGCACCTCCAGACTCTCCTACCCTGAATTAGGGCGATCGGGCCTTAGTCGACCACGCGGGCCCAGTGCAGGTTGGTCGACTTCACACACAACCTACGAGTTTCTTCGCAGGCGTGTGCAGGTTTCCTCACGATGTTTTCCTTCACCGTAAGAGCGTCAGGTAAACGTACATATGAGACCGAAATTCGAAAACACATTGGTACGGGCAGGAATCGAACCACGACTTCCCGGACAGGAGGCGGCCGCCCTAGGCATTACGCCACCGACGCTCTAATTGTTTATTTTTAAGTTTAAGAAGTTACTTCATTTGCACAAAAAATCAAACGACTAAATTGTTAATTTATTCTTAAACATTTTCAGACAAACAGCAAGTAAAAGGAACAATTTAAACGTGCTACGAAGATGGATTCCGATGCAAATATTATTATTCAAAAAATGTGCTATTATATATAATCAAAGAATGTATTTAATTAACCCTATTAATTAATAAAGTATTCTACTGTGCAAACTTATGAAAAACTAGTTATATTATTTAATACCACAGATCATTCAAAAAAAATAATCGTATCAGCTCATATACGTCCCCACCGAGGGGCTCGAGCCTACCCTGAATTAGGGCGATCGGGCCTTAGTCGACCACGCGGGCCCAGTGCGGGTTGGTCGACTTCACACACAACCTGCGAGTTTCTTAGCGTAATAGAGTAATAGCGTCGTCGGATAAACGTACATATGAAATCTAAATTCAAAATCACATTGGTACGTGGCAGGATTCGAACCACGACCTCCCGGACAGGAGGAAGCGGCCCTAGCCGTTACGCCACCGACGTTCCTAAACATAGGGTTCCGTACCATCACACTAGATAACGCTAGTTTCATGTTTTAAAAAAAAATGTATATTGCAATTTATATTTCCGCATTTGTACAGCTTAAGAGGATAGGGGTGCTTTTAATGTGTCCGAACCCTTATTATCTATTTACAGCCCGCATTTTATTATTGGGGTTAAGAAGGGAACAGGGCACAAGACTGCTTTTCCACCAGCATTGTGTGAGCTAGATAAGCAGTGCGCGCAGAAAATCCAAAACAGAGCCGGCTTAAGTGCGAGTCACAGCCGCACACATAGGCTTCCGTAACATCACACTAGATGGCGCTAGCTTCATGTTTCAGAAACCTTCATTCTAGATGGCGCTAGTTTCTTCATGTTTAAAAAAAACACGTTTTTTGTATGGAGACCCCCTTGTTTTTTCACTTTTTCTAATTTTTAGTATTTGTTGTTACAGTGGCAATAGAAATATATCATCTGTGAAAATTTTAGCTGTCTAGCTGTCACGGTTCATGAAATACAACGGCCTGGTCACAGACGGACAGACAGACAGACAGACGGACAGCGGAGTTTTTTCCCCTTTGAGTACGGAACCCTAAAACCAGGTTTCTTTATCAGATAAGTTAGGTTAATGGATTTTTCCTCGCACACCACTTTGATACCTCGCACAGCTCTGGCTTAAAAGCAACCTTTTCGTAGGGCGCGGGTAATTAAGTAAACCCATTGGTTGTTTTTTTTTAGATAAATAGATAAACCATTTATTCACCGACCAGGCACAAAAATTAAAAAAAATTAGGTTACCCTATTAAAACTAACTTATAGCTACTTACTAATAAATACAATAAAAAAATTGAGTAAGTGCCAGGCCAGTGAAAAGGTCCTGGCTCAGCATATGTTATAGGTGAATGCCCATAACGCTGATATTCTGCCAGGGCCCTCACCAGTTTGCGTACCGCGACATTATACTAATAACAGTAATAATTACTCATAAAAAATACTTATAAGCTACCTGCAGATTAAACTACATAGTTTGCAGTTACTTACTTCTACAGTAGGTACTTAAAAAAACATATTAAAAAAAACAGGTTCAGCGCTCTCTCGCATTTTCTCGGGCACCTTAGCTTCCTGGCACTGTTCTGGTGGAAAAGCGGCTTAAAAGTATTAAGTACTGAGAGTGGGCGGGGGCAGGCTCAGACCGGACGGTCGTTAAGGGATGTTTTTACGATCATCAAACGATACTTTGTAAGATGGCATCCGGTAGTTTTAATGTAAGTGCACCATTCCAGTTTTGTGTCTGGAGAAGAACTTGGTATTTTTTTTATTAAATATTTTCCTAAAATTTCCTTCATCATTACAGCTCATATACGTCCCCACCGAGGGGCTCGAGCCTACCCTGAATCAGGGCGGTTAGGCCTTAGTCGACCACGCGGGCCCAGTGCGGGTTGGTCGACTTCACACACAACCTTCGAGTTTCTTCGCAGGCGTGTGCAGGTTTCCTCACGATGTTTTTCCTTCACCGTTAAAGCAATCGGTAAGTATGTACATAAGTTTTTGAAAAACTCATTGGTACATTGGCCGTCCAGATTTGAACCCGGTGCCTCTGGTTAGATGGACCGACTCGTTACCGGTTGAGCCACCGACGCTTTTTTCCTTAATGCGTCCTAACTCCTATGTCTCCTCGAATCAGAAACGAGGAGATCCGCAGGAGAACCAAAGTAACCGACATAGCTGACAGAATTGCTTAACTGAAGTGGCAGTGAGCAGGGCATATAGCTCGCAGAACAGATGGCCGTTGGGACAGTAAAGTTCTCGAGTGGTGACCACGCACCGGTAAACGTAGCGTAGGTAGGCCTCCCACGCGGTGGATCGACGACCTGGTGAAGATCGCGGGAAGCCTATGGATGCGGGCAGCGCAGAACCGGTCGTCGTGGAAATCCTTGGGGAAGGCCTTTGTCCAGCAGTGGACGATTTTCGGCTGATATGATGATGTCTCCTATGTGTATGACATGATGCGACAAACTGAATGATGCTTATTTAATACAAGAGACGAGGGTAGCGCAGAACCGGTCGTCGTGCAAATCCTCCGGGGAGGCCTATGTCCAGCAGTGGACGTCCTTCGGCTGATATGATGATGATGATGAATCCAAGAAGAAAATATTTAGGTACCTACTATAGATGATTTATCCAATGGATAGTGCTGTGAAGACGTCTTTGTTTAAAAGGTAATCAAATATTCTTATTAGTGATACTTTCTATGCCAGTTTACAGTGCGCAAAATTTATTTTACCGCACTCGCCTGCGGCTTGGGCTTCCAAATGTCACTAGTTTGCCAATTACTTATTAACCACCCTTGTATCATCATTATATCAGCTCATATACGTCCCTACCGAGTATCGGATAAACGTACATATGAAATTTTAATTCGAAATCACATTGGTACGTGGCAGGATTCGAACCACGATTTCCCGGACAGGAGGCGGCGGCCTTAGCCGTTACGCCACGGACGCTACCACCCTTGTATCATATATAACATAAATCATAATTAACCGCATGCGTGGCTTAATGGCTAGTCCATTCGCTTCACACCAGGAGGTCGCGGGTTCGATTCCCGGCAGAGTCATCTTTGTAAGAATCGGTTAAGTTGGTGGTAGGGCATTTCATAGCCCGCCTGTCTAGCTACCACCATCTTATCGACGTCTTGCCGCCAAACATCATTGTTAACAGCATTGATGTGTTCCGGCTTGAAGATAAGATAGCCAGATCCCCATTGTGTTGGGGAATCTTGGTAAGCCCGCTTTCATCTTCTACATCATCCTCACTTACCGTCAGGTAAGATATTCATTGCACAATTGTGCATGAAAAAAATTATGAAAAGCCTCTGTGCTGTGTGTCAAAGCCATATGAAAATGTTTTTACCCTCTTAGAAGAAAGACATTGCTTGTATGGGAAACCCCTTATTTTTAGTAATTTTTATTATTTGTTTGGAAATCCGCCATTATCACACATATTTAATTATAAAAATCAACAATATACCTGCTATGGTTTAAAAGATACAGCCTTAAAAGGTCTGACAGGCAGACATACGAACGGCGAAGACTTAGTACTAGGGTCCTGTTGGCACCCTTTCATTACGGATCCCTTAAAACGAATTGCATACTACCACCTCGCCTTAACTTTTCCTCAATACGTTCCCTAAACGCATGACAATGCATAAAATTCTGCGATAAAATACTAAATTTAAGCCAAAACGATGGACTCGCTAAGATGGCGACTTACTTAGGTGTTATAGTGGATTTATCCAAAAGATAGTCATGTAACGTCTTTCTATCATCATCATCATATCAGCCGACCGACGTCCACTGCTGAACATAGGCCTTTCCCAAGGATCCATGACGACCGTTTCTGCGCTGCCCGCATGCAGCGGCTTCCCGCTACCTTCACCAAGTCATCGGTCCACCGAGTGGGAGGCCTATTTACGCTACGTTTTCTAACGTCTTTCTATAGGAGGTAATAAATACTTCTAAAACATGTGTATCACACACATCTAAATATATATAAGTCAAAGGTGACTGACTGACTGACTGACATAGTAATCTATCAACGCACAGCCCAAACCACTGGACGGATCGGGCTGAAATTTGGCATGCAGGTAGATGTTATTACGTAGGCATCCGCTAAGAAATGATTTTGGGAAATTCCCACGGGAACCGCAAAAATCGGGATTTGCGCGGGCGAAGCTGCGGGCATCCATTAGTCATTGTATATAGACAAAAATTTAATCCTATTTCTTCTGGTCATCGCATCACGCGTGAACGGCTGGACCGATTTCGCTAATTCTTTTTTTGTTGAGTTTGTTATTGTCAGGAGGAGGTTCTTATGTAGGGTAGGATAGGGTAGTGTAGTGAAGTAAGTAAGTAAGAAAGTAAGTTTATTTTAATATTAACGTTTAGCTAAAGAATACAAAATAAAAATGGTAAGGTATTTATTTAAGTTATATATATCTTAGTGGTAGCTTTTTAATTATACTATGACTCTTTTTAATTAGTCTCTTCCCAGCAATAATAATGTAAAGTTACAAATAATGAAATGGTCACATAAAATAAAGTAAAAATAATAAAATATTATAATTATGCACGATACAAAAAAACACAGGACAAACCTAAACCTATTTGTTACCAAACTTGAATAATTTATTTTTACATTATCTTATCTACAGTATATCTAAAGGTCTAAAATATTTATATATATAGTAATATGGTTCCCATACAAAAAGTTCAAATAAATCAATATTTTAACTGTTGCTAGTCAATTTATATATGAAATCATCATGTACGTTCGTAAGAATTTGCATTTATTTCCTAAAAACAGTGACAGGCATAATTTGAATTTAAGAAATGTAAATAAAATAGATATAGCCTTTTCGAGACTGAGTAAGGTTAAAAAGTCATTTGTGGGGCCGTGTATAAGATTCTACAATAAAATTCCAGAAAATGTAACTAGTTTGTAAGAGAATAAATTCAAGACTCATGTCAAAAAAGTTTTGTGCTCTAGAGGATATTATAAAATAATAGATATATATATATACTAGCTGTCCCGGCGAACTTCGTACCGCCTTCCATTACATTACACTGCCCTACCCTACACTACACTACACTACCCTACCCTACACTATCCTATCCTACCCTACCCTACATACACTACACTACACTACCCTACCCTACACTACACTACCCTACCCTACACTAATCTACACTACCCTACACTACACTACCCTACCCTACCCTACACTACCCTACCCTACCCTACATACACTACACTACACTACCCTACACTACCCTACACTACACTACCCTACACTGCACTATCCTATCTCTCAAGTTGGATCGAACTGCACATGGTGTGCGAATTTTATTATAATCGGTTAAGTGGTTTAGGAGTCCATTGAGGACAAACATTGTGACACGAGATTTATATATAGTATGTATGTAGTATGATTTATATATATATATATATGTTGATTCTATAACAAATACCATTAACTGAGACTGTAATCTGAATCATGACATTATTTGTAATTTTATTTTTAGTGTATTTTTTTTTTGTTTTGACTATTTAAAAGTGTGTGTAAACACCTATTTGAAATAAATTGTTTTGAATTTTGCAAAAAAAAAAAGTAATTTACAATATTACTTAAGTGTAGAGTAGTTTAGTTTACTGTAGTGTAAGGTGGTATGAAGTATGCCGGGACATGTACAGCCACGCTGTGCATTCTTCCTCGCGGAGCCTTCACCGGCTGTCATAGTCGGGCATACATAAATCAACAACTACACTTGCCTAGTAGCAAAGAATAAAAAAGTAAGTGTGTGGTTTTATGAAACCACGGTAAAAGTGAAACTTTACAGAGGACGAAACGATCATGGCTGCTCTCGCTACGGCACAGAGGACGAAACGATCATACCGTCAGACGAAAGCGACCGTCACATGACATGCAACACAGACGAAAAAATTTGAGACGATGTAATAACTGACTGACTCGTTGGCTCAGTGGTCCTGCTCTTGACTGCTGATCCGAGAGTTGTCGGTTCGATCCCCACCCAGGGCAAGCATTTGTGTGATAAACAGATTTGTTTACTCTGTGTCTGGGTGTTAAATATCTATATATGTATGTATTTAAACGTATATAAGTATTTATATCAGTCTCTGGTTCCCATAACACAGGGAATCCTACTTTGGGGCCAGATGACCATGTGTGATTTGTCCCAGAATATTTTTTTTTCTTTTTTTTAATAAAAGTTTCACTTTAATAATTTAGGTTTGTATGAGAGGTACCATACTATGTTTTTTCCTGGAATAAATAACTACCCAGTGCAGTAGGCCATATTATATCCTGGTTATTCTTAGTATCATTAAAAACGTTATAACCATTTAAAAAAAAAAGTAATAAACTACCTGGATTTTATGGCAGGTACCTTATTTTGATATTTCTTGATATAATGAACTACCGCGTGCTGTAAGGTTAAAGTAACGTACCGAGTCTCATAAAAATCAGGCAAATCTAAAAAATCAAAGCATTATGGAGTCAGGGGAAATATAAAAAAAACTACTGGAGGTTAAAAAAAATATTGTTCTTACCCAAGTTTTAAGTAAAACCGTCCAGCAGTTTGGGAACTAGAGCCCTGGAAGAATGCACACACACACAATCCCTATCAAAATCTCAGACTTCGTTTTTTTTTTCATCACAATATACCTTGTACACACCTTCGTCGCTCAAAAGAAAATAGTTATACCATACATATGAGCTTTATAGTACAAACTATACCCTTATAACTTAATATCGCCACGTAGCAGACATATAAAATAGAAAACATATTAAAGCTTCATGATTATTCAGATGGCGTTTTTAATTAAAACAAGTCGGGCCAAGTTCTAGCGACGTTAAATTTTATAACCCTTTAATAAGACGTAAAACTGCAGTTAAAACCCAGTTAAGAAGCGAATATTAATGATTATAGAGACCACAACGTATTTTGTGGCTCTTAAAATTATTACACATATTAAAATTGTAATTATAAGTGTTTAATTTGGCTACGCCACGGTAAATTATGTGATCATTTGGAGCATATTTTGAAAACTTTTTAACAATATACCTAAATCATGAAATTCTAACAAAGTAACTATACAAAGTATAGAGCATTGGTGGCGTAATGGCAAGGGCCGCTACCTCCTGTCCGGGAGGTTGTGGTTCGATCCTGCCACGTACTAATGTGTTTTTGTATTTCGATTTCATATGTACGTTTATCCGACGCTCTTATACGGTGAAGGAAAACATCATGAGGAAACCTGCATACGCCTGCGAAGAAACTCGAAGTTTGTGTGTGAAGTCGACCAACCCGCACTGGGCCTGCGTGGTCGACTAATACCCGATCACCCTAATCCAGGGCAGGCTCGAACTCCTCGGTGGGGACGTATATGAGCTGATGTGATGAACGCCAAATTAGCATAAATTTAATTAGTTTTTTTAGTAAGTTTCTTATTGTGTGGCACAATTAACCGTGCTATCCAAGGGATAGACGATGGTCGCCTGGTGCTGCACTTAACATCACCCACGGTCACGTGTAGGGCATTTTGATTTACACCTACAGGGGCGTATGCAACGTGACCTTCATATACATCTGCAATCAGATGTGCAGGTTTCCTCACCGTTAAAGCAATCGGTAAGTATATGTACGTAAGTTTCGAAAAACTCATCGGTACATTGGCTGTGCGGATTTGAACCCAGGACCTCTGGTTAGGAGGACCGTGTCTTTACCGGTTGAGCCACCGGCGCTTTAAGTGTTCAATAAGAGATCTATCTGACAAGACCATTGCATTTTATTATTGACCACCTCTAAGACACACCTCTAAAAGATCATAGCTTATACACGTGGAGTCTCACAAACTCCGCGATGTTTTCGTTTTCTTAGTTTCACACACTTCGGCTGTAATCGGCTAAATCATTTTTTTTATCAATTTAGCGAGCAAAATTTTTTTATACGGCAAATTTTCAAAAATCTGAGAATTGTAAGTTACTGTGATTTGAAATTGGGCAGCCGACTCCCCGCAGCTGAGCGGCTCAGTAGCTTAGTTTTAGTTGAGAAATAACCAACTAGGGAAAATATCCACCTGTACAAGACCATATCTTGTACACTTGAAGTCTCACAGACTCCGCGATGTTTTCGTTTTCTTAGTTTCACACACTTGCCCCGACTCCCCGCAGCTGAGCGGCTCAGTAGCTTCAGTTTTAGTTTAGAAAAAACCAACTAAGGAAAAGATGTCGGCGTTTTCCGACACATAACATGTAAATGATAATCATCTAAACAGAGGTGCAGTGAGACTTTAAGGTGGGCTTGTACTCATCAAACTGAATACTTTTGTTCTACAAGTTTGCTGAAATCGCGAATTTTTCATCATCATCATCATATCAGCCACAAATCGTCCACTGCTGGACAAAGGCCTCCCCCAAAGATTTCCACGACGACCGGTCCTGCGCTGCCCGCATCCATCGGCTTCCCGCGACCTTCACCAGGTCATCGGTCCACCTCGTGGGAGGCCTGCCTACGCTACGTTTTCCGGTGCGCGGTCGCCACTCGAGAACTTTACTGCCCCATCGGCCATCTGTTCTACGAGCTATGTGTCCTGCCCACTGCCACTTCAGTTTAGCGATTCTGTGAGCTATGTCGGTTACTTTAGTTCTCCTGCGGATCTCCTCGTTTCTGATTCGATCACGCAGAGAAACTCCGAGCATAGCACGCTCCATTGCCCTTTGGGTGACCTTGAGCCTTCTTATGAGGCCCATAGTAAGCGACCATGTCTCAGTTCCGTAAGTCATCACTGGCAACACACACCTTAGTCTTGAGACACTGCGGTATTTGGGACGTGAAGATATTGCGAAGCTTCCCGAACGCTGCCCAGCCGAGTTGGATTCGTCGATTTTTATCACGCTTATATTAGCTTCGTATGTTTGTTTGTAACCGACTTCTTTGCACTCGATTTTGATTCACTTTAAACGGACAGATTTAATTCAAACTTTGTAAATTTATCAAGAATCAGTCATAATACATTAATTTCGTAAGTTTATCTCATTATCCTGAACTAAAAACTGAAAAATAAATATGGTTTTGAAAAAACTGAAAAAACACGCTTTGAAAGCACATTAAACTAAAAAGTGAAAAATAAGCTGAAAACAATAATGAACGAAAAATACTAGTATTATTGTGAAAAAAGCGTGGGTTGCTCGATATACGAAAAATATGGCACAAAGCGCCCCACGCTTTTTGACAATAATACTAGTAGTTTTCGTTTATTATTCTTTTCAGCTTAAATTAAGAATTATTTTTCACTTTTTAGTTTGATGTGCTTTAAAAGTGTTGTTTTTTAGTTTTTTTTTTAAACTATATTTTTTATCGATGACCTGGTAAAGATCGCGGGAAGCCGATGGATGCGGGCAGCGCAGAACCGGCCGTCATGGAAATCCTTGGGGGAGGCCTTTATCCAGCAGTGGACGATTTTCGGCTGATATGATGATGATTATATTTTTTATTTTATTTTTCTTATAAAACCGCGGCCAATCAGCTGATCGATTTGTATAAAAAAACGCGAGTTCAGCAAACTTGTGGAACAAAAGTTTAATGAATACAAGCCCACTTTAAAGTATCAATGCAACTTTATGTTATACCCTGTGTGACGGCAACTGCAGTAAGCCGACGCTGAACATTAAGGCTTTAAGATGACCCAATCCGAGCAGGTTGATACTTGTTAAAATAATATCGATTTTAAGTTCAAATCAAAGCGGGCTTCAACACGGCTGTTACGTTGAAACCGAACGCCCAATTCTCGGTTTTTACATGTTATTATTACTTTTATTCACTTTCAAATAAGTTTAAAAAAAATGTATTCAATTAAAATGAAAGGTCACAAAGTCACCGATTTTTGTGTATTGGTTGTGTAACTCATTCAACATTATGTACTTGTTTTCGAGAAATTTTGCAATTAATGCCAAAAACAGGGTATACAGTATATTTTTTACAAAGTGGTAATACTTTCAAAATTGTACTCAATAAAATCGATTTTTTATTACTTTAAATTTATTATGTATTTTTTATATAGTGATAGGTTTACACAGTCTTTCAATTATTTAAATTGAATATTGTCATTTGACCCATCTTAAGGCCTTAACAAAGCGACAAGAGCAAAGGTAGATATCTCCGCCTGGCGAGGTGATATGCCTGGGGTCTGGCCGTGGACCAATCGTTCATGATTGCTAGTACGGCTAAAGGTGGGTGTGTACATAAACTTAATATTAGCCGGCTAAAGTTAGGATTAGCCAGCTAAACTTCACCCTGGAATACTCGCGAAGCGAGACTCTTCGACTGTAAAATCAATCAAACCTGACCGAACCTAATGTCGCTCGCTCACCACCCAAAAAACATTACCCAGCCAGTGTTGGGTAGGCCCTGTTAATAACGGTTTAACGCCGAATACGAACTAATAATCGGACTTTACCCAAACATCTTTTGCCGGCTAATATTAAGTTTATGTTCACACCCACCTTTAGCCGTGCAATACATACATACATAATTCCTCCCCCACAAAAAACATTATCCTCCTTTTTGAGCAGTCGAGTAATGAAATAGAAACTGATACATTTTAACGAGGCTCGTTTATGAGGCACGTCTCTAGAGGATCGCAGATTTTCTCTTTGTTACATTTCACATTGACAGAGGGTGTGAAACGTTGACAAAAAACACTACTTAAACTGTAATAATAATAAAACCGACCGATAGCTTTTATTTCTCCCTTTGTGAGAGATCTCCTACAAACTTCGCTAGTAAAACCAGCCACCCGTATAGAGATAAAATATTAAAATTCTGAAATGTCATTACAAATGTTTTTTCGAGAAGCAAGGTTACAATTTCTAGGAGCGTTACTTTTCTACATATACAGGAATTTGTAAAACTGGTCTACACCAGTGTCAATTTTTCTAAACACAAAATTGATCTCTTCTTACAAAGATTGTTAATCAGCTGACTAATTTAATTAATTACGGGACTCTCAGGAAAGTTTTTTAATGTGATTAGTAAGTTAATGAAGCGGTTGTAGCTCTGTGAGGCTTGCGTGGTCGCGTCGATGACGCAAATTAACTGCACGGTCATTACCTGGATGGGTTTGATTGTTAGTGGCATTTATCTCGACCGTTTCTGCCACTAACCCTACAACCGTCCTTGATCCGGACTTGTACTACAACCCCCACTAATCCAGACTTTTACCCTCGTTTATTGAATAAGGTTTAATCTGCCCGAGTCTGGGGATAAATCCGTGCCCTAGAAGTAAGGACCTTAAAGGTTGTTAACGATGATTAGTAGAATCCCCAGTAAACGCGTCCACTATCCCTACAAACTCCACCAATCCAGACTTTCACCCTCGTTTATTAAATAAGGTTTAATCTGCCCGATTCTGGGGAGAAATCCGTTCCCTAGAAGTAAGGACCTTAAAGGTTGTTAACAATGATTAGTAGAATCCCCAGTAAACGCGTCCACTATCCCTACAAACTACACCAATCCAGACTTCCACCCTCGTTTATGGAATAAGGTTTAACTTTCCTGAGTTTGGGGCAAGTTCCGTGCCCCAGCATAAAGGATCTTAGGGGTTGTTAACGATGATTAGTAGATTCCCCAGTTAACGGGTCGACTAGCCCTACAACCTCCACCAATCCAGTCTTGCACCCTCGTTTATAGAATAAGGTTTAATCTTCCTGAGTTTGGGGCGAGTTCCGTGCCCGAGCCGTTAGGACCTTATGGGTTGTTAACGATGATTAGTAGAATCCCTAGTTAATTGATCCTTCATTGATTTTATTACAGCCTGTATACGTGTTGCAAAAATGGTGTAGGAGCCGTCAAAGTATAAAATAAGCCTTGCTCTCATCAAACTGAAGAACCTTCGACACTTCTGTTAAAGGTTCTGGACTCTCCATACAAAATTGGTCAATGAGATGATTGATTTGTATGAAAACTATGTAAAAAAATATCTGAAAATTTGACTAAATATTGCCATATTCGTATTAATAATTCAGATACCTATATGAAAAAAGAATAATAATCTGAATGTTTTCAATCGTTTATAGTTTAATTTTTCTTCTTGTCGTCTTGGGACAAGTTGGTGACGGTTATTCCTTAATATAACACGAAATTTCTTCTTTTTGGGACCGGAACCTCTTCCTCCCTGTAATCAAAAAAACAACACAGCGGTATCCTCCACCAGATGAAGTGGCCATACGAGTCATTAACTTGTGACACGTAGTCAGCGTGGCTAAAATTACTATTAACTGGAAAGACTTTTATATTTTAACTTTTTCTCTTTATTTTCTTTGTATGTGAATGTGCCAGCTGGCTTATTTTTATGTGGATTATGGGTTAGTTTTTTGGTGAACTTTCTGGTTGAAGATGAATAGGAAATAGGGAATTTCTCTAGAGTTCCTTTCTAAGCGAAAACTGAACCAACTGACAGAGTTCCAAACGAAAACTTTAAAAATTTAAACAAAGTTTTTTAAATAACGCGTGGCCAGAACATCTACCCAAGGAGGTTCGTTGGACGATTGCTATGAGATCCTCACGGTACTTAGGTGAAAATTGTGAGTAATCATATCTTATCTCACTATAAAAATAGTCCAAATAACCTCCTTGGGTAGATGTTGTGGCCGTGCGTTATTTCAAAAGCTACGTTTAAATTTTTAAAACTATTCGGTTGGAATTTTGTCAGGAATGCCCTAGACGCATTACAGCCATTTCCGAGAAAATAACTTTTCAGAAACGGCCGTAACAATTTGGATAAAATTTTGTTTAAAGGTAACGTTTTATATTCCAAGTCTACCTAGATAGGTGTTATCCTTCTCATTAATAATGTGTTCATTTTTAACACAAATAATATTTTAAGTTTAATTTAGCTCTTCTACAGTTGATGGCACTGCATTCCTAAGAGAGTCTGAGCAACGCTCGGTCTCGCAGGTTCTAGTTAAATCATCATATTAGCTCATATATGTCCCCACTGAGGGGCTCGAGCCTACCCTAAATTAGGACGATCGGGCCTTAGTCGACCACTCGGCCCCAGTGCGGGTTGGTCGACTTCACACACAACCTGCGAGTTTCTCCGCAGGCGTGTGCAGGTTTCCTCACGATGTTTTCCTTCACCATAAGAGCGTCGGATAAACGTACATATGAAATCTAAATTTGAAATCACATTGGTACGTGGCAGGATTTGAATCACGACCTCCCATCCGGACAGGAGGCGGTGGCCCTAGCCGTTACGCCACCGACGCTCTAGTTAAAAAAGCGGCATTATATCTACGACGTACCTTATGATTAAGTTAAATGTTGGCAGAGGATAAGCTACTAGGTATGGCGTAACCCAAAGCAGTTTGACGGAGGTTATATCTTACGATATATTCACTGTAACCATGCATTTATAATTATATTGTTATAGTTCTAACAAGGTCATAATCTAACCCCTCGTGGATATTAAAATACTATTTTTTTTCCTTTACAGCTACATGGAGGAAGTCCTTCTGTTCAGTACATATTTCGTTTTCTCAACAGCAAGAAAGCTCAGCTACGCGAATGAAGACGCTTTGCACGTTACTGGCTACACACTACAAACTAGACTATGGAAACTTTAATTCCGAAGAAATGTTTAATTCTCTACAAGATTTGTTCATCAGTTTAATAATTACGGTAGGCACCTTCATGTATTACAGATGCTTATATTTTACTTTAACTTACTTTTTACGATTAGTGTTAAACGATCCCACGTTTGAATGTGCAGTACGGCATACTCCTATTATAAGTTGCTGTAGTGAGACTGAGACAGATGTAGTGTAAATTTGATGTAATTTGATTTTCTTAGCTACGTCTTTGAATCTGTTACTTGAATCGACTTCTTCACCGTTGAGCCATTGAAAAACATTAAGTTATAAAAACTCTGTACATTGTACATCTGCTCAAAAAGTAACATTTCCTTTTTGATGTGTAACATCTTTGCTCTCGCTTTCCTGCAATTTGTGGGAGTGATTTCGTGAAATGGGACGGAAATGTGTCCCATTGTAACAGGAAGTCGCGTTTTTTCAGGCTTTAAAAGCGCGGAAAAGGCAAAGGTATCTATGACCATACAGCCTAGTCTGCCGTATCTTTGCCGTCCTTTTTTCAGGCTTTAAAAGCGCGGAAAAGGCAAAGGTATCTATGACCATACAGCCTAGTCTGCCGTATCTTTGCCGTCCTTTTATAAAGTATTTTGTCACATGGTTACACATCATATGCGAGTACTGTAGGTCTCGCTCGAATTTTTTTTAGAGTTTTTTTTTCTCTTTTCATTTGTTGACGCTCTTTTTGCTTATTCGGCCCTTCCACTTTGTTATTTGTTGTATTCATCTTATGTCCTGGTATCTGCTTAAGTGTCCGGCCCATCTTCATTTTTGTCGTAGACTATCATGGAGTGTGTCCATTACATTTGTTTTCTTTCGGTTGTCTACATTTCTTGCTTTTGGTTTTCTCCTCAATTTTAGGATACTTCTTTCAATGGTGTGTTTTTTTTTACTCTTTCAGTATACACCCATGTTTGACTTGCATGGGTTAAACTTGTATAAAAGAGCCCATTTATTTTAAGAGATTTTATCTTTGAGTTGTATTTTCCTTTAAGAATTTTTTTTGAGCCCAAATTTTTTTCCATGTCATGTTAATATTTCTGTATATTTCTTTTTCATTACTGTCTGTTTCACATATAATATTGCCTTTCCTTCTATTTCCAATGGTTTTCAAGAGCTGTTTGTCATCATTTTTGTTTTTGGATGTTCAGACTCTGTAGCGTGTTTCTACTTCTGTAGATTTGCTAATAAGAGTTAAGTCAAGGCTCAAGGTGCGTAAAGGGCGATTGAGCGTGCTGTGCTCGGAGTTTTCTTTCGTCATCGAATTTAGAAAGAGGAGAACCAAAGTAAGAGACATAGATTTTAGAATTGCTTTATTTGAGTGGCTGTGGGTGGGCACATATCTCGTAAGTAGTTCGTAGAAGAAATCGCCATTGGGGTAGTAAGTTTCTCGAGTAGACGTAGCGTAGGTAGGCCTCCCACTCGGTAAACGACGATCTTGTTAAGCTCGCGGAAAGCTGCTAGATGCGGGCAGCGCGAGACCGTTCGTTGTGGAAATCCTTGAGGGAGACCTTTATCCATATGATCATGATAAAATTCACCTGCATCATCTCACCTGACGGTAAGTGACGACGATGCCGAAGTTGAAAGTGGGTTTACCAAGATTCCCCAACGCAATGGGGAAACTGGCTACCTTATCTTCAAGCCAGAACACATCAATGCTGTTAACATTAATGTTTGGCAGCAAGACTTAGATAAGATGGTGGTAGTAGCTAGCCAGACGAGCTAAGTTAATGCCCTTCTACTAACCAAAGCGAGCCTTACAAAGTTGAACTTCGCCGGGAATCGAACCCGCGACCGCCTGATGTGAAGCTAACGGACTTAACCATTACGCCACAGAGGCGGTTAAAACGAAACTACTAAAATTCTGCAAACAAATGGCCAGCATTCTCAAAGTCACTTCCAAAATGATATACAAGTGTTTGCTGTCTTAATCTACGCCCTCGGCGCCATTAGTGCAAAGGACTAAGTGAAACTTGAATTATACGCGATTGTCTAGACATCCCATTGTGAGAAAAACAAATTAATTCCACTCTCTATAGCAGTGGCTAGTCGAAAAGTACTCGACGTGAAATTTATGTGCTCTATTGAATTATGGCGCTGCTAAAAATGAGAAAAGCGAAAATTAACCCACGCATTCCTTACGAAATGAATGTGCACCGCATGGGCGTGCTGCGAATTGTTTCGCGATATTTACGAAAATGTTTTTCGTGGTTTCACTCCATGCATCGTTTATTTTATCAGTATTTATGGTTCCTAGCTGTAGATATTTTTTTGAAAAATCCCAAATATTTTTAGAAGGCATATCAAACTAGATAACAAATTTAAATCCTTTTTTTACAAGTCTGCTGATCTAAAGTCTCTTTTAAATTTATTAATGTAAATTATATGTATTTTTCTAACCCTTCACCAATAAAAGTTACCTAAGAGAAATTTTAGTAAGGTAGGTGAGATAATTAAGGCCCAGCCGGAAAAAAGGCCCAGTATTCAAAAGGAGAGTGACAATAGTCCCATTACGTTTAACAGTACAGGCAGATAGAAAAAGCAGATACTTTAAATCGGCAACGTCACTTCGGTTTGGGCTAGCTTCTTTTTCAGTAACGTTTTACAGTTTGTAGGCATGGTTCCAGCTTCACTTCGTTTTTTTTTCATATATTATCAAAACGATAAATCTTGGTATTTTCCTTAACTTCAAATGATCAATTACAAGTTAGCTTTACAAAAAAATTAAAGATATTAATTTTAAACCTATTTCAACACATAATATTATGTTCATTATTTCTAGAAACTATATATTTCAACATATAAGGTTCACTGTAGTAGTTGGATACAAGGCCTAGGCCTTGTTGCTAGATATTTTTGATCGATTTTTTTAAATACTTCTGATTTGATGACAAGTCATATGTTACAAAAATGTTACGTTAAAAATATAATTATGAAACTAAGAAATTCTTGATCAATCACATTTCGTAAAGATATAATAATATATCATAATAATATTAGAAGAAAGCTCAAAAAAGGTCAAAGCTTTCAGAGTAATGAAGCTCTGACAAAATTGAGCATTAACTGAGAAAATGTGTTTTTTTGTTTTATCTTAATATTTTAAATTTAGAAAAACGATTTTTTACACTTAAAATTTAAAATGGCCCCGGCCATATTTTGCTAAGGAAAATAGTAAACTTTCGTGATGTTAAGAATTTAAATGTCGTTTATATAAAAGTCTCAAGTTAAAAAAAACTGTTTTTTTATCCCTTAAAATTTATTGCTTTTGTGGGCTTTAATACCCAATAAAAACCGTGGAAGACAGTGTCTAAGATGACTGCTGGCAAAGTATACATATTAGTACTAACTGAAACGCAAACTATCGTTTCGAGCCGATCTCTTTTCGTGCGTTTCATAATTAAATTCTCTTTTGATTTTGTTCCTCTATGGAAATTTAATTTGAAAATATTGGTGACTTTTTTGACAAGAGAAAAAGAAAAGGTTGACCGTGATCTCTTTGACAGTGATTTTTATTTAAATTTTTGGTTTTATATTAATGTTTCGTTGAGGCCCACTATTTTATTCAGTGGTAAGTAATTTGTATAAGGAAACCGCTTTGCGTGTATTTTTGGTACTGCTGCGAACTAGATCTATATATTATGTCCGTAGGGTTCTTCCACTCCCCTTGCGAAGTTGACGTCCCCGAAGGTTCATCCGACTAAGGATTGATCCTGGGATGGAGGTGTGCTGACCACCAGCCAGTCCTTTGCACTGCCCGCCCAGCTGCTTGCCAAAAGGGAAGTGAATGCTTAATTTATCTTTTATCCCGAGCGACTCTCTGGCCATTGGTCCTAGAAGATTTCCTGCCTCCGGTTTCTAACGATTTAGTTATTTGTTTTAAATTTTAAAAATGTTTTGTACCTAATACGTGTTTTTTTTTAGAACGATAGGGTAATTCAGACCAAAGTGAAATTTAATTATTTTAGGACTTAGTAACTTATTTAAGTACCAAAGGGACGGCGACGATCGTTGCCTACCGGCATTCTATAAGATAACCTTTTTATATTCAAATAAAATTGTTACTTTAAATTTATTTCCGGAAATTGTTCAAAAATATATTAGTTTATTGTTTTATATCAACACGGTCAACCAATGTACATCACATCTTTTATTGTAACTTATATTGTTCCTTCTTTTTTAGAAAAATTATAAAATACATCTATTCTAATTTACCCCATAATATTTTTCTTAAAACTCCGTTTAGGCCCGAACCTCTAAATCTTACGTATCATATGTGGCAAATTACGTAAGGGTTTTTATCCCCAGTTTCCATTATTTTTGTCACATAACATACAGTATTGACACTCCCTGCCGCTCTCTAGATTGCGACCTCACCCCCTCGTCACCCAGATTGATACAGATTGGTTACATTTTGGTTGTTGAATGTATAGGATTTCGCAGCCAATTTGTTTTTTCCTTTTTTTAATGTCATTTCTGGCCCTTGTATGAAGTGTCCAGGGTGCGCTGCTGGCTTGGGCCTCCTTGGGGTGGATAATTCTCTAATTTAATAATAAAGGCTTTATTTTTTACACTATCGCATTAGGCTAAGCCTGTAATGGTAGATGTATGTTGGTTCATCATCATCATCATAATAGCCGACGGACGTCCACTGCTGGACAAAGGCCTCCTCCAAGGATTTCCATGAAGACCGGTTCTCCGCTGCCCGCATCCAGCGGCTTCCCGCGACCTTCACCAGGTCATCGGTCATGTTGGTTAAATAAATAAATAAAATTATTATCATTATTATTTAAATATATTTATTATTTTTTTACTTATTTCAGTGACCAAAACATTTGAGTACAATACATATACATATATGTAGTACATATTATTATTATTTTCATGCAGGTTATTTTTATCTCAGATTTTTGCTGGTTAAGCCTGTAATTAAGGGCTATGCCAAGTAATTACAGTGTGAGAGTGATATATTAGGTATCGCTAATTTCATGAAACTTCTATATATGTATTATTATCAAGGTTTAATAAGGCCCAAATTGGGAGTTCCGAAGGAGTGTTTGTTACTTCAAAAGCTTATTTTTTTTTTATTTATATTTATTTTGGGATACTTAAATAAACGAGATTACAAATTAAATGACCATTTCTTATTTTCCTTTTGTGTTTAAAAATATTTAATTTTTAATAAGGTGGGGTGTGAATTTTTTTGTTACATAATATAGTCCGTTTATTTTTTTTTAGTCCGCCTTTGCATATCATTGTCTATTTTGCTAGTTAATAAGTTTTTTAATTTTTGTATATTTGGTGAGCAATAAAGGATATTTATCTAATCTTAATCTATGTATAGGTATGAATGTGTATTTTTTTAGTAAGAAAAATTTATTTCCATTAAATTTACCGACTTACTTAGTTGTTTTAAATAATGTTAAGACTTTAAATTTGGTATAAAATTTACTCTTACTGGCATTAACATAGTTATTCTCTAAATTTGCCCAATATCTATAAGTAGATACACTTTGTACTACTGAGCCTCTTTATTTATTGAATGGAAAGCCCTTTTACGCCATTGCAATCCTTTTGCCTAATGGCCATGTTTTGGTCAAGTCGAGTCGGCGCGGACGCGCGATTTTAATTATTTTCGTTCAATTTACGAGTGGCCATTATAGGTCCCTCGGGACCCATTAGGGGACCACTTATTTGGAAGGTCCAGTCTTGTTGATAACTTTACAGCGATGTATTTTACATGGAGCCAGAATTAGTGTTAATCTGAATAGAGCCCCGTAATGGGTACGCTGATGTATGAGACGAGTTCAAAGGCGATCGCTGCGTTTTGCCGCTTTGTGTTTTATTGAGCGAGATAAGAAAGGGGGTGATAGTGGATAGTAATCGCTATTTCGCAATTAGGGTACTGTTTATTTATGATGGACTTAAGAGGAATGTTTCCCTAGGGAGCTCCATACGAACGAAGTTGGTTCATAATTGTATGTTAGTTCAATCAAGTTACTGACTCGGTGGCTCAGTGGTTTGTGCTCTAGACTACTGATCCGAGAGTTGTGTGGTTGATCCCCACTCAGGGCAAACATTTGTGTGATGAGCAGATTTGTTTGCTCTGTGTCTGGGTGTTAAATATCTATATATGTATGTATTCAAACGTATATATGAGTATTTGTATTAGTCTCTGGTTCTCATAACACAGGGAATCCTAATTTGGGGCCAGATGACTATGTGTGATTTGACCCAGAATATTTATTATTTATTATTACTGAAATTTTGTAAACACTATCTAGAAATTATTATTTCGTTATTTTGTACTACTGCAACACACATATTATGTCTTCTTTTTTCGCTCTTTTTAATTTCTTAAGTTTTTTTTTATTATGTACGAGTGTAATAGTATGTATATGATTGCAGTTACAAATAAACGTACTATCTATCTAAATTAGTTTTCTGTGTTTGTGATTTGTCAGATTTCCGTAAAAAATTAAGAATATTATTATTTTGTAAAGATTAGTTATCAAATCTTTGAGCTAATGTCATTTTGGAACTCCATATTTTTACGGAAAACTGACAAACCACAAACACTAGACTAGCTTCTAGAACATGTTTTTAAAATATTAATGAACTTTGATTGTTATTCAAAAAAGAACCAAACTTGGATTTTCAGGGTTTCGTAGTCAAAAAGAAACCTTTTAGTTTCGCAATTTCCGTCTGTCTGTCTGTCCGAAGTTTAACTCAGAGACTCTTAGTACTAGAAAGCTGTAACTTGGCATGCGTATACATGTATTAGTCACGCCTTCAAAATGGTAAAGTAAAATCATAAAAAAAACGTAAAACTGGGGGTGATTATTTCTTTCTCGTCTATCACATGTGGTTAGGTGTCATTGGATAGGTCGTTCAAAAATAATGCGGGTGTGTGAAAGCCATTTTTAGATCCATTTGCGAAAAATTAAAGTTTATTGCTTATTTCCAACAGTGCTAAATTGACTATCGATATATCGAGGTACTGAAGTGTTGTATGAAAACGCGTGGGAGTCCTATGTCTAGCAGTGGACGTCCTTCGCTTGATATGATGAATATACGACAGTTAGCTCCAACGATTTATGAGTAAATCGCAAGTGTCATTTCCATTTGTAGGAGAATCATACAAACACGATTTTTCCCGGTAAATGGATATTACTATGTAATAGATAAAAATAAGAAACTCCGACGTGCAAAGTTTCATCAAAATCGTCAGAGCCGTTTTTTTGTTAAAAAAAACATTTTGTTGTATGATGGCTACTCTTCGGTTTGATGGTACGATGAAACTTTTGATAATCCCTCAGTGAAATAATTAAAAACTCTTAAAATCCAAATTTGGTCCCAAACAGAGTAAAAATAAGCCTCCAGAGCTAAGAGTGAAAGACGAACGCACAGAATTGAGATATTTCGTATTTTGGTATGTGATAATGATATCATCATATCACCTCATATACGTACCCACCGAGGGATTCGAGCCTACACTGAATTAGGGCGATCGGGTCTTAGTCGAAAACGATGCGGATTGGTCGACTTCACACACAACTTGCAAGTTTCTCCGCAGGCGTGTGCAGGTTTCCTCACGATGTTTTCCTTCACCGTAAGAGCGTCGGATAAACGTACATATGAAATCTTAATTCGAAATCACATTGGTACGTGGCAGGATACAAACCACGACCTCCCGGACAGGAGGCGGCGGCCCTAGGCGTTACGCCACCGACGATCACCTTAATGATATAGAAGACATTTTCTCGAAAATTTAAGAAACTTTTTTCCCGCGTTATCAATACTTCCTGTTTCTACCTACGTACGTAAGTACCGTACTACGGAGTCGATAAAGTAAAAAGACCTATCTAAAATGAAAAGGCATAGAAACATGAAGTCAACAAACTCAGTAAAACGATCCCCATCACAAAGCGAAGTAATAACATACTTTTGTAAACAGGATCCAATTTTTGTGTCGTTTCTACCCTAGTCCCAGTCAGTCAACTCACGGGTAGCGGGTACTCCCCCACTAATCTTTTCGTATCAGAAAAGAATCAAATTCGAATGAGAGATAATCCTCCGTGCACGGAATGACAGGTAAATAGCTATTACTCGCTCCGTTGGAGAGATAAGACTCGACAGCGTCATGCGACCTTTGACGGATGGGCCTTAAGGACGAAACGTTTCTGACGGCTTCATTTCATGGCTTTAGCAGCAAATCCGTGCATGACAACCGATACACGTACTTAGAAAGGATGATCGATGGATATTATGTTGTATCAAACCCCTATACATAAATATATATTTCTACACTAATAATATTAAAAAGAGGTAAAGTTTGTGAGTTTTCGGGTTTGTTTGTAGGAAGTAATCTCTGGAACTACTGAACTGATTTTGAAAACTTTTTCACCAGTAGAAAGCTACATTATTCCTGAGGTCACTCGCTGCAAGCAACTCGCGCTACACTTCGGCTGGCCCATTTCAAAACACAAAAACTGATTTTTTTTTATACTTGATTTGTTTTGGTATTAATGCATTTTTCATTACTTTTAGGACTTAGTTTCAAGTATTTTTTATTGCAAATATTTTTATTGCAGTATTTTCTGTTCATTGCGTTCCTTTTTTTATTAATATGGAGCGCAATTTTTTTAATAAGGCATTTTTTTTAAAATCTGAGAATTGTCATTTACTGTGTTTTTAAACTTTTAGCCGACTTGCTCTCAAAGACAATCATAAAAACGATGCACATGCGAGGGAAGCTGCGGGCCGAAGTTAGTATTTAAATATATTATATTGCTTAGAGTTGTTTGTAATAGATGGAAAAAATATCATACGTTTTATTAAACACCACAGTTTAAAAATTCACTGTCCTGCAACCTCCAAACATAAGATTAAAGACAGAGTTTGAAGAATCTTTTTTAAACATAAATAAGTAAAAAATAATAAATATTCAGATCCTTACAAAAATTCAATTTGTAAAGCTCTAAAGAATTACGCTAAGCGTAATAATTTAACTTTGCGACGAGATAGGAATTGAAAAATTAAAATCCGTTTCGTTTCCTCAATAATTTTGGCCACTCGAGAGAGCGGTGACTCGAACTTCCATTGAATTCGGGGCTTTATCCATTTAAATGATACTTTAAGCGACTAGCAATTACGGAGACTTTAAAAACTTTAGTCACAATTGGTAAATAATTATAATTATCACCGGGTCTCCCTTGGTGATTGCGCAAAAAGGCAAAGTGTAGAAATTCTCTGGTACGCCCTTTTGCTTATTAAAATTTTCCCTTTAAGAATCTGTCAATTGTCATTTGATTGTATACCCTAAACTCTAAATATTAAGTTTGAATTTGTTGTCAATGCATTCGTAGATAACGATCAAAGGGAGTTTGATTTTGCGGCGATAATTGTGGCGAATCCTTAATTATTTTGAGGGTAAACTTTCCCCAAAGTTAATTTAGGTTGGGTTGTTCGATTCCTTTTAATGGACACTCTTTTCAGGTGACTTCCAATTTGTTTGGTTGACTCGAATATTCATTAAAGTCATCGGAGCATCTTTTTAGGAAATCCTTTTGATACAGAAAAGGTAAAGAGAAAATATACCTCTTGTAATCTAAAATATCATTTTACAAATTTTGTCCTTACGTGTTCTGAAATATTAAAAGTGTCATATTACTCTATTTGGAAATTTGGTTAAATTCGTTAGCTTTGTGGGTTCGATTCAAGGCGGAGTTTAACTCATTTTGGTTGGTGAAAAGGCATTTTTTAAGTCCGCCTGGCTAGCTACTATCATCCTATCTATGTCTTGTCGCCAAGGATCAATGTTAACAGCGTCGATGTGTTCCGGCTTAAAAATAGGAATCATGGTAAGCCCGATTCCATCTTCGGCATCATCGTCACTTATCAACACATGAGATGATGTCAAGAGCTTACCAATTGTGGATTAACAAAAATACATCGATGCGGTTTTCCTTCGAAGTTTCCTAAAATCGTCGCACAACGCCATTGTAGATATCCGTATACGTATATCTCTGAGCCTTTTAGATTCCCCCTCAATTTCACATCCAGACGCATGTATACCTAGATGCACTGCTCTGTGCCTAGGAACGGGAGGGGAGGGAAGTAATTACGAGGGAGCCCTCAAGTGTGTCAACGGGAGTGTGTAGGACAAAAATACGAGGGTGTGCAGGAGGTAAGTGTGGCAGCAAGCGTCAGTTCACTGTGTCACTGATGATCTTTGAAGATACGAGCATAAGCAGTTCTGTTAGATATAAGTATATTTGAGAAGAGTATATCGAAAGTTAAATTTTAATTTTTAGTTCAGAAATGTTTTCATGTGTTCATATGAATCACAAATCTAATTTTGTATTTGAAATCTTAATGTTTTGATGAATATCTTTCGATTAAAAATGTAAAATTATGTGACTTAATGACAAGTAACCGTTTGAATACCTGGTGTTGGGTTAGATTTAGGCATTTGGTAGCTTTTTGTTCTTTGTATCATCATCATCATCATCATCATCATATCAACCGACAAAACATGCTCTGCTGGACAAAGGCCTGCCCCAAGGATTTCCACGACGACTGGTCCTGCGCTGCCCGCATCCATCGGTTCTTTGTATACGTTTAAAAATTTAAAATAAGTGATACTCATTTTTTTCACGATAATGCCCCTAAACGATGACTAATTAAAAATTTTAGTCCAGCTCAGCAAACCTCACTCAAACGTGGTCAAAGTGTCAAATGCCACCAGTTCACAATTCAGAATCAATACTTAACAAAAAGTAAACCAAAAGTCCACACTTTCAAACCTTATTTGATGTAAGTAGATATATGGTGTTGAAAGTATTCATCAGTTTGATTGTATCGCAGCTTGGGGCCGAAGGGGAATGGGAATGACGCAACGACGCACTGTTGCCAAGCGGGGGAGAAACTCCGACGCATTTTGCTATAGGTGATTGGTAGCTACATGCTGTATGTAGGGAAACCTACGAAACACCTTTCATTGGATGTGTCGTAGATTATTTTTGTAGAATATTGGCATGTAAGGTTTCGCATGAACGGTCAGTTGGGACGGCAGTGTACTGGATTTTGTTCCATAGGTCGCTGGTTCATATCCGGCTCGAAGGACCATGTAAAAGGCCTTGTTTGTGCAAAATTAGGGTTTTCAACTATTTTTATGAATAAAAGTCACTTGGTGCGATGCAAACCGTTGGTATGTATTTTTGTCTCTAACAATGTTGCTACATATAAAAAATACTATTAAATTTAATGTTTTCAACAGTAGCTATTAGACTCTGTGCCTTTTAACCTTTTAACGCATAAATTACCAAATAAGTAGATAACTAAACTGGGAGTAGGAGATAAGGTTTGTATACTTTAGAAAGATTTAAAATCATTTCTTAGAATTTTAAAAGCAGCGGGTTATGTCCGAGATACAACTGTAAATTAATTATGTGGATATCTATTTACTTCTTATCCCTTCTCTCAATAGGGCTTGATCCCAGAGCCATATTAAAAAAAAACTGTAAACAAAGTTTGCTTAAAGGGAAATTTCAAAAGCTTTATTGTTTTGATTAAATAAACACTAACTTATCATGAGTAATAACTAATGGCAAATCATGATTTATTAAAAAAACGTAATAGTATATAATCAGAAAGCGAATTCTCCAGTTCCGGATGTGACGTACAAAATTCAGAACCAGACCTACCCCGAACAAAGAAGTATCCACTTTAAAAAAAAACTAAAGTATTCATTGACTTTATAGTATAACTAGTTGAGCGCGCAGATCCCGATTTTTGCGGTTCCCGTGGGAATTTCCCAAAATCCTTTCTTAGCGGATGTCTACGTCATAACATCTACCTGCATGCCAAATTTCAGCCCGATCCGTCCAGTGGTTTAGGCTCTGCGTTGATAGATCACTACGTCAGTCAGTCAGTCGGTCACCTTTGAGTTATATGTATTTAGATTATATTTCTTCATAGGAATAGGAATTAAAGGAAAATTAAAATGAGCACAGTGAGCGAAGAGCATTTTGTAACTTCACAATCTAGGGCTGTAGGGTACCTATAGGTATGATTATTTGCAGATTAGACTGGCATGGGGATCTGAGTACTTCCCCGTTGCTAGGTGACCGGGCCCTATCCCCAAGGTCAAATGTTCAAGCCTACCTATAGTCTAGATATGTAGGAATTAAATTATTGAGCGAGGGGAGCGTTTGTTTTAATGAGATGCAGGAACAACGTATTCCCTGCTTATGTGAGGTTGAAACATGCCAATTTTATTAGGAAGCGTGCAATCCACCTCCGTGGCGTAATGTTTAGTCCAGTCACGGGTTCGATTCCTGGCGGGGTCAACTTTGTAAGACTTGGTTTAGTTGGTGGTAGGGCGAATTCATAATCCAACTGGCTAGCTACCACCATCTTATCTAAATCTTGCCGCCAAGCATCAGTGTTAACAGCATTGATGTGTCCCGGCTTGAAGATAAGATAGCCAGATCCCCATTGCGTTGGGCTATCTTGGTAATCCCGCTTCCATCTTCGGCATCATCGTCACTTACCATCAGGTGAGATGATGCCAAGGGGTTAGGTACCAATTGTGAATAAAAAAAAATATTTCTTTAAAGGTATTATAGACATGTTTTTTTAAAAGCAGACTTTCAATCCCTTCAGTTACTTGCGTGACTTACTAGCTACATCTAGTGACAACTTGTGGAACGTCTAATTAAATTGCCAGTTAATGTTGGATTCTTACAATGATTATGTCATTTTCCAAAATCAAATCAGCTCATATACGTCCCCACCGAGGGGCTCGAGCCTACCCTGCATTAGGGTGATCGGGCCTTAGTCGACCACGCGGGCCCTGTGCGGGTGGGTTGACAACCTGCGAGTTTCTCCTCAGGCGTGTTTGCAGGTTTCCTTACGATGTTTTCCTTCACCGTAAGAGCGTCGGATAAACGTACATGAAATCTAAATTCGAAATCACATTGGTACGTGGCAAGATTCGAACTACTACCTCAGAAGGCGGCGGCAGGTCTCATTTTAATCACATTTAAAGTCGGTCTTGATAAAAAAAAATGTGTATATTAAGTAACCCTTCCTTTTGGCTTGCCTTAGTCGGGTTATTACATTGTCTTATTACAACTTAGAATTTTCATCTCTGTCATTTGACATCCCACTGGTCTGTTAGCAAAAGAAAATTTCAGACACTCTACTTTTTAGGGTTCCATAGTCAACAAGGAACCCACAGATATGGACAGAAGGATCCGACCGTCTCCATAATTTACTCAGATTTACTTCATACAAGCAAAAAGTAGCGCCATCTGACATAACTCGTATGAACTAGCGTGGGCGAGAGTTGACGTCAGTCCACGTTAAAAGAACCTTGGTAGAATGGTCGCTTTAAAAATTCGTTTATTTAATTTGTTTACAAGAAAAAATACAATGTAAAGTTACATAACGATGATACGACATCCTATGTTTCTTTTATCCTTTCTTTCATGATTTTTATAGCCTCTAACAACACAATAAGGCATTTTTATATGGAATATCTTTCCGCCGCACTGTACAATTTCCCGCAGACGACTGAGTCGCGAGTGTGCAAAACTTTCGATTTTCGCACCAATTCGCTGGGAGCAGTAGTCGCGCGCGTTGGCCGGGTCCTCACACCAGGGATATATAAGTCATTGAAGGAACCTTTATAGTGTCTGTCCGTCTGTCCGCGACTATTAGGTACTAGAATGCTGTAATTTGGCATGGGTATACATACAAGTATTAATCACGTTGACAAAGAGGTACAATAAAATCTTGAAAAAATTTTTTTTAGGGTATATCCCCTATATATACCTACGCGCGAGCGTAAAACCCGTCAGGGTAGTTTGGTACCTTTGAACAGAAATTAAATCATTTTAACAAGGAAAACAAAATGATAATTCAAAATGAAAGCAGTAACTAAATAAAAGCAATACATTCATCACAATTTGGAGTATTACAAATAAAAAGGGGGTGCTGGGTTTTAATGCTCTCTAGTTACATAAGTTTAATTCGTTCGAGATATATTCGTTCATCAAGTTTTCATATATCTAAAACTTCCTGTCACCCTTTAGTTTAAAGACAATATTTGGGAATACTATTCTCAGTATGTAGGTAATCAATTTGTTCGGACTAGAAAAAAAAATCTTGAAAGACTGGCTGCATGAAAAATTTGTTTTATAATTACGAAGATTTTTTTAAATTCCCTATATTACAAATAACGTAATTTTTATATCAATATTGTTTATTATTTATGTAAATTTTACTTTAATACTATAGTAATGAAATGTTAAATTTAATGATTTTATGAAATCCTATTTGACGTATAACAATTTCTTACTCATAAATAATTTCATATCATTTCATTTCATTTCATTTAGGAATTATAATACATATAGTTCTCGTGTCATTTTGTCTTCATGTATGGCGTCATTTTTTATATCAAAGTTTTTATTGACATTTTTAACTGATGATTGTTTTTTTTTAATTACAATCTGACATTATGTAATGTAATTACTATCTTATGACCATCAAAAAGGGTATGATATGCACCTATTTTGAATAAACATTTTATTTTTGAATCACAAATCAGTGCTTTGTGGAAAAGTATCCTTTTCTCATAGTAAAACCACAATCCGGACACTTCATAAAACAGACGAGATATTTCTAACAAATGAAGGAACAAATTAAATTACGTCGAAATTCTGTACGTTCGAGAAGCATACTAGCACCAACCTGTATCAATCTGGGTGACGAGGGGGTGAGGTCGCAATCTAGAGAGCGGCGGGAGGAGCGCCGGAGTTAATACTAATATATTTATACTTTAGAAGCAAATTTGCGTTAAAAATTGTATGCGACATAGATATATTGTGCTATATTGTTTCAGCCTTTTCTATTTGAAATACAATATAGCGTTTAACGTTTTGTAAAACGGCTAATTTTACAATTTGACTGCAACATCTACAGAATCCTCGAGTGGCGACCGCGCACCGGAAACGTAGCGTAGGCAGGCCTCCCACGCAGTGGACCGACGACCTGGTGAAGGATAGATGCGGGCAGCGCAGGACCGGTCGTCGTGGAAATCCTTGGGGGAGGCCTTTGTCCAGCAGTGGACGTTTTTTCGGCTGATATGATGATGATGATCTACAGAATATGCAAATGTTCAAAATTTTGGAATATAGAAGAAGATAAGATCACTAATCACAAAAATGAAATATTTAAGTGTGAAATGTCTAAATTATTTTTTTAATTTTGACATTTAAAAATTTTAAGGGATAGGTATTAGGTATTGTTAATCTTACAGCTAGGTAAGACTTTATGTTGATTCCGATGCAAAAAAAAATTGGGGAAGAAAACAATACTATAACAGCGTATCAAATTACTGCGCACGAGGAAAATATCCCACTTCATTTCAAAACTACGTTAGCCGCAATCATACATCTCCATTCTCCACCCACAATATTTACGCGCTCGAATTCGATATTAATGACGATTTCACGCTTGGCCGGCCGCAATCGTTTATACAGGGTGCAGCTCTGATTTCATTATGGGACTTTTTTCATCTCTCGCAATCCGATAAGCCCCGACAGTGGATGGGTTAATTAATAATGTAAGGACGCCATCGGTCTCCGCCAATAAAAATGACATTTGATTTGCACAGTGCTTTATTTTCGTTGAAAATACAATTTCATTTACAAGCGATGTAACTGCCTCCGTGGCGTATTAGTTAGTCCACTCGTTTCATACTATGAGGTCATGGGTTCGATTCACGAAGTCTTAACTCGGTTTGGTTAGTGGTAGGGAATTTGCTAAGCTTGCCTAGCTATCTACCAATTTTTCTAAGTCTTGCCGCCAAATATCATTTAGACAGCAACAATAGTGTGTTACGGCATGAATATAAGATATATGTTTTCCATCGCGTTCTAAAATCATGGAAAGCCCGCTTCCACCTTCGGCATTATTGTCACTTTAACAAAGCTTAGAGTTATTTTGACTCTGACGGAATAGAATTATGAGATTGTATACCTAAAACTAAGGCACACCCTGGACACTTCATACAACGGGCCAGAAATGACATTTAAAGAAAGGAATGACGGAACAAACAAAATGGCGGCGAAATCATATACGTTCGACAACCAAACTGTAACCAATCTGTCTCAATCTGGGTGAAGAGGGGGTGAGGTCGCAATCTAGAGAGCGGCAGGGAGTGTCCATACTGTATGTTGGTACTAATATATATACTTTCACTAAGGCATGATTTTGATGTGTCGCTGTAGTTAGAATTTACATTTTTATTGCATTGATTCTGAAATTGGCTGTTACAGAAAATGACACAATAATCATGAATCTAACAGTAAAATATTTTATGACTGAATAAAACTCGAAAAATTTAAATACTATCAAGCAAGGCGATTCGCTTAATTGCTCCACTGAAATTTGGGAAATTTTTTTTGCTAATTGCATCCGCCCTGTCACACTGGTGGCAATTTCGCGAGTTATTTACGACGACAATAAAGTGGACCTTAAAATTGTTAATGAAAAGGTACCTTTGTAAAAGGCACCTATTAAAACAGGCAGGACCCTCGTATATATTCGGTGACAGCTCACGAAAGAAAAATGTTGCTAGGATTTGAACAAATTACGAATCGCGCATATGGCTCACACAAAGCACAGTAATAGACCGTGAATGTAAAATTATTCTCATTCATATAATCATATTTCACTACTAAAATCAATTCAGTAAGATAAGATTTAATAAGATAATCATTTATTTGCCATAGAAATGGATACAAAGATGGACTTAGGTATAAAACATGGTGATCGCCAATTCAGCTAAAATTTTAGCATGCAAATAGTCACACACAATCACAACTATTAATTTGAAGATTGTCTCTAAAGGGCTCGTACCCAGAGACATAAATATAGTATCAAAAAATATCTATAAATGCCACACGTACTCTTAAATCCAGAATTAACAAAGGAACACAATTAATCTTACTCCAATAATTCTCTGACTGAATAAAATCAATAGTGTAGAAGCTACTTGTTCAATTCTATTTTCAACATTTTAAAGGAAAATGATCCCAATGGCTTACCGATTGTAAATAAAATAATTAAAAATTAACAACCCGACTATATAAAAACTATACCGCAATTTCCTGCCAGTCTGGTAAAAATGTATCCTATGTCACTTACGGGATCTAGAGTCTAGACGATTCTAACAACACCTCCAAAATCCATCAATCGATTAGGCTAGCATGCCAAAGTAAGAAAAATAACATCTGTTTTTGGCTAGTCGGGTAAAAATGTATCCTATGTCACTCACGGGATCTAGAGTCTAGACGATTCTAACAACACCTCGCACTCCAAAATCCATCAATCGATTAGGCTAGCATGCCAAAGTAAGAAAAATAACATCTGTTTTTGGCTAGTCGGGTAAAAATGTATCCTATGTCACTCACGGGATCTAGAGTCTAGACGATTCTAACAACACCTCGCACTCCAAAATCCATCAATCGATTAGGCTAGCATGCCAAAGTAAGAAAAATAACATCTGTTTTTGGCTAGTCGGGTAAAAATGTATCCTATGTCACTCACGGGATCTAGAGTCTAGACGATTCTAACAACACCTCGCACTCCAAAATCCATCAATCGATTAGGCTAGCATGCCAAAGTAAGAAAAATAACATCTGTTTTTGGCTAGTCGGGTAAAAATGTATCCTATGTCACTCACGGGATCTAGAGTCTAGACGATTCTAACAACACCTCGCACTCCAAAATCCATCAATCGATTAGGCTAGCATGCCAAAGTAAGAAAAATAACATCTGTTTTTGGCTAGTCGGGTAAAAATGTATCCTATGTCACTCACGGGATCTAGAGTCTAGACGATTCTAACAACACCTCGCACTCCAAAATCCATCAATCGATTAGGCTAGCATGCCAAAGTAAGAAAAATAACATCTGTTTTTGGCTAGTCGGGTAAAAATGTATCCTATGTCACTCACGGGATCTAGAGTCTAGACGATTCTAACAACACCTCGCACTCCAAAATCCATCAATCGATTAGGCTAGCATGCCAAAGTAAGAAAAATAACATCTGTTTTTGGCTAGTCGGGTAAAAATGTATCCTATGTCACTCACGGGATCTAGAGTCTAGACGATTCTAACAACACCTCGCACTCCAAAATCCATCAATCGATTAGGCTAGCATGCCAAAGTAAGAAAAATAACATCTGTTTTTGGCTAGTCGGGTAAAAATGTATCCTATGTCACTCACGGGATCTAGAGTCTAGATGATTCTAACAACACCTCGCACTCCAAAATCCATCAATCGATTAGGCTAGCATGCCAAAGTAAGAAAAATAACATCTGTTTTTGGCTAGTCGGGTAAAAATGTATCCTATGTCACTCACGGGATCTAGAGTCTAGATGATTCTAACAACACCTCGCACTCCAAAATCCATCAATCGATTAGGCTAGCATGCCAAAGTAAGAAAAATAACATCTGTTTTTGGCTAGTCGGGTAAAAATGTATCCTATGTCACTCACGGGATCTAGAGTCTAGACGATTCTAACAACACCTCGCACTCCAAAATCCATCAATCGATTAGGCTAGCATGCCAAAGTAAGAAAAATAACATCTGTTTTTGGCTAGTCGGGTAAAAATGTATCCTATGTCACTCACGGGATCTAGAGTCTAGACGATTCTAACAACACCTCGCACTCCAAAATCCATCAATCGATTAGGCTAGCATGCCAAAGTAAGAAAAATAACATCTGTTTTTGGCTAGTCGGGTAAAAATGTATCCTATGTCACTCACGGGATCTAGAGTCTAGACGATTCTAACAACACCTTGCACTCCAAAATCCATCAATCGATTAGGCTAGCATGCCAAAGTAAGAAAAATAACATCTGTTTTTGGCTAGTCGGGTAAAAATGTATCCTATGTCACTCACGGGATCTAGAGTCTAGACGATTCTAACAACACCTCGCACTCCAAAATCCATCAATCGATTAGGCTAGCATGCCAAAGTAAGAAAAATAACATCTGTTTTTGGCTAGTCGGGTAAAAATGTATCCTATGTCACTCACGGGATCTAGAGTCTAGATGATTCTAACAACACCTCGCACTCCAAAATCCATCAATCGATTAGGCTAGCATGCCAAAGTAAGAAAAATAACATCTGTTTTTGGCTAGTCGGGTAAAAATGTATCCTATGTCACTCACGGGATCTAGAGTCTAGACGATTCTAACAACACCTCGCACTCCAAAATCCATCAATCGATTAGGCTAGCATGCCAAAGTAAGAAAAATAACATCTGTTTTTGGCTAGTCGGGTAAAAATGTATCCTATGTCACTCACGGGATCTAGAGTCTAGATGATTCTAACAACACCTCGCACTCCAAAATCCATCAATCGATTAGGCTAGCATGCCAAAGTAAGAAAAATAACATCTGTTTTTGGCTAGTCGGGTAAAAATGTATCCTATGTCACTCACGGGATCTAGAGTCTAGACGATTCTAACAACACCTTGCACTCCAAAATCCATCAATCGATTAGGCTAGCATGCCAAAGTAAGAAAAATAACATCTGTTTTTGGCTACTCGGGTAAAAATGTATCCTATGTCACTCACGGGATCTAGAGTCTAGACGATTCTAACAACACCTCGCACTCCAAAATCCATCAATCGATTAGGCTAGCATGCCAAAGTAAGAAAAATAACATCTGTTTTTGGCTAGTCGGGTAAAAATGTATCCTATGTCACTCACGGGATCTAGAGTCTAGACGATTCTAACAACACCTCGCACTCCAAAATCCATCAATCGATTAGGCTAGCATGCCAAAGTAAGAAAAATAACATCTGTTTTTGGCTAGTCGGGTAAAAATGTATCCTATGTCACTCACGGGATCTAGAGTCTAGACGATTCTAACAACACCTCGCACTCCAAAATCCATCAATCGATTAGGCTAGCATGCCAAAGTAAGAAAAATAACATCTGTTTTTGGCTAGTCGGGTAAAAATGTATCCTATGTCACTCACGGGATCTAGAGTCTAGACGATTCTAACAACACCTCGCACTCCAAAATCCATCAATCGATTAGGCTAGCATGCCAAAGTAAGAAAAATAACATCTGTTTTTGGCTAGTCGGGTAAAAATGTATCCTATGTCACTCACGGGATCTAGAGTCTAGACGATTCTAACAACACCTCGCACTCCAAAATCCATCAATCGATTAGGCTAGCATGCCAAAGTAAGAAAAATAACATCTGTTTTTGGCTAGTCGGGTAAAAATGTATCCTATGTCACTCACGGGATCTAGAGTCTAGACGATTCTAACAACACCTCGCACTCCAAAATCCATCAATCGATTAGGCTAGCATGCCAAAGTAAGAAAAATAACATCTGTTTTTGGCTAGTCGGGTAAAAATGTATCCTATGTCACTCACGGGATCTAGAGTCTAGACGATTCTAACAACACCTCGCACTCCAAAATCCATCAATCGATTAGGCTAGCATGCCAAAGTAAGAAAAATAACATCTGTTTTTGGCTAGTCGGGTAAAAATGTATCCTATGTCACTCACGGGATCTAGAGTCTAGACGATTCTAACAACACCTCGCACTCCAAAATCCATCAATCGATTAGGCTAGCATGCCAAAGTAAGAAAAATAACATCTGTTTTTGGCTAGTCGGGTAAAAATGTATCCTATGTCACTCACGGGATCTAGAGTCTAGACGATTCTAACAACACCTCGCACTCCAAAATCCATCAATCGATTAGGCTAGCATGCCAAAGTAAGAAAAATAACATCTGTTTTTGGCTAGTCGGGTAAAAATGTATCCTATGTCACTCACGGGATCTAGAGTCTAGACGATTCTAACAACACCTCGCACTCCAAAATCCATCAATCGATTAGGCTAGCATGCCAAAGTAAGAAAAATAACATCTGTTTTTGGCTAGTCGGGTAAAAATGTATCCTATGTCACTCAAGGGATCTAGAGTCTAGACGATTCTAACAACACCTCGCACTCCAAAATCCATCAATCGATTAGGCTAGCATGCCAAAGTAAGAAAAATAACATCTGTTTTTGGCTAGTCGGGTAAAAATGTATCCTATGTCACTCACGGGATCTAGAGTCTAGACGATTCTAACAACACCTCGCACTCCAAAATCCATCAATCGATTAGGCTAGCATGCCAAAGTAAGAAAAATAACATCTGTTTTTGGCTAGTCGGGTAAAAATGTATCCTATGTCACTCACGGGATCTAGAGTCTAGACGATTCTAACAACACCTCGCACTCCAAAATCCATCAATCGATTAGGCTAGCATGCCAAAGTAAGAAAAATAACATCTGTTTTTGGCTAGTCGGGTAAAAATGTATCCTATGTCACTCACGGGATCTAGAGTCTAGACGATTCTAACAACACCTCGCACTCCAAAATCCATCAATCGATTAGGCTAGCATGCCAAAGTAAGAAAAATAACATCTGTTTTTGGCTAGTCGGGTAAAAATGTATCCTATGTCACTCACGGGATCTAGAGTCTAGACGATTCTAACAACACCTCGCACTCCAAAATCCATCAATCGATTAGGCTAGCATGCCAAAGTAAGAAAAATAACATCTGTTTTTGGCTAGTCTGGTAAAAATATATCATATGTCACTCACGGAACCAAGATAAATCTAACTACACCTCGCACTCCAATATTCATCAAGTCGTTTAGGCTAAAGAGCGTGCCAAATAAATAAACATACATACATACATATATATACTCGAAAAACATAACCCTCCTTTCTGGCGCAGTCGAGTAAAAAAGGAAGAGCTTTAACATGTTCTCGAATCTTGTAAATAACTTTGCAAAATTGCACATCCAAAATCAGTTGCTATAGAACCTCTTTGATTTGGGGATCTTTTCATAAACCAATCTTTTAAGGAATCTTTTACTTCTACGAGTAGGTATAGTATTTTTCACCTGAACATAATATTTGTTAATATTTACCTTGGGAAATCGGCGTCGATGGCGTAATGGCAAGGGCCGCTACCTCCTGTCCGGGAGGTCGTCGTTCAAATCCTATCACGTACCAATGTGTTTTCGAATTTCGATATCCTATGTACGTTTACGAATGCCAGTTTCCTCACGCTCTTACAGTGAAGGAAAACATCGTGAGGAAACTGGCATACGCCTGCGAAGAAGCTCGAAAGTTGTGTGTGAAGTCGACCAACCCGCACTGAGCCCGCGTGGTTGATCGATCGCCCTTATTCAGGGTAGGCTCGAGCCCCTCAGTGGGGATGTGAGCTGATATAATGATGATGACTTTGCCAAAATATCGTAGGTAAGACCGGTGTAGTTGTAATTTCACAAAAAATGTTATGTAATAATTCAGTTTAAAAAGCAGGCACTATTTGTTATTATTAATTAAAGAAAGAGTTAAAGATAACAAATAGCCACCTCCGTGGCGTAGGTAATGGTTCATTAGCTTCAAATTAAGAGGTCTCGGTTTCAATTCCCGGTGGAGTAAAGACTCGGTTTAGTTGGTCGAAGGGCAGTTTACATATAGTTTTACCACCTGGCTAGCTATCACCTTTTTAACACGCTTATATTAGCTTCACCTATACGTATGTATGTTTGTATGTATGTTTGTAACCGACTCCTTTGCACTCGATTTTGACCCACTTTAAACGAACAGATTTAATTCAAACTTTGTACATTTATCAAGAATCAGTGACAATATAAAAATTAAAAAATAAATATATTAAAAAAAAAACACGCTATTAAGACTTATCAAACTAATAAGTAAAAAGTAATTCTACGAACGAAAAATATATTGTAAAAAATATTATTATAAATTATTATAAATATATATTGTATATAATATTATTGTAAAAAAAGCGTGGGGCGCTTTGTGCCATATTTTTCGTATATCGAGCAACCCACGCTTTTTTCACAATATGACTACTATTTTTCGTTCATTATTGTTTTCAGTTTTTATAAGAATTATTTTTCACTTTTTTGTTTGATCTGATTAAAATGCGTGTTTTTTAGTTTTTTTAAACTATATTTTTATCTTAGTTTTTCCGCTAAACATCAATGTTAAAAGCATTGATGTGTTCCGGCTTAATAAGATAGCCAGTTCGCCATAGCATTGGGAAATCTTGGCAAGCCCGCTTTCATCTTCGGCATTATCGTCAGTCACCATCAGGTGAGATGATGCCGAGGGTTTACCAGTTGTGGAATAAATAATTGAAAACGCTAAACTCGTTAAAAACTGACTTCCATCGCAACAACTTAGTACAATTTTACATTATTATTTTTAGTTTTTGTTAATTTTCTAATAAAGTACTACACCGATTTTGATAAAATTTATGTAGATCTACATGGGTAGTACTATATAGCTTTCAAATTAAAAAAGAATCATCAAAATCGGTTCACCCAGTCAAAAGTTTTGAGGAACAAACATAAAAAAATAGTCGAATAATAAGAATTTTTAAGAACCTTCTCCTTTTTGGAAGTCGGTTGAAAATGGGTGTCTTCTTTTTCCTACCCATTTTCCCATTTTCTCTGGGGTCGGGGACGTCCTGATATATTTGAGTTAGAGATAATGGCTCTGGGTTCTCCTAGGTCTCTTAGGTTCAGCGTCTTCAGTTCCCTCTGTAAGTTGCACCACCACGTCGTCCTTAATCTCTGTTTTGTCTCGATGTTCAAGCAACGTCTTTACGGATTAACTGACACATAAAAAGACAGTATTTTAAAAACATCTTGTAACATCCGTATCTCTTTGGTCTTAATACATAACTAGCTGTCTCGGCGAACTTCGTACCGCCTCACACTACACTACACTACTCTACAGTACACTTCACTACACTACCGTTACCGCTACCGCTACCGCTACCAATACCACTACAACTACACTACGACAACACTACCACTACATAACCAATACACTACCACTACCACTATCACTACCACTACCACTGCACTACCACTACCGCTAGCACTGCCACAATCACTGCACTGCTACTACGACTACCATTACCACTACGCCACTACACTACCACTACTACTACCACTACATTACCACTACCGTTACCACTACCACTAACACTACCACTACACTACCACTACTAACACCACACTACCACTACACTACCACTACATTACCAATACACTACCACTACCACTACCACCACTTCTACCCCGACTACTACTACTGCCACTACTACTACCACTACAACTACCATTACCACTACAATTACCACTACGCCACTACACTATCACTACACTACCACTACCACTACCGCTACCACTACCACTAGCACTACCACGAACACTACTATTACCACTACGCTACCACTACTACCACCACCACCATTAAACTACCACAACCACCACTACCACCACCACAACTACAACTACCACCACCACTACCACTACCACTTCCACCAACATCACCACCACCACCACCACTACCACAACCACTACACTATATACTTTTTGTAGATATTGCAGGAATTTTTAGGTCATTTTTTACACCTTGGGTTACATTTTTCAAGTTTTAGAAAGGATCCCTAATTTTTGAAAATATTATATAGCCTATAGCAACCACGGATAGTGTAGCTTCCCAACGGTGAAAGAGTTTTTCAAATCCGTCAAGTAGTTTCGGAGCCTATTCAAGACAAACAAACAAACAAACAATCAAATCTTTCCACTTTATAATATTATTATAGTTTATAGTGTAGATTGACAACGTGTAAAAAGCAACTTAAATCGCAACAAGCAAGCACAATTTTGCTACCTCATCATGGCAGCTCATATACGTCACCATCGAGGGGCTCCTACCCTGGGCATGATGAAATTTATTGTAGACTAGATTTTGCCAACGGCTTCGCTCGCGTGAACATAGTTTCTATGACCGTCTTCGAGGGTGCGAAGAGTAGCCTATATGTTAATCCAGGTCCTAATCTGTCTACTTACCAAATTTCAGCCAGATAAGTTCAGTAGTTTTTGCGTGAAACAGTAACAAACATAAAGACATACATCCATACATACAAACTTTCTCGTTTAATATTAATAGGCTTGAAAATAATCTAAAAACTACGTTTTTATGTGTCTTGGAAGAGTAAAATATAACCCAAGAAGACATACACACAAAAAAAAATACATCACGTTTCTCAAGTACACGTCCTAAGTATGTATGTGGTACATACATACTTAGGACGTGTACTTGAAAAACGTGGAGCGCATGAAACTTGATAAACGAGCATGAAAGCTTAGGTATCTTATGATGTCGTTTTTCGAGTTCTCCTCTAAGCTGGTATGGGGTAAAAAAAAATTAAACTATTTATTTCAATAAAAAGAAAACTAGTGTTGCCACACAAAAAACGCCAATCATGATATAAAAAAAAATTGCATTTAGCACTAGCTGCACAGCTCGCAACTTGTTGGTGGTGGTGTGTGTTTTTGTGTGTATGTCCTCTTGAGTCATATTTTACTCTTTTTAAGACACAGTAAAACATGATTTTTAGATTATTTTTAATCTACAATAAATTTCATAAAATAAAAAAAATTAAAAAGCCTATTAATGAAAAAAAAATCATTAAAATCGTTTCACAATCGGCAAAGAAATCGCTTAATATACATACAAAACACATGATGAGAACCTCTTTTTTTAAGTCGGCTGAAAATATTTCATTTCATGTTTATTGCAGTATCATAATCAATCATGTATATTCATACGAGTAGGTAAATTATTTTACTTATTTTAAGACACAGTAAAACATGGTTTTTAGATTATTTTTGATCTACAATAAATTTTATAAAAAAAAATACTGAACACTCTGGAGATAAAAAAGGAAAACCTATCAATTGAAAGAAAGAATCATTAAAATCTTTTCTTGTCTTTACATAAATAAACTTAAAATATTTATTTCCCATAGAAAATTTCATGTAGTGCTCGATACCGCTGTGCATGCGTAGCATTTCGTAGACATCCTACGCCTTTGAGTAGACCATAGACAAGCGTAGTAGTTACAACGACCTAAAGGTAATCACGGCGATGGTGACCTGCGACCCCGTCCGGCGAACCTCTACTCGAATGCTTTGTAAAAATAAATATGAAGCACTGACTTATATAAGCAACCGGGTCGACTTCCCCCCTCCCTGTCTAGGGGGGGGGAGCGTCGCTCCGATTAGCTTTTAAAGTAGCTTAGCTGCCAAGGCTACAGGGGGTCGTTAGTGAATAGTGCGGTCCTGGGCCGTGTGCATATTTATTTATATATACATTATGTATATATGTGTATGTATGCATATAGTAGACATGTGCGCCGGACCGCGCCGGTGACCGCCGCCGCCGATCAGGACTTGAAGCCGCTGACCATTTAGAAAAATCGGCGTATTCGGCGCAAATGATGCGAACGGCGAAAAGTGCAACGCTCGCCTAGGTTGCGTGTATCGCCTTCGGATATGTTACAAAAATCTGAAAACGTGTCAAGGTTGTCTACTTACCAAAGCCGGAAACAGAGATCTACGATGAACCGATGTCCTACAGACCCATAAACCTTTCATCATTTCTACTGAAGGCTCTGGAAAAATTGGTCGACAACTACATAAAGGAGGGGTTCCTTGCGGAAAAAAACAGTTCATGTACTACAATGCGCATATCAGTCTGGTAAAATGACTGAAAGAGCACTTCATCTTGTAGTATACCGTGATGAAAGTGCGTTGGAAAACCAGAAGGTATGAGCTGCTGCCTTCCTCGATATCGAAGGAGCCTTTGATCGCACTAATTTGGAGGCAATCAAGAATGCAGCTATCTCTAATGGTATAGACCAAACGCTATGAAAATGGATAGATAGCATGCTTAGGAAGATAATCATAACATCTTTACTATTGGGGGAGAAGGTTACTGCTACCACTTCAAAAAGATGCCCGCAGGGTGGCGTTCTGTAGATGGCTTCTGCAGCAGCTGAATACCGGATCTTTATACACGTTTGGTTATGCTGACGAACTAGTTATTATAATTAATGTCAAATTCCCGAACATAGTATCTCGAATAATGTACTCGTGAAAGGCCTTGCATAAAGTTGAAAGGTGGTGTGATGGATATCACCTATCGATTAAACGTAGCAAGGCCACGGTTGTACCATTCACAAGAAAAAGAAACCGACAAGGTTTAAAAACTCTCAAACTGTATGGGACAGTCCACGATCGTTAAGTATCTAGACATGACTCTGGATAAAAAACTGACGTGGAACCTGCACATAGAAAGGACCATGGCCAAGGCCACAAAAGTCTTCGGTATGCTAAAGTCTGCGTACGGTAAGAACTTGAGGTTTAAAACCCATAGTCATATACTGGCTATAAACAATAATAGTGAAGCCCATTCTAGGCGTAGAAGGAACAGGCCGAAGGAAGACTAAACTGACATGTCTTAGACTCAAAGATTCCAAGCTCTTCATCGGTGAGGTAACCACAGAGGCAATCAAGTGCAGTTGGAGAAACAGCAGGACACGTGTCAGAGCGGTAACAGGAGCATTGATAGGTCATTTTGCTACAAACGCACACTTGAAAAAATCAGCCTGATGAATGACCCGACCTGCAGGGCCTGTGTGGATACAGATTCAATGGAACACTTACTGTGTTACTGCAATGTTCTGGCCAGTAGCGCATTTGTCTCTTTAGAGTCATAAATATAAGATTGTAACTTACAATTTGTAAGTACGTTATTCGTAACCAAATTACCAAAGCAAGCTATTTTTGTGCCATATTTAATTGCGACTTTAAGGTTTCTTTTCATAACTTATATTAATTTTTATGAAAACGGTTTTTTTATTAATTATACTTCTGAAACTCCCTGTTTTTTGTGTAATTTATGCCGCCATTTACGACGCCGTTTACGCCGCCATTTACGCCGCCGCCGGCCAAATTCTACTTCTACGCCGCCGCCGAATATTTCGGCATCGGCGCACATGTCTAGCATATAGGCGCAGGGCTGTGACTCCCACATTACCAATACAGCCGACTGTATTGGTATGCGTAAATGCATTTTCCCCCTTCACTCCTCCGCATTCCGAGGGGGAAAAAAAGCGACCAGTGGAAGTAGTTTTGAATCGCGTGCAGATCGCAGCCGCCTCTCGCAGTTGACAAGATCGGGATGCTACCCTAAGATTACTTTTGAAGAAGAAGGCAGTAATCTTTTAAGGTTCATCATATCAGCTCATATACGTCCCCACCGAGGGGCTCGAGCCTACCCTGAATTAGGGAGATCGGGCCTTAGTCGACCACGCGCGCCCAGTGCGGGTTGGTCGACTTCACACACAAGATTCGAGTTTCTTCGCAGGCGTATGCAAGTTTCCTCACGACGTTTTCCTTCACCGTATAAGAGCGTCGGATAAACGTATACATATGAAATCGAAATTCGAAAACACATCGGTACGTGGCAGGATCGAACAACGACCTCCCGGAAAGGAGGTAGCGGCCCTTGCCATTACGCCACCGACGCTATATCAAAATTCTAAGGTTAAATTCAATAAAAATGTTACCCTAAAACTTAAGCACAGATTTATAAGTTTTTGTTATTTATTTGTTTCCTTTTCATTTCTCCCTGTAAATTTTTGAGTAGCTTTGAATAAATATGTTATATATCTCTGTAAATTTTGATGCAGCTTTAAATATAAAATGCCAAGGGCTTACCAATTATAAATAAATTATAAATAGCCGATCGCTTCGCGGACACGACACCATAGGCTTTTCTAAAAACCAGCGCTGCAGTTCCCCTGCAGCTTATGCTGAGAAAAGTCCATTTTGACATCGCACTACACCGATTCCGTCAGTTTTATTTGTTATTGTGTTTATTTATTGTTTTCTTGTTTTTATATGTTTTACTCGTTATAAATATTGTATAATCGGTGTGTGTTTATGTCATATAAAAATCTGTCTATAGTCTTTTTTCAAATAAATGTTTTATCTATTTATCTTCCCATTTAAGGATGTCAACACAATCCTATTACTAAGACTACGCCTTCTATCTGTCTGTCCATTGGTCTTCCTGTCAGTTCTTATCTTTTGAACCATAATAGGTAGCTAATTGAATGAAATGTTTAAAGACTAATGGTGGTATACCAACAAATAAATAAAATAAAAAAACTTTTATTCTATTGGTTGACCTTTATTTAAATATATAAAAGTAAGAATAAGCATTTTAACTATGTTTAAAATAATAAATAGTTGTCATCCTAATAAAATGTAATATAAGAAGCATATTTTATTTATGTTCTTAAAAAAATAAGGTCATTTTCTGTATAAGAAACATAAATGAATTTTTTTTGTGGTTTGATCACGTGTTTGAAAAAGCTCTGTTATTGGTTGCAACTCTGATGACGTCACACAGAAGTAAACATTAGTTTCAGTGCGTACTTTTACAATTACAGCAGTTTGTTGTTTACTTATGTGTGACGTCATCTGTCAGAGCAACCAGGCGCCATAGCGAAAATTGCGTTTTGGCGCGTAATTTTTTAATTCAAACTTTAACATTGATTTACTCCGTGTATACGACAGATCTCCAGGAAATATTAAAATGGTTTGCATTTAACAAATAATACAAAACTATTTTCTAGTAGTAGTCAAATAGCATATTCACTGATTTTCCCTCACGGTTATTTAATGATACTGAAATTCACTTATTTCATTTCTCCAACCATATTTCCTCACGTAGGCATTATTCTGGCCACGTATGGGCCCCGGCATCGATAATTGCAGATAAGCAGAGGGCTCGACGGCCAACTGAGAAATGCCCTGAAGGCCTATGCCTATCGAATACTAAGGAATCTTCCATTGATTCCAGCATTTCTTATTTCACTGATTTAAACTTGAAATAGAGTTCTGATCGTGCGAGAATTCGGGCATATATTTCTTATTCAATTTAAATTTATTATTTTTGAAATAATGTAATAAATAAAAATTAACTAATGTTCGTCGGTAATACCATCACGAACGGCATAACAGATTAGGACTTTTTTTTAATGATCTTGATTGTCGGAATAAAATTTTTAGGGTATAAATGGAAAATATCCAATAAATTCTGAATTTTCCAATTCGGAAAAAAGTGATATTTAATATTAATTAAATTTATTTTATTTTTTATATTCTACTATTAAATATTATAAATGTTTAGATAAATGGAAATTTTAAAAAAGTTTTTTTTTTATGGAGACATAAACATTATACAGAGTGTAAAAAAATGATGTAGGACCCGTTAACTGGGGCTACTACTCATCATACTGAACAACTTTCTCCAAGGAACCCATCTTATATTATCTTTGTAAGTGTGGGCTGAAGTTGCAGCGACACTTTGACCCAGTGGGATCTTTTGTGTCAACCCCTACAGCCTTGCACCCCAAACCTACTCGAAGATGGGAAGGAACCCATAGTTAATTCGTAAAAAAATCGACTAACCATACAAAAATGCACAAAATTGGTCAAACAGCTGGTAAGTTTGATATGAAGAGTTCAAATTTTTTTTGCGATTTCAGCCAACTTGTAGAACAAATTTTGTTCAGTTTGATGAGTAGAATCCCTAGTTAACGGGACCTACACCAATTTAGTTACACCTGTATATCATGACTTCATAGTGGATTTAGTAGGTAAGTCAGTACAAAATTTTAAAGTAATTGAAGAACCACTGTTCTTTCCACATTTGAATTCCAGATTTAAATTCATATAATAATAATATACAGGGTCTTCGGCAGATGGTTGAAAATACGAAAATGGGGGATAGGTGGGGTCGCCTCCCACCTATTTTGAGAATTAAAAAAAATCTAGGACTTGTAATTTTTTTACAGGATTTTTTTTCCTTTTTTTAGAAATTTTGCCATTTTTATACCTTTGAACACATGTAACTTTTTGTTTTTTAAAGCTAGCTCCAAAATCTTTTTTTTAATAGACTTTTATAAGATTGTTGGCTCTAAAAAAAATTATGTTTGTTTCAAGTTATTGCTAAAAACAAAAATGTGGGCCCCCGAACTTAAAAAAAAAGTTGATCAAAAATTTAAAACTCAACTTTGCGATGCATTTAAAAAAAAAATAATGGGGCTGGAAGGCTTCTGATTTTTTTAAAACATCTCTAAAGCTTAGGCTTTTGAATGGTATGTAATTTGTTTCGGTATCTTTTTTGTAACCGGAGTTGTTAATTTTTTTTACTCAATTGGACCATGTTGACGAAATTCCACTAGTTACATGTTTTGTGAAATGTATCAAATGCAAAGTTGAAAATAATGTAAATACTTACTGTTGGGACGGTTAAAAAGAGCAGGTACGTTTTTTACATTCTTGCACACACATAATGGCTATCTTTTGTCATTTATTGGCATATTGGAGTTAGCACTTCCATATGCCAATAAAATGTCCGCATATTCCGCATTGGTAAATTGAGCCATTTTAAACCACAACAAAGTCTTAACAAAACGTCTGATAATAACAAAAAGTGACAAACAACAAAAAAACTTAACAAAATCACAAACGTTAATAACGTTAACGTTTTTTTTTGTTTTCGTTAATTTCACTTTGCTGTGTTTGTGATTTTGTTAAGTTTTTTTGTTGTTTGTCACTTTTTGTTATTATCAGACGTTTTGTTAAGACTTTGTTGTGGTTTAAAATGGCTCAATTTACCAATGCGTAATATGCGGACATTTTATTGGCATATGGAAGTGCTAACTCCAATATGCCAATAAATGACAAAAGATAGCCATTATGTGTGTGCAAGAATGTAAAAAAACGTACCTGCTCTTTGTAACCGTCCCAACAGTAAGTATTTACATTATTTTCAACTTTGCATTTGATACATTTCACAAAACATGTAACTAGTGGAATTTCGTCAACATGGTCCAATTGAGTAAAAAAAATTAACAACTCCGGTTACAAAAAAGATACCGAAACAAATTACATACCATTCAAAAGCCTAAGCTTAAGAGATGTTTTAAAAAAATCAGAAGCCTTCCAGCCCCATTATTTTTTTTTTAAATGCATCGCAAAGTTGAGTTTTAAATTTTTGTTCAACTTTTTTTTTAAGTTCGGGGGCCCACATTTTTGTTTTTAGCAATAACTTGAAACAAACATATTTTTTTTAGAGCCGACAATCTTATAAAAGTCTATTAAAAAAAAGATTTTGGAGCTAGCTTTAAAAAACAAAAAGTTACATGTGTTCAAAGGTATAAAAATGGCAAAATTTCTAAAAAAAGGAAAAAAAATCCTGTAAAAAAAATTACAAGTCCTAGATTTTTTTTAATTCTCAAAATAGGTGGGAGGCGACCCCACCTATCCCCCATTTTCGTATTTTCAACCATCTGCCGAAGACCCTGTATATTATAATACTAGCTGTCCCGGCGAACTACGTTCTACCTTACACTACACTATACTACCCTACCCTAACCTACACTACCCTACACTACACTACACTACCCTACCCTACCCTTCCCTACCCTACACTTCACTACCCTACCCTTCCCTATCCTTCCCTTTCCTTGCCTACCCTACCCTACCCTACCACTACACTACACTCCCTACCCTACTCTACCTTACACTACACTACCCCACCCTACCCTACACTACACTACACTAAACTAAACTACACTACCCTACATAAGAAATTTCTCCTGACAATAACAAACTCGACAAAAAAAAAGAATTAGCGAAATCGGTCCAGCCGTTCACGCGTGATGCCGTGACCAAGGGAAATAGGGATTCATTTTTATATAATATATAGAATATCTGAATTCAAATGTGGAAGAACAGTGGTTCTCCAATTCCTGTAAAATTTTGTACTGACTTGTCTACTAAATCCACTTTTGAAGTCATGATATATAGGTTGTAACAAAATTGGTGTAGGTACTATATACATATAAGATAAATAAATAAGATAAAAAATAAATAAAATAATTTTTGACCATAATATTTAATTTTAAGACAAAATCTAGTTTAATGTAATTAAAGGTATGTAATAGTAACGAATATGATATATTATCACTTCGAAATATTAATATGTCATTTTTTTATATTATTATTAATTTATTTTTACTATTGTGTCAATTTTTGCATGCTTTGACAAAAGCGAATCATGTGATACATCATTGTTATATCTTTATTCCCACACAATTTAGTATCATGTATTTAAGCAAAGAAATAATGTTCATTCATCCATTATTTAATTAATTGATTAAATCATTCATTCATTATTGGTAAGACAAATCCTGTACCAACAAAGAATTTTTCGGCCTTTATTCCAGCTTGGCCATCAAGGGATGCAATGCTGATCGCGCTGTGACGGCTGCGCTTGCGGCCTTCATCAACGTGGCTCGTACATACCATAACACATTCACTGCCTTTCAAAATGAGTGTACCTAATCCTAGGAACCGCAACTTTTTTTTGTTATCAGAGTTGCTACACGGAGTGACGTGCACTCGCCACAGAAACCGTAATTTGACCGTTCGAACAAAATTTTATGAACGTTCACGCGGATCCGATTGGGCGGCACCTAACTCAGCACTCGGCGCCGAGTGGGGAGCACTGAATGAGTTAAACCAACACGACGACGCACACAAACACCTTTGTATCCTAATACAAAAATGAATTGTATATTTGTTCGTAAACAAGTCTCGATTGTAAATCAAACCACTTTTGAATAAAAACAAAAACAGCTTCTACAAAGGCAGACTTATAAGGGATGGCTTTTAGAACACATTATAGTAGTTAAAAGAAATGTATGCACTTATAATAACGACGGGTGGCATGTACTGCACAAAGGTGGTATACTAAAAAACATCTCTAAAACGCTAAATAGTGTAGAAAAAAAATGTGAAAAGTTTTTAAATTATTAAATTTCCCTTTACTAACTTTGTGAATAAACGAAGATGTAAATTATATTTAAAGTCATATAAATTAAAGCAAATTGAAGCTTATCGAAAAAATAATATGTCGTAAAATGTTATCAAATTATTAAATTTATCTTCTACTAATCTGTATTTTGTGTATCATCATCATCACAATTTAAGAGCCATGCTCTCGTCGGTGTAGCTCTTTCCAGGTCTCTCTCTCCCACACTATCTCCTTCATTTCTCTATACGTTTCCACCTTAACTTTCTTCTTCATCATTATCATTACAGCTCATATACGTCCCCACCGAGGGGCTCGAGCCTACCCTGGATCAGGGCGATTAGGCCTTAGTCGACCACGCGGGCCCAGTGCGGGTTGGTTGACTTCACACACACAACCTTCGAGTTTCTTCGCAGGCGTGTGCAGGTTTCCTCACGATGTTTTCCTTCACCGTTAAAGCAATCGGTAAGTATGTACGTAAGTTTTTTGAAAAACTCATTGGTACATTGGCCATCCAGATTTGAACCCGGTACCTCTGGTTAGATGGACCGAGTCGTTACCGGTTGAGCCACCGACGCTTGCCAACTTTCTTCTTAACTTGGTCTATATAAGCAATTCTAGGTCTTCCTCTTCCGCGCTTTTCTTCGATCTTTCTTTCTATTATGTTCTTGATAAAATTATCGTGTCTAATTAAGTGTCCTATCATCTTCCCTTTTCTGTTCTCGATTGTCTCAATTATATTATTATTTTGTGTATAAAACCATGAAAATATAGTAGATAACATTTTAAAGACATAAATTGAAGCTAGACCAAGTTTATCGAAATCCTATTTCACGAAGCTAACGTCCCATGAAAATGAAAAGCCTCCTAGTATAAAACTGTGAAGGCGATATATCTACAGAGTGATAAAAAATATTGCTAAGAAATAGTGCACGGTGGAATGTATTGAGTAAACTCACTATACTGTAACTTTTTATTTATTTATTTTATTATAACAATTTATATATTGTATGCTTGCGATAGTAGGTTCTTGGTGGAACACTGAACTGCACATATTTAGGTTTTGAACATGCTCACACTTTTGACCCGACAAGAGATACAAGAATCCTACACGTTTGTGAGAAAGGAAGCAAACTAAATGCCATTGAAGCCCTGGAAGTAAACAAACAGAGACTCACAACCAAATTTCCATTGCATAACGATCAGACACATCTCTCGACATCGCCTGTTTTATGTTATTTTAATTTTAAATTCAAAAACCTAAGCTGACATTTGTAATTTTAGTAATTTTAAAATTGTCATTTTTTAATTAGACATTCAGATACAATTGTTATCTTATTTATTTATTTAGGTACTAGTATGACACAAAAACTAACGTTTTGTTAGATTTTTTCAAAAACTGTTATCCCTATTTTTAGTAAGTATCACACTACCCTCACTTTGAAATAAAGTAGTCTACTACCTGAAGATGATCACGAAACCGGTTGCAGTATAAATAAACAAATTTGTGTTTTATTTACATAAATTGTGGAATAGTGCAAGGAAAAACCTAAATATGTACAATTTATAAAGGGTAACTTTTAATTAGTTCTTGATAACAAAAGATATGCATGTACTCGTGATTACAAACGACTTTCCCAAAGAAACTATATGTCAAATCAAAAAAAAAATGTTTGGTCCTCGATACATAATAAGGTTATTAAATCGGCAAAAATGTATTGAGGACCAAAAACTTTTTTTCATATTTGACATATAGTTTATTTGGGAAAGTTGTTTGTAATAACGAGTACATTCATATCCTTTGCTATCAAGAACTAATTAAAAGTCACCCTATATAACGACGACCTGGTGAAAATCGTCGAAAGCCGCTGGATACTAGCAGCGCAGGAGGCCTTTGTCCAGCAGTGGACGTCTTTCGGCTGATATGCAGATGATGATGATGACTGTAACTTTTTATGTTTTATATTTTTATAATATTTTATATAGTAGGTATAGATATTTTTCGGCGAAAGTGACTGCCACAGATCAGCCAAAACAATAATAGGAGCTAGGTCTCACAGTTGGTCTGCCCTTTCATGCGCTTGAAGATGACTTATTCTCCAACGCAATTTTATGAGAAATAAATATTTTATTGCGATACAGTAATTTTCTAGAACAAAAGTTGTTTAATTTCATTAGTAAAAACCCTCCTCAAAAATGATATCTATTTTATATGAATTGCACATTAGACGTTTATAATTATATCATCAACGGCTTATCTTGCCTTGCGAAACACGCATACTGTCAAGAAATGAACATTATGGCTATTTTTTACTTCAATCAACCTATACAGGTGTATAAAATTGGTATAGGCTATTTTTTACTTCAATCAACCTATACAGGTGTATAAAATTGGTATAGGTTCCGTTAACTGGGGCTTCTACTCATCGTACTGAACAACTTTTGTTCTACGACTTTGCTAAAAAGCAAAAAAGAATAGATCAGCTTATCGACCAATTTTGTGCATTTTTGTAAAGTGTACAATTTTTTTTAAAGAATCAACTATGGGTTCCTTGAGGAAAGTTTTTCAGTATGATGAGTAGAACTCCCAGTTAACGGAACTTATACCAATTGTATACACCTCTATGTGCATCACCGTTTACTTTATGAATGCCTAGCTTTTTTCCTTCACCTGCGTGAAGTTTTTATGACTGTCTTCGAGGGAGCGCAGTGCGCGAGCCGCAAGCAGCTCGCAAGCGTGGTAAAAAGTAGCCCATATATAATAATCCAGGTCTTAATCTGTCTACCTACCAAATTTTATCCTGATCCGTTCAGCGGTTCAGGCGTGAAGGAGTAACAAACATACATACATCCATACAGACAAACTCTCACATTTATCATTTATAGTAGGATAACTTTATTGCTTTATACTAAAAAAATAACTTTTTATATATAATATACTTGTGAAAGCAATAGTTAGAGAATTTTCTACTGTTTCTTGGACTTTTTATACAATGTCACATCAGCTCATATACGTCCCCACCGGGGCTCGAGCCTACCCTGAATTAGGGCGATCAGGCCATAGTCGACCACGCGGGCCCAGTGCGGGTTGGTCGACTTCACACACAACCTTCGAGTTTCTTCGCAGGCGTGTGCAGGTTTCCTCACTATGTTTTCCTTCACCGTTAAAGCAATCGGTAAGTATATCTTGGTAAGTTTTTGAAAAACTCATTGGTACATTGGCCGTCCAGATTTGAACCCGGTACCTCTGGTTAGATATAATATTAGTACTAACATACAGTATGGACATTCCCTGCCGCTATCTAGATTGCGACCTCACCCCCTCGGCACCCATATTGATACAGATTGGTTACAGTTTTCTCGAACGTATGGGATTTTGCCGTGATGTTGTTTGCTCCGTTATTTGTTTTTAGAAATGTCATTTCACGACCATTTGTAGTAGTGTCCGGGGTGTGCCTAAACTAATCAAAAATGTTACGAAATATTAAATAATATGACCGTAGAATATATTCTGTAAAATAATAACTGAACATTAATTCAACATTTTAAAAACGTTACAAAATTATTACTTGCTTAAGTTTTATTTGTATAACTCCTGAACTCACTGGCTGCACAATAGCCAATTATGGCTTCCGCAGCCTTTAGTTAAATCTAATCTAATCTATCTATCTATCTAATCTATCTATCTAATAACAATAACCTAATACCTTTAAACGAGCCATTCTTGTATATTATATATAATCTGAATCTCGGAAACGGCTCCAACGATTTGCTTGAAAATTAGTATATGCGGATTTTTGGGGGCGAAAAATCGATTTAGATAGGTCTCATCTCCGAGATTTTCGTACCGAAGTCGGGCGCAAAACATGCCGCGCATAGCGTATTTTTAAATGTTTTTAACGGATCTGGGTACTTAAAATATATTTCCCCTTATTATATGGGCAATCGTGTAAATATATGCTCTATTTATCAAACATAGGCTAGAAAGTTATCCTAAAGAATAATAGTTTTTTTTTTGTAAACTATGAATGCAGTTATGCATATGCAGTTTTGTTTGATATCAAGGATTAGTGAAAATTCTGAATTGGACACATTCATAAGAAAATTTCTTTACCTACAACCAATATACAGGGTGTTGTTTTGGTCGACAAAGCCCTTTCCAGTAGCCCTTCTGCTTATAAAACTGAACAACTTAATGTTCTACAACTTTGCCGAAATAAAAAAATATAACTTTTCATACAAATCTCTAAGCTAGTTGACCTATTTTGTATGGGGATGCTAAATATTTTTTGAGATTTGACTATGTGTTCCTTGGGAAAAGTTGTTAAGTTTCATAAGTAGAATCCTGAAAAGGGCGTTGTCGATTTAAAAAACACCCTGTATTTTCTTAAATTTTCTATCTTGTCTCTTCTGTCTTGTGTCTCTGGGTCTGGAGTCTGGATATCCTGTCTTCGCCTCCTATAATACATTCCACGTCCACTTGACCAGCTAGCGACCAGTCAACCGTTCAAACGGATTCTATGCACGTACGCGCCTTTTTTGGAGGGCACATTGAATGCGCCCTTACTGAAATAACGGTTTTTGCGCTCTTTGATTTGCCTATTCTCTAGAGCTTTCACGAAAATGTTTTGTTAGCATTTCATATACATAGCGTTGTACAGTATTCTATGATCGTATCATCATCATTACAGCTCATATACGTCCCCACCGAGGGGCTCGAGCCTACCCTGAATCAGGGCGATTAGGCCTTAGTCGACCACGCGGGCCCAGTGCGGGTTGGTCGACTTCACACACAACCTTCGAGTTTATTCGCAGGCGTGTGCAGGTTTCCTCACGATGTTTTCCTTCACCGTTAAAGCAATCGGTAAGTATGTACGTGTACGTAAGTTTTTTTTTTGAAAAACTCATTGGTACATTGGCCATCCAGATTTGAACCCGGTACCTCTGGTTAGATGGACCGAGTCGTTACCGGTTGAGCCACCGACGCTTTGATCGTATACTGTGTTTTAAAAGACCAGAAATTTTTCATGAATCTTAAAAAAATACGAGTTGAGGGCCAGAAATGAAATTTCAAGAAAGGAATGACGGAACAAACAAAATGACGGCGAAATCCTATACGTTCGACAACCAAACTGTAACCAATCTGTATCAATCTGAGTGACGAGGGGGTGAGGTCGCAATCTAGAAAGCGGCAGGGTGTGTCCATACTGTATGTTAGTACTAATTTTAGTACCAATACACCTCTCCATACAGGTTTAACGATGACACCTATTAATTTTTAAATGAATCAACACGGGCGAACATAAAATGTTTTTTTTTAATTATTTTGGACTTCTTAGCGCGAGTATGACTTACAATATGCCGGTTTTTAATATTTTGTTATCCTTTAAATTTGTATTCTAACCACACGAAGTTTCACGCTTGTGTGTAGTACCGTTTTTACGACAGCGCAATACAAAAAAACCTTTAAAAATATTTTTTCTTGTATGGTGTAATTTTTATTTTTCTATTTTTTTTTTACTTTTTAGTAAACTCTCTTTAATAATTCAAATTCTATGAAAACTTCATCCGTCTACCTATCGTGGTTCAAAAGATACAGCCTTTCAAATGACATACAGACAGATGAACAGCGTAAGCTTAATAATAGGCTCCAGTTACCTGGAAAAAAATGGGATTTCTATACTTTATTAGATCTTTATGCGAAAAATTTAATTATATTTAGGGAGAATTGGTTCAGGTGTACTTACTTAATATATATATATATATATATATATATATATATATATATATATATATATATATATATATATATATATATATATATATATATATATATATATATATATATATATATATATTTATTTATTTATAGCTTTAAAAAAACAAACATAAAGAATGTAAACACAGTACAATGGAAAGCCTATCGGGTTTTTGTATTGCACAGAAAAAATAATAATATTAATAATAATAATTTAATATTAATTAAGTATTAATAATCCTTAGCGTACTATTTTTTTTATCCACAATTAGTAAGCCCTTGGGTAACGCAATGGGGAACTAGTCATCTTATCTTCAAGCCGGAAGACATCAATGCTGTTATTTTGATGCTTAGCGGCGAAACTTAAATGAAATTGTGGTAGCTAGCCTAGCGGGCATAAATAATGTCCTTCCAGCAACCAAACCGAGTCATACAAAGTTAGACTCCGCGACCTCTTGATGGACTTAACCATTACGCCACGTAGACGGTTAACATACCACTATATAATATTTTCTATTTTGTACTGATTTGTTCTCGTAATAATACGCTAGACGGAGAGATTAGTTTTTAAATTCGATTCTAAAGCTATTTCGAGGCATGCGCAAAGAAATCGTAAAACAGAGGTCATAAACACGAGAACACCTCCGCTGATCACAGAGGAAATTGCTTATTTTACGCTAGGTGACGGCGTATTTCAGCTCCTAGGACCAGTTTGAAAGAAGACATTTTATGATCTATTACTGAACGAATATAGCTAAAATATTGTTGCGACTGAAGTTTATTTGAGTTGAATAATTTATCACGTATAAGTTAGGATAAAAAATCAACGTATATTTATTTCTTTATTCCATAGGAAAATCAACAGCTTTTTTACATATAAAATACTTATTTCTAGGTATAAAATAAAGTGATGAAGCCTTTATAGATTTCCACAATTTATTTTTAAAAGGAAACACAACTTAACCAAATCAAGCAAATCAGACTTGATTTATAAACTATTTACACGTATATGGTCATACCGTACGATAAAAAAACCGGCCAAGTGCGAGTCAGAACCGCACACATAGGGTTCCGTATCACCATACTAGATGGCGCTAGTTTCATTATGTTAGAAAAAAATTCGAGCGAGACCTACAGTACTCGCATATTATCTGTTACATGTGACAAAATACTTTATAAAAGGACGGCAAAGATACGGCAGACTAGGATGTATGGTCATAGATACCTTTGCCTTTTCCGCGCTTTTAAAGCCTGAAAAAACGCGACTTCCTGTTACACATGGGACACATTTCCGTCCCATTTCACGAAATCACTCCCACAAATTGCAGGAAAGCGAGAGCAAAGATGTTACACATCAAAAACCACCCTTAATTTTTCACTTTTTCTAATTTTTTGTATTTGTCGTTATAGCGGCAATAGAAATACGTCACCTATGAAACATTCAACTGTCTAGCTATCACGGTTCGTGAAATACGTCCTGGTGACAAACGGACAGACAGACGGACAGCGAAGTCTTAGTAATAGGGTCCCGTTTTTTTACATCCCCTTTGGGTACAGAATTTAAAAAATCAACTTATAATATGGTTATACCGGATAATAAAAAAATGTGTGACAATATTTTAACTGTGGCTTCTACTCATCATACTGAACAACTTTCCCTAAGACACACACTCAATTTGCAAAAAAAAAATTTGGACTTAAAATAGAAGAAGCCACAGTTAAAACATTGCCAGATATTTTTTTATCAGCCTGTATATGACTAAATGAAATGTTAAAAGACATTGTGACGAACTATCCCCAACCTTGTAACACTTTCTGACCTCATCATACTAGCCGAAAGACGTCCACTGCTGGACAAAAGCTTTCCCCAAGGATTTCCACGACGACCGGTCTGCGTTGCCCGCATCCAGCGGCTTCCCACGATCTTCACCAGATCGTCGGTCCACCGCGTCGGAGGCCCGCCTACGCTACTTTCTGACCTATCACAAAAGCAAGGTCTTGTTGAGACCTCTACTTTATTATATGCCAGCAACCCTGTAGCATGACTTCGAAAAAAAGACTTGGTCAATATAAGTCAATTGACATTTCGAGCTTTTCGCTACGATATGTCACAGAGTTATGTGTGAAACCTTAAATTGAAGAACTTAATGAAATCTTTGTGCGGGTGTGTGTGTATGTGGTTGTGTATGTGTGTGTGTGTGTGTGTGTGTGTGTATGTACGTTTGTGTGTTTGCGTGTGTATAGTGTCTGTTTGTGTGCGTGTATATGTCTATAGGTGTTGTGCGTGTGCGTCTCTCTCTCTCTCTCTCTCTCTCTCTCTGCCTGTGTTTGGTGTGTGTGTGTATGTACGTTTGTGTGGATGTGTGTCTGTGATGTGCATGTGCGTGTGTGTGTGTTGTGCATGTGCTTCTCTCTCTCTCTCTTTGCGTGCGTGTGTGTGTGGTGTGTGTGTATGCACGTTTATGTGTGTGTGTGTCTGTGTTGTGGGTGTGCGTATCTCTCTCTCTCTCTCTCTCTCTCTCTCTCTGCGTGTGTGTGTGTGTGTATGTTCTGTGTCTGCGTGTGTGTAAATTATGACTTCGTGGCTACGGTATAATATTTCTAAGGAATTTGCAGGCAAAAGAACTTAAATGAAACAATAATACAGACGACTAGCCAAGCGAAATGAATCCACTTTTGTTTTATTTCATCTGTCTCCTAAATCTTCTGAGCGTGAGAAAAAAGCACTTGTGTCTGGTTTCCATCACCTTCGAAACTTTCCTCGATACGAGGAGAAACTTTCTAACAACTTCGCGTTTCTTCGCATTCACTTCGTTTGTTTTCCTCAACTGAATTATTTTCTACTTCATTTCGTAAGCGTCTCCACTCTGTTAAGGCTCATTTGAGGGGTTCTGAAGTCAACAAGGAACCTGTACGATTTACATCATCATCATCATATCAGCCGAAAAACGTCCACTGCTGGACAAAGGCCTCCCCTAAGGATTTCCACGACGACCGGTCCTGCGCTGCCCGCATCCATCGGCTTCCCGCGATCTTTACCAGGTCGTCGGTCCACGCGTGGGAGGCTTGCCTGATATACCTACGGTTTACATACGTACATGGTAATTAATTTCAAATTATTTTACTAAGATTTGGAAGCAGGCGCGCTACTACAATGCACTTTGCCCTCGACCAAGAACAAATTGAGATAGATAGATAGATAAATGCTTATATTCAAAACACAGCAATTCAAAAGTGAAGTGAAGTGGCAGAAGTGAAAACTTGAATATTAACGTTGTGCATTTTTGATATTTTGGAATGGTTAGGGAATAATTTTGCACGAATTGCTTTGATACGAACATTCGCGCAAGCGTCCTGCGCCGCCTAAACGAAACAGCAGGCGCAGGCATACATTTTCGCTCGCCGTAGAAAGAGATGGGGATACTTCCTCTCCTACGCCGCGCCGGCTGTCTACTCTCTATCCATCTTACGAATTTTCGATCAGGTCACGTGTCCTGACGCGAGTTTAACATTTTTTACCCATTACAAAAAAAGTGCACAACGCCGCTAAAGAAGTTTTGTACTCTCCATCCGTCTTACGAATTTTCGATCAGGTCACGTGTCCTGACGCGAGTTTAACATTTTTTACCCATTACAAAAGAACGACAACGCCGCTAAAGAAGTTTTCACTTCAAAAATAATAAAAATATATTTGCCCATGATCCTACCCGTAGGACCACCCAGTAGGACTACGGGCTACAAACGTTTGCATTGACGCACGACGACTTAGCATTATTTAATTAGTTTTTAGGTAGTCACGCCACAGTGCCGGTGGCGTAACGATTACGGCCGCTACCTCCGGTCCGAGAGGCCGTTGTTCGAATCCTGCCACGTACCAATGTGTTTTGGAATTCCGATTTCATATGTACGTTTATCCGACGCTCTGACGGTAAAGGAAAAACATCGTGAGGAAACCTGCACACGCCTGCGAAGAAACTCGTAGGTTGTGTGTGAAGTCGACCAACCCGCACTGGGCCCTAGTCGACTAAGGCCCGATCGCCCTAATTCAGGGAAGGCTCGAGCCCCTCGGTGGGGACGTATATGAGCTGATAAGATGTAGTGTTCAATTAGAGATCCATCTGACAAGACCATTGCATTTCATTATGGACCACCTCTAGAACACTCACTGACATTGACATATCCTGTGCAAGATCATTCCTGTACAGAACCCTTAGTGTTGCCTGGCCGCGGCCGCGCCTTCGATAGTTCAGCTTCGTTCACCAGGCGGCGCCGCGGACAGCAACAAGACTCGCGTTCTCGATAGGGTAGTTCGCGTCGAGGATAGGCTATGACGAGCCCATGTCAAACAATCGTTCGGTCTTCAGAAGTTTATTTCGCAGGAACAACAACAGGAATACAATTCCGGCGCTTTTTTTTTTTTTTTTTTTTTTTTTCCCCGAAAGATGGTAGGTGGGGAGAGAGGTGAATACGTTTACGTATACCTGTGCAGCGATAAAGCTGCACCGGTTATGTGGGACTCACAGCTGTCGAGCCGCACTACCCACTAACACCCCCCGAAGAACTTTGGCAGCAGAGCCACCCTAAAAGTACATCGGAGCGACGCCCCCCCCCTAGGGAGGGGGGGGGTGCGAAAAATACACGCTAACCTAAGAACAGCGCGGCGAGCTCCTGAAGGGAGGGCCGTTTGGTTTATCACATTAAGTGTGCAAGTGAGGGGACGGTGTTATTCAAATAATAACACTAGCAGTCTCCCTGAGCTGCCAGGAGGCAGTTCAGGTCGGCTGATATTTTATTGGGAGGATCGGTGAGGACATTTCTTGGTCTGCGGACCATACTACTAGTTAGAACGGGACGTGGGGAGTAGTTCGCTGCCTCGCGAATCAGTGGGTTGGGATGCGACTCCGAGGACTTGAAGAAGTTCTCGGAGAGGCCTTTGATGAATTGTTGGGTTGTAGGTATGCCTTAAGTCCCTATGCAAGTCTGGGTTCCTGACGCACCATTGGGAGTCCAGAGCCCTACGGCAGAAAATGCTCTGGACTCTTTGGATCTTATCCATCATATTTGGGTTCGCGTGTGCAAATACGGGGGCCGCGTATGTCATTACCGGTCGGATGCAAACCTTAAAGAGTGTTCGCTTATTCGTGGGGGACATTTTACTGTGCCTACCTAACATGCTGTTTAGCCTGCCCAGGTAGAAGCGGGCATTTCGGGTCACCTTTGTAATGTGAGGTTCGAAAGAGAGACATGAGTCGAGAGTGACTCCTAAATATTTGGCTTTACGTTGCCAGGGAACGCGGGTTCCTAGCATGCGGATTGAGTCTGCGGGCTGGTTGATCCTACGATGGTAGTCGAAGCGGACCGCGGAGCTTTTGCTCGGGTTCACTTCGATTCTCCATTTCCTAAACCAGTTGCCTAGCTCGTTGACTGCGGTTTGCAGTTTGGCTATTTGTGGTGTTAGCTCAACGGAAGGCCCTCTTACGTAGAGGGCAGTGTCGTCAGCAAATAGGGAGAGCTGTACTGTTAGCCCTGATTTGCATGGTTTTGGGATGGGGATGTCATTTGTGTACAGAGTGTACAATGTTGGGGAGAGTATGGATCCTTGGGGGACCCCGGCTCTAATGGGACGCGGAGAGGAAAGTACCCCTTCGTGTCTAAAACGGAAGTTACGGTCTCGGAGGTAGCACTCCACTATTCTAACAAGTCTGTCTGGTAGGTCCATGTGGTAGAGTTTGTATACAAGTCCCGCATGCCAGACCTTGTCGAAGGCCTTTGCGACGTCGAAGAAGACTGCTACTGTCCTTTCGCGTCTGGGGTAAAATCCGTCCAGTATGTATTCGACAATGCGGTGGACTTGTTGAGGGCACGAGTGTTTGGCGCGGAACCCAAACTGGTGGTTAAGTATAAGGGGAGGTTTGTCCGGCGGGAAGATATGACTTTTAATTCGATTGAGTATGACTCTTTCGAAAAGTTTCCCCATAGTCTTGAGTAGACTTATGGGGCGGTGGTTTGCGGGGATGTTAAGGGGCTTGCCTGGCTTTGGGATGCCTATTACTATTGCTTCCTTCCATGCTGTCGGGAAGTAACAGTGTTCAAAGCAGGCGTTGATGATAATAGCTAGCAGTGCAAGTAACTGTTCCGGGTAGTACCTAAGCGCTTGGTTTGAGATGCCGTCAGCTCCGGGGGCTTTTTTAGGTTTAAGACCTCTAATAATGGAGCGTAGTTCGTCAGTTGATACTGAGATGGGGTCCGCAGTTAGGGGGAGCGAATTCCTACTACGTACCTCATCCTCCACTGTTTTTATATGATTGGGATCGCACTCTTGTGTGCTAGGGGTGCATTGGGAGGCAATGCTGTCCGCGAAGCATTCCGCTTTCTCTGTGTCCTCGAAGGCTATCGTATTGTCTGGCCGCGTAAGGGGAGGGGTGTGCGTGATTGCGTCTACGCGGAGAGCCTTGGCTACTTTGTAGTAGGCAGTATGGGAGGGGGTGATATCCTCCATGAGTTTACTCCAGTTGGAGTTTCTCAGTTCGGAAAGATGCTTCCTAAGCTTACGCTGTAGGGAGTTGGCTTCCCTCCTATTGTCGGGTGTGGGATAGTCTGCGGCTCTACGGAGAGCTGCTCTTTTCTCTGCGATTAAGAGTTTTGTCTCACGCGGGAGTTTGTGGTCTTTGGTGGTAACGACCTTTTCGTTCTCCTTAATCGCAGCCTGAACTAAGTGGGTGATACTACTCACTGCGCTATCTATCTTGTCAGTACTGTCAAGGTATTCGGGCGAGAAAGCGTATGCGGAGTCGGGGGCGTCAATGGCTGAGGTCAGTGAGTCTGTGATACCGTCCCAGTTGGTGAATTTTGTTGTCGTGGGGGCGGGTGTGCTAATTTGGGGGCCTAGTTTTAGGGAGACTGGGCGGTGGTCCGAACCTAGCTCGTCAAGTGTGTCAATTGCGCATACGTTAAGGGAAACGCCCTTAACTATGGCAAAGTCGAGTACGTCCGGGTCGTGGTCCGGATTGTCCGGGTAGTGGGTTGGGGCGTATGGGGAGTATACTGTTAGATCTAGATCTTGAGTGATTTTGAGGAGCTTTACGCCATTGTTGTTGGTTTTAAGGCAAGTCCAGTCAGTATGTTTGGAGTTGAAGTCTCCAATCATAATGGTGGACCCGCCCAGGGCTAGGATGGCCTCGAAATCACTTTGCAAGGGAATTTTTTTGGGACGGATGTAGACTGAAGCTATGACTATTGACTGATGTCCTGTCATAGCTAGTTTGACTATAGTGGCTTCCATGTTGGTGAGCTGGGGGGTGGGGATTAGCTCGGGGACATTGCTCTTTATGCCGCGCGAGTTGTAGGTGATGAGCGATAGCCCTTTGGGTTTGACCCGACCGGTATTGACGCCTATCTTTGGGGTGTTGTTTTGCCCTAAGGGCATTATTAGAACAAGCTAAGGAGGTGGTGGTGTTCCACAAGAGCGAGTAAGCGCTCTTGGGGAGTGCGTGAGGCGCGTATTTTACCAGCTAAAACCGAAATTTCGCTGATATTGATGTTTGCAATGGTGGCGGCCACCGTTTGCATATCGTCCTTAAGGGACGGCTGAGAGCCGCCCGGTTGGGGACGCGGTTGAGGGGGGGGAGGAGTGGCTTTAGGAGCCGGTTTAGAGGGGGCTGTTGGGATTGCCCTACCCCAGGCATTGTTGGGGGCCGTGTTGGGTTGGACCCTAGGGGTCCTTAACGCGGGGAAATTTGCCGCTGTTGGGGCCGGTGCCCACTTCGAACCCTGTTTGGGTTGCGGGGTGGGTTTACCTCTTAGAGGTGTGGGCGGTTTGGGTTTTGGTGCGCGCGGGCAACCACGGTAGTTGGCCGGATGGCCTTCCTGGCCGCATAGGACGCAGGCTGGGGGAGCTGTGTCAGTCGCGCGGTCACGCGTGCACTCTTTAGTGCCGTGGGGCCCTAGGCACTTGACGCACCTCGGGGTGGCAGTGCAATTTGCGGCCGCGTGACCGTATAACTAGCAACGGTGGCATTGCCCGGGGTAGCCGCGTTTGTGCGGAGGCTCCACTTTTACATTGGATAGCCCACAGATGGTGAGCTTACCCATTTTAAAAATGTCTTTCGCCTCCGGCTTGTTTGACAAGACTACGAGGGCGAGTGGGAAGTTTTTGCCGGAGCGGCTGTGCATTTTGTGCACACCCTCCACTGGCAATCCTAAGTGAGTGAGGTCTGTGAATACCTCCTCGTTGGATAATTCGTGTGGGACACCGCGAAGGACCGCACGAATCTTACGCTCTTCAGGGAGAGCGTATGTATGATAAGGTATCTTGTTTGTGAGTAGGAGCCTGGTAAGGTTCCTAAAATCGTCGGTCGTAGGGACCTCGATTTTTATCGTCTCACCTAAGTTAGACGCTTTGGTATACCTGACGTTGTGTTCCTTACAGAGGTTGCTAGTGGTCGGCCACTTGCTCTTATCTCTAAGGAACACGTTTGGCGGGGGCTTGGCTCTAGGTAGGACCGGGGCGCACCGATTCGGCTTATTCGCCGTGGTGTTTTTGCCTGACTGGCTCGCTACCGCGGGCGGCGGGGCGGCGCGGGCGGGGGGGGGTAGTAGCTGCGGCCGGCGGCGGCGCGGAACTAGCGGGAGGGCTGGGCACGGTAGAGCGAGACAGCGCTAGCGACTCTAGCTTTGCTCTCTCGCGTTGGGCTAGCTGTCGCTTTGCAAGCTTTCTAGCCTTTTTTGCGGCCTTTTTGTCGTTTGCGGATACGAACTCGGAATCACCCGTAACGGTGTCCTCCGATGTATCGGACATGTCTGAGTCGACGGGGCGGCCTCGTTTGTTAGGGCGGGAGGAGGACACTGACACGTTGTCAGCGTCCATAAAGTCATCGTCCTTGCCGTTGTCGACCTCGGACGCCTGCTCAGGGACAGACGCGGGCGACGGCGGCTCGGGAGACGCGGGCGAGTCGGGGATAGTGTTTTGTAGGTTAGCTAAAACCAATTCGCGAGGCAGAGCGCGGATGACTGCACCGATGCAGTGGGGGTCGGACCTAAGACGAGCTAAGAGCTCTTGTGCTAGCTCCGGCGTAGAGACGCCGGAGGCGGGTAGCGCGGGTGCTAGTGCATCCGCCATGTTGGGACCTAACAGCCCTAGGTGTCCCTAACCGTCACCCCTGGGCAAGCCCTAGAATGGGATCGGGTAGCCTAACGGCCCTAGCTGCCTGAAGTGTCGAGGGTAGCCTGTGCGAACTGGGACCAGCGCAGACGCCCAAACAACACAACAAGAATAGGTAAGAGGATGGGTAGGGTGGGAGGGAGATATCGGGCGTCGGCGAGGGAAGCCCCCAAAGCCGGTGGTTCCAGACCCAACCAAGAATTTCCGTTTCCCAGTAGGGAACCGTGAGGGCTTGGGTCACACTCTGTCCGACTTTGACGCGCAGCGCCGTGAGGCAGCCTTCCTCTTAAAGAGGTGCACCGGACAACCACGTAAAACGGTGGTTTTAGCAAACGCGCGAGGAGACTTGTATCGATCGTCAGAAACTGGCCGTAGTCGCGTCGTGTAAACACCACGTGGCTGGGCTGGGATGGCCGACTGGCAGCGTTGCGCGCGGCGCAGGCAGATGTCGGCAATGTGCGGGGGCGTGGCCGGCGGACGGGCACGACGACGCACGGAGATACTCGAGAGTAGCGCGGATAGCGGGCGGCGGCGGGGCGCCGAGAGCAGACTGTCTAGCACACGTCCACCGCAAGCGATAGACGGTGTCAGACCTCATTCCGGCGCGCAGGCCGGTTATATTTATACTAAAAATTGCCTATCGCAACTAGTGTACCATACAGCGAAGCAGCAAAATCTCATGCTATCTCTAGATACTATTTCTATTTCACACAGTTTCTTATGTTAGGCAGAGTGGAGTTTCGCTACAATAACTCTAATTACGCTAAGGGATCGATACAATATAAAAATAATTAATACTTATTTATACCTCGGTACCGAGATCATCGGCTGCCCGTAACATTCCGCCCCCCGTACGAGGATAGATTTACTACCACAACAATTCAAGTTATCCGAGTACAATATCGGCGGTGGGCAGTACGATGATCTTTGTTACCGGTCGCCTCAATACACCGTGTCCCGTTTTCACATCCACAATACGCACTTTCCCGTCCTTTCCGGGATACACTTGCACTATTTTGCCTTTTGACCACTGATTTCGCGGTATTGTGTCATCGCATATGACTACAATATCGTCGATTTTTAAGTTCACTGAGTCACTTGTCCACTTCACTCGACGTTGAAGCGTCGGCAGATACTCGCGACGCCATCGCCTCCAAAATTCATCAGCCAAGGCGTTGGCACGCCTCCACTGATGACGGACATCCAAGTCCGCCGCACACGATGACGCGAACGAAGCGGCGCCCAATCCCGTCCCCAACAGAAAGTTTATTTAAAAGTTCACTTACTAGTTGTGAGTTATTCAGATACCCATCCACTTTGACATTCCTCAGCAACGACACACAATTTCGCACCACTGAAGTGAACTTTTTCAGTTCGCTTCCACTGTCCGTAACTCGCGGCAAAGCCTTAATTTTTCTTAAGGCATAATTCAATATGGCGCTAGGGTGACCGAACTCCTCCTCGAGAGTATACATCACATCACTAGGGTCACCAGCACCTCTCAAAATGTCCTCCACTGCACTCTTTGCTGCCCCCACAAGCGCTTGCTGCAGTCTTGCCATGTTCTCGTACGCCTCGAACTTGTAGGTTGCTGTTGATCGTTCATACATGCACTTGAATGTCGGCCAGTCCGCAGGGTTGCCATCAAACTTGGGTAGCTCGTACGTCTGGCGCAGTCTCGGCCTAGACATGCCGAAGATTGCATCCGCCAACTTCTCTAATCCCTCCAAACTCTTCCGAGGGCGCTCCTCTGACCTCTCTCTGTTCGGCGTATGCGGCGGTGCGTGCGGGAGCGTTTCGTCGAACCTCACTTCAGTGGAAGAAGGGCGCGGTATTTGTCCACGTTCACGAGGCGCTCCTTCTTTCACACGTGGCGTTCGGCTGAGCCACTCTTCCATACGGTGCTGGGACGCTGCCTGTGCCTCAGAGTGCCGTTCGTCAGCTTCTTCCTCAGCTGCTGCCTCTGCGGCGTCCATGTTCGCCATCCGGAGAGCGAGCTGCTTCTCCAACACCTGCATCCTTATTTTCGCTCGTTCCATTTCTATTTCCAGCTCCACTTGTCGCCGCTGAGCATCCAAGGCCGTTCTTTGGCTGCGGCGAGAACTGATGCTTCCCGAGGTGCTCTTCAACTCGATGGGTCGAGGTGGCGGCACAAAACCACGAGGATCACACAGCACGCTGCCCACCGGATCTGACGGTATGGGTGGTGGTGGCGGCTGTTGACCGGGAGAGGGCTGCTGTTCGTCGGGCTCCTTCGGATCCCGATGGTCGATCACGCGTCCGTCCGGATTTGTGAGCGGGATCGATGTGGGCGGCGGGTTGGTCGAGCGCGAGGCCGGGGCACCGTGCCCCGCTGTATCCGCATCCGTAGAGACGTCTTCAAGGCCCTCTTGGTTGAGTCCGGCTTGTTCTGCCATTTTTTTCTGGCTCCTTGTTACTGCCGACATGGTGGTAGCCTGCTCGACGATCCGGCTCCGAAGGACCACTTGTTGCCTGGCCGCGGCCGCGCCTTCGATAGTTCAGCTTCGTTCACCAGGCGGCGCCGCGGACAGCAACAAGACTCGCGTTCTCGATAGGGTAGTTCGCGTCGAGGAGAGGCTATGACGAGCCCATGTCAAACAATCGTTCGGTCTTCAGAAGTTTATTTCGCAGGAACAACAACAGGAACACAATTTCGGCGCTTTTTTTTTTTTTTTTTTCCCCCTGTTAAGGGAGCGCGGAGGTGAATGCATTTACGCATACCAGAGGAAGCTTCGGCCGAAGGCCGAAGCTGCCCCTGGTTATGTGGGACTCATAGCTCTGCGCCTATATGCATACGTCCCCGTTACACTCGGAAGGTGTATGAATGCGTATGCACAGGCCCAGGGACCACACTACCTACTAAACACCCCCTCGCGAAAACTTTGGCAGCATAGCCACCTTAAAAGTTCGTCGGTGCGACCCACACCCTTAGGGAAGGGTGGGGTGCGTAAGTAGGGAGGGGTTGCACCGAACGCACCGAGTAGATAGCCAGCGCGCACAGTGCAGGGGCCCCTCCCTTGTATGTGCCATGCGGGGATGGCACATGAACTGAGAGGTGGGAGAGAGAGAGACGGCAGGGATCGCAGTAAGCTGCCTTGAAAAAGGCGGCCCGAAACTAGTATGTGCCGCAGACCGACGAACAGTTCCCCGACGACGAATGGCGCGCGAAATGTCGGTGTACATTCCTCCACATGTGGCCGGGGACTTAGGCGGCATGCTTCTGGCAACGTTGACTTGTCCACACGCAAATTCGTCGCCGGGGTCACCATCCGAAGCACGCGGCACGACGGTAAGGCTCGTTCGAAGCAGTGGGGCCGCGACGTGTATGGCTACGTTGGCTTCCCGTCGATGAAGTCGTGCACGTTGCCCGAGAATCGCGGTCTGGAAAATCCAGTGCTTACTCGGTGCACCGCCGTGCCTTCCTCCATCGCCGCGATACACCTCCGAAGCACACGACGACCCGCGATGACGGTGAATTGTACGTAAAGACGGCCTTAAAAAAGGCGGCCCAGAAACTAGTATGGTCTAGCACACGTCCACCGCAAGCGATAGACGGTGAAAGACCATTCCGGCGCTTTTTTTTTTTTTTTTTTTTCCCCCCTGTTAAGGGAGAGCGTAGGTGAATGCGTTTACGCATACCAGGGGAAGCTTCAGCCGCAGGCCGAAGCTGCCGCTGGTTATGTGGGACTCATAGCTCTGCGCCTATATGCATACGTCCCCGTTACACTCGGAAGGTGTATGAATACGTATGCACAGGCCCAAAGACCACACTACCCACTAAACACCCCCTCGCGAAGTTTGGCAGCGTAGCCACCTTAAAACTACATCGGTGCGACGCCCCCCCCTGGGGAGGGGGGGGGGTGCAAAACACGCTAAGGGGGACAGCGCGGAGAGCTCCTGATGGGAGCGGCCGCTAGGTTAGTCACATTAAGTGTGCAAGTGAAGGGACTGTGTCATTCAAAAATTAAGCACTATCTGTTCCTCCCTGAGCTGCCAGGAGGCAGTTCAGGTCGGCTGAAATTTGATTGGGGGGATCAGTAAGGACATTTCTTGGTCTGCGGACCATATTACTAGTTAAAACGAGACGCGGGGAATAGTCCGCCGCCTCTCGGATCAACGGATTGGGATGCGACTCCGAGGACTTGAAGAAGTTCTCGGAGAGGCCTTTGAGAAATTGTTGGATGGTCTGAATGTCCATGTCTCGGTGCAGGTCGGCGTTACGGATGTACCACGGGGCGTTAAACGCTCTACGGCAGAAAATACTTTGGACTGTTTGGATCATGTCCATGAAACGGGGAGACGCGTGTGCAAATACAGGGGCCGCGTATGACATTACCGGTCGGATGCAAACCTTAAAGAGTGTACGCTTGTTGGAGGGGGACATTTTACTATGCCTACCTATCATGCTGTTTAGCCTGCTCATATAGATTCCGGCGCGCAGGCCGGTTATATTTATACTAAAAATTGCCTATCGCAACTAGTGTACTATACAGCGAAGCAGCGAAATCTCATGCTATCTCTAGATACTATTTCTATTTCACACAGTTTCTTATGTTAGGCAGAGTGGAGTTTCGCTACAATAACTCTAATTACGCTAAGGGATCGATACAATATAAAAATAATTAATACTTATTTATACCTCGGTACCGAGATCATCGGCTGCCCGTAACACTTAGAGTTTGGCCATGTCTGTCCGTTTGTCCGCAGCTTAGCTCTGAGACTATTAGTACTATAAAGATGTAATTTGGCATAAGTATACATTTAATCATGCCGACAAAGTGATACAATAAAATCTTGAAAATAATTTTTTCTAAGGTACCTCCCCTACATGTTAAGAGGGGGTAATTTTTTAGGGTTCCGTACCTCGAAAGGAAAAAACGGAACCCTTCTAGGATCACTTTGTTGTCCGTCCGTCAAGACCCTTTTCTCAGGAACGCGTGGAGGTATCGAGCTGGAATTTATATTAAATACTCAGATCTACTGTCCCTTGGAGCTGTGAAAAAAACAAACTTCTAAGACAACGCAATCAAAAGATACAACCGTTTATGCCGCAAATTTCCGTAAATTTCTCACAAGGGAATCAAAACCTACAAGGTACTTCCCGTGAACCCAGAATCTTGAAATTTGGTACGAAGCAACGTCTTATATCACAGATAATGGAAAAATTGCGAAAACCGTAAATCTTTAGTTACGTCATATAATAAAAATATTCATTAATTATAAACTTATTACCCTTTTCCTCATGAACGCGTAGTCAAGTTGAAATTCATATTAAATACTTAGGTCAAAACATTGAGCAATAAAAATAAAGCTTTTACTTATATACCTACAGGTTTGTACGGAACCCTCGGTGCGCGAGTCCGACTCGCACTTGGCCGTTTTTTTTTATTGATGTACCCTATCGTGTGCGGTATCGTTAAATAGGTCTTTAAAAAAAGTGCTTATTTTTGTTCGAGTTAGGACATATAATCAATTTAAAAGGAAAGCTATCACGGCTAAGAAGGCTTTCTTAGTTTAGGAGTAATAGTCCATCAACTTAAGATGCCTCCGTAGCTCAGAGGCAAAGTTCACTGGCTTTACACAGGAGGTCGCGGGTTCGATTCCCGGCGGGGTCAATTGTTAGACTCGGTTTGGTTGGTGGTAGGGCATTTTCTAAGCCCGCCTGGCTAGCTACCACCGTCTTATCTAAGTCTTGCCGCCAAATATCAATGTTGATATCATTGGTATGTTCCGGCATGAAGATAAGATAGCCAGTTCCCCATTGCGTTGGGGAATCTTGGCAAGCCCGCTTCCATCTTCGGCAACATCGTCACTTACCACCAGGTGAGATGTTGTCAAGGGTTTACCAATTGTGAATAAAAAAAAAAAAAGATGTGCAGTTGGATTTGTCGAAAGTTCACAGATTTTCATGTTCTATTACCAACTGTTAATAAAATTTTGTTTTTCAAAATACGCATTTATTTTTTGAAAAGACTTCGGAACACGACTGGCACTTAGCCATTTTTTTTAAATGGCGTGTTTGCTTCACCGTTGCCTTACATAAACCCAATATTTTTCTTTTCCACGTAATACTGACTGGCAACTTATAAATCATTTATTTTATCCTCCGGCGAATCTCGGATTAAGAAAACAATGGGATGACAATATATCAACAGGAGTCCATTTAGGAAGACAAAAGATGAAGCGGAGACGCTTGGAGTGAAGTGGTGCGTTTTATATTATATTTATCTTTAATTACAACACGATGGAAGACAGGAAAGAAAAGAAAAGAAAAGAAAAGAAAAGAAAAGAAAGAATAAAACCGAACGATCCAAGCTACGGCATAATGACGAGATCCTGGAGGGGAATGGGAAAACAAATAGCGATTTTCTTTTGTTGGCTTATTATTCCCTGAAGTATTCATTACTCGTGCCCGTGTTTTAACGTTCACGGTGTTGTAAACATTTTGGTTTTAGCTTGGATATAATATGAGGTAGTCGTACTCATTTGTTTTATTTTGTCACAAAATGACTAGCGAACCGCCGTAGCTCTCAGAATCGCTTAACGTAAGTGGTAGTGGGTGGGGCCCGGGGCACATAGCTCGTAGGGCAGATGGCCGTTGGATTAGTAAAGTTCTCAAGTGGCGACTGCGTAAGCAGACCTCCCACTCGGTAGACTGATGACATGGGGTCGAGGAAGCCGCTAGATGCGGGCAGCGCAGGACCGGGTTTTGTGGGGAATCCTTATGGGAGGCCTTCCTCCAGCAGCAGATGTCTTTGATGGTACGATGAGTAGCAGACCTTCCTATTATATAAATCTGGTTAACTATAGGTAGGTACATCTACTTATAATAATTAAAACTCTAACACTGGCTGTGTAGCTAAATCAGTGGGTCTAGTAGTATGTAGTATTATAACCGCCTCCGTGACGTAATGGTTAGTCCATTCGCTTCGATTCCCGGCGGGGTCAACTTTGTAAGACTTGGTTTGGAGTTAGTGGTATGGCATTTTCGTAGCCCGCTTGGCTAGCTACCACATTCTTAACTAAGTCTTGCCGCCAAACATCATTGATGTGTTCCGGCTTAAAGATAAGATAGCCAGATCCCAATTGCGTTGGGGAATCTTCGTGAGCCCGCTTCCATCTTCGGCATTATCGTCACTTACCATTATGTGAATGCCAAGGGCTTTTCAATTGTGGATTTAAAAAGTGATTGTGATTGTTAAGAAAGGATTTATAAAAAATTACCACTGGCAAACCGCTTGCGGCTCGCATACTGGGCGGTCCTGTGAAGATAGTCTATAAACTATAACTACACTGGCGAAGCCGCAGGCAAAAGGCTAGTTGCTTAGTGTAACAAAATGTATAAGATTCTAGCTTTTTCCCGCTGCTTTGCCCGCGTGGACATCGTTTTTATGACTGTCTTTTGGGGTGAGTGGTGCGTTGTGGTTTGTCGGGCTATTCTGATTTGAAGTATATGTCACTACCACCCCCTCAACTAATTCCATACAAAAAACCACTTCAATCCGTAGCTCAGTTGCGACGCTGATGTCTGCCATCTCTGTGCAAAAAATCACAGCAATTCATAAAAAAAACCAACCAAAAAAAGCCAAAAAAAAGTATATTTTCAGTTCCCTCAGGAACTGCATCGGACCATGCTATTTTACGGAAAACAAAGTAGCCTATGTCCTTCTCAGTGACACAGGCTAACTGCATGCCAAATTTCATCAGGATTGGTTAAGGTGTTGAAGCGTGAAAAGGTAACAAACAAACAAACACATTTTCACATTTATAATATTAAGTAAGGATTATGTACTTTAATTATAAAAGGATCAGATCTGAACTAATTGATTAAATCTATTAATTTATCTGTAGGCTTAATTAAATCAAAGATATATTTGACCACTATCCACTTAAGCGTCGGCAATAAACTGGCAGTGATGAAAACTGAAAGGGTTGTAAAATTTAACAACGGAACGTCTCCTGTGTGAAATTTAATTAGGGCCGTGTCACACTGCTGTGGCATTTTAATAATGTCCTGCCGCGCAACGCCGAACAATTTATGACCCTTAAGGCTTTTAATCCACTAATGTAAGGCCTCTATAAAACTTTTCGTTTTTTTTTTTTTCAACTTTTTGTGTACCTACTTTGAGTGGTGTGAAAAATATGACCGATTGAATTAAGGCTTTAAGATGCCTCAATCCGAGCAGATTGATACGTGTTAAAATAATATCGAACGTAATTTTATTAATTTTAAGTTCAAATTAAAGCGGGATTGTTGTTGTATGAAAAATGGATATGTTACTTCAAAATTACTAGGAAAAGTGCTTCAAAAATAAAGATTATGGCTGCATTGACGGGTCACACATTTGGTTCTTTTCCGGTACTGTGTTTTTCTGACAGAAATTTGTTTGTATAAATTATTTATTTTTGGATAAGGTTATAAAATGCTGCAACGACAGAGAGATAGGCCCTCTTAATACTGATGATGATGATGATGAAGGTTTTGGTTCGTGGCAAAATTTTGTTTGGTTTCATGAGTAGAAGATTGTTTATTTGCAATTTTTTCTGTTTTTTTAATTATTGCACCGCCCCTTAACTTATTCTATCGCTATTTCCCTACCCAAACGTTGCCTGGAAGAAATTGCTACCTAGCATTAAGGCCGCCTATTGTATAGGCTTTCTTCTATCATCATCATCATTACAGCTCATATACGTCCCCACCGAGGGGCTCGAGCCTACCCTACTACTACTACTACTTAGCCTACTTCTTCTATATTGTTAATTAATTTTTTTAATGTTGTGATTCAATAAAGAATATTGTATTGTATTGTATAAAAGCCCAGTATTTTTGAGCTTTTTAGTGAAACTACCCTCTAAGTATATGGGCGCCTAGTACCGACACTGATATCTGTAGTTCTTTTATTAAATCTACAATTGGTAAGCCCTTGGCATCATCTCACTTGATAGTAAGTGACGATGATGCCGAAGATGGAAACGGGCTTACCAAGGTTCCCCAACGCAATTTAGAACTGGCTATCATATCTTCAAGCTGGAACCCATCAATCCTGTTAACAATGTTGTTTGGCGGTAAAACTTAGATATGATCGTGGTAGCTAGCCAGGCGGGCTTAGAAAATGACTTATCACCAACCAAACCGAGTCTTCCAAAGTTAGACGCAGCCGGGAATTGAACCCGCGACCTCCTGATGTAGCAAATTGACACACAATTCCGCCACGTAGGCGATTAAGATACTAGATATTACTAGACCCACTGATTTAGCTACACAGCCAGTGTTAGAGGTATAATTATTATAAGTAGATGTACCTACCTAACTGGTAAACTCTCACTTTCGTATACAAAGTAGCGTATCACATCACATCAGCTCATATACTTCCCCACCGAGGGGCTCGAGCCTACCCTGAATTAGGGCGATCGGGCCTTAGTCGACCACGCGGGCCCAATGCGGGTTGGTCGACTTCACACACAACCTACGAGTTTTTCCGCAGGCGTGTGCATGTTTCCTCACGATGTTTTCCTTCACCGTAAGAGCGTCGGATAAACGTACATATGAAATCGAAATTCGAAAACACATTTGTACGTGGCAGGATCGAACCACGACTTCCCGGACAGGAGGTAGCGGCCCTTGCCATTACGCCACCGACGCTCCCGTGGCGTATACCGTGTAACAATTTCTTCGCAATGTTGCTATAATCGACTATTCGATTTGGACTAACAAAGAGTTCCATCTCCAACGCATAAGTAGGCTCACAATAGCAACACCGAGTAACGTTTTTATCGCACGAGCGCCGCTTGACTTCCGTCGTGTGCACGTCGTGACGTCACCGGCAATCTTAGCCCGGGAGCTGTCACGCACAATATTAATACTATACATGGGACTAAAACTGTTAATCGGAGGAAGCAATTGTGTTTTCATCTAGTTATTTGAGGTGGAGGTATGAATTATTTTCGTTTCTTTATTTAAGACTCGTTTGTTTGTTTCTAAACTATTTACTGCGAGAAATGTAACAAAAAATAAACATACACGTCTTAACAGGCTCAAGGTCACCCAAAGGGCAATGGAGCGTGCAATGCTCGGAGTTTCTTTGCGTGATCGAATCAGAAACGAGGAGATCCATAGGAGAACCAAAGTAACCGATATAGCTCTCAGAATTGCTAAACTTAAGTGGCATTGGGCGGGGCACATAGCTCGTAGAACGGATGGCCGTTGGGGCAGTAAAGTTTTCGGGTGGCAACCGCGCACCGGAAAACGTAGCATAGTCGGGCCTTCCACTCGGTAGACCGATGACCTGATGAAGTTCGCTGGAAGACGTTGGATGCGGGTTGGTCGTGGAAGTCGTTCGGCTGATATGATGATGATGATGATAGGCACATGTATCCCTTCAAGTTAGACTTCAGACTAGTTACAGCTGCAATTGCTATCTTAATTTTAATTACTTTATTAATATACGTCAATGTATTTGTCAAGTAGCGGATGCCCAGCACCGTTGCACGCGTAGATCCCGTTTTTTGCCGTTCTCGTGGGAATTTCCCAAAAATCTTTCTTAACGGATGCCTACGTTATAAATACTTTCTGTATGCCAAATTTCAGCCCGATCCGTCCAGTAGTTTGAGCTCTGCGTTGATAGTCAGTCATTCAAACTATTTCATAAGCGTAGATTGACAATTCTTAAAAATTTGGAACAGGTACTCTTGTACAGCCATAATAAAGTAATACGGCATTTTACAACTAGTCATTTGAGTAACTTTTTATCAACTGTCAAATACGAAAGTTTGTTATGCAATTGTTTGCGTTACTGACATAGTAACGTCTTATTTGCCATAGTCTTTAACGAACTAATTGGCTGTTTTTAATAAATATAAAATTATAAATTGTTTAATACTTCAAATGAGCAAGTGTTTTTGCTATTCAAGAAGAAATGCTATTTATTGAATAGTGTTTTTTAGGGTTCCGCAGTACAACAAGGAAACCTTATAGTTTCGTCATGTCTGTCTGTCCGTCTGACTGTTCGCGGCCTAGTCCCTAGATTATTAGTAGTAAAGAGCTGAAATTTGGCATAGATATATATAAGGTCTAACAAAATTACCTGAAACTATTTTAACTGGTGATTCTACCCATGAAACTGAAAAACTTTCTCCATGGTACCCATAGTCAAATCGCAAAAAAAAATTTGGCTATCCCATACTAGCTGATCAGCCAACTTAGTATGGGAAGTTCAAAATTTTTTCGAGATTTTACTATGGGTTTCATGGGGAAAGTTGTTCAGTTTCATGGGTAGAAGCACCAGTTAAAATAGTTTCAGCTAATTTTGTTAGACCTTATATAATAATAACGCGGAAAGAACTACAAAAAAAATTTGGAAAAAATACTTTTTAAGGGCATCTCCTCTTACAAGTAAAGTGGGGATGATTCTTTTTCTTGTCAAACCCAGTCGTGTGGGGTCACGGGTAGAGCTTAAAAAATAGATGTGTGTCTTTTAAGACCGTTTTATAATTTAGGGTTCCGTTTTCGAAACAATGGGCTTGAAAGTGCCACATTTTGTTGAAGTCCAGTATTCCAACCCCCTAACAACTAAACCGCTGTATTTGGAAATTTGAAAATTAGTTGCATGCGATAATGGCAACTACGGATCCCTACATTGAGCGTGGCCCGACACGCACTTGGCTGGTTTTTACAAAATTGTTTATACGGTTAAATAGCCTACTACAAACATGCAAAAACAGTTCATATTGAGTCAAATTTTAACCCTTGCGATTATGCTAAGTCCCTTTGGACCATGCTTTTCTTCCCTTCACACCGAACTAGTTTACCTCCCTTCGCGAGATGATTGAACCTGACAAGAGTTCAGTGATTTTTCATGCTGCAAAATGCGTCAAATATGAATGGGGACGAAATAAGATTTCCATTTCATCAGATCAGATTACTGTAGCTGAAAGCGTACGAGCGTCGTCGCAAACTATATATTACTATAGAGTTACCTGGGTACTTCAAAAGATATAATATAACAAAAAAACTACGAGCGAGACCTACAGTACTCGCATATGATGTGTAACATGTGACAAAATACTTATGAAATTAATTAATTATCGGGTCGTACATTCACGGGCCGACCCTTCGAATAGTAGTATGTCATCTTTGCCTTTGCCATCACACTAGGCGGCATGGCTATGACAACTTTAGTTTTCGAGAATTAAAAAACGTTCGCATTTCCTTTTACACATTTTCGTCCCATTTCACGAAATCACTCCCACAAATTGCAGGAAAGCGAGAGCAAAGATGTTACACATCAAAAAGTATCCAAGAAAAAATAAACATTTATAATAGCCGGCTAATGCCTGTGGGTTCATTACAATTGAACCTGATCTATATACAGGTTGTAATATAAAAATCGCTCCGCGCGCGATTGAACTCAGGGCGGCGTTTAAACGCTTCAATATTGACTTGCAGTTTGCTTAAAAAATGATTTTATTTTTAATTTAATTAAATAAATCGTTTGTAACAGGTCGTTTAACAAGTTGTTTGTACAACTTGTGAAATTTTACGGAGAAAATACTGTAGTAAAAGAAATAAAACTTAGAATCAAAGTGGATTCTTTTAACTTAATTAAGAATCATGATGGTTTTATGCCTTTGTTAATTAAAAAAATGTTAATATGCCTTTACTTTAAGAATATATCTGGAAAAGTGTCCAGGGCACACTCTCCGAAATTAATCCTGTAGAAAACCGATAGACAGTCGACTTTGCGACGATGCTCGAGGCTTTAGAGCCTGTTTGATACAAGTTCCTCGTCGCCAATGAGTCTCCTAGTGCGTCGGTCGATAGAATCCAAGGCATCTAGCTGGAAACGAGGGGATCCGTCCCAAAAGTGAGAGCAGTACTCCATACATAACCGAAATTGAGCTTGGTATAATAGTAGAAGATGTACTGGTGTGAAGTAAAGTCTCACTTTCGAGAGGATACCAAGTTTTTTGGCAGCCGTTTTTGCCTTGGATTCAATGTATCTCCCAAAATTCAGATTGAATGTTAAATCAACGCCAAGGAGCTCAAGATGGTCGGAGATCTGGATAGATTCATCTCGGAAAGTAGGAGTCAGGGTAAAAGGACTCCTTTTTGCAACAAAATAAAAAAACATCATCTTAATTAATTAAAATAGCAAAGGTCATTGGGCAGCATAGTATGAAACCTATACCCACGGCCTACAGAAAAAAAATTAGGTAGGATGTTTAGATAAGCGTCTCTAGTTCACGAATATATATGTCGCAATAATGTAGTTAATGGGATTCAAGCCAAAAGCTTAAAAAAGAAAAATATAATATTGAGGTTAAAACTTTCGTGTTAGCAACGTGACAGAACGTCCTTAAACGTTCTTGAGGTAAAAAAAATAGATGGAGCCTATTGCTAGTGAAAAGCAGAGTTGTACAAATCGATGGAGCCTCTTGCTAGTGAAAAGAAAAGTTGAAAAAATGGATGAAGCCTCTTGCTAGTGAAGAGCAGAGTTGAAAAAATCGAAGGAGCCTCTTGCTAGTGAGGAGCAGAGTTAAAAAAATAGATGGAGCCTCTTGCTAGTGAGGAGCAGAGTTGCTTTTCACTAGCAATAGGCTCCATCGATTTTTTTATTTCTGGTCTTCACTAGCAAGAGGCTCCATCGATTTTTTTAACTCTGCTTTTCATTAACAAGAGGTTCCATCGATTTTTTCAACTCTGGTCTTTACTAGCAAGAGGCTCCATCGATTTGTACAACTCTGCTTTTCACTAGCAATAGGCTCCATCGATTTTTTTATTTCTGGTCTTCACTAGCAAGAGGCTCCATCGATTTTTTTAACTCTGCTTTTCATTAACAAGAGGTTCCATCGATTTTTTCAACTCTGGTCTTTACTAGCAAGAGGCTCCATCGATTTGTACAACTCTGCTTTTCACTAGCAATAGGCTCCATCGATTTTTTTATTTCTGGTCTTCACTAGCAAGAGGCTTCATCCATTTTTTCAACTCTGCTTTTCACTAGCAAGAGGCTTCATCGATTTTTTTAACTCTGGTCTTCACTAGCAAGAGGCTTCATCCATTTTTTCAACTCTGCTTTTTACTAGCAAGAGGCTCCATCTATTTTTTCAACTCTGCTCCTCCCTAGCAAGAGGCTCCATCGATTTTTTCAACTTTGCTTTTCACTAGCAAGAGGCTCCATCGATTTGTGCTTCACTAAAATTGTTTTATTTACGCATTTATATATTTTTTTTACATGTTATTCCCATGGTTTAAAAAAAAATAAAAATATGTTTTGAAATGTGGGTTAATACTTAACAATTTAAAACTAATTTGGTTTTTGTAGGATAACTTTAGTTAACCGGGTCAGATTTTGCCCAATGACCTTTTTAATTAATTTATGAGAGAACCGCATCTGCGCCCGTTCCATCAAAAGATGATCTTAAGTCAGTATCATTGTCAGAACAAGGTATCATGGCCATGTCTTAGACACCTGCTGTACTGAAAAGGGCTTCCACTTCGATAGAAGCATCCTGGATCACTTATAAATTAATAATTCTTGATTTTCATTAAAATAATTTATGATACCGAAGATGGAAGCGGGCTTACCAAGATTCCCCAACGCAATGGAGAACTGGCTATTTTATTTTCAAGACGGAACACAACAATGTTGTTAACACTGATGTTTGGCGGCAAGATAAGATGGTGGTAGCTAGCCAGGCGGGCTTAGAAAATTCCCTACCACCAACCAAACCGAGTCTTACAAGTTGACCCCAACGGGAATCGAACCCGCGACCTCCTGGTGTGGAGCGAATGGACTAACCATTACACTACGGAGGCGGTTTGTAAGGGAATTCAATTTTTTTTCTCAATATCATATTGATTTTTGCAAATAACTGCAGTTCTTTATCAACTTGTAAGTACGTAATTTTTAAAATTTTACTTAACATTTAAATCTTGTTATAAAGAGTAAAAAATCTGTATTCCTTTAAAACTTTTCCATCCATAACATAAAAAACTTAAACTTCAGATTTATTTCATATAACGTTGCGGAATAACTCGAGACGATACGTTATCCAGTGGTTTCATTAAAGCCATACGAGGAACTCTGGCGAGACGTCAGACGATAGGTGTTTTATTTATCGTATAGTTATATTTATATTATATCAGCTCATATACGTCCCCACCGAGGGGTTCGAGCCTACCCCGAATTAGGACGATCGGGCCTTAGTCGACCACGCGGGGCCAGTGCGGGTTGGTCAACTTCACACACAACCTGCGAGTTTCTTCGCAGGCGTGTGCAGGTTTCCTCACGATGTTTTCCTTCAACGTAAGAGCGTCGGATAAACGTACATATGAAATCTAAATACAATATCACATTGATACGTGGCAGGTTCAAACCACGACCTCCCGGACAGGAGGCGGTGGCCCTAGCCATTACACCACCGACGATCGTATCGACGATAGTTATGTTATAAAGAGAAAAAAATTGTGTTTGTTGATTCGAAGCAAACTCGGAATCTTCTATGATACCTACTTACTTTTAGAATTCCTTATCTAAAGGGCATTTTCGAATTTGCTTCGAATTAACAAACACAAAAATTGTACTTACCCGTTCACGTGTTTTCATACAAAACTAATTTCGGCCAAGTTTTTATTTATAATCAGTAATTTAAAAAAACAAAAGGTATTAGGCTAGCTTTTGTTCTGACTGACAACCGACTAAAAATTGGTCTAAATCGGTTAACATTTATTAGGTAAAAATCCTTAACGCCGTTTGTATAAAAAGTCGCAGCTTCACGATATTCTTAAGTTGGGTGGAAACATTTCTGCATTAAAATATGTGTATATGTACTTACAATAATAAACAAAACGTGCTAACTTAAAACTTTTCGACAACAGACACGAAGACACGGCATAATAATTGCGCAACAGAAACTTCACTCATAGAACAGATGGCAGTTGGGGCAGTAAGGTTCTCAAGTGGCGACTGCACACCGGAAGATATGGGTAGCGTAAGCAGACCTCGTACACGGTGGACCGACGCCCTGGTGAAGGTCGCGGGAAGCAGTTGGATGGGGGGCACCGCAGGACTAGTCGTCGTGTAAATACTCGGGGAGGCCTTTGTCCAGAAGTGGATGTCTTTCGACTGATATGATGTTGATGATGAGAAACTCCACTGCAAGTCACAAAACTTGAGAGCTCTTGACTGACTTGCTTGTAGGAGTGCAAATCGTAAAAAGGCTGACTAATCGTACATCATACCAATGTGGCTACCATGCAGCTGATATGCAGCCTAAATGACATTAATGAGAGTATGATCACATCAACAATCGTTGAATAAACCTCCATTGTAACCAATAAGCATATTTACTTTTTAAAGGGCGTCTGAAAAGGCGTTTGGTGTTTTAATTGGCAACATTGTTTCTAATGACTGTCAATTTGACAGTTGACAGTTGATTTGTGGTCAGTGCGTTTTGCCATTTTACCATGAACTGACTTACGCTAGGACATCATCATATCAGCTCATATTATACGTCCCCGTCGAGGGGCTCGTGCCTATACCCTGAATTATTAGGGCGATCGGGCCTGCGGGCTCAGTGCGAGTTGGTCGATTTCACATACAAACTTTCGATTTTTTTCGCAGGCGTGTGCAGAGATATATAACGGGAGGTAGATAGGTTACATGCGTCTAAAAAGTGAAGCAAATAAAAAACGGTAATTTAAAAAACTAAAAAACCCGACTGCGTTTCTGTGTAATTTGGAAATGAAAAACCCTAAAACAAGAAAGTCGTCATACCCGATTGCACTTAACTCAAGAAAAATTGTAGCAGTCGGGACCCATTCTAGAAAGTCAGCCGTCTAGTCAGTAGATTGGAGTAATCTGCAATGTAATATAGGTATGTGCTCTCAATTCACTATGCCTCCATTTCTAGAATAGGTCCCGACTGCTACAAGTTTTCTTGAGTTAAGTGCAATCGGGTATGACGACTTTCTTGTTTTAGGGTTTTTCATTTCAAAATTACACAGAAACGCAGTCGGGTTTTTTAGTTTTTTAAATTCCGTTTTTTATTTTATTCATTTTTTTAGTTTTATTATTGAATGAGTTTGTATAGTAACCTATATACACATGACACACATTATGATTACGCAGATTATTAACTTATCAGTTGATAGAATAATATTCTCGTAAACGTTGAACCTCTATAAAATAATTCTGATCGTGTGGCCGATTCAAAAGTTTTTTAGGATCAAGTGAGAACTTGGCGCCAAAAATCCGCCATTTTGTTTTTTTTATTTTGATATACCCAGTGTCACTCTCACAGTAAATACGAATCTAACGACACGTCTCAAGCTAAAATCCATCCAGCCGTTCAGGCTGCAGAGCGTGCCAAACAATTATACATACAAACATACATACATACTCTCGAAAAACATAACCCTCCTTCTGGCGCAGTCGGGTAAAAAAAGATGCCAATTGGCATCTCTTTTCTTAGTAATATTCGGTGGAATAGAAGGGAACTACCTATAATAATGTGAGTGTAAATGGCTTCGATTTTCAAATGTTGTTGGTTAGTGCATAACCCATCTATGGTAACAAATCTCTGGGCGTGTGCAGGTTTCCTTACGATGTTTTCCTTCACAGTAAGTCGGATATGTACATATGAAATCGAAATTCGATAACATTAGTACGTGGCAGGATTCGAACCACGACCTCCCAGACAGGAGGCAGCGACCGCAGACGTTACGCCAGGACAAAACTTGTACTTTGTACAAATTTATTTTTAAAAATCATCGTTCAGTTCGCCAAACTTACCGTGTGTTCAGTCAATCTCACGTTTTTTTTTATTAACAATTGGTAAGCCCTAAGCATCATCTCACCTGATGGTAAGTGACGATGATGCCGAAGATGGAAGCGGGCTTACATAATCGTCCATCCGTGCAAGTTATTCAGAAAACCAACGATCGTCAAAGTTGATAATACGCATCTAAAAAGACGGCATTAAAATTATTTCAAGTGTTACATCATCATCATCATATTAGCCGGAGGACGTCCACTGCTGGACATAGGCCTCCTACTAATCCTTTATCTCACTTTGAATTTGTATACCTCAAAAACACCTTTATTTACATTTCTACATTCTACATCCATATTTTTATTAAGAGCATCAGTGGCGTAATGGCTAGGGCCGCCGCCGGAGGTCGTGGTTCGAATGCTGCCACGTACCAATGTGATTTCAAATTAAGATTTCATATGTACGTTTATTCAACGGTGTTGTGTAGGAAAACATCGTAAGGAAACCTGAACACGCCTGCGAGGAAACTCGCAGGTTGTGTGTGAAGTCGACCGACCCGCACTGGGCCCGCGTAGTCGACTAAAGCCCGATCGCTCTAATTCAGGGTAGGCTAGAGCCCCTCGGTGGGGATGAATATGAGCTGATATGATGGTTTTTATTTGGTTCAAATACGTTTTGTTTAACTATTTTATTCTTATAAGAACTTTATTTTCCCTGCGCTAACGAATCAGACGTCTCTAGTTTTAATTAAGTGGAATTTCTATATTATTTCTCGCTACAATTGTCTGGAAGTCCCTTAAATTAATATGTAAGGAGTGGTTTCAGCTGAATGTGGGCAGTATTAAAACGAGGTACAAATGGGGGGTGAAGGGTGAAACTATAGGGGAGGGAGGACGGTCCACCAAACCGCAGACTTTATGCCCTCAGACCGGTCTAGAATTATTAATTAACCGAATGTTGATTGCATTCCTTGTTCTTGCGGTCGGTACAGTTATTAGTAGTTCTAATACGTATCCACTTAGATACAGGTTGAGCATTTTCACGTACGATTTCTTCAAAAAGCACATTTTTATTAGAATACACACGCATAGACGCACTTGGACTATATTACTGTTTGTATTAACCCGGCGACTATGACGCTGGGTCATATTGACACAAGCGATTTCCAATTGGGGTAATTTCGAAAAAAACATATAATAATCGTTGTTGGTTTTCTCAGTAGCTGGAGATAAGACCTCAATTCATATGATTTGTACCATATTGTAGTGAGCAAGCGCCAGTGAAGAAGGTAAAATCCCTTTTCTTGAATAAAACGGGTATAAAACACCTACAGCTCCATATATTTTTAGTTCCAAAAGAGATATTATTTCAGTTGCCCTTTTCAGGTTGTTGCATTAAAAACAAATTATAGTTTGATGTCTAAATTAACTTTAACATTTTGGTACTACAATGACTTCATGGTCATGCAAATAGTCCTTACTTTGTATTAAATTTGTTATAATTCAGCAGATAACCAGATAATTAAGAAAAAAAGCATTCGGGTCATATTGACCCAGCTTCATCGTCCGCGTTATTTTTTACACGTCATTTGCGCCGGGTTAAGAACAAAGTAGACAACCCGTCAATTCTTGCTAGCATTGAGTACTTTGTGCCCCAAAGGTATACGCGCGCTGGCCGGCGGCGGCATCGGCACCAGCTGTACGCGTCTCAAGCGCTACGTACGCACCACGCGCACAACGCACCTACGGCGCGCCCTCTGTGCGTTTTTAGGTGAGATCAAACATTTATCTTGACACTGTATTTCTTTATAAAATTATACACAACTTTATTGATTCGAACTCACTATTGGAATTTTTTTTTTCAAAATACCACGTACACCCTCTCGTTCAAAACATACTTTCTTCATATCTTCTTGTCACACAAATTATGCCAAGAATGCATATCTCAGACGCACTTGTGATTATTATAACAAGTTCTTGAAAAATTTTGACATTTTTTCTAGTTCCCTATTGTCCTATAAAAAGCAAGTATGCGCAGTGTTGGAAAATATATAAATTTTAGTTAAAATAACTAAGGTTTCAACTTTATTTATTTGTTACATATACTTGTCTCGTTTTGTTGCCTGTAACTATCATCATTATTTTTGTTACCATAATATAGGGGCCTTCAGGTCTATTTGTTTATCTCAAATTTTGTTACTATATTTGTTATGCGACTGTTTATGTCCTGAATAAATAAATAAATGTCGACATGCTCTCTGATCCGCTTTGTCATATTTGCAAATACTTGTCTTCATACATAGCTCGTGTTATGTCTAACTCTAATTTATTCGCATATTTTGTTCCTATCTCTGCTCGCTGACCGCTAAGGTACAGGCTTTTTCTAGCCTAGTTTAGTAGCCAGAGTTCCAATAACTAAATTTAAGATGTACAACTAGAATTAAGACCTTGTTTTTCTAACTTGTAAACTTTTTTGTGAAATAAAAATTTATTATTATTATTTTTACTCTCGCTCGTATTCATCTTCATCATCATATCAGCTGAAGGACATCCACTGCTGGACATAGGCCTCCCCCAAGGATTTCCACGACGTCCGGTTCTGCGCTGCCCACATCCAGCGGCTTCCCGAGACCTTCACCAGGTCATCAGTCCACCGAGTGGGAGGCCTGCCTACGCTTCGTTTTTCGGTGCGCGGTCGCCACTTGAGAACTTTACTGTCCCAAAGGCTATCTGTTCTACGAGCTATGTGCCCCACCCACTGCCTCTTAAGTTGAGCAATTCTGAGAGCAACTCTCGTATTATTTTATTCATATTAACTTTATTGTGTAACAAAGTGAACATTTTGGTTTAGACTGTAAGTTTATGATTGTAAATTATAATAAATACAAAATAAATAAAAATATCATCATAATTTAAATGACAACTTTTCTAACAATATAAACACTTTAATGTGTGTAATTGTATTCACAAAGAAATGTGTTATATTTAATTTTGAGATAAAAGACCCAAAAAAGTACAAAGAAATTAAAAAAGGTATTTACACATTAAATAATTTACATTAAACATAATTGAACTTACCCAAGATAGCTCTTTAAAGAAAGCAGCAAGATATTTTATTTCAATTTATTTTTAGTAAAAATATTTAAGGATGGAAATGTTGAATGATTGATGGAATTTGGGTTTTAAAACACATGTCAGCGCATGCGTAATGGAACAATATAGTCATATCAGCTCATATACGTCCCCACCGAGGGGCTCGAGCCTCCCTGAATCAGGGCGATAGGGTCTTAGTCGACCACGCGGGCCCAGTGCGGGATGGTCAACTTCACACACAACCTGCGAGTTTCTTCGCAGGCGTGTGCAGGTTTCCTCACGATGTTTTCCTTCACCGTAAGAGCGTCGGAAAAACGTACATATGAAATCTAAATTCGAAATCACATTCGTACGTGGCAGCTTCGAACCACGACCTCCCACCGACGCTCATATAGATGGAATGAAAAAAGGTCGAAAGAAAAAAAGTAGAAATAACAGCGTTACCGCGCTACAATACATCTGTCTATCTATCTATTAAAATGCAGTTTTTTTTAACTCTTCCCAGGAAAAACTAACTACAAGTTCCTATAAGAATAAATTAAACATGTTTCAAGTATCCATTTTCTCAGACACAGTATAAATAATGAAGTACTCTCAGTTCAAATTTGAATCTTGACAGAACTTAATAAAACTTCTTACATCCTGTATTCACAGAGCACCGACTGAGTAAATCAATTTACGCGAACTAGTTAATTAAGTTGCGGTTGTTTTAAAATATAAGGAGAAATTGAATTTGTTAAAACTTCATCTCTTGAATGCTGAGGAAAAATACTCAGGACTTACGGATGTAAGCTTTCTGAAATGTTTTTCTTGGTGTGTAGAAGGGGACTTATGTGAATACTGAAATAATATTCTCCTTGCGAATAGGTACAAATCTTTTCGGCTTTGTGGCATCATAATATCAGCGCGTCGGTGGCGCAATGGCAAAGGCCGCTACCTCCTGTCCGGGAGGTCGTGGTTCGAATCCTGCCACGTACCAATGTGTTTTTGAATTTCAGACTACAATACTAACGTTGCAGTAGTCTTAAATCCATCTTAAATCATTGTTATTACACGTACATGGAGACGTACCATGTATGAAGTTAACCTACTAGTTATTTCCTTTTACTATGTATCCTTAATTAGGGCGATTGGGCCTTAGTCGACTAAGCGGTCCCAGTACGGGTTGGTGGCATAGCGACTTTTATTTTGAAAAAACCTGCTCACGATTGTATATACGAACAATTGTAAATTGTATATATTGTATATAATTTTATACGGAATGCAGATACGAACCAAATATATACTTAAACATTTTGACCTAAGTCGTCACTTTAAGAAAATATAAAGCGCAAATTTATCATTGGATCTCTCAAAATATCTAAGTTTTTTTTGAGGTCAAAATATTCTAGTATATTTTTCGTTTTTATTTGCATCCTCTATCGAATTTAATAGGTAATATCATCATCATCATTACAGCTCATATACGTCCCCACCGAGGGGCTCGAGCCTACCCTGAATCAGGGCGATAAGGCCTTAGTCGACCACGCGGGCCCAGTGCGGGTTGGTCGACTTCACACACAAGCTTCGAGTTTCTTCGCAGGCGTGTGCAGGTTTCCTCACGATGTTTTCCTTCACCGTTAAAGCAATCGGTAAGTATGTACGAAAGTTTTTGAAAAACTCATTGGTACATTGGCCGTCCAGATTTGAACCCGGTACCTCTGGTTAGATTGACCGAGTCGTTACCGGTTGAGCCACCGACGCTTTATACTAATATAATAGGTAATATATGCGCCGCCAATTTTAGAAATATATTAAGTATTTCTAGGATTTGATAGATCACGTTCCCATCACTATGCCAGTCTCCATACAAAAGAATAATAACACATTTTTAAGCATTATTTTTTTACGCATATACTATAGCATAAAAAAATCAGCATTAAAAACACGCTTACTAAATAGTAGAGCTCTTTATTATAAATAATGATTTTTAGTATAATAAAGAGCTACTAGTAAGCGTGTTTTTCATGCTGATTTTTTTATGCTATAGAATGAAGGCTCTATGTTAGTAGCAAAGAAAAAATTAGCTTAATTACCTAGTAACAAAGAAAAGAGATGTTATCACACTTGATGAAATTTTACAAGTAATCAGGGTTTGTATGGAAAGTACCTTATAGTATAATGAACTTCCCAATTTAGTAGGTTTTATTAATTTCTAGTTATTTATAAAGTTTAATTAAAATCGTTAAAGTCATTTATGAAAAAAAAACTGATTGTTTTTGAAATAACATATATTAAAGTATAGAAGGTTGTCTAAAATTGTGGTAACATGCAAAGTTTTTTGAATATGGTTAGAGCCATGTTTGATAAAAAAATATTTTTTTTTATACGGTGGCAACCCTACCCTAAGAAATCAAAGTAGGGAAATTTTGTAAAAAACTTACGAGACTTATATTTTCCTAACCCAAATTTCATCCAAATCTAATCAGTGCCTTAGGAGCTACAGCCTGGACATTTTCTGTTTTTTGAACTCTATAATAGGGATGACGAATGCTAGTCATCTGAGTTAAAAAAGTTAAAATGTTAGAAATACCTAGACGTGACGTCATTGTATAGCAGCGTCATTTATGTACTCATTTTGTGATTTTGGTGAATTAAAAATCAAAGACTTGATGGAAAACAAAACGAGTTAGGTTTTTCGAAGTTTAACTAGGAGGGCAATTTAATTATCAAGAGTGCATAACTTATTTCAGATGCTGTCGTTATCCTTATTGTAAAACAATAGATCCCTGTTCAACATCTAATTTTTTTTTTGCATCATAACACCTTCTTCAGTTCTTTGACGCTCGCTACCGTTCGGTCCCCAATCGCTCGAAAGTGAATATAAAATAACTCCTTCGCATCCAATCGATTATAATAAATAGAATTATTAGATACTAGCTTTTTCCCGCGGCTTCGCTCGCATGGGCATAGTTTTTATGACTGTCTTTGAGGGTGAGTGTTGCGCGAGCAGCACGGCTCGCGGGCATAGACAGGAGTTGTCTCCAGATCCCTCGGCAACTACATCGGGCTGTTCTGATTAGCAGTCTATGTCACTCCCCACCCTCTCAACTATTTATGTGAAAAAAATAACCGCCTCCGTAGCTCAGAGGCAAAGTTCACTGGCTTTACACAGGAGGTCGCGGGTTCGATTCCCGGCGGGGTCAATTGTAAGACTCGGTTTGGTTGGTGGTAGGGCATTTTCTAAGCCCGCCTGGCTAGCTACCACCATGTTATCTAAGTCTTGCCACCAAATATCAATGTTGATATCATTGGTGTGTTCCGGCATGAAGATAAGATAGCCAGTTCCCCATTGCGTTGGGGAATCTTGGTAAGCCCGCTTCCATCTTCAGCAACATCGTCACTTACCACCAGGTGAGATGTTGTCAAGGGTTTACCAATTGTGCATAAAAAAAATTTGCGTCAATCTGTTGTTGCCGAAGTGCGCGAGCCTGGAAATGAGTTTTCCGTAGATCCCTGGGGAGCTGTCTACAGTTACACTTATTAATAGTCTATATCAGTAACCACCCCATCAAACTTCTCTATGCAAAAAATCACAACAATCCGTCGCTTCGTTGCGATTTTAAAAGAAATAAACCAAAGAAGGATTTTTTTTTTCAGTCCCCCCAGGAACTGTAGAGAATATGCTATTTTCACGGGATAAAAAGTAGCCTATGTCCTTCCCCGTGACACAGACTACCTCCACGCCTAATTTCATCAAGATTAGCTGAGGTGTTGAAGCGTGAAAAGGGTAATAAAAAAACAAACAGACGAACAAACATATTTTCATATTAATAATATTAGTAACGTGATAATTAATATTACTGCTGCAAAACTAAATCTATTTGCGCCCCAAAATCAAATTAGCTAAATACGCTGTTTCCAAATTTTCTCATGAATGGCCTTCGGTTCCTGAGGGAAAATTATTTAGTTTAATGGGTTGAGCAATGTCACCGTTTTTATTAGTCTTCATTGATTCTTTATTACTGCGCTGTTTTGAGACCCACACTCATTTCCACCCCTGCTAAGTACAGGGTATTCCGTGGCAGTTTTAGGATTTCATAATTAAATTAAAATATGTTGTCATTTTAGAATATTAATATATTTGTAATAAAAAGAAAGGCGAGACATGCGGATTTTATTTTTTAAAGATCACTCCGTCAAAATGTTCTCCATCGCGGCGCACACACTCGTAGAATATTTCGAGAGTATTCTGAGCGACGCGCTGCAGTACTTAACGTGGAATAGCGTTCACTTGTCGCACGATATTTTCTTTTAATTCCGATAGATCTGTCGGGTTGCTGTAGTATACTTTTCTCTTTAGGAACCCCCCCCCCCCCCCATAGAAAAAAATATAAAGGGGTGAGATCTGGCGATCTGGGTGGCCATGCGATGTCCCCAAATCGGCTAATCAATTTTGCGGGGAATTCTTCGCGGAGTAGGCTCATTGTGGCTCTTGCTGTGTGAGGCACGGCGCCATCTTGCTGAAACCACGTGTGAGAGCTTTTCGATGGATGTTCTCTAAGTCTCGGAATGAAATATTCGTTGATCATGCGGCGGTAGGCATCACCATCAATAGTTACGGTTACCCCACGAGAATTTTAAAAAAAAACGGTCCAATTGTTCCATTGGGAGACAGAGCTGCCCAAACGGTTATCTTCGGGCTATGCAAGGCTTTTTGGTGTTTTAATCGTGGGTTTTGTCCTCTCGGCGCCCAATAGCGGCAATTTTGTTTATTGACAAAACCATTCAAGTGAAAATGAGCTTAATCACTGAACGAAATTGTGTTAACAGTTCGGAATCGTCTCAACATGTTATCACAGAACTCCTTGCGCTCTCGGTAGTCATGAGGTTTAAGTGCCTGTGCATTTTGGACCTTGAAAGGGTGTAATTTAATGTCCAAGCTTAATATACGGTGTACCATGGTTTTTGGAAGCCCAAAACTTGACGCTCTCTTGCACACGAACTGGCGGGGATTTTCTCGCAAGGTGCTTTTAACACGTTCAATGTTTTGGTCAGTCCGTGACTTTCGGCTGGGGCCTGGACGTGGCTCGTTAACTGTTGAACCTGTTGCACGGAACTTCTGGACCCACGTCCTAATCAAACTTTCACTCGGTGCTTCACTTAAGCGACGAATATTGTATTGAGATCAAAATCTTTGGCGAGCAGCAATGCACGAATCGTTACCAATAAAATACGCTTCAACTACAAAAGCGCGCTGCGACTGACCAATCCGCACGAATGCCGCGCTAAACTGTAACCCCTCCCTGGTCCCCCGCGCAACCGTTGGAAAAATATTCGAATTTCAAATCCTAAATCTGCCATGGGATACCCTGTAGATTAGGTAAGTATTATTCATATCCTAAAATTTAATCAAAATTAATTTCGCAGTGTGTTTTGTGATAAGAACTGCTATGTTATGTCTATTACCACAGCACCATGCTGAGTGTTGGACATATTCCGCATAAAATTTAATTTTAGTTTTTAGTTTTAATCTTTAGCTATAGTTTATTTAAATTAAATACCTAATTTTATAATTATTTTTCCATTTATTTTTTGCCTATAAACTTTATTTCTTTCTTTTCTTTTCTTCTTTCTATTGAAATGTGAATATAAAAGTAAAAGAATATATATTATAAAATGTAATAAATGTCGATGTATGTATGTATGTTTCATATGGACTCCAAAATGGCTGGAGCAATTCTCATAATTTTTAGGGAATCTTCAGATTAGCACAGCGAGTGGTCCTGTAAATAAAACAAAATAAGACGCATGGAGCAACGCTTGCGTGAACATAGTTTCTATAACCGTCTTCGAGGGTGGGCAGTGCGCGAGCCGCAAGCGGCTCGCAAGCGTGGAGAAAGCATCCTATTTGTCATTCCAGGCTCTAGTCTGTCTACCTACCAAATTAAAGCCAAATAAGTTCAGTAGTTTTTGCGTCAAAGAGTAACGAACATGCATACATACATTAGAAGGAAGTAGGATTTTGTTATTTAGCGTTCGGTGGCCTAGCAGCTAGAGCCACTACCTCTTATCCGAGAGCTCGTGGTTCGAATCCTGCCACGTACCAATGTGTTTTCGAATTTCGATTTCATATGTGGACGTATTTTGGCTGATATGATGATGATATTAGCTACTACATACTTTGTGATTTTTTCCCCAAATATTTAAAAAAAAACATTTCATATAACAGATTCATTTTCAATGTATCCGAAGGTCGTGATAGACACGACACGATTTTCCTAAAATAAATCAATAGTAACAAAAATTCGTAATTATAATTCAGGGTAATATATCACCAAAAGGTCAGTGGAGCGTGCTATGCTCGGAGTTTCTCTGCGTGATCGAATCAGAAACGAGGAGACCCGTACGAGTACCAAAGTAGCCGACATAGCTTTAAGAACTGCTAAACTTAAGTGGCAGTGGGCGGGGCACATAGCTCGTAGAACGGATGGCCTTTGGGGCAGTCAAGTTCTCGAGTGGCGACCGCGCACCGGAAAACGAAGCGTAGGTGGGCCTCCCACTCGGTGGACCGGTGACCTAGTGAAGGTCGCGGGAAGCCGCAGGATGCGGGCAGCGCAGAACCGGTTGTCATGGAAATTCGTTGGGGGAGGTTTATGTCCAGCAGTGGACGTCCGTCGGCTGATATGATGATATATTAACATGTATATATAGCTCGAGCCAAGTAAATAAATAAACAGAAAGTAAATTAACAGAAAGTAAATTAACAGAAGAGTAAATTAACAGAAAACGAAAACGGCAGACAAAGGGAGAAACATCCCTTTCATACAAAATCTAATTTACATTATTATGAGCTTTTCTGAAAGCAATCGTAGTTAAATGTTGATCGCGAGTGTTGCCACAATGCAAAATCCGTTTCCGCCCCGTCAAGCATTACGTCTGACTTGTGTCTTGTTAAAATTAAAGATTTGAATTTAAATTCGAGAATCCCACAGCGAATAGGTGGAACGGATAAATATGAATATGAATGGCGAGTCAGAAGCACGAAACGGGTTTGGAATTATTAACTTTTGGAGTACCTCCACCGTGGGGATACAACGCCCGCCGGGTTTCCGTCAAGTGCTTCTAACATTTCTAACAAGCAAGCTTGTCATTTCTGAGCGGAGTTCTTTTGCGAAAAACGAATAAATTATAAGATTGCCATATGCAGAAATGGGAACGTTATTAGAAAGTTACTTGCGCGTTCAAATTCGGAAAGATTACCCACAGACGAAAAAAAAATACAGAAATATTAGTGGACTGTTGAAATTTTTAGAGTTATAGCGCATCCTGGACACTCCATACAACGGGCCAGAAATTACATTTCAAAAAAGGAATGAAGGAACAAACAAAATGGCGGCGAAATCCTATACGTTCGACAACTAAACTGTAACTAATCTGTATCAATCTGGGTGACGAGAGGGTACGATCGCAATCTAGAGAGTGTTCATACTGTATGTGAGTACTAATATAATATTATACTTTAGTTATAGGTACTAGTAAAGGCTGCAGCCTCGACGCGCCCTTCAACTCACGTCTAAACCAGCACAAGAAAATTTGAAGGTCTTGGAAGGGGGTCAGGGTCGAACAATTTACTACCAACAATTTTAATTTAATACCAACAAAAGTATTAAATTAAAATTGTTTCTAACTAAAATATTAAAAAGGATTGAAAAAAAAAGATAAAAACACAAGATGGAGACGAAAATCAGCAGATAGGAATGGATTAGTCAATAAATTTAAAAAAACATGATGGCAAAAAAAAACAAATTAAAAAAGGAGGTATTACAAAACAGATCGAAAATAAACAAAAAAGAAAGACTTCCTCACAAGATTTACTATTAATCGTATCACGCGCATACTTATTCATCATTTACGTACAACGGAATAAAAATAGTACCTGCTTGGTCTAAAGTTTTTATGTAGAGAGCAAATTTACCTAGGGTAGATCAGGTCAGATAAACCCATCCTCTCTGAACCTTGGTTAAAGCTGTAAATACATTATCTTGCATGATTTGCTAAATTAGATACGTGGGCACATACACCTTTGCTCATACGACTCATACGTCTGGCCCCGATAATCATCCTAATTGATATAGACTAGACAAAATCCACTACGAGACCCGTGCCAGTAATCCAGTGATTATTCTGTATATCGTACCTCACGAAATCAAGCTGTAGACAATTTGGAGCGGATAATTTCGGCTTGGCCTTTAGTGACCGCGCGGTGAGTCTGAAGCATTATACTGTGTCTGTCTACCTCTATAGTCTATAGTAGAGTTATAGGCTTGTAGAAGCGACATCTAAAGAAGTATTTAAGGATAAATTAGACTGGATAGCTTTGTGCTCGGTAGACCACCGGATCAGGATCAGCTGTGATCAGACCTATTTCCATTTTCTGCTTTTAAGTTTGTAACTAGTTTTTTAAATTTGGTTAATGGAAGTAAAGAAATTTGTATTTATAAGTGATCCAGGATGCTTCTTTCGAAGTGGAAGGCCTTTTCAGTACAGCAGGTGTCTAGTACATGGCCATGATACCTCGTTCTGACAATGAGACTAACTTTAGATCATCTTTGGACGGAACGGGCGCAGATGCGGTTCTCTTATAAAGTTATTGAAAATTTGCTATTTTAATTAATTTCCATGATGTGTTTTTTTTATATTTTGTTGCAACAAATAGAGTCGGACAATATAACATATGTACATTTGAACTTCAAATATACCAGATTTTTTCGTGTACATTTTGAAGTCGTTTCAAAAACATGTTAGTACTTTTCCAGATATATTCTTGAAGTAAAAGCATCTTAACATTTTACAAATTGACAAAGGCATAAAAACCATCTTGATTCTTAATTAAGTTAAAAGAACCTACTTTGATTCTGACTTTTATTTCTTTTACTTTAGTATTTTCTCCGTAAAGTTTTACAAGTTTTACAAAGAACTTGTCAAACGACCTGTTACAAACGATTCATTGAATTTAAATCGAAAATAAAATCAGTTTTTTTGGAATCTGCAAGTCTATGTTGAAGCGTTTAAAATGCGAATGTTTTCTTTTTAATTGTTAACAGCAACAAAGGAATATCGAATGGCGTTGAATTTAATTTGCATTTTACAAGAAGAACGGCTATAAAACAATTCGATATGGTGCATGATATTTAGTAGTTTATGCACGGAGGTTTTAACGTTGAAAGTGTTTTTTTTTTGTCGCTTTGTTATAGGCCCGATTTTCAGCGAAAGTGCGACATCGCCTTGGTGTCGTGGGTTTTGAGACTATGTGACTCATTGGGATGTCAAAATATGCTTGTTAATGAAGGCTACAAAATGCAAAAAAAAGATTTCAAAATACTTAAAAATGTTTTGTGAAAATTGAAAAAAAAAATTGAAATATTCGGTCGTTTTTCGCCCGGTTTCTGGCAGAAAACAACATATCTCTAAAATGAAATGAGGTAATATATATATATATATATATATATATATATATATATATATATATAGAAATATGACTTTGGGCTACATTTAAAAAAATTGAGATGCGTATTACTCATTAGTTATTCAGAATTTGTACCTTTGTGACTCGAAGTTTACGCGCGAACAGTGCTGAGTAAATGTTTTGGAACATGATCATGTTTTTGGACGATGTGATTCTTTGTGAATAAATAAATATTTATTTAAACTAAGAAGAAGATATAAGATCGTATTTCGAACAAATGTGTTAAATTTTAATAGTTATAGAGTTAGACTCATAATTTTACTATACTACCTACTACGTAATTTGTAATTTTTTTGGTAGTTTTTTAAAACAGTCAGTTTATTTGGCAGCTTCATTTTTAATGTATCCGAAGGCCATGGTAGACAAAAGATTTGTGGGTTTTTTAATATAAATCAATAGTAACAAAAATTCCATTACAGTATTTTATGTAGTTGAGATTTAATTGTACAATTGTATTTTGTTCTGGGTGTGGTATTCATAGGTGGGTTTTGCCGTAATCGCCATGCTTGGCAGGCCGTTTGGCGATCACAGTGTGGTTGCAGGTGTGTTGCAATGCACGGAAAGGACGCTGCTGCCCATCCTCCGGCTTTAAGTCCCTTAGTCGACTCTTACGACCCCCATTGAAAGAGATGGGATGGTCCTATTCTTATCCCCTATGAATACCACACCCAGAAAACGGCCCCTAGTCCCCGGCGGCCCTGCTATTCCTGGCTATGCGGACCGGTCGTCGTGGAAATCTTTGGGGGGAGGCCTTTGTCCAGCAGTGGAGGTTTTTCGGCTGACATGATGATGATGATGATTTTTTTCTACAAATATTGACAAGCACTATATTTATTTTTGATACCTCGCTATGACACGTATACTTTAATAGTTTGCCAAGTTGTAGCGAGCATCGCAAACAGATATGCGTGAGTGGCAGCGAATGTAGATAAATTCAAATAACCTTCTCAGCCAAGATGCACGAAGTTATGCTTCAACTAAGTATAGCTTTGCAAGTCCGGTGTTGTTGTACGAGAGGTATTAGCAACAGCTGCTCTAGCTCCAACGTTGAGTTAATTTGAAGCCTTTACTGGTCAGGTTCGGTTCGCTGCGGTTTTAATAATTTCCAACGCTCTAACAAACTTGGGTGGATTAATTTATATTATTTTGTTGGACAAACGCTACAGAGCAAAGTTTTCATTGGAATAAATTGCTGTCTGAGTTTTGCTGCAACAAAAAGTACCATGAAGGGTTCCGTACTAAAAGAAACGGTACCTATTTAGGATCACTCGTGCATCTGTCTGTTTGTCCGTAATCTGTCATAGCCAATTTGCTCCGAATCTACTGGACTGAATCAGGTGAAATTTGGTATGATGGTGTAAAGCTGTGACTCAAACACAGGTGCAAAGTAAATAAAATAAGGGTCATTTTCAGGGGACCAAGTAGGAAATTAAAAAAAGTTTTGCAAACCTTACTGTGTCATAATATATCAAATAAAAGGGCTCATTATGAGGATATCAAATATTTTTTTGTTATTATTGTTAAATAAATAGTGTTGATTTTGTGTAAAGAAGACGACCCCAAGGATTTCCACACCGACCGGTCCTGCGCTGCCCGTATCCAGCAGCTTCCCGCAACTTTCAACAGGACATCGGTCCACCGCGTGTGAGACCTGGCTACACTACGTCTTCCTGTGCGCGGTCGCCACTCGAGAATTTTACTGCCCCAACGGCCATATGTTCTACGATCTATGTGATAGATATATAATTCATTTATTCAAAGCTAAATTACATTACACAGTGATACACAAAAAGTAAACAAAAAATAATAATAATTTCTTATATCTATGCATCCCGGACACTGCATACAATGGTCGTGAAATGACATTCCTAAAAACAAATGACGGAGCAAACAAAATCACGCCGAAATCCTATACGTTCGAGAACCAAACTACAACCAATCTGTATCAATCTGAGTGATAAGGGCACACCCTGGAAACTTCATACAACGGGCCAGAAATGACATTTCAAAAAAGGAATGACGGAACAAACAAAATGGCGGCGAAATACTATACGTTCGACAACCAAACTGTATCAATCTGGGTGACGAGGGGGTGAGGTCGGAATCTAGAGAGCGGCAGGGAGTGTCAATACTGTATATTAGTACTAATATATTATATCATCATCATCATATCAGCCGAAGGAAGTCCACTGCTGGACATAGGCCTCCCCTAAGGATCTTCACGACGACCGGTTCTTCGCTGCCCGCATCCAGCGACTTCCCGCGACCTTCACCAGGTCATCGGTCCACCGAGTGGGAGGCCTGCCTACACTACGCTTTTTATTATATACTCTGGCTTAAGTGCAAAAAAAAAGCGTCGGTGGCTCAACCGGTAACGACTCGGTCCATCTAACCAGAGGTACCGGGTTCAAATCTGGATGGCCAATGTACCAATGATTTTTTCACAAACTTACGTACATATCATTACCGATTGCTTTAACGGTGAAGGAAAACATCGTGAGGAAACCTGCACAGGCCTGCGAAGAAACTCGAAGGTTGTGTGTGAAGTCGACCAACCCGCACTAGGCCCGCGTGGTCGACTAAGGCCTAATCACCCTGATTCAGGGTAGGCTTGAGCCCCTCGGTGGGGACGTATATGAGCTGATATAATACAAAAATAAAAAAAGTGCAAAAAGGGGGTAAATACATAAAACTGTGCCATAGCTGAGAAATGGCTCCAACTCAGCATCAGCATATGCTGCAGGTAATTATGTACCCACAGGGGCGCTGATATTCAGCCGGGGCGGCGCCGGGGCGGAAACCGGTCCGACGGATTTCTCCGTGAGGTGAAAAAAGTAAACACGTTTAAAGAGTATACTACGCAAGTACGAGTACTTCTATTTTAACCGCCTCCGTGGCGTAATGGTTAATCCATTAGCTTCACACCGGGAGGTCGCGGGAACTTGTAAGACTCGGTTTGGTTGATGTTAGGGCATTGTCTAAGCCCGACTGGCTAGCTACCACCATCTTATCTAAGTCTTGCAACCAAACATCAGTGTTACAACATTGATGTGTTCCGGTTTGAAGATAAGATAGCCAGTTCTCCATTGCGTTGGAGAATCTTGGTAAGCCCGCTTCCGTCTTCGGCATCAGCGTCACTTACCATCAGGTGAGTTGATGCCAAGGGCTTACCAATTGAGAAGAAAAAAAAACCCTCGGAAACTATGTCGGGCTATGCTAATGCTAGCTACCACCATCTTATCTAACAATAAGTCTTGCCGCCAAACATCTTTGATTTGTTCCGGTTTGAATATAAGATAGCCAGTTCTTCATTGCGTTGGAGAATCTTGGTAATTCCGCTTCCATCTTCGGCATCATCGTCACTTACCATCAGGTAAGTTGGGCCAAGGGCCAACCAATTGTAAATAATTAAATAATTACCGGTATTATTTTTGTTCAGTTGTTATTTTTTTCATTAGCTGCCCTGGTATGGGTACTTGTTCCGGGGGAGGGGTAAAAGAAATAAGGATACGAAACAGGTACCTCATTAAACGAACATCGTCTGCACTCTACGCGGTGTCAGACTTGTTAACGGGAACACCGTCAGTTTCTAATTACTCAATCCAGCTATCACCTGCGACTGACGTTTATACCGAACAAGCTTTTGCCCGCAGCTTGACTCGAGTGAACATATTTTCTATGATTGTTTTAGAGGGATTGCAGTGCGCGAGGAGCAAGGCGAGTTTTCTCTAGATCCACTTTTCTCTACATTAACTGCGGAGAAACTCTCAGGTTGTGTGGCGAAGTCGACCAACCCGCACTGGGCCCGAGTGGTTGACTAACTAAGCGTAGTAGGCTCAAACCCCTCGGTGGGGACGTATATGAGCTGATATGATGAAACGCCTCCATGGCGTTATGGTTTATCCATTCGCTACACACCAGGAGGTCGCGGGTTCGATTCCCGGCGGGGTCAACTTGTAAGACTCGGTTTGGTTGGTGGAAGGGCATTTGCTAAGCCCGCCTGGCTAGCTACCACCATCTTATCTAAGTCTTGCTGCCAAACATCAGTGTTAACAACATTGATGTGTTTCGGCTTGTAGATAAGATAGCCAGATCTTGGTAAGCCCGCTTTCATCTTCGGCATCATCGTCACTTACCATCAGGTGAGATGATGCCAAGGGCTTACTAATTGAAAATAAAAAAAAATATAAAAAACCCTTCGAAACTAGTTCTGTTATTTGCCAATAATTATATATACCATAGTAGACTAAACGATGGAAGAGTGAAATTTCCTAACACAGGTATTATTTTACCTGAAAGGAGGTCTAAGCCTTTAAAAGCCGATAATTTTTAGTAACCAATAAACTATTTTCATTTTTCATTTTCAAACTATTTCGGGCTATGCTAATAGTAGTTTGTGTCACTTTCCAACCATACAGGTATCTGTGTGCAAAATAGCATGTGACAGAAATTAACCAAAAGAGAGAGTTAACAGATGTCCCACGCGAACCACTTAAGAAATCGGGATAAAAAGTAGCTTATATGTTAAGATATGTCCTAATCTGTCTACCTACTAAACTGAATCCAGATTGTTTGAGCGGTCCTTGCGTGAATGAATAACAAACATCCATCCATTCATCACAAATTGAAAGCGGGACTTGACGTGATTTTATTTAATATATATGAGCAGGTATTTTACCTCAACGTTTCGATTATGCTTCGATAGCCGTGGCCGTGGTAGTCTACTCGCGGCCACGGCTATCGAAGCATAGTCGAAACGTTGAGATAAAATACCTGCTCATATATATTAAATAAAATCACGTCAAGTCCCGCTTTCAATTTGTCATTATGAATAATTGTGAAAGTTTAAAGTGTTATATCCATCCATCCAAACCATCCCATTTATATTATTAGTAGGATAATCAGCTTACAATGATGTCTCTCCTTATTTACAAAAATCTTCTTGATTTTGCAATGTAATTAAACCACCTTTGTGGCGTTATAGTTAAGTCCATTAGCTTCACATCAGGAGGTCGCGGGTTTGGTTCCCGGCGTAGTCTGACTTTGTAAAACTCAGTTTATTTGGTGGAAGGGCGGAGTGGTAATATCAAATAATCTCTGGGCACAGATGATCTTACTGTTCTATCTTGATTTAAATCTGTGGCAAACCTGAAATTAAGCTCGTTTTGTTAATTGCTATTTTGTATTTAGAACAAGCCAAAGGTTCTTGATTAATCTTTGAGTGAAGGTGCGATAAGGTAATTACTTATTGAATAGAATGGATAAGATTTAACGTGGGTTTTGCCACTATTTCGACTGTATGGCAAGCACATAAACAATTCTGTCAATTAAACAATCTGTTTTTGTCGCATTCTTTATTTTCTGTGGCAAACCAGAAAATAAGCTCGTTTTGTTAATTATTAGTGTATGTTATTGTTAATTGTATTTAGAACTAGCCAAAGGTTCTTGATTAATCTTTGAGTGAAGGTGCGATTAGGTAATTACTTATTTAAGACGACTTATTTTTAACCGCCTCCGTAGCTCAGAGGCAAAGTTCACTGGCTTTATACAGGAGGTCGCGGGTTCGATTCCCGGCGGGGTCAATTGTAAGACTCGGTTTGGTTGGTGGTAGGGCATTTTCTAAGCCTGCCTGGCTAGCTACCACCATCTTATCTAAGTCTTGCCGCCAAATATCAATGTTGATATCATTGGTATGTTCCGGCATGAAGATAAGATAGCCAGTTCCCCATTGCGTTGGGGAATCTTGGCAAGCCCGCTTCCATCTTCGGCAACATCGTCACTTACCACCAGGTGAGATGTTGTCAAGGGTTTACCAATTGTGAATAAAAAAAAAAGAGGTATTGATTTGAACAGTTGTCTCTGTCTTTTTCTTTACGTGTAAAGAGTAAAGAAAATCTTTGACTTTTTCTTTACGTGTAAAGAGTAAAGAAAATCTTTGTCTTTTTCTTTACGTGTAAAGAGTAAAGAAAATAACCACACTTTTTTACTTTTTCAATGATTTTTCGTTTCAATCAAAAACAACATAACAATTATTGTTTTATATGTTTTTTTTATTTATTCTTCAAAATGTATAAATACGGTTGAAAGTAACGGTGTAGATCAATCTTTGGGATTTTTTCTATCGATCCAAAACTGCGCAATCGTGTAACTAATATAAGCTACTATCATCAACATTATGGGTTTTTTTAACCTTGTGTTTTCTATCGTTTAGGAGTAATTGACTATAAAAAATAACAAAAATCTGTAATATTACCGCCTTATTAGAATGGATAAGATTTAATGTAGCTTTTACCACTATTTAGACTGTATGGCAAGCACATTTACAATTTTATCAATTAAAAACTCTCTTTATCGCACTCTTCATTTTCTAAGGGTTGTGTAGCTAGAGCTAGGAAGGTTTTTGTTGCTGTCGGTAGGGAACGGTTATTGCTTTAATTAGTTTGCGCCAAGAGTCCCTGTGTTCAGCCCGTCGGAGTGCGGTGGTAATGGCAGATTAAACAAGGCTTAGATCCGGTCTGACCAATGGAGTGTGCTCTACCTCGAGATCTTCTTCCCTCTTCTCAATTGAACACACAATAGTGTGATGACTTCTAGTCATATGAGTTACTTTTTATTATTTGTCAAAAACGAAATTTTGTTCTAAAAATGTTTGAAATACCTAGGCGTGACGTCATAGTTTTGCAGCGTCATTCTGTTACTCATTTTGTGGTTTTGGTGAATTAAAAATTGAAGACTTGATGGATAGCAAAACGAGTAAGGTTATCCAAAGTTTCAGAAAGAGAGCAATTTAGTGAACTCTTGAATTTTTCATGATGAAAAGTATCCGGGATAAAAAGAACCACCAAAAACAATTTCATCAAAATAGGCTTGGGAGTTTTTGCTTGAAGCGCGAACATATAGACAAACAGTCAGACAGACAAAAATTCCAAAAGTTGTTGTTTTGGCCTCTGTATCGTTAGTAATGTCCACCACAGTTATTATTTTCTAAAAATATTTCATGTATAGACACAGCCCCGTTACAGTTTTATTATATACATATATAAGGTGTAACAAAATTAGCTGAAACTTTTTTTTTTATTCACAATTGGTAAACCCTTGACAACATCTTACCTGGTGGTAAGTGACGATGTTGCCGAAGATGTAAATGTTTATGTAACTATTTTAAATGGAGCTTCTACCCATGAAACTGAACAACTTTCCCCATGGAACCCATAGTCAAATCTAAAAAAAATGATCTTCCCAGTCTAAGCTAGCTGATCAGCTGATCGAGTTAGTATGGGAGAGCCAGTATTTTTTTTGAGATTTGACTATGGATTTCATGAGGAAAGTTGTTCAGTTTCATGGATAGAAGCACAAGTTAAAATAGTTACAGCTAATTTTGTTAGACCTTTTATAGATAGCTAATATCTCGCACCTACATGAACACAACTGAATTGTTTTCCTTTCCATCAAAATGGCCCCACACAATGGTCGGAACTTCGCCTCTCTCTATACAGAAACATTCAAACTTTGCAGACAAATTCGATCTGTGCCAAGTGATTCGGACCGATGCATGCGCAATGCTCATTTTGTGCAATTTTCACTCTTATTGAAAAGCAATAGAGCATATAACTCTATCGCAAAATGGACCGGCACCTAACTGGCACTTGATATTCACATACAGACCGATGCGAGTAGTTTATATCATACAAACAAGAATGCAAATCGAGAAAGTTATGGAGCTACGTGTAATATTCTAAAAAGTGTCTACTCTAAATTAATAGGTATCATTTGTGCAATTAACGTATAAAGTATAAACAGTTAAATTGTAATGATTGTAATAATGGTTGTAATACAATGCATTATGAACAAAAAACCGGTAAAGTGCGAGTTAGAACCGCGCACAAAGGTTTCCGTACCATCATACTAGATGGCGCATGTTTCATGTTTCAAAAGCCATCATACTAGATGGCGCTAGTTTATTCATGTTTAAAAAAACAGGTTCATTGACCCTCCTTATTTTTTTACTTTTTCAAATTTTTAGTATGAGTTGTAACCGCCTCCGTTGCGTAATGGATAGTCCATTCGCTTCATACAAGGAGGTCGCGGGTTCGATTCCCGGCGGGGTCAAATTTGTAAGACACGATTTGGTTGGTGGTAGGAAATTTTCATAGCCCACCTGGCTAGCTACCACCATCTTGTCTAAGTCTTACCGCCAATCATCATTTTTAACAGCATTGATGTGTTCCGGCTTAAAGATAAGATAGCCAGATACCCATTGTGTTGGGGAATCTTGGTAAGCCCGCTTCCATCTTCGGCATCATCGTAACTTACCATCAGGTGAGAAGATTCCAAGGGCCTTTTTTTATTATTAAAATTTTGAGTGCGTTTGGCTACACCTCACCTGATGGTAAGTGCCGATGGAGCCGAGGATATAACACGCAAGCTTAAATAGTGCCTATTCACTCTCGACTTGAAGATTCCCAATATCAATTATCAATTGTGGATTTTTAAAAAACTGCGGCGCTGAACGTCCATGCGCTCTTCATAATGTACACACCTACTCTTATTTGTTATCCAATTTAATTGTTATTGCATTTAAAATGTAGCATGACATCACACCTGTGGGGTTTTTTAGTTTAGTTAATTACATTAATTAATTTTTAAGACAATATGTTCCTTTTCATGACTAAAGTCGAGAAAAATTTGATCTCATTTTTCAGTTTTTCTCGATTTTCCTGTAAAGTTTGCTTACATTGAAAAAAAAACTACACTAAAGCCTTTGCCTGTAGGCACATTTACGACTACGCTCAAATCATTACTATATCCCAAACACTTTCACGCCATATCACACAACTAGAAAAATCTAAAAAATAATAATAAGTATTTCTGTTTATGAGTTTATCGCCCTGATTCAGGGTAGACTCGGGCCCCTCAGTGGGGACGTATATGAGCTGATATGATAATAATATTTTATCTACTCTCATATCGTAAAGTTCGCATTATCAACTTCAAAACGAGTTTATATTGGCATACTTTATAAACACAATACCGTAATTTAGAAAAAAAAATACATTATAACATTATTTTGTTAGAGAAATAATGTTATAATGTATTTTTTTTCCATTACGATACAAGTTAAACCAAAGAGATAATATCACCAACGAAGTTCCATATCAATTTTTTTTTATTGGAACGCACATGCGGTTCGCGCCATTTTTACAGCAATACAAAAAGTTTTCATTCCAATTTTTACTTGTCTGTGACAGCGCCCGCTTTAACGCATGCGCGGTGATGTGTTGGCTTTTCATTGAATTTTGTTGTAGATACTGAATTTCGTGGATAATTTTTATTCTTGTTTAAAAATGTCTGAGATCAGTGAAAGCATTGTTTTTACCTGTTTGTGTCACCGTCCGCTTCAGTGCAAGCGCGGTGATGCGCTGGGATTCAGCGCTATGACACGTTTTGTTGTAGGTACTTACTGAATTTCGTGGGATTTTTTTCTTACTCTTAACTTTGATCTTTGTATTTTAGTTGATTCAATCCCAATGTATGAGATTAGATAAAGTAGTGTATGAAACTGCACATAATTTATTATGCAACAGTTTCATAAACTAATATAAAAGTATTATTTATTTCTCAAATGTAACTTGTGAAACCTTACGTCACATATGAAAGCTTTTCAATAACCAAAGCTCGGGGGCACATTTTTTGTGGTCTATTTTTAGGGTTTCGTTCCTAAAGTGTGCTGACGGGACCCTATTACCACAGTTTGTATATATCACTAAGCCGACGCCGTAATAGGTAATTGGTTTTGTATTTAGTTACATTTTTATTTATTGTAGGTATATGTTATTATACAGCGGATACCTTAACAAATAATTGCATAATATACTAACTACTAATAATATAAAAAGCTTCGGTGACTAAACCGGTAACGACTCGGCTCTCTTAACCAGAGGTCCCGGGTTCAAACCCGGACGACCAATGTACCAATGAGTTTATCGAAACTTACGTACATATATTACCGATTGCTTTAACGGTGAAGGAAAACATCATAAGGAAACCTGCACATCTGATTCCAAATGTGTTTGAACGTCGCGTTGCACACGTCCGTAGGTGTAAATCTAAATACCCTACACGTGACTGCGGGCGATGCTAAGTGCAACACCAGGAAACCCTTGGATAGCACGGTTAATTGTGCCCCACGATAATCAATCAACCAAAATAATTTATTTCAAATAGGTGTGTAGACACACTCTTAAATAGTCAAAAAAACTCATTAAATATTACAAATAATGTCATGATTCAAATTACAGTCTCAGGTAACGGTATTTGTTATAGAATCAACATATATATATATAGGGTGACATTTAATTAGTTCTTGATAATAAAGGATATGAATGCACTCGTGATTACAAAGAACTTTCCCAAAGAGACTATATGTCAAATATGGAAAAAAAACTGGTCCTTTATACATTTTGGCCGCTTTGATAATATTATGTATCGAGGACCAATTTTTTTTTCTGATTTGACATATAGTTTCTTTGGGAAAGTTGTTTGTAATCACGAGTACATTCATATACTTTGCTATCAAAAACTAATTAAAAGTCACCCTATATATTTGTCATTTACATAATCTAATATTTTATAATATCCTCTAGAGCACAAGCATTTTTTGACGTGAGTCTTGAATTTATTCTCTGACAAACTAGTTACATTTTCTGGAATTCTAGTGTAGAATCTTATACACTGCCCCACAAATGACTTTTTAAACTTACTCAGTCTCGAAAAGGCTATATCTATTTTATTTACATTTCTTAAATTCAAATTATGCCTGTCACTGTTTTTAGGTAATAAATACAAATTCTTACGAACGTACTTGAGAAGAGAGTATTTATAATGTAACTGAGAACACTTGCATAACGTACAGGCTTATCTTATGTAATGATTTTACTTTTATATTTGAGTCACTGGACATTATCATCTGCCTTAGCCTTTTCCCATTTATTTGGTTGGCTCTCCTTGTCCTCAGTTTCCATTGAATACTGTCAGGTGCTATGTTGGCGTCCAGGTCAGTCTCTTTCAGGTTCTCTTGGACCGTCGTTAGCCAAGTGGTATGCGGTGTTCCGGGGCCTCGTTTCGTCATTGGCAAATTCATGACACGTCTAACAATATGGTCGCCGGGTCGTCTAAGAACGTGTCCGTACCATCTTAAACGTTTTTTTTTTCAGTATTTCCATAATTGGTGTAACTTTGTAACTGACTCGAATGTATTCGTTCCTGATTTTATCATAATAATAAGTCCATATAATTCAACCAAAAATTACGCCCCAAGTGTCCCAACACTGACGATCACGCACACATCATAGCTGGTGCACTGGTGAATGCGTTTGTTCTATAAATACTGATGTAGTATGTAGCCTACATTAAAATGCGTAACGAACGAGGCAAGAGATATGTTATATTTTAATATGTTATATTATATTCGGTATGGATTGCGTAATGCGATGATGAATGACGGTGCACGGACAAATACGGGTTTTTGTTGCACCGGTATCACTGTGTCTTAATTTTAAGTTTATTATTGTAATAAAATAGTTATTTATGATAGTAAAAAGGTCAATAACAATGTCAATGTTGATATCATTGGTGTGTTCCGTCCGGCATGAAGATAAGATAGCCAGTTCCCCATTGCGTTGGGGAATCTTGGTAAGCCCGCTTCCATCTTCGGCAACATCGTCACTTACCACCAGGTGAGATGTTGTCAAGGGTTTACCAATTGTGAAAAAAAAAACGAGTGATATTAGTGAGCCCGAGCTGCAGGCGAGGGTTTACCATTGTCACGAGTTTGTTATTTTATTTTACACCCATGTATCATACAACATTTTTCAATACAGTTGTGAGAAAACCGGTAAAATAAAAAAAATACCGAGACAGAAAAATAAAATACATGGGTACAAACCTATCAAGGTTTCGGCAACCAAAGTTCATTTTACGCGACTTTTGGCTCATTTTAAATGTCCGGAGATATCTCACTTTGTTTTTTTTATACATACACATAAGTATATTTTTTTATTACACATATATCAACTATTAATAGTTTTATTCGTTTTTACAACTATAACATCTCAATTCAGTTTTACGAATATTGCGCCACATTTTAGCTAGCACACGTACGCATGCGTAAGTTTTTTTTAATGTTATCATAAATAGACTACAATTAGGCTTGGGATAATATTATAAGCATTAAAATCTCCTTGGAAAAGATGACCTATTCCTTGGTGTAACGGTAACCTATGAGCTTCATTCATATTTATTCTCTTTTCTTCACAAAGATATAAACCAAAGAGAATCACGAGGAACAACCTATCTCTTTTAAAGTTCTCCTATATCAAAATTTTTCAAGAAGATTCTGTATCATTGGTTATTATATTTTTTATTTTCTAGAAATGTCTTGTTCCTTCCGAGCTAGAAATTAAAAAAGTGTTAAAGTAAAAGCACGTGTGCGGTAAAATCTATTTTACGCACACTTGACTGGCATATTAAGGACCACTTTTCGAGCAACTGTATTGAAAAATAAAATGTGTGACACCCGCTGACCAGCGTAACATGCGCATCTCAGTAGCATGCAATTAGTCAAGGTGGTGTTTGGTGGTAGCGTAGCATTCTGATGCATGTAACATAGCAGGTCTTATTTTTGTTTTGTAGAACTTTCCCTTAACCCACATTGGCATCCGCTTTCCTTAGTGACATTTTGTCACTGAACAATAAAACAAAATAATTAAAAATTAAGCGGGGTACCCATTTGTATGGAAATAAAATTTAATACACCTTTGAAAGGTGTCTATTGAATGTTTTTTGTTTTTGCTTTAATGTAAAAACGGTAGTATGTATAGTCAAGGAATTTAATTCCCTACCCATTTCGTTGAAATGTCGTTTGACGTTCGCAATGCATTAAGGTCGAAAATTCTATTTCAGTATAGTACCTATTGAAATGTCAGTACGTATTAATTGTCACTTTAAATTACAGATAACCTCTTTGTGAAAAGTTATCAATTGCTTTTCTATGTGTCAGTGTCAATCGAAAATAGCTCTTATGGTGACAGTTTGCTATACGCTGTAAACCATAGGTGAGTTGGAAATTAAATTCCTTGACTGTACAAGCGTCAAACTCAATGTAATTAAAGAGCCAACCCTAAAGCAAAGTATATATAATAGTACTAACATACTGTATGGACACTCCCTGCCGCTCTCTAGATTGCGACCTCACCCCCTCGTCACCCAGATTTATACAGATTGGTTACAGTTTGGTTGTCGCACGTATAGGATTTCGATGCCATTTTGTTTGTTCCGTCATTCGTTTTTTGAAATGTCCTTTCTGGCCCGTTGTATGAAGTGTCCAGGGTGTGCCTAAAGAAATACAACAAATAATAAAAACCAGCCAAATGTAAGCCGCACCCAGGCTTAGGGTCCAGACACACGGACTGAGCACCCAGGCTTAGGGTCCAGACACACGGACTGAATTCCAGCTGCAAAGTTGGATGCAGTTTGCAGTAGGCGGCGCACCCTCCGTCTGTGCATTTGCTACACGATAGGGTAGTTGATAATGGAGGGAAGGCCAGGATTCTTTTTTTTTTATTTACAATTGCTAAGCCCTTGGCATCATTTCACTTAATAGTAAGTGACAATGATGCCGAAGATGGAAGCGGAAAAAAAATTGAAAATTCCACCAAATAACATAATATATTAAAATGAAGAAATAAAACGTAAACATAATATGATAATGCACATAATGTCGATGAATATAATCGGAATTGAATTTCCTGACACAGGGTGACAGTAAAAAAAAATACAAAAAGAAAAGTAGACAAAAAGATGATATAAAAGTAGGTTGAATATAAAAAGAACCAAAAAGATTGACTTCGTCACAAGTCAAAGCGTAACTAAATAGGAGAACTGCATCTAAACTGCGAATTTGCAGCTAGCTTGCAGTCGAAATGCAGTCCGTGTATCTGGACCCTTAGGTTAGGACCCGAGTTGAATAAAACAAAAACACAACACAAGTACGGAACCCTCGATGTGAATGCTCGACTCGCAGTTGGTCGGTTTAAAAAAAAACTGAAACCATTTTAATGGTGAATATGATGTGTCAACCATAAAAAAATATCTGTATCATTTAATGACGTCTAGTTTTATTTGCTTTCGCTTTCATTTAAATTTTAACAAAACATTTCACACAAATGAAACCAATAAAATGATTTACGTTCAGTATCTTTATGAGTTGCTAGGTGACAGAATAAAAGCGTAGACAGAGATTCTCAAACTTATTTTGTCTATCACCCAGTTTGAGAATCAATTAATTTTTAGATTTTAAACTTTACCACATCCTTATTATCACAACCGCAATCATTACTTTATCTTATATACAGGGTGGAAAGGAGTATACCGACAGATTTTAACCATGGATTCCTGGTAGTATTATGAGTAAATAATGTTATATCAACATGGATCTAAAACTGCCTTATTAACTTACTTAATTTATGGAACAAAAAAAATCAATTAACTAATCCCTTCTGAACGAAACCTTAGTCTAAAGAGTGAAAAAGAAAACTTCACACTTCACGAACGACGCCGACAACATACGATAAACGACGAGTGAAGTCAACATCAGTATGATACTTTGAGGCAACAAACGTCAGATAAGATATTATTAGGGCGTGTTACCCTTGAGATTTATTGAACTTGAAAATTATTAAAAAAAAAATATCTCGAAAATTAGGCTTTACTGGCCCATGTTTATATTACTTTTTTTTGTCTAAATAGGCATTAGAATCTTTGGTTAAGATCTGTCGGTATACTCCTTCCCACCCTGTATATCGGTCTTATTGCCAGTAAAATTAACTCTTCTCTAATAGTGTGTGGTTTAGCTCGAAGTCTTTATTGTCTTGCTTAGCAGTTGCTAAAAAAAGTTTTCATACAGTTGCATGAGCTATGTACCGTACTTCTTATCCAGGTTTAAAAATAGACCACATTTTTTTCTTACTATATCTGAACGTATTTTATTCAAATGATCTTGTAGCCTAGAGGGCTTCATCGCTTTATTTGAAAATGTATTTTGACCAAGAAGAGACAGGCGAAGATGGATTTACTCCTTATCATGTTAAAACTTTATTACTCACAGGCTAATAAATCATTTATATTTATGAATGAATGAAGGAATGACCTAATAAATCATTTATATTTATTGTAATCAAACAAAGCATAAATAAGATCAAAATAATTGATGTAGTTAGGTAGCTTTTAATTTCAGTTTGAATTTAAAATATTAGAAGGAATTACAAATCAGCCACTGCCCCACTAAACCTCTTCAATACCCCCCAATTTTCTCTGGGACCTTTACTGCCCCCCTGGGGGCCTCCAGCACCCACAAGTGGGTGTTATCGCCCACTTTGAGAAAGACTGGCGTAGATTCACGCTCCTGGCTCCTTTATCTAGGCGCTAATAAAAGCTGAATCAATAGTTCACACCCCTGTGAATCTGTACTATGCGATTGTATAGAAAAATCGTATAATTCTTTGTGTTTCCACGCGGTAGAATGCACTAAGAACGGCAAAGAACCAGCTCCTATCTCCTTCTCCCCTCATAATCTTGCCACGGTTCAGTTCACCCGGTCCCGTCCCAAGAAATTTTATTGTTGTTAATTATTAATTGCTAGACAAAGATAACGAGATTAAAACACGGTATTTAATTAGCGATTGCGCAAAATAATTCGGCTGTGAAATTGTTATTTGGATATTAATTTCCTTAGCTGCGTATAAGATGTAGCTTACTTTTTCCTTATCCTTATGATTGCTTTAGAAAGCGTGAAATTTTGTAGATTGCTCTTCGTTTATTAAAACAACAACTTTATAAATAGAAAAAAGTGTGTATATGTCGCAGCCGTGACGTAGAATCCGCTGGCGCGCTGAATGGCGCCGGATTGTAAAACGGCGACGTTTTGTAAAGCGGCGAATTTTGCGCCGCTTTGTAAACTAGGTACTGAGTAAAAACTCGATGATATCTTCTTCAGCGAATCTTTCTGCTACAATCAAACCTGACCGAACCTAAAATAGCTCGCTTCGCTCGCACATTATTATATGTTACTCAGTAGTTTTTACACAAAGCGGCGCCTCACACGATGCGGCGTAGTTTCTGTCAGCCGAATTGCAATCCGGCTGAACGTGATGTCGCCGCATTAAAAACGCTGCCATTTTATAATCCGGCGTTGTTCGGTGCGCTGTTTTGGAAACCAGCGGATTCTATAATACACAATGTCGCAGCCGTTACGTAGAATACGCCGGTTTCCAAAACGACGCTCTGAATGGCGCCGGATTGTATAACGGCGGATTTTACACCGCTTTGTAAACTAGGTACTGTGTAGAAAATTGATGATTTCTTCTTCTGCGAAGCATTCTGCTACCCAGGAGGGAGCCTCGCTTCTGTGTTTAATCAACCAAACCTTCGCTCGCTCATTTTAAATATGTTATTCAGTATTTTAACACAAAGCGACGCCTCACACAATGCAGCGTAGTTTCTTTAAGCCGAATTGCAATCCGGCTGAACGTGATGTCGCCGCATTAAAACGCCGCCATTTTATAATCCGGCGTTGTTCGGTGCGCTGTTTTGGAAACCGGCGGATTCTATAATACACAATGTCGCAGCCGTTACGAAGAATCCGCCGGTTTCCAAAACGACGCGCTGAATGGCGCCGGATTGTATAACGGTGGATTTTACACCGCTTTGTAAACTAGGTACTGTGTAGAAAATTGATGATTTCTTCTTCTGCGAAGCATTCTGCTACCCAGGGGGGAGCCTCGCTTCTGTGTATAATCAATCAAACCTTCGCTCGCTCATTTTAAATATGTTATTCAGTATTTTTACACAAAGCGACGCCTCACACAATGCAGCGTAGTTTCTTTAAGCCGAATTGCAATCCGGCTGAACGTGATGTCGCCGCATTAAAACGCCGCCATTTTATAATCCGGCGTTGTTCGGTGCGCTGTTTTGGAAACCGGCGGATTCTATAATACACAATGTCGCAGCCGTTACGAAGAATCCGCCGGTTTCCAAAACGACGCGCTGAATGGCGCCGGATTGTATAACGGTGGATTTTACACCGCTTTGTAAACTAGGTACTGTGTAGAAAATTGATGATTTCTTCTTCTGCGAAGCATTCTGCTACCCAGGGGGGAGCCTCGCTTCTGTGTATAATCAATCAAACCTTCGCTCGCTCATTTTAAATATGTTATTCAGTATTTTTACACAAAGCGACGCCTCACACAATGCGGCGTAGTTTCTTTAAGCCGAATTGCAATCCGACTGAACGTGATGTCGCCGCGTTAAAAAAGCCGCCATTTTGTAATCCGGCGTTGTTCGGTGCGCTGTTTTGGAAACCGGCGGATTCTATAATACGGCTTTTACATATACGTATGTTTTTTACTCGACAGATTCGCATGTTGTGAACCGATTTTCATGATTATTTTTTTATTCAATAATACTCGTATACTGCCAAGTCGGCCGGTACCTCCTATTCGGGAGGCCGTGGTTCGAATCCTGCCACGTACCAATGTGTTTTCGAATTTCAATTTCATATGTACGTTTATCCGACGCTCTTACGGTGAAGGAAAACATCGTGAGGAAACCTGCACACGCCTGCAAACTCGAAGGTTGTGTGTGCAGTCGACCAACCCGCACTGGGCCCGCGTGATCGGCTTAGGTTCGATCGCCCTTATTCAGGGTAGGCTCGAACCCCTCGGTTGGGACCTATATGAACTGATATGATGAAGTTGGTCCCATATATTTTTTTCAAAATCGGTTAAGTCATTTTTAGGAAATTAACAGGAACCAAAAAATGTACCAAAATTCTGGAGTAAACGTGTATCCACCTTCTGCAAATATCTACAGCTTCTACATCCAAAAAACTTTAGTCTGGACTATCCTGTATAACCTGTATGGATTTTTGAGATGGGGCTGTAAGAACAGTTACTATCGTACCACACATCACAGAAAAAAACATATACTTATTGTCATCATTAGTTCTCACATATACCTTCACAAAAGATAAGGTAATCTGTAAACTAGAGCACATTGAGTATCGATTGACCAAAAAGATGGTGTCATCACAAAGAAGATGCAGATTTCGTTAAAGGTTAAATTTCTTGCTAAATCTGAAGGTAATTAAAAGCTATGTTACCAGGCCTAGTACCTGTATCCACACATAAGAAGTTTTATTCAACAATCTGGAATTTATCGTCACAAAGCTCCTTGTTAACAAAAAACTCAGAAAAGTTGTAAAGATGACTATAGAAAACTTTTGGTTTAAAACACATATATCTCTTGGCCGTGAATCGCCATGGCAGACAGGAGCATAAGTCACTAGTTAAGCATGACCATAATACGAGGACAAATAGCCACGAGTAAATTCGTTGTAACTACAGTTTCCAACTACTACGGCGACAGAACACTGAGAAAACGATTACCATATCTTATGAACAGTTTGCCCGAGGCTATTAGACTCGAGCATAAAAAAAGTAAATTAACAAATCTCTTAAATTTTTTTTGAAACGCCCTGTAAGGGAGTTTGATTCTTGCCTATGTACCTATTCACTTATAATCTAGTTAGCACTGTTACGTCTTATCTGTGATTATAATATTTAATAGGGATGACGACACCATCAGAAATAAATTATGAACTCTTGATCACTAAATTGCCCTCCTACTTAAACTTCGGAAAACCTTATTAGTTTTGTTATCCACCAATTCTTCGATTTTTCATCATCATCATATCAGCCACAAATCGTCCACTGATGGACAAAGGCCTCCCCTAAGGATTTTCACGACGACCGGACCTGTGCTGCCCGCATCCGTCGGCTTCCCGCGACCTTCACCAGGTCATCGGTCCACCGCGTGGGAGGTCTACCTACGCTACGTTTTCCGGTGCGCGGTCGCCACTCGAGAACTTTACTGCCCCATCGGCCATCTTTTCTACGAGCTATGTGCCCTGCCCACTGCCACTTCATTTTAGCGATTCTGAGAGCTATGTCGGTTACTTTAGTTCTCCTGCGGATCTCCTCGTTTCTGATTCGATCACGCAGAGAAACTCCGAGCATAGCACGCTCCATTGCCCTTTGGGTGACCTTGAGCCTTTTTATGAGGCCCATAGTAAGCGACCATGTCTCAGTTCCGCAAGTCATCACTGGCAACACACACTGGTCAAAGACCTTAGTCTTGAGACACTGCGGTATTTGGGACGTGAAGATATTGCGAAGCTTCCCGAACGCTGCCGCGGCAGCGTTCGGGAAGCTTCTTCGATTTTTAATTCACCAAAATCACAAAATGATTACATAAATGACGCTGCAAAACTATAACATCACGCCTAGGTATTTCAAACATTTTTAGAACAAAATGTCGTTTTTGACAGATGATAAAAAGTAAATCAGATGACTTGCATTCGTCATCCCTATTGCGAGACTGTCAATTCCACAGACAAACTGATGAATTAGTTTTGTGGGTCCATGTTTCCCTGTGTACTAATTTTTTTTCGAATAATAAAAAAAAGTTAATTTTGCTCAAGGTTCAATTGAGCAAGCTGATGCTGAGTAGCTAAATTTCTTAAACAAGGCGTTCAAAGGATCAGCTAATTAGTTAGCCAGCGCCTATTAGAAACTAATTAGTTACCAGGCTAACACGGAAGCCAAGAGGTGTCGACCAAGAGAGCCCGTATTGATTCACTGTCGCCTTCATCGGAGGTCAGATGCGCGCGACTGCAGTAGGCCACTGGAACACCACTGCTGCATAGTGCATTGCAGGCCATTGCAACTTACGTACCGACTGGTCTTTGAAAATGGAATATTCATCTTTAGTCGGACTGCTAGTCATTTGAGTTACTTTTTATGATATGTCAAAAACGAAATTTTATTCTAAAAATGTTTGAATTAACCCACAAGTGACGTCATGGATTTTTAGCGTCATTGACGAACTTATTTTGTGAATTTGATCAATTTAAAATTGAAGTCGTGATGGAAAAACAAATCAAGTAAGGTTTTTTGAAACTTCCAGAGGAGAGCAATTTAGGAAATCATATTTCAGAATTTATTTTTGAGGCAGTTCGATCCCCTATTCAGTGTTATCCATAGTGAAGGAAAAATCTAATGATACACATAGGTCCTCCTTCTACGAAAATATAAATGTTTTGGTGCTGTGGTGACCATAGAGATTTGTTCTAAATTTAAATAAATCCTTAGATGCTTGCCGGGTTTTACGTTAATTACTGTTTCATTCAATTTTTCAGAGCTCAAAGTGCGCGCTTTTAACTTTTAAATGTCGATCGTTTTTTTGTGTTGCTATCAACCCTTTAATTAGTTATTATACAACACTATCAAGAAGTTTATCGACGTTTTATATTTGATAGAGAGCTTGCTTACTCAGTGAAACGTGTTGTGATAAAGTTAAGAAGTATAATTAGGGCTGTGAAGTGTATCAAAGCAAAAACAATTATGCAGTGAAGTGGAAAGATAGGTCTTTAATAATATTCAAAAGTGCTATCCTTTTTTGGATTTCAATTTTTTGAGGTAAGCAAGAATAAAAGGTACCTTAGAAACATTAAATAAGGCACATTTTTAAACAGCCCTTAATTTAAGTTTTTCCTGCCTCAGTTATTCCTAATCATAATCATATACGAGTATAAACGATTGTATATTAATTTAAGTGACTAAAACATTTGTATACAATAATTTCTTGATAAAAGGCCTTGCATAACATAAGCCTGATGGGCTTTTCCGTCACGGAGTGAGTTCTCAGTTACATTACAATCACTAAAGGCCTTAAGATGGGTCAAATGACAATATTCAATTGTGTAAGACTGTGTAAAGCTATCACCATGGAAAAAATATATAATATACATACTTAAAGTAATAAAAAATCGATTTAATTGAATACAAATTTAAAAATATTACCACTTTTGATGTAAAAAAAATATACTGTAGACCCTGTTTTTGGCAGTAATTGCAAAATTTCTCGAAAACAAATAGTAAATATTGAATGAAACCAATACACAAAAAATCGGTGACTTTAAGACTTTTCATTTTAATTGAACACATTTTTTAACCGTATTTGAAAGTGCTGAAAAATAATAAACACATTCAAAAATCGAGAATTGGGCGTTCGGTTTCAACGTAACAGCCGCGTTGAAGCCCTCTTTGATGAACCTAAAATTAATAGACTTAAGTTTGATATTATTGAAACACTATCAACCTGCTCGGATTGAGTGATCTTAACGCCTTAATAATTTTGAAGAATTTATGCTATCTGTAAGTGTACATAATTTTGTTTCATTCCATTTCCAACTTACACTTTTTAGTGAAGTTAATTGAATTAACACTGTGTTTGTGTAGGTAAATATTTTTCCTGCAGTTCTCTAGGTAAACTGTTAATTATTTTAGATTGGTAGTTTTCAAAAATATCGGGGGGAGAAGGGGCTGTGTCTTCGATTGGTTTAACGTGAAGCGTCAAGTTTGACGTCCCCGATTTTTTTGCGTACGGCCTCGCAGCTTGGTTGCTATTGAGCCGCGGTTTGTTACTTGGTTGCTATGGAGGAAACAGATTCTTTCATCGCTTCTGTCACGGTCAAGATTTTTGACTTGGTACTCCTTATGTGGTTTTAGGACAATTTTAGGACAATTTAGGGATCTTGAAGGCGAGACTGAATAGGCACTATTTGAGTTAACGTGTACCATCCTCGACTACATTGTCACTTAATTACGATCAAGTGAGATGTAGTCAAATTCAAAAGTCGTTTTTGACAGATGATAAAAAGTAACTCAGGTGACTAGCATTGGTCATATATAGCTATTGTTAAATTTGGCAGCAAATACATTTTCTATGATTAGTTAGTATAATTTATCACATGTTATTGAATATCACTTTCGTCGTATGCTTTTTAAGGGTCTATCGATGTTTTTAACAAGTCAGTCTGATATCTCTCTTTAAAAGTACCTACACAATATGTGAATTATTCTACATTTTTTCCTCGATAGACTTTGTCCCGTCCCTATTCTATTACACTATTTTTATGTAGATATCGCGTTAGATTTTGATAATAGTTTTCACTTATCGGATCATTTCGCTCGCCAGCACACAATCTCGACTTCTTTGAGACGTAAATACGATTCGATGTACTAAATCCAATGAAAGTGCAAATGGATTGGATTACAAGATATTCGCACATCGATCTACGTCAGATTTCCAAAAAAAGGGGTTTTAAATCTTTTGTACACTATACTTAGGTAGATACATTATAGATCTGGTATAAGGGGATTTGTGAAAGCCTGCCGAAATAGGTGTGACCCTTTTGAGCTTAACGTAAAATAATATTTGTATTTTATACTCGTACAGGTTCTGCTTGAGATTTCGGAGGTTTTGTTGTTTTAAGACGAGTCCTTTGTTGTTCTTCAGTGATTGTGAGTGAGATACAGTCAGGATTTCAGAGTTAATTGTCATCTTTTCGTTTGGGGAGTTATGTTGTTGTTGGAATCGGGGGAGATATGTATGCTTAAAGGGTAATTTAATTACGTACCTACGTAAAATTTATCACCTCTCTATTTGGAGTCGTTTGGAGTTTAGTTTAAAAACAGACTTCCATGGCAACAACTTAGTACAATTTTGCATTAATATTTTTTTTGGTTTCTGTTGATTTTCTGTAAAGTACTACACCGATTTTGATAAAATTTATACGGGACCGACTCGGGGCATACCCTATCGAATAAAAAAAATAGTTCACAATCTGCGAAGATATTGCGTAACACACACACACAAACATAGTGTCGAATAGTAAACCTCCTCCTTTATGGAAGTCATTTGAAAAGACAAAGAAAATGTGTTTACCATAATATAATTTAATCAATCGTATATTAGATTGAAAGTAGGAAGCAGAGTTTTATACAATTTTTTAACATCTTTTATCTTTAGTTTGAACTCGGCATTTTAAACCTTAGAGATTTGTATTTAGAGAAGCTTAGCTGGAAAAGTATAAAAACCTTACTTTCGGATAAACATAAACTTCAAAATGTATACGACCTTTTCTTTATAAGTATATGTAGATTTTAAGGGTTCCGTAGTCAAAAAGGAACCCTTATAGTTTCGCCATGTTTGTCTGTTTGTCCGTCTGTCCGCGGCTTACCTCAGAGACTATTAGTATTATAAAGCTGTAACTTGGCATGGGTTTACATATTAATAACGCCGTCAAAGTGATGCAATAAACTCTTGAATTTTTTTTTAGGGTATCTACTCTACATAAAAAAGAGGGGGTGAATTTTTATTTCGTCTCAAGTTCAAATCTGGACGGCCAATGTAGCAATGAGTTTTTCGAAACTTCCCGATTGCTTTAACGGTGAAGGAAAACATCGTGAGGAAACCTGTGCATCTGATTCTGAAACATGCCCTACACATAGCCGTGGGTGATGCTATGTGCAACACCAGGCAACTGCCATTAATCCCTTGGAAAGCACGGTTAATTGTGCCACACGATAAGAGAGAGAGACCCCGTAAAAAGCATTGGTGGCTTATTGGTAATGAGTCGGACCTCCTTACTAGAATTCTCGGGCTCAAATCTGGAGACTTTTGTTTCCTATCTTGTGGGGTATCATTAAATAGGTATTTCAAACCACTGAGGGTTTGCATTCGATTCAGGGATTTTTTTGTGAAATATTAAGCTTTAAAGTGTTAATTTTTGTTAGAGTCAAGTGTCGTCCCCCCCACCCCCCCACCCTCTACTAACTAAACCGCTATTTCAGGACGTCTAACTTATGCAGTGTATGCTAGTGCAGATGCAGATTGATTTGTAAAAGTTCAAATCTATTACCACTTGCAAATAGGTTTTTTTTATTAAGTTTTATTTCTATTATTTTTTGAAAATACTACGGAACCCTACTCCGCGCGAGTTCGACTCTCACTTGACTACTTTGTTAGTTTCGAGCGACGAAGGTGTAAAGAAGGTTGATATTGTGATGGCAAAATAAAATCGGAGTTGAAATTTTTATGGGGATCGCTTATCTTACACTAATAGTCTAAAAAACAATAAAAAAAATAAAAGTGTGAGAGTGTGTGTATGTGTCTGTACGTCCGTCCGGTGCTCTAGTTCCCAAACAAATAAACGGGTTTGGGTGAAATTTGGGTTACGGAAATATCATTTTCATAAACATCCAGGTGTTTTTTTTAATAACACCTGCCTTGTTTTCTTAGGGTTGCCACTATAGGAAAAAATCACTTATATTTTTTTTACTCAAAAGATTTTCAACCGAGTCTTAGGAACCGCCGGGAATCGAATTCGCACTTTTCAGGTGTGAAGCGAATTGACAAAAATTTCGCCACGGAGGCGAATAAAAGGCAGTAGCTATATATTCGTTTGTACCTAAATCTACGAAATAAGTTTAAGTTATAAATGTTCGAAATAACACTAAGCATAATAAAAGTGGTGACTCGTCTCGTGCTATCATCATAAATCACACAAGATTATGTTTGAATGCATCCTATTCTGGCGTGTTTTGGTCTGAACATGAATAATTTATTTCGCGACACCTTATCATGCAGTCTTCCATTTAAATTTCACCAACGCATATTGGTCTCTTGTAATCTTATAACTTTAAGTGAGCAATTCTTGTATATATCTAGACACACGGCAGTGTGTCCACCAAGTTCGAAAATAAAAAGGCAACAATGGCCATGGCAACATTACACAAACTATTTCGGGATACTTTCGACCTACCGGTAACTTAAAATCTGTTTGATCTACACACTTTAGTGTGTACTTACAGTTACACCATTAGTATTACAGAATATAACCAATTTTCTTTTAAGCAACAGAAAAACGTTGTACATTCTTTATTATTTAGAGAAGTCCAAAATAAATATTTCTATTTGAAGTTCCGTAGCTGTAATTTAGGAACCACTATAATAGAACTTGGTACCTACCCATTTTAGTTCGCTGTCATTTTGTTGTATCGAACTTGCCTCCCTTTCAAATTAAGTACATTTTTGTAGGGATAACCTTATTTATAAAACAAATAATTCTTTTTTATGTATTTATAATGGTTTTCTCGAAAACAGCTCTAATGATTTAGCTGAAATTGCTATATGGGAGGGCAAAAAATATCGATTTAGTTAGGTCTCGTCTTTAGAAAACGCGTTTAATCGAGTTTTTACGCGCTGTGCCTTTTCCGCGAAATAGGTATCATATTTTAACATGTAATTTCAGAAGTGAGCCCAGCGTACCGGCACAGTATATATATAGTACTAAGTACCGGTTACGAGTCTAGCCCACAATGCAATTAGACCTAGACCTCGGTTCGAACCTTGGCGGAGGTATAACGTGAGGATTTGCACTATGATTACACCAAGTTTCATTCTTGCATGTATTACCGTTCTTACAATATAGAAAAAACCAAAAAAAAACAACCTTAAAAACACATTTCTTCTTTACACCCCTGGATTTTTTACTTTTTAGGGTTTCGTACCCAAAGGCTATAAACGGGACCCTATTACTAAGCCTCCACTGTCCGTCTGTCCGTCCGTCTGTCACAAGGCTGTATTTCATGAACCGTGATAGCTAGATAGCTGATATTTTCAAAGATGATGTATTTTTGTTGTCGTTATAACAACAAATGCTAAAAATTAGTAAGTTAAAAAATAAGGGGTGTCTCCATACAAAAAACGTGTTTTTTTTGAACATGAAGAAACTAACGCTATCTAGTATAATGGTACGGAACCTTATGTGTGCGATTCTGACTCGCACTTGGCTGGTTTTTTTTTATTGTTATTTTTGTTTATTTAATCCCCCTACAAGATATCTTAGGTGTCTACATGCCAGAACTCATTAATGCTGTTGAGTTAACATTGATGTTTGGCGGCAAGACTTAGGTAAAAAAGTGATAGCTAGCCAGGCGGGCTTAGAAAATTCCCAAAACCAAACCGAGTCCTACAAATTTAAACCCTGCCGAAAAATGAACCCGCGACCTTTTCATGTGAAGTTAGTAGGTTATCCACAACGCCACGGAGGTGGATTATTCCACCGTTAAACAATCAATAAGTAAATTAAATTAAGGCTCCCCGGAGACTTGAGTTTCCATACAAACGTAGTTCCAGTTTAATATAAAAACTACATGCTGGATTGAATCCAAACTTTGAAAATAAATCGTGTAGACACATATCGATGTTTGTATTTAGTTTTCGATGTACTAATATAAAACGGAAAAAAAGAGCACTTTCTGTACATAACTAATTTAAGCCGCCTCCGTAGCTCAGAGGCAAAGTTCACTGGCTTTACACAGGAGGTCGCGGGTTCGATTCCCGGCGGGGTCAATTCTAAGACTCGGTTAGGTTGGTGGTAGGGCATTTTCTAAGTCCGCCTAGCTAGCTACCACCATCTTATCTAAGTCCTGCCCCCAAATATCAATGTTGATATCATTGGTGCGTTCCGGCATGAAGATAAGATAGCCAGTTTCCCATTGCGATGGGGAATCTTGGTAAGCCCGCTTCCATCTTCGGCAACATCGTCACTTACCACCAGGTGAGATGTTGTCAAGGGTTTACCAGTTGTGAATAAAAAAAAAGCCTTTGTTTAGTTACGTTTCAATTTACTACGATGAAAACTAATTATTACGTTTTATATTAGTACATCGAAAACTAATTACAGACATCGGTATGTGTCTACTCTATATACTTTCAAATTTTCATATTAAAGCGGAACTATGTTTTTGCGAAAATTCGAGCCTCCTGGGGACCCTAAAATTATTGGTACAGTGGCCGTCCGGAATCGAACCCGGGACTTATGGGTCAGGAGGAGAACAGTAATTGAGCCACCAACGATAAACGTACATATGAAAAATTCGAAAACACATTATTACATGTCAGGATTCAAACTACGACCTCCCAGTCAAGAGGCCCTAGCCGTTACGCCACCGACACTCTATTCTCAATAATTTTGAACAAAAAAAAACAACTTCAAACAGGAAACTAAAGTTCCCCTCAATTTCTCTGGGAAGCCATCATCAGATCCTGGTTTCCTTATCATGGTACCACCCTTGGGATATCTCCTTTCCAACAAAAAAAGAATCATCAAAATCGGTTCATAAATAACGAAGTTATCCGCGAACACACATAAAAATATAAATATACGATCGAATTGAGAAACCTCCTCCTTTTTTTGAAGTCGGTTAACAAAAAAAATCAATTCTAAATTTAAACGTTAGATTTATTTATCGTACACGTGTCCGTACAACAGTCTGCCTACGCCGTCGCTTTTCGTTTGTAAACCTAAATTTATGAAGCCAGTTTTCTGATAAAAATTGTACCCCTATTGCTTGCGGCTTATTTATGTTACTACAGTTGGCATTTGGCATTTGGGTCGCCTGTTTATTTTTGCATGTTATCCTCTAGTTATCTTGCGGATTTTTAAACATTTATTGTTGCGCAAAATAATGTATTGCATTCTTAGTCTACCACCTACGCGATCCTATGCATAGGCACACCCCGGACATTGCATACAATGGTCGTGAAATGACATTTCTAAAAACAAATGATGGTGCAAACAAAATCACGGCGAATCCTATACGTTCGAGAACCAAACTATAACCAATCTGTATCAATCGGGGTGACGAGGGGGTGATGTCGAAATCTAGAGAGCGACAGAGAGTGTCCATACTGTATGTTAATACTAATATATCCCTATTCCTTCTATCCCTATCGCTACTATAATATTATAAATGCGAAAGTAACTCTGTCTGTCTGTCTGTTACGCTTTCCCGCAAAAACTACTGAACGGATTTGGCTGAAATTTGGTACGTAGACAGATTAGGACCCTCGAAAAGTCATAGAAACGTGGTCCACGCGGGTGAAGCCGCGGGAAACAGCTAGTTATATATATATATATATATATATGCTTTGGCAAAGGTACATTAAAGCGAGGCATTGATGGGATTAGTTGTCTCTGTTTTATTCTTTGCTTGTAAAGAGTAAAGAAAATAACCACACGTTTGTACTTTTTCAAAGTTTTTGATGTGTAACATCTTTGCTTTCGCTTTCCTGCAATTTGTGGGAGTGATTTCGTGAAATGGGACGGAAATGTGTAACAGGAAATGCGAGCGTTTTTTAATTCTCGAAAACCAAGGTTGTCATAGCCATGCCGCCTAGTGTGATGGCAAAGGCAAAGATGACATACTACTATTCGAAGGGTCGGCCCGTGAATGTACGACCCGATAATTAATTAATTTCATAAGTATTTTGTCACATGTTACACATCATATGCGAGTACTGTAGGTCTCGTTTTTTTTCGTTTCAATTAAAATAAAATAAATTTTAAAAATCCAAGTTCCAACTGGCATATTGAAGTGTGTATTTAGACTAATTATTGATCTTAGAAAATTAAGAGGGTTAAAACGGTCTGGTTTGCCTGTAGAATGCAAATCTCTGTTTTAAAAGAAGTTTCTTTGATATTATGTAATTTTTTTTCTGTTATAAAAGTTACCGAAACGTCTTTCTGCTACTGACAAACTGAAGTCATTGAAATGAAGAATCAGGTTAAAATATCAATTTCATATGTTTTGTAATTGCTGAGAGAAATCGAGATCCCTGCTACCAAAATTTCCAATGCGTTACCTTAAGGCACCGTGGTACTTAAAAATCTGTCTTTTTCTTTTTCTTTACGTGTAAAAAGGAAAGAAAATAACCACACTTTTGCACTTTTTCAATGTTTTCGTTTTTATTTTCATCATATTTATCTAAAATAAAAATCCATTCGATGTTTTCCCTTCAGTCACATATGAACTTTATTTAAGAAAATAAATAATATTACCAAATTACTTATCTATCTATCTATAATATAATAAAACTGTAACAGGGCCGCGTCTGTACATGAAATATTTTTGGAAAATAATAACTGTGGTGGACATTACTAACGATATAGAGGCCAAAACAACAACTTTTGGAATTTTTGTCTGTCTGTCTGTCTGTCTGTCTGTCTGTCTGTCTGTATGTTCACGCATCACGCAAAAACTACCGGGGCGATTATGATGAAATTTTGTATGGTGGTTCCTTATAGCCCGGGGTAACATATAGGATACTTTTTATCCCGGAAAATGGAAGAGTTCCCGTGGGAAAATCAAAAGTATTCATTTATAGAATGTCTCACCACGCAAATGTGGCTTGACCTATTACAATCTATTTATACACTTTGATACCCTATATCGCGAACTAAAACTGGGACATTGTGATTCCCAAAAAAATTAAGGGTTCCTGCAGGAATCCAAAAAATTGTATCTTTAGAATGGCTCAACGAAACAATATGAAACCTTTACATTGGGATGGGGTGTTTTGACTATCATTGTATAGTCGGGTATTCTTTATCCCGGAAAACTAAAGAGGTCCCGTGGGAAGTTCGATCTATCGATTCTTACAATAATAACAATAGAGTATTTTTTTCCCATATTAGCTACACATACCACATATTATAATCATAGCAGCAGAATGTCAATAGATGGCACTGCAGGGATAATAAAACGCGCTCAAGTTGTATTAAAACATTAAAATATTATTTCATACTTTTGATTGGATTTTTTTTATGTATTTTTCAGCATACGCTACTGGAACTATGGCACGTAGCGATGTGTTTCATAGACGAACCGTTAGGTATTTTTAACAGATTCCTATCGTGTAAAAAAATTAAAAACACATAAATCGAGTTTAGCATCTTTTAACAGGAGACACAGATATGGGAACTCTTCTGACGGCGGCTATTTGCGTGTGGCAGTTGCTCTCCGCCTGCAATATCAATATCTGTGATAGGTTCACTCAATCAATGTATTTGCGGGTCCACGGTGGAGGCAATTGGCCATCACGCAATGAGTTGCGGTCGTTGTTTGTAAAGATTCCCACGTCACCAATTCCTTAATGACCTCACTCGGAGGGTACTGGTCTCGGCCAGATGGAATATTCCATCTTTGATGCAGCCGCCGGGCTTTGGTCGATCTGATGGCAAAAGGCCGGAGGGTTTAAACAGATGTCATGGAGGAAGTACTCGGTCTTGGAGGCAAATTACTGCTTTGTGCCGCTGGTCTGTGAGACAACCGGCTGCTGCACCCTTAGAGGCCTTTGCCTTCATTAAGGAGATTGGCCGCCGCCTTCGAGATAGGAGACGTGACGCCCGCTCCGGGTCCTACCTGCTGCTAAGGTTGTCTATTGCCATCCAGCGCGGCAACGAGAGGTGCGATATGGGCTCCTTTGGAGCTGATGCGACTCGAGGATTTGACCCATATTAATATTTTTAGGAAGTTTTATTACTAGATTGATATAATGATTTGAATTAGTTTTTTGATAATATAGGTATACGTGTTATTTTAGATTATCAGTTTATATACGTCCCCACCAAGGGACTCGACCTGCCCTGAGTTAGGGCGATCAGGCCTTAGATGATCACGCGGGCCCATTGCGGGTTGATTGACTTCACACATAAACTTCGAGTTTCTTCGCAGGCGTGTGCAGGTTTCCTCACGATGTTTTTCTCATCGTAAGAGCGTCGGATAAACGTACAATACGAGTATGAAATCGATATTCGTATAGATATTGGTAAGTGACAGGATTCGAACCACGGCCTTCCGGACAGGAGGTAGTGGCCCTAACCGTTACGCCACCGATGCTCTATATGTTATTTAAGATTTAGAAATCCTTACTTAATATTATAAATGTGTAAATGTGTTTGTTGTTTGTTACATATTCACACTTCAACACCTATACCAATCTTGATGAAATTTAGCATGCAAGTATCCTGTATTAATAAATGTGTAAATGTGTTTGTTGTTTGTTACATATTCACACTTCAACACCTATACCAATCTTGATGAAATTTAGCATGCAAGTATCCTGTATTACTGGGAATTAAATAGTCTACTTTTTATCTCTGGAAATTTTCATAGCCCGATGCAGTTCCTGAGTAAATTAAAACAATACTCTTTGTTCGTTAAGTTATTTAAAATCGCAACGAAAAAATGGATTGGTGTGATTTTTAGCACAGAGATGAGGTGGAAAATGATATAATTTACTAATAAGTATATCCTGACATAGTTCCCGAGGGATCTGGGGAAAACTGTTATCTACGCTCGCGTACGTCGGTGGCGTCGCAATGGAGCAACGGATTAAATTTTTTTTTTGTATAGAATTTGTCGAGGGGGTGGGAAGTGACAAAGACTGCTAATCCGAATAGCCCGACATAGTTCCTGAGGTACCTGGAGAAAACTCGATGTCCACGCTTGCGAGCTGATTACGGCTCGCGCACCACTCACCCTCAAAAAGAGTCATAAAAGCTATGTCCACGCGGGCGAAGCCGCGGGCAAAAGCTAGTAATATAATAAAACTGTAACGGGGCCGTGTCTGTACATGAAATATTTTTGGAAAATAATAACTGTGGTGGACATTACTAACGATACAAAGGTCAAAACGACAACTTTTGGAATTTTTGTCTGTCTGTCTGTCTGTCTGTATGTTCGCGCATCACGCAAAAACTACCAGGCCGATTTTGATGAAATTTTGTATGGTGGTTCCTTATAGCCCGGGGTAACATATAGGATACTTTTTATCCCGGAAAATTGAAGAGTTCCCGTGGGAAAATCAAAAGTATTCATTTATAGAATGGCTCACCACGCAAATGTGGCTTGACCTATTACAATCTAATTATACACTTTGATACCCTATATCGCGAACTAAAACTGGGACATTGTGAATCCCAAAAAAATTAAGGGATCCTGCAGGAATGCAAAAATTTTATCTTTACATTGGCTTAACGTAACAATATGAAACCTTTACATTGGAATGGGGTGTTTTGACCATCGTTGTATAGTCGGGTATTCTTTATCCCGGAAAACCAAAGAGGTCCCGTGGGAAATTAGATCTATCGATTCTTACAATAATAACAATAGAGTACTTTTTTCCCCATATTAGCTACACATAACACACATTATAATCATAGCAGCAGAATGTCATTAGATAGTACTGCAGATATAATAAAACGCGCTCAAGTTGTATTAAAACATTAAAAGACTATTTCATACTTTTGAGTGGATTTCTTTTGTGTATTTTTCAGCACACACGCTACTTTACACAACTCTCTGGAACTATGGCACGTAGCGATGTGTTTCATAGACGAACAGATAGGTATTTTTTTACAGATTCCAATCGTGTAAAAAAATAAAAACACAAAAATCGAGTTTAGCATCTTTTATCAGGAGGCACAGATACGGGAACTCTTCTGACGACGACTATTTGCGTGTGGCAGTATTGCTCTCCGCCTGCAATATCAATATCTGTGAACCTCATCAATGTATTTGCGGGTCCACGGTGGGGGCAATTGGCCATCACTCACTGAGTTGCGGTCGTTTTTTGTGAAGATTCTCACGTCACCAATTTCTTATTGACCTCACTCGGAGGGCACTGGTCTCGGCCAGATGGAATATTCCATCTTTGATGCAGACGCCGGGCTTTAGTCGATCTGATGGCAAAAGGCCGGAGGGTTCAAACAGGTGCTATGGCAGAGAGGAACGTGCCTGCTTTGGGACGCCACTTTTTCTGCCTCACTCCTCACGGTACGGTATTGCTGCTCAATTTGCGGCGAGAAAGAAGCATAATAAGTACTCGGTCTTGGAGGCAAATTACTGCTTTGTGCCGCTGATCTGTGAGACAACCGGCTGCTGAACCCTCAGAGGCATTTGCCTTCTTTAAGGAGATTGGCCGTCGCCTTCGAGAGAGGAGATATGACCCCCGCTTCGGGTCCTACCTGCTGCTAAGGTTATCTATTGCTATCCAGCGCAGCAACGAGAAGTGCGTCATGGGCTCCTTTGGAGGTGATACGACTCGAGGATTTGACCCATAATAATATTTTTAGGATTTTTTTTACGGGTATGATTTTATCGATTGTCAATTAAATAGATTCGATCACTAAATAAGAAAAATGAAATTCCCTAAATAGTATAGTTTGTACTCAAAATAGTAGATCTGTCGCCAAAGTAAAGTCATCAAACAACACCAAAACAATACTCAAAAGGAAAAGATTTATCACCAGAAAAGTCTTTTATCGATTGTCAATTAAATAGATTCGATCACGCGGGCCATTGGCCCATACATGTTATTTAAGATTTAGAAATCCTTACTTAATATTATAAATGTTCAAATGTGTTTGTTTGTTTGTTACATATTCACACTTCAACACCTATACCAATCTTGATAAAATTTGGCATGCAGGTAGCCTGTATCACTGGGAATGAAATAGTCTACTTTTTATCTGTGGAAATTATCATATCCCGATGCAGTTTTTGAGGAAACTAAAACAATACTCTTTGTTCGTTAAGTTATTTAAAATCTTACCGAAAATATGATTTTTAGCACAGAGATGAGGTGGAAAATGATATTATTTACTATTAAGTATACCCTGACATAGTTCCCAAAGGGATCTAGGGACAACTGTTTTCTACGCTCGCGCACGTCGGTGGCGTCGCAACGGAGCAACGGATTAAAGTGATTTTTTGTGGGAAGTAACAAAGACTGCTAATCCGAATAGCCCGATACAGTTCCTGAGGTACCTGGAGAAAACTCATGTCCACGCTTGCGAGCTGATTGCGGCTCGCGCACCACTCACCCTCAAAAAGAGTCATAAAAGCTATGTCCACGCGGGCGAAGCCGCGGGCAAAAGCTTGTTTTAAGAATAAAACCGAAAATAGACGATAAAATGGCTCGAAAAGAGGTACCTTTGCGAAATTATTATATCGAGCTTACTTTAAATCGTGTTTCCATTCAACATAAAAAATAAATAAGGTTTATTTCGGAAAAATAATATCCATAGTGTATTAGTAACAATGTTGGCTTATTATCTATATTAAATCCTATTTTATTGTTAGCATTATTATTATTATTATATCAGCTCATATACGTCCCCACCGAGGGGCTCGAGCCTACCCTGAATCAGGGCGATTAGGCCTTATTCGACCACGCGGGCCCAGTGCGGGTTGGTCGACTTCACACACAACCTTCGAGTTTCTTCGCAGGCGTGTGCAGGTTTCCTCACGATGTTTTCCTTCACCGTTAAAGCAATCGGTAAGTATGTACGTAAGTTTTTGAAAAACTCATTGGTACATTGGCCGTCCAGATTTGAACCCGGTACTTCTGGTTAGATGGACCGAGTCGTTACCGGTTGAGCCACCGACGCTTATTGTTAGCATAGCGACAGAGATTTTATTTGGAGAACCTATTTATTTTATTCTTCCTGTGATTAACCCCACCCAATGTTTTTGATTAGGGCAGTCAAATCTAGCAGCGATAGTCTCCAGGATACTGTTGTGACCGCTACGTAGGCGTCGGCGTCGCAGCAAGGATGCAGCTTTCTTGCGCATAATAGTATGGAAGCCATCTGTGTGTGCTTCCGCGAACATTCCTGATGCGCTGCAACGCCACGGCAGTCCCAACAGTATCCTGAAGGGATTATTATATTGGACTCGTAAAACCTGTATAAGTGGATTTTTAAGTACCACTGGGCCTGATGAAATTAGAGAATTTCTTTCTCTTAGAAATATTACAGTGGGGTCGCCACTAGCATCACAAACTCCACCAACCCGGACTTTCCCCCGTGTATGGAGTATGTCCCAACCTTCCCCAGTTTTGGAAGAGACCTGTCCCCCAGTAGTGGGGACGTAAAATCGAACAACTTTCTAACAATGGTTTTTTAATAACTTTTTGTGATCTTTTTTAATGTGTACTACCCCATAACATTCGCCCTGATTCAGGGTTGGCTCGAGCCCCTCGGTGGGGACGTATATGAGCTGTAATGATGACCCCATAACAATATTTTTTCACTAGTTTTTCCACCATAGGTTGTCGAATAGAGATCGCTTGTTAACGATAATATCGCCTTAATGCTTATCTTCCTTACTTGTTGTACACTTACCTGTATTTTCCGTTTGTTGTACAATAAAGTATTTTTAATAACTGATCTTCACAATAATACCAAAATAAGGGAACCACACGCCGGTAAATGTAATGTAGGCAGGCCTCCCACTCGGTGGACCGATGACTTGGTGAAGGTCGCGGGAAGCCGCTGGATGCGGGCAGTGCAGAACCGGTCGTCATGGAAATCCTTGGGGTAGGCCTATGTCCAGCAGTAGACGTCCTTCGGCTGATATGATGATGATGAAGAGAACTGATTCTCTACATATAACTGACCGAGTGACAACTAAACGTGAGCTAAGCGACTCCGTTTCAGCTTGAGCAAACATGATTTTGTATGTCTGTCCAGATATCCGGCTGCTCTCCTCTACAGGCCGCATTTCTCAACCGATTCTCGCGAAGTTTTGTGAGCAGGTTCGATAGTTATAAAGATTTTTTTGCTTGGTTACGTAACCTGAAGCACGGTCATTACCTGGATGGGTTTGACTGTTAGTGGCATTTTTCTCGAACATTTCTCAGTTTTTGGATTTATTTCAAAATGGCGCCTTGGGGGTTGAAAACGTAAAAAAATATATTTATGCCATTTTGAAAAATTCGCGAGGTCTACAGCTCACACAGGCACTAGTTATAGAAGTCTATTTTAATATTCAAACGTACCAAAGTACATTTATTATATCAGCTCATATACGTCCCCACCGAGGGGCTCGAGCCTACCCTGAATCAGGGCGATTAGGCCTTAGTCGACCACGCGGGCCCAGTGCGGGTTGGTCGACTTCACACACAACCTTCGAGTTTCTTCGCAGGCGTGTGCAGGTTTCCTCACGATGTTTTCCTTCACCGTTAAAGCAATCGGTAAGTATGTACGTAAGTTTTTGAAAAACTCATTGGTACATTGGCCGTCCAGATTTGAACCCGGTACCTCTGGTTAGATGGACCGAGTCGTTACCGGTTGAGCCACCGACGACCACACCAAAGTACATACAACTCATTATTTAACAGGTACCTACGTACGATGTCTGGTTGCACCTCGTATCTCATTCCGCAGGAGGTCAGCTTTTCAAGGATTTTTGGTGGTCGGCTGCGGTCCTGACTTCGAAGTACGATTGAATTTTTTCGAGTGGAAGCGACAGGGCTTTTATTTACACTGCTATTAAAAATATGGAAGTGTCAATGCTCTTTGGAATCGTTAAAAAATCGGTATTTTTTTTTCGAAAATATCGACTATTTACCCGACTGCCAAGGAAGGATTATGTTTTTTAAGAAACTCATTTGAATATGTTTTATTTTTGATGTTATAAATGTTAAAAATTAATGACGTCACGGACCCAAAACTATATAATAAAACTCTAACGGGGCCGTGATTGTAAATGAAATATTTTTGGAAAATAATAGTTTTGGTGGACATATTAACGATATGGAGGCCAAAACTACAACTTTTGGAATTTTTGTCTGTATGTTCGTGTATCACACAAAAATTACTAGGCCGATTTAGATGAAATTTTGTATGGTGGTTCCTTTAGCCCGGGTTAACATTAGGATACTTCTTACACGGAAAATTCAAGAGTTCCCGTGGGAAAATTCAAAATCTCCACGCGGACGAAGTCACAGGCACAGCTAGTACTAGTAGTATAATAAAATGGTCCCAGCATTAACTTCAGTTGACAATTACGAAATGAGTTTGTGTATTTAGTGTTATGAAATTACTTTTTACAGAAAAAACTCATTATTTCTCCGAATGGTACTTTTTATTTACATTTTCTAATTACTAAACAATGCCTATTCATAATCAGTTGTCATTGGCAAAACGTAAAATGCTCGGAATCTTAAAACTGCGGCTTCCAGTTATGGAATTTAAATAAATTAAGGCAATTACGTGTAAAAAGTAAAGAAAAAAACCACACTTTTGCCCTTTTTAATGTTTTTTTCAATGAAAAGATTCGAAAAAGTGAACTAAATTAAATTTGATTAAACATAGACTACGTAGTTTGAAAAGAAGAAAATTATGTATAAATTTCAAATTAAAATAAATATGTTTCCCTTTTAATGTTTACAGGCTTTGCTTCCTTTGCTTCAATTTAATATAACATATCATTTTTTCAGGCCGAAAAATAAAGCGGGAATAATTTTCCTGATTTTTTTGTGAAGCGCTTCTCACTGCTTATTTGCCAATATACCGCCTTAATAAGGTGCTTATCGACTGTGGTTAAAAAAAAATAGAACTTTTATCTTTTTATGATAATATACAAATCTGACATAAGTTAAGAATAAAATATTAGAAAAAAACCAGTGTACATGGAAATGCGGGGGGGGGGGGGCGTTAACCTTTTGTGTGGGGTATCGTTGAATAGTTCTTTTCATGTTCGTTAAATGTTTATCCCGATACAAAGTTTGTTTACTAACTTTCAAAGTGGTGATTTTTGTTAGATTTACATATCTCCGCCCCCCACCAGCTAAATCGCTATTTGTAAAACATTGGAAATAGTAAGACATATAATCAATTTAAAAGAAAAATTACCACGGCCCATTAGATTTTCATAGTTTAGCAGTAATATTTCGACAAACTAAGTGTGTGCAGTTGGATTTGCAAAAAGTTCACATATTTTCCAATCAAACAACTGCAAAAATAACTTTGTTTTTACGGTTCCGTACGTGTTTTTTTCTAAAAATGAAGAAACTAGCGCCATCTAGTATGATGGTTTTTGAAACATAAAACTAGCGCCATCTAAATGTGTACGGTTCTGATTCGCACTTGGCCGATTAAAAAAAAAAAACTAAACCTTACTTTTTGCGTAGTGTTTTTCAAAGACTTTCTAATCTGTAAGGTGGGTGGTTCTTTATAAGGTTAGCCTCTTAAACTTCCAAAAACTAAGTGTACACACCCTAGACACTTCATACAACGGGCCAGAAATGACATTTCAAAATAGGAATGACAGAACAATCAAAATGGCGGCTAAATCCTATAGGTACGACAACAAAACTGTAACCAATCTGTATCAATCTGTGTGACGAGGGGGTCAGGTCGCAATCTAGAGAGCGGCAGGGAGTGTCCATACTGTATATACATTAACGATAGTGTCCCTGCTGCAGCCCACTAACTGGTCACATCCAGTTCCTCCAGGTCGATCACCTCGCCACTTCAACCCAGCACAATAAAATAAACAAACTGCGAGACTCGCCTGCTGTCTGCGGCACAGCCAATTGAAATTTTATCCCGGGTTTACTCACACACCTCCCAATAAACTCGTGTCAAAATAGTGAGGCGATATAAAAGGAATGTGGTCTATAATATGTTACTAGCTAGACTAAAAATCTGTATTATGTACAGATTGCCGGTAACATCTGTATTTAATAGTGCGTGCACAATACGAAAGAAAATTGTCTGGTACTTTATTTAGAAATTTTCGTAAAAGACATACATTTTAAAAGTGTCATTCGAAAAAATATATTTTGTTAACCGGCCACTTTAACATAACATTTTGCACGAACAAAACTTAAAATTGACAAACCAATAATTCATTAAAGTACGAACCTAATAGACTAGCAATGCAATGAAAAAACAAATTGATCAGATCATAACCCAAGTTTGTGTATAAATCTTGGTCTTTTCCTACAAACTGATCAGCTAACAGCCCTAGTTTGTGTATAAATATTGGTCTTTTTATACAAATTGATCAGCTCACAGCCCAAATTTGTGTATAAGTCTTGGTCTTTTCAAATTGATCAGCTCACAGCCACAGATAAGATACTGGTTACAGCCCAAGTTTGTGTATAAATATTGGTCTTTTCATACAAATTGATCAGATCACAACCCAAGTTTGTGTATAAATCTTGGTCTTTTCATACAATTTTAAAAGCTCACAGCCCAAGTTAGTGTGAAATCCAAAAAAAATTCGTTATCAGCAGCAAAGACCTATACAGCGTGTAACAAAATTGGTGTAGGTCCCGTTAACTGGGGCTTCTACTCATCATATTGGACAACTTTTGTTCTACGACTTTGCTGAAATCGCAAAAAAAAAATATCTTCATACAAATCGATCAGCTGATCAGCCAATTTTGTACATTTTAGTATGAAGGGTCCAAATTTTTATTTGAGAATTCACTTTGGGTTCCTTGGGAAAAGTTGTTTAGTATGATGGGAAGAACCCCCAGTTAACGGGTCCTACGCCGATTTTTTACACCCTGTATATCACAAAATGTTATATACTAGTAATTGAGACTATTCGACTTTAGAGCAGTTGCGAAAATAGACTTTAATATTCTACTACCTATATTGCCCTCCACATAAACCAACTTCGAAATACCAAAACATTGGACAATTTAAATCATTCATATCACAATTTACGGAGGGTGTAAACTGTAAAATATCTGAATTATTGAATTTAAAACAGTAAATTGTTATTTGGTTGGGTTTTTATTTGGTATCTGTTGCTGTAGCATAGAAGAAAAATATTTTATGCAGGTTAAAAACGTTAAATTTACACACTTAGATAGCAAAAACACTTTATTTTATTTGTAACAGGCACCTATAAATTCAAAACTTTGTAATATTACATTTTTTTTGCAAAAAAGTTCTATCTGCAATTGAAATAACTAATTGATCCAATTTATTACAGAAAGTTGGGGTTTCAAAAGCGAATTCAATATGGTTATAAATAATATGGTTATAAATAATATGGTTATAAATTTTCACAAGTAGAAATATGGTACAACTGAAACTTTACTACTAACTACTTTAGATTGACGATTGATGGGATATTTTTATACGTATTTTAGTAGGATTTATGTACCACTTAAAAGTTTGCAAAAATCCTTACTTAATATTATAAATGTGAAAATGTGTTTGTTTGTTGCCTTTTCACGCTTCAACTCCTTGACCAATCTTAATGAAATTTGGCATGCAGGTAGCCTGTGACACGAGGTAGGACATAGGCTACTTTTTATCCCGTAAAAATAGCGTAGCCCGATGCAGTTCCTGAAGGAACTGAAAATGTACTTTTTTTTTGGTTAATTTCTTTAACATCGCAACGGAAAATGGATTGCGTGATTTTTTGCACAGAGATGGTTGAGGGAGTGGTAAGTGATATGATTTACTAATAAGCATATCTTGACATAGTTCCCGATGCATTCGGAGAAAACTTATGCCCACGCTCGCGAGCCGCTTGCGGCTCGCGCACCGCGCACCCTCTAGCACGGTCATGAAAACGATTTCCACGCGGGCGAAGGCGCGGGCAAAAGCTAGTGTAAAATATAAAATCTAAAATCTGTTTAAATAAAGGGAAACCGCGTGTCTGACTGACTGATTTATCAACGCACAGCTGAAACCAATGGACGGATCGGAATGAAATTTGGCATACACATAGCAATTATGACGGAGGCATCCGTTAAGTAAGGATTTTGGGAAATTCTCACGGGAACGGTAAAAACTAGGATCTGCGCGGGCAAAGCTTTGGGCAGCAGCTAGTACTAGGTATTGCATAATGTTTTCATGTTCTAATGACATAATCTGGTTTATATCAAGGATTGAATTTTGACGTTATTAACTAATTATTGTTTATTTCTTGATTCTTCACAAATAACATTGTTATTATTATTTTATAACTACCAGAAAGAGTGTAATTTGCACCTATTTTGATGAATAAATATATTAAATTGAATTGAATCGAAAAAAATCGGTTGTCTGTAAAGTCGGTTTACTGACGATAGTTGAACGTGACAACGTCATAAGAAAATACTGATGGAATGGTTTCATAATATCGAAAGAATCATTACCTTTATCGCCGCAATTATCGTTGCTATAAACAATTGACACCACATTCACTTTTCACTGCACTTGATACTCGATCAAAACATGTAGATGTACTATAGTATAGCAGCTGTTCACACAGACACATCGCTCACTCAAGTAGGAGAGAGACGGATGTCGAACGCTGCCGAACGTAAAGGCCGATTGTGCTTCTTTGTCGCTCGTTCGCGCTCTCGCTTGCACTTCAAAACTTACACGGAACGCCTCAGAGCGAGTTAACGACGCATTTTTTCGTGCGTGCAGCCGGCTCGATCGAATTATAAGACGTTATCACGTCAAAATATGAAAACGCCAAAAAAACACACGAAAAAGTCTCAATCAAACCAATTTATCACACCCCACCAAAAAGTCCATAAACCACATACGGGGTGTTCTAAATTAAAAACAATGTAATATATCGGTTCGCTCCTCCTTCCATTCCCATTATGGATGGTCCAATAGCGCCAATGTATAGGAATGCCGTGGCTTGAATACAAACTGCGACGAGACCCATTTTCGGGCATTTTTGCCCCATTCAAGCGCCATGGGACGTAATACTTCATCTGATGGCATCAATGATGAAACGTGATTTTATCACTTCTTGAATATATTTTTCCTTTAGAAAAACGTGAAGGGCTTTCGGCTTGGTGGTATTTGCAATGTTGTATTAGATTATCAAACGTTACCCTGCTTTTAGGCAAATTTTGTGTTCGCCAAGGATAAGATAACAGTGATTAAAATAGATTTAGGTTTTTCACTTTTATACACGGTGTTTTTTTGACACCGAGCAAGCCGTTAAGGATTAACAACTTTCCACAAAAAAACCATACTGATAAGATAACAGTGATTAAAATAGATTTCGGTTTTCACTTTTATACGGGTTGTTTTTTAACACAGAGCAAGCCGTTAAGGGTGGAGGCTCTACTAGTGAAATTTAATAACTTTCCCCGAGAAAACCATACTAAATTCGCAATTATTTTTTTAGGCTTCATAGAAACCGATCATTCCGATTAGTCAACTTTGTATGGAGTTTCAACTTTTTTTGCGATATCAGTATGGGTTTTTTGTGGAAAGTTGTTAATCCTTAACGGCTTGCCCGGTGTTAATAAAAAATGTGTGTTCTCCAAGGATAAGATAACAGTGATTAAAATAGATTTAGGTTTTTCACTTTTATACAGGGTGTTTTTTTAACACAGAGCAAGCCGTTAAGGGTGGAGGCTTTACTCGTGAAATTTAACAACTTTCCCCAAGAAACCCATAAAAAATTCGTAATTATTTTTTTAGACTTTTCATAGAAATCGATCATTCTGATTAGCCAACTTCTTTTAAGATTTCAGTATGGGTTTCTTGTGGAAAGTTGTTAACCCTTAACGGCTTGATCGGTGTTAACAAAAACATCCTGTATAAGTAGTTGCATAACGAGATAACGAAAGCGACAGAAAGATATAATTTTTATTCAGTTCGGTATTCTTGGCTCGAGTACGACTTACACTTGACTGGTTTTTGTTCGAATTTTGGGTTTGCATTATAATCACACTGTTTAACGATAGAGCAAAACATAAAAAAAACTTTAAAAAATATGTTTCTTATAAAGGACGGCTTATTTTTTAAAAGCTTTTATTTAACTTGTTCGGGTAAAATCTTGCAAGTTAAATTTGACCCATTTCCCGGTTTCCGATTGAGCTGCAATTTTGCATACATATGTATATCGCGTGACTATGCAATATAAAAAGTTTGTACCTAAAAGTTTCAAGGTTTTTCGAAAATTATTATTTATCTTTTTATTATTGTTAGTAAATATGGTATAAAAACATATTCTGAATAAAAAACAACCAGCTACCAACAGACGAAAGGACAACTTAGGCTTAGTAATAGGGTTATGTAACCTTTTGGTACGAATCCCTAAAAACCGGCCAAGTGCGAGTCAGAACCGCACACATAGGGTTCCATACCATCATACTAGATGGCGCTAGTACAAAGGGTTCCGTACCATCATACTAGATGAAGCTAGTTTTTTTCACGTTTTTTTTATGGAAATTCTCCTTATTTTTTCACTTTTTTTAAAATTTTTAGTATATTTTGTTGTTATAGCGGCAACAGAAATACATCATCTGTGAAAATTTCAACTGTCTAGCTATCACGATTCATGAAATAAAGCCTGATAACAGACGGACAGACAGATAGACAGACGGACGGACAGCGAAGTATTAGTAATAGGGTCCCGTTTTTACTCTTGTGGTACGAAACCCTAAAACACCTTTATTGTCATCACGTTAAAAAGCATGTTAAAATTAATAAGCTACCACCGAAAATAAGCTAAGATTTTTCAAGTTTCTCTATAAAATAACTCTAACTCTCACTCTCACCCCCCCAAAAATGTCTCCATTTTTGTTTAAAAATCGTAACTTTGAACGTATCCTTGCCATACATTATTCATGCATCAGTCACACGAAGTCACCTCTGAAGATAATCGCGTATGATTTATGCTCTAAGGTAAGGACACTGAAATGAATCGAGATGGAACCGTCATCACCATTGCAAAAAATGTATTTTGGTATTTTCGTCTTGTATTGTTATATTGTTATTGTATTATAGCGTCGGTGGCTCAACCGGTAACGACTCGGTCCATCTAACCAGAGGTACCGGGTTCAAATCTGGACGGCCAATGTACCAATGAGTTTTTCAAAAAAAAAAAACTTACGTACATACTTACCGATTGCTTTAACGGTAAAGGAAAACATCGTGAGGAAACCTGCACACGCCTGCGAAGAAACTCGAAGGTTGTGTGTGAAGTCGACCAACCCGCACTGGGCCCGCGTGGTCGACTAAGGCCTAATCGCCCTGATTTAAGGTAGGCTTGAGCCCCTCGGTGGGGACGTATATGAGCTGTAATGATGATTGTTATATTGCTAAAAAAGGCTACTACGTGCTACATGAAGGCTATAAGAAGCGTAGTCAGCAGCAAAAGTGTTTCTTGCTTGTGCCTAATGTTCCACTGAATGTATAGAGTAGCAAAATTTGATTAATATAAAGAAAGCGTCGGTGGCTCAACCGGTAACGACTCGGTCCATCTAACCAGAGGTACCGGGTTCAAATCTGGACGGCCAAATATACCAATGAGTTTTTTAAAAAAACTTACGTACATATCATTACCGATTGCTTTAACGGTGAAGGAAAACATCGTGAGGAAACCTGCACACAGGCCTGCGAAGAAACTCGAAGGTTGTGTGTGAAGCATTCAGTCCTCGCTGTACCACCGCGGCGATCTAACGCGCCTACCTGACTGTTATCGTTTTTTATCTCAAGTCAGTGGTTCTCAACTTTCTGTGTACCTAATCGCGTAACCCTTACCATGGAATCGAAGAAGTGCCCGCATTGTCAAGAACCAGTAACTGACGGCGCCCATTGCTACGCCTGTAACTGTGATGTGCACTTCAAGTGTTCATCAACTACAGAGCAAAACTACCGTAAGCTTGGTGAGCGGAGGTTAACTTGGCGCTGCAGCAAATGCAAACAGTCTGGGCAACCACTCCTGCCAACTAATGCCGCGCCTGCCGCGGCTGCAACTCCCAGCTCCGACTGCAGCGCAGAGCCCCCGACTTCTGTCCTCTTGGCTGAAATCAGGTCTCTAGCAGCCAAACTAGCGCCGCTGGATTCATTGACCAAGGAAGTCAAAGCACTTCGTCAAGAATTCGCCGGTCTTCAGGCGACAGTCAAGATGGCCAACGATTCCATCAATGAATTCGCTCAAAGGGTGAATAAAGTTGAGGACAGACTTTCTCAACTAGAAAACGCAAAGAAGGATCAGATGAACCATATTCAGAGTCGTCTGGACAAGATAGAGGAGGAAATTTGCGATAAGGAGCAGTGGTCTCGTATGAACAATGTCGAGATCAAAGGTGTACAGCAGATAAAAAATGAAAACTTATTTAACATTATCACTACCATTGGATCCAAAGTGAATTACCCGATACAAAAAGCCCTTATCAACTTCGTCACCAGAGTGCCAACACGCGATCCAGAGCATACAAAGCCTATTATCGTATGTTTCAACAATCGCTACGCTAAAGATGACTTTGTCGCCGCTGCAAGGGTAGCTATAAAAGAATCGCCTCTCACAACCTCCTCCTTAGGCTTTGGAGGCAACTCCAGTGTTTATATAAATGATCACCTTACAACACACAACAAGGCGCTCCTTGCCAAGGCTAAGAAGATAAAGAACGAGAGGGGTTTTCGGTACCTATGGGTAAGGCACTGCAAAATTTTCACGAGGAAAGACGACAATTCACCTGTCATTCGAATCAAGACCGAAAAGGACCTGAGCAAGTTGGGGAAGTTTACCGGCTGAGGTGGCCTTTTAAAATATCTAGTATATTATCTGTAGTTACCGAAAATCTGCTAAACCTGCTACTTTTGCTTTGTACCTTAAAAAATACCTTTATGTTTATAAGTACTAACAGTTTGAGAAGCTTATGCGTTCGACTGGCTTCCTATTGTGCGATGTGTTGCTGGGCAGAAAGGCGTACAAAACTTGTTTACGATCTCATTACTGCGATGATAATGATCTCTATTATTGATAGCTTTGAATTGCATTTTCTATGTCAACGGATCTCGTTGGCGTTACCGCTCATTAGACGGAGCATTATTTTGTCAGGAGACTTAAGACTACCCTCCGGCCGTCGTCACCGACCGGGTGTAGTAGGCATTGAATTATTATTACTGGGTGTGGTTACTCGTGATAAATGTTACTTCATATTTTTATTAATTGATTATACATACTGGCTCCGATTTTACTTTCTAATTCTATTGAAATTATTTAATGGATTATATTGTCATTGTGTAGTTAATGTCAAAAGTTGCGCCTGTTAACATTTATTACCAGAATGCCCGTGGCTTGCGCACGAAAACGAACAATTTTTTGAGAAATGTGTATTTGAACACCTATGACGTTATTTCTATAACAGAAACGTGGTTACTAGATGGTATATGTGATGCTGAGTTGGTAGACAACCGCTACCTGGTGTGGCGGCGCGATCGGAACTACTCTCGTACGCGCCAGTCCAGGGGTGGAGGAGTTATGGTCGCAGTACGCCGAGACCTAGCTGTTACTGAGAGGACTGAGTGGCGTAGCTCAGCGGAGGATCTCTGGATAACCATCTCATTGTTTTGTAAACAACCTGACGTTTCTTATAATATCCATATCTGCACATTATATCTAGTCGAAGAAAATAATGGTAACTCATATAAAACACAGCTAAATAATTTCCAAAACAAATTAGTTGAGATAGTTATGACTCATCCTCAAGATAAATTTATTATATTAGGGGATTTTAATTTTGGTGGCAACATTAATTGGAGTTCGACTACTGGAGACCTAGATCTTACCCCGACCGATATCACCGGTGACCATTTTGTAGATTTCATAGACGTCCTTAATTCCTGCTGTCTTAGTCAATTCAATTCTGTGCGTAACCATATGGGAAGAATACTTGATTTAATTTTGGCAAACTCGCCAGTTAGGGTGAGCGCTTGTGAGCAGCCTTTAACTCCAGAAGACTCCTATCACAAAGCGCTCTGTATTCAATCGGATTTCGTACAATTACATAATCTCGAATATAAGCCTAAACTTAAGTATTTATTTGACAAAGGCGACTATGATGCCATACATTCCCTACTCGATAATACCGACTGGCATCAACTGCTGAGTGTAGGTGATGTCGACAGCGCTGTGTCCCAATTTTATAGTATCCTTTACGAGTGCAGAGATAGGTACATACCTACCAAATCGATTAGACCAAATTCTTATCCTCCCTGGTACAGCGCTTCATTAATAAAGACACTCAAAGAAAAATACACTTACCATAGGAAATACATGGTCTACCGAAACGTATCGGACTATCATTCCTTCTCATTTTTGCGTAGTCGAGCTAAAGCCCTGGAAAAGAAGTGTTTTGATTCCTACATGGAACGCATCGAAACCTCAATTGCTAATAACCCTAAAGCTTTTTGGTCATATGTTAAAAGTAAAAGCAAATCTAGTAGCTACCCCAGTGTCATGAGGTACCAGGATGCCACTGCAGACTCGGGAGAGGCCATAAGCCAATTATTCTCACATTATTTCCAATCTACCTTCCTCTTACCGGAAAATAATGTTGATATACACCCACTACCTGCAACTTCCGATCGTGCCTCGGCGAGTACCTGTAATATTGGGACAATAGAAATCACCTCGTCGGAAGTCCTCAGGCTATTAAGAGGGTTGGATCTTTCCAAGTCTGCTGGCCCTGATAATATACCCGCTTCATTTATTGTTAATTGCGCTGATAGTCTGGTTACCCCGCTATCCATATTGTTTAAACGCTCCATCTCGGAAGGAGTTGTACCATCTACTTGGAAGTCAGCGTTTGTTACACCTATCCACAAAAAAGGCGATAAGTCAGATGTACAAAATTATAGACCTATCTCTAAGTTATGCCTCTTCTCGAAAGTCTTTGAAAGGGTAGTATATAATCAATTGTACTCTGCGCTTAAATGTTTGTTTAGGGATGAGCAGCACGGCTTTCTCAAAAAGCGTTCAACAGTATCCAACTTAATTTTGGCTAACGACTTTATCACTAAGGGTATGGACGATGTGGGTCAAGTGGATGTCGTCTACACTGACTACAGTAAATGTTTCGACCGGATAGACCATCGCATACTGTTGGATAAATTGGCTGTGGCTGGCATCCACGGCGACCTCTACAGATGGTTTTGCTCGTATGTTGACAATCGTACTCAGTCTGTTGTGTTGAATGGTTTTGCGTCTGACTGGACATATATACCCTCTGGAGTACCCCAGGGCTCGTTATTGGAGCTCTTCTTTTTACTATATTTATCAACGGTGTCCATGAATGTTTTCATAACTCGAAGATACTTATGTTCGCGGATGATATGAAAATTTTAAAAGTTATTCGAGGCATATCTGATATCGACGACCTGCAAGCTGACTTATCTAGGTTTGTAACGTTCTGTTCAGCCAACAAACTAGATCTTAACGTTGCCAAATGTTATTACGTGTCGTATACGAGAAAGCTTACTGTCCTTAATAAAGGTTATACTTTGAAAAATGTTAGCATCTCAAAACTATCGGTGATTAAAGACCTTGGAGTGATTCACGACAGTAAACTCCTATTTGACAAACATGTGGACCATATTGTCAAAAAATCATCAAAGGCCCTAGGATTTATTATGAGAACGTCAGCTGTATTTCGTAATTTAAAATCAGTCAAAATTCTCTACTGCTCGTTCGTTCGAAGTCATCTCGAATATGCCTCACAAGTTTGGAACCCCCAATACGAGACTTATAAGTCTCGTATTGAGTCTATTCAAAAAAGATTCCTACGTTATCTTGACTACAAAGCTCACCAAAGATCTGTTGATTACGAGCACCGATGCAAACGGTATCACTTCCTACCACTCTCACTGCGCCGTCAAGCTAGTGATATTTGTTATTTAATGAACATAGCCAATGGTTCCGTGGACAGCCCTGACCTACTCTCAAATATTGGAATGCGATTTAATGTGCCACGCTTGAGACAGCGAATAAGGTTAGCTGTGCCCCTAGCTAACTCTAACTATAGACGTAACTCATTTTTCCCACGAGTTACCACTGAGGTCAATAAAGCTAATTATAATCTCGATCTTTTCTGCTCCAGCGCCGCATCCGTTAGGAAAAGCATTGCGAACAGCTTCTTTTGTAACTAGTTTATTTTAGGCTCCAAATTGTTATTAATTTTTATTAATTAATGTTGCTCTTTCTTGTTGCTATACATAGTTACATACTAAATACCTTAGTAATTTGGAACTTTGTAAATATTAAGTCGTTTTCTATTTTTGTTGCATATAGGTGGAGACTTGTTATTAGCATCGTCATGTATATTTAGTTACTAATTGTAAAATTTTGCTGTAAGACTCCCAAATAAAATAAAATAATAAAATAAAATAAAATAAGTCGACCAACCCGCACGGGGCCCGCGTGGTCGACTAAGGCCTAATCGCCCTGATTCAGGGTAGGCTCGAGCCCCTCGGTGGGGACGTATATGAACTGATATAATAAAGAAAGTTACCTGAAAAATTATGTGCTACATGGATACGTAAAGATTTGGAATATTTGGACTGAAACTTGAAGTTTAGGAAAGGAAAAAAAGATCAGGTAAGTAAAATATATATTAAAGATTCATAATCATAATAAAATAGTAAAAGCTTTTGTTGTCACCTGTATATAAAAAAATATATACAAGATAACATTGGACCGGAGCTTATATTTACATGTTAGAAATCAAACGTAATGTTCTCATGTGTTATTTATTACACCTAAAATGGAAAACCTAAATATAATACTTTTTGGGAGGTTTAGCAAACTCGTGCGTACGGGGCAGCGGTAATCATAAATAACAATTTAATTAAATAAGGAAAACACATAAAAACACCTCAGGATCAAAAAAACTTCAGCAGCTTTTAAAATGTCTTCTACTCGTTCTTGGCGGAATATAAATTTAATAAAATTTACATGACCAAAATTGAATGTAATGTAATTACACCTAAAATAGAAAATTTAAATATAACACTTTTTGGAAGGTTTAGCAACCTCGTGCGTACGGGGCATTGGTAATCTTAAATAACACTAACATTAAATAAGGAAATTACATCAAAACACATCAGGATCACAAAAAGTTCAGTAGCTTTTAAAATTTCTTCTACTCATTCATGGCGGAATATAAATAAATAAAAAAGGATATTACTTGAACACGCAGAGGAGGGGATAGACCACCGAGGTCTACGTCGGCAGTGGATCTTATTCGCGTTGCACAAAGAACGTGTTAAGAATATCACGTCTCGAAGGAGAAAGACATCGTGCAAGCTATTGTAGTTCTCTGCGGTCGCTGTCTAAATTGCTGGAGGGTTTGGAATTGCTCCGATTAGCACAAAAAAAGTACGTTTGGTAACAGGGCAATGATAATATAATTAATTTAGTAAACATCTGGTGCATTTGGTGACAACAATACTTCTGTCATTCAATCTGAGTAAACAAATAATTTATATTTTCAAAACAGTTTGAAAAGAGATAATAAACCAAACTGTAAAGAACAAATAGCGGGGAGATGCAATGGAAAACAAAAATGGGTATCCTGCAGATTCCAGGAGATGCTGCAGCATCAGGTCAAGCTTACCATGGTTTGCAATATTTTTACAGTAACAGTGCACCAAACGTTGAATCGATCAGACCTGTTTGAGTTGCCTACATCCGTTCATCACTTAGGTAAGAGCTTATGATCCTCAAACGGCTACACAGATCTTCATAAGTTATAGCTAAGAACCACCTCGACCACGTCAGCTTTCAAAAAAAGACCGCATCAAAATCGGTCTATTCGTTTAAGAACTACGATACACAAACGCACAAATACACACGTTAAACTTAGATCACCCCTCTTTTTGTGTCGGGGGTTAAAAATTGATAGAGAAAAGATTACAGTATTAAACAGAAAATACATAAAGATGAAAGAAATGCTTTCGATCCATTCGGGTTAGGCAGTTTGTGCGCGCCAAAGGTACGCGCCGTTTTATTATCCCTGCAGCACCATCTATTGGAATTCTGTTGCTATGACCATGATGTCTTTGGTATGTGTAGGTTCTATATCTAATAAGATAATAATGTAGATAGATCTAATTTCCTACGGGACCTCTTTAATTTTCCGGCATAAAAATACCCAACTATGTAATGATGGTCGAAACATCCCATGTAAATTTTAAGGTCTCATAAGATACTTTTTTTTTAAAATTCCTGCACGAACCCTTAACTTTTATGGGACTCACAATGTCCCTGTTTTAGTTCGCGATATAGGTTATCACCGTGTAAAATTTTATTGCAATAGGTCTAGCAACATTTTCGTGTTGAGCCATTCTAGAAATGCATACTTTTGATTTTCCCACGAGAACTCTTGAATTTTCCGGAATCAAAAGTATTTTATATGTTAACCCGGGCTATAAGGAACCGCCATACAAAATTTCATCAAAATGAGCCTGGTAGTTTTTGCGTAATGAGCGAACATACACAGACAGACAAAAATTCCAAAAGTTGTTGTTTTGCCCTCTATTTCGTAATATCCACCACAGTTATTATTTTCGAAAAATATTTAATGTACAGACACGGCCCCGTTACAGTTTTATTTTAACTATAGATTTCAAGTACGGACACGGAACCGTTACAGTTTTTGATGTGTAACATCTTTGCTCTCGCTTTCCTGCAATTTGTGGGAGTGATTTTGTGAAATGGGACGGAAATCTGTAACAGGAAATGCGAAGGTTTTTTAATTCTCGAAAACTAAGGTTGTCATAGCCATTCCGCCTAGTGTGATGGCAAAGGCAAAGATGACATACTACTATTCAAAGGGTCGGCCCGTGAATGTACGACCCGATAATTAATTAATTTCATAAGTATTTTGTCACATGTTACACATCTTATGCGAGTACTGTAGGTCTCGTTTTTTATTATATAAGGATTGGCGTATATTATTAAAAAGTAAGTTTTGCTTGTTTGGCGGCTTGACTATTTAAAATAAAACAGATTTTAAGTTATGGGTAGACCGAAACTATAATCATCAATATATTCGCAGTTTGGATACAATCCGACATTTATAGTTTTTGTATTAAAGCAAAACTACGTTTGTAGAAACTCGTAACTCTAGAGGACACTTAAGTGACTTTGACTTTTAAACTTTCTGTTATATTTCGTTTCTGTGATAGGAGGCTTTGGCCCTTGTCATCCAGGGCGCAAGACAAATGTTCCTCACGGGTGGTTTTCACTATTTACATAATTCTGTTACACTATCGTGATCCTATGATATGTAGGGTCTTATGATAGAAGTGCCAACACAATATTTCTTCCCAATCTTCAATTTTTACTCAATGTTTACTCCCTATGTTTTTTACTACACGACTGCTATATGTAACTAGTGGGTGCACGCGGCTTCGCCCGCGCAGTTCCCGTTTTTTGGTGTTCTTAGCGGATGCCTACGTCATAACATCTACCTGCATGCCAAATTTCAGCCCGATCCGTCCAGTGGTTTGGGCTGTGCGTTGATAGATCACTATGTCAGTCAGTCAGTCAGTCACCTTTGAGTTATATATATTTAGATGTAAGTTATATGTATGTATATATGCCTGTTTTTTCGGCTGAGCCTGTAACCTCGTTAAGGTGATGATGCTTGATGGATTTTGCGTGCAAGGTATCGCTAGATTTGTCTTCATCCCCTGAGTGATATAGGATTAATTTTAACCCATTCACCCAAAAAAGCGTCGGTGGCTCAGCCGGTAACGACTCGGTCCATCTAACCAGAGGTACCAGGTTCAAATCTGGACGGCCAATGTATCAATGAGTTTTTCAAAAACTTACGTACATGTAATTACCGATTGCTTTAACGGCGAAGGAAAACATCGTGAGGAAACCTGCACACGCCTGCGAAGAAACTCGAAGGTTGTGTGTGAAGTCGTCCAACCCGCACTGGGCCCCCGTGGTCGACTAAGGCCTAATCGCCCTGATTCAGGGTAGGCTCGAGCCCCTCGGTGGGGACGTATATGAGCAGATATAATAACCCAAAAAAGATGGTAAAGTTTTATGCAGTCGGGTTTTCTTTTTCAAGCAACTTCCAAAAAGGAGGAGGTTCTCAATTCGTCTGTATGTTTTTTTATGTGTGTTACCTAAGAACTTTTGACTGGGTGAACCGATTCTAATGATTCTTTTTTTATTTGAAAGCTAGTGCTTTCCGTGTGGTCCCATATAAATTTTATTAAAATTGGTATAAAACTTTATTAGAAAATAAACAAAAACCAAAAATAATAATGCAAAAATGTACTAAGTTGTTGCGATGGAAGTCGGTTTATTAAAGTGTTTAACGTTTTCAATTATTATTGTAATAGTTAGTTTATTTTATTTTCTGTGTGATTAAATGTGGTGCATTATTTTCACGGAATATCAAAGAAAGTTCTTTTTCATTCCTTCAAATCAAAATATCATGCAAGACACTATTTCGCTGAACTTTGAATATAACATCAATGTTTTTTTTTTACAAAAATTGAAATCTGTATCGAATTAGTGTTCAATATAAAAAGGTAGAGGGTAGATCTTTGACCTGCCAGAAGTCACTGCGTATTCTAACAAATCTTATTACTGGCTCGAATGCCTTCAGAATGCTTCGAAAGAATTCCAAGACAGTTTTACTATTTTAATGGATATTTAAAGAAGTGGCCATGGAATCGCAAGGCCACATGCAAAGTAGGATTCCGTATTCTTATAAAAATACCGGCCAAGTGCGACTGGAGATCACACAAACAGTGTTCCGCACCAAAACTTTGATTACCAACACAACAAAACCTCTCAATACATACTTTGCTATAGGTTAATAGGGATCTTCTTATTCTGGAACTTGGAAATTTTATTAGATTATATTTTATTTGATTTTGGATTTTCTCGAAGGTTTTTCTGTAATCTGTGCATTCAACTTCATATACTGTGGTTTTTTTTTCAAGATTTTAGGCCTTGTAGTTTCGGACACAATGGTCTATTTTCGCCTATTTTTTAAAATAAATTCAAAACTGTTTATCTTAAAACTACAAAAAAATTAGATTCTCACAAGTCCAGCCTTTTCATTTAATATGCAGTATAGTTTGCATTTTTTTAAATATTCTAAATTTCTCCCTAAAAGTGACCCGACACGTCTGTCTTGCAAGAAACGTTACACGTCGGTCTTTCGGTCCTCGACTTACATATGTGTAGCTAATTTCAACTTAATCGGTTCACTGGTTGGCAATTGGCCGGGTTTTTTTAATTTTTTTATTTATATCATGGTCAACAAAAATATTTTGACTTCTAAAATAAATTGATCAGCTGACAGGCCAACTTTGTATGAGGTCTAAAAGTTTTTATTTTAAATGAAAATAAGTTCCTTGAGTAAAGTTGTTTAAAATCACGGTCCTCAGGAAATGTACTCAGATTACTCTCTCTTTATCGATATGAGACCAACAGCTACGCAGGGTGTTTTTTTAACACCGAGCAAGCCGTTAAGGGTGGGCTTTACTCATGAAACTAAACAACTTTCCCCTAGAAAAATATACCGCATTTTTTTTACTTTTCACAGTAATCGATCATTCCGATTAGTCAACTTTGTATAGAGAGTAATTTTTTTTTCGCGATATCAGTATGGGTTTCTTGGGTAAACTTGTTTAGTTTCATTAGTAGACTCCACCCTTAACGGTTTGCTTGGTGTAAAATAAAACATTCTGTATATCATTAAAACCACGAGTGTGTGACAGGAGGTGATTATGGAGCAACGTAAGTATTTATTAATTACCACACTGAAACAGTTAAAAAAAAACTGACTTCGATCGCAACAACCAGCAAGTACAATTAAGTTTTTTTTGTTTCTGTTAAATTTCTATGTGATGATGACAAAGATATGTCAGCAACCTGGCGAGCTCTATGAAATGAAAAAATAATTTTCTAAATCGGTTTGTAAATGACGAAGTTCTGAGGTAACAAACATTTTAAAAAGAAATATAACCTAATTGAGTACCTGTTTTTTTTAAAGTCGATTGAAAATTAAATTTGATCGATCCATTTTGACATATTTTTTTTAATTTCTTTGTATAAAAAAACCCTTTTCTATGTAGATTTAATTTTAGTTAAATGTGTACCTAATTATAGTGAATATACGATTACCTACAACATAGGTGTGCAGTAAATTTTACCTAGACTTCATGTTAAGGTTTTATTGTACAAAAAAACATCAGTAAAATCCGTCAAAACGTCTTATCATCTGCTCCATGTTGTCACAAACAGGAAGCGTGGAAAATCGGATAAATTTCCATATTCTGCCTTATTATTATCGGCGCGTGGGCCGTATCGTATAATATGTTTTCCTTACATCATGGGCTTTTTGGCTAATATCCACAGCCACCGCCTTTCTGTTTACGATAGTGATTTGAGTTCAGATATTGGAAAAGTTGTTTAACAATATCGACCTTTTAATGGACATTTCAAAACCTGACCTTGCTGTTGCTAACATATAATATTATGTTATTAACATTACATAACATAATATTAGTACACCACATAATGAAATTACACAACATAATATAATTACACGACATAATGAAATTACACAACATAATAAAATTACAAGACATAATGAAATTACACAGATTTAAATAACATAACATATTAACATTACACAACATAATATTATTTCACGACATAATGAAATTACACATATTTAAATTATATAAAATATGAAAATTACACAAAATAATATAATTACGCGACATAATAAAATTACACATATTTTAATAACATAACATATTAAAATTAAACAACATTATATAATTACAAGACATAATAAAATTACACAAATTTCAATTACATAAAATATTAAAATTAAACATGATATAATTAATAATAAACAACATAATATAATTACACGACATAATAAAATTACACAACATAACAAAATTAATCACTCACTACGAGTGTGCAAAACTCGGTTCTAGTCACTTGTAAAGCCTTACTTAAATTATAAATGCAAAAGTCTACCTAATAGCTTGTCTTTCTTTCAAGTTATATTAACGTGTTTTTTTTGCCGAAAAAACAAACATAAGCATAGCCTACGTAGTTATGTGGGTGCCTACCGGGATCTTCAATAATACTCCAAAGTCCAGTAAACACTCAACATATATATATTTTCTTTCACAAAATTACACAAGGATAGAAACACACGAAAGTCACGAAAGCAAATAGAAAATAGCAAAGATAGAAATCAGATTATTAAAAAGGAAATAGAAGCTAACGTTATTTAAATTTGGAAACAAAGCGCGGGAAATCTAAGGTAAGCAAGCGTGAAGTTGCGTCGATGCGATGGTCAAGCGAAGACTGGCTGTCGCTGTCGCGGTCTGCGGTGGCGCGGAGGGGCGCAGGCGCGCAAGCATGACCATATAAGGTAATGCGCTGTCCACTCGATGGGCCGGGCAGCGCGCACAATAGGTACAGTACGCCTCAAAAGTTCGTCTACGGCATACAAGCTTCGGCACACGGATTTGCTTGCCGATTTTTGTAGATGTGGGTTGGTTCCCACACTGCTCCCCCGCCGAGACCGTTGCTTGCTACGGTCGATAGTAGCTAGGGAAGTGTACTGTGCGGCCACTGCGAGTCTTCCTTTCTGCAACTTCTGGATTTGATATGGAATCAGGAACAGTGGAACCAGTCATGGTATTTTCTTGAACCAAGTGTGCTGGTTTCAACCTGTCGACGGTGACTGTTATATTCTTACCCTGAACTTCCAATTTGAAGGTCTTGGCACTTCGCTCCAGAACTCTGTATGGGCCAGTATAGGGAGATTCTAGGGACTTCTTTGCAGGACCCACACGAAGGAAGACGTACTCAGCTGTCATCAGGTCTTTGGGTATGTAGAACGCCCTCAGGGTGTGCCAACTCGCCGATGATGGTGCCAATTTCGCGACATGGTTACGGAGACGTGCAGCGAAGTCTGTGATATCCGTAGTGAGGGTCTTAGACGGAGCGAAGAACTCACCAGGTAGACGCAATGGTTCACCATAAACCATCTCGGCAGCGGATGCTTTGATGTCCTCCTTCCAAGCACTGCGTATGCCCAGCAGCACGAGTGGAAGAACCTCTGTCCAGTTGATATTGGAGTGGCACATGATGGCAGATTTTAGTTGACGATGGAGTCGTTCTATCATGCCATTGCAGGCGGGGTGATAGGCAGTGGTTGACCGGTGCTGAGCGCCCAGGAGAGAAGCTATGTTGCGAAACAGCTCGCACTCAAACTGTCTCCCTCTGTCAGTGGTGATCTTCTCGGGGCAGCCGAAGCGAGCCACCCAGCCAGAGATGAAGGCTCGGGCGCAGGTCTCAGCGGTGATATCTGGCAATGGGTATGCCTCAGGCCAACGCGTGAAACGATCGATGACCGTAAGGCAGTATCTGTAACCAGAAGAGATTGGTAAAGGCCCTACGATGTCCATGTGGACATGGGAAAATCGGAGTGTGGGGCTGGAAAAAGGAGTGTTGGGAGAAACGGTGTGACGGGATATCTTATTCCGTTGGCAATCCGTGCATCCCTGAGCCCACTGACGACAATCTTTCTTGATACCAGGCCAAACGTATCTCTGAGTGATCAACTTGATTGTAGCTCTGGCACCTGGATGACTCAACCCATGAACTTTGTTGAAGACCTGGTGTCGGAATGGAGTGGTGATGAACGGTCTGGGTTGATCTGTGGATACATCACAATAGACAAACAAGTCAGTGTCGTCAGACTTAACTTTCTCCAGCTTCAAGCTCGAACCTTTTTGTAGCAGGTCTTGCAATTCAGGATCTTGATCTTGAGATTTTGCAAGAGCCAAGTAATCAAGAGGTTCTGAAATCTCCTCTACTCTGGAAAGGGCGTCGGCAACTACATTTTCCTGACCTTTCACATATCTAATGTCAGTGCTGAACTGTGCGATGAAGTCCAGGTAACGGAACTGTCTCGGTGAACATTTGTCACGACGTGAGGAGAATGCGAACGTAAGTGGTTTGTGGTCCGTGTAAATTATGAATGGTCTGGCTTCAACCATGTGACGGAAATGTCGAATCGCGTCATAGATGGCCAAAAGCTCTCTATCATACGGACTATATTTTCTCTGGGCAGGTTTTAGTCGTCGTGAGAAAAAGGCGAGTGGCTCCCATGACTCTCCAACTCGCTGTTGCAGAACTGCTCCAATTGCTGTATCTGAAGCGTCGGTGAAAATCGCCATCTCGGCGTTAGTGTTCGGATGAGCTAAAAGTGTGGCTTTGGATAGACTAGACTTACATGACTCAAATGCGGCCATCATTTCTGATGTCATCTCGACAGCTTGAGAACCTCTCTTCTTAGGGCCACTCAGTGCAACGTTGAGCGGTGCTTGTGTCGAAGATGCTCCAGGAACAAATCTGCGGTAGAAATTGAACATTCCTAGGAATCGACGTAGTTCTTTCACATTCTTTGGAACTGGAAAGTCAATTACCGCTTGAACCTTCTCCTGTAGCGGGCTTATTCCGGCCGCTGACACTTCATGACCGAGGAAGAAAATTTTTGCTTGGCCAAACTCACACTTAGCAGAGTTTATCAGTATGCCATAGTCATTAAGGCGCTGGAACAGTTGTCTCAGGTGTTCAATGTGTTCGGATTCGCTCGAAGAGAAGATGAGAACGTCATCCAAATACCCATAGCAAAAAGGTAAGCCTCTGAGTACCTCATCGATGAAGCGTTGGAACGTTTGAGCTGCGTTCCTAAGTCCGAAGGTCATGTATGGGAACTCAAACAACCCAAACGGTGTTGTGATTGCTGTTTTAGGCACATCGTCAGGATGGACTGGGATCTGATTATATGCCTTCACTAGGTCAATTTTTGAAAATACTTTACTTCCTGAGAGCTGATGAGTGAAGTCCTGTATATGCCGTATAGGATATTTATCCGGAACAGTGCGAGCGTTGAGTGCGCGATAATCTCCACAGGGTCTCCAACCATTATCCTTTTTTGGCACAAGGTGTAGTGGAGAAGACCAAGGACTTTCTGACCTGCGAGCAATACCGGTTTGAAGCATCTCCTCAAACTCCTTCTGAGCTATCTGCAGGCGGTCTGGAGGAAGACGTCGAGGACGGCTGTTTACAGTTGGGCCGGGCGTGACACGAATGTGATGGACAGTCTGGTGTTTGGGCTCTTTATGCGTACCAGCTGGACGAGTGATGTCTGGATACTCACGGAGAACCTGGAGGTACTTGGAGTCTCCGGTGACGACCTTGACAGAGGTGATGTCTCCCGTTGACTTCCTTGTTGTCGCTCCGACGGAAAGCGTGGTGAGTCCATCAATAAGCCGGTGCTGGCGACAGTCAACAAGAAGATTATAGAAGGAAAGAAAATCAACTCCTATAATGGGTTTTGAGACATCGGCCACCACAAATCTCCAATTGAATTCTCGACGTAAGCCTAGGTTTAGTCGCAGATGCACCCAGCCATAAGTCGAAATGACTGTACCGTTAGCCGCGAACAGCTGGTAATCTGTCTTGGATCGCTGCTCCTTCAGTGCCGTGCGTGGGTAAACACATAAGTCTGATCCCGTATCAACCAGGAAATTGACCTTCGTATTCTTGTCTACGACAAAGAGGCGGCCCGTAGTGGAGTGGCAGTCGTTGGCCGCTATTTCCGGCTGCCTAGGGCATTTCCCGCCGATGGTGAGCTGTAACTGCAAGGTTTAGTGCATTTCTTAGCATTATTTCTGAATCGGTTATGATACCAACAGACAGACGGATCGAACGATTTTGATCTGGATCGACTTCTAAAATTTTCTTTTCTTTCTCCGGATCTGTTACGTGATCTAGATCTTGAGCGTTCAGAATTAAGCTGACTTTGTAGTGAAGCTACTTGTTTTGTCAGTTCAGCTATTTGAAAGGCCATAGATTGATTATTACTAGCAGTACTTGTGAACGCAACTTGTGTGGCTGGGGGTACAATGTCATACACTTTATCGGCGAGATCTGCTATGTCCGCTAACGATAAATTATATTGAGATGCTATTATTGTTTGTATATTAGTAGGTAACCGACCTGCCCAGAGTGTCCTTAAGAAATCCTCAGGAACTGAAGGTCCTGCTAGAGTTTGTAGGTGCCGTAAAAATTGGGACGGCTTCCGATCTCCCAGTTCTTCGTGAGTGAGCAGCTGTCTGACCTTTTTTTCTTGTGATGCTGACAACCTTTTGATGAGCTCGGTCTTAAGCTTGATGTATTTGTTTTCAGCCGGGGGGTTTGTGATGATGTCCTTCACCTCGGCAGCATATTGGTGTTCCAGCTGAGCCGTTACATAATAAAATTTTGTGGCATCGGCCGTTATGCCGGAAATGATAAATTGTCCTTCAACCTGGGCGAACCAGACAGCTGGTTCTTCTGGCCAGAAGGGTGGGATTCTCACACCAACTTTATGTACTTCTTCCCGAGGCTTTTCCGATTCGTTTGCAATCTTTTCCGTTGTCGACATGTTCCAATCCAAGTTTGTCGCGGGTCACCAGTTATGTGGGTGCCTACCGGGATCTTCAATAATACTCCAAAGTCCAGTAAACACTCAACATATATATATTTTCTTTCACAAAATTACACAAGGATAGAAACACACGAAAGTCACGAAAGCAAATAGAAAATAGCAAAGATAGAAATCAGATTATTAAAAAGGAAATAGAAGCTAACGTTATTTAAATTTGGAAACAAAGCGCGGGAAATCTAAGGTAAGCAAGCGTGAAGTTGCGTCGATGCGATGGTCAAGCGAAGACTGGCTGTCGCTGTCGCGGTCTGCGGTGGCGCGGAGGGGCGCAGGCGCGCAAGCATGACCATATAAGGTAATGCGCTGTCCACTCGATGGGCCGGGCAGCGCGCACAATAGGTACAGTACGCCTCAAAAGTTCGTCTACGGCATACAAGCTTCGGCACACGGATTTGCTTGCCGATTTTTGTAGATGTGGGTTGGTTCCCACAGTTCCTAAGAAATCTGGGAAAAATAATATTTGTTTGCTCGTCGTTCTTTCGCATCGCAAAAAGTAATGAATTGATTCATTTTTTTTCCATAGAAACCGTTGACTAAGAGAAAAGTGACATACTCTGTTTTTTATCCCGTAAAAATACCATACACCGACATAGTTCCCTAAGGATCTCAATAAACTCATTTTTATTAAATCTCAATTAAATTAATTGGAACCACTTTTCTTTGTGCCAAATGTTTTATTTTTGCCTCTTAACCCTCTATTAAGCTTCAATTCAAAAATAAACATTTTGAAAAACCCTCTTAACTCGATCCTTGTCATCGCTCTACTAAACTGAGAAGGGTTGACGAAAATAGTTGCTTATTCCGTATTCCCATGTGTCATCGAGATTGATGTTTGCAACATCATTTATTTTCCCTGAAACGGTGTACAATATTTGCAGTTTCGAAAAAGGATAGTAATACTATTTACTCAAAGGGTTCAGAGAAATTTTATGTCAACGGGAATGTCATTTTCTTCATTTCATTACAGCTCATATACGTCCCCACCGAGGGGCTCGAGCCTACCCTGAATCAGGGCGATTAGGCCTTAGTCGACCACGCGGGCCCCGTGCGGGTTGGTCGACTTCACACACAACCTTCGAGTTTCTTCGCAGGCGTGTGCAGGTTTCCTCACGATGTTTTCCTTCACCGTTAAAGCAATCGGTTAGTATGTACGTAAGTTTTTTTGAAAAACTCATTGGTACATTGGCCATCCAGATTTGAACCCGGTACCTCTGGTTAGATGGACCGAGTCGTTACCGGTTGAGCCACCGACGCTTTATTTTCTTCATTTACCTAGATAATATTCGTTACCAAAAGTTTTTGCAGGAACTATCGGGAAAACACAATACAAAACAGTGGTGTTACCATTCATGAATTTTATTGTGTGTCCTAAAACACACAAACTTACCATATAATTATTTTGTTTTAATTTAAGAGCACCGTTCTTATCTGTGGAGTTATTGCTAATTCTTTCTATCCTCGGACATCATCTTAAGGTCATGATACGACACGACAGCAGCCTTTTCCTTCATTACCTGCTGCGCAAAAACAAAGATTTGTGTTTTTCGAGTGAATGTATTTATATTTCTTTGGCACACTTTGTAGCCTAAACAGCTTGATGGATCTTGAAGTGCGAGGCGTCGTTATATTTGTCTTGATCTTGTGAGTGATATAGGATACATATTTACCTGAAAGGCCAAAAAAGAGGGGTTAAGTTTTTATGCAGTCGAGTTTTTATTTTTGATGTGTAACATCTTTGCTCTCGCTTTCCTGCAATTTGTGGGAGTGATTTCGAGAAATGGGACGGAAAAGTGTCCCATGGGACGGAAATGTTTCCCAGGGAGTCGCGTTTTTTCAGGCTTTAAAAGCGCGGAAAAGGCAAAGGTATCTATGACCATACAGCCTAGTCTGCCGTATCTTTGCCGTCCTTTTTTCAGGCTTTAAAAGCGCGGAAAAGGCAAAGGTCTCTATGACCATACAGCCTAGTCTGTCGTATCTTTGCCGTCCTTTTATAAAGTATTTTGTCACATGTTACACATCATATGCGAGTACTGTAGGTCTCGCTCGAATTTTTTTTTCAATAAGGTATTTCATTATTTAATGTTTTTTGCTCTATGTAGTTTCCCCTTGGCCTTCCTTTCCCTTCTATTTATTATACCTTATACTTATATGCTACTGAAAATTGTTCGTTAGCTAGATTAATCTGCGGGAATAACAGCTACGTAATATTACAAAGTGCGTATAAAGATCTTGGAAAACTGTGTTATTAACATCAATCACTTTGTTATGACTAACTGTTATTTTACGAGTATCTAATGGGGCGATAAGGGCGTTTTATTATTCCCTAATGGCTATACCTGTCTTGCGAGGTTCCTCAAACGATGCGTTATGGGCACGCATTACGTCGATTTCGCATAATGGACCTATCTTTATTGTCGTATCGGAAACGAGGATGATGTTAAAATTATATTCCAACAAAAGGAAACATCGTGAGGAAACCTGCACATGCCTGCGAAGAAACTGCGAAGATCAAGTGTGTGAATTCAGCCAACCCGCTCTGGGCCCGTGTGATCGACTAAGGCCCGATACATACAAATTCAGGGTAATTTGGGGATCTTCAAGGCGAGAGTGAATGGGCATTATTTGAGTTTGCGTGTACCATCCTCGACTACATCGTCACTTACCATCAGGTGAGATATAGTCAAACGCACTCAAATTTTTCATAAAAAAATTAAAAAAAGCTCGAGCCCCAAGGTGGGGACGTATATGTGCTAATATGATGATGATAAGAACAGAGAACAAATTTATTTTTAATTGAAGGCTGCGACTGTTTGGTATTATCGTGTTGTCGTAAGCTACATGTCAATGATGCAAGTACGCAAGTACTTACTATGGACTATGAACAGTACCTACTACTAGCCTAGTCGTCGTAGGTTCCATACAATCATTTATAGCATTAGAAGGACTTTCTCAAAAAAAGTGTGGCCTTAAGCGTGATATTGTGTTTAACAATTCAATAATGTTTGTTTGGAACATGATTCCTATTCTTAACCATTTCTTGTGTTTTGTAGTCAAACTATCGTAGAAGTTACTTAATATTAAGCATTCTAAAACTCGTCATCAGGTGAGTTGCAGTCAAACGCACTCAAATTTCTTATAGAATAATTTTCGAAAAACCTAAAAACTTTTAGGTACAAGCTTTTAACATTGCATTGTCATGATATAATATACATGTGCATGCAAAATTTTAGCTCATTCGCAAACCGGGAAGTGGGTTAAATTTAACTTGCAAGATCCCACCTGAACAAACATACATACATTGCAAGTTAAACAAAAGCTTGAAAAATTCTAATGTCTGCATCTGGAAGTTCAATATTTAGTGCGTCGTTCAATATCTGTCAAAACTTCAAGTTTAAAACTTAATTAGAAGTTTAATTGAAATTTTGCAGATGCGCGATAGTACTTTCCAAACTCTCGTAATTTGTCCTTCTAATAAAACTTAAAAATAAGTATTTCACTAAAAATATTTTTCGTAATTTTAAACGCAATCCCAGCAAAAATATGTAAATTTTTCTTGTAAGTTTTAATTTAAAGTGCTACAATAATTTACAACTTTTGTATTGTTGCGAAGTTGAACAATACACAAACGTGAGTTTTATTTAAATTAGCCTCGAACTAACGAAATTAAGGAGTATGTTCAAGTTGCTAAGAAATTTCTCTCTTGCGTACAGTTTCTTGAAAGGAATCGCTGGCTAGGGACAACATAGTAAATACAAATTAACTGTAGACCAGAATTTTACTCTGTGGTGTGATTGTTAGTCCATTTGCTTCACACCAGGAGGTCACGGATTCGATTCCTGCGAGGTCTGACTTTGTGAGACTAAGGATTTTTTTATCACCATATTATATAAGTCTTGCTGCCAAACGTCAAAGTTAACAGCATTGATGTATTCGGGATGAAGATAAGATAGGAAGGACGCAAGGAAATCTTGGCTTACCAAGATGACTTGGCTTGGCTTTCCACTTCCATCTTCGGCATCATCATCACTAAGCATCAGGTGAGATGATATCAATGGCTTATCAATACGGTATTTTCAACTTAGTCAAATCAGTTCCTTTTGATTATCTGTCTTCTTCTTCTTCTTGGGGTGCCATATCCTAACGGATGCCGGCGACCACCACACGGAACTCTTCTCTTTTCTGTGCCAGTCTGCTAAGACTGGCAGCGTCTTTGATGTGTGTCCATTTCCTTATATTGTCACCCCATGTTATTTGCCTTATGTATTATCTGTCGAAAACTCTATTTTGTTATAAAATTATTCATGTTACCAAGGAATTTCTGTATATCTATAATAATAAGATGTACAGCCTGTAGCAAAATTGGTGTAGGTCCCTTTAAATGGGAGTTCTACTCATCATACTGAACACCTTTTGCTCTATAACTTTGCTGAAATCGCAAAAAAAAATCATTCTTAAAACAAATCGATTCACTAATTTTGTGCAGTTTTTATAGAGGGTTATTATTTCAGAGAAATTTTTTGTGGGTTTCTTGGGGAAAATCGTTTAGTATGATAAGTGGTACCCCCAGATAACGGGTCCCACACCAATTTTGTTATAGCCTGTATAGAGATTCCTTGCATTTTACATAAATATGACGTCACAAACGTGTCATATTTTTTAAAAACTTATTTTGTGATTTTAATAAGCATAAAATTAAAAATTACTAAGTGTCAAACACGTAAGGTATTCGGTCTTTTTAGAAGGTATGATATTTGCTGAATAATATTTTGTACTTTTTTTTTGATACTGGAAAATACACTTAATTATTTAGTACTGAAAAGTGTGGGAATATGTCTCTTATGCATTGTTCTGAAAATCTGATTGTGTCTTGCAGCTGACCTGGCTCATCACGTTTTGATTCATACCTACCTACACTCTACAGCCAGAGAGGCCGGGAGGGTTAAGCAGAACCTGTCCGCCATCAGGTTTTAAATTATTTCTTAGATTCGAAAACATAATTTCCAAGAATACGCCGGACTAATAACACGAGGTCACAAGGTGCTGAAATTTGATATGAAGTCATATCCTCAGTGACAATATAGATATTTTTGGTATTTTGAAGTTGATCTGATGATGAACTATAGAGGTGGAATTGAGGTCTTAGGGTGTCCATTGTTTTTAATCTTTTTTCAATAGACTCGTAGAAAATAATGCGCTCGCCTGTTTGAATTTGGAAATATGCATTTCTGGTCACGATAAAGAACGGCTCATGAATGACAATGCGATAACGGCCGGCCGATAACTCGGTGTCACGGACTTGAATAATTTATTAGTAAGTACACTGAAAAAAATAGTAACTGGGCCCGCGTGGTTTACTAAGGCCCGATCGTCCTAACTGAAGGTAGGCTCGAGCCCCTCGGTGGGGACGTAAATGAGATGATATTACGATGATGACACTGAAATAAAAGCTTGTATCTAATTTATTTAAGTTTAACAATTATTTATCCGTGTGACTGTGTATAAAACTAAATGCAAAAAACAAATGGTCCAGTGTTGCCATTATTTTACGCTGTAGAAACAAAACCAAAGGCTGTATCGTTAGTCCCGGTCCACGGCCACGGCGAGCTCGTCGCCGCCGCCTGCATAAACACAGCACAATCACTGTAAATACTGAACCCTACAAACAGGTACAGTTATAAAGCTTGCCAAGTAGTACACGTGAAAAGTTAAGAAGCTTTTTTCCTTTTTTTTTCCTTTTTTTTTCTCTTTTTTTTTCTCTTTTTTTTACACATTAAGTAAGCCCTTGGCATCATCTCACCTGATGGTAAGTGACGATGATGCCGAAGATGGAAGCGGGCTTACCAAGATTACCCAACGCAATGGAGAACTGGCTATATTATCTTTATGCCGGAACACAACAATGTTTTTAACACTGATGTTTGGCTGCAAGACTTAGATAAGATGGTAGTAGCTAGCCAGGCGGGCTTAGAAAATGCCCTATCATCAACCAAAACAAGTCTTACAAGTTGACCCCACCGGGAATCGAACCCGTGACCTCCCGGTGTGAAGCGAACGGACTAACCATTACGACACGGAGGCGGATGTTCACTTGGATATTTGTGACTTAGATCTTTTCGTGGCTAGTACAGGTTGAGATTGAAATCGATGGCTAAATTCAAAATTTTGCATTTACTCATGGAACTGAGCAACTTTTCGCAGTCAACAAAAAAAATTGCGCTTTCCATACAAATTAGATTATTAAGATTAGTCTATTTTTACCCGACTGCGTCAGAAGGAGGGTAATGTTTTCGAGTGTATTTTTGCACGATTTTGGACGATTTTGGAGTGCGAGGTGTTAGATTTGTCTTGATCATGTGAGTGACATAGGATAATTTTTAACCGATTAGCAAAAAAGAGATGATTTATTTCTTTGGCAAGCTCTGGACCCTAAACGGCTTGATGGATTTTGAGATGAGGTGTCGTTATATTCGTCTTAATCCTTTCTTAATCCCCTGAGTGACATAGGATACATTTATATCTTGCAGCCCAAAAAAAAGGGGTTAAATTTTCATGCAACCGGTTTTTAAATTTTTAATTAATTCCGAAAGTTATTAACAAGTTTTTATTAGATTCATCTGTATCTATGTAACAGAAGCTTTGAACGTGAATTTAACCCATTTCAAGACGTCGGATTAAATCAAAAAAGACTATTCACATAATTGTTTCTCATAGTAACTTAAAACTACTACTTAAAAATGAGACAATCCACTCATTCAATTGGCCACTTAATTTTCGAGAAGTAGTAATTTTAAATTTGTATGGGTAAAGATTTTGTGAATACGCTCTTAAAAGACCCGTTGACAATACGTAAATAAGGATCGTGTTTTATTTTTATTTTTTTTAACTGTCAATTATTTTTTCTCTGAACCTATGCAAGGTTCCTTGAGGAATGTTGTTGTTTCATGAGAAAGAAGATCCTGTGTTTATTTAGGAAATGCAATGGTTCAATTTGTTACGTAGTCATACTTTTTAGTCTATTTTCAATCTGTTTTGATGTTGTCTTATTTTTAAATTGTATCAACCAAAAATAAAAATCTTCACTTGTTAAATACTTCAAAATAGCGAGTCTATTTTACGAAATTTTGGCGCGCGTGGCCTTGACCGCGCTTCACCTCACCCGCTATATACAATACTATATATCGTAAAATTAGGTTGAATATCTCACCAAATATCACCAGAGGGAGGGGGCGGGTCAAAAAGTAACCTAAAAAACCTCGCGTGATTTGTGAACAAGCCCTAACGTGCCCACTGCACAGGTACAGATCTCTTCTGAAGCTCGGGAAGATTAAGAAACACAAAACATACAGGGCCTAAGCCTGGGTTGGTAGAGGTTGTAGGGCTAGTGGCAAACCCCACTGTCAGAAGTTTTTCAAGCCACCTAGAAGATATCTGACACGGCTTGACGACTACTATCTAGTGATATCAACTGGCACCAACGGCTTAACGTACCTTGCGAAGCACGGAAACGGTCAAAAAAATTACAGTAACCGTCAAACCCATCTTGGTGATGACCGAGCTTTAGGTCAGTTAACCTGCGTGATCAAACTAACCACGCATTGCACACTGGGCTATGGCCAATAGACTTACTTACTTACTTACTTCGCTGGCTCAGTGACCCGAAGTGGATCTTGGCCTCCGACATTAAAGTGCGCCACCATATCCTATTTTGTGCCAAGTTTTACCATTCGGGCACTCCCAACTCTTTGAGGTCTTTGGAGACTTCATCTTTCCAGCGATACCTTAGTCGACCCACCGGGCGGCGCCCGGAGGGTTTTCCAATATATGCGTTTTGGCTGCTCGATCCTCTCCCGTTCTTTCTACGTGTCCTAGCCAGCGAAGTCGGGCTGCTTTTATTTCCCCGATGATTTTCGGCTCGGTCACTAGGTCTTCCAACTCCTGGTTAAATCTTTACCTCCACGCCCCAATAGACACAAAACAAAAATACCTGATTACCATTGTCTTAATCAGATCAATAAGCACTTACTTACTAAGATACATTAGAATATTTATGAAAACTTACAGATTAATTTTAAAAACCTAAAGCCCAAGAAATAAAAATCTGAGTTATCTGCATCTTAATAATTTGCGTTTACTGCGATGCAGACGCTATTGATTTTGTCTGTGTTAGGGGGACAGCCTGATAATCATATTATATTGTATTTTAAATATATCGGGCTAGGGTGCCTCGATTCACGTACACATCTATGGATACTATACCAATGTACATACTTCAATGTGACCTTGAATCGGAACCCTTCGGCAATGGGATTACTTTTGTACAACCCTTTCATCAAACGTAGTATTATGCGTGTTATGAATAGCTTGTAGATGATTGGTTATAGGGATAACGACAGCATCAGAAAAAAATTCGAGCGAGACCTACAGTACTCGCATATGATGTGTAACATGTGACAAAATACTTTAGGTTAGTTAGATTTGATGACGATATTGTACCTGGGTGGCGGATCTGACAGTAACGAAAAAAACCGACCAAGTGCGAGTCGGACTCTCGTAAAGGTGAATTCCGCGCTTTCGCGACTTCCTGTTACACATTTCCGTCCCATGTTACACATTTCCGTCCCATTTCACGAAATCACTCCCACAAATTGCAGGAAAGCGAGAGCAAAGATGTTACACATCAATAAATTATGAACTCTTGATCACTAAATTGCCCACCTACCTAAACATCAGAAAACCTTACTCGTTTTGTTTTCCATCAAGTCTTCGATTTTTAACTCAGCAAAATCACAAAATGAGTACATAAATGACGCTGCAAAACTGTGACGTCACGCCTAGGTATTTCAAACACTTTTTAAACAAAATGTCGTTTTTGACAGATGATAAAAAGTAAATCAGATGACTAGCATTCGTCATCCTTATTGTGAGATAACCTTTTGTCATTACATTTTGTTAATTAGCTGCTAAGTAACCACCTCCGTGGCGTAATGGTTAGTTCATTCGCTTCACACCAGGAGGTTGCGGGTTCGATTCCCGGCGGGGTCAACTTTGTAAGACTCGGTTTGGCTGGTGGTAGGGCATTTTCATAGCCCGCCTGGCTAGCTACCACCATTTTATCTAAGTCTTGCCGCCAAACATCAGTGTTAACAGCATTGATGTGTTCCGGCTTGAAGATAACATAGCCAAATCCCCATTGCGTTGGGGAATCTTGGTAAGCCCGCTTCCACCTTCGGCATCATTGTCACTTACCATCAGGTGAGATGATGCCGAGGGCTTATCAAATGTAAATTTAAAAAACAAGTAATTGACACCAAAAAATATAGTAATGTTAATCAAAAACGTACTGGTTTTGTCTTCAATCACGTTTTTAATTTTTATATAATCGAAATCGAAAAACTAGTACGGCAACGACGCAGGGATGACGAATGCTAGTCATCTGATTTACTTTTTATCATCTGTCAAAAACGACATTTTGTTCTAAAAATGTTTTAATTACCTACGCGTGACGTCATAGTTTTGTAGCGTCAATTATGTACTCATTTTGTGATTTTGGTGAATTAAAAATCGAAGATTTGATGGAAAACAAAACGAGTAAGGTTTTCTGAAGTTCATGTAGGTGGGCAATTTAGTGATAAAGAGTTCATAATTTATTTCTGATTCGGTCGTCATCCCCAAATTTTAAAAACGAAATTTCGTTTTTGACAGATAATTTTAACAAACCCAAGCAATCCACTACCGTATTGCAAACAAAACAAACGGGACAGGCGAAGAAGAAGAACAAAATGGAAGACAACTTGATTGAGTGGACCGGATGTAACACATTGCTGTCCCGCTCGATAAGCGGTGCAGAGAGAGGAGTTCAAGGACCTTTTTTTAGGGTTCCATAGTCAGCAAGGAACCCTTATAGTTTCGTCATGTCTGTCTATCCATCTGTCTGTCCGCGGCTTAGCTCAGTGACTATTAGTACTAGAAATCTGTGATCTGGCATGAGTATACACATATTAATAACACCAACACAGTGGTATAATACATTTTTTTGATGTGTAACATCTTTGCTCTCGCTTTCCTGCAATTTGTGGGAGTGATTTCGTGAAATGGGACGGAAATGTGTAACAGGAAGTCGCGAAAGCGCGCGCTATTCGATCTGACGAATGAGCTTTGCTCTCGCTTTCCTGCAATTTGTGGGAGTGATTTCGTGAATTGGGACGGAAATGTGTAACAGTGATTTGTTACACATCATATGCGAGTACTGTAGGTCTCGCTCGTTTTTTTTTAATTAGGTACCTTGCCTACATGTCAAGAGGGGGTGTTTTTTTTTTCGGTGACGTACGCTATCGTGTGAGGTATCGTTGGAAAGGTCTTCCAAAAGTACTGTTAAAACCATTTTTAACTCAGGGATCTGTTTGCGAAATATTAAGCTTTAAAGTACTAATTTTCATTAAAGTCAAGTGTCCCTACCAGCTAAACCGCTATTCAGGGCATCTGAAGAAATGTAATTGTCCGTATGGTTCCCGACTAAGAATAGGACCATCCCATCTCTTCCAATGGGTGTCGTAAGAGGCGACTAAGGGACTTAAAACCGGAGGATGGGCAGCAGCGTCTTTCCGTGCATTGCAACACACCTGCAATCAAACTGCGATCGTCAACCCGCCTGTCAAGCGTGGAGATTACGGCAAAACCCGCCTATGAAATCCACACCCAGAAAACGGCCCCTAGTCCCCGGCGGCCTAGTTCCTGGCTCTGGTAGCAGTCATGGTAACGGCGGGGTGGGGGGTGCGAAGAATCCCCGGCAGATGCCAGGCTACCAAACCCAACGACCGAAAAACGTAGCGTAGGCAGGCCTCCCACGCGGTGGACCGACGACCTGTTGAAGATCGTGGGAAGCCGATGGATGCGGGCAGCGCGGGACCGGTCGTCGTGAAAATACTTGGGGAAGGCCTTTGTCCAGCAGTGGACGATTTGTGGCTGATATGAGAAGAAATGTAAATTGTAAGATATAATAATCAATTTAAAAGGAAAACTAACACGGCTAAGAAGGTGTTCTTAATTTAGACACACCCCGGACACTGCATGCAATGGTCGTAAAATGACATTTCTAAAAACAAATGACGGAGCAAACCAAATTCAAAGCGAAATCCTATACGTTTAAGAACCAAACTATAACCAACCTGTATTAATCTGTGTGACGAGGGGGTGTGGACTGTGGTCCATACTGTATGTTAGAACTAATATGTATACTTTGTTTTAGGACAAATAGTCGACCAATTTCAAATGTGCAGTTAGATTTGTAAAAAGTTCATTCATTTTTCATACAAAATGTTCTTTCACCAACTGAAAATACAATTTTGTTTTTTAAAATGTATATGCATTTTTTAAAGGACTAAAGAACCCTACTTTGCGCGAGTCCGATTGGCCAGTTTTTTGTAATAAGATATTGGAGACCGGAATACCTACACGTAGGATCTTAATACACATCTTAACAATAATATATTATTTAACTGTCCCAGCCACACGCCCTCTTGTCAAATTATTGAATTAGCGGTTCGCGGCTTCAGGCGAAAATTAAACGCAAAACGGCTACAAATCACCGCCATTTACGAGCATTTTCATTAAATATTAACAAACTTTCTTAATAACATGTGTTTCTGAGTCACACGCAATGATTTTCCGACATAACGAGCGACACATTGAAGCTTTTAAATTGGCGATCTTAGAAAGACTAGGTTTTTACTACGTTAGTAGTATTTTTATAGTAAAATGCTTAGTTCATTTAAATTAACTTCCTTTTAACCGCCTCCATGGCGCAATGGTTTGTCCATTCGCTTCACACCAGGAGGTCGCGGGCTCGATTTACAACTCAACTTTGTAAGACTCGCTTTGGTGGGTGGTAGGGCATTTTCATAGCCCGCCTGGCTAGCTATCATTATCTTATCTAAGTCTTAGCAGCACTGATGTGTTCCAGCTTGAAGATAATATAGCCAGATCCCCATTGCGATGGAAGTCGTTTTTTTTTAACGTGTTTAGCGTTTCCAATTATTCCGTTTCCGTACTTCAAAAGACACGTTAAGCCATTGGTGCCAGTTGCTATCATTACATTAAGCCTTTTAAGATTATTCATAGGAGGCTTGAAAAACTTCTGACAGTGGGGTTCGCAACTAGCACTACAACCTCCACTAACCCGGACTTGCCACCCCGTGTGAGGAATATGACCTTAACCTTCCCAAACATGGGAAGAGACCCGTTTCCAAGTAGTGGGAACGTTACGAGTTGTTAAGAGCAAGCTCCCAGCGCGGCACTGGCAAACAACCTAATATTTAATCTTATGGAATCAGCTAACTGTTGAATTTCGCGTGAGTGTCTTAACGCAACTTACGTCCTTTACTTCGGGCATGAATGCACATTTTCTTTTTTTTTCAAGCTTTTTTAAACATTCTAGGAAAATTTCGTCTTAGCCGTTTTATCAATATCTTTATTCTCTTACTGTCGGTATTTATTTCATGCGCCTAACTTATGTAATGTAGGAGAAAAATCTAATAATCTCTCAAACCTACATAAATTTACAAAATCAAAAATATCGAGCAAAAACTAATAATTCGTGTTTTTGTTTTAGCCTTACTAAAGAAAAAGCTTCAAAGAATCAGATGTGTAGTTTTCAAGTTCAGCAAGCTTGCAGCTGACTCAATATATTCTAGCAAAAATGCACTTGTTTTAGGAGCCTGCTCTTTGCTACCCTCTAATTTCCTGGCCCCACAACGCCCTTCACACACGTCGTATGCTCCACCTAATTACTAATCGTGATTACACACGCTCCTTTGCCGTGTTTGCACAGACTATGATTAAGGCAACTTAATCTAAAACGTTTTCCGGGCTCATACAAAATGCATCCGACGTCTTTTGGAGACGACGTCTTTGAGCGACTCTACAGAAATAAAGCGCTCTGAAGTCAAAAAGTTAGATAGTGTTTTATATGTTACTAGCTTTTCCCGCGGCTTTGGCTGCGTGGAAATATGTAGCCTGTATGTTTATCCAGGTCCTTATCTATCTACCTACCAAATTTCAGTCAGATACGTTCAGTACTTTTTGCGTAAAAGAGTAACAAACATCCATACGTACAAACTTTCGCGTTAATAATATATTAGTAGGATTTATCTTCTATTGCTGGTTACTTATACATAGGTAAAAGATAGCGATGGCGCTCACGGTTTTTAGGTTTATTCGGCTAGAAGGACCATATTTAGTTATTCTTATTAATACACTATGGTTGAGCTAAAACACAATTAAAGAAAAAGCAATTTAATTCAAAATGTTTAGAAATTCCATTTGTACACTTTTTTTTTCGTTTATTCGGCTAGTAGGACCATATTTAGTTATTCTTATTAATACACTATGGTTATGCAAAGACACAATTAATGAAAAAGCAATTCAATTTTAAATGTTTAGGTATTCCATTCGTACGCCTTTTTTTAGTTTATTCGGCTAGTAGGACCATATTTAGTTATTCTTATTAATACACTATGGTTGTGCAAAAACACAATTAATGAAAAATCAATTCAATTTTAAATGTTTAGGTATTCCATTCGTGCACCTTTTTTTAGTTTATTCGGCTAGTAGGACCATATTTAGTTATTTTTATTATTACACTATGGTTGAGCTAAAACACAATTAATGAGAAAGCAATTCAATTCAAAATGTTTAGAAATTCCATTTGTACACTTTTTTTTTCAACTTTTCCACTTTAAAAATGATATATTTATAACTAAAGTCTTTAGGAATTTATTAATTATTAGGTATGTAGGAATAAGTTATCAAAATTTCTGTTTTTTAATGCCTTTGTTATGTACACGTCTTCTGCCATTCTTTTGTAATTTTCTCTCCAAGGTCTGCTGGAAGAAATTTCTCATTGAAATAAGCTGTACCTTTTGTATATTCTTATCTTATTTGTCCCTATTTCTGTGTACAATAAATTGTAAATAAATAAAATAAATAAATAAATCCACTTATTCTGACTTTAACAGACGCTTTGCATCTTTTTTTTAATTAAAATTTGAGTCCGTTTGACTGCAACTCACCTGATGGTAAGTGATGATGCAGTCGAGGATAGTACACGCAAACTCAAATAATGCCTATTCACTCTTGCCTTGAAGATCCCGAAATTATAGGAATTGGGAAACACTGACGCAGGCAAGTAGTTCCACTTCTGCGCTGTACGCATAATAAAATAAGTAATAATAAAAGTAATAGTCTAAGTTCATGTATACTTCATACCAACATATAACCTAAGCAATTTGATTAAAATTAAAAACCCGACTTCGTAAAAACATTAGGTATCCCTCGTTTTGAGCAGTTGGGTATAAATTTATCTATATCACTTTAAGGTTCAAGATGAATGTAACGACACGTCGCACTTTAAAACCCACCAAGACGTTAAGGCTACAGGCTCAGCCAAAGAAACAGACATATATACATACATACATACACTTGAAAACGTTACCCTACTTTTTGTGCAGTCGAGTAAATATGAGATTCAATTCCCATATTAGTATTGGTGTCTAATACAATTACTTTCTCAAGCGTTAGCGTTAGACGTCAAATGAAAACCACTGTATAATTCGAAACGCTGATTCGATTTTAGTACGTTCGACGCTCATAGTTTACGCGTAAATCCAAGCCTTGATGTGATTTACGCTAATTTAATTTCGCCTTAGCGTTTTCACGTGCCCCGATAGGCTGGACAGACACGTATTTAGACGTTAGGTTAGGTAACTCTCCAACCAAAAGTGTACTGGAAATCAAATGAAAATAGTTTCTTTAACGCCTGTATTGATAAGAAGTGTAAAAGAGATGGAATAAATCATGCGCATGTACGAAAAATATTTTTCTAAAGCTTTTTGGATCAAATACCTCCTAATTAAATGTTAAAGAATTAAAGTGCAACGATTCAGGACATATATTTTAATGGTCCGAAAACAGTACAGCGGCCATTACTTGTAATATGCTCGAGAAGAGCGATGATCGACTCTCGCGTTATACTCTTGACCGGTTGCTGTCCGTGTGAACTGGCCTACTCTTGTCAAAGGCAATAATGACATATTCAATAATTTTAATGTCAAATTTTAACTTCTCCTTTCATTTTGTTTTCATATCCTAATGACATTATTTGTTTTAAATCAATGTTTTAATTTTATTAACTAACCATGATGTATCATCATATCAGCTCATATACGTCCCCACCGAGGGGCTCGAGCCTACCCTGAATTAGGGCGATCAAGTCTTAGTCGACCACGCAGGCCCAGTGCGGGTTGGTCGACTTCAACACAACGTGCGAGTTTCTTCGCAGGTGTGTGCAGGTTTCCTCAAGATGTTTTTCCTTCACCGTTTAAGCAATCGGTAAGTTTTCAAAAACTCATTGGTACATTGGCCGTCCAGATTTGAACCCGGTACCTCTGGTTAAAAGGACCGAGTCCTTACCAGTTGAGCCACCGACGCGACCATGATGTTTATTTTTTTTTAATTTTCACAAATTACACTATGTGAATAGTGTAGTAATGTACCTTATTTATTATTATTTATTAATTTATTTATTCTCAAGTAACTTAGTACGAAAAATACAGATCCAAAAAGAAAGATTTAGATGTATCTGTTATTTTAACAATTTTGATTAATAAATAAATTTGAATTTGAAAGACCCATAGATATATAAAAACATAAAAATAACATAAGATAGATACTATAAATATAACGCAACATGAATTTGTAGCGTATTTGTATGAATAAAAGCGTCGGTGGCTCAACCGGTAACGACTCGGTTCTTCTAACCAGAGGTACCGGGTTCAAATCTGGACGGCCAATGTACCAATGAGTTTTTCAAAACTTACGTACATACTTACCGATTGCTTTAACGGTGAAGGAAAACATCGTGAGGAAACCTGCACACGCCTGCGATGAAACTCGAAGGTTGTGTGTGAAGTTGACCAACCTGCACTGGGCCCGCGTGGTCGACTAAGGCCTGATCGCCCTAGTTCAGGGTAGGCTCGAGCCCCTCGGTGGGGACGTATATGAGCTGATATGAAGATGATGAATATGAATTTGAATAAACATTTTGAAATCTTGAAATCTTCGAACTCGTGAAATCGAAACGAAATGACACGTGAGCGTTACATCCTAGCGCCGGACCTGGATATAAACGAGGTGTAATTACGTTCAGAAATCCGCGACACGATTATTTATTAGTCTCGAAGAGGTTAGTTACATGGGAGATTTAATGCTTGCTCTAAAGGATTTCTAGTTAACTACACCACTCTCTAGGGGCTGTAGTAGAGTGCTCTCAACGTTATTAATATAAAGCGGAAAATAATAGTCAGGTTACTGTAGATAGATGGTCTAAAATAATGAAATAAGAACATCACTATCTGGTAAGAGGCTATCAAGAATCGGATTTCAAATTAAACCTTATGTACTATTTTTTTTAAGTAAACACTTCTTTAGCCGCGTTGAAAATTTTATAAGATGAGAAGAAGCCATTGAACTCGCGATCCTGTTACCGTTATCGTAACCGACACCCTGTTACTGTTAACGTAATCGATTTTTTAAGAATATTTTAATGTCTCTGGGTACAAGCCCTTTAAGTTTTCACTTCTGTCGGCACTCCCGGAGTGGTTAGGTTTTTTTTTTGAAATATTGTAACTATCTGATTCCCGTGGCTTTTCCCGCATGGATATTGAGGGTGAACGATGCGTGTAAATGCACAAGTGGCACGCAGGTTTTTTTTGTTATAAACCTTCCCGGAGGTACGCTCAAACACTCACTAAAGTTGCATCGTAATCGATTGACTAATATTCGAGTTTTGCTAGCAACATACGAAGGCTTGAATACTTACTGAAAGAAGCAAAAGAAGTTTTTCCTTCCAAAGTGGGCCTTTTTTTAAATTCAAAATTACACTTATTTTACTTTCAAGGAAGCTTAAATACAAAAGCGCTAAAATGGCAACAAATAAATAATATAGCTTTAGGCCATTTACAAGAACTGGTCAAGTGCGAGTCGGACTCGCACTCCGAGGATTCCTTACCACCTCACCTCACCACACAACAGACCAATAACAAGGTACCCGTTTATTACAAAAAATTCGAGCGAGACCTACAGTACTCGCATATGATGTGTAACATGTGACAAAATACTTTAGGTTAGTTAGATTTGATGACGATATTGTACCTGGGTGGCGGATCTGACAGTAACGAAAAAAACCAACCAAGTGCGAGTCGGACTCTCGTAAAGTAGAATTCCGCGCTTTAGCGTCTTCCTGTTACACATTTCCGTCCCATGTTACACATTTCCGTCCCATTTCACGAAATCACTCCCACAAATTGCAGGAAAGCGAGAGCAAAGCTCATTCGTCAGATCGAATAGCGCGCGCTTTCGCGACTTCCTGTTACACATTTCCGTCCCATGTTACACATTTCCGTCCCATTTCACGAAATCACTCCCACAAATTGCAGGAAAGCGAGAGCAAAGATGTTACACATCAATAAATGATTTTCTTATTATTATTATTTCAGACTACTTAGCGCGAGTACGACTAGCACTTGCCCAGTTTTTATATTATTATTATTTTCACTGTATAATTAGTAATACAATACTCTTAATTTCACGCTTATATATTATTATGATTTAACGTTAAAGCGAAATCAAAAGTTACTCTAAAATATCTATGAAAAACACGTTTCCCGTGTTCCCTTATTTTTTTGTAAAATATTTTTTGTTATAGCGGCAATAGAAATAGACACTCTGTAAAAATTTTGAATGCCTACCTTAATAGGTAGAATATCTTAATAGGTTAATGAAAGCCTATATGTAATTAAATGTTTTATTTAAGGTATTTTAGAGTATACATGTCGAAGGGTATTATAAACTAATTTATACCTAACTTAAATTGAAGGTACTAATCTAACAATTAAATATAATAATAAAAATCAAAACCCCGAGTAGAACCAGCCGCAAAGGAGCCCATGACACACATCGCGTTACCGCGCTGTATGGCAATAGACAACCTTTGCAGAAATTAGGACCCGGAGCGGGCGTCACACCCCCTCTCTCGAAGGAGACGGCCAATCTCCTTTATGAATCCCAATGCCTCTGAACCCCAGCAGCCCGTTGTCTCACACGCCAGTGCAGTCCACTCTGTTAACGCCTCAGCCTCAAAAGGTAGGACCTCGTCTCCATGGGAAGATAACATTTCAGAGACAAGACCAGCAACCCCTTGCGTGGAGGCGAGAAAAGCTGGAAAATTTACGTCCCCCACTCGTCGCACCCCCAGACCACCGTACCGTATGGGCAGAGACGCCTGACTTCACTGGTCTTCGCTAAGGGATATATTCATAAGCGTCTCAACTGCATCTTTTAAAGTTGCATCAAAACAGGCGACGTCATTCGGAAACAGCCAGGTCGGGGCCGTCCTTAAAAGGTTATATGTTAATCCAAGTCCTAATCTGTCTACCTACCAAATTTCATCCAAATCCGTATAGCTGTTGTGGCGTGAAAGAGTGACAAACATCCATACATAAAAACCTATCGCGTTAGTAATATTAGTAAGAATTTTATATTAAAAAAAAAAACGATTTCATTCGCAAAACCTCTACCTAATAGAAATATAATCGGATTACGACGCTAGTAACTCGATTTCATTTCACCCGCGAGTGGTTCCCGTTTCCTCGCTAGTCTCCTAGAGCAATCGGCGTAACCGACGGTGTAAATGCGCGAAGATTTACCCGAACGTCTTAATTTCCTGTAGCTCGCCACCACTCAGCCGGGTATAAGCCGACGAATCGCCGCCAAATCTCTATCTGCCACTGATATAAATCTTTTAACACTCACTCCCGGGTTCGGGGGATCCGCCCAAAGCCTCGATAAACTCAACAACTGCAATTAGCCCCACTCTGGAGACTGCTAATCTTGCGCAGCAAGGATTTAAATAAAATATTTGACTGTATTGTTTAAAATTTATTTACGGTTGTTAAACGTTGAGATTTGCGTTTTCTCTTTTTTTATAGGTTGAAAATCAGTCCCTTAAAAATATTTATCCTGACTAATATTATAAATGTGAAAATGTGTTTGTTTGTTGCCTTTTCACGCTTTAACACCTTGACTAATCTTAATGAAATTTGGCATGCAAGTAGCCTGTTTCACGAGAAAGGACACAAGCTACTTTTTATCCAATGAATATAGCATAGCCCAATGCAGTTTCGATGGAACTGTTAATATACTCTTTTTTGGTTAATTTCTTTAACATCGCAACGGAACAATGGATAGTGTGATTTTTTGCACAGATGATTGAGAGGGTGGGAAATGACATTTTTTACTAATAAGCATATCCTGACATAGTTCCCGAGGGATCTGGAGAAAATTAATGTCCACGCTCGCGGGCCGCTTGCGCCTCGCGCACCGCGCACCCTCTAAGACAGACATAAAAACAATGTCCACGCGGGCGAAGCCGCGGGCAAAAACAAGTAATGAATAATCTAAAATAGTGTGTTGTTGAAGTAAATATGTATTGTCATGAATGTAGTTTTAGACACTGAATTTGCAACTCCAATTAATTTTTGCAAATTCTTAAAATCTTAAAGGTAAGACCCAAAGTTCATTAGACAAAATTAATAATCCGCATAATTAATTTCAAACTCCAACTTTATCTAATCTCTTTGGTCTCGATAGAAACTGAATTTTTATGTACAGGCTGTAGCTTATCTGAACTGTATATTTAATTATTTTATATTTCTTCGTCAATGATGAATCAAGTAAAGGATTTTTTTAAGTAGAATTCGAAGTTTGTCCTTACTAATATTATAAATGTGAACATTTGTGTGTTTGTTTCTGTGTTTGTTATCTTTCACGCTGCAACATGTCGACCAATCTTAATGAAATTTAGCATACAGGTAGCCTGTGTCACTGGGATTACTTTTTATTCCGTGAAAATAGCATAGTCTGATGCAGTTCCTTGGGAACTGAAAAAAAAGCTCTTTATTGGTTAGTTTCTTTAACTTCACAAAGGAACAATAGATTGTTGTGATTTTCAAGCGACTTCCAAAAAGGAGGAGGTTCTCAATTCGTCTGTATGTTTTTTTATGTGTGTTAACTCATAACTTTTGACTGCGTTAACCGATTTTTATTATTATTTTTTTATTTGAAAGCTAGTGCTTCCCGTGTGATCCCATATAAATTTTGTCAAAATCGGTGTAGTACTTTATTAGAAAATTAACAAAAACCACCACAATGCAAAAATTTACTTAGTTGTTGCGATGGAAGTCGGTTTTTTAACTTGTTTAGCGTTTTCAATTATTTGCACAGAGAGTTGAGGGGGTGAGAAATGATATAATTTACTAATGATCATATCCAGACATAGTTCCCGATGGATCTGGGGAAAACTCATTTCCACGTCGGCGTCGCAACGGAGCACCACTCACCCTCAAAGACAGTCATAAAAACGATGTCCACTTGGGCGAAGCCGCGGGAAAAAGCCATTATTAAAAAACGCTTCACCCGTGTGGTCAACGTTTCTATGACTTTTTGAGGTTGCGCAGTGCGTAAAAAAAGTAGCCTATGTGTTAATCGAAATCGATACCTACCAAATTTCAGCCAGATCCGTTAAGTAGTTTTTGCGTGAAGAAGTAACAAACATACACACTCACAAACTTTCGCCTTTATAAAATTAAGTGTGATTAAAATTAAAATGTATACTTACTTCTTTTAGAATTACGAATAATAGGCTTTTTACGGTTGTGTAAAACTAAACAGGCTGTAGATATATTTTATTGAAGGGATAGGGTTAAACAAAATCGCGTAGTCATCGCTTTCCCCTTTAAAATTGTGCGTAAATCAAGAAACAGACAGTCATTATAAATTATAGTTATGGAACCACATTTTAAACTAAGAATTTAATAATGAAGACACGCATGGATTGCTTAACGGGTTTTGTAGTTGAATTGCGTCGTCGTAGTGATATATTGAAGGGTTGAACGATTTACTCCTTGATTTATGTTGTAATTTAAATTTAATAATAATCTGTGTTTCAGCGTATTCTGAGAATCAGTAATGTTTTGAAATACAGTGTAAGCTCTATATAGCGACACTCAAGGGACCGGACATTTTGTGACGTTATTGAGATTTTTCGTTATACAGAGAGAAATTAGCGTCAAAGTAAACCAATTGGAGCCAGAAAATTTTGACATTTCAAAGAGTGAATATCGAGTGACACTGTTTACACTGTATATTAATATAGATATTTTTTTATTTACAAAAGGTAAGCCCTTGGCATCGTCTCACCTGATGGTGACAATGACGCCAAAGATGGAAGCGGGCTTACCAAGATTCCCCAACGCAATGGGAAACTGGCTGTCTTATGTTCAAGCCGAAGCACATCAATGTTGTAAGCATTGATGTTTGGCGGCAAGACTTAGATAAGATGGTGGTAGCTAGCACTTTGTAAGACTCGGTTTGGTTGGTGGAAGGGTCCACCAACCAAACCGAGTCTTACAAAGTAAGACATCGCCGGGAATTGAACCCGCGATTGTAAAGCTATTGGCCTTAACCATTACGCCACGGAGGCACAGATTACTAATTAGACGGAGGTGGTTAAGATCTCTTAGTAAGTACCTGAAACTTCATTGATCGATTTTCTTTATAATATTTGTGTGGCCTAATAGATCAGTAAAAAGCCGATTGAGCACTTTATTAGGAAAAAAATTATACAAATCAGTACAACTGAGTGAGTGTTGCAAAAAAAATACTAAAAACGAACTAACTAACAAAAAAAACCTTAGTCTATTGAGCTCCCCCGGCCAGGACCCAGCTCAACGGTGCCCGCTGGTTGCGTTACCGCGATGGCCAGTGAAATCTATAATAAAACTAGCTGTACCGCCTTACATTACATTACACTGCCCTGCCCTACCCTACACTACCCTACACTACACTACCCTACCCTACCCTACATACACTACACTACACTACCCTACCCTACATACACTACTCTACACTACCCTACACTACACTACCCTACACTACACTACTCTACCCTACCCTACACTACCCTACCCTACACTACCCTACCCTACCCTATCCTATCTCTCAAGTTGGATCGAACTGCACATGGTGTGCGAATTTTATTATAATCAGTTAAGTGGTTTAGGAGTCCATTGAGGACAAACATTGTGACACGAGATTTATATATATTAAGATAAAAAACGGTCAAGTACGAGTCGGACTCGCATACCGAGAGTTCTGTACCACCTCATCCCTCCTCAGGAGTATAACAATAATACCTATTCATTACATTACTTAGGTCGCGCGGCAGCCACAACGGCATCCTGAGGACGATCGCCGCACGGTTTGACTCTCCCCTCCTGAAGTATTGGGTGGGGATAGTCACCGGTGCGGTAAAATGATACTTTTAATTATTCCCAAGTAGTTTTTAAGTACTAACTAACATAGGCTAGGTCCCTATTGTTACTAACACATATTATGGATTTTTGTGGTCCGAAATAAACTTATTTATTATTATTGTTACGAATAAAAGACATCAACGCGAGCGTCGGAAATTTTTTTTTTATTCAGTTCGGACCTTTTTAGCGCTAGTAAGACTCACAATTGGCCGGTTTTTGTTAGTTTTTTTTATTTTACTTTAGGATGAGCACAATAATTATTTTAATTACACAAAATATAACGCTTAATACAATATGTTTGTTATCGCATTTTTTTATGTGATTTAAGTACAAAATAATTTTCGTATTTTTCCTTTTACTTGTGCTGTGAGAACCTGCTTCTTGCCAAATCTCATGATTCTAGGTTTACATGGAATACCCTATAGGTTTTGATTTACTTGGGAAAATCAAAATATGTAGCATATTAGGCGTTACTTTTTATAACTTTAACTAAGAAGTTTGATTTAATACTGCTTCAAGGGACTATAGACTTAAGAAGTTGATACTTATATCAATTTGATAACTTTATGCGTTCTTGAGGAAAAGCCCTTAACAGACAGACAGATGGACAACGAAGTGATCCTATAAGGGTTCTTTTTTTTCCTTTTGAGGTAAGGAACCCTAAAAATAGTAAAATCTGACTTATTTGATTATCCTTTGGAATACAAGGGATATGAAGAGTTTCATGTTGTCAAGCCGTTAGGTTGGTAATCTGTTGTACGCACTTTGTAACACTTTTAACCACCTCCGTAGCGTAATGGTTAAGACCATTAACTTCACATCAGGAGGTCGTTTTTTTTATTTTTTGTTCACAATTGGTAAGCCCTTGGCATCATCTCACCTGATGGTAAGTGATGATGATGCTGAAGATGGAAGCAGGCTTACCAAGATTCCCCAACGCAATGGAGAACTGGCTATCTTATCTTCAAGCCGGAACACATCGTAAGTTCGATTCCCGGCGAAGTCAAACTCTGACTCGGTTTGGTTGGTGAAATGACATTTTCTAAGCCCACATGGCTAGCTACTACCATCTTATCTAAGTTCTGCCGCCGAAGAACTTCACGACCTCATTCCCCCTGCTCAATTCCACCGTCGGTCAACGAGGCGCAGGGAGGGGTTGCACCCCTTTGTTGTTGATGTTCCACCTTTTCGCACGAATCGTTACGCTTCTTCATTTATTATGCGTACAGCGCAGGAGTGGAACTCCTTGCCTGCGTCAGTGTTTCCCGATTCCTATAATTTGGGGATCTTCAAGACAAGAGTGAATAGGCATTATTTGAGTTTGCGTGTACCATCCTCGACTGCATCATCACTTACCATCAGGTGAGTTGCAGTCAAACGCACTCAAATTTATAATAAAAAAAAAGAACATCAATGTTAACAACATTTATGTGTTTCGGCTTGAAGATAGCCGTTCCCCATTGCGTTGGGGAATCTTGGTAAGCCCGCTTCCATTTTCGGCATCATCGTCACTTATCATCCCTTTCAAAAGTACGTAAATTTTACTTGTTTTCTGCGAAAAAAAATATTCGAGCCATGATTTTAAACATAGCCATTTGTAAATTAATGTTGATAGAAAAATTACATCACGCTCTACTTAATTGCAGGCAAGTTACCGCAGAGCCTCGTTTGTCCCCTAAGATAATATTGACTTGTGAGCCCCTGCTTCTTCCGTTTTCTCTTGTTCAAAGCAGATTAATGTTTGTGAAACGTTATTTACACGATTCCTCATAAAAATGCTACCGAGTTTAGATAAACAGCGCTTTAACAGCGTTTTGTAACCTTATCGCTTGTAATCCTTTTTTGGCTGCAATTTACATTGGGTTTGTTATTTATTGCTTTTTTGTTTGGTGTTGTGTGATTCTTTATTGTGCAGTGCTGCTCTTTTTTTCTAGATGTTTTATTTTTATTTGTAACGTATTTAGATGGGTATTTTTGATTGTCTCCCACACGTTTAACGCAGACACGCCTATCAGCTGTTATAACACCGGAAATTTTATTTATTTATTTTTCTTTTTTTTTCTAAGCTAGTAGAACGATTACAAATCACATGCAATTATAAATAGTAATTTCCGTAGTAAGTGGTTATAGTAGAAATTATTATTCAAGTATTTTATTTTAGTTTAACTGGGATACTTTAAAACTATAAACAAATCTTAATTATTACGTCTTGTTAAGCGTCTTAAGGCTCTTACCGCTGCCAACGATCAACTTTGTAACCAGAGATTTGTTACCATAGATGGGTTATGCACTAACAAACAACTTTTGAAAATCGAAGCCATTTACACACACAATGTTATAGGTAGTTCCCTTCTATTGCACTGAATGTTACTAAGAAAAGAGATGCCAATTGGCATCTTTTTTTGCTTCACTTTTTAGACGCATGTAACCTATCTACCTCTACTTATATATAGCATATCTCAGTTTGTAACCACTTTTTACTTCAATTATAGATTTTTTTTATCAGGGATATGTTTTGTAATTTACAGGATATGAGGAGTGATTTTGATTTTCTCGAATTCCATTTTAATACACAGAACTAAAGAAAAAAAATCTTAAAATACCCTTTATTTTAGTTGTAACCATAGAAGTGTTGCAATTTTAATTGAAACATTATGGTAATTTATAAAATTCTTAACAAAACAATATAAAATGATTTTGTTTTCTTACTTTTTGGAAATTCTTCTTATTTTATTTAAAATTAATTAAAAATCACATTTTTTGCACGATTCGTTCGTAGCGATTGACGTATCAACAACGTTGCAATACGAGCTGACAAGAACTTAATTTCCAAACTCTTTCGTTCGATGTTTGAAGAATCGGATCTAATTTTAGGGACGGAGGAGACTTAAACGACATAATTTTAAATTTAAGTGAAAAACTCACCAAACTTTTAAACAAATACCAACGTATTTCAAAACAAAAGGATTTTGATCCAGAACACAAAACAAAACGCGACACACACAATAACTTATCAAAACTTCGTCGAACAAATACGATGTTACAAATAGAGAAAATATCTTCAACTTTTCATCAAAATCCCTGACAACAATTGCGGGCGGGTACCAGGAAATCATGAGATTTGAGCAGCTCTGCGAGGCGGACGGAGCAAACACACTCGCCTTTTGTGACAGGAGCACAGGAGGACGTAATCTCCCGTCTAGGGATTTTAATTACTTATTGGAAACTTGCGGCCGCCGGCAGTATGGGATCGTCTCGGCGCTTTATTGCGAGATTTTGAGAGTTGACGTTCAAGGAGGACTCACTATTTGTTCTCGAATTTGAAGAGCACAGTTGTGAATATATACAAGAGAAGTTTCTCGAAATGAGAACAAATTTGTTATATATAACCAACGCAAACACGTACCTATATCATAGTATTAATTATTTTGTTAACAACGCCTTTACAAAACAAAATAACTCTTCAAGCGCGGAAATATCCTTTAAGATAGAATCCTTTTACCTAGGATAGAAAAGAAGACAGCCGATATTAAATTTATAAAATTAGTGTAACTAATGAACACTTCTTATCCCTGGACACTTCACACAACGGGCCAGAAATGACATTTTTCGACAACCAAACTGTAACCAATCTGGATCAATCTGGGAGACGAGGGGGTGAGGTCGGAATCTAGAGAGCGGCAGGGAGTGTCATAATGAATGTTAGTACATACTATATACTTTGCTAATACTGTTCTGATCGCTGTCAAATTTTAAATTATACTATTGATGGACTAATACAACTATGTTTCGTGTTTTCATGTCTAAGTCCATAGAGTTGTTTTCAGGCTGACGTGATTAAAACGTTATAAAAATATTCCGCCTTACTGTGTCCGGTTATTTGACACCTGTGAAAAATTGTTTTTAAACGCATCATCTTTTATTTATTTCTAATCATACAGATGTAAAAAAAGATACGGTAAGCTCCATTTGAATGTAAATACGCCGCTTAAGTTCAGCCGGTCTGATTTGATCTCCACTCTACAAGCGATAAGAATTAAATTTAATATAGTCTACAAATTACTCCAAGTTTCATATAATCAAATTTGCTATTGCAGAAAATAATAAAATATTATTGAGTGCAGTGGCGTAACTACAGGGTGCTAAGTCGTCAAAATGCCACGGGCCCCAGCCGGAAGGGGCCCCCGGTCAGAGGAGAATCCCAACTCCATTACACATTTAGTAAAAAAAATGTTTTGTCTTTAATTTATTTAAGTTACCTACTTAGTTGCATACACAAGTAAAATAAGAGAACTTGCTGACTTATTAATAATATAGAATAATTTTATTACTTCAAGCTTTCCTGAAGTGTGCACTGTTATTTCTCACTATTTCTGTGACTACGGCTAGTGCCGAGCGATCATTTTTAAAACTGAAATTGATAAAAACTTAAGAAATTCTATGGCACAAGAAAGGTTAAGCAACTTGGCTATTTTATCCATCGAAAATTTTATGGCCCGAAATATGAACTTTGATGATGTCATTAACACTTATTATTAGAAAATCAAGTAATTATAATTATAAAGTTTGTAAGTACCTACTTCACGTAGTGATTTATTATGAAACTCTTACAAGTAAAAGTGTTTAAATAAGTATTATAAAATAAAAAATACTATTATTGTTGGTTCAGCTTCTTTATATGGGTGGAGGGGGGGGGGGGTTGTTCGATGAATTTGCTACACTGATTGAGTGAGATTGTAAGCGCCTTAGCAGTGAAATAGTCCATTATATTCACATCATGAGGTCTCGGGTTCGATTTCTGGCAGAGTCTAACTTTGCAAGACTCGGTTTGGTTGGTGGTAGGGCATTTCCTTAGCCCACTTGGCTAGCTACCAGCATCTTATCTAATTCTTCATCATATCAGCCGAAGGACGTCCACTGCTGGACATAGGCCTCCCTCAAGGATTTTCCACTACGACCGGTTCTGCGCTGCCCGCATCCAGCGGCTTCCCGCGACCTTCACCAGGTCATCGGTCCACCGATCTAAGTCTTACCGCGAAATATTAAAGTTAACAGCATTGATGTGTTCCGGCTTGAACATAAGTTAGTGTTGGGGAATCTTGGTAAGCCCACTTCCATCTTCGGCATCATCATTACTCACGATCAGGTGAAATGAAGCCAGAGGTTTACCAGTTGTAGATAAAAAAAAACGAGACCTACAGTACTCGCATATGATGTGTAACATGTGACAAAAACTTATGAAATTAATTAATTATCGGGTCGTACATTCACGGGCCGACCCTTCGAATAGTAGTATGTCATCTTTGCCTTTGCCATCACACTAGGCGGCATGGCTATGACAACCTTAGTTTTCGAGAATTAAAAAACGTTCGAATTTCCTGTTACACATTTCCGTCCCATTTCACGAAATCACTCCCACAAATTGCAGGAAAGCGAGAGCAAAGCTCATTCGTCAGATCGAATAGCGCGCGCTTTCGCGACTTCCTGTTACACATTTCCGTCCGATGTTACACATTTCCGTCCCATTTCACGAAATCACTCCCACAAATTGCAGGAAAGCGAAAGCAAAGATGTTACACATCAACAAGTTTGGTTCGAAATACAATGATACCGGTAATAGTTCCTATGTCAACATAATACAGGATGTGATGTCTTCGGGTGAACATCATCTTGTAACTCTATGTGTGCGGCGGAGTATAAACGGCTTTCAGATTATTGACTTTGAAGTTCACTATTCTGAGCTTACCATAGATAATACCTTCATCTATCTTCGATGTCAAAACCGATTAATTTATTTTTTCCAACAATATGATATTATTAAGTTTTTACCACCATTTTTTAACCAATTCCGTGGCGTAACGGTTAAGTCTATTAGCTTCACATAAAAAGGTCGGGGGTTCGATTCCCAGCGGAGTCTAACTTTGTAAGACTGGGTTTGGTCACCTGACTAGCTACCACCATCTTGTCTTAGTCTTGCCGCCAAACATCAATGTTAATAACATTGACGTGTTCCGGCTTGAAGGTAAGATAGGCAGTTCCCCATTGCGTTGGGGAATCTTGGTAAACCCGTTTCCATCTTCGGCATCATCATCACTTACAATAAGGTGAGATGGTGCCAATGGCTTACCAGTTGTGAATAAAAAAATAATTTTAGGGTATTTTCACTGAATGTAAAAGCCAAAATTAAATGTGAAAGAGCATTCACGACAAATTGAATTACCTATTCAGAATGTTCAGGCTCCTATATAATATTATATTGCACGAGCGAGTGTATTGTTATAGTTCATCAAACTCTATACATAGGGTAAAAACCGGATAGTAGCCACACTTTTTGAAATCACTCTACATTTCTCGGTACAAAAAGCAAAATACTTTATTTGTAAAACTGGCCGGTACTTTGGTTTTTTATCTACAAATTTATGAAAAGTAAAAAACATTATCTTTAATATTTTTAGAGTATTAGCGATTTTTGTGGAACTCTATATTTTTGGGCATCTATCCCACATTGGGGATAGTTGCCTAATCCATGTTAATTACGTTTAGAATAGAGAAACAGGACATCTACCCCGCAAAAACTTTGATCGCATTTTGCCTTCCCATGCAATCGCACAGAGACACGAGACACGGTCAACTTAGTGGTAATTGGAGAATCTTTCGATAGATTAGTAAAATAGCATGCGATTTATACGCGAAACTAGAGTAATAACAATCGGGGTAACTATACCCCTGAGGCAACTATCCTGGTTTTACCCTATTAGGTGTACGTACGTGGTGGCAACGACTTCTTTCACTGTGTGCTCTCAAATATTAGCATTAGCGTCTTTGATCGTGAGTAGCTCATTTTCTGTCAACGTGTGCCCTTAATTAAATTCAAACAAATCGTGCTAATCGAAGGGAGCCTTGTATTCACTATATTCATGCGCCTTTGCTAATTTATGTATAAATATTTAATTTTAGCGACGAAACTGAAGTTCTGAAGTCAAAGGTATAGACTATACAGACCTAGCTGTAATTAGAGATGCAATAAACGCAATAAGGATGTTGTGTCAGCGATTAATTAATTGAACTTTGAGTTTGATACTTTTTGCACATTTTTTATTAAAAAAAAAGAACTGGCCAAGTGCGAGTTGGGCTGACATCACTGAGGATTTCGTACCAAAACATCTTCGTAAAACAATTAGGACATAAATTCTACAAGATGTCGCTAGTTTCTTAACGTTTCAAAAAAACATGTTTTTTTTTTGGTTTTTTATTATTTGTCATAGCGTAAATATAAGTAAATACACACTCTGTGTATATATTTGAACTTTCTACCTATTCATCATCATATCAGCTCAAAAACGTCCACTGCTGTACTAAGGCCTCCCCAAGGATTTCCACAACGACCGGTCCTACGCTGCCCGCCTCCATCGGCTTCCTGTAATCTTCACCAGGTCGTCTGTCCACCGCGTGGGAGGCCTTCCTATACTTATTCCTATATATATTAGTTCTACCTACACGGTTCATGAAAAATAAACATAAAACAAAATAAAAATTAAAGGAGGTCTCCATACAAGAAATCGTGAACCCTCTTTAATTTTTATTTCGTTTAATGTCTATTATTTGTCGTTATAGCGGCAATACAAATACACAGTCTGTGAAAATCTCAACGTCTACCTATTACCACAGTATTACGATATGGCTTACAGTAGCGCAACGCCTTTGATGTCGCACGATGCGCCACCGGCGTAGGTACTAACTAGCCAAACTTGCGGGGTTTGCCAGGATGTGCCTCTCCGCCCGCTGCCCTGCAAGTACCCATCCGTTGCTCTGCGTAAGTACATTCGTTGCACTACTGCAAGCCGTTATATTGTAATACTGTGCTATTACGGTTCATGAAATTCAGCCCGCTGAAAGACAGTCGAGCGGATGGAAAGTAACGACGCCGTCGAGAATCATCATAACAAAAAAAATTAGGGCGATCGGGCCTAAGTCGACCACGCGGGCCCAGTGCGGGTTGGTCGACTTCACACACAACCTTCGTGTTTATTCGCAGGTGTGTGCAGGTTTCCTCACGATGTTTTCCTTCACCACCGCTGAGTATACTTGTATGAACGTAAGTTTCGAAAAACTCATTGGTACATTGGCCGTCCGGCCAGTCCGTCCTGCTGTCGAGAACAAAACATACTAACTTAAATAATGCCCATTTATAAAAGACCTTCCCTATTATCGTAAGAATCTTCTTTAACTGTCATCATTACAGCTCATATACGTCCCCACCGAGGGGCTCGAGCCTACCCTGAATCAGGGCGATTAGGCCTTAGTCGACCACGCGGGCCCAGTGCGGGTTGGTCGACTTCACACACAACCTTCGAGTTTCATTGCAGGCGTGTGCAGGTTTCCTCACGATGTTTTCCTTCACCGTTAAAGCAATCGGTAATGATATGTACGTAAGTTTTTGAAAAACTCATTGGTACATTGGCCGTCCAGATTTGAACCCGGTACCTCTGGTTAGATGGACCGAGTCGTTACCGGTTGAGCCACCGACGCTTTATACTCTTTAACTGTAAAGGTAGTCAACCTCAGACTGGCAATTACAAATATACGTGAATTCTGCAAAGCGAATTCTGTCGATTGGATATAAGAGGATTGCATTGTCAGCTCCATCTAGTTACCTCTTCTGGTCAGTGTCTGCAACCTTACCTGATACAGTTTATTTAAGAACGCTTTCCAAGCATTTTCTAAAAAAAAGTCTTCAGAGAAATCTAACTCTTTTGCCTAACAAAGGATCCGAATTGTTCCATCTATTAGGGATTAAAGTACTAAGGCGATGCGATTTTCAGAAGATTAAAAAACTCAACGATTTAAAAACTTTTCCGACTAAAAAAGTCGGAGAGAAAAATAAAGTATCTGGTACTTATTTATTTTCTTTGTTTTCTCTTGAGTTAGTTTCGAATGTAATAAGTTTTCTTGTCTGTATCCTACGTATACGTTGTAAAGAAATTGTTAGGACCCGTTATCTGGGGGTTCTACTGATAATAACTTTCACTAAGAAAACCGTAATCTATTCTTAAAAAAAAATGAACCCTCCAAACAAAAATGACAAAATTGGTCGATCAGCTGATTGATTTGTACAATTATTTTTTTTTCGATTTCAGCAAAGTTATGGAATAAAAGTTGATGAGTAGAAGACCTAGTTAACGGGACCTACGTCAGTTTTGTTACATCCTGTATATACAGCGTTTTTAGGGTTAAATAGTTGCGCAATGTCTGTCTGTCCGTCTTTCCGCGGCTTAGCTGTTATTTAGCATGGGTATATATATTAATCACGCCGACAAAGTGGTACAACAAAATCAGGAAAAAAATTATTTAGAATACAGCCCTTACCCCATGGAAAAAGAGGGGGTGGTTTTTTTTCGTTGACGTGCCCTATCGTGCGGGGTATCGTTGAATAGGTCTTTCAAAACAACTGAGGGTTTACGAAAACTATTTTTCGATTCATAGATCGCTTTGTTAAATATTAATCTTTATAGTACAATTTTTTGTTACAGTCATGTGTAATCAGCTAAACCACTATTTATGGACATCCGATAAAAAAATCATTTAGTGAGACATATAATCAATTATTTAAAAGGAAAACTATCATGGCTAAGTAAACTTTCTTAGTTTAGAAGTAATAGACGACCAAACTTAAGGAGTGCAGTTGGATTTGAAAATTTCCCATTTCCTATACAAAATGTAGATAATTAATTAACTGCAAATATAACTGAAGTGAAAACTTCTTGAGGCGCATTGAGCATTTCCGAGATGGAACAATCCACTGAATTCGCGACCCCGTCACCAACACCGTCACACCGTCACCTTACCAGGAACACTCGCAGGGTCAAAATTTATTAAAATGTTTTTGAGATGAGAAAATACCATTGAACTCGCGACAACGTCACCGACTCCGTCACCCCGTCACCTTACCAGGAAAACTCGCAGGGTCAAAACTTATAAAACTGTAAAAAGTGTCGTTTAACTGTTCACTTCTGCCGGCACTCCACTCCCGGAGTGGTTAAGTTTTTTTGTTTTTTAAAATATACATTTTTTTTAATGCCCTTCTACCCTACTTTGGTGAGTCCGACTTGCACTTGGCCGATTTTTTTTTTCTGAATTAGTGTCGATTTATTTATATCACGTTACAAATTCTTATAAGTAGTTAAACATTTCTTGCACATTAACAAGCAGAATACCAACATAACAAACATTGCATATTCCGTTTAAGTACCGCTGAAGCTTATTCGACAAGATTTTCGACAATTACTGTAATCGGATTACCTGCGTCGCATGCGCCGACGTTACCAGGCAACAAACCACTAAAGTAATCCTCTTCTAATTGCCCCAACTATACACAAGGATCTACTTGCCTTATAATTACATCCCATAACAAACATAATGTAGAGAGTCTGTGCGGAAAGAGAATCGTCGTGGAGTAAAATGAAACTAACATTTAATACATTTCATTTAAACAATTATTACTACAGAATCTGAAAACAATATTCTAACACTAAGATAATTATACAGTGCAAGGAGCTCATGGTCATTTTAATTAACACCTTACATGGACACAAAAATGTATCTAACACGATTGATGCGTGTTATGACTTTTTGTCATCATCATGTCAGCCGAAAAATGTTCATTGCTGGACAAAGGCCTCCCCCAAGGATTTCCACGACGACCGGTCCTGCGTTGCCCGCATCCAGTGGCTTCCCGCGATCTTCACCAGGTCGTCGGTCCACCCCGTGGGAAACCCGCCTACTTTACGTTTTCCGGTGCGCGGTCGCCACACGAGAAATTTACTGCCCCAACGGCCATCTGTTCTGCGAGCTATGTGCCCTGCCCACTACCACTTCAGTTTAGCGATTCTATGAGCTATGTTGGTTACTTTGGTTCATCTTTTTGTACTGTAAAATAACTCAGTTAAGTACGTAAAGTTTCTTGATCCATAACCATAGATCACATACATCTAAGATGTTATAGTCACACTATAATGAGGTGTAACAAAATTGGTGTAGGTCCCGTTAACTGGAGGTTCTACTCATTATATTGAGCAACTTTTACCAAGGAACCCATAGTCGCAATTTCCAAAAAAAAATTCGGACCCTCCATACTAAAATGCACAAAATCGGTCGATCAGCTGATCGATTTGTATGAAGGGTAAAACATTTTTTTTACGTTTTCAGCAAAGTCGTAGAACAAAAAATGTTCAGTATGATGAGTATAAGCCCCAGTTAACGGGACCTACATCAATTTTGTTACATCCTGTATAATAAAAGAACTAAATCCCCAGTTTCCCATGGAAAAACAATATTCGAATAGCGCCACGGTACAAAAACATGATTGTATTGGCATAGTTAACAAAAAAAACATTAAATAATTTTCGAAAAACCTTGAAACTTGTACAAGCTTTATTTTAAAATCCCTACTAATATATATATTATATTATATATTATATATAATATTATAAATGCGAAAGTAACTCTGTCTGTCTGTTACCCTTTCCGGCAAAAACTACTGAACGGATTTGGCTGAAATTTGGTAGGTAGACAGATTAGGACCTGGATTAAGACATAGGCTACTTTTTACCACGCTAACTCCCCACTCCACGCGGTCCACGCGGGTGAAGCCGCGGGAAACAGCTAGTAGTTTTATATTCAAATAGCCAAATGTTCAGTATCCCAAATGTGTTTTTTTACAAGTTTCTAAATTAAAATAAGGCAAGCACAGTATTTCCTACGATCCCACAACACTAATATTATAAAGGTGATAGTTTGTGAGTGTGTGAGTGTGTATGTTTGTTACTTCTTCACGCAAAAACTACTGAACGGATCTCGCTGTTTGGTAGGTAGACATATTAGGACCTGGATTAAAACATAAGCTATTTTTTTTCACGCTCGCGAGCCGCTTGCAGCTCGCGCACTGCGCACCCTCGAAGAGTCATAGAAACGTGATCCAGCGGCCGTGAAGCCGCGGGAAACTGCTAGTTGGAAATAAAAGACGTTCCTGGAACCTTGATTACACGTTCATCATCATATTAACTTCAAAATACCAAAAGGATCTATTGTCACCGGGAATACGGCTTGATACCAAATTTCAGCTGAATCAGATTTTAGAAAAGTCGCTCTAAGATCTATTTGGTTAAACAAACTTACTAACATACATACATAAAAACATTGCATATTAAATCAATATGTATGAAAAGGTATTTTATTAAATTTGACTAACTTTTGCCTTTCAGACTTTTTTTTCTCCATTTTAATAAAAATGATACTTTTAGGCAATTTAGTCGATCCAAGTAAAAGAAATATATTGTTTAATACTTTCTGCTGTTTAAACTCACACCTGACTAAAAAATAATACTGTGCCAAAATTTTTTCATCTAAAAGACCCAATGGTTGCTAAGACAGTTTTCACGTATCTTGTGTGGTTTAGGATTTCCCAATACTATCTCAGTACTGGCTCAACCGGTAACGACTCGGTCCATCTAACCAGAGGTACCGGGTTCAAATCTGGACGGCCAATGTACCAATGAGTTTTTCAAAAAACTTACGTACATATACTTACCGATTGCTTTAACGGTGAAGGAAAACATCGTGAGGAAACCTGCACACGCCTGCGAAGAAACTCGAAGGTTGTGTGTGATGTCGACCAACCCGCACTGGGCCAGCGTGGTCGACTAAGGCCAAATCGCCCTGATTCAGGGTAGGCTCGAGCCCCTCGGTGGGGACGTATATGAGCTGTTATAATAAATCTCAGTAAAAAAAAAAACATTCTATATATCTAATGATATATTATTAATAATAAATTATCTGCTAAATTTTATTATGTTTTTTTCTCACGATTTTTTTTTACAATTTTCTTTTATATTATATTCTAAATGTATCTTCTACTTCTGATTTACAAATACAAATACATACACCACATTATATGTAAAAAATACAATAAAGTCACCACCAGATGTATTTACTAGGTACTAATATTATAAACGCGAAAGTTTGTAAGAATGTGTGGATGTATGTTTGTTACTCTTACACAGGTAGACATATTAGGACCTGGATTAAACGTTGTCAACGCGGGTGAAGCCGCGGGAAACAGCTAGTATATAATTAATAAAATATTCAGGGACTAATCATACATGGTCATCTGGCACCAAAATAGGATTCCAAATAGACTCAATTGACATTTGTTCACGTTGACTCGAGATTCAAGATATTTATCGAGATTCAAGATATTTATTCAAAATATGCAAATTACACTATTTCTGATAGTCATAAAATAGTAATTACTCGTACATAATCAAGAAATAAACAATTATTAGTTAATAACGTCAAAATTCAATCCGTGATATAAAAAAACAAATAATGTCATTAGAACATGAAAATAACATGACACAAGAACTTATACATTAAAATCATTGAATGTCATGAACGCCTTTGACAAGTGTAGGCGAGTTCACACGGACAGCACCCGGTCACCTCTCAACCATATTAGAGGGAAAGGAATGACCCGGCCCCCGATGCGCCACCATCCGCATTTTTCTACTTTGATTATGGATATTGAACTTCGCCATTTTTCGTTTTATATTAGACCATAGTCGCCAAACTCCCATTTTCATTATGTAAGAATGTTAGAACGTTTGTTTTAGAACCTAGGTAAACCTTTCAATTAAAGTATTTTTCGTACTATCTGAATATATTATACCACTAGGGCTAGGTTTTTTAGAATAATGGTATCTTGAATAGCCTCTCAACAACCACTGAAGTGAAAAGCTTTACAATGCTTTTATCAATTTGAGCATCCGAAGAGCAACAGATAGCTAGGGAGCTCTAGCTATTGAGAAAACGACAAAACCAAATGTGTTAGTGTATCTCCACACAATCGGATTATTGTAACATCTGATAAAAAATATCATTTAGGAGAAGACTGTTTTGAAATTGATATCAGCCAAAGGTTTTGTGAATAATTGATAAATAAACGATTCCTCCCATCATCATTCCCAGATATCTTAATCCAATGCCGGTCTTGTATTTCCTTAACTGTGTGCCAGGCGACGCAGTGACTGTGACATCTCCCGGGATTCGCTAAAATATTTATATATTTGTTTAAAAAAAAAAATTAGGTGTATATTTTTTTAAGCCTGTTTGTAATGTTCTACGAGTACACAATAAAATATAAAATAAATAATAACTCATAACTCATAATTTGGTAATTGAATATTATTACACGTCAAAAAAAAGAAGAATTTATTTAATACGGCAAATACTTAACTGCTACGTTACTAGTGTGAGGCTACTCTAAAATGGCGAAACTTAACCCTCGCAGTGGGCATTAGACACGCTTCATTCGACACTCAAGTGGCGATGGAACTGATTGGCCGGCTTATTCTTGACATGACAAGTCCAGGACAGGGCTGGCCCAAAAACTTTATTAAATAATCATACACTTACTCTTAAGAAGCCCTGGTTTGGCCATGTATGCAGAAGATATTATTGAAAACGCTGAACACGTTAAAAAACCGACTTCTATCGCTACAACTAAGTACAATTTTTCATTATTATTTTTGGTTTTTGTCAATTTTCTGATAAAGTAACAAACCAATTTTGATAAAATTTATATGGGGCCAACTCGGGAGCATACCCAAACAGAATTATGAAAAGAATTATGACCGCGTAAAAAACATACAAAAAAAAACAACACAGTCGAATTGAGATCCTCCTCCTTTTTGGAAGTCGGTTGAAAAGGAGCACGTGACATGAAGAGTGGTGGACATGGGGTAGAAGGATATTGAAAAAGAGGAAGACCAAAAAAGCGATGGTAAGATAGAGGTAATAAGGACATGTAAAAATGTGGAGTGACGCAGGAACGAAGCGTCATGATACCAGAGTAGAGACCAAAAATAATCAAGGCCGACGGACTAAGAAGATGATGATGATGAAGAAGCCTTTAATCATCTGACATATTGTTGGCCAACTGTCTAACAATTGACCACTATGAGACAATAATCTGCACACACCTACATATGGTCGTTCCTTTTAATCTAATAAAGGCATTAATGACATTCAATGATTCTAATTTATAACTTTTCGTGTCACATTGTTTTCATGTTCTAATGACACAATCTGGTTCATTTCAAGGATTGAATTTTGACGTTATTAACCAATGATTGTTTTTTTCTTGATTTTTCAAAAATTACATTATGTTAGTATTATTTTCTGACTATCAGATGTAATTTGCATCTATTTTGAATAAATACCTTGAATCTTGAGGTACTATAATAAACGGCCAACTTATCATAGTTACCTTTTATTTATTCCACACTCGATATGCCCTTGGCATCATCTCACTTGATGATACGTGATGATGATGCCGAAGATAGAAGCGGGCTTACCAGGATTCCCCAACGCAATGGAGATCTGGATATCTTATCTTCCAGCCAGAACAAATGATGTAACACTGATGTTTGGCGGCAAGATTTAGATATGATGGTGGCAGCTACCCAGGCGGGCTATGAAATTGCCCTACCACCAATCAAACCAAGTCTAACAAAGTTTACCCCGCTGGGAATCGAACCCGCGACCTTCTGGTGTGAAGCGAATGGACTACGAGGCGGTTAATAGTGTATACCTATTCATGTAGAGCTGTAGATTCTAAGCAGTTGCATACAAATTAAACACATTTGAGTGCCTGATGAACTTGATAACCCTAGTATGTATCAAAAACACTCCAAACCGCTACGCTAAAGGATTCCCTTTTATACAATATACTTTTTTAGATTAGGAATAATAAAGACATTTCGTGAGAGTATCAAGCATTCTATCTCTGCCTATTTTATGTTTCATTGATTAGCATTGTTGAAGCAAAGCAAGTTTGAACTATTCTTTAGACATTTCGTGAGAGTATCAAGCATTCTTTCTCTGCCTATTTCATATTTCATTAATTGGCATTGTTGAAGCAAAGCAAGTATGAACGACTCTTATGATATTTCGTGAGAGTGACAAGCGTTCTATCTCTGCCTATTTTATGTTTCATTGATTGGCATTGTTGAAGCAAAGCAAGTATGAACGACTCTTATGATATTTCGTGAGAGTGACAAGCATTCTATCTCTGCCTATTTTATGTTTCATTGATTGGCATTGTTGAAGCAAAGCAAGTATGAACGACTTTTATGACATTTCGTGAGAGTATCAAGCATTCTATCTCTGCCTTTTTCATGTTTCATTGATTGGCAGGTGAGATTCAGCCAAACGCACTCAAATAAAAAAAAACTGGCATTGTTGAAGCAAAGCAAGTATAAACGACTCTTATGAAATTGAAATATGAGTATCAAGCATTATATATCTGCCTATTTTATGTTTCATTGATTGGCCTTGTTGAAGAAAAGCAAGTATAAAAGACTCTTAAGACATTTCGTTTGCATTTTTGAAGCAAAACAAGTATAAACATTGTTGAAGCAAAGCAAGTAGGAACGACTTTAAGACATTTCGTGAGAGTATCAATCATTCTGTTTCTGCCTATTTTATATGTCATTGATTGGCATTGTTGAAGCAAAGCAAGTATGAACGACTCTTAAGACAATTCGTGAGAGTATCAAGCATTCTATCTCTGCCTATGTTATGTTTCATTGATTCGCATTGTTGAAGCAAAGCAAGTACAAGTGACTCTTAAATTTTATTCAGGTTTCTTGAAAACTTGCTGTTCTCCGTGACTTTGTTTATAAGATTCTTACATTTTTTTGCGAACATGTGTGATAAATAGTGATATTTCCTAGGGTTCAGCAGTTGAAAAATTCACAAGATATTTTCCCGCAAAGGAGCTTAAGTATTTTTCCATCTGAAACAATGCATCTAAAAGTTAGGTATAATAGGGAAAAAGAACAAACAAATCCACTTTCGCATTTATATTAAAGGTTAGGATTGAGACAATTATTTGATAAGAAAGTCCTTTTATTTAGTTGATGGGGCTTTTGGGATTAGGAATCGATTGGAATCATATAGAGAGGTATATTTAAGAAGCGGTCATAGCTCAGAGCACCTTGCGTTGGGCCGATCACGCAGGTTAACTAACCTGAAGCAAGGTCATTATCTGGGTGGTTTTGACTGTTAGTGGCATTTTTCTCGATGGTTGACGTGCTTCGCAAGGCACGCTAAGCCGTTGGTGACGGGTTGCTATCACTAGATGATATCAGATGCCAAGCAGTATAAAAAACTTCTAATAGTTATGTTTGTTACTAGCCTTACAAATTACATCCTTACAAGTTTTTTTAACACTTTCTTGGCGCAATGGGTAAGGCTATCGCTTCACATCAGGAGGTCTCGGGTTCGATTCTCGGCGCAGTCTAACTTTGTAAGACTCGGTTTGGTTGCTGGAAGGGCGTTTTCTAAGCCCGCCTGGCTAGCTACCAACATCTTATCTAAGTCTTGCCGCCAAACATCAATGCTTACAATATTGATGTATCCCGGCTTGAAGATAAGATAGCCAGTTCCCCATTGCGTTAGAGAATCTTGGTAAGCCTGCTTCCATCTTTGGCGTCATTCTCACCATCAGGTGAGATTGTGTGTGTTTGTGTGAGTGTTTGAGAGAGAGAGAGAGAGAGTGAGATTGTGTGAGTGTGACAGTGTGTGGTGTATGTATTCCTACATCTTTATAATCCTCAAATCTAATATCCAGACGCATTTCTATCACAATGAATAAGTCCTCAACAGATTAACACAATCCAGCCCCATAGCAACATGGCAATGATTTGGGGATTGGTTTATTCCACTTGGTACTATAGAGATCGTATATCTCTGCTATAGCTCTGCGTTCACGCACTTGCAACTCCTTTGCAATCTTGCTATCCTGCGGGTCGTATTAAAAATCTATGTTAAAATAGTTACTAAATTCAAACTAGTAGATCGTTCGAAAGTCGGTGGCGCAACGGCAAGGGTCGCTACCACCTATCCGGGAAGTCGTGGTTCGAGTCCTGCCACGTAACAATGTGTTTTCGAATTTCGATCTCATATGTACGTTCTTACGGTGAAGGAAAACATCGTGAGGAAAACTGCACATATCTGCGAAGAAACTCGAAGGTTGTGTATGAAGTTGACTAACCCGCACTGGTCCCGCGTGGTCGACTAAGGCCCGATCGCCCTAATTCAGGGTAGGCTCGAGCCGCTCAGTTTTTGACGTATATATGAGCTGATGTGATGAAGCTCAACTATTGAATTTAGATAATTCCTGAAAATGTCTCATGCCTTTTGGATGGGACGATTTCGCTGTACAAAGTGGAATGAGCCTTTGTAACATGACTCCTACAGCCGTCCGGTTTAATAACATGAGGCGAATTGTGTGGAAAATAATATTCCCAGCGGCCTGCGTCTAATGCTGGACATGCACAATAACTAATAAAAGCTTTGTGTTTGAGTGTATCGAGGGAGACACGAATAGAAAGGATTTTCGCTTTTCCGTGCGAGTGTCCAACGCGATAATTTTACAGACGACTTGTTACGCGCCGTTTTTCTGTAAACGTATTTTACTCAAACACGCTATGTAATATTCGCTTTACATTCTTAAAAAGATGACAGGAAATACGTAATTTCAGGATCGTCAAATTTTTTTAAAAAAACTTTCAACTCGGAAGTGGTTGTAATTTCATTACTGGAGCAAAGTGTTGCTATTAGTACTAACATATAGTATGCACACTCTCTGCCGCTCTCTAGATTGCGACCTCACCCCCTCGTCACCCAGATTGATACAGATTGGTTACATTTTGATTGTCGAACGTATAGGATTTCGCCGCCATTTTGTTTTTTCCGTCATTCGTTATTTGAAATTTTATTTCTGGCTTTATTGTACTGTGTTTCTGGCCTGAAGTGTAGTTTTTTTTTAATTGCAACACACTGAGAGGCACAGAAAACAAATCCCATACAGCCAAGTGACAACACCATAGTCGGATAAATAAAAGCTTGGTCTGAGGTTCGCTGTCTGCTTTTTTTTAATTTTGAACGGACCGGTGCGGCGACGGCGGCGCTGTGATTTAAAAAAGTAAATCGGCGGAAAAGCAAAAGTGGGCGTCACGGCATTCCCTACTCTTAGGTCACGGTTTTAAATATCGAGTGTATGTTACCTAAAATTATATTAATTGTTAAGTGATAACGTCTTATAAATCGATAAACGCCGGCTGCAAACACGCAAAAGTGTCACGTCCTTGTCACGTCCTGATTGTCACGTCCCGCCTGAGCCGAGCGTGCAAAAGAGAGCGCGGATCAAGCGATAGAGAGACACGATCGGCCTAATCGTTCGGCTTGTGACGCGTTATCACGTAAAATTATCGTCCGTAAACTGACTTTACAGACAATCAGTTTTTTATTGTTTTAATTTTCTTGCTTTGTTTAAGTAAAACACTGTACAGGCCTCGGCCGGAACGACAATAGGGATGACCGATGCTAGTTATCTGATTTACTTTTTATCATCTGTCAAAAACGACATTTTGTTCTAAAAATGTTTGAAATACCTACGCGTGATGTCTAGTTTGCAGCGTCATTTATGTACTTATTTTGTGATTTTGGTTAGTTAAAAATCAAAGACTTGATGGAAAACAAAACGCGTAAGGTTTTCCGAAGTTTCAGTAGGAGGGCAATTCAGTGATCAAGAGTTCATAATTTATTGCTGATGTTGCCGTCATCCCTAAAGGCACGTGCGGTTCGACCTTTAAACTCTACCTATCCCGCAATCGCATACTTTCCCGGCCTCGTCAGTAATGTACTATTACAGTACTTCTATTTTTTTAATGTCTCTCGGCCAAATTTGCAAACAATGAAGTACGTAGTTCTGAAGTTCTGAATTAAAATTTATAAATATAAAAATTATTGGACGTGGATATTAATATTCGATTGCATTCGGCAATACGATGATTGCCGAAAGACATTAAGAAAATGTTAGCACTGTACATTGTGTTTCTGCTAATGATGTAAGGTTGTTTGGTAACTGTTATGTATGAATGCGTAAATAATATACACCAATGGTTTCAGGGCGCTGATAGGATTGTCTCGGTACCGCAGCGCGTCATGGATGTTCGCAGAAGTTCGCACTTCCACACAATATTGCGCAGAAGAGTCGTATCCCTGATGCAAAGTGCGAGAGGCAGCACCAAGGGCATCCTGAAAGCCATTGCCAGCAAGCCGGACTATCTTAGACTTGGCCAATGGACATCGCTATGCAAGCGGCTGGCCGGTGTCCAAGTACAGGGACTATGTCACTGTTTGTTGTTACATTGATCTGCATTTTTGATGAATAACATATTTCCACTCGCTTTCCTGCAATTTGTGGGAGTAATTTCATGTTTTTAAGTTACGAAGGCTAAGGTAACATGGCCATGCCACCTAATAAGAGGGCGAAGGCAAAGATGACCTACTATCCGATGACCCGGCCGTGAATTTATGACCAGATAATTTTTTTTTTACCCGACTGCGCCAGAAGGACGGTTATGTTTTTCGAGAGTATGTATGTATGTAAGGTAATAGATTTTCCATACACAATGTTCTTATACTAACTGCAAAAATAACTACGGAACACTATTTTGCGTATCCGACAAGCACTTGGCTACTTCTTGTTACCCGACTGTGCCAGAAGGAGGATTATGTTTGTCGTGTGTATGTATTTACGTATGTGTGTATATACAGGGTGTAACATAAAGGTGTGGTGATACTTTAAGGTGGGATTGTACTCATCAAACTGAACCACTTTTGTTCTGCAACTTTGCTGAAATCGCATTTATCTTTGATTTTTCGTACAAATCGTTCAGCTGATTAAACGGTTTTGTATGAAAAATCAGATAAAAAAATTCGCGATTTCAGTAAAGTTGAAGAACAAAAGTTTCTCAGTTTGATGATTTCAGTAAAGTTGAAGAACAAAAGTTTCTCAGTTTGATGATTTCAGAAAAGTTGAAGAACAAAAGTTTCACAGTTTGATGATTTCAGTAAAGTTGCAGAACAAAAGTTGCTCAGTTTGATGATTTCAGTAGAATTGCAGAACAAAAGTTGCTCAGCTTGATGAGTACAAGCCCACCTTAAACTATCATCACGGGTGTGGTTATGTTACAACCTGTATATTTAATTGCAAACGGCTTGATGGATTTTGGAGTATGAAGTGTCGTTGGATTCGTTTCGATACCGTGAGTGACATAGGATACAATTTCACCCTACTGTCCAAAAAAAGAGGGGTTAAGTTTTAAATGCAGTAGGGTTTCTAATTATTAGTAATTTCGTTTATTGATATTCTAATTAAATTTTTTTTATTAAAAATTTTAGTACGTTTGGCTGCACCTCACCTGATGGTAAGTGCCGATGCAGCCGAGGATGTAACACGCAAGCTCAAATAGTTACTATTCACTGTCGTCTTGAAGATTCCTAAATTACACGAATCGGGGAATACAGACGCTAAATCGTAAAATTAATATTGTTAGAACATACATTTTCCGTATTTCCATTTAATAAGTAGGTACTCAGCAGTGTAGTAATATAGTCCTTACCTGCCAGTGTTATTTACCACAAAGTATGTTCTTAAATATGGAATTAAATTTTCAAACTGATAGGGACGTTAATTGATTCAATTTGGAACTATTATCACAAATTAATTGTAAACAAAGTCACCTTTGTCCAAAGACAATGCAATTATGCATAAGCCTAGCTTGTTAGGTGGGTCGTCTAAAATGAGTAAGTTCAATTTGGTCCTGGTGCAATTTGGTTACACGATAAAATTTAAGTTTGACGAAATGATTCTACTGTATTTTGTTTCAACTGCTATTGAAAATAATTTAAACTTTTTATTTTCATGGAATTATCAAATTTAGGCACTGTTTATTAGTTTTGCCTTACCGAGTTTGGGAAGACACTTGTGACCCAGCAGTGAAATGAAATAAAATGAAAATTTATTTGCATAAAATATGGTTATAAAGCTGTTAACATTATATAGGAAGTTCTCATATTTCACCAGATTTGGCATGCAAATATTAATCTTATCATAATTAATACTTTTAAAATTCACAGTTAATACCAATACTATCAATTATACTACAAAATAATTTATTAAAACGTATTTATCATAGTCAAAAATAGTTAATTGTCAAAAATGTATATCTAGTGGGGATGTTTATGAATGGTTAACTATTCTATTTTGCGTTAAATTAAAAATAAATAGTTCATTGGCACTTACTAGTTACAAACATTGAGATGCAATGGGTAAATTTTGATTATGCAATAAAATTATTATTTTAATTATAAAATTTATATAAAATAATAATTACGTTTTAGATAATCAATTATTCTTCCGTGGCGTAATGGTTAAGACCATTAGATTCACATCAGGGGTACGCGGGTTCGATTCCAAGTTGAGTCTAACTTTGTAAGACTCTTTTTGATTGGTGAAGGGCATTTTGTAAGCCCGCCTGGCTAGCTACCACCATCTTATCCAAGTCTTGCCACCAAACATCAATGTTTACAACATTAATGTGTTCCGGCTTGAAGATAAAATAGCCAGTTCCCCATTGCGTAGGGAAATCTTGATAAGCCGGCGTACATCTTTGGCATCTTCGTCCTTACCATCATGTAAGATGATGCCAAGGGCTTACTAATTGTGGATAAAAGAATCTGCTTTCTATTCTCGCCTACAGATGTGACGCATAACAGCGTTCTCCACCTTTGTATCGAAAATATACCAGAGAACTAGTTAAGAGGTCTATGGGTTGTATTCAGCAGTACCTTATTGACAGTTTACCAAAACTCACTCGTTGTGCAGGAACTGTGGTCAAATGATAATGTGACCAAAATCTGTTTCTGAAATGGAGGCCTCACCTCGATGTTTACCAAACGTAATTATTGGCCACGTCCATTTTGCTATATGAGATTTAAAGGGCAAATTAACTGAATTAGAAACTCGGGACAAGGCAGGTCACCCCCTATTAGATTCCACATAAATAGGTGTATCGTATTAACGTAAACTTTACAATAATGGCCGCTCCATTATTTTTGTTTGTTTCTGAAATAATTACAATAGAAATAGGGATGATGACTGCTAGATATTTAAATTATTTTTTTTTATAAAAAATTGAGTGCGTTTGACTGCAACTCACCTGATGGTAAGTGACGATGCAATCGAGGATGGTACACGCAAACTCAAATAATGCCTATTCACTTTTGCCTTAAAGATCCCCAAATTATAGGAATCGGGAAACACTGACGCAGGCAAGGAGTACTTTTCATCATCTGTCAAAAACGACATTTTGTTATAAGAAAAAAATTAATACCTATAGATGACGTCGTAGTTTATCAACGTCCTTTTTATACTCATTTTGTGACTTTTATGAATTTACATTACATTACACTGCCCTACCCTACCCTACACTACACTACACTACACTACCCTACCCTACCCTACCCTACACTACACTACCCTAACCTACACTACCCTACCCTACATACACTACACTACACTACCCTACCCTACACTACACTACCCTACACTACCCTACATACACTACACTACACTACCCTACCCTACACTACCCTACACTACACTACCCTACCCTACACTACCCTAAAATAAAATAGATGTTGGCCGATTCTCAGACCTACTCAAAATGCTCACAAAATTTCATGAGAATCGGTCTAGCCGTTCGGAGGAGTACGGGAACGAACATTGTGACACGAGAATTTTATATATAAGAAATTAATTGGAAACGCTAAACACGTTAAAAAACCTACTTACATCGCAACAACTTAGTACAATTTTACATCATTATTTTTTAAATTTTCTACCGATTTTGACCATATCCACCGATATATGGGACCAACCTGGCAACATACCCTGACATGAAAATATCGCGTAACAAACCTACAAAAAAAACTGTCGAATTGGGAAACTCCTCCTCTTTGGAAGTCGGTTAAAAATTAGAGATTCAGATGGAAAAAAGCGAACATACAGACTCCACATAAATAAGTGTATTCTATTTGCGTCATTTTACTTTAATTGTCGCTCTTTTATTTCAGTTTGTTTCTAAAATAATGTCTAAATATTTCAACCCCAATAGGGATGATGACTGCTAATCATTTGATTAATTTTTATCATCTCTCAAAAACAATATTTTGTTCTAGAAATGTTTGTACTACCTAGAAGTGACGTTATTGTTTATTAGCCTTATTAATCATTTTTTTTAATTTTTATTAATCACAAGTAGGTGAAAATTAAGTAATTAATTGTTCATAATTTATTTCTTATGCAGTCATCATCCTAATTAAATAATATACAATATACACTCCCATATTTATTTGTCCCATATCTCTTTTTGTTAGTTTTGCTTATAGGTTTTAGTAAAGTATGAGATGCTAAGTTCAAGATCTGTAATGTAATTATATTTTTATACAAATTAATAATTTTAATGGACACAAAAATGATACTTTTTATTTTCACAATTCCACTGTATGTTGTGCGGTATCTTCGCAGATTGTGAACCGATTTTCATATAATTTTTTTATTCCATAGTGTAGCATACCCTACACAGAGCTAGAGCATTGGTGGCGTAATGGCAAGCATTGCTACCTCCTGTTCAGGAGGTGGTAATTAATGATAGGTTAAAAAATATGATTAGAAATTTTAATTACGATAGAGCTTGCGACCACGGTTATTACCCCAGTTGAAGGGAAAAATAAAGGCTATTATATCAGGCGGGAAACTTTTGTTTTCATACTTTTCCGTGGTCGGGTCTTTTTAAACTTTTATTTTGTTTATAACTTATTTTCCAAATACCTATTCTATAAACAATTTCCTAGCGATATCCGATTACAAATTTAGTCCAACTTTACAAAAAAGTTCCTTATTATCATAACAATAGCTCCTTTTACTAAACAAGTTGGATTGTTCCGCAGACCCTTCATCTTTTAACATTGCAACTGACAATACGGCAAATCAGTTGGTCCTCTATTACATGCAATTTGGGATTCTGCCGGTCAGTTAGGTCCGTAACAATAGTGTCCCAAACAGGTCTTGGGTATGGTTTAAACAAGGGTTTTTGCCCCAATTATGGGGACTCGTAATTACCCAACTATATCAAGCACAGGAGGGATGGTTATCGTAGATGGGGTGAGGAAAAATGGGATATGATGTTGCTATTGAGTTATTGTAATGGAAAATCAATTATTAATCACATAGGTAGCGTACATAAGATATCTCAACCCGAGTAGGTTGATAAGTGTTAAAATAAAATTGAACTTAAGTCTATTTATTTTAAGTTTAAATCAATGCTGGCTTCAGCGCGGCTGTTACGTTGAAACCGAACGCCCAATTCTCGGTTTTTACATGTTTTTATAACTTTTCTGTACTTTCAAAAAAGTAAAAAAATGCGTTCAATTAAAATGAAAGGTCTTAAAGTCCCCGATTTTTGTGTGTTGGTTTCATTCAATATTAACTTTTGGTTGTCGAGAAATTTTGCAATTAATGCCAGGATATTTTTTTACATCAAAAGTGGTAATAATTATTAAAATTGTATTATATTGTTTTACTAGCATTTTCTAAGCCCGCCTGGCCAGCTACAACCATCTTATCTAAGTCTTGCCGCCAAACATCAGTGTTAACAACATTTATGTGTTCCGGCTTGAAGATAAGATAGCCAGATCTCCATTGCGTTGGGGAATCTTGGTAATCCCGCTTCCAGCTTCGGCAACATTGTCACTTACCATCAGGTGAGATGATGCCAAGGTTTTACCATTGTGAAGAAAAAAAAATTCGCGATTATAATATTAGTAGGATATACGATCGTATCTTTTTTTCTATTAAAAATTTGATTGCGTTTGGCTGCATCTCACCTGATGGTAAGTGCGGATGCAGCCGAGGATGTGACAAGTGTTACCAAGTGTTATTGAGAAGCAATTCAATCAAATCTAAAACACGTTTAATAATTGAAATTCAAAATGAAAGCACATTTTTTCGCTCCCATAGCTCCCGATAAATAATGACTGTGCTGTACGTTAATCAGACCACCAATAAGTAAAGGAGCGTGTACAAAGAGCGGGAAACTCGTGCTTCTCACAAATAGCTCCAATCAGGACGGAATCTTTCATTTTCTAACACAATGCCCGGAGTAGACCTAAAGTCGTGTTTACAATGTTTGACAAAGGTTGTTCTATGGACAGTTTTTGATGTGTAACATCTTTGCTCTCGCTTTCCTGCAATTTGTGGGAGTGATTTCGTGAAATGGGACGGAAAAGTGTCCCATGTGACGGAAATGTGTAACAGGGAGTCGCGTTTTTTCAGGCTTTAAAAGCGCGGAAAAGGCAAAGGTATCTGTGACCATACAGCCTAGTCTGCCGTATCTTTGCCGTCCTTTTATAAAGTATTTTGTCACATGTTACACATCATATGCGAGTACTGTAGGTCTCGCTCGATTTTTTTTTTATTTATTCACAATTGGTAGGCCCTTGGCATCATCTCACCTGATGGTAAGTGACAATGATGCCGAAGATGGAAGCGAGCTTACCAAGATTCCCCAATGCAATGGACAACTGGCTATCTTATCTTCAAGCCGGAACACATGAATGTTGTTAACAATGATGTTTGGCGGCAAGATTTAGATAAGATGGTGGGAGCAACCCTGGCGGGCTTAAAAATTAAATGCCCTACCACTAACCAAACCGAATCTGAAAAGTTGACCCCGCCGGAATCGAACCCGCGACCTCCTGTTGTGAAGCGAATGGACTAACCATTACGCCACAGAGGCGGTTAAACTGTGACACCAAACTGCCTCTATAATGTGCGTAATGGTTCAGTCCATTAGCTTCACATCAGGAGGTCGTGAGTTCAATTCCCGGCGCAGTTTAACTGTCTATTAATAGGTTTAGTTGGTGGAAGGGCATTTTCAAAGCCCTTCTTCTTCTTCTTCTTATCGTGTGGCACAATTAACCGTGCTATCCAAGGGATAGACGGTGGTTGCCTGGTGTTGCACTTAGCATCACCCGCGGTCACGTGTAGGGCATTTAGGTTAACACCTATATGGACGTGTGCAACGCGACCTTCGTACACATCTGGAGATGTGTAGGTTTCCTCACGATGTTTTCCTTCACCGTGAAAGCAATCGGTAAGTATATGCACGTAAGTTTAGAAAAACGCATTGGTATATTGGCCGTCCGGATTTGAACCCGGGACCTCTGGTTAGGAGGACCAAGTCGCTACAGGTTGAGCCACCGACGACGCTTATCCCACGCTAAGCCCTCCTTGCTAGCTATCACGATCTTATCTTAATTTTGCCGCCAAGCATCAATGTTAACAGCATTGATGTGTTCCGGCTTGAAGATAGCCATTGCATTGGAGAATCCGCTTCCATCGCTGAGTCGTCACTTACCATCAAGTGAGAATCATCATCAGGTGAGACATCAGTCAAGGGCTTAACAATTATGGATTAAAAAAGTATCAATCCTACTAATATTATAAATGGGAAAGTTTTTAAGAATGTATGGATGTATGTTTTTTTACTCTTTCACGCAAAAACTACTGAAAGGATCTGGCTGAAATTTGGTAGGTAGACAGATAAGAGCCTGGAACACATAAGATACTTTTTTCCACGCTCGTCATAGAAACGTTGTTTGAAATGCTGGAAACAGCTAGTGTCTTATATTATTTATTTGTTAATTATGATGTACAATATATAGAGTTATTTGAGTTTGAGTTCGTTATTAAAATTATAAAACTTAACTTTCATGAAGGAACCCCAAGAGTTATTTGCGAAAAATGTTATCAGTGATAATAAAATTATTCTCATTGCTATCAATTAGCCACTTGCGGCTCGCGCACCATGCACCCATACAGACAGTCAGAAAATATGTCTACGCTAGAGATCCGCGGGAAAAGCTAGTCTGCCCATGAAACTCACGGTATGAACGCGCCCTTATGGAAACTAGCGAGCATTGTAACTACTCTGGTATAAATGGCCGATAAAACTAGCCTGGTATTAATATATTATCGTAAAGTCGTGTGCAGGCGATATAGCGGTGATTTAAAGAAAGCAGCCACTTGCTTAGTTAGGACAATATTCTTTTATTCACAAATAACAACTCTGGGTATTCATGAGTATGGCCGTATATTCAAGGCCGTATGGATCCTGACTAAGGATAGGACCATCCCATCTCTTCAATGGGGTCGTAAGAGTCGACTAAGCGACTTAAAGCCGGAGGATGATTAGCAGCGTCCTTTCCGTGCATTGCAACACACCTGCAACCACACTGTGATCGCCAACCCGCCTGCCAAGCGTGGCGATTACGGCAAAACCCCCCTATGAATACCACAACCAGAAAATGGTATTCGATGAAGGTTATACAGGTATACGCGCCGACCATGGAACACTCCGACGACGCGGTAGAGACTATGTATGAGGACATCTCTACAGCGTTATATAGCACCAGGACCCATTAAACCATTGTTATGGGGGACTTCAACGCAAAACTGGGCAAACTAAGCAACGGTAAGCTTAATTTACGATTATTATATAAATATTTATTATCTTCCACGATTTCCATTAGCCTAAGCAAAACTCAATTTTTAATTATTATTATTTTTTTAAATTTTACTGTACATTTTTTTTACTTTTTTATTAAATTTGGAGCCTTATTCTGTCTACGTAGTAGTCTCGTTCGGCATTTCATTGCGGTGACGACAGAATATTCAGCGCTGTGGTCAGCGACGATGCGCTGAGTCGGAGCCTTTTCTTTGCTACGGCACAGTAATGTTATTCACCGAACACTTCCGACTGGTGTATGTCTGTAAGCAACTGCACAGTACTAAATTTGTTACTACAGCTTCTTAGTTACATAAGTGTACTTATGTTAATTTACCGTACTGTTTTTGTGTTGTGGTAAAGAATAAATGTTTCATCTATCTATCTATCCAAAATTTTATAAAATAATCATCCTCTATCCACGAAAAAGCGTATTAGCAATAACAACAAAATTACGCAGAAAAATAAACATGAAACTGTTATTTATTTTACGCAAAGTTTCCGCAACTTTGACGCGTGGTTTTGCGGCCGGAAATGGAAGGGACATCGGACAGGACCGGACAGCTTCCGGTCCAGCCCGGTGACGTCACAGCCGTGGTGACAAGCAAAAGGTAGATACTTTGTATGTGACAAGTTAGCGAAAACAATGCCAGAGTTTCCAGACTGACCCTTCACGAGAATTGATATTGGCGACGGCGGACTAGTGGATAAACATGTTACAATTAATTTACCATTAGTAAGATAGGGAAGGGAAGTCCATGGGATTTGATTAACGAGTAAATTCGTTTCCCCATATAACAATGAAGGTTTTTTTAATAGTTTTTTTTTTATGTGTTTGATAATATTTTTTTATGTGTTATTTATTGGTTTTTCAAACACCACCAGGAGTATGCTGTCAACACACCCCGGACACTGCATACAAACGGTCGTGAAATGAGATTTCTAAAAACAAATGACGGAGTAATCAAAATCGCGGTGTAATCCATTACGGTCGAGAACCAAACTACAACCAATCTGTATCAATCTGGGTGACGAGGGGGTGAGGTCGCAATCTAGAGAGCGGCAGGGAGTGTCCGTACTGTATGTTAGTACTAATGTGTATACTTTGCCGTAAGTAAGTCATATTTTACGTGGCGCCATGTACGTGACATAAAATCTGCTTCTGGAGATATAGATACTCATTATTTTTAATTAGAATATAATGTTAGTTCCCAAAAACAATTTTAAAATGATTTTTGAATATTTACCGCTTTTAATACAAATTTAGTGATAACTTTTAATAAATTTACGAATACCGAATAAAATATTAAACTTCCGTAATAAATACTGACTTACCGAAAAATAATGTTCAGCTTTTGAAAGAAGTAGCGAAGAACGAAGCGACAATGGTTTGACATGACAGATTACGCATGATTTGATGATGATACAATCGAAGAGCCCCCAACCCCCCCTCCCTTTAGTGGTGGATCTGAGTTGAGCAATCGAAGCAAGGCTCCCCCTCCCTGGGTGACAGATCTGACTGATCTCCCAACACAGCAGAAAGTCATAGCTTCGAGTTTTAGGAACTTTCAGTATTTTATTCGCTAGTTTCCGGTTAATTTATTAGCGCAAAGGTTTTCGGTAACTTAGTATTTAAAGCAGTTATATTCAACTACCTCATTTTTAACTTACTTTTCGAAGATTAAGGAAAATTTTCGGAGGTTTTATTACAATACATTTTTATTCTGACTATACATACCTAAACACAAGCACACCCCGGACACTGCATACAAATGGTCATAAAATGTCATTTCTAAAAACAAATGACGGAGCAAACAAAATCACGGTGAAATCCCATACGTTTGAGAACCAAACTGTAACCAATCTGTATCAATATGATTGACGAGGGGGTGAGGTCGGTATCTAAAGAGTGGCAGGGAGTGTCCATACTGTATGTTAGTACTAATACATATACTTTGACACAAGTGTAGTCCTTACTACAGACGGCTACGAACATTTGTAGTCCGGTAACGCGTCGTAATAGCCACAATAAACAAGCTTCAAAATATAGGCCAATATCTACTTTCTTTTAAAAATTATCCAATTGTTTGTTTAAGTAACTAACCTTAGGTCACACAAAGAAAAAGAAGCTAATAATGCACCAAAAGATTTCCTCTAAATACCCTCAATACCTTCGACTTGAGATAGCAAACGACGCCATTGAACTAAGCTTCAGATCTAAACGAATAATGTCCTCATACATCTCTGGCTACAACCTTATACAGACGCTGGATCAAAGAGCCACATACGGCGCCCGTGAGCTTAGAATAAACCAATTATGAGTGAAATATTAGGGATCAGTCGCCCCAGGAAGGACTTTGATCACGAGGCTAACTGTAACTGCCCGCTTCTTTCCTGTACGCCGCAAGCGAGAAAATGCGAAGCCACCAAAATATACGTAACTGAAACTCTTAATAAATTACATAAATTGGTGGCCAGAAGACTAATACCCCCGGAATGGGGAGTAAGCCGCTCATAACGTCGGTTAACTGCGCGCGGAGTAATCATTTTCTGGCAGGATATTTACTTCCGTCTGTTCTACTGATGTACGACCTTCTACCCTTATTAAAAGGATTCGCGTAAAGAAAATGTATGGCGATTTGCGCCTTTACAAACAACGCTTTCAAAGCAAGTATGTTTATTTACGTGCAACACACAGTAGCCAGCCGAAATATGAACGTAAATAAATTAAGAGTGATATTTACTGTGACGGCCAAAATACAGCTCCGTTTTCAATTAAAGTGAAAGCTGGGGACGATATGGATATTTTGTGAAATGGGAAAATAATCGAATTTCGGCTGAATAATGAGAGGGCCCTCCGTGCTCCGTGAACGGTACCAGGACAGCAGGAGGACACAAAGGGTATTTAACTCGCACTTAGTACTTTTTGCCCGATACCCCCCGCCGCGCCGCCTGCCCCCGTCGCTCCCCAAGCGATTATATTGTCGTTATCGCCCTATAACGTATGCAGAATAAAACATGTATTATCTTCATTGCCAGTTACCATTTACCCAGTTTCGTTGGCCTAATCCTTTGATTTATAATATCCCGTTGAAATATAGCCATCGGCCGCAATTTATTTAAATTATTCCACCAGTCAATTAACGAGATGGCTTTTGCGGCGATATAGGCCAGTAGCAGGACGCACTGGGCCGTGAACTGAAAATAGAATGTGTTTAATTTACAAATGTAATTAAAAACGGACCCATGGGTTGAATAGTCTGACGAGAGCAGAATTTCCAATTTCAGTCATGAGAAAACTTTTAAAGGTACATGTTGTATGCAAAAATGCTGATTTATATATTCCCTTTGTTCGGCCCGCATGCTTATTAGAAAAGTCAAACATACCTTTTAAAACTCGCACCCCTGGATATTCAAAGTTGGATACCTACCTATATTTGCAGAGGCAGATTTCTCCGAACAGTCTATTGATACAAATAATTTTGGGGGCGATAATTCACAGGGGCTCACTAAAGTCAGGGCACGAATGGAAAGTTGCATAACAAACTTTTTCGCGTTTCGTTTAAAAACTGGCGTGGATTAATTCGGGTGTCGGCGTAATACTTATTTACAATAATCTCACTTGTGGTTGGGTACGAATTGTTAAAATAAATTTCTTTTTCGGGTGCAGAGTAGAGTAGGGGTGGAGTTTGTATTTAAATGTCGATGTATTTGAGTTATATTTTATTCGTATTGTCTAAATATTGTCAAAACTTTATTATTCCTAGATTTAAGCAAATTATAATAAGTTTTATGTTCCTAGTAAATGTGTTTGTTTGTTGGTTTGTAAACTCTTTATTGCATAAAATATACACTTAAAATAATGTTATAAAAAAACCTTAAGTACAAAGGTGGACTTATCCCTCAGAGGGATCTCTTCCAATCAACCTTTGCAATAATAAACACAAGCTAGTTAAAGAACATCAACACAACTAATATTACATTTAAACCTACGTAGCCTAATTTTAAGTTTTAAGTACCTAGTAAGTTTTAAGTACTTTATTAGTAATCATACCTTGTCGTAACTCAATATAACTTTTAGCTCATCTAAGATACTCAAGTAAACATCTCATTTTTGTTTTTGTTTTTTCTATGCGATTGACTGCGACAATTATGTTAGCTGTTGAACAAAAAAAAACGACTTCAAACAGGAAACTAAGGTTCCCCTCGATTTCTCTGGGATACCATCATCAGATCCTGGTTTCCTTATTATGGTACCACCCCTGGGATATCTTCTTTCCAACCAAAAATAATCATCAAAATCGGTTCATAAACGACTGTTTCATAAACGATGTTTTTATAGTATAGACGAGTTTATAAACTGTAGGGATCATTAAAGCATCATATATAAATGAATAATGCATTTAATTTAGACTATTACGAATTTTAACAAAGTGGTTTTTTTTATTCACAATTGGTAAACCCTTGGCAACATCTTACCTGGTGGTAAGTGACGATGTTGCCGAAGATGGAAGCGGGCTTACCAAGATTCCCCGACGCAATGGGGAACTGGCTAAGTGGCTGGTGTAAGTAGTAATTGATTTTTTTTCTCTCGTTTTCAATAACCTTTTTTTATTTTGTAAATTTCCCACACAATTGTAAAATATTGTATAGAATAAATAAAAAAATAAAAAAGAAGATACGCGCCAACACACAAAACAAATAAAAAATACATACAGTCGAATTGAGACAACTCCTCCTTTTTTTGAAGTAGGTTAAAAAATGTCGATAACGTGATCGCATCACTATGAAGTTACCTACAAGATACGTAGGTAACCACACTTTAAAAATTACGTGCCAGGGACTGTCCGGCCCTTTTTATAATCCATTCTTTGGGATTTCATATACATATTCAAATGTCGATAATGTGATCGAATCACTATGAAGTTACCTACGCGATAGGTAGGTAATCACACTTTTAAAATTACGTGCCAGGGACTGTCCGGCCCTTTTTATAATCCATTCTTTGGGATTTCATATATATATTCAAATGTCGATAATGTGATCGCATCACTATGAAGTTACCTACGCGATACGTAGGTAACCACACTTTTAAAATTACGTGCCAGGGACTGTCCGGCCCTTTTTATAATCCCAAAGAATGTTCTCCCTAATGATCAGTCTATTTCGTACGGTCATTTTATCCTTACCTTTGGAACCTTAACTTTTCTAATTAGACCCACAAAATATTGTATTCCACAGTCAGATTTATTGCTGGCTTTTCTGTAAAAAAAAAGTATTTTGCTTTGGTTTTAATCCTTAATAGATGATTATAGCCGAGAGCTAAAAGGGTTTTCTTGTAGCTACGTCAATATGCATAAATATTATAATAGTGAATTTAGAATTTTGGTAAAGTAAAGTGTGATGTTTTGAACAAAAAAAAAGGATTAATTTTGTGCATTTTCTGTGAAATGGAAGCGGAGTGGGTAGGTATATAAAGCAGTTTGTCTCAGAATTATTATTTGATTCTAAAACAAACACAAATATATCCTTACTTCCTTAGTATTATCAAAGTATATAGACACTCCCTGCCGCTCTCTAGATTCCGACCTCACCCCCACATTGGTTATAGTTTGGTTCTCGAACGTATAGGATTTTGCCGTGATATTTTGTTTGCTCCATCATTTGTTTTAAAAAATGTCATTTCACGACCGTTGTATGCAGTGTCCGGGGTGTGGTATTACTAACATTATAAATGAGAAAGTGTGTTTGTTCATTTGTTTGTTTAATTGTCCTTCTTTTCACCCGACTACGATAAAAGGAGGTTTATATTTTTGACAGTGTAATGTATGTATGTTCATCTTTTCCCTCATATTTCCTTAACCACTTAACCGAACTTGATAAATGTGGTGTCTTTGGATTCAAGCCATCACTCCGCGTGTCATCCTATTAATATAATAAATATGAAAGTTTCCTACTCTTTCACGCAAAAACTATTGAACGTATCTGGATTAAATTTGGTAGGTAGACAGATTAAAACCTTGATTAACATACACGCAACGTTCGTCCTCGCTCGCGAGCCGCTAGCGGCTCGCGCACTGTGCACCTTCAGGGACAGTCATAGAAATTATGTCCACACAGGTGGAGCCGCGGGCATCAACTATCAGGATATATAGCATTTAAAAAATCAATACAGCAGATTTTTGGATATTCCAATTACGTTTGGTATGAAAATAAAGGTCTTGACGAGCACATTCCAAACTATATTCTTCATCACTTCGCTTCAAAACATCGCACAATTACGTTACAAATAAAAAAAAATTGCTTATTATTACAAAAATATTGATAATAATTTATAACTTTATAATGTATGCAATATGAGTGGGCGTAAAAGATCACGTGCTTGAGACTTTTTTGACGAAATGGGAGATGACAAAACAAAATTTAAGTGCCCTCTGTGTAGTTGTGTTATTTCTCGCGGTGGAACAGGGCTCAGTGCTTCGACAAGTGGTATGACAAATCATTTGAAGCTGAAGCATAAAGAACAACTGCCAAAAACCAAGTGCTTCTAAACATAGCTTTGTCTTTTATTTCTATACCGCGTCGTGTAGCCAAGAAGATAGAAATACTCAAACCGGATACATTCGGCACCAAAACTGAATAATTCAGCCGAATACAAATAGTGAAAAAGATGCCGAATACGCCGAATACTGAATACCAAACGAATATTCGGCGGTATCAGCTCATATTAAATACGTACCCGACTAAAACCTCGAGCCTACCCCGAATTAGGGTGATAAGGCCTTAGTCGACCACGCGGGCCCAGTGCGGGTTGATCGACTTCACACACAACCTTCGAGTTTCTTCGCAGTTGTGTGCAGGTTTTCTCACGATGTTTTCCTTCATCGGAAGAGCATCGGTACGAAATTCGAAAACACATTGGTACGTGGCTGGATTCGTACCACGACCTCCCAGTTAGCGGCCCTTGCCATTACGCCACCGACAAAAAATCAAATAAACTAAATTTACCAATAGCTGTACTTGTATTGTACTTACGAGTACATGGTGCGTTGTTTCGTAGGATAGGTAGACAACACCACACGCCCCCACTCCGTGTCAATAGCTACAAGTATTAAGGGTGGAAGCTATAACATTTGCATATTCCGACGGAAATCTCATGATTAACATTTTTATTAAACAAGGATTAAGCTCTAATCCTTTTTTATTCGTCAATTAGGAACGTTATCGCGACCCCGGGCTCGTAAAGAGTTGAAACAGCTACCTATCGACGATGCAATTAAGCTAATTGCACGCGACATTGCAAGATAAACTCGCCCTTTGATTGGACTTTTGAAATATTTTCACTGTGAAAAATGTTGCTGGTTTTTATCACGCTTTTATTAGCTTCACCTGTATGTATGTTTGTAACCGACTCCTTTGTACTCGATTATAACCACTTTAAACGGACATATTTAATTAAAACTTTGTACATTTATCAGGAATCAGTGACAATACAATAATTTCATAAGCTTATATCTCATTATCCTGATCAGGATCGCCAGGATTAAATGCACATCAAACTAAAAATTTTGAAATAAATATAGTTTAAAAGACTAAAAAACAGGCTTTTAAATCACATCAAACAAAAAAATATACAATAATAATTAATATGAGTTGAAAACAATAATGAAAAAAAAACACTAGTATTATTGTGAAAAAAAGCATGGGGCGCTTTGTGCCATATTCAATTCAATATATTTATTCAAAATAGGTGCAAATTTCACTCTTTCTGATAGTCATAAAATAATAATAACATTGTCATTTGTGAAGAATCAAGGAATAAACAATAATTAGTTAATAAAGTTAAAATTCAATCCTTGATATAAACCAGATTATGTCATTTGAACATGAAAACAATATGACACGAAAAGTTATACATAAAAATCATTGAATGCCTTTAACAAGAGTAGGCCAGTTCACACGGACAGCACGGATATTTTTCGTATATCGAGCAACCCACATTTATTTTTTACTGTAAAACGTGCTTAGTAATTTATGAGAAAACAAAACATGACCGGGATAAATTATTGGCATTTATATAGAAACGGAAAATGGCCAAACCATCTCTCTTACTGTGTGGCATAATTAACCGTGCTATTTAAGGATAGACGGCGGTTGCCTGGTTAGCATTACCCGACGTCACGTGTATGGCATTTAGATTTACACCCGCGGTCGTGTGCAACGCAACCTTCATACACATCTGGAATCAGATGTGCAGGTTTCCTCACGATATTTTCCTTCATCGTTAAAAGCAATCCGTAAGTATGTGTACGTAAATTTTGAAAAAGACATTGGTACATTGTTCGTCCGTATTTGAACTCGGGTTCTCTGGTTAGGAGGGCTGAGTCGTTATCGTTGAGCTACCGTCGCTTTTTGTATAAACAACAAAGTGGGTTTATAGAAAAGTAGTTATTATGTACCTATTTAAACATCTTATTCCGGCCACTCCGTGGAATTAAGTTGTCCAATTAAATCACCTCCTTAGTGTAGGGTGGCCAGTAAATAATAATAATATTTAGGGACCAATCACACACGGTTATCTGGCCCTAAACTAAGATTCCCAGTATTATGGAAACCAGAGACTGATATACATAGGTAATTATATACGTTTAAATACATACACATATAGATATTTATATAAAGACACAGAGCAAACAAACCTGTTTGTCACAAGAATGTTTGCCCTGGGTGGGAATGGAACCCACGACCCTCGGGACCAGCAGGCAGCAGCACTGCTATTGGGCTTCAGAGTCAGTCCTCCCACTCGGTGGAACGATGACTTGGTGAAGGTCGCGGGAAGCTGCTGGATACGGGCAGCGCAGAAATGGTCATCATGGAAATCGTTGGGGGAGGCCTATGTCCAGCAGTGGACGTCCTTCGGCTGATATGATGGTGATGATGAAGGGGTGAATGGGAGGCCACTGGATGCGGGCAGCGCAGGGTCGTTGGTCGTGGAAATCCTTGGAGAAGGCCTTTGTCCAGCAGTGGACGTATTTCGGCTGATATGATGATGATGATAATGAAAAGCTGAAACAAAATTGGTTCAGTACCAATTTCTCCAAGAGACCCAAAGTCAATAAAAAAAATTTATTGAACTCTTTTCCTGACTCTCGCGTTATACTCGTGACCGGGTGCTATCCGTGTTAACTGGCCTACTCTTGTCAAAGGCATTAATGACATTCAATGATTTTAATGTATAACTTCTCGTGTCATATTGTTTTCATGTTCTAATAACATAATTTGTTTAATATCAAGGATTGGATTTTGACGTTAACTAATGATTGTTTATTTCTTTATTTTTCACAAACGATATTAGGTAATTACTATTTTATGAATATCAAAAGAGTGTGATTTGCACCTATTTTTAATTAATATCTTTAATCCTGAATCTTCATACTAAACGATCTGCTGTTGGACCAAATTTGTATGGAGTAAATTTATTTTTAAATTTACAATTTTATTTTTTTTCTTTGGGAAATCAGTTTCAGGATTCAGGTACAGAAATTAAATCTATGGCAACAATATTATTAACTTCGTTATAGCTACTTTTCATAACTACACCAACTTATCAATTCAAAAGTTTATTATCATCATATCAGCTCATATACGTCCCCATCGAGAGGCTCAAGCCTACCCTGAATTAGGGCGATCGGGCCTTAGTCGACCACGCGGGCCCATTGCAGGTTGGTCGACTTCACACACCACCTGCGAGTTTCTTCGCAGGCGTGTGCAGATTTCCTCGCGATGTTTTCCTTCACCGTAATAGCGTCGGATAAACTTACATATGAAATCTAAAGTGGCAGGATTCGAACCACGACCTCCCGGACAGGAGGCGGCGGCCCTAGCCGTTACGCCACCGACGCCTTTAGAGTTTATTATATCTCGCATTTATTTTCCATCAAGTAAGTCTTAGTACCCGCCAAACCTCACTCACTACAGACGAGCTGTAAAATTTCTGATATTACCGATCCCACGGTATTACCAATAAAATGTGAGTTTTCGTCTCGAAATGGCCGTAAACCATTTGGAAACGATATTGTGGGTAGTAATATTTGAATGGTTGCTACACGACGTGACCGAAAACTAAATTTTTCACTTAAATTTATTAAATTTTAAATTTGCAGAATATTTTTATTCGAAGAGTGATTGCAGATGCGGTACCGAGTATTTGTTACATCGTAGCAAAATTAAGATGAAACTAATGTACACAAGGGATGTTAAATGTTTTTTTCTAATTGGATGTTTTTTTTTCAAAAAATGTTTTTATGCTCGCCCAAGTAGTGAAACAAAAGTGCGATTTGGCTATTACTTTGAATAAACTTGAGTTATCAAAATGATTTAAGTGTAAAAATTCGGTTATTGGCAAGGGCTATAGATTTTTTAAAGCCAAAAGTTTTTTGCAAAATCAAAAATACTGAAAAATGTAAACATTATTACTTTACTTTACTCATGAATAGGCCCATATTATCTTGAAAACTAATTCATATAATTGAAAAATTTGAGTTTGAAAAAACTAAAAACTTTATGGTACAAGCTTTTATTTAAAAATAGTTTTTAAAATTTCGTATTTTTCTTAGAAAACCCTACCATTTGATACCCATATCTTCGCAATATCTTCACGTCCCAAATACCGCAGTGTCTCAAGACTAAGGTCTTTGACCAGTGTGTGTTGCCAGTGATGACTTACGGAACTGAGACATGGTCGCTTACTATGGGCCTCATAAGAAGGCTCAAGGTCACCCAAAGGGCAATGGAGCGTGCTATGCTCGGAGTTTCTCTGCGTGATCGAATCAGAAACGAGGAGATCCGCAGGAGAACTAAAGTAACCGACATAGCTCACAGAATCGCTAGACTGAAGTGGCAGTGGGCAGGGCACATAGCTCGTAGAACAGATGGCCGATGGGGCAGTAAAGTTCTCGAGTGGCGACCGCGCACCGGAAAACGTAGCGTAGGCAGGCCTCCCACGCGGTGGACCGATGACCTGGTGAAGGTCGCGGGAAGCCGATGGATGCGGGTAGCGCAGGACCGGTCGTCGTGGAAATCCTTGGGGGAGGCCTTTGTTCAGCAGTGGACGATTTGTGGCTGATATGATGATGATGATCATGGGGGTGCATAAAAAATAACTGGTCCGCCATCTTTGGGAGTCCACCATATTGGATTTAGAATGACGTCACTTAACTAAACATGCATTGTGTTATTGTGTTGTTAAAATCGAGAATTGGGTGAAATTCAACTTGCTAATTTTAAAGCGGAGAACTTACATACTAACAAATCTAGTTATATACAGAGTGTAACAAAATTGGTGTACGTCCCGTTAACTGGGGCTTCTACTCGTCATACTAAACAACTTATGTTCTACTCTTTGATGAAATCGCAAAAAAAAATTTACTCTTCATACAAATCGATCAGTTGATAGACCATTTTTTTGCATTTTAGTATGGAGGGCCCAAATTTTGTTTTAGAATTGACTATAGGTTCCTCGGGGAAAGTTGTTCAGTATGATGAGTAGAAGCCCCAGTTAACGGTCCTACACCAATTATTTTACACTCTGTATAAGCTTGTAACCCTGCCACGTAACAATGTGATTTAGAATTTAGATTTCATATGTACGTTTATCCGACGCTCTTACGGTGAAGGAAAACATCATGAGGAAACCTGCACACGCCTGCGAAGAAACTTGCAGGTTGTGTGTGAAGTCGACCTACCCGCACTGGGCCCGCGTGGTCGACTAAAGCCCGATCGCCCTAATTCAGGATAGGCTCAAGCCCCTCGGTGGGGACGTATATGAGCTGATATGATGATAAGCTCGTAAAAACGACCGACTGTCCACAAATAGGGGTGATATTTTTCGGGTATATGATGGCTTGATGGAATTTAAATGCGAGGTGGCTTTAGATTTGTCTTAAGCATTTGATTTTCATCATAAGATACTTTTTAGCAGTCAGGTTTTGACTTCACTGTTCTACTCCACTACTGTTTGGACTCCACTTAAGTTTAGCAATTCTGTGAGCTATGTCGATTATCTTGGATCTCGTATGATCGGATGAAGATCACGGTAAGCCGCTGGATGCGGAAAGCGTAGGACCAGTCACTTAGTAGACTTTGTTCGGCTGATATGATGATGACAATATATTTATTTATTGGACTATAAAATCCTTACTAATGTAAAAATGTGTTTGTTTGTTTGTACCTTTTCACGCTTCTACACCTTGACCAATCTTGATGAATTGTAGGTATGTAGGTAGCCTGTGTGACGGGGAAGGACATAGGCTACCTTTTATCTAGTAAAAATTGCATAGTCCAGTGCAGTTCCTGAGGGAACTGAAAAAAATATCTTTTTTTGATTAATAACTTTAGCAGCTCAATGGAACAATGGATTGTTGTGATTTTTTTTACAGAGATGGTTGAGGAGTGGGAAATGACATAATTTACTAATTAGTATATCCTGACATAGTTCCCGAGGGATTTGCGGAAAACTCACTTTTTTTTTTATTTATTTACCAATTTTAAAACAAAATACAAATTTTTTTATCATCTAGCACCATTAAACTTCCACGCTCGCACACATCGGCGGCGTCGTAACGGATTGATTTTTTTGTATAGAATTGATTGAGGGGATGGGAAGTGACATACAAAGCTAAACAGAATAGCCCGATATAGTTCCTGAGGGATCTGGAGAAAACCAACATCCACGCTCGTAAGCAGCTTGCGGCTCGCGCACCTCTCATCCCCAAAGACAGCTAGTATGCACCATACATTTAAATACATATTTGTCCTCAATCTGAAACATCAGAGGGTTAAATTATTACTCTAGCCATTCGCAACACGTGATATTGTGCACGTAGCTACTACGGCGTAGTAGAAACAACCAAACTTAAAGCCGGCGTCAACACAGACGTCCTTAGATGAATTCATGAGCACCCCTATTAGTTACTAACTAGCTGTTACCCGCGACTTCGTTCACGTAGGTTTTGGAGAAATTTGAAGAACGGAAAAGTGGGTACTTAGGCTTCCAGGGATGGCTGACTTTTGCCAGTTTTTCTGACAACAAATAACTAGTATTTTTTATTTCTCTAGCTGTTGGGAGTAATTAAATCATTATCAGCATATCAGCCAAAGCACGTTCACTGTTGAGTTGACTACAGATTCACAGAATAACCAAAGTAATTGACATAGCTCACAGAATTGCTAAACTGATGTGGCAGTGGGCAGGGCACATAGCTCGTAAAACAGATGTCCGTAGGAGCAGTAAAGTTTTAAAATGGCGACCGCGGACCCGAAAACATAGCGTAGGCAGGCCTCCCACGTGGTGGACGGACGACCTGGTTAAGATCGTTGGAAGCCGCTGGATGCGGGTAGCGCAGGACCGGTCGTCGTGGAAATCTTTAGGGAAGGCCTTTGTCCAGCAGTGTACGTCTTGCATCTGATATGATGATGATGTATGTATGATTGAGCCTGAAGCCTAAACAGCTTTATGCATTTAGGAGTGAGTGGGATCGTTAGATTCGTCTTGATCATGTGAAAAACAGAGCAAACGTTTTTACCTGACTGACAAGAAAGAGAGGTAATGTTTTTTTTTTATTCACAATTGGTAAGCCCTTGACAACATCTCACCTGGTGGTAAGTGACGATGTTGCCGAAGATGGAAGCGGGCTTACCAAGATTCCCCAACGCAATGGGGAACTGGCTATCTTATCTTCATGCCGGAACACACCAATGACATCAGCATTGATATTTGGCGGCAAGGCTTAGATAAGATGGTGGTAGCTAGCCAGGCGGGCATAGAAAATGCCCTACCACCAACCAAACCGAGTCTTACAATTGACCCCGCCGGGAATCGAACCCGCGACCTCCTGTGTAAAGCCAGTGAACTTTGCCTCTGAGCTACGGAGGCGGTTAATGCAGACGGTTTTTTAATTTGTTAAGTTGTTTGTCGGTAGGCAAACAAACGGTCTGATCGCTTCTAAACAGCAAACCAGAACCCAATATACTCGTCGCTAGTTAGATCCTCACTCAAAGCAAAACGATAGCAATCAGCGGAACCCTGTGTGCGAGCTTTCCACTCGGCTTGGCTTATTGATGCATGTGCGGTGGTGAGATTAATCGCCAAGCCTATAGATCCCGCCACGGATCAGATAAATAAGGTTGGATTGGAAATGTGCGCTGGGCAGGTACGCCTCAAGTATGATTAGACAATCATACTTAACCGAAGCACGCGTTCATACTTTTTATTTGCGTGTAGTTGTGTGTAACGTACAGACTCTCGAAATGTTGTGAGACACAATTGCAGCCCTGTGTTCTAAGTGTGCTTTGTTTATTAGTGCGCGCAGTAGTATTATTATTGCTTGTGTAGTTGAGTTGATGGGTGGCAGACAGGCGGCGATGCTGGTTTTCAAACAAAACTGTGACTATTGCCAATCCAACCTTATTTATCTTATCCGTGGATCCCGCAGTCGCTATAAATCTAAGTGCCTTTATTAACCGACTTCAAAAAAGGAGGAGGTGTGGCACGACGGATAGGATTAGGAATATGTAAGTATAGTTGGGCGTGGGTTAAAACTCCATTTGTGCGCACAATTTAGTTTAATGGTGATGTTTTAAATATAAGCGTTCGGGTAGCTTCGCAATATCTTTACGTCCCAGATACCGCAGTGTCTTAAGACCAAGGTCTTCGACCAGTGTGTGTTGCCAGTGATGACATACGGAACTGAGACATGGTCGCTTACTATGGGCCTCCTATGAAGGCTCAAGATCACCCAAAGGGCAATGGAGCGTGTAATGCTCGGAGTTTCTCTGCGTGATCGAATCAGAAACGAGAAGATCCGTAGGAGAACCAAAGCAACCGACATAGGTCTCAGAATTGCTAAACTTAAGTGGCAGTGGGCGGGGCACATTGCTCGTAGAACAGATGGCAGTTGGGGCAGTAAAGTTCTCGAGTGGCGGCCGCGCACCGGAAAACGTAGCGTAGGCAGGCCTCCCACGCGGTGGACCAATGACCTGGTGAAGATCGCGGGAAGCCGATGGATGAGGGCAGCGCAGGACCGGTCGTCGTGGAAATCCTTGGGGGAGGCCTTTGTCCAGCAGTGGACAATTTCGGCTGATATGATGATTTAGGTATAGTAGGGCGTGGGTTAAAACTCCATTCGTGCGCGCAAATTAGTTTAATTGTGATGTAGTAAATAGAACTATATTACTCAGTTTTGTTAATAAATACACAGGAATTAGAAAAGGGATAAACAGTTGAATTATTATCATAAAAATCACGGAAATATAATGGGTCTTTTTAAAGAGTATCAGTTTAATTTAATAATTTCACTTTGATGTTGAAAATATTTTTAAATTATCAAATTTTTTGGTTTTCGAAAAGAAATGTCAGCGCATGCGTAAATAAATAAATAGATGGAATGAAAAAAGAACGCATAACAGCGTACCGCGTTACAGAGGTTTCTCAATTCAACCGTATTATTTTATACTTCGTTGTTTGTAAACCGATTTAAATGATTCTTTTTTGTTGGAAAGGAGATATCCCAAGGGTGGTACCATGATCAGGAAACCAAGATCTGATGATGGCATTTCAGAGAAATCGAGAGGAACCTTAGTTTCCTGTTTGAAGTCGGTTTTTTTGTTCAAAATTATCTATAAGCACGGTGGCTATCCTAATCTGTAACTTATATGTCAAGCTATAGGCATTTCATGTTTTTACCAGATTTTATTTAACTTGCAATGTTTGAACAGATGGCCGATGGGGCAGTAAAGTTCTCGAGTGGCGACCGCGCACCGGAAAACGTAGCATAGGCAGGCCTCCCACGCGGTGGACCGATGACCTGGTGAAGATCGCGGGAAGCCGATGGATGCGGGCAGCGCAGGACCGGTCGTCGTGGAAATCCTTGGGGGAGGCCTTTGTCCAGCAGTGGACGATTTGTGGCTGATATGATAATGATGATGTTTATATGTATGTAAGTTTTCCACTCCAAAAATTTGGAAGCTAAATTTATTCCACTTCCCGGTTTCCGATGAGCAGAAATTTAGCATACACTTTTACTAGCGGTACGACAACGTTTCATGTTTTATGTTCAAAGCAAGTTGCTTGGCATATTGGTAGTTGAGATCCTTTACAATGAAATTACCTGTAGTGATTTTTGATCTGCCGCTTAGGTGGTGATTTTGGGGGGTGGGGGGTGAACAACTCCTTGAATCGTTAAAATTGCTAATCTTAACCGATATTGACAATCAAGGAGCCATTTTCGCTTAATTTGAAGTCGTTGAATTTGAATTTGATGTAATTTTGCAATTATAAGTTTCACTGTGCCAAGCGGCATGCTTTAAACTTAAACATAAAATGCAGTTTTCTATCAAAACAGCTAAGCTATGTTTTATTTTTATGCAGTTACGTACTTTTGTAACTACCTAAACGGCCGGCACATTAAAATACCCAACCGCGATGTGAACATAGAACCAACCTCCTTTTTTAAATCGGTTGACACTAGTGCAGTTTTTTTGTACTTATTTGAAATACCGCTGGCATCTACCTCTGGGCATGCTCAATAAGTTTTTAACACATGTTATTTACTAACATAGATTGTAAGACCTTTGTTATTAACACTTACGGATCAACATTATCCAAAATAAAGGAATAATAATAATTATTATTATTATTTCAATGTATAAACTTAAGGTACTCTGCTCATTTGGCACGAGGCAAAGTGGCAGGAGCACCTCCAGCGGAAGCACAGTCGGCTGGAGTTCAGTGCGACCACACCCTGGACACTTCATACAACGGGCCAGAAATGACATTTCAAATAAGGAATGACGGAACACACAAAATGGCGGTGAAATCCTATACGTTCGACAACCAAACTGTAACCAATCTGTTACAATGTGGGTGACGAGGGGGTGAGGTAGGAATCTAGAGAGCGGCAGGGAGTGTCCATACTGTATGTTAGTACTAATATATTATATACTTTAGTGCGACTGTTAATTATTATTATTATTAGTTTGGATGACAATCCATGGTTAGCTAAGTGACGTGGATCCAAATCTTATATGGCGGACTCTCAAAGATGGCGGACCAGTTATTTTTATGCACCCCCATAATATGGGAATCAAATGGAAGGGTTTTGCTAAGAATACGAAATAATTTAAATTATTTTCAAAAAACAGCTTGTACCTTAATTTTTTTATGTTATTAAAAATAAGCTTATACTAATGTACTTTTATGCTCCTACTGACTATACTGTAACTATAGTACATTACTGCAGCGGCCAGCAAAAGAGGCTCTCATACGTAAGTCCATCAATGCCTAGTTGTGGCCAAGGCTTGTATAGTACTTTTCTCAAATAATGCGCGGAAATTAAAACTTCAATAATTATTACTTTTTAAAATCAATGACGAACAACGAACAACAATAATTTTTCACGCGCCAAAGTGTTCATTTGTTTTTTTTTTTTAAATAAACAGCGTTCTATTTGCAAGTCAGTTTGAAATTTAAATAAAATCTTTGTTAAGTTACCTCCTTGGTTGCCATGTTTCGGAGTAAAATATAGTTCCTTTTTGAAATTACACGACAGCTATGAGCTTACATAGTAATTTATTTGGCCGCTAAACACGACAGATATGGATTTTCATACAACCTTTGCCGGCCGCTGCTCGCATGTATTTGGCCAGTACACCAATTTCGATTTATTTCGAAGAAGGTTGTCAAATAATGCAAATTTCTATGCATGTTTGACAAAAGATATATACGTAGCTGTTTAACCTAAAAGTTAATCGATCATGGAGGTTAACTTACCTGAATGGGTTTGACTGTTAGTGTCATTTTTCTCGTCCGTGTTCGTGCTTCGCAAGGCACGTTAAGCCGTTGGTGACGGTGCTATTATGCCGAAGATGGAAGCGGGCTTACCAAGATTCCCTAACGCAATGGAGAGCTGGCTATCCTATCTTCAAGCCGGAACACATTAATACTGTTAACACTGATGTTTGGCGGCAACACTTGGATAAGATGGTGGTAAATAGCCAGACGGGCTTAGAAAATGCCCTACCACCAACCAAACCGAGTCTTACAAAGTTGACCCCGCCGGGAATCGAACCCGCGACCTCCTGGTACGAAACAAATGGACTAACCATTACGCCACGGAGGCGGTTAAGTGTCAATAAAGATGCACATAATAGGTTTCTAGAGGAAATTATTCTAAACATATGTCATTTTATTTACATTTAAGTCTCGTATGTTTTTTGGAGTTTGCATATAAGGCGCCCGGTATGAAAAAAATATTAGGAGTAAAATCTAGTGATCGAAAACGTAGTTTGTTATATTCTCTTTGCGCGATACGTTTTTTACGCGCAACCTATTGTGCGCACCTCTGTCACGTGATACAAAACAGTCAGGATTGGCTGAATCTGACAAAAAGAATATGTCACTACGAAATCTAAAATGAAGTCACAACACAGTAATCAAACCAGATCTGTTATTGTTGCAGTCTTACAATTTTTGATCTGATAAGATTTTAAAATTTGTGATTTTTATATAATTTGGTATTCCACTCCATCATGGGTGTCAATTTTGTGAAAGCAGATAGCAGAAACTTGCCCAAAGTGGACGCAATCATGTTCTTCAAAAATAACCCCGATTTTTATTCTGCAGAGCTGAGAAATGTAAAAACAGCAATGTTAGTACTATAAAATAATATAACACTACCGCCCTGTTTTGTGCCTGTTTAGACAATCGTACTTAAGTAGTAAACTCCAGTCGTGCGTCGAAACTGACACACACACTTTTTTTTATTGTGTTGTCCAATAAAGTATATTTAGGTACCTACTCTTAAGTTAAGCAATTCTGAGAGCTATGTCGGTTACTTTGGTTCTCCTACGGTGAACATTGCTCGTAGAACAGATGGCCGTCGGGGCAGTAAAGTTCTCGAGTGGCGACCACGCACCGGAAAACGTAGTGTAGGAAGGCCTGCTACTCGGTGGACCGTAGACCTGGTGGAGGTCGCGGGAAGCCGCTGGATGCGGGCAGCGCAGAACCGGTCGTCGTGGAGATCCTTGGGGGAAGCCTATGTCCAGCAGTGGACGTCCTCCGGCTGATATGATGATGATGATGAGGTACTTACTCACTTAAATTAACACTGAGTTTTGCAAATTAAAGGCCTCATGAAACAGAGGATAATGTGAATACTTAAAGATACTTATAAAAACTTTGTTTCGACACTGAAATTATGAATTCTCTTAAATTATAAGTCCCAGCTTGTTAATCTTCAAATTTATAACTGCCATTATGACCTGCTTACGGCAATTAATTAGTATAATACAGCAATTTCAAGAGTTAAATCTTTAAGAAGTTTCAAGTACCTAATGAGTTATGTTTCTTCACAACGAGTTATCAACCCCACAATAAAATTATCGTCGCAATAAAATTTAAACATTTTAACGTTATCAACTGTATTATAAAGGCTGTAAAAAAATTGTGTAGAACCCGTTAACTGGAGGTTCTACTTATCATACTGGACCCATATTAAACTCTCGAAAAAAATTGGAACCTCCATATTAAATGCACGAATCGATCAGCTAATCGATTTGTATGAATAGTTAAAACACTATTTTGTTACATCCTGTATATTTTATAATTTTAAAGTGTTTCATCATGGAACAGAGAAAGAGACAGTGAGGTCTTAACTTACCATCTTCAGAATATAAATACAGGGTGTAAAAAGACCACTCCCGGAAACTTAAACTGGTGTTTCTACTCATTATACTGAACCACTTTCTCCAAGGAACCCGTACTGAAATTTTTGGACTTCCCATGCAAAGTTGGCCGACTAGCTGGCTGATTTGTATGAAAAGTTGAATTTTTTTTTTCAAAAATTCAGTATAGGTTTCTTGGAGAAAGTTGTTCAGTATGATGAGTAAAATCCCCAGATTAAGTTTCCGGGAGTGGTCTTTTTACACCTTGTATATTTTTAAGTTTTTTTTTAATAAATCTGAAAACAGTCTTTTGTTATTATTTTTCTTAAAAAACGTTATGTTAGTGGTATGGTGCTGTCGTTGATGACTTTTTAAGAACTGTTCTAGGCGCAGTTGAGTATAGATTTCTACGTGGTAGAAATTATATAAAATTCGTTCGCTGACTTAGCTGCACCTTTGATGAATTCCGCTCGCCGCTGCCGGCTCGCGTCAAACAGTTGCGTCAAAGGAGCCCCTTTGATTTCAGTCGCGGCGCTGCCAACGTTACACCCGCACAGCGTCGCGTGAATCTTGTTCAGTCTTTAATTATAAATGTAGGCGACGATTCTGAAGATACTTCGTCCAGCAGTGAAAGTTATAAAAATTAATGATACATTCTAATTTGAAAAAACCTGTTGAATTTTACTTTTTTTGTAAAATTGTTTCATCCTTCAACACAAGCTAATTCCCCGAACGTACTTTAGCAGGTAGCAAAGAATCGTAAAGTATCCTATAGTACATTACTGCAGCGGCCAGCAAAAGAGGCATTGATGGACGAACGTGCAAATGTCGGCTAGGTAGGCGAAGCCGGGGTTGTGGCCAAGGCTTGTATAGTACTTTTCTCAATTAATAATGCGCGGAAATTACAACTTCAATAATTATACTTTTCATAACAATGACGAACAACGTACAACGAACAACAATGATTTTTCACGCTCCAAAGTGTTCATTTTCAATAAATAGCGTTCTATTTGCAAGTCAGTTCTAAATTTAAATAAAACCTTTGATATGTTATCTCCTTGGTAGCCATGTTTCGGAGTAAAATTTAGTTCCATTTTTAATTTTCACGACAGATATGAGTTTACATAGTAATTTATTTGGCCGCTAAACACGACAGATATGGATTTTCATACAATTTTTGCCAGCCACTGCTCGCATGTATTTGTCCAGTACAGAAATTTTGTTTTATATCGAAGAAGGTGTCAAAATAATGCTCAAATTTCCAAGTACGTTTGAGGAAAAGTATTTTTTTTCGTATTGTTAGCGTCTTCTATGACTTTGTTCAATACTCAATACTCAATTATTTATTGCATCCATGAGTTTTGTTAGGAAGAATAAATACCTAATTATTTATTGCATCCATGAGTTTTGTTAGGAAGAATAAATACTTAATTATTTATTGCATCCATGAGTTTTTACAGGTGTTAGAGAGAATAAAATTGCTTCATGGACCCAGTTTGGGCACAACAACATCTGAAGAGAGGAGGACTTAAGTATAGTACAATATAAGTATACATAATAATAAATAATTTTATAGAGTAAAATGGATATTTATATTAATTTTGAGTCTTTTTTTTTATTTATATATATTATTTTAAGTTGTAGTTTAGGTATTCATTTATTGTATATTAGCATTTATCGTGTAAAAAATTCTTAATTTGTTGTATAAATTTATTAGTTTTGGCTTCGCTTTTTATTTCTGTAGGTACTCCTTACTAATATTATAAATGTGTTTTGTTCGTTTGTTTGTTACCTTTTCATGCTTCAACGCGTTGACCAATCTTAATGAATATGGGCATGCAGGTAGCCTGTGACACAAAGAACGACATAGGCTACTTTTTATCCCGTGAAAATAGCGTAGCCCGATGCAGTTTCTGAGTGAACTGAAAATATACTCTTTTTTTGGTTAATTTCGTAACGTAACAATGGATTGTGTGATTTTTTGCGCAGAGATAGTTGAGGGGGTGGGAAATGATATGATTTACTAATAAGCATATCCTGACATAGTTCCCGATGGATCTGGAGAAAATTTATGTCCACGCTCGCGCACCCTCTAAGACAGTCATAAAAACGGTGTCCACGAGGGCGAAGCCGCGGACAAAAGCTAGTTTATTATCAAGCGACTTCCAAAAAGGAGGAGGTTCTCAATTCGTCTGTATGTTTTTTTTATGTTTGTTACCTCAGAACTTTTGACTGGATGAACCGATTTTTATGATTCTTTTTTTATTTGAAAGCTAGTGCTTCCCGTGTGGTCCCATATAAATTTTATCAAAATCGGTGCAGTACTTTAGTAGAAAATTAACAAAAACCAAAAATAATAATGCAAAAATGTACTAATTTGTTGCGATGGAAGTCGGTTTTTAACGTGTTTATCAATTATATATTTTTACAGATATCACAAATGGGCTAGTCAAGTGCATTGTGAATCGAGATGTTGGAAGCATTAGTCTATCTCGGTGACGTAATGTGTAGGTAGTGTTTTAGGCAAAGCTCACATTATGTGTTTAGTTAAGAACTTCGTCAATATCCAATCAGAGGTAAGCTATAGTTGTGATAGAAAGAATCAAGGCTGTAAAATTTTAAAACTTCATCCATTTTCCTCCTCATTTTCAAACCCTTTTCAACTAACTTTGCATAGGAATGGCATGGCAAAGGCATTTAATATGCGGGGTACAGACGAGCGAAGCCGGGCGGCGAGCTAGTGTGAGTTAAATTGTGCACCGCTCCACCAGACTCTCATTTCCTTCTCCATTGTGAGCGCTTGTGAATACAAAGCAGTTTTTTTTATTATGATTATTTTTATGAATTTCGACAAGAAATGCCTTGGAGTTTGATTTTCTCTGAATTTTCGGCTTTATTCAGATTGTGGAAATTCACAATTTGTTATAAAGGTATTATTGAGGTGTAATAGTCTTTATTACTATAGAACTACTTGTTTTTCGATATTTGGAATTTAATTTATACAAAATATGCAATATTTAATAAAAATGTTTCGTATATGAAGATCAAAATGTTCTTTAAAACCCACTATATTTTTATTATATCATCTTCTATTAAGTACTAGCTGTCCCGGCGAACTTCCTTCCACCTTAAACTACCCTACACTACCCTACACTACACTACCAAAGTATATAGGGTGACTTTTAATTAGTTCTTGATAGCAAAGGATATGAACATACTGGTGATTACAAACAACTTTCCCAAAGAAACTATATGTCAATTATGAAAGAAATTTTTGGTGCTTTATAGATCTTTGCAGATTTGATATCGTATTATGTATCGAGGACTAACATTTTTGATGTGTAACATCTTTGCTCTCGCTTTCCTGCAATTTGTGGGAGTGATTTCGTGAAATGGGACGGAAATGTGTAACATGGGACGGAAATGTGTAACAGGAAGTCGCGAAAGCGCGGAATTCTACTTTACGAGAGTCCGACTCGCACTTGGTCGGTTTTTTTCGTTACTGTCAGATCCGACACCCAGGTACAATATCGTCATGAAATCTAACTAACCTAAAGTATTTTGTCACATGTTACACATCATATGCGAGTACTGTAGGTCTCGCTCGATTTTTTTTTTTCATATTTGACATATAGTTTCTTTGGGAAAGTTGTTTGTAATCACGAGTACATGCATATCTTTTGTTATCAAGAACTAATTTAAAGTTACCCAATATATATACACTACCCTACACTACCATACACTACCCTACACTACAATACCCTACCCTAAAACCTTCTCCTGGCAATAACGAACTCAACAAAAAAGAATTAGCGAAATCGGTCCAGCCGTTCTTGAATTATAATTGGTGTAACTATCACAACTTTATTTTATATATAAAAAAATAATTACTACAGTTTTATTTAATCGGGATGAATTTAAAAATTAACCAATTGAAAATTAAAAAAAATAATAATATAAACAGGTGTTACAAAATGGTGAAGGTCCTATTAACTGGGGCTTCTACTCATCATACTGAACAACTATTGTTCTACGACTTTGCTGAAAACGACAATTTTTTTTTTTACTCTTCATACAAATCGATCAGTTGATCGACTGATTTTGTGCATTTTAGTATGGAGGGCCTAAATTTTTTTGGAACTCCTTAAGGATCGATTTTCATGTAAGACGCCCGGTATAAAAAAAAATGTAAAGTAAAATCTAGTGATCACGTTACGTTTTTCGCGCGCAACCTATTGTGCGCACCTTCTAAAATATGTCACGTGATACAAAACAGTCAGGATTGGCTGAATCTAAGATGACGTCACATCACAACACAGTAATCAGATCTGTTATTGTTGCAGTCTTACGATTTTTGATCTGTTAAATAAGATTTTAAAATATTATCGCGAAAATTTGTAATATTTTACAATCTCCATCGTATAATTTGGTATTCTACTCCATTATGGATGTCTATTTTGTGAAAGCAGATAGCAGACACTTGCCCAAAGTGGACGCAATCATGGTCGGAATGTTCTTTAAAATAACCCCGATCTTTATTCTGCAGAGCTGAGAAATGTAAAAACAGCAATGTAAGTACTATAAAATAGTATAACACTACCTACGTAAGTAACCTTAATCCTGCGAAGGCGAAATAATAGTATTTCTTTCAGTAGTAGTTTTTAGGTTATAAAAAATAAATTTTGTTTACAGTAAGTAATTAGTTTGCATTTTCAGGGCTGCACGAGAATCTTATGATGACGATGCTATTAGGTACGTGCTACTACGTCGTGGATCAGGACTTTGCAAGTCAACTGTCACAGTCACTCAATTGCAAGATCTGCCCCGAGCACAAAGTGAGGGCTATAGTTCATACAAAGTTACTGTAGTGATAGACAAGACTAAAGGTGAAATCGTCAGTTGCCAGTGCTTGGACTGTGCAGCTTCAGCTGGTACTTGTAAGCATGCAGTGGCATTTTTAATGTGGACCCAGCGTCGCAGTGAAGAACCTTCCTGCACCGAGGTTGAATGTTACTGGAAAAAACCCATCCTCTCGAGAGTAGGGACTACTATGAAATACGTCACTGTAGATGAAATTTGCAAAAAAACAACTCCATATCATGAAACCAGCACATACCTTTTCCACGAGTTTCTTCAAAAAGCAAAAAAGAAGAAAATTATGAATTGTGAACTGTTGAAGTATAAGAACGACTTTAACCACAGTGATGTTCGACAGTTTTCATTTCATCATTTATAATAAAATGATATATAATGATATAATTTCATATTTGATATAAAAAATAATGTCAACAAATTACTAGAAACATTACAAGAGAAACTTAAAAAAATGCTCTTGATTTAATTGAAAAGTCAACTCGAAACCAATTTAAGAGTCATTTATGGTGTGAACTAAGATATGATCGTATAACCGCATGCAAACATATGAGGTTAGTCGCTGCCAAATACCAGATGGAACATTAGTAGCTGCGATCATGGGAGCTAAAACACCTGAAACATCACCTAAAAGAGGCCAGAAATTGGAATCATTTTTAACAAATAATAATATGTATTGCTATTATATATTATTTTTGCACTAATTGATAGTTAAGTATGTTTTAGGAAGCTACCCTGAGGTACAAATTTGAATCTTTAATATGGAAAAAATATAGCAGTTTTTGTAAACGTCGGGCTTTTAAAGACCCCACGCGACCAACCGAGGGTTAAGTATTACTACTTACACTCCATTCGTGCGTCGGAGCTGACACACACACACTTTTTTTGAGAATTGACTATGGGTTCTTCGGGGAAAGTTGTTCAGTATGATGAGTAGAAGCCCCAGTTAACTGGACCTACACCAATTCTGCTACACCCTGTATATATAATTTTCAGTCTACTGCCTGAAAATGATCACAAAACCGGTAGCAGTATAAACAAATTTGTGTTTTATTTATATTAATTGTGGAATAGTGTAAGAAAAAACCTAAATATTTTCATTTCAGTGTTCCACCAAGAACCTACTATCGCAAGCATACAATAATATATTAGTATTGCAAAAGCTTTATATATAATAAAAGTTGAAAACGTTACTTTGAAAAGCGATACGAGTTAATCTTGTAAGAGCATAGACCGCGGCGGCGGCACCCAGACCTCTTTGTACTGAAATTTAATGCTCGCCCCGCAACCCTTTGAAGGCTCATATTAGCCGACTATTACCATAAAACTCATAATGCCACCGCCCAAGCTTTTAATTAATTATACTGGCCGCAGACTTCCTCTCCGAACCGACCTCATCATCTTTTTAGGGTTCCGTACCCAAAAGGTAAAAACGGGACCCCATTAAATTCTAAGACTGTGCTATTACTAAGACTCCGCTGTCCATCCGTCTGTCCGTCTGTCACCAGGCTGTATTTTATGAACCGTGATAGCTAGACAGTTGAAATTTACACAGATGTTGTGTTTCTGTTGCCGCAATAAAAAAAAAACGACGGGTTGCACTCCGGGAGTGCCGGCAGAAGTGAAAACTTGAATATTAACGTTGTGCATTTTTGATATTTTGGAATGGTTAGGGAATAATTTTGCACGAATTGCTTTGATTATCAGTATAAAAGTACTATCATTTATGTGGTAGAATACAATATTTATTTATTACGCTATCGTACACAAACATGACAATTTATATTACATTAAAAAGTTTATATCTCAGAAAAATCAACAAAAAATCAACTCCATCCGACTTACGAATTTTCGATCAGGTCACCTGTCCTGACGCGAGTTTAACATTTTTTACCCATTACAAAAAAAGTGCACAACGCCGCTAAAGACTCACTTCAAAAATACTAAAAATTAGAAAAAGTTAAAGTCTCCATACAAAAAACGTGTTTTTTTTAAACGTGAAGAAACTAGCACGATCTAGTATGATGGTACGGAACCCTTTGTGCGCGCTTCTGACTCGCACTTCAGAGGTTTTTTTATTCAATTTACATAACACGTTCTTAAAAATAAACAAGAACAAAATTTGAGTTCTACCCGCAATGTAATTAAAACAATTCCTGGGCGAATGACCTGCGTTGGAAATTCTATTCCAAATTCAAATGTTATTTTTCGTGTTTCCATTATATTTGCACTATTGTTTTCATGTAGTTAACAAACTTTATTGGACTAACAGTAAAAATTTTTAGTGTAAACATAAAAGGCAAACAAAGAGAGCGCTTCGAATGAGCAAACAATTTCTGGAAAAACTAATTTATGCTGCGTATTCACCAAGCGGAAGAAATACGCTCTCGAAAATCTCTCTTTCATGTTTTTATGGGAAGTATTTGATACAAAAATTACTTTTCGCATTATCATGTGAGCCTGGTAGGCGGGGCGAGGGCTTGGGAGCTCACAATGCGTTGAGGGCGCGCTTTCCGCTCTCTCAGGAGATTATCTCATGCGTGACAGCTGCTCCGAGCTATGCCGCCTTGGTACTTGAGCGGAGATACAATGGCGGCAGGTAGGACCCTGTTATTATTTCATTATTTTATCCAAAAAGCCTTTTATTTAAAATTTCAGGGACTGATTTGGATGGTAGGTACCTATTTAATCTTACATTTTAATGCTTAGCTTACTTTCTTTATTTTGGATGGGGTACATTTTATCAGGAATCTCTTTAGAAATTGAAATTTAGATCCTTTCACTTTTTAATTTTCTATCGGTATACTACTTACCTGTTTTTGATAACTTTATCAACCGACTTCTTTACCGTTCATATCTCCCTAACTTATCTTTTCAATGTACAATATTATTCAGTATTCTTTGGTACTATATTCAAATAATAACTGAATGAACTTTACACTCAGCATATCAGCTCATATGCGTCTTCACCGAGGGGCTCGAGCCTACCCTCAATTAGGGCGATCAGGCCTTAGTCGACCACGCGGGCCCAATGCGGATTGGTCGACTTCACACACAACCTTCGAGTTTCTTCGCAGGCGTGTGCAGGTTTCCTCACGATGTTTTTCTTACGGTGAAGGAAAACATCGTGAGGAAACTTGGGAGCGTCGGATAAACGTACATATGAAATCTAAATTCGAGCGAAAACACATTGGTACGTGGGATTGGGATTCGAACCACGGCCTCCCGGACAGGAGGTAGCAGCTGTAACCGTTACGCCACTGATGCTCTCTATTACTTATATAAAATAGGGTCTTGCGATTTGTCTGTTTATAACAGGAAATAAGTAAAACAATATCATTATGCTCACACCCCTAATATGACCCAGATCTTTTCAAATCCCTCTTTCTTTTATCGCTCCACGCATATGTAGACGTTTGATTCCCCCTCATATTCCTTTGATTATTGTATTACGACAGAAACGAGGGCAGAAAAATTACAATAGAGCTAAGAACTTTTAGGATTAAGTGTAACATGAAATGAAGGTCAGGCTTTCAAAATGTTTAATTTAATGTTCCTTACTGTTCGATGTTCATATTAAGTTTGTAAACATGTACGGTCAGGTGCAAAAATACGTGTTATTATTTACTCATTTAGTGCGATAATCGCGTGTACAGCAGTAACAATCGTACGTGTAACTAGTATCTCATCTGTGGTATTGTGACTTTTAACACAGATGAGATACTAGTTACTTCGTAACTTTTAATAATATTGTAAGTTTCCCTTGTTATTGCTGGATGTCAGAGTCTTTTCTGTAAACTGGAATAAATATATATTGAACGAAGTTAAAATAGGAAGGTATAAAATATTGCACCTGACTTCACCACGACTTCACCTTAGTGTTAAATGCCTATAGACTGTCTGTACTGTTTTGAACTCGTCTCTTTTGGAGACAAAATTAGTACCAAAATCACTTTTCATGGCTTTTGAAAGCTTAAGCTTGCTCCCAGAAATTTCCTTCTCATTCCACCCATACCATCTCGGATATTTGCACACTGTGCACTTTTATGACGTCACGTTGTAATGTATTTATCGTCGACCGACACGTAATGAACGATATTTTGCATTGCCGCTGACGCGACTGTTTCTGCTTGTTAAAAACAGAACGAAAAACGATAGATGCGTGTGACGTCATATTTCATGCCAGCGAGCAAACGAAAATTAATTTCGCTTGGGGATTTGTCATTTCCGATTGAGATTCAGTGTTGCTTTCTGATTTCTGCTAAACGAATTTCGTGAAAAATAACAAGGATTTAAGATATTGACAGGTTATTTCGCATGTTTTTTTTTTGCAATTTGATTTCTTGATTCGGATTGAAGAATAATTTTATTTTGTGATTTAAAACGTCTATTGTTATTTTATTACCATTGCCAGCAAGCGGGACTGTCCTATATTTGGCCACTAAACAACGCTACGCTAGGGGCTGGCCAGTGTCCAGATAATAGGGACTATGTCACTGTTTTATTATACTTTTATTTTAAAATGTCACTGTATAGTACTGTATAAATATTGTATAGTACTAAAATTTGGATCGTTTATTTGAGAAACCCCATAAGCCAAGATCGTGGAACTTGTAAAAAAAAAAATATTCTTAAAAAACTTTGCTTAAAGATGATTTAAAAATATTATAAAATAGTAATGTCAGTATCGTTTCAAGTTAATTCACGTAGAGGAATTTATTCTTTCAACTTATAACATTTAAAAAATCAACTGCTTCGAAAAAGTGACTTATAAGGTTTCTCAAATAAACGATTCCTATTTTATGGGTTGTGTTATCTGCAATAAATTTATTTGAATTTGAAAATTAAGTTTTGACTTTAAAAATATTTTTTATAAGTATATATTAATATTGGTATGGGTTAGTACATTAAAAACAATTAAAGTTACAATGTTTGACAAAAATTCATATTTTCAATATAATTATACTTAGTTAGAATAAAGTAAAATAGCTATTCTGCGTCTCATAACATTAATCTCATGTTACAAAAATAAGAATAAAATATAAGAAGATTTTCAAAGAAATGAGCAATATCGCCCTAAGCTATAAACAAATAAATGTCAATCCTTAAAAACAAATCTGTGTACGGAGTAGGCACACGTGTTATTATGTAGGGGCCACGGTACAAAGGAAAGCAATTTAAAAAATAAAAAATGCCATTTTCAGATCGGTAAGAGGAAACAAATGATACGGGAAATATCTAAATCAGGGCTATTGATTCGAAATTGGAAGATTTTGGAGTTGATACGCGGAAGATTGTTTTATGGATATGAAAAGTTTGGAAGAGCTGTTCGAGTTTGGTTTCCGTGGCGTAATGGTTAGTCCGTTCGCTTCACACCAGTAGGTCGTGGCTTCGATTCCCGGTGGGGTCAACTTGTAAAACTCGGTTTGATTGGTGGTAGGGCATTTTATAAGCCCGCCTGGCTAGCTAACACCATTTTATCTAAGTCTGGCCAAACATCAGTGTTAACAACATTGATGTGTTCCGGGTTGAAAATAAAATAGCCACTTCTCCATTGCGTTAGTGAATCCTGGTAAGCCCGCTTCCATCTTCGGCATTATCGTCACTTACCATCAGGTGAGATGATGCCAAGGGCTTACCGATTGTAATTAATAAAAAATAGAGCATCGGTGGCGTAACGGCTAAGGCTGCCGCTGCTGTCCGGGAGGTCGTGGTTCAAATTCTGCCACGTATCAATGTGATTTTGAATTTCGATTTCATATGTACGTTTATCCGACGCTCTTACGGTGAAGGAAAACATCGTGAGGATACCTGCACACGCTTGCGAAGAAGCTCGCAGGTTGTGTGTGAAGTCGACCAACCCGCACTGGGCCCACGTGGTCGACTAAGGCCCGATCGCCCTAAACCAGGGTAGGCTCGAGCCTCTCGGTGGGGACGTATATGAGTTGACATGATAAAAAAAAAGATCTTAGAATTGCTCAGTACTTTTTTTGACTATGTTTAATGTTGGCATAGACTGAATTGTATTGCCTATCTTGTAATTTTAAGAGTTATGTGTGTAGTTAAAAGTGTGTAGGTAAATATTTAAATGAAAAGTAATGAACAATCTCTTCAAAGTCAAAAACAAGATTATCTATGCCTTAAAGATACCAACGGTCAGCGTCAAAAGTATTTGCAGGATATGATAGTTTCATAGGACATTACTCCCTGTAGTTCTATGATTCTCTACCGCTGGTACATTAAGAAGAGACTAGAAGAGAAGTCTCTACAGAATAGAGCATTTTTTTACATAATGTCATTTGAAACTTTCATTTAATTTATCTACTTTTGACGCTCTCTGCATCATCACAGAAATTTTTTAAAAGCTGAATACCATAAAAATAATAGGTTGTTTCGTATTGCAGCTCAGTAAATCACCAAATGTAAATCTATTAAATGGATTATACGCTGTAAATAATTTGAAATAATACAGCCCGTACAAAGACCCAACTTACTTGTGACAAACGACTCAGCAAATATAAGCTGAATTATGGAAATACCATTCAAGAATCGAAAAATTATAGCCATTGTTCATATTTTATCTCGCTTATGTCAAATAATAGAGCACTATCGAAATTGGGTTCGATAAAATTTGCGTAACGCAGTCTATTGGAAATATAAATTCAAGTAATTGCTTATTTAATGTGACGCTTTTGTTAGCCTAATTTCATTTAACTTTAACTTTTTAACCGTCCCCACCAAGGGGCTCGACCCTACCCTGAATTACGGTGATCGGGCCTTAGACGACCACGCGGGCTCAGTGCGGGTTGGTCGACTTCACACAAAAACTTCGAGTTTCTTCGCAGGCGTATGCCGGTTTCCTCACGATGTTTTCCTTGACAACATCTCACCTGGTGGTAAGTGACGATGATGCCGAAGATGGAAGCGGGCTTACCAAGATTCTGAGAACGGCTTCAAGAGAACTGGCTATCTTATCTTCATGCCGGAACACACCAATGATATCAACATTGATGTTTGGCGGCAAGACTTAGATAAGATGGTGGTAGCTAGCCAGGCGGGCTTAGAAAATGCCCTACCACCAACCAAACCAAGTCTTGCAATTGACCCCACCGGGAATCAAACCCGAGACCTTCTGTGTAAAGCCAGTGAACTTTGCCTCTGAGCTACAGACGCGGTTAAAATTCATGTAAAAAACCAAATTGAAAATGAAAATCATATTCTTATCATAAGCTGCCTCTTTAAACTTGATTGTCACTTTTGTTTATTCCTTTTTCAAATGACTATAGATAAGAATCTCTTTTATGTTACAAAGCAGTCGTTTCTCAACGGCTTCATCATACAAAAACTTCTCGCGTTTCCACGCGACTAAGCGAAACTAAACTCATAAAGTTTATGCAGTGACAACATATTTCACAAACAGGAGCCTGTTATTAGATGGAGCCAGATGATCGTTGGATCCCCCCTTTCGACGGGAATTTAGACTTGAGCAGTGTCGGTATTGCAAAAGTTTTCAGATCAAGGAAAATACACAGGAACGCTTTCAAAAGAGTGATGGTACTCGGGGATTTTTAGGGATACGTCAGTCGGATTAACTTCGCACACGGAGTGTCATTCGAAGCCTTTTCGAGATTTTCTGTGAGTTTCTTTCTAATTTTTGTAGCACCTACCATTGCAGTGTAATAGCACACCCTGGACACTTCATACAACGGGACAGAAATGACATTTCAAAAAAGGAATGACGGAACAAACAAAATGGCGGCGAAATCATATACGTTCGACAACCAAACCGTAACCAACCTGTATCAATTTGCGTGACGAGGGGGTGAGGTCGCAATCTAGAGAGCGGCAGGGTGTGTCCGTACTGTATATTAGAACTAATATATATACTTTGGTAATAGTATGGTTACGTCAAATCAGTGGCAAGACCACATTATGGCAGGTGTCAAATTAAGCGTTACTTTTTCAGTGGCGTGCTACGCAACAAAATACAAATCCGCTTCCCAATCATTCTTTAGTACTCAAACCTACTGTCACATCACATCACATTCAGCATTCTTTAGTACTCAAACCTACTGTCACATCACATCACATTCAGCATTCTTTAGTACTCAAACCTACTGTCACATCACATCACATTCAGCATTCTTTAGTACTCAAACCTACTGTCATATCACATCACATTCAGCATTCTTTAGTACTCAAACCTACTGTCACATCACATCACATCAGCTCATATATAAGGTCTAATAAAATTAGCTGAAACTATTTTAACTGGTGCTTCTACCCATGAAACTGAACAATTTTCCCTACGAAAACCATAGTCAAATCTCGAAAAAAATTTTTAACTTCCCATACTAAGTTGGCTGATCAGCTGATCTAGTTAGTATGGAAGAGCCAAATATTTTTTTGCGATTTGACTATGGGTTTCTTGGGGAAAGTTGTTCAGTTTCATGGGTAGAAGCATCAGTTAAAATAGTTTTAGCTAATTTTGTTACACCTTATATACGTCCCCACCGAGGGGCTCGAGCCTACCCTGAGTTAGGACCCAGTGCGGGTTAGGTAACTTCACACACAACCTTCGAGTTTCTTCGCAGATGTGTGCAGGTTTCCTCACGATGTTTTCCTTCACCGTAAGAGCGTCGGATAAACGTACATATGAGATCGAAATTCGAAAACACATTGGTACGTGGCAGGACTCGAACTACGACTTCCCGTATAGGAGGTAGCGGCCCTTGCCGTTGCGCCACCGACGCTCTCAATATATTAGGTCGGGGAAAAAGTTTTTTCGTATTTTGTATGCAAACTCAAGGCGAACAAAACGAGCTGCATCTTGAACGTTCAGATTTCCATACTGAAACGCTTGAACTAAATTTTTGCTACTGATTGATACTGCATTAGGTCCATAATTGGCACAAATTTTATTCGATGCCAGTGTAGCATTTTTACCTTTTTCACATAAAATTTCAAAATGTCGCTACTTTTCTCGTTACTTTCACTCATTTTCATAGCCAGAAAAAACTATTTTAAAATGGCGGGAATTTTATTTTTTATTAATTATTAAAATTTCGAAAGTTCACTTATTTCATTTTATTATAACCAGCCAAGTACAAATAATACAAGCAAAGAGATTTGATTACAAAGTTTTAGTTACAAAATACGAATAAACTTTTTCGCTGACCTATTATTCAAAATGTTATAGAAAGAGCTATATAATTGCCCAGTTTGCCTAGCAAGCCTATATCAAAGTCCGGTATAAACGATCTTGTGTGAATAGACCTTGTATGTGGTCAACCACACTGTGGTTCCAACTCTGTTTATGGGTCAAATACACTGTAGCTCCAACAAGTGTGGTTCAAGATAAGGATTTCCAAAATAACCTAAGCTAGCTGCGACGCCGCTGACATTACGACCATAATTTCCAACTCATTTAAAAAAACTGGCCAAGTGCGAGTCGGTTTTGCGCACTAAGGGATCCGTAAAAAAACAAACTCGTTAAGAGGGGAGGCGGGCACTGCTTTTTCCATACAAACGTTCTCGACAGTTTTCTCATGAATTTTTAACACATAAGAAATGATTTTAATGCATAAAACAAATATTAATTTCTTCTATGCTCCTATGTCTTCCTTTTTGTCAATAACATTTTTTTTGAGCAACTGGAACCCTTCAAAAATGCTAGAAAAATACCTAATTTTTATCACCATTAAAGACGTCTAGAGTGGAGATTCAAAAAGTATTTACAAAAAAAGCTAAACATAAGGGCCTAGCACAACTAATTATTATTCTATGAGAACAATTTCTTTAACATAGGTCTAATATTGGGGGAGAAAATCGTCGAGAGCCAAACCTCGAATTTTGCAATTTTTAATCGAAGTATTCACCGAGAGCTGCAGTTGTTTTTATCGCACGGTATTTAGAGGCGGTTTAGTCAAAGCGCAACAGCAACAATTGTTTTAAATACCTATTTTCCAAATGTCTCTCAACTAGCGTCCGCTCTTAAAGGACAACCTTTATTTTGTAGTTGAAGAAAATATAATACTTTTATGTGATACTCGTTTAACTACAAATTTTCAATTTATGGATTTTTACCTATAGTGGACGGTATACAAATCAAATATTGATGTAAAACCGCAAGTTGATGTACAGGATAGCTGTTTCGTACACTTTAGGTGAAAACAATCATTTTAAGCGGTAGTTCTTAAATGGTTATTTTTTTTCAGAAACTTGTTCTGTGTGATATCAAATGAAGAGGCTTCATGAGTCGGCTCTAAAAATATACTACATCATTACTAGGGATGCATCCGATACCGATACCGATATATCGGCGATACTTCGGGTTTGCCGATATATCGGTAACGCCGATATTTTTATGGCAAATTCAACGATAGTTTTCAAATTTCGCGCTTTAAAAATGTAATGTAAACGCGCGTGTTGTCCCATCTATTTCGTTGAAAACGAGGCATCTGTCGCGTCTGAGAGACTATTTTCCACCGCAAGTCTTATTCAAACAGACTTGCGAAATCGCCTTTGCCTGCAAAACTTAAGAATGCTTTGTTTTTTAAATAAAAATATTATAAATGTTAATTTTGATTACCAAAACTATCAATTAATTGTGTTTTATTTATTGTACTTTACTTATTGATTTCAATAAGCGTATCGGTATCGGTATCAGTATCGCCGATATTTTTATACGAGTATCGGTATCGTATCGGCAAAAAGGCGTATCGATGCATCCCTAATCATTACCTTTCGGTCACCTGTTTTCTAAAAGTCCACGATTTTTTTTTAATCATACCAAGTTTAGACACCTCCAGGTAGGAGACGGCTTAGTACTTTTTTGTAAAACACACGCCAAATTTCTCTCAATATAAGTACTCATTCTAACCTCAAAAAGGATATTTCAAAATTATTTATATTAACATATTTTTTTTCTTTATTAAAAAGTTTTGGATTTAGATTTTTTGAAACTTCTCGAACTAGAGTGTATTTTTTGAAATTGAAAAGGGAAATGAAATATCTTCCTCTTCGTTTGATTTTTTGCTGCAAATAAAAGATCGGTATTAATAAACAAAATCTCTTAAACTAATCAGAGGCTATAAAAAAGTTACCTCGTGCCACTCAAGCGCGGGGTGAGGAGTGGGGGGTGGACATTTTGGGTATAGCAAGCGTGTGAGCATAAATAGAGCATAATAAATAAGTACCACAATAATAGTTACAGTACAGTTCGATAAGTTTCAAAAAATTCTTTATCTCGAAATTTTAAAAAAATAAAAATAATAAATAGGAAAAAACACTCCACCCCTTTTAGGTTATAGTATACAGGGTGTAACAGAATTGGTGTAGGTCCCGTTTACTTGGGTTTCTTCTCATCATACTAAGCAACTTTTGTTCTACGACTTTGCTTAATCGCAAAAAAAAGAAAATTCTCATCATACAAATCAATCAGCTGATTTTGTACATTTTAGTATGGAGGGTCCAATTTTTTTTTGAGAATTGACTATGGGTTCCTTGGGGAAAGTTGTTCAGTATGATGAGTAGAACCTAGGGGTTAACGAGACCTTACACCCTGTATAAGAGATATTTGGTATGTGTTTTGCCAAAATTTACTAAGCCGTCTCCTACCAGGAGGAGTCCAAACTTAGTAATGTTTTGAAAATTTTTCTTGGATTTTTAGAAAACAGGTGGCCGGAAGGTAATGGTGTAATACATTTCTAGAACCAGCTCGTGATGCCCTTTGAGCTATACTAGGAGTTTCCCTAGGCAATCAATCAGAAATGAGGAGATCCATATGAGAACCAAGGTAACCGACATAGCTCACAGAATCACTAAACCTAAGTGGAAGTGAGCGGAGCACATAGCTTGTAGGACAGGTGACCTTCAGGGCAGTAAAGTTTTCGAGTTTCGACCACGCACCGGAAGGCGTAGCGTGGCAGGCCTCCCACACCGTGACAAATATGGATGTAAAATGGTCGTATATTTTATTGTATTTGATTTGAAGCTTGATTTTTTCACAGATCCAAGGTACCGTAAACCTTAGCATTTAATTTTATTTCAACTTGACTCGTGTTCCTGAGAAAAAGGGTCTTAACAGACAGACGGACAACGAAGTATACTACTAGGGTTTCTTTTATTTCTTTTTCGTTCTTTAAATTTTTCGATTTTTTGAAGTAAAAACTTCTTTAGCGGCGTTGTGCACTTTTTTTGTAATGGGTAAAAAATGTTAAACTCGCGTCAGGACACGTGACCTGATCGAAAATTAGTAAGACGGATGGAGTAGTGAAAACTTCTTTAGCGGCGTTGTGCACTTGTTTTGTAATGGGTAAAAAATGTTAAACTCGCGTCAGGACACGTGACCTGATCGAAAATTCGTAAGACGGATGGAGTTGATTTTTTGTTGATTTTTATGAGATATAAACTTTTTAATGTAATATAAATTGTCATGTTTGTGTACGATAGCGCAATAAATAAATATTGTATTCTACCACATAAATAATAGTACTTTTATACTGATAATCAAAGCAATTCGTGCAAAATTATTCCCTAACCGTTCCAAAATATCAAAAATGCACAACGTTAATATTCAAGTTTTCACTTCTGCCGGCACTCCCGGAGTGCAACCCATCGTTTTTTTTTCAATTGGTAAGCCCTTGGCATCATCTCATATGATGGTAAGTGACTATGATGCCAAAGATGGAAGCGGGCTTACCAAGATTCATAATATATTCAAGATTAATATATTGAGTAATCACATATCGATGTTTGTAATTAGTTTTCGATGTACTAATAAACAACGGAAAACATTAGAGAAGTTTCAAACTTTCAGTACTTAAGCCTTCGTTTGTTTATGTTTAAATTTACTATGATCAAAACTTACAAACATTGATATGTGTCTACTCAATATATTTGCAAAGTTTGGATTCAATCCGGCATGTAGTTTTTGTATTAAAGTGGAACTACGTTTGTATGGAAACTCGAGTCTCCTGGGGACCCTTAAGTTTACAATAACGTATCACCACAGATGAGATACTAGTTACTTCGTAAGTATCACGTTTGTATCGCTTCTAACTACTTAGGTATTTTACCAACTCGAGAACTTTTGTTTAGGATTAACCTCGTAAAAAGACAACTTTGTTATCCTAAAAATTCTGTGCAAGGTGTGGTCTCCGAACGTGACTAAAGTAATATTTATTTACGTTCGACAAATGTGTAGGTAGTGTGTTTGCATTTTACGATTTCTGAGGGACACTTTGTATTCGCCAGCAGTTTCGGCTGTAAAAGTTACAACTCCAGGATTGTCTGAATTCTGTCCAGATGGAGCTTGCAATCAAGTGTTCAGACGGAGGGATTGCTGGAAAAATACAGCTAAAGGTAAAATACAGGTAAAGTACAGCTATCGTATTCTTGTTTATATGTATATTTCGGATCATCAGAAGGGTTTTGGCCGGATCTAAGAAATAAACTCGTCTTTGAGATGTTTTGGAGTGTACAATCAATATTCACACACGTTTGCAACACGAGGCTTCACGATGATTCGGATGAAAACCGATTATTTTATAGACTGCGATGAGTTCGGCACGGGGCTGGCTTCCCAAGTTGACAGTTCAGCTGCTCGATCAAAAGTGCTCGTGAAATAATTGGCGCCTCTGCCGTAGCCTCTGTAGGTTGGCTGCATTGTCATTTAATGGTTCAATAATAACAACGATTCTGATTGGCTAACAAACAATTACCAACACTACCAACTTCCGGGTTCCGGTCTCGCACCGACCACGCCTTGGCCAAAGATGACTTTTATTACTAACCTAGCTAACCGCTTGACGTTTCAAGATAAAACACATGGTGCTTCGACGCATGCATAGGTGGCACCACGTCCTTGCGCTCCGACACGGCCATCCTGACGGCAATGCGTGCTCAGCAGCTGCCATAATCAGTAATGAGGAGTGGATGTGTGTTTAAGTTAGGTATTCAGATTACCTAACTTATCACAAATCCACTACAGATAAGTAGGCCTGCGGTGTGGCACTAGAATTGTACCACCCTATCTCTTCCCGAGGGTGTGGTAAGAGGTGACTAGTTGATACAGATTCACGGAGGATGGGCAGCAGCGTCTTTTCTGCGTACCGTGCCACACACCGCGATCGCCCACCTGCCTACCAAGCGATTGCGCCTTTGTACAGCAGTGAACGTTGCTTGGCTGATGTGATGACGATGAGATGTGTAGGTAATTGAACTCCCCTTCCACAGGGCAAAGCTCATAAAAATAAAGGGAATACGTAGAGGTCGATGCTTTGTGACACACAGAGGCTCTAAAATGATAAAGGTCAGGTCGATGTTGTGCTCTAGGCGCATATGTCCATATGCGCCGTGGTACACAGGGGCCCTAAAAAAAAGGAAAGGTCGATGCTGTGCTCTGGGCGGTCTTGTACGCCTTGGTACACAGGGGAAAAGGAATGACGGTAAAAATGAGAAATAGTTTGCAGTCGTCACTACAAGTATCATCAGGAAACCTGACCAAACAACACTGGCTGTAAACAAATCTACACGGAAACGACCAAATCATACGGTCGGCACCATCTTTTTCTTTGTTATAGTTTATGGTTAGTTAGTTTATGGTCAGTTAGTCTATGATGGTTCCGAACCAAGGTGTCGTGTCGGCTCCGTGCGGACATTGAGTCGTCAGACTAAAGAGTCGGACAACCAGCTGTCGTCAGTCTGTAGCATTGTCAATGGTAGTCGTGTACCTAATCAGTGCCTCTTAACTTGCACTGACACAACAGATAACAACAGATTTCTCTTTAATGAAAACTGCTCACCCGATGGAATTCCAGTATTGTGCATCAACCACGCAAAGGTCGACTCTCTTCTCCATCACTGGGGCAGCTTCGCAGGTGCTTCCCTCTTGGCTGCATTACTTTAAGCAGCTAGACATGTAATGGCCCTGCCCCTTGCCGATATGGGTCGTAAATACACAGATCCGTAGTAGCAATCCATGCACGTGCATTCACATCCGATCTATCGGGGTTGAAATTGGGTAACCTCAATTCATGGGACGATGATGGCGTCCGCGTGGCTAGTATCAGCGTCAGAAAATTCGGATTTCGTTGTTCCAGAAGCACTTTCTATTTTGTCTTGCTCACATCACTATTTGGAACACGTGGGGCGTCCGTGTCCTATCCCAATTCTGATTTCGGATCATCAGAAGGGTTTTGGTCGGATCTAAGAAATAAACTCGTCTTTGAGATGTTTTGGAGTGTACAATCAATATTCACACACGTTTGCAACACGAGGCTTCACGATGATTCGGATGAAAACCGATTATTTTATAGACTGCGATGAGTTCGGCACAGGGCTGGCTTCCCAAGTTGACAGTTCAGCTGCTCGATCAAAAGTGCTCGTGAAATAATTGGCGCCTCTGCCGTAGCCTCTGTAGGTTGGCTGCATTGTCATTTAATGGTTCAATAATAACAACGATTCTGATTGGCTAACAAACAATTACCAACACTACCAACTTCCGGGTTCCGGTCTCGCACCGACCACGCCTTGGCCAAAGATGACTTTTATTACTAACCTAGCTAACCGCTTGACGTTTCAAGATAAAACACACGGTGCTTCGACGCATGCATAGGTGGCGCCACGTCCTTGCGCTCCGACATATATAATATTTTATTTACTATGTAAGTAAGTATGTTTATAACATGTATCTAATTGTTTTATAACATCTGTTTATAACTTTAGATTATTTTTTTCAATTCTTTTAAAATTTGTACTAATTATTTTGTTTCTTCGCTTAAAGTGTAAATCCTTTCAGTAATTAAGGGTTGGCTGAAAGAGATCCCTGTTTGGGATAAATCCGCCTTTGTGCATGTTACTGCTATTATGTATCAATAATTGTGTATTTTCTTGTACAATAAAGAGTTTACAAACAATCAAACAAACTGCTATACGAGATGCTACAAACACAAAGTTGAAAAAATTATTGGTAACAAAGCTACAAAGAAAACCCTTATTTATAGCCCTTTTACCGTATAAAAAATTAATTAAAAAACACTATTCAATAAATAGCATTTCTTTTAAAATAGCTAAAACACTTGCTCATTTGAAATATTAAACAATTTTTTAGTTATTAAAAATAGCAAATTAGTTCGTTAAAGACTATGGCACTTATGACGTCACTATGTCAGTAACGCGAATATTTGCAGAACAAACTTTCGTTTTTGACAGTTAATAAAAAGTTAATCAAATGACTAGTAGTAAAATGCTGAGTCTTGGACTTATTCGGCATAAAATTTAATTTTAGTTTTTAGTTTTAATCTTTAGCTACAGTTTATTTCAATTAAGTACCTAATATTGTAAATATTTTTCTATTTATTTTTTGCCGAATAAACTTTATTTCTTTCTTTCTTTCTTTCTTTCTTTCTTTCTAAAATACCGTATTCTAGCTTTTGCTTGCAACTTCGCCCGCGTGGATACAATTAATTATTATGACTGTATAGAATGCAAACAGCTCGCATGCGTGTTCAAATATTTTCTATTATCTTTTTTAACCGACTTCAAAAAAAGGAGGAGTTTTCTCAATTCGACCGTATATTTTTTTTTATGTGTTCGCGGATAACTTCGTCGTTTATGAACCGATTTTGATGATTCTATTTTTGTTGGAAAAAAGATATACCAAGGGTGGTACCATGATAATTAAACCAGGATCTGATGATGGCGTCCCTGAGAAATCGAGGGGACCCTTAGTTTCCTGTTTGAAGTCGGTTTTTTTTGTTCAAAATTATTAAGTCTTAATTAGCGTTAATTTCAGATGATGCACAGGCAGCTTTGTTTCGTAGATCATATATCTTTAGACATGGTATCAAATATGTCTAGTTCTTATCAATTCCCAAGTAAAATCTAAACACAATTACGTTTGACTCGAAATGACAAGTTTAGTATCAATTGCTGTTGTAGTATAAGAAATGACATGTTTAGTATAAATCGCTGTTATAGTATAAGAAATGACATGTTTAGTATCCATCGCTGTTATTGTATAAGAAATGACAAGTTTAGTATCAATCGCTGTTATAGTATAAGAAATGACAAGTTTAGTATCAACTGCTGTTAAAGTATAAATGTAGTTTCTCGTGGCTTTACCCGCGTGTATATTAGGGGTACGTGGTTATAGGGTGAGCGCGGTCTGTGTTCGTCCTGAAGGTCCATTATACATATTGCTGCAATGTTTTTTTTTAAATCAGATGAGTAGTTCCGTAGATTAACTAAGAAATCAGATGAGTAGTTCCGTAGATTAAGTAGAAAACTAGATTATATAACATAATTTTATGTTTTTAATTATATAAATATATATATATATATATATATATATATATATATTAGTAATATATAATAGATAATATAATAGTTTAACGAGCGAGGTTAATGAAGTTCTAGAGTGGCGGCCGCGCACCAGAAAACGTAGCGTAGCCTCCCACGCGGTGGGTCCGACGACCTGGTGAAGATCGCGGGAAGCCGCTGGATGCGGGCAGCGCAGGACTGGTAGTCGTGGAAATCCTTGGGGGAGGCCTTTGTCCAGCAGTGGATGTTTTTCGGCTGATATGATGATGATGATGAACGAGAGAGGAAGCAAGCAAAGTTATCCTAGTGTACTGGAATAATCCGACGTTTGTTTTATGTATGTATAAATGTTAGTTTGAAGATCATCACCATCATATCAGCCGAAGGAAGTCCACTGCTGGACATACGCCTCCCCCAAGGATCTCCACGACGACCGGTTCTGCGCTGCCCGCATCCAGCGGCTTCCCGCGACCTTCACCAGGTCATCGGTCTACCGAGTGGGAGGCCTGCCTACACTACGCGTTCCGGTGCGTGGTCGCCACTCGAGAACTTTACTGCCCCAACGGCCATCTGTTCTACGAGCAATGTGCCCCGCCCACTGCCACATAAGTTTAGCAATTCTGAGAGCTATGTCGGTTACTTTGGTTCTCTTACGGATCTCCTCGTTTCTGATTCGATCACGCAGAGAAACTCCGAGCATAGCACGCTCCATTGCCCTTTGGGTGACCTTGAGCCTTCTTATGAGGCCCATAGCACAGTATATATATTAGTACTAACGTACAGTATGGACACTCCCTGCCGCTCTCTAAATTCGACCTCACCCCCCCGTCACTCAGATTGGATGTAGATTGGGTACCAAACGTAAAGGACGAGCTACGCAAGCGCGATAAACGTCACTTATATTCACTTTGCGCGCCGCTGTGATTTCGTACACCGGAATAAAAAGCAACTAGTTACCGAACGTAAAGGACGAACTACGCATGCGCGATTAACGTCACTTATATTTACTTTGCGCGCCGCTCACCGCTCGACGCCAATAGGCGGCCGCGGCGTCTCAGCATGCCTCGTATCATGATTGGCTGACCACCAATATTAAACGACCAAATCTAAGAACAATCAGTTCCTATGAATCTTCATACTAGCTGTATCTTTTTTTTTTAGAAATGTAGTTCCTTTATGTTTTTCATATGTCAGATGTCAGTTTGTTATTGTGGCTTGTGAGTAAATTTTGTTCGTTTTATTTATTTAAAATGATGATTGTTTGTAATAATTTGATTAGATGGTGTGAAAGTATGAGTTGTATAGAAATATCTAGTGGTGTGATATTATAAAATGTGATCTCGGAATTATAGATTGAGATTGACTATTATTGTAGGTTGCTAAATGAGATTGTTTCACGGACAAAAGCTCCTGTGTTTGAAGAACAAATGAACAATGTTATCCATGTAAGTTACTTAATCATGTAAGATAACTGTTGATTGTTGCTTGCAGCACAGTATATAATATCTTGCAGTGTGCATGCAGTAAATAACTAACAAACATTTCGTGACCAATACCGCCGGTGTGATTCAACCCTACCTGCATTCTTGCCTATAGATACGTCAGTTATAATTATGTATATCATTTATCGCTCGTTTGTATGGAGTGTCCGGGGTGTGCCCATAGTAAGCGACCATGTCTCAGTTCCGTACGTCATCACTGGCAACACACATTGGTCGAAGACCTTGGTCTTAAGACACTGCGGTATCTGGGACGTAAAGATATTGCGAAGCTATTTTAATTTTGTTAAACCGCTATAATTGAAAATTAGATATGGACGCGATAATGGCGACTATGGAACCCTACATCGCGCGTGGCCCGACACGCACTTGGCCGGTGTTTTTAAAACGAGTAATCCTACATCGCACAAGCGTTATTGAGCATACCTATATTTTTTTTAAACGAGTAAATACATAGCGAGTTCACAGTTCGGAACGAACCACTACCTATACAGGGTGTAACAAAATTGGTGTAGGTCCCGTTAACTGAGGCTTCTACTCATCATACTGAACAACTTTTGTTCTACGACTTTGCTGAAAACGTAAAAATCGACCGATTTTGTGCATTTTAGTATGGAGGGTGAAATTTTTTTTTGAGAATTGTCTATGGGTTTCGTGGAGAAAGTTGTTCAGTGCGACGAGTAGAACCCCCAGTTAAGGGGACCTACACCAATTTAGTTACAAATTGGCTCTCCCATACTAACTCGATCAGCTGATCAGCCAACTTAGTATGGGAAGTTCAAATTTTTTTTTTAGATGTGACTATGGGTTTCGTGGGGAAAGTTGTTCATTTTCATGGTAGAAGCAGTTTCAGCTGATTTTGTTACACCTTATATTATGAACCTTTCATTCGATCTCCCCTTTATCTGGTCGAAACAATGGAGTCAATCATGGCAGTGACAACGTTAGCCGTGGGCCAGTAGCAAAAATTTACGGCCTACTGCGCTGTAAATTTGGTGATATCTCTGCTAGCCGGGGGCACGCTAGCGCAGTAAACGATATGATATCGAGTAGATACCTATATAGATATAGCTATATACAAAAAATTACCTCAAAATATAAAATCTGAAAATCATCATCATCATCATAAGATGATGATGGGGGAGGCCTTTGTCCAGCAGTGGATAATATCAGCCATAAATCGTCCACTGCTGGACAAAGGCCTCCCCCAAGCATTTCCACGACGACCTTCACCAGGTCATCGGTCCACCGCGTGGGAGGCCTGCCTACGTTTTCCGGTGCGAAAATAAAGATAATAATTTCAAAAATAAAATAAAACAATTCCTACTTAGCAGGTGTTATTACTCAGTCAATGAATTCATGGCAGACAAAGTGCCTACTTAATTTGCTTTTCTTATTATTTAGTTTTATTTTTTTTCTAATGTTTAATACTTAAAATAATAGTAATATCTTTCGGACTACTCCTGTTTTTATCTTGCAATGCCCTAACAGGGCTCATGTACCCTACTACCCTTAGATATAAGAACTTTATGCATGTACATGAAAGCGACTGAATAAATAAATAAATAAATACCTACTCACATTACGAGTCTAATTAGATCTGTGAGATAAAAATTGTAAATTTTTAGGGTAACGGGCGCTCTCGTGGATGTATTTTCAACCGACTTCCAAAAACGAAGAGATTCTCAATTCGACTGTATGTTATTTTTTTCCTATGTTTGTTACGTGATATCTTCGCAGATTGTGGACTGATTTTCATCATTTTTTTTATTTGATAGAGTGTACTGCCTTATAAATTTTATCAAAATCGGTCTAGTACTTTTTTAGAAAATAAACCAAAACCAAAAATAATAATGCAAAATTGTACTAAATGTTTGCGATGAAAGTCGGCTTTTTAACGTGTTGTAGCGTTTTAAGTTTCTAATAAATGAATATGTGTCATTGTTGTATTCGTGGGGAGAGTGGTGGTACGGAACCCTCGGTGAGCGAGTGCGCCTCTCACTTAGCCAGTTTTTTTCATGTACGAGACTTTTATGATGAAATTTATTATTACAGTGTAAACTCTTTATAACGAAACTCAAGGGATCAAGCATTTTTTATCGTTATAGAGAGTTACCGTTACATGAAGTGAAGTAAGAATAATTTTCGAAAAACCTTAAAAAAATAAGGTACAAGCTTTTAATATTGCATTGTCACGCGATATACATATGCATGCAAAATTTCAGCTTAATCGGAAACCGGAAATGGGTCAAAATTAACTTGCAAGATTTCACCCGAACAAACATACATACATACATTGCAAGTTAATTAAAAGCTTTTAACAACAACCACATTCACAATAATTTTTACAATAAGTTTCTAAGTTCGTTTACGACTGATAATGCGATAGTTACCTGGTGTATTTATTTCGAGACCATCATTTCCTAGTAAACAAAGCATAATGATGCACGTGTTCAAGGTAATTAACCTCAAAAGTTTCGGGGCCTCAAAGGTTTAGTCGGCGTCTTTTTTAACCTGAAAGATAATATAAACAATAATACTGATAATCAATATTTACTGTGTCTAAATATAAACACATTTCTTCGTAATAGAGAATGGCTGCTGCGCTATAAAGAGTTGGGTTCTAAGATAAACCAACCAAATTGTGCTCACTTCTACATTATAGAGAGCTTATCGATATAAAGAATGCAGTTATAAGAAGTTTACACTGTATAATATGCCTTAATTACGAGTCACAAACTTACGAAAAAGTTACTTCTTCTTCTTTTCAATTTACTCTGTTATTAACAAATATCTGTATCATAACTTCATTTTTAACCTGAAAGATAACATAAAAAATAATACTGATAATCAATATTTACTGTGTCCAAATATAAACACATTTCTTCGTAATAGAGAATGGCTGCTGCGCTATAAAGAGTTGGGTTCTAAGGTAAACCAACCAAATTGTGCTCACTTCTACGTTATAGGGAGCTTATCGATATAAAGAATGCAGTTATAAAAAGTTTACACTGTATAATATGTCTTAATTACGAGTCACAAACTTACGAAAAAGTATCACATTTACTCTGTTATTAACAAATTCCTGAATCATAACTTCATGACAGCGGCGTACAATTATTGCAGAGAAAGAAATATTATTTTCTATTATTCTATGATCTCAGACGTTTCGGGGCCTCAAAGGTTTAGTCGGCATCTCTTGTAACCTGAATCTCTTGTAACAATAATACTAATAATGAATATATGCTGTGCATAAATATGAACACATTTCTTCGTAAAGGAGAATGGCTGCTGCGCTATAAAGAGTTGGGTTCTAAGGTAAAGCAGCCATTGGGAGATTATCGTTACAAAGAATGGAGTTATAAACAGTTTACATTGTATGTATATGTCTTAATTACAATTCTTCACTCACATTCTTATAATATCACATTTCTTCTTATTTTCAATCTACTCTGTTATTAACAAATTCCCGAGTCATAACTTCATGACAACGTACAATTATTGCAGAGAATGAAATATTATTTTCTATTTCAGACGCTCGTTCGTAATGAATACCAGGAGAACATCACAATTGGAACCCTTCTTACCAGTTTTATTGTTAGACCATAAATGTGACGCTTATTATTTTCCTGTCGTAAAACAACAAAATAATATTGTAACAATGATCTCGCGACCCCCCCTCTAATCTCTATTCGGCGGATTGTTACAATAACACGTTTTATTACTCATTGTAATTCAACTTTTTATGTCATATGCGGTTTTTTATTATCAACCGAACAGAGACGCTGACATAGCGAAATACTTATTAGCATTAGCAGATAATAAAATCCAAACAATAAAATCATACTTCACTGAATATTTTTATTTTATTTTTTCATATTTTTAATTTATTAAACTAGAGAGCGTCGGTGGCGTAATGGCAAGGACCGCTACCTCCTTGCCGGAAGGTCGTGGTTCGAATCCTGCCACGTATACCAAAGTGATTTCGATTTTATATGTACGTTTATCCAACGCTTTTACGGTGAAGGAAAACATCGTGAGTAAAACCTGCACACGCCTGCGAAGAAATTCGAAGTTTGTGTGTGAAGTAGACCAACCCGAACTGGGCCCGCGTGGTCAACTAAGGCCCGATAGCCCTAATTCAGGGTAGACTCAAGCCCCTCGGTGGGGACGTATATGAGCTGATATGTAGAAAGTTGCTAATAAAATAATAAAATAAATACAGTTTGCTTAGCTAGTATATTTTACTAGCTTTATATTAGCTTGTCTGATAGTTTGAGACAAATCTTTAAGGGTAAATTAGAACCACTTCCCCATTTCCGATTGAGCTAAAATTTGGCATAAACGTTAAGTTTTGAGCACAATGCATGGTTATCTTAGTGACGTCTTTTAAAATCCAATATGGCGGACTCCTAAAGATGGCAGATCAGTTATTTTTATATTCAACCCCATGATGTAGGTATCAAATGAAAGGGTTTGCTGAGAAAAATACGAAATAATTATTTTCAAATTAAAACTTAGGTACAAGTTAATAGGTTTTGTAATTAGATACAATTAAAAGTTTTTAGGTTTTTCGACTATTCACCATCATCATAATCACCATATCAACCGTAAAACGTCGACTGCCGGACAAAGGCCTCCCCCAAGGATTTCCACGACGACCGGTCCTGCGCTGCCGCTTCCATCGGCTTCCCACGATTTTCCCCAGGTAGTCGGTCCACCGCGTGGGAGGCCTGCCTACGCTACGTTTTCCTGTGCACGGTCGCCACTATAGAAAACTTTTAAATTATTCCTGATTGCATTTATGAAAGAATGTGAATTTGACTAAAGCTTTAAAATTACACGACGTCGCAATTTCCAGAGTTGTCGTAAAAGTTAATTTTGTATCTCTTTGGGAAACGTAAACATATCCTACATGAGGAGATAGCTTAATGTAATTGAGTTTTTAAACAAAGCATTCTGAACTTTAAAGCTTTGACATAGGAGCTGCACAGAGAATATAGATTAGAGATGCAATATTATTCTACGTCCAAATAAATGTAAAAAACCGAGGGTCCAGCGGGAAAACTTTTTAATTCGTAATTACAGGACACGGTCCGAGCTTTAAGGACCATTAACTTTTTTCCTAAATGTCTGTGTCGTGTGGGGGTTCCGTAGCATCTAAAAGGAAATGGAACATTTATTGTACACATTTAAATTAGATCCGCTAATAGAGAGAGGAAACTGTGGATGTATATTTACTTAGTTGATTAAAACTTGAAATTGGATTCGCGTTACTGGAGACTCTTATATCTACGAGAGAAACAGATCAAGTTTTATTACACTTTTAATACAGTATTACGATATGGCTTACAGTAGCGCAACGCCTTTGATGTCGCACGATGCCACCAAGGCGTAGGTACTATCAGTACTAGCTGTGCCCCGCCACCCGCTGCCCCGCATGTACCCTTCCGTTGCTCTGCGTAAGTGCAACACTATTGTAAGCCACTATATTGTAATACTGTGCTCTTATTAAGCACGTCCTAACTCTTACATGCAACAACAATCGATTAGTTTTGACCGCCTCCGTGGCGTAATGGTTTGATGTCGCACGATGCCGCCACGGCGTAGGTACTAGCAGTACTAGCCCGTAGCCAGCCTGGTAAACTCGCGGAGTTTGCCAGGCTGTGCCCCGCTACCCGCTGCCCCGCAAGTACCCTTCCGTTGCTCTGCGTAATTACATTCGTTACACTACTGTAAGCCGCTATATTTTAATACTGTGCTTTTATTAAGCACCTCCTAACTCTTACATGCAACAATAAATTAGTTTAGACCGCCTTCGTGGCATAATGGTTACGTCCATTGGCATCACATAAGGAGATCGCGGGTTCGATTCCCGTCAGAGTCTAACTTTATATGACTCGGTTTGGTTGGTGGAAGTGCATTTCCTAAGCCCGCCTGGCTAGCGACAACCATCTTATCTAAGTCTTGCCGCCAAGCAACAGCGTTAACAGCATTGATGTGTTTCGGTTTGAAGATAAGATAGCCAGTTCCCTATTGCGTTGGGGAATCTTGGTAAGCCCGTTTCTATCTTCGGCATAATCGTCACTTACCATCAGGTGATATGATGTCAAGGGATAATTAATTGTGGATTAAAAAAGTGAAATCCTTACTTAATATTATAAACGCGAATGTTTGTATGTATGTATGTTTATTAGTCTTTCACGCAAAAACTACTTAATTTATCTGAATGAAATTTGGTAGGTAGACAGATTAGAATCTAGATTAACATATAGTTTACTGTTTTCCACGCTCGCGAGCCGCCCACTGAGACAGTCATAGAAACATCCTTACTAATATCATAAATGTGAAAATGTGTTTGTTTGTTTGTAAGTTTGTTTGTTACCTTTTCACACTTCAACGCCTTGACCAATCTTAATGAAATTTGGCATGCAGGTAGCCTGTGTCACAAGGAAGGACATAGGCTACTTTTTATCTCGTGAAAATAGCATAGCCCGATGCAATTCCCGAGGGAACTAAAAATATACTCTTTTTTGGTTAATTAACATCGCAACGGAACAATGGATTGTGTGATTTTTTGCACCGAGATGGTTGAGGAGGTGGGAAATGACACGATTTACTAATAAGCATATCCTGACATAGTTCCCGAGGGATCTGGAAAAAATTCACCGCGCACCCTCTAAAGCAGTCACAAAAACGATATCCACGCAAGAGAAGGCGCGGGCAAAAGCTAGTAGAAAATATGTTCACGCGAGAAGCCGCTGCCAAAAGCTAGTATAATATGAATAGAATCCACAGAATTAAAAAGACTTCGTCCCCCATTCCAATATCTTTGATAAAATCTATGCGTCGTTATTATACACGACGACCGTACACAAAGATACTCGTAAGTAATATCACGGTTAAAAATCTCTTACACCCACTAAACAGAATTTAATCTTCGTAAATTTAAGTGTCTCCTGCACCAAACATTTGATCGCGACGTGTTTGTCCGTCCGTCGCGAAAGGACGTCAAAGTGCGTCGTTAGCAGTGCTCCTCGGCTTGACAACTTTATTGCAAGCTCCTGGCCTATTGAAAGGTTTGAGGGCTCTTCACACCTCCCTCACGCTAGTTATCACATTTTTTTGATGTGCGTGCGGCTTTTTGGCCACTTCAAGCCGCTTTTCGATATGGATTTCTAAATTGCGATAAGCCACAGACTAACATTTTACCAGTGTGTTAACTACACAAGTCGTAACAAGATGACGTCCAAATCACGTGACTGTAACGTCAAAATCGCTATGATGACGTGATAAAATAAATAAATAAATAAATATTCTGGGACAAATCACACATAGTCATCTGGCCCCAAAGTAGGATTCTCTGTGTTATGGGTTACCAGAGACTGATATTCATACTTAAATACGTTTAAATACATACATATATAGATATAATTTAACACCCAGACACAGAGCAAACAAATCTGCTCATCACACAAATGCTTGCCCTGGGTGGGGATCGAACCCACGACTCTCGGATCAGTAGTCAAAGGCACTAACCACTGAGCCACCGAGTCAGTCAATAGGAATCCTATATATTATGACGTCACATATGGCGTAAATTTAATGACGTACGAGTATATCTAACGAAATTCACTTGAAGTCACTGATGACGACATTAATCACGATAAACTATGTCAATAATCACGTACTTTTGACAACAGATACATGACGTCATTTATGACGACATCAATCACGTAAAACTACGTCAATATTCACGTTTTTATGACGACACATAGGTGACCGTAATAATGACGACACAAGTAACGTCTAAATGTCGTCATTATGCGACGTATACTTAACGAAAATCACTTCACGTTACCGATGACGATATTATTAATGACGGCAATTTAGATCTAATTTGATGGATATTTGACAACAGACACATGACGTTATATGTGACGACATTAATCACATAAAACTACGTCAATATTCACGTTTTTTTGACGACACGTAGGAGACGGTATTTATGACGTCTTAAGTAACGTCATTAATATCGTCATTATGCGACGTATATTTAACGAAAATCACTTGACGTTACCGATGACGACATTAATGACGTTAATTTAGATCTAATTTGACGGATATTCGACGACAGAAACATGACGTTACTAAGGACAACATTAATCCGTAAAACTACGTTAATACTCAATGTTCACGTTTTTTTTATAACATGTAGGTGACGGTAATCATGACGTCATTAGTGACGTATTAAATGTCATCATTACCAATCATTTAGTAATAATGTAGTCATTTACCAATTTTGTTAAAACTTGTTTTTGTTTGAATTGGGAGTAGGATCCTTTCTTTGGAAGTCAACTAAAAATATTCTTTTGCTCACAGATTTGTTACCTGCCTTAAAAAACATGTCTCTGCTTTTTACCCGACTGCGCCAGAAGGAGGGTTATGTATTTCGAGAGTATGTATGTATGTTTGTATGTATAATTGTTAGGCACGCTTGAGGGGTGTCGTTAGATACATATTTACTGTGTGAGTGACACTGGGTATATCAAAATAAAAATAAAAACAAACTGGCGGATTTTTGGCGCCAAATTCAAATGAACTCATTCAATATTAAAACTAAAAAAATGAATAAAATAAAAAACGGTAATTTAAAAAAGTAAAAAACCCGCCTGCGTTTCTGTGTAATTTGGAAATGAAAAACCCTAAAACAAGAAAGTCGTCATACCCGATTGCACTTAACTTAAGAAAAATTGTACCATTCTAGAAATGGAGGTTTAGTGAATTGAGAGCACATACCTATATTACATTGCAGATTACTCCAATATACTGACTAGACGGCTGACTTTCTAGAATGGGTCCCGACTGCTACAATTTTTCTTAAGTTAAGTGCAATCGGGTATGACGACTATCTTGTTTTAGGGTTTTTCATTTCCAAATTACACAGAAAAGCAGGCGGGTTTTTTAGTTTTTTAAATTACCGTTTTTTCTTTGTTATTTATTCAACATACATTAATGATCTATATTAGGATTATCAGGGTTGCCAAGTGTCCAGTTTTCCCAGGACGTTTCCTGCTTTTGGGGTGTCCTGGGTTTTTGGGTAAATTGTCTGATTTGAAAATCGAGTATATCTATACCCAGTAGAGGTGCGATAGACATTGAAGAGCATCAAAAAAGGCCAAACACAAAATCAAGTCTAAGGAAGAAAGCCTTAAACACTTTTAGGAATTTTTTTGTGCAGTCGGTTTATAAATTATAATATTTTTACCATAATTATTATAATCATCATCATGTCAGCTTATATATGTCCCCACCGAGGGGCTCAAGCGTACCCTAAATTAGGGCAATAGGGCCTTAGTCGACCACGCGGGCCCATTGCGGGTTGGTCGACTTCACACACAACCTGCGAGTTTCTTCGCAAGCGTGTGCAGGTTTCCTCACGATGTTTTCCTTCAGCTTAAGAGCGTCGGATAAACGTATATATGAAATCTAAATTCGGAATCACATTGGTACGTGGCAGGATTCGAACCACAACCTCCCAGGCAGGAGGCGGCGTACCTAGCCATTTAGACCACTGACGCTCTTTAATTAAATAATTATTAGCATATTAAGGTGTAACAGAATTGGTGTAGTTCCTGTTAACTGGGGCTTCTACTCATCATACTGAACAACTTTCCTCATAATCAATTCTCAAAAAAAGAGTTTGAACCCACCATACTAAAATGCACAAAATCGGTCAATCAGCTGATCGCTACGTATGTAAAGTAAAAATTTTTTTTACGTTTTCAGCAAAGTCGTAGAGCAAAAATTGTACAGTATGATAAGTAGAAGCCCCAGTTAACGGGACCTACAGCAATTTTGTTACATCCTGTATAGTTTATAAGTATTTTTCCACTAACAGAATTACCAAGACGAGAGTTCAAGTTAAGAACTTTCGTCTTTCCGAAGTCTTGTCAGGAGTCCCTTTGATTTTCCTTTTCTCGTGTCCACTTCAAGAGTTCTCGGTGGAGATGGACAAGTATTTTCAATTTGGCAAATAACTACTTTGCCAAGTACCTACTGGAGTGAATGAGTAATGCTTTTGTTTTGATGTATTTCTCGCTTTATTTATGAGCTAGCTGTGGCAGCGATTTCGTCCGCGTGGAGGTTTTGAATTTTTGCCATGGGAATTCTTGAGTATTCTGGGATGAAAAGTATCCTTTAAGTTAACCTGGGCTATAAAGAACCACCATACAAAATTTCATCAAATTCGGCAGGGTAGTTTTTGCATGATGCGCGAACATACAGACAGACAGATAAAAATTCCAAAAGTTGTTAGTAATAGTAATGTCCACCACAGTCATTATTTTCCAAAAATATTTTATGTACAGACACGGCCTCGTTACAGTTTTATTATATGTATATAGATATTACAACAATATATAAATAGATAGATATGAACATTTGTTTATGTCGCAGTAAGATAGAAAATCCGTGATATAAATAATGGCACTAGGAATATAGCTGTCAAAGTCAAAGTATTTTAATTCAATGTGGGTGTAAATACACTAACTCAATGTCGAAAAATACTTATGTTCTAATACAATTTATTATCATGTCATGCAGAAATTAATTTAATTTACTTACAATGTTATTTAAAAATCTAAAAAAAATACGGTAATCACCGGACCACATGCCCAAATGTCTGTATCGTTTCAATAATCTTAATCGTTTGTTACCATAATTTTGAATGAGATTCAGAATGCCTGTCACTGTTTTTATAAAACGAGTGTATGATTCATTTTGGAGAATGTGCCCTGGAGCTTCACGACCTCATTCCCCCCCTCTCCATTTCATCATCGGACGACCAAGCGCAGAGGGCGATTCCATCCCTTTGTCATTAATGTTCCACCTTTACGCACGAAGCGTTTTGCTTCTTCGTTCATTATGTGAACGGCCAAGGAGAGGAATTCCCTGGTGGCGTGTGTATTCCCGGATTCGTATAATTTTGGAATCTTAAAGACGAGAGTGAATAGGCACTATTTGAGCTTGCGTGTTACATCCTCGGCTGCATCGGCACTTACCATCATGTGAGGTGCAACCAACCAAAGATATGTTTTTTGACGTGATAACGTCTTATAATTCGATGGAGCCGGCTGCACGCACGAAAAAATGCGTCGTTACCTCGCTCTGAGGCGTTCCGTGAATGCGTCGTTACCTCGCTCTGAGGCGTTCCGTGAGGCGTTCCGTTTATGAAACCATTCCATCAGTATTTTCTTATGACGTTGTCACGTTCAACTGTCGTCAGTAAACCGACTTTACAGACAACCGTATTTTTTTTATCCACAATTGGTGAGCCCTTGGCATCATCTCACCTGATGGTAAGTGACGAATTTTTAGTATGTTTTTACAAACATACATTATATTAAAAGAGCCTCGCTTGTGAAAAAGGGGCTCCAAGTTGACGGAGCTCTAACAAATACATTTAAAAAATAATAATAAAAAAATATTTATTTTTTTATTTACGGTATACATGATATTTTGTGATTGAACATGATTTTAAGTAAAAAAAATACTTGTGACAGTATGCCCCCTTCTATATCATTAAGTACAAAGTATACAAAACAAAACAATAAACAGAAGTACATATAACCTAATAATGTTTATTGCTCTAATTAGTAAAATGAAAGTATACATAAAAGAGAAATATACAAACTAAAAAAAACCTATGAATAACTTGCGGCGTGTGCGCGCGTGCGTTCCTGGGCGCGTGTGTGTGCGTGTGTGTGTGTGTGTGTGTATGTGTGTGTATGTTTGTGTGTGTGTATGCGGCGTACCCTCCACTACGTCGTCGCACACACGAGATGAATCTTAATTTTATGGAGGGAAAGACAGGGTCCCACAAACCAAATTAAATAAAATTTAGCCACCTTAAACTGAATAATATGTATATTATAAAAAAGAAATAAAAGAGAAATATGGAAAACAGACGTGATGTAGTCAGGATGGGAATAGAGAGTGACATTTTTAAAATCGAAAAACAAACGAACATTGACAAAAAGTAAAAAAAACAAAAAGATGATATAAAACAGGTTGAACATTAAAAAATAACAAAAATAATTGACTTCGTCACGTGTGTGTGTGTGTGTGTGTGTGTGTGTGTATGTATGTGTTTTTTTTGTGTTGTGTGTGTGTGTACATTTGTAAATCTTACTAGATTTACTTATAGTACCTACATGACACACATAAAACACTTATTAGTATGTTAAGACCATAGAAATTATATAATGTGCCTTTATTATTTAGAACTTTATGGTTAAACCCCTCAAGCGCGCGGCTATCCGCTACGGGTGAAAATCCATGTGACGGCCGACCTCCAGTTTACTTGTTTACGCTAGGCTTCTTAAAAATATATTTAATCCTAACTTTTAATAGTTCGAAAACATTCCTTCCCTTGTGAAAAAAAATACAAATACCTTACTTCATCATCATCATCATATCAGCCGATAAACGTCCACTGCTGGACAAAGGCCTCCCCCAAGGATTTCCACGACGACCGGTCCTGCGCTGCCCGCACCCATCGGCTTTTCACCATTGCAATTTTCGTGATTAGCTGTATGGCTTCCGGCTAAGAATAGGACCATCCCATCTCTTGCACTGGGGTTCGTAAGAGTCGACTAAGGGACTTAAAACTGGAGGATGGGCAGCAGCATCCTTTTCGTGCATTTACAACACACCTGCAACCACACTGCGTTCGCCAACCCGCGTGCCAAGCGTGGCGATTACGCCAAAACCCCCCTATGAATACCACACCCAAATACTTTACTTATATTAGTAAAATTAATTTATACTTCATCTATAGGTACTAGTAGTGTATCATTAAATTTATCTAGCAAATTTTTAAGGCAAAGTCCATTTTAACCGGAACATTCATGAAATTAGCTTCAAATTTTTCAGATTTCAAATGTTTAAAGCTTTGTCGAGTTGGAGCAATGTACCTACCACACCTCTTTATAGTAAGCAAACAATTTAGGTACATTTACTTGCCACCAACTGCCTGAATCATGTAAACCACATTACTCCTCCTCTTCCAAAAGCGCCAATTGAACCTGATAGCATACTATAATCTCGGGCGGGTTTGAATTATCTTCTATGATAATCTTGACAATGTAACCACCGACATATTCATGACACATGACGTCCTTAGCAAAGTCCAAACTGATTATTACTTCTTCTATTTCGAAGATTTTCTGAAAGTAATTAATAACTTTCGTTACTATGCGGAACTCCATAACGAGCTAACTTACCACGGTAGATTCACTATAGATTCTGCGGTAGTAAGGAATGGAATACGCAATCAAATGATGCTCTATAAATCAATACCTAATATTATTTTATTATATTATGAAGAGGTAACGTAAGAGTCGGTGGCGCAACGGTATGGGTCGCTACCTCCTATCCGGGAAGTTGTGGTTCGAGTCCTGCCACGTACCAATGTGTTTTCGAATTTTGATCTCATATGTACGTTTATCCGACGCTGAACGTTGAAGTAAAACGTCGTGAGGAAACCTGCACACGCATTCGAAGAAACTCGAAGGTTGTGTGTGAAGTTGACCAACCCGCACTGGGCCCGCGTGGTCGACTAAGGCCCGAAAGCCCTAATTCAGGGTAGGCTCGAGCCCTTCGGTGGGGACGTATATATGAAAGGCCCTAATTAGTCGAGTCCACGGTAGTATAAGGCTTCTCTTCGATCCTTGGAGGGGGGGCCAAGCAACGAACTAAGCCAAGGCCCGTCGGCACCTGGGCGCCCTTAGGCAGTTGCATCTTTTTGCTGTGCATATAGGTTGAGTGCCCTCCGCACTTGCATCCTATGTCCGGTGAAGTTGTAAAGCCCCCACGGCCAACAACAAGCTGGTATAGGTATGAGGCTTTCCCCAATGTGCCAAAGTGCACAAATTTTCGGAGCAGCGTAGCAGCATCCATCCAAAAATTATAGGGAGCGTATTTCTTAACCCGTAACTCGTTTCAAGAAAAACGTTAATTTTAATGGTTTCAATCAGAAAGTTACAAAATGAAGTATATTTTCTTACTACGGGCATAGGACATCCATGAAGATCCATGGCCTTCACCACTGGCCCCCAAGGTGCATCTTCGTTCTCAAAACTCTCGCACAAGTTGCTCTCCACTTGCCCCACATACTCAACCCCGTGGTCAGTTTCCTTGTACATCTCCATCCTTATCTGAAATTTTGATAAATAAATTAAATGCTTTCAAATCTCTATTAGCCATAGTACATCTAGTAATTTTTTCACTTCGTTTAACCTGAAAGGAATTCTTGGCTAACTTCAACCTTTTTTTTTACGTATTATCCATTATTGGAAAGTTGTTGGCATTATTTCACCTCATTTTTCTGGTGAGTGCTGGTTACGATGCCAAAGATGTAAGCGGGCTTACCGAGATACCCCAACGTTACAGGATACTGCCTACCTTATCTCTATGCCGGAACAAATCAATGCTGTTACCAGTAGTAGCTAACCAGACAGACATTCTCAGAATATGTCCTACCACTATTCAAACCGAGCCGTGAAAACGTAAATAAAGATATTATTTTAGAATATCGTTCATGCTTCTCTGCACACTTGGCACAAGGCAAAGTTGCGTCCGTTGATTACACCAAGATTAACTCGATCACCAGTGTTCCTTTAAATAATTACTTTGGCTTCTTCAGGGATGTCAGCCTTGACCTCCATGCTACCCTTCAGGCCAAGTCCTTCCGAAGCCATCACCATTTTAAGCGCGTCCAGCATCTTATTTTTATAATCAGGACATGACTCCACATTATCCATGAAGGCTAGTTTATATTCCAGCTGAAAATAATCTTGTTTTATTGGATAAATAAAAATAATAAAATATCGATTGGGGAGAAAACTTAAACAAGCCATGTAGAAAAAAAAGAGATGTTATATACAAAGCCATGAAATACTTAAATAATTAACACGGTTAATAAGATTAAAATAAACAATTACTTTTCCTTCTACAATTGTTCTAACGTCGAATATTGTTATAAGTAAAATGACTATTGCTTTAATTTGAAACATATTTACAGAATTTAAGTTAAAAAATAAAGCAGAAATAGGTAGTTCTGTGTTGGTTTATATACGTTTATCTATATTGATCTTAGTTCCAGGTACATTATAGATCCCATAGATTACGTTGCTAATAACAATGTCGACTGTACATGCATGTTTTGTAAATGTAAAAAACATCGCGTGCACAGTCAAGCATGGTATTTCCTTATTTGTACGGTGACATTATTTGAAGGTTATTTAACAAGGTGTGCTCAAATATTCTGACTTAGTTTCAGTATGTTCACTCAACCTTTCCGCAATTTGGGCAGAGTCCCATCTTTTAACTGGGGGACTAATACAATTTAATACAAATAAATAAGTGGCCGCAGTGCAGATATTCTTTTATTTACTTCATACATTTATTGCATTCCAAATTATTAAGGATGATTATTAGATAGTTATCAGTACAATATTTTCAGTATGTTCACATAATCTTTCTGCAATTTAGGTAGCGTCCCATCATAGTCGATATTTATTGACTTTGGGGGACGAATACAATATAATACAAATAAATAGTGACCGCAGTGCAGCTAATCTTTTATTTACTTAATACATGTATTGCATTCCAAATAATTAAAGACGATTATTAGATAGTTATAAGTACAATATTTTCAGTATGTTCACTCAACCTTTCTGCAATTTAAGCAGCGTCCCATCAAAGTCGATATCTATTAACTATGGGGGTCTAATACAAATAAAGTAGTGGCTCCAGTGCTGCAGCTATTATTTTACTAACTTCATACATTTATTGTTATCCAAATTGTTAAAGAACATTGTTAGATAGTCACTAGTACAACAGTGTGGGCACAGCAATATAAAAATTTAGGGGAGAGAGAGGATGACTTTTGCGAAGACTTCGTGCGGAACCATTATAGGATTACTCAAATGTATTTCTGTCCATACGTCTGTCACAGCAAATTTGCTCTGAAACTAAAGGACCGATTGAGTTGAAATTTGGTACACATTACTGGTGAAGATCGCGGGAGGCCGATGGATGCGGGCAGCGCAGGACCGGACGTCGTGGAAATCCTTGGGGGAGGCCTTTGTCCAGCAGTGGACTTTTTTGGCTGATATGATGATGACACATAATTATGTAAGTCGGTGACCCAAAGACGGATGTGTAACGTTAATTAACTTTTAACGTGGGGGCCACATTTGGGGGTAAATTTTAAAAAAATGTGTTCGAGTCAGCTCTGACGTGCAAAAGGAGTTTACTTATGTAACTTTTTTTTCAGTCTCCGGCCTTAGGCCTTTGGCTTCGCATTGGGTCTCATAGCCACATTGTCTTAGCCTTCTTGACGGAAAAACTTAATGACGGTAAAAATAACGGTAACGCGTTACCGATCACCATTCGATTTCACCTCATATATTTTTCATATCGCGTTCTATATAAGAATCAATTCTTAAGGAGTAAACTCCAAAAAGTTTTGCAAACTACGAGTATATTATATCAAATGAATGGGATTATTGTGAGAATATCAAATATATTTTTAAGGGACCCTATTACTGAGACTTCGCTGTCCGGCTGTCTGTCCGTCCGTCTGTCACCAGGCTGTATTTCATAAACCGTGATATCTAAACAGTTGAAATTTTCCCAGGTGATGTATTTCTGTTGCCACTATAACATCAAATACTAAAAAACAGAATTAAAAAAATATTTAAGGGGGCCCCCATACAACATACGTGATTTTTTTTCCTTTTTTTGCTCGATGTTGATAAAAGCAACAGGTAGACGCTTCAAAAATAAAAAATAATATGTATTGGCCATTTAAGTTTAATATAAGTAGTAATATTTCGATCCAAGGGTCATCGTATCGGGGGACCGATTAGTTGTGAAATTAGTAGTAGATAATTAATAGTGCAGTAAGAAAAGCAATTACTTGTAATATTTAATATACTTAGCAGTTACCCTACAGGCGACCTTTGGATCAAAATATTACTACATATAGTTTGAATCAAATCAAATCAAAGGGCCAATGTATTAAGTAAACATTTGGTAGGTATTTTTAAATACTCATTGGGAGCGAACGATCGGGGGGCCGTTGAGTTGAGAAAGGGGGCCATTGGGAATAACACGTATTACTTTGGGTCCTAGATAAACAAAACTACTAAATGCAACCAAGGATTTGGTCACCTTTGGTATTACTAAGGTAGTATGTAGTAATACTTCACATTTTATTATTTTCAGTCATATACTTGATCGTTTTTTGGTCAAAATAATATTTTTTTAATGGACGTTGCTCCGAAACGCATCCGAATATTTGATCAGTTTTTGCGAGTACAAATGGTACTTCAATTTTTATATCATACTCAGCCGAAATGGTCATCATTGGTTCATTTCATCAATCATCAATCAATAATTTTTTCTTGGTTACGATAGTGAATTTTTGAAGGGGCGTCACTCCAATATTTGGTCAGTTTCTGCATAATTGACATAAGTACAAGTAGTTCTTTAATTTTATAACTTACTCAGCCATTTCCTATACCATTTTATTTTGGTCATAATAACTAGTTTTTCAGGCGCTATAAGAACATAACGCAACCGCTTTGCGCATCACTATTCAGTATACCCGAAATATGTAGTATGTGATTTTTTTTTAAATATGATCATTATAATTTACTCAATTACATTTGTGTCATACCTATTCCTCTGAAGGTTGGAGGCTCTACATACGAAGATGTTTCCGAATATGTGTACCTGGGACATACAGTCCAGTTAGGTCCAACTTCGAAAAAGAGATCAATCGTCGGATCGAACTTGGCTGGGCAGCATTCGGGAAGCTTCGCAATATCCTAACGTTCCATATACCGCAGTGTCTTAAGACCATAATATATATACTTTGACCAAGGTCTTCGACCAGTGTGTATTGCCAGTGATGTTAAACGGAACTGAGACATGGTCTCTAGGTCACCCAAAGGGCAATGGAGCGTGCTATGCTCGGAGTTTCTCTGTGTGATCGAATCAGAAACAAGGAGATCCGTAGGAGAACCAAAGTAACCGACATAGCTCTCAGAATTGTTTAACTTAAGTGGGAGTGGACGGGGCACATAGCTCGTAGAACAGATGGCCTTTGGGGCAGTAAAGTTCTCGAGTGGCGCCCGCGCAACGGAATATGTAGCGTAGGCAGGCCTCCCACTGGGTGGACCGATGACCTGGTGAAAGTCTCGGGAGGCCTATGTCCAGCTCGTACGTACGTAACTTAAGAATCTTTAAGCTGACTTTTCAGAAAGCATCGTTTTAAGGTGTAAAGAAGTTACAATACACTCGTTTACAACATACAACGTCTCTTTCTTACCTCGGAATAGTAACAGAAGGTTAGTTTTTACCCGACTGCGCTAGAAGGAGGGTTATGTTTTTCGAGAGTATGTATGTATGTATGTATGTATGTTTGCATGTATAATTGTTTGGCACGCTCTGCAGCCTGAACGGCTGGATTGATTTTAGCTTGAGACGTGTCGTTAGATTCGTATTTACTGTGAAAGTGACACTGGGTATATCAAAATAAAAAAAACAAAATGGCGGATTTTTGGCGCCAAATTCAAATGTTTGACACGCTCTGCAGCCTGAACGGCTCGATGAATTATAGCTTGAGGGTTGTCGTTAGATACGTTTTTACTGTGAGAATGACACTGGGTATATCAAAATAAAAAAAAACAAATGGCGGTTTTTTGGCGCCAAATTCCAATGTTAGGCACGCACCGCAGCCTGAACGGCTCGATAGATTTTAGTTTGAGGGGTGTCGTTAGATACATATTTACTGTGTGAGTGACACTGGGTATATCGAAATAAAAAAAACAAACTGGCGGATTTTTGGCGCCAAATTCAAATGAACTCATTCAATAATAAAAGTAAAAAAATGAATAAAATAAAAAACGGTAATTTAAAAAACTAAAAAACCCGCCTGCGTTTCTGTGTAATTTGGAAATGAAAAACCCTATAACAAGAAAGTCGTCATACCCGATTGCACTTAACTTAAGAAAAATTGTAGCAGTCGGTACCCATTCTAGAAATGGAGGCTTAGTGAATTGAGAGCACATACCTATATTACATTGCAGATTACTCCAATATACTGACTAGACGGCTGACTTTCTAGAATGGGTCCCGACTGCTACAATTTTTCTTAAGTTAAGTGCAATCGGGTATGACGACTTTCTTGTTATAGTGTTTTTCATTTGCAAATTACACAGAAACGCAGGCGGGTTTTTTAGTTTTTTAAATTACCGTTTTTTTACTCTACAATTCCACACACGGAGGACGTACGTACGTAACTTCAGAATCTTTAAGATTACTTTTCAGAAAGCATTGTATCGTTTTAAGGTGTAAAGAAGGTACAATACAGTGGTTTACAACATAAAGCGTCTCTTTATTACCTCGGAATAGTTAGAGAAGGTTAGTTTATACTATACAATTCCACATACGGAGGACGTACGTACGTAACTGAGGAATCTTTAAGATGACTTTTCAGAAAGCATTGTATCATTTTAAGGTGTATAGAAGGTACAATACACTCGTATCAGCGTCTCTTTCTTACCTCGGAATAGTTACAGAAGGTTTAGGTTATATTCTACAATTCCACACACGGAGGACGTACGTACGTAACTAAGGAATCTTTAAGATGATTTTTCAGAAAGCATTGTATCGTTTAAAGGTGTAAAGAAGGTTTAATACACTCGTTTACAACATACAGCGTCTCTTTATTACCTCGGAATAGTTAGAGAAGGTTAGTTTATACTATACAATTCCACATACGGAGGACGTACGTACGTAACTGAGGAATCTTTAAGATGACTTTTCAGAAAGCATTGTATCATTTTAAGGTGTATAGAAGGTACAATACACTCGTATCAGCGTCTCTTTTTTACCTCGGAATAGTTAGAGAAGGTTTAGGTTATACTCTACAATTCCACACACGGAGGACGTACGTACGTAACTTAGGAATCTTTAAGATGACTTTTCAGAAAGCTTTGTATCGTATTAAGGTGTAAAGCAGGTACAATACACTCGTTCACAACATACAGCGTATTTTTCTACCTCGGAAGAGTTAGAGAAGGTTAGGTTATACTCTACAATTCCACTTACGGAGGACGTACGTACGTAACTTAGGAATCTTTAAGATGACTTTTCAGAAAGCATTGTATCGTTTTAAGGTGTAAAGAAGGTACAATACACTCGTTTACATTTACAACATACAGCGTCTCTTTCTTACCTCGGAATAGTTAGAGAAGGTTTAGGTTATACTCTACAATTCCACATACGGAGGACGTACGTACGTAACTTAGAAATCTTTAAGGTGACTTTTCAGAAAGCATTGTATCATCTTAAGGTGTATAGAAGGTACAATACACTCGTATCAGCGTCTCTTTCTTACCTCGGAATAGTTAGAGAAGGTTTAGGTTATACTCTACAATTCCACACACGGAGGACGTACGTACGTAACTTAGAGATCTTTAAGATGACTTTTCAGAAAGCTTTGTATCGTATTAAGGTGTAAAGCAGGTACAATACACTCGTTCACAACATACAGCGTCTCTTTCTTACCTCGGAATAGTTAGAGAAGGTTAGTTTATACTATACAATTCCACATACGGAGGACGTACGTACGTAACTTAGGAATCTTTAAGATGACTTTTCAGAAAGCATTGTATCGTTTTAAGGTGTAAAGAAGGTACAATACACTCGTTCACAACATACAGCGTATTTTTCTACCTCGGAAGAGTTAGAGAAAGTTAGGTTATACTCTACAATTCCACACACGGAGGACGTACGGACGTCACTTCAGAATCTTTAAGATTACTTTTCAGAAAGCATTGTATCGTATTAAGGTGTAAAGCAGGTACAATACACTCGTTCACAACATACAGCGTCTCTTTCTTACCTCGGAATAGTTAGAGAAGGTTAGTTTATACTATACAATTCCACATACGGAGGACGTACGTACGTAACTTAGGAATCTTTAAGATGACTTTTCAGAAAGCATTGTATCGTTTTAAGGTGTAAAGAAGGTACAATACACTCGTTTACATTTACAACATACAGCGTCTCTTTCTTACCTCGGAATAGTTAGAGAAGGTTAGTAATACTCTACAATTCCATACACGGAGGACGTACGTACGTAACTTAGGAATCTTTAAGATGACTCTTCAGAAAGTATTGTATCGTTTTAAGGTGTAAAGGAGGTACAATACACTCGTTCACAACCTACAGCGTCTCTTTCTTACCTCGGAATAGTTAGAGAAGGTTAGGTTATACTCTACAATTCCACACACGGAGGATGTACGTATGTAACTTAAGAATCTTTAAGATGACTTTTCAGAATGCATTGTATCGTTTTAAGATGTAAAGAAGGTACAATATACTCGTTTACAACATACAACGTCTCTTTCTTACCTCGGAACAGTTAGAGAAGGTTAGGTTATACTCTACAATTCCACACACGGAGGATGTACTTATGTAACTTAAGAATCTTTAAGATGACTTTTCAGAATGCATTGTATCATTTTAAGGTGTAAAGAAGGTACAATATACTCGTTTACAACATACAGCGTCTCTTTCTTACCTTGGAATAGTTAGAGAAGGTTAGGTTATACTCTACAATTCCACACACGGAGGATGTACGTATGTAACTTAAGAATCTTTAAGATGACTTTTCAGAATGCATTGTATCGTTTTAAGGTGTAAAGAAGCCACAATACACTCGTTTACAACATACAGCGTCTCTTTATTACCTCGGAAGGTTTAGAAAAGATTAGGTCATACTCCACTGTTCCACACACGGAGGCCAAGTTCGGATTGGTATTGGTAAACCACGGAAACGGTCGAAGTGAGTGCCACTTACAGTCAAATTCCTCCGTGACCGTGTTATTAGACAGTACCTGCGTGATTGCGTTCACGCAAGTTGGACTGAGCTACGACCGCATTTAAAACGCACTCATTTTCATCACGTCAACCAAAAGATGTCCACTGCTGGACATAGGCCGAGATGGAGGGGTTTGCCGTAGTCGTCACGTTTGGTGGCGAGTTGGCGATCGCAGTGTGCAATGTGGCGGGACAGTACACGAAAGGGATGCTACACAGAAAGGACTCAGTTTATTATTGAAAACAAAGGTTTTGTTTAGTATAAGATGTCGGTGGCGTAACGGCTTGAGCCGTGGTTGTGGTTCGAATCCTGCCACGTACCACTGTGTCTTCGAATTTCTATTTCATATGTACTTTTATCCTCTTACAGTGAAGGAAAAACATCGTGAGGGAACCTGCACACGCCTGCGATGAAACTCGAAGGTTGTGTGTGAAGTCGACCAACTTGCACTGGGCCCGCGCTGTCGACTAAGGTCTGATCGTCCTAATTCAGGGTATGCCTGAGCCTTTCGGTGGGGGCATACATGAGTTAATATGATGAAGTTTAGTTTACATATTATAAATTTAGCTTCCATACAATAGGTTGTAGTACGTCGGGTAGGTGTAGATAATGTAGGGCGTACGTAAATAACTCCGAACGTGCACATAATCGAATTTAATGTAGAAATAGAAGACATAAAAATGTAAGACCTAAAAAATTATACTACAATTAGAAAAGCATTTCACATTATTATCACACCAACAAATAACAGAAAACACTGCGTCTTACCCGAGATGGGTCTTCAAGTAATCTCTTCGAAGAATCTCAACTGTACTAAGTCAAAGTTTGTTAGCATAAAATATTAAAGGATAGCAAAGAATTCGGATTTTGAATCAAAATGTGACACATATGTTGTTATATGCCAGCGCATGAGAAATAGTACCGGTAGCAGTGTGATGCTTGCCATTGCAGATTATGGTCACTATAAAGCTAATAGGGAAGGGTACCATGTTAAATTGACTAGATCATGTAAATACATTAATGGCCAAAAATTAAATGTATATTTAGGTGATGAGCCACTTAAAGCTTTCCATGGTGTGAGAACTAATGATTTTAAAGTTGAAGGAGTGAAAAAACAGTAAATGGGAAAGGATGAGTTCATTATATTATACATATTTTTCTTTTACAAGTCACACATGGTCATCTGGCCCCAAAGTAGGATTCCCTGTGTTATGGGAACCAGAGACTGATATACATACGTTTATACTTTTAAATTTAATTACTCTTACATACATATATACAGGGTGTAACATAAAGGTGTGGTGATACTTTAAGGTGGGCTTGTACCCATCAAACTAAACAACTTTCTCCATGGAACCCATAGTCAAATTGCAAAAAAAAATTTGGCTCTCCCATACTAACTCGATCAGCTGATCAGCCAACTTAGTATGGGAGAGCCAATTTTTTTTTTGCGATTTGGCTATGGGTTCCATGGAGAAAGTTGTTCAGTTTGATGGGTACAAGCCCACCTTAAAGTATCACCACACCTTTATGTTACACCCTGTACATTTAACACCCAGACACAGAGCAAACAAATCTGTTTATGTTTTGCCCTGGGTGGGGATCGAACCCACGGCTCTCGGATCAGTAATCAAGAGCACTAACCACTGAGCCACCGAGTCAGTCAATATATTAGATGTAATAAGCGAAAAACACTTTCAGGGGTCTGGTTGGAAAAAAAGTCTTCGAGCCCCACGTTGGGCGCCAGTGTGGCACGTCGAGTAGGTGTAGGTTATGTAGGACGTGCATGGTTAAATAACTCCGTACGTGCCCACAATCTAATTTAATATATAAATAAAAGACGTAGAAATATAAGACCAAAAAAGTACACAAGAATTAGAAAAGCATATCACATGTTAAATAATTGCAAAATGTGACACGTAGGTTGTTATGTGCCAGCGCATAAGAAATAGATCAAAAGGAAGAAGGTCAACAACAGCTACACGTTACCGCGTTACAAGGTTACGTCAAAAAAGAAGTTACTTTTAAAATACTTTTATTGTAGGGCAAACGAGCACGGATAGTAATGGTCAAATTTAAATTGTGATGAACTAATATTGCATTTATTCATGTTTTTCTTCAACGCCGATGATCATATCATAGCATGAGAGCTTCTCCTCGTTTAACATGAGGTTGACCTTTGCACCGTATTCGCCAACAAACTCATGAGTCATCACATCCTTTGCATAATCCAATGTGATTTCCATATCATCTACAGTATAAAGACCCTGGAAAAATTTTTGATGCAATTAATATCTACGAGTACATAACAATAAAATATTCATTGCGTATTCGTTACACAACACACAAACCCCCACTACTGGGGCGTGGATCTCTCCCCAAACTCAGAAAGGTAAGGCCATAGTCCACACACGGGGGCCAAGTAGGGCTGGTGGCGAACTCCACTGTAAGAAGTTTTTCAAGCCGCCTACAAGGCATCTGATATGGGTTTTCTATTGCCATCTAGTGATAGCAACCGACATCAACGGCTTAACGTACCTTGCGAAGCACGGAAATGGTCGACAATAAATAGGAATTAATTAAAAATTTAAAACTTGACCGCCTAAATACTTTACGGCTATTTTTTAGGTCAGTCGGGTAAAAATGTATCCTATGTCACTTACGATATTAATCAAAATCGAATTGAATCTTAGAACACCAGGCACAATCCATCAATCCGTTTAGACTACAGAGTGTACCAAAGAAATAAGTAATCTCTTTTTTGGGTAGTCGAGTAAAAAAGTATCCTAAGTCACTCACAGAATCAAAATAAATCTCACGACACCTTGAACTCCAAAATCCATCAAGCCGTTTAGGCTACAGGGCGTGCCAAAGAAATAATTAAATAAATATACATACATATATACATACATAGACTCGAAAAACATAACCCTCGTTCTGGCACAGTCGGGTAAAATGACAATAACACTACAGTCAAACCCATCCAGGTAACAACAGTGCTTTAGGTGTGTTAACCTACGTGATCAATTTGACCACGCAAGTCACACTGAGCTACGACCACTTCCGATACACTGAGTATTACATTTCTGAAAGTAATCAATACCTGAAAGATTGCTAGAGCCTTTTTTTATTATTTAAATATTTATTACAAATTAAAGTTATAAAAAGTTAATGATCTCAAACATGTTTGTTTGTTACCTTTTCACGCTTTAACACCTCGAGAAATCTTATGATGGAATTTGGCATGCATGTAGCCTATCACTGAGAAGGACATAGACTACTTTTTATCCCGTGAAAATAGCATAGTCCGATGCAGTTCCCAAGGGAACTGACAAAATACCTTTCTTTTGGTTAATTTCTTTAATATCGTAACGGAACAATGGATTGTTGTGATTTATTGCGCAGAGATAGTTGGGGAGGTGGGAAATAACATAATTTACTAATTAGCATATCCTGACATTAGTTCCCGATGGATCTGGGGAAAACTCATTTCCACGCTCATGCACGTCGGCGTCGCAACGGAGCAACGGACTGAATTTAATTGTATAGAATTGGTTGAGAGTGTGGGAAGTGACATAGACTAGCTGCTAATCAGAATAGCCCGATATAGTTCCTGAGGGATATGGGGAAAACTCGTGTCCACGCTCGCGAGCCGCTCGCGGCAACGTTGCATTAACTAGTTTAGTTTACCTTAAGGATATCGCATTCTTTGCGTTTGAAGGCTGCCAAAAGAGGGTACCATGGGGTTGTTACGTCCGTTAAAGTCTCACAAACATTTCCAATAGCAGTGTACATTAACTCGCAACCTGCGACTGTGACTTTACACACAACTACTGTCACCTGAAGCAAAAAATCTGTATCAACAATCTTATTAATAGTTAAGACTAATTTACCTCCCGCGAGTTACGCTTGGCGGGCGGTTTGGCGACCGCTATGTGCGATGTAGTTGCACAGTACGCTGAAAAGATTAACAAAGGTAAGTATTCTTAAACTTAAGACAAATTATTTATAATATTTTTATATGTAATCGCTACTCGAGAACTTTACTACTCCAACTCCAATCTGTTTAAGAGCTATGTGCTCCGCCCATTGACATTTAAGTTTAGGGATCCTGTCAGTTATGTGATTACCTTGGATCTCCTTATTTCTTTTTCGATCGCGTAGGGAAAATCCGAGCATAGCTCGCTCCATCACCCTTTGGGTGACCTTTAGTCTTCTTATGTGGCTCATAGAAAGCGACCATGTCTTTGTAACTAACATAACTAACATGTCTTAGTACAGAACTGTTCTGTATGTCATTACTGGCAACGCATACGGGTCAAAGACCTTAGTCTATTTAGACCGCGAACCGGAAGACGTAGCGTAGGAAGGCCTCCCACTCGGTTGACCGATGACCTGGTGAAGGTCGCAGGGAGCCGCTGGATGGTGGCAGCGCAGGACTAGTCGTCGTGGAAATCCTTGGTGGAGGCCTGTCCAGCAGTGGACGTTATTCGGCTGATATGATGATGATGATGTAATCAAATGTTATCAAGCATTTTCAATACGAGTATATTGTTGTTATTTATTTTCAAAAACTTTAATTAACTGGTGAAAACTTATGAGAGATGCTCTGACCCTTGCCCACTTCGTATCCTCTCCCCAGTTCTCTTTTTCATTTTTTCAAATAGAAAACCTATAGAAACCTCTGCACTTTCTTCTTATTTTCATCTGTATGCCGATGATTTGCAAATACATATATTCCTCTGCTCCTCTGTCTTTTTTAGACCAAGCTTTTTAAACCACTAATGAAGACCTTGACACAATTGCTGAGATACGACCTCCACAGATCATGTGTTATAGCTGCCAAGACTCAAGCAATTGTGATAGGCAACCCTCACTTCTCTTCAAAATTTCAAGACATTAATTCGGTCTTCAACAACACTATATTTTCCCTCTATCGTTAAGAATCTTGACATCATTATGAATCAAACTCCTTCCTGGTCTACGCAAGTTAATGTAGTTAGCCGCAAGGCGTTTGCTTCATTGCACTCCAGAGCCTACAAGATTTCCTCCCTTTTGATACCAAATTGCTTTTTGTCTGCTCTCTTTTACTCTCTTTACTGGACTATGGTGATGTTGCCTATCTTGAACTAATGGCCGAATTATTGGATATGCTAGATAGACTTCAGAATCAGTGCATACGTTATATTTTCGGTCTCTAAAAATGGGACCACATTTCTGAATTCCGCGCTCAGCTAGGTTGACAACTCATCTGCCAGCGCAGTAATACCCTTATCTTTTTATCCCGTGCTATATCTTCGTAAAGGTTCATATTTCGCACAACAATGGATAACCGACTGCGCTCTAGTGAAAACCTGGCACTTGCCATGCACAAGGCACTAGTACCTATCGTTTATGGTTCACGCGGCTCGCTTGCAAAATGCAATTCCAGTTGAATTAAGAATGTGTCCCTTCATCTCCACGTTCAAGGCCCGTCTTAAGAAGACTGGACATCCGTTTATTTGTGTCTTCCTACTTGAGCTAAGTTGTATTTATATAAGTGCTTTAGTATATAAATATTTATATCTATCTATATTTTCATTATATTCTATTTAATAAGTAGGTATGTAAGTATTTAGTATGTGTATCTAGTTGTAGTAAAATATCTGTTTATTACTTTTAATTTTTGTTTTCATTTCTTTTAAATTGTGTACTAATTTGTTTCTTTGCTCATTGCTGAAATCCTTTCAGTAATTAAGGGTTGGCTGGAAGAGATCCCTGTTTGGGATAAGTCCACCTTTGTACATGTTATTCCTATTTTGTACCTATAACTGTATTTTGTCGTACAATAAAGAATTTTCAAACAAACAATGAATAAGCCAGTTCAGATTTCTATAGGGTTTGCGTGACAACGTTGATACCAAGATTAAAGTGATACAAGTGGAGCAGGGGAAACAGGAAATGCATTCATGTAACAGAACAGGTGAGATAGCATCAGATTGCATTATCTCAAACAATAATAACAATTACAACAATAACATGCAACTTATGATACCAAGAAATAACAGGTACTGATTTGTATTACAAAACTTAGTACGAAAGTTATCCTACTTTTAACTTATTACACTCCATTTATTTCCCGAAAACCTCAGCATCCTTTGTTAAGCTATTGTATAGCTTTTATCGTGGGCTTTGAGGGGACCGAATCAAGAAATTTCGTAACGATAAAAAACCTGACACCCCAAAAATAAAATATATTGAGTTCTAAAAAACTTACAGTGTCATCTATCTATCCATCATGATGATGGTGATGGTGGTGGTGATGGTGGTGGTGATGGTGGTCGCGATGGTGGTCGCGACGGTGGTCGCGATGGTGGTCGCGATGGTGGTCGCGATGGTGGTCGCGACGGTGGTCGTGATGTTGGTCGCGACGGTGGTTGCGATGGTGGTCGCGATGGTGGTCGTGATGGTGGTCGTAATGGTGGTCGCGATGGTGGTCGTTATATTGGTCGTAATCGTGGTCGTGATGGTGATCGTGGTGGTGGTCGTGATTGTGGTCGTGATGGTGGTCGCGATGGTGGTCGCGATGGTTGTCGCGATGGTGGTCGCAATGGTGGTCGCGATGGTGGTCGCGATGGTGGTTGCGATGGTGGTCTCGATGGTGGTCGTGATTGTGGTTGCGATGGTGGTCGTGATTGTGGTCGTGATGGTGGTCGCGATGGTGGCCATCCCGCGCCCCAAGGACTATATGGTACTGGTAAATACTGCATAAACAAAAAATAAATAAATAATTATAATTGCATAAGTTGATAAAAATGCTATGCAATAGCTTTACCGCGGCAGTCCCTGAGTGCCACACGTCTTTTTTTATTTATTTATAGAGGTTCATCTTGTTCAGCTTATTTCGAAAAACCTAAAAACGTTTAATTACTTTTATTTGAAAAGAAGTTCCGTGTGCCAAATGATGATGATGTAATAAAAAAAAACTTGATTCCAAACATTCCAAATTTGAAAAGACGGGCTGACAAGTAAAGTATTTCTTAATATTTAATTAAAAACAATAGACGATCCTGGGACCTAGGTTCCATCTTAGTGGTTCATCATCAGATCAACTTTAAATACCCAAAGGATCTATTTTCACTGGTAATACGACTTCAGTTCAAATTCCAGCTCAATCGGACCCCTGGAAGTCGCTTTAAATCGATCGCAATGTTTGAAACGGACAACATAAGAACATTGCAAGCTAAAAGCTTGTAAAAATCGCTTTTTCCCCACTGCTCAACTAAAATGCTCAACTTTAAAAAGTTGAGCATTAGGGATTAACTTTAATGTCCTTTAATGTTTCAGTTAAATATTACAAGGAAAAGAACTAAAATTAAAACCCCGATTGCACAAATTATAACGTCCTGTTTTTTTAACCATTCAGGTAAAAATATATTCGGGGTGTAGGTTGCGACTCCATACAGGGGGTGATTAACGCAGTGGCTAGACTATAATTAGGTATCGTTCCCTTTTTCTGTAGATCTTGTTCATTCTTAGCGTGCGTTTCTTGTAGTAAGAAAACTCTACGTCGTTGTCTGTCAATAGTTTGCCAAGGAAATCTCATTTAGCTTGGCTAATGCTTTCCACTTTTAGCAGGCATATTCGTATGCAAAGACCTATGTCCTTAGACAATGAGCTCTGGAAATGAACAGAGCTTTTCGATGATTCCATTTTGTGAGTTTAGTGAGCAACTATTGTGTTCCGTGGGGTTGTGAACAACAGGTACGGCAGGCAAGGTTTGTTGCTCGTGCTCGTGGACACGTGCAAGGCAACGGTGGGTGATCTCCTGCGGACCTGAGTAACTTCATCCCCCAGTCATTAGAGTTAATCATCATCTTTCAAAAAAGAAATTTCGTTCCAAAAATGTACTTATTTCGTACGCGTGACGTCATAGTTTTTCAGCATCATAGATGTACTATTTTTTTTCATCATCATCATATCAACCGAAGGACGTCCACTGCTGGACAAAGGATTTCGATGACGACCGGTTTTGCGTTGCCCGCATACAGCGGCTTCCCGCGACCTGTACCAGGTCATCGGTCCACCGAGTGGGAGGCCTGCGGTGCGCGGTCGCCACTCGAGAACTTTACTGTCCCAATGGCCATCTGTTTAGTACGAAACAAAATAAGCAATATTTTCTAAAATTTCAATGGAAGGGCAATTCAAGGAATACCATTTCATAATTTATTTTTGATGCAGTCTACTACCCTGTTACAATTTTTCCGAGAACTCCTAAGATTGCGTAACAAGCAGTGTAAATACAGAGACCAGCACATCAAGCTAGACACTATGCCGTATGCGTATGGATCAGAATCGCATTACGAGTGTCTAACTTGATGTGCTGGCCCTTGTACCTATGAAAAAAAAATTATACTTACCGTATGCATTGGAGTTATGTCTTGAGTAAGATCAATGGTTCCTTTCAAAACCAAACTGCTTGGATCGTTGTCGCTTGTAGCGACAGTAAGTTTACAAATCATGAATTCGTTTTCGAAATCTGGACACTCCATCACATCCTCAGAAAATCCTCCAGTGTAGTAAACCTGAAAAGCATTTTTAGAAGTCAAAGATACTTTCTTACTTTGCTGGCTCAGCGACCCGAAGTGGATCTTGGCCTCCGACATTAAAGTGTGCCACTCTATCCTATTTTGTGCCAAGTTTGACCATTCGGGCACTCCCAACTCTTTGAGGTCTTTGGCGACTTCATCTTTCCAGCGATACCTTGTACGGTGGGTCGACCAAGGTATCGCTGGAAAGATGAAGTCAAAGATAACAAAACTTAATTAAGACAGACTATATCCTTTGAGCGTCGGTGGCGCAACGGCAAGGGCCGCTACAACCTTTCCAGGATGTTGTGGTTCGAGTCCTGCCACGTACCAGTGTGTTTTCGAATTTCGTACTCAAATGTACGTTTATGCGATGCTCATACGGTGAAGGAAAACATCGTCAGGAAACCTGCACACATCTGCGAAAAAACTCGAAGGTTGTGTGTGAAGTTGACCAACCCGCACTGGGCCCGCGTGGTCGACTAAAGCCCGATCGCCTTAATTGAGGGTAGGCTCGAGCCCCTCGGTGTGGACGTATATATGAGCTGATTTGAAAGAACCTGTAATAGCGATACAAAGAATTGTCACCAGTACCACAGATAAGATACTAGTTACTTCGTCCGGCACCGTTAATGGTACTAGAAATACAAAGGGGAAAAACCGGCCAAGTATGAGCCAGGGTCGCGCACCGAGGGTTCCGTACCATCACAAAATACATTTGTGTAACTTATTTACAAAAAATAAGTCGAATTAAAGGACAAACTTAACTTTTCAATTGAAAAAACGTACTTCCATACATCAATATACGTCACGAGAAATTTTCCAACGGCAAATGTATGTTTTAATCGCATAAAATGTTTTTTAAGGTTCCAAACACCCAAAGAATGACTAATGACCCTATTAATAAGCCTCCGCTATCCGTCTCTCCGTCTGTCTGAACCGTAATATCTACGTAAATAATTAAATTTTTTACAGACTTTTTATTTCTGTTGCTGCTATTACAACGAATAATAAAAATAAAGGACCCCATTCCCCATACATTGAATGTTATTTTAAGGGTTCCGTACCCAAAGGGTAAAAACGGGACCCTATTGCTGAGACTTCGCTGTCCGTCCGTCTGTCACCAGGCTGTATTTCATGAACCGTGATAGTTAGACAGTTGAAATTTTCACAAATGATGTATTTATGTTTCCGCTATAACAACAAATACTAAAAAACAAAATAAAATAAATATTGAACGGGGGGCTCCCATACAACACACGTGATTTTTTTGCTCGATATTGATCACGACAACAGATGGACGCTTGAAATATTCACAGAATATTAAGTTATATATTCACTTTAAAAATAAATAGCTAAATTAAAATAAAACAAATATTGAAGGGGGGCTCCCACACAACAAACGTGGTTTTTTTGCTTGGTTTTGCTCGATATTGATAACGGCAACAGATAGACGCTTAAAATATTCACAGAATATTAAGTTATATATCACTTTAAATATAAATAGCTAAATTAAAATAAAACAAATATTGAAGGGGGGCTCCCACACAACAAACGTGATTTTTTTGCTTGTTTTTGCTCGATATTGATAACGGCAACAGATAGACGCTTGAAATATTCACAGAACAATAAGTTATATATTCACTTTCAAAATAAATAGCTAAATTAAAATAAAACAAACATTGAAGGGGGGCTCACACACAACAAACGTGATTTTTTTGCTTGTTTTTGCTCGATATTGATAACGGCAACAGGTAGACGTTTCATATAATCACAGAGTATTGACTTGTATTATTCACATTAAATATAGGTAAATAATTAAATTGAAATAAAATTAATATTTAAGGGGAGCTTTTATGCAACAAACGTCATTTTTGTAGATAATGGTACGGAACCCTTCGTGCGCGAGTCCGACTCGCACTTGGCCGGTTTTTTTCAATGAGAAGAAATTAGCGACATCTTTTTTTTATTATTCACAATTGGTAACCCCTTGTCACAAGCGTCGGTGGCTCAACCGGTAACGACTCGGTCGTCCTAACCAGAGGTGCCGGGTTCAAATCCGGACGGCCAATGTACCAATGAGTTTTTCGTAACTTACGTACATATACTCTCCGATTGCTTTAACCTGCAAAACATACCTGCGAAGAAACTCGAAGGTTGTGTGTGAAGTCGACCAACCCGCACTGGGCCCGCGTGGTCGACTAAGGCCCGAGCGCCCTAATTCAGGGTAGGCTCGAACCCCTTGGCATCATCTCACCTAATGGTAAGTGACGATGATGCCGAATATGGAAGTAGTAGGATCTTGTAGTATCTTCTATATAGTTGATTAATGAAGATGTTTTGGTACAGAATCCTCAGTCCGCGCGTCCAAATCGCACTTGGCCGATTTTTAATGTAATGAAACTACAAATATCAAGATCAGATTTTTCCTTTCTTACTACTGTGAGACCTTGCGTCCAAGGGACCGTAAACATAAGGTATTTGATATAATTTTTAACTTGATCCCTCGACGCGTCCTAAGAAAAACGGTCTTGAGAAACAGACGTTGTCAAGGGTTTACCAATTGTGAACAAAAAAACACATTTGATCCTATAAGGGTTCTTTTTCCTAATTTACATCGCAAAATATTTTTTGACCCCCATACAAAAAAATAAAACATTAACGGTGAAGGAAAACATCGTGAGGAAACCTGCACACACCTGCGAAGAAACTCGAAGGTTGTGTGTGAAGTCGACCAACCCGCACTGGGCCCGCGTGGTCGACTAAGGCCCGATCGTCCTAATCAGGGTAGGCTCGAGCCCCTCAGTGGGGAAGTATATGAGCTGATATGATGATACAAAATAAGAGTCCCAAGACCTTGTAATCTTGTCCAAGAATTGCGGAATGTACCAATAAATTTTAGGCATTTGTAAAAGTATGGAGGTTAAATCTTTGTCTACCTTTAACTGTGCGTCTATTGATTTTGTAAATGAAATAATAGTTATCAAATATTTTATAGTTATTTTTTTATCTTAAAATTACAAGAATTATTGTCGAAAATTTACGAAAATTATAGAAATTGAAGTTGCACACACATCTTTTTTTTCGGGAACACCTGCTGGGACAGCGCCAAGTGCCTGCGTCTGCGCAACAAATCCGATCACCAAACCTACTTCTATAAACCGACGAAATATCATATTTAAAGCACACAACCTCACTTCTAAATGGAAAATATTTTATTATGATTCTAACTTTTATAAAACCCCTACAATTAAATGACGCTTGCTCTCCGATATGAATCTACCTCTAATATTCTCTTAGCACGAATAGCTCTATTGATTATAGTACATTATCCGTTATGGATGGCAATGTTAGAAAATAATGCTTTCATACGATTTTTATCTCTGTGTCATCGATATAGGCATATAATTGATATGAAAAAAAATTATGTCGACGTTACATAGCTAGTACACAAAAACATGACTTTAAGTTGCGTGGGGACAAATTACATGACAATTTGCTTGTTTGTTACTCTTCTGCAACAAAGTAGTTGTTAATCCGGCGTGAATGATGTGAAAAATGGTTACACCAACTCTGAGATTATTATTTTTTACCCAAATATAGAAATTAACGATTTTTATAACTAAAATGACTACTTATTACTGTAATTTATTAATTTACATTATACCTGTCCTGTCCTTAAGGACATGAGGAAAAATAATAAAATTACCCAGTTCTAAAAAAATAGTATTTATTTACACAGAAATAAACAATATTTAGGAACTATGGCTTAATATCTAAAAAAAATTAGATATTTTGACAACTGTACACACAAAATAAAAAAATATATCTGTCTTATTTAATTTAGCTTCGAGATAACATCATCATCATCATCATTACAGCTCATATACGTCCCCACCGAGGGGCTCGAGCCTACCCTGAATCAGGGCGATTAGGCCTTAGTCGACCACGCGGGCCCAGTGCGGGTTGGTCGACTTCACACACAACCTTCGAGTTTCTTCGCAGGCGTGTGCAGGTTTCCTCACGATGTTTTCCTTCACCGTTCGAGATAACATAAAACATTCTAATATCTTCTTTAATGAGTTCGGATATTACGTACCCGCTGTGTGTTTGCGTACGTGTAGTTCTCTATTAATTTAAAAAAATATATTTAAAAATCACCTAAAATCACTCCTCGCGGAACCCCTCCAGCTACCGAGCCAACCGAGTTCCAGGAATAGTGCAGTTCAGAAATATTTAGTGTTTCATAAATCAGTGGGTACGAGATACCCGACCTTATTCACGCCGGGTTAACTATGTTTTTGGTTGCATCAGTTTTAAAACATAACTAATGCATATTATACAGAATCTAACAAAATTAGTGTAGGACCTGTTAAAATAACACCTGTTCTGTCCTACTGAACACCTTTGTTCGAGATACCTGTAATCAAATTGGAAAATTTTGGAATGGTTACTCAGTATGATAGATAAGTAGAAATAATTCCCAGTTGACGGGTTTTACACAAATTGTATAACCATTATACTACAAATTTTATAACACCCTGTATAAATTTTACAATACTCCATAGCTTGCTAGGCATAATTTCAAAATTTTTCTTCATCTATAAAATTTATCATTACTTTTTCAACTGACTTCCAAAAAGGAGGAGGTTCTCAATTCGACTGTATTTTTCAACCGACTTCCAAAAAGGAGGAGGTTTTCAATTCGACTTTATTTTTCAACCGACTTCCAAAAAGGAGGAGGTTCTCAATTCGACTGTATTTTTTTATTTCTTTGTTTGTTACCTTAGTACTTTTGACTGGGTTAGCCGATTTTGATGATTCTTTTTTTATTTGAAAGCTAGTGCTTTCCGTGTGGTCCCATATAAATTTTATTAAAATCGGTGTAGTACTTTATTAGAAAATTAATAAAAACCAAAATTATTAATGCAAAATTGTAGTAAGTTGTTGCGATGGAAGTCGGTTTTTTAACGTGTTAGCGTTTTCAATTAAACTTTCGAGAGACGAAGGAATAAATACAAAGTTTTGTGATAGAACAAAATTCGACTTCCAGAAAAAAGTGGTCGAGAATAAACTTTATATGTGTGTGTATGTGTGTGTGTGTGTGTGTGTGTGTGTGTTATTACGCTTGCCTAAATCAAAGGTGGAGAGATTGACTACACTTAGTGCCAGTTGATACTGTAGTGGTTTCAGTTCTCCTCGCCCTAATGGCTCTAATTCCACGACAGATGTCTTCGATAGCCCTAATTCTCCTTTGAATAAATAAACTCGTCACGAAGTAGAATAAAATTTTGTAATAATAATAATGTTACAGATTACATTACGTTAGCATTCTAGTCATGTTTTGTTAGCTCACCTTAATTTTAGGGTCACACTTTTTACTCCACTTTTTCTTTAAAACATCCTGTTAAAACTTGTTTTATGTTTATGTTATTTTAACCGCCACGAGACAGGCCTAGCCTTGTGTGAGGTCACAGTTAACTTGTATTAGGGTAAAACTAGGATAGTTTCCCCAGGGGAATAGTTAGGTACCCCGATTGTGTTTACTCTAGTTTCGCGGACGAATCGCATGCTATTTTATTAATCTATCTTAAAGATCTTCCAACGACCACTAAGTTGACCGTGTCTCATATCTATGGGAAATTGCATGGGAACGCAAAATGCGATCAAAGTTTTTGCGAGGTAGTGTCCAGTTTTTTGGCGGCGCGGGGCATCTATCCTAAACGTAATTAACGTGGATTAGGTAACTATCCCCTATGTGGGATAAATGTCCCAAAACACAGAGTTCCGCAAAAATCGCTAATACTCTAGAAATATTAAAGATAATGTATTGTACCTTAGTATAAATTTGTAGATTAAAAACCAAAGTACCGGTCAGTTTTACAAATTAAGTATTTTGCTATTTATACTGAGAGATATAGAGCGATTTCAAAAAGTGTGGGAACTATCCGGCTTTTACCCGGATGGTAAGCTAAATTCGTGAATTAATTTTTAGGGTTCCTTAGCCAAAGGGTAAAAACAGGACCCTATTACTAAGACTACGCTGTCTCTCCGTCTGTCTGTCTGTCTGTCTGTCCGTCTGTCACCAGGCTGTATTTCATGAACCGTGATAGCTATGTAGACAGTAGAAATTTTCACAAATGATGTATTTCAAAAACTAGAATAAGTGAAAATCTCCATACAAAAAACGTGTTTTTTTATCACGCTTTTATTAGCTTCACCTGTATGTTTGTATGTAACCGACTCCTTTGGACTCGATTTTGACCCACTTTAAACGGAAAGATTTGATTCAAACTGTAGGAACGGATGTGTTCCTACATGACGAGAACAATAGGAGATATCTCCGCCAGGCGAGGTGGTGTGCCTGGGGTCCGGCCGTGGACCAACCGTGTATGGCTGGTGTTTGTATATATGCTTATGAGCAAGGAAATGTTGATAGCGCGTTGTAGATGCCATCTATCGAGATGAAGATGCAACTTTTCCATACAGTTTGATCGATGGTTCAGTCTTGAGCTGTGGCAACGTAGTTGTTAGTGGCGGGTACTGCAGATGTCGCCACATTACTCCCCCTCCGAGACGGAGGTCGATATCCATATTGAGTTAGCTGTCCAATGTTGCGGTGCGGCGGAGCGACGATACGCGTCGCGATGCGGCGTCTGCGGTGAGTCGAGACGCCAGGCCAATGTTGCTCTACTCGAGTCCACGGTGAGTTGGGACGAGGAGGTGGTTCAGGCGTACGGTGCAAGGGAAGCAGGTCACGTGGAGCGCGTGCTCTACAGCGTGAGCTGCCGACGACTTGCTGCCTGAAGAGTGAAGCTGCAGGTCCTTGATGCTGCGTTGACGGCTGCGAACCTGATGAGGCTTCGGGGTGAAGTGCAGGGCCAGGAAGCTCGATATGACGGCTGCGATGGTCCTGGTAAACTTCGCATTGGACTGCTATGCTGCTGTTGGCTTGCTTTACCGGCTGGAGAGCTGTTGAGGAGTTGTTGCCGAAGGTACGTCAATGTTCAGCGTCGGGTCACCAATGTAGGTACGGTGTTGCTGGCTGAAGGTGTATTATTGAAGATCCCGGTAGGCACCCACATAACTGGTGACCCCGACGTCAATGTACTGCAGATGTCGCCACAAAACTTTTTAGACTTATCAAGAATCAGCGACAATATAATAATTTCATAAGTTTGAACTAAAAAATAAATAGAGTTTAAAAAAACTAAAAAACACGCTTTTAAATTACATCAGACTAAAAATTAAAAAATAATTCTTAATGTAAGTTGAAAATAATAGTAATTAACAAAAAATTACTAGTATTATTGTGAAAAAGCGTGGGGCGCTCTGGGCCATATTTTTCGTCTATCGAGCAACCCACACTTTTTTAGTTTTTTTAAACTCTATTTTTTTTTGAAACGTGAAGAAACTAGTGACATCTAGTATAATGTTACGGAACCCTTTGTGCGCGGTTCTGACTCGCATTTCACCGGTTTTTTATGTCTTTTGTGTCTTTATCCCACTACGATTGTACCTATTGGCGTATCCCCATTGTACTAATATATTTTATGCTAAATTAATTTATCCGTCAAATGTAGGGTATCCCTGTGTCCCGTACTCATAAGAGCTCCCCATGTTCGTGGAAACAAAGATATTCAATTAGAAGCGCCTTATTTGCATGTAGGTGTCATTGACAATTAGATGAAGTGGAGGGACGACTGCGTTAGTGTGTGTGAATAATTTCGTCATTTGAATGAAGGATCAATGAATAAAATTACATCCAGTTTAAAAAACCATATCACTGAGGAGAACGACTATCATTGTTACATAAGTAATTATGTACCTTCCTGTAATAGACGTTATATGTTCTAAATTCAAAAATATTTACTTTGAGTAGGTGTTATCGAATTTCAATTTCATATGTACGTTTATCCTACGCTCTTACGGTGAAGGAAAACATCTTGAGGCAACCTGCACACGCCTGCAAAGAAACTCGAAGGTTGTGTGTGAAGTTGACCAACCCGCACAGGGTCCGCGTGGTCGACTAAGGCCCGATCGACTTAATTCAGGGTAGGCTCAAGCCCTTCGGTGGGGACGTATATGAGCTGATGTGATGTGATGAAGTTAAAAAAAGTTAAAGTTAAATGATGAAATTAAGCTAACAAAAGCGTCACATTAAATAAGCAATTACTTGAATTTATATTTCCAATAGACTGCGTTACGCAAATTTTATCGAACCCAGTTTCGATAGTGCTCTATTATTTGACATAAGCGAGATAAAATACGAACAATGGCTATAATTTTTCGATTCTTGAATGGTATTTCCATAATTCAGCCCTAATTTAGGGTAGGCTCGAGCCCCTCGGTGGGGACATATATGAGCTGATATGCTGAGTGTTAAGTTCATTCAGTTATTATTTGATAATTGTACCAAAGAATACTAAATAATATTGTACATTGAAAAACTAAGTTAGGGAGATACTTGAACGGAAAAGAAGTCGGTTAATAATGTTATCAAAAACAGGTAAGTAGGTATACCCATAGAAAATTAAAAAGTTAAAGGATCAGAATTTTCTATTTTTAAAGGGATTTCTGATAAACACCGAAAAAAATAAAATGTTCAGGATGGCCAAATAAGAACCATGCATCTTATTTTGTAAAAATATTTATATACTTAACAAAAAAATTACAGAAATTTTGCAGTGAAAACTTCTTAAGGCGCGTTGGGTATTTTTTGAGATGGGAAAAACCATTGAACTCGCGACACTGCATCGTAACCGCCACCGTACCAGGAACACTCGCGTGGTCCAAACTTATAAAACTGTACAAAAGTTTTTATTTCTGTCGGCATACCCCGAGTGGTTACAAAAATACTCTATTTAAGCTTGACAGTTACGAGTGGAATGTAACAATGTTCACCATTTTCAGCATTACAAATGTGAGCCTATTCATCACATTTCTGCCAAGTCCCGGATGTGCTCGAAGCCGGAGAGGTCGGCACGGTGAAACATTTGATACGCCAGGCGGGCGACGCACGACTCTATCGTCTCTACCCGGAGGTCTCGTCTGAGAACCTCGTTCCTGACGTATCTTCGGTCTGTTAGCATAGACACGTCCCTTTATATGGCACTTCTTATCTCATCTTATCTTTATAAGTGGGGGCTGCAGTTGCAGCTACACTTCGACCCAATGGGATATTTTGTGTCTGCCCCTATAACCTTTGCACCTCAACCTACTCAATGCAGCAATTTCGCTGATTGAAAGGTGCTTGTAGTCCTCCAGTTTTGGGTAGCAATCACCTAGAAGGTGCATACGCTTGCTAACCAGGACATCGCAGTGACACAGTAAGTGTTCCGTTGATTCTGTATTTTCACCACAGGCCCTGCAGGTCAGGCCATTCGTCAGGTCAATTATTTTTTGGTGTATAGCGTCCCCACTGACCGACAGATAGGTCATAAAGTGAGGGCCGCTATTCCTGCCAACACCATAAGGTGAAGACAAGGACCAGTTACGGTAGGTCTTAACGCCAAGACGCTTGTCCTGGTACTCTGCAAGGCGAGTGCCTCGTGGAAGAGAACCACTACCTACTGTCCAGGTAGGTTCCGGAGCTGTAGGCACGCTCACCTCCCGCGGCTTTCGCTGCTGGCGGTTCGATCCTCGCTGGGACGCCAGAGAAGCTGGCTCCCACATATCCGATGTGGTACCGGAGCTGTAGGCACGCTCACTTCCCGGCGCTTATCGCACCTGTCCAGACTTACTCCTACGCGGCTGGATCAGCCGGAGTAGTACTAGCTTAGTTCTTCTTGCTGACCAGGCAAGTGCCGGAGATGCTTCCCTGCCAGTAATTAAACCAGCAGTTCCGCTTAATGGACAACTCACGTGCCCCGCGTTGTTTTCGCCCATAGCCCACGTGGCCGGCTACGACAACACTAGTTGCGCGCGGGGAAGGACGCCTGGACGCAAAATGCTTGCCAGGCAACAAACGTTGCCCAACCCCTGCAACTAACCACATACCACTAAGAGTCCATGACCCAGTCGGGGGACCGACAAGCCAGAGTGCCGAAGGCGATAGATCCAACGGCAGGCAAGCGGTGGGCTACCCCCGACCCCGTAGTACCCTGATCCAAATAGCCGGACCCGTAGTTCCGGCTGCGACCTCCACCTAGCCGGGTAGCTCTAGGCAGAGTAACCAAGCCGGGTAGCTCTAGGCAGATCTTAGGGGCCAATCAATTTCACCATATATTGAAATTAATTGACCTGGAAACATTCATCTCAATGTTTCGTTTGTATCTCGTGCCGTATGGCATATGGCCCCGTATTTTTGGAACCACATGTTCTCCAATCCCAACTGATTCCTAGGTTTAAGTTCTTGGTGTTGAACTTAGAATCATCTGCTTTCACTATCTGAATCTTATATGGGAACAGACCCAGGTTTTTCTCCAGAATAGTATGTAAAGAGATCACCTTAATTCCCAGTTGTTAAGAACGCCACGCCGCCTGGTAGACAATGATGTCGATTCGGTGTAACACAATTTAACTTCATCTTATCAGCTTATATACGTCCCCACCGAGGGGGCAGTCGACCACGCTGACCCAGTGCGGATTTGTCGACTTTACACACAACCTTCGAGTTTCTTCGCAGGCGTATGCAGGTTTCCTCACGATGTTTTCTTTCACCGTAAGAGCGTCGGATAAACGTACGTATGAAATCGAAATTAGAAAATACATTGGTACGTAGCAGGATTTGAACCACGGCCTACCGGACAAGAGGTAGCGGCCGTAACCTTTACGACACCGACGATTTAACTTATTTGACAGGATTAAAGTAAATTTAGGCATTCTGTCTTTTTATTTCTGTATCGAAAAGACAATGACAGAATGCTTAAATTTAGTTTAGACCTGTCATCATCATCATCATCATATCAGCCACAAATCGTCCACTGCTGGACAAAGGCCTCCCCCAAGGATTTCCACGACGACCGGTCCTGCGCTGCCCGCATCCATCGGCTTCCCGCAATCTTCACCAGGTCATCGGTCCACCGCGTGGGAGGCCTGCCTACGCTACGTTTTCCGGTGCGCGTGTGACCTGTCAAGTAAGTTACAATCCTCTTACACCGAATCGACACCAATGTCGGTTCTTCGGCTAAATCTTTCAATATTCTACTTCGAACGAACTCTTCTGGCATGATGAGGAACTGGTTTATCACTTACAATGCCATGCTGCTCAAATTTTTCACCGAATAAGTTATTGTTTGTCGCTAAGGTAACAGACTGGTGATGGTTTCTACCGAAAATCGGTCGCAATTTTCCCAGCGTTACTACAACCGAAAACTGGTTTGCGTATAAAGTTTTGATAATTAAAACAATTGCGGGCAGCGCGGGACCGGTCATCGTGGAAATCCTCGGGGGAGGCCTTTGTCCAGTAGTAGACGATTTTCGGCTGATATGATGATGAATTAAAACAAGTTGCATAAGCGAAAAACGTTCACTAACTACTCGTAATTGGTCGCATCTACAGGAAATAATTTTTATTCACGATTGGTAAGCTCATGGCATCATCTCACCTGATGGTCTTTCTTGTCGGTGGCTCAACCGGTAACTACTCGGTCCTCCTAACTAGAGGTTCCAGGTTCAAATCCGGACTGCCAATGTACCAATGAGTTTTTCGAAACTTACGTACATATATTTACAGATTGCTTTAACGGTGAAGAAAAACATCGTGAGTAAACCTGCACATCTAATTCCAGATGTGTATGACGGTCGCGTTGCACACGATCGTATGTGTTAATCTATCGTGACCGCGGGTGATGCTAAGTGCAACACCAGGCAACGGCGGTCTGTCCCTTGGATAGCACGGTTAATTGTGCCACACGATAAGAAAAAAAGACCTCATGGTAAGTGACGATTATGCCAAAGACGAAAGCGGGCGTACCAAGATTCCCCAACGCTATGTTTTCTTTAAGCCGGACCACATCAATGTTGTTAGCATTGATGTTTGGCGACAAGACTTAGGTAAGATGGTGCTAGCTATTCAGGCGGGCTTAGAAAATACCCTTTACCAACCAAACTGAGTCTTACAAAGTTAGACTCCGTCGGGAATCGAACCCGCGACCTCCTGATGTGAAGCAATTGGACTTAACCTCTACCCAACGGTGGTGGTTATGGCGGAAAAATAAACAAATCTTAAAGTTGGCCATCCTGTATATAGGGTGACTTTTAATTTACAGACAACTTTCCCAAAGAAACTATATACGTCAAATATGAAAAAAAAATTTTGGTGCTCTATACATTTTTGCCGATTTGATAACTTATTATTGTATGCAGGACCAAAAATTTTTTTTCTGATTTAACATTTAGTTTCTTTGGGAAAGTAGTTTGTAATCACGAGTACATGCACATATTTTGTTATCAAGAACTAATTAAAAGTCAACCTGTATAATAATTAATGTCACGATTCAGAATACATTCTTATAATTCAAACTGAGAAAAAACTACACTTGTAACATAAATGGAATGTGATAAATTCTGATACCTTCCTTACTAAAATAATAACAAAAAATAAATCACACATTCGATAACAATGGAAGTTACGAAAAACTCACTGTAAATCAAAACTGTGAATATATTCATTTGTTTCCGAAAGATAACAAATACGAGGAGGGGAGGCCCAAATCGGAAAATAAAAATTACGACAGTTTAAAAGTAGGCGTCATTTACATGAAACTACTATATCGGAAATGATATACTCTCTCGCTTGGGCCATTTGTTCGTAACGCGTTACATTATAAATGTTATGGTTCCGATTCCCGTATGAGGGAAACTATTGATTTACAAATTAAACTGTTTGAATCAGCTTTTGCAGTGTGTATTATTTATTATTACAATTATTTAAATTGCAATGTTCGTATGTATGTATAACTAGCTTTTGCCAGCGGTTTCGCTCGCGTGAAAAAAGTTTCTATGACTGTCTTCGAAAAAAAAGGAAAAAAAGCGTGGAAAAAAGTAGCCTATATGTTAATTTAGATCCTAATCTGTCTACCTACCAAATTTCACCCAGATCCGTTTATCTGTTGTGGCGTGAAAGAGTAACAAACATCCATACATACAAACTTTCGCGTTTGTAATATTAGTAAGGATGTAAGTTGTTCGCTTCAAAATTTGCAATTTAAATTTGACCCACTTTCCGGTTTCCAATTGAGCTGAAATTTTGCATACACGTTTAGTTTAAATAACAAAGCATGGTTAGCTAAGTGACGTCATTCTAAATTCAATATGGCGGACTCCCAAATATGGCAGACCAGTTTTTGAAGTGAAAACTTCTTTAGCGGCGCTGAGCACTTTTTGTTGGATGGGTAAAAACTTCCAAACTCGCGTCAGGGTCACGTGATGCTGATCGAAAAAGCGTAAGATCGAGGGGAAGGGAGAGGAACAAGTATCTCCCACTCTTTCTACCGTGCCTGAGTGTGCTGCTCCGCTTAGGCAGCACAGGGCGCTTCTGCCGGTTAGTAGCAAAACTACTCGCCTAGCGACCTAACATCGACATATTGATGTCACTACGTAGTTCAGCTATTTCACACTAGATGTCAATAAGTGTAGAAAGTAATGGGACGTACTCAGAACTATGAGCTTTAAAAAGTTTGTGTAATAAATGAATAAAATGAGGGTTAACATTTTTACTGTTTTGTATGTGTACTGACGTACTTAAAATTTCTAGCACAAAATAATAGACAAATTATTATTACGAACATAATTTTATTTACAAAATTCAATTACCTGCGAAAATAACAGTTTTAGTTAGTTGTTGTCGGTTCGTTGCCCTATCGTTTTGAATGGTTGCGAAATGCTTAAAACGAATATCTTTATATTTTTCTGATAAAGATTTAATCAGCAGTATAATATGATTTACAGTCGGTGATTGGTCAAAGCTGTAATTTAAAAAATAAAATGAAATACATACTTATTCTCCTAAAATAATTGAAACTCGGTTATACAAACAATACCGAAACCAACCGACAAATCCAGTTTTAAACTAGGTAAAGTGCCCATCTTTAATTTTTTATGGCCTTTTTTTGTCACTATGAAGTCTGCATCATTAAAATGGCAAGAACAAATCTTTGTATATTTTGTCGGAGTCCAATCCGGTCTATTCACTTTTGTGATCCATTGTTGTTTTAAATTATCATCGGATGGAAATCTAAAACAAACAAAAAGAAATAAAATTAACTAGGTGGTAAATTATCTTAATATGAATAAAATGATTATTTAACATTCGAAGTTCTTTCAATTCATGAACAGTCACGGAGAATAGTACGAGTATGTATACAACTCAGATCTTTGTTACTTGAAAATATTTGCTATGAAAATGTTATTTCATTACTGACCATAGCCGTGTGTTATTCGGTAAAATTATTTGAATCTAATTACGGCCCTGGATATTTGGTACGTTGAAAATAGTTGTTCTTCTTGACGATAGATGGCGGCCTGTTTACAATATAATTATAAAAATCACTAAAGTACTGTTTTGGCGACTAAAAAGTATTCAGGTTTAATTGTATACTTTAATTTTCAGTATCCACGTATGATTATAACTATATACCAATGCGGAACTTTACGTACTCGTATTTTTTATTCACAAAAGTTACGCCACCTAGTGTCGAGAAGTATAATTTATACTTGAAAGCCGAGAATTTTCTAGAACTATTTTAATAATTACGTATAAAATTACTTACAAATGAAATGTAATACCATTCATAGCATCAGAACGTCTGTCTGAATAACTTCGACACGATAAAACACAACACTTCATCCTTTTCTTCTTAAAAATGCGAAAAAGCTGAATAAACCGATTGTATCAGTTTTAGAAATTTGCGATGATGATTCTGGTAATAACGATGGTGAAAAAGTCGTCGAAATTATGGATGAAAGTTGATATTTCTAAGAGATAAAAATTAATGTAATATATAAATAAATAACGATATAATATTATGAATAATAACATGTAAATTGTCATATTTGTGTACGATAGCGCAATAAATAAACATTGTATTCTACCTCATAAATGATAGTATTTTTGTACTTATAATTAAACACAACGTTAATACTAAAGTTTTCACTTCTGCCGGCACTCCCGGAGTGCTACCGGTGTGTTTTTTTTATATGCGCCCCTATGATATAGCTATTAAAGGTAAGGGTTTGCTAAACAAATACGAAATAATTAAAATTATATTAAAAAAAGCTTGTACTTAAAAAAAATAGGTTTTTTTATTATTATCCACAATTGGCAAGCCCTTGTAATCATCTCACCTGATGGTAAGTGACGATGATGCCGAAGATAGAAGCGGGCTTACCAAGATTTCCCAACGCAATGGAGAACTGGCTATCTTATCTTCAAGCCGGGACACATCAATGTTGTTAACTGTTGTTGTTGACTTAGATAAGATGGTAATAAGGTTTATCGAAATGAGCTTATTAGTTGCAGTTTCCATTGAAATGCAGTTTGTATTTGCAGTAATATTTATTTAGTTTAAAATTTGCTTACATCTTGAACAGAACGTGTTTATTAAATATTTAGATTTTTTTATAAAGTCAAAAAGACTTTTCATTCATTTCAGATCAAAAGTCGAAACTAAACGTTCGTTGATCGTAGCGTCGATCTGATCCAGTCTTCATACCCCGCCACCGACGTATACACCCCTGGCCACCCATCCCTTCCACAGCCATTCCCGAAGGAAACCACTCCCACCGCTTCCCAAACTCCTTGGGGACTTTTCTGCATCAGGGGACCCCCAGAGTCACCTCTGCAGGTGTCCTGGGCGAAGTTGCCACCGGCACAGATCTGTTTGTCTGTGAGAGCAGCGCCCAGGGGGCTGTATTTGTCCACGCATTTCTTCTTGTCGTACACTGGTACCCCCAGTTTTAGTTTTACTGCACTGTTCTTGCCTGTGAAACGAATGCTTCTGTTAGGAATTTTGTCAACTTGTTTCATCATCATATCAGCCGAAAATCGTCCACTGCTGGACAAAGGCCTCCCCCAAGGATTTCCACGACGACCGGTCCTGCGCTGCCCCCATCCATCGGCTTCCTGCGATCTTCACCAGGTCGTCCGTCCACCGCGTGGGAGGCCTGCCAACTTGTTTTTTTGTTTGTAAACTCTTTATTGAATTTTTTTACAATACTTAAAAAATATATAATGTATAAAGGCGAATTTATCCCTTACGGGATCTCTTCCAGTCAACCTACAAATGACGTTTGAGATTTAAAACAAGGAAAAAAGATAAATGCAAAAGTTACAAACACGACTTTCTATAATCTATACATTAACATTAAGTAATTTTACATCTTTAAAGAATAATTTAAAAGTAATTAACAATATCACTCACATATTAATGCCTATTATTAAATCATCATTACAGCTCATATACGTCCCCACCGAGTGGCTCGAGCCTACCCTGAATCAGGGCGATTAGGCCTTAGTCGACCACGCGGGCCCAGTGCGGGTTGGTCTACTTCACACACAACCTTCGAGTTTCTTCGCAGGCGTGTGCAGGTTTCCTCACGATGTTTTCCTTCACCGTTAAAGCAATCGGTAAGTATGTACGTAAGTTTTTGAAAAACTCATTGGTACATTGGCCGTCCAGATTTGAACCCGATACCTCTGGTTAGATGGACCGAGTCGTAACCGGTTGAGCCACCGACGCTTTATTAGTAAATACTTATAAATAAATATTGGTGAGATGTTGTCAAGGGTTTACCAATTGTGAATAAAAAAAATGAAAAATACTTACATAAATAATAATAAATACAATAAACATTTTAATAGTTTAGAACACGGAAATACAGTTTAATTAACCATTCAACCCGTATAAACTAGTAGCTCTGTGAGAGTTTTTCGTAATGGTTAAAATATGATATACTAGCTTTTGCCCGCGGCTTCGCCCGCGTGGACATAGTTTTTAAGACTGTCTTTGAGGGTGAGTGGTGCGCGAGCGTGGGCATGAGTTTTCTCTAGATCCATATTTTGTAATAATGATGATGGTAGACCAACTTATGGAGCCCTGGCTACGGCAGCGAGTACAGAGCGTTAATTTGAGGCGTGATATCAAGGCCATGATTCAAGATATTTTGGGTACTTCACCAAATACGGAAGCCCTTGTCCCTTCCACGTCAATCCCAACACACGTACAATCTGCTACATATGGCCGTCAAAGGCTTTAAGAATGACCAAACACAGCTGCACTAAATGCAGGAGAGAAATTTTCGGCCCCCATAATGTTGACATGTGTCATAACTGTTTAGAATAGTGTATTTAAGTAATAATTTGGTTCCTATCTAACTTAGCTTTAGTGCGATGTAAAAGATTTTTTTTTTTATTACAAAGAATCCAAGATATTTACGGTTTTTATTGCGTAGTCCGCTCGACAAAAGTTTAGTTATTATGTGACAGTGAAAATAGTTATCTGGGGTCAAAGAATTTAACCAAAAAGAGAGTATTTTTCAGTTTATTCAGAAACTGCATTGGACTATGCTATTTTGACGGGATAAAATAGCCTATGTTCTTCCTCGTGACACAGGCTACCTGCATGCCAAATTTCATCAAGATTGGTCCTGGTGTTAAAGTGTGAGAAGGTAACAAACAAACAAACATATTTATAATATTACTAGCTTCTGCCCGCGGCTCCGCCTGCGTGGACATCGTTTTTATGACTGTCTTTGAAGGATTTTCTGTACTCATAATTAATATTTGCATGCTTATAATTCTAATGAAGCTAAATAAGTGATACTATAAATATTGTTAGACCTTTCTATACTGAGCTTATTAAAAGTATGTAAAGAATTCTATTCTATTCTATTCCATGAAGTAAAATGCAGTCGAACGCTATCAAATCCCTAAAAAAAACTCTAATATCTATTTCAAAAGCAATTACCACACTTATGTTATCTCCTCAATTTGTGTATAGTTACAGATTCAATGACCTTTTGTTTGACATGAACTACTCAGCTACCAACTTAATTACCTACGAGTACTTAGTTAAACTTGGAATTTGATATTTCCCATTGAGAACAACAAAAAAGTGAAAAACAATTTTGGACTGACGTTTGTTATGTCGTTTAGATGAATGAGGAAAAGCTTGCTTTAAACCATTACTATCATAACGAGTTTAAACTGCAGTCTACTTTTATAATCACCTATTACTACAATACTCCTGGTATCGCTGTCGCACAAAATCAAAAGCAAAAAAGTGAAAAACAATTTTGGTAAAGTAACATTCGTTTAGATGAATAAGTAAAATCTTGCTTTAAACCATTACTATCTTGAATTTTAACATAACGAGTTAAAACTGTAGTCTGCCTTTATAATGACGTATTGCCACAATTTTTCTGGTATCGCTATCGAACAAAATCAATAGCAAAAAAGTGAAAAAAAAATTTGGTAGGTAAACTGACCTTATTATGTCGTTTAAATGAATAAGTAAAAGCTTGCTTCAATCCATTACTATCTTGAATTTTAACATAACGAGTTTAAACTGAAGTCTACCTTTATAATCACGTGATTATAAAGGAAGACTGCAGTTTAAACTCGTTATGATAGTAATGGTTTAAAGCAAGCTTTTCCTCATTCATCTAAACGAAAAACAAAAGTCAGTCCAATACGTATTGCTACAATTTCGCTGTCGCACAAAATCAATAGCAAAAAAGTAAAAAACAATTTTGGTTACCTGGGTGACTAGGAAAGTTTTGAGATACGGCGATTTTAGAAATAGAACCTACATGAATTGTACCTTTTTAAAATCCTCATTTATTTGAAAATCGAACGCCAAAAGTCATTTGACAAAATATTAAAAAAATAAAAATTTCACTTTCATTTCTTTATTGCGATTCCCGCGTTTTTTCTATCAACAATGGAATTCGAATGTGACCATTTTCTTGCAATGATGTTGTATGATTTTAAAGTTTGTTTGAGTGAAACTAAGTGCCAAAAAAGACTAGTGTCTGTATTTAGCGACCTTGCACTATCCCTTGCAACAATTTTTAGATGGTTTTCACAATTTAAACAGGGAAAACTTTTTTTGAAAGATGATGGCAGAAGTGGCCGTCCTGCTACTTTTGTAACTACACAAAACGTCGAAGCAGTAAGAAAAATTTTGCTTGAAGACCCGAAAACAACCTACAAGGAGATAGAAAAAACCCTACTGATTTCATCGCCGGTAATCAATTAAATTTTACATGCTCATCTTCAAGTAAGGAAGCTTTGTTCGCGATGGGTACCTCATGCTTTTACAGCCGAACAAAAACAAGCTCGCGTGACCTGATGCCGGGAAACGCTTCAAAAATTTGAAAAGGGAGAGGGACGTAATATATTTAATATTATTACTGGAGACGAGAGTTGGATCTACCAATATGACCCACTCACTAAGCTGCATTCGATGGTTTGGGTCTTTCCGGATAAAGAGCCTCTGCGGAAAGTCAAACGAGGACACAGCGTGGGGAAGAAAATGGTGGCAACATTTTTGAGTACGAGTGGTCATGTAGCAACAATTTCTTTAGAAAATCAAAAAACTGTTAATGCTCAATGGTACAGCGAAGTGTGTTTACCAATTGTGTGTGACGCGTTAGGGCAAAAGCGTCCAAAACAGGGTTGCGAAGGCTTTTTTTGCATCATGACAATGCATCACCGCACAAAGCCAAAATAACCCAAGAGTTTTTGAAGACCTCAGAAATTCAACAAATAAGCCACCCGCCTTAAAGCCCCGATCTAGATCCGTGCGACTTCTTTCTCTTCCCGAAAGTGAAGCTTGGACTCCGTGGTGTTCATTATCATAGCCCTGAGGATGCTCGGAATGCTTTCATAGCAACGGTTGAGGACCTCCCGAAGGAAGAGTACCGCCAGTGCTATAAATCTTAGACGAATAAATCGTTGTATAGATGAAAAAACTGTAATAAAAAAAAATTAATCACTAGCCAAAACTTTTTTCTTATCTCAAAACTTTCCTAGTCACCTAACGTAACTAACTTTTATTATGTCGTTTAGAATGAACAAGTAAAAGCTTGCTTCAACCCATTACTATCTTGAATTTCAACATAACCTGTTCAAACTGAAGTCTACCTTTATAATCACCTATTACCACAATTTTCCTGGTATTGCTGTCGCACAAAATCAATAATATCAGAAATACTGACCGTTCAAGGTTTTCCCCCAACCGGCCACGTACACTGAATTCCCGGAGGCCAACCGGCTGCTCGAGTCCACCAGACAGATCGGTTGCACATAATCTGTAAATTAAAAGAAACAAGTAAAAACCCTTCTGACAAGTTAGCAAGTAAACTCTTTAGCATTAACGTATAAACTTGGTAATGTTTCTGTTGTTCATTTCAACGATATCATGTTCAGTAAGTTTAAAGTTTGTTTTTTCTGTTCGGAGATCTAGGGTATCTAGTTCTGAATCAACTATTTGTCGATCCCTTTTTTTTAACATTGGTCAATATGAATCAGCAAATTAACCGGAGAATAATATAAATTTCTTACATTTGCTTGTCCCGTAACGGCTTACACAGCCTGACTGTAAACAACGGCTTACTAAGAAACCTAATATATTGTCATATTTTTCAGAATATAATACTCGTAGCTTTTTCACTGCTAGATACTATACGTATGTCCCCTTTTTCACAATTTCTTATTTTTATTTGCCAGTCTAGTGTGGTTTGGTTGACCTTTCGGGTTGCTTAGAAATGTTATTCGACCATCAGCCTATTGCAGGTACCGACCTGAGTTTTGAGCGGTGAACATGGCTGCGAGCAATATATTAAGCAGTCGGTACCTACGACTGCGGAGATGTTTCATTTGGAAACATTCATTGCACTTACTATTATAACTGAATCTTCTAGCAAGCCTTACTAAAGCAAAGCTGTTGATATTCCGGTTAGAGAACACCGAGTATGTTACACCGGTCTGCACTGGTATCTATTGGGGATTAAACAAGCATTTCACTTAACATTATAACTGACTCTCTTAGCCAGCCTCACTAAAGCAATATCATCCTTCCTGTTGACATTCCGGTCAGATAACATGGAGTGTGTTATAACAGCCTGACCGGCCGGAACCTCTTGGGGTTTAAACAAGTATTGCACTTACCATTATAACTGACTCATCAAGCCAGCCTTACTAAAGCAAAGCTGTTGACATTCCGGTAAGAGAACGCGGAGTGTGGTATACCGGCCTGCACCAAAATCTCTTGGGGTTTTAACAGGCATCGCACTTACCATTATGACTAACTCTCCTGCCCATTTTCACTGAAAAAATATCATCCTTCCTGTTGACATTCTGGACAGAGAACCCGGACTGTGGTATACCGGCTTGCACCGAAATCTCTTGGGGGTTTTAACAAGCATTGAAGTAACCAATATAACTGACTCTCCTAGCCAGCTTTACTAAAGCAATATAAACCTTCCTGTGGACATTCCGGTCAAAGAACACGGAGTGTGTTATACCAGCCTGCACCGGAATCTCTTGAGTATTAAACAAGCATCGCACTAACCAATATAAGTAATTCTCCTAGCCAGGCTCACTAAAGCAATATGATCCTTCCTGTGGGATTCCGGTCAAAGAACACGGAGTGTGCTATACCAGCCTGCACCGAAAGCTCTTGGGTTTTAAACAAGCATTGCACTTACCATTATAACTGACTCTCCTAGCCAGCCTCACTAAAGCAATATCATCCTTCCTGTTGACATTCCGGTCAGAGAACCCAGAGTGTGGTATACCGGCCTGCACTGGAATCTCTTGGGGTGGGTCAGCACATACATTGTTCAGGCAGTCCTCCTCTTGCTGTGTGTCGTATTCTCCTAGACGTACTGAGGCCCTGGAACAAATGAAAAGAACAATAAAATTACAATCTTTGATTCACTCAATACATCACAATACATCACACATACACAGTACATCACCAATCTTCGATTCGCTGACGATATCGTGGTCATGGCTGAGACTATGGATGACTTTATTTTTCTCTTATTCGGAAGGAGGGGGAGAGATGCATCATGCATACCAAATACAGCCCGGCTGCACTGGTTATGTGGGACTCACAGCAGAAGGCTGAACCTACTCACTAAAACTCCCCCCATGGATTTAGGTCAATCAAGACCTGTAAAATCCTTCATCGGAGCGACCCATACCCTTACTGTTGCACCAAACGCGCCGTTGAGATAGCCAGCGCGCCCAATGCAGAAGAATGTGCCATACGGGGATAGCACAAGAACTGAGACAAACAAACAGGCCACGACGTGTATGGCCACGTTGGCTTGCCGACGACGACGACGGCGTGCACGGTGACCGAATTACGCTCGCTTCAGTTCGACTAACTCCCCGGGGTTGTCAGTAGAGGCGGTTCGATTTCCACGGCTGAGATCCTGCGTGGTATGGACGACTTAGGCACAATGCTCGACGGTCTCAGTAGAGCCTCTCAACAAGTAGGTCTAAGAATTAACATGGACAAGACGAAAATTATGTCAAACGTCCGTGTCATACCTACTCCTCTGAAGGTTGAAGGCTCTACACTCGAAGTTGTTACCGAATATGTATACCTGGGACAAACAGTCCAGTTAGGAAGGTCCAACTTCGAGAAAGAGATTAATCGTCGAATCCAACTCGGTTAGACAGTGTTCGGGAAGCTTCGCAATATCTTTACGTCCCAGATACCGCAGTGTCTTAAGACCAAGGTCTTCGACCAGTGGGTGTTGCCAGTGATGACATACGGAACTAAGACATGGTCGCTTACTGTGGGCCTCATAGGAAGGCTCAAGGTCACCCAAAGGGCAATGGAGTGTTCTATGCTCGGAGTTTATCTGCGTGATCGAATCAGAAACGAGGAGATCCGTAGGAGAGCCAAAGTAACCGACATAATTCTCAGAATTGCTAAACTTAAGTGACAGTGGGCGGGGCACATAGCTCGTAGAACAGATGGCCGTTGGGGCAGTAAAGTTCTCGATTGGCGACCGCGCACTGGAAATCCTTGGCGGAGGCCTATGTTCAGCAGTGGACGTCGGTCGGCTGATATGATGATGATGACACTAAAATGCGTTTAACGTACTTAAGGTTCTTGTAATCGTCTACTTAAGTATTTAACTTTCATGACATTAAGATGAAATGAGAATACATCTTTACCATATCCATACTAATGTTATAAAGAGGTAAAATGGTTTTGTTTTTAAATGTAGGGGGTAATCTTCGAAACTACCCATCCGATTAAATAGTTATTTAAACAATAGTTAGAATGGAATTTCAGGATGGGCATAGGGAAAAACCCCTCCCACTCTCTATATCCACGGGGTTAAAGCCGCTAGTCCTACTAATATTATAAGTTTATAATGCCGTCCGCCCGCGGCTAAGCCCGCGTTGTTTTCGATTTTCCCGTGGTAATAAGCTGTTTTCCCGAGGTAAAAAATCAAACTTTTGAAAAAGTCCTCATCAACATTTTTCAATTACGGTTTATCATCTAGCGTGGGCTTTTTCGAAGTTTTTATTTTGTTTTTTATCTAGAAACATTTTGGCTGATGTAAGAGTTTATTCTTACAGTGTTCCAACGTCCCGTTCCACTTGTCCCGTGACGCAGTGAGCAGCGGTCAACACGTAGCGACGGTTGATCAGCACGCCACCGCATTGGAATGTTATCGTCCCGTTTCCTGCACAAAAGTAACATTTCTTTGAGGGAACTTAGACATGGCTCAAGGTCACCCAAAGGGCAATGGAGCGTGCTATGCTCGGAGTTTCTCTACGTGATCGAATCAGAAATGAGGAGATCCGTAGGAGAACCAAAGTAACCGACATAGCTCTCAGAATTGCTAAACTTAAGTGGCAGTGGGCGGGGCACATTGCTCGTAGAACAGATGGCCCTTCGGGCAGTAAAAATCTCGAGTGGCGACCACGCCCCGGAAAGCGTAGTGTAGGCAGGCTTCCGACTCGGTGGACCGATGACTTGGTGAAGGTCGCGGGAAGCGGGTCGTCGTGGAGATCCTTGGGGGAAGCCTATGTCCAGCAGTGGACGTCCTTCGGCTGATATGATGATGAGACATTTCTAACCAAGACGTCTTGGTGGCAAGACCTACCGTAACTGGTCCTCGTCTTCACCTTATGGTGTTGGCAGGAAAAGCGGCCCTCACTGTTATTCCCAAGGGTAGGTAAGTGGGGACGCTATATCATAAATGTGGTAGTTTTACCGTATCTGGTAGATATACGAGAGGGAATTTCTAAACAAGAGGCACTTTGTTTCATGCCCCTCCGTCGCTAAATTTAGCAACTCGATTCACAATGTTTCAAAAATCGAACGAAATAGCTCGAAAATAAAGTTCTTGTCAGCTCGTACTGCAATGTGGCTGTTACGTCGTCTATCGCTGCGGAAGAATCGTGCGAAAATTTTGGTTTATAATTAATTATAAATAAAATAAAAAGAATTTCCAAAAAAGTAAGAAAGCAAAATCATTTTGTATTGTTGTGTTAAGAAGTTCATAAGTTATCTGTTTAAAATAAAATTGCAGCAGTTGTATGTAAAAAAGGGTGCATTAAGTTTTTTTTTTCTTAACTTCTGTGTATAACTACAATGAAAGTATAAAAGATATTTATGCATTATTTACACAGAAATAAAAAAAAAATGATATACTAGAACAATGAACCTGAAACTATAAACCTTAATAAACTTCTGTGTATTTAAATAGAATTCGAGGAAATCAAAATCACTTCATTTAAATTATAAAAACATATTTTTTTTGATTAAACAATCTTTAAATGAAGTAAAAATTGGATAAAAATTAGTTCTTGGCAACGGTGAGATGCGGTGATATGTTGTCAAGGGTTTACCAATTGTGAATAAAAAAAAAACGGTATAAATAAGCCTTAAATAAAGTTATTATTGTGCCTTAGTCCAGGGGCAACCCTGGACACTTCATACAACGGGCCAGAAATGAAATTTAAAAAAAGGAATGACGGCACAAACAAAATGGCGGCGAAATCCTTTACGTTCGACATCCAAACTGTAACCAATCTGTATCAATCTGTGTGACGAGGGGGTGAGGTCGCAATCTTGAGAGCGGCAAGGAGTGTCCATACTGTATGTTAGTACTAATATAATATATACTTTGGTCCAGGACATACCTTAGTATACTTGTACCTACCTACTTCAAAAATTTAATGTTCAAGACTGTTGCAGAACACTTACAATAAATATGAAAATGAGTCATCTGTACATTTATTGCATACACAGAAGAGGTAATGATTTTAATACTAGGTATTATACGTCTTTTTCCATGTAATTATTGTATTTGTAAAATTGGTGTAGTTCCCGTTAACTGGGGCTTCATAATAATAACTCATCACACTGAATAACTTTTGTTCTACGACTATACTGAAATCGCAAAAAAAATACTCTTCATACAAATCGATCAGCCGGATCACCAGTTTTGTGAATCTTTGTATAGAGAGTTTTTTTAGATTTGACTGTGTGATCGATGTTGGAATATTCTTTGAGTCGAAGCTTCACTTATCGGGTCTTGTACCGATTTCGTAAGATCCTGTATAATAAAACATCGTGAGGACCCTGCACATATGATTACAGATGTGTATGAAGGTCGCGTTGCACACGTCCGTAGGTGTAAATCTAACTGCCCTACACGTGACCGCGGGTGATGCTAAGTGCAAAACCAGGCAAACGCCATCTATTCCTTGGATAGGAGGGTTATTTATTTATTTATTTATTTATTTACACCAAATTATATTTATAGTACACCAAAACAATTTCGTAAAGCTAATAAATATAGTTATTATAATGAATTGTACAGTAGGCGGTCTTATTGCTAAAAGCAATCTCTTCCAGACAACCTTTAGTTACAGGAGAGCACGAAATACTTAATTTTACAAAAGGGCAGAGAAATAAGCAACTTAATTAACTAATTAAAAAATAATACATGCTAATTTTATTATTCAATACATATTGTAACAATTATTTAACTATATATATTTATATATATACACATGTATTCTATACATAGAAATAAATATATACTAATACATATTTAAATTTCATAGATAAATTATGAAAAAATAATAATACCTATACCAAAATCGAACAATTACAAAATAGCGAAGCGACAAAAAGAACACGGAAGGGAGGAACAGAATTACAGAGACAGAAAGTAGAGTTTCACTTGAGTTTTAAAGATAGGAAGTGACGGAGAGCGTTGTATAGGATCTGGAAGGGAATTCCACAAGTGGATGGCACGCAGAGTGAAAGAATTGGAGTAGAATTTAGTAGAGTGTGGAGGTACATGCAAACGGAGCGAAGCCGCTGAACGGAGCGGTCGGTTGTGTGTAGAGAACAAGTAGTGAAAAGGGGTTTGAAGATAAGTAGGAGATTTATGGCCAAATAATAAAGAATATAGAAGAGATAGAACGTGTGCGTCTCTACGACGGCGGACTGATAGCCACTTTAGTTCTTTCCGATACTGAGAGACATGATCATATTTTCGTAGGCCATATATAAATCTAATCGCCAGGTTCTGCATACGCTCTAATTTATTTAAAAGGTCGACATTGAGGTCAGGATAGCAGGAGTCGGCATAGTCAAGGATAGGAAGAAGAAGTGACTGGGGTTAATTGCGCCACACGATAAGAAAGAAAGGAGATTTGTATTTATTTGGGTAAATTATATCCCTACAATATAATACAATATTCTTTATTGCATCACAATATAAAAAAAAGAAATTAACAATGTAGATGAAAACCTTTGCCATAGGCGGCCTTATTGCTAGGTAGCAATTTTTTCCGGGCATCTTTTGGGTAGGGAAACAGTGATAGAATAAGTACGTATTTTTGTTTGTACTGAATTTTGTTTATTAAATTAAGTGTGGTCACTTTCCTATTTATTGTTATTCTTTTTTTTATTGCTCTATATAATTTTTTCTTTTGTCATTTAGTATCATTTGTTTATTTCTGTTTTTTTCTCTATTCTACTATCGTGTAAATGTCGTTAATCAAAGCCTCCACGCGGACGAAGTCGCGGGCACAGCTAGTAATAAATAATAATACTAATTTACAACAGGACCTTAAATTATTTGTTTTAGATATACACCTGTTTTCTTAGATAATTCACTATAATAAAATGATATTATTTAAGAGAATATGAGCGTCGGTAGCGTAACGGCTAGGGCCGCCGCCTTCTGTCCGGGTCGTGGTTCGAAACCCGCCACGTACCAATGTGATTTCGAATTTAGATTTCATATGTACGTTTATCCAACGCTCTTACGGTGAAGGAAAACATCGCGAGGAAACCTGCACACGCCTGCGGAGAAACTGTGGTCGACTAAGGCCCGATTGCCCTAATTCAGGATAGGCTCGAGCTCCTCGGTGGGGACGTATATAAGCTGATATGATGTGTATGGGAATATGGCAGGCAGGTAAATTGATAAAGCTAATGCCTACCCTAGGAATACCCGTGTCGTAGACATCAGCAATGCAAACGTTATCGTGAGTTACACAAATACCTTTATGGTCTTATTTTCAAAAATCATGATTTATTAACTTTACGGGATGGGAATATAATGATTCAGTATATGTTAGTATAGGTACCTACTTATACATATATGTAGTTTACTTGCAAGAGTCATAAATAATACTCACAATCAACGAAACAAGGAAAACACGGACATATTAATAGTTAGAGCGGTAATATTACAGATTTTACTTTAGAATTACTTCTTAACGATAGGAAACCCAAGATCAAAAGCTATTAGAAACACGATTAAGCAGTTTTAGCTTTGAAATGTTTTTATTTTTTATACTTTCTTTGTAGTTTTTGATTGAAAAGAAAAATTGAAAAAATGTGGTTATTTTCTTTAGTCTTTACACGTAAAGAAAAAAAACCGACTTCAAACAGGAAACTAAGGTTCCCCTCGATTTCTCTGGGATGCCATTATCAGATCCTGGTTTCCTTATCTTGTTTCTACCCTGAGGATATCTCCTTTCCAACAAAAAGGAATCATCAAAATCGGTTCATAAACGACGAAGTTATCCGTGAACACACATAAAAAAGAATATACGGTCGAATTGAGAAACCTCCTCCTTTTTTTTGAAGTCGGTTAATAAGACAGAGACAACTGTTACAATCAATACCTCGCAAGTTCACAGTTACTTTATACTCACTTGTACGATAACCTAGCAAGGCCATCCAGGGAAACTCGTCCAGATCTGTGATCTGCCCTCCGAATATGCGATCCTGGTAGTCCAGTCCGCAAGCATCCTGAGGCGCTGGAGATGAATCTTCATTTGATACAGGGTCTGATCGACTATTTAAATTGGAAGGTGGCCTTGTGGGACGGTTGCTTGGCTGAAAGTTAAAAGTAAAAGTGTTTTAAGATAAAATGTAAATCTATATATTGCTGTTCGTTAGTCTCGCTAAAACTCAAGAACGGCTGGACCGATTTGGCTAATTTTGGTATTGAATTATTTGTGGAAGTCCAGAGAAGGTTTAAAAGGTGAATAAATATAAATATTCTCGGATTTAAATAAAAAAAAATAAACAAATAAAATATCAGTCAAAAAATAATTGGTTTTAGGGTAGCGTAGTGTAGGTGTAGGGTAGTGTAGGGTAGGTTTCGGTAGTGTAGTGTAGGGTAGGGTAGGGTTGGGTAGTGTAGGGTAGGGTAGGGTATTGTAGTGTAATGTAGGGTAGGGTAGTGTAGTGTAGTGTATGTAGGGTAGGGTAGTGTAGTGTAGGGTAGGGTAGGGTAATGTAGTGTAGGTTAGGGTTGTGTAGTGTAAGGTGGAACGAAGTTACAGGACAGCTAGTATTTTAATAAAAATTAGAAATATTTCATCATATCCCTTTCACGAGCATTGGCAATATGTTTACCTTGGATGCTGTGTCAATATTAATCTGTATTTCCTTGAAAAAGGTTCAGTTTTATCTTTTTCGTTGGTCGTGAAAGGGTTAACAGCCGAAAATAGTCTACTGCTGGACAAAGGCCTCCCCCAAGGATTTCCATGTTGACCGGTCCTGCGCTGCCCGCATCCATCGACTTCCCGCGATTAATAATATTAAAAATATTTACCCTGAAAGTTTTGGGAAAAAGATTAATTCTCTAGAATTAGTCTACTATAATTTAAAACTCTTAAGATGACCTTGAGTCTTTTAACGAGGCCCCATTAGAAGACTCAAGGTCACACGAAGGGCAATTTTTATTAATTCGTCATCGTTATATAGTTCACTGGAAGAAAGTTACATGATATAGAAGGTGGGTAACTGAGATTACCAGTCTTTCTTTCTCTCTTTCTTTTCCTGTGCTTAATAAGTAACATCTTCTGAGGCATAACAACTTTAATCAGTGAGGGTCAAGGGCACCCAAAGGGCAATGGAGCGTGCTACGCTCGGAGTTTCTCTGCGGGATCGAATCGGAAACGAGGGGATCCGTAGGAAAACCAATTGGTGGCAGTGGGCACATATACCTCGTAGAACAGATGGCCGTTGGGACAATAAAGATCTCGACCTGGTGAAGGTTGCGGAAAGCCGCTGGATTCGGGCGGCGCAGAACCGATCATCGTGGATATCCTTGGGGGAGGCCTATGCCCAGCAGTGGACGTCCTTCGGCTGATATGATGATTTAAAACTATCTTATTAACTATCCTACTTCCTACTAATATTATAAACGAGAAAGTTTGTAAGAATGTATGGATATATGGATGTATGTTTGTTACAACAAACATTAAACATAAACATTACTATTCTTTACAACAAATCTTTTCACTTGATACCTATATCATGGGCGTTTATAAAAAGTAACTGGTCCACTATCTTTGGGATTCCGCCATATTAGATTTAGGATGACGTCACTTAGCTACTCATGCATAGTGCTCGCGCACTGCGCACCCTCGAAAAGTCATAGAAAAGTTGTCCACGGGGGTAAAGCCGCAGGAAACAGCTAGTACTTTCATAATTTAAAGAACATGATCTCCAAGGTATATAAACTAAATAATTTTAGAACCACCTAGCCTCATTGAAAAGATTCATTCATTGAAAGAAGCTTTTTATTGAAAATAATTTCAATTATTTTGTATTCTTTACAACAAATCTTTTCACTTGATACCTATATCATGGGCGTTTATAAAAAGTAACTGGTCCGCTATCTTTGGGATTCCGCCATATTGGATTTAGAATGACGTCACTTAGCTACTCATGCATAGTGCTCGAATTTAATGTGTATGCAAAATGTCAGATCAACCGGAAAGTGGTCCCTATTTAGCTTCCAAGATTTGTCCCAAACTAAATAACACGGCAAGCTAATATAAAGTCTGAAAAATATTATTTGTTGTGTGAAAACTGAGTGTCTCGGATATGACACCTATGTAAATAGACTTGGAATATAAAACATTACCTCCTCATCATCATATCAGCCAAAGGAAGTCCACCGCTGGACTTAGGCCGGGAGGTCGTGGTTCGAACCTGCCACGTACCAATGTAATTTCGAATTTAGATTTCATATTTACGTTTATCCGACGCTCTTACGGTGAAGGAAAACATCGTGAGGAAACCTGCACACGCCTGCGAAGAAACTCGAAGGTTGTGTGTGAAGTCGACCAACCCGCACTGGGCCCGCGTGGTCGACTAAGGCCCGATCGCCCTAATTCAGGGTAGGCTCGGGCCCCTCGGTGGGGACGTATATGAGCTGATATGATGAATCTCACATAAGGAAGTAGATAGACCTGTCCTTCCATTTTTAGCTGATTTTTTTAAAAAGGAGATTTTTGTTCGAATATTGTTTTTATATATATGTCCACCGATTTCTCCGTTAGTCGTGGACCGATTTTGAAAATTCTATTTTTGTTCGAAAGAGTATACTCCTTAGGTGGTCTCATATAAATTTTATAAAAATTGGTTTTGTATTTTTTGAAAACTACATCAACACAAAAACAAAAATTGTACACAGGCCAGCACATCAAGCTAAACACTTTGGACTATATACCGTTCTTATGCCGAATGCGTATGGATCAGAATCGCACTACGAGTGTATAGCTTGATGTGCTGGCCTCTGTACATTGTTTTTGCGATTGTAGTTCGTTTTTTTTTAAGTGTTTATGTAAATAAATAAATATAAATATTCTTGGACAAATCACACATGGTCATCTGGCCCCAACGTAGGATTCCCTGTGTTATGGGATCCAGAGACTGATATACATACTTATATAAGTTTAAAATCATACATATATATAAATATTTAACACCCAGATACAGAGCAAAAAAATCTGCTCATCACACAAATGCTTGCCCTGGGTGGGGATCGAACCCACAACCCTCGGATTAGTAGTTAAGGGCACTAACCACTGAGCCACCGAGTCAGTGTTTATGTGTTAAATGAAAGACTCAACTTTGTCCTACCGTTGTTGCAGGTGCTGCAGCAGGTAAAGGCCCACAGCAGACCAATGGTGTGAACCCCTCGAACCCGCACTGGGATTGTTTCAGGAACGTTATGGTGCTGGACGGCAGAGATCTCTGCTCGAATGCAGCCAGCATTGGTGGGCACTTGTAAAGAGAGACGCACTCACTCATCTGGCCAAGAGGTGTCCTGCATGTCTGCGAAACTGAATAGCAAAACATCAAATATATTTCATCTAAAAAAACTTCAATGTTGTTTCGCGGGGTGATCCTCAAATATTTTTTAACATATATTAAGCAATGAGAGCATCGTTTGCGTAATAGTAAGGGTCGCTACCTCCTGTACGGGAGGTCGTGGTTCGAATCCTGCCACGTACCAATGTGTTTTCGAATTTCGATTTCATATGTCGCTCTTACGGTGAAGGAAAACATCGTGAGGAAACCTGCACACGCCTGCGAAGAAACTCTAAGGTTGTGTGTGAAGTCGACCAACCCGCAGTGAGCCCGCGTGGTCGACTAAGGCCTGATCGCCCTAACTCAGGGTAGACTCGAGCCCCTCAGTGGAGACGTATTTTCTCGACTATTCCTGTTTTTCGCAAGACACTTAAGTCCTTTAGAGCCGGTTGGTACTCTTATCACTAAATGGCAGTCCTTAGCCATGTTCGATACTTTAAAGTGGGGCTTTACAGTGGGGCTCACCAGTACCAGTAGCCCTACAATCTACAGCAATCCAGACTTGGCCCCCGTGTATGGGATATGGCCTCACCTTCTCGAGGTTATGAGAGGCCCTGTTACAGCACTGGGGACGTTTGTGGGTATCAACGAAGCAATAACGCTTTCGCACTCAACCTTGACGGAAATGTAAAATACACTGAACGCAGTGTATTAAGATTCAAAATTGTTTGTGATTTCATCATCAAATCATATCAGCCGGAGGACGTCCACTGCTGAACAAAGGCCTCCCCAAGGATTTCCACAACGACTGGTTCTGCGCTGCCCGCATCCAGCAGCTTCCCGCGACGTTCACCAGGTCACCAGGCTACGTTTTCCGGTGCGTGGTCGCTACTCGAGAACCTTACTGCCCCAACGGCCATCTGTTCTACGAGCTATGCGTCACGTCCATTGCCACTTTATGTTAAGTTTAAGCGCACAATGGTATTATTAAGGTTGGAAGGAAATAACGTAAAAAAATTAAGTGATGAATTTGCTATTTCGATTGATACTCTTTTAGAATTATTTATTAACAAATTAAAAAAATAATAATAACTTATTTGATAACTTGGTTTATAAATGACGCTTCTACTTACGTGTACTTGAACAATAACTCAATATAGATAAGACAATAAACTGAATTTTGTCTTTCATTTTTTATTTACTCCGGATCAAATTAACTAAACACTCATTAACAATCACTGCACTTATCACTTTTAAGTTAAACTTAAAATAAATATAAAAACAATAGCAAAAGCAGCTACAATAATTTAAATAAAAAAATGTGTGTTAAAACTTAAGACGTCTTGAGCTCACATCACGGACTACACTGGATCTTAGAGGTCAAGTACAATCTTCATATAGTTTTGTTTTCCTATCTGTGTGAGTACGGTCTGCAAATAAAGTCTTATTTTTATATCTTCTGCTTTTAATTATCACCTCTCCACACAAGTTTAACAATGATAACTATTCACTTCAAACAAAAGACATTAACGCGAGAGACAGCAAAATGTTGTTTTTTGACAAGCTTTATAAACTTTCCGTGTTATTTATAGTTAGGGATAAATCTTGGAAGCTAAAATTAGAACCAATTTCCGGTTTCCGGTTGAGCTAAAATTTTTCATATACGTTAAGTTTGGAGCACAATGCATAGTTAGCTAAGTGATGTCATTCTAAATCCAATATAGCGGAATCCCAAAGATGAACACCCCTGTGATATGAGCATCAAACAAAAGGGTTTGCTGAGAAAAATAAGAAAAATTCAAAATTATTTTCCAAATTAAAGCTTGTACCTAATTTTTTTTAGGTTTTACAATTTTTTTTTCATTCAGTTTGGACTCCTTAGCGCAATTACAACTGTCATTTTCAAGATTCAAACATTTATTACAGCCGGTTTTTATTAATTGCAGTCATTACTCTCTGTAGGAACAAGCGCGTAAAACCCAAAAATGCTTCATAATCAGTTTATGTTTTAACCCAATTACTTATTATTTCTACAATATAGTTCGTTTTCGGCCATCGAGCGCGCCGCACGTACTCCTATCATTTTTATCAGTTCATATAGTTTTTAACATTTTTCTTCAGCTTCAATAAACAGTTTTGTCAATTATAAATATCAGAATTTTCGTTACGGACTTAACCCCGTACATCGGTCCTTCAAAAAATCATTGCCAGACCCCAATTTGGCCCACTTACATGGGTAATTTCAAGTTTATAGTTGAAAAAAATTGTATACGCTGCCAGTGGGGAAACACTTTACAAATACCTAAGTGGCATATCTTGCAAACGACACACATAAAAAAATATTACTTCCTTTGAAAAACTATTCAACGATACTAAAGTGATATTTTTTACTCTTTGACGATACCACACCAAAGAATAAAAAATATTACTCTACCACAAGAGGAGTAATGTTTTCATTCCGCCTTGTTTTCATGAAATTATAAATTTTAAAGTCAGTAACGACTTTTCTGCTGTCGGTCGCTCAGCGTCAATAATAATAATATTCACGCGTCTCCAATAATCGACTCTACGTCATACTATGGATTTACCCGCCTATGTTTTACCTTATAAATGAACCAATGACAACAACTATGACCCAGTCAGTAATCTTGTCGCCTTGAAGTACCGTGCAGTTCTGATTTTTTGCTGAATCCGGTATCTGACTACTAGTCATTTGAGTTACTTTTTATGAACAGTCAACAAACTATATTGACGTGAATACGTCTTTAAAATTACCTCCATAGGGATGCAATCCAAAAAAACGAATGATAACAAAATCGGGGGATACAGTTTAGTGTTGTAGCTACATATCTATCATCTCCATCCAAATTTCGTTTACACCACTTGATAGCAAAAGAATCAAAGAATTTATTACGCTAAGTAAGGACTGTAACACATAGCGCGCGGGGGAGGGGGCAGCCCCGCCATTTTGAAAGTCATTTTGCTGCGTGTCGAGATTTCCATTTAGTATAACTTTTGATTCGGTGAAGCTACGACGTTCATTCAAGTTTCAATCGTCAGCTCTCGTCAAAATCTATCGATTATATATAAAACATTAGTGTAAAATTGTAACTGTGATTATAATAAGGTGTTTAAATAAAAAAATAATATCAAAAAATATATAATGTCGGCCTATACGCGTCGAAAAGCCAAATCGAAATACAGAGATCGTATACGGTTGGAAAGGGCATCTCAACAGCAATCGAATGGTACCAATAAAACACCATATGATCGAGTCAAGCAGTGCCGGCAACGTAAAGTAATGAATGCGGCCGAGCGGATCAACGAAGGTGCCAGTACATCTGCAGCTGGGACGGTTGAAATTACGCAGATAATAATATTAATAATAATAATATTTTATATAGAAACTACATATTACCCGTTACGAGACGTATTCACGTTAAAACCAACGGCCGTGTGCCCCGACACAGCCCCACCCGTTTTTTTTGTTCTGAAATTGTTCGTGTTACAAACTTGTGACGTCATTGTCTTTGACGAACTAATTTAGTGATTTTGATAAACATAAAATTAAAATTGAAATCAAATATGAAATGTATAGGTTCTTATGCTTTTGTAGGAGAAATGCTATTTAGTGAATAATGTTTTTTAATTTATTTTAGATACTGTCAAACACCCTCATCATATCAGCTCATATACGTCCCCACCGAGGGGCTCGAGCCTACCCTGAATTAGGGCGACAACACCCTATGTTGGCCTAATGAATAAGCTAAGTTTTTAAGGCGACGCATTGAAAACTTTGGTCGCAGGAATCTCGATATTTCTCAGCAATTACAAAAAATATGAAAGTGATATTTTGTAACCTAATTCTTCATTTCAATGATTTTATTTTGTCAGTTGCAGAAACACGATTCGTTAACTTTTATAACAGTAAAAAATATAATTGATGTTGTTTTTTTACCTCAACGTTCGATAGCCGTGGTCGCGAGTATACTGAAGCCGCGGTGTCAATTTGTCAGTATGAATAATCGTGAAAGTTTAAAGTTTTATAGAAAAAAAATATGTCAAATAAACCTCTTTTAAAACAGAGATTTGCATTCTACAGGCAAACCAGACCGATTTAGTACCTCTGAGTTTCGTCGATTAGTCGAAACACACGCTTCAATGCCTTGGATTTAAAAAAAAGAATTAGTTTTCAAACCAAACAAAAAGTACAAAAGTGTGATTATTTTCTTTACTCTTTACACGTGAAGAAAAAGACAGAGACAACTATTACAATCAAGGCCTCGCCTTTACCGATTTTTCGAGATTCTATGTTCCACAGTATGTATTTTTTATGTATGTTCACCGATTTCTCTATCAATTGTGGAACTACTTTCAAAATTCTTTTTTTTTAATCGAAAGAGTATACTCCTGCGGTCCACGATTGACCGACGACCTGGTGAAGGTCGCGGAAAGCCACTGGATGCGGGCAGCGCAGGACTGGTCATCGTGGAAATCCTTGGGGAGGCCTTTGTCCAGCAGTGGATTTCATTCAGCTGATAAGATGATATGATGAATATTCGAGGACAAATGACTCACGATTATTTGGGCCCAAACTAGGATTCCCTGTTCTATGGGAACCAGCTACTATATACATTTAAATACATACATATTACATTGAACATCTAGATACAGACCAAAATAACCTGTTTGTCAAACGTTTGCCCTAAGTGGGGACGGAACTCACGACTTTCGGCCCAGCAGGCAGGAGCGCTGCCACTGGACCAACGGGTCATTCAAGTCAATAGTGTGCAATAGTTATGGTAATCAAAACGCATTATTTTTGTTTTATTTTGGTTCGATGAGTTCGTTGCTCTTTAAGAGGTGTAGAAATATAATTATTCTTCTCCTCATCCATACCTTTCATCAGAAAATCTTGTAATAACTATACCTAAAGGTGTACTTGAAAGCGACTCGACTGATTACGATGATACAGCTCGCACCAAACTTTATTACTGATCTGAAGTGTGATGCGAGTGCTTACTGCGCCGCTATAACCGAGTAGTAGGTACCTTAACATCCTACTTACACTCAAAGTTTGCTACTGCGACGCGTTTTGCGACCAACTTCAGAGCCGTAATAAAGTTTGGCGCGAGCTGTACTTCGGTGAATTTTTGTGCGCACGCCAGGAAAGGTTCATAAAGGATGAAGGAAAGCTCCTTGGCGCCCCTTCGATGTCCACACGGGCAGAGCCGCAGGCATAAACTAGTTAAGAATAAAAACCACTTCGGCAATTTCGAGTATAAGATCTCCGTCATCAAATTAAGGGTAGGTACGAAGCCAAATCGACCCAGTAACCAATCAAGCGGCACGTTGACAAGTAGAAGTGGAGCACAATTTCCTGGGCAATTCGCTGAAGATTAACGTCATTAACTTTCGTGTCGCGTCTTTCTAATTGTATTGCCGTGGTCCGTGGTATTGCACCCCTATTGCCGTCCTGGTTGCTTCCTGGATAGTGATGGGCACTTTTTTGTGAAGAATGTTATCGACAATGTTTATACAGCAAATTAAAAATGTGCGGAGTCACGTCTCGGTGTTTTGACTCCCGCTCCGGATCATTCTTTGTGCAGAAGCTGTTCATAGGTCCATAGCCATTTAGCGTGGAAGTGCTTGCATGGAAATTAAAAGGGCTGAGATTTTAGATAATGATATTTAATATTGACTTTCTTATGTTCTATTATTTTAATTTTATGTTTTTATTTAAGTCATTAATTGTACTTAATTAGAAATAGTAAATTATTTCAGAGACCAAAAAATGAGCAATCGTAGGTTGAGCATGAGTTTATTGTATTTAGTTTGATTGAATAATTCAAAAAAACTCAATTGCTTTATTATAGGTTTTTTTTTAAATGCAAGAGAATTAAAGATTCCATTTATAAACTGAGAGTCAAAACAAGTAGTGAGCTCAAAAAAGGTTTTTTTCTTCTGAAGTATCACATTTAAAGATTCCTTGAAGATTTTCTGGTGAAAAAAGTGTTTTTGATCTATTTTATTATTACATCAAAAACACTTTTTTTCACCAGAAAATCTTCAAGGAGAAATTTCTTTTTCTTTTAAAATGGGTACGAATTTCTGTGGGGTAGATACATAATACAATATTATTTAAAAATATTTCGCACAAAATATAAACTTAATAATCTAAGGTGTAACAAAATTGGTGTAGATCTCATTAACTTCTACTCATCATACTGAACAACTTTTGTTCTATGGCTTTGCTGAATTTGCCAAAAAAACTATATACATATCGATCAGCTCATCGACCACAATTTAATAACACTATACAGGGTGCAACAAAATTGTTGTAACTCCCGTTAACTGGGGTTTCCACTTATCATATTGAACAATATTTGTTCTTCGACTTTGCTAAAATCAGAAAAAAAAATTACTCTTCATACAAATCGATCAGCTGATCCACCAATTTTGTGCATTTTAATTAATTATTTTTTTTGCGAATTGACTATGGGTTCCTTTGGTAAAGTTGTTCACTATGATGAGGAGAACCCACTGTTAACGGGTCCTACACCATTTTTTTCACCCTGTATAATTAAAAAATAATTGACATTTGAAATTAGTATTAGTAGTAGCAGTAGTAGGAAAAAATCGCGAAAATTCTCGCATAGGCAATATATCTGTTGCAAGAGAACTAATTGGGGACTTCAGCTGTAGAAAAAGAAAATCTACTTACAAGGCCACTTACGTCACTAAGAGAGGCTACTGTCTGAATCAGCATATTTTAAGAAAGTATCGATGCTGTGCCAGTTAAAGTACACGTTCAAAATGTAGATGACCACTATACCGGGATTTTTTTTTTCCTTTTGTCATTATTGGTGTCAGTAAAAAATAAAAATAATACTATGTTGAAAACTTATTTACTGACTAGGATCATTATGTCTATTAAAGGGTTAGTTAAAATAATTTCTGTGTAAGAAATAGTGTCAAAAAAGCATATCTCGTTCTTCGATGGTACAGAAAAAAATTCTTAAAAAAAGTTGTAAAAAAATCCATCATTGGCGTGTTTTTTTTTAATTTGGAAAAAACCTGTACAGGAATGCAATATGCAAATTAAATAATGTTGTGTATTTAAAAAAGAAACGCTCTGTACGTAATGTCTGTTGAAAGTAATGACCACATTTTCGCGCATTTTTGATAAAATTTACATACTTGTATTCAAGGTACTTAGGTCGAACAGTAAACAGTGTTATTCGTTATCCCTTATCAAGTATAGGCTTACTAAAATGCATTTTTGAGTTTTTTAAGACATGCAAAAAAAAAACATTTGAAGATATAACCGTAAACTGTAAAAAGTAATTTAATAATACTATTTAACTAAATTCATTTCATAAAAATCTATTGAAATCCGTTTTTTTCCTAGTATTTAGGTCTTTGATAGTGTCACATTTTATAATTTAAAAAAAAAGTGATTAAAAAATATAGTAGTATTCATTTTTCCTTAGGTGTCTACATTTTCATTAAAAAAAAGAAAAAAATATAGCTTAACTTTTTTTAAATGACTGGGATTTCTACTATACTTTGTTCTTGCTACTGTTTTTTCGGCGTTTATATTGAAAAGCCCCATAATGAAGCAAGAAAAATAAAAGTGGATAAGAAAATCGCAAAAAAAATACAATTTACCATTCAACAAAACTTCATTTAAATTTTACTCTCAAGTCTACCTACCTCAATAGTGTTTGCAGGTTATTGTATCCTTATTAATATTATAATCGCGAAAGTTTGTATGTATGGATGTTTGTTACTCTTTCACGCCATAACAGATAAACAGATCTGGATGAAATTTGGTTATGACCTAGACAAACAATAGGCTACTTTTTTCCACGCTCGCGAGCCGTTTTTGGCTCGCGCACACGCACCCTCGAAGACAGTCATAGAAACTATGTTCACGCGAGCGAAGCCGCTGGCAAAAGTCAGTGTACAATGATGAGATGCCTACCCTATTAGAAAAAACTATATCGACAATTTTATAAATCTAAACACACTGTTGGCAGCTCTAACTGCAAGTTTTGGTCGTCATTGGATTATCCCCCGTTTAGGAGAAAATGATGTATAAAGACATCTAGGGCAACTGTAATTGTGATTGGACCAAATGACGCAATTGCAGCGCTGGGATTTCTACTACACTTTGTTCTTGCTACTGTTTTTTCGGCGTTGATATTGAAAAGTCCCATAATGAAGCAACAAAAATAAAAGTTTAAAAAAACTAAAAACCGACATCAAAAAGAATTTCACTCAAAATTATAAAATAATATTTTTATAAATACACGAAATTATTCAACAATAACGAAATCAAAGGTAGGTACGAAACAAATTAGGAGCCTGAATTTTTTTTGAGGTTGGTAAAAGCAATTGAGAAAAGTATACTTACCTCTCAATGTTTTAGATTGATGATGATTTTTTTTTATTTGTTTTTTTTTTGATTGGCCGGTCTGTCTGTCAGCGGTCTGTATTATATTAACCGTAATAAGTACAAAGTTGATATTTTTGTAGGTAGTACCTTTTTAAGAGCAATGAAAAGATTTGATATATATCGGTTGAATATAGTCGGGTAAAAATGTATCTTATTCCACTTACAGGATCAAGGCGAATCTAACGGCACCTCGCACCCCAAAATCCATCTAACCGTTAAGGCTACAGAGCGTGCCAAAGAAATAAACATACATACATACACTCGAAAAACTTATCCCTCCTTCTGGCGCAGTCAGGTAAAAAAAGGAGCGGGTTGTGTCAAAGATACGACCATAAATTATTTAAGTGGATGCTTCTTATTCCACCTCCGCTCCTGCTATTAAAACTTCTTATCCCGCCTTCACTCCGCTTACGCTTCTGCAATTGATACTTCTTATGCCGCCTCCACACGGCTTACGCTCCTGCAATTGATACTTCTTATCCCGCCTCTACTCAACTTACACTCCTGCAATTGATACTTCTTATCCCGCCTCCACTCAGCTTACGATCCTGCAATTAATACTTCTTATCCCGCCTCTACTCAACTTACGCTCCTGTAATTAATACTTCTTATCCCGCCTCCACTCAGCTTACGCTCCTGCAATTGATACTTCTTATCCCGCCTCTACTCAACTTACGCTCCTGCAATTGATACTTCTTATCCCGCCTCCACTCAGCTTATTATGCTCCTGCAATTGATACTTCTTATCCCGCCTCTACTCAACTTTCGCTCCTGCAATTAATACTTGTTAACCCGCCTCCACACAGCCTACGCACCTGCAATTAATACTTCTTATCCCGCCTCTACTCAACTTACGCTCCTGCAATTGATACTTCTTATCCCGCCTCCACTCAGCTTACGCTCCTGCAATTAATACTTCTAATCCCGCCTCTACTCAACTTTCGCTCCTGCAATTGATACTTCTTATCCCGCCTCCACTCAGCTTACGCACCTGCAATTAATACTTCTTATCCCGCCTCCACTGAACTTACGCTCCTGCAATTGATACTTTTTATCCCGCCTCTACTCAACTTACGCTCCTGCAATTGATACTTCTTATCCCGCCTCCACTCAGCTTACGCACCTGCAATTAATACTTCTTATCCCGCCTTTACTCCGGTTACGCTCCTGCAATTGTGGTCATTTCAAAAACTTTATTATTTCGATCGAATGAACACTAACTTAACCTGAATAAAAAGTAGTAATGGCGAATCATGATTGATTAAAAAACGTAATAATCTATATTCAGAAATCAAATAACCCTACTTTAAAAAAACGGATTTGACGTACAAATTATTGAACTGGGTGCCTACCAGACCCCGAACAATTTCAAAACAGTAAATCAGTTTTGAAATACTTTTTCAGGTTTAAAAGTATATAAATATGTTTTCAAATGCACTCGTAACAAATAGGTGGCTGGAGAAGTAAACGATTGGTGTCTGACCAGCCATTGCATTGAATACGTGCTTTTCTCCGTATCAAAAATAAATTTATGAAATGTTATTTATTACCTAAATTTTATTGCCCTCTTATTCAAAAATCAAAAAATATTAATCTTTTTGTTTTGCACTGCGTCATTAAATTTTAATTTTCACTGAAAATAAAAAGTGACTCAAGTGACTATAGTGCGGCCATCGAGAGAATGCTGATTTGACATACCTTTCATGAAGGTAGATGTAACATATACGTAATAAAATAGCCATTGCAGTTCCGTTATGCTTTTTTTAAATAAAACTCATTCTGAATCCGAATCGCTACAGCTTAGTATGATAGTTCATTACTATCGTCATTATCACTCATATGAATAACTATTTCATTATCAATTATAGAATCAATACTTATATCGCGGTCATAATCTTCAAAAACTAGTTTTCTGTTTTTTCGACAACTTTAGGCCAGTCCTCTCTTGTGGCCTCCTCACAGGCATTTTTTCCAAAGGATCATCTTTTTTTTTCAGCTAAATGGCGAGCCGTATTGTGGCGGGCTGCATAACCTGAAATCATTATCATCTTCATATCAGCCGAAGGACGTCCACTGCTGGACATAGGCCTCCCCCAAGGATTTCCACGACGACCGGTTCTGCGCTAACCACATCCAGCGGCTTCCCGCGACCTTCACCAGGTCATCGGTGACCTGAAATATTAGTAGGAAAATGTTTAATTACATATTTATTGCAATTTCTTTTAAGCTCTTGTATACTAAGTGGAATATAAAAATTAAATAGAATGCTTCTTATAATGTACCTACTTTTTGTTACTCAATAAATAAAAAGTGAAAATAAATAATAACAATGTGAACCATGCTAAAAATATAATTTTCAGTTAAATTACTTATACCAAAAAATTCCCCTACTTTTTACATGTAGCGGAGGTACCCTAAAAATTTTTTTCAAGATTTTATGGTCCCACTTTGTTGGCGTGATTAATTTGTATACCCGTGCCAAATTACAGCTTTCTAGTACTGATAGTCTCTGAGCTAAGCCACGGAAAGACGGACAGACATGGCGAAGCTATAAGGGTTCCTTGTTGACTTCGGAACCCTAAAAAGTAATAAATCCGTGTGTCATAAACAAGTTTAGGACTTATTTTATCATGTACACTCACCTTTGATTTGGGCCCACATCAATTCGATAGCATTATACTGGTAATGGTACGGAGGAGTTCGGAGAACACAATGTCCATGTGCCAAAGCCAGTTCATCAATTTCATATATTATTTTTGCTAGCTTGTTCTCTTTTACTATTTTCAGCATTTCCATACTGGTTTCAATGCCATTTCTTTCTAGCCAGGCAACTAGTTCAATTTTGTTGTTAGCCTGAGTGGGAGCTTTATCTACATGTACGGAATTATACGAAGCATTGTCCATCAAAATAACAGAAGGTTCCGGCAGGCCGGGCAATAATTGGTTTTGGAACCACTCTTAAAAAGTTTTAGCATTCATCTCCTCGTGGTAGTCAAAGGTGCTCTTTGACTCAAAAGCCAGCAGTGCAATCTCTATAAAACCAGATCCAGCAGAACTGGCATGATAAATTATTAGCCTCGCTCCGTTACCCATTGGCACTTTGGATGTCGAAGCTTTCCTACCATCCGTACATGATTGGGAAACCTTATGATTTGCATTCAACCATGTATCGTCAAAGAACACAATGTTTTCCAAATTCGATATTTTACTTGCTTTTCTTAAAAATTCATTTCTTTTGGATATGAGGTCAAATTTTTCCATTAGAATTTATCTTTTATCAGTTTTATCATACTGAAACCCAAACCCAATTTCTTTTAGTATTTTGGACAGTGCCCTTTTTCCTCCAATAAACAAGACCGCTTCTTTTAATTACGCCAAGAGCAGTCTTCTGTTTGGGTATTCATGTCGTGAATAATAATCGTAGAAGTGATATCTGATATCATCTGCATCAAAGCTGTGAATGTCCGTCACGAGTTTCATTCTTTTTTTTTGTGTTAGTAACACATTTTCTTCACTGCCGGATGATCCGATTTTTTCTTTATTAATTTTGTAAATAGTTCTTTTACGAATTTCAAGCGGCTGAAAAAACCACTCTTGTACTTGGCTGACAGGCACCAGAGGTCCGCCATTTTGGGATTCGCGCTTAAAGTAAGTCTAAACTTTAATAACTCACTCGCGGTAATGACTTTTTAAAGTTTGACCACGTTTCTGCATTATTATTTAACAAATTCAATATACATAGAGCAGAATCCAATTTAGCGCCAAGGTCAACGTAATGAGCGGGAAAATTAAAATTAATTCATGTTGTGAAGAAGTGAAGCGCCTTTTTAGAAAAAAAAGAGGTAATGTCAGACGGAAGATGAAATATGTATTATTAAGCGTCTATGGCAAAGGAAGGTTAGGACTGGGGAGAAATGTGCACTAGCAAAAAATAACCTCTCCAAGGAAACGAACAAATCTACGTTACAAATACGTTATCAGTGGTTACATCAATATTCTTAAGAAGAAATACCCATAGAACGTAACCGTTTCGCTAATGTTTTGTATAATTACGAAATATACATTCTGTTATCCTTTATTATGTTAACATAAAACTAAATATTTGTTCCGTTAATATGATCTATAAAAAAAATGTTTTTCATAATTTTTAAGCATAAAAACAAAAAAATCATTTGTTTACAATTTCGAATTATAATAGAATGTAACGTTCTAAAGATGGCTTGAAGTGTCAAATCAGCATTCTTTCGACGGCCGCACTATAGCAGTCAACTAGCCTTTTGATAGTCTGGGTGGTGTGTAACGGTGTAATGGTTTATAAGACGATTACAAGAAATGAAAACGTACATATTCTATGACACGCGGAATGATAACCCGAATCATAAAAACCACATTTATAAAAACCGGTTAAGTAGTTTAGGTAAAACGAGGGAACATATAAACATACACACGTACATACAAACATACATACATACATAGAATGTCAAAAACATAACCCTCCTTTTTTCATATTCTGGTAAATATATTGTCCATTCCAACTTGACCGACCTGACTTATAGAATAGTCCTCGGGGGCAAAGCCCAGAGGGATGGCATGATAAATTGGCGCCAAGGTCAACGTAATGAGCGGGAAAATTAAAATTAATTCATGTTGTGAAGAAGTGAAGCGCCTTTTTAGAAAAAAAAGAGGTAATGTCAGACGGAAGATGAAATATATATTATTAAGCGTCTATGGCAAAGGAAGGTTAGGACTGGGGAGAAATGTGCACTAGCAAAAAATAACCTCTCCAAGGAAACGAACAAATCTACGTTACAAATACGTTATCAGTGGTTACATCAATATTCTTAAAAAGAAATACCCATAGAACGTAACCGTTTCGCTAATGTTTTGTATAATTACGAAATATACATTCTGTTGTCCTTTATTATGTTAACATAAAACTAAATATTTGTTCCGTTACTATGATCTATAAAAAAAATGTTTTTCATAATTGTTAAGCATAAAAACAAAAAAATCATTTGTTTACAATTTCGAATTATAATAGAATGTTACGTTCTAAAGATGGCTTGAAGTGTCAAATCAACATTCTTTCGACGGCCGCACTATAGCAGTCAACTAGCCTTTTGATAGTCTGGGTGGTGTGTAACGGTGTAATGGTTTATAAGACGATTACAAGAAATGAAAACGTACATATTCTATGACACGCGGAATGATAACCCGAATCATAAAAACCACATTTATAAAAACCGGTTTAGTAGTTTAGGTAATACGAGGGAACATATAAACATACACACGTACATACAAACATACATACATACATAGAATGTCAAAAACAAAACCCTCCTTTTTTCGTATTCTGGTAAATAAATTGTCCATTCCAACTCGACCGACCTGACTTATAGAATAGTCCTCGGGGGCAAAGCCCAGAGGGATGGCATGATAAATTGGCGATCGAACGTAGTGCCTCTGTCTCAAAGGCTTACCTAAATAATTCCTATAAGTGCCTAATACATCGGACGGCTGAAAAGGGTTACTGACGAAACAGTTTTACTTTGCCCTTCTTTGTACATAAACTTGACCTTTTAATAGCAAAGATCAACTTCTTACAAATTATTGAAGATAAGAATAAAAAAGGGAAAATTCAGAGCTGTAATTTTTTTGTTGGGTATTATTTGGATTGTGTTTCAAATCTTTATACAGGCTGTCTCAAAAGAAAGTTAATATTTGTTTAGCTTACTGCGTGAACGCAAAGAATCCTAGGGGCGCGGGGGGTATATCAATCGGTAGACAGACTGGCTCTTGGGAATTCAGTCGCTATAGAGCGTTTCACGGGAGGCAGCGTGCGTTCTGTGTGTGCGTGTTTTTACCGACTTCAAAAAAGGAGGAGGTACTAAGTTCGACTGTATATTTTTTTTTATGTATGTTCACCGATTTTTCCGTCAATTGTGGACCGATTTTCAAAATTCTTTTTTCATTCGAAAGAGTATACTCCCGAGGGGGTCCCATTGTCACCAAGTCAGGATCTGATGATGGGATCCCAGGGAAATCGAGAGCAACCCTCAAATTACTATTCATATGTTTTCTAAAGCTATTAAAATACTTGCGTCTGTTGGTCATCATCTCATGTTGATAAGCTGATGAAGGAAGGTAAAACTCCTTAACGGTAAGGAGTTGGAGGAAAACTCTTTCAATATTATACATAGATATATACGTAGGTATGCATAGACCGATAGGTTGTATTCTTTCAGGTTATTCAGATGAGCTTATGATGGACGATTAATTCTATAACTTTCATGTTATGGAGTTAAATCGTCCATCATCATCTGCTGAAATGATGATGGAAGCCACAGGACTTTGTATCTGTTAATGAAACACATGTGTTATGATTTGATAGTTCCTATTGGTGAGTAGGTGATTGGGTTTAACCTTGTTAGATAGATAGCATTATCAATAAAAATAAAGAAAATAAAAATAAAAGTTTAAAAAAACTAAAAACCGACTTCAAAATTAAATTCACTCAAAGTATGAAATATTATTATTATACTTAAATACACAAAATTAACCAACAATAACGAAATCAAAGGTGGGTACGAATTAAATTAGGGGCTTAAAATTTTTTTTGAGGGCGGTGTCAGCAAACCATCGAATCTTAAAAAATTTGATACGTAAGTAACTGTACCGACCTCAAAAAAAATTTAAACCCCTAATTTAATTCGTACCCACCTTTGATTTCGTTATTTTTGGTTAATGTTGTGTATTTAAGTATAATATTATTTCATACTTTTGAGTGAATTTCATTTTGAAGTCGGTTTTTAGTTTTTTTAAACTTTTATTTTTTACAAAAACAATGATTCTGCCAATTTTTCCATAATTGCCTGGCGATTTTTGCAATCGTTACCAAATTCATCACCTTAAAGAAGCATCAGAATTAAAACGTGGGTACAGGAAGTTTAAAGGAAGTTCTCCTCAAACTTCTAGACCTTAAAGAAACACCTAGTGACGAAATTGGTAATCATTGCGAAGTTTCCGCCGCGCAATTATGGCAGAATTGGCAGAATCGTTGTTTTTGTAAAACGCTCGCACACGGAACGTACGCTGTCTCCCGTGAGACGCTCTATAGCGACTGAATTCCCAAGAGCCAGTCTACCGATAGATATACCCCCCGCGCCCCTAGGATTCTTTGCGTTCACGCAGTAAGCTAAACAAATATAAACTTTCTTTTGAGACACCCTGTATAATATTATAAGCTCGAAAGTTTGTTAGCAATGTATGGATTATGTTTGTTACTCTTTCACGCAAAGACTACTGAACGGATCTGGCTGAAATTTGGTAGGTAGACAGATTAGGACCTGGATTAAATCATAGGCTATTTTTTTCCACGCTCGCGAGCCGCAAGCGTCTCGCGTACTGCGCACCCTCGAATTGTCATAGAAACGTTGTCCACGCGGGTGAAGCCGCGGGAACAGCTACCTTTTTTGGTTTCGTTTTCGGTAAAAAACTCACTTTCGGTCGGACGCTACTGTTATTCTACTATAAGGGAACAGGTAAACATATAAGTGTGCTTTAAAAAAAAACACTTGTTCCGTACCTACCTGTTAATATCCAAGTTAACTTACAGTACCTAAGCAAAGTATAAATATTAGTACTAACATACAGTATGGACACTCCCTGCCGCTCTACAGATTCGCTCTATAGATTCCGACCTCACCCCCTCGTCTCCCAGATTGATTCAGATTGGTTACAGTTTGGTTGTCGAACGTATAGGATTTCGCCGCCATTTTGTTTGTTCCGTCTTTCGTTTTTTGAAATGTCATTTCTGACCCGTTGTATGAAGTGTCCAGGTTGACCTAAGTGCAAAAAAGATGACCTATCCAACAAGTTTTAATAATAAATTTAATTGTGCATGATACACAGAATATGTATGCTGTCTTAATACCATTCAATTCGTCATGATGTCAGGTAAGAATGGCGTTCGTAATTTCACCTTCACTTGTTTTGTTTCTGAGCGAAGATACGGAGAGGTAAGGGATTTATCTTATTCCTTAGCATAGCCAGCGGGTGGTGTCAGTCGGTTATCGATGGTCCCTAAATATTATTTATTACCATCTTACCAGCGGCTAAAGCTCGACTGAAGCTCGCAAACACCTATCGACTATCTTTGAGTTATGACTTCCTAGTAGATTACGTTATTACGAGTATCTGCATATTGTATTGCAATAACTGCTTATTTGTTACTTCTTGTTTATAACATGTAGTATCGTTTGTGTTCGACTTTCTACAATAGGCGACCATTGTGCGCATCGACGGTATCTACAGTACCTTACTTTATCCAAATTGGTTTACATTTTTTTTTTATTCACAATTGGTAAACCTTTGACAACATCTCACCTGGTGGTAAGTGACGATGTTGCCGAAGATGGAAGCGGGCTTACCAAGATTCCCCAACGCAATTGGTTAACATTTAAGAAATGAAAATCGTTAACGCCGTTTGTATGAAAAGTCACAATTCTCTTAAAGGCTCTTACACCAATTTTGTTACACCCTGTATAAAAACAAGTTTAAAATACTAATCCCTTGTATATAAAGTTTTGGGGTGTGACTGATGCATTGCACTGTATTTGTTTTTTTTTTGTTCGGAACTGTGATCGAGGTTTCATTCGGCCGTTAGCATTATATATATAGTTAAAAGCTTTTTTCAGAATGGCGGTTCATTGATACAAATGACGTTAGCCTTGCCGTCGAACGTTAGCTATAAATCAAGGGTTCCACTCATCGAGATTGATGCTATGTATGTTAAGATAATTTGTGTTTGGAGTTAGTTTTGTACCAGTTAACAGAACGCTATTACTAAACCTACACTGTCAGTCCATCCGATCGTCCGTTCGTTTGTCTGTCCAAATTACAAGAGGCTATATCTTTTGAATCTTGAGAGGTAGCCAGCTTAAATTTTAAGAGAATATGTGTTATTGTAGTGAATTTACTAAAAAAAATTAAAAAAGTTGAAATTAAGGGGTACTTTATACGAGTAACGTGTGTTTAGGGTTCTGGAGCTGAAATGGCACAAAAGGAATGCTTATATTTTATCAGGTCCATCCGTCCATCCGTCTGTCCGTATGTCAGAGACAATTTTCTCTGACATTATTAAAGGTACAGTCATGAGATGTCGTACACATATATAAAACTAGCTGATTCCCGCGGCTTCACCCGCGTGGACCACATTTCTATGACTTTTCGAGGGTGCGCAGTGCGCGAGCCGCAAGCGGCTCGCGATCGTGGTAAAAAGTAGCCTATGTCTTAACCCAGGTCCTAATCTGTCTACCTACCAAATTTCAGCCAAATCCGTTTAGTAGTTTTTGCGGGAAAGCGTAACAGACAGACAGAGTTACTTTCACATTTATAATATTAGTAGGGAAGTAGGGATTATAACCTGAAATGAAAAATGAAGTCAAAATTTCCAGAAAATTATTCGGTAGGCTCGTCCCCTAAAATTAAGAGGAGGGATATTTTTTTTAGTTTACCAAATTCACGGGGGGTATTTTTTTTATTCCATACAATGTTTTTCAATTGTGTTGGAAATTCACAAATAAAAATACACGAGTAGATTATTGAAAACAAGTAAAAAATACAATTACACTAACATTAACAATTACTTAAATACTTTACAATTACTTAATATCGTTGAATAGGTCTTATAAAATGAATTTATTACAAGTTTCTTTGGATTTTTTTTTCATTTAAGTAGCATGACTCTTTTCGTGTGTCCAACCCTCTTATTTTTTAACTTTGGGACTAAAAATTCTGAAAAAAAAATACAGGTGTCTACGCTGTCCGTCTACCTGTCTTAAATAGCTCTTGATCTGTAAATACCCTGTGAAATTTTTACCAAAAGGCCAATTCAATGATACCCCACTCTAGAGGCCAGAGGTTTCACTAAAACATTTTATCGTGCCGCTTTTAATTATATGGGAGGCACTCTTAAAAAATTGTTTGACTCTTCAAAATCTTACTTTGGTCATTTATGTAATGTCTATTACATAAATGACCAAAGTAAGATTTTGTAGATAAAAAATAATAGACCCCTTCCACCCTCCCATAGAAATGAAAGTTGTTTTTGACTGCTCTTTCTCGTCTATACTAAGGTTTAGTTAAAAATTAAGGTACTTTTTATTTATAACTCAAAATAAAAAATCTTGTCCATTAGTCAAACAATTTTTTAAGAGTGCCTCCCATATAATTAAAAGCGGCACGATAAAATGTTTTAGTGAAACCTCTGGCCTCTAGAGTGGGGTATCATTGAATTGGCCTTTTGGTAAAAATTTCACGGGGTATTTACAGATCAAGAGCTATTTAAGACAGGTAGACGGACAGCGTAGGCAAAGTATATTTATTAGTACTATCGGCATAGGTTTAGTAATAGGGTCTTTCTGGCACCCTTTGAGTACGAAACCCTAAAAAAACCATCGTACTTGCCTTGAAGTGAGGTAACAATAAAGTCGCAGCAAGCCAAAATTTTATAGGTATTAATCTCAGAGATGTGGGCGTTTGAAATGAAATATTGGTCACACAGCGCATATACGTTTATTATTAACACGTTAAAACGTTATTTTCGTACTTAAATTGCATCAAATATTTGAATCTGACTCATTTAGATACTGTAAAACATTATTTCGCCTGTGTAAATTTTCGTAGATATTTTGCAACCAACTTCACCGCGCTGGCAGGGGTGCAATGAACACGCCAGGACGGAACCGTCGGAAATAGGAATCATTATTTAATGTCAACGTTTGACTAGATTGGCTGCCGAATGTCCCGGTAATAGGTTAAGGCCTTTGGTACCAGGTGGCCATTCGTACATTTTATGAAAAAAAAAACTGTGACTTTTACAGTGGTCTTAGCCATTGACTGACCTGGTCGCATTGCCCAACGATCCTTCCTGCTAGGCCGAGGGTCGTGATTCGATTCCCACCCAGGAAAAACATTTTCAATGTTTATTTACTTTGTGTCTGGGTGTTTTATACATATTTATGTACATACTACCTTTTGCCCGCGGCTTCACTCGCGTGGCCATAGTTTTTATGACTGTCTTTGTGGGTGGATAGTGCGCGAGCTGCATGCGGCTCACGAGCGTACACAGAAGTTTACTGCAGATTATTTACTTTCAAGGGTTTACCAATTGTGAATAAAAAAAACCTTCAAGAACTATATCGGGCTGTTTTGATTATCAGTCTTTGTCACTTGCCTCAACTATTTCTATGCAAAAAAACACGTCAATCCGCTGCTTCGCTGTGACGCTGACGTAAGCTAATCTGGAAATGATTTTCTGCAGATCTTACGGGAACTATCTCGGGTTATACTAATTAGTAGTCTATGTCATTTCCCACCCCCTAAACAATCTCTGTCCAAAAAATTACAACAATCCGTTGCTCCGTTGTGATGTTAAGGAAATGAAAAAAGGGTCTTTTTTACAGTTCCCTCAACCGTATCGGACTATGCTATTTTCATGGAATAAAAATCAACTTAAATCCTTACCCATGACTCAGACTACCTGCATGCTAAATTTCGTCAAGTTTGGTTGAGGTGTTGAAGCGTTAAGAGGTAACAACAAACACCTATCGGCGGAGACTTATATATAGCACTGTATTTATTTATAAGTTTTATATACTATCAATATTTAGCTGTTAGTCTTCCTAAAATAAATAAACAAAATAAACACATTTTCACATTTTTAATATTTGTAAGGATGTATTTAAACATCCTACTTTTTTTTATTTTATTTTTATTAATATAGATATCTCTGGGTCCTATAGTCACTGAATAGTTATTTACTAGTATAGCCAAAACTAAATAATGGAAACAGGGGCAAAAAGAGTCCCAAGCAGCAGGCAAACTTTTTCAACATCAACATACAAGCCCATTTAGAACTAGAAGTTCTTATAGAGACGTACAAGCGTGTCAGAAAAAGTTTTTATCTTATTAAGACTGATTTATGAATTATTATACAGCTGAAACTGTATAAAATCTTTATAAAGGGATCTGTGTAACCTTAGGGTGCTTAAATAGAATATTTAAACTCTACTATAGGTACAAACGAAGTATTGTGTAACACTTCAAACTAGTTTTTATCGTTAGGGCTGTATATAATCTGTAATATGCAAAATACAGATTCTGTATTTTGCATGTAATCACTTTCTTATTACAGCTCTAAGCGTTATTATAGTAATACTCAGTACTTGTTTCTGTACAGTAGTATGTGAAAACTCTTTTCAAAAACTTATTCTTATGGCGTTATTGTACACTCCTGTAAATATAGTGGTTTATGACTTCTGTCTATGAGGTTAATTTAATACTTAAAACATAAATTACAGTTATATTACAGCTTAAGATTGTATTACTGTCAGTCACGCGATTGCATGTTAATTTTCATTATGGTGAATAAATTAATATCAATATGTTAAAAAAAAAGTAAAAGATCGGGTGCAGTCAAGAGGAGGATTACAAAAGTGAGGATAAAAGGTCAAAGTAATTATGGACCCAGCCTCTTTACTTCTTATACGTATCTCTAAAAATCATTATAAGTTATGAGTAAAGAACATACGTACAGCCTATATGATTTTTTTTTCTATTATAAAGCTAATTAAAAAACAAAAGTTGTATAACAGTATCCATTACTTACTTACAGTTATTTAGACTATAACTTCTTCCAAACATCATTTAGGCTGTTTAGTATATTTCGCCATTTTACGAATGTATGAACCAAATTTAAAATATAAAAGGAATATTTGACAATATCTAAATCCGTATCATAATTTCCAGCTTAGATAATGATCACTGTGTCCTACATATCTATTATTTAAAACAATTTGTTTTTTATTTTTAACTTAAAAACCAACATTTACTTTTTATTTCTTAATAAATATTACAATTTCTTCATGTAGCTTAACTATTTTGCTAGCACGTGAGTATTTTGATAAAAAAACCTATAAAAGTTCTCAATAAATTTAAATCTGCACTTTCAATTCCCTAATTAACACCGATATCCAAGTCCAAATTTTATTCTTTAGTCAGTAATTTCACTTTATAAATGTGTAGACGTATTTTACACTGAGTGTCGTAGGAAATAATTCGTTTTTCTTAATTTTCATGTAATTCTCTTAAAATAATATTTAGAACACTAATCTTTACAAGATACCTACCATATAATATCTGTAGGGTAATGTTTTCTTTGTACACCGAATAACAGCTCAAATACAGCTAAAATACAGCTTCTCTATTGCTTCTACAGCTACTATACAGCTCCACTAACGCAAATGGCTGTATAATATGGGACCTATTTGCACTTATGAGGGCTGTACAAGCGCTTATACAGCTTTTATTTAGTTTGAAAATGCAGTTTTAATTTTAAAAATAAACTAAAATACAGTTGATATACAGCTCATTATGCTACGTCGTTGGTATCGCGTGAATGTAAATTCATAAATTTATTAAGCTACATATATTTTTGTACCCAAATATTACGAAATGCCACTAAGACTAAAAGCCACTAAAACCGGTAATGATGGCCGATCTTACCACAGTCCAGACATAAAAATAAATTGCCCAAAGTTTTACACATTTATTTACGTTTTAGTGAGTAGAAAAGTTTGTAAAATTGTATTTTGTGGGTAATACGTGTTAAAATTTGTGATCGAGTTTGAAGTAAAATTTAGCAAAGTAAAAACATAATATTAGTCTTGTTGTCCTTCTGGAATTAAAAAACATTTTTTAAGCCACTAAATAATCGATAGCAGTAAGAAGTTATTTTTTACCCGCCTGCGCCAAAAGAGGGTTATGTTTTTCGAGGCTATGCATGTAGGTATGTATACATCATCATTACAGCTCATATACGTCCCCACCGAGGGGCTCGAGCCTACCCTGAATCAGGGCGATTAGGCCTTAGACGACCACGCGGGCCCAGTGCGGGTTGGTCGACTTCACACACAACCTTCGAGTTTCTTCGCAGGCGTGTGCAGGTTTCCTCACGATGTTTTCCTTCACCGTTAAAGCAATCGGTAAGTATGTACGTAAGTTTTTTTGAAAAACTCATTGGTACATTGGCCATCCAGATTTGAACCCGGTACCTCTAGTTAGATGGACCGAGTCGTTACCGGTTGAGCCACCGACGCTTATGCATACATAATGTAACAAAATTGGTGTAGGACCCGTTAACTGGGGGTTCCAATCATTATACTAAACAACTTTCCTCATGGAACTCATAGACAATTCTCATGAAAAGACTTTTGAACCTCCACACCAAAATGCACAAAATTGGTCGATCAGCTGATCGATTAGTATGAAGAGTTAATTTTTTTTTGCGATTTCAGCAATGTCGTAGAAGTTAACGGGACCTACACCAATTTTGTTACATCCTGTATATGCATATTTTCTTCGGCACGCTCTGTATCCTAAACGAATTGATGGAATTTGAAGTGCACATTTTAATGATTTCTCTTGCACTATTCCACAAATAGTATAAACTAGCTTTTGCCCGCGGCTTCGCCCACGTGGACATAGCTTTTATGACTCTTTTTGAGGGTGAGTGGTGCGCGAGCCGCAATCAGCTCGCAAGCGTGGACATGAGTTTTCTCCAGGTACCTCAGGAACTGTATCGGGCTATTCGGATTAGCAGTCTTTGTCACTTCCCACCCCCTCAACAAATTCTATACAAAAAATCACTTTAATCCGTTGCTCCGTTGCGACGCCACCGACGTGCGCGAGCGTAGAAAACAGTTGTCCCCAGATCCCTCGGGAACTATGTCAGGATATACTTATTAGTAAATTATATTATTTTTCACCTCATATGCCAAATTTCATCAAGATTGGTAGAGGTGTTGAAGTGTGAATAGGTTACAAACAAACAAACACATTTTCACATTTATAATACTAAGTAAGGATTTCTAAATATTAAATAAAATATAGAGCGTCGGTGGTAAAACGGTTAGGGCCAATACCTCCTGTTCGGAAGGCCGTGGTTCGAATCCTGCCACTTACCAATATCTATACGAATATCGATTTCATACTGGTATGTACGTTTATCCGACGCTCTTACGGTGAGAAAAACATCGTGAGGAAACCTGCACACGCCTGCGAAGAAACTCGATGCTTATGTGTGAAGTCAATCAACCTGCAATGGGCCCGCGTGATCGTCTAAGGCCAGATCGCCCTAACTCAGGGCAGGTCGAGCCCCTTGGTGGGGACGTATATAAACTGATATGATGAAATTACACATATACCTATATTATCAAAAAACTAATTCAAATCATTATAGGTATCAATCTAGTAATAAAATTTCCTAACAATATTAATATGGGTCAAATCCTCGAGTCGTATCAGCTCCAAAGGAGCCCAAGACGCACTTCTCGTTGCCGCGCTGGATGGCAATGGACAACCTTAGCAGCAGGTAAGTCCTCACGTCACATCTCTCTCGAAGGCGAAGGCCAATCTCCTTTGTGAAGGCAAAGGCCTCTGAGGGTTCAGCAGCCGGTTGTCTCACAGACCAGCGGTACAAAGCAGTAATTTGCCTCCAAGACCGAGTACTTATTATGCTTCTTTCTCACCGCAAATTGAGCAGTACCGTACGGGTGAGGAGTGAGGCAGAAAAAGTGGCTTCCTCTTTGCCATAGCACCTGTTTAAACCCTCCGGCCTTTTGCCATCAGATCGACTAAAGCCCGGCCGGCGGCTGCATCAAAGATGGAATATTCCATCTGGCCGAGACCAGTGCCCTCCGAGTGAGGTCATTAAGGAATTGGTGACGTGGCAATATTCACAAACACGACTGCAACTCAGTGAGTGATGGCCAATTGCCTCCACTGAGGACCCGCAAACACATTGATGAGGTTCACAGATATTGATATTGAAGGCGGAGAGCAACTGCCACACGCAAATAGTCGCCGTTAGAAGAGTTCCCATTTCTGTGCCTCCTGTTAAAATTTGCTAAACTCGATTTATGTGTTTTTATTTTTTTACACGATTGGAATCTGTAGAATACCTCTCTGTTCGTCTATGAAACACATCTCTACGTACCATAGTTTCAGAGTTTAAAGTAGCGTATGCTGAAAAATACATAAAAGAAATTCACTCAAAAGTATGAAATAATATTTTAATGTTTTAATACAACTTAAGCGCGTTTTATTATCCCTGCAGTGCCATCTATTAACATTCTGCTGCTATGATTATAATGTGTGGTATGTGTAGCTAATATATAGAAAAAAATACTCTTTTGTTATTATTGTAAGTATCGATAGATAATTTCCCACGGGACCTCTTTAGTTTTCCGGGATAACGAATACCCGACTATACAGTGATGGTCAAAACACCCCATCCCAATGTAAAGGTTTCATATTGTTACGTTGAGTCATTCTAAAGATACAATTTTTTGCATTCCTGTAGGAACCCAAATTTTTTTTGGGATTCACAATGTCCCAGTTTTAGTTCGCGATAAGGATATCAACGTGTAAAATTTGATTTTAATAGGTCTAGCCACATTTGCGTGATGAGCCATTCTATAAATGAATACTTTTGATTTTCCTACGGGAACTCTTGAATTTTCTGGGATAAAAAGTATCCTATATGTTAACCCGGGCTATAAGGAACCACCATACAAAATTTCATCAAAATCGGCCCGGTAGTTTTTGCGTGATGCGCGAACATACAGACAGACAGACAGACAGACAAAAATTCCAAAAGTTATTGTTTTGGCCTCTGTATCGTTAGTAATGTCCACCACAGTTATTATTTTCCAAAAATATTCCATGTACAGACACGGCCCCGTTACAGTTTTATTATATTAATAGACAATGTCCCAGTTTTAGTTCGCGATAAGGATATCAACGTGTAAAATTTGATTTTAATAGGTCTAGCCACATTTGCGTGATGAGCCATTCTATAAATGAATACTTTTGATTTTCCCACGGGAACTCTTGAATTTTCTGGGATAAAAAGTATCCTATATGTTAACCCGGGCTATAAGGAACCACCATACAAAATTTCATCAAAATCGGCCCGGTAGTTTTTGCGTGATGCGCGAACATACAGACAGACAGACAGACAGACAGACAGACAGACAAAAATTCCAAAAGTTATTGTTTTGGCCTCTGTATCGTTAGTAATGTCCACCACAGTTATTATTTTCCAAAAATATTCCATGTACAGACACGGCCCCGTTACAGTTTTATTATATTAATAGATAAAACACTTTATTTCATTCCAATGGTATTATCAACATTTTAATGATTTATTTTGCACTATTCCACAAATAATATAAATAAAACACAAATTTGTTTATTCCAATTGTATTATCAATATTATAATGATTTCTCTTGCACTATTCCACAAATAATATAAATAAAACACAAGTTTAATTTTATTCCAATGGTATTATCAACTTTTTAATGATTTCTTTTGCACTAATCCACAAATAATTTAAATAAAACACAAATTTGTTTATTCCAATTGTATTATCAAAATTTTAGTGATTTCTGTTACACTATTCCACAAATAATATATATAAAACACAAATTTCTTTATACTGCAACCGGTTTCGTGATCATCTTCAGGCATTAGTTTGTATTTTATTCATATTAACTGTGGAATAGTGCAAGAGAATGTTGTCAATAAAATGTTGATAATGTCATTGGAATAAACCAAATTTGTATTTTATTTGTATTATTTGTGGAATAGTGCAAGATGAATCATTAAAATAATTAATTCAGTTTTCTATCAAGAACCAACTATCGCAAGTATATAATATTATCAACATATAAATACCGAAGTGAAATTTTGCAAATCCCGATTTTCCTAGGCTTTGTCGACGCTCATTATCCCTCCCCTTCAGAAAAACAAAGGACTCCTTCCTTCCAATTAATCTGGAGATCAGGTGCTATGCGGCTACAATTAAACCGGGATATTACTGGGGTCGCACTTCGTTTTCGTTCACCTCCTACATCTTTGCACTTTATAGGAGCATAAAGAAAGCTAACGCTGTAAAATCTAACGTAAATCGCTTATACGACCGTGTGTGCTCGCTCAGACGTAAAAGGGAATTAATAAGGCTATTCCATTCAGCGATTCGGCAGACAGATAGCCGACCTTACCCGGAGTAAGCTCCGTAGATATACGAAGATATTGAAATATATCGATTCTATAAACTTGTATTGCTGTAAACCCCAATTTATTTCATGTTTTATTGTTTTTGACTTAAGATAAATCATTTTATGTTTGTATTTAGGTATGTTATTGAGTTCGAAGGTTGTGTGTAGTCGACCAACCCGCACTGGGCCCGCGTGGTCGACTAAGGCCCGATCGCTCTAATTCAGGGTAGGCTCGAGCCCCTCACGTATATGAGCTGATGTGATGATGTTGTTGAGCTTTGAACTTGTTAACCAACAATAAACTGCCAATATATACAGACTGAAAACATCTTAAAAACAGTGTCTGTTTATTAAATAGGCTTCATCATATTAGCTTATATACGTCTCCACCGAGGGACTTACCCTGAATTAGGGCGATTGGGTCATAGTCGACCACGCTTATAGGCTTACTAGTGGATGCCCGCGACTTCGCCCGCGCAGTTCCCGTTTTTTTGCCGTTCGGGAATTTCCCAAAAATCTTTATTAGCGGATGTGTCGTAATTGCTATCTGTATGCCAAATTTCAGCCCGATCCATCCAGTGGTTTCGACAGTGCGTTGATATACCAGTCAGTCACCTTTTCCTTCTATATATTTAGATAAATATAAAACTGTAAAAAGAGTTTCACACCTTTAAGTGCGCAAGGTGGGTTGCGAGGAGATTTAGACGGTCGTTAAGACCAAATTCAAATGCACACTTTTATAACTTACTATAAAAGTAAAAAGAATGTTAAACCCACCCTTCGATTCACTAACATTCGAACACTTGGATTGGCCCATCAAAGTTTGGGGCACTCAAAAATCCATTTGAAAAATGCACGTTTTACTGACTGGTATAATACCTACGTACATAGAGAATAGGGACGACGAATGCTAGTCATCTGAGTTACTTTTTATCATCTGTCAAAAACGACATTTTGTTCTAAAAATGTTTGCAATACCTAGGCGTGACGCCATAGTTTAGCAGCGTCATTTAAGTACTTATTTTGTGATTTTGTTGAATTAAAAATCGAAGACTTGATGGAAAACAAAACGAGTAAGGTTTTCCGAAGTTTAAGTAGGAGGGCAATTTAGTGATCAAGAGTTCATAATTTGTTTCTGATGCTGTTGTCATCCCTATTGGCTACGATATAGCATAGGGCCCGCTTATTTATGCACGAAACGGTGCAATTTTACTGCGCTTAAAATGTGAGGTGGCATTGGAATTACGAGGCGAAATAAGGGTTATATTGTAATGGTAGTTAAACGTATCGTAGGAGAAGATATTAGGTTATAAAATGTTGTTATTGTATACCCGCACAGTGGTTAGTTTTGTTTTAATCGCCAGCCATAGCCATAACAGTTTACAGATGCAATAATAATTTAATTCTGGTAAGAGTCGAAACATCGGATCAAAACAAGAAATTAATGCAGATTGTACATCCCTCCGTATTATAACAGTAGACAATAACAATTTCTTGTTTGATATTGTTATTGTTATGATATTTTAAATTCTTGGCGGTTTAACTTTAGAAATATGCTTTGGAGAATGTAATCTCTGGGTTGGTCAATAAAATTATGATTTGTCTAATACTGAGATCTAATAGGTAGTATCTTTGTTATTATTATTAGGCAGGATATTACAGGAAAACATTTTATACCTACATCGACTTATAGTTATTTAAGATACAAGGGTGGTAAAAAGGTAAATAAATTGTCATTTTCTTTTACACCCATTTATCATACTACATTTTTCAATACAGTTGTAAGAAAACAGGTAAAATAAAAAAAACGACCGTGACAGAAAAACAAAATACATGCAATGGGTACATCCTATTAAGGTTTCGGCAATCAATCGGCATTATGGCTCATTTTAAATGTCCGGGTATATAACTATTTTTTTTATTACACGTATATTAACTATTCATAATTTTATTAGTATTCATATCTAAAACAACTCAATTCAGTTTTATGAAAATTGCGCCATATTTAATTTAGCTAGGCACACGTACGCATGCGTAAGTTTTTTTTTATATTACCATAAATATATTACAATACGGCTTGGGATAATATGTAAGCATTAAAACCTCCTTGGAATAGATGACCTATTTCTTGGTGTAACCTATGCGCTTCGTTGATATTTATTCTTCGCAAAGATATAACCCTTAGAGAATCTTATTCGCTAGCGTTGTCTAACCTCACCTCTCTTTTAAGATTCTCGTTTAAAAAGTCTTAAAGAAGATAATGTATCTTTGGTTATCATATTTTTTTATTTGCTAAAAACGTCTTGTTTCTCAGCTACAAATTTAAAAAAGTGGCAAAGTAAAAAGCACGTGTGTGGTAAAATCAATTTTGCGCACAGTAAACTAGCATGTTATGTACCACTTTTTGAGCAACTGTATTGAAAAGGTATTTATATTTATCGTTGATTTTATGTCAACGTGGTGACATCATTGAGATACAAATAATGGCCAGTCGATAAAGAGTTTTCATATAAAATCAAAGTGGTTTCATTCTAATTTGAATTACAAAAAATTAAAATAAAAAAATAATTCCTTGTACTTAACTGTGGTTTAGTAAAAAGGAAAAACTGTGTGTGTCAGCTCTGACGCAAGACAAGAATTTAATCATGAAACATTGTTTTTTCGGCCGCCGGTCTCCGGCCTCCGGCGTTTGACTCACAAGGAGCAAGGAGCGAGCCACGCAGACCTACATAGGAGCTCCTACACGAAACATCCTACTTGGAGCTCCCACGCGGAGGCTTCTACGCGGAGGCTCCCACTCGAAGCTCTTACTTGGCGCTTCTATGCGGACCTCCTGATCAGAGTTCTTCCTACGCGGAGCTAGAAAATAATGTTACAATTCAAGCAAAAAATTATTATGTAGATATGTAGGGATAATCTCTTCAGTTGAGATGGATGATGAAGATAACATCTGTGAATGTGGCGCATCCCCACAAACTATGACGCACTTACTATCGTATCGTATCGTAAGATTGATACAGATTGGTTATAGTTTGGTTCTCGAACGTATAGGATTTCGCCGTGATTTTGTTTGCTCCGTCATTTGTTATTTTAGAAATGTCATAATTTGCCCGTTGTATGAAGTGTCCGGGGTATGGTGTGGTGATACTTCAAGGTGGGCTTGTACTCATCAAACTGAACACCTTTTGTTCTACAAGTTTCTTGAAGTCACGATTTTGTTTTCATACAAATCGGTCAGATGATTGGCCGGTTTTATATAGGAACTAAAAAAAAATCGCAAATTGATCATAGGTTTCTTTGATAAAGTTGATCAATTTAACGAGTGGAAGCCCATTTTTAAGGATCACTATATCTTTATGTACCCCCCTCAAATACCTGTTTTAGGTAGGAACCTACCGGTCTATATACACAGCGTGTAAAAAACTGAATGCCCACCGCATCTACTCACCAAACTGAAAAACTTTCTCCAAGGAAACACATAGTCAATTCTTAAACAAATTGGCCTCCATACAAAAAATTGTGAACCAGCTGATCCATTTACATGTAAAGTCAATTTTTTTGCAATTACAGCTAATTCGTAGAATATAGGTTGTTCAGTTTGATGAGTAGATGTCCACCTTAAAGTATTAGCGTATAGTTTTTTTACATGCTGTAAAATAAATGTGCGTGTATATAGTAGGGTGATTCATAAAATTCAAGTTTTTATTTTTTCAACTCTCAACCCTTAATGTCGTTTTACCTACTAAAATATGAACAAAATATTTTTTTCAGAATTTTTGATTAATATTTAAGGGTCGCTACCGACTTTCAAATTTTGAAATTAATACGCAGTAATGAGCCGATTTTAATGTTCGATATGATGCACTTTTATTAATCAAAATTACGGTACTCGCACTTAACATATACAATTAAATGTTTGTTTACCTTTTTGACAGTATTCTCACACTTCTCGAATCGCCACACACACAGTCAGTGCTAGTTAACGTAAACATTAGGTCAATCTATTCTGCGACAAAGTAGTTGTGGTTGTGTTCGCTTGCGAGTGCGGGTGTAATTTAGTTTCAGTGTTTTGTTTCCTGTTGCAAGAACTTAATTTTATTTCGATAATGACGTCAAATATTGTGAAAACAAGAAAAAAGACTGAAATATGGTTAATTGGACATACTTGCTCAGAGTTAGTGCAAACAAAATTACCCTCAGTGAAAGAAGTGATGTCTTTATTTTTTCATTACAAAAATGTGATGAATAAATTAATTAGAGAATCGGCGTCATTAACTGCTACTGACGTGATGGCTTTAGGGCAAACTGCAAGTATTCCTTCTAAGGAGAAGCAACATGTTATCACAAAAACTCCAACCTCGCGACGATTACAAGGAGCTTCTTCATTTGATTACTATCTTTTTAGGCGGGACTCCTGAAGGCGGTATCTCATTCAAAGCTCCTGCTGGAATGCACCGTGCACGTTGGATGGCGAAAGCTATATACGCATTGAAAATATTCATCTTTCAGCACCAGTTTAAGATTACAGCTAAAGAAGGTAAAGCCATTACAAACATCTGCATATTTATTGTACTTGTTTACGCAAAATACTGGTTTACAGCACCAGTTGCTTCCATGGCACCTGTAAATGACCTGCAAATGTTGAAAGACTTGGTGGAGTTCGAGAAACATAATACAGTTTCAGCCAAAGTCGCAGTAAAAAAGTTGTTGGGTCATCTTTGGTACCTTTCTGAAGAATTGGTTGCTTTAGCCTTTTTTGATGAACGAGTTTCCGCTGAAACAAAACGTAATATGATTCTTGAACTGAAAAAGGAAGGGTCGACAAATAGACCAAAAAAAGCATCTTTGGAACATAATTCAATCACAAACAAAAATATTGAAAATTTCGTTACAAAAAATACAATGAAATTTTTCGACTTAACTGGCATTTCATGCGAGTTTATCCAAAAAGATCCCGAGGTATGGGAAGAAGAAGAAAGCTTCAAGTCAGCTAAAGAGATGGTACAAAGTATGAGGGTTGTTAACGATATAGCTGAACGGGGCGTTGCTTTGATGGAAGAATACAACAAGATACACACGAACGATGAAGAGCAGAAGCAGTACTTAATGTTATTAGTAAAGAATTATAGACGAAAAAATCCCACCGTTAATAAGGGAAATTTTATTTAGCGAGTTTTTTTTCACTTTAGTGCCTAAAGGAAAGGTTCAATAATTATAATTTACTATTTTTCAGTTGCATTTTTTTTTCTGATAGTAATAAATTGAGGTTTAAAAAAATATTGTTTTACTTTAATTTCTTAAATTTCAAATATCGGTAGCAACCCTTAAAAGTCATTTTAAAAAAATGAAAAAAAATCTAGAATGTTTTTTAGTGGAATAGATCATATTTAGGGGTTGAGAGTAGAAAAAATTAAGAAAAAAAAAATTTTCGTGCAATATGAATCACCCTAGTATATAGGGTGACTTTTAATTAGTTCTTGATAACAAAGGATATAAATGTACTCGTGATTACAAACAACTTTCCCAAATAAAGTATAATATGTCAAATATGAAAAAAAATTTTTGGTCCTTCATGCATTTTTGCCGATTTGATGATTAAATAGGTAACTTATTATGTATCGAGGAACAAAATTTTTTTTTCTGATTTTACATAATATAGTTTCTTTGAAAAGTTGTTTGTTATCACGAGTACATGTATATCTTTTGTTATCAAGAACTAATTAAAAGTCATTCTGTATACGTCTATAACAACTTAATTACGATTATAGCGAGGCTTTAACGAGCCGCCTATATTTATATATATTTATATATATATGTATATATATACATAGGAGGCGAAGATGAATCGATTGAACAAATTGCGCAACAATATTACAGAAACGCCTCCCAATGCGAAGTTTGTTACTAACTGAAGGGCCGGTGGGTGATGTCATCCCGAAGGGTGAGAAACATGACGTCATCTTCAAACCCTCAGTGAGTCACCAGGTCGCGGCTCGAGAGCCCTCGTAGGGTTATGTATGATATAAAGAAAGATGCCTATACAAATTTGTATAACAACTTTTTCTAGGATTCTACGCTTGTTGTTATTATGAATTTTTATAGTATGTTAATGAATTTTTAGAATACAAGCAATTTAAACTGTAATTAATTTCCTGCTTATTATTTGTCTAATTCTACTGTTTATTTAATCGCCCTAATTCAGGGTAGGCTCGAGCCCCTCGGTGGGGACGTATAAGAGCTGATATGATGATTTAATCATTATTTAATGACAATCTCAAATAAGATTGTACCAATATTGTCTTAATTTTTATATTTTTATTTTTAAACGACTTCAAAAAAGAAGGAGGTTTCTCAATTCGACCGTATGTATATTTTTTTTTATGTGTGTTTTGGATGTCTTCTTCGTTTATGAACCGATTTTTATGATTCCTTTTTTTTTGTAAAGGAGATATTCCAAGGGTAGTACCATGATAAGGAAACCAGGATCTGATGATGGCATCCCATAGAAATCGAGGGGAACCTTCAAAAATCGTAGTGGCGACTAGTAAGTTTTTAATTTTTTTGTGTATTTTCTAAAAGTATTCATGTATTTGTGTCTGGTAGTCATCATCCATGTTGCAGAGCTGATGATGGAAGGTACAACTCCTTAACGGTTAGGAGTTAGAGGATAATTATTTAAATATTATACGTAGATAAGTAGGTACATATAGACCGAATGTTGTATTCCTTCAGGTTATTCAGGTTAGCTGATGATGGAAGGTGTAACTCTTTAACTTGCATTCTGCTGAGATGATGATGGAAGCCACAGGAGTCTGAGTCACTTAATGAAACACATGCATTATAATTTGATGATTCCTATTGGCAAGTAGGTGATTGGGTTTAACGTTGTTAGATCTAGATAACATTATCACTAAAAATAAAAAATAAAAACGTGTAGCACTCGAGGACTGCCGCGGTAAAGCTATTGCATAGCATTCTTTATCAACTTATGCAATTTTTTTTTTATTTTTTTTTTTGCAGTATTTACCAGTACTGTATAGTCCTTGGGGCGCGGGATGTTTATGTAATAAATTAACACTAAGAAAGTTACACCATTAAAATTGACTAAGTCCTTTTAGTACCACAAATCGCTAATAGATGGCACTGTAAGTTTTTAGAACGCGGTAACGTTACGTTACGCTCGGCCGAGCTACATGGTAGGCGGAGTGGGGGGTGTTAGGTTTTATTTTCGTAACGGAATTTCTTGACGGAATAGCTTAATAAAAAAAGTTTAAAAAACTAAAAAACGACTTCAAAAAGAAAATACTCAAAAGCGTGAAAAAATATTTTTATACATATAAATACACGAAATTGTCCAACAATAGTGAAATCAAATAGGTACGAATCAAATTAGGGCACTACAGTTTTTTTGGAGGTCGGTGCCAGCCAGCAAATCGATGGAATCTTAAATATTTGATAGGTAAGTAGCGGTAACCTTCACTTGACAATCACGAACTCAACAAAAAAAGAATGAGCGAAATCTGTCCAGCCGTTCACGCGTTATGCGATAACCAGAAGAACAACCTACTAAAGGACCCAAACCTACTAAGGTAGGGTAGGATAGGGTAGGGTAGTGTAATGTAAGGCGGTACGAAGTTCGCCGGGACAGCTAGTAGTAAATAATAATTGATTTCTATACAACAGTATAAAACACGCCTGATTTATCATTAGCAGATCTAATCTTCAGTAAAAGATTTGCTCAAATAAAACGGCAGGCGTTTAAAAGTATAAAGTTTAAAGGTATCCAATCACCAAATTAAAGGCCCCCTTGATAGCTGATAAACGGTGCTTTGTTGGATTTTAAAACCATATCATTATTTGAATAATTACACTTAACTTTTAACGTATTTAAACAGGTAAACAGGTCGTATAACAAATAAGAGTAAGCGAATAAATAGATGTGATTTATCAAATGGCTAGCATTTGATAAATCAAATCTATTTATTCGCTTACTCTTATTAGTAGTTTTTGTGAAATCTGAAAATAAAAGAGCATTTGATGATATTATTTTGAGTTTATACAGTATTTTTACATTTCCACTAGAAAAATTTTAAGATTTTATAGATATCGGCCGGACGCTAATTTTATCTACTTTGCCTAGTACCTAGCAGTTTACAGGTGTTTAAAAAATCACGAGTAGAACTTTAAAGGGGTGGCTCAGTATCGATTAGAGAACACAGGGATTTATTTAAAAAAACCTAAAAAAATAATACTATCTTATACAAACGCCCGGTACCGTGATAGCTAGACAGCTGATATTTTCACAGATGATGTATTTATTTTTCCGCTATAACAACAACGACTAAAAATTAGGGAGAAAGAAAAAATAAGGGGGTATCCATACATTTTTTTTTTTAAACATGAAGAAACTAGCGCCATCTAGTATGATGGTACGGAACCCTATGTGTGCGGTTCTGACTCGCACTTGGTTTGACATGCGAATATTTCTACCAAATTCGCATAAATAAGTTTAAATAATAATTTTAGGTAAGTATAGATATGATTTTCCATTTTCAAATTTTTCAACTGTAGTTTATAAACATTAAGCTTCTTCTATGTAACTAGTATCTCATATTCTGTGCTCTTAAAGACATTGGTTTCAGTTCAACAAAAGGTATTGTCTACTAAATCCCTATTCCAAAGTTCCAACAGTCTGTCAACCCGTCTCATAGGTACTTGGACTGTGATGAACGCTGTAGAAGGCTTCTGTTAGGTCTCATGCAAATATTTGGTCTGATCTCGTCATATTTATGAAAGACCTCGTCTAGCAGAATTACCAGATTCAGGTACTTTGACTCGGTGAGTAGGCAGGTACAGAGCCCAGCATATCAAGTTAGACACTTTGGACTTTGTATCGTTCTTATGCCGTATGCATATGGATCAGAATCGCGCTACGTACTACTTGATGTTCTGGTCTCTGTGCATTGATTTTGTGCTGTAAATCTTCTGATTTCTAAGGGATTTGTTTGAAATTTTGCAGGTAAGGCGTGCTGACTCAATCCGAGCAGGTCGATCCGTGATAAAATAATATCAAACGTAACGCTATTCATTTTAAGTTCAAATCAATGCGGTCTTCAACGCTGCGGTTACATTCGTTGCCCGATTCTCAATTTTTACACGTTTTCATTATTTTTCTTCATTTTTAAATAAGTTTTAAAAAATTTGTTCAGTTAAAAAGGACATGTCTTAAAATGAACATGGACAAGACGAAAATAATGTTAAATGTCCGTGTCGCACCCACTCCTCTAAAGGTTGGAGACTCGACACTGGAAGTTGTTGACGAATATGTATACCTGGGACAAACAGTCCAGCTAGGTAGTTCCAACTTCAAGAAAGAGATCAATCGACGAATCCAACTCGGATGGGCAGCGTTCGGGAAGCTTCGCAATATCTTCACGTCCCAAATACCGCAGTGTCTCAAGACTAAGGTCTTTGACCAGTGTGTGTTGCCAGTGATGACTTACGGAACTGAGACATGGTCGCTTACTATGGGCCTCATAAGAAGGCTCAAGGTCACCCAAAGGGCAATGGAGCGTGCTATGCTCGGAGTTTCTCTGCGTGATCGAATCAGAAACGAGGAGATCCGCAGGAGAACTAAAGTAACCGACATAGCTCACAGAATCGCTAAACGGAAGTGGCAGTGGGCAGGGCACATAGCTCGTAGGACAGATGGCCGATGGGGCAGTAAAGTTCTCGAGTGGCGACCGCGCACCGGAAAACGTAGCGTAGGCAGGCCTCCCACGCGGTGGACCGATGACCTGGTTAAGGTCGCGGGAAGCCGATGGATGCGGGCAGCGCAGGACCGGTCGTCGTGGAAATCCTTGGGGGAGGCCTTTGTCCAGCAGTGGACGATTTGTGGCTGATATGATAAAAAGGAAGGTGTTAAAAAAGTGTGTTGGTTTCATTCAACATAAACTGTTAGTTTTTGAGAAATTTTGCAAATGATGCCAACCAATAGCATACAGGTTTTTTTTACATCAGAATTGCTAATATTTTTATAAATGTATTCATTTAAACCAATTTTTTATTAGTTTAAGGATATTATGTACTTTTTTTACAGTGTACGCAGTCTTTCAATTATTTGAATTGAATGTTGGGATTTGACCCTTGTTAGGGGGCCGTAAAGGGTGAGCTATATAGCCTTTGAATAAATTTATTTATTTACACTTATAGTACACCAAAAACAATTTCGTAATGCTAATACGTAGAGATACTATAATATAGTGTACAGTAGGCGGTCTTAAAAAGCGTCGGTGGCTCAACCGGTAACGACTCGGTCCATCTAACCAGAGGTACCGGGTTCAAATCTGGACGGCCAATGTACCAATGAGTTTTTCAAAAACTTACGTACATACTTACCGATTGCTTTAACGGTGAAGGAAAACATCGTGAGGAAAGCTGCACACGCCTGCGAAGAAACTCGAAGGTTGTGTGTGAAGTCGACCAACCCGCACTGGGCCCGCGTGGTTGACTAAGGCCTAGTCGCCCTGATTCAGGGTAGGCTCGAGCCCCTCGGTGGGGACGTATATGAGCCGTAATGATGAGGCGGTCTTATAAATGAATAAATTTAAATAAATTTTGTAACCTTCTATAAAAGGGATATTACTAAGTTACTTCCGCTCCGGATCCGTTCCTGGTGCAGAGGCTGTCCATGGACATTCAGCGCGGAAATGCAGCTAGTGTTATGGACACCTTTGCACCGGGGATGACGAGGTACGGGTTATTTTAGGTAGATTTTTTTTTAATTTTTTTTAGGTGACATTTAAGGTATTTTAGGTGTGATTTAAGGTGTTTTAGGTATTTTTTTTAAGTATTTTAACCATCTTATTTTAGGTGTAATTTGTAATAAATTATTAGTTAATAATGTCAAAATAAAATCATTAATATCTGTAAAAAAATATCTATAAATCTCAGCTTAATATAAAACAGAAGTAAATTTTATAATATCTATAATTCACATCCGTGGCGTAGTTAGTGCACTTGCTTCACACCAGAGCCCACGGGTTTAAATATCGGTAGGGTCCAACTTTGTAAAACTCAGTTTGGTTGGCGGTAGGGAATTTTCTAAGCCCGCCTGGCTAGCTGCCACCATCTTATCTAAGTCTTGCCGCCAAACATCAATTGTACCAGCATTGATTTGTCTCGGCATGAACTTAGGTAAGATAGCCAGTTCCCCATTTCGTTGGGAAATCTTGGTAAGCCCGCTTCAATCTGTATAATCGTCACATACGTTCAGGTGAGATGATTGCAAGGACAGACCAATTGTGGATAAAAAATATGCGGAGATTTTTTTTTTCTTCTTGCCCAAAATTATTATTAACCCACTTACTACGGAAATTACTATTTTTTTATAATTGTATGTGATTTGTAATCGTTCTACTAGCATAAAATAGAATAGAATAGAACAATTTTTATTTCGAATCATGAGAAATTCATAGTTAAATGGGTTAGTAAAAAACACAAAAATTAAAGGTTAGTAACACTAAAGCAAATAACAGTTTTTAAAGCTTGCGGTTTGGGGCAAGATGGACAGTTACCCAGTGCCTTACCATAGGGCTATCAATCCTGCCCCCAACAGTAGTTAGGAGACTGTTAACGCTGCCGCGATCACGGTGCATCAAGGAGGCAACCCTTTTCCTCATAATTGCAAAAAAGTCATCAATATGTGCCTCAGCAAACATCGACGATGCACTGCAGAATCGCGGCAGCCCCAACAGCATCCTAAGTCCATTATTATATTGGACCCGCAAGGAGTTGACAGCCTTTTGTGTATAGCTTAGAAAATAATATCAAAAAAAAAATATCCGGTGTTATAACAACTGGTAGGCGTATCTGCGTTAATTAAAAAAAAATCATTCTTGAAATCATTTTTTCTCGAGTCCAGCAAGTTCAAATACATATTTACCCTACCTACCACAAACCATATCTATGTCTGTGCCACCTACAAATAATATCCACTCCTGCGGCACACCCTGGACACTATTTATTTTATTTTTTTATTAAAAATTTGAGTGCGTTTGGCTGCACCTCACCTGATGGTAAGTGAGGATGTGACACGCAAGCTCAAATAGTGCTTATTCACTCTTGTCTTGAAGATTCCTAAATTATACGAATCGGGGAATACAGACGCCGGAAGGGAGTTTCACTCCGTGGCCGTTCGCATGATGAACGAAGACGCAAAACGCTTCGTGCGTAAAGGTGGAACATTGAAGACAAAGGGATTGAACGGCCCTCCGCGCCTGGTCGTCCGATGATGAAATGGAGAGGGGTGAAGCTCTTGAGGTTGTGAACATTTCATACAACGGGCCAGAAATGACATTTAAAAAAAAGAATGACGGAACATACAAAATGGCGGCGAAATCCTATACATTTAACAACCAAACTGTTACCAATCTGTATCAATCTGGGTGACGAGGGGATGAGGTCGCAATCCAGAGAGCGGCAGGGAGTGTCCATACTGTATGTTAGTACTAATATATATACTTTGGTAAGAGCGTCGGATAAACATACATATGAGATTGATATTCGAAAACACATTAGTACGTGGCGGGATTCGAACCACGACTTCCCGGATAGGAGGTAGCGGTTCTTGCCGTTGCGCCACTGACGCTCTAAGCTACCAGGTTTACTGTATAACAATTTCACAAAAACAAATGGTAACCTTTTTTGTAACTTAAATGTCCACGGGATACAGTACTATTAAGTGACAAACATTTGAGACTTGTCCAACTTGTTAGGAAAGTAAAAAGAACTCCTTAGGAACATGTTAACAGTGTCCGTACTCCAGACCAGAGGGGCGTCGCACCCCAGTAAGATTTAGATGCTACTGCCTTATTTATAAGGGTCATCTAGGTATTTATTTGAGAGAGACAGAGAATTTCTACCACTTCTATGGCAAAGTATATATATATTAGTACTAACATACAGTATGGATGGACACTCCCTGCCGCTCTCTAGATTGCGACCTCACCCCCTCGTCACCCAGATTGATACAGATTGGTTACAGTTTGGTTGTCGTACGTATACGATTTCGCCGCCATTTTGTTTGTTTCGTCATTCCTTTTTTGAAATGTCATTTCTGGCCCGTTGTATGAAGTGTCCAGGGTGTGCCGATTGCGTAATAGTTATCTCCATTAGATTCACAACAGAAGCTCGCGGGTTCGATTCCTCTAAATTAGTAAGACTCGGTTTGGTTGGTGGCCCTCCTGGTTAGCTACCACCATCTTATCTAATTCTTGCCGTCAAACATCATTGTTGTGTTCCGATTTGAAGATAAGATAGCCAGGTCCCCATTGGATTGAGGTATCTTGGGAAGCCCGCTTTCATCTTCGGCATTAAAGTCACTTAACATTAAGTAATCTATATTACATATAATAAAACTGTAATGGGAACGTGTCTGTACATGAAATATTTGTGAGAAATAATAACTGTTGTGGACATTTCTACCGATATAGAGGCCAAAAACACAACTTTTGGAATTTTTGTCTGTCAGTCTGTATGTTCGCGCATCACGCAAAAACTACCAGGCATATTTTGATGAAATTTTGTATGGTGGTTCCTTATAGCCTGGGTTAACATATAGGATACCTTTTATCCCGGAAAATTCAAGATTTCCCGTGGGAAAATTCAAAACCTCCACGCGGACGAAGTCGCGGGCACAGCTAGTTATCAATAAAAAAACGCTTTCAATATGTGAGTATCACGAAGTGGATGCTAAGATTCTTTAGACATTTAAACGCACAAATTTGGTCCATTCTCTTAAAATAAGAAAAAAAACTCGATTGTCTACTAAAATGCTTACAAACAACGCATTGAGACCGATTTTGGCTACTTAATGAGAAGAGGTGGTAGCAGTGCCACGAAACTGATCGTTATTGGCAACATCTAAAGGAAATTTTCCAGAGATCAATCGCGAACACAGAAATCGGAGTAATGATCTCAAACATGATGAAGTGATCAGGGCACCACGTTTAGAGGTGAACTTAAATGAATAGAAGTTTCTATTAGGCGATGAGGGCGACCATAGACCGAAATCGATGGAAACAAATCACACGATTCAAAACTAAGGCAGACTTTGATCCTCAGTAATAGAGGGACCGACCACAGAGAGAGAGAGAGAGAAATCATAACAAAAAGTGGGGTAACGCTTGTTCTATTATTACGTATGCATCTTTACCTTAAGGCCCTAAGAGCACTCAATCCGAGCAGGTTGAAACGTGTTTAAATAACATCGAACGTAAGTCTATTCATTTTAAGTTCAAATCAATGCGAGCTTGAACGCGGCTGTTACGTTAAAACCAAACGCCCAATTCTAGATTTTTACATGTTTTTATTACTTTTATTCACTTTCAAATAAGTTTAAAAAAAGTTAGGTTAAAATGAAAGGTCTTAAGGTCACCGATTTTTGTGTGTTGGTTTCATTCAATATTAACAATTTTTTTCTAGAAATTTTGCAATTAATGCCAAAAACAGGGTCTACAGTATATTTTTTTACATCAATAGTGGTAATACTTTTAAAATTGTATTCAATTAAATCGATTTTCTATATTTTTATATTTTTGCCATGATGATAGCTTTACACAGTCTTTCAATACTATGAATTTAATATTGTCATTTGACCCATCTTAGGGCTTTAAGTGGTGACCTCGAAAAATGTTTCGACACGTGATAGGTCCTATCCTTCACTGTAATTGAGACAGGTTCATTTGCGGCACGTCACAGTACATTTCGACATGTTGACGGTAAGTCTGCCAACGCGTGACTGTAAGGAAAACTCTGCTCCGTCGTGATTGAAGCAGACTTTGTTATACCCGGTTTTCACAGCGCTAACACTAAATCTACTTTTTATTTTTGATCTGAGGCTATGTGCGTGTCGGACCATCCATAGTGCAGGGTTCTGGACTTCGAAGTCATTCCTTGAAACCTGTTTGTCTCAGGGTACCCTAAATCGTTTTTCTAGATCCAATAGTTTAGAAACACCAGGGACACTTTTTAACGAGCTATATCTTGAAAACAGTGCTGTAGATCTTATGTATGGACGAGGAGATGAATTCAAAAACTACTTTCACTTGTATAGAAGGGGGGTAAACAATGTTGTCATCAAAATAACAGCGCAGAACCGATCGTCGTGGAAACCCTTGATGGGAGGCCTATGTCTAGCAGTGGACGTCCTTCGGGTGATATAATTATGATGATGATGACTCATTTTAGTAATATATCTTATGTATGTATTTGTATTTTTCTAGAATTTTAAGTCTCATAGTTAACAAGTTTGAGAGGGGGACACAAAAATCGTCACCTTTACACTAGAGTACACGCGTGGCCTACTATAGTAGACCATGGTGACATATAAGATTGCAATTTTTTTATTTCGCGCGATACTACGTTGTGCCTCAAGCTATTCCTCGTAAAGACAATTATGCTTAAGGTCAGTGACAGGTGCGACTCCAGCGCGTACGGATGAGTCCACTATTTGGCGCCAAAACTGCAGGACTACCATTGGAGTCCGCGCAAGCACTGGCGTAACAAATAAATGTAGGTGACTTTATTATGATAATATGTATAAAATATTATAAAATGTTTCTAATGTTGTGTTCTTTGTTTTATAGGTTAGGTTTCAGTTTGACATTGAAATAATAAGTCTAAAAAGATGTATTTTTTAAGTTTTGGAAAGAAATTTCTCAATAGTGCCATATTTTTGTTAATTTTCTTAAGTTTTTGATTTGTTAATTATTTCCTAGTTTAAAAAGCAAATAAATGCTAAAACTGTGTTCTTAACATAAGACTAATAAATAAAGAACTGATACCAAATACTATTTTATTCATATAGTACGTAAACAAAAAGTAAACATGTTTTTATAAGGCCTACTATAGTCGGCCACGCGAGCACTCGTGCTAAAAAAACAGGCTCGTGTACTGTAGTGTTAAAGCTCAGTAGTTTGTTAATGATACATTTAATAAAAATTATCAAAAAACCTTTTATTTATTTTATTAGACCTAGTCAACGATACCACTCGAATAAAAAAACATTTTATCCTCATTTACGCTACCCTAAAATGTTTTAAGAAGTATCGTTTATATCCATTTCGGTTATAATTACATCTGTTTGCTAAATATCATTACTGTAGGTCTATCATTGGAAGAGAAAATTTAACATACAGACAGACAGACAGACGGACGGACATTATTTTTTTACCATTTTGGCACCAGAACCCTAAAAATTAGCAAAGTAAAACGCACGTATGCGGTACAATAAATTTTACACAGTAAACTGGCATTATAAAATATCACTTTTCGAGCAGTACTGAACATTTATTTATCTACTCTCATATCGTAAAGTTCGCATTATCAACTTCAAAACGAGTTTATATTGGCATACTTTATAAACAAAATACCGTAATTTAAAAAAAATACATTATAACATTATTTTGTTAGAGAAATAATGTTATAATGTATTTTTTTTTCCATTACGATTCAAGTTAAACCAAGGAGATAATATCATCAACGAAGTTCCATATCAATTTTTTTTTATTGGAACGCACATGCGGTTCGCGCCATTTTTACAGCAATACAAAAAGTTTTCATTCCAATTTTTACTTGTCTGTGACAGCGCCCGCTTTAACGCATGCGCGGTGATGTGTTGGTTTTTCATTGAATTTTGTTGTAGAAACTGAATTTCGTGGATAATTTTCATTCTTGTTTAAAAATGACTGAGATCAGTGAAAGCATTGTTTTTACCTACTCTGTGACACCGTCCGCTTCAGTGCAAGCGCGGTGATGCGCTGGGATTCAGCGCTATGACACGTTTTGTTGTAGATACTTACTGAATTTCGTGGGATTTTTTTCTTATTCTTTACTTTGATCTTTGTATTTTAGTTGATACAATCCCAATGTATGAGATTAGATAAAGTAGTGTATGAAACTGCACATAATTTGGTCTTAAAACACTCGAGTAATGCTATAAAAAAAACTCGCCTACGGCTCGTTTTTTACTTACACTCATATTTTAGGAACCCTTATTATGCAACAGTTTTATAAACTACTATTATCTACACACATATCATAAGTCCTCTAAAATGCGTTCAAAATCCGTAGGCAATGACTAGCATTATGACAACCAATTTTAATATGAGAACTTTCTTGTCTGTGGTAGTAGGTAAAATCTGTAATTTATTGTTATTACAGTATCGATTTTTGTAACATTATGAGTTTAAATTTGGAAGAGCTATCAAAACTCTAGTGGGTCTCAACCAAGACCCTCCCACTATTACAGTACAACCAGGATCGTTAAATATAAACCATTGTTCCAATAGACATGTCAATTACAACTATTACAATAAATAATTTGTTTATGTGTTTGTTCAAATTTATTTTTTATTGCATTATTTTAATATTAATAGTCTATAGATATTTTACAGGTAGCACTAGTAGCAATGCAGGTCATTTCCCTACGGTTTCTGAACCCATCTTAGAGTATTTATACTATGTATGTAGATAAAATAATACATTATTTTATTTTATCAAAAAACATTTAATTTATTTTATTAGACCTACTCAACGATACCACTCGAAAAAAAACATTTTTATCCTCATTTACGCTACCCTAAAATGTTTTATGAAGTATTGTATTATATTTGTATTTTCTGAACCCATCTTAGAGTATTTATACTATGTATGTAAATAAAATAATACATTATTATATTTTATCAAAAAACCTTCAATTAGTTTTATTAGACCTACTCAACGATACCACTCGAAAAAAAATATTTTTATCCTCATTTACGCTACCCTAAAATGTTTTATGACGTATTGTATTGTATTTGTATTTTCTGAACCCATCTTAGAGTACTTATAATATGTATGTAGATAAAATAATGTATGCAACTGTTGCAATTAGGTCTTAAAACACTCGTGTGAGTCTATAACGAAATGAGGCGAAGCACTCATTTTTTGAGACCTGTCATTACACAACAGTTGCATAAACTACTATTTTTCATAGATCGTCTGGATTCTGAATCTGCTTTGCTTTTCTATTAAATTATACCGTCTGTTTCTACACAAATTGTAATATTAACATGTACTTAAATTCCCACAGGGAAGTAACGCACACCTCACCGTTTGTAGACAGAGAGGTAGGCAGCTCACCTTGGCGTGTAAGCACCTCCCAGTCTCAATTCAGGCAGATTTCAACCCGAGTCTCGCTTCAGATTTAATTACATCCCCAAACAACCCAAACTTCAACCAACTCAGATTTCTTCAGAGTCCGAGTCTCCGAGACTCCTAGCTTCGAGAGTTCGTCGAACGGCGCCGTTTTGCTGATTTATTTGCCCCAAACATCTACAGGGTGAAATTAAAACTTTTCAACTTTATCTTCTTGTGAGAGTGAACAAGGTTACACACAGCAATTGTTACGAAATGATGAGTTAAATGATAATAGTAGTTTATAAAACTGTTGCATAATGAGGAGTATTAAAACACGAGTATGAGTTTAAAAAACGAGCCTTGGCGATGTTTTTAATAGTGTCATACGAGTGTTTTAATACCTCTATTTATGTGCAGTTTTATACACTACTTTATCTAATATCATACATTGGGATTGAATCAACTAAAGAACAAAGTTAAAAGAGTAAGAAAAAAAATTCCCACGAAATTCAGTACTTACAACAAATTGCAAAGCTGTAAAAATGGCGCGAACCGCATGTGCGTTCCAATAAAAAAAAAAGATATGGAACTTCGTTGGTGATATTAACTTTTTGGATTAACTTGTATTGTAATGAAAAAAAAAACATTATTTTGTTAGAGAAATAATGTTACAAAGTGTTTTTTTTTTATTCGGTATTGTGTTTATAAAGTATGCCAATATAAATTCGTTTTAAAGTTTATAATTCGAACTTATCGATATGAGAGTAGATAAAAACTAATTCGTGCAAATTCACTTGATGGTGTTGACATCATATTGGGATTGTAAAAAATGAATTTCTGGTGTATAAAATGCTAAAAAATATCAAAGTGATCTGAAAAATCGTTAAATCAAACAAAATACGATTGTTTAACACAACCCCAAAACAAAAGTAAACTAGTCCCAAAACCAGGCGCTTAGTCAAATATCATTTTTTTTTAAATTCCAAACAAGAAAAAAGAAATGAAAAAGTGTTGGTTTGCGATATCATTTTCCCAATATGGAGAGTAACTAGTGCCATCTAGAGATGGGGGGAGAAGCTCACCTAAACAAACTATTCATTGGGCTAGCTTTCATCATCATCATCATATCAGCCGAAGGACGTCCACTGCTGGACATAGGCCTCCCCCAAGGATAGCGGGTAGCGCAAAACCGGTCGTATAGGGCTTGCTTTATTAGAAAAAAAAAAGCATAATCAAAAATAAGTAACCTACTCATACCTATGGATATTAAACAGAATACGAATAAATAAATATATACCGAAGTAGATCATTTTAGAACTGAAAAACCAAAATTCAAAAAAATAGATATGTGGTTCCTCTAAAAAAAGTTTAGTGTCATGAGTAGGCCATCATCATCACCATTGGTCAGATTTAACCGCCTCCGTGGCGTAATGATTAGTCCATTCGCTTCACATCAGTAGGTCGCGGGTTCGATTACCGGCGGGGTCAACTTTGTAAGACTCGGTTTGGTTGGTGGTAGGGCATTTTCTAAGCCCTCCTGGCTAACTACCACCATCTTATCTAAGTCTTGCCGCCAAACATCAGTGTTAACAGTGTTAGCAGAAGATAAGATAGCCAGATCCCCACTGCGTTGGGGAATCTTTTTAAGCCCGCTTCCATCTTTAGCATTATCGTCACTTACCATCAGGAGAGATGTTGTCAAGGGATTACCAATTGTAAATTTAAAATTTAAAAAAAATATAATTATTGTAACGGTGGCAGGTACCTACATGAATGAGTACAGGTATACTCATATTCAGATTTCAAAAGATGATATTTTTTATTTTTTTTAGTTAAATGCATCCTGTACCTACACTAAATGAATTGCAGTTCCCTCATACCTATTACTACATCTACAGAACTCTAAGGGCAGTTAACTTTGCCTGCGAGTGTGGGTGTTGGTCGCTAAAAAAGGTCCATGAGAAATGAAAATGTGAAATGGGATTTTTATCTCTCGTATTTGTATTAATTTTAATTTTAGATGGCTACTTTGCACCATTATCATAGCAACTTAATAACTTCCACGGCTGTACTAAGGCCCTCCCTAAGGATTTCCACAACGATCAGTCCTGTGCTACCCGCATCCAGCTCCTTTCCGGGACCTTCACCAGGTCATTGGTTCACCGAGTGGTAGGCCTACCTACGCTACGTCTCCCTTGCGCGGTCACCCTCGAGACTTATATTGCCCTTACGGTAGGGTTGCCAAGCCTCCTGTTTTCCCAGGACGTATCCTGCTTTTGGGGTGTCCTGGATAGTTTTAAGTAGTGGTCTGGGTTTTGGGTGAATTGTCTTATTTGAGAATCGAGTATATACCCAGTAGAGGTGCGATAGACATTGAAGAGCATCAAAAAAAGACCAAACAATATTACAGTCTTAGGCATGGACTTCTAAAGCATTAGACACTTTCTCTAAGAAATTGTCGATAAATGAGAAAACAGTACCTAACTTATGAAGGGACTGCAGCTTAAATTTTGCTATTACTTAGTTGAGTTTCATTGATCCTGTATTCATTGCGTAATTTCTATTAACTAATTATTCTTATATTGCGTCCTGTTTTTAAACAGAAATGTCCTGGTAGTCCGAATTTGGGGATGGCCATCATAGAAGGTTTTTGGCGGGATTTGTGGTGAATGCATTTGCAGTTTTTTTTTTTTTGGTTTCTTCTTTCCGGCTTACAAAAAGCGCGGAAAAGGCAAAGGTTACTAAGACCATACAGTCAGGTCTGACGTGTTTAAGCTTCCTTAGCTTTTGGATTTGTAATGCTAGTGCCAGTGCATTACAAATCTTCTCTGAAGTTCTTGACAGCATTTGCAGCAGCTACATTCTGAGGTGGAACACCCAGTTGCTGTAAGGCGTCTATAAAACTGCACCTAGAGCAAGTTGGGTTCTCACGTCCTCCTTCGTTTTATTTTCTTGTTCTCCACATTGCTCACGTGCACTAGACGATTTTCTCCAAAATGCACCACTTTTTAAACAAAATCCTAGCAGAAAACAATGAAAAAACAACAAAATAAAACTACGAATGCGTCTACCAAAAATCCCGCCAAAAAACCTTGCAGTTTTATTTTATTATTTTTGTATTGTTTTCTGCTAGAGTTTTGTTTCACACGTTTTGAAGAAAACTGTCTGGTGCACGTGAGCAATGTGGAGTTAAAAAAAAATGAAGAAGGACGTGAAGGCCCGACTTCCAAAAATATATGGCAACACTCTTTACGTAATGTCAAGTTACAGTCAAGCTAATGTGTTTATTTTCCCCAGTTTCTATCAAAAGCCATTAGATTTAATATTATCTACAATTTAATAAGAAATGAACGGCATATAAATTTATATTATTACTGTAAACAGTTTTTATTGCTTCCTGAAGAATTTACATAAATTGACAATGGTTGTTTTTCCAAATTACCCCTTATTTAGAATGGCAAGTCAAAATTTCAATATTGAATTATTGGTAACGCTAAACAACGTTAAAAAAACCGACTTCCATCAAAACAACTTAGTACAATATTGCGTAAAAATTTTGGTTTTTGTAAATTCCCAAAAAAAATACTACACCGATTTTGATAAAATTTATATGGGGCCAACATTATCGAATAAATACAGAATCATGACAATGGGTTTATAAACCTCGTAACAAACATACAAACAAAACATACAGTCGAGAACCCCCTCCTTTTTCGAAGTCGGTTAAAAAAACAAATTAAAAGAAGATGGATATCAAAACGATTGAAAATAAACCATACAGTATGATTTCGTAGGTCGATACACTATACGAGCTATGTAGCATGGTTTAAATATTTCTAGTATTTATTGAACATTGGGTGTTCAATAATTATTTTAAATTGAACACCCATGTTTGTTTTATATGTTTTTACGCGATATTTTCGCAGACCCGATTCGCAGAAATTATTTTTTTATTTGATAGGGTTTACCGCCAGGTTGGTTCCATATAAGTTTTATCAAAATCGGTGAAGTACTTTTCTTGGAAATTAAAAAAAACCCAAAAATGTACCAAAATTGTACTTGGTTGTTACTTGTTGCGATTGAAATAGTCTGTTTTTAGTTTTTTTTTTCAATTATTATTATAACAAGCTTTTAATTACCTTGCAATATTCGTGGACAGGTAAGTATGTAATGTAAATTGGCCACGTCAAAACTTGCAAGTTAAATTTGATCAAGTTCCCGATTTTGATTGAGTTGAAATTCTGCATACACGTTTAGTTTGGGTGACAATGCATGGCTGGCTAAATGTCGTCATTCTAAATCCAATATGGCCGACTCCTAAAGATGGTGAACCAGTTATTTTTTGTGCACCCTCATGATATGGATATCAAATGTAAGAGGTTGCTGAGAAAAATACGAAATAATTAAAAAAAAAACAAATAAAAGCTTGTACCTGTACAAATAAAAGCTTGTAAGGTTTTTCGAAATGAGCTTATTATGTGATTAGATTAACCGTTACGCTATTAACTGGTACTTACCTGGACTACCTATCAAGAACTTAGAAATTATTATGATTTTAAATATTAGAGAATCTTTGTAAAAACCGTTCTGCTGGGCCTTTTTTGCGTGTCCTGTTGGGAACGGGTCGAGTTGGGAATAAGTCAAAACCAGACCTTCAAACCACAGATAAGAAAAAAAATTTGCTCAACTGTATTTTAAGTTACAAACATTGACATTCAATATATATAAAGGGTGTTACCGAACTGGTGTAGGTTCCGATATTTGGGGGTTCTACTCATCGTAGTGAACAATTTTCCGCAAGAAACCCATAGTCAATTCTCAAAAAACCCCTGCATACAAAACTGCACAAACTTTTTTAATCAGCTGATCGATTTGTATAAAGAAATATAGAACAAAAGTTGTTCAGTATGATGAGTAGAAGCCCCAACACTAATTTTGTTACACCCTGTATATAAACATATTCTTATATAATATGACCCCCTATAAGTAAACACGAAATCGAATACATTAGACAGTATAATACCAAAGTATTAAGAGTACTGAAATCGAAGGTTCATGAGGTTCAAAGGAGAGTTCAGGGAGAGGTCGTAGCCCTTTCCATTTTAAAGGTCTAATAATAATCTGAAACCATCTAACACCTCGCTTCAGGCTGAAACAAAAGGGGAAAATTGAATTTTGAGCTGTCTAGGTTCTAGGGTTCCGTACCCAAAGGGTCCAGGACCCTGTTACAAAGCCTAAAGGCCGTCCGTCCATCCGTCCGTCTGACTATCTGTTCTATCTTTATCTTCTGAATCGTATATAGGTTGAAAAAGTTTTTGAATGGTGATTTTTGTTACATTTACGACATGTCCCCTCCCCCCCCTTACCAGCCAAACCGTTATTTCAGGAGCTCTGAAGGCAGCGCAGAACCGGTCGTCGTGGAGATCCTTGGGGGAGGCCTATGTCCAGCAGTGGACTTTCTTCGGCTGATATGATGATGATGATTAGTAATTTGTAAAGCAGTACCTAGTAAGTTTGTAAATTCTTTATTGCTTTTAAAACAAATACATTAAATATTTAGACAAAAGAAAATACATTTAGCAAAGGCGGACTTATCCCTTTCGGGATCTCTTCCAGTCAACCTTGGAATGCTAAAAGGAAGGCATTTAATTATTTTTAAAGGAAAATTATTACAGCCAATTAAGCTTTCTTTGTTTAGGAGTTATAGTCAACCATATTAGGACATCCAGTTGCATTTGTTAAAGAAAAAATATTTTTTCATACAAAATGTTCTATGCATAAATATTAAATAACTTCGTTTTATTAAGGGCCGCCAGGAGGCTCTAGTTTCCATATAAACGTACATAGTTCCGCTTTAATACAAAAACTACATGCCAGATTGAATCCAAACATTGCAAATATATTGAAGAGACACAGTCATATCGATGTTTAAACTGATTCATGAACAGATGGCCGGTGGGGCAGTAAAGTTCTCGAGTGGCGACCGCGCACCGGAAAACGTAGCGTAGGCAGGCCTCCCACGCGGTGGACCGATGACCTGGTGAGGCTCGCGGGAAGCCGATGGATGCGGGCAGCGCAGGACCGGTCGTCGTGGAAATCCTTGGGGGAGGCCTTTTTCCAGCAGTGGACGATTTGTGGCTGACATGATGATGAAGATGATATCGATGTTTGTAATTAGTTTTCGATGTACTAATATAAAAAGGAAAAAAATAAGAGCAGTTTCAAACTTTCAGTACAAAACTAAAGTTACGTTAAAATTTACTACGATGAAAACTAATTACAAACATCGATATGTGTCTCCTTAATATATTTACAAAGTTTGGATTCAATCCGGCATGTAGTTTTTGTATTCAAGCGGAACTACGTTTGTATGGAAACTCGAGCATCCTGGAGACTCTTAAATAGGTACACATTTATTTTTTCAAAAGACTACGCAACCCTACTATGCGCCAGTCCGACACGGACTTGGCCACTTTTTTACATCATGTGCCTTGAGCCCTAGGGCTAAAAAGCTATGTACATAACATACACCTACAGTTATGTATGAGAGTTTCCTGTTAACTAATGTTTATTTACTTAAAAAGCTTCGGTGGCTCAACCGATAACGACTCGGTCCTCCTAACCACAGGTACCGGGTTCAAATCTGGACGGCCAATGTACCAATGAGTTTTTCAAAAACTTACGTACATACATATACTTACCGATAGCTTTAACGGTGAAGGAAAACATCGAGAGGAAACCTGCACACGCCTGCGAAGAAACTCGAAGGTTGTGTGTGAAGTCGACCAACACGCACTGGGCCCGCGTACTATCCGTCGACTAAGGCCTGATCGGCCTAATTCGGGGTAGGCTCGAGCCCCTCAGTGGGGACGTATATGAGCTGATATGATGATTGTATTAATAAATACTGCACCAAGATAAAAATTACTAGACGTTGTTACGTGTCTTGTTATCACTATCAGTCATCATATCAGCCGAAGGATGTCCACTACCGGACATAGGCCTCCCCCTTGAATTTCCACAACGACCGATTCTGCGCTGCCCACGTCCAGCGGCTTTCTGCGACCTTAACCAGATCATCAGTCCACCGAGTGGGAGGCGTGCCTACGCTTCGTCCGGTGCGCGGTCACCACTTGATAACTTTAGTGCCCCAACGGCCATCTGTTCTACGAGCTATGTGCCTGGCCTACTGCCACTTAAGTTTTGCGTTTCTGAGAGTTATGTTGGTTATTTTGGTTCTCCTACGGATCTCCTTCCAAACATAGAAAATTACATTGCCCTTGCATTAATAGATCAATCAATGTATCTCCTCGTTTCTGATGCGATCACGCAGGGAAACTAAATGCAGAGTAAATTCCATGGCCGTTTGCATTAATAGATTAATCAATGTATCTCCTCGTCTCTGATTCGATCAAACAGGGAAACTCCAAGCACAGAAAATTCTATTGCCCTGTGCATTCATAGATTAATCAATGTATCTCCACGTTTCTGATTCGATCAAACAGGCAAACTCCAAGCACAGCAAATTCCAATGCCCTTTGCATTAATTTATCTCCTCGTTTCTGATTCGATCAAACAGGGAAACTCCAAGCACAGCAAATTCCAATGCCCTTTGCATTAATTTGTCTCCTCGTTTCTGATTCGATCGCAGGGAAACTCCAAGCATAGCAAATTCCAATGCCCTTTGCATAAATAGATTAATCAATGTATCTCCTCGTTTCTGATTCGATCAAACAGGGAAACTCCAAGCACAGCAAATTCCATCGCCCTTTGCACTAATTTATCTCCTCATTTCTGATTCGATCACGCAAGGAAACTCCAAGCATAGCAAATTCCATTGCCCTTTGCATTAATAGATCAATCAATGTATCTCCTCGTTTCTGATTCGATCAAATATCCAAGCACAGCAAATTCCATTGCCCTTTGCATTAATGTATCTCTTCGTTTCTGATTCGATCACGCAGGGAAACACCAAGCATAGCAAACTCCATTGCCCATTGCACTGATAGATCAATCAATGTATCTACTCGTTTCTGATTCGATCAAACGTCCAAGCACAGCAAATTCCATTGACCTTTGCATTAATAGATCAATCAATGTATCGCCTCGTTTCTGATTCGATCAAATATCCAAGCACAGCAAATTCCATTGCCCTTTGCATTAATAGATAAATCAATGTATCTCCTCGTTTCTGATTCGATCAAACGTCCAAGCACAGCAAATTCCATTGCCCTTTGCATTAATAGATCAATCAATGTATCTCCTCGTTTCTGAATCGATCAAATATCCAAGCACAGCAAATTCCATTGCCCTTTGCATTAATGTATCTCTTCGTTTCTGATTCGATCACGCAGGGAAACACCAAGCATAGCAAACTCCATTGCCCATTGCACTGATAGATCAATCAATGTATCTACTCGTTTCTGATTCGATCAAACGTCCAAGCACAGCAAATTCCATTGACCTTTGCATTAATAGATCAATCAATGTATCGCCTCGTTTCTGATTCGATCAAATATCCAAGCACAGCAAATTCCATTGCCCTTTGCATTATTGTATCTCTTCGTTTCTGATTCGATCGCGCAGGGAAACACCAAGCATAGCAAATTCCATTGCCCATTACACTGATAGATCAATCAATGTATCTATTCGTTTCTGATTCGATCAAACGTCCATCCAAGCACAGCAAATTCCATTGCCCTTTGCATTAATGTATCTCTTCGTTTCTGATTCGATCGCGCAGGGAAACACCAAGCATAGCAAATTCCTTTGCCCATTGCACTGATAGATCAATCAATGCAGTAATATTAAAACCATAGTATGTTTATGATAATGCTTATTTATATACTTTAGCTTTATCCTTCTCTTACAGGTACCTAATATCACAGAAATCGAAATATTTATTCCGATTTCTGTGGGTAATATTAAAAACTGTTTCTGTGTTTGCAGCAAATCTGTGGTTTGCAGTACAACTTCCTTCATAGATAAGCATTGAACTACCTGTTTATATTTTAAAGTTCGTTACTCAGTAAATAAAATTAAGACAACTTTGTATGGTTGCCTACTAATTTATTTTTTAAACTAGCTGTTTCCTGCGGCTTCACCCGCGTAGACAACGTTTCTATGACTTTTCGAGAATGCACAGTGCGCGAGCCGCAAGCGGCTCTCGAGCGTGGAAAAAAGTAGCCTATGTGTCAATCCAGGTCCTAATCTGTCTACCTACAAAATTTCAGCCAGATAATCATCACTTACTTACCTGATGTGAGATGATACTACTGACTCAGCCAATTTTTTTATCAAGAAAAAAAAATCTAGAACGTGGTTGAAGCTTTTTACCAAGTTCCATTATTGAGTGATAATTTTATTCCTCATGAACGACGCTTTAATCTAAGATAGTCTCAAATTTCGGATTTGTCCTCTATTGTGACTGGTTTTATTTTAATACCCAAAGCACGATTTGCCAGCTAAGAGATTTGATAAAGTATAATGGCTGGCTCACTTGAGGATTTTCCTGCGTGATCTCAGTGGTAGATGGAACCGGTAGCTGGTTGGTGGGTGAGACAATACGGCTGCCCCATTTTAAAACACAGTAACTAGAAAAAAATACTTGTTTTTTTTTGGTATTTTTGCATTTTTCATTACTTTTAGGACTTAATTTCAAGCATTTTTTCATCCAAATATTTTTATTGCAGTATTTTCTGTTCATTTTACCATGTTCTATCTAAAACCTATTCATTGAGGTAATTTAAATGAGCCCAAACACGATATCTCTGCTGTAAGTTGGCGAGGAGTTAGGTATCCTGCAGATTCCAGGAGATGCTGCAGCATCAGGTCAAGGTTACCATGATTTTGCAATATTATTACAGTAACAGGGCACCGAATTTTGAATCAAACAGATCTGTACAGTTGCCCACATCCCTTCATCGCATAGTTAAGAGTTGATGATCCTCAAACGGCTAAACAGATCTTCATAAATTTTAGCTAAGAACCACCTCGATCACGTCAGCTTTTGAAAAGAAAAAACCTCATCAAAATCGGTCCATGCGTTTTAAGAACTACGATGCCACAGACACACAGGTACACAAATCAGATACCCATGTCAAACTTATAAACTATTTGTGTCAGGGGTTAAAAATAACAGCGCTGATTTTGATGAAATTTATAATAATATGGGACCAACCTGGCAGCATACACTATGATATATAAAAAAACATGAAAATCGGTTGACAATCTGCGAAGATATCGCGTAATTAACATACAAAAAAAAACATTTATTCGAATTGAGAACCTCCTCATTTTTGGAAGTTGGTAGAAAACAAATAGTTTCGAACGCAAGCAATCACGAACCTGTGGGAGATGGGAGAAGAAGATTTATCTTTTTAGGGTTCCTTACCCAAAGGGTAAAAACGGGACCCTATTACTGAGACTTCGCTGTCTGTCTATCTGTCTGTCTGTCATCAGGCTGTATTTTATGAACCGTGATAGCTAGACAACTGACATTTTCACAGATGATGTATTTCTGTTGCCGCTATTACAAACAAATATACTAAAAATAAGAAAAAGTGAAAAAATAAGGATCTCCATACATAATTGGTTGTACAATAAAGAGTATAAGGCCAGCATTACATAAGGACGTCGCAGGTTTGATTCCCTGCGTATTCTAACTTTATATGACTCATTTTGGTTTGTGGAAGGGCATTTTATAAGCCCGACTGGCTAGCTATACCACCATCTTATCTAAGTCTTGCCACGGAGCATAAATGTTGACAGCATTGATTTGTGCCAGCTTGTAGATAAGATACCTAGCCAGTTCCCCATTGCGTCGGGGAATCTTGGTAATCTCTCTTCCATCTTCGATATCATCATCACTTACCATCAGGTGAAATGAGACGTCAAGGGCTTACCTACAAATTGTGGATTTTAAAAAAAGTACCCACCCAAAAAAATGTAAAGTGAAAAATCTGTGAAAAAGAGGGCGAAGTTTCCTTTCCAAAAAATGCCTTTGCCTATGAAAATATCGATCTCGGTAACGAAAGATATCTACTTTGCGGCCGAGTTCACATTCATGAAGGACTTATCCTCACTTTAATTCCCCCTTCGTTAAATCCGGCTGATGAAAATTTTGAATAAGAATGACTCAGTAGTCTAAAATTTGGGCAGTTTTAAAAGCTGTTTAGCAAGAGTACTGTTTTTGTTCACTCTTACAGAGGCCACATTTTATATAAAATTATTAAACTAAAACTGGCCAAGTTTTAGACTAGTACGTAAACAAAAACAGCAGGAAAGTAACGTAAGAGGATTTGATGTTATGGCACCTACTTCAGGAATTTACACTTGGCCGCAAATGAGATATGTTTTTTTTATTAGGAAGATTTCTTCGGATTGGGAATTTGACCGTCTTGGTTTAGAACGGGTTTTTTTGGAAGTTATCATCATTATTTTTTTTAATAATGGATTTACAAAATCTCGTGCTAGTTACGTCAGCGAAATAATATTATTTGGGGTGGGAGGTTTATTAACTAATTTCAAAGTTATTTTTCAAATCAAATTACAGTTTTTAGTTAGCTTTTACTTAATCTAATACGTAATCGATTTAATTAATCGCGATGTTACTTGATCACGATTAATTTAATTGATAACATTTGTGATTAATTGAATATTCGACTAATGCCGAACTGCAAGTGGTGATTGAAAGAAAGGAATACTAAAGCTATCTCATTTAGGGTACACAAAGTGAAAAACTTCCGTTTTATAGATTTCTCTTATATTTGCGCATCAATCTCTATCACCCTAAAAAAATTCAGGTCGAGAAGTGCCTCATATTTTGATGATCTTCGGGTTACCGAGTAAGTGAGTTAGTTACAAAATTGGAAATTTTGAATTTGTATCTTCTGCGATGTTTTCACATAGGATTTTGAGTGTCTTGAGTGACATGTAGAAAATATAATGTTGCAGCCATCTGGTTAAATCTGCCATTTGATTAAAAGGCTAACCCGTTGATTGAATGGCGATATTCAATTGAATGTCTAAAGGACAACTGGCCAAGTCGTTGAATGCAACGTGTAACGACTTGGCTGAACATCAACATCGTCTTTTTGACTGTATAATCAATCAAACCTGAAAGAACCTAATATCGTTCGCTTTTATATCGTTTTTTTTTTGGAAAAATTTTTTTTTTGCCAAGTCGTAACTACGAAACTCCGAATAAAACCGATGATTTCATCTTCTGCGAAGCATTCTGCTACCCATAAGGAGGAGTCTTGCTTCGCGAAGGTCACTGTCGCGAGGGAACTGTAAATGAGCGAGCAAAGCGAGCAAAAGCAAGCCACCATGGGTAGCAAAATGCTGCGCAGAAGAAGAAACTCTACATGCTACACGCAACATAATACACTACATTAAACTGTTGTTCAGTCAACGTTCGGGCTAGCTAGAAGCCAACTAGTTGAACGTTGAGTGACGCTTGTCCAATCAACATTCGGTCCATTCATTCAATTGAATGTCGCCATTTAATCAACGGGCTAGCCTTTCAATTTGGCAGATTTAACCAGATGGCTGCGACATATATACCAAATTTCAAAGCTTTGTGATTGATATAACTTAGATATGTATACTAGGGTGTGAAACACCGGGTAAAGGGATTCGTGTAAAGATACACGTCGTGCTTGCTGAAACTTGGCCTGGCGCACTGCCATGCGCTCAGGTATGTGTCTGTCTTATTCGTAGAAACAAAAGTCTGCGCCAAAATCACTTTGGAGAAGCCGAACTTAAGATAACAGATCATCCTAGAAGCACATAAATAAAACTGAAACTTTTAAATTGGAAAGGTGAAACTTCTAGGAATCCTGTTTGATTTAAGACTGAACTCGTCGAACCTCGCAGAGAATTCGTTCGTGTGTTTTGTTCAAAACAAAGAATTTGTTCGCTATAACTTAAACCTTGGTTTCGAGCACAATAAACAACAGGTCATAAACTACAGTCTGCGGCACGTATTTCTTATTTTTCTTTGAAACTAATACCAGAACGTTAAAAGCTAGCGAACCGTAAAAGCCGTATACATTAATTAGGAGTTTTGAGGCTCCTGGCCATGACATCATGTTCCCGCGTTTTGGACAAGGTGCCTTTGTCTCCGGAATGACAGATGTGGTGTAAATCTTTACTCGCGACAGCCGAGATTGTAAAAATAATTGATTATTATTTTTTGACTGGTTCTTTGTGTTATTATAGGGTTGTGTTGCTCGAATGGTTTTAAACTCTATCAATTTTTACGTATTAACACAGAAGAGCGAAGGAGTTGTTTAACGTCTCATAATATGGTAAGCGTCGTCGGTGGCTCAACCGGTAACGACTCGGTCCTTCTAACGAGAGGTACCGGGTTCAAATCTGGACGGCCAATGTACCAATGAGTTTTTCAAAACTTACTGCGAAAAAACTCGAAGGTTGTGTGTGAAGTCGACCAAGTGCTCGACTAAGGCCTGATCGCCCTGATTGAGGGTAGGCTTGAGCCCCTCGGTGGGGACATATTATATGAGCTGATATGATGACTATGGTCAAAGTATACATACTAGCTGTTGCCCGCGGCTTCGTCCTACAAACTTTACAAACATTTTATATAACGAAACTTTGCGAAATCGATTCAGCTATTTTCAAGTTATTCATGCGCTTACCAACGAACAGCGCGGCGTTTCATTTTCATCTGTATAGATTATTACTAACGTACAGTATGGCCACTCCCTGCCGCTCTCTAGATTCCGGCCTCACCCCCGCAGATTGATACAGATTGGTCTATACTAATATTAATATTAACCGCCTCCGTGGCGTAATGGTTAGCCCATTCGCTTCACACTAGGAGGTCGCGGGTTCGATTCCCAGTGGGTTCAACTTGTAAGACTGGCTAGCTACCACCATCTTATCTGAGTCTTGCCGCCAAACATCAGTGTTAACAACATTGATGTGTTCCGGCTTGAAGATAAGATAGCCAGTTCTCCATTGCGTTCCCCATCTTGGTAATCCCGCTTCCATCTTCGGCATCATCGTCACTTAGCATCAGGTGAGATGATGCCAAGGACTTACCAATTGTACATAAAAAAAACATTATAAAGAGGAGAGCTTTGTATTTTTGTATGTTTGTAACTAATAAACTCAAAGAATACTGAACCGATTTAAAAAACTCTTTCACCATTAGAATGCTACATTATCGTTGGTAACATAGGCTATATTTATTACTAGAAAAAATAAGGGATCCTTGCTAAAACTTCAGTAACGTGAACCAAGGTGTAAAAAAAATTGCTTAAAAATTTATTTCATCGCATACGCTACTGAGAGTATTGATGATGGAACAAAAAAATGTTCTAAAATATTAGAGAACATATCAAAACCTACAAAAAAACTTCGAGATACTATGTCCAACTATTGTAGTTATTTCACTATAACCACTTTTTACATTAGTTAATAAAAACAAAAGTTAATATAAAACTGACCAAAATCAGAAAATGATAACCATACCTTCGTATTAACCCTTATCCAAAGATATCATTTCGTAATCAAAAAAGTTTCGATGCCTATCGATAACCTTTTGAATTACTTTAATCGGACATTCCATTCAGAAGATATTACGAATTTAGGAAAATAAACACCGCCGCCCGCCGCGCCGCCGCCTCGCAATGACCAGTGTGGCCCCAAGAAATGCAGCTTTAGCGTAGTAATAATATTGTAAAAAGGAAAGATTTGTTTGTTTGTTTGCATTGAACATGCTCCAAAACTATTGGACCTATTTGAAAAATTATTTCAATGTTGGGAAGCTACACTATGCGCGGTTGCTATAGGCTATATTATATTTTCAAATAGAGATCATTTCTTAAACTCTAATAATGTAACCCAAGGTGTAAAAAAATTACTTAAAAAATTCCTGCATTATCAACAAAAAGTAGTGTAGTGTAGTGTGAAGTGTGTAGTGTGAAGGGGGGTAGGGTGTAGGGAGAAAGGTGTAGTGTATAGTGTGTAGTGTAAAGTATTGAAGTGTAGTGTAGCGTAGTTTAGTGTAGCGTAGTGTAGTGTCATGCAATGTACAAATTATATAAAATCACGTCAAGCCCCGTTTTCAATTAGTCATTATGAATAATCGTGAAAGTTTAAAGTGTTATAATGTATTGTAGTTTAGTGTATTGCAGTGCAATGTAGTGTAGTGTAGCGCAGTGTAGTGTAGTGTAGTGCAGTGTAGTGTAGTGTAACGCAATGTAGTGTAGTGTAGTGAAGTGTAGAGCAATGCAGTGTGGTGCAGTGTAGTGTAGTGTTGCAGTGTAGTGTACTGTAGTGTAGTGTAGTGCAGTGTAGTTTAGTGTAGTGCAGTGTAGCGTATTGCAGTGTAGTGTAGTGTAGTGTAGTATAAGGTGGTACGAAGTTCGCCGGGACAGCTTGTATAGTATATTTAAAGTAAAGGAAAGTAAAGGATTTCGTAGTGGTTTGTATGTTCCGTCATTTGTTTTTATTTTCTCGTCCGTTATAATATGAAGTGTCCGGGGTGTGCTAGGGTACAACAGTAACAAATATATATATATACATACATACATATATCAATCAATGCAGTAACACTGTAACTGCATTAATGGATATATCAATGTTTGCAGTCAAAACCTTGTCTAAGATCCAAAACACAGTATACCTAAAGCAGATCTATAAAATCTTTTTAGTTACTATACCCGCTTCCATCTTCGGCAACATCGTCACTTACCATCAGGTGAGATGATGCCAAGGGCTTACCAATTGTAAATTAAAAAAAAAAAAAAAAAAAAAACCACTGATTAACTATATTAGATATTAGGTAAGTTGATTCCAAGAGCTTATCAATTGTGGATTTAAAAAAACAACCACCAAAGTCTTTATTGAAAAGTGTAACTTATTTTCATCATTACAGCTCATATACGTCCTCACCGAGGGGCTCGAGCCTACCCTGAATCAGGGCGATTAGTAGATTATTTTAATAACCTTGAATTTTATAAGGCTACTGCTCTTTTATACCACATTTGATAGCCCTTAGCGTCATCTCACTTGCTGGTAAGTGACGATGATGACTGAGACAGGATTGGGCTTACCAAGATTCCCCAATACAATCTGGCTATCTTGTCTTCATATCGGAACACATCAATGTTGCTAACAGTGATGTTTGGCGGTAAGACTTAAATAATATCGTTTTTGGATGGAACACCTCATTACGTGTCCTTCTTGCCCAGTCACCTACACGCGGGAGGACTTGGTGCAGGCCACTGACAAGGCAATTTGCGTGGCTCGGTTTTGCGATGGGAAGATCTGAGTTTGCCGTCGACTCGAAAAGAAGAAGAAGAAAAAGATCGTTGTAAGTAGCTAGACAGGCGGGTCTTTAAAATGTCCTACCACACGAGTCTTAAAAAATTACAACCCGCCGGGAATCGAACCTGCCTATGAGTGGAATATACACTACGCCACGGAGGCAACTCAATATATCCTGCTCAATAATAATTAAATGAGATATTTTGAAAACGCATGCACTTTCAGAAGACTCTTTAATTAGTTGATTTTATGATAATACCTACTTTTAAACAAATGCGTCAATCTTTAAGTTTTAGCTTCATTTATTAACAAAAAAAAAATTTACCCGACTGCGCCTGAAGTAGCCAAAAAAAGAGGTTGTTTATTTCTATGCCACGCTCTGTAGCCTTAACTGCTTGATGGATTTTGGAGAGCGAGGTGTCGTTACATTTGTCTTAATCCCTTGAGTAACATAGGGTACATTTTTCCTTAAATGGCAAAAAATAGAGGTTAAGTTTTTATGCAGTGGGTTCTCAATTTTTAATTAATTCCTAATTTTTTTTAGAAGATTTATGGCATCCCTGTCGAGCAAATAGGTAATTGTATCGATTCGGTGTATGTAACACGAGTTAACTTATTTGACAGGACTGAAGTAAAAAGCGTTCTGTCCTTGTCCTTTCGATCCAGTCAGTAAAAGACAGACTGCGTAAATTTTTTTAAGAGTTGTAGTTACGTCACACGACCACGGATACGGCTGACTATGTGCCGAATGATGAAATGTATTCGCGGCTGCATTTATTTAATGCCAACCTACATTTAAACAAATGCGTCAATATTTATCATCAAACTTTTCGATGCGTTTTTAACCCTGGCATACAAGGTTACAAAAAGATACGTGCCATACAAGGTGGGGTCTAAATGACCCGAACATAATAGTGACCCCTGTGTAAATATACATTTAAAAATGCGTTTTTATCAATTTACAGGATAGTTAAAACGACAATGAAAAGCCAATTTTCACTTGCAATCAATGGTTTGTTTTAATTTTGCAGTGAAATATGAGGCTCGTGAGGCTCATTCAAACTGAAAAACTAAGCATACATAGACAAATAAGTCTTAAAACCTAGTTTAAACTTAAATGATGTTAGAAGAAATATAAAATAATATTAAGTCTTAAACTAGTGTTGGGAGTTTCTAGGTATATTTTTATTTTTAAGACAATCTTTACAAAAAAAATGCGTCTCACTGACTTTAAACACGTCTATCACAGTCAAGCGCCTGCGCAGCACTGAATTAACCCAACAGGTCGACGTGGCAACGCCTCAAAACCAGCTACTCAAAATTACAGTCCTCGCCAATACGTATTTTTTTTAAATATTAGATTTTAAAATTATTGTATGCGAAGGGTTAAAATAGGTCCAGGTCTTTGACCAGTGTGTGTTGCCAGTGATGACATACGGAACTGAGACATGGTCGCTTACTATGGGCCTCATAAGAAGGCTCAAGGTTACCCAAAGGGCAATGGAGCGTGCTATACTTGGAGTTTCTCTACGTGATAGAATCAGAAACGAGGAGATCCGTAGGAGAACCAAAGTAACCGACATAGCTCTCAGAATTGCTAAACTTAAGTGGCAGTGGGCGGGGCACATTGCTCGTAGAACAGATGGCCGATGGGACAGTAAAGTTCTCGAGTGGCGACCACGCACCGGAAAACGTAGTGTAGGCAGCCCTCCCACTAGGTGGACCGACGACCTGGTGAAGGTCGCGGGAAGCCGCTGGATGCGGGCAGCGCAGAACCGGTCGTCGTGGAGATCCTTGAGGGAGGCCTATGTCCAGCAGTGGACGTCCTTCGGCTGATATGAGATGCGAAGGGTTAAAATAGGTAAAGATTTACGGCATCCCCGCACAGCAAATAGGTAATGGTGTTTGTTGGGTGTAACACATCATTACAGCTCATATACGTCCCCACCGAGGGGCTCGAGCCTACCCTGAATCAGGGCGACTAGGCCTTAGTCAACCACGCGGGCCCAGTGCGGGTTGGTCGACTTCACACACAACCTTCGAGTTTCTTCGCAGGCGTGTGCAGGTTTCCTCACGATGTTTTCCTTCACCGTTAAAGCAATCGGTAAGTATGTACGTAAGTTTTTGAAAAACTCATTGGTACATTGGCCGTCCAGATCTGTCCTTGTCTTTTCTATAAAGGAAGAAAAAGACAAAATGCGTAAATTTTGTTACATGGAATCCACACTATTGAAAAGAGCTATTGTTACGTCACACGACCACGACGACGGATACGGCCGACGATGTGCCGAATGATGAAATGTATTCGCGGTTGCATTTGTTATTACAGGCTCAAGATAAATACCCCGTTCGAGATGGTCTCGAGTGCTGAATCGATTAAAATTAAAATAAATGTTGATCAATTGCTTATTGTAAGTGATGTATGTATGTGAGGAGGAACATGTCAATCAAGATATTAATCGGTGTAGGATTGGAACGCAACTTGTTTGCAATGTAATAAAATAAGCTAACTAATTTAAGGCGACGGAAGAAGCCAATTCTTAAGAAAGTTGTTTTAAAATTCATTCTTAACAATTTTTTAGAGTTCCGTATCAAAAGGGTAAAAACGGGACCTGTCCGTCCGTCCGTCTGTCACCAGGCTATAATTCATGAACCGTGGTAGCTAGACAGCTAAAAATTTCACAGATGATGTATTTCTGTTGCCGCTATAACAACAAATACTAAAATTAGAATAAGTTAAAAATTAAGGGGAAAAATTAATAAAAAATAAAAAAAATATTTAATTAATTAATTATTAATGTCTCCATACAAAAAACGTATTTTGTTAAACATGAAGAAACAAGCGCCATCTAGTATGATGGTACGGAACCCTATGTAGCCGATTTTTTCATAAAATAATTCATTATTATTGTTACTCTTTTTTTATAACTCTACAGAACTTTTTACTCATCGAAGATATATTTTGTTAACTGTAACTTCTAAAATAAATAACCAAAAATGGCCATCAGTCATGCCAGTATTTACATTATAACCACGCGATCAATGTACATTTTTGCACATGACTTTTTAGAATATTTAAAAAAAATATAAATTGTCTTGAGAAACATCCAAAAACTTGGAAAAAATTGGAAATTCTTCTTACTTTATTTATAATGAATTAAAAACCACAATTTTCATACGATTCGTCCAGAGCAATTGAAGAAGGTAACAGCTAAGTTGCGATACGAGCTGACAGGAACTCCATGTTTGAAATATCGTGAATTGAATTGCTAATTTTAGGCACGGAAGCACCACGTAGGTAGTCTGTTGTAAAATCAATATCCTGAACAGAAAATTACTTGCTAGTTTTACTAAGTCTACAAAATATCACAGAAAGCTTATTTTCATTAGTTACATAAATTAAAATAATGTCTTATCGCTATTTACCCGGAAGAGGTGAATGTTTTTTTCGTACAATCATGATATTGTAGTAAGCAGAGTGGACTGTATTCAGGATCAGATGTTTTTCAATTGAAACTCGCAGTTGTAGAAGTAGTAATTTTAAGTTTGTATGGGAAACGATTTTGTGAAAACGCTCCTTAATCCGACTTATTTTAGCAAACGCACAAAAAAAATTGTGTTATGGTACAGAACCCTCTAGTGCGTGCCCGTTTCGCACTTGGCTGGTTTTTTTTTTCTCAGCATAAGCTGCTAACTTAAATATCTACCTACATTTATCGTGAGTATTTTTCGGAGCTTCAGAATCAAAGTCGAGTCAGATTGACATTCATACAAAGTTATAGACTTAAAACATTGCCGCTAAGTTCCAGATCTCGTACTCACAATCATTAATCACTCGCCACTTGCTGAAAGAACTTGTGGAGAGATTCTAGAGGGAATTTTACTTTCTCACATGAGGAAAGTTTGCTTCAAATTTATACTGATGATGTTTATTACTGAAAGGCGTCGGTGGCGTAATGGCAAGTGCCGCTACCTCCTGTCCGGGAGGTCGTAGTTCGAATCCTGCCACGTACCAATGTATTTTCGAATTACGATTTCATATGTACGTTTATCCGACGCTCTTACGGTGAAGGAAAAAATCGTGAGGAAACCTGCATTAGCCTGCGAAGAAACTCAAAGGTTGTGTGTGAAGTCGAACAACTCGCACTGGGCCCGCGTGGTCGACTAAGGCCCGATCGCCCTAATACAGGGTAGGCTCGAGCCCCTCGGTGGGGACGTATATGAGCTGATGTGATGATGTTTACAGAGAAAATTCTAAGTTTAAAACTGATGACGAGAAATATTTCTTCTTTGTTAATTACCTGGGCGCCCTTAGGCAGTTCCTCTCCGATCCTCCCCCGTCCAAGCAACGACCTAAGGTGAGGTCCGTGCCCACCTGGGCGCCTTTAGGCAGTTTCTCTCCGATCCTCCCCCGTCCAAGCAACGACCTAAGCCGAGGTCCGTGCCCACCTGGGCGCCCTTAGGCAGTTTCTCTCCGATCCTCCCCCGTCCAAGCAACGACCTAAGCCGAGGTCAGTGCCCACCTGGGCGCCCTTTGGCAGTTTCTCTCCGATCCTCCCCCGTCCAAGCAACGACCTAAGCCGAGGTCCGTGCCCACCTGGGCGCCCTTAGGCAGTTTCTCTCCGATCCTCCCCCGTCCAAGCAACGACATGAGCCGAGGTGCGTGCCCACCTGGGCGCCCTTAGGAAGTTGCATCTTTTTGCTTTGCATTAGGTTGAGTGCCCTCCACACTCGCCTCCCCTGTCCGGTGAAGTTGTAAAGGCCCCCACGGTCAACAAGCTTGTCCTTTTGAAAAAAAATGGCCGACGGGACAGAGATATGCTATATTTATTTAATCTCTGCGACGACATAGTAAAGTTCTCGTGTGGCGACCGCACGAAAACGTATAGTAGGTAGACCTTGCACTCGGTGGAGAGTATTGCTTAAAATAGGAAACTGAATTCATTTAACTTTTAAAGGCCTTTGTAACTTTCAATTTAACAAATGTAAAAAAAAAACAGTTCAAACAGTTCGAAGCTTTGTTTTTGAGAAGTGACAACTGAGTAATTAAAATGAACCCTATAACAAATTGTGACGATGACGCCCAAATAAGTGGATGTAATTACAGGCAGGAGGACGTCTGACAGAGACGCGGCGCCTTGGGGCGATGTCAGGCACAGGAATAGAAACTCCGGCCAGGCGGAGCGTGAACTGGAGGTGTTTCCAATTCACCATAGACAGTTTTAATGCGCGACAAGATTTACAGTCGGCATTAATTTAGAAGAGCTCTAATGCCATGAGATGGTTACTGTGTAAATCTCAGACACTGGAGTGTGACAGATACAATCTGTTGTTTAGATCATCGCTGTTTTGATTTTTATACCTATTTAAAAACAGTCAAAATGTAAACAGATTGACAAATACAAGCCACGATTTATTTTTTGGTACGAGTATATGTTAACTGAGGGTATTAAAGAATTATTCAACAACTAGCTGTTTCCCGCGGCTTCACTCGCGTGGACAACCTTTCTATGACTTTTCGAGGGTGCGCAGTGCGCGAGCCACAAGCGGCTCGCGAGCGTGGAAAAAAGTAGCCTTTGTGTTAATCCAGGTCCTAATCTGTCTACCTACCAAATTTCAGCCAGAATTGTTCAGTAGTTTTTGCATGAAAGAGTAACAAACATACATCCACACATCCATACATTCTTACATCCATACTTTCGCGTTTATAATATTAGTAGGAAGGATTACCTACACAATAATCATGACAAAGAACCTAGGTAAAATAAAGAGGTTTTTTTTTTAATTATTATTCACAATTGGTAAACCCTTGACAACATCTCACCTGGTGGTAAGTGACGATGTTGCCGAAGATAGAAGCGGGCTTACCAAGATTCTCCAACGCAATGGGGAACGTTAGAAATATAGGTTAAAGTTATAGAAATATTTGAGTATATCAGCCATATAAGATTTTCGCTATTTTCGCTTGAATATTAAGTATCTACACAAAACATGTAAAGTTTTCCCTGCAAAACAGATGTGAGATGATATCCAAGTTTTAAACTTTAAAAATCTTGGAGTACCCACAACTGGCGTTGTTGAGAGAGCCATAAAAACGCAATAAGGCGCACATCGTTCTCTCGCAGACGAATCACGTATACATGAACACGTTTAATTAGTATCAAACACGCGATCTTTGGTACTGAAACACTGTTACTTGAATACAAAAGAAGAGTACCGCCCATCACCGGGGCTCGTAAAGTGGGTGCAATGAAAAAACCGTAAAACAAGGGTGAGAGAAGAGAAAATATGATTTTTGAGGCGTTTTCCAAGAAGTTAGTTTATGTATTTACTTCGTAAGAAAACTGAGATGATCCACAACAAAGAGAGAGCTAGACCATTATAATGAAGTTTTAAGGCAGGAGATTTACAGCTACATAGTAGGTAGCATTGTCACTTATTTATTAGCTTACACATCATCATCATCATCCTTATTCTTGACTTATCACACTAATATTATAAATGCGAAAGTTTGTGAGTGTTTATGTTTGTTACTTCTTCACGCAAAAACTACTGAACGGATCTGACTGAAATTTGGTAGGTAGAGAGATTAGGACCTGGATTAACACATAGCCTACTTTTTTTTGCGCTCGCGAGCCGCTTGCGGCTCCCGCACTGCGCACCCTCAAAAAGTCATAGAAACGTTATCCACGCGGGTGAAGCTGCGGGAAACAGCTAGTAATGTATAATAAATGTAAAAAAGTGTTTGTTTGTTTGTTAACTTTTCACGCTTCAACACCTTGACTAATCTTGATAAAATTTGACAATCAGGTAGCCTGTGACACTGGGAATGACATAGGTTACTTTTTATCCTGTGAAAACAGCACAGTCCGATGCAGTTCCTTAGGGAACTGATAAAATACTAAACATCGCAATAGAACAATGGATTTTTCGCACAGAGATGGTTCAGGAGGTGGGAACTGACATTACTAATTAGCATATCCTGACATAGTTCCCGAGGGATCTGAGGAAAACTCATTTCGATGATTAAAACGATGTCCTCGCAGGCAACAGCTAGGTAAGTATTGTATAAGCTAAAAGACGTCCATTTCTGGACAACGGCCTAACTCCCCCAAGGATTCCCACAAAGGCCGATCCTGCGCTGCACGCATCCAGTGGCTTCCCGGGACCTACTCGATCGTCGGTCCACCGAGTGGGAAGCCTGCCTACGCTACGTCTTCTGGTGCGCGGTTGCGCGAAATTTTCTGCTGCGTCCTGAGCGGGGATCAAACCGCCAGCAGCAAAAGCCGCGGAAGGTGAGCATGCCTACAGCTCCGGGACCTACCTGGACAGTAGGTAGTGGTTCTCTTCCACGAGGCACTCGTCCAGCAGAGTACCAGGACAAGCGTCTTGGCGGCAAGACCTACTTACTGCAACTGGTCCTTGTCTTCACCTTATGGTGTTGGCAGGAATAGCGCCCTCTCTGTATGCCCAAGGGTAGGTAAGTGGGGACGCTGTATCATAAACGTGGTAGTTTTAGCGTATCTGGTAGACATACGAGAGGGAATGCTCCAACGACCATCCGTTCTACGAGCTATGTGCCCCGCCCATAGGCACTTAAGTTTAGTGAGTCTGTGAGATATGTCGGCTTCCTTGGTTCACCTACGGATCCCTCATTTCTGATTCAATCGCGTAGGGAAACTCCGAGCACAGCTCACTCTATCGCCCCCTTTGAGCGTTAGTGGTAAAAAGAAAACTCTCATTTTTTTTTGTGTTATTTCATCCCGAACATCAAACATTAGATATCGGGTGTCTATTCCACATAAATCTTACAGTATCTATTTCATAAACCAGATCTTCCATAACTCTTCAATAATAGATGTCTTTTTATCAAGCTTTTATTATCTTCACCTGAATGTATGTATGTTTGTAACCGACTCATTTGCACTCGATTTTGACCCACTTTAAACGGACAGATTTAATTCGAACTTTTACATTTATCAAGAATCAGTGACAATACAATAATTTCATAAGTTTATCTCATTATCCTGTAGGTACTAAAAATTTATAAATAAATATAGTTTTAAAAAAATCTTAAAAAAACATGTTTTTAAAGCACATCAAACAAAAAAGTGAAAAATAGTTCTTAATATAAGCTGAAAACAATAATAGTAGTATTTTTCATTCATTATTGTTCTCAGCTTATATTTAGAATTATTTTTCATATTTTAGTTTGATGTGCTTTGAAAGCGTGTTTTATAGTTTTTTTAAACTACAGTGTAAACTCTGTATAACGTCACTCGATATAACGATTCCCTCTTTGAATAACCAAAATTTTCTAGCTCCAGTTGGTTAACTTTAACGCTAATTTCTCTCTGTATAACGAAAACTCTCAATAACGTCACAAAATGCCCGGTCCCTTGAGTGTCGCTATATTTACTTTACACTGTATATATTATTTTTTTACGATAGCTTACTAGCCGCTTGAAAATAAAACTTTCAAATTTTTATTTTGTGTTATATTTTGTGTCTTTTCCTGAAAAAAATTATACCGTACCTATTTCATAAACCAGATCTTCCCTATCTTTTCAGTAATAAATGCCTTTTTAACTCGACATCAAAAGGGAAAGTGATCCCTTTTCCGGACCAATACCTGCCATGTCATCATTGTCATCTGCACTACGCACAACGACTTCCGCATTGTGTTCTACCCTCATAACTTTTATGAATGGACAGATTTCTTTATTACTCTCGAATACTTTTTCTAATTCAATCTCCTTATCCTCGAGTTCATTTATTTATTCGTTTCAAAGTGATTCAGTGAAAGAGGATATTTTTTTATTAAAATAGTCCAAGAGGAAGCTCCTCGGGGAACCGAGCATTGTTACTCCACCTGTATTTCTTTGGCTAGGTCTACATAAGTAAATCTTATTACTTTAGTCAATGGGTATCCAATTTCTTGAGGGGGCCCAACTTATAATTTATTCATAAAGTTTAAATTTGTTTGTTTTATTAACATTAAAAAAGGACGAGGTTTTATTTTCGACTTTACATAGTTTTATGTATGTTCACCGATTTCTCCGTTAATTGTGAACCGGTTATTTTTTTTTATAGTGGTCTTTATAAATTTTATTGTAATCGGCTCAGAGTTTTTTTTTCAAATTAACAAAAACAAAATATTATTAAAAAAGTCGGTTGTTTTTAACGTGTTTAGCTTTGTACTTATTTTCATTATTTTATACATATACTAATTTTATTTTGTAGGTCATCAATAGTCATCATCATCATCAGCATATCAGCTCTTACTTTCCACAGAGAGGCTCGAGCCTACCCTAAATTAGGGCGATCGGGCCTAAGTCGACCACGCGGGCTTAGTGAGGGTTGGTCGACTTCAAGTTCACCTTCGAATTGTAGGTAAGTCCTTCTAATTTTGGTTTTGATCAAATAAATTTCAGAATTACTAAATGTAATTACATCGTCACTTACCACCAGGTGAGATGTTGTCAAGGGTTTACCAATTGTGCATAAAGAAAAATGTTTCCAACGGAAGTACATAGTTAGCTACTCGTAGGTAGGTATAATGAATGACCAAGTACTGATGGCTAAGAAGTTGCTAAGAAATTGTTAAGAAGTCACTAAGAAGTTGCTAAGAAGTTGTTAAGAAGATGATAAGAAGTCGTTAAGAAGTTGCTAAGAAGTTGCTAGGAAATTGACAAGAAGTTGCTAACAAGTTGTTAAGAAGTTGCTAAAAATTGTTAAGAAGTTTTTAAGAAGTTGCTTAGAAGTTGTTGAGAAGTACCTTAGCAGCGATCGCGCACCGGAAGACGTAGCATTGGCAGGTCGTCGACCTGGTGAAGGTCGCGGGAAATAATAATATTCAGGGACAATCTAATCACCCACCGTCATCTGGCCCCAAACTAGGATTCCCTGCTCTGTGGGAACCAGAGACTGATTTACATACTTATATACATTTATTTCATTAAACCCATACACATATAGATTTTACGCCTCCGTGGCGTAATGGTTAGTCCATTCGCTTCACACCAGGAGGTCGCGGGTTCGACTCCCGGTGGGTCAACTTGTTAGACTCGTTTGGTTGGTGGTAGGGCATTTTCTAAGCCCGCCTGGCTAGCTACCACCATCTTATCTAAGTCTTGCCGCCAAACATCAGTGTTAACAACATTGATGTGTTCCGGTTTGAAGATAAGGTACCCAGTTTCCCCATTGCGTTAGGAAATCTTGGTAAGCCCGCTTCCATCTTCAGCATCATCGTCACTTACTATCAGGTGAGATGATGCCAAGGGCTTACCATTGTGAATAATAATAAAAAAAAAACCTTAACAGAGCAAACAAACTTGTTCGACACACGAATGTTTGCCCTGGGTGGGGATCGAACCTACGACCATCGGCCCAGCAAGCAGCAGCACTGCCACTAGACCAATGGGTCAGTCAGTACACCCTGATTACAACACGCATGTTATACCTTACTTATATCTTTTTTATCGTGTGGCACAATTACTAACCGCGCTATCCAAGGGATAGACGGCGGTTCCTGGTGGTGAACTTAGCATCCCCCGCGGTCACGTGCAGGGCATTTAGATTAACACCTAAGGATATGTGAAACGTGACCTTCGTACACATCTGGAATCAGATGTGCAGGTTTCCTCATGATGTTTTCCTTCACCGTTAAAGCAATCGGTAAGTAAGCATATGTACATAAGTTTCAAAAAATTCATTGGTACATTTGCCGTCCGGATTTGAACCCGGGAACTCTGGTTAGGAGGACCGAGTCGTTACCGTTGAGGCACCGACGCTTTTACCCTACTGGAAATACTTTTATGGATCTATTTACCATTTACGTTTAACGCTATAAAATCTCCTCAAACTGATATTATCTTGGATGCTACATAACACCCCTCTCGTGTGCTCACATAAGCATATCCTGGTAAGGTCCAGCTTCCATAAAAACCTAATTAAATTTATCGTTCAACTACTTTTTACCCATCTGCGCCGGAAAAGAGGGTTATGTTTTTCAAATGTATGTATGTATGTTTGTTCATTTCTTTGGCACGCTCGCTCTGAAGCTTAAACGGCTTGATGGATTTTGGAGTGCGAGGTGTCGTTAGAATCGTTTTGATCACGTGAGTGACATAAGATAAGATACATTTTACCCGATTGGCCAAAAAAGAGGGGTTACGTTTTTATGCAGTCGGGTTTTAAATTTTAATTATTTCATACAAATCTCAGTAGATTATTCGTTCAATTACTTTTTTCCTTACAAACTACATATAAAAAAACCTTAATAGATTTATCGTTCAATTATTTTTTTAAGATTTACTAAAAGCAAACGTCTTCAATATAAAATAAATAGAACAAGCGAAGAGAGTTCTCAGAGTCTACTGGAATCATATCATCATATCAGCCGAAAAACGTCCACTGCTGGACAAAGGCCTTTCCTAAGGATTGCCACGCACGACTACCGGTCCTGCGCTGCCCGCATTCAGTGGCTTCCCGCAATCTTCGAAGGTCGTCGGTCCACCGCGTAGGAGGCCTGCCTACGCTATGGACGTCTGTTTGTATTTTTTTATCTATGTTCACCGATATTCTCACCGATTGTTTGTGAATCGATTTTAATTATTTCTTTAATTATTCTAATATAAATTATATCAGTATTTTTTTAATAACAAAAACAAAGAAAATTTATCAAAATTGTACTCATTTGTTGCGCTTTGAAGTCGGTTTTATGTTGTTACTTATGAATTGAGTATTAGTATTAAATAAAATAAATAAATAAATATTCTGGGACAAATCACACATCGTCATCTGGCCCCAAAGTAGGATTCCCTGTGTTATGGGAACCAGAGACTGATATACATACTTATATACGTTTAAATACATTAGTTATATTATAGGGTGTTGAGAAATTAAAAAAAACCGTTTAACTTAATTTTAAGGGTTCCTTACGCAAAGAATAAAAAGTGGACCCTATTACTAAGACCTCGCTTTCCGTCCGTCTGTCCGTCTGTCACCAGGCTGTATAATTACACATTAAAATTTTCACAGATGATGTATTTATGTTGCCGCTATAACAAAAAATACTATAAATTAGAAAAAGTGAAAGTCTCCGTACAAAAAACGTGTTTTTTTTAAACGTGAAGAAACCAGTGCTATCTAGTATCATAGTACGGAACTAAAAAACTTGCGCCATCTAGTATGATGGTACGGGAACGTAAGTGTGCGGTTCAAACTCGCACTTGGCCGGTTTTTTTTTGTTGGTTTTCTCCTTTCTCCCTTTTTTTACTTTCCCGAGTCACTCTACTTCACCCAGTTACTACTGATTTTTTTTATAATTGATTGTCATTTACTATCGTTATCCTGACTTGGAATTATAGAAAAAAAAATGGGCGTTTTAATCTGGCTCAACGAATTCTTACCTCAAAATTCAAAATTCAAAACAATTTATTTCAAATAGATGTTTACACACACTTTTAAATAGTCAAAACAAAAAAAAATACTGTATATTACAAATAATGTCATGATTCAGATTACAGTCTCAGGTAATGGTATTTGTTTAAGAATCAACATATATATCTTTGTCATTTACATAATCTATTATTTTATAATATCCTCTAGAGCACAAAACTTTTTTGACATGAGCCTTGAATTTATTCTCTGACAAACTAGTTACATTTTCTGGAATTTTATTGTAGAATCTTATACACTGCCCCACAAATGACTTTTTAACCTTACTCAGTCTCGAAAAGGCTATATCTATTTTATTTACATTTCTTAAATTCAAATTATGCCTGTCACTGTTTTTAGGAAATAAATGCAAGTGCGCTTTTATGGAAACTCCACCTTACTGGAGCCTCTTAAACCCAGGAACTGAAGGGCCCCTTTTTATCCTCTCTTTTAAGTACACGTTTACGACAAACTCGTAAAACACGGATCACTGAAAATTTTTGATATGTAACGTTTCTATTCAAATGCGAACTTTACGAGCTGCCCATTATAATTTTACTGGCATCATATTTTTTTTCTTGTCACACTGATTATTATGAGCGGTGGTTCAAAAGAATTTTAATGTTTTAATACAAAAGTATATTTCTTTTTAATCACTTCCCTTTTACGGCGTCTCGTAGCGGATACCTTTTCAATTTTGCACGGTAGCACTATAAAAAAGTTGATTTGTGTTTTATTATTGTAATAACGATTCGTAATAGATAACGTTGTTGCTTTGTTTATATAACTGATGTCGGTACCTCCGTGGCGTAATGGTTAAGTCCATTTAATATGTGGGTGTTTGTTATATTCTCTTTGATGTGGGTATTAGCTTCACATCAGGAGGTCAGGACCTGACTACGGATAATTTTGAACATTTAAAAAAAACCGACTTCAAACAGGAAACTAAGGTTCCCCTCGATTTCTCTGGGATTCTATCATCAGATCCTGGTTTCCTTATCATGGTACCACCTTTGGAATATCTCCTTTCCAATAAAAAAAGAATCATCAAAATCGGTTCATAAACGACGAAGTTATCCGCGAAGACACATAAGAAAAAAATATACGATCGAATTGAGAAACTTTCTCCTTTTTTTGAAGTCGGTAAAAAAGAGAGTTATCTTTTTGATAGTCTATGTATTGTTCGAATGTGTGTTTAATCATAATGTTCTCTCGTATTTCCTAAACTACTTCAGCGATTTTGACAAATGTGGTGTCTGGATTAGTGCCATCGCCCCGCTTGTCAGGATAGCATACATGTCATCATTACAGCTCATATACGTCCCCACCGAGGCGCTCGAGCCTACCCTGAATCAGGACGATAAGCCTTAGTCGACCACGCGGGCCCAGTGCGGGTTGGTCGACTTCACACACAACCTTCGAGTTTCTTCGCGGGCGTGTGTAGGTTTTCTCACGATGTTTTCCTTCACCGTTAAAGCAATCGGTAAGTATGTACGTAAGTTTTTGAAAAACTCATTGGTACATTGGCCGTCCAGATTTGAACCCGGTACCTCTGGTTAGATGGACCGAGTCGTTACCGGTTGAGCCACCGACGCTTATACATATATACCGTGTGTTTTTGCAAACCTTTAGAGAGATGAATAATAAAACCGAAACTTAACAACTTTACCCATAAACCTACAGGTTTGACCATAGTCCATAGACCAGGAGGTCACGGGTTAGATTCCCGGCGCAGACTAAATTTATAAGACTCGGTTTAGTTGCATTTTGTGTGCCCGCCTGGCTATTTACCACCATCTTATCGAAGTCTTGCCGCCAAACAACAATGCTACCATCATTGATGTGTTCCGGCTTGAAGATAAAGATAGCCAGTTCCCCGTTGCGCTGGGGAATCTTAGTAAGTCCGCTTCCATCTTCGGCATCATCGTCGCTTACCATCAGGTGAGATGACCCCAAGGGCTTACCAATTGTGAATACAAAATAAATAAAAAAAACCTTGTGGTTTTTATTAACCGGTTTATTTTTTATTTATTTTAATTGCATTTTTTTAAATAATTTTCGAAAAACCTAAAACTTTTTGCTACTTACAATATTAAAAAATAATTTCCATTATTTCATGTCCTTATCAGCAAACCCTTTCATTTGATATGTGGGTGCATAAAAATAACTGGTCCGTCATCTAGGCAGTCCGCCATATTGAATAGCTAACCACGCATAATCATCAATACTAAACGTGTATGCAAAATTTCAGCTAAATCGTAAACCGGAAAGTGATTTTAATTCAGCTTCCAAGATTTGACCCAAACTAACATACTTAAACGGCAAGATAAATAACAGATTGTAAAAGTTATCAAAAGCTTACTTATCTTGGCCATGCTTCTTAAGTTATTTGAATCATGCCTGCATCTTTATTTTTAGTAGACTGCCCAAAAAGGAAGGTAATATTTTGCGGGTGTATGTATGTATGTAAGTATGTTTAGTTGGCTGATCCTGTGCCTGAACGGCTTGATGCATTTTGAGCTGCGAGGTGTCGTTAGATTCGTCTTGATCCCGTGAGTGACATAGGAAACATTTTTACCCGACTATACAAAAAAGAGAGTAATTTTTTCAGGTATGTATGTATGTATGTTGCGTTTTCTGATCCTGTGCCTAAACGGCTTGATTCATTTTGAAGTTCGAGGTGTCGTTAAATTCGTCTTGATCCCGTGAGTGACATAGAAAACATTTTTACCCGACTGCACATAAAGGAGGGTAATATTTTGCGGTTGTATGTATGTATCGTTGGCTGATCCTGTGCCTAAACGGCTAGATGCATTTTGAAGTGCGAGGTGTCGTTAGATTCTTCTTGATCCCGTGAGTGACATAGGAAACATTTTTACCCGACTATACAAAAAAGAGAGTAATTTTTTCAGGTATGTATGTATGTAAGTATCGTTGGCTGATCCTGTGCCTAAACGGCTAGATGCATTTTGAAGTGCGAGGTGTCGTTAGATTCTTCTTGATCCCGTGAGTGACATAGGAAAAAATTTTATCCGACTATACAAAAAAGAGAGTATTTTTTTCAGGTATGTATGTATGTATCGTTGGCTGATCCTGTGCCTAAACGGTTTGATGCATTTTGAAGTGCGAGGTGTCGTTAGATTCTTCTTGATCCCGTGAGTGACATAGGAAAAAAATATATCCGACTATACAAAAAAGAGAGTAATTTTTTCAGGTATGTATGTATGTATCGTTGGCTGATCCTGTGCCTGAACGGCTTGATGCATTTTGAAGTGCGAGATGTCGTTAGATTCTTTTTGATCCCGTGTGTAAGTGATATAGGAAACATAATGTACCCGTCTGTCTAAAAAAAGATAGTAATGTTTTTTAAATGTAGTATGTATGTAGGTATGTTGCTTTGACTGATCCTGTAGTCTAAATGGCTTAATGTATTTTGAAGTGCGAGATGTCGTTAGATTCTTTTTGATCCCGTGTGTAAGTGATATAGGAAACATAATGTACCCGTCTGTCTAAAAAAGGATAGTAATGTTTTTTAAATGTAGTATGTATTGTGACAAAAATAAAGGTAACTCCGGAATTTGCCACATATGACACGTAGAATTTTTACTCTGGCCTAAATATGAATTTCGGAAAGAAAATAAATTTTGGGGTAATATAGAATACTTTTATTTTATTAGATTAGAAAAAATAGATAAAGACGTAAACAAGTTGATGACCGTGGAAATAGATTAAATATAAAAAAACAACACATTGCATAATTTTAAAATACAAAAAAAAGTTATGTTACGATCGATCGTCCCCCCAGATGTAAAAAATGATCGAATAAATACCTAAAACATAAATGGAGTTAATTTATTGGGTGTCGAAATTACCCCCCAAAGTTGTAGGAAACACTTTGGGTGTACAATACTCTTAATGATTTTAAAATAAATGCAAAATTGACAAAGTAAATGGAAACAGGAGAACACGTAGACCAGCAGCTGCGCTTGGAGGAAGACAGCAGAACCTTGCCGGGCAGTAGCAGTGCTTGGTCACCAGTGACAACCAACTTCAATGGGCCTTAAAATTTGATAGAAACAAAGATTCCACTTCCCTTTGAGTGAGCGGCAGGCAGATGCAGAGCGGCGAAACAAACGCCGGTGGAAGACTAGCAGTAATCCAGGATAATAGTGTTTCGTTCGGGCCGGGTGGAAGACCCTACAACGATGAAATAAAATTTAGTTCGCAACGGCACTAAATAAAATTGGACAGCTATCTCCAAGCATAAATCACTTACCCCTGTTAAATATAGGAGGTCTTGTAAACAAAACCAAAAACACAGATGTTTAAAATAATTTACTTTCACCAATTTCGACCGTCATCAGTCATCCAGAATCAATTTTTGTTTTACACTTGTCAAAAAGTCACAAATATTTTCAAATTAAATTTCCATAGAGGAACAAAATCAAAAGAGAATTTAATTATGAAACGCACGAAAAGAGATCGGCTCGAAACGATAGTTTGCGTTTCAGTATGTAGGTATGTTGCTTTGACTGATCCTGTAGTCTAAATGGCTTAATGTATTTTGAAGTGCGAGGTGTCGTTAGATTCTTCTTGATCCCGTGTGTTAGTAATATAGGAAACATAATGTACCCGACTGTCCAAAAAGGAGAGTAATGTTTTTTAATGTAGTATGTATGTAGGTATGTTTCTTTGACTGATCCTGTAGTCTAAATGGCTTCATGTATTTTGAAGTGCGAGGTGTCGTTGGATTCTTCTTGATCCCGTGTGTGCGTGATAAAGGAAACATAATATATTCGACGGTCCAAAAAGGAGAGTAATGTTTTTTAATGTAGTATATATGTAGGTATGTTTCTTTGACTGTTCCTGTAGTCTAAATGGTTTGATTTATTTTGAAGTGCGAGGTGTCGTTAGATTCTTCTTGATCCCGTGTGTAAGTAATATAGGAAACAGAATGTACCCGACTGTCCAAAAAGGAGAGTAATGTTTTATAATTTAGTATGTATGTAGGTATGTTTCTTTGACTGATCCTGTAGTCTAAATGGATAGATGTATTTTGAAGTGCGAGGTGTCGTTAGATTCTTCTTGTTCCCGTGTGTAAGTGATATAGGAAACATAATGTACCCGACTGTCCAAAAAGGAGAGTATTTTTTTTTAATGTAGTATGTATGTAGTTATGTTTCTTTGACTGATACTGTAGTCAAAATGGCTTAATGTATTTTGAAGTGCGAGATGTCGTTAGATTCTTCTTGATCCCGTGTTTAAGTGATATAGGAAAAATAATGTACCCGACTGTCCAAAAAGAAGAGTAATGTTTTTTAGTGTAGTATGTATGTAGGTATGTTTCTTTGATTGATCCTGTAGTCTAAATGGCTTGACGTATTTTGAAGTGGGAGGTGTCGTTAGATTTGTCTTGAAGTCACGGGTGTGAGTCACATAGGAAACATTTTTACTCGAAACCCAAAATAGGAGGGTAATGCTTTTATACGATATTTTTTTAATTTTTAAGTAAATTGGTTAAATTACACTAGCTATAAAACCGCACCGGAAAACGTAGCGTAGGCAGGCCTCCCACGCTGTGTATCGACGACCTGGTGAAGATCGCGGGATGCCGATGGATGCGGGCAGCGCAGGACCGGTCGTCGTGGAAATCTTTGGGGGGGGGGGGGGGGGAGGCCTATGTCCAGCAGTGGACGTCCTTCGGCTCAAATGATGATGATGGTGGATGACACTAGCTATATTTATAGTATACTTTACTGCTGTAATACTTCTATGATTTATTTTTTAAAATTTTTGTAGATATCTCAGCATACTAAAAAGTCGGCACCTATACTTTAATCAGTAAGTAAGTATTATAAAATTTCGTAAACAAAGCCATTAGCAATAATTAAGAGAGATAAAATAAATATGTGAACATCACAAATATTTACAACTAATTTACTACTGCTTCTGCTTACCATTCGGCTTACTTGTAAAAAAAAACAAACAATCCGTTCTTTATTGCCAACACGAGAACATTCAAAGTGTTCTAATTTATGTCATCTGATGTCACAGTAAGCACACTTGCTATAAGTCGTTCGGTTCAATAAAGGGAACAAAAAATACGCAATCAAAAACATGTGGCCCAGAAGCGTGAGAATAGGTATAAAAAAGATATAATATACAACGGGGCTTAATTCATAAACATGTTATACTTGTGCTCGGCATAATTGGACAGAGAATTCAATAACATTGGTGAGTTACTTAATGGGATGGAGAGGTAAGTTCTTAAAATAAAATGATTGCGAACCGGCGACTTTTCATACTGCAACGTAATCTCGTTGCAGATTTTTTTTCGATTAAGGCCCAGTGGTACCTAAAAATCCACTTAAACAGGTTTCTTGAATTCAGTTTTGCCTGCTTCGCAGGCGTGTGCAGGTTTCCTCGTGATATTTTCCTTCACCGTAGAACGTCGGGTAAACGTACATATGAAATCGAAATTCAAAATCACATTGGTACGTGGCAGGATTCGAACAACGGCCTCCCGGACGGGAGGTAGCGGCCGTAACCGTTACGCCACCGACGCTCATGACTTGTTTGGTATAAATGTTTTTTTGACATTATGAACTGACGATTGTTTTTTAATTTTTTCACAATCTTTGACATTATATAATCCTTATTTTTATCGTGTGGCACAATTAAGCGTGCTATCCAAGGAACAGACGCCGGTTGCCTAGTGTTACACTTAGCATCACCCGCGGTCACGTGAAGGGCATTTAGATTTACACCTACGGATGTGTGCAACTCTACCTTCATACATATCTGGAATCAGATGTGCAGGGTTCCTCAAGATGTTTTTTTCTTCACCGTTAAAGCAATCTGTAAGTATATGTAGGTACGTAAGTTTCGAAAAACTCTTCGGTATATATTGGTCGTCCGGAATTGAACCCGCGACCTCTGGTTAGGAGGACCGAGTCGTTACCGGTTGAGACACCGACGCATTATATAATGTATCACTATTTTATGACCATCAATATGAGTGTAATACGCACCTATTTTGAACAAACTTTTTTAATTTTTAATTTTGATGCGGCGGTAGTTCTTTTGTCGCAGTGTGTGGCCAATTTAACACGGCGTCATTTGTCGAAATTCTCTACGAGACCGAATAGGATGTTGAATTGAAAATACGCTCTCTTGTAAAACATAACAAAGCTACATAGTAACTTAAGGGGCTATCCCCACCTAACTAGCGCCGCCATCAGTTAAAAACTAACCAATTTAACACCGCGTCATTTGTCGAGATTCTCTAGGAGACCGAATAGGATGTTGAATTGACAATATGCTCTCTCACAAAACATAACAAAGCTACATAGTAACTTAAGGGGCTGTCACCAGCTAACTAGCGGCGCCATCAGTTAAAAACAAACCAATTTAACACCGCATCATTTGTCGAGATTCTCTACGGGACCGAATAGAATGTTGAATTGACAATACGCTCTCTTGTAAAACATAACAAAGCTACATAGTAATTTTAGGGGCTATCCCCAGCTAACTAGCGCCGCCATCAGTTAAAAACTAACCAATTTAACACCACGTCATTTGTCGAGATTCTCTACGGGACCGAATAGGATGTTGAATTGACAATACGCTCTCTTGTAAAACATAACAAAGCTACATAGTAATTTTAGGGGCTATCCCCAGCTAACTGGCGGCGCCACAAGTTAAAATCAAACCAATTTAACACCGCATCATTTGTCGAGATTCTCTACGGGACCGAATAGGATGTTGAATTGACAATACGCTCTCTTGTAAAACATAACAAAGCTACATAGTAACTTAAGGGGCTATCCCCAGCTAACTAGCGGCGCCATTAGTTAAAAACTTACCAATTTAATACCGCGTCATTTGTCGAGATTCTCTAGGAGACCGAATAGGATGTTGAATTGACAATACGCTCTCTCATAAAACATAACAAAGCTACATAGTAACTTAAGGGGCTCTCCCCAGCTAACTAGCGCCGCTATCAGTTAAAAACTAACCAATTTAACACCGCGTCATTTGTCGAGATTCTCTAGGAGACCGAATAGGATGTTGAATTGACAATATGCTCTCTCACAAAACATAACAAAGCTACATAGTAACTTAAGGGGCTGTCACCAGCTAACTAGCGGCGCCATCAGTTAAAAACAAACCAATTTAACACCGCATCATTTGTCGAGATTCTCTACGGGACCGAAGAGGATGTTGAATTGACAATACGCTCTCTTGTAAAACATAACAAAGCTACATAGTAACTTAAGGGGCTATCCCCAGCTAACTAGCGCCGCCATCAGTTAAAAACTAACCAATTTAACACCACGTCATTTGTCGAGATTCTCTACGGGACCGAATAGGATGTTGAATTGACAATACGCTCTCTTGTAAAACATAACAAAGCTACATAGTAACTTAAGGGGCTATCCCCAGCTAACTAGCGGCGCCATCAGTTAAAAACTAACCAATTTAACACCGCGTCATTTGTCGAGATTCTCTAGGAGACCGAATAGGATGTTGAATTGACAATATGCTCTCTCACAAAACATAACAAAGCTACATAGTAACTTAAGGGGCTATCCCCACCTAACTAGCGCCGCTATCAGTTAAAAACTAACCAATTTAACACCGCGTCATTTGTCGAGATTCTCTAGGAGACCGAATAGGATGTTGAATTGACAATATGCTCTCTCACAAAACATAACAAAGCTACATAGTAACTTAAGGGGCTGTCACCAGCTAACTAGCGGTGCCATCAGTTAAAAACAAACCAATTTAACACCGCATCATTTGTCGAGATTCTCTACGGGACCGAAGAGGATGTTGAATTGACAATACGCTCTCTTGTAAAACATAACAAAGCTACATAGTAATTTTAGGGGCTATCCCCAGCTAACTAGCGCCGCCATCAGTTAAAAACTAACCAATTTAACACCCCGTCATTTGTCGAGATTCTCTAGGAGACCGAATAGGATGTTGAATTGACAATACGCTCTCTTGTAAAACATAACAAAGCTACATAGTAACTTAAGGGGCTATCCCCAGCTAACTAGCGGCGCCATCAGTTAAAAACTAACCAATTTAACACCGCGTCATTTGTCGAGATTCTCTAGGAGACCGAATAGGATGTTGAATTGACAATATGCTCTCTCACAAAACATAACAAAGCTACATAGTAACTTAAGGGGGCTATGCCCACCTAACTAGCGCCGCTATCAGTTAAAAACTAACCAATTTAATACCGCGTCATTTGTCGAGATTCTCTAGGAGACCGAATAGGATGTTGAATTGACAATATGCTCTCTCACAAAACATAACAAAGCTACATAGTAACTTAAGGGGCTGTCACCAGCTAACTAGCGGCGCCATCAGTTAAAAACAAACCAATTTAACACCGCATCATTTGTCGAGATTCTCTACGGGACCGAATAGAATGTTGAATTGACAATACGCTCTCTTGTAAAACATAACAAAGCTACATAGTAATTTTAGGGGCTATCCCCAGCTAACTAGCGCCGCCATCAGTTAAAAACTAACCAATTTAACACCACGTCATTTGTCGAGATTCTCTACGGGACCGAATAGGATTTTGAATTGACAATACGCTCTCTTGTAAAACATAACAAAGCTACATAGTAATTTTAGGGGCTATCCCCAGCTAACTGGCGGCGCCACAAGTTAAAATCAAACCAATTTAACACCGCATCATTTGTCGAGTTTCTCTATGGGACCGAATAGGATGTTGAATTGACAATACGCTCTTTTGTAAAACATAACAAAGCTACATAGTAACTTAAGGGGCTATCCCCAGCTAACTAGCGGCGCCATCAGTTAAAAACTAACCAATTTAACACCGCGTCATTTGTCGAGATTCTCTAGGAGACCGAATAGGATGTTGAATTGACAATACGCTCTCTCATAAAACATAACAAAGCTACATAGTAACTTAAGGGGCTCTCCCCAGCTAACTAGCACCGCTATCAGTTAAAAACTAACCAATTTAACACCGCGTCATTTGTCGAGATTCTCTAGGAGACCGAATAGGATGTTGAATTGACAATATGCTCTCTCACAAAACATAACAAAGCTACATAGTAACTTAAGGGGCTATCACCAGCTAACTAGAGGCGCCATAAGTTAAAAACAAACCAATTTAACACCGCATCATTTGTCGAGATTTTCTACGGGACCGAAGAGGATGTTGAATTGACAATACGCTCTCTTGTAAAACATAACAAAGCTACATAGTAATTTTAGGGGCTATCCCCAGCTAACTAGCGCCGCCATCAGTTAAAAACTAACCAATTTAACACCACGTCATTTGTCGAGATTCTCTACGGGACCGAATAGGATGTTGAATTGACAATACGCTCTCTTGTAAAACATAACAAAGCTACATAGTAACTTAAGGGGCTATCCCCACCTAACTAGCGCCGCCATCAGTTAAAAACTAACCAATTTAACACCCCGTCATTTGTCGAGATTCTCTAGGAGACCGAATAGGATGTTGAATTGACAATATGCTCTCTCACAAAACATAACAAAGCTACATAGTAACTTAAGGGGCTATCCCCGTCTAACTAGCGGCGCCTTCAGTTAAAAACTAACCAATTTAACACCGCGTCATTTGTCGAGATTCTCTAGGAGACCGAATAGGATGTTGAATTGCCAATATGCTGTCTCACAAAACATAACAAAGCTACATAGTAACTTAAGGGGCTATCCCCAGCTAACTAGCGGCGCCATCAGTTAAAAACAAACCAATTTAACACCGCATCATTTGTCGAGATTCTCTACGGGACCGAATAGGATGTTGAATTGACAATACGCTCTCTTGTAAAACATAACAAAGCTACGTAGTAACTTAAGGGGCTATCCCCAGCCAACTAGCGCCGCCATCAGTTAAAAACTAACCAATTTAACACCACGTCATTTGTCGAGATTCTCTAGGAGACCGAATAGGATGTTGAATTGACAATATGATCTCTCACAAAACATAACAAAGCTACATAGTAAATTAAGGGGCTATCCCCAGCTAACTAGTGCCGCCATCAGTTAAAAACTATCCAATTTAACACCACGTCATTTGTCGAGATTCTCTACGGGACCGAATAGGATGTTGAATTGACAATACGCTCTCTTGTAAAACATAACAAAGCTACGTAGTAACTTAAGGGGCTATCCCCAGCCAACTAGCGCCGCCATCAGTTAAAATCTAACCAATTTAACACCACGTCATTTGTCGAGATTCTCTACGGGACCGAATAGGATGTTGAATTGCCAATATGCTCTCTCACAAAACATAACAAAGCTACATAGTAACTTAAGGGGCTATCCCCAGCTAACTAGCGGCGCCATCAGTTAAAAACAAACCAATTTAACACCGCATCATTTGTCGAGATTCTCTAGGAGACCGAATAGGATGTTGAATTGACAATATGCTCTCTCACAAAACATAACAAAGCTACATAGTAACTTAAGGGGCTAACCCCGTCTAACTAGCGGCGCCTTCAGTTAAAAACTAACCAATTTAACACCGCGTCATTTGTCGAGATTCTCTAGGAGACCGAATAGGATGTTGAATTGCCAATATGCTGTCTCACAAAACATAACAAAGCTACATAGTAACTTAAGGGGCTATCCCCAGCTAACTAGCGGCGCCATCAGTTAAAAACAAACCAATTTAACACCGCATCATTTGTCGAGATTCTCTACGGGACCGAATAGGATGTTGAATTGACAATACGCTCTCTTGTAAAACATAACAAAGCTACGTAGTAACTTAAGGGGCTATCCCCAGCCAACTAGCGCCGCCATCAGTTAAAAACTAACCAATTTAACACCACGTCATTTGTCGAGATTCTCTACGGGACCGAATAGGATGTTGAATTGCCAATATGCTCTCTCACAAAACATAACAAAGCTACATAGTAACTTAAGGGGCTATCCCCAGCTAACTAGCGGCGCCATCAGTTAAAAACAAACCAATTTAACACCGCATCATTTGTCGAGATTCTCTAGGAGACCGAATAGGATGTTGAATTGACAATATGCTCTCTCACAAAACATAACAAAGCTACATAGTAACTTAAGGGGCTAACCCCGTCTAACTAGCGGCGCCTTCAGTTAAAAACTAACCAATTTAACACCGCGTCATTTGTCGAGATTCTCTAGGAGACCGAATAGGATGTTGAATTGCCAATATGCTGTCTCACAAAACATAACAAAGCTACATAGTAACTTAAGGGGCTATCCCCAGCTAACTAGCGGCGCCATCAGTTAAAAACAAACCAATTTAACACCGCATCATTTGTCGAGATTCTCTACGGGACCGAATAGGATGTTGAATTGACAATACGCTCTCTTGTAAAACATAACAAAGCTACGTAGTAACTTAAGGGGCTATCCCCAGCCAACTAGCGCCGCCATCAGTTAAAAACTAACCAATTTAACACCACGTCATTTGTCGAGATTCTCTAGGAGACCGAATAGGATGTTGAATTGACAATATGCTCTCTCACAAAACATAACAAAGCTACATAGTAAATTAAGGGGCTATCCCCAGCTAACTAGTGCCGCCATCAGTTAAAAACTATCCAATTTAACACCACGTCATTTGTCGAGATTCTCTACGGGACCGAATAGGATGTTGAATTGACAATACGCTCTCTTGTAAAACATAACAAAGCTACGTTGTAACTTAAGGGGCTATCCCCAGCCAACTAGCGCCGCCATCAGTTAAAAACTAACCAATTTAACACCACGTCATTTGTCGAGATTCTCTAGGAGACCGAATAGGATGTTGATTTGCCAATATGCTCTCTCACAAAACATAACAAAGCTACATAGTAACTTAAGGGGCTATCCCCCGCTAACTAGCGGCGCCATCAGTTAAAAACAAACCAATTTAACACCGCATCATTTGTCGAGATTCTCTACGGGACCGAATAGGATGTTGAATTGACAATACGCTCTCTTGTAAAACATAACAAAGCTACGTAGTAACTTAAGGGGCTATCCCCAACCAACTAGCGCCGCCATCAGTTAAAAACTAACCAATTTAACACCACGTCATTTGTCGAGATTCTCTAGGAGACCGAATAGGATGTTGAATTGACAATACGCTCTCTTATAAAACATAACAAAGCTACGTAGTAACTTAAGGCGCTATCCCCAGCTAACTAGCGCCGCCATCAGTTAAAAACTAACCAATTTAACACCACGTCATTTGTCGAGATTCTCTAGGAGACCGAATAGGATGTTGAATTGACAATACGCTATCTTATAAAACATAACAAAGCTACATAGTAACTTAAGGGGCTCTCCCCAGCTAACTAGCGCCGCCATCAGTTAAAAACTAACCAATTTAACACCGCGTCATTTGTCGAGATTCTCTAGGAGACCGAATAGGATATTGAATTGACAATACGCTCTCTTGTAAAACATAACAAAGCTACATAGTAACTTAAGGGGCTATCCCCAACCAATATATAATTAAAAAATTAAAACCCGACTGCATCAAAAAATACCCCTCTTTTCTGAGCAGTTGGGTAAAAGTGTATCCTATATCACTCAAGCGATCAAATTCATCAAGCCGTTAACGGCTTTCTATAGCCTTGAGGCTTGGCTACAGGCTCATCCAAAGAATCAGACATACATATACATACATATTATTATACAATAAAAACTCAAAAAACATTTAACGAAAATTTTAAACGATGAAAATAAACAATACCTACTGTAGTTTATTTAGAAACTATCTACTCTGTAAAATATCGTTCGCTGATAGCCAGTTCTCCATTGCGTTGGGGAATCTTGGTAAGCCTGCTTCCATCTTCGGTATCATCGTAACTTACCATCAGATGAGGTGATGCCAAGGGCTTACCAATTGTGAATAAAAATAAAACAGTGAACTGAGATTATACGATCATCATATCAACCGAAAATCGTCCACAGCTGGGAAAAGGCCTCCCCCAAGGATTTCCACGACGACCGGTCTAGCACTGCCCGCATCCAGCAGCTTCCCGCGATCTTCAGCAGGTCGTCGGTCTACCACGTGGGAGGCCTGCCTATTCTACGTTTTCCGGTGCGCGGTCGCCACCCGAGAACTTTAATGCCCCAACTCCATCTGTTCTACGAGCTATGTGGCCTGCCCACTGCCACTTCAGTTTAGCGATTCTGTTAGCTATGTCGGTTACTTTGGATCTACTGCAGATCTCAAGATGAGATGATGCCAAGGCCAATGGCTTACCAATTGTGAATTTAAAACAACTACATTTTACATATTCGATAGTTTCTATATAAACTACAGTGCCTATTCTTAATATTCATCGTTCAAAATTTCGTTAAAGTGTGCATTAAGCGAGTTATAGTTAATTATTTTTTAACTGACGGCGGCGCCAGTTGGAAGGGGATCCCCTTAACAAAATTAAAGAAATAGATTTGTCGTCTTTTCTACGAATCTGATTAAGGTCAGGTCAATAGTTGGATACAATGTGGTCTTTAATCTGTGTTCGCTCTGGACCTGGTTGGTTACGCAAGAGGGCGTTGAAACTTTAGCTAACAAACTGCCCGTTCTAAGAAACGTGCTTTGTAAGAAAACATGGAAGCCTTTGGTTATGGGGCTTGGTATGTTCTAGTAGGAGAAACTGTTACGCTTTATGTCTGAACTCTTATTCTGCTGAGACTCGACTGCTATAAGGTAGATAAAATAATTATTGATTTCCACTGTCCGGTATAAATAAATATTGGAATTATGGTCATCAATGAAAGACAATTTTGACAATAAATATTATCTTATCTTATCTAGACATGGATTTATGAAAAATTAAGCAAGGATGGCCTGTTGGCGAAAAAACACAACACAAAAAGGTACATACATGCCTTATAATAAAAAGTCAAAAATAACTCCAAAATGAAGGCCTGATTTGCTCTCTAAACTCAACCGCTATCGCAACGCCCCATCGTCATCACAAGTGGATCCCATTATTTTCCTCTCCCTATGAACTTATCGATTGGAACACGATACGAAAACATTGGTTGGATTCAGAACATAGCTCCGATAGTTTTGTAAAATAAGGCGTTTTAATTGCGATCGATATTGCATACGAGAGCTTTTATATTTCGATCAAAGAGAACCATCTAATCTATCGTATCTAATAATATCCAATAATCTAATACCTTTAAACGAGCAATTTTTGTATATATAATCTGAATCTCGGAAACGGCTCCAACGATTTGGTTGAAAATTTGTATTGCAGGGATTTAGGGGGGCGAAAAATCGATTAAGATAAGTCTCATCTCTGGGAAAACGTTGTTTTCCGAGATTTTTGCACTAGAGTCGGGCGCGAAACGAAATATGTCGCGCAAAGTGTATCTTATGTAGATATTAAGATACTAAGCTTCTTCGTAGATCATAAGTAGCGTTTTTCTTAAATGTTTTTAACGGCTCTGGGTACTATGCTCCGAGAAAATCTCGGTCGTCTATAGGTACTCAATTGTAATATTAATTAATACCTTTAAACGAGCAATTCTTATATATATATGTAAAATATGTAATTTGAATCTCGGAAACGGCTCCAAAGATTTGCTTGAAAACTAATATACGGGGTTTTTTGGGACCGAAAAATCGATTTAGATAGGTCTCCTCTATGGGAAAACGTTATTTTCCGAGATTTTTGCACAGGAGTCGGGCGCGAAACGAAATATGCCGCGCAATGTGTATCATAGGTAGCGTATTTTTAAATGTTTTTAACAGTTGTGGGTACTATGCCCCAAGCAAAGCTCGGTCACCCAGGTACTTGATTGTAATATGTACACTTTGATCATAGCATAACAAAAAAATCGGTAGGGCAGAAGTCAGGGCTACTCTACCACTAGTGTTTTCTGTGCATAGGTTAATTTTTAGAGGTCACTTATTGCGACGTCCTCGGCGGGTGATGGGGAGAGTTCAAATACATACATGTTTTTGTATTGTCACCAAATGGATCTTATAATTAACCGTTTATAATTACAATTTTTCTGTCTGCTATAGTTTGTCGGTACGAAGCTCTCAAAAGTACACATTTTTTGGTAAAGCTATTTTCTGGAATGCCCACTGGGATGAGGATACGAAGAAAACTTATCGACCATGGACTGAAGCTGGTGGGCAGAGTTAGGCACAAAGGCTGCGACATTGGCGAAAAGAAGGCTATCGACGAACAGGTACTCGCAAATCCTCTTAGACTTGAAGAGGGAGATGATGTTGTGAAGCTTTCCGTGGGCCCTCGTATGTCGTTTGTCATCACGAAAAGTTGTTGATAATATAAAATCAACGAGAATTATATTCCGACCGAACAGGGTCAGTGCCAAAACGCAACACCGTTGAACACCTCAGCTTAAAGTTCGTTCGCTCATTTAACCGCATTTTTTATGACTCCTGACAAACACTCCGTCGAAGGCGCCGCTCCGAGCTCAATCGTACCGCCTGCCGCGCCGCGATTGAAATCAGCGCGGCTTCTTTGTCGGTTAGTTTGACTGTCGCCGCTGCCGGCTAGCGGCATTCATCAAAGATGGCGTTAAATGAGCGAACGAACTTTACAACAAACGGCTCCGTTATGTTGTTTTTATACATCACAACGCCCTCATACTAGTTACTTACTGGGTATTAGTAAGTAACTAGTATCTCATCTGTGCCTGTCAAGTAACTAGTATCTCATCTGTGACCTTGTAAAGGCTCCGCAATACTAAAAAGAAAAAAGTTTACCTACGTACTCCAAACTATTAACGTAGCTTTTAAATTAATTATGTTATCTGCGAATTAGGGCAGACATACCGGCATGGCAGAAGTTGCTTTTTATATTTCAGGACTATTTACTAACGTATACATATAGATAGATATTTATGTGTGTTGGTGTATATACAACAACAACTTTTTAACCAGTTCTGCGCTAAAGAACAGGACAGTGATGGTAATAAACGAAACTAGTTTTGCAAGCCGCAGGTATTTTCATGGCTGTTTACAACGTTTCTAAAGTTTTTTTCACGGCTTAAGTAGACCGGGTGATTATAATAACCCTGCGTTTTCTGTCACGCAATAGAGTAGGTATAAGGAAGAAAACGCATGGGATGCCAGGTAGCGTAAAAAGTTACATAACTGCTAGTCATTTGAGTTACTTCATATACGTCTCCACCGAGGGGCTCGAGGCGATCGAGCCTTAGTCGATTACGCGGGCCCAGTGCGGGTTCGTCGACTTCACACACTACCTGCGAGTTTCTCCGCAGGCGTGTGCAGGTTTCCTCACGATGTTTTCCTTCACCGTAAGAGCGTCTAAAAAACGTACATATGAAATCTGAATTCGAAAGCGCATTGGTATGTGACAGGATTCGAACCACGACCTCCCGGACAGGAGGCGGACTGATAGTCATTTATAGTTACGCCGCCGACGCTCTTATCGACCCATTATCCCCATACAAGAACTCATTTTCCTATCGCCAACCAAAACCTCATTAAGTCACTAACGATCCTGCCAAAAATAGAGACGTGCAATAAAGGAAAACATAACTGACCGATGACTAAGGGTTTCCTGCTGAAAAAATTGAGGACTACGCAGCTGTTCCCATTTCGCGGCAAGTTCAGAAGCCAGCCATTATTCCGGCTCGTAAATTTTCCACCATACAAAAACGCTAACCCTTCACTGCCTCTTCCTTTTACAATTCGGCGAAGAGAAATAAAAATATGCGAGAGCCAAAACAAAATGACAGGGCCACGCGCATTTCACTGGCCGGGGAACGACAAAAAAAAATGCGCACTATCATTTTGTTTTGCATTATGCAATACTCGGAAGGAGTTGCTCGACGGGATTCGAATGCAGGCAACGTTGGTTTAAAAATAACTTCAAGGTTGGACCGGATCCAATCAGAGGGTCCTTTGTGAGATCAAGGCCTACCAGTTCTGGATGGCCACACATACAGAACCATGCGATGCATAAAACATACAGGTGATGTCGAAACTCCGCAGCAATCGTGACTCAAAACGCTGTTTAGGTGCAAAATGTGTTTTTCAATGGAATATACAGGGTGTTACAAAATTGGTCTACTCATTATACTGTACAGCTTTTGTTTTATGACTTTGCTGAAAACGCAAAAAAAAACTCTTAACTCCAAGGTTGGACCGGATCCAATCAGAGGGTCCTTTGTGAGATCAAGGCCTACCAGTTCTGGATGGCCACACATACAGAACCATGCGATGCATCAAACATACAGGTAATGTCGAAACTCCGCAGCATTCGTGACTCAAGACCAAAGTATACATATTAGTACTAACGTACAGTATTGGCACTCCCTGCCGCTCTCTAGATTCGGAGCTCACCCCCTCGTCATCCAGACTGATACAGATTGGTTACAGTTTGGTTCTCGAACGTGTGGGATTTCGCCGTGATTTTGTTTGCTCCGTCATTTGTTTTTAGAAATATCATTTCACGACCGTTGTATGCAGTGTCCGGGGTGTGTCAAGACGCTGTTTAGGTGCAAAATACGTTTTTCAATAGAATATATGATATATATATATATTTTATATAGAATATGTTACAAAATTGGTGTAGGTCCCGTTAAGTGGGGCTTCTACTCATACTTGTACCTACAGCTTTTGTTCTATGACTTTGCTAGAACTGCAAAAAAAAAATTATTCATACAAATCGATCAGCTGATTGACCAATTTTGTGCATTTTAATATGGAAGGAAGAAAAAGCGTCGGTGGCTCAACCGGTAACGACTTGGTCCATCTAACCAGAGGTACCGGGTTCAAATCTGGACGGCCAATGTACCAATGAGTTTTTCAAAAACTTACGTACATACTTACCGATTGCTTTAACGGTGAAGGAAAACACCGTGAGGAAACCTGCACACGCCTGCGAAGAAACTCGAAGGTTATGTGTGAAGTCGACCAACTCGCACTGGGCCCGCGTGGTCGACTAAGGCCTAATCACCCTGATTCAGGGTAGGCTCGAGCCCCTCGGTGGGGACGTATATGAGCTGTAATGAATGAATGAATATGGAAGGTACACATTTTTTTATGAGAATTGACTATGGCTTAATTGCGGAAAATAGTTCATAATGATGAGTATAATCCCCAGTTAACGGGTCCTACACGAATTTTTTACATCCTGTATTTTGTGAAATGGAGTAGCCCTTTTCTGCAAAGCATCACATTAACATTATACATGAATAATAATAATAAATCTGTTCTACGAGCTATGTGCCCTGCCCACTGCCACTTCTAAAGTTCTCGAGTGGCGACCGCGCAACGGATAACGTAGCGTAGGCAGACCTCCCACGCGGTGGACCGATGACCTGGTGAAGGTCGCGGGAAGCCGATGGATGCGGGCAGCGCAGGACCGGTCGTCGTGGAAATCCTTAGGGGAGGCCTTTGTCTAGCAGTAGACGATTTGTGGCTGATATGATGAAGAATAATAAATAACCTAACCTATTGATTAAAAACCTGGCCAAGTGCCAGTCAGACCCGCACACATAGGGATCCGTACCATCGTACTAGATGGTGCGCTAGTTCTTCAGTTCCGTACTATCATACTAGATGGCGCTAGTTTCTTCACGTTTCAAATAAAACTTGTTTTTATATGGAGACTCACTTCTAATTTTTAGTATTTGTTGTTATAGCGGCAACAGAAAAATTTCAACTTTCTAGTTATCACGGTTCATGAAGTACAGCCCGGTGACAGACGGACAGACGGACGGACAGCGAAGTCTTAGTAATAGGTTCCCGTTTTTACCATTTGAGTACGGAACCCTAAAAAACGGGCCAATTGCGAGTCGGACCCGCGCAAAGTAGGGTTCCGTAGTCAAAATAAATGTACACTTATTTAAAAAAAATCTAATATATATAAATCTCGTGTCACAATGTTTGTCCTCAATGGACTCCTAAACCACTTAACCGATTATAATAAAATTCGCACACCATGTGCAGTTCGATCCAACTTGAGAGATAGGATAGGGTAGGGTAGGGTAGTGTAGGGTAGGGTAGTGTAGGGTAGGGTAGGGTAGTGTAGTGTAGGGTAGTGTAGGGTAGGGTAGTGTAGTGTAGTGTATGTAGGGTAGGGTAGGGTAGTGTAGGGTAGGGTAGTGTAGTGTAGTGTAGTGTAGGGTAGTGTAGTGTAGTGTAGTGTAGTGTAGTGTAGGGTAGTGTAGTGTAGTGTATGTAGGGTAGGGTAGGGTAGTGTATGGTAGGGTAGTGTAGTGTAGTGTAGGGTAGTGTAGGGTAGGGCAGGGCAGTGTAATGTAATGTAAGGCGGTACGAAGTTCGCCGGGACAGCTAGTATATTATATATTTGCAGTTTTTAGTAGAACATTTTGTACAGAAAATTAATGAACTTTTTACAAATCCAAGTGCACATCTTAAGTTAGTCGACTATTACTCTTAAACTAAGAAAGCCTACTTAGCCGTGATAGTTTTATGTTTTGTGATTAAGTCCTACTATTTATATTTTTTTTCAGAAATCCTGAAATAGCGGTTTAGCTCGTAGAGGGGAGGGGGGGGGGGGGGGGCACCTTCAAGATTTTAGTATCGGTTGTAGGCTTACGTGGTTGGGTCGATCACAGAGGTTAACTGGCCTGAATCACGGTCATTACTTAGATGGGGTTGACATGGCAGTTGCATTTTACCGACCGTTTCCATGCTTTGCTGCTATCACACGAAGGCAGTCGTCAAGCCTAGTCAGATGCCTAAAAAATGGCTTAAAAACCTTCTGACAGTGAGTTAGCCAGTATAGACCTTTAATCTCCACTAACCCGAACTTGGAAGTGAGCGCGCCAACAGCTCCGGCACCACACTGGTGATGTGGGAGCCAGCTTCTCTGGCGTCCCGAGAGGGAATCGATCCGCTAACAGCGCAAGTCGCCGGAGGTGAGCTTGTCTACAGCTATAATTTGGGGATCTTCAAGGCAAGAGTAAATAAGCATTATTTGAGTTTGCGTGTACCATCCTCGACTGCATCATCACTTACCATCAGGTGAGTTGCAGTCAAACGCACTCAAATTTTTAATAAAAAAAAAAAGCTCCGGGACAGTAGGTAGTGGTTCTCTTCCACGAGGCACTCGCCTTGCAGAGTACCAGGATAAGCGTCTTGGCGGCAAGACCTACCGCAAATGGTTCTTGCCTTCGCCTTATAGTGTTGGCAGGAATAGCGGCCCTCACCGTATACCCTAAGCACACCCTGCACACTTCATATAACGGGCAAGAAATGACATTTCAAAAAAGGAATGACGGAACAAACAAAATGGCGGCGAAATCCTATACGTTCGACAACCAAACTATAACCAATCTGTTTCAATCTGGGTGACGAAGGGGTGAGGTTGCAATCTAGAGAGCGGCAGGGAGTGACCATACTGTATGTTAGTACTAATATATATACTTTGCCCTAAGGGTGAGGACGCTCTATCATAAACTTGGTAGTTTTAGCGTATCTGGTAGATATACGAGAGGGAATGACTCGAACTTGTACCCCGTGTGTGGAGTATGGTCTGACCTTCTCCAGTTTGGGAAGAAGCTCGTGCCCCAGCAGTGGGGACGCTTATGGCAAAGTAAATATATTAGTACTAACATACAGTATGGACACTCCCTGCCGCTTTCTAGATTCCGACCTCACCCCCTCGTCACCCAGATTGATACCTACAGATTGGTTACAGTTTGGTTGTCGAATGTATAGGATTTCGCCGCCATTTTCTCTGTTCCGTCATTCCTTTTTTGAAATGTCCAGGGTGTGACGATACCTTGCACTCCAAAGTCCAGCAAGTATTTAGGCTACATACATTGCTACAGGCTTAACAAAGAAACAGACATTAAAAGTAACATCTGTTGCCCGCGGCTTCTGCCCCGTGGATATCGAGAGTGAATGGGTTTTTTAACTTATGTCCTTCCTGAAGTTCCATTCTCACTATTGGTTAAAGATTTTTGTTTAATCGGATGAGTAGTTTCGGAGATTACTTCCTACATACAAACTTACAAACTTTACTTCATTATGATAACATACTATAGATACAAGATAAGTAAGTGGCTTACCAAGATTCCCCAACGCAATGGGAAACTGGCTATCTTATCTTCAAGCCGGAACACGTCTATGTTGTTAGCATTGATGTTTGGAGGCAAAACATAGATAAGATGGTGATAGCCAGCCAGGCGGGCTTAGAAAATGCCATTCTACCACCCAAAGCGAGTCCTACAAAGTTAGACTCCGTCGGGAATCGAACCCGCGACCTCCTGATGTGAAGCTAATGGCCTTTACCATTACGCCACGGAGGTGGTTAAGTGGCCATTTATTTTAATTTTTTTTTTATTAAAAATTTGAGTGCGTTTGACTGCAACTCACCTGATGGTAAGTGATGATGCAGTCGAGGATGGTACACGCAAACTCAAATAATGCCTATTCACTCTTGCCTTGAAGATCCCCAAATTATAGGAATCGGGAAACACTGACGCAGGCAAGGAGTTCCACTCCTGCGCTGTACGCATAATAAATGAAGAAGCGTAACGATTCGTGCGAAAAGGTGGAACATCAACAACAAAGGGGTGCAACCCCTCCCTGCGTCTCGTTGACCGACGGTGGAATGGAGCAGGGGGAATAAGGTCGTGAAGTTCTTGCGCGCACTGTCCGAAATGAATTCGATAGAATACCGATAGACAGGCGACTCGTTTCATTTTCATTTCCATTGACAGACCCTCACCATTGATAATCTTGAAGCCTCGTTTCGTTGGTTCTCATCTTCAATAAAGTGTGCAGATTCAGCATTAGCACACAAAATAAACTGAACGATATAACGGTGTTCCAAAATTAAGGCGAGATTTGAATTTGCCGCCATTTGTGCAGTAAAGTGCTAGCAACCCCAAAAAAATATACGAGTGTGTTTTAGACCACACGACTGAGGTGAAACTTCTTTATCTCCATCTATATGTATGAAAGTAAATACTTAGTCTTCAGAAAATAATCAAACCTTTTTGGTCATATGGAGGTATAGACAGTTTATGAAAAGAGTTTTATTATCCTCTGAAAATGATCAAATCTTTTTTATCTTATATGTTTGTTTTGATTGTTTTGACAACGGATATTGTAGGTAAACAAAAATAAATAGGACTTCTCTTTCTATCTTCACTATTTTATATATCCCTCTCAACTTAGGTTCGCCTCGCCCGAACACACTTCCGTAACGCTTTCGTCACGCATCCTCCAGCTTATTCCCCAAGTCAAACGTGCTTAAAGAAGTTTTATTTCAACAAAAAAAACAATTTGACAGCTGACAGGTTATGGTTAGTAAAAATGGAGCGTTACACGATAGAACAACGTATCTTCATTATGCTATAAGTGCCACATGCCATACAGCCTGTGAAACAATTCAATAACTGCATATTATGAGACATTTCCTAGTTGTGTACATTTTCGGTAAAAGAGTGTGCTATGTGCCAGCAAAGCCGTGGAGGCCAGTTGCCCGAAGTGTTACTCCTTAAATAATCCTATTCTATATTAAAATAAAACTTTTATTACATCGCCTCAATTTTTTTCGTCTGTGTGTTCCATGTCGCGTGACGGTCGCTTTCGTCTGACGGTATGATCGTTTCGTCCTCTGTACCCTAGCGAGAGCAGCCATGATCGTTTCGTCCTCTGTAAAGTTTCACTTTTACCGTGGTTTCATAAAACCACACACTTTTTTTTTATGATTCAATAAAAAAAAAAACACAATCTGAAGACTAAAAACTATGTTTTCTATTTAATTCAATTCTTGCATTAATTTTGGGACATCCTTTATTTACACATCACCGGTATGTTGTTTTGCTGCGCACACACAGAGGTCAAACAAAAATAAAAAGGGGTCCACATTTGCAGACCTTGAATCGCCCCCGGCAGGTGACGGTCGGATGCACCTGCCGTGTAGTAGTGACCTATAAAGTAATAATTAAGTATACATTTTATTCCTTGACAATTATACCGTATATGTGGGTCAGAGATAAGGGTCTTTTAGGGTCCAGTCACACGGCTTGCATTCCAGCTGCAAATTCGCAGTTTGGATGCAGTTATCTGCGATATTGCAGTTGGCTTGCAGTCGAAAGGCAGTCCGTGTGTCTGGACCCTGGGTACAGTTGATGGTGAAGATATCTTCAGGACATTTATCTCTAGATTTATCTCCTATTAAAAACAAAATGATTGATGCTAGCGATGATGGCTGACTCTCGCGTTACACTCGTGACCGGGTGCTGTCCGTGTGAACTGGCCTACTCTTGTCAAAGGTATCAATGACATTAATTAATTTTTATGTTTAACTTTTCGTGTTATATTGTTTTCATATATATAAGCGTCGGTGGCTCAACCGGTAACGACTCGGTCTATCTAACCAGAGGTACCGGGTTCAAATCTGGACGGCCAATGTACCAATGAGTTTTTCAAAAAAACTTACGTACATATACTTACCGATTGCTTTAACGGTGAAGGAAAACATCGTGAGGAAACCTGCTGGCATCCCGCCCTATTGTATCTATTAGCCGGCTACTTTCTCAATTCTTGCCATTTACGGACCGTTGAGAAAATCTTGATACATTTGTAAGCAATTTGTTCAAATGCTGTATCTAACATTACTTTAAAGATTGTTATAATAATTTAATATGTATTGGCTATAGCCGCCGCCTCCTGTCCGGGAGGTCGTGGTTCGAACCTGTCACGTACCAATGTGATTTCATATGTACGTTTATCCGACGCTCTTTTACGGTGAAGGAAAACATCGTGAGGAAACCTGCACACGCCTGCGAAGAAACTCGAAGGTTGTGTGTGATGTCGACCAACCCGCACTGGGCCCGCGTGGTCGACTTAGGCCTAATCGCCCTGATTCAGGGTAGGCTCGAGCCCCTCGGTGGGGACGTATATGAGCTGATATAATAAATTGTTTTCATGTTCTAATGACATAATCTGGTTTATTTCAAGGATTGCATTTTGACACTATTAACTAATGATTATTACACAACATATACACCGTTTATTACACAAGAATAGTAATAATAATAAAAAAGATAGAAATTGATTCAGCATTTTCAACAACAAATTGTGATCTGATCTTAATTCTAACCGTCTCTGTCTGGTTTTTTTTTGTTGTTTTAATCATTTTTTATTGTATATTGTACAATGACGAATGCTAGAAAAACATAATTATAGGCTCACCTATAAGGAAGGAGGTAAAAACTATCGTAAATCTTACGTTAATATTATTTACCTATAGAAATATATGTACTAGCACAGCAGATCAATTCAATATGAATCACCTTTAAGTTTTTGTGCTGGTATTATAGTAGATTGAGAAGATAATAATACTTAATATATTAGTTCATCTATTACTAGCTTTTGATCGCGGCTTCGCCCGCGTGGACATCGTTTTATGTCCGTCTTTGAAGTTGAGTGGTGGTAGACATAGGTTTTCTTTAGATCCCTCCGGAGCTATATCGGGCTATCTGATTAGGAATCTATGTCAGTTCCCAACCCCTTAAATATATTATATTATCCTCTATGTTGCGACGCCGACGTGCGCGAGTGTGAAAATTATGAGTTTTCCCTAGATCCGTCGGGAACTAGGTCAGACTAATTAATAGACTGTCATTTTTCTGCACCCCCTGTCATTGCCCCTTAGCCATCTATAAACTCGACTCGACTACTAAACTACTTACATGAACTTTATGACGTGCGCGAGTGTGGAAATTATGAGATCTCCCTAGATCCGTCGGGAACTAGGTCAGATTAATTAATAGTCTGTAATTTTTCCCCGCTATCATTACCTCTCAGCCATCTATTGACTCGACTCGACTCGACTACTAAACCACTTACATGAACTTTATGACGTGCGCGAGTGTGGAATTTATGAGTTCTCTCTAGATCCATCGGGAACTAGGTCAGACTAATAAATAGTCCGTCATTCTTCAACCCCTTCATTACCTCTCAGCTATCTATTGACTCGACTCGACTCGACTACTAAACTACCTTCATGAACTTTTATGACCTATTTTTATTTTTATTTAAGGCGGTATTATTACAGATTTTCGTTATTTTTGACGTCAATTACTCGTAAACGATAGAAAAACCAAGGTTGAAAAAATACCCTTATTGTTGATGATGTTCCTTAAAGTCAAAAGCTATTAGAAACACGATTGAGCAGTTTAGGCTGGATAGAAAAAAAACCCAAAGATAGGTCTACACCGTTACTTTCAACTCAAGTTATGACTAATATTTTAAAGTATAAAATTTAAAAAATATACATCAATATTTATTATGATAATACAAAGTGAGTAATTTTATTATTTTTTATACTTTAATTGTAGTTTTTGATTGAAAAGAAAAACCATAAAAAAGTGAAAAAGTGTGGTTATTTTCTTTTCTCTTTACACGTAAAGAAAAAGACAGAGACAACTGATTCAATCAATACCTCGTCTTAAGCACTACCACATTGTGTATAATACAGTCTTTATATAATAAAGCTAGTTACAGTATTTTGAAAGATATTGAGGTTTTTGTTACCGACCGATTTCTTTGCTGTCGATTGTACATAAATTAGGTTAGTTACAAGAAACACTAAATTAAGATTTAAACATAATCTAGAACTTGAAAACAGTAATATTGTTAGTAAATTTTGCCAGCCATGGCCAGGAGGCAGGAGTTTACAGAGGCTAGCATATTAAGCTAGACACTCGAAGTGTGATTCTGGTCCATACGTGTACGGCATAAGAACGTTACAAGTCGCGTAAAATGAACTGTACACATGTGAACTTTTTTTTTTGTCACGGTCGTTTTTTATTTTACCTGTTTTCCCACAACTGCATTGAAAAACGTCGTAGATACATGGGTGAAATAGGAAATGAGAAACTCGTGACCCTTTCGTTCGGTAACCAAACTGCAGCCAATCTGCAAGAGAGCAGCAGGGAGTGTCCATACTGTACGCTAGTACTAATATACTAATATACATCCCTACTAATATTATAAATGCGAAAGTAACTCTGTCTGTCTGTTACGCTTTCCCGCAAAAACTACTGAACGGATTTGGCTGAAATTTGGTAGGTAGACAAATTAGGACCTGGATTAAGACATAGGCTACTTTTTACCACGCTCGCGAGACGCTTGCGACTCGCGCACTGCGCACCCTCGAAAAGTCATAGAAACGTGGTCCACGCGGCGCGGGTGAAGCCGCGGGAAACAGCTAGTATTATATATATTACAAATGTCGCTCGTAAGTTATTTACCTTTTTTACCACCCTTGTATCATAAATAAGTATCCTTATCGTGTTGCACAATAATTAACTGTGCTATCCAGAATAATTACTGACTCAATTAGCTTCATCTAGCTAATTATCCCACATTAACCCACTGCTGGGTATAGGCCTCTTCTTGTGTTACTTAATTGAAAAATTAAAGCTTTTTCAGTCACCTTTAGAATCAAAATTTATTATATTTTTCAACCGACATCCAAAAATGAGGAGGTTCTCAATTCGATTGTATTTTATTCATGTGTGTTACCTCAGAACTTTTGACTGGGTAAACCGATTTTTATGATTCTTTTTTTATTTGAAAGCTAGTGCTTCCCTTGTGGTCCCATATAAGTTTTACCAAAATCGGTGTAGTACTTTATTAGAAATTAACAAAATTCAAAAATAATAATGCAAATGTACTGTTGTTGCGATGGAAGTCGGTTTTTTAACGTGTTTAGCATTTTTAAACTGAACCATTCGTTCACTATTGCGATAACCGATGTACAGAGGCCAACACATCAAGCTATACACTCGTAGTGCGATTTTGATCCATACTCATTCGGCATACGAACTGCACAAAGTCCAAAGCGTGTAGCTTGATTGCTGGCCTGTGTACAAGTCCTCTACACGAAAGTGCATAAAATATGGGTGAGTACTTGTTATGTTAATGAGTATTTTTATTTGACAACACATCCGGTAACCTTACGGAAAGGAAATAGGGGTTTCAAGCGTGTAGTTTTACGACTGCTGTTGTTTTCATCATTTTTTTATTTGAGTTTATTTATATCGAATAGGAAATAATATAGGTACAATAGTTACTTACTAACAAGTTGGTCATTAATATCAAACCGACATAGCTCACAGATTCTATTTTATTTTATTTTATTTATTTGGGAAAGCAAACAGTTATGCACAAAGTAACATACAATCAGTGTTAAACATTACATAAGTTGGTGTGTACATAACCCACAACGCAATCCACGGGTATATTAAACATAAATAAACAAAATAAAAATACAACTACAACACATCTCACAGAAATGAAATACTTATGACTTATTTTTATCAGGCAACATTAGTAGGTAAAATAAAAATAAGAACACAACTAAATATAAGAACAGTATTAAAAGATAAATGGTTTTAATGGACATGAGGCTTTTAAAGGGATTGTTTTAAACACTGTATACCAAAGCCAAAGCCTCGAGCATCGCCGCAAAGTCGCCTGTCTATCGGTGTTCTACAGGATTCATTTCGGAGAGTGTGCCCTGGAGCTTCACAACCTCATTCCCCCCTCTCCATTTCATCATCGGACGACCAGGCGCGGAGGGCGGTTCCATCCCTTTGTCGTCAATGTTCCACCTTTACGCACGAAGCGTTTTGCGTCTTCGTTTATCATGCGAACGGCCAAGGAGTGGAATTCCCTTCCGGCGTCTGTATTCCCCGATTCGTACAATTTAGGAATCTTCAAGACGAGAGTGAATAGGCACTATTTGAGTTTGCGTGTCACATCCTCGGCTGCATCGGCACTTACCATCAGGTGAGGTGCAGCCAAACGTACTCAAATTCTTAATAAAAAAAAATAAAAAAAACTGTATTATCAAATTCCTAAATCTACCAGGAGATAAAACAAATATGTCAATGTGTGAGAAATCTTCATTGTATGCACTGACAATACGTCTAAGAGGATTCGCTAAACTTAAGGCAAATTATATACAGGGTGTAACAAAATCGGTGTAGGTCCTGTTAACTGAGGGTTCTACTCATCATACTGAACAACTTTCTCCGAGGAACCCATAATTAATTCTCGAAAAAAAAAATTACCCTCTATACTACAATCGGTCGATCAGCTGAAGATTTCCATGAAATTAGTAAAAAAAATACGTTTTTAGCAAAGTCGTAGAACAAAAGTTGTTCAGTATGATGAGTAGAAGCCCCAGTTAACGGGACCTACACCAATTTTGTTACACCCTGTATATAAGTACTAACTTAAGGGCAGTCATGGGTGGGACACATAGTGGGACACACTGCATCGGCACAAGCCAGCCAAAATTAAAGATTCAAGGTATGTATTCAAAGTAGGTGCAAATTACACTCTTTCTGATAGTCATAAAATAATAATAACATAATTTCATTTGTGAAAAATCAAGAAATAAACATTCATTAGTTAATAATGTCAAAATTAAATCCTAGAAATAAACATGAAAACAATATGACACGTAAAGTTATATATAAAATTATTGAATGTCATTGATACCTTGACAAAAGTAGGCCAGTCCACACGGACAGCACCCGGTCACGAGTATAACGCGAGAGTCAGCCATCGCTCCCATAAACCATATTAGAGGGAAAGGAACGACCCGGCTCCAAAGCCAGCCTCCAGCCTAAAGCCAGCCTTACCATCGGGTGAGGTGCAGCCAAACGCACTCCAATTTTTAATTAAAATAACGCCGTTGTATTTTGAAGTTATTTGAGAAAATAGGCACCATAAATTTACCATTCCCCCCGCACCCTTTATTTCCTTAACTACTGGGCTTAACATTTTAAAAATATCACAGTATATGAGGTTGAACACATAGATTACAGGAAAATATATGAGAAAATATAAAGTACTTCCGTTCGTACAGGAAAAATAAAACGTCTAAAGCCCAGAGTGACCGAGGGATCTGATTAAAGAATAGTATATATTTTATTTTATTTTATTACTAGTATGTACCCAAGTACTTTTTCAATTAAAACCTATTAAAATAACTATAGTTAAATTGGAACCATTTAATGCTGTACTTAATTTTGGTCATATAATTGATACTCATTTTCTGAAAAAAATAAAATGAAAAAAACAACAGTGCCACGTCTTTATCAGGTTTTTTGTTTAAAGTTGTTTAATAAAACGGTTTGTTTTTTTTTTCAATCTACATCTCTACTACTGTAGCAAAGTATATATATTAGTACTAACATACAGTATGGACACTCCCTACCGCTCTCTAGATTGCGACCTCACCCCCTCGTCACCCATATTGATACAGATTGGTTACAGTTTGGTTGTCGAACGTATAGGATTTCGCCGACATTTTGTTTGTTCCGTCATTCCTTTTTTGAAATGTCACTTCTGGCCCGTTGTATGAAGTGTCCAGAATGTGCTATTACCTTTTAAGTAGACATGTGCGTAACTTTGTTTGAGACCTTTATAGTCCTATATATAGTCAATCAACAAAGAACTCTCAATAAATTTTTTCGTTCAACTTCGTTCGGCACATTATAAAACAATTTTCACACGAAAATAACCATAATGGAGGGAATTACACGCTCCTATTATGCATCGTTCGTTTATAAAAAAAAATATTCAATGGCGAGTGAGGAGGTCACGCAGATGTGCGGACAACGGACAAAAGGCTCTTAAATATCCCTCCGACTTGTTTTGAGACGCAGTTCCTTTACAAACTTACTCATGCACTCGACCGATTGACCAATAATTTCAAATACGTCTCTATTATATGAGCCGTAAGGCTAAAGCTGTAAATATAGGGTTACACATTAACTTTGATTCGATTTCGGCAGTTCGATACACGTGTTCCTTCGAATCACCCTTTTAAGATGCACTATCACCTGGCGTTAAGGTGTAATTTTCCTTAAAATAATCCTCAGCCATCAGAATATAGCAGCGGCCCATTGATGACCTCTATTGGTACTACGACGACGGTCGAAAATACGGCGCGTTTTTTGCTTGTTATGGCGAATTTTGTTTGTATTTTTTACATGTTTTGTGTGTGGATGAAATTGGGTCACACATTGCGCCACCACGTTTCTTTATTCGTTCTCGTAGAGAGCCCTCCTTGAACCGGTTCTGGACACAAGGACTTGGGCCGTGGGGCCCATTGTGGCTATTTCGTAAATAGTGAATAGTGTGTAGTAAGTACTTACTTACGTACCCATAGATTCAACACGTGCGGTGCGATTGAAGAATAAACCCATGGATTGAGAATTACGTGAATGGGAGAGCGTAAATATCTTAGTTTTGTTTTGATGTTTGATGATGCTTGAGACCGACTGTCTTTTTTTCTGTTTGGGAAGTAACTAGTGTCTCATCTGTGGTTTGAGTTTCTTAGCGCGAGTACGACTCACACTTTGCCGGTTTTTACTATTTGTTGTTTCCACAGAAATTGAAATAATGTAGGTAGGTATCTTATCTTATCTTTGTAAGTGGGGCTGCAGTTGCAGCGACACTTCGACCCAATGGGATGTTTTGTGTCTTACCCCAATAACCTTTGCACCCCAACCTACTCGAAGATGTGCTGCATTAATGCAGCAATTCCGCTGATTGGAAGGTGCTTGTAGTCCTTCAGTTTTGGGTAGCCATCACCTAGGAGGTACATACGCTTGCTAGCCAGGACATCGCAGTGACACAGTAAGTGTTCCATTGATTCTATATCTTCACCGCAGGCCCTGCAGGTCGGGTCGTGCGTTAGGCCAATTTTTTTGCAGGTGTGCGTTTGTGGCAAAGTGGCCCGTCAACGCTCCTGTTATCGCCCTGACTCGCGTCCTGCTGTTATTCCAAATGTACTTGGTTGCCCCTGTGGTGACCTCACCGATGAAGAGCTTAGAGTGTTTATGTCCATCTCTGGATAGCCATGTCAATCTGTGTCTTCCCTCGGCCTGTTCCTTTAATGCCCTTATAATAGTGCTCCTTGGTAGCCCTATCCTCGGTTCTGGACCACACATTGTTGTTTGTGATCCCATTCTAGCCAGTTTGTCTGCTTCTTCATTGCCTTCCACTCCTACGTGTCCAGGGAACCAGACCAGTTGCAGTTTGTTGTGTCGGCCCACCTTATTGAGGACCTTTACACAATTTAGCACTAGCCCGGAGTCAACCTTGAAGGAGTCAAGAGCTTTAAGAACAGCTTGGCTTTCGCTGAGAATATAGATGGTTTTGTCTTTGACTTCCTTGTCTATAATCTCATGTGCTCATGCAATGATAGCATAAGTCTCCGCCTGGAAGACTGTTGCATATTGCCCTAGACTAATACTCGCTGAGTAATCCTTAGCATAAACGCCTGCACCAGCACCAGACTCCATTTTCAATCCGTCTGTATACCATGTAAGAGTGTTTGGTCCTTGTTGTTTAAGTCCTTTACTCCATTCTTCCCTCGTAGGAACATAGATTTTATATTCTTTTTTGAATATGTGCACAGTCTGTATTTTGTCACATCCCATGCGCATAAGCCTTTCCATACCTGTGTCTAGTTGTAGATTGGTAGGTCTGGTTTTGGGCATGTCAAAATTCCACATGCCATTTAACGATAACCTGTGTAGGGCCTTGGCCGCCTCTGTTTGAATGTGTATTTGAAGCGGCTTTAGATTTAGCAGCATTTCCATAGATGCAGTAGGTGTTGTACGAAATGCTCCGGTAATTGCCAGGCAGGCCAACCGCTGAGTTTTGTCAGTGTTTGCCCGCACGTGCCTAACTCCGTTCTAGGCCACCACACAATGCTGCCATAAGTAATAATGGGTCTTAGTCTTTCCGTACGCAGATCTTAGCATACCAAAGATTTTTGTGGCCTTGACCATGATCCTTTCTGTGTGCAGACTCCACGTTAGTTCTTTATCCAAGGTCATGCCTAGATATTTGACGCTCGTGGACCAGTTTAGTTCTGTACCATACAGTTTGAGAGTTTGTAAACCTTGTAGGTTTCTTTTCCTTGTGAATGGTACAACCGTTGTCTTGCTAGGGTTAATTGACAGGTGATTTTCACCACACCACCTTTCAACTTTTCGCAAGGCCTTTTGCATTATTTGCGATACTATGTTCGGAAATTTGCCGCTGATTAGTATAGCTAGATCGTCAGCATAACCAATCGTGTAAAGGGGTCCGGTGTTCAGCTCCTGTAGGAGCGAGTTGACCACTAGGCTCCAAAGTGTTGGTGACAGAACGCCACCTTGTGGGCATCCTTTTGTAGTGTTGGCAGTACCTCGTCCCCCATTAGTGAAGATGTTATAATTTTCTTCCTAAGCATGATATCTATCCATTTGCATAATGTTTGGTCTATGCCATGGGAGATAGCTGCATTCTTGATTGCCTCGAAAGTAGTGCAATCAAAGGCTCCTTCTATGTCAAGGAAGGCAGCAGCACATACTTCCTGGTTCTCCAACGCTCTTTCAGCACGTGATACTACAAGGTGAAGTGCTGTTTCAGTCGACTTGCCAGACTGATATGCACATTATAGTCCATGAAGTGGTTTTTTCCGCAAAGGACCCTCCTTCATATTATGTTTGTCGACCAGCTTTTCCAAAGCCTTTAGCAGGAATGACGAAAGGCTTATGGGTCTAAAAGACCTCGGTTCATCATATGTGTCTCTTCCTGGCTTTGGAAAGTAGACAACCTTCACACGTCTACAGATTTTAGGAATATATCCGACACTACTATAATATACACGCTTTGTATAGCCTGCATAATGGCTTAAGTAGCGCCTTTGATCCTTTTTGTAGTAGGATGGGGTAGATCCCATCTAGTCCTGGCGATTTCAATGGTTGAAAGCTACCTATAGACCATAGTAGCTTTTGCTCTTTTACTACCTTCTTAGCTACGTCCCAGTCTTTTTTCCTCCTTTGAGTATTCAGCTCATTCCGAGTTACTGGGTCATCCTTTTCGCTATCTGTTATTTCACAGCCCGGGAAGTGGGTTTTAAACATCACTTCCAATGTTTCCTTCCCAGATTCAGTCAGTTTTCCCTCTTCGGTTCTAATAGATTTTAGCTGATCTGATTTTGTAACAGAAAGCGCCTTTGAGAGTCTCATTCCTTCAGGAATATTGTCAATACTTTGACAGTGTTCTCTCCACTTTTTCCTTTTTCTCTTACGAACTTCTAGGTTAAATTTAGTAAGAGCTCTTGAGTACTCAGTGAAGTCATTTTTCTTCTTGGCTTCATTGAATGCTCTCCTCATTTTTTCAAGATCAGAGCTCCGCCACAAATCCTTTTTGGCCATGACAGCTTTTTCAGGACAGTTTTTAATCCAGGCAGTTCGTATCGCGTTAACAATCCTATCCGCCTCGATCTCTATGTCAAGTACAGAGTTTAGTTTACCTCGCACTTCACCTAATTCATCCTTTAGATCCGTCACGTAAGATTCCCATTTAGTGTTCCGTGGGTTTCTCCTTCGTATAGTCTGTATCTGGTTATCAGTTCTGTACCTGAAGCAGATCAGCACCACTAATTTCGTTAGATACATGCCAATTAATTATGTCCTTACTTGCCCTGTTTGAGGCAACCGTGATGTCAATGACCTCGGCCCTTCTAGAATTGACGAACGTTGGTTCATTGCCTCTATTTAGAATTTGTAGCGGAGAACTTACTATGTATTCTAATAGGTCCTCCCCCCTTTTATTGATATCTGTGCTTCCCCAGACCGTGTGATGTGAATTACCATCACATAAGATCAAATTGATTCTTACCGCAGTGCTCGACTAGCTCCTTCACAGCAGTCGAAGGTGGCTCCGTCTCCTCATAGGGCATGTAGGCAGAGGCCATGATGACCTCGCTCCTGCCCCCTTTAAGGATCCTAACTGTTGTAAGATCCCTGGTCCGTGTAAGATCCATGTAGGTAGGTACTAGGTACCTACCTATACAATGACTCTAACATTGTTTTTTTAAGCATACTTCTATATCACACCAAGTTTCATTTCAGTTTAAGTATTACCGTTTTCATGATATATCAATAATAAAAACGGTAAAAGCACTCTTGTATGGGGACCTACCTTGATTTTTTTACTTGTTTTGTTTTTCGTATTTGTTAGTAAATAACCAATAATAATAATAACTTAATAAATAACACATAATTCTGACAAAGTTTAGTCGGTTATCTATGACAATTCAAAAGACAGGCGGACGGCAGCGCAGGCAGGCTTAGTAATAGCACAGTATTACGATTTGGCTTACAGTAGCGCAACGCCTTTGATGCCGCACGATGCCGCCACGGCATAGGTACTCGCGGAGTTTGCCAGGCAGTGCCCCGCCGCCCGCTGCCCCGCAAGTACCCTTCCGCGTTGCTCTGCGTAAGTACATTCGTTGCACTACTGTAAGCCGCTATATTGTAATACTGTGGTAATAGGGTTCCGTCCGTACCATACGTAATAAATAAGTCTACGCTGATGGTGCGGAATCCTTAAACATAGATACATGATTCAGGCGGTTGGTTGAGGCACAAACAAAAAGTTTAAATCGTTACCTATGCGGAATTCCATAACAAGATTATAATTAATCATGTAAGCGTCGGTGCCTCAACAGGTAACGACTCGGTCCTCCTAACCAGAGGTCCTGGGTTCAAATCCGAACCGCCAATGTACCAATGAGTTTTTCAAAAACTTACGTACATACTTACCGATTGCTTTAACGGTGAAGGAAAACATCGTGAGGAAACCTGCACACGCCTGCGAAGAAACTCGAAGGTTGTGTGTGAAGTCGACCAACCCGCACTGGGCCCGCGTGGTCGACTAAGGCCTAATCGCCCTGATTCAGGGTAGGCTCGAGCCCCTCGTTGGGGACGCATATGAGCTGTAATGATGATGTAAAATGAATAAGTTGTCAATGAAGTGCCTATACATGTAAAAAACAATTGGCGTAGGACCCGCTAACTGGGGATTCTACTCATCATATTGAACAACTTTCTCGAACGAACCCATATAATCAATTCTCAAAAAAAAAATTGGACCCTCCATACAAAAATTTACAAAATTGGTCGATGAGCTGATTGATTTGTATACAGTTTTTTTGCGATTTCAGCAAAATTATAGAACATAAGTTGTTCAGTATGATGAGTAGAAGCCCCAGTTAACGGGACCTACAGCAGTTTTGTTTGTTACACCTGTACCTATAGGAAGGCACTCATCAGTATTTACTTTGGTATTCTCTGTTTATGCTGGCAACAACAATAAAACAATACCAACCTACTTTATATTAGGCCTTAACCTATGAAATTGCCGATTGTATAAAAAAGTTTAATGATGAAAATTAATATTAAGAACAATAGTTATTAAAACAAAATTTATTCTCAAAATAGCTCTAGACTATTAGAAATTAAAAGGTGGTAAACATACGCCTATTGTTTAGATATTTTGAGAGCACGATGGCTGGGATGGAGTCGGGTTTTTCACCTGAAAAAATCGCCTTTATTGAGGCAAAAAATATACTATATAATATAATAACTTCGTTACTAATGTCATATTTAGGAATACCCCTTATAAGATTTCGTCACTTTCAGGAAAATTCAAGAAAATTAACTAATTCAAAAAATTGCCCCATCTGACCACTAAGAAAACGTCTTTGTTCCATTCAAGGGTGCATAGCTCAGGGGATTGGAACATGAAAAGCATGCCACTAGTTACTAATAAAAGACCATAAGTATGTCACCATATTATATTTAACAATAAAAAACAGTAACTTCATAAAGGTCTATATCAATAAAAATTGGCATCGAACTTCAAAAACTGAGTCGGCAATTTCATTGATAAATACCTATTATTCCACATCTAAAGCTCCAATAGCAACTAAACGTTAAAATTGCTAAATTGATTTTTGTAGGCGTTATTAATTAAGCTGTCCAGCCAGTGTCCAGTCAAGTCGATATAACAATAATTTCAGACATCTGCGTTTTTCTGCAACATGAAAAATCGCTTCCACACTCGCTTCCGCTTCCGCCCGAAAGTGAAAATTCTGCAGGCACTTTCTCCCCACCCCGAGCGTGGCGGACGCATCAGCCCCGCCCCTCGCTGCAGCGATCCCGCGCGCCCGCGCCCCTCGCTTCGCGGCCCAAGGTCAGCCAGCGCGCGCCCCCGAGCGAGCGGCAGGCAGCCTGCACGGTGCAGGGCGCAGGGAGGCGCGCGCGGGTTGCGGGCGCGGGGGGCGGCCGGCAGCGCGGAGCGGAGAAGCGCTACGCTCTTGAAATTTCGCTTTCGTTCACTCGCGGTTATTAGTCGGCCGCGCGCGCTCCGGCAAGCATGTCCTTCGCGTGACGCGTTCGTACACTCGCGTTCAATTTCGTTTGTCGATCGGACATGGCGCCGCGACGTCAAGGCGCGACCGGCGAACGGGAGTTGGAGGAGACCTTCGGCTGCTGCGTCCCTAGCGAGTGCCTCCGCCCCCGGGAACCCGTGCGCGTAGAAGACGCGGTCCGCGTGCTATGCAACAACGACACGTGCGCCGCCGGCCGGTACATGCACCGCGGATGTTTCGAACAGTGGGAAGCCGGCGTGCTGGCTTACTTGAAGTCTTGCGGCCGAGCCCGGTCCTGGTCTGAGAGACAGCGCCACCAGAACTTGTGGACGAAGAAAGGTTACGATTTGGCGTTCAAAGCTTGCGGCTGCCGGTGTGGACGCGGACATCTGAAGAAAGATCTGGACTGGTCGCCTCCCGGGGCTACGATTCGGGCTGAAGAGGATAAGAAGCGGCGGCGCCGGCCGAGGCCGTCGAAGGCGACGCCGGCACCGGACGGGCGTGCGCGGGCCTTCAGCCTCTCCAGCTCGGGGTCCTGCTCGCCGCCGTCGGCGCCCTCTGAGCCCTCCACCAGCCCCACACACGCTCCGATGCATGCCGTCACACCGGCCAAGAGGAACTCCAAGCCAGAGATTGTGTCTGACAGGATCAGGTAAGTCACTTTTTAATATTTAAGTACTGCTGATACTGCGCTTGTCGTGTTACTTGTACCTGAACCTACCGCCCTAACTATTCTGTATTTTGACCAGCAAATATCAAAGCGGTAGTTGTAAAAAGATAGGTAAGTAGGTAGTCGATAGATCGGCAGGTCAAAAACTTTCTTTGCGGTAGATATATTTTTTTTTATTTAAGTCTGTGCAATAAGAATAAAGTACCTAAATAGTGTCAATAATAAATGTGAATCACAGATGGTATTGCTTAATTTTGTGTAATGTTAAAAAATAAAAACTTTTTTATAGATATTTCGATTTTATACTCTCTCCTCTCTTGTCCGTGTGGCACACTTAACCGTGCCACCCTAAAAAGTAAATTAAATATAATTAATTAAATTCATTTCTTATTAGTCAATTTAAATTCTCACTAAGGCTGTTTTTTTTCATAGTGTACTGTTTAAGTGACTAATCAGTTTAAAAACTTTAAAACAATCAGGAAATAACTAGTGATTAAAAACTTTAATTGGTATTTAAATAACTCAGTGCCTTAGAACTGTTCAAATTTTACCTATAAGCAGTGCAATTAATGACCTTGCCATCTGTATGCATCTGTCCATCTGTAGTGAAGAAGGTAGATTGAAGACAGTAATAAAATAATATGTACCTACCTATCAAAATTTCCCGGCCCCGAACCAGCAAACATACCAAGCAAGACCCTATAGTACCACATTGACCAGGAACTGGTTATCGGATTTCGATTTATGGCCCCAGTCTCAGTCGAAACCGGCTGAGGTTCGAAAACCGGCACCCAGGCCCGTCCCTTATCTCCTGGTATTTTCATTATATGTTGTGGACAAATATTTTTATAATCTTGGTCAGAGGCCGCTGGATTTTTAGCTTCATCCTAAATATCATCTTCATCAGTCATCTCATCATCAATACGGCGAATTTGTGACATTCAGTAGGCTGTTTAGTGATTTGCCGAAAGTTGAATACCTACCTAGCCGTCTGTTGTTGACTGACTGCTAAGGTACCTATTTTCCAGACACTCAGTCGCATTTTTGCCCTTATTACCAGTCTGCCCATTAAGTAGGGTAATGTTTTCGTGTGTATATACGTCTGTATGTAAGTAAGTACCTATGTCTGTTTCTTTGGCTGAGCCTTACGGCTTGATGGATATTTGAGTCCAAGGATTTGTCTTGATCCCCTAAGTGACAAAGAATTATTTTTTTACCCGCCTGCCGAAAAATGTTTTATTTTTATTTTAATTAAATTGGTTAGGTTATATTATTATTGTTACCCAACTGCCCTTAGCTTAAAGGGCTTAAGAGATTTTATAGTGTGAAGTGTCGTAAGATTAGTTTTGAACCCATGACTGAGTGACATAGGGTACATTTTGTAGTCAGTTTCTTTTGGCTATTTAGGTACTTACCATCCATATGCTCTAGAAGAAAGGTATTTTTTTAGGCTATTGTAAGTACTATAATGATTATACAGTATGTTTTATATATAGTTTTTAGTCTGTTTGTTTAGGTATAGGGTAGTGTATATATTCTTTGGTATAGGCTCAGTCTATTGGATTTTGGAGTGTGTTATTGTCATTTACTAGATTCGTCTTGATCCAGTAATACCCTGAGTGACTCACACATAGGATAAACTACAATACAGTAGGTAAATATTAGTTTATTTCTTCAATGACTTAATTGACATGAATAAGTGCGAGGTCACTCTGTTGTACATACATCTTCTCCAGTCTAAGAGTAGTTCTGTTCGATCCTCTGAAAATGATCCCTTTCCTGTTGATTCCCTACTCGGTCGGTATGTCACAGCTACATATTTTCCTCTTTTCAAACTACTGAGAGTTTACTAAGATAATGTTTCCTATATAAATAATTCGTTTAATAAATGTCAAGTTTTTAAGTGGTGAAATTTTTGTTAATGTCCCAACTCCCTTTTAGCTAAACCGCAATTTCAGGGAATCTGAAAAGTATTGGAGACTAGCTGTTTCTCGCGGCTTCACCCGCGTGGACAACGTGTCTATAGCCTTTCGAGGGTGCAGTGCCCGCAGTGCGGCTCGCGAGCGTGGAAAAAAGTAGCATATGTGTTAATCCAGGTCCTAATCTGTCTACCTATCAAATTTCAGCCAGATCCGTTCAGTAGTTTTTGCGTGAAAGAGTAACAAACATACATACATTTTTACAAACTTTCACATTTATAATATTAGTTGGATAGTAGGGCACCTTTTTTATTTTTTTTATTTACAATTGGCAAGCCCTTTGCATTCTCATACATTATCAAATTAAAAGGAAAATCGGCCTAGTAGACTTTCTTAGAGTTAAGAAATTAAAGGAATAACAATCGACCATTTTAAAATGTGCATTTGGTTTTGTAAAAAGCCCATAGATTGTCACCACAAAATGTTTTTTAAACTTTGTTTTTTAAAATTTACATATTTTTTTTAAACCCATGCACTTGGCCAATTTCACTTAGGTATTGTAAAAAAGAAAAGCTCCACTTTTCGACCGACTTAAAAAAAGGAGGAGGTTCTCAATTTCTGTTTATTACAGGTTGGTCCCAGAAAGTTAAATTTCATCAAAATCGCTTTCGTACTTTTTCAGGAAATTAACAAGAACAATAAATAAAATATGGGAATTGTACCTGGTTGTTGTGATATCTAATATATAAAAATGAATCGCAAAATGTGTTGGTAAGCGCATAACTCGAGAACGGCTGGACCGATTTGGCTAATTCTTTTCGTTCGTTATTGTCAGGAGAAGGTTCTTATGTAGGGTAGGGTAGGGTAGTGTAGTGTAGTGTAGTGTAGTATAGTGTAGTGTAGGGTAGGATAGTGTAGGGTAGGGTAGGGTAGTGTAGTGTAGGGTAGGGTAGTGTAGTGTAGTGTAGTGTATGTAGGGTAAGGTAGGGTAGTGTAGGGTAGGGTAGTGTAGGGCAGGGTAGGGTAGTATAGTGTAGAGTAGTGTAGGGTAGGGTAGTTTAGTGTAGGGTAGAGTAGTGTAGGGTAGGGTAGAGTAGTGTAGTGTAGGTTAGGGTAGGGTAGTGTAATGTAAGGCGGTACGTAGTTCGCCGGGACAGCTAGTACAGTAATAAATGTGATATTCATATAAAATTTGGGGACAGAAAGGCTTTTTTATTCCTGCTTATCCCTGAATTCAAATTCGGGGACAGGCAGAAATGTTTATTCTTGTCCCCTCGAGGGACAGGTGAGGGCACAGATAGGAATTTTTATTTCTCCCTGTACCTTTTCAAATTCGGAGAACAGACAGGAACTTTTATTCCTGTTTGTTCCTTCGTGGGGACAGGCTAGGGGACAGACAGGAAAAACCAAGTTTTTGACCTGCTCAGTGTGCCTAATATATACTTCTGCCACGTACCAATGTGATTTCGAATTTAGATTTCATATGTACGATTATCCGACGCGAAGGAAAACATTATGAGGAAACCTGCACATATCTGCGAAGAAACTCGAAGGTTGTGTGTGAAGTTGACCAACCCGCACTGGGCCCGCGTGGTCGTCTTAAGGCCCGATCGCCCTAATTCAGGGTAGGCGCGAGCCTCTTGGTGGGGACGTATATGAGCTGATATGAATAAATGAATACACTTCGATTTTGAATTTTGATACGTCGTCGTTACATATATTTTACCCAAGATAAAATTTAAAAGCTATCGTTGCTTAAAAGGCAAGTACATACCTATAAATTATAATTTATAAACTCAAGTGTTTAATAAAATAAATTAATGAACATTCCAGCACAACAATGTATTCGTTGATCTAGGTTCTGTTATCGCTAGTTATACAAATATGTATATTAATACAATATTTATTTATAATATACGTTTTAATACCTACTTAGGTATCGATGTCGTCTGGGTACAAATACTATGTGTTACTAGTAAAATATACTAGTTCATTGTAAAATAGTACTAAGGTACCTAGGTACTTACTTTTGTTTAAAGTGTGCATGTTTGCTCTGTGTCACCACTGCACTGCACTGCATTGCATAAATGACCAATTTTGTTAAAATTTATATGCGACCAACTTCGATTGAAGTCCTACTCTAAATAGAATAAATAAAGTTTAAAAAAACTAAAAAAACACGCTTTTAAAGTACATCATACTAAAAAAGTGAAAAATAATTCTTAATAAAAGCTTAAAACAATAATGAAAGAAAAATACTAGTATTATTGTGAAAAAAGCGTGGGGCTGTGCCATATTTTTCGTATATCGAGCAACCGTACGCTTTTTTATACAATAATACTAGTATTTTTCGTTCATTTATTGTTTTCAGCTTTTACTAAGATTTATTTTTCACTTTTTAGTTTAATGTGCTTTAAAAGCGTGGTTTTTTTAAAAGTTTTTTTAAACTTATTATATTTATTTTTCAGTTTTTAGTTCAGGATAATGAGATAAATATACGAAATTATTGTATTGTCACTGATTCTTGATAAATGTACAAAGTTTGAATTAAATCTGTCCGTTGAAAGTGCGTCAAAAATCAAAATCGAGTGCAAAGGAGTCGGTTACAAACATACATATAAACATACAAACATACAGGTGAAGCTAATATAAGCGTGTTAAAAAAGAATTATCGCAAAAGTTGTGCATGATCACACATAAAAAAATGTGCAGGTTGAATTGAGAACCTCCCTCTTTTTTTAAGGCGGTCAAAATTGCATTGCCTGAAAGTCATCATCAACATCTTATTAGCTGAAAGAGGACCACTGCTGGACAATGGCCGGATGTTCACAACGACTGGTCCTGCGCTAATTGCATCCAGCGGCTTCCCCGCGACCTTCTACAGCACCCGATAGCACCAGGCGTTGACAAAGCTTTTCATCGCGCAAGTTTTTCTGTCTTTCTCTCTCTTTCGGTGCTAGAACGCGACCAATGCTTGACTTTCTTACGAGACGCACTCGAAATACGTCGCCACGCTACTGGTGCAGGTCGTCGATCGAAGAAGTGGAATGCCTCTCTACGCTGCGTCTCCCGGTGCGCGGTCGCCATTCGAGAACTTTACTGCCCCAACGGCCATTCGTTCTACCGCCCACTGCTACTTAAGTTTACCTGTCTGAAGTACAGAAACTTATATATAATTGACAACTCCTAAAACGTTAAAATAACAGACTTCATTCACAAAATTGCGGCGTTAAACCGTGATTGGTACACACATAACAGTCCATATCTTGAAAACTACTGAACTAATTTTGACGAAACTTGCACTGTTCCCTAAGTTGAAAGTTGCTTAATCCAATAAAAAAAGAACTATTGCATATCGATTTATAGTTTTTGAGAAATACGTGGACGAACAAACATACACTTCAGAAGCCCACATAGACTAGCATACATGAGCATACACGAATATTTTGCAATTCCAACAATATTAAATATGTACGGGTCGAATCGATAACCTCCTTTTTTTGTAGTCGGTAAATATTCTCGCATTTACATAATACCTACTTACTCTAGGTAGGTATTCATAATTAGGTAAAATGCTATTTTTATTTTTAACAGAATTCTAAAAAGGGGGGGGGGGAGGAGGTTCTCAGTTAGACTGTATGTTTTTTAGGGTTCCGTAACCAAAGGGTAAAAACGGGACCCTATTACTAAGACTTCGCTGTCCGTCTGTCTGTCTATCAGCGGGCTGTATTTCATGAATCGTTATTACGTTATTACCTATATCGTTATTACGTTATATCGTTATTACCTATTGGTAGACAGTTGAAATTATTTCTGCTAAGACAACAATAATAAATATTACAAAAATTTAAAAATAAAGATATAAAGAACGTGTTTATTAAGAATTTTTTTTAAGATGGTTTTTATATCTGTCGCTAGCGTTGATGATTTTTGTTTGTTGTGTAAATAGGTATCATTGTCATAGCTAATGTGGAGGTACGACCAAGTGCGAATCGCACTTGGCCGGTTTAAAAAAAAATATAAAAACGAATGACCTTAGGCTATTATTGACATGGACAAAAACTAGATGTTTTAATAAAAACAATGGTATTCCGTAACAAACATGGCCAGTGCAAGGTTTTCATTTTTAATGCGCATTTTCAACGTACCGATTTAAATAAAAAAAACTAGTAGATTTTATTTTTATCAAGGTTTTTTTAGACAAATAGAAACTAGGAAATGGGTAGGTATCTATCTACCTTGCACGTTATTATTTTAAATAATTAAACGAAATCTAAAATAGGCTTAGACAAGTTAAAATAGGCTAAACCAAATAATATTCAGATTGGAATTATGTAGGGTATCTGTGATAAATTGATTATTACCTTTTTTGTGAAAAATCTGTATTCTCTCAGATCAAAAATAAAAATAACTATTTTCAATCTGAGTATATAAAATTGTTTTTGGAATTTTTGAAAGGTCATCAGTTCGCATCACGGCACACCCACACGGTTCAATCAAGATACAAAAGTGGCTCTTAAAAAATAGCTTCTGCATCAACAATTTGTTTTTTTTTCTTTAGTGTGTAGGAAAATGCGTCGTAAGGCAAGTGACATTTAATAAAAATGTTCTGTTTATACGAACATAAAAAGCAGTATCTAATATGAGGCGGATAGTGGAGTAAACAGATTTTTTTAACAATCTGCATCATGTTCTAGTTGTATTTTTATTATAAATATAATATTTCGTTCATCAGAGAATGAGAATAAACCCACAGTAAACAATTAAGAAATCTATGAAATATTTCGTTTAAAATTACTTAAGACTTTTGACGCGGAGAATCCGTGGTTAACCCGCTTTTTACAAAAAAAAAACATTTTTTTCTGCACAGTTTTGTATTTTAAACGTAGCCAACGGCAATAAGAAAAATAAAAAAAACTTGTTAGAAAAAATATCCTTTTATTGAACAATAGAAAAACGCTAAACACGTTAAAAACCGACTTCCATCGTAACAACTTAAAACAATTTTTTTGGTTTTTGTTAGTTTTTCAAAAAGTGTAATACTAATTTTGATAAAATTTATATGGTACCAACTAGGCAGCATACCCTGTCCAATAAAAAAAGAATCATGAAGATCGGTCCACAAAAAAAAGACGTGTGGCACTCGGGGACTGCCGCGGTAAAACTATTGCATAGCATTTTTTATCAACTTATGCAATTATAATTATTTACCATCGCGACCACCATCACGAGCACCATTGCGATCACCATCGCGACCATCATTGCGACCACCATCGCGACCACCATCGCAACCACCATCGCGACCACCATCGAGACCACCATCGCAACCACCATCACCACCACCATCACCATCATCATGATGGATAGATAGATGGCACTGTAAGTTTTTTAGAACTCAATATTTTTTTTTTTGGGGTGTCAGGTTTTTTTCAGTCCCCTCAAAGCCCGCGATAAAAGCTATACTTACAATAGCTTAAAATACGAGTGTGCTTTAGACCACACGACTGAAGTAAAACTTCTTTAGCTCCATCAATATATGTTTGAAAGTAAATACTTAGTCTTCAGAAAATAATCAAATCTTTTTTGTCATATGGAGGTATATACAGTTTATGAAAAGAGTTTTATTATTCTCCGAAAATGATCAAATCTTTTTTATCTTATAGGTATGTTTGTTTTAATTGTTTTAACAACCGATATTGTTGCCTTGGCAACCGTCGGAGTGGGGAGCGTGAGGTTTTTTCGTTACGGAATTTCTGGATTCGGTCCCCGCGCTCAAGGCCCGCGATAGAAGCTATGCAATAGCTTAAAAACAAAGTCGAATAAAGAACCTCCTCTTTTATTGTATTTAATTTTTAATTGTACATGCACCCACCCGCTATCGTTCCACTTTCTCGTCTCCTCCATTCACCAAAGGTTGGGTGGTAGAAATAGCTTAAAGCGATAATTCCGCCTTTGCATATCATCGTGTATTTTTGCTAGTTAAAATGTTTTTTCATTTTTGTAGATATTTGGTGTGCAATAAAGGATATTTATCTTATCTTGTCTCTTTTTTGGTAGTCGCTTGAAAAAGCGGCTTATTTTCCGAGGAAGCGAGGGTTCAGTTGCGATAACGGGGAAAATGAAAACGCACTTTTGGCGGGGGGGGGGGGGCGCGATGGTCAACGGAAAGCGGAAACCAGATGCGCAGCGAGCCGCGCTAATATACTGGTCCGGCGAAATTGCATTTTTAGGGCTCCACCGGCTTAACAATTTGGACTGTTCCTGTCTGCTTGCGAATTAAAACAGCAGTTGCACAAAAACCGGTGTCAGTTGGCTCGCCCTGGAATTATAAAGCTTGCAATGGCGCGCCAGTACTTAACTTTTTTTTATCCGCATCTATATAGCGTGTAATAATATTAGTGACAGAACTAGCTAACATTTTTTCCGTATACCCAAAGCAAAGTATATATAGGGTGACTTTTAATTAGTTCTTGATAGCAAAAGATATGAATGTACTCGTGATTACAAACAACTTTCCCAAAGAAACTTTATGTCAAATATAAAAAAAAATGTCCTTTATACATTTTTGCCGAGTTGATAACTGTTTATGTTATTAATTTTGTTAATTATATGTTTCAAAGACCAATTTTTTTTTTCTGATTTGACATATAGTTTCTTTGGGAAAATTGTTTGTAATCACGAGTACATTCATATCCTTTGGTATCAAGAACTAATTAAAAGTCACCCTATATATTAGTACTAACATACAGTATGGACACTGCCTGCCGCTCTCTAGATTGCGACCTCACCCCCTCGTCACCTAGATTTATACAGATTGGTTACAGTTTGGATGTCGAACGTATAGGATTTCGCCTTGTTTGTTCCGTTATTCCTTTTTCGAAATGTCATTTCTGGCCCGTCAAAATGAAAATCATCATTTATTTCACAGTTCAATAATTATACCGCCCGATCGCGGCTGCGCCCTTATTTTTTTTCCATCAAGATCAGCCGCTGGACTTGTCTGAAGATTTCGGCGTGTTTAAAGGGAACATACAAACACATCGACTTTTTTATAGGTATTTTGAATTGTTTTTGGAAAAAGAACACCATTTTATTTACTGCTCTTGCATTTTTTTTCGTGACTATGCATCAACATTCTTGAGGTTTTTGCTTAATACCACGTAAAAGTGATGCTTTGTTTTTTTTTTTTAATAATGACCACATAATTTCCCCCAATGTTTGAGAAAAAATATTTAATCCATCTACAAGTAGGTATGTCGTGCTCAGAGGTGATTTTTTTTATTTTTAAACTGTGTTTGCGCTGACTTCTAACCTACAGTAGATAAGGAGCCTTGTTAAATGCCTTTTGAGCATAACAAACAAAATTCTATTTTCGAATGTTCGAAGATCGAATGTCAGACACATAAATCGATTGGCACTTGATATTGATCGTGGAGCGGTAATGAGGCAGTCAGTATGCGCAAACGCATCTGTTTGGCTGCTATTACATACTCTCCATATTATACTAAGTACTAAGATATACAGCCTGTTTACCTACCAAATCCTATTATCGGTTACTTAAAATCGCTTAACGTGATGAGGCCATCTTTGCACTGTTTATGAATATTTAAATTAAGTTTTTGTTAAATTTTTTCTGGTGTGCAATAAAGGATTATTTTTTGTTCACAATTGCAAAGCCCTTGGCATCATCTGACCTGCTGGTATGTGACAATGATGCCGAAGATGAAAGCGGGCTTACCAAGATTCCCCAACGCAATGGCGAACTGGCTATCTTATCTTCAAGCCGGAACACATCAATGTTGTTAATATTTTATTTACTTAATTATTTTAGCGCATAAAATAGAATTTATGATGTAAAATAAAAGAGAGAAAAAAATTTAATGTCAGAAATTAAGACATACATTGGTTTATAAGAAGCGTCGGTGGCCAAGAAGCGTTGGTGGCTTAACCGGTAACGACTCGGTCCATCTAACCAGAAGTACCGGGTTCAAATCTGGATGGCCAAATTTGAACCCGGTTTAAGATCTGGTTAGATTTCAAAAAACTTACGTACATACTTACCGATTGCTTTAACGGTGAAGGAAAACATCGTGAGGAAACCTGCACACGCCTGCGAAGAAACTCGAAGGTTGTGTGTGAAGTCGACCAACCCGCACTGGGCCCGCGTGGTCGACTAAGGCCTAATCGCCCTGATTCAGGGTAGGCTCGAGCTCCTCGGTGGGGACGTATATGAGCTGTAATGATGATGATGATTGGTTTATTATATATTTACATCTTTTTCAGCACTATCAGAATTTTTGAGTAGATCGGATCATATCGAATGATTGTTTCCTGATTGTCTGATTGTTTCGGATCGAGGGAAAAATCAACCCGGATCATAATGATTATGATCATAGATACTTACTGGGTAGCATATTTTTTATTGGTTTCTTTTTAGGGGTCGAGTCTTTTTAGGGAGATCGGGCCTTAGTCGACCACGCGGGCCCAGTGCGGATTGGTCGACTTCACACACAACCTTCGAGTTTCATCGCAGGCGTGTGCAGCTTTCCTCACGATGTTTTCCTTCACCGTAAGAGCGTCGGATAAACGTACATGTGAAATGGAAATTCGAAAATCGACAGAATTCGAACCACGACCTCCCGGACAGGAGGTAGCGGGCCCTTGCTATAATCGCCACCGACGCTCTTAATCTAATCAGCCAAAAGACGTCCACTGCTAGTCAAAGGCCTGCCCCGAATTGGAGGGGGGTTACTATAATCGCCACCACGCGATAAGGACGCTGACCTGCCCTTCCTCCTGTCTTTAATCCGTTAGTGGCCTCTTACGACTTCTTCGGAAACAGTTGGAGTGGTACATTTCTATGGCGCACCACACGCCATTGAGTTCGGAATCCTTAGCGCAAGTCCGACACACACTTGACCGGTTTTTTTTTGTTTAAACTAATCAGAACAAGTTTGACGCTTATTAATTATAATTAAAAAAAATCCTTGAAAAAATGACCAATTTAATTAAAAATTCAATACCCGACTACGTTACCCATCTTTTTTGGGCAGTTAGGATAAAAGTTATCCTATATCACTTTAGGGATCAAGACGAATCTAACGACACCTTGAACTTCAATATCCATCAAGCCGATTCATCATCATCATCATCATATCAGCCGAAGGAAGTCCACTGCTGGACATAGGCCTCCCCCAAGGATCTCCACGACGACCGGTTCTGCGCTGCCGGCTTAATCAAGCCGATTAAGCACACATATATCCGAAAGACATCTCCCTCCTTTTTGGACAGTCTTCCTTTATTCATGCATCATCTCACCTGATGGTAAGTGACAATGATGCCCAAGATGGAAGCGGGCTTACAAGATTCCGCAACGCAATGGAGATCTGGCTATCTTATCTTCAAGCCGGAACACATCAATGCTGTTAGCACTGATGTTTGGCGGCATGACTTAGATAAGACGGTGGTACCTAGCCAGGCGGGCTATGAAAATGCCCTACCACCAACCAAACCGAGTCTTCCGAAGTTGACCGCGACCCCGCGACCTCCTGGTGTGAAGCGAATGAACTAACCATTACGCCACGGAGGCGGTTAAAACGCGTTTTTTTCATAAATTATTTTTTATGAAATTCGCCATAACGAAATATTCTATAAAATTCAACAGCACTCCTATTACGGTTCAAGATATACATCCCTATAGAGACAGGACATCAAGTGAAGACGTAGGTCCCGTTAGTACTCTGGGCATGTTAGTACGGAAACTAATATATAGTCATTTTACAAATGGTTAGGCAAATTGTAGAATTCGTCCGTATAAAAACGATCAGGCAAATTGTAAAATGCTGTACGCAGATTGTAAGACGAGCAAGCGAATGTATGATTAGATTAGTCATTTTACAAATGGACAGTCAGGCAAATTGTAAAATGCCGTTTGCAGATTGTAAAACAGCGAGCGATGCTAGGTTCGGTCAGGTTTAATTGATAATACAGTCAGAGAGAGGCTCACCCTCCAGCAAAAATCTGCGTATAGCATTTTACAATTTGCCTGACTGTCCATTTGTAAAATGACGAATTACACTATATGCCTGCGACATAATATATATTTTAATTATATCCAGAGGGCAATCGTGTTTCATAAAAATAAAATAATAAATTAATTGTCCGTTTCTCAACGCAATAAATAATAAACAGTCATGACTATTATTTTAACTGGATACGTTAAACAGGTAATTTATATCCTCTTTCAGACCTAATCGGCTAAAAAAATATGGCCAACTATTCTAAAATCCATCACAAAGGCCACCTTTATGAAACAATAATTATTTGTGTAACAAGGGGACAAAGTTATATTTTGTTCTGAGAGACGCATTAATAATTGGAATGAGTAAGATTTTTGTAATATCAACGGGAGGACAATTTAGGGAATAACATTTTTATAATTTATTTGAATTGCAGTCAGATACCCTACTTTATTTAAATCTAAAATTGGTAAGCCCTTGGCGTCATCTCACCTGATGGTAAGTGACGATGATGCCGAAGATAGAAACGGGCTTACCAAGATTTCCCAACGCAATGGGGATCAGCCGGAACACATCAATGCTGTTAACACTGATGTTTGGCGGCAAGACTTAGATAAGATGGTGGTAGCTAACCAGGCGGGCTATGAAAATGCCCTACCACCAACCAGACTGTATCTTAAAAAGTTGGCCCCGCCGGGAATCGAACCCGCGACTTCCTGGTGTAAAGTGAATGGAGTAACCATTACGCCACGGAGGCGGTTAAAATTGCTATTTTAGAACAAATTGTTGTTTTAGAAAAAATCTATACGAGTATAAGATCATAATCATAATATAATTTGTATATTCGTTGATAGTGATTTAGACCTCATTTACATAACTATATGTGGCATGCAAATTGTATGACTAGTCATTTTAAATACGGCCAGGCAACATTTAAAATGCTGTACGCCGATTCAGGCAATTTGTAATAATTCGTCCGTCCGTATGTAAACGGTCAGGCAAAATGTATAATTCTTTACGCAGATTGTAAAACGACGAGCCAGGCAATTTGAAATAATTTGTCCGTATTATAAACGGTCAGGCAAAATGTAAAATTCTGTACGCAGATTGTAAAATGCCGAGCCAGGCAAATTGTAATAATTCGGTACGCAGATTGCAAAATGCCGAGCCAGGCAAATTGTCAAAATGCCGTACGGCAGATTGTAAAAGAGCTCGCGTAGCAAGTGATGTTAGGTTCGGTCAGGTTTGATTGATTTAACTGACAAAGCGAGGCTCCCCGCACTCGCCATTATATAATTTGCCTGACATTGTGTAAAATGACGAATCATACAGTATGCCTGCGACATATATACAACGTAATACCATACCTACATAAATACAAAACTTGTTAATTATGTTTATCAAGCGTATTGTGGGCGTGGCTCTTACGCTAAACATACTGAATGGTTACGCTAAATGCTTTTGTTTGTGTTAAAAGTGTATTCACAAAATCGTCTGCCATCATCATATGAGCTCATATACGTCCCCACCGAGAGGCTCGAGCCTACCCTTAATTAGGGCGATAGGGCCTTAGTCGACTACGCGGGCCCAGTGCGGGTTGGTCGACTGCACACACAACCTTCGTTTCTTTGCAGGCGTGTGCAGATTTCTTCACGATGTTTTCCATCAACGTAAGAGCGTCGGATAAACGTACATTATGAAATCGAAATTCGAAAACACATTGGTAGGCAGGATTCGAACCACCACCGACGCTCTCGTCAAAATTTTTTTTTCTGTTTTTTTTATTTTTTTTTATTTACAATTGGTATTCCCAGGGGTGGAAACAAGTCAGTAAAGTCAGTATTTTTGAAGGTGGTCATTACAAGCTAGTATTTTCGAAATTTGGTCAGTAAAGTCAGTTTTTTCAGGATCTCAGCGCCAAAGTCTTCTTCAAAAAGTGTGTCTCTTTCTTTTAACTAATTGATTCGGTGTTTATTTGATGACACTTTTCGATAATTTACTGTGTTGTATTTTTACTTCATCCAGTTACGTTTTACTCTACTTCATTTTTTTTGTCCAGTAAATTAACTTTTGAGTGCACGGGTATGCGATACCCTGAGTTGTGATTTATAAAACTGCTCAATCGTGTTTCTAATAGCTTTAGTTTTTAAGGAACATCATCACTATCAGCAATGTATAAAATGGTATTTTTTTCAACCTTGTGTTTTCTACTATCCTTTAGGAGTAATTGACGTCAAAAATAACGAAAATATGTAATATTACCGCCTTATCGTAAACAGTTTTTGGAAGAATTTTCAAATCTTAAATTAATAACCAGGTAGGTACCTACTTAAGTATAGAGGAAGTGGCATTGATAATTTAAAACGATAGTAAAAATTATGGTCGCGCTCGGAATTTTGATTGGCTTCTGTCGGCAAAGAGTAAAGGGGATCGAAGGTTTTCAACTCTTAACATATGAAAATAATCTATTTTAGATTAAATATGTAATTAGTTGGGAACATTTCTCAGAAATATAACAAAGACTGCGCGTTGAATTTTTACAATTTGCCTAATAATAATCTATTCACGGCGCCACATCAAGCTATACATATCCAGTATACGCGGGCCTCCCGTATGTTGAAACGCAAAGGTGTCGCGCGGCCAGCTTATACTCGTTTTATATAGCTTGATGTGTCGCAGTCCGTACGTATGTTCCCTATAGACTCCAAAACAGCAGAAGCGATTTTGATGAAATTTATAGGGAATCTTCAGATTGGCTCAATGGGTGATCCCATGGAAAAAGCGCTCGCTTTTACTAAATATGCTTTCCAAGTTTTTTTATAGGTACCAAAGCAAAGAATAATTTATATTCATAAAACGATAACTGATTTGTTGTTATCTTTTTAGGGTTCCGTTCACCCAAAGGGTGACCAACGGGACCTTATTACTAAGCAATTCTGTCTGAAAGCGTGAAAATGTAACAAACACACACATTTTCACATTTATAATATTAGTAATGATTAAGACGACAATAAGCTACGCTCCAAGCTTTTATACCAAAGCTAAGCATACTGAATTTCATTAAACGTTAACCCTGATTCGTTATTTTTTTTTTTGTACAAATTGCACAATACTATACTACTACTTACTACTTTGCCACACAAAAAGTACTCTGACTGATCTGATCACGTTTATAGTATAGTGACCTTGAGACAAGCCCACCAAGCTACACGCGTTAACTTAAGGCCAAGCCATCACACACATATTTAAAATATAGATAATTTTGAACAAAAAAAACCCACTTCAAACAGGAAACTAAGGTTCCGCTCGATTTCTCTGGGATACCATCATCAGATCCTGGTTTCTTTATCATGGTACCACCCTTGGGATATCTCCTTTCCAAAAAAAAACCATCAAAATCGGTTCATAATCGACGAAGTTATCCGTGAACACACATAAATAAATATATATTATATAAGGTGTAACAAAATTAGCTGAAACTATTTTGATTGGTGCTTCTACCCATGAAACTGAACAACTTTCCTCGTGGAACCCATAGTCAAATCGCAAAAAAAAATTGGCTCTCCCATACTAACTCGATCAGCTGATCAGCCAACGTAGTATGGGAAGTTCAATTTTTTTTGAAGATTTGACTATGGGTTTTAATGGGGAAAGTAAGAAGCACCAGTTAAAATAGTTTCAGCTAATTTTGTTAGACCTTATATATATATACGTCGAATTGAGAAACCTCCTCCTTTTTTGAAGTCGGTTAAAAAAGTTAAGAAGTTTCATCATCATCATATCAGCCGAAGGAAGTCCACTGCTGGACATAGCTCCCCCAACGATCTCCACGACGACCAGACATAGCTCTCAGAATTGCTAAACTTAAGTGGCAGTGGGCGGGGCACATTGCTCGTAGAACAGATGGCCGTTGGTTCTCAAGTGGCGACCACGCACCGGAAAGCGTAGTGTAGGCTGGCCTGCCACTCGGTGGACCGATGACCTGGTGAAGGTCGCGGGTAGCCGCTGGATGCGGGCAACGCAGAAGAAGTTTACAAAAAGCAAAATATGGATAAATGTGTCATTGAAATACTGAAATTCCGCTGAACATAGACCTCCCCAACATGCATTCAAAGCTCTCCTGCAAGCCTTTAGATCATCATTAGTCGATTTTTCTGTCGATAACTATCATTTGGATATTATATTATGTGGTATTGTACATTATACATGTAGAAACGATGTGTTCCTTCTCTTCGAGAGTAATGGGAGATAGGTATCTCCGCCAGGCGAGGTGGTATTCCTGTGGTCCGGTCGTGTACCAAACCGTTGATGGTTGGTATTTCTATTATAATAAGTGCTGAAGAAATGTTAATAGCGCGTTCTAGATGTCTGTACTTCTGGGGAAATCCAGTATAGTCAATTTCACAAAATTAAAACGTAAATTGAAATTCAATGTAAAACCTTGCATCCAAAAAAATAAAAGTCTGTATCAAGAAAATTTTAGAAAAACAACGACGTGCAATAACAGACAGACCTCAGATAGGTAAGTACTAAGTAAGTATGTTTTTTTATATTTAATTTAATTTCGACAATTCACAATCTCGCAAGATAGATCCCGTTAGATTATAATCTAACGGTTTTTACAATTTTACGGTGACGTATATAACAAAGACAACAATTTTGAATAACATAACTTAAACCTACATACCTAACAAACAAATAAAATATACTACGTACAAAACAATACATAATATACTACTTATGTAAGTTAAAAGTTTTATTTTTATTAAAAATTTGAGTGCATTTGACTGCAACTCACCTGATGGTAAGTGATGATATACACTACTTAACTATTATACTACTTAAGTAATTCAATAGTTATACTACTTAAGTAAGTTCATAGTTATACTACTTAAGTAAGTTAATAGTTATACTACTTATGTAAGTTAATAGTTATACTACTTATGTGAGTTGATATTAGAGAAGATAAATAAATATTAGAAATAAACTATAAAATCTTGTACGAGTAGAATAGAAACATATAAGTTTAATGTAGCGACAACATGCGAATTTGTTTGGTTACGTAACATGATCGTAACTTGTTTCTGAGGTGAGGTGTTAATATGCGATGGATGAGATAATAATTTTATGATTATTAAACAGTGGGTGGGAATACAATATGATTCAACCTACAGTAAAACGATAACAATGCAAATTTTTGTATAACATACACTTGGTAATTTGTCTCAAAAGAAAGAATTGGTTTCTTCATAGTTTGGAATAAAGGTATTACATTTGAGCATAATATGTTTTAACTTAAAGGCATGTATCGAAAAGTGGACTTCCCTTAACAACAGTCTAAGGCGCGACTGGCTGACTCAGCCGTCGTCGAAGCGTGAAGCGACGACGCACTCCGCAAGGGGAGGCCGCAGCGGGTATCAGATCAGCCTACCAGCCATGTTATGAATTATGATATTATGAAAGCTCCATAGATAGCCAGGCAGAATGAACAAAATAACTCGAACGATCGTTTTTAGGCCTATGACATCCTGGGCTGGGAGGATTAAAAAGTTACTGTGATGTAGAATAATAATTGAGTGTGTTTGACAATACAGAGATTGGCGCTTAAGTCCTACGTAACACTAAGCAAATCAATGTCAGGGGATTATTGTATACTTTATATCAGATCAGCCTACCAGCTATGTTATGAATAATTATGATATTATGAAAACTCCGTATAGGTAGCCAGGCAGAATGAACAAAATAACTCGAACGATCGTTTTTAGGCCTAGGACATCCTGGGCTGGGAGGATCAAAAAGATACTGCGATGTAGAATGACATAGACGAAGACTGACATGAAATAAAATATGATCAATCTCTTGATTATAGTTGAGTGTGATTTGTCAAATTCAGAGATTGGCGCTTAAGTTCTTAGTAACACTAATCAAATCAATGTCAGGGGAAGTGTTCGTCCGCACTATTGTATACTTTATTGCAATGTTATAATGTTGCAACGTAATAGGCCAATTGTCTTGGGATCTGGTCGGGTTTCGTGCGCTCGCCGTTTCCGTTCCCAAGCCGTCTGCTGCAGTCAGCGATGTGCCTCGTTAGTGCCGTTTTTGGGGCGTGAGCGACTCAACGGCGCATGTCTGCAAAATTGCACCAAGCAAACCCCCCAAAACTCCTTTTCTGCCTAAAAAAAACATCGCCATCAACGTCGATTGTGTCTCCTCTGACCTTGTATCATTTTTTGGACTACAATAATAAGGGACCGCCATTTTCAAAAACTCCGCTTAGACGAGACAATGCCATGTTTTTCCATTTAGTACAGCTAAAAAAGTGGCGTGTCGCGTCATTTTACTTGCAAATTCGTGTGATTATGCATAGTGGAGTCGGGTGAAGATGTGTTTACGTGTGCATTGTGTTTGGTTGTAGGAGTGGGCACGCACCGAGCCCCGATATAATACTGTGGTGTGTACTAACACACACAACACATGACAATGCTCTCCCCTCTGCGGTACAGTTTTTCGTTTCTCGCGAAATGATCGATGCAACCCTTGGATGCACTTTGCACTTCGAAAACATTAACGCTTTGCACGAATCCACGTCTTGGCTTTTAGTTCCACTAAATTATGTATTCGCGTGTCTGGATTCTTCGGCACAAGTTAATGCTGCCACTGCCATATGGGTTTTTGGCATATAAAGATATAATTGAACATATTTTATCAACACCCCACGTACATGGTCAGCGCAGCATTGCAGTCGAGTTCATTACGCAGTCGAACGGCGAAGCGGCGACAATTCAGAGCGGGCTATGCATAATTTAGCCATTAATTCTCAAAATGACTCTTGGAAGTTCTGAGTACGCCAGACAGAGCCGGCCAATGTTATATACCACTGCAATAATAATACATACGAGTATTTACAAGCATGCGCTAGCTCTGGATGCAACTTCATAACTGCTTCTTCTTCTTCTTCAAATTTAAGAGCTAATGCTCTTGTCGGTGGAGCAATCTCCAATTTTTTCTATCCTCTGCCAACGTCTTTACCTCCCAATACGACACGACAGCAATAATTAATTTGTTCTAGGTCATTTCGCCTTGGCCTTCCTCTACTTCTCCTTCCCTCTATCTTTCCTTCTTTCCATGCTATGCTGCAATAATGCTCCTGCTAAGTCATTAGGTATCTCATTTCGTACTTTATCCCATATTACGTTTTCTCAAATAATCTTCGCAGTTTCCATTACATTTCTCAAGGCTCCTCTGTCCCTAAAATTAGCAACTTGATTTACTCACTACGTTGTTTTTTTTTATTAAAAATTTGAGTGCGTTTGACTATATGTTTCAAACATCGAACGAAATAGCTTGGAAATAAAGTTCTTGTCAGCTCGTACTGCAACTTGGCTGTTATGTCAATAGTTACGGACGAATTGTGCGAAAATTGTGGTTTTTAATTCATTGTAAATAAAATAAGATGAATTTCTAAAAAAGTAAGCGAACAAAATCATATTATATTGTTTTGTTAAGAAGTTCATAAATTATCATAATGTTTCGATTAAAATTGCAGCAGTTGTATGGTTACAACTAGAAATAAAAAAAAAAAACATTAGTTCTGTGTATTAAAATAGAATTCGAGGAAATCAAGATCACTTCTCATATCCTGTAAATTACACAAAAAAATCGACAAAAAAAATCCTTAATTGAAATAAAAAGTGGTAACAAATTTGGTCGTTGACGGCGGTATAGGCCTTAAAAGCAGCTTATGCCAGGAAGATTGATTTGAAATACTCTGCTGATTGATTGCTGAAGTTTAACATCGTACTACTCAAATGCAACTGACATTTTCGAATTGCATGAAAGCGAAATAAGCTCTCAAATAGGGATGACGACAGCATCAGAAATAAATTGTGAATTCTTGATCACTAAATTGCCCCTCTACCTCAACTTCGGAAAACCATTCTGGTTTTGTTTTCCATCAAATCTTCGATTTTTAATTCACCAAAATCACAAAATGAGTATATAAATGACGCCACTAAACTATAAAGTCACGCCTAGGTATTACAAACATTTTTAGAACAAAATCTCGTTTTTGACAGATGATAAAAAGTAACTCAGATGACTAGCATTCGTCATCCCTGTTCTCTCAATCTGCTGTTACGGAAAATACATTACTTTCTTATAAAATTTTACGTTGTGTTGGTACCATTTTAGTCTGGCGATGGCGGCGCGTCCCGGTGAGAAGAAAAAACAGAAACGAAATATTTGTGTACGTTTGCAGTGCAGCGGGGAAAGTTCGGGCGGGTTCAGGGCCGCGTGCGTGCGGCTATTTGCGTCGCGCGGCGGGCGATCGACGGTGCAATTAAATTTGTAAGCGAAGCTTTATGTTCCCGGGCTAAATATAAGCAAGATTTTGCAGTTGCCACGCTAACCAACGACCACTTTCGTTCTTACGTACTACAGTCGATAAAATTTGAGGGTTGCCCTCGATTTCCCAGGGATCCAATCATCAGATCCTGACTCGGAGACAATGGGACCCCCTCGGGAGTATACTCTTTCGAATAAAAAAAGAATAGGCGAGGCACCGGTGGAGAAGCGGAGAAACCCTTTTGCTAGATCAAATTTTTAAAGTGAAACTTTTATTACATCGTCTCAATTTTTTTCGTCTGTGTGTTGCATGTCGCGTGATGGTCGCTTTCTTCTGACGGTACGATCGTTTCGTCCTCTGTACCGTAGCGAGAGCAGCCATGATCGTTTCGTCCTCTGTAAACTTTGACTTTTACCGTGGTTTCATAAAACCACACACTCATTTTTTTTGGTTACTTACTACTAAATATTGGTCTTTTAAAAAATATTGGACATACTTAAGGATTTTGTCTGAAGGAATGTGCTAATATGTTACACGATAGTATGTACTTTACTCAATCATAAAAAATCCCAAAAACAGGTCTAAAACGTCAAAAAAAAAGTCTAAAACGAATTGTTTATTAATAAAATTTTCAAATTTGCACATAGTTTCTATATGTAGATATTTCTTTTGAAGTACTACAGAGAATCTGCAAAATTTTAGTTTTTAAATTGAAGCCTTAAGAAAAATAACAACGTGAAACATTGAAAAAGTGCAAAAGTGTGGTTATATTCTTGTCTCTTTACACGTAAAGGAAAAAACAGAGACTACTGTTTTACAAACGCCCCGCCTTTTCGAAACTCGAGGGACTCTTTAAAATATTACGAAGTATCGAGTGTTTGAAATATCAAATGGTTCGGAAATTTCTCGGGTATCATAGTTTTCGATCAAAGTCTTCAATTTACCGTGCCAATCTAAGCAAACGAAAAGCGGGTGTGTGTCAAAGTAATCATAACTATTCATAACAAAAACAAATGCTCGAGTACGATGATACAAGTTTGAACTTGTCTCAAAATATACTTACCTCTGCAAGTTCTGCAATCTTTCTGTCTCTTTCCCTCTGCAACTTTGAATAGAGATGACGAATGCTAGTCATCTGATTTACTTTTTAACATCTGTCAAAAACGACATTTTGTTCTGAAAATGTTTGACATACCTAGGCGTGTGACGTCATAGTTTTGCAGCGTCATTTATGTACTCATTGTGTGATTTTGGTGAATTAAAAATCGAAGACTTGATGGAAAACAAAACGAGTAAGGTTTTTCGAAGTTTCAGTAGGAGGGCAATTTAGTGACCAAGAGTTCACAATTTATTTCTGGTGCTGTCGTCATCCCTATTGTCGAGTGTTTGATGCCGATGAGTTCGAATTAACGCGTCGTTTTGTTACGTATAGCAATGATTTTTTCGTTCGAATTACCAAGTGCATAAAAATGTATTGATTTAGTTCGAAATATAAACAGATTTTCTAGGGAATTCGTGATAACTTTGAATTATAGAGAGGTTCGAATTATCGCAATAACGAGAGTCGACTGTATTTGTCGAATTATCGTAATAACGAGAGTCGACTGTATTTGTTTTATGGCCACTTTCGCATACCGTCAACTCATTATGCGAATGCGAAAGTGCCGGTGATGGCCTGTGCCTGTGAGCTTCGTATTCATAAGGGGACAATGTTTTGCGTCAATATTTTGCAATGAAATGCAACTGGAAATGTGCATGTCAGACGTTGTGACGTTGGGTAATATGCTGTAACTTGTGACACATTGTTTTCATCAGTTAAGTCATCCTTCCTTACTGCTTGGCAATTTCTGTGGTTGTCGCCACCCGCCCAACAGTTTTAAGGGTTCCGTAACTTAAAAGGTATAAACGGAACCGTTATAGGATCACTCGTGTATCTGTTTGTCACAGCCAATTTACTCGGAAACTACTGGACCAGTTGAGTTGATATTTGGTACACATACATAATGTAAGTTGGTGACCCAAAGACGGACTTGTAAGGTAAATAAATGAATTTTAAACAAATATGAAAATCAGATTTTTTTTAAAGCTTTTCATCATATAGGTATTATGTGATATTAATGGTATATATCAAAAAAAGGACTTCTTATAGTATATTAAAAGAAAGGACATCTTATGAGAACTTCAGAGGTATTTTTTCATAATTTTAAAATAAATAGTTTTGAAGTCATTTGAGAATATAGGCGAAATGGACCATTCCCCCTCCCCCCCCCCCCCCCTTATCTCCTAAACTACTGGGCCTAAAATCCTTAAAAAATCAGTATTTGCGACTAAATGCATAGATTACAGGAAAATCTAAAGTCTTTCCGTTTTCCAGAATAAATAGACCCCTATTTACCTAGGGCAAAGTATTTATTGAGAGGTCTTGTTCTGTTGGTAATGAAAGTTTTTGTGCGGAACCCTGTTTGTGTGACCCCGAGTCGCACTTGGCCGGTTTTTTGTTTTATGTTTTTTTACAGTTCTCGTCTGTACTAAAGTTCCATTTCATTAAAGCAAACATGCGATTTAACCATTTAAGAAGTGACAGCTCTATATATAGCCATGTTTTCTTCATTTGTAACTTGAGACGTTTGAATCGAGTCAGATTGATGACCATTTAAATGCACAGACCAGCATTATTGGTATTATGATGATGAGCATCAAAATAATGGGGTAATATTTTCTTCACTTGTGCACGAAAAGTTTGTCAATTGATTTGTTATTAACCGACTTCAAACTTTTTTTTATTGAGGTTCTTCTATGTTTGACTGTATATTTTTTTTATGTATGTTCACCGATTTCTCCGTCAATTGTAGACCGATTTTCAAAATTATTTTTTTATTCGAAAGAGTATATTCCCGAGGGGGTCTCATTGTCACCAAGTCAGAATCTGATGATGATCCCCCCCCCCCCCCAGGGAAATCGAGGGCAACCCTCAAATTTTATAGGCACTTATTTAGTTTGTTAATTTGTTTCAAATTCAAACTACCTAAAGCAGGTTGGGTACTATCAGATTTCATTCCACGTATCCAAAATACACTACCACCGGTCATAGTGAAGCAATAGCAGCCTTAAACAAAGTTCAATCAGCTGAATCTATCACATTCATTGTTCTCCTAAAGGTCAATCCTATCCTACAGTTTCAGAAAACGACGACTGGATAATAATTAACTTGAATTAAGGCGACGCATTGGAAACTTTGGTCGCAGGGATCTCGATTTTTTTTTCAGTAATTACAAAACAATTGAAAGTAATATTTTGCAACCTGATTCTTCATTTAAATGACTTCATTTTGTCAGTTGCAGTAACGCGATTCGTTAATTTTTATAACACAAAAAATATATCAAAGAAACCTCTTTTAAAACAGAGATTTCCATTCTACAGGTATTTAAACTAGACCGATTCAGTACCTCAAAATTTTCTTAGTCGATTAATCTAAACACACACTTTAATATACCAGTTGGATTTAAAAAAATAATTGTAGAACGAGAGAACGTTGAAAAAGTGCAAAAGTGTGGTTATTTTCTTTACTCTTTGTAGCGCGGTGCGCTGTTATAAATTCTTCTTTCATCCGATCTTCTTTTCATTCCATTTATTTTTTTTCCACGCATGCGCTGTCCATCTTTGTGACATTATGATTTAGAATTATTTCCGACCACAAACTTAATGAATTATCAAATAAAATAAATATCCTAACTCGGTTATATTTACTAGCTCCTCCCTTTTAAAGACCCATTTTGGGTCTTATTTTTACCATTAAATTGAATCGCATCTTTTTCATCTTCATTTTAAACCCACGCCCTATCTACCTACCTAACGAGCTTCATCTTTACACTTAAAGAAAAAGACAAAGATAACTGTTCCAATCAATACCTCGCTTTAAGTCCTGATTTAGTTTAGAATCACGCCAGTATCTGCTTAGGGCTCAACGCTTTTATTCACGTGTCAAGGTTTATAAGACAAGCTGACTTTTACCGAAGTATTATATTAGTACTAACATACAGTATGGACACTCCCTGCCGCTCTAGATTGCGACCTTACCCTTCGTCACCCAGATTGATACAGATTGGTTTGGTTGTCGAACGTATAGGATTTCGCCGCCATTTTATTTGATCCGTCATTCCTTTTTTGAAGTTTCATTTGTATGAAGTGTCCAGGATGTGCTTTTACTCTAAAGCAAAATCATATTTTTTAAAAGCTTTTATTTAGTTTCTTCTTTTAAGCGAGTCGATCCTTTGTCTTATCCTTTGTTTTTTTTTTTATAGTAACAATACTCTGCCACCCGGACTGTATTGTTATTTAAATTACAGTGTTTGTATGTGTGTATGAACGAGTTAGTTTGCAAACGAAATATTGCAATTACGACTTTAGAGCAATTTTGCAGGGGTCCGATTGAGCTAAAATTTGGAATGAACTCGTTTTCCGGTGAAAATAGATATTTTTGGCATTTTGAAGTTGATCTAATGATGAACTTTGGAGGTGGAATCAAGGTCCGAGGATCGTCTATTATTTTCAATAGAATCGTAGGAAATACTGTGATCGCCGTTTTTGAATTTGGAAACGTGTATTTATACACTAGCTTTTTCTATGACTTGTCGAGGGTGCGCAGTGCGAGCGTGGAAAAAAATGGCCTATTCTGTCTACCTACCAAATTTCAGCCAGATCCGTTCAGTAGTTTTTGCGTGAAAGCGTAACAAACATACATCCCGCCATCCAACATAACCGCCTCCGTGGCGTAATGGTTAGTCCATTCGCTTCACACCAGGAGGTCGCGGGTTCGATTCCCGGTAGGGTCAACTTTTAAGACTCGGTTTGGTTGGTGGTAGTGCATTTTCTAAGCCCGCCTGGCTAGCTACCACCATATTATCTAAGTCTTGCCGCCAAAACATCAGTGTTCACATTGATGTGTTCGGGCTTGAAGATAAGATAGCCAGCTCTCTATTGCGTTGGGGAATCTTGGTAAGCCCGCTTCCATCTTCGGCACCATCGTCACTTACCATCAGGTGAGATAATGCCAAGGGCTTACCAATAGTGAATAAAAAAAAACTTATTCTAATTCCGTTATACAGGCTGTAAAATAATTGGTGTAGGACCCGTTAACTGGTGCTTCTATTCATCATACTGAACAACTTTCCCCAAGGAACCTATAGACAATTCTCAAAAAAAAATTTGGACCCTCCATACTAAATTGGTCGATCAGCTGATCGATTTGTATGAAGAGCAAAAATTTTTTTTGTGATTTCAGCAAAGTCGTAGAACAAAAGTTGTTCAGTATGATGATTAGAAGCCCCAGTTAACGGGACCTACACCAATTTTGTTACACCCTGTATAAACACCTACGAACAACAATAAACACAATAACCGCCTCCGTAGCTCAGAGGCAAAGTTCACTGGCTTTACACAGGAGGTCGCGGGTTCGATTCCCGGCGGGGTCAATTGTAAGACTCGGTTTGGTTGGTGGTAGGGCATTTTCTAAGCCCGCCTGGCTAGCTACCACCATGTTATCTAAGTCTTGCCGCCAAATATCAATGTTGATATCATTGGTGTGTTCCGGCATGAAGATAAGATTGCGTTGGGGAATCTTAGTAAGCCCGCTTCCATCTTTGGCAAAATCGTTACTTACCACCAGGTGAGTTGTTGTCAAGGGTTTACCAATTGTGAATGAAAAAAAAAACTACTTTCGTAGGTATACTCTCTCAGTTCAAGGATAAACAGAGTCGTCTGTTCATTAAGACTGCGTCTACGCTCTCACTTGCACTCGTAATACACAGACATAATTAAATACAATGGTACTTGACCTATGACTTGAGTCAAGATTTGATACGTGTCAATTAAGATTTTTCTAGGATCCAGTAACAAGGGAAAGATGTGGGCCCAATGTTAAACCCTGTGGTGCACATTCAATTAAAGTATCCAATAAATTACATACACATGTACCATTTTTTTCTAAAATTCTTTGGATACTAGCTTTTATGTTTTTAGGGTTCCGTACCCAAAGGGGAAAAACGGGATCCTATTGCTAAGACTTCGCTGTCCGTCCGTCCGTCTGTCCGTCTGTCACCAGGCTGTATTTCATGAACCGTAATAGACAGTTCAAGACAGTTGAAATTTTTACAGATGATTTATATCTGTTGCCGCTATAACAACAAATACTAAAAAAAATTCGAGCGAGACCTACAGTACTCGCATATGATGTGTAACATGTGACAAAATACTTTAGGTTAGTTAGATTTGATGACGATATTGTGCCTGGGTGGCGGATCTGACAGTAACGAAAAAAACCGACCAAGTGCGAGTGGGACTCTCGTAAAGTAGAATTCCGCGCTTTCGCGACTTCCTGTTACACATTTCCGTCGCATTTCACGAAATCACTCCCACAAATTGCAGGAAAGCGAGAGCAAAGATGTTACACATCAAAAATATAAAAAGTGAAAAAAAGGGGGGTCTCCAATCTCTATACAAAAAAACGTTTTTTTTAACATGAAGAAACCAGCGCCATCTAGTATGATGGCACGGTACCCTTTGTGTGCGTTACTGACTAAGCATAGGTAGGTAGCATTGCGTGCTGTCGTATAATCCGATACATTCAGTATGAATGACGTCTGCATTTATAGTAGCAATTATTATTTATAATCAATGATTAAGCTAACTTGCCAATTTAATATACAATTCCTTATTACCTTGTTTTTCATAGCTCTGTTTGTAGCTTTTTGATTTTACAAAATACACTCGGGAGCGTTAAGGAGGCCCGTTTTAATACAAAAAAAACATAGTTCCGTCGTTAGTACTAATATATATACTGTGGTTCCGTTTTAATACAAAAACAATGTCGGATTGAATCGTATTGAATTGCCGTTTAATGACAACAACAGGGACCAAGAGCTGCGATGCACGTAAGGGTCGAGATAAATGATTTGAGTAACAGTCAAACCCATCCATGTAATGACCGCCTTCTGGTCAGTCAACCTGCCTGATCGAGCTTACCAGGCACTGTGCTACGTACGACCGCTTCCAGTAAAGATACTTAAACATTTTCTTATATAATCTTCAGGCGATCATAAATGAACAAATTATTGCATTATTCAATACACAATAGTAGTATCACAGTATTACGATATGGCTTACAGTAGTGCAACGCCTTTGATGTCGCACGACGCGCCATCGGCGTAGGTACTTGCACGTACTATCCTATAGCCAGCCTGGCAAATTCGCGAAGTTTGCCAGGCTGTGCCCCGCCGCCCGCTGCTCCGCAAGTACCCTTCCGTTGCTCTGCGTAAGTACATTCGTTGCGCTACTGTAAGCCGCTTTATTGTAATACCAAGTATATATATTAGAACTAAAATGCAATATGGACACTCCCTGCCGCTCTCTAGATTGCGACCTCACCCCCTCGTCACCCAGATTGATACAGATTGGTAACAGTTTGGTTGTCGTAAGTTTAGGATTTCGCCGCCACATTGTTTGTTCCGTCATTCCTTTTTTGAAATGTCATTTCTGGGCCGTTGTATGAAGTGTCCAGGGTGTGGTAATACTGTGGTAGTATAACTATTATATCAGCTCATATACGTCCCCACCGAGGGGCTCGAGCCTACCCTGAATCAGGGCGATTAGGCCTTAGTCGACCACGCGGGCCCAGTGCGGGTTGGTCGACTTCACACACAACCTTCGAGTTTCTTCGCAGGCGTGTGCAGGTTTCCTCACGATGTTTTCCTTCACCGTTAAAGCAATCGGTAAGTATGTACGTAAGTTTTTGAAAAACTCATTGGTACATTGGCCGTCCAGATTTGAACCCGGTACCTCTGGTTAGATGGACCGAGTCGTTACCGGTTGAGCCACCGACGCTTATAGAGTATAACTAATTTGCACATAATTCGTTATTTTGTTTGTTGCACAACAACGCAATGCAGTTGGCAAGATTATAATGTAAACACAGCGCAAATAATTTAAACTTTATGTCCTGCGCAATAGCGCATACCTACAAGTGCATACATTGTTGGTCGTTACGAGGCGTTGACGACGACGATTTCGGTCGCCGCCGTAATGTGTAGGTATTGCTGTTGCGCACTAAAACGGCTGATAATAATACAGACTTGCCATAACCACACTCAATGCACTTGTTGTCGACTGCAAGTTACGTACGTGACGTGTCTTGTACGTCGTATCTTCGCGGAAACTTTTTTTTACCGACTGTACACAAAAGAGGGTAATGTTTTCTGGTGTATGTCTGTTTCTTTTACACTTGATGCCGACTACAAGTTGCGTGACGTGTCATATATGTGATATCTTCGCGAAAAGTTTGTTTACCCCACTGCCCAAAAAGGAGGGTAATATTTTTCGGGTGTATTATGTATGATGTCTGTTTCTTTTGCACTTGTTTGTTGCCGACTACAAGTTACGTGACGAATCTTATACGTGGTATCTTCGCGAAAAACTTTTACCCGAATGCCAAAAAGGAGGGTAATGATTTCCGGGTGTATGTACGTATGTCTATGTCTGTTTATTTGGCTGAGCATGTAGCCTTAATGGCTTGATGGATTTTGGAGTTCGAGGTCTTGATCCCGTAAATGACACTGGATACTTTTTTCCCGTCCGTCCCAAAAAGAAGAGGTAATGTTTATATACAGTAAGTTTTTAATTTTTAATTAAATTTTGATTAAGTATCTGATGTAAGTCTGTCATCGATTGTTTCGAGCCAAGAAAATTTAAAATAAAACCTTACCTATATAAGTATAAATAATGATTACGTAACAGCCATTAATATGTCCATGTTATAAACTGTGATGGTTAATTTATGACCAATTTTCTCATAATCGTCTCAGAGCAGAATGTAATTACAATAACGCTAAAAGATATGATCGCAACCGGTTTTCCTGCAGCCATTTCTGAAGCTGTTTCTTACATAATAGACTCTATAAATTAGTAATTAGGGTGCCGACTTTAGGTATTATAGAAAAGATTTAATTTAAAAAAAAACAAAGATTTAGGTACTTATGTCAAGCAAGGCAGGCTATCGAATCAGAAATGAGGAGATCCGTAGGTAATTGACGTAACTCACATAATGTGGGCGGGGCTTAGATGACCGTTGGGACAGTAAAGTTCTCGAGTGGCGACCGCGCACCGGAAGATGTACCTACGGAATCTTAGATGACCGTTGGGACAGTAAAGTTCTCGAGTGGCGACCGCGCACCGGAAGATCTATTGTAGGCAGGCCTTCCACTTCACGTCTGTAAAGCTAACAGTGACACCATATAGCATTGTAGTTTGTTGCTCAGAAATTACTCGAGCAAAAAAAATCTCACTAGGGTAGATGCATCTAGCGTTAAATAAATTTATAAATTATAAAAATTTGTGTTCCGACACGCCCTTGGCCGATTATTATTTAACCCGGCGCAACTGCGACGGCAGACAGTTTTCAAGTAATAATTACTCCAGAACCCTCTGCTCTCTGAGGTCCGACACGCCCTTGGCCGATTTTTATTTTACCCGGCGTCGCAACTACGACGGCAGACAGTTATCAAGTAATAATTACTCCAGAACCCTCTACTCTCTGAGGTCCGACAAGCCCTTGAACGATTTTTATTTTGCCCGGCGGCGCAACTACGACGGCAGACAGTTTTCAAGTAATAATTACTCCAGAGCCCTCTACTCTCTGAGGTCCGACACGCCCTTGGCCGATTTTTATTTTACCCGGCGGCGCAACTACGACGGCAGACAGTTTTCAAGTAATTATTACTCCAGAAACCTCTACTATTTGTGGTCCGAAACGCACTTGGTCGTTTTTATTTTATCTGGCGCAACTACGACGGCAGACAATTTTCAAGTAATAATTACTCCAGAACCCTCTTCCATCTGTGGTCCGACACGCCCTTTGACGATTTTTATTTTACCCGGCACAACTACGACGGCAGACAGTTTTCAAGTAATAATTACTCTAGAAACCTCTACTATCTGTGGTACGAAACGCACTTGGCTGAATTTTATTTTACCCTGCGCAACTACGACGGCAGGCAGTTTTCAAGTAATAATTAGCCCAGAACCCTTTACTATCTGTGGTTCGAAACGAACTATGCCGATTTTTATTTTACTTCCAACTACAACGGCCGCTAACATTTTAAATAAGCAGCTGAAGCTATTCCAAAGATTCTGAATTCCACTTTGTTCGATCGCCACGGTCGATTGCATCCACTTAGGTATCTCTTTTTTACACACAATGGCACTTAAGATAGTTTAGTCACAGTATTACGATATGGCTTACAGTAGCGCAACGCCTTTGATGCTGCTAAGGCGTAGGTACTAGCAGTACTAGTGTGTGATAGCTAGCCTGAAAAACTCGCGGAGTTTGCCAGGCTGTGCCCCACCGCCCGCTGCCCCGCAAGTACCCACCCGTTGCTCTGCGTAAGTACATTCGTTGCACTACTGTAACCCGCTATATTATAATACTGTGGTGTAGTAGTGAAGTATGTACTAAAGAATCGAAGGACCGCGCCCCGACCGCTTCCAATTGGTCTAATTGCCTAATTATTTTTATTACCCGTTTGTTTCGGGCGCATGAGTCTCTCAACAAACTCATTTTTCAATTAGAACAAAAGTTGCACTGTCGAATTGCTCTTTATGCAATGGCAATTTAAACAGTTCTTTTATTTTTATTTATTTACTAGTGGGTGCCCCCGGCTCCGCCCACTTTTTAAAGGAGATCCGTTGCGGAGCCTATTCATTTGTATGACATCCAAAATTAGACACAAAAGATAGCCAGTTCTCCATTGCAATGGGGAATCTTGGTAAGCCCGCTTCCATCTTCGGAATCGTCGTCACTTACCATCATGTGAGATGATGCCAAGGGTGGGTAAAAGTAAAAGGGGTCAACTGTGAATAAAAAAAAATTAAAAAAAAAGTAGTCACACTTTTAAACTAAGTAAATCGAATTGAGATATTTGTTTTAGTTGAAAATCTCATTTATTTATAAAATTTCGGTGTGAGTGTCTTTGTAATTCTTCTCCTCCTAAACGGCATGACTGATAAAGATAAATTTTTTTGGACTTAGGTATCTACATATATTTCTTAGACAAAGGAACGATTAGTTAAGGTAATAGCAATATAAACTTTGATGATTTCTTTTATACTCGTACTTATAGTGTCAACTGCATAGTTCTTAGCTATGGTTGGACCCGGTAGGTGGCGCTGTTAAAAAAATATATTCTGGATCTCGACAAAAGCGCCACCCACCGGGTCCAACTATAGCTAAGATCCATCCAGGTCTCCCCAAAGTACAAAAAAAAACCCATCAAAATCCGTCAACTCGTTTAGGAGAAGATTTACGAAAATACCGGAATTTTATATGTAGAGAAGATGAGTGTAATAATAAAGTACATACATATTTATGTTAGGATCTATAATAATTTTTACCAAAAAAGGCCCGCTTTCAACAGGAAACTTAGGTCCCCTCGATTTCTCTGGGATGCCATCATCAGATCCTGGTTTCCTTATCATAATACCACCGTTGGGATATCTCCTTTCTAACAAAACAAAAGAATCATCAAAATCGGTTCGTAAACGACGAAGTTATCCGCGAACACACATAAAAAAAAATGTACGGTCGAATTGAGAAATCTCCTCCGTTTTTGAAGTCGGTTAAAAATCATAGTAGACGTAAAACAACGTTTGTATCTTACATAATTATATCGATAAATACAAATATATCTCACATTTTCTAAGTTATATAACTATATATACTAGAACAATGAACCTAAAACTAAAAACCTTAAAAAATAATAATACATATATCGATTCGTTCCTTTGTCTATGAAATGGCATTCCGTTCTATCTTCTGAGCATAATAATTCAGAGAAATATTTTGTATTGGAATCCACGAGTAATCTCTTAGTAGTCAGTGGAGGTTCGGTTTCTTTGTTTCCTTCTGTCGAAACAGTAAGGAATCATAATGAGTGTTGGGTTTGGTTGGGTAAACCTTGGAATTTATAGACTGGTGTTTTGATATTTTAAATTGATTTAAGGCCTCAAATGACAATATTCAATTCAAATTATTGAAAGACTGTGTAAAGCTATAACTATGGAAAAAAAATATATACTTAAAGTAAAAAAAAAACGATTTAATTGAATACAATGTAACGCGGCACGCTGTTATGCGTTCTTTTTTTATTCGACCTATACAGTTCTTTTCATTCCATCTATTTCTTTTCCACACATGCGCTTTCAGCTATCTGACAACATCACTCAAAAACCAAAATTCGATCATCCAGCAATATTTTCATACTCTTTTAAAATACCCATCTCGGGTAGGATATAATTATATTACCGTGATTTACTCGATTGATAAAAGCGTCGGTGGCTCAACCGGTAACGACTCGGTCCATCTAACCAGAGGTACCGGGTTCAAATCTGGACGGCCAATGTACCAATGAGTTTTTCAAAAACTTACGTACATATACTTACCGATTGCTTTAGCGGTGAAGGAAAAACATCGTGAGGAAACCTTGCACACGCCTGCGAAGAAACTCGAAGGTTGTGTGTGAAGTCGACCAACCTGCACTGGGCCCGCGTAGTCGCCCTAATTCAGGGTAGGCTCGAGCCCCTCGGTGGGGACGTATATGAGCTGTTATAATAAAAACTCGATTGATAATAATTTAACTGTGAAACCCTTTTCTAATTCCTGCGTACTTTTTTCTGGGTCTTATATATCTATTATATTTACTTAATCACCATTAAACTAAATTGTACGCACGCATTTATTTTTTTAAATCCACGCCCACTACCTCAGTCGTGCTACAACAATTTTAAAAATATTACCACTTTTGATGTAAAAAAAAACAAACTGTAGACTCTGTTTTTGGCATTAATTGCAAAATTTCTCGAAAACAAATAGTTAATGTTGAATGAAACCAACACACAATAAATCGGAGACTTTAACATCTTTCATTTAAATTAGTTTTTTTTTTACTTATTTAAAAAGTATAGAAAAGTAATAAAAAAATGTAAAAATCGAGAATTAGGCGTTCGGTTTCAACGTAACAGCCGCGTTGAAGCCCGCATTGATTTGAACTTAAAATTAATAGACTTACGTTCTATATTATTTTAACACGTATCAACTTGCTCGGATTGAGTCATCTTAAAGTCTTAATAATTAAGTATCGACCGATTGGGATTGTAAATAATTTTCTGCTTAAAAGAAAATAATGTATTGTAAGTATGTAACTAGTAATAAATAAATAGTAATTACCTACATACATTGTAATATTATTAACTAGCTTTTGCCCGTGGCTTCGCCCACGTGGATATAGCTTTTATGACTCTTTTTGAGAGTGAGTGGTGCGCCAGCCGCAATCAGCTCGCAAGCGTGGACATGAGTTTTCTCCAGGTACCTCAGGAACTGTATCGGGCTATTCGGATTAGCAGTCTTTGTCACTTCCCACCCCCTCAACAAATTCTATACAAAAAATCACTTTAATCCGTTGCTCCGTTGCGACGCCACCGACGTGCGCGAGCGTAGAAAACAGTTGTCCCCAGATCCTTCGGGAAGTATGTCAGGATATACTTATTAGTAAATTATATCATTTTCCACCTCATCTCTGTGCTAAAAATCACACCAATCCATTTTTTCGTTTCGATTTTAAATAAAACGAACAAAGAGTATTGTTTTAGTTTCCTCAGGAACTGCATCGGGCTATGATAATTTCCACAGATAAAAGGTTGACTATTTCATTCCCAGTGATACAGGCTACCTGCATGCCAAATTTCATCAAGATTGGTAGAGGTGTTGAAGTGTGAATAGGTAACAAACAAACAAACACATTTTAATAAAATATAGAGCGTCGGTGGCAAAACGGTTAGGGCCACTACCTCCTGTCCGGAAGGCCGTGGTTCGAATCCTGCCACTTACCAATATCTATACGAATATCGATTTCATACTGGTATGTACGTTTATCCAACGCTCTTACGGTGAGAAAAACATCGTGAGGAAACCTGCACACGCCTGCGAAGAAATTCGAAGCTTATGTGTGAAGTCAATCAATTCGCAATGGACCAGCGTGATCGTCTAAGGCCAGATCGCCCTAACTCAGGGCAGGTCGAGCCCCTTGGTGGGGACGTATATAAACTGATATGATGAAATAACACATATATTTTTATAATAAAAAACTATTTCAAATCATTATAGTTATCAATCTAGTAATAAAATTTCCTAACAATATTAATATGGGTCAAATCCTCGAGTCGTATCAGCTCCAAAGGAGCCCAAGACGCACTTCTCGCGCTGGATGGCAATGGACAACCTTAGCAGCAGGTAGGACCTCACGTCACATCTCCTCTCTCGAAGGCGAAGGCCAATCTCCTTTGTGAAGGCAAAGGCCTCTGAGGGTTCAGCAGCCGGTTGTCTCTCAGGCCAGCGGCACAAAGCAGTAATTTGCCTCCAAGACCGAGTACTTATTATGCTTCTTTCTCACCGCAAATTGAGCAGCAGTACCGTACGGGTGAGGAGTGAGGCAGAAAAAGTGACTTCCCAAAGCAGACGCGTTCCTCTCTGCCATAGCACCTGTTTAAACCCTCCGGCCTTTTGCCATCAGATCGACTAAAGCCCGGCCGGCGGCTGCATCAAAGATGGAATATTCCATTCTGTCTGGAATCAATTCCATCTGGCCGAGACCAGTGCCCTCCGAGTGAGGTCATTAAGGAATTGGTGACGTGGGAATCTTCACAAACACGACTGCAACTCAGTGAGTGATGGCCAATTGCCTCCGCCGTGGACCCGCAAATACATTGATGAGGTTCACAGATATTGATATTGCAGGCGGAGAGCAACTGCCACACGCAAATAGTCGCCGTCGGAAGAGTTCCCATATCTGTTAAAAGATGCTAAACTCGATTTATGTGTTTTATTTTTGTACACGATTGGAATCTGTAAAAAAATACCTATCTGTTCGTCTATGAAACACATCGCTATCGTACCATAGTTCCAGAGTTTAAAGTAGCGTATGCTGAAAAATACATAAAAGAAATCCACTCAAAAGTATGAAATAATATTTTAATGTTTTAATACAACTTAAGCGCGTTTTATTATCCCTGCAGTGCCATCTATTGACATTCTGCTACTATGATTAAAATGTATGGTATGTGTAGCTAATATATAGAAAAAAGTACTCTAGTGATATTATTGTAAGTATCGATAGATAATTTCCCACGGGACCTCTTTAGTTTTCCGGGATAAAGAATACCCGACTATACAATGATGGTCAAAAACACCCCATCCCAATGTAAAGTTTTCATATTTTTACGTTGAGTCATTCTAAAGATACAATTTTTTGCATTCCTGTAGGAACCCTAATTTTTTTGGGATTCACAATGTCCCAGTTTTAGTTCGCGATAAGGGTATCAACGTGTAAAATTTGATTGTAATAGGTCAAGCCACATTTGCGTGGTGAGCCATTCTATTAATGAATACTTTTGATTTTCCCACGGGAACTCTTGAATTTTCTGGGATAAAAAGTATCCTATATGTTAACCCGGGCTATAAGGAACCACCATACAAAATTTCATCAAAATCGGCCCGGTAGTTTTTGCGTGATGCGCGAACATACAGACAGACAGACAGACAGACAAAAATTCCAAAAGTTGTTGTTTTGGCCTCTATATCGTTAGTAATGTCCACCACAGTTATTATTTTCCAAAAATATTTCATGTACAGACGCGGCTCCGTTACAGTTTTATTATATTATAGATAGATAATGTTACTAGCCGTCCCAGCGAACTTCGTTCCACCTCACACTACACTACACTACACAACAACTACACTACCCTACACTACAAAACCCTACCCTACTCTACCCTACATAAGAATCTTCTCATGACGATAACGAACTCAAAAAAAGAATTAGCGAAATCGGTCCAGCCGTTCATGCGTGCTGCAATAACCAGAAGAGGGGTTCATTGTATACGAGTATACATATATAGATATTATAGTGTTTATCGTTGCCTATCAAAATTTACCTTTTTATTAACATAATAATTAGGTAATGTATATTTTTAGTTAAAAGATAAGTAATTTCCAATTTAATTCAATGTCAAAACTTTGCTTTTATAAGCTTTCAGAGTTCCGTACCACAAAAGGAAAAAAGAAAAACACTTAGAATAATTTCGTTGTCCGTCCGTCAGTCTGTTCAGGTCCGATAAGAACACGTAGAGGTAATAAATACTAAGGCACAGTATATATATTAGTACTAACGACTAAGGTTTGCGGTACTGTGAAGCTATAAAAAAAAATCAAGCATCTGAGTCAACACAATCAAACAATAAATACGGTCTTATATTTGTTACTCGCAAATATATCAAAACCTATTGGGTACTTCGCGTTGACTTAGAATCATCAAATTAGAAAAAAAAAACGAATAACCTTAAAGCTTTTTGGTACAAGCTTTCATTTGAAAAGAGTTTATGCTCAAAAAGCCAAATGCTCAAATGAATATTAAATATAAAACACGGTTTCACATTCAAGAAAGGTAATCAATGATCATAGTAAAGTCTAGTTGTTTGGATTGAAAAATAAAAAACGATTCTGGGACCTTTATTCCACCTCCAAAGATCATCATCAGATCAACTTCAAAACACCAAAAAGATCTATTGTCACCGGTGATGCGGCATCATTCCAAATTTCAGCTCAATCGGACCCATGGAAGTCGCTCTAAAATTATTCGCAAGATTTGAACTAAACAATCATGCAAGCAAACATTGTAAGTTAAATAAAAGCTTTTTAAAAAAAGCAAGGTCTCACAGCACAATTAATGAAAAACCTGAAAATTGTCGATTTGTGTGTAGTTGAAGAATCAACCGTGACGTACATATTATATCCGTTTTGTTATGTATGGGAGAACATTTTTTTCAACAACAAATTTGATTTTGCCTTTTAATCCGACTTACTTTTACCAGAGTGCGCCAAAAGGAGTGTTTTGTTTTTCGAGTATGTATGTATATTTATTTGGCACGCTCTGTAGCCTGAACGGATTAATGGATTTTGGGGTGCGAGGTTTCATAAGATTCGTCTTGATCCCGTGAGTGACATACGAGTAGGATACATTTTTACCCGACTGGCCAATAAAAAGGGGTTTAGTTTTATGCAGTCGGGTTTTTAATTTTTAGTAAATTGTTATAAAGGTTGTCTTAAAGAGATTGCTTTTAGCAATAAGACCGCCGATACTGGGTATATAATATAATATCCCTATGTATTGGCTTTACGAAATTGTTTTTGTTTACTATAAATTTACATGAATAAGTCGTTTATACGTTTGTAAATAAACAACACAAATATTGGTGGTACGGAACCAGAGCCAGCTCGCACTTGGCTGGTTTTTTATTTAGAAATAATCTCTATAATCAGAAGTCATTGGGCGTAACAATTCAACGCGTTTTGCTCGCATTTTATGGAGATCGTGAGCTAAATAGCCATTACTGAGCTTTGTTATGTAACGGAATTTAGTGGGCCCCATGCCCATTGTGTGGTTGGGGCCAAGGTCTTGTTTGTTTACTCCGAAAATGTTCACGTAGCGTGTACCTATCTATGAGCATCGTTTTTTTTTACTTTAGAGCTTTTAACCGCCTCCGTCGCGTAATGGTTAGTCCGTTCGCTTCACACCTCACTGGTTCGAATCCCGGCGGGGTCAATTTTGTAAGACTAGGTTTAGTTGGTGATATTCAACGCGTTTTGCTCGCATTTTATGGAGATCGTGAGCTAAATAGCCATTAATGAGCTTTGTTATGTAATGGAATTTAGTGGGCCCCATGCCCATTGTGTGATTGGGTTGGGGCCAAGGTCTTGTTTGTTCACTCCGAAAATGTTCACGTAGCGTGTACCTATCTATGAGCATCGTTTTTTTTACTTTAGAGCTTTTTAACCGCCTCCGTGGCGCAATGGTTAGTCCATTCGCTTCACACCAGGAGGTCACGGGTTAGATTCCCGGCAGGGACAATTTTGTAAGACTAGGTTCAGTTGATGGTATTCAACGCATTTTGCTCGCATTTTATGGAGATCGTGAGCTAAATATCCATTAATGAGCTTTGTTATGTGATGGAATTTAGTGGGCCCCATACCCATTGTGTGGTTGGGGCCAAGGTCTTGTTTGTTCATTTCGAAAATGTTCACGTAGAGTGTACCTATCTATAGTTATGAGCATCGTTTTTTTTTACTTTAGACACAGTATATATATTAGTACTTTAGAGCTTTTTTTTACCGCCTCTGTGGCGCAATGGATCTATAGTTATGAGCATCGTTTTTTTTACTTTAGAGATTTTTTAACCGCCTCCGTGGCTCAATGGTTAGTCCATTCCCTTCACACTACGAGGTCGCGGGTTCGATTCCCGGCAGGGTCAATTTTGTAATACTAGGTTTGGTTGGTGGTAGGGCATTTTTATAGCCCGCCTGGCTAGCTACTACCATGTTATCTGAGTCTTGCCGCCAAACATCAGTGTTAATAGCATTGATGTGTTCCGGCTTGAAGATTAGATAGCCAGATCCCTATTGCGTTGGATAATCTTGGCAAGCCCGCTTCTATCTTCAGCATCATTGTCACTTACCATCAGGTGAGATGATGCCTATGGCTTATCAATTGTGGATAAAAAAGGGGTTAAGAATGTATTGTGATGGCAAAATAGGTTGAAATTTTGTATGGGTATCTATTGTTTTACACTAGTAGAGGTTAAACAACAAAAAAATGTGTGTGTGTGTGTGTCTGTTATGTCCGTCGGGTGCTCTAGTTCCAAAACTACTGGACGGATTTGGATAAAATTTGGGTAAGGGCATAGTTATATCTCCAGCCTTTTTTTTAAACTTTCTCCCATCTTTACTTTTAGGGTTACCACCATAGTAAAAAATCATTTATTTTTATTTACTCTAAAATGCCTTTTACTATTTTGCTGAAACTCGGTGAGTTACTATAATTTTACATGGCCTACAGCACGCGTTATTTCGTTATTACAAGAAAAATCGGAGTAAGGTATACCTCCCATGCAAATCGCTCAAACGGTTGCGTCAAAAGGGGCCGCCCCGAGTTCAATCGCGACGCCACCGACTTTACATCCTCCCGGTGTCGCGCGAATCTTGTTCAGTCTTTAACTATTAATGCAGGCGACAAATCTGAAGACAGTGCGTCCATCAGTGATAGTGATTAAAATAAATAATAAAATCGAAATAAAAAAATATTATTTTTGTAAAATTATTTTATCTTTTAATACATTTCCAGAACTCCGTTCGGTTGTGCTGCAGCTAATTCTCCGAACGTTAAAGTACGTTATCCAAACCAGGTCAACTGTTCAGTGTGAAAGATCATCCAAACCTTATTTTAAACAGTTATTTTTTTCTTTTTATTCAAAACTAGCTGTGCCCGCGAATTTTTCCGCTTGGAAGTTTTGAATTTTACAACGGGAACTCTTGAGTTTTCCGAAGTATAAAAAGTATCCTATAAGTTAAACCGGGCTACAAGGAACCACCATACAAAATTTCATCAATATCGACCTGGTAGTTTTTTTCGTTATGCGCGAACATACATACAGACAGACAAAAATTCCAAAAGTTATTGTTTTGACCTCTATATCGTTAGAAATGTCCACCACACAGTTATTATTCGTTACAGTTTTATTATATTTACTTATAGATAAAAGACATCGCACTACTCAGAAACATCTACTACTACATAGGTATGTATGTATACTATATGTCCTTGAAGTAGTACTTCACCTAACTCTGACCTTGGGTTACGAAATAATAACATCAATTGTTTTAAACTGCCGCAGAGCAGAACCCATTATACAGCTCTACAACTTTTAATACGATTACGATCTCTCTGTAAATAGGTATTTACTACAATTAACATTTAAGCGCATTCAGTTATTGTGTGTTGTACGTATATTACAAAGTATACATGTATGCCAGTTTCCCGTTACCTAAATGAAACCTATGTCACTCTCGGGATCAAGTCGAATCTAACACACGTCATACGTTAAAATCCTTCAAGCTTAAACTGTAGCAGAGAACATAGAAATCTACACAACATACACTTGCAAAACATAACCCTTCATCTGAGGCAGTCTTGTAAAAAAGTAGGCGCGTCGGTGTAATGTAATCTTCGTTCGTACACAGGCCAGCATATCAAGCGAGACACTCGAAGTGCGATTCTGATCCATAAGCATACGACATAAGAACGGTACAAAGTCTAAAGTGTCCAGCTACATGTGCTAGCCTCTGTACATGATGCACCAAAAAAAAACAATCTTGTTATTATAATAGCCCTTATTAACGGCTTTATTACAAATATAGCGTTTAATGTTTGTCTTTTTTTTAACCCCCGACGCAAAAAGAGGGATGTAATATTATAAGTTTGACGCCAATGTCTGTGTTTGTGTCTGTCTGTCTGTGGCATCGTAGCTCTTGAACGGATGGACCAATTTTGATGCAGTATTTAAAAAAATAATGTTCGCTACTAAATACTGGATATTTCAAAGGCATCCTCAAAAGCAAAGATTCGTTTTAAATTTACACATAAGTTTTTGAAAGTAATTTTAATATATAAACTAAAAATTAATTTGCAGATTTATTATTACAAACTTAATTTAAATTTAAAAAAAAACCAACACAGAAATTATTTTATTTTTGAGATTCTTAGTTTTGGAGTGTCAGTATAATTATTGTTGGCAAAACAGAATACTTTTAGATGCCCACAAACAGTCATTCAGTCAAATAGTCTAGTAATTTTTAAGTTTCGATTTTCATTTTAGTTACCTACAATCTTAAATCGATATATTTGGGATTAGTATCGATTGTTTTTACGTGTTGCGCGTGCGTGAGTAAATTACTTCTACGCGCCTTATTTTTTTAACCTGTAAGGATCTGTTGAAGCACTACAATTATAAATGGATTAGTTAGGTAGGTACCAATACTATTTTTAAACTGCCCTTCATAATATTGTTTACGATTATTCGTTATTGAACAAGGTCATTAGTAATACTCATGATACTTGCGTATCAACCGTGTCTTGTCAACAAACGTCCGTGTGTACTGTCTATCTATACAATAGTGTGGGCGGTAGTAGGCGCCTACCACGAGCGCAGTATCGAATGTCGCTGCCTCGATGCGATGGTACGTTGCATAGAATTGTCAATGCATCGACAGATGCTTAGCTGTGATGGATGATACTCATGATACTAGCGTATCAACCGTGTCTTGTCAACAAACGTCCGTGAGTACTGTCTATACAATAGCTTGGGCGTTGTAGTAGGCGCCTACCACGAGCGCAGTATCGAATGTCGCTGCGTCGATGCGATGGTACGTTGCATAGAATTGTCAATGCATCGACAGAGACGCTTAGCTGTGATGGATGATACTCATGATACTTGCGTATCAACCGTGTCTTGTCAACAAACGTCCGTGTGTACTGTCTATACAATAGCGTGGGCGTTTTGGTAGGCGCCTACCACAAGCACAGTATCGAATGTCGTTGCGTCGATGCGATGGTACGTTGCATAGAATTGTCAATGCATCGACAGAGACGCTTAGCTGTGATGGATGATACTCATGATATCTGCGTATCAACCGTGTCTTGTCAACAAACGTCCGTGTGTACTGTCTATACAATAGCGTGGGCGTTTTAGTAGGCGCCTACCACGAGCACAGTATCGAATGTCGCTGCGTCGATGCGATGGTACGTTGCATAGAATTGTCAATGCATCGACAGATGCTTAGCTGTGATGGATGATACTCATGATACTAGCGTATCGACCGTGTCTTGTCAACAAACGTCCTTGTGTACTGTCTATACAATAGCTTGGGCGTTGTAGTAGGCGCCTACCACGAGCGCAGTATCGAATGTCGCTGCGTCGATGCGATGGTACGTTGCATAGAATTGTCAATGCATCGACAGAGACGCTTAGCTGTGATGGATGATACTCATGATACTTGCGTATCAACCGTGTCTTGTCAACAAACGTCCGTGTGTACTGTCTATCTATACAATAGTGTGGGCGGTAGTAGGCGCCTACCACGAGCGCAGTATCGAATGTCGCTGCGTCGATGCGATGGTACGTTGCATAGAATTGTCAATGCATCGACAGACGCTTAGCTGTGATGGATGATACTCATGATACTTGCGTATCAACCGTGTCTTGTCAACAAACGTCCGTGTGTACTGTCTATACAATAGCGTGGGCGTTGTAGTAGGCGCCTACCACGAGCACAGTATCGAATGTCGCTGCGTCGATGCGATGGTACCTTGCATAGAATTGTCAATGCATCGACAGATGCTTACCTGTGATGGATGATAGCTAACCCAAGCGGTTATGAGCAAGCTCCCAGTGCGGCACTAGCATACAAACCTTATGGAATTAGCTTTACAGTTGAATTTCGCGTAAGTGTCTTAACACGACTTACTTCCTTTACTTCGGGCGAAAATGCACATTTTCGTTTATTGCTAGTTTAGTAAACATTCTAGAAAAATTTTTTCTTATCCGTTTTATCAATATCTGTATTCTCTTACGATTATTTCCGGAGTACCTACGTTGTGAAGTTGTGTGGAGTTTCAATAATAGTATGCAACGTGTTCGATTCGATGCATCGATATTAGATGCTTCGATATTAGATCTGTTCGACGCAGGTGCAGGAAAATATCGAGGCCCGTTTGTTAATATTTAAACTGCGCCACAAAGGCACCTTGCTTGTTGTTTTCAACATTTTTGTAGGTATGCGATTATTTCCTGAGTACGTTGTGAAGTTGTAAATAGTGCAGTTTACATTTTGTTATCTGTTGCACCGCACATGCGGTTACGTGCAATCGTGTATGTGTTTTGATGAATAATTAAGCCGGGATTATCAGGTTGAATGATAGGTAACTTTTATAAATAATATTCTTTAAATGCCTGCTTTTTACCCGACTCCACAAAGGAGGAGGTTCTCAATTTTCGACAGTATGTTTTTTTATATATTTGGTACGCGATATCTTCGCAGTTTATTAATCGATTTTCATGATTTGTTTTAATCAATAGTGTTACTGCTAGTTTGGGCCCATATAAATTTTATCATAATCGTTTAAGTACTTTTTTTAAGGAAATTAACAAAAACCAAAAAATGAAAAATAATTGTACTTGGTTGTTTTCCAATAGGGGATCGGACTGCTAGTCATTTGAGTTACTTTTTACGCTCTGTCAAAAACGAAATTTTGTTCTAAAAATGTTTGAAATACCCACAAGTGACGTCATATATTTTAAGCGTCATTGACGAACTTATTTTGTGAGTTTGATGAATTAAAAATTTAAGACGTGATGGAAAAAACAAAACAATTAAGGTTTTTTGAAACTTCAAGAGGAGAGCAATTTAGGAAATCATATTTCAGATTTTATTTTTGATGCAGTCCGATCCCCTATTGTATGCATAGATAGAATACAAAAAAACTGGTAAAGTGCGAGTCAGAACCGCGCACAAAGGGTTCCGTACCATCATACTAGAAGGCGCTAGTTTCCTCACGTTTAAAAAAATACGTTTTTTGTATGGAGACCCCCCTTATTATTACACTTTTTCAATTTTTTTGTACTTTTTGTTATAGCGTCAACAGAAAATACATCATCTGTAAAAAATTCAACTGTCTAGCTATCTCGGTTCGTGAAATACAGCCTGGTAACTTACGGACAGCGTATTCTTAGTAATAGGGTCCCGTTTTACCCTTTGGTTACGGAACCCTAAAAATGTTTCTTTGGCTAAGCTATATCCGAAACGGCTGGATAGATTGTAGAGGTGTGTTAAAGTTGAAATATGTTTTTATTCCCCCGAGTCCCGTAAAAAGATGATATATTTTAACTAGTCTAATTAATTTATTTTTTAATTAATTAATTAGTTTAAATGCATCTTAGTCATTAGGTTGTTAAATATTGTTTAATTTAAAACTAGTTATTTTTGTACTTTATTGGAAAGCTGATAAAACCAAGGTTTTTTGCACCTGAAGTTTTTTCCGTTAAATCACGATGAAGCGAATCCCTTTTTTTTAGGGTTCCGAAGTCAATAAGGAACCCTTATAGTTGCCATGTCTGTCTGTCCGTAGCTCAGAAACTATTTGTACTGGAAAGCTGTAATTTGGCATGGGTATATACATATGAATCACGGCGACAAAGTGGTACAAAATCTTTTAAAAAAAAATTAGGATGCCTCTCCTAGCTACAAGTAAAGAAGGGGATATTTTTTGATATTGTTGAATGGGTCTTTAAAAACTTCTAAGGGTTTACTAAAACCATTTTTGATTCAGGGATCGATTTGTGAAATTTAAGCTTAAAAGTTTTATTTTTTGTTACGAGTCAAGTATCCCTCCTAAGTTAAGGACATCTGAAAAAAACATTTTTAATAGAAGAACATTATATACAACTAGCTGTCCCGGCGAACTTCGTACCGCCTTACATTACATTACACTGCCCTGCCCTACCCTACACTACCCTACACTACACTACACTACCCTACCCTACACTACCCTACCCTACCCTACCCTACATACACTACACTACACTACCCTACCCTACACTACTCTACACTACCCTACACTACACTACACTACCCTACCCTACCCTACACTACCCTACCCTACCCTATCCTATCTCTCAAGTTGGATCGAACTGCACATGGTGTGCGAATTTTATTATAATCGGTTAAGTGGTTTAGGAGTCCATTGAGGACAAACATTGTGACACGAGATTTATATATATCAAAGAAGATTTAAAAGAAAAACTATCACGGCTAAGTAGAATTTCTTAGTTTAGGAAGTAACTATTTAGTAATCTGTGGTTTAGGAGTAATAGTCGACCAATTAAGGTCTGCAGTTGGATTTGAAAAAGATCATAAATTTTCCATACAAAATGTTCTGATACCAACTGCAAATATAATTTTGTTTTGTTCTAATATACACTTTTTTTTGAGAAATCTACGGAACCCTACTTTGCGCGTTTCCAACTCGCACTTGGCCGGTTTTTTTTAATACAAAAAATTTAATTAGTCATGACTCGGAAACCACAGATTTTCGACAAAGGGATTTAAAGGTTGCCTCGAATAGCAAGTAACCCTTCATACTCGAAGGTCTCATTGTTAACTTTGTCTGTTCTGTACGAATTTTGTTGTTCTGTACGAATTTTGTAACTGATTTGTAGATAGGAGGGAGCGATGGCTGACTCTCGCGTTATACTCGTGGCCGGGTGCTGCCCGCGTGAATTGGCCTACTCTTGTCAAACTTTTCATGTCATATTATTTTCATATTCTAATGACACAATCTGGTTTATTTCAAGGATTCAGTTTTGACGTTATTAACTAATGATTGTTTATTTCTTGATTTTTAACGAAATATTATTTTATGACTATCAGAAAGAGTGTGATTTGCACCTATTTTGGATAAATATCTTGAATCTTGAATCTTTTTGACTGGGTTCCCGATGAACAGACCTAATATTAATTAATTAATATTAAATGAATTACAGACATTGTCACAGTGTAAATATTTACTTTAATCTAACGTAACCAATTTAATTATAAATAATTAATAGTAAATTAAAATTTATAATTATGACATTCCTACTTACGATGTTTTTACAAAATACTAAAATTATTTAAAATGTTATGCATGCAAGTCTTGTAATTTTAGTATTTTGTAAAAACATCGTAAGTAGGAATGTCATAATTATAAATTTTAATTTACTATTAATTATTTATAATTAAATTGGTTACGTTAGGTTAAAGTAAATAGTTAACCGCCTCCGTGCGTGGCGTAATGGTTAGTCCATTCGCTTCACACCAGGAGGTCGCGGGTTCGTTCCCCGATGGGGTCAACTTGTAAGATTCGGTTTGGTTGGTGGTAGGGCATTTTCTAAGCCCGCCTGGCTAGCTGCCACCATATTATCTAAGTCTTACCGCCAAACATCAGTGTTAACAACATTGATGTGTTCCGGCTTGAAGATAAGATAAGCCAGTTCTCCATTGCGTTGGGAAATTTTGGTAAGCCCGCTTCCATCTTCGGCATTATCGTCACTTACCATCAGGTGAGATGATGCCAAGGGCTTACCAATTGTGTGTAAAAAAAAAGTTTCGATATTTATTTTAAATTATTTTGTCTATTGCGAAAACATGATAAGTACATAATTATTAATTTTAGTTTTTCTATTATTAATTTTAAATAAATTTTTGGCCGGATGGCGAACCTATGGCGCGCGTGCCATAAATGGCACTGGAGAAAATATTTTGGGCACGCCACCGTTCGAAACGATTCGCATTTTAAGTAGTTCAAAGTAACAATCCAGCTCTGAGAATACAGCCGATTTAATTCCAATCTAGTTTAATATTGAATCAAAAATTGATTGCAACAAGAAAATAGTTGGGATTGATTGAAACTATGTAAGTAATGTATGCCAAGCCATATAAATAAGTATACCAAGAACAAAATTGTGAAAACGTAGATAGAATTTCGATTCCAGACACAATTAACAGTTTGAAGAAGCTGACTCGTGGATAGGCCTGAAAGTCATTATTTTCAGAGATGAATAACATTAAAGACAAGTAACATGTTACAACCCTAATATATGTAATTTGTCATTAGGGATGCTTCGATACGCCTTTTTGCCGATACGATACCGATACCGATACTCTTTTAAAAATATCGGCGATACTGATACCGATACCGATACGCTTATTGAATTCAAAAAGGAAGGTAGAATAAATAAAACACAATTAATTAATAGTTTTAGTACTTAATCAAAATTAACATTTATAAGATTTTTATTTAAAAAACAAAGCATTCTTAAGTTTTGCGGGCAAAGGCGATTTCGCAAGTCTGTTTGAATAAGACCTGCGGTGGAAAATAGTCTCTCAGATGCGACAGATGACTCGTTTGCAACGAAATAGATGGGACAACACGCGCGTTTACATTACATTTTTAAAACGCGAAATTTGAAAAGTATCGTTGAATCTGCCATAAAAATTCGCCGGTACCGATATATCCGCAAACCCGAAGTATCGCCGATATATCGGTATCGGTATCGGATGAATCCCTATTTGTCATCTAAGCTGCAACAACAGAAGTCACACTAATGTTACTTTAACTTTACATTTACGTATTACTGAAACATCTATTACTTATCAGTGCAAAACGTATTTTATTGGTATTCCTATAATTTCATCTTCAAGGCAAGAGTGAATAGGCATTATTTGAGTTTGCGTGTACCATCCTCGACTGCATCATCACTTACCATCAGGTGAGTTGCAGTCAAACGCACTCAAATTTTTAATAAAAAAAAAAAAAAAAAAAACTAAGAAGAGTTTCCCAATAGTCACTACTAAGTCAAAATTATTTGAAGGCACGTCATGGCCTCATTAAATACATCTTTAGAAAAAACACGTTAAAAAACCGACTTCCATCGCAACAACTTAGTACATTTTTGCATTATTATTTTTGGTTTTTGTTAATTTTCTAATAAAGTACTAGACCGTTTTTTTGATAAAATTTATATGGGACCACACGGGAAGCATTAGCTTTCAAATGAAAAAAGAATCATAAAAATCGGTTCACCCAGTCAAAAGTTCTGAGGTTACACACATAAAAAAAAAGTAAGTGAGTGGTTTTATGAAACCACGGTAAAAGTGAAACTTTACAGGGGACGAAACTATCATGGCTGCTCTCGCTACGGTACAGAGGACGAAACGATCATACCGTCAGACGAAAGCGACCGTCACGCGACATGCAACACATAGACGAAAAAATGTGAGACGATGTAATAAAAGTTTCACTTTAAAAGAACATACAGTCGAATTGAGAAAATCGCTTGAAAAATGGCACGTTGGTCTTAAAGGTTCGTCATCCCTGGGTTAGGTGAATACTGAATAGTTTAGGTGTTAGATCTGGTCTGGTTAGTGTCCCGACCCGGTTTCCCTACGTGGGCAGTTACTGCGGCTCACTAGCCGGCTTATGAATGAGAAAGTGCGACCGGTTCCTATCAAGCTCCCACTGAGCGCCCACTTTCAAATCACAATAGACGTCTTATCAGTATCACCAGAAATGTTGAGGGCTGGTCTGCAGAGCGAGAGCAAACGAGTGTGCCAAAAAAAACGTTGCAATAGATAGTATACGCAACTTTATGACATTCCAAACACCGGCCAAGTTCGAGACGGACTCCGCACCACCACACCTCTCCACATAACCACACCCTGGACACTTCATACTATTGGCGAGAATGACATTTCAAAAAAGGAATGACGGAACAAACAAAATGGCGGCGATATTCTATACGTTCGACAACGAAACTGTAACCAATCTGTATCAATCTGGGTGACGAGGGGGTGAGGTCGCAATCTAGAGAGGGGCAGGGAGTGTCCATAGTGTATGTTAGTACTAATATATATACTTTGACATAACTATGATTGTCATACCTATTCACAATACAAGCAAACAAAAGACGCGATCGACAGAAATATGCTTTTATAGGGTTTCATACATCAAAAGGTAAAAACAGAACCATTATAAGATCACACGTTTGTCTGTCTGTCCGTCTCGGAAACTACTGGACCGATTGAGTTGAAATTTGATACACATGTAAGTGGGTGACTCAAGACGGACGTATAACGTAAATAAATGAATTTTAAACATGTGGGCCACTTTTGTAAATTATAGTTTTTTTAATCAAAATATATTGTGTGACATATCAAATAAAAAGGGCTTGTCGTGAGAATCTCAAATATATTTTAAATTAAATAGTTTTGAAGTTATTTAAGAAAATAGGTAAAAAGTGACCATTAAATCCCCTCCTCCCCCCCATTTTCAAAACTACTGGGCCATTTGAAAAAATCTTGATGAAATTTCTAAATTGCAGATAAGTAGACCCCTATTTAACTAGAGCAAATAAGTCCTGAGAGGTCTTGTTCTATTGGTAGTTAAAGTTTTGGTGCGGAACCCTGTTTGCGTGACCCCGAGTTGCACTTGGTCGGCTTTTATTATCTATGTTGTTTTACTTCAGGATGGGGACTATAATCGTACCAAGTTTCACGTTTATAAGTATTACCGTTTTTACGATAGAGCTAAATCAAATAGACCTCTAATATATCCTTAAAAACAAGTTTTTTGTATATATATTTTTTTGTAATATTTACTCTTAATTTTCACTTTTTATAATTTTTATTGCAATAGAAATACATACATACATATAATCACGCCTCTTTCCCGTAGGGGTAGGCAGAGACCACTTTTTAACTTTTTCAATGGTTTTTCTTTTCGATCAAATACTATAAAGAAAGTATAAAAATAATAACATTTAAAAAAAAAAAAAAATTATTATTTTTTATACACAGGCAGAGACCACTTTTTCAATGTTTTTCTTTTCAATCAAAAACTATAAAAGAAAGTATAAAAAATAATAACATTACTCACATTGTATTATCATGACAAATATTATTGTATTTTGTATTATCATGACAAATATTATTGTATATTTTTTAAAATTAATACTTCAAAATATTAGTACTAACTAGAGTTGACAGTGACGGTGTAGATCTATCTATCTTTCATATTTTTGTCTATCTAGCCAAAACTGCTCAGTCGTGTTTCTAATAGCTTTTGACTTAAAGGAATTGAAAAATAAGGATATTTTTTCAACCTTGGGTTTTCCATCGTTTAGGAGTATGGGATGTCAAAAATAACGAAAATCTGTAATATTACCGCCTTAACAAGAACGTGTGGCACGGCGCTCGTAGATGCTCGCAGCGACCGGCAGCGTGATACCACTTTCGCGTAGCACTTCCCGCAAGGCGACTATACTGGTTGTTTCGAAGAACGTTTGGCCAGACAGGAAGGAGGAGTAGATATGACCATTTAGAACTTGTTTAGCGCCTATGACATTTACTTGGACTAGTAGTTTTTTTAAATATTTTTTGACGTGAAACTTCTTTTAATATCCTATACGGTAAGAAAAGTGACTGCAACGAATTGGTCTATATATTCTTATCTTTATATTTTAGATGTTTTACGTGAGGTATTCTAGGTGTGATTTAAGGTATTTTAGGTGTGATTTAAGATATTTTAGGTGTTTAAGGTATTTTAGGTGAAATTTTAGGTATTTTAGGCATTTTATTTTAGGTGTAATCTATATAATATAATAAAACTGTAACGGGGCCGTGTCTGTACATGGAATATTTTTGGAAAATAATAACTGTGGTGGACATTACTAACGATACAGAGGCCAAAACAATAACTTTTGGAATTTTTGTCTGTCTGTCTGTCTGTCTGTCTGTCTGTCTGTATGTTCGCGCATCACGCAAAAACTACCGGGCCGATTTTGATGAAATTTTGTATGGTGGTTCCTTATAGCCCGGGTTAACATATAGGATACTTTTTATCCCAGAAAATTCAAGAGTTCCCGTGGGAAAATCAAAAGTATGCATTTATAGAATGGCTCACCACGCAAATGTGGCTTAACCTATTACAATCAAATTTTACACGTTGATACCCTTATCGAGAACTGAAACTGGGACATTGTGAATCCCAAAAAAATTAGGTTTCCTACAGGAATGCAAAAAATTGTATCTTTAGATTGGCTCAACGTAACAATATGAAACCTTTACATTGAGATGGGGTGTTTTGACCATCATTGTATAGTCGAGTATTCTTTATCCCGGAAAACTAAAGAGGTCCCGTGGGAAATTATCTATCGATACTTACAATAATAGCAATAGAGTACTTTTTTCTATTTATTAGCTACACATACCAAACATTATAATCATAGTAGCAGAATGTCAATAGATGGCGCAGTAGGGATAATAAAACGCGCTTAAGTTGTATTAAAACATTAAAATATTGTTTCATACTTTTGAGTGGATTTCTTTTATGTATTTTTCAGCATACGCTACTTTAAACTCTGGAACTATGGTACGTAGCGATGTGTTTCATAGAAAAACAGAGAGGTATTTTTTTACAGATTCCAATCGTGTAAAAAAATAAAAACACATAAATCGAGTTAAGCATCTTTTAACAGGAGGCACAGATATGGGAACTCTTCTGACGGCGACTATTTGCGTGTGGCAGTTGCTCTCCGCCTGCAATATCAATATCTGTGAAACTCATCAATGTATTTGCGGGTCCACGGTGGAGGCAATTGTCCATCACTCACTGAGTTGCAGTCGTGTTTGTGAAGATTCCCACGTCACCAATTCCTTAATGACCTCACTCGGAGGGCACTGGTCTCGGCCAGATGGAATATTCCATCTTTGATGCAGCCGCCGGCCGGGCTTTAGTCGATCTGATGGCAAAAGGCCGGAGGTTTTAAACAGGTGCTATGGCAGAGAGGAACGTGTCTGCTTTGGGAAGCCACTTTTTCTGTCTCACTCCTCACCCGTACGGTACTGCTGCTCAATTTGCGGCGAGAAAGAAGCATAATAAGTACTCGGTCTTGGAGGCAAATTACTGCTTTGTGCCGCTGGTCTGTGAGACAACCGGCTGCTGAACCCTCAGAGGCCTTTGCCTTCACAAAGGAGATTGGCCTTCGCCTTCGAGAGAGGAGATGTGACGTGAGGTCCTACCTGCTGTTAAGGTTGTCTATTGCCATCCAGCGCGGCAACGAGAAGTGCGTCTTGGGCTCCTTTGGAGCTGATACGACTCGAGGATTTGGCCCATATTAATATTGTTAGGAAATTTTATTACTAGATTGATACCTATAATGATTTTAATTAGTTTTTTGATAATATAGGTAATGTGTTATTTCATCATATCAGTTTATATAGGTCTCCACCAAGGGGCTCGACCTGCCCTGAGTTAGGGCGATCTGGCCTTAGACGATCACGTGGGCCCATTGCGGGTTGATTGACTTCACACATAAGCTTCGAATTTCTTCGCAGGCGTGTGCAGGTTTCCTCACGATGTTTTTCTCACCGTAAGAGCGTCGGATAAACGTACATACCAGTATGAAATCGATATTCGTATAGATATTGGTAAGTGGCAGATTCGAACCACGGCCTTCCGGACAGGAGGTAGTGGCCCTAACCGTTTTGCCACCGACGCTCTATATTTTATTTAAGATTTAGAAATCCTTACTTATAGTATTATAAATGTGAAAATGTGTTTGTTTGTTTGTTACCTATTCACACTTCAACACCTCTACCAATCTTGATGAAATTTGGCATGCAGGTAGTCTGTATCACTGGGAATGAAATAGTCAACCTTTCATCTGTGGAAATTATCATAGCCCGATGCAGTTCCTGAGGAATTTAAAACAATACTCTTTGTTCGCAAATTTATTTAAAATCGTAACGAAAAAATGGATTGGTGTGATTTTTAGCACAGAAATGAGGTGGAAAATATAATTTACTAATAAGTATATCCTGACATAGTTCCCGAGGGATCTGGGGACAACTGTTTTCTACGCTCGCGCACGTCAGTGGCGTCGCAACGGAGCAACGGATTAAAGTGATTTTTTTGTATAGAATAGGGGGGGGGGGGATGGGAAGTGACAAAGACTGCTAATCAGAATAGCCCGATACAGTTCCTGAGGTACCTGGAGAAAACTCATGTCCACGCTTGCGAGCCGATTGCGGCTCGAGCACCACTCACCCTTCATAAAGAGTCATAAATAAGAGCTATGTCCACGTGGGCGAAGCCGCGGGCAAAAGCTAGTTTGTAATAAGTGTGGTTTTAATTTAAGGACTGATTATTTTGTTAGGTACTTATCGTTTATTTGAGTAATTCCATAGTTTTTTTTTATTTTCAAAATAAAGTTCAAATCATTATTTAGCATATAAGCTTATACAGGTGTAAAAAAAATATAGTAGGACCCGTTAACTCTACTCATCATACTGAACAACTGTCCCCAAGAAACCCATAGACAATTCACAAAAAAAAATCAACGCTCCATACAAAACAGCACAAAATCTGTCATGTTGTACGACTCACTCGATTTTTTTAATAAAAATAAGTATATTGAATTTTAACATTTGAACCTCAATAACATTACATTCTACTGATTATAACATAAAAATAAATTTTATAATATCTCTTATGTTGTCCTAATATAAATGAGTCATTCATTAATTGACCTCAATAAAAAGACAAAAATATATCAAGAGACGATAAAAATTAATTAAAAAATGCAAAAAATGCGAGGTCAAGTAAAGGTTTTTAACCGCCTCCGTAGCTCAGCGGCAAAGTTCACTGGCTTTACACAGGAGGTCGCGGGTTCGATTCCCGGCGGGGTCAATTGTAAGACTCGGTTTGGTTGGTGGTAGGGCATTTTCTAAGCCCGCCTGGCTAGCTACCACCATCTTATCTAAGTCTTGCCGTCAAATATCAATGTTGATATCATTGGTGTGTTCCGGCATGAAGATAAGATAGCCAGTTCCCCATTGCGTTGGGGAATCTTGGTATGCCCGCTTCCATCTTCGGCAACATCGTCACTTACCACCAGGTAAGATGTTGTCAAGGGTTTACCAACTGTGAATAAAAAAAAAAAAAAAGGTCATTGATGCTAAATAAGTTCTACCAAACATCCTATATTTAAAGGGGAGGGAGTTTCGCTAACTTATGAGGTGATCGAGTTGTTTGCGTATTGACCCCGACCACTAATTTTAGACCTTTAAGTTTATCTCATTAATTTGATTAAAAAGTTTTATTATTTTTTTAAGTGTGTTTGCGGATAACTTCGTCGTTTATGAACCGATTTTGATGATTCTTTTTTTGATGGAAAGGAGATATGCCAAGGGTGGTACCATGATAAGGAAACCAGGATCTGATGATGGCGTTTAAGAGAAATCGAGGGGAACCTTAGTTAGTCGGTTTTTTTGTTCAAACTTATCCAAACCGCCTTTATGGCATCTGACACGGATTAACGACTGCCACGTAGGGATAGAAACCGGCACCAGCGGCGCCTTGCGGAACACGGAAACTTTGGAGAAAAACAGTCAAACGCAAAGACCGTGCTTCAGGCCAGTTACCTGCGTGATCGGCCTAACCACGCAAGTGGCACAGAGCTACGACCACAGAAATTGGAATAATATAAGGCACGCTAAGACCGCTTCTAAACCACTTCATCATCATCAATGTCCCCACCGAGGGGCACTAGCCTACCTTATCCTATCACGTCATCTTATCAGCTCATATACGTCCCCACCAAGGGGCTCGAGCCTACCCTGAATTAGGGCGATCGGGCCTTAGTCGACCACGCGGGCCCAGTGCGGGTTGGACTACCACGTAATATTTCTAAATTGTTTCAAAAAAGTTTTCGTTCGGGTCTATGTCCAGTTTATAAGATAAGTATAAATAATGTATTAAATGCTGGGTTCCTTTATAAACTGGTTGACCTTGACGAGTGTTTGTTAAACAAAATATGCATTTAGATAACGAATGGACAGTTATTGGCAATAACTCTCGCAAGATTTTATGTACTTATGTATTTAATAACTATAGGAATTAATTAAAAATTGAAAACCCGACTGCATAAAAACGTACCCCCTATTTATGGATATGCCCTCTCGCACATCTACCAGATACGCTAGACTGCCAGGTTTATGATATAGCGTCCCCACTTACCTACCCTAGGGCATAACAGTGGGGGCCGCTATTCCTGCCAACACTATAAGGTGAAGACAAGGACCAGTTACGGTAGGTCTTGCCGCCAAGACTCTTGTCCTGGTACTCTGCAAGGCGAGTGCCTCGTGGAAGAGAACCACTACCTATACTGTCCAGGTAGGTCCCGGAGCTGTAGGCGCGCTCACCTCCCGCGGCTTTCGCTGCTGGCGGTTCGATCCCCGCTCGGGACGCCAGAGAAGCTGGCTCCCACATATCCGGTGTGGTACCGGAGCTGTAGGCACGCTCACGCTCCTATTTATGGATAGTCGGAGAAACAATATAAATATATTTTATGTCACTCACGGAATTAAGACGAATCTAACAACACATCGTACTCCAAAATCCATCAAGCCGTTTAGGCTACAGAGAGTGCCAAATAAATAAATGACCTCCTTTTTGGCTAGTCGGGTAAAAATGTATCCTATGTCACTCACGGGATCAAGACAAATCTAATGACACCTCGCACTCCAAAATCCATCAAGCCGTTTAGGCTACAGAGAGTGCCAAATAAATAAATGACCTCCTTTTTGGCTAGTCGGGTAAAAATGTATCCTATGTCACTCACGGGATCAAGACAAATCTAATGACACCTCGCACTCCAAAATCCATCAAGCCGTTTAGGCTACAGAGAGTGCCAAATAAATAAATGACCTCCTTTTTGGCTAGTCGGGTAAAAATGTATCCTATGTCACTCACGGGATCAAGACAAATCTAATGACACCTCGCACTCCAAAATCCATCAAGCCGTTTAGGCTACAGAGAGTGCCAAATAAATAAATGACCTCCTTTTTGGCTAGTCGGGTAAAAATGTATCCTATGTCACTCACGGGATCAAGACAAATCTAACGACACCTCGCACTCCAAAATCCATCAAGCCGTTTAGGCTACAGAGAGTGCCAAATAAATAAATGACCTCCTTTTTGGCTAGTCGGGTAAAAATGTATCCTATGTCACTCACGGGATCAAGACAAATCTAACGACACCTCGCACTCCAAAATCCATCAAGCCGTTTAGGCTATAGGGCGTGCCAAAGAAATAAACATACATACATACATTCGAAAAGCATAACCCTCCTTTTGGCGAAGTCAGGTAAAAACGTAACGCACTTATTATTATATTATACCTGCAATTTAGAAGACTTAATATACAAGCCATTCGGCAACATCGTCACTTACCACCAGGTGAGATGTTGTCAAGGGTTTTGGTACAACTTGTATTATCAATCAGCTCTTTTGTATGTAGTTGCTGAAGCGATGTTAGCAAATTCCACAGGTCTGATCGATAAAAAAATTAGGTATTCTGTTTCCTATTGCAAGAACATTGTAACTAAACTAAATGATCTCGATGAATAGGTTATAGATAGATGATGGTTATAATAATATAATAATGCATGTTGCCTTGGGGTTTTTTAATTTTTATTGAACAGATTATTGGCACTTAACACTAATATATATACTGTGACTTAACCCTGCCACAGTATATATATTAGTACTAACGTACAGTATGGACACTCCCTGCCGCTCTCTAAATTCGACCTCACCCCCCCGTCACTCAGATTGGATGTAGATTGGGTACCAAACGTAATGGACGAGCTACGCAAGCGCGATAAACGTCACTTATATTCACTTTGCGCGCCGCTGTGATTTCGTACACCGGAATAAAAAGCAACTAGTTACCGAACGTAAAGGACGAACTACGCATGCGCGATTAACGTCACTTATATTTACTTTGCGGTGACTTTGCGCGCCGCTCACCGCTCGACGCCAATAGGCGGTCGCGGCGTCTCAGCATGCCTCGTATCGTAGAAATGTATAGAAATGTAGTTCCTATATGTTTTTCATATGTCAGATTTCAGTTTGTTTTTATTTATTTAAAATGATGATTGTTTGTAATAATTTGATTAGATGGTGTGAAAGTATGAGTTGTATAGAAATATCTAGTGGTGTGATATTATAAAATGTGATCTCGGAATTATAGATTGAGATTGACTATTATTGCTAAATGAGATTGTTTCACGGACAAAAGCTCCTGTGTTTGAAGAACAAATTAACAATGTTATCCATGTAAGTTACTTAATCATGTAAGATAACTGTTGATTGTTGCTTGCAGCACAGTATATATATCTTGCAGTGTGCATGCAGTAAATAACTAACAAACATTTCGTGACCAATACCGCCGGTGTGATTCAACCCTACCTGCATTCTTGCCTATAGATACGTCAGTTATAATTATGTATATCATTTCTCGCTCGTTTGTATGGAGTGTCCGGGGTGTGACCCTGCAGTGGTCGCGCCCCCAAAAGTCGCTGAGTGGTCGCGTGGATAACATATATCATATGTCATTTGTTTTCTAATTTTTTAAATATAATTAATATATGTTATAGGTTTTTTATTGAAAAATGGCAAGTACCTTTATCTAAAATTATATAATAATAAGAAACAAAACAAAGCAACTAACAGTTTTGTCAAAATAAACCAAAACACAAATTTCTTATAAATCGTCTTTAAAAATTTTATAGGATTATATGAGACCTTACTACGCGTTTACACTTATTTTGAAAATAAATGATTTTCTTAACAGGAACTACATACAATATTTGGAATGAACAGAACGGGCACACCCTGGACACTTCATACAACAGGCCAGAAATGACATTTCAAAAAAGGAATGACGGAACAAACAAAATGGCGGCGAAATCCTATACGTTCGACAACCAAATTACCAAACTGTAACCAATCTGTATCAATCTGGCTGACGAGGGGGTGAGGTCGCAATCTAGAGTGCGGCAGGGAGTGTCCATACTGTATGTTAGTACTATTATATTATATACTTTTGAACGGGGGTGGGGATTAGCGTACTTAAAGTACACGGAGTCCTGTGTAACGCACTTGAACTGTTTACGAATTATTTCATATTACATAATCCGCGCGACTACTTCAGGGTTAAATATAAAATACAAAGTGTTGTTTAGACTTATCAAGTTATCATATCGATAGTTTAGTAAGAGAATCTTGAGTCGTTTGTCCTATCACTCAACACTGTTATCGGTAGAGTAAATCCTTAGATATCAGCGGCGCGCCCTGTTGACTGTCCGATCCTAAACAAACGGTCTGACAGACAAGGGTGCGCCGGCGCGCATTCCACACGATACGTGCAAGTTGAATCGAACGAAGTGCAAGTAGAAGTGCTTCGAACGGAAATATATCTGTCAAATCTATTCTTCATTCATGATTTATACAACTTACATATGCTTACCAATTGCCGAGAAAAAAAAGAGTGTGTGGTTTTATGAAACCATGGTAAAAGTGAAACTTTTTTTCACATTATAGACATTTACAGAGCACGAAACGATCATGGCTGCTCTCGTCTTGGAGCTACGGTACAGAGGACGAAACGATCATGTAATAAAAGTTTCACTCCTCTTGGAGCTACGGTACAGAGAACGAAACGATCATGGCTGCTCTCGTCTTAGAGCTACGGTACAGAGGACGAAACGATCATGGCTGCTCTGACGAAAAAGTTTGAGACGATGCAATAATCTCTTTGCCGTCACGCAACACACAGACGAAAAAGCTTGAGACGATGTAATAAAAGTTTCACTTTAAAATAAAAACTGTTAAATGGGTACGAAGCTCTGTAGTGTGTAACAATAGTATGCACACATTTTTTTAAATCTTCTGCACATGCTCCTTTATATTTATAACAAAATATCGGCGAAATCCTATACGTTCGACAACCAAACTGAAACCAATCTGTATCAATCTGTGTGACAAGGGGGTGAGGTCGCAATCTAGAGAGCGGCAGGTAGTGTCCATACTGTATGTTAGTACTAATATACATATATATACTTTGTTGGTACTTTCAAAGTGAGTGCAATCAACACAATGACATAATCCACGATCTCATGCACGCACACTTTAAAACGCATCGCGAAGCACACACACCACCACCCACCACACCACTTGATACCTAGTCGACCGACAAAAACATCGTCGTTATTTTTATTCAACGACCGCAACCAAGGCCAAGTCGGCCATATTGGTTTCGCTGCCAGTATCAACGTAAACAAGATTCGAAAAAAATTTTGTTATGCACTAAATTTTTCCATTTTAATGTTGACTAAGTTCTACTCGTTTGGTTTAGAAGTGAAACATCGTTATGTTTTTGTTAATTGACATTTGTTAAAATAATACGAGTATAGGTACCTATTATACAACTATAAGGAGTAACAAAATTAGCTGAAACTATTTTAACTGGTGCTTGTACCCATGAAACTGAACAACTTTCCCCATGGAACCCATAGTCAAAGCACAAAAAAAATGACTCTCCCATACTAACTCGATCAGCTGATCAGCCAACTTAGTATGGGAAGTAAATTTTTTTTTTGAGATTTGACTATGGGTTTCATGGGGAAAGTTGTTTAGTTTCATGGGTAGAAGCACCAGTTAAAATAGTTTTGGCTAATTTTGTTAGACCTTATATAAATAGGTATTTTGACTGCCTCTAAAAAATAATAGGTAACTATATAAATAGGTATTTTGACCGCCTCCGTGGCGTAATAGTTAGTCCATTCGCTTCACACCAGGAAGTCGCGGGTTCGATTCCCGGTGGAGTCAAATTGTAAGACTCGGTTTGGTTGGTGGTAGGGCATTTTCGAAGCCGCCTGGTCAGCTACCACCATCTTATCTTCTTGTCGCCAAACATCAGTGTTAACAACATTGATGTGATCCGGTTTGAAGATAAGATAGCCAGTTCTCCATTGCGTTGGGGAATATTGGTAAGCCCGCTTCCATTTTCGGCATCATCGTTACTTACCATCAGGTGAGATGATGCCAAGGGCTTACCAATTATGAATTTTAAAACAACTGGCATGGAGTGGCGCAGGATCGAGAAGAATGGCTCCAAGAATAGTGTCGGAGGCCCAGATTTCCTTTAAACATCGTTGTGTTTTTATTAATTGACATTTTGATGGCATTTAAATAATATTAAACTTGCATGAAGTCGCGCAGGATCTGGAATGATGGCGCCAAGAATAGTGTCGGAGGCCAAGATTTTCTTTAGGTCAGTTTTTTTATAGTGTCAATAACATATTTAAAATTCATTATGAGCGTCGGTGGCGTAACGGCTAGGGCCGCCGCCTCCTGTCCGGGAGGTCGTGGTTCGAATCCTGCCACGTACCAATGTGATTTCGAATTTAGGTATATTTCATATGTACGTTTATCTGATGCTCTTACAGTGAAGGAAAACATCGTGAGGAAACCTGCACACGCCTACGAAGAAATTCGAAGGTTGTGTGTGAAGTCAACCAGCCCGCACTGGGCCCGCGTGGTCGACTAAGGCCCGATCGTTCTAACAGGGTAGGCTCGATCCCCTTGGTGGGGACGTATATGAGCTGATATGATGATGATCGGATAATATTTCTAGGTGGAAAAACGTTTTTTCTTTTTGTATGGAGTGCGTGCTATTCTTCCCTCCTAAGTTATGAGAATAAGTTTTATAGTGTACCCGGACTGTTTTATTTTTGTACCAGGGAAGTAACTAGTATCTCATCTACTCATCTGTGGCCGGGGCCCGGATATTTTGGGCTTATCGTTTAAGTGGTAACTTGAGTTGTTCGTGTAAACATCGGAGCTTCATCAGACGCATTAACAATCGTGTCGGAACTCAAAACGAGACGCCTGCCGCTGTGTGCGTTGAATTTTGTTGATGAAATTAATATATACCTTTGTGCGTCCAAGGTTAATCCGTATTAGGTCGAGCGGACTTCCGCTGCCTCTTAAAGTTTTAGCTTTATCATCATATGTGTAAACAACTGTTCACTATGAACACCTATGGGTGTTCTGTGCCACTATAACAATGAGTTACTTTGTTTCATGTTAATTAGGTACTGTATTTATAACAATGTCGCAATAGCTTATGTACCAATGAGTTTTTTAAAAACTTACGTACATATACTTACCGATTGCTTTAACGGTGAAGGAAAACATCGTGAGGAAACCTGTACACGCCTGCGAAGAAACTCGAAGGTTGTGTGTGAAGTCAACCTACCCGCATTGGGCCCGTGTGGTCGACTATGGCCTAATCGCCCTAATTCAGGGTAGGCTCGAGCCCCTCGGTGGGGATGTATATGAGCTGATGTGATGATGATGATAAATAGCTTATTGGTCCTGAATTTCAATTTAAGGCCCAGTGGTACCTAAAAATTAATTTTTGAAGTAGTTAACAGTAAATTGAATTTAAATTCTAGGAAAACATACTGGTATTATTGAGAATAGTTACAAGGGACTATATCGACTGGAAACACGATTTAATAAAGTTTGCTCGATAGAATAATTTCGCAAAGGTGCCTCTTTTCGAGCCATTTTATCGTCTATTTTCGGTTTTATTCTTAAAATAAGTAATTTGATAATATGATTTATTTACTGAAATAAAGTTCATATGTGACTGAAAGAAAGACATCGATTGGATTTTTATTTAAGATAAATATGATGAAAATAAAACGAAAACATCGAAAAAGTGCAAAAGTGTGGTTACTTTCTTCCCTCTTTACACGTAAAGAAAAGACAAAGACAGATTTTTAAGTACCATTGCGCCTTAAGTCATTGTTGTATGTCCCTAACGCCACACATAAACACTAAAGAGCGTCGGCGGTGCAGTGGGGTTAACGGCTAGGGCCGCTACGGCACTACCTCCTGTCCGGGACATCGTGGTACCAATGTGTTTCCTCCTGTCCGGGACATCGTTGTACCAATGAGTTTCCTCCTGTTCGGGACATCGTGGTACCAATGTGTTTCCTCCTGTCCGGGACATCGTGGTACCAATGTGTTTCCTCCTGTCCGGGACATCGTGGTACCAATGTGTTTCGTTCTGTCCGGGACATCGTGGTACCAATGTGTTTCCTCCTGTCCGGGACATCGTGGTACCAATGTGTTTCCTCCTGTCCAGTACATCGTGGTACCAATGTGTTTCCTCCTGTCCGGGACATCGTGGTACCAATGTGTTTCCTCCTGTCCGGGACATCGTGGTACCAATGTGTTTTCTTTCATATTATGTACGTTCATCCGACGCTCTTACGGTGAAAGAAAACATCGAGAGGAAGCCTGTACACGCCTGCGAAGAAACTCGAAGGTTGTGTGTGAAGTGGACCAACCCGCACTGGGCCCGCGTGGTCGACTAAGGTCCGATTGCCCTAATTCAGGGTAGGCTCAAGCCTCTCGGTGCTGATATTATGGTACACATAAACGACTTACTCAAAGACCACGTAATATCGTGTTCCCTTAAAAATTTGCAAAAATACTCTACATATTTTTAAACGACACAAAAAATCTTATTGTTCTGCTGTTATTCGTTAACACGCACCAACTAGCATCGTTGACATTAATTAGGGTACCGTGACTGAAAAATCGAAACCCATGGAAAATCTGCTCTAGGTCTAACTAACTGGTCTTTATGAAACTTTCGTTATTTTGATACTTCTGATTTTATATTCCTATTTTGCCATGTTTTTATTGAATTGAGCTAAGAATTTAATTAATGTGAAAGTTTTATTTTAACATTTAATATAGTTATATTATTAAAAGCCTTCGTCGCGTGATGGTTAGTCCATTCGCTTCACACCAGAGGGTTGCGAGTTCGATTTCCGGCGGGGTATAATTTCGTAAGACTCTGTTAAGTTGGTGGTAGGGTATTTTCTAAGGCCGCCTGGCTACCTACCATACCACATAATATTTGATACCACCATCTTATCTAAGTCTCGCCGCCAATTATCAGTGTTAACCGTATTGAATTGTTGCGGTTTGAAGATAAGATGGCCAATTGGATCCCCCAATGTATTGGGGAATCTTGGTAAGCCCGCTTCCATCTTCGGCATCATCGTAACTTACCGTCAGGGAGATGATGACAAAGGCTTGTCAATTGTGTATAAAGATAAATTGTATTGAATTGTAGGACTGTATGTTCAGTAAACGAACTCGACTCGCACTTGCCCCTTTTTAACTAGGGCTTGTCAATTGTGTATAAAAAAAAAATTGTATTGAATTGTAGGACTGTATGTTCAGTACACGAACTCTACTTGCGCTTGGCCTTTTTTTAACAAGGGCTTGTCAATTGTGTATAAAAATAAATTGTAATGAATTGTAGGACTATATGTTCTGTACACGAACTCTACGCGCGCTTGGCCTTTTTTAACAAGGGCTTGTCAATTGTGTATAAAAAGAAATTGTATTGAATTGTAGGACTGTATGTTCTTTACACGAACTGGACTCGCGCTTGGCCCTTTTAACAAGGGCTTGTCAATTCTGTATAAAAAGAAATTGTATTGAATTGTAGGACTGTAGGTTTTGTACACGAACTCTACTCGCGCTTGGCTTTTTTTTAACAAGGGCTTGTCAATTGTGTATAAAAAGAAATTGTATTGAATTGTAGGACTGTATGTTCAGTACACGAACTCGACTCGCGCTTTGCCTTTTTTAAAAAGGGCTTGTCAATTGTGTATAAAAAGAAATTGTATTGAATTGTAGGACTGTATGTTCTTTACACGAACTGGACTCGCACTTGCCCCTTTTTAACAAGGGCTTGTCAATTGTGTATAAAAAGAAATTGTATTGAATTGTAGGACTATATTATGTTCTGTACACGAACTCTACTCGCGCTTGGCCTTTTTTTAACAAGGGCTTGTCAATTGTGTATAAAAATAAATTGTATTGAATTGTAGGACTATAATTATGTTCTGTACACGAACTCTACTCGCGCTTGGCTTTTTTTTAACAAGTTGTGTATAAATAGAAATTGTATTGATTTGTCGGACTGTATGTTCTGTACACGAACTCGACTTGCGCTTGGATTTTTTTTAACAAGGGCTTGTCAATTGTGTATAAAAAGAAATTGTATTGAATTGTAGGACTGTATGTTCTGTACACGAACCCAACTCACGCTTTGCCTTTTTTATCGCTGGTGAATGTAAACAGGCAGCGGGCGGCTGTTGACACGCCCGCATACACGAGCCGGTATCTAATTCGGGTGACCTTGGCAATGAATAACAAGTTTTTATGTAACCTTGCCTTAAAAGACTTTATTTGTATTTTTTTTCCTTTTTGCATCGTCGTGGCGCCCGCGCGCACCAGGCGATCTCGTAAGCAAAAAAGATAGATTCAGATTTCGTAACAAAGCGTTTTTTTTTGTAGGTATTATACATCATTAAATTCGAGTTGAAACCAGAAGTTTTATTTTTTATTTCCTGTTACGTTGCCTCTGTGTCATAGCGATATAACTACGTATTTCTTGACCTATAAAAAGAAAGAAAATAATGATTTGATAACGAAACTCAAAATTTCGATTTATATGTTAATGATAAGATAGCTAGATCTCCATTGCGTTGGGGAATCTTGTTAAGCCCGCTTCCATCTTCGGCGTCGTCTTCACTTACCATTACCATCAGGTGAGATGATGCCAAGGCAAGGGCTTATCAATGGTGGATTTATAAAAAAATCCCTAACCAAAAAATGTATACAAAATAAAAATGTTAAATTTTTTAGGTCAGGTTAAATCGTGCGTGGCCGCTTCGAAAAAAGGCTCAATGTATTATAGCTACTATGCCAGTCTTCATACAAAAATGACCCAACCCTTTCAAATGCCTTTCATAATCTGATATAAAATTACTGATCGTATCAGTAATTTAGTATCAGATTATCAGTTATTGTATTAAGTACTTTTTGCACATGACTGTACGTATAGGTATTTATTGCTATACGTACTGTCATGTGCAAAAAGTCATCATCAAGTCATCAATTCATCATATCAGCTTATAATTCCCTACCGTCCTGTTTCACCGTCCACCCCACAATCCACAACCTTCGAGTTTTTCGCAGGTGTGTGCAGGTTCCTCATGATATTTTCCTTCACCGTAAGAGCGTCGGATGAACGTACATATATAATTGAAATTCGAAAAGGTACACGGCAGGGTTCGCACGACAAACAGGAGATAGCGGCCCTTACCATTACGCCACCGTCGACGCTCAGTATACAGGGTGTAACAAAATTGGTGGTTGACTGGGGGTTCTACTCGTCATACTGAACAACTTTCTCCTATGAATCCACCCATAGTCAATTCGCAAAAAAAAAAACTTGGACCCTCCATACTAAAATGCACAAAATTGGTCGATCAACCGATCGATTTGTATGAAGAGTCAAAAAATTTTTTTACGTTTTCAGCAAAGTCGTAGAACAAAAGTTGTTCAGTATGATGAGTAGAAGCCCCAGTTAACGGAACTACATCAATTTTGTTACACTCTGTATAGAGACATGTACATATACATATTATACAGATAAGTATGTATGTGTGAGTAAAATAATGCTTACGAGGTTCGAGACTCATGTGAGGATAGAAATTATAATCTAGGCACGTCATGACGTGAGTCAAGGTGTACTCACTCGTATGTGCTGTTAATATCACTGTTTCAGTTTGTTGAAATAACAGCACAACTAATTAAAATTGTTTATTTTTGATAAAGTTCGCGATGGCTCAAAAGTCAAAAGTTTTAAATGAACCATTCATTGATTAAGCATTTGTTATTAAGTCAATTAATATAGTTATAAAGATTTCGTTATTCCCAAATAGGTATATAATAAATAACATATTTAGTTTTTGGGAAACCTAACCGAACCTAACATCGCTCGTTTCGCGAGCTCATTTACAATCTGCGCCGTACGGCATTTTGACAATTTGCCTGACTCGGCATTGACCGTTTACATACGGACGAATTAAATATTACAATTTGCCTGGCTCGGCATTTTAAAATCTGCGTACAGAATTTTACATTTTGCCTGACCGTTTACATACAGACGAATTATTACAAATTGCCTGTATCGGCGCACAACATTTTACATTTTGCCTGACCGTTTACATACGAACGAATTATACAATTTGCCTGACCCTATGTAAAATGACTAATCATACAGTTTGCCAGCCACATATATACGTTGCACCCCTAAAAGAAAGTTTGCCCAATGATTTCAATCATACTGTACATACCATATACCTATGTATGTACATACAAAAGAGTCGGTGGCGTAACGGCTAGGGCCGCCGCCTCCTGACCAGGAGGTCGTGGTTCGAATCCTGCCACGTACCTGATTTCGAATTTAGATTTCATATGTACGTTTATCCGACGCTTTTACGGTGAAGGAAAAACATCGTGAGGAAACCTGCACACGCTGGCGAAGAAATTCGAAGGTTGTGTGGGAAGTCGACCAACCCGCACTGGGCCCGCGTGGTCGACTAAGGCCCGATCGCCTTAATTCAGGGTAGGCTTGAGCCCCTCGGTTGGGACGTATATGACCTTTTTTTTTATTCACAATTGGTAAACCTTTGACAACCATTGCGTTGGGAAATATTGGTAAGCCCGCTTCCATCTTCGGCAACATCGTCACTTACCACCAGGTGAGATGTTGTCAAGGGTTTACCAATTGTGAATAAAAAAAAATAAAAAAAAACATCTCACCTGGTGATAAGTGACGATGTAGCCGAAAATCGAAGCGGGCTTACCAAGAGTCCCCAACGCAATGGGGAACTGGCTATCTTATCTTCATGCCGGAACACACCAATGATATCAACACTGATATTTGGCGGCAAGATTTAGACAAGATGGTGGTAGCTAGCTGATACGATGACGATGATGTAGGTACATGCATGTCTTAATCAACCTATGCTTTTGTTACAGAGCCGGTGCTGGTGCAAACGGCATATTCACCAGAAGAGTGGATTTCTCCACGTTCAACCTGCTGCCCAAGCACAAAGTCAACTCGTACCAGATCAAGGTATGTTACTTCTGCCATTCATTATACTTTATTAATTAGTCATAGGGCTTTTTACCGACTTCAAAATAAGGAGGAAACTTGTTGGAATTGCACAATTTTCGCATATGTTCTGTGGTTCAACAACCGGAGTGCCTTTCATGTGTATTTATTTCACGTTTATTAAATTTTGTTTTAGACACTTTGACGTATTCACTCGCCACCGATGACCAAGAGAAGTTATATGTCTTTCCGCAAGTTGTATATCATAAACTTTAATAAGAACAGTGTTTATTTCTAGTGCCGCTAACAACGAATAATTAAAATTAAAGGGGTGGGGGTCCGTGATTTTATCTTGCACTATGGTACGGAACCCTTCGTGTGTGAATGCGACTCGCACTGGGTCGGTTTTTTAATTATCACATCTACTTTAATAAAACCACATTTAAATATTAGAAAAAAACTGTGGTTTCTTATATTATATTATAAATCTGCTTATAGACTAGCCAAAAGAAACGTTTTATTTCTCCTTTGCTGTTAGGCATTGTTCTGCAATAGCCAATGTTACACGAACGTATTGCGATTTGTGCGTACGCGGCTTTGGTAGGGCTGTCGCAACTCCACAATAATAAAATAAATCCTTTTTGAATTTAGGATTGTGAATATATTATCATGCCTACTAAATATTCACATAAAAACTGTGGTTCCTTATTCCATAAAAAAAATATCTCGGTTTCTTACTGATCAGTTCAGGCAGAGTCCAAGACCTTTCGTTCTTATTTTCCCAACAACGTTCCATACTTTTTCGCAACCTACAATTTATAGAAGCAAAGAATGGGTAATCGAAGTGTCGGTGATCCCACGTGCACCATGATAATAGTCGATCACACACGTGTTTGTTCAAGGCCTTGTTCTTAGAGGTCCACGACTCTGTTGTTTTCAAAACATGTAAGTTCATACTTTAATTCCCAACGATTCCACAACATTTTAACATAAAAAAACATAATTTCAATGTTTTGGCTGTGACACGTAAATTTTCTTTCAATGGTTTTTTAAAAACCTTTCTAATGTCTGTTTAACCCCCAACGCAAAAAGAGGGATGTTATAAGTTTAACGTGTGTGTCACTCTGTCTGTATCCCAAACGGATGGACCGATTTTGATTTAGTTTTTTTTGTTTGAAAGGTGACTTCATCCAGAATGTTCTTAGCTATGATTCAAGAATATATTTTTAGCCGTTTGAAGATCGTCAGCCCTTTTCAAGTTGAGGAAGGAATGTGCGCAACTTCCACAGGTCTAATCGATTCGAAATTTAGTATCCTGTTACATCAATGATATTGCAAGAACATGGTAACCTTGACCTGATTCTACATAACTGGAATCTGCAGGATACCCAACTCTTCACCAACTTACAGCAGCGGTATTGTGTTTGGGCTCATAGGTATTGTCTTAGTGAATAGGTTATAGAAGATGTGTATCAGGCTTTGATGAGGTAGGAGGGGGGGTTATAAATTATATATTTAGAGCTATTGCGCAAACAGCTTATCCTTTCGCAACATCGTCTCTACGATATTTCCGCATTCTAAACAAATTGTCTGGAAAGTTCGCTCAATATGCACAACTTGCACAAGTTGTTACACACAACCCCACTGAAGTACGTCTAGACCATTTTCCAACATTTTGATTTAAAAAGTTTTAAATAACAGGTTTACATTGACAGTTGCGCACGGCCTACTAGATTGACATTCGTTACTGATTGACAAATGTGGGCTTCACTGGAGCTGCACAAAAATAGGTCCAAACTTTCAATGTCAATTGGGTACGTAGCATTACTAGATTGACATTCGTTACTGATTGACAAATGTGGGCTTCACTTGAGCTGCACAAAAATAGGTCCAAACTTTCAATGTCAATTGGGTACGTCCCATTACTAGATTGACATTCGTTACTGATTGGCAATTATGGGCTTCACTTGAACTGCACAAAAATAGGTCCAAACTTTCAATGTCAATTGGGTACGTCCAATTACTAGATGGTCATTCTTTACTGATTGACAACTATGGCACAGATAAGATACTAGTTACTTCGTAAACTGTGGGCTTCACTTGAGCTGCACAAAAATAGGTCCAAACTTTCAATGTCAATACGTACAATAGTACGTCTCACAGATAAGCTTTGCTAACGCCCGGATAAACGAAGTAAAGACTAATAATATACGGTATTTGCACAAGCCTATATGCCAATGGAGTGTGTATAAATACCTAAATGTGTGTTATGCAGCCCTATAGTGAAGTCGGTATCTAATCAGCCCGGGCCTTGAGCCAGTAGTATGTCAACAAGCGGTCGTTAACCCCGCTCGGTTCTATTTTTACTACTGTTTGTTATTTACTACCTACGTCTCGTATAAGTGAACTATTAGTGCAATAATATTTGTTGTGTAGATACGCTTATGTTCACTTACTCGTATTTATGGAATGAGTTAATCTGTTTTTCAAATCAACTTGTTTTATGCTTGTCTCGACGATATTGTATAATGAGCCTACTAGACAGAAACCTAAAGATATTATTGTTATTAAAACAAGTGACTAACTTTACTTAAAATACGAAAGGATTGAGGACTTTTAGGGTTCCAAACGAGGAAAGGAAAAAAGGAACGCTTATACTTCTGTCTCACAGCAAAGGTAAAGGAAAAAATAGGAAAATGGCAGGTAGTGGCAGAATTCGAACCACAACCTCTCGGACAGGAATTAGCGGCCCTTGTCATTACGCCACCCACGCTCCTGCTAAGTGTATATATGTATATTATTCTGTTTTCTCATTCAGCTTGGCGTGGCTTGAGCCTATTTGCTGTGATTTCTTGGATGTACTTACGAAGTAACTAGTATCTCATCTGTGGCTGTGCTGTCAAAGAATAAAGACTATTTACTACCTAATGGCTGGTTTACACGGTGCAAGCTAGAATGCGAGCTAGCGAGGCGAGTTACTGCAGTTCATCTATTCGCACCGTGTGACTGCATCATGCGAGTTACTGTCATGAGCGAGTAGGTCAGTAGCTCGCATCCGAGTTAATATGACATTTTCTGTTTTTAATCGCCACTCACCTTCTCCCACCTGGCCACAAGCAGCAGCTTGGTGCAGTAGCTTTCTACTGTCACGCCAGCAGCTTGCACTCGTGTGACCGGGTGAGGCGAGTCGACCTACTGTAAGCGAGTACAAAGTGGCAGTAGCTGTCTACTGTCAAAGAAAGTAGCTTGCACCGTGTAAACCAGCCATAAGTACTGTGGAGAGCCTACTTACCTACATATTATTATATTACACAACCGCCTCCGTGGCGTAATGGCTAGGCCATTCGCTTCACACCAGGAGGTCGCGGGTTCCATTCCCGGAGGGGTCAATTTTGTAAGACTCTGTTTGTTTGGTACCATCTTATCTAAGTCTTGCCGCCAAACATAAGTGTTAACAGCATTGATGTGTTCAAGCTTGAAGATAGATAGTCAGATCCCCATTGTGTTGGGGAATCTTGGTAAGCCCGCTTCCATCTTAGGCATCATAGTCAGTAGTCACCATCAGGTGAGATGAAGCCAAGGGCTTATGAATCGTGGATTAAAAAAAAAAACATACAAAGTTGTACGATATCCGTTCAAATCGTTCGTTTTAAATATTTCTGCGAATTAAATTAACTTATTTAGGAAATCCAAGAATTAAATTAACTTATTTTGGACATTAAAATGCACCGTTCTTCTCACAAAGTGTAAAAATTTACGACTTGCAAACATCTGGCGAATTTGAATTGCTTAAAATTAAATGAGTGTTTACTGACTCAACGTCTACAATACGTTAGTACTAATATATATACTGTGGTCTACAACATATAGTAGGTACTTATATTTTTTAGCCTTAGTGAATATTTATAATCATCTGTACCATACTATGTGTTTGTTTTTGACTTTTCTTAATTTTAAACCTAAGTTTTTTTAAGTTTTTTTTTGTTTTAGATTTAATTTAAACTTTGTACATTTACAAGAATCAGTGACAATACAATAATTTCATAAGTTTGTCTCATTAACTTGAAATAAAAAAAATTAAAAAAATACAGTTAAAAAAAAACAAAAAAAAAACACACTTTTAAAGCACATCAAACTAAAAAGTGATAAATAATTCTTTATATAAGCTGAAAACAATAATAAACAAAAATACTGGTATTAATGTGGAAAAAGCGTGGGTTGCTCGATATGCGAAAAATAATGGCACAAAGCGCCCCACGCGTTTTTCACAATAATACTAGTATTTTTCGTTCATTATTGTTTTTAGCTTATATTAAGAATTGTTTTTCACTTTTTAGTTTTATGTGCTATAAAACTTTATTTAAATTTCAATTTTTATTTCAGGATAATGAGATAAACTTATGAAATTATTGGATTGTCACTGATTCTTGATAAATGTACAAAGTTAGAATTAAATCAAATCTGTCAGTTTAAAGTGGGTCAAATCGAGTGCAAAGGAGTCGGTTACAAACATACATACATACATACATGTGAAGCTAATAAAATCGTGATCAATGATAATAAATACACGATTTCTTCTACCAACCTATTATGAATATTCGTAAACACCAATTTATCAAAGCGATTTATAGGATAAAAGCAAACAAGATAATTATTTCACACAAAGAGCTGAATTTCATTGCTGGACAACAATAGCCTTTATCGGCAGACAACATAATTCAGCAGTTACTATGTATTTATTAAAACGAATAGGGTCCATAATTAATCGGGTTTGACACCTTTTGTATCTGATGCTAAGCACCTCTTGTTGTACGTTCAGTAGCGACAACAGAGCCTAATTTATCTATGAAAACCAAATGAGTATAAAAATATGCAGTTGGACTAATATCGGAACTGAAAATTATTTACTGATTAAAGTGCGAGTCGGACTCGTGCACTGAGGGTTCCACACCATCACAACTCTCCATACAAGTTTAACAATGATAGGCACCTATTCATTTCAATAAAGAGACTAGAGATGAAACGGATAGTGGTTTGGCCGGATACCGGATACCGGATATCCGGCCAACTATCAGGCCGGATAGCCGGATATCCGGACGAACCTTGCCGTTTGGTGCATCGCAAGAAGCGAGCTTGTGTAGGTGGTGCACAAACGATCGGGCGGACTCGGTCGAATTCGGGTCTTTTCGTACAGCGGCGAAAGACTGTTTTCTGAAGCAGGCCTTGTTTATGAAAACAATCGGAGAGAAATTAATGGAGAGAAATTAGTATTCATTCACCATAATTTGCCCTAAGTGCAGTACGAGTACTAATTAATTACATTAATTTTCTAAGTTGTCAAATGAAAATTTTGTGCTAGTTTTTGTAAAGTATTAAATAAGTATAAATAAAGTTATTGCCTAAATTTAATATTGCGTATTTATTAATATCCGGTATCCGGCCGAACCGGATAGTGTCCTGTTATCCGGTATCCTGCTGGATAGTAAAATATGGCCGGATAGGCCGGATACCGGATAGTAACCGGATATCCGGTTCATCTCTAAAAGAGACACTGACGAGAGCGTTTTTTTTTTTCATTCAATTCGGACCTCTTAACGCGAGTGTGACTTACACTTGACTGGTTCTTTTTTCTTTATGGGTTGTACCAGGCTCGTACTATAATCACAACTTACTTATTACAAGTACAACAATGATAGGTAAATATGAATTGGGCGTTCGGTTTCAACGTCACAGCTGCGTTGAAGCCCGCATTGATTTGAATTAAAATGAATAGACTTACGTTCGATATTATTTTAACACGTATCAACCGGCTCGGATTGAGGCATCTTAATGCCTTAACTGGGGGTTCTACTCATCATACTGAACAACTTTTGTTCTACGACTTTGCTGAAATCGCAAAAAAATAATTTGACCCTTCATACAAATCGATCAGCTGATCGACAAATTTTATACATTTTTGTATGGAGGGTCCAATTTTTTTCTGAGAATTAACAATGGGTTCCTTGAGGAAAGTTCTTCGGGACCTACACCCATTCTGTTACACCCTGTATATAAGGTGTAACAAAATTAGCTGAAGCTATTTTAACTGGTACTTCTAACCATGAAACTGAACCACTTTCCCCATGGAACCCATAGTCAAAAAAAATTGGCTCTCCCATACTAACTCGATTAGCTGATTAGCCAACTTAGTATGGGAAGTTCAATTTTTTTTTGGAGATTTGACTATGGGTTTCATGGAGACAGTTGTTCAGTTTCATGGGTAGAAGCACCAGTTAAAATAGTTTCAGCTAATTTTGTTAGACCTTATATACTTAATGTAATAGAAAAATAATTTTAATTGAATATAATTTTAAGAATTTTTTTTTACATCTTTAGTAGAAGCCCTGTGTAACGGGACCTACACCAATTCTGTTACACCCTGTATATAAGCTGTGTGAATCGATGCAAATTAATCAATACAGACAGCCACTAAGTTATATATTATGCCACTTGCCACAAATCGTATCGTGTCGTGCCATCACATTATTCTGCACGCAAGACAATTCTAAACATTTTCCTCGGTTATCTCTGGCGTAAATTACATGGCGTTGTCTGAAGAAAGCGAACGAGCGGCGAACTTCGCTCGCTCGCGTGACTGAGCCCCGTTTGTATCACCGGGGAAACCTTGTAATTCCCCACCTATATTACCCCCAATATGTTCAACAAATCTACGACCTTTAGGTTAATTTATGTCTAGTGTTGAGCATTTATCTTATTCGTCGGTTTTAATAATAAATTTAGCTTCAGATACAGTATTTCGCAGATAAGGGCAGACTGTACAGTTGATATCATGATGTGTTTTTCATTGACCTTAACCAAAGTATATATATTAGTACTAACATACGAGGTGCGGTCCAAAAGTGTCCGGCCTAACAAAGAAAACAAGTAGATACATATATTTACAATTTTATTTTTATTTTTCGATATAGTCCCCCTCTATTTCAACGCACTTTGCAGATCTCGTGATAAGCATTTTATCCCCTTATAAAAATATTCTGGAGTTTTGTCCTCGAAATGGGTAAAAACTGCTTGGGCCACTTCATCATCCGAAGAAAATCGTCTTCCCCTTAAGTCTGCCTTAAGTCTCGAGAACAAGTAGTAGTCGCTTGGGGCCAGGTCTGGGCTGTAAGGGGGGTGGCGAATTTCCTCGAAGCCACATTTAGCTACAGCAGCTTTGGCAATTGCAGCAGTGTGAACGGGAGCATTATCGTGGAGAAGCCTAACACCTCTACTAAGTTTTCCACGTCTTTTCTGCTTGATCGCCTCTCGCAACTGCTCAATAAGGGTGACGTAGTAGCTGCCATTTACCGTGGTATTCCTTTCTTTTATGTCAATCATTAGTATTCCGTGACAATCCCAGAATACCGTTGCCATAATCTTTTTGGTGGATTGCGTTACCTTGGCCTTTCTAGGTGGCTTTTCACCAAGACGACGCCACTCCATCGATTCCCTTTTAGACAGGGGATCATAGTACAAAACCATGGTTTCGTCTCCCGTAACAATCGACTCCAAATAACTTTTTCCGTAACGCCTATACGCGTCTAAAACTTCTTGAGAACACGCTTTTCTCTCAGTACGCTGCAAGCTCGAAAGAAGTTTGGGTACCCACCTAGCACTAACTTTATTCATGTGAAGATGATCATGTAGTATCCTAAGTACTGAAGTTTTGGAAAGTCCGGTTCTTGCCGCTATTTCTTTAGTCTTTAGTCTTCGATCACTCAGAACTTCCTCTTCCACTAATTTAATACATTGCTCGGTGAGTACTTCTATAGGCCGGCCGGAGCGAGGTTCGTCGTCAATGGATTCCCGCCCCAATCGAAACTGTTTACTCCATTCTTTTACCGTGGAAAATGATGGAGAAGAATCCCCGTACACGGCATCCAACCTTTTTTTTATATCGGTCGGGCTGACCCCTTCCTTAGTCAGGAATTTGATCACGGAACGATATTCCAATTTGATCATTTCGAAAGTTTTCCGGATTCGTATCGTTAAAACGCCGTAAAATCAAAACTACAACCAACAGAAACGCCAAAACCAGACTCGAAAAAGCAGACTAAATGACAATCGCGATTACATCTTTTTTATTTTTTTTTAAGCCGCCAAATTTTTCCAGCCAGAAAGTTTTGGACCGAACAGGTACAGTATGGACACTCCCTGCTGCTCTCTAAAATTGCGATCTCACCCCCTCGTCACCCAGATTGATACAGATTGGTTACAGTTTGGATTGTCGAACGTACAGGATTTCGCCGCCATTTTGTTTGTTCCGTCATTCCTTTTTTAAATGTCATTTCTGGCCTGTTGTATAAAGTGTCCATGGTGTGCCTTAACTTTCTTCTCTAGCCTTGTCAAAGTGTGCTATGGATGTAGCACACATTGATGCTAGTTGCTCTTCGATAAATGGTAAGTATATAAAGCAGGGTTCGAAAAAAAATTATTTTTATAATAAATATCAATAATCCTTTTTTTGATATAAATCCGATATATATCGTAATATATCCAGGCTAAGAAAAAGAAGCGAATTTCATTCTGTAAGGGGATTAAACACTTAAAAATGTGAAAGGAATTTGTAAAATAATTAGTGTTTATTTGAGAAAGAATTAATAAGAAAAGAGGACTTCCCCCTACTTTAAATGTGGTTGCCATTTTGGGAAACAATCTAAATTATTCTAAGTTGTAGTTTTTCGCTACGTGTTGCCAGCGTAAACATTAATCTCCAAAATTTTTAGTATAGAAGATAGGAAAAAATCTTTTTTTTATTCACTATTGGTAAGCCCTTGGCAACATCTCACCAAGATAAAAACGACATATATCCGCTGATGTATATTATCGGCGAACCCTGATATAAAGTGACAGAATATTAATCATATAAACAAAATCGCTGCATAAATGTGGAATAAGTTGGCTACAAGTTTATCTGGACTATGAACAATACAATGAGGACTTAAATTTTCCAAGAACACAATAGGACCCTGTATAGAATTTAGGAGTTCGTTACTCCGGTACCTCAATTTAGGATCGCAGCTTCTATTTAAGGGTCCCTAAAATTAGCAACTCGATTCACGATATTTCAAACATCGAACGGAATAGCGTAGAAATAAAGTTCTTGTCAGCTCGTACTTCGACGTGGCTGTTACGTCAATCCCTGCGGACGAATCATGCGAAAATTGTAGTTTTTAATTCATGTTAAATAAAATATGAAGATTATCCCAAAAGTAAAAAAAAAACAAAAACAAAATCATTTCACATTGTTTTGTTAAGAAGTTCGTAAATTATCATAATGTTTAGATTAAAATTACAGCAGTTCTATGGTTACAACTAGAATGAAAGAGTGCATTAGGATGCATAAGAAGTTCTGTGCATTGAAATAGAATTCAAGGAAGCCAGTTCTCCATTGCGTTGGGGAATCTTGGTAAGCCCGCTTCCATCTTCGGCATCATCGTCACTTACCATCAGGTGAGATGATGCCAAGGGCTTACCAATTGTGAATAAAAAAAAATAAAAATCAAAATTTCTTCTCATATCCTGTGAATTACAAAACCATTTTTTTTTTCGATAAAAACATCCTTAATTGAAGTAAAAAGTGTGTACAAAGTTGGTCGTTGGCGGCGGTATAAGCCTTAAAGCTTGCAGGCTTGTAATTCAATATTAAATATCGTGACTGTAGTATCTACGCGATAGTATGTAAGCATGATTGATGGAGCGCGCAAGTCTGGTTCCATTGCAGTCCAGCGGCATCATTAAAACCTGGCCACACTGTTTATGGTCGCGAGCTGTCTGCTGGCTATTGATAGGACCGGTTGGTTAGTGTTCACTATGTAAGGAGGAGCACCCAACGAGAGATAGTAGAATCTGAGGAAATCTGAGAGCCATATTTCGTAAATATAGGGACAGAGCACAATTCGCCAATACGAAAGATGCGGAAAATCGAGAAAATTGGATGAGATTAAGAGGAAACGCGGTCTTAAGAATAGGTATTTGATTAAAATGTTGCTGTCTCCCTCCCCCAAACCTCTCCGTATACAGCAAGAAAGGGATAACTGCAGCGCAGACTATTAATAGGCACTAAAATTGACCAAAACATCATTTCGTAGTCCCCTATTTCCTCCTCTAAAACATGAGCAATAATAAAAGGTTTTTCTAATTAATAACTAAATACACTTTACCTATGCCTCTATGTTTTAATTTTATTGTTAATATGCGTATTTTTTTTTGGTGGGTGTCTGAAAATTATATATCAATTGGGCAATTTTCTCAGTTTTTGAAGGCTCCTAAGTACTTCCTATTATAAATTGAGTATGGGAAAAATAGGGGCATGGCCATGGTAGATATAGGTTTGATGGAAAAAAACATTTTTGCTCTATTGTCTTTATCCAGGGAGGAAACAGGGGACTTACGTTAGTATGGAAAAAAGGCGCCCGCGTTTCCTATTAAGCTAGAAAACCGATCTTAGCACAAACCGGAGTAAAAGAAAAAGTAAGGAAAGTAAGAAACAGTTCGAGTTATCCTGTCTGCATTATATATTTTTGTTTGTCATGCTGGCGCTTTTTAAAACCAGCCAGGATACAAAACTAAAAGCTATTTTAATTACAAAGTTAGTTTTCATTTGGGACCGAATAAAGATATTAAAGTTACTTTATGAAGTCCTGCAATATAAAGCGAGCAGTTTCCTCGTCGCGAAATTAAACCGTAGCGGGAATGTTTCTTCCACCTCCATAAAGCAAACTTAGCGTTTATACGGCGCATGCACTAATGTAGTCCCCCCCCTTAAGCCGGGCTTATGAATTTATAGTCCCGGCAATTTTCACGCCATACACAGCGAGAGCGACATTTGCAAGAGATATAAATTGTAGGTCACGATCAAACCAAACAGACTAACAAGCTCGTTGTGAACGATTTAATTCTGAGGCACTTCGGGGATGGACCAATTCTGCTGTTTGTTCTTTAGGTTTTTTTATATTTTTTTATTCACAATTGGTAAGCCCTTGGCATCATCTCACCTGATGGTAAGTGACAATGATGCCGAAGATGGAAGCGGGAAGATTCCACAACGCAATGGAGAACTGGCTATCTTATCGTCTTGCCGGAACACATCAATGTTTTTAACACTGATGTTTGGCGGCAAGACTTAGATAAGACGGTGGTAGCTAGCCAGGCGGGCTTAGAAAATGCCCTACCACCAACCAAACCGAGTCTTACAAGTTGACCCCACCGGGAATCGAACACGCAAACAGGTAAACAGCAAATGTTTGAAAAAGACCGGCCAAGTGCGACTCGGGGTCACAAAATAAGGGTTCCGCACCAAAACTTTAACTACCAACAGAACAAGATCTCTCAGGACATACTTTGCTCTAGGTAAATAGGGGTCTACTTATCATTGCAAGAGATTTAAATTGTAGCTCACGATCAAACCAAACAGACTAACAAGCTCAACGATTTTATAAAACGTTGTGAACTAATTAATTCTGAGGCACTTCGGGGATGGACCAATTCTGATGTTTGTTCTTTAGGTAAACAACAAATGTTTGAAAAAGACCGGCCAAGTGCGACTCGGGGTCACACAAAAAGGGTTCCGCACCAAAACTTTAACTACCAACACAACAAGATCTCTCAGTACATACTTTGCTGTAGGTACATAGGGGTCTAGTTATTCTGGGCCTTTAAATTCCATTTTTCCTGTGGGAATGGAATGACTAGATTTTCTCATAAATTTTCCTGTAATCTATGCATTTAATCTCATATACTGAGGGAGGGGGGGGGGGGGGTAATGGTAAATTTTTGCCTATTTTCTTAAATAACTTCAAAACTATCTTAAAATTTAAAAATATGTATTTGAAATTTACACAACATGCCCTTTCATTCGATATGTCACACAATATATTTTGAACTCAATCGATCGATCAGTCGATCCAGTAGTTTCCGAACAAATTGGCTGTGGCAGTCGGAGGGACAGACAGACACACGAGTGATCCTATAATGGTTCCGTTTTTACCTTTTGAGGTAAGTACGGAACCCTAAAAACCGTAAAGGCATATGAACGCTAATTTGCTCATGCTGATGCAAAAACGACCTAACAGAATTGTGCTAAAAGTCAACATTCCTTATAAGCTAAATGCATCCAATATTGAGACGCTTAGCGTTTGTATATGCGAGTAAATAAAAACCGGCTAAGTGCGAGTCGGACCTTCGCACGAAGGGTTCCGTACCATTATCAATAAAAATCAAGTTTGTTGTATGGAAGCCCCTTTAAATGTAAATTATTTTGATTTAACAATTTATTTTTAAAGTGAATAATACAACTCAATATTCTGTGAATATTTCAAGCGTCTACCTGTTGCCGGTATCAGTATCGAGCAAAAACGAGCCAAAAATCATGTTTGTTGTATAGGAGCCCCCTTATATTTATTTTATTCCGTTTTTTAGTATTTGTTGTTATAGCGGCAATAGAAAATTTCAACTGTTAGCTATCACGGTTCATATAATAAAAAGCTTGGTGACAGACAGACGGACAGCGAAGTTTCAATAATAGGGTCCCGTTTTTACCCTTTGATTACGGAACCCTAAAATCACCTCTATTATGGGATTCATATACTTATTTGCAGATGCTATTCACGACGAAGTCATTCGTAACTTTACATGGCATTGTGCACGGGATACCTAAAATATTTTTAAACGATGACTCAAATACAATTTAAGATATTATTCATGATATTTTTAGGGTTCCTTATCTCAAAAGGAAAAAAGGAACCCTTATAGGGTCACTTCATTGTCCCGTTTGTCGACCAGTACCCTTATTTTCGTGAACGTGTGGAGGTTTGAAACTATAAAAAAATCAAGATTCCAAGTCCAAGCAAAAAAAAAGACACGGCCATTTTACAGTCATCTGTAACATCTTTGCTCTCGCTTTCCTGCAATTTGTGGGAGTGATTTCGTGAAATGGGACGGAAATGTGTAACAGGAAATGCGAACGTTTTTTAATTCTCGAAAACTAAGGTTGTCATAGCCATGCCGCCTAGTGTGATGGCAAAGGCAAAGATGACATACTACTATTCGCAATTTGTGGGAGTGATTTCGTGAAATGGGACGGAAATGTGTAACAGGAAATGCGAACGTTTTTTAATTCTCGAAAACTAAGGTTGTCATAGCCATGCCGCTTAGTGTGATGGCAAAGGCAAAGATGACATACTACCTACTATTCGAAGGGTCGGCCCGTGAATGTACGACCCGATAATTAATTTATTTCATAAGTATTTTGTCACATGTTACACATCTTAAGCGAGTACTGTAGTAGGTCTCGTTTTTTTTAATAAGAATATCGCGATGTTTTATCGTAAGTAAACATTAAGGAAATGCCCGTAATTGAAGGTATAAACACGCCAGATCAAGATGTAGACAGTCGTGAAACTGAACCTGCGCGCACGACACTCGACACCGGCTTCAAGGCTTCCCATGTCTATACGTAACGCACAACATTGTACGTACAACAATGCTTTGTTTATCTTATTTTTTAGAACACACCTCACCACAAAACAAGACTAAAAAAATTTCACAACAACACAGAATCCACAATAATTTGCAACATTTTATTAGCAATTGAATGGCCAGAAATTGAAGATTTTGCTGTCGCGATAAATTGAGAACTTTCCAGATTTAAAAAATGTGGATTATGGATTCAATTTTGATTTTGGATCGTAACAGTTATCACGCCTGCCAGTTATCTATTACATATGATGATAAATATTCATTCATTAATTTCTATCAGCTCATATACATCCCCACCGAGGGGCTCGAGCCTACCCTGAATTAGGGCGATCGGGTCTTAGTCGACCACGCGGGCCCAGTGCGGGTTGGTCGACTTCATACACAACCTGCGAGTTTCTTCGCAGGCTTGTGCAGGTTTCCTCACGATGTTTTCCTTCACCGTAAGAGAGCGTCGGATAAACGTACATATGAAATCACATTGGTACGTGACAGGTTCGAACCACGAACTCCCGGACAGGAGGCGGCGGCTATAGCCAATACATATTAAATTATTATAACAATCTTTAAAGTAATGTTAGATACAGCATTTGAACAAATTGCTTACAAATGTATCAAGTTTTTCTCAACGGTCCGTAAATGGCAAGAATTGAGAAAGTAGCCGGCTAATAGATACAATAGGGCGGGATGCCAGCACTGGGTGGCGTGGCAAGGCAGCTTTCCTCCGCAACGCTGCAGCAAAAACTCACGCGCAAGCACTTAGACATAACTGCACCTTCTACTAAGATGAAATATGTGACGTTTTCTTAGAAATATGTAATTACAACATTGTGGAGATGAACTATAAATAATTGGTCAAGTGTAATGAACATCCTTATCTAAACATTCAGATCAAAGATCTACCATTTCTATGCAGCAGAGATCGCGCAATTATTCTTCGCACCGAAGATTGGTATCACGGCAAAATATGTATCTGATAAATGTAACGAGTATTTCTAATTAAAACCATTTTGCTTTGAATTCGATAGTTTATTTTATATCGGTAGTCTAAGAATGCAAAATCTTGATCATAGCTTCGTCAAAGTATATAAATATTAGTACTAACATACAGTATGGACACTCCCTGCCGCTCTATGGATTCCGACCTCACCCACTCGTCGCTCAGATTGATTCAGATTGGTTACAGTTTGGTTGTCGAACTTATAGGATTTCGCCACCATTTTGTTTGTTCCGTCATTCGTTTTTTGAAATGTCATTTCTGGCCCGTTGTATGAAGTGTCCAGGGTGTGACTACAGCACCACAAAAGTGGCGACAGCAACCAGAAGCAGACAGCAACCAAACTTGAACTATGTAAGTACTCGTAGCTAAGGTTCCATTACAATCCACGGCCATCAGCATCAGTTTTTTTTTGTAGTTTAAAGTTTTGTCGCCAAAGCACATTTTAAGCTAATTTTTAAGTTCCACTTCATGTGTCCAGGGTTTGGCTTCGTGATACTTTCAATTTCTTTAGCTGATTATTTATAAAGCTTAAGTTACCGTCCAGCTTTCGACACACGTCCAAGGGCTATAAATGGTACACGCTTACAAACTTGCGAACTTAATTCAGCAACACAACATTGCAACATTTCGGTGTCGCTGATCAAGTTTTTTCGCGCAAGTATCCACTTGCAGGACGGTATGACCATATAAGGGAAACTGTTTGGGTCCGGTTTTTGTAACATCGTATTGAATTCAATCTTGATAAACGGGCATCTTGTTTACGTGTATTTCGTAGTGGTCTGGTCTGGCAGCCAGTGACGCTGGCATGATTTAAAAGCTGCAATACATAGACGAGATCTCTGTTGCGTTGCGGCACAACCCGGACACTGCATACAAATGGTCGTGGAATGACATTTCTAAAAACAGATGACGGTGCAATCAAAATCACGGCAACATTTCAAACGTTCGAGAACCAAACTGTAACTTATATGTATCAATCTGGGTGACGAGGGGGTGAGGTCGCAATCTAGAGTGCGGCAGGGAGTGTCCATACTGTATGTTAGTATTAATATATATACTTTTTTTTATTCGCAATTGGTAAGCCCTTGGCATCATCTCACCTGATGGTAAGTGGCTAAAGATGGAAGCGGGCTTACCAAGATTCTCCAACGCAATGGAGAACTGGCTATCTTATCTTCAAGCCGGAACACATCAATGTTGTTAACACTGATTTTTGGCGGCAAGTCTTAGATAAGATGATGGTAGCTAGCCAGGCGGGCTTAGATAATGCCCTACCACCAACCAAACCGAGTCTTACAAGTTGACCCCACCGGGAATCGAACCCGCGACCTCTTGGTGTGAAGCGAATGGGCTAACCATTATGCCACGGAGGCGGTCACTTATACTTTGGTTGCGGGTTGCGATTTATCACAGTACTATTGCCTGTTTTCTCGCTTAAGTTACAGTCTTGTAGAGAAGAATGTTCGTGGCAGTACGATATGTCGTCCTAGCCCAGTTACCAAGCAAACAAAATGGATACATCATTATTGTAAGGCATGCTGCATGCGTAATGGCGGGCAACCCACGCGCCATTGCCGCCGCGCCCACGCCTACGCCAGCACTGACTGGTATTGATAGATGAACTCTCTGCACGCCTATTATCAGTACACTTCCTATCCTCCCCGTTAATTTCATGCTTCCAACGTAGATTAAATGAGAACCATTATAATGCAAATCTTGTATATCGACTATCGATTCTGTTGCTAATTAAAGCTAATGTCAGTACAAATTGCGGCGCGAGTATCGAGACTCTGGCCAGCCAGGGAGTGAAGCACTATTTCCAAGATTAACTTTATTGCATTAGTTAGTTTTCCTTTTCATTTAGAACCGTGTGATCCGCGTCCAAAGAAATTAAAGCATTGTATTCGCAACTAGAATAGAAGTAGATCGGTCAGTGATCTCGGCGAACTACCTCGCCGGTGTTATTATCTCGATAACTGCGGTAATAATGTTTGGAAAACATGAGCTTGATTTCAGACCAAAATTGCTCGCTTTTATTGCTGCATCAATATTTAGTGCCCGCTTTTAGTGTGCGCATTATTTATGTTTTACGAAATTGTGGGAACCCAAGCACTTCATTAAACGAACCTGGGACTTAAACCGCTGAAGACGCTACTTTGAAAACTGCAGGGTATAAAATTGGAAGATAAAGTTTTGTGCTTGTTAACCAGACCGAAAACTGCAGGAGCAGGAACCAACTAAGTTTTATTATAAACGGCCTTAAGGCCTTAAGATGGGTCAAATGACAATATTCAATTCAAATTGTAAAGCTATCCCATGGAAAAATATATAATTATATTTAAAGTAATAAAATATCGATTTAATTGAATACAATTTTAAAAATATTACCTATCACTTTTGATGTAAAAAAATATACTGTGGACCCTGTTTTTGGCATTAATTGCAAAATTTCTCGAAAACAAATGGTTAATGTTGAATAAACCCAACACACAAAAATTGGTGACTTTAAGACCTTTCATTTTAATTGAACACAATTTTTTAAACTTATTTGAAAGTGATGATAAGTAATAAAAACATGTAAAAATCGAAAATTGGGCGTTCGGTTTCAACGTAACAGCCACGTTGAAGCTCGCATTGATTTTAACCTAAAATGAATAGACTTACGTTCGATATTATTTAAACACTTATCAACCTGCTCGGATTAAGTGATCTTAGCGCCTTAAAGTACTATGCTTTTGTAATAAATATTAAATTGTTTTTATTAGTGTAATAAAACTAACAAATTTAATTTTAAAAAATCCGCCTGCTTGAAATGTGTTCTACTCGTTATGTCCCCTCGGGATCAATCCAATACCTCACATTCTAAAATCCGTCAAGTTGTTTAGGTTACAGGCTCAGCCAAATAAATGTACATAAACAACAACACCCCAAACATATTACCCTCCTTGTTGGCTAGTCAGGTAAAAATAAAAATTATAAAGGTGTTATCTGAGAGTGTTATGTAACAATCGGCTGCGTGCAATACCAGGCGCTCATAGCCAGCGCAGCGGTGCCAGATCGTGTACACTTGGCTTGGCGTTAACCCTGAAGTCGGGCGAAGGGTCGACGCTCGCGCACGACCCACTTACAATGCGCTGCATCGAGTGTCGCGTCGCGCAAATCTCCGACGGAGCATTGAATTTGAATAGCATAAACTAACACCACCACGGGCGCAAAACACCTCCGCCTTAACCGCCTCCGTGGCGTAATGGTTAGTCCATTCGCTTCACGCCAGGAGGTCGCGGGTTCCATTTCCGGTGGGGTCAACTTTGTAAGACTCCTTGCCTGCGTTTTTGTTTCCCGACTCCTATAATTTGGAGATTTTCAAGGCGAGAGTGAATTATTTGAGTTTGCGTGTACCATCCTCGACTACATCGTCACTTACCATCAGGTTAGATATAGTCAAACGCACTCAAATAAATATAAAAAAACTCGGTTTCGTTGGTGGTAGGGCATTTTCATAGCCCGCCTGGCTAACTACCACCATCTTATCTTGCCTTGCCGCTAAGTATCATTGTTAACAGCACTGATGTGTGCCGGCTTGAAGATAAGATAGCCAGATCCCCATTGTGTAGGGGAATCTTGGTAAGCCCGCTTCTATCTTCGGCATCGTCGTCGCTTACCATTAGGTGAGATGATGTCAATGGCTTATCATATCAACTGTGGATAAAAAAAACCAGGGTGATGAAGTGAATATAATCCGTAATCGATTATCGATATACAGAAAAGTAGTATATATTTTTAAAAGTCCCTTATTATTACCCCCCATAAACAGTCCCTCAAACATAAACAAACCGGTAAAACACAGAGATTGAAATAGTTTCTGTTGGGTTCGATATCAGCCCAAAAATGTTATTTTAATTTTTACTACTTTTATAGCATCCTGTATTAGTGGCCATGTTTGCGATTAGATATGCAATGGGTGACTAGGTGGCTACAAACTCGATGTAGAATATACCAATTCCAATTCGGTTTGGTTGCAGCTTATCAAATAGGGTTGCCAAAAACCAGGGCTTTTCACAAATTGGCTGGGCTTTTATGGGGATTATAGGGGTTTTTCGGATTTTATTTAATTTCGGATTCAATCAGATTTTTCTACAAAATCTATTTTATAGTGAAGAAAGTGGCAACACTATTTGACAAGAAAAACCCATGGAAGGAATTCGCCGAAAATCGTTTACTGTCAGATGTTAGTCGGAGAAATCCCATTCCTTTTTTTTACTGTGTTAGTGATATTTAGTGCAATTATCAATAAAGGAATACCACTTTGTAGCACTACTTAGGTAGGTACGTTAGTGGGTGTGGGTTTATAAAATAGATGCGTGCTTACAGGTAATTGAAATTTAATAATGAAGTAAAAGTAAAAGACCTGAAAAGAACATAAGAATTTAGAAAAACATATACTTTTTTTAAATTCACAATTGGTAAGCCCTTGACATCATCTCACCTGATTGTAAGTGACGTTGATGCCGAAATTGAAGCGGATACACTTAATTTCAAATACAAATCACAAAAATATGAATTAATCTTACCCGTAATGGGTCTTTTAGAGAGAATCCAGGTATTAAATAATGAATAATGTTGAAAATTTATTGAAAGATGACAAAATGAATCGAGTTTTAATCACATAATATATCAGCGCATGCGTGAAAAAATAAATAGATGGAATGAAAAAGGAACGAAGAATAGCGTAACGCGTTACAATTTTAGTCAAAAATCTTCTGGTATTTTCAGGTGGGTTTTACCCAATTTAACCGAGTGGGTTTTAAGGGGTCGGTGAAAATCAAGCCAACCCTGCAGCTTATAGGCACAGGTACATATTTAAAGCCTTCTACCAACATATTGAAGCTGCCTTAAATGGAGCAATTTATATGTTCCACCTTAATAACACTAGCGTAGAAAACGATTCACATAATCAAGATCTAATTGCGAGGTGTGGTCTAGACACATTATAGCTTTAGCAAATTATTATAAACCTAAGTGATACTAGTTGCGTGATTACTCTGTGTGCAAACAGTCACGCATGCGCTGAGCCAAAGTGTTTCTGTAATTACGGTGGCGGATAAATTAATTGGTCGTTAGCATGGTTAGATCTGTTGTTTGGCGCCAAGAAAACATCACAAGTTGTTGATTTGTTCCTCTAGAATTTTCCACATTTTATCGTTAATTCAACAGAGTGACGAATCTTGGACGCGAAGTAAAAACAAAATATTTAATGCTCTACTAGCTAGACCCATTATAGCCTACGTGACCTACCCACACGTATTACTGCTAGAGCCATTACTAGATAAGCTATGAACACGAGTTAGGTCGCATATGCTACTCCGGTTTTGTTACTATTAGTTTGTGAATTAACTGACGTAGGACCTTGTCACGTCTACTTTTGAATGCATAATTGTCTTGAACTGATGTAATTAATCTGATTATGCAGATTGGTCGGCCATTGCAGCCATCTGCTGTGCGGTTTGAATGACTTGATTCCTAAACAGCTGATACATAGAAAGTCTTCAAAGAATCAGTTCTCTTTTGTAGTTTTTCTTGTCGAGGAAAATTTATCATAATTTCTATAAATAACAAGAACATGTGACTGAATAAATTAATTTTATTTGGCATTAGACAACTGACCCTGATTTGATTTCCCTATAGGATCTTTTTTAATTCCTTCTGGGAAGAGGTATGGTTATGCATATTAGAATCTTATACCTTTAAACGAGCAATTCTTGTATATATATTTCTGAGATCTCGGAAACAGCTCTAACGATTTCGCTGAAATTTGGTATATGGGGGTTTTCGGGGGTAAACAATCGATCTAGATTAGTCTAATGATTGGAAAAAACGCGTGTTTTCGAGTTTTCATGCGTTTATCTTTCCACGCAGGATATTGTCGCTAATTTCGTGTTTATTCCCGGCTGTCCGTCTAGTCCAGCGGGTTAAGACGCGGACGGCAAGAAACGAGTGTTACGGGTTCGAATCCCTCCCGGTGACTAACTTTTTTTTATATATATATGTCGCAGGATAATTTGATAATCCGTCGTTTCGCGAAAATCCTAGGAAAATTGGATACTATGGAGTAGAAAACTCCTAATAAAACCAAGTCGGACGGAGCCCCGCTTCGTTAAATAGGTTAGGTTATGTTAGCATGTCTTTTTCTACCGTAAAAAGGAGCCCCGCGTAGCGGGGCTCCGTCCGACTTGGTTTTATTAGGAGTTTTCTACTCCATAGTATCCAATTTTCCTAGGATTTTCGCGAAACGACGGATTATCAAATTATCCTGCGACATATATAAGGGTATGTATGCATATAGGCGCAGGGCTGTGAGTCCCACATAACCAAACAGCCGGATGTATTAGTATGCGTAAATGCATTTTCCCCTTCCCTCCTCCGCAGTCCGAGAAAAAAAAAGGCTGCTCTTTATGAACTGGCCATCAAAGGCTGCCTTAAACATCACCGATGTAGAATTTGAAACTTCCCTATTTTATTTTCGTCATCATCATCATATCAGCCGAAAGTTGTCCACTGCTGGACATAAACCTACCCCAAGGATTTTCAAGACGACCGGTCGTTGACTACCCGCATCCAGCGGTTTAGCGCGACCTTCACCAGGTCGTCGGTCTATCGAGTGACAGGTCTGCCTACGGTACGTCTTCCAGTGCACGGTCGTAACTTGAAAACTTTACTGCTCTGAAAGCCATCTGTTCTGCTATGCGGGGCTCCGTCCGACTTGGTTTAATTAGGAGTTTTCTACTCCATAGTATCCAATTTTCCTAGGATTTTCGCGAAACGACGGATTATCAAATTATCCTGCGACATATACACCACCATATTATAATAAATAGTTAACCGAGCAAAGCTCGGTCTCCCAGGTACTGTGAAATTAAGTAGCGTTCAGGAAGCTTCTTCACGTCCTTAAAACCGCAGTGTCTCAAGACTAAAGGTTTTTGACCAGTGCGTGTTGCCAGTGATGACATACGGAACTGAGACATGGTCGCTTATTATGGGTCTTATAAGAAGGCTCAAGGTCATCCAAAAGTGATGGAGCGAGCATGCTCGGAGTTTCCCTACGCGATCCAATCACAAATTAGGATATCCATAGGGGAACCAAGGTATAACCAAAATAGAGCACAGAACAGTTAACTTAAGTGGCAGTGGGCCGGCACATATAGCTCGTAGAACAGATAGCCGTCAGAGCAGTAAAGTTTTCAAGGAATGACCGTGCACTAGAAGACGTAGCGTAGGTAGACCTGTCACTCGATAGACCAACGACCTGGTGAAGGTCGCGGAAAGCCGCTGGATGCGGGTAGTCATAGCTTACCAACATAGCTCCAGAACAGCTAAACTTAAGTGGCAGTGGGCGGGACACATAGCTCGTAGAACAGATGGCTTTCAGAGCAGTAAAGTTTTCAAGTTACGACCGTGCACTGGAAGACGTACCGTAGGCAGACCTGTCACTCGATAGACCGACGACCTGGTGAAGGTCGCGCTAAACCGCTGGATGCGGGTAGTCAACGACCGGTCGTCTTGAAAATCCTTGGGGTAGGTTTATGTCCAGCAGTGGACAACTTTCGGCTGATATGATGATGATGACGAAAATAAAATAGGGAAGTTTCAAATTCTACATCGGTGATGTTTAAGGCAGCCTTTGATGGCCAGTTCATAAAGAGCAGCCTTTTTTTTCTCGGACTGCGGAGGAGGGAAGGGGAAAATGCATTTACGCATACTAATACATCCGGCTGTTTGGTTATGTGGGACTCACAGCCCTGCGCCTATATGCATACATACCCTTATATATGTCGCAGGATAATTTGATAATCCGTCGTTTCGCGAAAATCCTAGGAAAATTGGATACTATGGAGTAGAAAACTCCTAATAAAACCAAGTCGGACGGAGCCCCGCTACGCGGGGCTCCTTTTTACGGTAGAAAAAGACATGCTAACATAACCTAACCTATTTAACGAAGCGGGGCTCCGTCCGACTTGGTTTTATTAGGAGTTTTCTACTCCATAGTATCCAATTTTCCTAGGATTTTCGCAAAACGACGGATTATCAAATTATCCTGCGACATATACATAAGGTATATATAAATAAACTAGCTGTCCCGGCGAACTTCGTACCGCCTTACATTACATTACACTGCCCTGCCCTACCCTACACTACACTACACTACCCTACATACACTACACTGCACTACCCTACCCTACACTACTCTACACTACCCTACACTACACTACCCTACCCTACCCTACCCTACCCTACACTACACTACCCTACCCTATATATATTAAGAAGATATGCACAGGCCCAAGACCACACTACCCACTAACAACCCCCTGTAGCTTTGGGAGCTAAGCCGCCTTAAAGCTAATCGGAGCGACGCCTTCGAAGAGCAGCCTTTGATGGCCAGTTTATAAAGATAATAAGTAAACAACCATTTAAAAAAAGCCTCAATAAACAAAAGATTCTCGGTTTCTAACACCAAATTTGTCCGTATCAAGAGAAAACGGGATTTTTTTCGAGCTGGGCCGGGAACGAGAGCGGAGACGATCGCCAGCTACCATTAGCCGTATTGTTATTGCCCGTATTCCGGTAATGAACCGCTCGTTTTCGTCTTTTAATATCACCGCTTCGCCTCCCTTCGCTCACTCTAATAGCGCTTCAGGTCTTCAGCTTCATTTCACTTTATCCTCTCCTCGCTTTTTAGTTTATACCTTAATTGATTCCTCTACTTTGTATTCAAGTAGGGAGCGTTCAAGTATTACGTAACGCAATTTTTGGAGATTTTTACCCCCTCCTCCCCCCATGTAACGCGCCGTAACGTTTTTTACCCCCCTCCTCCCCTCTAGTAAAACGTTACGTTACCACCAAGTGACTATTTTTACCTAAAAGTCACAATAATAATTATGAGACGTAAAGTACCGTAAAAAGGATAAAATACCTTTTTATTGTTTTAATCGCGTTAGTATTGAGAAGATAAAAACCATGTTACGTAACGCGAAGTTCAAACGCCTCCTCCCGCCCCTGTAATGCATCGTAACGTTTTACTAGACCCCCCCCCCCCTAAAATTTGTTACGTAATACTTGAACGCTCCCTTGCTCCAGAAAATATTTACAAACTTTTTGAAATTTAAATATAGGATTGAATTCGGAATTTCCAGTGCGATATGCATGCTGATGAGTCATAAAGCTCCGATATTGGCTGCTCAAGTGTCTTTGTTTAGGTAAAGATTTTCGAAGCAGTAGCTCTTTTTCAATCTGATCTCCGACGTTTTTCATCAGGTTTGATCAAGCCAAGCTACTGACGGCGAACCACCCCCTGAAAGCCGATTTACATGAAATCTTAGTGAAATATTCACATCAGCAGCCGATTGTCGGATTTTATTGAAACATTCAAACTTTCTCACAGTCGGGGTTTTTGCATCTAATTTAAATAATGACGTGCCTGCTATTGTGCTTCATTCCTCGCAGCTCGGTCTGAGATCGTTTATTTTGTCAGTGTAAAGAGATTTTATGAAGATGCAGAATTCAGAATTTATGATCGAAGAAAAAATAGCACGCGTCAGTGACGCAACAAAGATATTTGTACGCTTTCGCCCACGATCCGTGCCGAGGTGAAGTTCAAGACTATTTATAAGCGGACCTTTCTTGGCTATTGATCGAGCACGCACCCCGCCGTATTACGGTAGGTTAGTATGGCCCGGCGGCGTGGTTCGTAGCTCCCGAAACGGCCCGAAAGCAGCCGAAATTTTATATCGTCGGCATTCTCCGGGCGGCTTCGGTATTGATCGGACTTGACATTGAAAACCCAATAGACGCTAACAGCTGGAGGCGAGGGTGCGTGCCGCTGTCGAGCCGCGCCCTCCGCACGCAATCCAAGCCCTCCCGCCTCCTCACTACCCCAGACACCTTTATTCCGGAATTGAGATCAAACCATGAAACGTGGCTCAAAAAACCCGGGCTATGAACAAACTGATCGACTGACTCGGTGGCTCAGTGGTTTGTGCTCATGACTACTTATCCGAGGGTTGTGGGTTCGATCCCCACCCCGGGCAAACTTTTGTGAGATGAGCAGATTTGTTTGCTCTGTGTCTGGGTGTTAAATATCTATATATGTATGTATTTAAACGTATATAAGTATGTATATCAGTCTCTGGCTCCCATAACACAGGGAATCCTACTTTGGGGCCAGATGACCATGTGTGATTTTTCCCAGAATAAAAAAAAAAAAACGGGAACCTCTCTAGCATTTTGTTTGAGCTTCTTGATTATCAAACAATAGTTTGGCAAAACACCAATAGACTGCATTGCATGGATACTTCGAAACCGTTCTGTAGAGCCATTAGCTGATAAATTGCCTGATTAACCAACTAAGGTAGACTAAGTTGCGGTCTAACTGCAGACACTTGATTCTGAGCATCAATTAAAGTTATTCATCGGAGCCGAGAGTTAGTTGAACGTTAGAAACGTCTAGTAATTATGCAGGAGAGCCCTAAGATGGGCGCCTGTAGCGTTCTAAAATCTCATTTATATTCAGTGCGGTCGGAGTTTGAATGTTATCTGAAATCCGTGTTTAGGTGTCGGGCGCGCCTCTAATCTGCAAACTTAAACACATTGTCGAGGGCCGAAGCTTTGTCTGCGTGGCGTACTCCTACGCTAAATGAATCCTTAAATCAGATCTTGAAACTGAAGTTTCCAGTCCACTATTGCATTGTTATTCAGCCAGGAATGCTCCGAAGTTCACTCGCATATTTTCTGTAAAGGAATTTAACGAGTATATTTTTATTTATTTATGCGAGATTAAAATGTCTGCTGCAACAATGTACGTGTTTACACGGTCTGGGGCGAGATCAAAAGCGTCCCTGTTAAATATAGCCTTATCTCTGGGGTCACATTTTATCTCGAGAGGTGCCGTTTTCCGCTGCAAAGCTCGCGAATTGAAATACATTTTGCAAATTAAATTAAAAACAGAGCCTTCAATGTTGCGTGAAGTATTTTTGTTGCTTCCGTTGCTTTCTTGGGAATGTATATATATTTTTATATTATCAGTTAAGTACTTACTTGTTGTTGTGGTGTGTACGACAACATTCACCATTCGGCTAGCTGCCTGCATTTTCTGTAAAGTTATGTGCTTTTTGTCGTTATTCAATTTATGTTTTCTAAAAACCGCCTCCGTAGCGTAATGGTTAGTCCATTCGCTTCACACCAGGAGGTCGCGGGTTCGTTTCTCGGCGGAGCAACTTTGTAAGACTCGGTTTAGTTAGTGGTATAGGGGCATTTTCACAGCGCCTAGCTACCACCATCTTATCTAAGTCTAGCCGCCAAACATCAGTGTTAACAGCATTGATGTGTTCCGGCTTGAAGATAAGATAGCCAGATCCCCATTGAGTTGGGGAATCTTGGTAAGCCCGCTTGCATCTTCGGCATCATCGTCACTTACCATCAGGTGAGATGATGCCAAGGGATCAATTGTTCGTTTTAATGATTTCTAAAAGTTTGATATGATAAGACAAACGGCAGTTAAAACCAAAATCGTTTTATTTTTTAAAAATCTTCTTTAAAACCTTACGTATTTAATGGTTTGGAAAAGAGTACCTTTTGTGCTGAAGCCGCAGACACCATTGTTCCAAGCGAAGTCAATGGTCCGTTGCAAGTTCCAGAAATCTGTAAGTCATAGCCAATTTCTTTGAAAGCCTGCAAAACCTGCGCTGCCGAAGCGAAAGCAAGTGCGAATAAATCTAATGTATCTATTTGTTTAACGTGTGTGTCGTCTACCGTATTTGAATGGCTCAAGTTTTGCTTTCAATCGATATGATAAACAAATAGTACATTACTACAGCGGCCAGAAAAAGAGGCATTGACGAACGAATACACACTCCCGATAAACATTTCCCTCCCAAAAAGGGCAGTCGGCTAAAAAGATATTTCCCAATAATTCAATCGCAGTTCTAAATTGGAATCTGAGGTCTGAGCAGTGGAAATAATTTCAAATTCAATCTAGCACTAATCTGTGGACGAACTGTGGGCGGCGTGGCCGAACCGATGAGCGCTTAAAGCCAAAGACACACCGAGATGTTTTCACTGAATACTGATCAGCTAGGAAATTATTCCATCACTGCCAACCGCCACAGTTGCGATATAGAAAAATTCATAAATAATAAAATATGCGCTGTCTGGTAGTCTGCGCTTTTCTATGGAATCACGGCACCTCCAAGTTAAATAAGTGATCACCGGCAGCAGACGACGTGAGCTGCACTTCAAATTATTCCCCACCTGCGGCCAGTGAATGCTGTTGCATATTTTTCTATAAATGCCCTGACAAAGTATTGGATGAGATTTACAATACAAAAATGTGATTTAGTCCATTGCATTGCTAAGAATTAAAAACGTATTAGTCGCCACTACGATTTTTGAAGGTTCCCCTCGATTTCTTAGGGATGCATGCCATCATCAGATCCTGTTTTCCTTATCGTGGTACCACCCTTGGGTTATCTCCTTTCCAACAAAAGAAGAATCATCAAATTCGGTTCTTAAATGAAGAAGTTATCCGCGAACACACATAAAAAATATAGTATACGGTCGAATTGAGAAACCTCCTCCTTTTTTGAAGTCGTTTAATAAAAGCAAGGTTTTCTTTTTAAATAATAAATTCGAAAAAATTTGAATCTTTTTGATACAAGCTTTTATTTGAAAATAATTTAAATTGTTTCGTCTTTTTATCAGCAAAAATATTGTATTTAGAATCTTTGGCTACTTCTAATTCACCTTGCAAGATTTGACCTAAACAGACATACATATATTTTATTATGAAACTAATTTGAATATTTTTCATTTTTACTCGCTGTTACTTTTTTTATAATTTTTCAAATGTTAAACAGTGGTGACGTCACAGGCCCAAATTCTATGAAAAAAATGGCCCCAGTAGCACAGATGAGATACTAGTTACCCAGTAGTCATTTCAATTCATAATTATGAATTTAGTTATCAATTGATATTAAATAACTTTTTACAGTATAAAAACGTTATATCTCCAAATAGTTTTTTTCATACTTACCTTATAAAAAAGTGGTTTCTATTGAGGGATCGCTGTCCCTTGTAAACGATTTGATAATAAACTCCCATTATTTCTTGCAAATATTCTGTTTCTTAAAAAAAGGTGTTCAGTTTCAGAAACCATTGTTAAAGTTTCGACTGACAAGCACGCTGTAACTGTGCGATTCTTATCGACCCCGAGTCGACACATCATTGTCATACCAGTAACAAGGTAGAGTTCTAAACAATACATCAACAATCACTCGTGCAATTAGCATTCGCAATCAATCACTGTCCAACCACAGACGTAATAATAAACGATCATTTGTTTACTAATTATGACGAGCGGAACGATTGTGCAGTTTTATATTTGGACGGCAAAGGTCGATAGGTTGACCGTGGAACGGGGCAGCCGCTAATCGATCGCAGTCTGTGTGCATTGCTTGCTGCATCCGCGCCCCTCATTTGTCTCTTTCGCTTCCCCCCTATCCCCAATACCCCGTCCCTCTCGTTATTCATCGTCCCTAACCACCCGGTAGTCTGCCCCCCGATGTCCTCCCGTATTTAGACTGCACTATCTAATTTATGTTTTAAATTCAGCTTTTAAACTCCTCTCCGGGGCACATGACGGCAGCTACAGCTGTTATGAGACCTTGTCTAATGGGTTATATCATTATTAATTTGTCTGGCATCTACCTACTTCGCCGGTGCTTACTGCACCTGATACTATAGTGAATATTTATAGCAATAATTTATACGGATAATTTATACAATGCGATTCCCTTTAAACTTGTTGCTGTTAGATTCTTACAATGCAATGCATTTTTCACTGCCCTTCCCTACCGTAACTGGTCCTTGTCTTCACCTTATGGTGTTGGCAGGAATAGCGGCCCTCACTATATGACCTAGCTGTCGGTGAGTGGGGACGCTATATCATAAACCTAGTAGTTTTAGCGAATCTGGTAGATATACGAGAGGGATTGCCCTTCCCTAAATGCCCTTTCGTACACCTACCAGATACGCTGTACTATCAGGTAGTTTAGCGTATCTGGTAGGTGTACGAGAGGGCATGCCCTTCCCTAAATATGTATTAAAATTAATAGACATAAAACCTCCATTGAAGATTCTAATGAAATCCAAAGTTTTGAAGTAGTAGTAGCTAGAGTAAAAGAAACAACAAAAGAAGAGTTCTTTTCATCGAGTATTGACAGCAAAATATTAAAACGCTCAGAATGGACACAACAATAAAGTTCATTGATTGCATTGTAGTTTCTTTGGCACAGCGCAGTGCAATGCGCATAGGAATAGCGCGTGGCATTTGGCTGAGCAGCGGCGTGCGCGCGCGCACCCAGCAGGCGCTTACATAACACCTGCCATATTGGGCCGCGCCTCGCCGCTCGCCCGATCTATCAATTACTTATAGGTCATAGACCCTACGATACTGCATTATTTTTTTATTATAAGAATCGGAGAAACTCGCAGGTTGTGTGTGAAGTCGACTAACCTGCACTGGGACCGCGTGGTCGACTAAGACCCGATCGCCCTAAGTCAGGGTAGGCTGGAGCCCCTCGGTGGGGACGTATATGAGCTGATATCATCATCAAGAACCTTTAACATTTTTTTCGTCCACCAGTAATTGATAAGCCCTTGGGATCATCTCACTTGGTGGTAGGTAAGTAATATAAGATGGGAGCGGGCTTACAGATTGCCCAACTCAATAGAGAACTAGCTATCTTAACACTTAACACATCAATGATGTTTGGCAAGACTTAGATAAGATAGTGGTAGCTAGCCAGGCGGGCTTAGAGAATGCCCTACCACACCAACCAAACCGAGTCTTAAATAAGTTGGAGAAATCTATCTATCCATCTTATCTAAGTCTTGCCGCCAAGCATCAATGTTGATAACATTGGTGTGTTCCGGCATGAAGATAAGATAGCCAGTTCCCCATTGCGTTGGGGAATCTTGGTAAGCCCGCTTCCATCTTCGGCAACATCGTCACTTACCACCAGGTGAGATGTTGTCAAGGGTTTACCAATTGTAAATAAAAAAAATAAAAAAATACCTAAAATCTTTTAGGTACAAACTCTTATTTAAAAAGAGTTTTTATGCTCAAAAGCCAAATTGATAGCTTGCCAGGCGGGCTTAAAGAATGCCCTACCACAGCGATTCCCAAAGTGGGTTCCGCGGAAATAGGGGTTCCGTAGAAAAGCCACCAGGGTTCCGCGATATAATAGTGAAATATAAAGCAATTATTGATAAAACAATGAACAAGTTCGTTCTAAACATTGAAAGTTAAATTAAAAAATAAAGTGTTTCACTTTTAAAATATTTCTAATAAAAGTTTTAGTTTTTATTTATATTATGGTGTCTTTGATTTGTAATCATTTGATATGGGGTTTCATAAAATGAAAGGTATTGGGTGGTTGGTTCATTAATTTAAAAGTTTAGGAACCCCTGGCCCACCACACCGACCATACCGAGTCTTAAAAAATTGGACACAGAAAATATCATAAGGGTTTTCAGTGCTTTGTCGACCCTTGAAGGTTAACATGGAATGCCTACTAGTACACTGGTATTTTACGATGAATATGTATTAATCTACTCTAGCGTTTAACGGAGTTTTCTCGCCTCGTGTAAAGTAACAAAGTGGATTAACAATGTAAGATGGCCGCACAATCCTTCTAGTGTCAGATAAATTCAAGAGCAGACAAATAAGTAGTGTACTACTCGCTATCTTCTGGAGGATCGTCGGCGGAAATCTTCGCTTTTCCCTCGAAGCGTGAGCCAGGGGTTAAGCGCAAAACGGAGTCGTCAGGTTTAGTTGGAACGTTTTTTTGCTCGCCTGTAAATCCTTTAACATCCCCGAGGAGCGGACGACGACGGGATAAAACGGAAACTGCCTTAAACACAGCCAAGCACTTGCAAGGCTGGGGTAGCTGGACTTTGGTAACTAGTGAATTTTCGCAGCATTTTGATTTTCAAATCCTGGTGGTTTTTGGTCCCATGTTAAGGGGTCATTCAAGTATTACTTAAGCACTGCAGGGGGCGGTGGGTCTTTGCTTTGCTTATTTTGGATGGTCATTATGTGAGCAGTATTTTTGTCTATGCTGCTATGTTCTGCTAATCTATTGTTTCGGTACGATTGACGATTTGACGTGTTGTAAGTTAATGTTTGATTTACCTTTGATACACTTTCGTCAAAGTTGAATGGTTTAAAATGTCGTTTCAAATAGACCAATCTAAGTTATACTAAAAATTACTCGAAAGTTTCAAAAAATCTTATACAAATACAAAAGTACACAATGTACACAAGTTAGTTAACGAAGTTTGGCGTAATTATAAGTTATAAGTAAAGTCCGACAAAAACTCGATGTTATTGTGTCTAAGAAAATTGCAGAAGAATTACCAGCAGCGACTAAGAATGAATCGAGCCTACTAAGCTTTTTTCCAAGGTGAGTTTAGCCTGTTACTTTAAAAGAAACCAGAACAGATGGGAAAATGCATGTACCAATATTTACATAAGCATTCACGTGATGGAGGGTAAGAGCTTTGCTTATTTTTGCTGACGAGTTGGGTAATTGCAAAAAAATCTGCTTACGTAATACTTGAACGGCCCCCTGGAACTTATTTTGTAGAAAAAAATGTCATCCACAAAATATTACGAGGGTATTATTCTCCCTTTGCTGTTTTCTTGGTGTGACGTAAATTTGTTGAACAGCACGAAATAATACTTGAGGGACGAAATGCAACTAAACACAAGAGGTCACTAACACAAGAGGCTGTGCCAACAGCAGCCGGATGAAATTTTAAACTCGCTTAATCTCGTTATAGACTGTTACGTGCTTTGAAGGGTTCTATAAAATGTTGAACAACCACTTTATTTTACATGGCTTTGGTGCTAAAAAGATTATTTCTTATTTGGCTCTTCGTATTGTTTATTCATTGAACTTTAATATATTTGATGTTTGAAAAAACTGATAAAAACGTGGTTAAACAATCACGTCAGAAGCTTCGTTGCACTGGTTTCACAATTTGAGGTCGCGGGTTCGATACAGGTTCTAACTACACTTTAATGTACAGGGTGTAACAAAATTGGTATAGGATCTGTTAACTGGGGAGTCTACTCATCATACCGAACAACTTTCCCCAAAGTACCCATTGTCAATTCTCCAAAAGAAAATGTGTCGCTCCATACTAAAATGCACAAAATTGTTCTATCAGCTGATCGATTTGTAAACATAAGTTTTTCAGTAGCCTCAGTTCACAGGATCTACACCAATTTTCTTAAAACATGTATTATATTATACTTTTGTGTTTAACCACGTCCAGCACTGGCTTCACTATTCGAGGTTGCAGGTTCGATTCTCGACAGGTTTCAACTTTGAAAATGCATTTTCTGAGCTCGCCTGGCTAACTTTACCACTTTCTTTCTCGCAACTACAAGTAAAGGTTAGTTTCGTGAATTTGAAACCAATCATAAAACATACCTAAAACCGTGTAACAACAATGCAGTAAATAGTTATTGGCCCCCTCCGGCAATGATTTGTGGTCAAAAATGGGGTCATCTCGAATTAATTGTACTCCCCAAGGAGCGTCTAACATTGTTCAATTTGTATGGGAGGTATCTTTTTTAGAGTTTTCCTAGACAAATTACTGATGATATGTTGTAGCCGTTATAGTAAGATTTCTCAATTGCGTAAATTTGATAATTTTTTGTGTTTTTAGCCCTATTTTGAAGAAAAAAATACATACCCAGATTATTTTTAAATTTGTATGGGAGGTATCTTTTTAGAGTTTTCCTAGACAAATTACTGATGATATGTTGTAGCCATTATAGTAAGATCTCTCGATTGCGTAAATTTGATAATTATACTTAGCCCCATTTTGGAGAAAAAAATACAAACACAGATTATTTTAAAATGTTTCATGAAGTTGATACCTACACCTTTTTTCTTAAATATTAGGTAGGCAAACGTATTTTATAATTTTGATTCATGTATGCCAGACGGTGATAAGTGATAAGTTATCACCGTCTGATAACTTTGCGAGAAAGTACGCACAGCGTGGCTGTACAGTACATTTTATTTCTTCTTCCATTCATTCATATCAGCTCATATACGTCCCCACCGAGGGGCTCGAGCCTACTCTGAATTAGGGCAATCGGGCCTTAATCGACCACGCGGGCCCAGTGCGGGTTGGTCGACTTCACACACAACCTTCGATTTTCTTCGCAGGCGTGTGCAGGTCTCACAATGTTTTCCTTCACCGTAAGAGCGTCGGATAAACGTACATATGAAATCTAAATTCGAAATCACATTTGTACGTGGCAGGTTCGAACCACGACCTCCCGGACAGGAGGCGGCTGCCCTAGCCATTACGCCACCAACGCTCTCAGCTGTTTATTCTTCTTCCATATTATTAGGAATTAAATATCTAAATTAAAATGCATTTATTTGATTTATCTTGAACTCGAATTCAAATACGACTCCATAATTTAGCTGACCTGACTCCTTAACATTTGCATGACAAGAAAATCGTGATTAAAGTTATTTTGCTACAACATCAGTAATGGCTTTAGTTTAGTTCCTAAATTGATACCAGCGAAATGTGTTGCATTAATTAGCATTTCAATAGATCCATTAGCGGAATTAGAATGGTTTTATTAATGCCAAGGCGAGCTGCAATGAGGACTTAAATCTTAAGTTAATCCTGTACATTTTGGGTACGCTGGACCCGCGTGGTCGACTAAGGCCCGATCGCCCTAATTCAGGGTAGGCTCGAGCCCCTCCGTGGGGACGTACATGAGCTGATTTGATGATTTTGGGTAAATCCTTTTTGCCGCACTTATAGGTGATTGTTTATTTTAACTTTGAGGTATTGTTATGGCAATTAAAAATTCAATAAAAATAGAACTGCTTAAAAGCATAATCCCTCTTTTTTGAGAAGTCGGGTAAACGGCTACTGTCGAGTACTGTCTTTGAGGGTGAGCGGTTCGCGAGCGTGGACATGAGATTTCTCCAGATCCCTTAAGAACTACATCGGGCTATCCTGATTAGCAGTGTCACTTCCCACCCCCTCAACCAATTCTTTACAAAATCACATTAATCCGTTGCGACGCCGACGTGCGCGACCGTGCAAATGAGTTATACCCAGATCCTTCAGAAACTTTTTCAGGATATGCTAATTAGTAAATTATGTCATTTGCCACCTCCTCAACCATCTCTGTGCAAACAATCACAACAATTTGTTCCGTTGCGATGTTAAAGAAATTAACCAAAAAAAGAGTATTTTTTCAGTTCCCTCTGGAACTTCATCGGACATGCTATTTTTACGTTATAAAAAGTAGCCTATGTCCTTCCCCTTGACACAGGCTACCTGCATGCCAAATTTCACTAAGTTTGGTCGAGGTGTTAGAGCGTGCAAAGTTAACAAACAAACACATTTTGACATTTATAATATCAGTAAGGATAATAACTTTTACATGAACACAATGACATGATAGGTGCCTGTAATATATGTAAATAAACTCTCAAAGATCAACTTTGCGTTAATTTGCGATAAAATCGAAAACTGGGCTTCTCGAGTTACGTAAAATAGCGCCACTAATAATAAAAAAAAATTGGTTCTTGGGTTGTGAGTAGAATCAGAGGCGGAAGTCTTGGCCGCCGTAGGCCCGTGAGTACCAGCCGCCCCTTTCGCAGTGCATCAGTACATTTTGTGCGACGATTAGCCGCCCTTAATACCTGGCCGCCCTAGGCTCGGGCACAGTCAGCCTTAGTCCAACCCTGGGTGGAATAGTACGATAATATTTTTTCCTTACATATCAGCTTGCCATTGTTGTACGCTTCTTATCCTTATCAGCTCTATGTGCACCGGTGAGTATTTCATTCCGTAATCGCTATCTTTTCAACACTTGCAGTACAAATTGTGTTTTTATTTTTATCCGATTGCCTCAGAAGGAGGGTTCTGTTTTTCACAAGTATATGTATGTATGTAGATTTCTATGTTCCCTGCTAAAGCCGGTACGGCTCGAAGGATTTTAACGTATGAGGTATCGTTAGTTTCGTCTTGATCCCGTGAGTCACATAGGATACATTTTACCCGACTGACCAAAAAGATGGGTTAAGTTTTCATGAGTCAGTTTTTTTTATTTCTAATGAATTCCTTAAGTGTAAGAAGTGAAGTGGTGAAGTGGTAGTGGGCAGGGCTTATAGTTCGTAGAACATATAGCCGTTGGGCCAGTAAAGTTCGCGAGTGGCGACCGCGCACCGGAAACCGTAGCGTAGGCACGCCTCTCACGCGGTAGACCGACGATCTGGTGAAGAGCGCAGGACCGGTCGTCCTTGGGGGAGGCCTTTTCCATCAGTGGACGTTTTTCGGCTGATATTATGATGAATTCCTAAAGTTATTTATTCCGTAATCGCTATCTTTTCAACACTTGCAGTACAATATTGTGTTCGTATTGTTCTATGATAGATAAGGCTAGTTAGCGTTACATAACTAAGTAATTAATTGCTATAGGGCATTGAACTATTGCAACTCATTTGTTTGGCCCACCTTGTATCGCTGTATTATACCGTATTAAAGCACTAGTGATTAATTTAATACCTTTTTGATACCCGTGTCCTTTCATACCTACCTCCCATCATCATCCTTTTGATACCCGTGTCCTTTCATACCTACCTCCCATCATCATCATCATATCAGCTCATATACGTCCCCCATAGAGGCGTTTGAGCTTACCCTGAATTAGGGCGATTGGTCGGTCGAGGTTGGTCGACTACACACACATGCTTCCGAGTTTCTTCGCAGGCGTGTGTAGGTTTTCTCATCATGATGTTTTCCTCCACCGAAAGAGCGTCGGATAAATGTACATATGAAATCGAAATTCGAAAACACATTGGCACGTGGTAGGATTCGAACCATGAACTCCCGGACAGGAGATAGCGGCACTTGCCATTACGCTACCGACGCTCTATACATATACTGGCCTTTCATACCTACCTCTAATTGATTTTGAATATAGAAATATCTTACGTTTTTCGGTGCGCGGTCGCCACTCAAGAACTTTACTGCCCCAACGGCCATCTGGCATATCAGCCGAAAGGAGTCCGTCCACTGCTGGACAAAGCCTCCTTCAGGGATTTCCACGACGACCGGTCCTGTGCTGCCCGTATTCAGCGGCTTCCCACGACCTTCAACCGGTCGTCGGTCCACTAAGTGGGAACCCTTCCTACGCTACGTGTTCTGGTGCGCGGTCGCCACTCGAAGTTTTCGCACATACCTTTTATTGTTTTTTTGCTGATCTAATGTTTTAGGTAGGTCTGTACAAAAAGCCCCCTAAAGACACATGTTTGTTTTAGAGCCGAAATGCCACTGAGTTTCAAATGCCCCTAGTGCCACATAGTTGCCTACGTTATGCCGTCTTAATGTATCTTAGTGGCAGATATTATTAGCTATATTCAAATGGAATAAGGTCGTCAGATGTATCCTACTCAATGTGCGTTACTAGAACACGGCTGAATGGTCGTATTTAGTTCGAGGATTAATAAGATTTTAAGATGATAAGCGTCGGTGGCGCAACGGGTACGGCCGCTACCTCCTGCCCGTGGTTCGAGTCCTGCCAAGTACCAATGTGTTTTCGAATTTCGATTTCATATGTACGTTTATCCGACGCTCTTACGGTGAAGGAAAACATCGTGAGGAAACCTGCACACACCTGCGAAGAAACTCGAAGGTTGTGTGTGAAGTCGACCAACGCGTGGGCCCGCGTGGTCGATTAAGGCCCGATCACCCTAAATCAGGGTAGGCTCGAGCCCCTCGGTGAAGACGTATATGAGCTGATATGATGAAGATGATAAGATCGCCCTTATTTAGGTAGGCTTGAGCCACAGACATAGATATAAGTATATGGTTTGTGGCTTGAGCTCCTCTGTAGGGACATATCGCCACCCTCCCCGCTGTCTTATCTATTCTATAGCAATTAGTAGAACCCAATATTCATTGTCTACGCGTTTCTACAAAAACCTGCCAAGTGCGAGTCAGAACCGCACACATAGGGTTCCGTACCATCACAATAAATGGCGTTAATGTCATTTAAAAAAAAAACACGTTTTTTTGTATGGAGACCCCCTTATTTTTTCACTTTTTCTAATTTTTAGAATTTGATGTTATAGCGGCAACAGAAATCCATCATCTGTGAAAATTTCAACTGTCTAGCTATCACGGTTCATGAAATACAGCCTGGTGACAGACGGACAGACAGACAGACAGACGGACAGTAATAGGGTCCCGTTTTTACCCTTTCGGTACGGAACCCTAAAAGCTACTTAACGAAATTCGTTTGTGAGAACTAGGAGTGTAAATATAGAACTTGCCCATCATGAAAGCGTCTACCCTACACAACATCCTAATTATTTTTTTTGATTAAAAAAAACTTTTTGTGTAAAATATTATTTTAAACTAATATATTTTGATGCTTGATTTTTAATTATCTATTATTATTAATAAAACCCTTGCTGTCATTGGATGGCAATATTAGTAGGTTAATTAGTATAGTACCTTGTGATTATTTTTATTTCATTACTTTGACATGATGTGTAAATTGACATTGTTTTTAATTTTGTTTTTTAAGTGTATTTTTACCCGACTGCGCCAGAAGGAGGGTTATGTTTTTCGAGAGTATGTATGTATGTATGTATAATTGTTTGGCACGCTCTGCAGCCTGAACGGCTGGATGGATTTTAGCTTGAGACGTGTCGTTAGATTCGTATTTACTGTGAGAGTGACACTGGGTATATCAAAATAAAAAAAACAAAATGGCGGATTTTTGGCGCCAAATCACAATGTTAGGCACGCACTGCAGCCTGAACGGCTTGATAGATTTTAGTTTGAGGGGTGTCGTTAGATACATATTTACTGTGTAAGTGACACTGGGTATATCAAAATAAAAAAAAACAAAATGGCGGATTTTTGGCGCCAAATTACAATGTTAGGCACGCACTGCAGCCTGAACGGCTTGATAGATTTTAGTTTGAGGGGTGTCGTTAGATACATATTTACTGTGTAAGTGACACTGGGTATATCAAAATAAAAAAAAACAAAATGGCGGATTTTTGGCGCCAAATTACAATGTTAGGCACGCACTGCAGCCTGAACGGCTTGATAGATTTTAGTTTGAGGGGTGTCGTTAGATACATATTTACTGTGTAAGTGACACTGGGTATATCAAAATAAAAAAAAACAAAATGGCGTATTTCTGGCGCCAAATTCAAATGAACTCATTCAATCATAAAACTTAAAAAATGAATAATATAAAAAACGGTAATTTAAAAAACTAAAAAACCCGCCTGCGTTTCTGTGTAATTTGGAAATGAAAAACCCTAAAACAAGAAAGTCGTCATACCCGATTGCACTTAACTTAAGAAAAATTGTAGCAGTCGGGACCCATTCTAGAAATGGAGGCATAGTGAATTGAGAGCACATACCTATATTACATTGCAGATTACTCCAATATACTGACTAGACGGCTGACTTTCTAGAATGGGTCCCGACTGCTACAATTTTTCTTAAGTTAAGTGCAATCGGGTATGACGACTTTCTTGTTTTAGGGTTTTTCATTTCCAAATTACACAGAAACGCAGGCGGGTTTTTTAGTTTTTTAAATTACCGTTTTTTTTAGTATAATCATTCATTCATTACAGCTCATATACGTCCCCACCGAGTGGCTCGCGCCTACCCTGAATCAGGGCGATTAGGCCTTAGTCGATAGTATAATGTTAAGATAAAATGAACGTTATTTTTTATATCTGCATACTATGGAATCATTTTTCTGAAATAAAATATTTGAATTGAATTTTAATAATGTCAAGAAAAACACTTTTCATTTTTAAACGACTGCAAAAAAGGAGGAGGTATCTCAATTAGACCGTATACCTATGTATATAATATATTTTATTATGTGTGTTCGCGGATAACTTCGTCATTTATAAACCGATTTTGATAATTCTTTATTTGTTGAAAAGGAGATTCCCCAAGGGTGGTACCATGACAAGGAAACCAGGATCTGATGATGGCATGTCAGAGAAATCGAGGGGAACCTTACTTCCAGTTTGAAGTCGGTTTTTTTTAGCTTATCTGCTTACAATATATCTACTAGTACATTTACAAGCTATTTTCTCTATTTGTTAAATAAAACTGGCCTTATCCTTAGCGTGCGAGCCTTATCAGTGACATGGCTGGTTCACCTGGGCTCCGCAAACGCACGTCCTCGAAAGGGCCTAATATATAAAGTCTATTTATAAAATGCATTCTGTCATGCTTATCAGCGGCAGCATGGCCAGCATGGGCGAAGTATAATTGTTACATTGTGGGAATTTTGGGGCAACTCTTATCTATAAATATATATAAAAGAAAGTCGTGTTAGTTACACCATTTATAACTCAAAAACGGCTCGACCAATTTTTATGATTTTTATGTTTTTGCATTGTTTTTCATCGGGAATAGAATAATAATAATAATTAAAATATGATATTCATCAATAAATAAATAAAATTAACAGTCATAAAATAGTTGGTTTTAGGGTAGTGTAGTGTAGTGTAGTGTAGTGTAGGTAGGGTAGGGTTGTGTAGGGTAGTGTAGTGTAGAGTTTTTTTTTAAAATTCACAATTGGTAAACCCTAGCTAGAGTATGGTGGGGTAGTGTAGGGTAGGGTAGTGTAGTGCAGTGTATGTAGGGTATGGGAGTGTAGGGTAGGGTAATATAGGTTAGGGTAGTTTGTAGGGTAGTGTAAGGTGGAACGAAGTTCGCCGGGACAGCTAGTAACTGATAAAAATAATATTATAAGGTAAAAATAGGGAGCCTCGGGATCCGGGTCGTTCCTTTCCCTCTAATATGGTTGATGGGAGCGATGGCTGACTCTCTCGTTATACTCGTGACCTGGTGCTGTCCGTGTGAACTGGCCTAGTCTTGTAAAGGTATTAATGACATTCAATGATGAGCTTTTCGTGTCATATTGTTTTCATGTTCTAATCTGTTTTATATCAAGGATTGAATTTTGACATTATTAACTAATGAATGTTTATTTCTTGATTTTTCTCAAATGACATTATATTATTATTATTTTATGACTATGGGAAAGAGTGTAATTTGCACCAATTTTGAATAAATATCTTGATTCTTGAATATCTAAATAAATAATATGACTAGCTTATGTCCATGGATTTTGTTGTGCGGAATTAGAATATACCGCACAAATTGTATCTCCTACATATAAGTACTATACTTCTTGCTCGCGACTCATGCACGTGGATAAGTTAACATGACAAATTATACTAAATTATTCTAAATGTTGTCAAGGGTTTACCAATTGTGAATTTTAAAAAAAAATCGGGAAAAAAAATAGGTGTTCATTGTCATTGCGAAACAGACGCTCACAGGGAACTAGCTCGCGCTTGAACTGGAACGGAAAGTTGTCGAGATGAGGGGGATGCGTGCTATAATAAAGTAACCAATAAATTAAATAATAATAAATAAATAAATAATAATTATAATAAATAAATAAAAATAATAATAGTATAAAGAATAAACCTATAAACCCACCTTAATCTTGCCTCTTAGGCCGATTTAAAAGAAGAACCCTGAAAAGGAGATTAAAATAAATAAAAGTAAGTAAATATTAATATATTTAAATTTTACATATGTATTTACTTATTCTGATGTACAATAAAGAGTTGTTTGAGTTTGAGTAACCAATATAAAAATATTAAAAAACTCGACTGCAAAAAAACTCAACCTCCTATTTTTGGGCCAGTCGGGTAAAAATCTATCCTATGTCACTCACGGGATAAAGACAAATGTAACGACACCTCGTACTCCAAAATACATCAAGCCGTTAAGGCTACAGAGCGTGCCAAAGAAATAAATAAACATACACTTGAAAAACATAACCAGCACCATAACCCGTCAGAATTTCTCCCTTCAGCCACACCGTGGACACTGCATACAAATGGTTGACAAATGACATTTCTAAAAACAAAATCACGGTGAAATCCCATACATTTGAGAACCAAACTTTAACCAATCTGTATCAATCTGGGTGACGAGGGGGTGAGGTCGCAATCTAGAGAGCGGCAGGGAGTGTCCATACTGTATGTTAGTACTAATATGTATACTTTGTCGCAACAGAGCAACGTATATTTTTACAGCGATAGCTGACGAGGTGAGAAGGGACGTAGGCTAGTTATTATTCTTAAAAAAATTGCGTAGTCTGACACAGTTCCTATAAAACTAAGTAAAACCTCCTTTTTCAACCGACTTCAAAAAGGTGGAGGTTTTCAATTCGACTGTATGTTGTTTTTGTTTTGTTGTTGATATCTATCCGTATGCTGCTGCGGCTCGCGAACCACACCCTCGAAGACTGTCATCATCATATCAGCCGAAGGACGTCAACTGCTAGACATAGGCCTGCTGGACATAAGACTGTCATAATAAATAAGATTTCTACGCGGCCGAAGCCGCGGGAAAAAGCTAGCATTTTATGATTCATTTATGATACTGACAAACACGCTTTACAGAAGTTGTTTATTGATGATATTTGTCTTAAACAAATGAACATAAATGTTACGTGGGTGCTACTACCTACTACTCATACACAATTTCCACACATCTTATTGTCGTAGATTTAGAGTCTACATTAGCCTAGCATTCCAATATTTACTCCTTCGACTGCAGAATTATGATCGTTAGTCATTAATATATTTATTGCTGATCCATCCGTAAAGGTTAAAACGACATTAGTAAACTAATCATAAAATCTATTTAAGACATAACTACAAACAAACTACAAGTAAATGTTAATATTTATAATTCATGTAAATTATACGTGTACCGTCGGTACACGGTGGCGTAATGACTAGGGCCGCCGCCTCCTGTCCGGGAGGTCGTGGTTCGAATCTCGCCACGTACCAATGTGATTTCGAATTAAGATTTCATATGTACGTTTAACCGACGCTCTTACGGTGAAGGAAAACATCGTGAGGAAACCTGCACACGCCTACGAAGAAACTCGCAGGTTGTGTGTGAAGTCGACCAACCCGCACTGGGCCCACGTGGTCGACTAAGGCCCGATCGCCCTAATTCAGGGTAGGCTCGAGCCCCTCGGTGAGGATATATGAGCTGATATGATGATACGTGTACCATCTAAGAGTTAGACGAATCGATTTTAAAGGCTTGGGCTTTCATACCAGGGCGATCGGGCCTTAGTCGACCACGCGGGCCCAGTGCGTGTTTATCCATATCCTTATTATATATAGTGTTTATCCTTACTAATAAATGTGTGAAAATGTGTTACCTTTTCACGCTTCAACACCTTGACCAATCGTGATGAAATTTGGCATACAGGTAGCCTGTGTCACTGGGAAGGACATAAGCTACATTTTATCCCGTGAAAATAGCATAGTCCGATGCAGTTCCTAGGGTAACTGAAAAATTACTCTTTTATTGGTCGTGGAAAAGGCTCTGATTGACTATGAAAATGTCCCTTCAGAATAATCCGTGTTGCCACTTTTGGCATCTAACGCGTATCTGCAGCTCCATTTGGCATTTTTCTGCTTCACTGAACCACGAAAGAGTCTGTATAGTGCATTGTCATCTCTTATTAGTGATTGTCCCCTTATGTTGAGTGTTGTAGTAAAGTATAATATAATACCTATATCATATCAGTACGTTCAGATGGCCGATGGGGCAGTAAAGTTCTCGAGTGGCGACCGCGCACCGGAAAACGTAGCGTAGGCAGGCCTCCCACGCGGTGGACCGATGACCTGGTGAAGGTCGCGGGAAGCCGATGGATGCGGGCAGCGCAGGACCGGTCGTCGTGGAAATCCTTGGGGGAGGCCTTTGTCCAGCAGTGGACGATTTGTGGCTGATATGATGATGACGTTCAGATCCACCCAGCCACCCTAAAACACTGATTCGGACACTCTACTACGCTGTGCCACGTCGTCTGCTCGGTAGCCCCGCAGTCGCAGCTAGGGGAGCTCTTAATGCCCCATTTGTGCAGTGGGTAGTAGGCCTGGCTTGCAACTAGGCCAAAAACTGGATCCAGAATCTTGATATAAATAAATAAATAAATAAAATAAATATTCTGGGACAAATCACACATGGTCATCTGGCCCCAAAGTAGGATTCCCTGTGTTATGGGTTACCAGAGACTGATATACATACTTATATACGTTTAAATACATACATATATAGATATAAATTAACACCCAGACACAGAGAAAACAAATCTTCTCATCACACAAATGCTTGCCCTGGGTGGGGATCGAACCCACGACTCTCGGATCAGTAGTTAAGGGCACTAACCACTGAGCGACAGAGTCAGTCAAATATTGATTTATAGTTTATATTGCAGGAACTAAATGAGGCCATACGATAATAATAATAATCAGTACGTTGTGGGACGCGAAGGGTACGCGATGTTCAACGCTTACTTTGCTACTTCCTAATATAGAATTTTATTAAACATGAGGGGGGCTAATTATGTTAATTAATTATCTTCAGTCAGTATTGCTATTAGATGTTGAAAATTCCCCCTTTTGTCTAGTATTGCAGGACCCGAAGGGTTCGCGATGTTCAACGCTTACTTTAATACTTCTTTCTTACACAAAATCTTATTCGACATAAGAGGGGTTAATTACGTTAATTTATTATCTTAAGTAGGTATTGCTATTAGTCAATGGACCTTGGTATAGCAAGTTTATTACTTTGGAATCAAAATTAAAAAAATAAAAGTCATTTTTTTAGCATTTTTATCTCTTCCATTCTTTCCTATTTGCAGTCATCTCCACATTCACTTCTTTCTTGCTAGTATCATCTTTCATATTGTCCATCCATATTTTATTATTTATGTATGTATAAATTCTTTATTGCACACAAGGAATTATCACAACATGGTTTTATCAGACTTAAGTGTACAAAGGCGGTCTTATCGCTAAAAGCGATCTCTTCTAGACAACCCTTGGCAGATGAGATATATTCAAATATATTATGTAAAACAAGGATAGTGCAAGAATCATTTTCCAAAAGGCAAAGAAATAATAATCCACGATAAATAGATTTTTTAAGTAATAAAATTGGGATTTTTTATAAATATACCAATATATAAGGTCTAACAAAATTAATTGAAACTATTTTAACTGGTGCTTCTACCCATGAAACTGAACAACTTTCCCCGTGGAACCCATAGTAAAATCTCAAAAAAAAATGAAGTTGGCTGATCAGCTCATTGAGTTAGTATGGGAGAGCCAAATTTTTTTTGAGATTTGACTATGGGTTCCACGGGGAAAGTTGTTCAGTTTCATGGGTAGAAGCACCAGTTAAAATAGTTTCCGCTAATTTTGTTAGACCTTATATAACAAGTATAAATATACATACATATATTATTTTGTCTTCCTCTCCCTCTAAATCCATCCACATTCATACACATTAGTCTTTTTGTCACATCCATCCTCATCGTTATAGCAACAGTATTTATTTACGATTTCATCCGTATCAATCACATGCTATTTTGTCGAGTTATTTATTAATTTTCACTTTATCAATATTGTTTTATTGTCACTCTTGTTCTCGTTGCAGCCATATTGATGTATTGATAACCAATCAAAAGGCTGCTAGCAACTTTGCAAAACATTATACGTGCAGTTAACGATGCCCCCGGGTGACATAGAAGTGCAGGGTTATCGTGCAAATGGCAAATGGTCGGTTCATACTCGCATCGTCGACTACAATACAATACAATATTATTTATTGCATCACAACATAAAAAAACAAATTAACAATATAGAAAAAAGCCTATACAATAGTCGGCCTTATTGCTAGTAGCAATTTCTTCCAGGCAACCTTTGGGTAGGGAAACAGCGGTAGAATAAGTTAAGGGGCGGTGCAATAATTAAAAACAGAAAAAATTGCAAATAAACAGTTATATAAAATACTTAAATAAGTATTATAACAATAATATATAAAATAATAAATATATACATAAACAAACAAAAACATAAATATAAATATTTTATCTATCTATGGTAAAGAAAGGAAAAGGAATATGGAAAAAAAAGACTACTGACATCTCCTTGTTAATATTTTCAAGCGACTTCCAAAAAGGAGGAGGTTCTCAATTCGTCTGTATGTTTTTTTTATGTGTGTTACCTCAGAACTTTTGACTGGGTGAACCGATTTTTATGATTCTTTTTTTATATGAAAGCTAGTGGTTCTCGTGTGCTCTCGTATAAATTTTATCGAAATCGGTAAAGTAATTTAATGCAAGTTGTTGCGATGGAAATCGGGTTTTAAACGTGTTAAGCGTTTTCGATTATAAAGTATATAATTATTGTTAAAAAGAAAGCTAATATGTATAAACATTGATTTATCAGAAATTATTTTAAAGAAAAATAAACATTTCCTTGCGTTCACACAAAACGAGCATCAATTAAATTGCAATTAAACTTACGTACGTCATTGATTAATTTGTTTCCTCTGACCAATTGATTTCTTAATTGTAGGTAATTTGTCTTAAATACTGGTGTCGATTCGGTGTAACACGATTTAACTTATTTGACAGGACTAAACTAAATTTAAGCATTCTATCCTTGTCTTTTCGGTACAGAAAGTAAAAGACAGAATGTGTAAATTTAGTTTAATCCTGTCAATTAAGTTAAGGTCGTGTAACACCGAATCGACACCATTGTCGTCTTAAAATTAATGATACACTATTTTTACAAGACTGCCCTCAAAAAAAGTTGTGTATGTTTCTTTATTCCACGACAACTTGTAAACGGCTTGATGGATTTTAAACTGCAAGGTACCGTTAGATTCGTCTTAATCCCGTGAGTGACAAAGGATAAATTTCACCCGACTTCCCAAAAAGAGGGGTTATGTTTTTTTTTTATGCAGACGTGTTTTTATTTATTGTTTTAATTCAAAGTTATTACCCAACTGTCCAAAAAGTATGGTAATATTATTCGCGTGTATGTACTTATGTCAGTTTCTATGGCTAAGCCTGTAGTCTTAACCACAGACTTATATTTGCCTAGATAACGCCAGTCTCATTCTTTGTATAGAAACCAAGCGTGCCATTATTTTTCTACCTATTGTGACGTCACACGTTCGAGAATGCGAACGAGCGCGGATTGAATGAAATGGCGCTGAAGGAAGTGAATTTCACTCCCTTTTACACGCGAAGTACATGAACTTGCGTTATCTAGGCAAATATAAGTCTGTGGTCTTAACAAAATGGTTTAATGGATTTTAGAGTGCGATTAATTTTCATTCATTCGTTTCATTCATCTTGATCACGTAAGTGACAGGGATACATTTTTACCCGAGGCAAAGTATATAAGGTCTAACATAATTAGCTGAAACTATTTTAACTGGTGCTTCTACTCATGAAAATGAACAACTTTTCCCATAAAACCCATAGTCAAATCGTAAAAAAAAATTGGCTCTCCCATACTAAATCGATCAGCTGATCAGCCAACTTAGTATGGGAAGTTCAATATTTTTTTTAAGATTTGACTATGGGTTTTATGGGGAAAAATATTCAGTTTAATGGGTAGAAGCACCAGTTAAAATAGTGTCAGCTAATTTTGTTAGACCTTATATGTATAGTATTAACATACAGTATGGACACTGCCTGTCGCTCTCTAGATTCCGAACTCACCCCCTCATCACCCAGATTGTTATAGATTGGTTATAGTTTGGTTCTCGAACGTGTAGGATTTCGCCGTGATTTTGTTTGCTCCGTCATTTGTTTTTAGAATTGTCATTTCACGACCGTCTTATGGAGTGTCCGGGGTGTGCCCGAGGGGTAATGTTATTATGCAAACGAGTTTTTAATTTTTATTTAATTAAATAAACTATTTATGAGATTAGGTGTTATCTAAGTGTCTTGTTAACTTACATTGACGTGTATTATAGACAATTAGTTATTAATAACTTTATTGACGGTGGTGGGAGTAACATTTGTTTAATAAAAAAAAATCTTATTAATACTTCAACATAGTTACATAACAAATAATAATATTTAGGAACAAATGACACACTCTCATTAGGCCCCAAACCAGGATTCACTGTACCACACCATAGACACTTCATATAACGGGCGAGAAATTTCATTTCAAAAATCTAATGATGGAACAAACAAAATTACAGCGAAATCCTATACGTGCGAGAACCAAATGGTAACCAATCTACATCAATCTGATGACGAGGGGGTGAGGTCGCAATTTAAAGAGCGGCAGGGAGTGTCCATATTGTATGTTAGTACTAATATATATATACTTTGGTAGTAGGTACTTAGTTATTGTATATCGTCTATCAACTATCTATACTTAAACAATACTGGTGCCACACTGACAATAAAATAAAATAATAATGTAGGTAGATTACATTAAAAATACCGGCCAAGTGAGAATCGGACAAGCACTCTGGGGGTTCCGTTCCACCATACCTCTCCACGCAAGTATATAGTATAAGAGATGACAATGATACCTGTTCACATGACAAGCAATAGTAGTGATGAGCAAAGCAAGACCAAGACCAAGACTTGGACAGTCTTGGTCTTGGTCTTGGTCTTGCTTATTCAGTCTTGGTCTTGGTCTTGGTCTCGGTCTTGGTCTTGCTCACTCGGTCTTGGTCTTGGTCTTGCTGAAATACGTTTAGTCTTGGTTTTGGTCTTGGTCTTGCAATAAGGTCTTAACAAACATTTTTCAACAAATTTTTTCAACATTCCGTTTTTTATCGACAAACATTTCTAAATATAAAATATAAATTCACTGTCTATAAATTAAAAAAAAATAGTTAAAACGTTAGTAAGAATTTTCGATTGAGTCTTGCGTATTTGGTCTTGGTCTTGCATAATCGGTCTTGGTTTTGGTCTTGTTCTTGTTTATTCTGTCTTGGTCTTGGTCTTGCTAGACTAAGGATAGTATTGGTCTTGGTCTTGGTCTTGCTTTTTTGCAAGACCAAGACCAAGACTGCAAGACCAAGACCAATTTTACTCATCACTAAGCAATAGACATCAACGCGAGATAAAATTGCTGTAAATGTGGTAAATAAAATAGATCTTACATAACATAGTGAGTTTCAGTCATTTTTAGTCATTCGTACGACATACAGCGATTTAAGAAAAAATAAATTAATATAAATTATGGCATTCATGTAAAAAACAAAATGAAAATGAAAAGCGTATTCTTATAATAATTTGACATCAACAAAATAATCAAGTGTTTGGTTCAAGTAATTCTTTGATATGAAAAAAAAATGCGTAAAATATTCGTTTTATGTCATTCAGTTCGGACTATAATCACACCAAGTTTCACGCTTGTATGTATTACCCGTGTGTGTAGTGTGATCCATCAGGCGCACACAATCTTAATATTAGATTTAGCGTTCTGATGTTGTTTTTTTTATATGTAACTCAAAAAAAAACCAGATAATTTTTTTTTTTTTTTTTACTGTTTTTACGATAGAGCTAATTCAAATATACTTCAAAGACCTATAAAAAACATGTTTTATTGTATTGAGAGAGACAACCCCAACCCTTAAGCAGAGGCTTAGTAAGGGTCCCGTTGGTCACCCGTTGGATGTACGGGACCCTAAAAAAAGATAAATAAAAAGTGTGTTTATAAATAATATTATGTATTATGATAAATTATGTAAGGTACACTTGAAGGTTATCTATTCTTGTTTTATTACAATTGTTTACTCCATTGCAGTTACGGTTCGTTTAGATAAGATGAGTTATCGATCGTCAATCTAAAAAACAAAAGGTAGGTAAATAAAAAGTGTGTTTTAAGTAATATTTATAATGATTTACGATAAATTATGTACGTTATACTTGAAGGTTATCTATTTTCGTTTTATTATAGTTGTTTACTCCATTGCAGTTACGGATTGTATAGGTATCGATCGTCAATCATACTATTAATAGAAGTTATATCTTGCCGTAATGTTAACGTAACGTAGGCAGTCCTCCCACTCGGTGGACCGATGACCTGGTGGAAGGTCGCGGGAAGCCGCTGGATACGGGCAGCGCAGAACCTATGTCCAACAGTGGACGTCCTTCTGCTGCTAAGATGATCACACATCAGCTCATATATACGTTCCCACCGAGGGGCTCGAGCCTACCCTGAATACGGGCGATCGGGCCCTAGTCGACCACGCGGGCCCAGTGCGGGATTGGTCAACTTCACACAACCGACGCTCTTAGATATGATGATACCTAGACTATATATCAATCACACAGCGATTTGTCAATGACTTAAAATAAGAGACAGTGCTTAATATGTATTTTTCAGGGTCTCGTACATTCAAAGGATGACCAACCTTATTATTAAGTCTCTGCTGTCCATCCGTCTGTCCGTCCATCTGTCTGTTTGTCATCGGGCTGTATTTCAAGAACCGTAATAGGCAGATAGTTGAAATTTTCACATTTTTTTTTTCATTTTCATTTTCTATTGTCGCTATCAGCATCATCATATTACCGAAGGACAGAGGCCTACCCAAGGATTTCCACAATGATCGATCCTGCGCTGCCCGCATACAGCGGATTCCCGGGACCTTTACCAGGTTGTTGGTCCACCGAGTGGGAGACCTGACGCCTTCCGGTGTGCGGTAGCCACTCTAGAACTTTACTGCCCCAACGGCCATCTGTTCTACGACCTATGTCGAATACCTACTTTGGTTCTTCTAGGAATCTATTCGTTTCTGATTCGATCACGCAGCAAAACTCCGGGCATAGCACGCTCCATTGCCCTTGGATTGCCACTATAACAACGAATAATAGTAAAAAAAAAAAAAAAAAATATAGAAGGTCCCCATACAACAGGTGTTTTTTAGAGGTATTTTAGATGTTAATTTAGCGCTGTCGTAAAAACGGTTATACATACAAGCGTTAAACTTGGCGTGATTATAAATAATACTAATCCTGAAGTGAAACTACAAATAATAAAATTGGCCAAGTGTGAGTGAGTTCAAGCTCAATAAAAAAACATATTTCTTTCTCTCGCGTTGTTTGTAATGTAGAAATGTATCATTGTCATCATCATCAACATCATATCAGCCGAAGGACGTCCACTGCTGGATATAGGCCTCCCTCAAAGATTTCCACGACGACCGGTTCTGTTTCATTGTCATAGTTATGGGGAAAGGTGTGGTGGTACGGAACCCTCGGAGCGCGAGAAAACTCGTAAAAAAAAATATATCAATGAAGGGCCATGTTTTTCCGAGGTATGAGGAAAGACCTGTGCCCCAGCAGACAGACGCTTTGGGTTGTTGACAAGTCACGAGACAGCCTCGCAAAATGAATCAAGATTCAAGATATTAATTCAAAATAGGTGCAAATTACACTCTTTCTGGTGTCTTAAAAAATAGTAAATACATAGATAACTAGCTGTCCCGGCGAACTTCGTACCGCCTCACACCACACTACACTACCGCTACCGCTACCGCTAAACACCAACACTATAACTACAATACCACTACACTACCACTACTAGTACCACTACCACTACACTACACTACTATGTGTAGATATTGCAGAAATTTTTAGGCCATTTTTTACACCTTCGGTTACATTATTTGAATTTTAGTAAAAATCCCTAATTTTTTCAAAATATAATATAGCCTATAGCAACCACGGATAGTGTAGCTTCCCAACGGTGAAATAAATCTTCAAATCGGTCCAGTAGTTTCGAAGCTTATTCAAGACAAACAAACAAACAATCAATTTTTTCCACTTTATAATATTAGTGTAGGTAGATTAGTGTAGATGCCACTTGTGAAAAATCAAGAAATAAACAATCATTAGTTAATAACGTCAAAATCCAATCCTTGATATATAACAAATTATGTTATTAGAACATGAAAACAAATGACACGATAAGTTATAGTTAAAAACCATTGAATGTCATTAATGCCCTTGACAAGAGTAGGCCAGTTCACACGTACAACACTCTGTCACGAGTATAACGAGAGAATCAGCCATTAATTATTTTTAATATATTAACTTGTATTGAATTTCAGCAAAACTAGAAAACGTTTCCTCCTGCGCAAACGACACACTTTCGCATCACTACTACGAACTAAAGCGTAGAAACAGAAGAACTCAAACCTAGTCTGCCCACGCTTATCGTAACGAGTGGGCAGATAAATCTGAAAACTTAACGAGTGGGCAGATAAATCTGAAAACTTAACTAGTGGGCAGATAAATCGGAAAACTACTAGAAGTCGCCCTCCAATAGCGACAGTATTACAATAAAATACACATCGATATTATCTATATTTAATAAATATTGAACGTAAGATTTGATAAGTGATAACAGAACATAAGGCTATGTTCACATTATAAGCGTTAAGGCGACGTATTGGACACTTTGGTCGCAGGGATCTCGATTTTTTTCAGGAATTACAAAACATGTGAAAGTGATATTTTGTAAACTGTTTCTTTATTTTAATGACTTCGTTTGGTCAGTTGCCGTGGTTTTGACCGCCTCCGTGGCGTAATGGTCAGTCCATCCGCTTCACACCAGGAGGTCGCGGGTTCGATTCCCGGCGGATTCAACTCTGTAAGACTCTGGTTTGGTTGGTGGTAGGGCATTTTTATAGCCCGCCTGGCTAGCTACGACTATCTTGTTGTCAAGGATTTACCAATAGTGAATAAAAAAAATAATCTTATCTCAGTCTTGCCGCCAAACATCAGTGTTAACAGCATTGATGTGTTCCGGCTTGAAGATAGAATAACCAGATCCCCATTGCGTTGGGGAATCTTCGGCATCATCGTCACTTAGGTACCATCGGGTGAGGTAATTGTGGATAAAAAAAGAAAAAAAGAAGAGCTTATTAATTTTGGATAAAAAAAGAACACTATTCGTTAACTTTTATAACAGAAAAAAAAATATATCAAAGAAACCTCTTTAAAAACAGAGATTTGCATTTTACAGGAAAACCTGACCGATTTAGTACCTCTTAATTTTCTTAGTCGATTAGTCTAAACTAAACACACACTTCAATAAGCAGTTGAATTTTTTAAAATAATTGTATAGTTTTTAATTGAAACGAAAAAACATTGAAAAAGTGTAAAAGTGTAGTCATTTGCTTTACTCTTTACACGTACCTAAAGAGAAAGATAGAGACAACTGTTCCAAACAATGCCTCGCTTTGATTTTAGTACGAGTTAGTTGAGCGTGCTATGCTCGGAGTTTTCTGCGTGATACGAGGAGATCCGTTGGAGAACCAAAGTAACCGACATAACTCTCAGAATTGCTCAACTTAAGTGGTAGTGGGGGGGGGGGGTACATGTCTCCTAGAACGGATGGCCATTGGGGTAATAAAGTTCTCGAGTAGCGCACGCGCACAGGACCGATGACCTGGTGAAGGTCGCGGGAAGCCACTGCATGCGGGTAGCGCAGAACAGGTCGTCGTGGAAATCTTTGAGGGAGGCCTCACCCTGGATACTTCATACAAACGGGCAAGAAATGACATTTCAAAAAAGGAATGATGGAACAAACAAAATAGCGGCGAAATCCTATACAGTATACGTTCGACTACTAATACAAGTAACTATATTTAGTAATCTGTGCTAATACTCGTATAATATTCTTTGCCTATGTTTTTTTTATTCACGATTAGTAAGCCCTTGGCATCATCTCACCTGATGGTAAGTGACGATGATGCGGAAGATGGAAGCGGGCTTACCAAGATTCTCCAACGCAATGGAGAACTGGCTATCTTATCTACAAGCCGGAACATATCGAACCCGCGACCTCGTAGTGTGAAGCGAATGGACTAACCATTACGCCACGGAGGCGGTTTAAATGTCCAGCTACGTCAGTACTAATATATAAGGTCTAACAAAATTTGCTGAAACTATTTTAACTGGTGCTTCTACCCATAAAACTGAACAACTTTCCCCATGAAACCCATAGTCAAATCTCCAAAAAAAATTTGAACTTCCCATACTAAGTTGTCTGATCAGCTGATCAAGTTAGTATAGGAGAGTAATTTTTTTTTTGCGATTTGATTATGGGTTCCATGGGGAAAGTTGTTCAGTTTCATGGGTAGAAGCACCATTTAAAATAGCTTCAGTTAATTTTGTTACACCTTATATATACTTTGGTCCAGTAGTGGACGGCCTTCTGCTGATATGATGAGTTCAGTAAGAAAGTATCCGTAGGTGTTCGCGCGATACTACGAACAATATTCCAACGCGCGCTAACTCTCGTCATGTGAAATGAAGCTAGCTTTATAGTATGTCCTACCCACCCATATGATTTAAACACAAACACGTTCCGATAAAATACCACACCGTAGTTCACCACGTGCGCGTGATTCAGCTGAATCAACACCTTGCCTTAGCCATGTAAGAAAAACATGAAGAAAAAAAACCGGCCAAGTGCGAGCCAGAATCGCACATAAAGTGTTCCGTACCGTCATACTGTATTTTTTTTTTGCACAATTGGTAAACCCTTGACAACATCTCATCTCATCGCATCCAGCGACCTCACCCCCCGTCACCCAGGTTGATACAGATGAAGCTAGTTTATTTACGTTATTTGTATCGAGACTTCCTTATTTTTTCACTTTTTCAAATTTTTTGTATTTGTTGTTATAGCGGCAACAAAAATACATCATCTTTGAAAATTTCAACCGTCTACCTATTACGGTTCATGAAATTAATATAGCCTGGTGACAGACGGACAGACACACGGTCGGACAGCGGAGTCTTACTAATAGGGTCCTGTTAAACCCTTTAGGTACGGTACCCTAAAAAAACATTGAAAATTATCACACTTGCGTATGATATGTGAACTTTCGTAACGTTGCATAGTAAGTCATCATCATCACTTAACTCATGTAATAGTTTATTTATTTATTTATTGCACACAGAAATAGGGACAAACAAACATTAAACTAGATAAGAACATACAAAAGGTACAGCTTATTTCTATTAGAAATTTCTTCCAGCAGACCTAGGAAAGAGAAATCACAAAAGAATGGCAGAAGACGTGTACATTAACAAAGACAACATTTTTAAAAACAAAAATTTTGACAACATATTCCTAAATAAATACCACGTACCTCCAAATAATACATAATATACTACATAATGTAATTATTTAATAATATAAATAAATGTCATAATATAAATATAATAAAATGCATATATAATATAATAAATAAACTATCAAATAAATATGGCTAACTTTAAAAAGGAAAAGACAAGAAGTGTTCTTTTAATTTAGATTTAAAAGAATACAGACTCGAATATAGTTCGTACCGACATATTCAAGAATTTTAATGTATAACTTCTCATGTCATATTGTTTTCATGTCCTATTGACAATTTGTTTTATATCAATGATTATATGTTGACATTATTAATTAATGAATATGTTAAACTTAGGTAGGTATCTATTTTCATAATTGATTTTCTGTTTAAAATAGGTATTTTTTTATTGTTACGATTATGTTTATATATACATATATATATATATATATATATATATATATATATATATATATATATATATATATATATATATATATAAACCCCTATTGCTTCTGGTCATCGCATCACGCGTGAACGGCTGGACCGATTTTGCTAATTCTTTTTTTGTTGAGTTCGTTATTGTCAGGAGAAGGTTCTTATGTAGTGTAAGGTAGGGTAGGGTAATTGTAGTGTAGACACAGATTACTAAATAGTTACTTGTGTAGTGTAGTGTAGGGTAGGGTAGTGTAGTGTAAGGTGGTGCGAAGTTCGCCGGGACAGATAGTTTTTAATATTTTTCACAAATGACATTATGTAATGTGATTACTAATGACCATCAGAAATAGTGTAATATGCACCAATTTTGAATTAACATTTTGAAATCTTGAAATCAGTGGACGTCTTGGCTGATAAGATGATGATGATATGATCAAACAAACATTGAATTGGTTGTCATACTCGCCTTTGTTATGCAAAAAAGAATATCAGTCTGTTGTTTTTCTTTTATTTATCAGACAAAAGACATTAACCTCCCAAAAAAAGAATATGAGTCTGTTGTTTTTCTTTTATTTATCAGACAAAAGACATTAACCTCCCAAATTTTAACATTTATTATTTACAAACACAGCTACAGTTATTGCAATTTAAGAAACAGACTTTATAAAGTTTTTAAAGTAATCGTTTTAATCGGTCCGTAAACCTGAATTCCGTTGCCAAATTAAGCGATTGAAAATACCATTACGTGATTTGGAGCAGTGATACCAGCAGGCAACCGTCTAAACACAGCATGAAGCCAATAAATAAAGATAAGAAGCAGTTGGTTGTAGAACGACTTAATAGAATTCGTTTATGAATCCCCCTGAACATGCGATGGCTCCCTGCCTCGTTGTCTAAAAGGTGGATAAAAATTCTATCGGTTTAAAGGAAAAGTGTCGGTGGCTCAACCGCTAAAGACTCGGCCCTTCTAACCAGAGGAACCATGTTAAAATCTGTACCAATGAGTTTTTCAAAAACTTACGTACATATACTTACCCATTGCTTTAACGGTGAAGGAAAACAACGTGAGGAAACCTGCACACGCCTGCGAAGAAACTCGCAGGTTGTGTGTGAAGTCGACCAACCCGCACTAAGCCCGCGTGGTCGACTAAGGCCTGATCGCCCTAATGCGTATATGAGATGATGAGATGAAAGGAAGTTCTAAAAACCTACGCGAGCTACTGGATAACTATAAATTCATCATCATATCAGCCGAAAGACGTTCATTGCTGGACAAAGGCCTCTCCCATGGATTTCCACAACGAACGGTCCTGCGCTGCCCGCATCCAGCGGCCTTTACCAGGTCTTCGGTCTACGTCTTCCGGTTTGCGTTAGCCACTCGAAAACTTTGAGCCCTAACGACCATCTGTTCTACGAGCTAAGTGCCCTACCCACTGCCACTTACGTTTAGCAGTACTGAGACTTACTTATATACTTTTAAATACATCTCGGAAATACATACATATAGATATTATTCACCCTGACACGGAGCAAACAGACCTGTTCGTCACACGAGTTTGCCCTGAGTGGGGATCGAACCCATGACCCTCGGGCCCAGCAGGCAGAAGCTGACTTCCTACTGGCCCACCGGAATAGTCAATCTTGTTTCTTCCTTATCATCCAAATTTACTATCAGAGCCAGATGATTGTATATATTTGTGAATTCCGTCGGCTGGTTTTCAGCTGCTCACTTTTTGCATTTGGACATTTTTCCAAGTTTTTTTTTTTAATTCACAATTAATAAGCCTTGGCATCATCTCACCTAATGATAGTGACGATGCCGAAAATGGAAGCGGGCTTACCAAGATTCTCCAACGCAAAGGAGATCTTGCTATCAATAAGCCCTTGGCATCATCTCACGTGAACGGTAAGTGACGATGATGCCGAAAATGGAAGCGAGCTTACGAAGATTTCCCAACGCAATGAAAATCTAGCTATCTTATATTCAAGCCGGAACATATCAATGATGTTAACACTGATGTTTAGCGGCAAGACTTAAATAAGATGGTGGTAGCTAGCCAAGCGGGCAATGAAAATGCCCTACCACCTGCCAAACCGAGGCTTACAAATTTGACGGGAATCGAATCCGCGACCTCCTGGTGTGAAGCGAATGGACTAACCATTTCACACATCAGCTCATGTATACGTCCCCCCCAAAGGGTCTCGAGCCTACCCTGAATTAGGGCGATCGGGCCTTAGTTGACCACGCGGGCCCAGTGCGGGTTGGTCAACTTCACACACAACCTTCGAGTTTCTTCGAAGGCGTGTGCAAGTTTCCTCACGATGTTTTCTTCCACCGTAAGAGCGTCGGATAAACGTATATGAGATCGAAATACGAAAACACATTGGTACGTGGTAGGACTCGAACCACGACTTCCCGGATAGGAGGTAGCGGCCCTTGCCGTTGCGCCACCGACGCTCAACCATTACGCCACGGATAAGTTTTTACAGTTTTTCAAAAATGAGGGTAAGTATCCCACGGTTTTTAATGTAACCCACACAAATAAATTCCTGTTTTTACTCCGACGAATTCAATTCAATGTAGGTAGGTACGTTATTTTAATGTATTATTTTCGCAGACCAATCGTTTGCGAGTCGAAAACAAACAGTTCGGAACGAGACGAGCAAACGTTCAAGAAATATGTTTGTTTAAGCGAATGACTTTGGATCAACTACGAACAACACACGAAACGTTGTGTGGAGCTGCACGTTACATAAAATTTAAATACCATCATCATAATAATCATCATCACATCAGCCGAACGGCGGCGTCCTCCTGCTGAACATTCATCCATTTTATTATCATCATCACATCAGCCGAACGGCGGCGTCCCCTGCTGAACATTCATCCATTTTATTATCATCATCACATCAGCCGAACGGCGGCGTCCCCTGCTGAACATTCATCCATTTTATTATCATCATCACATCAGCCGAACGGCGGCGTCCCCCTACTGAACATTCATCCATTTTATTATCATCATCACATCAGCCGAACGGCGGCGTCCCCTGCTGAACATTCATCCATTTTATTATCATCATCACATCAGCCGAACGGCGGCGTCCCCTGCTGAACATTCATCCATTTTATTATCATCATCACATCAGCCGAACGGCGGCGTCTCCCTACTGCACATTCATCCATTTTATTATCATCATCACATCAGCCGAACGGCGGCGTCCCCTGCTGAACATTCATCCATTTTATTATCATCACATCAGCCGAACGGCGGCGTCCCCTGCTGAACATTCATCCATTTTCTTATCATCATCATATCAGCCGGAGGACATCCACTTCTGGACATAGGCCTCCCCCAAGGATTTCCACGAAGACCGGTTCTGCGCAACCATTTTATAAAATAAATTAAAAATGATGCCAAGGGCTGCACCATTTGTGTTTTTTTTTAAATATTTTCTCACTACTACGATAATGTTGTTCAAAATACGGAACCCTTGTAATTTCAGTCAGTTCGTCCGTTCGTCTGTTCGTATGTCACAGCAAATGTTCTTTGCCACTATTAGACCTTACAGTAATAAAGTTCTGTACTCGATGTATAAAATTTCGACCCAAAATTAGTAAAAAGAAAAAAGAAAATGGAAAAAGAAGTCAATAGGTAAAAAAAATAACTTGCGCTGAATGTTTTTTTAGGGTTTTGTACCCAAAGGGTAAATACAAGATCCATTCCTTATTTTTTTTTAACTGTGGTCAACGTCGTTGGTTACATAATAAGTAACACTTTAGATACGTTGGTACTTTAATATTTTATTATGTAACTGTTTGTTTGATCCTCAATAAAAAAAGGGTAAAAACGGGACCCATTACTAAGACTTCTCTGTCCGTCTGTCACCAGACTGTATTTAATGAACCGTGATAGCGAGATAGTTGAAATTTTCACAGATGATGTATTTCTTTTGCCGCTATAACAACAATTACTAAAAATTATAAAAGTGAAAGTCTCCATTTAAACGTGAAGAAAGTAGCGCCATCTAGTATGATGGTACGGAAACTTTTACAGGTTTTTTTGTGTACCCCTTCGAGTGGGATACCGTTGAATTATTATTATTATTATTATATCAGCTCATATACGTCCCCACCGAGGGGCTCGAGCCTACCCTGAATCAGGGCGATTAGGCCTTAGTCGACCACGCGGGCCCAGTGCGGGTTGGTCGACTTCACACACAACCTTCGAGTTTCTTCGCAGGCGTGTGCAGGTTTCCTCACGATGTTTTCCTTCACCGTTAAAGCAATCGGTAAGTATGTACGTAAGTTTTTGAAAAACTCATTGGTACATTGGCCGTCCAGATTTGAACCCGGTACCTCTGGTTAGATGGACCGAGTCGTTACCGGTTGAGCCACCGACGCTTATTGTTGAATAGGTCTCATATAATGAATCAAAAGTTTCCTTGATCATATTTTTCATTATATTATCATTTTCAAAATATTGATCTCCAAAATGACGCATTTCGTGCAACTTGTAATTGAAACAATACAAATGAAATGTAATTTTCTTTTTTGTAACGCTGTTTTTTTTTTGTGTACCCCTTCGAGTGGAATACCGTTGAATAGGTTTCATAAAATGAATCAAAGGTTTCTTTGATCATATTTTTCATTAAATTATCATTTTCAAAATATTGATCTCCAAAGTGACTCATTTCGTGCAACTTGTAATTGAAACAATATAAATGAAATGTAATTTTCTTTTTTGTAACGCTGTTTTTTTTTGTGTACCCCTTCGAGTGGAATACCGTTGAATAGGTTTCATAAAATGAATCAAAGGTTTCTTTGATCATATTTTTCATTAAATTATCATTTTCAAAATATTGATCTCCAAAGTGACTCATTTCGTGCAACTTGTAATTGAAACAATATAAATGAAATATAATTTTCTTTTTTGTAACGCTGTTTTTTGTGTACCCTTTCGAGTGAGATACCGTTGAATAGGTCTCATAAAATGAATCAAAGGTTTCTTTGAACATATTTTTCATTAAAGTATAATTTTCAAAATAATGATCTCCAAAATGACGCATTCCGTGCAACTTGTAATTGAAACAATACAAATGAAATGTTAATTTTTTTTTAACGCTGTTTTTTGTGTACCCCTTCGAGTGGGATACCGTTAAATAGGTCTCATAAAATTAATCAAAGGATTCTTGATCATATTTTTCATTAAAGTATCATTTTCAAAATATTGATCTCCAAAATGAAGCATTTCGTGCAACTTAGTAATTGAAACAATATAAATGAAATGTTATTTTCTTTTTTGTAACGCTGTTTTTTGTGTACCCTTTCGAGTGAGATACCGTTGAATAGGTCTCATAAAATGAATCAAAGGTTTCTTTGAACATATTTTTCATTAAAGTATAATTTTCAAAATAATGATCTCCAAAATGACGCATTCCGTGCAACTTGTAATTGAAACAATACAAATGAAATGTTAATTTATTTTTTTAACGCTGTTTTTTGTGTACCCCTTCGAGTGGGATACCGTTAAATAGGTCTCATAAAATGAATCAAAGGATTCTTGATCATATTTTTCATTAAAGTATCATTTTCGAAATATTGATCTTCAAAGTGACGCATTTCGTGCAAATTGTAAATGATAACACCACATAAATGAAATGTAATTTTCTTTTGTTGTGACGCTGTTTTTTTTTCGCCAAAAGACTAACGTTTGCTCATAATTAAGTGAATGGGCGATGGGACCTTTATTCCAGCGTTTAACTCGTACTTGTTGAGTATTTTATATAATCTGTGTACGTTAATTAATTCAGCATATTAATTATGAAACATGAAATTATACCATACTTATCTGTTTTATTGCATGTCAATAAAGAGTTTACACACGAAATTCATAAAAAATACAGGTACGTAAGTACTAGACATCAAAAATTCTAGACATGGAAATTATTATTAGGTATTTCTCGAATTGCCTTCTAACATAGTATTTAAGCTTGCTACTACTAACAACATATGGATTTAATCCAAAATAAAATTATTTTATTTTATTTATTTTTATTAACTTCATGAATGAGAAATTGAAAATAATATTGGTAATGAAATAAACAAATTTGAGAGAGGCTCCCATACAAGGTAAATTTGTTTTTGACTGCACTTATATTTATATATAAGACTAGTGGGTGCCCGCGGCTTCGCCCGAGCGGAACCCGTTTTTTGGCGTTCCCGTTGGAATTTCCCAAAATCCTTTCTTCCTAATTGATATCTGTATTCCAAATTTCAGTGAAATCCATTCAGTGGTTACGGCTGTGCGTTGATATACTAGTCAGTCACCTTTTCCTTTTATATATACAGATTATTACCAGTTATAAAATTTGATAAATTTATATTATGACGAAAAATAAAAGATACCTTTGGTAAAAAAAAATTTTGGAGGTGCCTGCCATACAAGTAAAAGCGGCACATTTTTTTCTTCTATACCCTTATTTTCAAATGTGCCATTCCCAATTTACAAGCTCACCTTTTAGAACGTGTTTATTTATTTATTTATAGTTTATTGTACACAGGAAACATAAGTTACACATTAGTTGTTCGTTGTGTTTCTAAACTGTTGAACCTATATAGGATTACGATTTAGAGTAACCGGAGAAAAACAGTCCTCAAGTATTGACTCCGGAACCCTACATTATGCGTGGTCTGACACGCACTTTGCTGATTTATTTATGTAACGCTAAGACAAGGTTATACCGTCTGTCTGCCCGCTACTTGTTCATTATGCGTGGTCTGACACGCACTTTACTGATTTATTTATGTAACGCTAAGACAAGGTTATACCGTCTGTCTGCCCGCTACTTGTTCTCAAAATGGTTTAAATTGTTGTATAGGTGGCCATCCTATACTTCTTAATATCTCAGACCTTTTACATTTGTAATTTGCTTAATTAAAAAAGCTTGTCCCTGAACTGGAAAAGCCTAATTGGCAACTAGATTTTTTTCTTTTCGCCGCCGATTCTCGAAGAGTCTAAAAGGCGAAAAAATCGCACACGCTGGCAACACTGCTTAGGAACCGTTTCTTTTGGAGTTTTTTTTTGCGGGTTTCGTGGTGAACACATTCGTAGTTTTATTTTATTTTATTGTTTTTGCATTGTTTTCTGCTAGATTTTTATTTTAAAGAGAAGTGCGTTTTGAAGAAAATCGTCTGGTGCACGTAAGCAATGTAAAGAACAAGAAAATAAAATGGAGAAGGACGGAAGACCCGACTTGCACTGGGTGCAGTTTTATAGACGCCCTACTGTGACCGGCTATTCCAACTCAGAATGAGGTTGCTACAAATACTGTCAAGAATTCCAGAGAAGATTTGTAATGCACTGACACTAGCATTTCAAATCAAAAGAGAAATGAAGATGAAAAGTTAAGACTTTTTTTTTATTATTATTCACAATTGGTAAGCCCTTGGCATCATCTCACCTGGTGGTAAGTGACGATGATGCCGAAGATGGAAGCGGGCTTACCAAGATTCCCCAACGCAATGGAGAACTGGCTATCTTATCTTCAAGCCGGAACACATCAATGTTGTTAACACTGATGTTTGACGGCAAGACTTAGATAAGATGGTGGTAGCTAGCCAGGCGGGCTTAGAAAATGCCCTACCACCAACCAAACCGAGTCTTACAAGTTGACCCCACCGGGAATCGAACCCGCGACCTCCTGGTGTGAAGCGAATGGGCTAACCATTACGCCACATGGCGGTTAAAAACTGTCTCAAAAAGGCTTGTACCCAGAGACGTTAATATTTTCTAACCAACCAACCGTTTCTTTTCTAAACACAATAATTTAATAAGTAGTTTTCTGACTTCAAATGATGTTCTACCATACAAAGGCCTTTTAAACTCATGTTAGGCAGATAGCTAAATAAAATCAACAGTATCGCGCCGAAATAACACACTGAACGTTTCACAAGTCGTCAATATTTTCCTTGGTCACGACTATTATTGACTTAGTCAAAACTTATTTGCAATGGTATCATGTGTTAAAATTCGCAAGTATTCGCTGAAGTGTATTATGTAATAATGGTAAATTTTACAGTGGCCATAATTCAAAATTATTAAGGAATATCGTGAAACTCCATACTACAGTTAAATAGAGAGAGGCTTTTAATTTTGTTTAATATCGACGAGTATCTTTTGTTTAAGGCATTGCCAGTATGCCTTACTTTAGCATGTTTGTGTTAAATAATCATTCGATTTTTATCTGATTTTATATATTAAATATTCGTATGTGCAAAAGGTTTATTTACGGTGTACGACCATAAGTTTAAGTCTATATGTGGCTTGTTTAAATTCCCTTTTTAACTGCGTATAGGTACTAAGCAACTTGGTTTTTGCGAACAACATTCCTTGAAAGGTCTGCCAGTTAGCAATTACAATTAATGATCTGTTGCACACTGTCCTTAAAATCTTAAACTGATACTCTTCAGTATATCTGTATCTGATGTAATAAAAATACTTTTACCCAAGCCCCGAGGACATTACATGCTCCGTCATAAAAATCTACAACATTTGTAGAATGTTGTCAAACCCAGATTACCCTGAAATATTTTTTTTAGAATTCCGTACACACAACGGGTGACCAACGGGGCCCTATTACCAAAGTATATATATTAGTACTAACATACAGTATGGACACTCCCTGCCGCTCTCTAGATTGCGACCTCACCCCCTCGTCACCCAGATTGATATGGATTGGTTACACTTTGGTTGTCGAACGTATAGGATTTCGCCGCCATTTTCTTTGTTACGTCATTCGTTTTTTGAAATGTCATTTCTGGCCCGTTGTATGAAGTGTTCAGGGTGTGCTATTACTAAGCCTCCGCTGTCTGTCCGTAAGTCCGTCTGTCACCGGCCTGTGTTTTCTGAGCCGTTAAAGGTAGACACTTGAAATTTTCACAGAATGTGTATTTCTATTGCCGCTATAACAACAAATACCAAAAATTTGAAAAAAGGAAAAAATAAGGGGGAAACATGTTTTTTTATGGATCTTTAGGATTATTTTTTAATTTAACTCTATCGTATAACGGTAATACATACAAGCGTGAAACTTGGTGTGATTAAAGTAGGTTCTAATAGTTAAGTAAAACAACAAATAATAAGAATTGACCAAGTGTGAGTCTTACTCGCGCTAAGGAGTCCGAACTGAATGACAAAAAGCACATTTTTGTCGCTCGCGTTGATGTCTTTTGTTTGTAATGTGAATATGTATCATTGTATCATCATCATTACAGCTCATATACGTCCCCACCGAGGGGCTCGAGCCTACACTGAATTAGGGCGATTAGGCCTTAGTCGACCACGCGGGCCCAGTGCGGGTTGGTCGACTTCACACACAACCTTCGAGTTTCTTCGCAGGCGTGTGCAGGTTTCCTCACGATGTTTTCCTTCACCGTTAAAGCAATCGGTAAGTATGTACGTAAGTATTTGAAAAACTCATTGATACATTGGCCGTCCAGATTTGAACCCGGTACCTCTGGTTAGAGGGACCGAGTCGTTACCGGTTGAGCCACCGACGTTTTTGACGGATCATTGTATACTATGTAGTTATGTGGAGAGGTTTGGTTGTACGGAAACCTCGGAATTCCAGTCCAACTCGTACTTGGCTGGTTTTTTTTAATAATTGCATGTGATTTGTTATCTTATTCCTGACTTGGAAAAAGTATTTCAATTAAAAAAAAAATCAAGCGATTGGATCGTTTTAACGATTAGTAGGGTATCTAGCTTGGTATTGTTTTGCTACAAAACATTACTAAGTATACATATGTTGTATAAACTAGGACTTACCGGGCCTTAATGCGTTATAATTAGATTTTAACGTTTGCCGTTTAAAAACCGTGTAACTTGCAGCACATTATCTACAGAGCCTTAATGAGGAGTTAGTTGTAAGTATGGCTGCCACTGACATAACAATGCACCTAACGATAAAACGAAGTCAGGATAAGTAGTTTTCCATGTACCAAGTAAGGCGTCTCGACTGTGGCAAAACACGACTCTAAAAGTGTCTACTAAGAACAAAATCTTTCGAGCTTTTTATTTATAAATACCTACAGATCCTTTCCACAAAACCAATAAATAAACCAATCATCATGATTTCAGCTCATATATGTCCCTACCGAGGGGCTCGAGCCTACCCTGAATTATAGGGCGATCGGGTCTTATATTCGACCACGCGGACCGAGTGCAGGTTGGTCGACTTCACACACACAACCTGCGAGTTTCTTCGCAGGCGTGTGCAGGTTTCGTCACGATGTTTTCCTTCACCGTATCCCCACCGAGGGGCTCGAGCCTACCCTGAATTATAGGGCGATCGGGCTTTAGTCGACCACGCGGGCCCAGTGCGGGTTGGCGACTTCAAACACAACCTGCGAGTTTCTTCGCACAGCGTGTGCAGGTTTCCTCACGATGTTTTACTTCACAGTAGAGCGTCGGATAAACGTACATATGAAATCTAAATTCGAAATCACATTAATACGTGGCAGGATTCGAACCACGTCCTCCCGGACAGGAGGCGGCGGCCCTAGCCATTACACCACCGAACTCCAATAAATAAACCAACCAATCAATTTCTGATTAATCATTCCGATTCGACGGTAAACACTCCTATTCTACAGCGATAATATAAATAAAATCGTCGTCATCGTTATGTCTGTCAGTCTCAAAGCTCATCAAAGTCACATAAAATTCCAACACCCACTTGATGTAACTTTACTCTCGAGAATTTTTAACAAGTATTTGGAGCTAAATTATACTGTATTCTCGTCGTGATGAGGTGCATTCCGTCGTCAGTTCATATTCTCCGAGACAGCGCAGCGGCGCGCAATAAAATAATAACGACTCCACTCAGCTGCATAGTTTGCCCTAAACAGATACTTGAGAATTTTCATACATATAATTTTGCGGTTCCATTCAACTGTAACAAGGTGAATTTTTAAGGTTCCCTAGTCAAACTGTAACGCGTTCTTCTTTCGTTTGACCTTTTTTTCATTCCATCTTTTTGTTCTTTTACGCATGGGCTGTCATTTCATTCAAATACCAAAATTCGATCATCCTTCCTATTATTATAATCATCATCATAAACTGTTTCTAAAATATTTATTTAATACTTATTATCTAAAAGACCCATTTTGGGTAAGACTCATTTATGTTTTTGTGATTCGTGTTTTAAATTTAATGTGTATAATGTTTTCTAATCCTTGTGTATTTCTCTTCAGATCTTATTTTTACCAATAAACTAAATTGTACGCACGAACGGAGTTTTCCCCCGCGCCCTACTTTTTTTTATTATTTATTCACAGTTGGAAAGCCCTTGGCATCATATCACCTACCTACTATACCTACCTACCTACCTACCGTCGTGCTACAAAACTAGAAATCCGTATAGTTTTAGTAGTCTGTCTGTTTTTTTTTTATCCTCAATTGGTAAGCCCTTGACATCATCTCACTTGATGGCAAGTGACGATGATGCCGAAGATGGAATCGGACTTACCAAAATTTCCCAACGCAACGGGGAACTGGCTATCTTATCTTCATGCCGGAACACATCAGTGCTGTCAACATTGATGTTTGGCGGCAAGACTTAGATAAGATGGTGGTAGCTAGCCCGGCGGGCTTGGAAAATGCCCTACCTACTGTTACAGCTATGAAGATGAAATGTACAAATCTGACCCCTATGGAATTAAATCTGTAAAAAAACTTTTAAGGTATCTCTTTTCCTACAGGTAAATTGGGCGTATTTTTTTAGGTGTAAGGTATCTTTGAATAGCTATTTTAAAACTACTCACCGTTTGCTGCAACCATTTTCCGATAAATGATTTGTTTACTAAATTATATAGTTCTAAATTGGTGATTATGTCCCCACCCATAACCAGCTAAATTTCTATTTCTGGAAATCTGAAAAGTATTGTAAATAGAAGAATATATCAGCTCATATAAGTCCCCACCGAGGGGCTCGAGTCTACCCTGAATTAGGGCGAGGGCAGAACATATAATCAAATTAAATTGAAAATTATTACGGCCAAGTAGGCTTCTTTAGTTTAGGAGTAATAGTCGACCAACTTAAGATGTGCAGTTAGATTTGTAAAAAAAAAATAGATTTTCTATACAAAATGTTTTATACCAACTATAAAAACAACTATATTTCTTTAAATATATGTGTCGGATTAGGTTCAGGTGGAGTTCCCTCATCAGACATCGTGTGGGCCGTAAGTCGAGTAAAGAGACAACAATGAACTTGTACCATCGTAGATTTATTGAAACACAATCACTTAGTTAACTTCACATTAGGTATGCTCTTGTAACGAGGATAGTTCCTAGGCAGGCAAGTCACGACCAGCCCTCGTCGAAGCCTTCTTTGGAATGGCGTGGCCGGCGAGCTCTCGCGTCTTGCGCTTAGGCTCCGTCCTAGCGCATGGCGGCGGAACCAGTCATCTCAGGTACCAGCATAACCGATCTGACAGGTTAGCCAATATGGCCGCTCCTGCACTGCGCTATAACTGAGCAACCGTAATCATGACCGTCTCCGACATATGTTTATTTATTGAAAATACTACGGAACCCAAGGCGCGTGATCCAACACGCGCTTGGCCACTTCTTTGATGAAAATAATGCACGCAAGGGATTTTGCGTAAAACGGAATGCCGGGACGCAAGTTTGATTCACGCGAGCGAAATATTTCTCGCACATTGCATACACGTAGACATTTGACGGAAGCATCCAACATTTTCTTCAGATATTTTTATACGACGCGATAATATTTTGTAAATTGGAACGTGATACTACGGGTATTCCGAATATTTTGGGTATCCGAGTGATTTTCCAGCTATCTCTTGGAAGATTAACAAATTTTATTGTTCGTCTGTGCATTCCTCGGGGAGAACCGACGTTTACTGACTTGCTGTGGACAATGAATGCTCGAGATTTACATAAACCACTGAACCAGGGACCAAAGTATATAAGGTCTAACAAAATTAGCTGAAACTATTTTAACTGGTGCTTCTACCCATGAAACCCATAGTCAAATCTAAAAAAAAAATTGAACTTCCCATACTAAGTTGGCTGATCAGCTGATCGAGTTAGTATGGGAGAGCCAAAATTTTTTGCGATTTGACTATGGGTGTCATGGGGAAAGTTGTTCAGTTTCATGGGTAGAAGCCCCAGTTAAAATAGTTTCAGCTAATTTTGTTACACCTTATATATATTAGTACTAACATACAGTATGGACACTCCCTGTCGCTCTGTAGATTGCGACCTCACCCCCTCGTCACCTAGATTGGTTACAGTTTGGTTGTCGAACGTATAGGATTTCGCCGCCATTTTGTTTGTTCCGTCATTCCTTCTTTGAAATGTCATTTCTGGCCCGTTGTATGAAGAGTCCAGGGTGTGACTGGACTCTCTGACAGACGAATGCTGATGAGACGACTAGTTATAGCCTAAAGTGTTCGTTTCAGGTGATAAATGATTTAACACCAAAATATAAGGTTATTATAGTTGTTATAGTAAAAAGCGTCGGTGGCTTAACCGATTACGAATCGGTCCATCTAACCAGAGGTACCGGGTTCAAATCTGGACGGCCAATGTACCAATGAGTTTTTCAAAAACTTACGTACATATAACTACCGATTGCTTTAACGGTGAAGGAAAACATCGTGAGGAAACCTGCACACGCCTGCGAAGAAACTCGAAGGTTGTGTGTGAAGTCGACCAACCCGCATTGGGCCCGCGTGGTCGACTAATGCCTTATCGCCCTGATTCAGGGTAGGCTCGAGCCCCTCGGTGGGGACGTATATGAGCTGATATAATAATAATTATAGTTGTAATAAAAGATAATTTTTACAAAATTAAATGTATAGATATAAGTGTAAACCGTTCGTGGTTAAGTGCGAGTCGCCGCCGCGATGTGGGGGGTTCAGCCGCCCCGTCACCCGCTATTTCCTCCGCACCTTCCTCCTCTTGGGCCTCAGTCCATGACGTGTTAACATAAAGTAATATTAATTTGTAACGATATGAACCTTTTTTTTCCCACTTCCTCAGAAGGAGGGTTATGTTTTTACCAGACTGTCTCAGAAGGAGGGTTATGTTTTTACTAGACTGTCTCTGAAGGAGGGTTATGTATTTACCAGATTGTCTCAGAAGAAGGGTTATGTTTTTACCAGACTGTCTCAGAAGGAGGGTTATGTTTTTACTAGACTGTCTCTGAAGGAGGGTTATGTATTTACCAGATTGTCTCAGAAGAAGGGTTATGTTTTTACCAGACTGTCTCAGAAGGAGGGTTATGTTTTTACCAGATTGTCTCAGAAGGAGGGTTATGTTTTTACCAGACTGTCTCAGAAGGAGGGTTATGTTTTTACCAGACTGTCTCAGAAGGAGGGTTATGTTTTTACCAGACTATCTCAGAAGGAGGGTTATGTTTTTACTAGACTGTCTCAGAAGAAGGGTTATGTTTTTCGAGTGTATGCTATGTATGTGTGTAGATTTCTATATTCCCTGCTACAGCCTGAACGGCTTGAAGGATTTTAACGTATGAGGTATCGTTAGATTCGTCTTGATCCCGTGAGTGACATAGGTTACATTTTTACCCGACTGGCCAAAAAGAGGGGTAAAGTTTTTACGCAGTCGGGTTTTGAATTTTTAATTAGTTTTTCAAGTTTCCTAAGTTATTAATAGCCATTTGCGAGATTACCTCGTGAAACTTGTCATCGGTTAGGGCCTTATTGGGGAAACTTGAATTTGTTCATCATCATTTCAGCCAAAGGACGTCCACTGCTGGACATAGGCCTTAAAGTAACAGATGGCCGTTGGTGCAGTAGAGTTTTCGAGTGGCGACCGCGCACCGGGAAAACGTAACGTAGGTAGGCCTCCCACTCGGTGGACCGATGACCTGGTGAAGGTCGCGGGAAGCCGCTGGATGCGGGCCGCGCAGAACCGGTCGTCGTGGAAATCCTTGGGAATATGTTTAAATAGCTTGAAATACACCCAAAATCTTTCCACCACTCCGTCTTCTACTATGACTCCGTGACAATATGAAAATGTAACACTGAGAAAACATACATAAAATTGCACCCAAACAATTCAAATTCATTATTACCGTACCATGCGTTGCATTTTTAACAAAGACCGAAGTATTAGCGTGGAACGGAGCAGCTTTTCAGACAATGGCAGACAGGAACGTAACGTCCGTACAAAATGTATTGAGCACCACAAATACCATCCGCTGGCAGACTTATTGTTTGAGATGGCAGCGCTGAAAAATTGCTACTCATGCTTGTAGACTAGAGGCAAAGTATACTATTACTAGCTTTTGCCGGCTAGTTCAATGGATAGTACCCTATAGGTTTTTTTAAAAAAATGAGACATAAATGGCGGTATCTTTTTACTGCTTTGACTTAGAAGCTTGAATTTTTTGAAGCTTCAAGAGACCGTAGACCTTAATATTAGGTATTGATTACAACTTGATACCTCCACGCGTTTCTGAGAAAAATAGGTTTTGATTTTCCTACGAATTTAAAAAATGAGACATAAATGGCGGTATCTTTTTACTGCTTTGACTTAGAAGCTTGATTTTTTTTGAAGCTACAAGAGACCGTAGACCTTAATATTAGGTGTTGATTATAACTTGATACCTCCACGTGTTCCTGAGAAAAATAGGTTTAGATTTTCCTGCGAATTTAAAAAATGAGACATAAATGGCGGTATCTTTTTACTGCTTTGACTTAGAAGCTTGAATTTTTTGAAGCTTCAAGAGACCGTAGACCTTAATATTAGGTGTTGATTATAACTTGATACCTCCACGTGTTCCTGAGAAAAAGGGTCTTGACATATAGACAGACAGACAGACAACAAAGTGATCCAATAAGGGTCCTTTTTTCTTTTTGAGGTACGGAAGCCTAGGGCAGACAGACATACATACACAGACAGACAGACGGACAACAAAGTGATCCTTTAAGGGTTCCTTTTTTCCTTTTGAGGGGCGGAACTTAAAAATGAGCTTAAAATTTAAAAATTGCATTGGCGACAAAACTTTAAGGCGGTAATATTACAGATTTTCGTTATTTTTGACGTCAATTACTCCAAAACGATAGAAAACCCAAGGTTGAAAAAATGTCCTTTTTTTGATGATGTTCCTTAAAGTCTAAAGCTATTAAAACACGATTGAGCAGATAGAAAAAATCCCAAAGATAGGTCTACACCGTTACTTTCAACTCTAGTTATGACTAATATTTTGAAGTACACATTAAAAAAAATATACAACAATACCATATTTGTTAAGATGATAATACAAAGTGAGTATTGTTATTTTTTTTATACTTTTATGGTAGTTTTTGATTGAAACGAGAAACCATTGAAAAAGTGTGGTTATTTTCTTTACTCCTTACACGTAAATAAAAATACAGAGACAACTGTTCCAATCTTAAACTACAAAACAAAATACCTAAACTTCTCTTCAGACTAAAATTCATTTTCCTTTCAGTATGCACCTATTTATACAATCAATAATCGTAATCTCATATTATTACTTTTCGTTTCATCAATGGACTCGAAGAATCAATTATCTTAAGTCGATATCGGATCTAAAGTATCGGTCGTCCTGTTGCTTGCTACTAATTGGATTTGCGGTGAACTTTTCCATTTTTGTTCATTTGTTATTGTCTACACTCAGTTGTATAAATTGCGAAGTTTCTCCAGCACAATGTAGTCTAAACATAACTGTTTCACAGTATTACGATATGGCTTACAGTAGCGCAATGCCTTTGATGTCGCACGATGCGCCACCGGCGGCGTAGGTACTAACCCATACCAGGCCTGTCGCACTATGCGCTTTAGGTATGAAAATGTTAAAAATGTACCTGTACCGCGCTCTACGCCACGCCAAGCCGCGCAGCCCCGTGCAAGGTGCAAATTCAGTAGTCAGAAGAGATAAAGAGTTACGCGATAGAAACAGAGGCAACTTATAGGTGAATATAACTGTAGGTAATAAGCGCTTAGCGACCTGAATTTGCACTTTATTGTGTCGTAGCAAGAGTCACCATTCATCTAAATGATTTTTGCGGAGTTAACCTTCTTTTGCGTAGTAAATAGTCTTTATTCTTTGCCCATACTAACCTGTAGTCACAGGCAAACTCCGCGAGTTTGCAAGGCTGTGCCCCGCAAGTACCCTTCCGGTGCTCTGCGTAAGTACATTTGTTGCGCTACTGTAACCCGATATATTGTAATACTGTGACTGTTTCTTAGATAATACTTTTGTAATAACCTTTATTATTAACGGATGTTTATGCCTTTTTTATCGTGGCTATTTTAAAACTGCCGAGAGCGCAGCTACGGTATAATAGGAAAAGTTTCATAATTAAAAATAAGGCACCCCTGGGCCCTGAGAACAATTTTAGATCTATCATTATTTGAACTTGAGTCTGAACTGTTTTTAGGGTTCCGTACCCAAAGGGTAAAAACGGGACCCTCATGATATTACTAAGACTTCGCTGTCCGTCCGTCTGTCTGTCCGTCTGTCACCAGGCTGTATTTCATGAACCGTGATAGCTAGACAGTTGAGATTATTACAGATTATGTATTTCTGTTGCCGCTATAACAACAAATACAAAAAATTTGAAAAATTGAAAAAATACAAAAAACGTATTTTGTTTTAAACATGAAGAAACAAGCACCATCTAGTATGATGCTACGGAACCCTATCTGCGCGGTTCTGACTGTTACTTTGCCGGTTATTTTATACTAAAAGCTCGTTTGCAACCACATACACTAAGGATAATGGAAGCGTTATTTGTTGACAATGTAGCTTCAGTAACTTGTACATGTTTATTTAGGGAAAACACATTACATTGTCGCGTTAAGTATCTATTTACAAGGTGCGCACTGTTTATGTTATGACTGGTGACAAGAAAAACATTTACAATTAGAAACGACGATATCATATGGAAAAAATCCGGCAAGTGCCACTCGGGGTCACCACAAACAGGGTTCAAAATTATTTAAAAAAACTAGCTTTTGCCAGCGGTTTCGCTCGAATTATCTTCAACTACAAAGATAAGTTTGTCCTTCAATCCGATTTTGTACTCGTTCCCCTACAAGGGTTTCGTACACAAATGTGTTTTAGTACGGAACCCTGAGTGCTCGAGTCCGACTCTCACTTGGCCGGTTTTTTACAATACTTAGTTTAAGGCTTCAAGATGCCTCAATCCGAGCAGGTTGAAACGTGTTAAAATAATATCGAACTTAAGTCTATTTATTTTAAGTTCGAATCAATGCAGGCTTCAACGCGGCTGTTACGTTGAAACCGAACGCCCAATTCACGATTTTTACATGTTTTTATTACTTTTCTATACTTAATAATAAGTTCTTCAAAAAATTTGTTCAATTAAAATGAAAGGTCTTAAAGTCACCGATTTTTGTGTGTTGGTTTCAATCAACATTAACTATATTTGTTTTCCAGAAATTTCGCAATAAATGCCAAAAACCTAATATTTTTAAAATTGTATTCAATTAAATCGATTTTTGATTACTTTAAGTATATTATATATTTTTTCCATAGTTATAGCTTTACACAGTCTTTCAATAATTTGAATTGAAAATGGTCATTTGACCTATCTGAAGGCATTTTTATTTTTAAAATAAAATTAAAATAATAATATTCTTCCAGTAGATTGTTCTACAAACGTTTAGGGCGGCACCCCTTTTTAATTACACGTCGCCTCTTAGTTCCGAAAGTTTTAATGTGTGTACATTTGGTGCTCTCGTGTCAAGTGTCGCCGCGGCTCAGCTCAAGCACACTCCACGCTCTCTCCTACGGCGCGGCGGCGTGAAGCTTCTCGCTTTTGTCACACTTCTGTCGTTGAACATCCGAAACAAACGAACCACTATCAGGTTTGCCACAGTACGAACATCATCTTTATCCGTCCATCATTTACAGTTTATATTATTATCTGATCAAGATACTCTAGCACACCCTGGACACTTTATTTTTTATTTTTATTTACAATTGGTAAACCCTTGACAACAACTCACCTGGTGGAAGTGACAATGTTGCCGAAGATGGAAGCGGGCTTACCAAGATTCCCCAACGTAATGGGGAACTGGCTATCTTATCTTCAAGCCGGAACACACCAATGATATCAACATTGATATTTGGCGGCAAGACTTAGATAAGATGGTGTTAGCTAGCCAGGTGGGCTTAGAAAAAGCCCTACCACCAACTAAACCGAGTCTTACAATTGACCCCGCCGGGAATCGAACCCGCGACCTCCTGAGTAAAGCCAGTGAACCTTGCCTCTGGGCTACGGAGGCGGTTAAAACACTTCTAACAACGGGCCAGAAATGACATTTCAAAAAACGAATGGCGGAACATCAAACAAAATGGCGGCGAAATCCTATACGTTCGACAACCCAACGGTAACCAATCTGCATCTTTCTGGGTGACGAGTATGTAGAGAGCGGCAGGAAGTGTCCATACTGTATGTTAGTACTAATATATATACTTTGCCCAGGCAGCGGCGCTTCTACGGTTGTAGCGTTTCGACTCCGTTTACTGCTAGTTTTGGCTGCCAAGTTTCTCTGCTCTAAGTAAATTCGGCCGACGACGTAATTAGAGGAAGTAGCTAACGTCTGCTCCTGCCAGTCTTAATAAACTGACTTAAAACTAGAGAGTTACTCTCGTTTCGATATACGAGTGAGTATATGCATGGAGCTCCGTAGCGGCACTCAACGACGTAATAGCCTCGTACTTACCTCAAGTCGTCAGAAACTTTTATGTGTTGGTTTACTGCTCGGCGAGTCATCGTAGACGGCTGTAAAAGGCGACGATTGCGAGACAAAGCGTGATCGGATTTAGTAAATAAATACATAGTTTGCTTTGGAGTGTTCATCAATCTTGCAGGACAAAAGTAAATTGTGCAAGTTTACAGCGCGAGGTTGTTGCCCGCGACTAGGCTTACCAGACGTCAGGATTTGTCCTGACATGTCAGGATTTTTGGGCACCCGTCAGGATTGAGGCCGGAATTTGAAAATGTCAGGAGTTCTTGGATTATTTATGTGTTTTTGGGTCTCCATCAAGGTAGGTACCGTTGCTTCCATGGACTTAAACGAATGGTGATTTTTCACTGTGTGGAGGGTAAGAGTAGCCTCAATGGCAGGTTGTGAGTCGGCGAGTGACACTCAAAAGAAATGTCATAAGTGGTATTTTATTACCATGACTGTGCGTCGTCAAACCGCGCGCGCGCCTGTTTCAGTAAAATGTCAGGACTTTTTGAATGAAATCAGGCTTTTTGTCAGGACTTTTCAATTTAACATCTGGTAACCCTAAACGCGACCCGCAACCTTGCCTGCCGGCTCCGGCGGCGCAAGCGCGACACTTAACAATTTAATTGTCACCCATTAGTCCTTAGGCGATGAGTTGAGCTGTTTTAATTAACTCAGTAAGTAACTCATAGACATTTCATTAGCTCCGCGCTCGTTGACATCCCGCGGTATTCAGCAAAATGCTGCTGTTATCAATCACGACAAAATCACAGTATTACAATATAGCGGCTTACAGTAGTGCAATGAATGTTCTTACGCAGAGCAACGGAAGGGTACTTACGAGGCAGTGGGCGGCGGGGCACAAGCCACAGGGGCTACAGACTAGTACTGCTATTACCTACGCCGTGGTGACATCGTGCGATATTAAAGGCGTTGCGCTACTGTGAGCCATATCTTAATACTGTGACAAAAGCCAGCTCACTCGGCACATGCTGTTTTGGATGAATCAATCACTCGTGAACCGAACAGACGCCATCTAAGAGTTATTTATCATTTCCCATATTGACAATCGCGTCCTGATGACTGGCCAAATACATTGTACATTTGCTATCTTCAAAATTGCGGTTAGAAATGAAATAACAAATTCCCGCAACCGGAATAGACGTCGCGTCGGTCGTCTGGTGTTGGAGCTGGAAGCTAGATAGCGCAGTGTTTGCCTGCCGGATGGCCCGCCCCCGCTTCGTCTCTTGGCAAACTGCACTCTAAACTACACTGCAAATCATACTGAGTTTGTTTGCGCAGGTCAACGCTCTCTCCTAGTGCGTTTTGTGTGTTCCTAGTGTCACGTCATACTAATAATAGAATAATATGATTGTTATTGTGCACATCGGAATGCGTTAGTTTCCTTATGAGTAACGTTACGTGGTCGAAGATAATAAGCTTATTAATATTAACATAGTTTGCGTCTAGACATTCGCAATGAATTAACGATGTTGGAACAATAGACGCCTGTTTTCAATCGAAGCCGTTCACAAACAAACACCTGTCGAAATTCACAACTCTATTGATAAGCGGTTCTAATATGTTTAATTAAGCCGCGAGTCTACGTGCAACAGTGATTCGTTAAACTTTCATTATTATTCTCACAAATTGTTCGTACGTGAGCGAATTGTGCGCGATCGATCCTCTCTGAGCCTTTGTTTGACTTCGACTCCGAATTCAGCGTAATTGCCTTTCAGCCTTTCATTATTCAACTTTATGCAGTCATTTACTTGCGTTATTACGAAGGGAGAGTTGCTGCGGTAAGTGTCGTGGGTGGATGCATTAATCGTAATATGTAAATGTTGGGATATGAAATATTGAAATTGCGAGCGCGGTTTTACAATATCGTCTGTGTGCCCGCGATGAATGGGGGTCGACCTTTTGTTTTCGGCTTGCCGTTGTGAAAATTACACGCGAGCTGTCTTTATGCTTCGTTCTGGAGTCTTGAGTCAAGCCGTCTTCAATTCCCTTTATTGTGCAAAACATATGTTTGTATTGTCTTTTCTTGAGTCCTTTGTTTTGTATACCCTTATCAGCTTATTTGTAGAGCTTATTTTATTGTACTTGTTGCAGATTGAAGACGAGGGTAACCATGGCAACGATGACACGCGGCTGTTCATCCTGTCGACCTTGGCTGGACAGCACAAGCCGCGGGTGTCGTGCGCGCTCTGCAAGGAGACCCTGCACGTGTTTGACAGATACCCATTGGTCGATGGCACCTTCTTCCTGAGCCCTCGTCAGCACACCAGTGGCGCTGTTGAGGTAATTAATCAGGCATTTTGTTTTTACCTTGTAAAGAAATCATTGCAGAGGTATGGGAACACGTCGTATTATTAGACCATTTTATTACTATGTTTTTTTTATTAAAAATTTGAGTGCGTTTGACTATATCTCACCTGATGGTAAGTGACGATGTAGTCGAGGATGGTACACGCCAACTCAAATAATGCCTATTCACTCACGCCTTGAAGATCCCCAAATTGTAGGAGTAGGGAAACACAGACGCAGGCAAGGAGTTCCACTCCATCGCTGTCCGCATAATAAATGAGGAAGCGTAACGCTTCGTGCGCATAGGCTGAATATCAACAAGTTATTTTTAATTTTATCCATGAAGTGCGCGGTCGCCACTCGAGAACTTTACTGCCCCAACGGCCATTTCTACGAGCTATGTGCCCTGCCCACTGCTACTTAAGTTTAGCGAGTAGCTATTGCGCACCGGAAGACGTAACGTAGGTAGTACTTCCACACGGTGGACCGACGACCTGGTGAAGGTCGCGGGAAGCCGCTGGATGTGGGCAGCGCAGGACCGGTCGTCGTGAAAATCCTTTTGGGAGGCCTTTGTCCAGCAGTGGACGTCTTTCGGCTGATATAGTGATACATGAAGTGTATCGTAATACCACTATAGAAGGAAGTTTAATGGAAGAAAGTTTTATTAATATAAAGGCTTTAAAATGGCTCGATCCGATTAAGGTGCTAAGATCACTCATTCCGAGCAGGTTGATACGTGTTTCAATAATATCGAACTTAATTCTATTATTCATTTAAAGTTTAAATCAATGCGGGCTTCAACGCGGCTGTTACGTTGAAACCGAACGCCCAATTCACGATTTTTAATTGTTTTTATTACTTTTCTATACTGTCAAATAAGTTTAAAAAAATGTGTTCAATTAAAATTAATGGTCTTAAAGTCACCGATTTTTATGTGTTGCTTTCAGTCAACACTAACGATTTTTTTTCGAGAAATTTTGCAATTAATGCCAAAAACATTATATTTTTTTACATCAAAAGTGGTAATATTTTTAATATTATATTCGTCCTAATTCAGGGTAGGCTCAAGCCCCTCGGTGGGGACGTATATAGCTGATAGGATGATTCAATTAAATAGATTTTTTATTACTTTAAGTATATTATATATTTTTCTATAGTGATAGCTTTACGCGGAGTCTTTCAATAATTTGAATTGAATATTGTCATTTGACCTATCTTAAGGTCTTAATAAAAATAATGAAAATGTTTATTTCGGTGTTCCATCAAGAACCTATTAAAGCAAGTATACAATAAAGTCTTAATGTAATAACTTTTTACTCTCCCTAAGTCAATATTGAACTGGAAGACGGAACACACTTTGTTAAATAGGTCATTTTAAAACAACACATCAGCTTTACAGCAAAGTAAACATTGTCTGAAACTTAAATAAGATCCGCGAATTTATTTAAGTCTAGTACACAGGGTACAGGGATGTCACAGTATTACAATATAGCGGCCTACAGTAGTGCAACGAATGTACTCGTACTTTGTAGCGCAACTTAGGTAGTGGGCCTGGGTATTAAAAAATAGATGCGTGCGTACAGTTTATTGGTAAAAATAAGACCTAAAAGGAAATATACAAGGATCAAAAAACATTATGCACATCAAATGTAAAACTGATTCAAATTTAAAATATACATGAGTCTTACTCGAAATGGGTCTTTTAGATAATGTATTAAATAAATATTTCAGAAATAGTTTATGATGATAACAATAGGAAGGATGATTTAATTTTTTTCGTCTGTGTGTTGCATGTCGCGTGACGGTCGCTTTCGTCTGTCGGTATGATCGTTTCGTCCTCTGTAAAGTTTCACTTTTACCGTGGTTTCAAAAAACCACACACTTAATTTTTTTTGATTGAAAAGTCAGATGGATGACAGCGTATGCGTGGAAAATAAATAGATGGAATGAAAAGAAGGTCGGATGAAAGAAGATTATATAACAGCGATACCGCGTTACAACTAAAGCAGAGCAAAGGAAGGGTACTTGCGGGGCACAGCCTGACAAATTCCGCGAGTTTGCCAGACTGGCTACAAGCTAGTACTGCTAGTACCTGCGCCGTGGCAGTGATGCCAACTCTATATGTCAAAAAGTCGTTAGTCGTACGCTTGAAAAGTCGCTAGAACAATATAAAAATGGCAATTCTGTCGCTAGATGTATGGTGTTACCACAGTATATATATTAGTACTAACGTAGTGTTACTGTGCTTGAAAAGTCGCTGAAATGTATGAAGCGTTGATTTTTTTTTGTCGCTAGACTGCTCCGAAAATACGTTAGATCTAGCTGACATCGTGCGCCATAAAAGGCGTTGCGTTACTGTAAGCCATATCGTAATACTGTGGGGATGTTCTCTGACGAGACATACGATAAACTTGTCGACTGTGTTTGTTCTTGTACTCCGAATTAGGAGACGAATGCGAGCGCTCACGCCACTGATACTTGCATGTTTGTTTGGCGTAAGAATTAGTATGCTCTCCCCCCTTGCTTGTCGTTCGGAATGAGATATGTTTTCTTTTTGATGTTTCTACCCCCTTGACTGCCTTGTCAAAGTATATATATTAGTACTAAAATACAGTATAGACAAACAGTCTTAACACACACATAACGATTTACATTTGCACGTTTCCCAAGTAAAAGGAGAATAGATACAAGCACTAGGAACAGTCAGCTTACATGTTGTTGTGGCCAATGAAAATGAATTACAAATGTGTTGTCAGCCAACAAAATAAAATTGAACACAGTTCAAGTATACATATTAGTACTAACATACAGTATGGACCCTCCCTGCCGCTCTCTAGATTGCGAACCCATCCCCTAGTCACCCAGATTGATACAGATTGGTTACAGTTTGGTTGTCAAACGTATAGGATTTCGCCGCCTTTTCGTTTGTTCCGTCATTCCTTTTTTGAAATGTAATTTTTGACCCGTTGTATGAAGTGTCCAGGGTGTGTCTTAGTTATGCAGAATTTTACAAGAGAATCTGTTTGTTTTGCTATAAATTCACTTGACTTTATTTACCGTGTCCTTACGCCCACTTTGCAGTATGTACACTCAGGTACAAAAGTGTATACTTACCTCTTTTTTAGGGTTGCGTAGTCAACAAGGAACCATTATAGTTTCGCCATGTCTGTCTGTCCGTCTGTCCGCAGAGTAACTCAGAGACTATTAGTACTAGAAAACTGTAATTTGGCATGGAATTAGGATACTTTTCGTTTATGTAAAGGGGAGCTGATTTTTTTTCGGTGATGTATTGATCGATTCAAATCAATTTGTATAAAGGTTTTTTTTTTGGCGATTTCAGCAAAGTCATTATTGTGTGGAGTTTTGTTGAATAGGTCTTTCGAATTTTTCAAAATTTTCTCGGGATGGGGAACAAGCGGGAACGAATGCCTGATGTTGATATAAAATTCTATCCATAGGTCGCTGCTTTATATCCGGCTCGAAGGACCAAAATAAATGTAGGGTGTAAGTTCACATTTTGTGTAAATAGTTGATATGATTGATATTGATAATTTTGAGTACTGAAGGACGAGGGATGGTAAATGAAACTGTTCCGCGTCGATGCTAATTTATTTATTTAATTGATTTAATTCAGGTAAAAAATCAACTTGCACACGTGCAATAGCCCGTACACCTAATAAATTAATAATATCTAATAAACGGAATTGATGACACATAGCTTATATTTTAAGTTAGACCCCAAACAACTGTGAAAGCCACATCAAAATCTGTTCAGTAGTTTATGCGTGGTGCCCGCACAAACAGGCAAAAATCCAAAAAAATGGCATGGCACAGATGAGATACTAGTTACTTCGTAAGGCATGGTTACGCCCCAATTAACGCTGATTAATTGATTATGTTTACATACAGATTCGCCCTTCTTCACCGCACCGGAACTCGTGGTCATTCGCATAATGTCTTAACGTTGTTGACAGAAGTGGAAGGTAGCACGCAGTACCTGACCTGCGTGTGCATGGGACGAATTCGCCCTTCTTCACCGCACCGGAACTCTTGGTCATTCGCATAATGTCTAACGTTGTTGACAGGTGAAAGTGGAAGGTCGCACGCAGTTTCTGACCTGCGTGTGCATGGGGTGCCTGGAGCGCTGCGACCCCGAGCGAACGATCCGCTGCCGGTTCTGTGGCCAGAAGTGGGATGGCTCATCGCTTGTGCTGGGCACGATGTACTCGTATGACATCTTCATGGCAACCCCGTGCTGTGCCGAGAGGTTGAAGGTGGGTAACCTACCTGTAATGCGGCGTTCTTTTTTCATATGACCCTTCTTCATTCCATCTTTTTCTTTTTCACGCATGCGCTGTCATCCATCTGACAGTATCATTCAAAAACGAAAAAATATCATTATCAGCTCATAATATAATAAATTTAATAAATTCGTATTTGGATACTTTATAAAAGACCCATTACGGGTAAGAACAATTCAAGTTTCTTTGTGATTTGTATTTTAAATTTAAGTGTATTCTTTTTTTGACTATTTTTGTATTTCTTTCTAGGTCTTATTTTCATAATTATATAATATTAACTACATGTTCACGATGGAGTTTTAACTCACGCACTTATATCAACATATTCCTACTTCTATCCGTCGTGTGACATACCTAAGCATATGAACGCAGCGAGCGAATGTGTCCGTTGGAGTTTTGTGGCACCTAAAAGTATCTCTGTTACACGCAGATACAAGTACTCAGTACGCAAAGTCAAGACGCGGTGAGAAGCTCACAAATGAGGGGTAATTTGGAAAAACAACCATTTGTTAATTTATGTAAATTTTTCAGGAAGCAATAAAAACTGTTTACAGTTAATAATATCAATTTATAAGCGGTTCATTTGTTATTTAATTGTAGATAATATTAAATGTAATGGATTTTGATAAAAACGGTGGGAAAGATACACATTAGCTTGACTGTTATTTGACAGTACGTAAAGAGTGTTGCCATAATTCTTTTGAAAAAAAAACCAATGTCAACTGACTTAGACAGTTCTATCAAAAACATGTGGTGACGTTGGTTGTTTTTCCCTATACTATTAACTTTATTTTCTTGAATATCTCTGGACATATGTTGTTTTTCCAAAAACAGGATTTTGGCTTTTGTAAGGAATCTATCAAGCTGGCCAATCTGGTCATAGACATCAACGTCTCATTTTCGTTTTTTTTATTATGGTTTTTTTTCAAACATCACCTCAAATCTTCTGTTTGGTGACATAAACCTTCGAATGTCATATTGGACCAGTAATTGTTTAGTATTTTACAAGCTTTTATATTTTTGTTTCACCTGGCCTGGTGTCTGTACTGAAATCTTGCAAGTTAAATTTGACCCACTTCCCGGTTTCTGATTGAGCTGAAATTTTGCATGCATATCGCGTGAAAATGCAATATTAAAAGCTTGTACCTAAAAGTTTTTAGGTTTTCCGAAAGTTATTTACACGTAATTATTCCATAAATAAATAAATAAACTTTACGCACACAGATCGTTTCGGCTATGCGTTGAAGGAAACGCTCGTTCTAGTAACGTACTACGTTTCGTGTTACGTATTAATTAAATCACCTTAAAATGACTTTGACTTCTGCTAGTTGGGTTAGTTTGATTAACCAAGATAAGCTGACAAATGCAATCTGAGCTAAGTTTAACAGTCAGACAATAAATGACAATAATTCATTGAGGCTAATGCTGTTTTTTTTTGCCAACAGTGCAACAGCTGTTACAAGCCCCTCCTGCACCCGCAGCAGCGGCTGAACTACTCCGACTACTCGCACCCGGTTACGTGTCCGCACTGTCGGGTCCTCGACACCCACTTCGTCAAGCCACTCAGCTACTGCTTCACCAAACGGGCCTTCCCGCTGTTCCAGCAGTGGCCATAACAGTCGGCGGTGCCGGGCACCTCCCCCGGCACCCCCCCTACGTCCGACTGGACTTCGGCGCCCTCACCCCCGCGCCGCGCCTCGCCGCCCGCTCTAAGACCCGTCGTCAACACGAGCATGGCCTCGCGAGCAACCGATCCGCCTGCGGATGAACCCGCCACCAAGCTCCTCGCACCTACTCTCGCCAGTCTCACGGAGTCGCTGTCGTTGCTTGGGCTAAGCCCGGAGACGCTGGCGATGAGCCTGGGCGAGACGTTGGCAGACAGGTACCTCGCGGGGCTGAAGCCCAAGCAGCCAGAGCGCCCGTTCCTCGGCGGCTGCGGCGCTATTCGGCGCACGCCGCTCGCCGACTCCTCGCATATGCAACTGTTTTCCAATGATTTTATCGACTACTTGAACCAAATCGCATAGTCGTTGCGGCGGCGCCCATTGAACTTTACGTTGTGTTTCACGAACTTTAAAAGTGAGTCTCCGCTGAGACGATAGCAATAATTTATGTGTTAAATTAAGTTGGTATTATTGAAAATAATTTTATGTCGGTTTAGATCGTACTATTGATTTTATTTTAATTTTATTCCGCACTTTGTTAATTAAATGTTGATTTTGTCGGAAGTATTTGCGGTGTGCAAAGGCCAGAAATTGCATTTTCATTTTTCAATTCAGAGCGTTCCTTTTGAAGGAGCTAATGGCGAGTTTTTTAAATTATTGATTACCCTCAATTTCAGTGATAACGAGGACCCTATTAGATAGGGCCGTTAGGAGTGGCGCTGTTTAGTTCAATTTAGTTCATTAGTTATGTTTTATTTTAGCAAAATTTTAAACTTTATCTTAAGTGTTACACAATATTTTCGTAGGTTTATTGCACAGTCTTTGTTTTCTCCCACCAAATGGCACGTAGTCCTCGTGCAATGGACGATGCGACGACGATGCCACGAAGTTATAGAGTGCATCTTTAAATTCTCACTCTCTTTCAACTTAATTTAAAGATTAATATTTTCGTAGAGGATTTTAAGTGTAAATCATTGCTGTGTCACCAATAATATGATTAGCATGTCTATATTTAAATGTAGGTTACGTCTCGCAGTATTTGTTTTATTTTTGTTTTAATTGGAAAAAAATCTCAGTGATTAGTAGAGGTTTGTTGTAATTTAATAAGTTCTGTTTATATTGTTTTCTACATTTCAAATTGTGCCATATCAAAAGAAAGAGTCGTTAATACATTTTCTGGTAAATGTAATAATTTTCTTTAAATCCCGTAGTAACTGAGATGTTTTTTCAAGTTAATAACGAGAAAAATCTAGTTTTTTTGTTATTATAATAATGGAAGCTATTTGCTAACTCTATAATTTAGGCTAGGGGTTTTCTTATAATTATCATGAATGTCTATTTATTTGTAAGTGAATAGTGCTTTGACATTATAAGCGTTTAAGTGATGTGCACATTTACTCAGTAACTGTTTTAAAGTTAACATTTTAGGTAAGTATTTTATACATTTGATACTTATTACTCGCAAAGTGATTACAAGTGATAAAAACTTAGGTATCTAGTGCGTGTATAATGATATTGTAAGTGGTGCGGATATCTAGGCGTGACCTCACGGCCTTTATACAGCAATTTAGGATATCAATACGTGATATGACGGATGGCAATTCGCTGGATGTTAGGCAATAATTCTACTAAAGACTTGACACTTTTATAGTTACAAATTTTTGCATTATTCTTCTAAAAATCAGTACTGCCATTTTTATAAAAGATTTCAATACGAACTGTCATGTAGTAATCTTTGTATTTGGAATAATAAACGAATTTGTAAGGATATTTTTCAAAATGTAATAAATAAATCGGACAAAGATATTCTTTCCTCGAGTACCGAAGGTTTTCTACATTCATAGAAATTCCTATAAAAAATGACATTACGTAAATACTTATTATCTTTTTAATTTAGGTGAAAACTTACAAATTTTGTTATTATTTTTACGGCATCATGAGGCTGTAGATATTTACATTTGGTTTTGAATTTATTATCTTAATTCATTCCGGAAAACAGACAGAGAAATAATCATAGTCAGATTTGCAGCTACAGGTATTTATAAAACATAGTTTTCCAAAAAATATAAGAAGATATTTTTCTAATTCTCAAACTAAACTATTAAATTAAACCCCGTTTTTTGATTTCGGAAACCACTTATTTCAAGTTTAAAGAATCAACGCCATGACACGCCGTCGTATTGAGATCCCTGTTCATAATAATTTTATTGACTGACTGCGATTTCGCTGTTTGTTGCGTAGTTGTAGAATCAGCGCCGTCTCATCTGCGTATCGCAGGAATTTTCAAGACTGTTTAAATTTTTCAAGTTTATCCAAAAGTCATACATTAATTAATTTACGAACAATATTTTACGTGGTAGTTTCAGTAAGTGGAGTGGCGTCCAATAATGTTCATAATATTATCCTTGCTACTCGAGTGGATTATAATAGGCATATTTTTACGGTGTAGTTAGATTGAATTCCTAGACTATCTGTCCGAAGTTCCTGCGATGCGTTGTCATGTCACATTCATCAGCACTTTATCACACGATCATCCGCATCACTGCTCATCACGTCTCCTTTATCATCATCCCTCAACTCATAAGGCACTGTTTGAGTGGGTTGCGATTGGCTAACTATATCTAACGTTCCAATTAATTCAGTCTTAAAAAATAACATGAAAAAGGAAAATACCTAATTATACAGTATTTTATTGAATTTATGCATTTAGAGAGATTTGTAGCAGGATAATAGTTGCCTTTCGCTTTGTGTGTGTGGTTAAATAAAATGCCTACCTCTTGAATTTAGAAAAATATAGTAATCCTCCGCTTGAAGATTACCCTAAGATTGAAAATATAATATCGAAAACATACCAGAATTACAGTTAACAAGGTGTTTATACAATATATTGTACATATGCCATTTGACTACTTACATGCAAAATGTGCTTATCAAAAGTGTATTATGATGAGATATTATATACCATATTTCTAGTTTAACCATAAATCGATAGTACATAAATTCAACAATATCAAAAGATCCCTAATTATGCCTAACAATGCCTACTGTGATGACATTTCATATGTTAAACAATTTTAATTTTATCGAAGTTTTGCTCGTTCTATTGTATAATTATATTTAAAAGTTTAATGTACATTTAACTGTAAATGTATGTGACCATTAATGTATTTGAAAAATAAAGTAAACGAGCTGTTGTTGGTATATTTAGAAAAATATTAACAAACCAGATCATCTGATGGTGTCCATGTACAAATGTAAGTGAAGTGTCATTGCAGTGGGCGCTAGACAAAGCGACACAAAGTATAAACATGTTTAATAGTCAAATACAGAGCCATCTATTGTAGTGCCGGTCTATGAAGACCGCTGTGATACTAGTCTACTTCACAATTTCAGAATAGCTCGCGCCAAACTTTATTACGACTCTGAAGTTGGTCGCAAGACGCGTCGCAGTAGCAAACTATGGGAGTAAGTAGGACGTAAAGGCACCTACTACTTGTTTACACCGGCGCAGTAAGCACTCGCATAACAGTTCAGATTAGTGATAAAGTTTGGCGCGAGCTGTACTTACACTCAGTTTCATTTAGGCAGTACATTTTATCTGCGATTCACCATTAACCACATTTTGATAAATGTTGCATAAATAAGGTTACTATCTTCATAATTTTCATAACGGTCATTATAGAACGGCCCTGCACTGAGTAGTTGTATTTCATAGATTATGATTACAGTGACTACAGACACATAGAAGTTGTCGAAATCCCACTTCCCGGTACAAATTCATAGTATGTTAAATTGGAAACTAAAATCCATATAACACAAAATTTAGCGATATCTCACAAATTTTTGATGGAATTCTATTTAGTAGTATGTTAATCAATACCTCTCTAGTGATTACGATTTATAGATCCAAACGCAGCTTTTGAAAACTATTGCGTGGTAGTTAAATTCAGTCCTTTTTCTTATCATCTACATATTTACTTGCTATTTCATAGGTTGGATTCCAAACGGTTACATATTTCTAGTGATAAAACGATACGCTGATCCAGCGATACGATACGGATACCGATATTATTTGAAATATATTACAGATACCACGAAACACTAATGAGAAAGAAATATCCTCTTTCTTATTATCTACATATTTACTTGCAATTTCATAGGTCGAATTCCAAAGGGTTAGATTTTTCTAGAGATGCAACGATACGCTGATCCAGCGATACGATAAGGTACCGATATTATTTGAAATATATTACAGATACCACGAAACACTAATGAGAAAGCAATATTGAATGTAAGAAAACAATTCCTTGTCTTTAAAGCAAACAATCAGTAATGAAAACTATAGATGTTTAAATGTAAACGGCCGGTATTACAATATAGTGCAAGGGTAACAAGAATGGCTTGAAATTGGCTCATGATTAATTTTCGCGCCAATGTATAACTTTTGAATTGCAGTTTTGTAATATTGGCTAATATCGCCAAAATATCGGCGATAACAAATTATCTGCAAAAGGCACCGATACGCCTATGTATCGGTATGGTATCGGTATCGGGTGCACCCCTAGATTTATCGTATCTCTCATACTGGGTGTGCGTTGTCGAACAAAAATGCCAATTAAATGTTTAGTACTTCTTGTGAATTATTTAATATCATTTTATTCGAGTATCCATCGTTATTATATTTTGTATATCAAATGTTAAAATCTGTTAATTATAATCATTTAAACATATAAATTGTTCACTCAAAGATTATTCAAATGCCGTTATAATTTCCAATTCTAATAAAGCCCAATATTCATACAAAAACATCTATAGAAAGCTTATACGGTTGTAACCAGGCTGTCATTTTGTATCGCATAGGTAACTATTAATTAAATCATTTAACCCACTAACAATGGAAGAAATCGAAGTATGTGTTTGGTGATTCATATTTTACTTAGTTATATGTTCATTTTAATATTAATATGTAATTACAACAAACGTTGCCAATTTCTTAGTTTATTTGCACATAACATTTGTTAAATTTTTGTAATTAATAACAATTTATTTAGGACACCGACATTCACTGCGTGTTGAACTTAAATGAGGTGTAATTTAGTGAATTGCTTCAAAGTACAAAGAAACAATTTGTTACTTTTGCAAATTTTATAAAAATAAATCAAATACGTATAAAAAGTAACTCTCAAATAGATAATCTTTACAAAATAGTTGCTGTGAATCCTATATAACCGCGATATTTCTCTTTAACTCCTTAAAAAAGAAAGTTTACCGCCTATGCTCAGAAATTCTGTTTTTCATAATTTTTTTTAGTTAGAGATAAAAAATTGTTATTAAGGTAAAAGCTATATCTTGTTTTATGTTTTCATTTTTGAATTTATTTAACAAGAACTTTAGGTACTCTGACTATTTATTAGATAACTTGCGTACAATTTAGAACCACATTACTAATTAGAGATGGCAGAAATGGCATAATATTCTTCGATTTGTTGATAGGTATTGTGTCTCGCTTTCATCATATAACTACTCTCAGCGGCACAAAATTCAACCCACATATTTTTTCTCAATACATATTTTTAAACAAAGAAGAGGACCAAACAGCAAAAAATTGTTTTAATTAAGAAAAAGTAAGAAAAGTGCTATGAGGAGTCCTATGGTTAGATCTCTTGCTACAAATTTGTTTAAGGGCACAACATTCTGCAGATGCTTGGGAAACCAGTAAACTGCTCAGATCAGCACTCGATAAATGAGCAAACAATTGTAACAAAATTGGTGTAGGTCCCGTTAACTGGGGCTTCTACTCATCATACTGAACAACTTATGTTCTACGACTTTGCGGAAATCGCAAAAAAATATAACTTTTTCTTCATACAAATCGATCAGCTGATCGACCAATTTTATGGAGGGTTCATTTTTTTTGTGAATTGACTATGGGTTCTTTGGGGAAAGTTGTTCAGTATGATGAGTAGACTGGGGGTTAACGGGTCCTACACAAATTTTGTTACAACCTGTATATTGCGGAAAAAATCATGTTCTATGTTTTGAGCAATCTACTGAGTTCCCGAGGCTTTGCTTACTGTTGGGCTGTTTGACAAAAGAAATCTAATTAAACGGTTCGTGCATTTTTGTCTTAAAAAAATAGCTGTTTGGTCTCACTCTTTATATGAAAATGTATTGAGAGCGTCGGTGGCGTAATGGCTATGACCGCCGCCTCCTGTCCGGGAGGTCGTGGTTCGAATCCTGCCACGTACCAATGTGATTTCGAATTTAGATTTCATATGTACGTTTATCCAGCGCTCTTACGGTGAAGGAATACATCGTGAGGAAACCTGCACACGCCTGCGGAGAAACTCGCAGGTTGTGTGTGAAGTCGACCAACCCGCACTGGGCCTGCGTGGTCGACTAAGGCTCGATCGCCCTAAGGGTAGGCTCGTGCCACTCGATGGGGACATATGTGAGCAGAAATGATGTATTGAGAGAAATTAGGTGGTCTTAATTTTGTGCCGCTGAATGTATATTATAGGTTAATGTTTCTTCTATCCATGCTATATCTTATTTAGAATCTTAGGATTTTCATTTCTAGTGTTAAATCTGTGTGAAAGGGATGAATGATTGTGGTCACACTTAACATTAAGTAAATCATCCTCATGTTCTATCATCGTACTGACTATCGTACTACTTACCTATTGCTATAAGTAGCCTCGTGCCAAGCGAGTTTTGTTATTGTAATATCGTGTACATTCTGGTCATAGCGCAGAAATCTGCGTATAGTTATGTGAAATTAACATAAATATTATTCCCGTGATATATATCTAGTTTATCAGTGATGATCGCATTCTGGTCTTGCCAATATTACTTGGGAAAGGCATAAAAAATGATGCGACTGAAACTCCAAAGCTAGTTGTTTTTGAAAAAAAATAATTGAAATTTCAATTCAAAACTAGTGCTGGTCCCCTTGACATACAATCTAATGATACCCAACATTGATTAGAAGCTCAAAATTTTCCAAACGTATTGGGCTGATTCTAGTATACGGCTGTTATTGGTTAGTGAAAGATGCAAATCGAAACGCGTTAACTATATTTTGATACTCGATGTTTTCTACACTATGGTAGTATTTCGTATAATCTTTTGTATTACTTATGTAGATAGGGTGCGAATTCACGCGTCCAACTGTGTTTTGTAGTTGTCATCTCAGTGATACTGGATTCACCAATTAAATCACATATTTTATACTTGCAATATTTCCAGTTGCCAGAAACTACCTTTGTCGTCCAATATCTCTAGTTTCGTTAACAAAGACCTTTTGTCAAATTAAATGTTTATATATTCTTCGACATAAACTGTACCAAATACAGTTGGAGCAAGAAATTTAAGCATTAATTAGAAGGTGTCAAAAGGGCACTAGTTTTACCCTTCTATGTGTAAATGTAAAAATCTTTGTGGTGACCCTTATTTCAACATTAAGAGTGGAAAGTTTGGAAAGGAAACCACTTAATCCAAGAATTAAAACAAAGGTGATAATCTTACGATTGGCTAATGTAAAGATAATAAAAAAAAATTGCGTGGCAATTATAATATTTGTAACGGTTTTACTAGGTACGTAACGCGCGGGGACCGCGGGGTGCATCAGGGTATGAGTGTCATAATTTTGTAGTAACATAAAAAAACAACTTTTTGTACTTTCGTAACGTAACAAGTTATAATAATTGTATTAGGGATAACATTTTTTCTATTAAAATTGTATGTATAATGAGTAAATTAAACATCAAGTAATAATATACTTTTTTATTGGAAATGTAGATGTAGTATTTTTGTAAGAACAAAAACGAGTGTTTGTCTCGTAGTCGTACGTGTATCACAGCGATAATAGTTATATTGTAATGCCGCTGGTTCGCCCGGCGTCGGAGGCCTCTCGACCACTGGTACGGGTATCAGGCTGGTATTCATCAAAGCGAACCAACATGTAGAAACGAATAGAAGGTGTCGCTTAAACGTAAATTCACACTTTCTCTCAAAAATCAAAAAAAGGCATAACTTGTTTGATTGCGGCACATCTCTTAGTTTCTTTCTCATCTTTCTATTGGGTGGCATGTAGTCCTCAGCTCCGACGCTAGACGAGCGAAGCGAGATCGTTTTTAACTAGGCTAGTAAGTCTTTTTTACTTGGTGAATTTTTCTAAATCACAAGATGCTTTGTAAAAGTTACTTCCTTCATACAACACTCCTTTTTAAAACAAATGAAAGTCCAAGTTATTTCAAAATTTGGCGAAAAAATTCGTAAATTGCTGTCTAACTTAACCAGACAATTTTAAATGTACTTTTGAAAGCATCTCGTATGTTTTTCTATAAATAAGTGAAGCATGTTTGAACGAATGGTTTTGGTACTTTTATAAATAATTCTTAATAATTATTCTGTTGTTTCTTGTGCGGATTAAATCATCTGCAAATATACCAATATGAGTGTGGTCGTGTCATATTCTAAGTTCTCTTATGATCTCTTGTTGTTTACTTACAATTTTTCTGGAATATGGTGTAAGGGAAGCAATGATAGGAATGATGTGTAGCAGCTCAGAAGGAAACGCCAATTTATAAGTTAGTGTTAATAAAAAAGCTTAAAATATAAAAATAGATTTTAAGAATTCGCTATAAAATAAAAATAACCTATATACCATTGAAAATAAAATTAATATTACTTTAAAACATAAAATGCTACAATACGGTTCATCGTATATTTTTATATATTATTCGGCGTCAATGCGTAAGGAATTGGCAGAAATAAGAAGTATTGAATACATAAGACTAAAATATAAAGTGAAAGTTCCATTTTGTAACGGTTTTAAAATATTGTAAAATCTATTAATTAGTAGGTAACGATGGTGAGCGTTGATCGTCTATTTTGTAATGTTGGTAAAGAAAGCATGACTAGTTCGTAAGATTGTTTCAGAAAATTGTAATAAAACGAGGAGACAAAAAACATGTTATATTTTATACGGATCCTGATATTTCGCTCGATGCGCAAGCGCGAGCCTTGTGTTACTTTACGAAACTAGTTGTAAGTTTACTCTTTAAAAGAGTTTTCGCAGGTAGTAGTTTTAGTAGGCTTAGTGTTTTTTATACTGGCTTGATGTTGTGACATTTATTATTAATACGATATTGATACACGCAGAAACCGAACAAGCGGCAAACACTGATCAATAGCAGAATGTGTAGTGGGTTAGCGAAAGGACATTATTTTGTTTCTGTTTCTAAGAGAGCGGCAGCATTCCTGCGGCATGATCATTTACAAAGTGTTGCAGATTACAAGCATATCATTTATAATAACATCGCTATAGTGAGTACATTCTCGGTAAAAAATCTTAGCGAAGTTATAATTGTATTTCGATTTAATAATATTATTGTTAGACAATTTCTGTTGTCAGTTTTGTAGTGGACTTTTTGCATATAATTCGACACTTAAAATATCCGTTTCTAGTCGATCGCATCGGTTTAAGAAAGTAATAAGATACTTGTACAATCCAGTTTCAGAAGATTCAATGGATCCATTACAATCCTGGCGATGAACCTGAATTATTTCAGTTATTTAGCAGAATTATATTATTGTCTAGTATTTCTGATTATGTTACGTTTTACATTGCTTATATTATATATTGTGGATACAATGTTTATTAAGTATTTAATGTTCATTTTGATGAGGACCTAGTCGTTTCTCTATTATAATATCACATCTCCCAAAGTACAAATTCCTTGTTGTTTAGTCCAATTTTGTTTAACTGTTATTAAGTGGAAATTATTTTAGATAACGTTGGCCTCAACTGAGTCGTATTTGGTGATGGGGGCCCTTATTGCGATGTGGGGCCTCTGCTGCTCGGGAACAAATTAAGTCTGCCTGAAACCTGTCTTTGGCAAACTATTTTACAGTAAAGAAAATGGCATTGCTGGTAACAGGGCTGATGTTTGGCTGTTTTTCAAACAAATAGTTCAAATCAATACCTTTTTTTTTCTTTTCTTTTTCTGTTAGTTTGTTAGTTTATGTGCTGCATGCGATAGGTTCAATTATTACAATTTATGTTTAGCAGCTTTTAAATTAAGTGAAAGCTAGATTAAGTAATCTTAATTTACATTATTTTGTCTACTTTAGTTAATGCACAACTAATAACCCAGTACATTCTAATTACCAACACTATAATACTAATTCTTTTGTTTTATTAATCAGGCAATTAGTTATGTTTAACATGCTCAGCATTGTTTTATTTTTCTAAGTTTCTTTTAATAATTGTTGTTTTTAGTTTTTTATACGTAATCATAATCAATCACCTACTACACATTACCCGTTCGAAAAACTGATTTAGCTATAGAATATGTTTTAAATGACACTATACCTACGATAAAATACAATGAAACCTTTATACAATAAAAACTTTTAAAATAATTCATAGTTTTATTCGTAAGTCTCAAACCCAATTCTGAGTTAAAACCTTTAAGACTACAAAAGTATTTTATCAGCAGAGAAAGGCTTTTCTTTTTGTTTTTCCCGTGAGGCAAAGTGCCAATCTAAAGCTATGCTAGATAAGATGAATTATCGTGAATACTTTTTAAATTTTTTGTTTAAATAAAAGAGAAGTAGGGCCTCGATAGATTATCGGACTGGAAAAAAAACCAGGCTCTCCATTATCCAAACCATCATCGATATGTCCGGATTATAGTCTTAAATTTTTGTTTTAAAATCTTAGTTATAATAACAATTGACTGACAGTAATTAAGCAATAAGAATATTAAAGAAACGCGATGAAGAAGTTAGGTATATTTAAAAAAAACATTGCATTTGGTATAGACTTATTTTTATGGAGTCTATGAACTTTTTACAAATTCAACTGAACCTCTTAAGTTGGTCGACTATTACTCCTAAACTATGAAAACTTTCCTTTTCTGTCTGTACTTGAAATATTTTTGGAAAATAATAACTGTGGTGGACATTACTAACGATACAGAGGCCAAAACAACAACTTTCGGAATTTTTGTCTGTCTGTCTGTCTGTCTGTATGTTCGCGCATCACGCAAAAACTGCCAGGCCGATTTTGATGAAATTTTGTATGGTGGTTCCTTATAGCCCGGGTTAACATATAGGATACTTTTTATACCGGAAAATTCAAGAGTTCCCGTGGGAAAATCAAAAGTTTTCATTTATAGAATGGCTCACCACGCAAATGTGGCTTGACCTTTTACAATCTAATTTTACACGCGATTTTTATCGCGAACTAAAACTGGGACTTTGTGAATCCCAAAAAAAATTAAGGGTTCCTGCAGGAATGCAAAAAATTGTATCTTTAGAATGCCTCTACGTAACAATATGAAACCTTTACATTGGGATGGGGTGTTTTGACCATCATTGTATAGTCGGGTATTCTTTATCCCGGAAAACTAAAGAGGTCCCGTGGGAAATTATCTATCGATACTTACAATAATAACAATAGAGTACTTTTTTCCACATATTAGCTACACATACCACACATTATAATTATAGCAGCAGAATGTCAATATATGGCACTGCAGGGATAATAAAACGCGCTTAAGTTGTATTAAAACATTATTTTTATACTTTTGAGTGGATTTCTTTTATGTATTTTTCAGCATACGCTACTTTACACAACTCTAACTCTGGAACTATGGAACGTAGCGATGTGTTTCATAGACGAACAGATAGGTATTTTTTTACAGATTCCAATCGTGTAAAAAAATTAAAAACACATAAATCGAGTTTAGCATCTTCAGATATGGGAACTCTTCTGACGGCGACTATTTGCGTGTGGTAGTTGCTCTCCGCCTGCAATATCAATATCTGTGAACCTCATCAATGGATTTGCGGGTCCACGGTGGAGGCAATTGGCCATCACTCACTGAGTTGCGGTCGTTGTTTGTGAAGATTCCTTAATGGCCTCACTCGGAGGGCACTGGTCTCGGCCAGATGGAATATTCCATCTTTGATGCAGCCGCAGGGCTTTAGTCGATCTGATGGCAAAAGGCCGGAGGGTTTAAACAGGTGCTACGGCAGAGAGGAACGTGCCTGCTTTGGGATGCCACTTTTTCTGCCTCACCCGTACGGTACTGCTGCTCAATTTGCGGCGAGAAAGAAGCATAATAAGTACTCGGTCTTGGAGGCAAATTACAGCTTTGTCACAGTATATATATTAGTACTAACGTACAGTATGGACACTCCCTGCCGCTCTCTAGATTCGACCTCACCCCCCCGTCACTCAGATTGGGTGTAGATTGAGTACCAAACGTAAAGGACGAGCTACGGCTACGCAAGTACTTGTATTCACTATATTTACTTTGCGCGCCGCTGTGATTTCGTTCACAGGAATAAAAACCAACTAGTTACCGAACGTAAAGGCCCAACTGAACTCTTTTTTTTCATTCTTGTCTTATGTTGCAAACAAACACCGCTCGAACAAAAAACACCACTTTCCGAATACACCATACACATTATGAGACTATAAAACATTGTAAATGGTAACTGCGACGTGGACGTATGAATTAACACTGAAAACTGCTATTATTTTATACATCTTCTAACACATTTTCCATAAAATTGCGAAATTGATAAAGGATTTTGTCACAGATTAAAAATCGACTTGATAGTTTTGTTGCTTTGGTGTAGAGATGGGACGAAGTGAATGACTGAATGAATGATTTTGAACTGTTGTTGCGAGGTGAAAATTGGGTCATCTTTGGGCTCAACTGTACAATAGGGTACATCGATTTGGCAGTCTGCGATTTTTTGGTAAGAGATAGGCTTTAGCTGAACATCTTTACCAAATTTAAAGGTTAGGAAACCAGCGGTTTTTGAGTTATGAATTTTTAAAAATTGTATTTTTAGGTACTCTTTGGTCTTTGTTTTGTGAGTTTATGTAGGACCAAAGATGACTTATTACTGATTGTATAATTTGATTCCAAAGATTCATAATATGGGGTTAAACTCCCAACAAACCTTCGGGATCCGAGGGGGATGTGGGAGTATCAGGGTGGGGAAAGCACGCGGGGCCCGGACCCCTAACGGGGGCGTAGACCCCGCCACCCATTTCAAACCCCCAACAACCTTCAGAATCCGAGGGGGATGTGGGAGTATCAGGGCGGGGAAAGCACGCGGGGCCCGGCGCCACCTATTTAAAACCCCCAACAAACCTTCGGAATCCGAGGGGGATGTGGGAGTATCAGGGCGGGGAAAGCACGCGGGGCCTGGACCCCTAACGGGGGCGTAGCCCCCGCCACCCATTTAAAACCCCCAACAAACCTTCGGGATCCGAGGGGAATGTGGGAGTATCAGGGCGGGGAAAGCACGCGGGGCCCGGCGCCACCCATCTAAAACCCCCAACAAACCTTCGGGATCCGAGGGGGATGTGGGAGTATCAGGGCGGGGAAAGCACACGGGGCCCGGACCCCTAACGGGGGCGGGGCCCGGACGTTAGGGGTATGGGCCCCGCGTGCTTTCCCCGCCCTGATACTCCCACATCCCCCTCGGATCCCGAAGGTTTGTTGGGGGTTTTAAATGGGTGGAGGGGGCTGGGCTTCTGGACCCCATATCATGAATCTTGGTAATCAAATTGACTTACACGTTTTTTGGAATAAGCGGTAGCGATTTTCGCCGTCAGAGAAGTGGATGACCTTTTTTTTTATTAAGCGCTAATTTTATTTTATTTTTAGGCAGCGATTTTCGGCGTCATAGAAGTAGATGACCTTTTAGACTAACTAACAAAAAAGATTACCCCCTAGTTTTCGATTTGTCACCCCCAAGTTTGCCCGCCCTCAAGTCGGCCCCGCGTGCTTTTCCCGCTTCGCGGACCCCATATTATGAATCTTTGGAATCTAATTATACAATCAGTAATAAGTCATCTTTGGTCCTTTATAAACTCACAAAACAAAGACCAGCTTATCTTTAGAATCTGAAACACCTCAAATTGGATTGATATTGGGTGGGGGGAGGGGGGACTGAAGTGGACCCCTATGAAGAAGGATGCGCGGAGCCTCCTCCATTTTGCGAAAAAAAAATTGAAGTTTTGTGGTTATGTACGAACAAAGATGACCTATAATTATACTGTTTATGGTTTTTGAACCCCTACAAACCTTCGGGAGCCGAGGGGGGTGTGGGAGTATGGGAAAAGCGCGCGGGTCCGACTCTATGGCGGACAAACTTGACGGTAACAAATCGAAAACTAGGGGGACTCAACTGATTGTCAAGGTTAAAGTCAATTTGAACCCAAAGATTCATAATAAGGGCTTAGCCCCCGCCGCCCATATCGTAACCCAACAAACCTGAAAATGGAAGCGGGAGCGAGCGAAGCGAGCTCTGACTTTCGGAGCAACGCGACTCGGATGCGTTAGGTTCGGAGACTGTGCGGGGAGGCGAGCGTACGCTCGCCTCCCCGCACAGTCGTAGTGTTAGGTTGAACATGAGAACGCAGAAGTAGGAGCCCCGAAGGGGCTCCGTCGACTTAGAAACTTATCTCAACACTGGAAAGTAAATGAGCTTTAACTAGGGCGTAATCAGTCAAAATTAAAAGCGACTCCGAAACCTATCTTAAGACTGGAAAGTAGATGAGTCTTGTTTTTATTAAGCTGTAGCGATAATGGAATGGACACGCTGGAAAGAAGAAGAGCTTTTCGTAAGGCGTAAAAGTCGGTGAGCTTTTTTTTCGTAACTCAATAAAGTCAGTGATAATAAGCGGTGGCGATTTTCCGACCAAAGACTACCTCACAAATCCCAATTTCAAAATTCATTTTCTCAAAAAGGAGGGGGCTCCGCAGGGGGGGAGGGACACCAGAGTGTCCCCCTAACTCCCCTACCCTCCTCCCACCAATCCCCACTTTTTGTGGTGTTGCATGGCGATTTTCCGACCAAAGACTACCTCACAAATCCCAATTTCAAAATTCATTTTCTTAAAAAGGGGGGCTCCGCGGGGGGGGGAGTGACTCCATTGGGTCCTCCTAAGCCCCCCCCCCTCCCCTCCCCCTCCCAATCCCCCCCTTTTGTGGTGTTGCATGTTCTAAAGTGCTTCCCAAAGACCAAAGAGTACCTAAAAATACAATTTTTAAAAATTCATAACTCAAAAACCGCTGGTTTCCTAACCTATTGTACAGTTGAGCCAGAAATGATCAAATATGACCCAATTTTTACCTCGCAACAACAGTTCAAAATCATTCATTCAGTCATTCACTTCGTCCCATCTCTACACCAAAGAAACAAAACTATCATGTTGATTTTTAATCTGTGACAAAATCCTTTATCAATTTCGCAATTTTATGGAAAAAGTGTTTAAAGATGTACAAAATAATAGCAGTTTTCAGTGTTAATTCATACGTCCAAATCGCAGTTACCATTTACAATGTTTTTTAGTCTCATAATGTGTATGGTGTATTCGGAAAGTGGTGTTTTTTGTTCGAGCGGTGTTTGTTTACAACGAAAAGTATTAAAAAAAAGAGTTTAGTATTCACACTGTTGCATTCAGTAAATAACTAACAAACATTTCGTGACCAATACCGCCGGTGTGATTCAACCCTACCTGCATTCTTGCCTATAGATACGTCAGTTATACATATGTATATCATTTCTCGCTCGTTTGTATGGAGTGTCCGGGGTGTGGCTTTGTGCTGCTGGTCTGTGAGACAACCGGCTGCTGAACCCTGAGAGGCCTTTGCCTTCACAAAGGAGATTGGCCGTCGCCTTCGAGAGAGGAGATATGACGTGAGGTCCTACCTGCTGCTAAGTTGGTCGATTGCCATCCAGCGCGGCAACAAAAAGTGCGTCATGGGCTCTTTTGGAGCTGATACGACTCGAGGATTTGACCCATACTAATATTTTTAGGAAATTTTATTACTAGATTGATATAATGATTTGAATAAGTTTTTTGATAATATAGGTATATGTGTTATTTCATCATATTAGTTTATATACGTCCCCACCAAGGGGCTCGACCTGCCCTGAGTTAGGGCGATCAGGTCTTAGACGATCACGCGGACCCATTGCGGGTTGATTGACTTCACACATAAGCTTCGAGTTTCTTCGCAGGCGTGTGCAGGTTTCCTCACGATGTTTTGCTCACCGTATGAGCGTCGGATAAATGTACATACCAGTATGAAATCGATATTCGTATAGATATTGGTAAGTGGCAGGATTCGAACCACGGCCTTCCGGACAGGAGGTAGTGGCCCTAACCGTTCTGCCACTGACGCTCTATATGTTATTTAAGATTTAGAAATCCTTACTTAATATTATAAATGTGAAAATTTGTTTGTTTGTTACCTATTCACACTTCAACACCTCTACTAACTTGATGATATTTGGCATGCAAATAGCCTGTATCACTAGGAATGAAAAAGTCAACTTTTTATCTGTGGAAATAATCATAGCCCGATGCAGTTCCTGAGGAAACTAAAACAATACTCTTTGTTCATTAAGTTATTTAAAATCGTAACGAAAAAATGGGTTGGGTGATTTTTAGCACAGAGATGAGGTGGAAAATGGTGTAATTTACTAATAAGTATATCCTGACATAGTTCACGAGGGATTTGGAGACAACTGTTTTCTACGCTCGCGCACGCCGGTGGCGTCGCAACGGAGCAACGGATTAAAGTAATTTTTTGTATAGAATTTGTTGAGGGAGTGGGAAGTGACAAAGACTGCTAATCCGAATAGCCCGATACAGTTCCTGAGGTACCTGCAGAAAACTCATATCCACGCTTGCGAGCTGATTGCGGCTCGCGCACCACTCACCCTCAAAAAGAGTCATAAAAGCTATGTCCACGCGGGCGAAGCCGCGGGCAAAAGCTAGTAATTAAATAAAGTATTAGATATAGTAGGGCTACTATTTCCAATAGTTCAATTATTTAAATAGTGTTTTTTTTTTCGAAAGGACAAGCTTGTTGTTGGCCGTTGGGGCCTTTACAGCTTCACCGGGCAGGGGAGGCGAGTACGGAAGGCACTCAACCTACTGCAAAGCAAAAAGATGCAACTGCCTAAGGGCGCCCAGGTGACAGACCTCGGCTTAGGTCGTTGCTTGGACGGGGGAGGATCGGAGAGAATTAAATAATGGTTTACAGGGGCGGAGCATTTTATAATATAATATCAGCTGAATGACGTCCACTTGTGCTGGATAAAGGCCTTATGTAATTCGAACAAAAATCACCTCTTTAAAACCTAATATTTGTGACTGATAATAAACTAATAACTGTGAGCGTCGGTCGGTGGCGTAACGGCTGGGGCCGCCGCCTCGTCCGGGAGGTCGTGGTTCGAATCCTGCCACGTACCAATGTGATTTCGAATTTAGATTTTATACGTACGTTTATCCGACGCTCTTACGGTGAAGGAAAACATCGTGGGGAAACCTGCACACGCCTGCGAAGAAACTCGCAGGTTGTGTGTAGTTGGTGAAGTCGACCAACACGTACTGGGCCGGCGTGGTCGACTAAAGCCCGATCGCCCTAATTCAGGGTAGGGTCGAGCCCCTCGGTGGGGACGTATATGAGCCGATATGAATGAATGGAAGAAGAAAGAAATTGTACTGTACAGCCACGCTATGCATACTTTCTCGCAAAGTTATCAGACGGTGATAACTTATCACTTATCATCGTCTGGCATACATGAATCAACATTATCACTTATCACCGTCTACCTAATAACTAAGAAAAAAGGTGTAGGTATCAACTTCATAAAAAAATTTAAAATAACCCGCACTGGGCCGGCGTGGTCGACAACGGCCCGATCGCCCTAATTCAGGGTAGGCTCGAGTCCCTCGGTGGGGACGTTAATGAGCTAATATGATGATGATGATTTCGTTTTTCGTAAGTGTGTGTGTTGGGTGTAGGCGGGGAGAGAAGTGGGAGTGACAATGAAGTTTTGTTTTTTAGGTTATAGCTTCAAACAAATTCTCTACTTCTAAATAGGTGGGCGAAAAAAATTACCAGACTCAGCTTGAATGCTGGGAATCGTTTAAAAGGTTCGTAGCGCTGATAATTCTGCTCTTTCTTCTGTACCTGGGTAAAAAAACCGCACCCGTCGCATTGTATTCGCCTCACACCCGGAGGTCGCGGATTCGGTTCCCGGCGGTTCTTACTTTGTAGGACTTGGTTTGATTAGTGGAAGAGCATTTTCTAAGCCACCCTGGCTAGCTACTACCTTCTTATCCAAGTCTTGCCGCTAAAACATTAATTTTATAGCCCGTCTACTTCGTGCCCGATTCGCCTAAGCAGCTAGCCTCAAGCTCCCCCGCAGAGATTGTGTCGTGTCGTGCTACCTCGCCTCCGCCTACCCGCCCGTACCGCAGGCGTAACGCGCACGAAGTTGACGAACTATAACAGCATTGGTATGTTCCGACAAGAAGAAAAAAACAGTTTCCCCTTGTATTAGGGTATCTTGATAGGCCCACTTACATCTTTGACACCATTGTCACTTACCATCAGGTGAAATGATGCAAAGGGCTTACCAATTGTGGATTTAAAAAATACCAAACCTACTTATTGAAATTAGGTAATCATAAAGTATTCGGCAATAAACTGACCACGGGGACTTGGGGGTGTCTTATCCGTCGTCCGCATAAGACATAAAACAATTTTATTGCGTCCTCTATTCGTGTTTGTTACGCGTTTTATGCACTAGTCCATTTTAGCCGAACCTCCCCTTATGTTTGCCAACTTGATTGGGTTCGTGCCTTTTTTATTTACCAAAAGTATTTACAGTTTTAGTGCTCCTAGACCGTTTAGAGCACTAATGTAGGTAGCTGTGCGTCAACAGAGTTTTACGATTTAATAAAATGAAACAAATAGTTTTTTTTTATGATATTTACTTAACGTTATATAAGAAACATTGGAATGAACCCCAGAGAAAATTGGGTACCTACCTAGTGAGTGAGGGTCGAGAGTCTCTCCTGACTTATTTTACACTAGCAAAATTCTTTAGGGCGAGGCAATAATTGGAACAGTTGTCTCTGTTTTCTTCTTTACGTGTAAAGAGTAAAGAAAATAACTACACTTTTGCAATTTTTCAATGTTTTTTTTTTCGTTTCATATTAATTTTAAACAATCCAATTTTACAATTAACACATTTTACAATGTTACAATTAATTTTAAAAAATCCAACTGGCATATTGAAGTGAGTGTTTAGACTAATCGACTATGAAAATTTTGAGGTTTAAATCGGTCTCGTTTGCCTGTAAAAAGTAAATCTGTTTTAAAAGAGGTTTCTTAGATATATCTTTTTTCTGTTATAAATGTTAACAAATCGTGTATTTGCAACTGACAAAATAAATTCATTGAAATGAAGAATCAGGTCGCAGGAGCGTCGGTGGCGTAACGGCTAGAGCCGCCGCCTCCTGTTTGGGAGGTCGTGGTTCGAATCCTGCCACCTACCAATGTGATTTCAAATTTAGATTTCATATGTACGTTTATCCGCCACTCTTACGGTGAAGGAAACATCGTGAGGAAACCTGCACACGCCTGCGGAGAAACTAGTAGGTTGTGTGTGAAGCCGACCAACTTGCACTGGGCCCGCGTGGTCGACTGAGGTCCGATCGCCCTAATTCAGGGTAGGCTCGAGCCCCTCGGTGGGGACGTAGGACGGTGAGCTGATATGATGATGATGATGAAAAATCAGGTTACAAAATATCACTTTTATATAATTTGTAATTGCTGAGAAAAATCGAGATCCATGCAACCAGTTTCCAATGCGTCGCCTTAAGAATGTCAAAAAGTGTGATTTTAGGTACCTTCCTATAATTTTCGTAGAATTAATCGTTCAGACAAAATCAGTATGCAGATGGAATCTAGATGCTCAAGCGAAGCAGCCGCGAATATACAGTGCTTTTTGATTTATATCTCACTAGCTGTTTCCCGTAGCTTCACCGGCGTGGACAACGTTTCCTTGACTTCCCGAGGGTGAGCAGTGCGCGAGCCGCAAGCGGCTCGCGAGCGTGAAATAAAGTAGCCTATGTGTTAATCCAGGTCCTAATCTGTCTACTTACCAAATTTCAGCCAGATACGTTCAGTAGTTTTTGCGTGAACAAGTAACAAACATACACACTCACAAACTTTCGCCTTTATAACATTATAGTGTGATTAGGAGTAGGTTGGTACTGTGGAGACCGTATGACTCCTAGTTTACTCATTAACGCCTTCTTTGCCATCTATCTATCAGCGAGTCTTTTTAAAAAGCTAAGTTTGAATAAACATCAAATTCAAACTGTTCGTCTAATTCTGTTTGAGTTCGATTGTTCTTTTGTTGAGATTCATTCTATTAGAGGCCGCGAGCAAGAGCTGAGGTCTCTCTTTCCACTACTGAAGTAGGTATGTATTTATTAAAATAAAAATTGCAAATGCGTAGCTTACTATTTAAAATTCGATCCAATAATAAGCCAGCCGGCAAAGCCCGTTTTAAAGTGAATTTCACATCAGCTCATATACGTCCCCACCGATGGGCTCGTGCCTACCCTAAATTAGGGCGATCGGGAATTAGGTAACCACGCGGGCCCAGTGCGAGTTGGTCGACTTCACACATAACCTTCGAGTTTCTTCGCAGGTGTATGCAGGTTTCTTTTACGATTTTTCCTTCACCGTATAAGAGCGTCGGATAAACGTACATATGAAATCTAAAATCTTTAACACATTGGTACGTGGCAGGATCGAACCACGACCTCTCGGACAGGAGGTAGCGGCTCTTGCCGTTACGCCACCGACGCCCTTTTGAAGTGAATAAATGTTGTAATTCATCAGTTTCATTAATCTAAAAAAAATGTATTTTTACTTATTCATTTTACTCCACTGAGCTGAACTCCCCCCCCCCCCCCCCCCCGTCCCCCCTCCCGGACGACCGTAGAGGCGTCACAGTACCGATAGAATAAACACCTATACCCGCTTTTCGTCATTATATATTTTATCATTTCCATTAGATCTTGATAACTGCACTTTTTTTACGAGTAGGGAAGGATACACTTGTGAACACAGACGTAACGATAAAGTGCTGCCCTCATATAGTTTAAGAGTTACCTCTATCAACCATTAAACAACTTTTACTTCGAGAAATAAATTCTGGCACCATTATCAGCAACCCGCACGTTGTTTATGGGGCGGAACAAGCAATAAAACTGGGGTTCTGCAGGCCCATCGCTTTGCAATCACCCTGACACGGCCCACTGTCTTTGATGAACCCCCTAGACTTTATATTTGTCAGTAAAATTTTTATGTTGAACACACATCCACTATGACGTTGTCACAGCTTAGATTATGTCGGCTAGCAAACCAGGATCGCTATTTTTTAATGTCAGTGACGTGAAAAAATCTTTGCATATTAAGTATACTCCATTCGCAAATCCTTTTTTTATCCACTATTGGTACTTACTTACTACTTATACCATCAGGTGATGATAAGTGACGATGATGCTGAAGATGGAAGCGGGCTTACCAAGATTTCCCAATGCAATGGGGAACTGGCTATCTTATCTTAAAGCCGGAACACATTAATGTTGGTAACATTGATGCTTGGCGGCAAGACTTAGAAAATGTCCCTAAACCAACCAAACTAAGTCATACAAAGTTAGACTCCGTCGGAAATCGAACCGCGACCTCCTAATGTGATGTAATGGACTTAACCATTACGCCACCGAGGCGGTTAAACTTCATTCATGTAATTATATGAATTTAGAGGAAATAATATTTTGGGCTTTTGGGAATGCGTAATTTTTGATTGCGTTGATTAAGAGACCTAAGGCCAAAATAAGTCATATCAGCCAAAATACATGTACTGCTGGAAAAAGGCCTCCCTCAAGAATTTCCACAAGACCGGTCTTGCACTGCCCGCATGCAGCGGCTTCTGGCGACCTTCGGTTCACCAAGTTAGAGACCTGCCCACGCTAATTTTTCGGTGGACAGTCGCTAATCGAGAACTTCAAGTCTCAACTAAATTGGCATTATTTCTACCTGATTTCGCTAAATCAGGAACCAATACTAAGTACAGAGAGTGTCTTGAATTATTCCCACATTTTACGATTATATCTTTTTAATTCAATATATTTATTCAAAATAGGTGCAAATTACACTCTTTCTGATAGTCATAAAATAATAATAACAATGTTATTTGTGAAGAATCAAGAAATAAACAATAATTAGTTCATAACGTCAAAATTAAATCCTTGATATAAACCAGATTATGTCATTAGAACATGAAAACAATATGACACGAAAAGTTATACATAAAAATCATTGAATGCATTTAACAAGAGTAGGCCAGTTCACACGGACAGCACCCGGTCACGAGTAGGTATAACGCGAGAGTCAGCCATCGTCGCTTCCATCAACCATATTAGAGGGAAAGGAACGACCCGGCTCCCGATGCGCCACCATCCGCACGAACATTTAAACGAGCATGCACCACTCATGTCAATGCTAAGAAAAAAATATTTATTAAAAGAAGTACTAGACTTGTCATGTCTCATCGCTTCCACATCAATTCTTAGGCTGGTTATCTAACCTATTTCCTGTTTTAAAGCCAGACTCGGATAGAGTTGGCTAAACATATGAAACCTGAGTTACTGGAAACCTTCTACACTGTGTCCCATCCATCCACCATCACAAGTTTCATCGTCACGTGGACCGGTCAGCGAAAGTAATGAATCGTAAAACTACTGAACGGTGCGCTGTAAAGACAGGTGTGGGACCACACTATAAAACGGTAATGAGTTATGGAGCCGCTGAAAAATGGGGCTTGAGGGTTTCAAGGGAGAAAGCTGATGGACGGACAAAAATACAGGACATAATATTTTGATGTAGTTCACCTCTTTACCATAACTACCTTCTGACACACCCGGACACTTCATGCAACGGGCCAGAAATATCATTTCAAAAAACGAATGACGGAACAAACAAAATGGCGGCGAACTCCTATACGTTTGACAACCAAACTGTAACCAATCTGTATCAATCTGGGTGACGAGGCGGTTAGGTCGCAATCTAGAGAGCGGCAGGGTGTGCCCATACTGTATGTTAGTTATATATACTTTGCTTCTGATCTGATGATCTGATAATAATTCAACTTAACATAGATGCTTAAACCTTTAAGGATAACAAGATAGAGATAGCTTGAGAAGAAGTCATCGTTTTTACCCGACTGCGACAGAAGGAGGGTTATGTTTTTCGAGTGTATGTATGTTTATTTCTTTGGCACGCCCTGTAGCCTAAACGGCTTGATGGGTTTTGGCGTGCGAGGTGTTGTTAGATTTGTCTTAACCCCGTGAGTGACATAGGATACATTTTTACCCGACTGTCCAAAAAAATGAGGATTATGTTTTTATGCAGTCGGGTTTTTAGTTTTTATTTAATTCCTAAAGTTATTTGTTCATTTTCGATCTGTTTTGTAATAACTTCTTTTAAATTTGTATATTTGTTTGTCTTCTCCTTCCAGTTCCGTCCTTTATATCTCAAACCTCTTTTTATTTGTTTCGTTATGTTTTATTTAATTTAGAGTTACTCATAGCTCGTAGAACGGATGGCCGTTGGGGCAGTAAAGTTTTCGAGTGGTGACCGCGCACCGGAAAGCGTAGCGTAGGCAGGCCTCCCACTCGGTGGACCCATGACCTGGTGAAGGTCGCGGGAAGCCGCTGGATGCGGGCAGCGCAGAACTGGTCGTCGTGGAAATCCTTTGGGGAGGCCTTTGTCCAGCAGTGGACGTCCTTCGGCTGATATGATGATGGCGAATGCAAAGTTTGTGGTGAAAACACATTTATTTTACTAATTTGCACCCTAATCCTGCTTTCTAACTCTTCTAAAATTTACTTGTGCTAGCTTAGAAGCGGAAGGAGGGCGCGTCGAGGTTGCAAGCTATAAATTGATAGGCACGTATATGTTTACCAGTTCTGATCGTGTATGTATAAAAAGGTGAGCACTTACATAAACTTGCCACACCTACAAATGATTAGGATATAACGACTTAATAACATGTTTAAAGCGAAGCGTGTGGAGTTAGTATTGTTCAGTTTTTTGTATGGATCGTATATAAAAAAAAACATTTGGCAAGATAGGTAACGATTTTGATTTATAAATAGTAATTAAATAACACTAAATAACTAAATTCATTTCATAATCTGAAATTAGTACTGGGGCTTATTTTAGGGTTCCGTACCAAAAGGGTAAAAACGGAACCCTATTTCTAAGACTCCGCTATCCGTCCGTCTGTCTGTCTGTGTGTCCGTATGTCACCAGGCTGTATTTCATAAACCGTGATAACGATACAGTTGAAATTTTCACAGATGATGCATTTCTGTTGCCGCTATTACCGCAAATACTAAAAATTAGAAAAAGTGTAAAAATAAGGGGGTATCCATAGAAAAACATTTTTTTTTAAACGTGAAGAATGCAGCGCTATCTAGTATGATGATACGGAACCCTTTGTGTGCGGTCTGACTCGCACTTGGCTGGTTTTTTTCATAGGATTTGGGTCTGTGACGTCATCACTTTTTAACATTGTAAAATCATGAAAAATAACCAGCGATTATAACAGCTTTTTTTGTAAATCAGCTTCTTGAAATAATAAATTATATTTTCATTAAAAAAAATTAAAAGTACCCTAATTTTTTTACAATGCTTATTAAGGCAAGGCAGTTTCATATTATTTAGATGAAATCAAGGTGCAATTATTTGCATACGTACTTTTCAATTTTAATACACTTCTAAAATAATACAGCTCATATTTTAATACATTTCAGACGGGCTTTGTACGCGTACTTATCAATTTTAATACACTTTTAAAATAATACAGCTAATATTTTAATACATTTCAGACGGGCTTTGTACACGTACTTATCAATTTTAATACACTTCTAAAATAATACAGCTAATATTTTAATACATTTTAGAGGGGCTTTGTACACATCATCATCATCATCATATCAGCCACAAATCGTCCACTGCTGGACAAAGGCCTCCCCCAAGGATTTCCACGACGACCGATCCTGCGCTGCCCGCATCCATCGGCTTCCCGCGATCTTCACCAGGTCATCGGTCCACCGCGTGGGAGGCCTGCCTACGCTACGTTTTCCGCTGCGTTTTGTTTTTCTTTTGTACACGTACTTATCAATTTTAATACACTTCTAAAATAATACAGTTCAGAGGGGCTTTGACTCCCGCTCCGAATCGATCCTGGTGCAGAGTCTGTCCATAGCCATTCAGCGCGGAAATGCAGCTAGTATTATAAGACGGACGGGTTTTTTTAGGTGTTTTATTTTAGGTAATTTAGGTGTTTCTTTTTAGGTGTTTTAGGTATTGTATATTAGTGCGATATTATTTTTAGTATTATTAATCATTAAATAATAATGTCAAAAACTTTAGGATATCTTTAACTTTTTTTTCCTATTTTATTGTTGCTAAGAACTGATTTAACTTTTTTTATAAGGTCTTTTTTTTCTTCATGTTAATAGCAACCGAGCAACAAATTACAATGCTACATTGTGTCAATGCTAGCTTTACAGACGTCAAATCTAGCATTGACACCGTCTAGCATTGTAATTTGCTGCTCAGAAATTACTCGAGCAACCAAATTTTCATTAGGGAAACTAATTAGCAATAAATGTATCTAGCATTAAATAAATTGTGTTGCTTGAATAGCAACCGAGCAACAAATTACAATGCTAGACGTTGTCAACGCTAGCTTTACAGACGTCAAAGCAAGCATTGACACCGTCTAGCATTGTAATTTGTTGCTCAGAAATTACTCGAGTAACAAAATTCTCATTAGGGGAACTAATTAGCAATAAATTTGTAGTGTTAAATTTAGTTCTTTTTTGATGCTAATTAGTTGCCCTAATGAGAATTTTGTTGCTCGAGTAATTACTGAGCAACAAATTACAATGCTAGTCGGAGTCAATGCTAGCTTTACAGTCGTGGATTGGAGGATTTAGGGCTAGTGGTAAATTTCACTGCAAGATGTTTTTCAAGTCGCATATGGGGCCTCTAACACGGCTTAACGACGCAACACGTAATAGCAACCGGCAACAACGGTTTAGCGTGCCATGATTGTCATGAAAACGGTCGAGGAAAATGCCATAAACCCATCCAGGTAGTGACCGTGCTTCAGATCAAGTTAACCTGTGTGTTCGACCCAACCACGCAAGTCACACTGAACTACGACCGCTTACTCAATAGTTAGAATATACAGGTTGTAACAAAATTTGTATAGGACCAGTTAACCGGGGCTTCATCATACTGAACAACCTTCCCCAAGGAACCCGTAGTCTATTTTTTTCTTAAATTATACCCTCCATACATTTTTTTTAATCCACAAAGAAATGCAAAAAATTGGTCGATTGATAGATTCGTATGAAGAGTTAAATATTTTGTTGCGATTTCAGTAAAGTCATAGAGCAAAAGTTATGCCGTATGATGAGTACAAGCTCTAGTTATCCTGTATCATCATCATCATTACAGCTCATATACGTCCCCACCGAGGGGCTCGAGCCTACCCTGAATCAGGGCGATTAGGCCTTAGACGACCACGCGGGCCCAGTGCGGGTTGGTCGACTTCACACACAACCTTCGAGTTTCTTCGCAGGCGTGTGCAGGTTTCCTCACGATGTTTTCCTTCACCGTATATTTAAAGCCAAATGAATAGGCATTATTTGAGTTTGCGTGTACTATCCTTGACTATATCGTCGTCACTTACCATCAGGTGAGATATAGTCATATGCACTAAAAATTTTAATAAAAAAGAAACTGAATTTTTTTTAGGTACTTAAATAAAAAAGGTATTTCTGATTATGATCAATAACAAAACCAAATACATCTAAGAAATAACTAATCAATGGCTGTACCTGCATAGGTATACTAACAACGGCCCTACTTTGCTCAATTTGTCAATTTTCCTTATAACTAATTTGTTTCCGCCGAAGAATTAGCAACCTAAACACATCTCCCCGTTTATCCCCTAAGCGAGATTGTCTTATTTTTTCCATGACAAAAGGTCAGCCTGCCGGTCGATGGGGATTTAATCATGCGCAGATAGTCAGAGTCCCAAAATTCTCAATTAGGCGCAATACTACGCCTACAACTTTATTTTAACAGCCTCCGCGACATGTCCAGTGGGGATCGCGGGTTCGATTTTCGGCAGGGTCTAACTTTTAAAACTCGGTTTGGTTACTGGTAGGGAATTTCCTAAACCCACCTGGCTATCTACCCTATCTTGTCTGTCTTGCCGCCAAACATCAATGTTAAATAATATTGCTATGTTCCAGCATGAAGATAAGATAGACAGTTCCCCATTTAGTTGAGGAACCTTTGTAAGCCAATTTCCACCTTCGGTATCATCGTCACTTACCATCAGTTGCCGGATGATGCCGGGGGCTTAAAAACTGTGCCGCGCGTGCGCACCGCCACCACTAAGCAAGCGCCTACGGCTCGTGCAATCGCATCACTGAATGCGTTGCTAGCTCAACAGACAACCGTAGATTTATTTTTCACTAGGTTGAATAATTTTGTAGAATATTGTTTGTTATTTTTAAGATAACTGTGTCGCTGCACACTTTAGTTTTCTGTAAGTGTGGCAAGTAATTGTTACAATAAAATAACTAAAACATTGAATTGGAATTATGCGAAATTGCAACACTACAGAAATAATCATCATATCAGCCGAAGGACGTCCACTGCTGGACATAGGCCTCCCCCAAGGATTTCCACGACGGCCGGTTCTGCGCTACCCGCATCTAGAAGCTTCCCGCGACCTTCACCAGGACATCGGTCCACCGCATTGTAGGTCTGCCTACGCTACGTTTTCCGGGCACATAGAACGTATGGCCTTTGGATCAGTAAAGTTTTCGAGTGGCGACCGCGCACCGGAAAACAGAAATAATACCTACCCCAAATAAAAGGAGTCTAACGCGGATAGTCGTCTAATCCACTGACACCTAGTAAATTCTGGTCATTTTGCGTTTGAACATTTTGAAAATCGGATCATCTGCATCTGAACCAATAGGGGTGTGTCAGACCCCCGCCGTGCGATGGAATTAGGCGAGTCGACCTAAATTAAAAAAGAAATCAGGCGAAAGTTAATTTTGAAAGTTTTAATTACGTTTATTTAGTCATCAGGAGGCACTTTTATTAATTTACGAAAGGGAATGGACAATTTTCTTTTTCTGACAAAACGGGGAATTGTTTCTGAAAGGGGTAGTAAAGTATCTAGAGAATTTCTTATGAACATTATTTAATGTCGCAAAAATAACTAGGTATTTATTAATAGTTGAACATCTTTGGCTTGTTTATTCATGGATAACTGAATATGAATAACAAAATTGTATTAAATCTATTTTACAGAAATGTTACACTTTCATGCGTCACGTCTTGCTATTTTTACCTGACTGCCCAAAAAAGTTAAGTAATTTAGGGTGTATGTATGTATGTTTCTTTGACTGAGTCTGTAGCCTTAACGGCTTGATGGATTTTACGGACCGAGTAGGTGTCATTAAATTCGTCTTGATTCCCTGAGTTACATAGGATTAAGTTTTACTCAATTGTCTAAAAAAAGAGGTCAATAATTTTTATATGCGGTCGGGTTTTTTTATTTTTTATTAAATTGGTTCAGTTAATATTTTATCTACAACTAGCTTGTGCCCGTGGCTTCGCTCGCGTGGACATCGTTTTTATGACTGTCTTTGAGGGTGAGTGGTGCGCGAGCTGCAAGCAATGGCGATGTTAAAGAAATCACCCGAAACAAAATTTTTTTTAGTAAGTTTTTTTTTCAGGAACTGCATTCGACTATGCTGTTTTCACGGGATAAAAAGTAGCCTTTGTCCTTTCACGTGACACAGGCTATCTCCATGCCAAATTTCGACAAGATTGGTTGAGATGTTGAAGCGTAAAAAGGTAACAAACATATAAACAAACACATTTTTACATTCATAGTTTTATAATCCACAATTGCTAGGCCCTTGGCATCATCTCACGCAATGGGGAGCTGGCTATCTTAACGTCAGGCCGGAACGTATCAAATATCAATGCTGTTAACGTGTATGTTTGGCGGTAAAACTTAGATAAGATGATGGTAGCTAGCAAGGCAGACTTAATTAGTACCCTAACCTAACCTAACAAAAAAACCTTTATTATAGTTTTTTCGCTGTATTGGCTGTACCTACCTTTGATAAATGCCGTTCGCTGCTGCCGGCTCGCGTCAAACAATCAATCGAAGGGGCCGCCCTGAGTATAATCGCGGCGCTGACAAGTCAGTGGCGCGGCTTGTGGCGTGACTGAACTCAGGGCGGCCCCTTTGACGGAGTGTTTGACGCGAGCCGTACAAGGTGCAGCTAATTCAGCAAACCATCTTGATATGCGATTGTCTTCTCTTTATATAAAACGGCATTAATTTTATGAAATTGATATGTCAAATGGAATTGTCTATACACGTTTTCAATATGTCATTATGAATAATCGTGAAAGTTTAAAGTGTTATACACATTATAAAAGTAGAATAGAAGAATGACGACAGCATCAGAAATATATTATAAACTCTTGATCACTAAATTCCCTCCTACTTAAACTTCGGAAAACCTTACTCGTTTTGTTTTAAATCAAGACTTCGATTTTCAATTCACCAAAATTACAAAATGAGTAAATAAATGACGCTGCTAAACTATGACGTCACGCCTAGGTAGGTATTTCTAACATTTAGGGAACAGAATGTCGTTTTTGACACATTATAAAAAGTAACTCAGATGACTAGCATTCGTCATCCCTAATTGATAATATTATTGATCATCGGGAGCTCTTTAGACCTAGTCAGAAATCGAACCCGTGACCTGCTAATGTGAAGTGAGTGGATTTACCACTATGCCATGGAGGCGGTTAACAGGCGGCGGTCTTTTTCAAGCGACTTCCAAAAAGGAGGAGGTTCTCAATTCGTCTGTATGTTTTTTTTTATGTATGTTACCTCAGAACTTTTGACTGGGTAAACCGATTTTTATGATTCTTTTTTTATTTGAAAGCTAGGGCTTCCCGTGTGGTCCCATATAAATTTTATCAAAATCGGTGTAGTACTTTAGTAGAAAATTTAAAAAAAAACTAAAAATAATAATGCAAAAATGTACTAATTTGTTGCGATGGAAGTCGGTTTTTTAATGTGTTTAGCGTTTTTAACTACTCACTACGATGCGTAGTCGATTCTACGTCGTAGTACTTTTTTTAATGTAGCACGTATTATAGGCTATAATACAAAATTACATGAAAAAATTACAATTGATTTTACAAGTTATTTTAAAAAATATTGAAAGTGAATATTTAAGATTAAACTGTATACCGTTGTGGCGGCAACTGCAGTAACCAACCACTAAACCTTAACACAAGCGACGAGAGAACAAAAGAAATACAACATCTAGAACGCGCTATTAGAATTTCTTCAGCACTGAATATACAGATACCAATCATCAACGATTGGTCCACGGCCGGGACCCAGGCATACCACCACGCCTGGTGGAGATAGCTCCCTTTGCTCTCGTTGAGTAGGAACGCACCGTTCCTAAATTGGTGACCCCGACGTGATACTCCATCATCAACCCTACAGCTGGTAAAGCAAGCCTCAGAAGCACACAGCAGTCACATCGTACTGAAGTTTAATCAGGACCATCGCAACCCAAGAACTCGAGTTTCCTGGCCTGCTACTTCACCTTCGGGCACCAGCAAGTTGTCCGCAGCCACACGCTAACTCTGCGCGCATCACCTGCTTCCCTTGCCATGACGCCTGACGCCAGCCTTCATCTCGACTCACCGTGGACATTGACCTGGCACACTGCACATCGACCCGACTCAACGTGGTCGACAGCACCCGCGACCTTAGACTGCCAGCTCTAATTGGATCGACCTCCGGTCTCGGAGGGGGAGTGATGTGGCGGCAACTGCAGTAACCCGCCACTGAACCTTAACACAAGCGACGAGAGAACAAAAGAAATACAACATATAGAACGCGCTATTAGAATTTCTTCAGCACTGAATATATATACAGATACCAATCGGATACCAATCATCAACTATTGGTCCACGGCTGTACCCCAGGCATACCACCTCGGCTGGCGCAGATATCTCCCTTTGGTCTCTTCGAGTAGGAACGCACCGTTCCTAATCCGTCATAAAAAGAAATGAGAAAAAACGTCGGCACAAAAATGTAAAAAATATTAATTTAATATTTTTTTCGTAGTGGACCATCCTAAACCTTGGTAAGTAAGTAAACTTAATTGATTTTTTTCTAAATAAAATATTGTACTATCTTTTTCCCGCAACTTCGCCCGCGTGGACAAAGTCTTTATGACTGTCTTTGAGGGTGAGTGGTCGCTAGCATGGACGTGAGTTTTCTCCAGATCTCTCAGGAACAAAATCGGGCTATTCTGATAAGCAGTCTATGTCACTTTCTACCCCTTTAACCAATTCTATATAAAAAAAACCTTAATCCGTTGCTCCGTTGCGACGCCGCCGTGGGCGAGCGTGAAACAAACAAACAAACACATTTTCACATTCATAAAATAGTAAGGTTTTTCCTTTTTTATAAATATTATTATACTTAGATGCTAGGGTGTTTCAAAAGCGAGGTGTTTTATAGATCTGCTTAAAACTAAATCGACGGATCCCGCTATAAAGCCAGATATACATATTTATTTCGTACGTACCTTTCTTATACAGGCTACATAACCGTAAACCACTCCACTGCTTGTATATTATAATGCTTATAAAACTAAAAAAAACATGTTTTATAGCTTTGTTGAAATTGCACCTTTTTTAGACTTTTCAAAACGGATCAGCTGATAACCCAAGTTTGTACATCATCATCATCGAAAAACGTCCACTGCTGGACAAAGGCCTCCCCCAAGGATTTCCACAACGACCGATATTCACCAGGTCGTCGTCCACCGCGTGGAGGCCTGCCTACGCTACGTTTTCCGGTGCACGGTCGCCAATCAAGAAGTTTGTACAACAACTCACAAACAATATTTAAGATCTTGCTGAAATTTTTGAAAAGGAGTTGATCAGTTTTGTGAGTAGAGATATCAGTTATGATGTTTATAGTTATGTACCAGTCTTCTTGTCATCATCATATCAGCTTATATTCGTCCCCACCGAGAGGCACGAGCCTACCCTGAATTAGGGCGATCGGGCCTTAGTCGACGACATATATAGAGAAACATACATAGGATACATTTTTAACCAACGGCCAAAAAGTAGGTAATGTTTTATGCAGTTGGATTTTTAATTTTTAATTAAATTGACACGGTTATTAACATAAGTTATCAGGTTCTTTCTTATCTAAATATTGGGAGCGTTGGACTTAACTTTTGTCCTCTGTTTACATGTGAACAAAAATAGAGGGCGTGGTGACAGCCCTAATTTTAACTTTAATTTTAATTTTAACCTTACTTTTAACCTAACGTAACTCTTTACGTTTCCCTGTTGTTTTAACGTTGAGAATTTTGAGACGTTAGCCTAAGTACTTTCTCAGCCCTTAGTTAAGATATTATTTTAAACAGAAAAGCATGCAAAGTTGCTAGTAGAATTTCAAAGTCCACAAAGGTATTTTTTTTACAATTGGTTATCCCTAATCAAGTATCAACTTGTCAGTGTATTGGGTACCTTCAGTGCGTACGTAAAATAAATAAAAACATATATAATAAAAATAAAACCTTCAAGATGAAACAGTTAGGTTCTCGTATTCAAAGCATTTTTTTGTTTTATTATGTTTTTTTCAAATTTAACTATATTTTTACAGATATTCCATTCCCCTATCCATAATTTACGACAGTCAGCTTCTAAAGAACGAACAATTTTGATAAATTCTGCAGACGATTTAAAAATAACTCACTTTTACGAGGCAAGCCCGGCTTGGGCCTGGGTGCGTCTAGAAGCCCTGGGTATTCCTGTAATAGACGCGTTATCCGCCCATCTCACGTGGTAATGGCTTAGCCGGGACAATGAAAAATCTATTTGAAAATCGATTTAGAAGTAGCAGTAGGTATGTATGACTATCAATTTTTAATATGGGTACAGGGCTATTTTTTAGAGCCTCAGCCTAATTTCTTAGTGGCTTGTACTCAAATCTGAACAACTTCCCCCAAGGAACCTATGCTCAATCCAAAGGCTGGCTGGAAGAAATCGCTTAAAGCGATAAGTACGCCTTTTCATATCATTGTGTATTTTGCTAGTTAATAAGCTTTTCATTTTTGTATATTTGGTGTGTAATAAAGTATATTTATCTTATCTCAATTTACAAAAGACGTGTACATTCTCCTCCCATACATCACATGACAAAATAGACACTAATTTACAGGTCTGCGAAATTAATTCTTTCTAACGTTTTTTTTTCAAAAACTGTTATTATTTCTTATAAATGTTCTAAAAGTAATATAAAACAGTAGTCATATGATATATACCACGTCAAATTTACAAGATTCACATGATATAGCTTTTTGATGGAAAAGGTATGGAGCAAACTTTTGATAAAATGAATGAAAATAATTTAAGAATTTTTCACTAAGTTTTATTATGTCTAAAAAACAGAACAATTTTAATAATAACGACGTTTTTTTTTAAAAAAAAAACTACGTTTTATTGGTTTTCTTTTATGAGTTTTTTGTATGATGTTTTTGTATGACGTTTTTGTATGATGTTTTTTTCATTCACATACATTATCTATCTACCTATATTTTGAAATCATTTCAAAATAGAAGCTACTTAGATGTTTTGATGTGGGTCCAAACATTGCTCTGTAATACGTTCTTAATTGTTTGAGTGTTTTCTACGAAACTTTGTTAGTTCTCTTCGAAATAATTAATCACAAAGAGAACACTGTTTAAATAAATTATAAGTGATGATATCAGCTCATATAGTCCCCACCGAGGGGCTCGAGGCTACCCTGAATTAGGGCGATCGTGTCTTAGTTGACCACTCGGGCCCAGTGCGGGTTGGTCGACTTCGCACACAACCTGCGAGTTTCTCCGCTGGCGAGTGCAGGTTTCTCTCTTACGGTGTAGGAAAACATCATGAGAAATTATATGTAAATTATTAAAATCATACTATCCACCGCAAGACATTCAATCCTGGACAAGACCTCCCCCCTAGGATTTCCACAGCGACTGGTCTGCTCTGTCCGCATTCAGTGTCTTCCCGGGACCGTCACAAGGTCATCGGTCCACCGAGTAGGAGGCCTGCTGCTAGTCGTCTGGTTCGAGGTCTCCACTCGAGAACTTTAATTTATACACAATACATAAACGTAAAGAGAAATCACGAAAAACTCATCATCGTCTTTTCATTTTTCATTGAACATGGGCGACCGAGTGTTGCTCGTAAACTAATAATATTGAACAAAAAAAACCGACTTCAAACAGAAAACTAAGATTCCCCTCGATTTCTCTGGGATGCCATCATCAGATCCTGGTTTCCTCATCATGGTACCACCCTTGGGATATCTCCTTTCCAACAAAAAAGAATCATCAAAATCAGTTCATAAACGACGAAGTTATCCGCGGACGGACACACATAAAAATATATATATACGGTCGAATTGAGAAAATCCTTTTTTTGAAATTCGTTAAAAATATTTTTTTTTTTGTTTGAAAACATATTTTCTCAGGAATGACACTGATCTAGACCGACTTGGAATGTAAAAAAATATCTTTATACAAAATAATTGCTCACTTAAAGTAATAAAGAAGAATAAGTATACATAGCCAGTGTATATGTACAGTACCGTACGTTAAGGTAACTTTATAAATTCTTCAAAATACTGCACTAAAATCCTTTTACGAGTTTGTGTATTAACACTTAAGCACCTTGTTATCGATGTTTTATGTCTTCGCAATCCAGGGGCTGTGACCTCTGGACCTTTGGTGTAAGGCCTCACAACACCACGCGACGCAAACAAATTAGACCCGACATTCGTTGAGACGTTAAAGGAGGTCGTAACATAAACTTTTTCAATTTTCACCTGCAGTTAAAGTCGCATAAAGTGAGAACTGCCTCTGAAGTAAATATTTTGAAAAGGTTGGCGACGGCGCCTCGGGCGCAAATGTAGCGGCTTGATAAGGGTATAAAATGCATGTTAACACCTACTCTCTGCGGAGTCGGGGACCGGGGACCAAATGTTGGCGACTTCAGCTCGCTTGAATTTTAGCTATACTTACTAGAAGATAGCAATATTCTGCAAAGTTAAATAAGATTCGCATTTGGGAAATTTAATATATTTTATATTTTTTTATAGAGTTTCTTAAAGATGAATTTTTTCGGCCCACTGCGTTTATTGATGGCATTACATTTATTTCTACTATGGTATTACAGTAAAAAAAATACTATTTTCTATAAGTAATTAGACGAAAGGTAAGGCAAAAATGAAAACCAAAAAATAACAGGTTTTGATAGACTAATACAGGGTGGTTCACAAATACGTTGACAAAAGTTTTTTATTCAAAAATTAAAATAACATTACTTTTAAAGTACAAATTGTGGTCTTTACTGAAAATATAACTCTTTAATAACAATAATTTTTAATTTTCTTCAAAATATCCGCCCTTGGCTTTGATAGTTGATACATAGCACTTAACGTTTTTAAAAAATTTCGACTATTCTCCGCACCTCTTCCGTACTTATTTTTTCTCATTCTTCGAGAAGTTTCTTCTTCAGCGATTCAATACTGCTATGCCTTGTAGCACAGGCCCGCGCCTCCAAAATAGACCACACACTGTAATCCATGGGGTTTAAAGCCGGCGAGTAGGGTGGCCATTCTTTAAAGCGAATGAAACTCGAAAAATTGTCTTGACACCACTTTTGAACATTCAGAGCCCTATGTGCAGGAGCAGAATCCAGTTGGAAAATCCATGACTGATTTTCAAAGTGCTGCTGACTCCAAGGAAGAAATACAGACTCAAGATTATCTCGACGGTACATATCTTGATTCATTTTCACCCCCTTTTCGACGAAAACAAGGGGTGTTTTATTAGAACAAACAGCAGCCCAAACCATAACTGACTTGGCCTTTTGACGATGAGGAATAACTGCGCTTGATCCAGGACGACTACAAGAGTTCAATCCTATCATTTTGGTGATTATTATTATTATTTATTTAACTTCAGATAACATAATCCATATTGTGTTAGTAACAGTCTTAAAATTAATGTTAGTATAATTAAAATCTATGTATATCGTGAGGTATGTGATGTCATTCTAATTTCAATTCAATATCACTGGACTACAGTGACGTTAAATTAAAATGGGAATTATATTTTTCGTCCTCAATTAAATAGATTCATCTGTATTCAATATTTTCGTTCTCAAATTGATAGATCTGTCATCGAATTGATAGATCTGTCATCAAATTGATAGAACTGTCATTAAAAAATACGTGTGGCACTCGGGGACTGCCGCGGTAAAGATATTGCATGGTAACAAATCGAAAACTAGGGGGTAATTGGTCAACGTGTTTTCAAGGTCAAGGCCAATTCGATCCCAAAGATCCATAATAATAGGTAACAAATCGAAAACTAGGGGGTAATCGGTCAAAAACAATAAATAAATGAGCGAGCGAAGCGAGCGATGTTAGGTTCGGTCGGTCAGGTATGATTGATTTAACAGTCAAAGAGCCTCGCGAAGCGAGGCTCCCCACCCTGGGTACAAAAGTACTTCGCAGCAGAAGAAATCATCGGAAGATGACCCGTAACGGTGGCGTAGCCCCCGCCGCCCGTTTTGAACATCAACAAACTTTCGGGATCCGAAGAGGATGTGGGAGTATCTGTAGGTCACCTTTGTTAGTAACTTTATGCATTTCTTTGGCGACAGATCTACTATTTTGAGTACAAACTATATTATTTAGGAAATTTCAATTTTTTTATTTAGTGATCGAATCTATTTAATTGACAATTGATAAAAGACTTTTCTGGTGATAAATCTTTTCTTTTTGAGTATTGTTTTGGTGTTGTTTGATGACTTTACTTTGGCGACAGATCTACTATTTTGAGTACAAACTATACTATTTAGGGAATTTAATTCTTTTTATTTAGTGATCGAATCTATTTAATTGACAATCGATAAATTCATACCCAATTAAAATGTTGATGCCGATCAGGTAAACTATTATTCACCTGACCAACATCCTAATAATTATTTTTATTATAGGAGAGGTATGCCTCTCCGCCACAGTGATTAGTATACTGTTGGAGCTGCCCCGCACTTTGCTCAGCAGAGATGCTGCTTTTTTGAGCATGATGGCATGAAAGCCATCCGTTTGTGCCTGTACAAACATCTCTGAAGCACTGCAGAAGCGGGGCAGACCCAACAGCACTCTAAAACCATTATTATATTGGACGCGTAGGGCATCCAGCGCTTTTTTGATGTAGTTGACCCATAGGCTGCTCGTATAAAAACTCTGACAGTAGGCTTTAAAAAGTGTTATTTTCACTTGGTCAGTACAGCGAGCAAACCTACGGGTCAACATATTACACCTAACTGCTAATGCCCTACGCTCCCTTTCAATGTCTACCTGATTCTTAAGGTCGCTAGTCATGTAATGCCCTAGGTATTTATATTGATAAACTCTTTTGAGTTCAGTACCATCTAAATATATGCTTGGCACTGATTTTGGGCATTTACCAGCGGCCTCAAAGATCAGGTATTCACTTTTTTGGACATTATATTGCAAACCGTAGGCAGCAGCATAGATCTCACAAGTCTTCAATAACTCCCTGATTGCACCTACAGTCGGTCCCAGCAGCACCATGTCGTCCGCGTAGCTGATATTGTTAATACTAACATCATCCACGCGGCACCCGACGTAACGTACGTTAACGTATAGGTTGAAGAGCTTGGGAGACGTCAAACCACCTTGTCTTACCCCGCACTCCAACCTGTACGATTCCGAGAGAGTGTTTGCCCATCTCACAAGGTTTATCTGATTTGCGTACCAGTATTTAAAAATATTAAGGAGTACAGATGGTATATTCCTCTCTTATGGGATTATGGGCTTGCTCTATCGAATAACATTTTTCGTCGGTAAAAAGCACTATTTCCAATTTTCAGTCGCGGCGCGCTGCCTCAGCAAACGGCATCTTTCTAGACGAATTTTTTAATCATAGTCCTCCAGCAGTTGGGCTTTTCGCATCTTGTATGTCCTTAGATTTAGATTATTTTTGACAATACGCATCACTATTTATCGACTTAATTCTATCTCTGTGAATATTTTTCTCACCTTGGCCTGTGGATTACGAGTTTACCTTTGTTTGATGATGTGCCGCACCCGTGAAGTGTTAATGGTCCTCTTCCTGCCTCGTCCTGAACGGTCACCAGTGTGGCCCATCTCGTTATAACGTTTGATGGCCATAGAAACCAGTTGGCGGCTGACGCCGAGTGCTTTGACTATGTCACACTGCCTTTTTCCAGCCTCATGCAAAGAAATTATCGCTTCACGATGTCTAGACTAACGAAACTAATTAAAAAATCAAATGATTTTAACAAACTTTGCACACCAAAATGGCGGAAAATAGGTATGTGTAATTAAAAAGTCAAACGAAAAAGATCACATTTCTTTAGAATTCCGAAAAGTTTGCATTTAAATTTTGTTAAAGTATTTATGGACCACGATGTAATAGGTATTAGTAGGCCAATGATTGGTATAAATCAAGAGGATAATTCAAGTTTTCATTAATTTTTCAATATTTCCGTTAGTTGAGGTATTAATAGCTAATATTATCATTGTAGTGTACAAATTGACGTGAGTTTCATTACTATACGCTACCCTTTGTGGTGGTTGGCCATTAGCCATACAAAAAAAAAGTTCTCCTTTCCGAATTACCATTTAAAATTGCAGGATTAAAGCATCTTATATTATACAACTTGAAAGTTACCCAATGCAAAATCATTCATAACATCAATCAAATCTATAAAGTTAGACCTTTCATATTTGGGGCTAAAAGCTGCCCATCTCTCGTTCGGTCAGACTGAGTCGTATACTCGTATAAAATTCAATCCGTTAAGAGGCAGTCTGCTAAACTTCGGTCAGCGCCGAGCGCCGTGTGACGGGCAGCAATCATTCTAATGGCACTACTACACAGGCACGGACTCGGTCGCGGAGGGTTGACCCCAGGTCCCCATTTCAACTGCAGCTATAACGAATAGAAATTAATATCAAATAATTAAAAGAAGATTTCCATTACCTGGCCCATTTTTGACCTCTAGACATCCCACACATTCAACGTTTGACCGCCTCTGTGACTAAATAGTTAGTCCATTCGCTCATACCAAGAGGTCGAGCAAGGGTTACCGGCGGGGTCTAAGACTCGGTTTGTTTGGTGGTAGGGCACTTTTCAAGCCCAGGCGGGCTAAAGCTACCATCTTCTCGCTAAAAATCAATGTTAACAGCATTGATGTGTTTCAGCTTAAGTGAGCCAGTTCCCGATTTGGTAAGCCAGCTTCCATCTTCCGCATCATCGTCAGTTACCATCATGTGAGATGTGAGATGTGTGATGTGGACCCACCAATTATTGATTAAAAAAGAACATATTTTTTCAACACTTTTAATTAATTCGTTTTTAATGTCAGCCGATTTTCTTCCCGTGAGAAAGTGTTTAACTACTATCTATACTACCTACATTGTGACAAAATAATATTGTTTAGTTCCTTTTCAATCTGTTTTAATATTAACTCCTTTTTGATTTATTTTCATTATGATTTTTTTCAAAATATTGACTTTTTGACTTCTGTAGACTTTGCTTTTTTCCGACTCTAATCATCTGTCCTCAACTTCCTTTATAATGTTTTCTATTTATTTTAAATCAAATCAAATCAAATCAAAACATTTATTTCGGACAACGTAATCCATAGAGTGTTGTTAGTAAGGTTACACAAATCAAAAATAATAAAATTACTTCACATGCAGCCGTACCAATTGCCACAAGATAGGGCAGTCGGGTCGGCTAGCCACAACGCTCAGGATGCCGTTGCTGCTGCCACGAACACGGCTTAGCAACGAGGCGGCTCTCTTTCTTAAGATGGCATGAAAGCCATCCGTTCGAGCTTCAGCAAACATGCCTGATGCGCTGCAGTACCTTGGCAGGCCCAACAGCATCCTGAATGCGTTGTTATACTGAACGCGCAAGGCGTTGATTGTCTTCTGCATGTAGTTGACCCACAGACTGCACGTATAAAAAGATTGGCAGAAAGCTTTAAATAAAACAACTTTAACAGCTTTGGTGCAACGTGCAAATCTGCGAGCCAACATATTACATCTGACAGCCAACGCCCGGCGCTCCCTCTCTATATCCTCATCATCAGAGAGATCCTCCGAGACCCAGTGACCCAGGTACTTGAAATGAGAAACTCTCGGCAAAGCGACTCCGTCTAGGAAAACGGGTGGAACTGTAGTGATTTTGTGACCACGAGATTGAAAGACTAAAAGTTCACTTTTCTTCACATTGTACCTGAGTCCACAGGCCCCGGCGTACCTCTCACATACCAGTAGTAATTTAATTTTATAATGTTATCTATTTTTTTTTATAAGTTCATAGATTGAAAAATTGTTGGTAAATAATTTTGTGCTCCTTTCCTACAACTCTGGTCCCCTTGCCCTCGAAGCTCTTTCATTTTCACACGTCCTACAAACGTATACTATTACTTAATCTGTGGCAACGTCGCAACTCGGAGGGCGCCTGTACCTGTAATAATAATCGACCAAATATATTTTTTTTTATGTTTTAACCAATGACTTACTTAATCCGGCACTGTGGGGCGGGTAGAACGAATTAGTTCTTTTCAAACAAGCTGCATCATTGAATTGAAAGCCAGACATGTCCAGTACAGTGCAGCGATGAAGTTGGACTCAATGCACTCTAAGAGCGTTCTGCGGTTTCGTTTTGTTATATTTTCCTGCTAATAATCCACTCATCGAGTGCTCGAATTAGTTCAAAGGACGCAGAACTTGATAAGTGAGTACTGTCAACCGCACGTCATTAATGTACCACAGTGAAAGTTAAACAAAAAAAGTATTCAGCTAAGTATAGCTTAGTTCACCTTTAATCATAACCGCCTCCGTGGCGTAGTGGGTTAGTTCTTTCGCTTCACACCAGGAGGTCATGGTTCATTCCCAGCGGTGTCTAACTATGTAGTACACTCGGTTTGATTGCTGGAAGGACATTTTCTAAGCCCGCCTGGCTAGTTTCCACCATCTTATCTACGTATTACCGCCAAACATTTCCAACTTGAAGATATGCTTTGGGTAATCTTGGTAAACCCGCTTCCAACTTCGGCATCATCGTCACTTACTATTAGTTCAGATGATGCCAAGAGATTATTAATTGTGAATATTAATAATTATTATTATCTTATAGCCAGCCACATTTAGTTCCTGCAGTATAAATTACAATTTTAATAAGAACTAGCTTTTCGAGAGTGCGCAGTGCGCTAGCCGCAAGCGGCTCGGGAGTGTGAAATGAAAGTAGCCTATGTGTTAATCCAGGTCCTAATCTGTTTACCTACCCAGTCAGATCCGTTCAGTAGTTTATTAGTGTGATGGTCGTACGGTTCCCGGCTTAGAATAGGGCCATCCCATCTCTTCCCGAGGGTGTCGTAAGCGATGACTAAGGACTTTTAACCGCCTCCATGGCGTAATGGTTAGTCCATTCGCTTCACATTAGGAGGTCGCGGGTTCGATACCCGGTGGGTTCAACTTGTAAGACTCGGTTTGGTTGGTGGTAGGGCGTTTTCTAAGCCCGCCTGGCTAGCTATCACCATCTTATCTAAGTCTTGCCGCCAAACATCAATGTTAACAACACTGATGTGTTCCGGCTTGAAGATAAGATAGCCAGTTCTCCATTGCGTTGGGGAATCTTGGTAAGCCCGCTTCCATCTTCGGCATCATCGTCACTTACCATCAGGTGAGATGATGTCAAGGGCTTACCAATAGTGAATGAAAAAAATCTTATCTATGTATTACCGCCAAACATTTCAAACTTGAAGATATGCTTTGGGTAATCTTGGTTAACCCGCTTTCAACTACGGCACCATCGTCACTTACTATTAGTTGAGATGATGCCAAGAGCTTATTAATTTTGAATATCTAAATATATATAAGGTCTAACAAAATTAGCTGAAACTATTTTAAGGGCAAGTTCAGCAAACGAAACTGAACAACTTTTTCTTCAGCGACCATACTGAAATCTAAGAAAAAAAATCTACAATAAAAAAATAAGAAATCTTAATGAATCCGGCACTGACCATCGCACCGTAGAAGCCGCAGCCCACGCGCCTCCGCCACAGATGATAATAATAGCACAAGCCTCCGCTCCGATCCTTTACCCGCAGCCTTCCTTCTTACATCCCAAACTTGTGGTTACAAACTTCATAGCACACCGCCATGTCCAAATACTGTTGTACGGCATTTCACGTCGTTAGGCTTTGAGCAACGTAACTCAATGAGTGCGCGAGAGTAACTGAGATATTTTTTTCGCGCATAACAGTATTCACAGTTGCTTGTAGGCGCTTTCTCGTAGGTACATATAATTCGCGTGGTTCGTTCAACGACCTCAAGCGCCTCGAAGGAACGAGCCGGTGCCTTCAATTTCAATTTCTTCTTTTTCGTAAAGTGTAAATACCTGTTAGGTTGTATTTTACTACCTACAGCTAAAACCTTACAGTTGGTTTTAAGTATTTTAAATATGAATTGATTGAGAGAACTAGTAAAGGTCAACGGCCGGGCACAGTGCACAGTTTCGTTGCGGGTGGTTGCGGCACGGCACGAATCCAGCGATGTAAACTAAACAGGGCCGCACAACGAGAATATTATTTATTTAAGTAGGCAATAATGGAATGTAGCGATTTTTTTTTAGAATTCGGTATGGTCGCTGAAGAAAAAGTTGTTCAGTTTCGTTTACTGAACTTGCCCTTAAAATAGTTTCAGCTAATTTTGTTAGACCTTATATAACTCAAAGGTGACTGACTGACTGACTGACATAGTGATCTATCAAAGCACAGCTCAAACCACTGGACGGATCGGGCTGAAATTTGGCATGCAGGTAGATGTTATGACGTAGGCATCCGCTAAGAAAGGATTTTGGGAAATTCTCCACAGCAAAAATCGGGATCTACGCGGGCGAAGCTGCGGGCATCCACTAGTTAATAATAAGGATCGTATGCCTCCCGGCTTAGAATAAGGCCCTCCCATCTTTTCCCGAGGGTGTCGTAAGAGATGAAGGGACTAAACCGGAGGATGAGAGCAGCGTACCTTCAGCGAACTTTGCTATCACATCGCACACTGCGATCGCCAACCCGCCTACCAAGCGTGGCGATTACGGCAAAACCCCCCACTCGGGGGAGGCCTATATCCAGTCCAGCAGTAGACATCTTTTGGCTGATGTGGTGATGATGATAATTACTTGCTGCAGAAGGTCACCGTGCTCAATACTTGCCGCATCACTAGTGAGTTTCTCACGTCTACATCTATAGCGGACTCGGATCCTATCGTTTGTGGGGCAGTGTATACGTTCTTTAAAAAAAATACTAGTGATTTGCGTGACTTTACTGAGATAAAATATACAAAAACCGGCCAAGTGGGACTCGGGGTCACACAAACAGGGTTCCCCACCAAAACTTTCACTACCAACAGAACAAGACCTCTCAGTACTTACTTTGCTCTTAGTAAATAGAGATCTACTTATTCTGGAGTTTGAAATTTAATTATTCCTGTAACAACGGAAGGAATTCAGGTTTTTTTATAATTCAACCTCATATACTCTGATTGAGAGTGTACTGTGAAATGTACAAATGTCTGTATAATTTAAAAAATCTATTGTTTTATATATACTTTTAGAACTGACACACTTCTTCACATGTTTTTAAAATCGCAACCATTATAGCATCACTCGTGTTTGCCTGCGTCTCTGTCCGTCCGTTCGTGTGTCACGGGCAATTTGCTCGGGAACTACTTGACCGACTGAGTTGAAATTTGGTACACATATGTAAGACGATTTTTGTTTACATGGGGGCCACATTTGGAGTAAATAAAAAAAAATTGCTTTGCGAAAATTTACCTTTTCCGCCCTTATCTCCAAAACAACTGGGCCAAAAATTTTGAAAAGTCACAATATATGAGGGTCAATGCATAGATTACAGAAAAAAAAAATCAAAAATTCCAGAATAAGTAGACCCCTATGTACCTAGGGCAAAGTATGTACTGATAGGTCTTGGTCTGTTGGTAGTTAAAGTTTTGGTGTTATTTTTTTTTTGTGTGACGCTGAGTCGCACCTGGCCGGTTTTTTATTTTAATTTTTTTTATTATGGGTATTTTTTTATCCCTGTCATAACACATGTAGATATTCAGCGAAATCTCGGTCGGATACCTAAAACAGTTCAAAGATACAGCCTTTGAAAATTCGGACAAACGGACAGACGGTCCAACATCGGCTTAGTAACGGAATCCTAAAAAAAGTTATATCTGATCTATTGAAAGGTACCTATTTTTATATCAAACTTTTCGTAGAAAACAAGTTTTTAAAATTAAAACAAAACGTCTATTTCCTGAGACCTAGCCCTATAAAATCAATCTCTTAAATTGTACTTGAATAACCCTTTACATGGGCTGCACCCAATCATTTAATTGCTATCCAAGTCCATTAAACTCCCGGTTTAAGGTTCCTTAATGGGTGAATTGGAAATATTGTAAGGTTTAAGGCTTTAAGATACCTCAATCCGAGCATGTTGAAATGTGTTAAAATAATATCGAACTTTTATTGATGTGTAACATCTTTGCTCTAGCTTTCCTGCAATTTGTGGGAGTGATTTCGTGAAATGGGACGGAAATGTGTAATATGGGACGGAAATGTGTAACAGGAAGTCGCGAAAGCGCGGAATTCTACTTTACGAGAGTCCGACTCGCACTTGGTCGGTTTTTTTCGTTACTGTCAGATCCGCCACCCAGGTACAATATCGTCATCAAATCTAACTAACCTAAAGTATTTTGTCACATGTTACACATCATATGCGAGTACTGTAGGTCTCGCTCGAATTTTTTGATGTGTAACATCTTTGCTCTCGCCTTCCTGCAATTTGTGGGAGTGATTTCGTGAAATGGGACGGAAATGTATAACATGGGACGGAAATGTGTAACAGTAAGTCGCGAAAGCGCGGAATTCTACTTTACGAGAGTCCGACTTGCACTTGGTCGGTTTTTTTCGTTACTGTCAGATCCGCCACCCAGGTACACTATCGTCATCAAATCTTACTAACCTAAAGTATTTTGTCACATGTTACACATCATATGCGAGTACTGTAGGTCTCGCTCGATTTTTTTTTTATTTTAAGTGCATATCAATGCGGGCTTCAACGCGGCTGTTACGTTGAAACCGTACGCCCAATTCTCGATTTTTACACGTTTTTATTACTTTTCCATACTTTCAAATAAGTTTAAAAAAATGTCTTCAATTAAAATGAACGTCACCGATTTTTGTGTGTTGGGGTCATTCAACATTAACTATTTGTATTTTAAAAACTTTTGTAATTAATGCCAAAACAGGACCTACAATATATTTTTTACATCAAAATTGGTCATATTTTTAAAATTGTATTCAATTAAATCGGTTTGTTTATTACTTTAAGTATATTAAATATTTTTTCCACAGTGATAGATTAACACAGTATTTCAAAAATTTGAATGGAATATTGTCATTTGACCTATCTTAAGGCCTTAATACGTAGCGCTCGGTTGTGAGTCTCACGTCTAAAGTCGATAAAATCCTTTTGCCCTGAGGACTTTCAGTAGGTAGGTACCTAATGAATAAAAGTTTTCATACATGAAAGAGAGGTTGAAATATTTACATCGATAGATTATATAATTTTATTTTATCCTTACTAATATTATAAATGGGAAAATGTGTTTGTTTGTTTGTTTGTTCGTTTGTTTGTTTGTATGTAACCTTATCACGCTTCAACGCCTTGACCAATCTTTATGAAATTTGGCATGCAGGTAGCCTGTGACACGAGGAAGGATATAGGCTACTTTTAATCCCGTGAAAATAGCGTAGCCCGATACAGTTCCTGAAAAATACTCTTTTTTTGGTTAATTTCTTTAACATCGCTACGGAACAATGGATTGTGTGATTTTTTGCACAGAGATGGTTGAGGGGGTGAGAAATGACATGATTAACTAATAAGCATATCCTGACATATTTCCCGATGGATCTGGAGAAAATTTATGTCCACGCTCGCGAGCCGCTTGCGGCTCGCGCACGGCGCACCCTCGCAGACAGGCATAAAAACCATGTCCACGCGGGCGAAGTCGCGGGCAAAAGCTAGTAATGAATAAAAAAAAGCTCTTCTCTTTACTTTACTAAAGTCACAGAATTAAGACTATCGATAATACTGTGTTAAAACAAAATAAAAAGAAACTATATAACTTATGTTCTACAGCTTTGCTGAAATCTTAAAAAAAATTAAACTTCCCATACAAAATTGACTCAGCAACCGATTGGTTTGTATGAAAAAAAAACCAAAACGATTTCATGGTTAGAAAGAAGTACCTATCAAAAAATGTGCTCTATTTTAAACATCCTGTATATTAAGTACCTTTTTTTGTTAAATTTTGACCTTTGATTGAAGCCAGTTAACAGCTAATTATAATGTCATAGACCAAATGGTAATGATTCAAATTGTATTGTTCGTTACAACTGATAGGTGGAATGATTTGTTTCACTGACTCATTCTACGGCTGACATAATAATTGGACCGTACAAAAAGTAGAACAGCAATAAAGCCTTTGTTCCAAAACTACAGCACGCAAAGAGTAAATTGTACAACCACACTGTGCGTACTTTCTCGCGTTGCTCTATCACTATCTGACATACAGAAAGCCACATTAAAAAAAAACCGCATACTAGCAAAAAAAAGTTGTTTGACAGACATACAAATAATCTTGATTTTTACAGGAATTACCTTATTACGGTTTTCAGTTACTCTTAAAGCTTCATTAAAATCATTAGAGCTATTTTTGAGAACTTTTTTAGTATGGTAGCAACCCTAAAAAAACCAAGATAAGAAACATTGGAAAAAAATTGTGCACAACACACGAAGGGTTCCGAAAAATAGTACAAAAAAACACGTGGCCCATTTTTATTATTTGTTGTTATAGCGGCAAAAGAAATACACACTCTGTGTAAATTTTCAACTGTCAACCTTTTACGGTTCATGAAATTGAAATACAGCCCACTGACCACAGAGCACGGAACGTCATTCTTGTTTGAGCGGGCGAGCAAGAATGACGTTCCGTGCTCTGTGCCACTGACAGACGAAATATAAAAATAATGTTTTCCTAACGCAATTTAGTTAAATTCGTTTAGTAGTTTAGGCACTAGAGCACCAGACGGACTTATAGCCACACACGCACACATCCGTTTTTCAACCGACCTCCAAAGAGGAGCAGGTTCTCAATTTATACTTTCGAGTTGGTCCCATATAAATTTTATCAAAATCTGTGTAACTTAAAACGTTAATAGATAAAAAAGAACTAAAAATAATAATGCAAAATTGTACTAAGTTATTGCGATGGAAGTTATTTTTTAACGTGTTTAGCGTATTTTATTATATTTTTTTGTGTTTTACACTCTATTATTGATTTTATATTTTATATTTTTTTGCCATCGCAATACTTCCTATACTCCTTCGTCACTTAAAACTTATAGAGAAGTATTGAATACCAAGGTTAGAGGCCAGCGAAATCTCAATATGTATTTAAATTACGAATTTTGGTTGAGCTATTGTAAATCTTTTTTTTTAACCACAATAGGGATGACGAATGCTAGTCATCTGATTTACTTTTTATCATCTGTCAAAAACGACATTTTGTTCTAAAAATGTTTGACATACCTAGGCGTGACGTCACAGTTTTGCAGCGTCATTAATGTACTAATTTTGTGGTTTTGGTGAATTAAACATCAAAGACTTGAAAGAAAACAAAACGAGTAAGGTTTTCCGAAGTTTTAGTAGTGATCAAGAGTTCATAATTTATTTCTGATGCAGTCGTCATCCCTATTGATGTGATAACCCGCACTGGGCCAGCGTGGTCGACTAAGGTCCAATCCCCTAATAAATCGCCCCTCGGTGGGGACGTATTTTAGCTGATATGATGGTATGCCCTTAACATCATCTCTTCTGATGGTAAGTGACGATGATGCCGAAGATAAAAGCGGGCTTACTAAGATTTCCCAACGCAATGGAGATTTGGCTATCTTATGTTCAAGCCGGAACACATCAATGATGTTAAAACTGATTTTTGGCTTAGATAAAATGGTGGTAGCCTATCCATGCGGGCTATGAAAATGCCCTACCACCCACCAAACCAAGTCTTACAAAGTTGACCCTGCCGGGAATCGAACCCGCGACCTCCTGGTGTGAAACGAATGGACTAACCATAACGCCAAGGAGGCGGTTAAAATCAAATAATCAGTACACCTTAGTACATTACTGCAGCGGCCATCAAAAGAGGTATTGATGTAGGAACGTGTAAACATGGGCCGAGCAATGCATAGTTGTGGACAAGGCTTGTATAGTTTTTTTTCTCAAAGAATGCGCGGAAATTAATACTTCAATAATACTTTTCAAAATCAATGACAAACTGCGGACAACAATATTTTTTTACGCGCCAAAGTGTTCAATAGACATCGTTCTATTTGCAAGTCAGTACGAAATTTAAATATAATTAAATTTAATTTAAATAAAACCTTTAATAAGTTACATCTTATGTTGCCATGTTTCGGAGTAAAATATATTTAGTTTCATTTTTAAATTACATTTACGTAGTAATTTATTTGGCCGCTTAACCCGACAGATATGGATTTTCATACAACTTTTGCTGCTTGCATGTATTTGGCCAGTACAGCAATTTCGATTTTTCTCTAAAGAGAGTTGTCAAAATAATGCTCAAATTTCCAAGCATGTTTGAGATAAAAATAACAAAACACGACAATTTAAAGTCCCTGAATAGTGCATTAATGGGCATCTTATTGCACTTGCTTGCATGTACAGCCATCTTAACAGCCAGAGCATGGCCAGAGCAGACATGATATTGTACGGCTAATTACGCTTTTATTAGATCTTACCAAGTTTAGCGTGTCTATGGTCGTTTGCGAAGAAATTAAGCAGGAAATAATAATCGAAAAACCTAAATATTTTTAGGTACAAGATTTCATCATATCAGCTCATATACGTCCCCACTGAGGGGCTCGAGCCTATCCTGAATTAGGGCGATAAGGCCTTAGTCGACCACGCCGGCCCAGTGCGGGTTGGTCGACTTCACACACAACCTGCGAGATTCTCCGCACGCGTGTGCAGGTTTCCTCAAGATGTTTTCCTTCACCGTAAGAACGTTGGATAAACGTACATATGAAATCTTAATTCAACATTACATTGGTACGTGGCAGGATTCGAACCACGACCTCCCGGACAGGAGGTGACAGGCCTAGCCGTTACGCCACCGACGCTCCGATTTCAAGACCAGATTTCATTTGAAAATAATTTTAAAATTTCGTATTCTTCTTAGCAAATCCTTTCATTTGATACTTTAATATTTTGATATCATGGGGGTGCATAAAAAATAACTAGTCCGCTATCGTAATGGCTAGTCCATTCGCTACACAACAGGCGGTAGTGGGTTCAATTCCCGGGGGGGTCAACTTTGAAAGACTAGGTTTACTTGGTGGTAGGGCATTTTCATAGCCCGCCTGGCTAGCTACCACCATCTTACCTAAGTCTTGCCGACAAACATCAATGTTAACAGCATTGATGTTTTCCGGCTTGAAGATAAGATATTTAGATCCCCATTGCATTGGGGAATCTTGGTAAACTCGCTTCCATCTTCAGCATTATCATCACTTACCTCAGGTGAGATGATGCCCAGGGTTTAAAAAAAATTCGCCGGATTCAGAATGACGACACTTGCTAACCGTGCATTTTTCGTTAACGACTCGTAGTCACACCAGATTATCACACCAGTATGACAAACAGGAATTTTTTTTCTCGTTTGTCACACTACTTATTTTACCACACCATGTTTACCATAGTTGCTAGTGCAGTACATACCTCGTACAAAGAATAGCAATAGAAATGCACCGAACTGTGAGGACGAGGTGGCTTATTGTCTTTTCTAACGAGTGATAGAGAAATCCGATATTTAACAGCAATACTAATGCTTTACATGTGTGCCTAGGAAAAATATCGCTGTTTCATGTGCGATACGTTAAAGCGTTAATGACATTTCTATTGCTATTCTCCTTTTCTTCTACGGCAGTACCTACTTAATAAATTAATAAAAAGTCTATGGCCTATGTTCAGCTGTGGATGTCCAGTGATTCATATTATCATAATGCAACCATAACTAATACTGGCCGTTTGGAAAGCAATGCTTGAGATAATGGTAATGATAGACAAATGTCAATCGAAATAATTTGCACCATATTTTCACATCAACGATTTTGCTAATTGTGTATTGGTTTCAAATTCACTTTGTGATATGGATTTGGAATCATTAATAGAAAACGTGGACAAGTGTTGTTATTTAAGCAACACCAATACTATAAACAGAAAGTTTATAAAAAAATATCTCAAATATGGTTTTGTTGTAACCGTCGTAACAGTATAAAGTGCTCAGGTTCGGTGACAATAAACGTAAGTATATCCCTACCTACTTATGTACCTACGTATATGTGCTATTCCAGTGAATAATCTTTCTGTTTTTGCGTGAAAGAGTAACAAACATCCGTATAAGGATGCTATCGCTGTCACTTTTTAAGGGCCATATCACACTAGCGAGTTGCGAGCGAGTGGAAAGCGAGGTGAATGCGCAGCGAGCTCGCAATGTTTGCGTGGCGAACATTGCGAGCTATCGGCGAAACACCGTGGATGTGCAGCGAGTTCGCGGCGTGCAATCCGCGTTTTCTACATTCAAATGATTCACGTGATTAAAACTTTTATTTGAAACCAAAAATAATGATGAACAAAATATCGCCGACTGGAATGTAGTTGGCCAAAGGCACAGAACCAATAACGTTTGTGAAAGTTGGCACTCCCAATTAAATAAAAAGATAAATAAAAACTACGTAACCATACTAAAATTATTATCAGTATTATTAAATCAAAAGGAAATTGATATTAAAAATAAAAGAAGGGTCGACCAAACTGATAAAGATAATTTTGTTATTTCCTGCCAGTTAAAACTTTTAAATGGTAAAATATCATTGGGACATTTCCTCGAAACTTTGCGTTAAAAATAAAGCTAAAACCTAATCTGAAGGTTTTTTAATTTAACGGTGTCGGCATCGAGTATAACTGGGTCAGCACTAGTTAGGAAATAAATGCAATAAATGGTGTGGAGAAATAAGTAGTGTGACAAACGAGAAAAAAAAATCCTGTTTGTCATACTGGTGTGATAATCTGGTGTGACTACGAGTCGGCAACGGCATTTTCCCCCAAAAATAAAGTGTATACAAAATTTCAGCTCAATCGGAAATCGAGAAGTGGTTCTAATTTAGCTTCCAAGATTTGTCTCAAACTAACAAACAGGCTAACTTACTAACACGACAAGTAATATAAAGCCTTTTAAAACCTCACGATTTTTAAATGGCTGTTCTGCACAGTGTGGCTGAGGTAGATTTTGTGTAGAATTGCAATCCAGTACCAATTTTAACTCGTTCGGGTCACATTAAAATGATTTTTGTTTCGTTCCAAATTCAACTGTATAAAATATGAATGTAAGTAAGTGCATTATAAAGCTTATAAAAAAACCTTTATACTTATGTGACAGTCATCTCATCATGAATCTGTTCAATGAAAGGCACAATGATTGTTTATTTTATACAAGCTTCTTATTTATTTTATACAGGGTGTAACAAAATTGGTGAATAAACCGTTAACTAGGGGTTCTACACTGAACAACTTTCCCCAAGGAACCCATAGTTAATTTAAAAAAAAATTGGACCCTGCATACTAAAATGCACAAAATTGGTCGATCAGCTGATCGATTTGTATGAAGAATAAAAAAATTGCGATTTCGGCAAAGTCGTAGAACAAAAGTGTTTCAGTTTGATGAGTAGAAGCCACAGTTAACGGGACCTACACCAATTTTGTTACATCCTGTATACTTAAAATACTTAAATATTTAAAATATAATAATTACAAAATAATCTATTTGGTTTTGAAAAACTGTCATCTGGCAATTCAAAATTTAAAAAATATCATTTATTTGCAATAAATCCCTACTAATATCCCTACTAATCCCTACTAATATTATAAATGCGAAAGTAACTCTGTCTGTCTGTTACGCTTTCCCGCAAAAACTACTGAACGGATTTGGCTGAAATTTGGTAGGTAGACAGACTAGGACCTGGATTCAGACATAGGCTACTTTTTACCACGCTCGCGAGCCGCTTGCGGCTCGCGCACTGCGCACCCTCGAAAAGTCATAGAAACGTTGTCCACGCGGGTGAAACCGCGGGAAACAGCCAGTATGATATAAAATGGTCCATCACGTTTAGCTAGTCTATTTAATCTTGTATATCTATTATTTCTTTAAATTAATTTATATTATTTCTTTATCAACTTCTATAGAGTTAAAAATATAGAAAGCGGCCGAAAAGGCCATTTCAGTTTCTAACCTTGTCTGAGGCCATTTCTGTTTCTAACCTTGTCTGAGGCCATTTCAGTTTTTATCCTTGTCTGAGGTCATTTCAGTTTTTACCCTTGTCTGAGGCCATTTCAGTTTCTACTCTTGTCTAAGCCCATTTCAGTTTCGACTCTTGTCTGAGGTCATTTTAGTTTCGACTCTTGTCTGAGGTCATTTCAGTTTCGACTCTTGTCTGAGGCTATTTCAGTTTCTACTCTTGTCTTAGGCCATTTCAGTTTCTACCCTTGTCTGTTGTACTGTCAAGAAGTAGTATTGAATAGAATACAATTTTTTTCCTCGAATTCCTTAATTTTTATATGCAATCATTTCTTTTTTTAGTAGGTACTTTCTTATTTTTTTTCTCTTTAAGTATTCATCATATAGGTTTTATAGCTTCTTGCTGGATTTCATTTTTTCAAAAAGCACATAACACATATTTCAAAAGTCAAAAGAAAACTGATGGCCGCTAAACGCAGCTTGTAAGGCGCAGTGGGATAGGGTGGGTCATGGGTGGGACAAGCGTGGTGTGTGATAGCGGGCGGGTCAGCGTCAAATGACTCGCACGCATGAGGAAAACCTACTTATGCAACAATGCGAGTATTTTCTAAAATACTTATTTCATGTATTTTTCTCCGGATCCGGTCACCGGTACCTGATCCAGTTATCGTTGATAATATTTATTTTAGTTTTTTAGCAATTAGCCATTATTTAGATATCTATTCATTTTTTTAGTCCACAATTGATAAGCCCTTAGCATTATCTCACCTGATACTACGTAACGATGATGTGGTAGATGGAGGCGGGCTTACCAATATTTACCAAAGCAATGGGATCTGGCTATCTCATCTTCAAGCCGGAAGACACTAATGCTGTAAACACTGATGTTTGGCGGCAAGACTTAGATAATATGGTGGTAGCTAGCCAGGCTGGCTATGATGAAAATGTCCTACCAACAAACCAAGTCATACAAAGTTGAACCCACCGGCAATCGAACCCGCGACCTCCTAGTATGAAGTGAATGGACTATCCATTACGCCACGGAGGCGGTTACATAAGAGACTAATACGCAACTTCATGACCATACAATACTATTTATGGGAGAATACCTATGTAATTGTCATCCTTCTTTGCTCTAGTAATCAAGCAAACAATTACTTAAATACATTAATATGATAAAGTCCTAATGAAATCAACAATTATGTTATTATAAAGGTATTTACTGAATAGGAACGATTAAATTGTTGAAAAACGCAAGAATATCAGCGCTGTAGCAAAGTATATATATTAGTACTAACATAAAAGCGTCGGTGGCTCAACCGGTAACGACTCGGTCCATCTAACCAGAGGTACCGGGTTCAAATCTGGACGGCCAATGTACCAATGAGTTTTTCAAAAACTTACGTACATACTTACCGATTGCTTTAACGGTGAAGGAAAACATCGTGAGGAAACCTGCACACGCCTGAGAAGAAACTCAAAGGTTGTGTGTGAAGTCGACCAACCCGCACTGGGCCCGCGTGGTCGACTAAGGCCTAATCGCCCTGATTCAGGGTAGGCTCGAGCCCCTCGGTGGGGACGTATATGAGCTGTAATGATGACTAACATACAGTATGGACACTCCCTGCCGCTCTCTAGATTGCGAACTCACCCTCTCGTCACCCAGATTGATACAGATTGGTTACAGTTTGGTTGTTGAACGTATAGGAATTCGCCGCCATTTTGTTTGTTCCGTTATTCCTTTTTTGAAATGTCATTTCTAGCCCGTTGTATGAAGTGCCCAGGGTGTGCCTGTAGGTACATAATTACGTGCAGCATATGCTGAGTCGGAGCCATTTCCGAGCTACGGCACAATTTTATGTATCTACCCAGAGATATGCTATATATAAGTGGAGGTAGATAGGTTACATGCGTCTAAAAAGTGAAGCAAAAAAAAGATGCCAATTGGCATTTCTTTTCTTAGTAACATTCAGTGCAATAGAAGGGAACTACCTATAACATTATGTGTGTAAATGGCTTCCATTTTCAAATGTTGTTTGCTAGTGCATAACCCATCTATGGTAACAAATCTCTGTATCTACCCCCTTTTTACATTTAAGCTTAGATATAAGAAGTTATATGAGGAAACCTGCAACACGCCTGCGAAGAAACTCGAAGGTTGTGTGTGAAGTCGACCAACCCGCACTGGGCCCGCGTGGTCGACTAAGGCCTAATCGCCCTGATTCAGAATAGGCTCGAGCCCCTCGGTGGGGACGTATATGAGTTGTAATGATGATGATGATAAGAAGTTATTCACATTTAAGCACATTCACATTCATATAGTTATTTACATTTAAGCTTAGATATAGTTTTCTTTTTGTGTATCAATTGTAATGTAGCTTTGAATAAATGTTTTATCTAATTAACTATCTATCAAAAGCTAGGGAAATAACGCACTGAAAATAGGTACCTACAGGATATTGAAAAGACGCGCGATTAAAATAGTCAACATCAACCCCCACTTAACTCTAAAGTCTGAATAAAAGCCACAGCACTACTAAGAGTTTATGTCTCAGTTCTAATTTATAATTAAACTTGATCACGTACAGCAAAGCAATAAAGATCCAACCGTTTGGGTCCTCTACATTTTAAGGCGCTGACAACAGCAGCAGACCCCCATCACTCGGTCGAGCAGGCGAACAACAGGCCAACAGTCCGCGCTTCGTTCGTTAACGCTAGAAAGCCGTACTATCGCCGCCGCATTTCGCGCGCCGCCCGTGTACGCAGTTATAACTATAAGTATATAGCTCGTAGACGACTGTTGAGCACCTAGACAAACCATTCAGGTTTAATGGTGCTAGATGATAAAAAAAATTGTATTTTGTTTTAAAATTGGTAAATAAATTAAAAAAAAAAAAAAAACCGCTAAGTCGAGCGCCTCAATACTCATGTTTCCGTGTATGGGAAGGAGTAGGTGAATAAATGCGTAGGTATTTTCGTTTAAGGAAGTGCAATATCTGTTACGAAGTAACTACTATCTCATCCATCTGTGACAACAGAAACCAGAAAAATGTTACCAACCCGCCACACTCCCTTTTGGATTTTCTGGAAATAACAAAGATGTGTATGAAGTATCCAAATAGTCAAATAATAGTGAATCTTGACATTAAAAACCCGACTGCATAAAAACTTAACCCCTCTTTTTTGTCCAGTCGGGTGAAAATGTATCCTATTTAACTCACGGGATGAACACGTATCTAAGGACACCTCGCAATCCAATTCCATCAAGCCGTTTAGGCTACAGGGCGTGCCAAAGAAAGAAACATACATACATTATCATATCAGCCGAAGGACGTCCATTGCACGACGCCCGGTTCTGCGCTGCCCGCATCCAGCGGCTTCCCGCGACCTTCTCCAGGTCATTGGTCCACCTACGCTACGTTTTCATACATTCACTCGAAAAACATAACCACCCTTCTGGCGCAGTCGGGTAAAAAGGGGTCGGGAAAGGGGTTCAAATTATGTCTAAGTATAATGTATTTTAGAAAGAATTTAAAATGTTTTTTAGAGTCTTAACCTCTGAACCATGGTTCTAGACACTTTAGAACGCTCGGTAACAAACCATTTAAAATAGATTAGGTGTTGTCAGCGCCTTAAGTGCTGAACCAACCTGGACAGGGCACAGCTGTTTTCTACTTAATAACTCATTTTATGACGCCCTGTCGTCTTTATGTTATTAGTTTTACGTTCAGAGTTAGACACTAACTACTTACTAAGACTTAAATAAAGTTTCAGCGAGTAATGACGTCTATTCTGTTCAAATAGGGATCGTATTGCGAAGTTATGTCGACATTTAATACTATTATAGGTTTATTGACAATAATTTTCTAAAAACCTGAAAACTTTTGGGTAAAAGCTTTTATTTAGACACATTTTTATGCTCATAGAGCCAAATGTTTAATTCAATATAAATGCACGTTTCAAAATTCTAAAATCGATCTACGATTCTATCATCATCATATAAGCCGAAGGACGTCCTCTGCTGGACATAGGCCTCCCCCAAGGATTTCCACGACGACCGGTTCTGCGCTGCCCACATCCAGCGGCTTCCCGCGACCTTCACCAGGGCAATGGAGCGTGCTATGCTCATAGTTCCTCTGCGTGATCGAATCAGAAACGAGGAAATCCGTAGGAGAACAAAAGTAACCGACATAGCTCTCAGAATTACTAAACTTAAGTGGCAGTGGGCAGGGCATATTGCTCGTAGAACAGATGGGCGTTGCGGCAGTCAAGCTCTCGAGTAGCGTAGTGTAGGCAGGCCTCCCACTTGGACCGATGACGATTCTATATTGAAATGAAAAGATGATTCTAGGACCTTTATTCCACCTCCAAAGTTCATCATCAGATCAACTTCAAAAAGTACTAAAAAGATCTATTGTCACCGGGAACACCGGCGTCATACCAAAACTTCACACCATTCAGCTCAATCGGACCCCTGAAAGTCGCTCTAAAATCAATCGAAAGACCTAAACAAACTAAATAACATACATACATACATACAAACATAGCTCATTAAACAAAAGCCTTTAAAATGAATGCTCTCAATGCGTGCTTTAGATTTACAATAGTTAAAGAAAATTTAGATGTAGTTTAAATGGGCCTTGTAAAAGTAACGAAACAGGATTTAAAAAACTCCTCCCTTTTTTTAGAGGGAAAAGAAGTGACAAACAATGTTCCATTTGCTTCTAGATTCCTTGTTTTATTTTCACCTCCTGATCATACTACTGATTAATATGCAGCCTCGACGCGCCCTCCGACTCGCGTCTAAGCTAGCACACGTAGGTAGTAAGAGAGAATCTTGGGCGGCAGGGGCAGGCTTCCATTAAGTAAAAAAACCGGACAAGTGTGAGTCGGACTCGCCCACCGAGGGTTCCGTACAAATGTGTAGGTACTCTTACATAATATAAATCGTAACATAGCAGACTGCTAAGTAACATACACAAAAATTATTAGGTACCAACCTTACAAAAAAGGTTTTTTTTTTCATTCTTCGTCATAAATTGAAAATACACATCATAAAAATAATTAAAGATATGTTTAAGCTTGTGCCAATGAAGCCCTTTGTACGGAAGCAACCTTTAATTTCTACGACGCACGCTTGGCTCGCAGCCGGCGGACTGCACAGTGTTTTATGGGACCTTAAAATCGGACATCTACCTTTTTTTTTCATTATTGTGAGAGTTTCAGCTCACAAATGCACTTTTAAAAGTTTCACGCGCCGATATTATTTAGTTTAGAAGAAAAAAATTGAAAATTGGCAATCTTTTAGCACCGGAAAATAAAAATAAAATATTACAAGAAAACCATACGCGTTTTAAATGCAATTATATTACAATTAGAAAGATCTCAAAAATGAGCTATATCAGAAACCATTTTGAGCTTTCCAAAGTGTTGAAAAGATATAATTTTTTTCTGGTTTTACTTCAACAGTTTTTTTTCCGTTTTCTTGTTTTCGTTTGATTCCTTAGAATCGGGACAATTTTTAGTTTAATTCATAGAGTAGGATACTACCTGTGCGGTAAAAAAAACTGCGTCCGTATCTTGTGGACATTAGACAAATGTATCTACTTTAGTGGGTCATCTGACTACTGTGAGTTGTGATTTATGTACCTACGTGCCGACCGTCCACGGTGTCCCGAATAGTCATTGCAGCATCCTTTAGAGTGGAGATAAGGTCCTGTGGCATTCACACATACATTATACATTGCGGAATCTAGGCTTGAATTGTAATTGCTTGGCAGCTTTAAGCACTGAACCCTCAGAGCTGCATATCGTAGCCGTGTTCACCTTCTCACCTGTGGGCTTGAGAAACGAAACTCAATTGGCCCAGCAGCGTCTTTGTTTAGGCCTGCGGATGTCGATTGGTGTCCTGAACATCCCTTAAAACGATACCCCACATGACACGGTTAACTAAATTAAAAGTTAAGACCGCCGTTCCTTGCATAATTGATTACGTACTTTAAGTAAAGACTATTTTTTATGAATTAATTACAAATATAGTATAATTTTCAGATTTTTCCCTATACTTGTAGTATACACGGTATTACTTTCCAAATTACATAGTTCTAGGTCAACGGAAAATACCCTATAATTTTGATTCCCTATTATTAAGTTGATGCCCGCGGATCGATGTTACACGTTGGGCGAGCCGCGAGTGGCCCGTGTGTTTTTTTGACGTAAAACGTCTTTCAAATTACAAAGAGAAAACTGAAATGAAACGGTTGTAACGAAAGAGACTTACATATGTTTCCGGTAGAACCGTGACTATTAAATGCGAGAAGTGAAAACTTTTTGAGGTTCCGATTATGCAGGTTATGAACAGAAAAATGTGTTTTTAAAGATAATAAATTCCGAATGTTCGCCTTTTTAATTTTATTATAACCAGCCATGATGAGTAGGCGTGTGTAGGTTTCCTCACGATGTTTTCCTTCACCGTAAGAGTGTCGTATAAAAGTACATATGGAAATGAAATTCGAAAACACATTGGTACGTGGCAGGATTCGAACCACGACCTCCCAGACAGGAGGTAGCGGCCCTTTTCATTACGCCACCGACACTCTTACAAAAAAAAAAAACGTATATATGAATTCTAAATTCGAAAACACATTTTTACGTGGCAAGATTCGTACTACAACCTCCCGGACAGGACGTAACGGCCCTAGCCAGCCCTAGTAATTAAAAAAATTGCTCGATTCACATACATCATACAGATGAGCCCAAAATATAATACTTTTTAGTGACTGACTTTTTTTAACTGGGCAATCTCGACGTTACGAGTTCCTCCTAATGACCCTGTTTATGGTTGGTTTACGGTGCTCAAACTGTGTCTAGACTGGATGAGCTATAAGGATAGATAATTTAGTACTCAGACGTGCCTGTTCGTAAAGTATATTAAAGTGCCTTGTGTTTGTTGCATGTCTATAGTTTTCACTCGTTAGTAAAACTAGACAGCAAAGAAAACGGGTCAGTAACAAAAACCTCGATAACTTCCAAAACATTATGAAATGAAGACTGTATTATAGACAATTTAACAGTGCTTAAATATAAATAAGTCATAAAAGTTCAGGAGTATAAAGTTTATTTTGAATATAAGTAGGTTAAGTAAAAATTATATTTTTTCACTAGATTTCGAAAAATGTGCTACGGTGTCAAATGTGCAATTTTCACACATTTCAGTATTTTGTATTACCACCACGAGCTATTAAAACAGCTGTTACACGGTTTGGTATGCTTTCAGTTCACGAAGCGTGATTGGAGGGGAATTTCGCCCCCGTTTATCCCAGTCATGCTCGATGGGGTTAAGTCTGGGCTGCGTGCTGGCCACTCCATGCATGTGGTAGTGACATCATTAAGGTAGTCAAACATTATCCCAGCTGTATGGGGACGAGCGTTACGTTCTCGCCCATGTTTACTAAAAATGGGTCAACATACTCATTTAAGATTTCATTCTCGTCATTCACGTCTGGTGTGTGTTTTATTTGTTTTGGGCGCATGAAACTTAATGAATGAGCATGAAAGCTTAGGTTTTAATATCTTAGTAGAAAGATGCGCCCCACGTTTTTCGAGTTCACCTGTAAGCATGTACCTAACTGGTGGTGGTGTGTGTTTTATTTGTTTTGGGCGCATGAAACTTAATAAATGAGCATGAAAGCTTAGGTTTTAATATTTTAGTAGAGAGATGCGCCTCAAGTTTTTCAAGTTCACCTGTAAGCATGTACCTATCTATTGGGGATGTGTTTTTTTTTCGGGCGCATCGAACTTAATGAATGAGCATGAAAGCTTAAGTTTTAATATCTTAGTCGAAAGATGCGCCCCACGCTCAGAATACAGGCCCTACGTTATTCCAGTTCAACTGTAAGCATGTAGGTGGTGGTGTGTGTTTTACGTGTCTATTGTCCTTTTGGGTCATCAAGACCTCCGGAGGATTATTTTATTCTTTTTACGGCACTTAAAAACCTAGTTTAAAGATTATTTAAAAAAAAAACATTTTTTTTTATTTGCTACAACTCAATACTGAAAACTAGTATAATCTACGGTTCATAAATCATAAGATAGATAGTATGGGCGGTGCTAACTATCTTTAGTGCCAGTCGCGTCTTGCGGGTAGTCGTAAAAATAATTTAGTGTCTCCTCGTCGCGTCATTAGTGCGGCGGAGCTGCCATCTGCCGGCTGGGACCGGAAAACTGAGGAAACTATAACTTTCATCAATTTATTTCCATATTTATTTAAATCAACTTTAGAAAATATTCGGAGGTGGTGTAAAAATTTCGTTTAAAGTTTACGAGTAAAATAAAGTAATTCAAAGGAATCGATTCTATTAGAAATATTAGAATACAGTAAAAAGGATCAAAGGAAACAAAACAAAAATCGTATGAAGTTTCCTAATAGTATCTGTTTATGGAATTGTCATTGTTCAGTTAAGATTAAGGCAGTTTAGATCAGGCATGTAAGTAAAAAAAACTATTAACGAACTAAAGAGAAAAAACTATTTTATATTTGAAAAAATATTTAATAAAACTAAATTAATTTCTTAATCGTTAATTAAAATTAGTACTGGGGAGGTTTTTTCCTACTGTTTGTTTCTGTGACGTCACCACCTTTAAATATTTGAAAAATCATAAAGTAATTGAAAAAATAATAAAATTAGTTTTTAAAATAGTCTTTAAAAATAAATATGCCAATTTCGTTTTTCAGTATAAAATAATCGCAAACATACTTTTTTAGAACTTTTGGTTCATTGTTTTCAGTGTGGTAATTAACATGTTACAGGTGCGTAGATAGTTCAAGTCAAAGACATTAGATTTTCCTCCTAGCGATTTTAAGCTATTGCATAGCTTTTATCGCGGGCTTTGAGCGCGGCAACCGAATCGAAAAAATCCGTAACGAAAATAACCTAACACCCCACGAGTTCTAAAAAACTAACAGTGCCATCTACTAGCGACTTGCGGTACTATAAGGACTTAACACCCCACGCTCGGCCGAGTTCTAAAAAACTTACGGTGCCATCTATTAGCGATTTGCGCTACTAAAAGGACTTAGTCAATTTTACTGGTGTAACGTTATATGGTACTGGTAAATACTGCATAAACAAAAAAATAATAAATAATAATAATTGCATAAGTTGATAAAAAATGCTATGCAATAGCTTTACCGCGGCAGTCCCCGAGTGCCACACGTTTTTTTTAACTCTGTGGTTCAAATCATGGTCACATAATAAGGTGTAGAAGTTCACTACAGGCTGAGATCGCTACGGTAGATGATAACCCCCACACACTGCTACACTTGGCTTAGCTACGAACTATAATAGCATGAAATAATATAAAGCGAAACATACCGTGGCATATCACCATATAGAATATGGTTGATGTGAGCGATGGCTGACTCTCGCGTTATACTCGTAAACTGGTGCTGTCTAAGGATATTCAATGATTTTTATGTATTACTGTTCGTGTCATATTGTTTTCATGATCTAGTGACACAATCTGGTTTATATCAAGGACTGAATTTTGACGTTATTATCTAATGATTGTTTATTTCCCAATTTTTCACAAATGACATTGTTATTATTATTTTATGACTATCAGAAACAGTGTTATTTGCACCTATTTTCGGCGGCCCCGCTATTACTGGCTCCGTTAGGCATGTATGAACTAAAAATAATATTTTTATGTGAAAACGAATTTTCACGGGAATGACACCTTAAACTTGGAATGTTAAACATCATTATCATCATATCTACCGAAAGACGTCCACTGCTGGACTAAGGCCTCTCCCAAGCATTTCCACGACGACCGATATCATAATTTAATCCAAATCATTAGAGGCGTTTCCGAAAAACCAATTTTAAAATAATATCTCACGAGCGATTTTAACGCACCCTTTTCTTTGTACCTAATCATCATATCAGCTGAAGGATGTCCACTGCTGGACATCGACCTCCAGGGATTTCAACTACGACCGGTTTTGCGCTGCCCTTTCTTTATAATAAATACGCAAATTTTGTATAAAATTATTGCTATTTTATTTAATTTAATGAATGTTGAATTAACTTTTGTGTCATCATTATCATATCAGCCGAAGGACGTACACTGCTGGACAAAGATCTCCCCCAGGGACTTAAACTACGACCGGTTCTGCGCTGCCCTTTCTTTGTAATAAATACTCTAAATTTTAATTATACTATTGCTTTTTCGATCTATTGCTTTTTCGATCACGCAGAGAAACTCCGAGCATAGCACGCTCTATTGCCCTTTGGGTGACCTTGAGCCTTCTTATGAGGCCCATAGTAAGCGACCATGTCTCAGTTCCGTATGTCATTACTGGCGACACACACTGGTCGAAGACCTTGGTGAAGGTCGCGGGAAGCCGTTGGATGCGGGCAGCGCAGAACCGGTCGTCGTGTAGATCCTTGGCCTATGTCTAGCAGTGGACGTCCTTCAGCTGATATGATGATTGCTTTTTTGAATCAATTTCTATCTCAAGTTAAGACTTCCCAAGTAACCCTGCGAGTCTTGAACGCACTCGAGTGTATAATATTATATTAGGCCGGCGAAAAAGTTTATTTGTATTTTGTACTCGTATGCAGATTCAAACAGTGCGTTAAATTTTACATACTGGAAAACCTTCAACCAAGTTTGTGCTACTGGCTGATACCGATTCGGTCACTTACGGCCACTTCCTCTAATGGCCACTATTCAAATTTCTAGTTCGCCCACATCCTTGAACGACCACTTCTTTTTTTGTACATTTCCTTGTTCGTCCACTTCTTTTTTCATACATTTCCTTGAACGCCACTTCTTTTATTGTACATTTTTTTAAAGATAAAACTTAGTAAAAGCGATATTAGGTTCGGTCAGGTTTGATTGATTATACAGTCAAAGCCCCCCATGGGTAGCAGAAAAAGGCGTGGTCGTTCAAGGATGTGGGCGAACTAGGAATTTGGATAGTGGCCATTAGAGGAAGTGGCCGTAAGTGACCGGATCGTTCTAGTGTTATGGTCGTTCGAGCGACATGGACGTTCAGGGATGTGGGCATGCCAGGTATGTGGCCGTGCGAGGAAAGTGGCCCTAAGTGACCGGATCCGCTGAAACTACATTAGGTCCACAAATAGTGCAATTTTTTTTGATATTTCTGCGTTCCTTTCATTTATTTTCGTACGTAGAAAAAAACATTGAAAATAGCGGGAAATTAGATTTTTTATTTTAATTAAAGTTTAGAATGTTTACCTTTTTAATTTTATTACAACCAGCCAGGTACAAATAATACAAGCAAAGAGATTTAATTACAAATGTATACTTACAAAATACGAAAAAACTTTTCCCAGACCTGTTTATTATGGATAAAACCAGCCAGGTACAAATAATACAAGCATCAAAGAGATTTAATTACAAATGTATACTTACAAAATACGAAAAAACTTTTCCCAGACTTATTTATTACAGAAAAAAGCAGCCAGGTACAAATAAAACAAGCAAAGAGATTTAATTACAAATGTATACTTACAAAATACGAAAAAACTTTTCCCAGACTTATTTATTAAAGAAAAAAGCAGCCAGGTACAAATAATACAAGCATCAAAGAGATTTAATTACAAATGTATACTTACAAAATACGAAAAAACTTTTCCCAGACTTATTTATTACAGAAAAAAGCAGCCAGGTACAAATAAAACAAGCAAAGAGATTTAATTACAAATGTATACTTACAAAATACGAAAAAACTTTTCCCAGACTTATTTATTAAAGAAAAAAGCAGCCATGTACAAATAATACAAGCATCAAAGAGATTTAATTACAAATGTAAACTTACAAAATACGAAAAAACTTTTCCCAGACTTATTTATTATAGAAAAAAGCAGCCAGGTACAAATAATACAAGCAAAGAGATTTAATTACAAATGTATACTTACAAAATACGAAGAAACTTTTCCCAGACTTATTTATTATAGAAAAAAGCAGCCATGTACAAATAATACAAGCATCAAAGAGATTTAATTACAAATGTAAACTTACAAAATACGAAAAAACTTTTCCCAGACTTATTTATTATAGAAAAAAGCAGCCATGTACAAATAATACAAGCAAAGAGATTTAATTACAAATGTATACTTACAAAATACGAAAAAACTTTTCCCAGACTTATTTATTAAAGAAAAAAGCAGCCAGGTACAAATAATACAAGCAAAGAGATTTAGTTACAAATGTATACTTACAATATTTTGTAAGAAACTTTTCCCAGACCTATTTATTATAGATAAAAACATGAAACAAATCATAAACTGCTAAAACTGCTATTCATCTAATCGTCACAGCAGAAATTTTCGTTGTTAAAGCGCCGTCACGGAGTCGTCATTAATTTCTCTCCAAGGTGACCATCTATCTGCAACATATGTATAAATGTGGTACGGTACTGTGTTTGTTTGTGAGCTTTCTAATCTTAGTAAAAAATAACTAAAAGTTTTAGGTACAAGCTTTTATTCGATAATTGAAAACGCTAAACACGTTAAAAAACCGACTTCCATCGCAACAACTTAGTACATTTTTGCATTACTATTTTTGGTTTTTGTTAATTTTCGAATAAAGTACTATACCGATTTTGATAAAATTTATATGGGACCACACGGGAAGCACTAGCTTTCAAATAAAAAAAGAATCATAAAAATCGGTTCACCCAGTCCAAAGTTATGAGGTGACAAACATAAAAAAAAACATACAGACGAATTGAGAACCTCCTCCTTTTTGGAAGTCGCTTGAAAAGAGTTTTAATTCTCAAAAAGCTAATGCTCAGTGTACCAATAATGAATTTAAGTACAAGACGTTTCCAAATTCAAATAATTTTCGAAAAACCTAAAAACTATTTGGTACAAGCTTTTAATATTGCATTGTCACGCGATATACATATGCATGCCAAATTTTAGCTCAATCGGAAACCGGGAAGCGGGTCAAATTTAACTTGCAAGATTTCACCCCATTAAACATACATTGCAAGTTAAATGAAAGCTTGTAAAAAGGCGATCACAGTATTTCCTACGATTCTATTGAAAATAAAAGACGATCCTGGGACCTTGATAACACTTCCAAAGTTAATCATTGAATCTACTTCAAAATACAAAAAAGATATATATTGTCACTGGGAATACGTCTTCATACCAAATTTCAGCTCAATCGGATTTCTGGAGGTCGCTCTAAAATCGTTTGCAAAATTTGACCTAAACAAAATTACATACATACTTACATACATACAAACATTGCAAGTTAAATAAAACCTTTTCTTCTTATCGTGTGGCACAATTAACCGTGCTATCCAAGGGATAGACGGCGGTTGCCTGGTGTTGCACTTAGCATCTAAAAAACCTTTCTTAAACCTTTTAAGAACTCAATAGACCAAACAACTATTATAGATTTTACTGGGTATTACTGAGAAACGATGTGCATAATCGATTTAATGGGAACTTACTGCATTGTTTTGCAATTTCTTGTTGAGCGAACGAGAGCAAAGCAAGCACAGAAAAAAACCGGCCAAGTGCGTGTCGGGCCACGCACAATGTAGGGTTCCGTAGTTGCCATTATCGCGTCCATATCTAATTTTCAAATTTCCAAATACAGCGGTTTAGTTGTTAGAGGGCCCCACCCTCTAACAACTAAACCGCTTAAACCGTTAAAACGCTCGACTCCAAAAAAAATTAGCACTTTCAATCCTATTTTTTCAAAAAGGGAACCCTAAATTACAAAATGGTCTTACAAGACTCACAACTATTATTTAAGCTCCAATTAACGATACCCCACACGACTAGGTTTGACAAGAAAAAAATAATCCCCACTTTACTTGTATGAGAGGTACCCTTAAAAAGTTTTTTTTTACAATGTTTTTTATAGTTTTCTCCACGTTATTATTGTATATCATCATCATATCAGCCGAAGGACATCCACTGCTGGACATAGGCCTTCCCCAAGGATCTCCACGACGACCGGTTCTGCGCTGCCCGAATCCAGCGGCTTCCCGCGACCTTCACCAGGTCATCGGTTATTGTATATAATTTTGCCAAATTTCAGCTCTCAACTACTAATAGTCTAGGAGCTAGGCCGCGGACTACCAGACGGACAGACAGACATGACGAAACTATAAGGGTTCCTTGTTGTACTACGGAACCCTAAAAACGCAAAATACAAGTTGCGTCTAGATAGGGTAAGAATATCAACGCAGACGAAGTTACGGTCAACAAGTAGTTCGATATAATCTGGCATTCCGGAGCCGGGATGAGAGGGTTTATCCCAATCGTTCCCTCAAGTGCGATTCGCGATAAAACTGAGCAATATCGCTGGATAGTTAGCTGTTAACACCTGGAGCTTTGTAAGTTGTCTCCAAATGGCCCGTGTAAATGATATTGCTGCTTATTACTTTGATTTGTTTCATAAAAATAAAAACATCGGTCTGTGTACTCTAATTTTCGTTACCCTTACATTAGGTAGGTATTAGGTATACAAGAGAACTACTGGGTGTATGGGGAAATTATAAAATTTTATCTCTTAGATACTATGATTTTCGGTGAAGGAAAAAATCGTGAGGAAACAAACACACGCCTTTGAAGAAACTCGAAGGTTGTGTGTGAAGTTGACCAACAAGCACACGCCTTCGAAGAAACTCGAGGGTCGTGTGTGAAGTTGACCAACAAGCACACGCCTTCGAAAAAACTCGAAGGTTGTGTGTGAAGTTGACCAACCCGCACTGGGCCCGCGTGGTCGACTAAGGCCTGATCGCCCTAATTCAGGGTAGGCTCGAACCCCTAAGGCCTGATCGCCATAATTCAGGGTAGGCTCGAACCCCTCGGTGGGAACGTTTATATGAGCTGATGTGATGTGACTATGTTTCTTGAATTAAAGCATTTATCTATCTATCTATCTTTTTAGGGTTCCGTACCTTAAAAGGGCAAAACGGAACCCTTATAGGATCACTTTGTTGTCCGTCCGTCCGTCTGGCGTTCAAGAGTTCAAGACCCTTTATCTCGAGAACGCGTGCAGGTATCGAGTTAAATTAAAACCATAATATAATCCGGCCTGCAGTCTCTTGAAGCTGTGAAAAAATCAAATTTCTAGGTTAACTTAAAAAAATACGACCGTTTATGCCGCAAAGAACGTATATTTTGACACTCTCAAGGAAATCAAAATGTAATACCGTCTTATACTACGAGTATAGGGAAAAATCTAAAAACTATATATTTGGCGGGGCCCAATAGCTCGTAGAACAGATGGCCGTTGGGGCAGTAAAGTTCTCGTGTAGCGACCGCGCACCGGAAAACGTAGAGTTGGCAGGCCTCCCACTCGGTGATGATAATGATGATGATCTAACTAATTTCTTTTAAGCGTAACTGTGAAGCGTCTTGATTGTCTTGATAACACTACCTTCATATGTACTAGACCAATAATTAAGTAACTATTCAGAGACCAAATGTTAAAATGTAGGGATTTTCCCGAAGAATTCATATCACGTTTGGTTTATGCTATGAACAAGAACAGACTGACTTCGTTAATGACACGTTTTACTGCAAGTGACGAATTCCACGCTATTAGTTTTACGTCCAAGCTGAAGGTTTATTGTGGTGCAATTCCACAGGTCATACCCCACATGGCCGCGTCTAGACGTAGGTAGTATTGTCTTAGCTGTAATGGACTTAACATCAGCACCTTCATTGCCACCAAGAAAACATAGTAGAATGTAGTTATTAGCGTGCAAGACAAACATGAAAATTATTACACCCTTTGAAAACTATTATTAAACAGGTATAATAAAATAGCGAGCGTCGGTGGCACAACGGCAAAGGCCGCTACCTACTATCCGGGAGGTCGTGGTTCGAGTCCTGCCACGTACCAATGTGTTTTCGAATTTCAATCTCATATATGTACGTTTATCCGACGCTCTTACGGTGAAGGAAAACATCATGAGGAAACCTGCACACATCTGCGAAGAAACTCGAAGGTTGTGTGTAAAGTTGACCAACCCGCACTGGGAGACTAAGGCCCGATCGCCCTAATTCAAGGTAGGATTGAGTTCCTCGGTGGGAACGTATATATGAGCTGATATGATGTGATAATAAAAAAGGTATGGCATGATGAAACTGAACGACTGACTTTCTCGATGGACAACTCGTAAAAAAACTTTAGGCTTTCAATCATTAAAGTTGATAGTTGTAGGGTTGTGACGAATATTCCGCCACTATTCTGCATTAATTATTTAAAGTAATGTTTTATAACTAAATCGCTTGTTTTCCAAAGAACACAAATTTAAAATAGCAAGTTTACAGTATTCACAAAAAAACTGCATAACTTTAATTTCTTATATGGAATAAAAGTCGGTGGCTAAAAGCGTCGGTGGCTCAACCGGTACCGACTCGGTCCATCTAACCAGAGGTACCGGGTTCAAATCTGGACGGCCAATGTACCAATGAGTTTTTCCAAAAAACTTACGTACATAATTATACTTACCGATTGCTTTAACGGTGAAGGAAAACATCGTGAGGAAATCTGCAACACGCCTGCGAAGAAACTCGAAGGTTGTGTGTGATGTCGACCAACCCGCACTGGGCCAGCGTGGTCGACTAAGGCCTAATCGCCCTGATTCAGGGTAGGCTCGAGCCCCTCGGTGGGGACGTATATGAGCTGTTATAATAATAATAATAATGGAATAAAATAAATTATCTTATTTAATTTATAGTTTCAATTATATGGAATACAGAAAGTTAAAAAAAAAGATCTTGTTAAATAAATATTAGGTATATCTATTTTAAAAAATTAGGACTGGTGTTGTTTGGAATACAAACTTGGACAAGTGTTGTTTGGTAAATACTCATTGGTAGGGTTGAGTTGTGGTTGCGTTCGTTGCGTTCTCATACAATACAACAGTAGTCCAGGACAAGTGGGGATTGGGAACGAAATTATAAGGTTTACTATAAGGTTGACGAACTTTTTGAAGAGATAAGTGTGTTTTAGTTTCGAAATCTTATGTCTCTTGATAAATAGACAATATTGCCAGCATAAAAAAAACAAATTTATGGACTAGTTCTCTTTGGAAAACAAGCGATTCAATTAAATAACTATTAATTAGTATGAGAAGGCCCTCATGTATCTACGTGTTTCGCAAATTGACCATTGGTTCCTTGGGGAAAGTTCAATCAAGCAATCAAATATACTTTATTGTACAATGATATACATACACATAATAAAACTGTAACGGGGCCGTGTCTGTACATGAAATATTTTTGGAAAATAATAAATGTGGTGGACATTACTAACGAATATAGAGGCCAAACCAACAAATTTTGGAAATTTTTGTCTGTCTGTCTGTCTATATGTTCGCGCAGCATGCAATAACTACTAGGCCGATTTAGATGAAATTTTGTATGGTGGTTCCTCATAGCCCGGGTTAACATATAGGATACTTTTTATCCTTGAAAACTCAAGAGTTCCCATAGAAAAAATCAAAACTTCCACGGGGACGAAGTCGCGGCCACAGTTGGTCTAAAATAAAGTAGAAATTTAACATTGTACAATTTAGGTAGCATTATGGCCTATAGCAATCTATTCCAGGCAATCTAGAGATAGGACAAATAAAAATAAGGGCTGTGCAAAGCAAACATATACAGCAAAATTACAAAAACAGGAAAGTAAACTAGATACGTATCTAAGAAAAACCGACTTCCATCGCAGCAACTGAGTACATTTTTGCATTATTATTTTTGGTTTATGTTAATTTTTTAATAAAATACTGCACCGATTTTGATAAAATTTATATATAGGACCTCACGGGAAGCACAAGCTTTCAAATAAAAAATGAATTGTCAAAATCGGTTCACTCAGTCAAAAGTTCTGAGGTAACACACATACAAAAAAAACATACAGTAGAACTGAGAACCTCTGAGAACCTTTTTGAAAGTCGTTTGAAAATAAACCTTATTGGCAACGTGTTGGAGATGTTCCAATTTGCTTAAGAGAACTCCCGTGAGGTCTGGATAGCAAACATATAAAGCAGAAGAAGATAAAAATGTGCCAGTGTAATTTTTGTGGCTGTGAAAAAATAGGTTGCGTGAATGGTAAGATAGTTGATCAGTGCAACAAGCAGAAACCCAACGTAAAGTATTGCAACACTATTTGTTCCACCTGTAAGCAGAAACCTAACGTAAAGTATTGCTACACTATTTGTTCCACCTGTAAGCAGAAACCCAACATAAAGTATTGCTACACTATTTGTTCCACCTGTAAGCAGAAACCCAACGTAAAATATTGCTACAATCTTTGTTCCACCTGTAAGCAAAAACCCAACGTAAAGTATCGCTACACTATTTGTTCCACCTTTCAGCAGAAACCCAACGTAAAGTGTTGCTACACTATTTGTTCCACCTGTAAGCAGAAACCCAATGTAAAGTGTTGCTATACTATTTTTTCCACCTGTAAGAAGAAACCCAACGTAAGTATTGCTACATTCTTAGTTCCACCTGTAAGCAGAAACCCAACGTAAAGTATCGCTACACTATTTGTTCCACCTTTCAGCAGGAACCCAACGTAAAGTGTTGCTACACTATTTGTTTCACCTGTAAGCAGAAACCCAACGTAAAGTATCGCTACACTATTTGTTCTACCTGTTAGCAGGAACCCAACGTAAAGTATTGCTACGCTATTTGTTCCACTTGTAAGCAGAAACCTAAGGTAAAATATTGCTACACTCTTTGTTCCACCTGTAAGCAGAAACCCAACGTAAAGTATCGCTACACTATGTGTTCCACCTTTCAGCAGAAACTCAACGTAAAGTGTTGCTAAACTATTTGTTCCACCTGTAAGCAGAAACCCAATGAAAAGTGTTGCTATACTATTTGTTCCACCTGTAAGAAGAAACCCATCGTAAAGTATTCGTACACTATTTGTTCCACCTGTAAGCAGAAACCCAACATAAAGTATTGCTACACTATTTGTTCCACCTGTAAGCAGGAACCCAACGTAAAATATTGCTACACTCTTTGTTCCACCTGTAAGCAGAAACCCAACGTAAAGTATCGCTACACTATTTATTCCACCTGTAAGCAGAAACCGAACGTAAAATATTGCTACACTATTTGTTCCACCTGTAAGCAGAAACCCAACGTAAAGTATCGCTACACTATTTGTTCCACCTGTAAGCAGGAACCCCAAGTAAAGTATTTCTACGCTATTTGTTCCACCTGTAAGCAGAAACCCAACGTAAAATATTGCTACACTCTTTGTTCCACCTGTAAGCAGAAACCCAACGTAAAGTATCGCTACACTATTTGTTTCACCTGTAAGCAGAAACCCAACGTAAATTATTGCTACGCTATTTGTTCCACCTGTAAGCAGAAACCCAACGTAAAGTATTGCAACACTAATTTATTCCACCTGTAATGAAACACATATAAGGATCCAAATTTTCCACTAACGTGATGTTTCTTACCTTATCCTTACTTAATATTATAAATGTGAAAAACAGTCATAAAAACTATGTCCAAGCGGACGAAGCCGCGGGCAAAAGTAGTAATATATTTTTTATCTTATAGGTAGAAAAAGAGACTATATTTTCAGGGGGAGAAAGAAAATTAATCAGAGGAACGCTTCAATAAAAAAAAATCTTAAATTAGCTAGTAATATAAATTCCGCCTTTATCATCTAAAGTAGGGGGCAATTGCGAGAAAGCTACTTCTCGTTTTACTAACAATGCTGTAATAAAAGAAGTTTATTCGAACAATAACCAATTTTCCAAGAAACACCGCCCTCGGATATAGCCCATTGATATAAATAAATCATTACTTTTTTCCCTCCAATGGCTCGGAACGTCGAATTTCAAAATGAATCCTCATTGTAATGCACCACAAAAGAAAAATGCGAGAGTGTATTTACAGTGCTTTGTTAAAAATTAATTTGATACCTTTATCTCGAATTACCGAGGGGCATTTTCTTAAGCATTTTTTTAAAGGAAAACATTAGGCAGGTACCTACTTAGTTTTTAAGGTTCCGTACAACCAACGGGTGACAAACGGGACCCTATTACCACAGTATAATTATATTAGTACCTATTACTGAGCCTCCGCTGTCTGTCCGTCTGTCAGAGGGTTGTATTTAATGAACCGTAATAGGTAGACAGTTGAAATTTTCGCAAAATGTGTATTTCTGTTGCCGCTGTAACAACAAATACTGAAAATTAGTAAAAGTGAAAAAAATAAGGGGGTCTACATAAAAAAAAGTCTTTAAAAGTATTTTTTAGCTCTATCGTAAAAACGGTAACACATATAAACGTGTAACTTGGTGTGATTGTAGTAATAATAATACTAAAATAACACAAAAAATAATGAAAATCGGTCAAGTGTGAGTTGTACTTGCACTAAGGAGTCCAAACTGAATGACAAAAAAAAAACATACTTTTGTCGCTCGCGTTGTTGTCTTTAGGTATCATTGTCATTATACCTACTATGTAGTAGTGTGGAGAGGTCTAGTGGTAAGGAACCCTCGGAGTGCAAGTCCGCTCGCACTTGGCTGGTTTTTTTAGTGTCTCGTTGTGTAAGACTATCAATACCCATCAAAATCTCAACTTAGTTTTTTTTAATTTACAATTGGCAATCCCTTGGCATCATCTCACCTAATGGTAAGTGACAATGATGCCATTTTTTTTAATTTTACAAGCATATACCTAAATTATGTTAACTTAAACAAAATAAAACGAGATAATAAAAGAACATTATTAGTACTTAATTTGAGAGCTAGCAAGCGTGTAGTTTCTGAAGTTAAGAAACCCAATCTCAGCGCTAAAAGTTTCCCAGGGGTGTTATTAACTCAGTGTAAACACCAGGCTTATCTTTCTAGGTAGGTACTTAGTAATATTTAACAAAATTAGAATTCGTGAATAAAATATGCAGATATTAGATACAAAAAGAAGTTTGAAGAACTCCCAATCAGCTCTTAATTTAATTTTAACTGCAACCGAACAGTTGATAAACTTCGGACAAGAAAAATATAAGCGATAGCGCCGCTCGTTGCAAATCAAAACTTTAACATTAAACCTGGTAAAGTTCTTTATCGTACAAATTATGCATCCAATTAGGAGCTTTTGTTCGACAAGAAAGTTAAAACGTGCGAAAATAAGTATGAACATAAGTAGACACGATAAAGTACCCCACCGCTCCCGGCGATTTAACGTAATTTTCTCTTTATCGTAACGTATGGATTACACGTGATCTTTTAAGATAGGCAATAATATATGGTGTTCTTCTTCTCCTGTGTCGATATACCTAATACATAACGGATAGGTATGTGTAGGTTTCCTTACTATCCTTACTAATATTATAAATTTGAAAATGTATTTGTTTGTTTGTTACCTTTTCACGCTTCAACACCTTGACCTATCTTTATGAAGTATCGGCGGCGACTGCCCCAGCAATGTATAATAAACACTGTACCCATTAAGACGTGACGCAGAATAGCTAAATATCAGTAGTCCGCTTGAAAAAACTTACACGAACTTTACGTTATTTCATAATTCTAAAAAATTAAATTAAATAATTAAGTTCTATGAGATTAATAAAGTACATAGTAATTAATCAATGAATATTTGAATACTATGTGTTAGTGAGAAGTTTCTATACATGATTGATTGATTGATTGAAAACACTTTATTGCACAACATAAGAGAAAAAAAAAGATACAATGATTATGGAAGATATACATATAGGCGGTCTTATCGCTAACAAGCGATCTCTTCCAGACAGCATTTACATGATACCTTATTTATGCTTGGGTTCAGTGGCCAAGCTAACCTCCTTTGGCATGCAGGTATCCTGTGTCACGGGGAAAGACATAGGCTACTTTTTATCCCATGAAAGTAGCTTACTCCGATGCAGTTCCTGAGGCAACTAAAAAATACTCTTTTTTTTGGTTAACTTTTTTGACAATGCGATGAAACAATAGATTGGTGTGAGTTTTTGCACACAGGTGGTTGAGGGGGTAGGAAATGACGCAATTTACTAATAATCATATGCTGACATAGTTCCCAACGCACGTCGGCGTCGCAAAGGAGCAACAGATTGAAGTGATTTTTTGTATAGAAAAAGGTATGGGAGTGGGAAGTGGGAACTGTTAATCAGAATAGCCTGATCTGGGATAAGGATCTGGAGAAAACTCATGTCCACGCTCGCCCCATCCCACCACTCACTCTCAAAGACAGTCATCAAAACGATGTCCACGCGGGCGAAGCCTCGGACAAAAGCTAGTGAGAACATAATTTCTTTACGTAGTTTCTTACTGATCCACGAACCTACTTGATCAAGTGCTCTGTGGTACCAAATTAAATAAAAAATATGATTTTGATTAAGGTGAGGTATTGATTGGACCAGTTGTCTCTGTATTTTTTTACGTGTAAAGTGTAAAGAAAATAACCACACTTTTTTCACTTTTTCAATAGTTTTTTGTTTCAATCAAAAACTATAATAAAAGTATAAAAAATAATAACATTACTCATTTTGTTATTATATCCTAATATCGTTGTATATTTTTTTTAATTTATACCTCAAAATATTAGTCATAATTAGAGTTGAAAGCAATGGTGTAATCTTTGGGATTTTTTTCTATCAAGCCAAAACTGCTCAAACGTGTTTCTAATATCTTTTAACTTTTAGGGCCGCCAGGAGGCTGGAGTTTCCATACAAACATAGTTCCGCTTTGATGCAAAAACTACATGCCAGATTGAATCCAAACTTTGTGAATATATTGAGGTAAAACATATCGATGTTTGTAACTAGTTTTCGATGTACTAATATAAAACGGAAACAAGAGGAGTTTCAAACTTTCAGAACAAAACTAATTTAAGCCTTCGTTTAGTTAGGTACGTTAAAATTTACTACGATGAAAACTAATTACAAACATCGATATGTCTACTCAATATATTTACAAAGTTTGGAATTAATCCGGCATATAGTTTTTGTATTAGAGCGAAACTACATTTGTATGGAAACTCGAGCCTTCTGGAGACTCCTAAGGAACATCATCAACAATAAAGGGTTTTTTTTCAACCTTGGCTTTTCTATCGTTTAGGAGTAATTGACGTCAAAAATAACGAAACTCTGTAATATTACCGCCTTAAGAATCATTCATTGTAGTTAAATACTTAACTTTTGTTTTATAAAACAATCCTTAAATTTCACCCCTTTCTGCAGCAGGTGATGTTGTCAGCTGTCCGGGACGCGGGCGAGTTAACTAATTTATATTTTTTTAAAAATCTACAAGTTTTCTGTGAGGCTAAACATTGAAAGCGCTTATCTCAGGGCATAAAAATTAATTTGTTTATTCGCTCAAGATTTTTTGTACGCGGTTTCAGTCATTCTAATTCATCATCACCATTATCATCATCATCATATCAGCCGAAAGAGGTCCACTGCTGGACAAAGGCCTCCCCCAAGGATTTTCATAACGACCGGTCCTGCGATTCCCACATCGAGCGGCTTCCCGCGATCCTCACTAGGTCGTCGGTCCATCGCGTGGGAGGCCTGCCTACGCTATGTTCTTCCGGTGCGCGGTCGCCACTCGAGAACTTTACTGCCCCAACGGCCCTCTGTCTGTCTAATTCTTACTATGAACTAAATAATTGCAAATAACCTTAAAAAGAAGATGTACCTGGGCTGAAGGTGCCAAATTTTTTGTTACTTACCTATGTACTTACACTTTTTAAGGTTTCGTACCCAAAGGTTAAAAAAGGAACCCTATTACTAAGACTTCACTGTCCGTCTGTCTGTCTGTCACCAAGCTGTATTTCATGAACGTGAAAGCAAGACAGTCGAAATTTTCACAGATGATATTATATTTTTGTTACCGCTATAACAACAAATACTAAAAATTTGAAATAGTGAAAAAATAAGAAGTGTCTCCATACAAAAAAAGTTTATTTAAACATGAAGAAACTAGCGCCATCTAGTATTATGGTACAGAATCCTATGTGCACTTAGCCGGTTTTATTTCTTATTTTTGTATGAATTATTATTAAAAAAAATTATATTGAATTTTCTTTTTATCTATATCATTTATAGGTACAGAATGTAAGAAACTCGTAGAACAAAAGTTGTTCAGTATGATGAGCAGAAGCCCCAGTTAACGGGACCTACACCACTTTTGTTACACAGCAATTGATACTCTATCAAATTTTACCGTTTTCTAAGTATTCTACTTTTTTGTGGTTTCACTAAAAAAAACATGTTAAAATGGGTTTGTTTTTTTCCTCCATATTTTTTGTCTACCTAGTACAAAATAATATACAAAGCATATTACTCGTATGTCTGGCTGGTGTTCTAGGTAGGAGTAATTCATAAATATACAGATAAATATAAATTAACAGAGATTAATATAGATTACGCAGAATCAAGAAACTCCAAATAAAACTACACGCTGTATAGCTCTGAGCGCCGGGTCGTGCTCCTGGTGCGATAAGACATTTACCTAAATCACCCACTTACAAACAGCTCGGTATAATGCATTAACGTGATTTATATAAAAATGCTAAAATCGCACTTGTATCTATAGCAATAGTAAAAGGTGGACCTTTAAAAATATGTATTTACTTGCCTAATAATAATTAGGATACTTTTTTTATTACTATTTTTTTTTATTAAAAACTAGCTGATTCCCGCGGCTTCACCCGCGTGGACCACATTTCTATGACTTTTCGAGGGTGCGCAGTGCGCGAGCCGCAAGCGGCTCGCGAGCGTGGTAAAAAGTAGCCTATGTCTTAACCCAGGTCCTAATCTGTCTACCTACCAAATTTCAGCCAAATCCGTTCAGTAGTTTTTGCGGGAAAGCGTAACAGACAGACAGAGTTACTTTCACATTTATAATATTGGTAGGGATTTGAGTGCGTTTGATTTTATCTCACCTGATGGTAAGTGACGATGTAGTCGAGGATGGTACACGCAAACTTGAATAATGACTATTCACTCTCGCCTAGGACACCAGAAGATCAAGCGGCGTACCGTGGGCGTACCATTTCTTGCTACGCAATGCAGTAAAATAGTTTAGGCTAAAAACATTAAACCAGTAAAGGTCTCGAAACATTATAAGCCAGGTTTCATGTTATATTTATAAATTTTTTTTATAAACTTTATTTTTATTTTAATTATTTTTATAAAAAAATTGTGTGCATTCGACTATATCTCATCTGATGGTAAGTGACGACGATGTAGTCGAGGATGGTACACGCAAACTCAAATAATGCCTATTCACTTTCGCCTTAATACTAACGATATGGGACGGTGGCGCAACAGCTAGGGCCGCTACCTCCTGTCCGGGAGGCCGTGGTTCAAAACCGGCTACGTACTAAGGTGTTTTCAAATTTCGATTTCAAATGTACGTTTTCCCAACGCTCTTACGGTAAATAAAACTATCGTGAGAAAACCTGCACATGCCTGCGAAGAAACTTTGAGGTTGTTTTAGAAGTCAACCAAGCCGCACTGGTCACGCATGGACGACTAAGGCCAGATGATCGCCCTAATTGAGTGTAGGCTTGAGCCCCTCGGTGGGTAAGTATATAAGCTGATATGATGAACTATGACAAACAATGTAACAACGAACTACAAAATCATAACGGAATGTCAGAAATTCCCTTTTTGGAAATGAAATAGTATGTACCAGTAATAACTATGATGAAGCGTCGCGTCGTCGGTGGCTCAACCGGCAACGACTCGGTCCTCCTAACCAGAGGTCTGGGGTTCAAATCCGGACCATAACTTATGTACATATACTTACCGATTGCTATAACGGTAAAGGAAAACATCGTGAGAAAAACCTGAACATCTGATTCCAGATGTGTATAAATAAATAAATAAATAAATATTCTGGGACAAATCACACATGGTCACCTGGCCCCAAAGTAGGATTCCCTGTGTTATGGGAACCAGAGACTGATATACATACTTATTTAAGTTTAAAAACATACATATATATAGATATTTAACACCCAGACACAGAGCAAACAAATCTGCTCATCACACAAATGTTTGCCCTGGGTGGGGATCGAACCCACAACTCTCGGATCAGTAGTCAAGGGCACTAACCACTGTGCCACCGAGTCAGTCGATAAAGACCGCGATGCACGTTTAGGTATAAATCTAAATGGCCTGCACGTGAGCGTGGGTGATGCTAAGTGCAACACCAGGGAACCGCCGTCTATTCCTTGAATAATAGCACGGTTAATTTTGCTACACGATCAGAAATAAGAAGAAAGACTATGATATATTGAATGAAAAAGTCTAAAACTTATCGTTATCCTATTTAATAAAGGGAAAACTTCCTCAGATCGTCACACTGCCAGTCTGATCCTGATCCTCTTTCATATTAGCAGTTTAGTCCAGGAGCCGGACAACAGTCTGAGATGACCGCAAACACAATATCCTCGTATCACGCCAGCTTAGACTGGGAGCCGCTACTTATCCGGCCTCAGACTAATATGATAGTAGACCGTCTGGATATTGTACGCTGAGGATTCTGTATTAATTCGTAAGGACTTCTACTAGAGAGTTTTGTTCACATGGTTGGATTTTGTAGAAAGTTTTGAAGAACGTCGGTGGCGTAACGGCTGGGATGGCTACCTCCTGCCCGGGAGGTTGTGGTTCGAATCCTGCCACGTACCAATGTGTTTTCGATTTTCGGGTACGTTCATCCGACGGTTCTACGGCGAAGGAAAACATCATGAGGAAACCTGCACATGTCTGTGAAGAAACTCGAAGGTTTTGTGTAAAGTCGACCAACTCGCACTGGGCCCACGTGGTCGGCTAATTCAGGGTAGGCTCGAGCACCTCGGTGGGTACATATATGAGCTGATATGATGATGTTTTTTTTTTTTTTTTTTTTATTCACAATTGGTAAACCCTTGACAACATCTCACCTGGTGGTAAGTGACGAAAAAAAAAGTAAAAAGTTTTATGGTGAATTTCTAACTTATTAGACTTTTTTATGCAACACTTGTAGTGCCTTATCAGCTTATAGCCTTTGACACCGTTTTCCCATTGTGAAGCGAATGCCCGCATGCATAACGTACGCGCTTGATTCTTGGCATGGCAATGTATTTCACATTTAGTTTCAATGACATGATATAACACTGATTCATTGGCTACGATGAGCTAGTCAAAAACAAGGTTCAAACTTTGGAGTTTGTTTTTGACTAGCTCGTCATCGTTGACTTTGACCTTGAGCAAAGTTCATATATATATTAGTGTAACATACAGTATGGACACTCCCTGCCGCTCTCTAGATTGCGTCCTCACCCCCTCGTCACCCAGAGTGATACCGATTGGTTACAGTTTAGTTGTTGAACGTATAGGATTTCGCCGCCATTTTTTTTGTTCCGTCATTCCTTTTTTGAAATGTCATTTCTGGCCCGTTGTATGAAGTGTCCAGGGTGTGCCTTGAGCGTCGCCAGAAAGTCGCCTGTCTATTGGTCTTCTAATGCATTCTTTTCGGAGAGTGTGTGCAAGAACGACAACCTCATTCCCCCAGCTCCATTCCATCTTCGGTCAACGAGACCTAGGGAGGGTTTCCACTCCTTACGCTTTGCGGACAGCGAAGGAGTGGAAATCCTTGCCTGTGTCAGTGTTTCTCGTATAGTTGAATTTGGGGGCGAGAGTGAAAAGGTATTTGAGTTAGCGTGTAACATACTCGACTGCATGTGACTGCATCGTGATTTTCTTATCAACTTTTGGTGAGCCCTTGGCATCATCATATTACCTGAAAGTAAGTGACGATGATGCCGAAGATGGAAGTGGGCTTACCAAGACTCCCCAACTCATCTTATCTTAAACCGGAACATATCAATCTAGATAAAATTGATGTTTGGCGGCAACACTTAGATATAAATTTTTATTATCTGTGTTAACAACATTGATGTGTTCCGGCTTGAAGATAAGATAGCCAGTTCTCCATTGCTTTGGGGAATCTTGGTAAGCAACTTCCATCTTCGGCATCATCGTCACTTACCATCAGGTAAGATGATGCCAAGGGCTTGCCAATTGTGAATAAAAAAAATGGTGGCAGCTAGACAGGTGGGCTTAGGAACGAAACTTCCACCAACGAAACCGGGTCATACAAAATTAGACTGGGCCAGAAACCGGAACACACGACCTCTTGATGTGAAGCTAATGGACCAACAATTACGCCACGGAGGCGGTCAAAGAAGGTTATCCCATCAAGTGAGTTCAAGCAATTAAGTCACAAGCAGTCAAACGCACTAAAAACAGATACCTACAATTTATATGAATTAACTATTATAAATACTACATCAACTCCCAAAAAAAAACACAATTTATGATTAAAACTACCTACTAGTCAGCGTGTTCGAACGGTGTATCAGTATGAATGCCACCGGAATTGTTTTCGAGTGAGTTGCGCCGCCGAAACATATCGATATCGCAGCGAGCTGTCGTGCCGACGACGCCGGTGACAGACCCGGTGGGGGACTATTTCCTAATGTACTACTGGTAGAACATCCTCTAGTAGGTAAGTACTCTTATTCATTTTAGCGACGAAGGAGTGAAGAAGGTACTGTGATGGCAAAAAAATCGAAGTTGTGATTTTAATGGGGATTGAGTGTCATAAACTGATAGTCTAAAAAAATAGTTAAAATGTGCTTGTGTGAGTTTGTATAAATATGTGTGTGGGGTTGTACGTCCGTCCGGTGCTCTTGTTCTTAAACTACTAGACGGATTTGCGTGAAATTTTGGTTGGGGCGATATTATTTTTATATCTCTAGCCGTTTTTTTTATTTCCCCTAACTTTATTGTTTAGGGTTGCCACTACAGTAAAAAACATTTTTTTTAACTCAAAAATGGCTCTATAACGATTTTCATGAAACTTAGTACGGTATCATAAATTTACATGACCACGTAGTAGTTTGTTATTCCAAAAAAAATCGAAAAATCCAGGTAGTTTTTTTACTTTTTCCTAAAAATGACTCTAATGATTTTAATGAAACTTTGTGAATAACTAGTACTTGATAAGGCTTACTGCACTAGGTACTTAATTATTCCAGAAAAAATCAAGAGTGAAGTACCTCCTATACAAACCGAAGTTATTTGGAAATATTTCTGATATACCTTACTGTATTCTTTTCTAATAAGAAAGTGTTATGTTTATAGTTGATTTGTGTATGGCTTCACGAGAAAGTAGGCACAGCTTGGCTGTACAATTTATTCTACCTAGCGTTATCAGGGCATTTGCCAAGCAATGGTCTGCTCTGCCGGGACTCTGAAAGTGTCTGGTCTGTACCAGGTTTTTTTGGGCAATCAAAGCATTGAAAAACTGGTGTGACACTGAGTTCTAAATGCTACGAGTATTCGTGGGATAATAATGATGACGAATGATAGTCATCTGAGTTACTTTTTATCATATGTCATAAACGACATTTTGTTCTAAAAATGTTAGAAATACCTAGGCGTGACGTCATAGTTTAGCAGCGTCATTTATGTACTCATTTTATGATTTTGGTGATTTAAAAATCAAAGACTTGATGGGAAACAAAACGAGTAAGGTTTTTTGAAGTTTACGTATTTAGTGATCAAGAGTTCATAATTTATTTATGATGCTGTCGTCATCCCTATTCTCTGTATGTACCTTTTAAATGTGGGTAAACATTTAATATTTGATTAATTTGTGTGAAAGTTACATTTCTTACTCAAAAAACTTATTAAATTCACACCGACATAGAACTATTTAGCTTTTCGAACTAAACCTCAAATCGTAAATTATATACAAAAAAAATTCACTTTAGCTTGGAACATAGTTTTTTTTACAAGGTTATGCCGAAAACATTCTAAAAATCTTGTCCCGCTTTTCGTGTCAAAACTGTTTTCTCTTAACTTTATCGAACGATTCAAGAATAGTATTCAACAAACACGGTCTCCTGCGCGGAAATTGAGTGTGGTTGCAGCTCGCCGCTGTACTCGTATGTACAGCAGTCTGCGCGTGCAGACAGGGCGACGAGGCAAGGCAGGATAAACCTCTGCACTCGATATCTACAACACGTTGTACACACTCGCTTAGCATGGCGTGTGCAATAAGTTATTGTTTATTGTATGAGCGCCCGGTGGCGTAACGGCTATGGCCGCGACATCCTGTCCGTGAGGTCGTGGTTCGAATCCTGCCACGTACGAATGTGTGTATATCCGAAAAACATCGTGAGGAAACCGGCACAGGCCTGCGAAGAAACTCAAGGTGAGAAGTTGACCAACCCGCACTGGGCCCGCGTGGTCGACTAAGGCCCGATCGCACTAATTCAGGGTAAGCTCGAGCCCCTCGGTGGGGACGTTTATGAGCTGATATGATGATGAAAATAGTTAACCTTTACCTCAAGGCTTTTCTTTGATTTGGCAGGAATTTTCTACTACACGTGATCTTAGTATGACGATTCTCATTATACTAAGATCACTTTTCTTTCTTAACGCGTATCAGCGGTTTTCTGTTTTGATATACCGTTTGTACGAGAGAGGTGTGAGTATACGCTATTCTTATATACCAGTTTCATAGCTTCTATTGCTATTGAAATAATAACTACTTCTTAAGGAACAATTATTTGACCAGCAGATAAATTGAATACTTTGTATAAGTTGTGCAAATTATTTTATTTTACTTCTCCATGTTACTATTAAAATCCTCAATTCTTTTCAATGAAATTAAAATTTCACTTAGTTTACATGGTCCATTATCACTTAAGGGCCAAACAGCGATCCATCAAAATTATATTTCTCATTCCCATCTAGAGAATTAATTGGTTATTACACAAATAACTATTACTTCTCTAGATTTTTTTATTAACAATTTTTAAGCCCTTGGCATCATCTTACCATTTAAATCCTCAATTCTTTTCAATGAAATTAAAATTACACTTGGTTTACAAGATTCATTATCACTTAAGGGACAAACAGCGATCCATCAAAATAATTTTATCTCATTCCCATCTAGAGAATTCATTTGCTCTTACAATACAATACAATAATTTTATTGACAACTTTCGTGTTGCAGGTCAGGTTGCGAAATTTAGTTCACAAAAATATATCTAAATATAATCAATCATAACAATGTCGCAATAGCGAATGTCAATAATACATTAAATCATTAAATTAATAACAATGTCGCAATAGCGAATGTCAATTTTACAATAAATAATAATAAAATACATTAAATCTTTAAATTTAAAAAATCATTAAGGCTATAAAGTTGGTTATGAGATAGCCATTTCCTGAGCTTGTACTTAAACACCGCGGTGGATGCTGCATCTCTAATATTATCCGGTAATTTGTTATAAACGACGGGGCCACCGATGTATACGGACTGTTCCGATTTTTTCAGCTTGTGAAACGGTGTCACTAGCTGGTCCTTGTTGGCGTTGCTACGTAAGTCGTGCCTTGGGTTTGTACCCTTGCGTTTATATGTTTCTAAGTTCGCGTGCACGTATAGGGTCACCTGGCATATGTATTCGCAAGGGATTGGCAAGATGTTGTACTTTGTGAAGAACGGCCGACACGACTCGTCATCGGCTATCGTTGCCATAGCTCGTACAGCGCGCTTCTGCATGACGAACGCTCGCTGGATATCGGCAGCGCGACCCCACAGCTCGAGTCCATAGGTCAACCTGGAGTGGACTGTAGCGTAGTAACACGTTCGCACAGCCTCGATGGATGCGGTGGCCGTCAGTCGGCGTAAGGCGAAACACGCGCGACCTAAGCTAGCACAGAGACCGTCTATGTGAGCCTCCCACGTTAGAGCGTCGTCTACCTGGAAGCCCAACAACTTGGTAGTGCGGACCTGTTGAAGGTGTGTATCCCCAACGCATACTTTTACCGGTAGTGGCGCTTTGCCGTTCAAGCTAAAGGCCAAGAAACATGTTTTTTCGCGATTTAGTGCAAGGCCATTAGATCTAAACCACCAGTCGAGGCGCCTCACTGTCTCGTTGAGTCCTTTCTCGAGTTCTGCGTGCGTAGTCGCGGTTACCACCGCAGCTACGTCATCTGCATACATGTAAATTTCAGCTCCCTCAACTGTACCGGGCAGGTCGTTAAGTAGCAGACTGAAAAGACTATTTGAAAGGCACGAACCTTGGGGGACACCCATCGCATTTTCCAGTTCAGCAGACCTTATGTTTCCTTTGTCTCCGACCACTACTTGCTTTCTTCCGGACATGAAAGATATAATGAGTTCCAAGGGTGGACCCTGTATCCCGTAGTGGTGGAGCTTGTAGGCGATCAGCGTGTGGTTAGCGGTGTCGAAGGCGCGCGAGAGGTCGCAGCAAATGAGCGCGACATGCCGGCCTGCCTCGCGCGCCTCCAGCACGCGCCACACCACCTCGCGCACAAGGTCCGCGGTGGCACGCCCGGCGCGGTAAGCGTATTGCCTATCGGACAGTATGCCGCGGCTGCTCACAAATGACAGCAGCCTTTTGTTTAACCCGACCTCAAGAATTTTGCTGATGGCTGGGACTAGCGATATCGGCCGGTATGATTTTAAATCAGTTTTTTTACCTTTCCCTTTGTATAGAGGGGATATTTTGAACCTTTTTAAGTAGCGTCGGGTAGGTACCACTACAAATGGATAAGTTGAAGAGATGACAGATTACAAAAGCAATAGATATAACGGAAGACTTCAACAGGTCAGCAGACAAGCCATACACGTCCGTGCTCTTTTTGGGTGCGATAGACAGTTGTACTATTTTAACGATCTCGTCAGGGGTGAAGGCTGGCAGTCTGAGTGATACGTCACTGGGTTCCGTATTGACACATAGTGCGGCTAGGGCGCTCGACGCGTGCATTGGAGGCGCGCCGCATGTACTTGCTGCCGATACGAACTCCCGGTTCATGGAGTCTACCAGCTCCTGCTTAGAGGGGTACTGCTGTCCGTTGCTATCGCGTACACTATCGGTATAATCCACTCGCTCCCTATTGCCGCGGCCAATCTCAGTATTAATTATGTTCCACATGCACTTGCTCTTATTCGGGTTTTCATTAACTAATGCGGAATAGAAGTTCGTACGTTTTTGACGTAATAACGCATTATATTTATGTTTGTATTCGTCTGCTATTTTATTTATGTCGGGGTTTTGGGGGAAAACTGACTGTATTTTTTGAGTGTCAAACACCAGGTATTTAAAATTAATGACTTCTTCATCTATCCATTTATTATACAAGTTTGATTTATATCGCACCAATTTTTCCGGAAAACAGAGTTCAAACTTGTTGCATAAAATATTAATTAGTACCTCCGTTAGTTTTTGACAATCATCCTTACAATTTAAAATTGTCTCGTTCCAATCGATCGACTGTAATGCAGTGTTAAAGTTCAATTTGTTAGCTACGCTAAATATTCGCATGTGTTTGCTGGTCGCTTCACTCGAGGCCGAGTTACGTACCAGACTCACGCGCTGCGCATCATGGTCGCTCAGCCGAGTGTCAACGCCGGTCACCGAAGTTACACATTCCGTAGGTACGTTTGTGTAGGCGTGGTCTAGGAGCGTACCGCTTTTGGGCCTAGTGGGGAAATCTATCAGCTGTGCGAAGCCATGGACCGACAGTATGTCTTGGAGGTGTTTCTTGGCTGACGATATCTCTAAATAATTAATGTTAATATCGCCCATGATCAATGCAGGTAACGATTCATCATTTATTTTATTTAATAACTTTTCAAACAATAACAGGTAGTCCGCGTTGCTGGTAAGATTAGAATGGTATATAACTACGATCAACAAGTTGTCGTCAGCCAGCTGTGCCGCGCATACGTCGAAAACCTGTTCTTGCGATAAATCACAGTAGTCCTTCCTACTCGCTATTTTAGTACCGGAGCGTGCGTAGATGCAGCTACCACCGTGTGCTATCTGAGCCCTACAGTAACATGAGATAAGGTCGTAATTACAAAGGGTAACTGAGTCAATTTGGAAATTACGTAGCCAATGCTCTGTTAATACTAATATATCGCACCTTAGTTCTTTTAATAGAAGCACTTCAAGTTTCTTTGTCTTACTGTTGATGCCCTCGATGTTTTGATGGCAGACAGTCAATGATTTATGCCGGGGGAGCATCGTCGTTGCTAGTGCGCGGGTTGAGGGCGCACTCGCGCTGGGTGGGAGTGCGCGGAGCTGGGGGCCAGACACGCTGGGCCGTGGCGCGCAGGGAGCCTACATTAAATAAATATTACTTCACAAGCTTTTTTTATTAACAATTGGTAAGCCCTTGGCATAACCTTACTATTTAAACGCTCAATTCTTTTTACTCAGTTTACAAGATTCATTATCACTTAAGGGACAAACAGCGATCCATCAAAATATTTTTTCTTATTCCCATCTAGAGAATTTATTTGCTCTTACATTACAATAAATAAATATTACTTCACAAGCTTTTTTTTACTAACAATTGCTAAGCCCTTGGCATCATCTTACTATGTAAATCCTCAATTCTTTTCAATGAAATTAAAACTTCACTTAGTTTACAAGGTCCATTATCACTTAAGGGCCAAACAGCGATCCATCAAAATTATATTTCTCATTCCCATCTAGAGAATTCATTGGTTCTTACATTACATTACACAAATAACTATTACTTCTCTAGCTTTTTTTATTAACAATTGGTAAGCCCTTGGCATAACCTTACTATTTAAATGCTCAATTCTTTTTACTTAGTTTACAAGGTTCATTATCACTTAAGGGCCAAACAGCGATCCATCAAAATTATATTTCTCATTCCCATCTAGAGAATTCATTCGTTCTTCCAACCATAAAACTCTAATTTCGTTGTCATCGCGTAATGGATTGAAATGTCTGAGACCTCGAAGCAAAATTTAATATTATGTTCGAGGATCAGTGAGGAGCGAGAAAAGGTAAAAGTGTGCATTGCGATTGTCGTGGGACCGGGAATTGTGGAAAAGTCACGAATTGTGGGTTGTTCCCAACTTGACGGTTTTGCTTAAAGACTTTGGGATCACTACTATAAGCTGTTTAATTATTGATTTTTTTCTGTGATTATTATTTATTAAATATTTATATATTTCGGATCATCAGAAGGGTTTTGGCCGTATCTAAGAAATAAACTCGTCTTTGACACGTTTGCAACACGAGGCTTCACGATGATTCGGATGAAAATCGATTATTTTATAGACTGCGATGAGTTCGGCACGGGGCTGGCTTCCCAAGTTGACAGTTCAGCTGCTCGATCAAAAGTGCTAGTAAAATAATTGGCGCCTCTGTCGTAGATTGGCTAACAAACAAGTACCAACACTACCAACTTCCGGGTATCGGTCTCGCACAGACCACGCCTTGGCCAAAGATGACTATTATTACAACCCTAGCTAACCGCTTGACGTTTCAAGATAAAACACACGGTGCTTCGACGCATGCATAGATGGCGCCACGTCCTTGCGCTCCGACATATATGTTAGTATTGTTATTTGAATATATAAAATTTAAGCTACTCTGCTCACTTCGCACGGGGCGAAGTGGCAGAGGCACCTCCAGCAGAAGCACAGTCGGCTGGAGTTCAGTGCGACGGGGAGAGAAAGCGTCGAACTATCCGGGAATTATCGAGAAGGACTGCTTTCTGCATTGCTGCAATTATTGGTCTACATCGGAGATCCAGCCGCCTTAGGTAACATTCAAGGTCGGCTGAAATTAGTCCGTTCACGGACAGGACTACGGGGATGATTTCAGTGGATTCCACTCGCCACATATCAGTAACCTCGTGCGCCAGGTCCAGGTACTTGGTCTAAGTATTGTTATTGTTATTATTATTACGTTTATCCGACGCTCTTACGGTGAAGGAAACCATCGTGAGGAAACCTGCACATGCCTGCGAAGAAATTCGCAGGTTGTGTGTGAAGGCGACCAACCCACACTGGGCCCGCGTAGTCGACTACGGCCCGATCATTTCAGCCATTAGCAGCAAGCTCTTGAAATACAATTTGAATTTATAGGTCAATGAACAAAGATATTAACTCAAATGTCTGTTGTGGTCGCCTTGACAGATTTTTTTTATAGTTCCCTGTCCCTGGCGAGCATGTACTAGTAATTACCTGGATTTCGGAACTGACCGTAAGCTGACATAAATCAGCATTTTTATTTGGCTATTTAGGGCTCAAACATAAATCAGCGACGCCACCTTGCATCGCCAAAATCGGCAATGCGTTGGGAATTTGCGAATTGGTGATGTCACATGTTACATTCGAGATTCTTAAATTGTGCCGAATTAATCATCCTTACTAATATTATAAATGTGAAAATGTGTTTGTTTGTTTGTTACCTTTTCACGCTTCAACGCCTTGTTCAAGATTAATGAAATTTGGTATGCAGATAGCCTGTGTCACGAGGAAGGACATAGGCTACTTTTTATTTCGTGAAAATAGCACAGCCCGATGCAGTTCCTGAGGGAACTGAAAATATACACTTTTTTGGTTAATTTCTTTAACATCGCAACAGAACATTGGATTGTGTGATTTTTTGCACAGAGATGGTTGAGGCGGTGGGAAATGACATGATTTACTAATAAGCTTGTCCTGGATACATAGGTTCCGAGGGATCTGGAGAAAAGTCACGTCCACGCTCGCGCACCCTCTAAGACAATCATAACAACGATGTCCACGCGAGGGAAACCGCGGGCAAAAGCTATTGATATAATAATTACTGGCTGTTTCCCGCGGCTTCACCCGCGTGGACAACGTTTCTATGACCTTTCGAGGGTGCACAGTGAGCGAGCCGCATGCGGCTCGTGAGCGTGGAAAAAAGTAGCCTAAATAGGCTACATAATAGTAGCATAAATATCAATCCAGGTCCTTAATCAAAATCAATCAAAATCAAATCAATTTATTTCAAATAGGTGTTTACACACACTTTTAAATAGTCAAAACAAAAAAATTACTGTATATTACAAATAATGTCATGATTCAGATTACAGTCTCAGGTAATGGTATTTGATATAGAATCAACATATATATCTTTGTCATTTACATAATCTATTATTTTATAATATCCTCTAGAGCACAAAACGTTTTTGACATGAGTCTTGAATTTATTCTCTGACAAACTAGTTACATTTTCTGGAATTTTATTGTAGAATCTTATACACTGCCCCACAAATTACTTCTTAACCTTACTCAGTCTCGAAAAGGCTATATCTATTTTATTTACATTTCTTAAATTCAAATTATGCCTGTCACTGTTTTTAGGAAATAAATGCAAATTCTTACGAACGTACATGATGTTTTCATATATAAATTGACTAGCAACAGTTAAAATATTGATTTCTTTAAACTTATTCTGTAACGACTCACGTGATCGCATCTGATAGATTGCGCGGATAGCTCTTTTCTGCAGGATGAAAATAGTTTCTATATCAGCCGCATGCCCCCACAGTAATATGCCATAAGACATTATACTATGGAAGTAACTAAAATACACTAGTCTCGCAGTATCTACATCCGTTAACTGTCTTATTTTCTTAACGGCATAAGCAGCTGAACTAAGCTTTCCCGCTAAAGTTTCAATGTGTGGTCCCCATTGAAGTGAAACATCCAAAGTTATAACAAGGAACACCGTGGTATTTACAAATTCTAATTTATTACTGTCTAATATTACACTATTGTTGACCTTTTTTACATTTGGCAAACAAAATTTTATACATTTTGTTTTCTTAGCATTTAATAATAAGTTGTTCACAGTGAACCAGTTCAGTATCTTTGAAAGAAAGTTGTTTACTTCGTCAATTTCGTTTTCTTTCCTATTCACTTTAAAAATAAGAGATGTATCATCCGCAAACAACACAATATTTGACAGATGTTGCACCATAAAAGGCAAATCATTTACGTAAACAAGGAAAAGAAAAGGCCGTAATATGGAACCCTGGGGCACACCCATTTTCACTTTAGATCCAGATGAGTTTGTGCCATTCACTTGTACTTTTTGTGTACTTGTACTTATCTGTCTACCTACCTAACTATTAGTAGTTTTTTAGATTTCAGTCAGATCCGTTCAGTAGTTTTTGCGTAAAAGAGTAACCTTTCGCGTTTATAATATTAGTAGGATAGGAAGTATTTTAACGAGCGACTGTTAATTAAAAACGAGCGACTTTAAATTCAAATTAAAGGGCAACTGAAACACTAAGTGAGCGACTAAATTACTAAGTAAGCGAATAAATTACTATTACTAAGTGAGCAAATCACTTTTTTCATAACTGTCAGACCTGCCACCCAGAAGAAGAGAGCCTCACTTCGCGAGGCTCCTCAACAGTATAACCAATCAAACCTGACCGAACCTAATATCGCTCGCTTCGCTCGTTCAACTCTAGTTCCATCCAATCGTCTGGTTCCAGTCAGCCAGTGTAATCGCTCGCTCAGAATTTTAGTCGCCCGATTTATAATTCCCCATTATTTAGTTGAGTTGTCTATTCACGCGTCAAATTGCGCAAAATGGTATGGTATAACGAGGTAAAAGCGGGAAGGTACCACTGCAAGGTTTTGTCTAGACGTGGATGACAGGAGAAGCCACCGACACAGGACTCAGAAGTGCTCAAGCCGATGTTATTAGATCTTGACGAGTCATTGACGACCGTATACAACTTTCAACTGTCAGTTCAAGTACGCAGCTCGAGTCAAGTTAACAGTCAAGATTGGACATACAATTTTTAGGGTTCTGGAGCCAAATGTCTAAAAACGGAACCCTTTTTTGAAATTCCAAATTGATAACCCGTTTTCATCATCTTACCTGATGGTAAGTGACGATGATGCCGAAGATGGTAGCGGGCTTATCACCGGATAAACCGGAACCGGAATATTGGGAAGGGACAGGGTGGTACTTATCTAGGGCCGCACTACAGGCACCACATAAACTTGAAATCGCTCAAGGTAAGGTTTGACTGACTCGGTGGCTCAGTGGCTAGTTCTCTTGACTACTGATCCGAGAGTTGTGGGTTCGATCCCCAACCAGGGTAAACATTTGTGTGATGAGCATATTTGTTTGCTCTGTGTCTGGGTGTTAAAAATATCTATATATGTATGTATTTCAACGTATATAAGTATGTATATATCAGTCTCTGGTAACCCATAACACAGGGAATCCTACTTTAGGGCCAGATGACCATGTGTGATTTGTCCCAGAAAATTTATTTATTATTTATTATATAAAGAAGTTCTTCGCGCGTAGCCCATGCTACGCTCTGCCGTAGTAGATACTGTGCCATAAATATATGACAAAAATAATGGAAACTGGGGATAAAAACCCTTACGGAATTTGCCACATATAATACGTAAGATTTAGAGGTTCGGGCCTAAACGGAGTTTTAAGAAAAATATTATGGGGTAAATTAGAATATATGTATTTTATAATTTTTCTAAAAAAGAAGGAATAATATAAGTACTAGAAAAAGATGTGATGTACATTGGATGACCGTGTTGATATAAAACAATAAACTAATATATTTTTGGACAATTTCCTGAAATAAATCTAAAGTGACAATTTTATTTGAATATAAAAAGCTTATTTTATAGAATGCCGGTAGGCAACGATCGTCGCCGTCCCTTTGGTACTTAAATAAGTTACTAAGTTCTAAAATAATTAAATTTCACTTTGGTCTGAATTACCCTATCGTTCTAAAAAAAACACGTATTAGGTACAAAACATTTTTAAAATTTGAAACAAATAACTAAATCGTTAGAAACCGGAGGCAGGAAATCTTCTAGGACCAATGGCCAGAGAGTCGCTCGGGATAAAAGATAAATTAAGCATTCACTTCCCTTTTGGCAAGCAGCTGGGCGGGCAGTGCAAAGGACTGGCTGGTGGTCAGCACAGCTCCATCCCAGGATCAATCCTTAGTCGGATGAACCTTCGGGGACGTCAACTTCGCAAGGGGAGTGGAAGAACCCTACGGACATATATAGATCTAGTTCGCAGCAGTACCAAAAATACACGCAAAGCGGTTTCCTTATAAAAATTACTTACCACTGAATAAAATAGTGGGCCTCAACGAGACATTAGTATAAAACCAAAAATTTAAATACTCATCACTGTCTAAGAGATCACGGTCAACCTTTTCTTTTCCTCTTGTCAAAAAAATCACCAATATTTTCAAATTAAATTTCCATAGAGGAACAAAATCAAAAGAGAATTTAATTATGAAACGCACGAAATGAGATCGGCTCGAAACGATAGTTTGCGTTTCAAAATACCCACAAACTCACAAAAAAAAGGCGAGAAGTCCAAAAATTTTTTGAAATTTGGACAACCCTATGGACGTTGGACAGCCCTGAAGAAGAAAAATAAAAACTCTCTAAGTAACTAGTTAACTACAAACGTTTACTTGAAGCTGGTAGAAATTGACATTTATACACGAAGCTACACATACAAACGGCAAAAACTCCATCTAAAAGTGAACAAACTTAATAACCCCAACAACACACTAGTGTTAAGGGATCGCTGTGCACAGCCTAAAAGTAGTCAATTAATTAGGAAAGAGCATAACTAAACAACTAACCAAAACTAGATAATATAAAGAGAGAACGAAGAAGAAAAAAACGGAGCACTTCGCACAATAGGCAAGTAGGGCTGTCAAGCTTAACACTTCTCGAGGGAAAAAACCACACAACTAGTAAAACATTAAAGACCAGTAGGATTGTCAAAAACTGAAAAAAACTTGCAAAACATTGTCGGGTACCCCAGCGAAAATATGGACAAAAGCGGTAAAGGCGGATGCGTGAAAAATCCGACTCACGGATAAAATTAACACCGGAAGCCTGAAACGCGATACGCAAGAGTCTAAAGGGACAACTCTACCGAAAAATAGGCCATTTGAGGTAAGACAAGGGCAAGATTAATGAAAGAAATTTGAAAAATGGAAAATTGTTATAAGACCTCAAGAAATCTAAACAATACTGCGAAATACAGAAACGTTGTCACATAAAAGTGAACAGGGTACGCCAAAAATTTAAGGAGTACCTCGCAAAGCAACGCGTAAAAATATTCCAAACAGTAACCCTTAAAGATTTTTCCCTTAGAACAACGTTAAATAATCGTGAACTAAAAGTAAGTCTGTCCCGACTTTCGACTGAAAGAAATCTAGAGTCTGGCCATTGACTACTTAAATAAAAAAATCTCTTGGAATCGTAAAGGAATACACAGGCAAAAACAACTCAACAACACGTAAGCAATTATCCGAAAGAGGTATAATGCCATTAAGCCGGGGAAAAAACGACCCGTGTGAAGAGAAGCAAAAAAATACCGTGCATACAAACAAAAAACCTTACGTTTCAAAGAAAACTGCACGATTAAATTAGGTAAGGGTCTTGAGGTATTAAAACTTGAACCATATTATCCGGAAAACGGATACACCCACGAACGACGAAAAAACGGGTTCGTTAGGGAAAGATTAAAGGCAGAAAAGGGGATAAAAACATTAGTTCGGGCGCCATAAATATGTGACAAAAATAATGGAAACTGGGGATAAAAACCCTTACGGAATTTGCCACATATGATACGTAAGATTTAGAGGTTCGGGCCTAAACGGAGTTTTAAGAAAAATATTATGGGGTAAATTAGAATATATGTATTTTATAATTTTTCTAAAAAAGAAGGAACAATATAAGTACTAGAAAAAGATGTGATGTACATTGGATGACCGTGTTGATATAAAACAATAACCTAATATATTTTTGGACAATTTCCTGAAATAAATCTAAAGTGACAATTTTATTTGAATATAAAAAGCTTATTTTATAGAATGCCGGTAGGCAACGATCGTCGCCGTCCCTTTGGTACTTAAATAAGTTACTAAGTCCTAAAATAATTAAATTTCACTTTGGTCTGAATTACCCTATCGTTCTAAAAAAACACGTATTAGGTACAAAACATTTTTAAAATTTAAAACAAATAACTAAATCGTTAGAAACTGGAGGCAGGAAATCTTCTAGGACCAATGGCCAGAGAGTCGCTCGGGATAAAAGATAAATTAAGCATTCACTTCCCTTTTGGCAAGCAGCTGGGCGGGCAGTGCAAAGGACTGGCTGGTGGTCAGCACAGCTCCATCCCAGGATCAATCCTTAGTCGGATGAACCTTCGGGGACGTCAACTTCGCAAGAGGAGTGGAAGAACCCTACGGACATATATAGATCTAGTTCGCAGCAGTACCAAAAATACACGCAAAGCGGTTTCCTTATACAAATTACTTACCACTGAATAAAATAGTGGGCCTCAACGAAACATTAGTATAAAACCAAAAATTTAAATACTCATCAATGTCAAAGAGATCACGGTCAACCTTTTCTTTTCCTCTTGTCAAAAAAATCACCAATATTTTCAAATTAAATTTCCATAGAGGAACAAAATCAAAAGAGAATTTAATTATGAAACGCACGAAATGAGATCGGCTCGAAACGATAGTTTGCGTTTCAATACATACTAAAATGAAGGTAATAGCAGTAGGGATGATGACTGCTAGTCATTACTTTAACTTTTTACCCGACTGCCTCAGAAGGAGGGTTATATTTTTCGAGTGTATGTTTAATGTATGTATGCTATGTGTGTATGCATGTAAGTAAGTTTATTTAAATATTAATGTTTAGATATAGTATGTATGTACGTATGTTCCCTGCTACAGCCTGAACGGCTTGAAGGATTTTAATATATTAGCTTTGATTCGGCTAAAAGGAGGGGTTATGTTACTACGCAGTCGTGTTTTTATTTTTAATGAATTCCTAATTACTACTAGTTTTTGTCATCTGTCAAAAATGACATTTTGTTAAAAAAAGGTTTGAAATACCTCGCGTGACGTCATAGCTATTCAGTGTCATTAATGTACTCATGTGGTGTTTTGATGAATTAAAAATTTGAGACTGATAGATTTTTTTTTAAATTTATTTTTTAATTTTAGTAGCAGGGTAATTTAGTGATCATCATATCAGCCGAAAAACGTCCACTGCTGCACAAAGGCCTCCCCCAAGGATTTCCACGACGACAGGTCATGCAGCGGCTTCCCGCGATCTTCACCAGGTTGTTGGTCCACCGCGTGGGAGGCAAGCCTACGCTACGTTTTCCGGTGCGCGGTCGCCACTTGAAAACTTTACTGCCCCAGCGGCCATCTGTTCTACGAGCTACGTGCCCTGCCCACCGCCACTTCAGTTTAGCTATTCTGTGAGCTAAGTCAGTTACTTTAGTTCTCCTGCGGATCTTCTCATTTTTGATTCGATCGCGAAGGGAACCTTAGCCTTGGGTGACCTTGAGCCTTCTTATGAGGCCCATAATAAGCAACCATGTCTCATTTCCGTATGTCGTCCACTAGCAACACACGCTGGTCAAAGGTCTTAGTCTTGAGACACTGCGGTATTTGGGACGTGATCAAGAGTTTATAATTTACTTTTGTTGCAGTCATAATCTGGATTCCTTTGAGACATCCAATTTAATTTTCACTTATAGCAATGTCTGAAGTACATATATCAATCATTATATCAGTTCATATACGTCCCCACCGAGGGGCTCGAGCATTAGGGTGAAATGGGGCCTTTGTCGACCACGCGAGCCCAGTGCGGGTCCGGTTGGTCGACTTCACACACAACCTGCGAGCTTCTTATCAGGCGTGTGCAGGTTTCCTCACGATGTTTTCCTTCACCGTAAGAGCGTCGGATAACGTACATATGAAATCTAAATTCGAAATCACATACGTACGTGGCAAGAATCGAACCACGACCTACCGGACAGGGGGCGGCGGCCCTAGCCGTTACACTACCGACGCTCCCTATATGCTCCCTATATATCAATCAAAAGAACTAAAATACAAAGAGGTTCATTAAGGGGTAGTGGCCTCGCCAGACAGGATTTGCCTAGCGTAGCGCTTCATCGGACGACATCCATTATAAGCTTCAATCAGATATTGCTTACAACGACCACCGTGTTATATGAAATACGGCTAAGACGATTTTCCAATCATTTTTTTATTATTCACAGTTGGTAAGCCCTTGGCATCATCTCAGCTGATGGTAAGTGACGATAATGCCGAAGATGGAAGCAGGCTTACCAAGATTTCCCAACGCAATGGGGAACTGGCTATCTTATCTTCAAGCCGGAACACATCAATGTTGTTAGCATCGATGTTTGGTAGCAGGACTTAGATAAGATATGGTGCTAGCTAGCCAGGCGGGCTTAGAAAATGCCCTTCCACCAACCAAACCGAGTCAAAGTTAGCCTTCGCCGGGAATCGAACCCGCGACCTCCTGATGTGAAGCTAACGGCCTTAACCACTACGCCACGGAGGTGGTTAAATACAAATTTCAAAAATCCGTTAGTTTTTCAGATTCATACCTTCTCTTTCACATTAATACATACACTACAGCACAACATAAAACAAAACGAATGGGTATGGTTTAAAAAAAAAGGAATTTTTGAAATTAAATTATAGACTACTAGCTGTTTCCCACGGTTTCACCCGCGAGGACATTTCTATGACTTTTCGAGGGTGCGCAATGCTTAGGTGGAAGCGTGCGTGGAGGGTGTGAGCGTAAAAAAGTAGTCTATGTGTTAACCAAGGTCCTAATCTGTCTACGTACCAAATTTCAGCCAGATCCGATCTGTAGTTTTTGCTTGAAAGAGTAACAAACATACATTCTTACAAACTTTCGCGTTTATAATATTAGTAGGATAGGAAGTAAGATTTTAAGAAACTTTTTTATTATTATTATTAATTTACTGTACACAGTCAATGAGAAATATGTACTTACATTAAAAACACATCATTACAGCTCATATCCGTCCCCACCGAGGGGCTCGAGCCTACCCTGAATCAGGGCGATTAGGCCTTAGTCTACCACGCGGGCCCAGTGCGGGTTGGTCGACTTCACACACAACCTTCGAGTTTCTTCGCAGGCGTGTGCAGGTTTCCTCACGATGTTTTCCTTCACCGTTAAAGCAATCGGTAAGTATGTACGTAAGTTTTTGAAAAACTCATTGGTACATTGGCCGTCCAGATTTGAACCCGGTACCTCTGGTTAGATGGACCGAGTCGTTACCGGTTGAGCCACTGACGCTTTTTAAAAACACATGATTTACAATTGGTATGCTCATATCTATGACTTATATATAAGTTACTTGAATAATGTTATTTTTTAACCTCTCGTTATTTACGTTACGTTACGACTTTTAAAATCATAACAAGGGATGACGTCGCTTGCGGCTCACGCACCAATCACCCTCAGATACAGTCATAATAACTAAAGGGATTAATTAAAAATTAAAAACCCGACTGCATAAAAACTTAACCCCTATTTTTTGGCCAGTCTAGTCGGGTAAAATGTCTATGTCACTCACTGTCAGCCGTTAAGACTACAGAGAGTGCGAACTAAGTAAGTTAAGCTCTTTTTTGACTGGTCGGGTAAAAATGTATCCTATGTCACTCACAAGATCAAGACAAATCTATCGACACCTTAAACACCAAAATCCATAGTTTAGGTTACAGTGCGTGCCAAAGAAATAAATAAACATACATACACTATACAAGAAAATAACATTTGTTAGCCGTTGGTCTAATACGCAGTTCGTCCAAACAGTCATCAAGTCTTATTCCGTTTTGTGCGCATTTCGCCTAACATGGTTTTAGTCCAACGCGAAATAGGTCCAGCCGTTCACGCGTGATGCGATGACCAAAAGAAATAGGCGTTCATTTTCATAGGGGAAATGTGTGTTCGCGGATAACTTCTTCGTTTATGAACCGATTTTGATGATTCTGTTTTTGTTGGATACGAGATATCCCAAGGGTGGTGCCATGATAAGGAAACCAGACTCTGATGATGGCATCCAAAAGAAATCGAGGGAACATAACAGTTTCCTGTTTGAAGTCGTTTTTTTTTGGAAGACAAACGTGAACAAGTACAAAATCAGTCCAACAACACAAACAAATCATATCAAGTAAAAGTCTTAACAGATTAGCGGCAGCGGCAAGGATAGGAGGCCGGCCGGTCATAAACTTTCCCTCGCTGTGAAAAGTGAGCTTAGTCACGGAAGGGTCATTAATTCGCTAAGCAGTCTTCACACACACGTAACGAATCATATTTGCACGTTTCCTAAGTAAAAGAAGAATAGATACAAGCACTAGCAACAGTCGGCTTACATGTTGTTGTAGCCAGCCAGTGAAAATGAAATACAAATGTGTTGTCAGCCAACAAAATAAAATTGAACTCAGTCAAAGTATATAATATATTAGTACTAACATACAGTATGGACACTCCCTGCCGCTCTCTAGATTGCGACCTCACCCCTCGTTACCCAGATTGAAACAGATTGGTTACAGTTTGTTTGTCGAACGTATAGGATTTCGCCGCCATTTTGTTTGTTCCGTCATTCCCTTTTTGAAATGTCATTTTTGGCCCGTTGTATTAAGGGTCCAGGGTGTGACACAGAAGTAATAATGCTAAAACAACAATAATTTCTTCCCTTTTTAATTATAATAATAAAAAAGTGAATAAAAAAATAATTAAAACCCGACTGCGTAAAAAAATAACTTTAAAAAGATGGAAACAAGATGACCTATTCTGTCTCCAATCCGTCACCCCGTAAGAACACCCTAAACCGAGATCCATGCCCATTGGCTCATTGTCCACAATTAAGGCGAATCCAACAAAACCTCTCAAGCTTAAATCCATCAAGCCGTTTACACTACAGAGCGTGCCAAAGAAATATCCTGCTTATATTATAAAAACGAAAGTTTATAAGAATGTATGTTTCTTACTCTTTCACGCAAAAACTACTGAACGGATCTGACTGAAATTTGGTAGGTAGACAGATTAGGACCTGGATTAACACATAAGTTTCCTTTTTTCCACGGTCGAGAGCCGCTTGCGACTCGCGCACTGCACACCCTCGAAATGTAATAGAAACGTTGTCCAGAAACAGCTAGTACCTACATACATACATGCACTCGAAAAACATAACTCTCCTTCTGGCGCAGTCGGGTAAAAACAATGCAAAACTTTTTTTTATCAACTCTTTTTATTTATTTTGGTATACTCAACCAAGGTACAACCAAATAAATATAGTTTTAAAAACTAAAAACACGCTTTTAAAGCACATCAAACGGTTGCTCGATATACGAAAAATATGCACAAGGCGCCCCACGCTTTTTTCACAATAATACTTGTATTTTTCGTTCATTATTATTTTCAGCTTTTAAGTATTAAGAATTATTTTTCACTTTTTAGTTTGATGTGCTTTAAAAGCTTTTTTTTTTATTTAAGTATTATTTAACTATTTTTAAAAAAAAAAAATTAGTTCAGGATGATGAGATAAGCTTATGAAATTATTATATTGTCACTGATTTTTGATGAATGTACAAAGTTTGAATTAAATCTGTCCGTTTAAAGTGGGTCAAAATCGAATACAAAGGAGTCGGTTACAAACATACATACATACATACAGATGAAGCTAATATAAGCGTGTTAAAAAGAGTTGCAAAATACGGAACAATGAAAGATATCCACTCAAAAAAGCCTTACAGCTGTTGGTCCGGTGGCAAAGCTTCGTCTGTGGAAAGGTTTATTTCTGCAAATACAATTTTTAAACGCAAGCACATCGCAGCGTCGCAATGTTTTCATGTGCACAGGCCCTTACAAGCCTGGCTAGTCGAAACTTCGTAAGCCTGTAAGCCTTTAATAGGACAGACGAGGGCTTGTGTGATACCTACTTTTCGACTGAAAATGTATTTCGTGTAAGCCATTATTGGAGTTATAGTTATTGAATAATAACTTGACGCTGGTGAAAGTTTGAGGGCTTAGCCATACAGTCGTTTAATACTTTGTTTATTACTTTTGAGCGTGTTTGGCATTGGGCTAGGTAGTTTGATTCTACACTTACAATGATCAGTTATTTTCCATACTGTATATATTCAGATATTATAAGAGGTAAAGTATCTATGAGCGTCGCTGGCGTAACTGCCAAGGCCGCTACCTGCTGTTCGGGGGTACTAATCTGTTTTCAAGAGATAACAAATGCTAGTCACCTGATTTACTTTTTATCATCTGTCAAAAACGACATTTTGTTCTAAAAATGTTTGAAATAACGAGGCGTGACGTCATTATTTTGTAGCGTCATTTATGTACTCATTTTGTGATTTCGAATAATTAAAAATAAAAGACTTGATGGACAACAAAACGAGCAAGGTTTTCCGAAGTTTAAGTAGGAGGGCAATTTTGTGATCAAGAGTTCATAATTTATTTCTGATGCTGTCGTCATCCCTATTTCGATTTCATACGTACATTTATCCGACGCTCTTACGGCGATGGAAAACATCGTGAGGAACACACGCCTGCGAAGAAACTTGAAGGTTGTGTGTGAAGTGGACCAACCCGCACTGGTCCCGCGTGGTCGACTAAGGCCCAATCGCTCTAATTCAGGTTAGGCTCGAGCCCCTCGGTGGGGACTTATATGAGCTGATATCAATGACTTATATAATACTGGCGTGATGAAAGTATGTAGGAGGTAATCTTTGAAACCACTCATCCATCAATTAAAAAAATCTTTCACCTACAAGAAATTTTAGAATTAGAATTAGAATTAAAGGTTAGAATGGAATTTCAGAATGGACATGTAGGCTAAAAAAACTCCGTTCACTCTCGATGTCCACGGGGCGAAGCCTCAAGGAACCGCCAGGTACTTTATAAAAGTGTTTCGAATTCCATCCTGACTCGTGGTATCATAATTATCAATAAAAAAATGGAATTCTTTCTTGATTTTGATGTGAGTACCATGAATTGAAAAATAGGAGCGGCAATTTTTTTTTTCTTATCTGTGGTGAGTATAATGCCCCAGCACAGCAATCTTTGAGTTAGTAACTAATAATCAAGAACGAATTCCATTTCAGAATTGATAAATTATGAATACCACGAGAAAAATCATCTCAGATTGAGAACTAACTCAAACCAAATTTATTTTTTCTCAACGAAGACAGTTAAGAAAAACTAAATTTTGTTTCATAGTTTATTTTCATTTCAATACCAATTATAAACAGGTTGTAAACAGTTATTTCCTACATAAATAAATCGAGTTCGAATGCTAATATTTACGAACGGCGGCGCTGAATGTCTGCGCACTCTAATTCAAATTTTAAACATTTATTCAAATTATAGTACATTACTGCAGCGGCCAGCAAAAGGGGCATTGATGGACGAACGTGTAGATGTGGGCCTAGACGAAGCCGAGACACACATACGTAAGTCAATCAATGCCCAGTTGTGGCCAAGGCTTGTATATAGTACTTTTCTCAAGTTAATGCGCGGAAATTAAAACTTCAATAATTTTACGTTTCAAGATCAATGACGAACAACGAACAACAATAATTTTTCACGGGCCAAAGTGTTCATTTGTTTTTTTTTTTTAAAAAAACAGCGTTCTATTTGCAAGTCAGTGCGAAATTTAAATAAAACTTTTTAAACTTTACTTGGTTCCCATGTTCCGGAGTAAAATATAGTTCCATTTTTAAATTACACGACAGATATGAGTTTACATAGTCATTTATTTGGTCCCTAAACACGACATATATGGATTTTCATACAACTTTTACCGGTCGCTGCTCGCATGTATTTGGCCAGTACAGCAATTTCGATTTATTTCGAAGAAGGTTGTAAAAATGATGCTCAAATTTGCAACCATGTTTGAGAAAAGTACATTTTACACTATTCCTCATGGTCATAAAATTGTACATAATGTACACACTATCTACTTTTAATTAATGAACCAATTTAATTTTTATTGCATTTAAAAGTTCTGAAATGTAGTATAGCATTACACCTCTAGGTACTTTTAAAATATTTCAATTAAGTACATTAATTAGTTTTATAGATATGGGCCTTTTCATAACTAAAGTCGAAAAAGTTATAACTAAAATTTCCAGTCTTTGTCGATTTTTCAAAAAAAGCTTTTGACGTATCAAAAAATCTTAATTATGCCTTTGCCAATACCCACATTTTGACACTTAAATAATTACGATACCCCAAGTCATATCAGCTCATATATACGTCCCCACCGAGGGGATCATTACTACCCCAAATACTTTCAGAGTAATCGCCATGCAACTTTCGCTGAAAAAGGCACTCCTACCAGAGCAAGCGAAAAACATTTTCAATGTTAAAATACAATTTCACCATATCAGCTCATACACGTCCCCACCGAGGGGCTCGAGCCTACCCTAAATTAGGGCAATTGGATCTTAGTAGACCACTCGGGCCCATTGCGGGTTGGTCGAGTTCACACACAATCTGAGAGTTTCTTCGCAGGCGTGTGCAGGTTTCCTCACGATGCTTTCCTTCACCGTAAGAGCGTCGGATAAACGTACATATAAAATATAAATTTGAAATCACATTGGTACGAGGCAGGATTCAAACCACGACCTCCCGGACAGGAGGCGGCGGTCTTAGCCGTTACGCCACCGACGCTCTTTAAATTTAATACAATTTAATACACTGAAAGTTGCAACTTATCGACCCTACCTTTTCCGGTAAATTTTAAAAAGTAACAGGGACTTTTGTGCAGACATCGGTAAGTAGACAAAACACGAGAAAAACCGTGGAGTTAACACGATGACTAAACAGAACCGATGTAGCTTCGCCACGAGCTTAACGAATTCCTATTGTCCTGCGAGGCGAACTCGCTGGAATGAAAATGGCAAGCGAGCAGCTGTTCCTGCGATTATGCCACTATGTACTTCTAGTACCTAGTAGCGGACGTCTGATTGAGCCTGGAGCACAAAGAATAAAAATATACAACCTGCTGTACAATTTATGAAAGTAAACAATATCTTTGGTTTTTGTAAGTCACGTTGATAATAAAGAAATATATGTATTTAATTGGTTCCTCATATCAGCTCGTATACGTCCCCACCGAGGGGCTCGAGCCTACCTTGATTTGGGCGATCGGGCCTTAGTCGACCACGCGGGCCCATTGCGGGTTTCTTCGCGGGCGTGTGCAGGTTTCCTCACGATGTTTTCCTTCACCGTAAGAGCGTCGGATAAACGTACATATGAAATCTTAATTCGAAATCACCTCCCAGACAGGAGGCGGCAGCCCTAGCCGTTACGCCATCGACGCTTTTAATTGGTTACTTCAGGTTATATAACCCTTCAGCTGAAGGTTATATAACACTTCACCTCGGCTCACATTTACACGTTCGTCCATCAATTTCCTCTTTTACTGGCCGCTGCAGTAATGTACTTACTATTAATGCCTAAAAATTACCTAACAAATTATTAAAAATTAAAAATCCGACTGCATTAAACATTACCCCATTTTTTTGGGAAGGCCTAAGCTTAGCCCTCTCCCTATAAAAAAAACTGAGAATATGACAAAAGCTACAAAACACTGAAATAAGATATCATACTCGTAATTTTTGTAAGACTAGATTACCAAACTGTTAAGAATGAAAATTACTGCATCACCTACACAAAATTCGATTTGTCACGGGCGGATAATATGGTAGTGGTGCACGCCCGCACGCCCGCACGCCGCTGGTGGCTAACACTGACAAGTTTTTGAACGTTTATGAATAAGTAAGCAGCCCCCGTCTGCCGCATCAATACCACCGGGCTGAATGCCAAATGTGGCCAAATGCTGTTGCCTGTTCGTGACACTTTCCACTTTCGCTCGTTTTCCCGAACCGCACACGGTGAAATATTCGTGCTGCTAATTTCCGAACTGAAAAGAAAAAAAAACTTTATTTTCTTTTTTTGTTAATACAATTTTCAAGTTGAATTCGACGAAAGTGATTCGTTTCGTGCTCGCCCGACTGCGGTTTTTGGAACCGAATGCAATATTAGCACGTCTGACGTCGAGTCATCACCCAAAATTGCTTTTTAAGTTTAGAATTTTCATGTTACAGCGTAATTTTCAAGATTATAGTGCTCGCATAAATTCTTTCGTGGCATATTCAAGGTAATAATTCGCACTTAAATTGTAATTTCTTGTGAAGTATTAAAGTGTTATTTAAGCTGATGTTTTAAAATGAACGATCCATTATTCGCTCATTGTTGTAGAACACGTTTTGTCTATTTCTCTTCGAATCCTGGGAATTGCAGTGTAAAGATTAGATCTTGAATACCTACCTTGTCTCTAAAGCTGTTTTATCGAAAAAGTCATAAACTATTGTATAGCGACAGTAGGTAGCGATAGTTAGCTACGTATAAAGGTAGACACAGACTATTAGAGGCAGACTGTTTGTAGTCAGTGCTAAATCAGACACAAAATGCGGAGTTGACATTTAACATTGCCAAGGCTAACGTGTTTGGCCGAAGGTGTCAGGCCATTAACCGAGGAGGGGCTGGGGCGGCGCTGCTGCTGGCCCAGTCTGGGGCGGCTTTCAATATTTTGCACTCTTTAAAAATAGCGATTTTAAAGGTATAATAATAGGTCTTTACCTATAGAATTGCCGATTGGATGAAATAGTTTAAAGAAACAATTTAACAATAAAAAAATGGTTATTGAAACAAAATTTAGTCACAAAACATCATGAAACTATTAATGGTAAACATATTATGACCATATTACAAAAGACAGTTTTTTTATAATACGTCGTTGGGGATTCTTGGTAAGCCCGCTTCCATCTTCGTCATCATCGTCACTTACCATCAGGTGAGATGATGCCAAGGGCTTACCAATTGTGAATAAAAAAAAGAAGTACTTATTGATAAATAAGGTACCAATCATATTGTTATAAACAAATATGCACCTGAGGAAAATTGAAGCGGCGTTGGCGGGTGAGCGGAAATTTCATATTTTTCCAAATCGTCAGACTCAAGACCACGCGCGAGTAACAAGCTATGTCAGTTAGAAGTAATTACGAGAAAAATGCGTTTTCAAAGTTGGCAATTGTTCATATGTATTCGTTTAAATCGTAGCACGACTTGTAGGTATGATTTGTAAGTATGAGGCGTGGGTTAAAGATGCGTGCTCACATAAAATATTTAATGGTAAAATAAAGAACTAAAAAGAAAATAAAAATAAGATAATACATTACACACTTAAATTTTAAACACAATTCATTAAATCTTACCCGAAAAAGGGTAAAGAAAGCAGCAGAAATGATATGATAGTTTAATGATTGATTAGAAATGTTGGATGGTAGAATTTTAATTTTTAAAAGATATTGTCAGAGAGGTGACAGCGCATGCGTGGAATATAAATAGATGGAATGAAAAAAAGATCGGATAAAACAAGAACGAATAACAGCGCACCGCGCTACAAAATGTCCGGAAAATATCTATTTCAGTGTAATACGAGAAAATCGGTATTCAAAGTTTGCAATTGTTCATATGTATTCGTTTATATGTCCGGAAAATATTTATTTTAGTGTTATACGAGAAAATCGGTTTTCAAAGTTGGTAATTGTTCATAATATGTATTTGTTTAAATATCCGGAAAATATTTATTTTAGTGTAATACGAGAAAATCTGTTTTCAAAGTCTTCAATTGTTCATATGTCATTTAAATGTCCGGAAAATATTTATTTTAGTGTTATACGAGAAAATCGGTTTTAAAAGTTGGTAAGTGTTCATATGTATTCGTTTATATGTCCGGAAAATATTTATTTTAGTGTTATACGAGAAAATCGATTTTCAAAGTTGGTAATTGTTCATATGTATTCGTTTATATGTCCGGAAAATATTTATTTTAGTGTAATACGAGAAAATCGGTTTTCAAAGTTGGTAATTGTTCATAATATGTATTTGTTTAAATGTCCGGAAAATATTTATTTTAGTGTAATACGAGAAAATCTGTTTTCAAAGTCTTCAATTGTTCATATGTCATTTAAATGTCCGGAAAATATTTATTTTAGTGTTATACGAGAAAATTGGTTTTAAAAGTTGGTAATTGTTCATATGTATTCGTTTATATGTCCGGAAAATATTTATTTTAGTGTTATACGAGAAAATCGGTATTCAAAGTTTGCAATTGTTCATATGTATTCGTTTATATGTCCGGAAAATATTTATTTTAGTGTAATACGAGAAAATCGGTTTTCAAAGTTGGTAATTGTTCATAATATGTATTCGTTTAAATGTCCGGAAAATATTTATTTTAGTGTTATACGAGAAAATCGGTTTTCAAAGTTGGTAATTGTTCATATGTATTCGTTTATATGTCCGAAAAATATTTATTTCAGTGTAATACGAGAAAATCTGTTTTCAAAGTCTTCAATTGTTCATATGTCATTTAAATGTCCGGAAAATATTTATTTTAGTGTTATACGAGAAAATTGGTTTTCAAAGTTAGTAATTGTTCATATGTATTCGTTTATATGTCCGGAAAATATTTATTTTAGTGTTATACGAGAAACTCGGTTTTCAAAGTTGGTAACTGTTCATATGTATTCGTTTATATGTCCGGAAAATATTTATTTCAGTGTAATACGAGAAAATCTGTTTTCAAAGTCTTCAATTGTTCATATGTCATTTAAATGTCCGGAAAATATTTATTTTAGTGTTATACGAGAAAATCGGTTTTCAAAGTTGGTAATTGTTCATATGTATTCGTTAAAATGTCCGTTGAGACTATTTATTGATAGCCACTAGTCATCATTCGTGCTTATTTAACTAAATCTTGGAAAAACAGTAATTTGAAGTACTGCGCTCGATCCGGCCCTGGCTTTCAAAGTGGCTGGGCCGTCCCCACTCGCAGTCGTCTGCAGGTTCAACGCCATTAGACTGCTCCAAATAGAGTGAAATAGCTACTGAATACGCGCCCTTACAGCCCTGGGAAACATTTCAAGATGGTTTCGCCTGAAAATATGAAGTTAAAGTTTGATAACATTTTCTAAGAATTCAAAGTTAATTCTTTTTACTGGAAAAAGAAGTTATACCTAAAAAATAATGAATTTACTAGCTACTAAGGAACCTCTTCTGACGTAGTCATTAATTTGAAAAGTTACAGCTATTTGGGGATTTTCAAGGCGAGAGTGAATATACATTATTTGTATTTGCGTGTACCATCCTCAACTACATCATCACTTTTTTTATCCAGAATTGATAAGCAATTGACGATGATGCCGAAGATGGAAGCGGGCTTATCAAGATTCCCCAACGCAATTGGGATCTGGCTATCTTATCTTCAAGCCGGAACACATCAATGCTGTTAGCACTGATGTTTGGCGACAAGACTTAGATAAGATGGTGGTAGCTAGCCAGGCGGGCTAGGAAAACTCCCTACCACCAACCAAACTGAGTCTTACAAAGTTGACCCCGCCGGGAATCGAACCCGCGACCTCCTGGTGTGAAGCAAATGGACTAACCATTACACCACGGAGGCGGTCTAACTAACAGCTGAGATGTAGTCAAACGCACTCAAATTTTAATAAAAAATACTAGTTTTTGTTTCTAGATTTCTCCAAATAATTTTCGGCTTTGGCTATACCTACAGAAAATTATATCAATTCTAATAGGGATGACGATAGCATCAGAAATAAATTATGAACTCTTGATCACTTAATACCTACTTAGACTTCGGAAAAACTTACTCGTTTTGTTTTCCATCAAGTCTTTGATTTTTAATTCATCAAAATCACAAAATGAGTACACCAATGACGCTGCAAAACTATGACATCACGCCTAGGTATTTTAAAAAATTTTAGAACAAAATTTCGTTTATGACAGATAATAAAAAATATATCAGATGACTAGCATTCGTTATCCCTACTCACGAGTCGCTTCAAAATTAATAAGCTACTTATTACTAATGAAATGTATTTATTTCAAAACAAACGAATATTAAAAATATCTGTATAAGCAACGTAATTAAAACGTAGATATCAAGAAACGCTTCAGACTCAATTATGGCGGGGATTCAGCTAAACCAATTGGGATTCAATTTCAATTTCAAGGCTTACTCGCTAATAGAATTGGTGCTATGAGAGGTGGATTAAAAATACTTATTAAAATCATCTTAGTTATATGTATAAATAGCTTAAAGAGAGTTAAACTTACTTATAAAAAAAACCCTATTGCGTTATCATCATCATCATATCAGCCGAAAGACATCCAGTGCACACAAAGGACTCCCAAACAACTTCTATAACGACCGGTCCTGCTCTGCCCGCATCCAGGGGTTTCTCCCGACCTTCACCAGGTCGTCAGTCCACCGGGTGGGAGGCCTTTCTTTACTTCGTCTTCTGGTGCACGGTTGCAACTCGAGTACTTTGCTTCCCCAACAGCCATCTGTTCTACGAGCTATGTTCCTTGCCTACTGTCACTTAGTTTTAACGATACTGCGAGATATGTCGATTATTTTAGTGAAGATCCTCATTTTTGATTCTAACACGTAGGGAATTTCTAAGCTTAGCTCGCTCCATCGCTCTTTGGGTTGCTTTTCTGTGAGGTTAATAGTAAGCGACCATATCTCAGATATCCACAATTGATAAACCCTTGGCATCATCTCACCTGATGGTAATTGACGATGATGCCAATGATGGAAGTGGACTTACCAAGACTCCCCAACGCAATGGGGATCTGGCTATTTTATTCTTAAGCCGGAACACATCAATGCTGTAAACACTGATGTTCGGCAGCAAGACTTAAGATAAGATGGTGGTTGCTAGCCAAGCGGGCTATGAAAATGCCCTACCACCAACCAAACCGAGTCTTATAAAGTTGACCCCGCCGGGATTCGGACCCGCGACGTGCTGGTGAGAATAAATAAATAAATAAATATTCTGGGACAAATCACACATGGTCATCTGGACTATCCATTACGCCACGGAGGCGGTTAAAAATATCTCATTGAGAACTCACATTGGTGAAATAATAAAAAATAATAATGATTTATTTCGGATAACTGAAAGATCCATAGCATGTTAGTAGGGCTTATAGTAGGTTAATAAGACAAGTTAATAAGACAATAAGACAATAATAAGACAACGAAAAAAAAAATAGCTTAGTCTTGAGATATTGCGGTTTTCAGGACGTGAAAACAGATGCGAAGATACGGCGAAGCTTTCCAAACGCTGCCCAGCTGAGTTAGATTCGATGCTTGATTTCTTTCACGGAGACATTAACATACAAACGTCTATGCATATCTTTTAGAAAGCAAAACGGAAAAAGAGGTAGAAATCCTTACTTAATATTACAAATGTGAAAATGTGTTTGTTACCTCTTCACGCTTCAACACCTCAACCAATCTTGACGGAATAAGGCATGCAGGTAGTCTGTGTCACGGGGAAGGACATAGTGTACTTTTTATCGCGTGAAAATAGTATAGCCCGATACAGTTCCTGGGGGAACTGAAAAAAGATTTTTTTTACCGACATCCAAAAAGGAGGAGGTTCTCAATTCGACAGTATGTTTTTTTTGTGTATTTGTTACGTGATATCTTTGCAGATTGTGAACCGATTTTCATGATTCTCTGTTATTCGATAGGGTATGCTTTCGAAATGGTTTCATATAAATTTTATCGAAATCGGTGATGTGTTTTTTCTGGAAAATTATCAAAAACCAAAAATAATAATGCAAAATTGTACTAAGTCGTTGCGATGGAAGTTGGTTTTTTAACGTGTTGAGCGTTTTTTTTTTGATTGATATTAAAACGGAGAAACGGATTTTTGTAACTTTTAGCACAGAGAAGGTTGAAGGTATGAGAAACTACATAGACTACTAATTAGCATAGCCTGTGATAGTTCCCGAGGGATCTGGGGAAAACTAATTTCCATGCTCGCGCACGTCGGTGTAGAAACGGAGCAACGGCTTGACGTGATTTTTTGCATAGAAATACATAGTTGTTGTAAAGGTTGTCTGGAAGAGATTGCTTTTAGCAAGAAGACTGCCTACTGTACATTATATACAATATCCCAATAAGCTATTCGAATTGGTTTTTTTACTATAAGTGCAAATAAATAAATAAATAGTTGAAGGGGTGGGAAGTGACATAGACTGTTATTCAGAAAAGCCCGATATAGTAGTCGAGGGAACTGGAGCAAAGTCCTGTCTACCTGAATGCGGCTCGCGCACCATTCCCTCTGACAGTCATAAAAACGATGCCCAAGCGAGCGAAACTGCGAGCAAAAGCTAGTACTAACATAAAATCTATAAAATCACAATTGGTAAGCCCTTGGCATCATCTCGCCTGATGGTAAGTGACGGACGATGATGCCGAAGATGGAAGCGGGCTTACCACGATTCCCCAACGCAATGGAGAACTGGCTAACTAATCTTCAAGCCGGAATACATCAATGTTGTTAACAGTGATGTTTGGCGGCAAGACTTAGATAAGATGGTGGTAGCTAGCCAGTATACGTAATCATGTATACGTAATAATAATACGCTCGTATCATCATATCAGCTCACATACGTTACCACCGAGGGGCTCGAGCCTAACATAAATTAGGGCGATAGGGCCTTAGTAGACCACGCGGGCCCAGTGTGGGTTGATCGACTTCACACACAACCGTCGAGTTTCTTAGCAAACGTGTGCTGGTTTCCTCACGATGTTTTCCTTTACCGTTAGAGCGTCGGATAAACGTACATATGAAATTAAAATTCAAAAACACTGGTACGTGGCAGGATTCGAACCACGACTTCCCGGACAGGAGGTAGCGGCCCTTGCCATTACGCCACCGACACGCTTGTACGCTTGTTACACTTGTATATGTCGCAGGCATACAGGCATAATTCATCATTATACATACGGTCAGGCAAATGTCAGGCAAATTATATAATGGCGAGGGCGGGGAGCGATTTTCTTTTAGTTTTTTCTCTTTTAGTCTTTTAGTTAAATCAATCAAACCTGACCGAACCTAACATCGCTCGCTTCGCGAGCTCATTTACAATCTGCCGTGCGGCATTTGACAATTTGCCTGACTCTGCATTGACCGTTTATATATGGACGAATTATTACAATTTGCCTGGCTCGGCATTTTACAATCTGCGTACAGAACTTTACATTTTGCCTAACCGTTTACATACGGACGAATTATTACAAATTGCCTGAATCGGCGTACAGCATTTTACATTTTGCCAGACCGTTTACCTACGGACGAATTATACAATTTGCCTGACCGTATGTAAAATGAATAATCATACAATTTGCCTGCCTCATATACACAATACAAATACCTGTTTAGTAACTGGATCCCCAGACAAACTACTGTTTCCAAAGTAGCCTACGGCTGATTGTATCGAGTGTAAGCAGGCAGGGCTGGATTGAGACATCTTGCTGCCCTGGCACGTCTTTTATATGAGCTAAAGCTCGCAATCGGCAACGACTACTTCAAGACTTCTAAGAAATCAGTAGAAAACATTCCAGTAAGTATAATAAGTTACTTTTTGAAGTAAAACTTCTTTACGCACGCTTGACTTGGGGTGTAAGCTGGTGAAAGCGTTACGCGAACGGTTATTATTAAGTTTTTTCAGTCGTGTGGTCTAAAGCACACTCGTTTTTTTTTGGCCAAGGGTTGGTTTCCAAAATATAAAAAAATTGCATTTACCATTATTTTTGCTACACTCTTCTACCGTTCCGCTTTTTAGTAAAGTCGGCCAAGTGCGGATCGGACTAGCACTCCGAGGGTTCCGTACACATCTATACACAACTACATAGCATAAGGACAATGATACCTAATCCAATTACAAATAAAAGACATCAACGCGAGCGACAAAAATATTTTTTTTTGTCATTCAGTTCAAACTCCTTAGCGCGAGTACGACTCACACTTGGCAAATTTTTATGATTTTTTGTTTTATTTCAGTATTAGTACTATAACCACACCAAGTTTCACGCCTATATGTTTTACCATTTTTAAAATAGAGCTAAATAAAAAATCCTTGTGAAGACCTAGAAAAAAAACACGTTGTTGTATGGAGACCCCCGTTATTTTTTCACATTCTCTAATTTTTGGTATATGTTGTTATAGCGACAACAGAAATACATATACTGTGAAAAATTTAACTGTCTACCTATTAAGGTTTATGAAATATAGCCCGCTGACGGACGGACAGACAGACAGACAGCGGAGGCTTAGCAATAGGGTAACCGTTGGTCATCAGTTGGCCGTACAGAACCCTAACAAGATGGTTCCTTTGAGCATACAAGAATGACGCCCTAAGCAATTCGGCTGCCCTATTTTAAAACACAGTAACTGCAAAATTTTTATATCTGTTCTCGAGTTCTTAATCACATAGCCATGTTTAAAAGAAAGAAGATGATAATTTCATTAGGCTTTAAGTATGGGTATTTAAAATGTATAATGCACATGTAGGTATAAAGACAAACTGTATGTAACTGCCTATTCCCTTAGTTTTAGACATATAGGTAACTCGTATAGGATTCAAGGTGTGTTGAAATAGTCGTTCGAGGTGCGCACGACGCAACCACCGGTACTGACAGAATATCAGCGTTGTGGACACAATCCACAACATTATGCTGAGTCAGCGCCGTTTCATTGGCAGTACTTATCGTTCGTCCTGTTTGTGTTTAACTTAGTTTTTTAATTTTGCTTTATTACGTCTTTTATTTTAATCTTGTTCTTTGTGTCAAATTCTTTGTGTTAAACTGTCAATGAATAAATGATTTATCTATCTATCTATCTATCTATCTGATATTTTTTGGTATTATTTCATTTTTCATTAGGTACTTATAGAACTTAATTTCAAGTATTATTTTCTTCCAAAAATTTATATTGTAGTATTTTCTGTTCATAAATCATTTTTTTTAACAATTTGGCGCGATTTTTTTTTAATAAGGCAAAGATAAAAAAATCTGAGAATTGTCAGTTACTGTGTTTTGAAGTTGGGCAGCCGAATTGCTTATTAGCTTGAAGAGGTAAATCCGGCTCTGGAGGCCGACGAGCTTCCCAGAGCACAAAGCTTGTCAGTTTGTTGTTTGTACCTCTGTGTAGCAAGGTATATTGTTACTTCAGGAATTGTGATATAGATGTATTTAGAGGTACCTATGAAAAGCCTGTGGAATTTAAGAGTTCCAAAGAAAAGTTTCTAAGAAAGGTTTTAAAGTTACATGTGACATATAGATGCCGCAGGGAAATGAGAATATCAGGGATTTCACGAAATCCCTGATATTCTGAACACTATGGAGTAGAAAACTCCGAATAAAACCAAGTCGGAAGGAGCCCCGCTTCGTTAGGTTGGTTAGGTTTGGTTAGCATGTCTTTTTCTACCGTTTTCTAAAATTTGAGTGCGTTTGACTATACCTCACCCGATGGTATATGACGATGTAGTCGAGGGTGGTACACACAAACTCAAATAACGCCTATTCACTCTCGCCTTGAAGATCCACAAATTGTAGGAGTCGGGAAAAACAGACGCAGGCAAGGAGTTCCACTCCATCGCTGTCCGAATAACAAATGAGGAAGCGTAACGTTTCGTGCATATAGGCTGAATATCAACAACAAAGGGGTGGAACCTCCCTCTGCGTTTCGTTGAGCTGGGAGAATGAGGTCATGAAGTTCTTGAGCACTCTCTCCGAAATGAATTCGATAGAAAACCGAAAGACAGGAAACTTTGCGGCGATGCTCAAGGCTTTGAAGCTTGTTTTTGACAAGCTCATCGTCACCAATGAGTCTCCGGGCGCGTCGGTCGATAGCGTCCAAGGTATCCAGCTGATAGCGGGCTGATCCATCCCATAGGTGAGAACAGTACTCCATACAAGATCGATACGATACAACACCGATTTGTGTTATTTATAACTCCTGCTACAAAGTAGGTATTTTAACAGCTTTGGTACTGAGGTATAGTCCTAGTATGTGCCATCACAAATTTTTCAATGTGTTAAAGAATTTTTCAATGTGTTGTACGGACAGCGACACATCAAGCAATACAAAACCAGTATAAGCTGGCCGCGCGACGTCTTTGCGTTTCAACATACGCGAGGCCCGCGTATACTGGTTTTTTATAGCTTGATGTGCCGCCGTGCGGTAGTTATGATGCCTAGTATCGCATTTAGCCGTATTGGGTTCAGATTAAACCATTTATTATTATTACTATTTTTATTCACAATTGGTACTCTTAAGCCATTGGCAGCATCTCACCTGATGGTAAGTGACGATGATGCCGAATATGGAAGCGGGCTTACCAAAATTCCCCAACGCAATGGGGATCTGGATATCTTATCTTCAAGCCGGAACACATCTATGCTGTTAACATTGATGTTTGGTGGTAAGACAGATAAGATGGTGGTAGCTAGCCAGGCGGGCTATGAAAATGCCCTACCATCAACCAAACCAAATCTTACAAAGTTAACCCCGCCGGGAATCGAACCTGCGACCTCCTGGTGTGAAGCGAATGGACTAACCATTACGCCACGGAGGTGGTTAAAAATTTAATATCTGTGTACATTAACAAATTTTCTAGGTACGTACGTATCTATTATCTTTATGTCTAACAATAGTCTGGAAAAGGGTTTAATAATAAAAGAGAATTTGCGTGAAAAATGCTGAAACTTTGAGAAGTTTGTGAATTAGTTACGAGTTTCGGTCTGCTGGGGAACAATCGACAATATTGTTTTTGTGGGTACAGTCAGGTGCATGCAACACTCAATTACAAGCCGAGAGCTAATAAGGTTGTTTTTTTATCACAGAACAAGCCGTTAAGGGTGGGCTCTACTAATTAAAATGAACAACATTCCCCAAGGAACTCATACTGAAATCGCAATAAAAAAGTTAACTCTCCATACAAACTTGGCTCATCGAAATGATCGATTTCTAAAAAAAGTCTAAAATAATGCTAATTTAGTATGGGTTTTTTGGGGAAAGTTGTTCATTTTCATGAGTAGAGCCCACCCTTAACGCCTTAAAAAACACCCATTATTATCATATTGCTCAGTGCTGCCTATCTGAGCTCACCACAGTCCGCCAGGCCAAGTTCCAGCAAAGACGATGTGTATTTTACACTACGAGTAAGCCATTCCACCCGGTTTTCACACCTACAAATCTCTAGTTATATCAATCATAAAGCTTTTCAAAATTAACAATTTTGTAACTGACATTTCTGAACTAACTGATCATCAAAATTAGGAGGCAATTATCGATTATCTCGAAACCTGAAATTTTGCACGGTGATAGGTATGGAGTGCAAAATTTCCGTTTTTAGATTTTGAAAACTAAATAATACTAATAATACTATACTAATAAATAAAAATAAATAGTAATACTATATTATACTAATTTCCCAAACTAACTATATGTAAAATCAGAAAAAAAAATTTGGTCCTCGATACATAATAAGTTATCAAATCGGCAAAAATGTATAAAGGAACAAAAATATTTTTTTATATTTGACATATTATAGTTTCTTTGGGAAAGTTGTTTGTAATAGGGGATCGGACTTCATAAAAAATAAAATCTGAAATATGATTTCCTAAATGGCTCTCCTCTTGAAGTTTCAAAATACCTTAGTTGTTTTGTTTTTCCATCACGTCTTCAATTTTTAATTGATTAAATTCACAAAATAAGTTCGTCAATGACGCTTAAAATCTATGTTGTCACTTGTGGGAATTTCAAACATTTTTAGAACAAAATTTAGTTTTTTAACAGATCATAGAAAGTAACTCAAATGACTAGTAGTCCGAAAACCTATTACGAGTACATTTTATATCCTTTATTATCAAGAACTAATTAAAAGTCACCCCATATAATAAAAAAATATAATTGAAAACGGGCCTTCGACCAATGTGTGTTGCCAGTGATGACGTACGGAACTGAGACATGGTCGCTTACTATGGGCCTCATAAGAAGGCTCAAGGTCACCCAAAGGGCAATGGAGCGTGCTATGCTCGGAGTTTCTCTGCGTGATCGAATCAGAAACGAGGAGATCCGTAAGAGAACCAAAGTAACCGACATAGCTCTCAGAATTGCTAAACTTAAGTGGCAGTGGGCGGGGCACATTGCTCGTAGAACAGATGGCCGTTGGGGCAGTAAAGTTCTCGAGTGGCGACCACGCACCGGAAAGCGTAGTGTAGGCAGGCCTTCCAGGCAGGTCGTCGTGGAGATCCTTGGGGGAGGCCTATGTCCAGCAGTGGACTTCCTTCGGCTGATATGATGATGATGATGATGTACGTTTATCCGACGCTCTCACGGTGAAGGAAAACATCGTGAGGAAACTCGAAGGTTGTGTGTGAAGTTGACCAACCTGCACTGGGCCCGTGTGGGCGACTAAGGCCCGATCGCCCTAATTCAGGGTAGGCTCGAGCCCCTTGGTGGGGACGTATATAAGCTGATAAGAAGATATATATAAGCGTCGACTTGAGAACCTCCTCCGTTTTTTCGTCAGTTATACAAATTCAGTTTACACCAAAAAAATTGGAGTTCAGCAACAAAACGGGTTACTTAACTTATATTAGGTTACTTGCCGCCAAACATCAATGTTACCTAAGAGCATAGATGTGTTACGGCTTGAAGATAAGATAGACAGTTCCCCATAGCGTTGGGGAATCTTGGTAAGCCCGCTTACATCTTCGGCATCATCGTCACTTACCATCAAGTGAGATGATGCCATGATAATTACAATAAAGAATTATTGTGAATAAAAATACGTTAAATGAAAATTCTGACTGTACCCATAATAAAAACAATTTTTAATTTCCATTGAGTTAGGTGGCGAACGCAATGGCGGCGTATTAAACCATTTTGTGAAAAACGCAAAACGTATTAGAAGCTCAAATGAAGCTGTTCAATAAATTCAACACTTTTTTATTAGGGTCCCTTGTACCCAAAGAGTGACCTCAAAGTCTGTCCGTCCGCTTATCTGTCTGTCAGCGGGCTGTACTTCATGAAACGTAATAGGTAGACATGCCCTCTCGCACATCTACCAGATACGCTAGACTTCCAGGTTTATGATATAACGTCCCCACTTACCTACCCTAGGGCATAACAATGAGGGCCGCTATTCCTGCCAACACCATAAGGTGAAGACAAGGACCAGTTACGGTAGGTCTTGCCGCCAAGACGCTTGTCCTGGTACTCTGCAAGGCGAGTGCCTCGTGTGAGTAATAGGTAGACAATTGAAATTTTCACAGAGTGTATTTTTATTAGGGATGGGCCGAAGTTCGTTTCACATTCGGTTTAACCGAAATTCGGCACATTAAACCGAATTTCGTCATTCGGCCGAAATTCGGGTCATAATACCGAACTTCGGCCGAAATTCGTTACATCATCGTCATAGTAGTAGGTGGACCAGCATACATACATATCACGCCGATATCCCTAGCGAGAGAGAATGAGCATCGATAATAATTATTATGTTCAATTAGAATAATTTATTTAATTATAGGTTTAGTTAGGTGAAATGTATTATGAAGTCACAAACTTTATTATTTCTTGAGTATTCAAAGTCAATGGAATTATATTATTTTAATGAAATAAAACTCAGAATTAGGTATGAAAAGGAAATAATTATTTATTTTTAATCATACATAATGTTAGGTAATCATAACATGTAATCAAATCAATCATTTATTTTTAACATAGGGAACACGAAAAATAATCATAAGAGCGAGTAGGTATATCTGTAGGTAGGTTAAATTGAAAACGTTGAAAAAGTAGTCATATTAGTTGTTACTATAAGTAGCAGTCTTAGTATTGGAAATTAACTTTAGGCAAATTATGATGCATGAACACTAGCGCCTCTGCTTTTTCTGGCAAAAGACGGTTTCTCTTTTTTTCATACAAATTACCAGCCTCAGAAAACAATCGTTCAGAGTAAACAGAACTTCCAGGAGAAGACAAAAATATACGTGCTAGGATGCCAAGACATGGATATTTTTCTTTGTTCTTACACCACCATCCGTAAGGGAGCGGGCGGTAGGGACAACAACAAATTGCAAGCGATCGCGTAAACAAGTCGTGACGTGACTCATTGGATAAAAGGCGGGAAGATCTGCCGAACTTCGGCCGAACTTCGGCCGAAGTTCGAATTCGGCGTTGTCATGTACCGAATGTTCGGCCGAAGTTCGAATTCGGTTCAATCCACATTCGGCCCATCACTAATTTTTATTGCATCTATAACAACAAATAATAAAAATTAAAAAATGTAAAAAATTAAGCAGTGTGGCCAAACAAAAAACGTGTTTTTTATAGATATTTTGAAGGTATTTTTGGTTTAGCTATATCGTAAAAAGGTAATACAAGTAACTATTTAGTAATCTGTAGTAATACATACAACCGTGAAACTTTCTGTGATTGTAGTACTAATTTTTATGTGAAATAATCTATATACTAAGAGAATTGATGAAATCGGTCATTCTATCCAACCGATTTGTTTATTAAAGTAAAACTTTTTTACGCACGCTTGACTTGGGGTGTAAGCTGGTGAATGCGTTACGCGAACGGTGACTTCAGCGTTACGAAAAGTGTGATCGGGCGAGACGAACAGCACGCTTGACTTGGGGAGTAAGCTGGTGAATGTGTTACGTGAACGGTGATTAAGTTTTACTTCAGTCGTCTAAAGCATACTCGTTTTTTTTTAAAAAGGTATTGATGCACAGATTTTTATACTCCTGAAGAATTTTATATCACCTTACTTTCGCCCTTTTCAATACATTAAAAAATATATATGTAACCTAATCAGAGTCCGTCGACCGTTCTACCAAACTGGTTAGCCTTTTTTTTTAAATTAAATTTTAAACAAAAATCACCAAACTTTTGCCCTTCTCAAGTTATGCCAAAACGAGTTTTTTTTAAGGTTTTAATTGAAATACGTGGTTCGTTTTGGTCTAAGAACACTCACTGGAACGAGATCATTCATATAAGCTATTTAAATTAGTTGAGTTGGAGGGAAGCTAGGTGTGAACATTTAACACGCACATTTTCGTACACTACGCAACGTCGATGGCGAGCCGTTTGCGGGTTGCGGGTTTACCGCCGCGCACTCTCGATGACCATAGTTAAAAAAATTAATGCTGCGGAGTAGCACAGGTCCTGGTCGTAAATAATGAAAACTCCAAGTGTGAGTCGCACTCACGCTAAGGAGTCCGAACTGAATAAAAAAAGCATATTTCTGTCGCTCGCGTTGATGTCTTTTTTAATCGACTTCAAAAAAGGATGAGGTTCTATGTTCGACTGTATATCTTTTTTAAGTATGTTCACCGATTTCTCCGTCAATTGTGGACCGATTTTCAAAATTATTTTTATATTCGAAAAAGTATACTCCCGAGGGGGTCCCATTGTCATAAAGTCAGGATCTGATGATGGGATCCCAGGGAATCGAATCTAAAACATTTGATACGTAAGTAACTTTGTGCTGGTACTGACAAAAAAAAACCCCTAATTTAATTCGTACCTTTCATTTGGTTATTGTTGGTTAATGTTGTGTATTTAAGTATAATAATATGATTTCATACTTTCATTTTGAAGTCGGTTTTTAGTTTTATTAAACTTTTATTTTTCTCTAGCTCTAATGTGAATAGATATCATTGTCATAGTCGTGTAGCGAGGTGTGGTGGAACGGAACCCTCGGAGCACGAGACTGACTCGCTTTTGGTCGGTTTTTTTATCATATCATACCATAGTATGCGTACTAATGATTAGTCTATTTCTGTTAGGTTTTTAGTACCTCATTTTGGTAGGTTACTTAATTAATTAGAGGTTTCCAATAAATACCTAGCTCCTTTATAATAACAGACACTCAAATTATTTAGTGAACGTACAGCAACAATAAAATTGAAGCATAAAACGAAGACTTGATATTGACTCCTCAGGTTCCCCGAATCCGTTTCGTGACTATCGTAGCAAGCTATCAAATTACTGCAATTACTTTCTATAATTTTCTTTAACGTTTGCGGCTTTTAGACTTTCGTGGAAACGTATTTAAAAAATTTCATTTAACTTGCAATGTTTGTATGTATGTATGTATGATATTTATAGCGTCTGATAGCGTTATGATAGAGCGTCGGTGGCGTAATGGCAAGGGCCGCTACCTCCTGTCCGGGAGGTCGTGGTTCGAATCCTGCCACGTACCAATGTTTTTTCGAATTTCGATTCCATATGTATGTTTATCCGATGCTCTTACGGTGCCCGCATCCAGTGGCTTCCCGCGATCTTCACTAGGTCGTCGGTCCACCGCGTGGGAGGCCTGCCTACGCTACGTTTTCCGTTGCGCGGTCGCCACTCGAGAACTTTACTACCCCAACGGTCATCTGTTCTACGAGTTATGTGTCCTGCCCACTGCCACTTCAGATTAGCTATTCTGTGAGCTATGTCGTAAGAAAAGCGTCGGTGGCTCAACCGGTAACGACTCGGTCCATCTAACCAGAGAAACCGGGTTCAAACCTGGACGGCCAATGTACCAATGAGTTTTTCAAAAAAACTTACGTACATACTTACCGATTGCTTTAACGGTGAAGGAAAACATCGTGAGGAAACCTGCACACGCCTGCGAAGAAACTCGAAGGTTGTGTGTGAAGTCGACCAACCCGCACTGGGCCCGCGTGGTCGACTAAGGCCTAATCGCCCTGATTCAGGGTAGGCTCGAGCCCCTCGGTGGAGACGTATATGAGCTGTAATGATGATGATGATGAGCTATGTCGCTCACTTTGGTTTACCTACGGATCTCCTCATTTGTGGAACCCTCTAGGTAGTATTGTTGTCCGAATTAACACCTTGGGAAATTGTTTAGATTCGTAGTCAACAAGGAACCCTTATTGTTTCACCATGTCTGTGTGTCCGTCTGTCCACCGCTTAGCTCAGAGACTATTAGTACTAACTTGATCAGCTGATCAGCCAACTTAGTATGGGGAGATCAAAAATTATAGGGTATTGTTTAATAAGTTTTTCAAAATTATTAAGGGTTTTCTAGAAACCATCATACCATCATACCTACCATCATACTAAATGGCGCTAGTAATAGTCATAATAGTCATTTATTGGTTAAGGATAATGCATTTACAAGTCAAGAAATAATTGTAAGTATAAAATAAGATTACTATACATTTAAGTAGGTACATCACACATAGCAAAAAAAAAATAATACATTAAATTCGAAACATTTTTCTTTCAAGAAAAGAAACAAAAATAAAAAACGGTCATTTATAATTTATAAATTCCTCCCAACTATAAAAGGCTCGCTCGACAAGCCATGCCATAGCTTCAGCCGCGACTTGAAGGAGGCCAAATAATGTTTAGCAAGTGTAGTTTTAAAAACATTGATAGAATCAGTATTTTTTTTAATTTATGACGGTAGTTGGTTATAAATGTGTGCTCCCTCAAACGTAAACAGTCTTTTACCGTAATTTGTTCGAATTTTAGGCAAAATTATTAAACTGGCCCTGGCCCGTCGTCGTGTCAAACACAATTGTTTGATTATATTTTTTGTTTATGTGAGTGAGATCGATGTGTGTATAGTCACAATTTTGTTTAGGACTTTCCGGATTAATATGCATGTGTGGTTTATAATCCCCCATATTATGATAACAACTACGACTTATGTAATACTGGCGTAAGGACCCGGCCAACGCGCGTGACTAATGCTCCCAGCGAATCGGTGCGAAAATCAAAAGTTTCGCACACTCGCGACTCAGTCGTCTGCAGGAAATTGTACAGTGCGGTGAAATGATATCCTTACTAATATTTTAAATGTGAAAATGTGTTTGTTTGTTACCTTTTCACGTTTGAACACCTTAACCAATCTTGATGAAATTTGGCATGCAGGTAGCCTGTGTCACTGGGAAGGACAAAGGCTACTTTTAATCTCTTCAAAATAGCATAGTCCGTGGCAGTTCCTGCGTCAGTGTTTCCCGATTCCTATAATTTGGGGATCTTCAAGGCAAGAGTGAATAGGCATTATTTGAGTTTGCGTGTACCATCCTCGACTGCATCATCACTTACCATCAGGTGAGTTGCAGTCAAACGCACTCAAATTTTTAATTAAAAAAAATATACTCTCTTTTTTGGTTAGTTTCTTTAACATTACAACGGAACATTCCTCTCTCGTATACCTACCAGATACGCTAAAACTACCAGGTTAATGATATAGCGTCCTCACTCACTATATTGAGGGCCGCTATTCCTGCCAACACCATAAGGTGAAGACAAGGACCAGTTACGGTAGGTCTTGCCGCCAAGACGCAACAAAAATTACAACGGAACAATGGATTGCTGTGATTTTTCGCACAGAGATGGCCGAGGGGGTGGGAAATGACATTATTTACTTAGTAGCATATCCTGACACGGTTCCCGGGGGATCTGGGGAAAACTCATTTCCGCGCTCGCGCACGTCAGCGTCGCAACGGAGCTACGGACTGAAGTAGTTTTTTTGCATAGAATTGGTTGAGGGGGTGGGAAGTGTCATAGACTTCTAATCAGAATAGCCCGATATCGTTCCTGAAGGATCTGAGGAAAACTCATGTCCACGCTCACGAGCCGTTGCGGCTCGCGCACCACTCGCCCTTTAAGACAGTCATAAAAACGATGTCCACGCGGGCGAAGCCGCGGGCAAAAGCTAGTTCTATATAAAAATGCCTTATTGTGTTGTTAGAGATTGAAAAAATCATAAAAGAATGGCTAAAAATAAAAATGGGATGTCGTATTATCGGCTAGTAACCTTACATTGTATTTTTTCTTGCAAACAGATTACATAAACGCATTTTTAAAGCGACAATTCTACCAGGACCTTTTAGCGTGGCACTGACGTCAACTCTCGCCCACGCTAGTTCGTACGAGTTATGTCAGATGGCGCTACTATTTGCTTGTATAAAGAAAATCTGAGTAAAATATGGAGACAGGCGGATCCTTGGATATCAAATATTCTGTGAAAACTTCATTACGATTCAAAAGATACTGCCTTTTAAATGTCGGACAGACGGACAGCTTAGGCTTGGTCATAAACTCCCGTTGTTATCCTTTGGGCACGAAACTCTAAATATTTTATTTAACACCCCATGAACGTTACCACTGCTTGGGCACGGGTGTCTTCTCAAACTCGGTAAGGAAGATTATTTTTATTCATTATTTGTAAGCCCTTGGCATCATCTTACCTGGTGGTAAGTGACGATTATGCCGAAGATGGAAGCGGGCTTACCAAGATTCCCCAACGCAATGAGGATCTGGCTATCTCATCTTCAAGCCGGAACACATCAATGCTGTTAACACTGATGTTTTGGCGGCAAGACTAAGACACAGTATAATAAAAATTACTACGTACAGTATGGTCACTCCCTGCCTTCCGTTGAAAGTGCCGCCCACCTTCGCTCGTTAGCTCCCAGATATCGGCTAGTACGTCTTATCTCACTCACACAAGCATGGTACGCGTTCACCTACACGAGCTTAGACAGTGTGCTTAGGAACGCGTTTGTTTCATACATTTGATCGCCAGTGACCGAGGTGTGACTTAGATAAGATTGTGGTAGCTAGCCAGGCGGGCTATGAAAATTCCCTACCACCAAACAAACCGAGTCTTACAAAGTTGACCCCGCTGGGAATAGAACCCGCGACCTCCTGATGTGTAGCGAATGGACTAACCATTACGTCACGGAGGCGGTTAAACATCAAACAGGTTTAAAACATCACAAATAAGAATAACAGTAGAAAAACGAGAGTTGCATAATATGATGTGTAACATCTGAAATAAGTAAAAACCCATCGGCTTTCCGACCTCCAGCCTCTGGCCTCGCATTAGGCCATAGGCCATGTTTCCTTAGCCTTCGTTACTGAAAAAAACCACATTAAATGTTGCACACTTCCGTCCCTTTTCACGAAATCACTCCCACAGATTGCAGGAAAGCGAGAAGAAATATATTACACATCAATAATATGTAAAAGTCTCAAAAGACTCTATATCTACTTCAAACCTGTCTTCTCGTGAACATAAAATGTTTCATTTCGTGAAATAAACACTTTTATTACTAGCGATGTTTCATTCCTAGCTTGATCCTAGACAGGTTGGGATCTTTTAGTTTCAGAAACATTTCAAAATTTCCACTTTGACTTTAATTTTAGCTTTATTTTATGTTTTGATTTTACTCGGATCTTGCTTTAACTAGAGCCTAATAGCTGTCGTTAGTGTCTGCTGTGCTCGCGGGCTCCAAAATATGCTTCTAAATCGTCCCCTGATGGAGTGATGTTCATATTTGAATAGCCCGGTTTATGAGAATTGGCGTCGTTGCCCGGGTGTATAGGTGCACAGGATTAACTGCGCGAGCGGCTATCTAAGGGTACGTTTTAGGGTTCCGTACTTTAAAAGGAAAAAAGGAACATCAAACAGGATCACTTCATTGTCCATCTGTCTGTCAAGACCCTTATTCTAAGGTACGCAAGGAGGTATCAACTTGAAATTTACTGGCCCTTGAATTTGTAAAATAATCAAGCTTTTTAATCAAAGCAATGAAAGAAACCACACAGCCATTTTATGGCCACTTATGTGACATATTTTGATGTTTACAAGTAAATCAAAACCTATTAGGGTACCTTCCATTGACCTGGAATCATGAAATTTGGCAAGAAGCAAGGTCTCACAGCACAAGTAAAAAAACGAAAATAATAAGTTATAATACACTAGATCTTGCCCGCGACTTCGCCCGCGTGGCCATCGTTTTAATGACTGTCTTTGAGGGCGAGTAGTGAGCGAGCCGCAAGCGGCTCGCGAGCGTGGGCATGAGTTTTCTCCAGACCCCTGAGGAGCTATATCGGGCTATTCTGATTAGCAATCTGTGTTACTTTCCACCCTTTTAACTAATTCTGTACTAAAAATCCCTGAAATCAGTTTCTCCGCTGCGACGCCGACGTGCGCGAGCGTCGAAATGAGTTTTCCCCAGATCCCTCGGGAACTATGTCAGGATATGTTAATTATTAAAGTTTCTCATTTCCAACCCCCTCAACCAACTCTGTGCAAAAAATCAGAACAATTCATTGTTCCGTTGCGATGTTAAAGAAATTAACCAAAAACAGAGTATTTTTTCAGTTCCCTCAGGAACTGCATCGGATTATGCTGTTTTCACGGGATAAAAAGTAGCCTATGTCCTACTCAGTGAGACAGGCTACCTGCATGCCAAAATTCATCTAGATTTGTCGAGGTGTTGAAGCGTTAAAAGGTAACAAACAAAAAACAAACACATTTTCACATTTTATAATATGTTTAGTAAAGGATTAATAACTATTTTTGCGATTACCAACTTACATTGGCAGTTGTAGAATTGACCGTGACGTATCATCGTTCATCATCATAATAATATCATTCATCATCAAAATCATAATATCCTCCTTGCTGCATTCAGTAACGGTGACTTCCACGCTTTTAGTTATATATTTCAATCCTTGACGTATATCGATATATACATTTTTAGGCTTCCGTACCCAAAGGTTAAAAACGGGGCCCTATTACAAAAACTTTACTGTCCGTCCGTCTGTCTGTCTGTCACCAGGCTGTATTTCATGAACCGTGATAGCTAGATAGTTGAAATTTTCACAGACGATATATTTCTGTTGCTGCTATAAAAAAAATACTTAAAATTAGAAAAAGTGAAAAAATGAGGGTTCTCCATACAAAAAACGTGTTTTTTTAAACATGAAGAAACTAGCGACATCTAGTATGATGGTACCGACCCCTTTGTGTGCGGTTCCGACTCGCACTTGACCGGTTTTTTTTTCTACTACAAACTTGAGTTTGTCCTTCGATCCGAATGTTGTGGGTACTCGCTGAGGTTTGTAGGGTTCGCTTCCGTAATGTAGGGTAAATGTAGGGTTGGGTTCGTGTGCGTAACCCTCAGTGCGCGAGTCCAACCCACACTTGGCCGGTTTTTTTTTCTACTACAAAGTTGGGTTTGTCCTTCGATCCGAATGTTGTGGGTACTCGCTGATGTTTGTAGGGTTCGTTTCCGTAATTTAGGGTAAATGTAGGGTCGGGTTCGTGTGCGTAACCCTCAGTGCGCGAGTCCGACCCGCACTTGGCCGGTTTTTTTTTGTTACTACAAAGTTGGGTTTGTCCTTCGATCCGAATGTTGTAGGTACTCGCTGATGTTTGTAGGGTTCGTTTCCGTAATGTAGGGTAAATGTAGGGTCGGGTTCGTGTGCGTAACCCTCAGTGCGCGAGTCCGACCCGCACTTGGCCGGTTTTTTTTCTACTACAAAGTTAAGTTTGTCCTTCGATCCGAATGTTGTGGGTACTCGCTGATGTTTGTAGGGTTCGTTTCCGTAATTTAGGGTAAATGTAGGGTCGGGTTCGTGTGCGTAACCCTCAGTGCGCGAGTCCGACCCGCACTTGGCCGGTTTTTTTTTGTTACTACAAAGTTGGGTTTGTCCTTCGATCCGAATGTTGTAGGTACTCGCTGATGTTTGTAGGGTTCGTTTCCGTAATGTAAGGTAAATGTAGGGTCGGGTTCGTGTGCGTAACCCTCAGTGCGCGAGTCCGACCCGCACTTGGCCGGTTTTTTGGGTAGTAATAGCACTTAATGGGAAAATTGTGAGGGTGACGAACTGGTTGGTCACGTGACCGGCACAGAAATCAGCTGGTAAAAGAATGATGGCGTAATTTCTCATCTTCGTTAATTTGAAGTTAAGTTTCATCGGCCCTAATTTTCTTGTTAAATTTAAGGGCCAGTCTTGATTTGTGACACTTATTTTTTGACTTTCCTTGGGCTTTGAAAGAGGCGCTTTCCCCACTGCGATAAGACGTTAGAAATTGCACGTGAAATCTTAATTAAAAGAGTATACGATTATTTGAAACTTGACGTGTAATCTAAGTTTTAACTATTTACACCTGTTTAAATAAGAAAAGTATAGCATTTTGCAAAAAAAGCAACCAGATAAGATAATGGTATGGTGTTTTTTTGCTCTCTGAATGAATTCACGAGGGTGGGGATTATATACAGTTAGTTACGAAAATTAAAAATTGAAATTATATTTTAATTAGTGTAAGATTTGTAAGTTTATATTATGTACACTATAACATTAGGCTAGGACTGTAATGGTAGATGTATATTGGTTAAATAAATAAATGTTATCTGAATAGATATCCCTTTTTCGTCTTAATTTATACGTGACGTGTGCATGAATGAGACCTTCGACGAGTATGACACTAATTAAGGTATTTTTAAAGCCCAGGAAAGTTTTATGAAAGTAGCGTCAAAGTAAATTAATTAAAATGTTTTAGAAAATTATTTTCTCATACTCTAAACATATTACCTATAGTACATTTTATGTATTGCTTTTAAATAATTTAAAAAAAGCAATATTTTTTGTTAATTTTGCAAGAGCCTCCTCCTTGTGCAGGAGGCCCGACCCCAGATAAACTGGGAATATGGGCAAGGACAAGAAGAAAAATGGGAGATACTTTATTCAGACATTTCTTGGAATAATAAAATACCCGGTGTAGTAGGTCTTATAAAGCCCTAGGCTAGGTATTCACAAAGTTTCATTAAAATCTTTATAGCTATTTTTGAGAAAAAGTAACCAACAACCTGGGTTTGTACATTATTCCGATTTTTCCTATATTAAAAACTAAGACGTAAAATAGTTCATACAAAGTTTCATCAAAATCGTTTAGTCATTTTTGAGAATAATATAAAATTTTCTTTATTTACTACCTTAAATAATCAAAATTTTAAAAAAATTGGGAGTGAAAAACATAATATTGCACTAACCCAAATTTTCCAGTATATCCAGTAGTTTGTGCACTAGAGCACCGGTCACCGAACACACACATATACATTTTTTATTTCATGGTTTTTTTAAACTCTTAAAGAGAGCCGACCTCAAATAATGGGAAACGACAAAGAAGAAAAAGAACAAGTTTTTTAGACTCATAATATAGTTTTTTTTTCACTAATGTGTAAGACAATCGTTTACTTTCAAAATATAAATATCGTTTTTTTGCCACCATACAACATTTAAAAATAATTTCATCACAGCTAATTTATTTTATTTAAGGTAATCAACAGCGAACTTATTTAACATTAAGCTTATTGAAGGAGACAAAAAGCAAGGTTAATAATAGATTACCCTAGATAAGCGAAACACTTTGCACAAAAAACAGACAGTTAGGTAGCACATAGATTTTACGATAGTACCACAGTACAATAAAGAGTACTAGTGTACAGTATGGTCACTCCCTGCCTGCCGTTGAAAGTGCCGCCCACCCCCGCTCAGTAGCCTCAACCGCAACCCTAGCATGTCTTATCTCACTCACACAAGCATAGTACGCGTTCACCTACACGTGTGCGTAGGAACGCGTTTGTTTCATACATTTGATCGTCAGTGACCGAGGTGTGATAGTACAGAGGCCAGTACATCAAGCTATACACTCGTAGTGCGATTCTGATCCATACGCATTCGGCATAAGAACGGTACAAAGTCCAAAGTGTGTAGCTTGATGTGCTGGCCTGTGTACAAATATAAATTACAAAGTAGCTCAATTTCTCGTAGTGTGAACTAAAAACCTGCATTTGTTGCTACGAGTTGATATTGGTTGCCATGTATGTATGAGGTAATTAACTTGTGTGTGTGTGCGTGTGAGGGTGTGTAATACAATTATTATCCGTAGAAACCAAAAATCAAATATTTGCTTCCATTTTTCTTCTGGAAGCCTGCTCCCAAGCCGCTAACAACTCCCGAGTCTCTGGCAAATCTCCTGCCCTTGAGCTGATCCTTAATGACTGGGAACAGACCGAATTCACAGGGCGCAAGATCAGGAGGACTGTACGGAGGATGTTCAAGCAGTTTTACTACAATATCTTGTAAAAAAAACCACACAGTTTCATGCGAACTATGCGCAGGAGCATTAGCGTGATGAAAATGCCAATTATCAAGTCTCGAAATTGGACGAAGTTCTTTGAGTTTTTGGATAACCTTAGGCAAACATTCTTTTGTGTACCAAGAGGCTGTAACTGGACGCTGACTTTCCAAAACCACACCCCGGACACTGCATGCAACGGTCATGAAATGACATTTCTACTAACAAATGACGGAGCAAACAAAATCACGGCGAAATAATATACGTTCGAGATCCAAACTGTAACCAATCTGTATCAATCTGGGTAACGAAAGGGTGAGGTCGCAATTTAGAAAACGGCAGGGAGAGTCCATGCTGTATGTTAGTACCAATATATTTACTTTGCCAAAACTATTCGATCTAAAATTCCTCGCCTTGTGAAAAATACAGCAATTATCTTTTTTTACTGACCGAGATTTTCGCACTTGAATCGCAACAATACAACCAAATTTTGTTGTTTCTTTTGGAGGGCACATCAAAATAATATAGCCAAGTTTCATCACCCGTGTCAATATTATTTACGTAGTAAGAAGTTCCATTTTTATACTCTTTTAACATTTTCTTACACCAGTTCACTCTGCATATCGTTTGTTCTTCTTTTAAGTCATGGGGCACCCAAAGCGTATTTTTTTTTCACTTTAATAATATCGTACAGAATTTTATGAATGCTTGGTGCACAAATCTGCAGGATATCTTCTATCTGCCTATAAGTTACTCGACGGTTTTCTCTTGTCAATTTTTCAACTTTTTCCGCATTTTCTTCAGTGCAAACCGCCGTAGGACGTCCTGACCTTAGCGCGTCTTCTACACCAAAATTACCTCGACTAAATTCCTGATACCACCGATAAATCGTTGTACTATAATAAGGGCAGTTCTCTTTGTGCACAGAACTCATTTCTTTCACACACTCATCAATCTAGTTTCTTTTAATACTCATCATCGAGAGACCGCGCGCCAAGTTGTACCGTATAATAACGCGCAACTCAGTCATTTTAATAAAATCAATATTTTTTTGTGCAATTGCTAATGAGTGACTATTGAAAAATTATGTATGTACCGTCGTATAATAAGTGTCACTTTCTAATAAAACTATTCTCACCTAAGTACCCACAATTAAAAATATTGTTGTATTACAGAACTTGTCTTGTGACCTTGTAATAGTTTCTTTACTCCTTTAGCGTTCGAAAGATAAAAGAAAATGTGAGTTTTTATGTATGGAAAGCCGTTCATGCAGGCCGACTGTTTTTTTTAAAATTCACAATTGGTGAGCCCTGACATTATCTCACCCGATGGTAAGTGACGATTATTCCGAAATAGGAAGCGGGCTTACCAGGATTTCCCACGTAATGGGGGACTGGCTATCTTATCTTCAAGCTGGAATACATTATGCTGTTAACATTGATGTTTGGCGGCAAGACTTAGATAAGATGGTATTAGCTAGCCAGGTGGGCTATGAAAATGCCCTCACACCAACCAAACCGAGTCATACTAAGTGATACTCCGCCGGGAATCGAACACGTGACCTCCTGATGTAAAGCTAAAAGACTTAACCATAACGCCACTGAGTCGGTAATGCATAAAATAATACAAATGTGATATGATATGTGCATCAAATGCTGTCCATAAGTGTTACGAAGATACTTAAGTATACATGTGAATTTAGTATGATGAACTGTAATTGATATAGAAAATGAGAATTAAAAATAAATATAGTTAAAAAAACTAAAAACAAGCTTATAAATCACATCGAACTAAAAAGTGAAAAATAATTCCTTGTATGAGCTGAAAACAATAATGAACGTAAAACTAGTAAGTATTATTGTGAAAAAAGCGTGGGTTGCTCAATATACGAAAAATATGGTATACAAAGCGCCACACGCTTTTTTGTCAGTTTTTAGTTCAGGACAATGAGATAAACTTAAGAAATTATTGTTTTGTCACTGATTATTGATATATGTGTAAACTGCAAAGTTTGAATTAAATCTGTCCGTTTAAAGTGGGTCAAAATCAAGTGCAAAGGAGTTGGTTAAAAACATACAAACATACATACATATAGGTGAAGCTAATATAAGCGTGTTAAAAAGTAAACTAGTTTGTTTACATCTTCTTGATTTAGGCAAACTTGTAAATAAAAAAAAACTTCAGTCACATTAAACAAAAATGTACCTTCAATTTGTAGACACTCGAGACGGTAGCTTCAACGAGACATGATTATATTCCTAAATGAGTTACTTTACTACACATGTTGCTGCAAATTTAACACAACAAGCTTAACACATGTCGGTGGAGAACGTGGTTTTTGTGCAAAAATAAGTCGATGCGAAGCACGTACACAAGACTTATTTTTCAGTTTTCACATTTATGTATGTACACTCACATCTAGAGAATTGCTAAGACCGCTCTTTTGTCGGACGGCAAATACATATTTTGTGAGAACAAAGACCATCATTTTTCAAGTGAACATTTGAACTCTGAAGCGGTTATTGTAAAAATAAACAATAACAATTATGTTGTCAGAATAAGAAATGAAAATGAAGACGTAGTGTTATTACTCAAGTCACTTTTCTTTCTTGGGACTTGAATAAATGATGAAAGACTTGAGAAAAATCTAATGAAATTATTCTTTGTTGAATATTTTGATGTACTTGCGTATATTTTCTTATTACTATTATTTTGCTATCGATGATTATGATTTTCGTTTTTTTCATTGATTTTCTAACCTGCCAATATTCTCCTCTTCGATCCTAAATCTGCCCATCATTTTTGTATGTGAACAATTAAGGCTTTTATTTAATAATTACATATTTAATTTTTAATAAAAACTGTTCAGGTCAGACCTCCGTGCTTACAGTTCCAAAGCGATGACTGTAGCATCTTTTACACATAATTTTTGTCAAATGCAGCTTTAAATGAATTAAGAAAGAAACCTTTAACTGACTTCAAAAAAAGGAAGAGGATTCTTAATTCGACCATTTATATATATTTTATGTGTGTTCGCGCATAAATTCGTCGTTTATGAACCGATTTTGATGATTCTTTTTTTGTTGGAAAGTAGATATCCCAAGGGTGGTACCATGATAAGGAAACCAGGATCTGATAATGGCAATCGTAGTGGCGACTAGTGCGTTTGAAGTCGTTTTTTTTTGTTTAAAATGATACGAGACTTGTTCTATTCTACGGTTCTACCTTTACACAATAAAACCGTTACAAGCTATGAAAAAAAAATCTTCCGAAAATGTTTTATTTTTTTACATATTGACTCCTGTATCAAAGTACATGTAAAGGTATCCCGTAAGGGGTGCCGGGTGGGACAAACGCAAATGGGAACTGGCTTGACTTATGACCTATCGAGTAAGTAAAAAAACAGGTAAAAATTCGATGGTTTTCAAGTTATTATGTTATGTTGATATCATTGGTGTGTTCCGGCATGAAGATAAGATAGCCAGTTCCCCATTGCGTTGGGGAATCTTGGTAAGCCCGCTTCCACCTTCGGCAACATCATCACTTACCACCAGGTGAGATGTTGTCAAGGGTTTATGAATTGTAAATAAAAATAAAAAAATTACTCGCATTTTCTGTGTTACATTGAATTTTTGGTTTCAACTCGCTTTGGGACATAAGTTAACATCTACGTACAAATTTTCATTACTGTATGCCTAACAATAGTAGGCAGAGTAGGTAAAAGACTGTGGTTTACAGACAGACAGACGGAAATGGCGAAATTATAAGAGTATAGTTTTAGCCATTTAGACTTCGGGACCCTTAAAAGTGAAACTTATTTATAGGCATTTCTTCAAGTAATTTCATTTAGGCAGCACAAGTTCTTAGTTGGGCCTAACTTGCGGGGTTGACCGTTCCAGCGGCAGCGCGGCCAGAATGGAATCGAACATTCGGTATGTCAAGCAGTTAGACAAGATTTCAGACGCATTGTCTAAGTTATTCTGAGCATCCGTCCGCTCGTCTCACCCTTCTTTAGGGTTGCCTACTTTGCTTTCGTATTTCTACAGGGTTATGTTTAAGGCGGAACCCTTTCAGAAAATAATGAAAACCCCAAAATCGAGGGTTGGAAAAGTCATTTTTCTGAGGTCGAAACTGTAATACATTTATCTCTTTTTATATATAAATTTATTACAATATGTCTGCTGCAAAGTGTAGGAGGCCAAAATACGATTTGATAAAATAATTTCGCGATAGAAAAAAATTGCAGTTTGCTTTAAATTTATCAATTTTCGCTATGTTTTAACCCACAAAAACCATTTTATTTCACTACAGTTAGATATAGCACCTTTTTTTCTCTTATTCCTCAATAAAATCCTGACGTATTGGCAGACTCACTTTTTTTGCAAAAATGCCTATATCTAAGTTAAAACGAAAAAACACTGAAAATGTGCAAAAAAGTGGTTATTTTCTTTACCTTTCACACTTAAAGAAAAAGACAGAGAAACCTGTTCCAAGGCGTATTGGGACTTAAATCACAGCATAAACCTAATATATAAACATTGATAAGGATCTACACATTAGTACACATGAACTGCTTCTAGAGGAAGAAAACTAAATAGTTATGAGTTTCTTTGTTTAATATACAGTTAAGCTAATCTATTAACTACTAGTCATTTGAGTTACTTTTTATGAACTGTCAAAAACGAGATTTTGTTTTAAAATTGATCGTTTTACAGACATGTGGCGTCATTGTCTTTGACGGACTATTTTAGTTATTTTAATAAATATAGAACACAGAACAACCTCCTTTTTTGGAGTCGGTTAAAAAATAAAAATGTACCTATATCAAATAATTAAGTTTCGTGTTTTCATATTTCATAATTTATTTTTGAAGATTGTCAATTATCTTCCGTGGCTTGGTTTAAATACCTAGATTTTTTTAGAGAAAAATCTGGATTTCATTTATTTATTTTATTTATTTACACTTATAGTACACCAAAACAATTTCGTAAAGCTAATACATACGAGTATAGTTATTATAATGAAGTGTACAGTAGGCGGTCTTATTGCTAAAAGCAATCTCTTCCAGACAACCTTTCATATGTTTAAAACTAGTAGCTATCTTCGTGAGTGAAACATCCTTAATGCTGCTCTCAAAATAACAACGAGTCTAGCCACTAGGTAGCCAAAGTTCGCAGACTCAATATCAAAATTTACCTACCTAAGCAATGTGACTCAAATCACCCCGTCGTCGTAACATTTATGCTAGTGGGTGATTCAAGCGTGATGCGGTAACGCGACCTCGAAAGTATGATTCATACAAACATGAATCAGGAACACAAAGAAAGTGAAAATTTCCATCAGTGTGAGTAAACATTGCATGCTACTTGTTCTCGTAAACAGTGCGCTGCAAAGAAGTGTAAATTGATCGTTTGAAGGACATGTTTTTGCAAGTTTGTTTGTAATACTTTTATTATATTTTCTGCAGATATTGTGTGTATTCTCAACCGACTTCAAAAAATGAGGTTCTTAATTCTATTGATTTTTTTTTGTGTTTGTAATGAATATCTCTACACATTGTGAACTGATTTTTATGATTATTTTATTTGTTCGATTGAGTAAGCTGCCAGGTTGCTCCCATATAAACTTTATCATAATCGGTATAGTTATTTTTTAAGAAAATTAACAAAAACTTAATAATACAAAATTGTATTAAGTTGTTGCGATGGAAGTCGGTAACGTGTTTAGCGTTTTCAATTATTAACTCATATTTCTTACCTTTTACAAGCTTTTATTTACTTTCACTTGTCCCCGTGACTGTAATAAAATCTTAAAACTTAAATTTGACCCACTTCCCGGTTTCCGATCAAGCTGAAATATTTTCTTTTAAGGTCATTACGTCTTTTATCAAGTATTTTCGTTTTCCCAGAAGTGTTTTTCTGTAGGTTCTCTCTCATTTTCAAATGTAAAAAAACCCCTTAAATGCGAGATTGACTCGCGCATTGAGGGTTCCACACCACCACACCTCCCCACACATGTATAACAATGATTACTATTCATAAAAAAAAAAACATAAACGCGAGCGACAGAAAAAAAAATATTTCAGTTAGGTCTCCTTAGCGCCGAGTAAGACTTATACTTGACTGGTTTTTATTATTTGTTGTTTTACTTCAGGATTAGTACTATAGTCATACCAAGTTTAACGCTTGTGTGTATAACCATTCTTAAGATAGAGCAAAACACAAAAAAGGTGGTAGGGCATTTTCTAAGCCCGCCTGGCTAGCTACCACCATCTTATCTAAGTCTTGCCGCCAAATATCAATGGCGTTTCTTGTATCGCCCTTATCTTTTCACTGTTCATTATTTTAAAATTGCTGGTACACGTATTTCAGCACCAAACTACCTGTTACGGTTCCAAAGATGCAGGACTTTAAAGGTCGGACAGACAGACGGACAGTGTTGGTTTAGTAAAAGGGTCCTAATACCTGGTGCGGACCCTAACTAGCGAGCTCAGTCAGGAATGTACAAATGGAAAGTGCTGATATTAATACATACTTGTATGTTTTATAGGTCTAACTTATCGAGTGGCATAGGGCTTCACCACAGATTTTCACTGCTTCTGGTCAGCCATTACATCATACCTTGGCCGTAGGCGTTTTTTTCCGAGAGTAGCCTTTAAAGTCAAGGACTCAGTCCATCCGTCCGTCATATTTAGTAACATACAATAGTATTAGAACACTTTGCATTCGATTATACAGGATGCTACGTAAAATAGATAATGTTTTAGGCAGGCTTCTACTACTGAAACTGAACAACTGCCTACTGAAACGTTTTCAGTATTCGGCAAGAAAAGTTTTGGAATATTCATACAAATATCTACTGACTGGCCAACTTTGTATGAGAAGACCACATTTTTAGGGTTCCGTACCCAAATGGTAAAAATGGGAACCTATTACTTAGACTCCGCTGTCCGTCTTTCTGTCCGTCTGTCACCAGGCTGTATTTCATGAACCGTGATAGCTAGACAGTTGAAATTTTCACAGATGATATATTTCTGTTGCCGCCATAACAACAAATGCTAAAAATTAGAAAAAAGTCAAAGTCGCCATATAAAAAAGTGTTTTTTTTTTAAACGTGAAGAGACTACGGCATTATGATGGTACGGAACCCTCTGTGCGCGGTTCTGACTCGCACTTTACCGGTTTTTTTTACGATTTCAGCAAAATTGAAGAACCCTCTTAAAAGCCCTCTCAAAAAAATATGCTAAATTTTATCTACACCCTGTATTGTAATTTGCAGTCATCTCTATACATTTAGTAGGTTTGCTTTGATTAGTTTCAATACAAACAGTTGTCCAACAACTCTGGTTTTGCATCAAACGCCGACATGACTATAATCACTAGCCACTTCCTCCTCCGCTACCGCCTGAATGTAATGACTGAATGTCCCCTAGGGTGGTTCATGCTAGTACTGAAAAAAATCAAACTCATGCTAGAGATTTGGCCAACATCTTATATTGTTACACATATTAAGAGTAGTTGGTGTGCAAATTTTCATGAAGATATCTCCACTGGAAGGGGATGCTCATCGCTTGAGAAGTTTTGCAATTTCTTTGAAAAAGGGTGGTTAATGTTAGTACCAAGAAAATAAAATGGATCCATAATTACAGTAAATATTTTTGTTTATTGCAATCACAACATATAGTATCACTAATAAACAATGTCAATTTCAAGCCAAACTATTACAATTATTTATTTTTGATAGTATCAATGAGTGTCTTTTTTGTAGTTTGGGTGGATATCATCTTTCTATTATTTTCTACCACATGAAGTATTGTCTGCTTTTCTTCTTCGTTTTTGGACAGAATTTTATTGTAGTCTTCAAATAATTTAACACCTCTCTCAGCCGTATCATTTACAACGCGCAGATCTCTGACTTTTTCTTTGCCTTGTAGGTAATCAGAGTTCTCTTGCCAGGTTTCTGGGAGCAACTGTAAGAACGAGTCTCCGATATTAAAAACACGCAGAGTTTCTATTGTTCTCTTCGATGCAAAGTTTCCTAAGGTAGTCTGAGATGATAAAATCGCAGCATTTCCTCGAACTAAGCGAGGCCCAGCTTCATTTTTCATGCCTTCAACAATTGCTGCTTTTTCAATTAAAGACACCTTTTCTGAGAAAAGCGCTAATCCTACAAGCTCATCGGACAAATACCATAAGTGTCGTTCCAAGACACTTTTTGCAGCTTTCCCGATTTCTGAATCAATGGTAGATTCGTAGGTTCCCAAGTCCTTCCACAACTGAAGATCGTTACCAGGCGCTTCGGCTGCCAAAGGAGCTTCGACCCACACTTTGGTGTAAATCAGGGCACCAAACTTTACGAACCGAGAAACAGCCTTCTCTTCTCTTTTAGTCAGCTTTAGGACACTCTGATTTTTAAATAATAATATTTTTATTCAATAAAGCAGCTTTGCCATCCAACGCGCGTGATGAATAGCTCCAGGGGATCGCCAATGAATCGGATCTGGTTCTTTATTTAGAACGACCATCGTCAATTCTATAAGCTCAAAATAATCATCTCGAATTTGTTTCTCGCCGGACAAAGCTTTTGTAAGAGCTTCAAGGGTAGTTTTAGCGAACTTCTCTGAGCCCTGATCAATTTCAAGTCCTTCGTAATGTTCTCGAGAAATATTTTGCCAAATTTCACGAAATCGTTTAAACAAAGGTATCTCTGGAGAGTTTGATGGGCCAAAACAGGTCTAAAATACTTTAGCTAGTATAATTTCTAGCATATGATGACGACAAGCAAGCCATAACAAATTACGGCCTATACTCTTTTCTAAGAGGGCACATGCTCCTTTTCTTATGCCAGTATTCGCGGAAGTGGTATCAAAACTCATGGCTTGCACTTGATCTTTGACATTCCATTGTTCCAACAGAGCTATCACTGCATTAGATGTATTCTCTCCAGTTCCTGCAGCTAGCTTAGGTACGCCTAGCAATTTCTCACAATTTTGTCCAGAAACAATAACCGGTAAACGGTCAACTTTCTTGTTATCTAATATATCTGGCAATATTTTACCATCCCAGTGCACTACAAGTGGGCAATCAGGCTCGAACGATTCTCGAATATAAGCATCAAATTCTGTCCTGGCTCTCTGGCGTGCACGTCTAATAGTGCTTCTGGAAATCGGTAGTAAAGTTGGGTCTTGACCAAGCGCAGCAGCTAGTGGAACAATCAGTCGCATTGCCTCGCGATCCGTAATTTTGTTGCGATCTAAAGCGCTAGTAACGTGAGGTGTGAAAATCCCACTAGTCGATGGAGTTAGAGATGGAGAATCTTTTGCACGTTTGCTTGGGACGTGCAATTTATATTGCACCTCCTCCTGATCTTGCTCACTTGAGCTAGAAGAAGTACTAGTATCCAGCTGCTGTTGACTAGTAACCGTCGAAGTGGAAGCTGCACTTTTGATTGCTTTTTCTTTTAATAACTCGAGTAAAATTAGTATAGTACCCTCATTGAGCACCCTCTTGCACTTATCTTAGGAAGCTCAAATTTTGCATGGATAATAGTATAGACATAGGTAACAAAATGAGGGGGTGGCTGGTACGAAATTAAAAAAAAAAAAATTTTGGACCACCCTAATGTCCCCATGTCCTGAACAACGGTCACTATGGAACTATGGGGTCGACCTCCCTCGTCTCGCCTCTCGGCCCCCACTCGATTGCCTACACGTTTCTGTTGGACAACTGTCATGTAATGGTATTACGATATGGCTTACAATAACGCAACGCATTTGATGTCGCACAATGCCGCTACGGCGTAGGAACTAACAGTACTAGCCTGTAGCCAGCCTGGCATACTCGTGGAGTTTGCCAGGCTGTGCCCCGCCCCGTTGCCCTGCGAGTACTCTTCCGTTGCTCTGCGTAAGCGGTAGTGTATATATTCCTTGGCGTAAGTACATTCGTTGCACTACTAAAAAAAATATTTAAAATTTAATCTGTTTATTTTTTTTTGAGTTACATTTAAAAAAAAAGACAACATCAGAACGCTAAATCTAATATTAAGATTGTGTGCGCCTGATAGATCACACTACACACACGGGTTAACTTAAACACTAAAAATAATAATAATAATGCGCGTTTATAGCTAATTTGGATGCTGCCCGACATCCGCTGATACGGGGGAACTGTCCGGGTGCACCTCCGAACCATGCAGAAGTAATTTCTTTACATTATTTTTTATTTGTTTAGGGTTTTTGTCATGTATATGATTCGTTACCCAGTCTTTAGGTAGTTTGTTTAAGACATTGGGCAGGGTATACACCCAGACCCTTCTCCCGTATTCATTATTACATTTTGGCAAGTTTTGGTAGGTACGAAAGGGGTCGAGACCCATCTGGTCTAGTTTTTTTATCTAGGCTGTTTATGTTACATGCATACTCACACAACATAGCGCATGTTACCTTATTAAAGATATTCATTACACCACAATATTCAAATAGACCTTCATAATTATCTTTGTGTTTTAGTTTGATCTTTCTAGGGACTATAGTTTTGAGCAATCTCAGTTGTAGATCACATATTTTTTGTAAGTATGTTTTGTAGGTTCTGCCGTAGCTGGATAGGCCATAACTAATTACAGAGTCGGCCATTGACATGTATAGTAATCTTAGTGTAGTGTATGGTAATTTGTATTTAAGTATACATAACTTTGCCATAATTGCTCTCAACTTATTGCAGCTATGGTCAATATGCGGGCCCCAATTAAAGTTATGGTCTATTTTTAGTCCTAGGTATGTGTGCACCAAAACGTTTTCAAGGGGGTCACACATACATTTATTTGTTTGTAGATGCATACATTTGTGTTCATGGGCTACAATTCGTGGTTTAGATGCCGTCTTAAGGTACGGAGAATGTATGTGCATGAGTTTAGTCTTTTGATAATTTATAGAAAGGCCCATATCATGTGCCCAATCACACAGCTTGTTGAAGTCGCTTTGCATGAGTGTCTGTGCAGTTATTACATTACAGTCTGCTGTAATCATACAAGTATCATCAGCAAACTGGAACACAGAGGCGTGCTGGAATATGTTGCACATATCGTTTACATATAAGAGATACTCAGTTGGGCCTAGTATGGAACCTTGGGCCGTGCCACACATGGTTGGTGTCAGCTCACTCTGATCACCGGCAATGCTAACTGTGGTGAATCTATTTGTGTGGTAATTTTTGAACCACTCCAGCAGTGGTCCCTGTATTCCATTTTGCTGCATTTTATTATATTATGTTGAATAATTTAAGGTGTCAAATGCCTTACTGAAATCGATCATAACAACAAGGACATGTTTTTTATTGTTTAAATGTTTGTTAATTTCATCAGTAAATGAAGATAAAAGTTGAGTAGTATTTTTTTTACTTTGGAATCCAAATTGTTTATTATGAATTATGTCATTGCTTGACAAAAACTTACTTATGTTTTGACCAAAGTATTTTTCTATGATTTTGTCAATGCAGGATAAAATTGTAATTGGTCTGTAATTATTTGTATCACAGCGGCTACCCTTTTTGTGGATTGGACGAATAATTCCTATTTTTAATTTGTCCGGATACATAGATTTAGATATACACAAGTTAATTAGATGTGTTAGCACAGGTGTTATTTCCCTTGAAATAAATTTTAAGTCTTTAGCACGTATCTTGTCGTAACCAGGGCTTTTTTTATCGTCAATACTGTTTATTATTTTAAAAAGTATTTCTTCTTGAATTTTATTTATTCTTAGTGTAACATTCGGGGTGTTAATATATAAGTTTTTATCAAGCAACGGTATATCACAATGGTTAATAACATTTTTGACATTTAAATCGAAGTCGGTTGCAAACTTGTTACACAAAGTTTTTGGAGCTAACCCAAAAGACTTAATCAATACATCATCAATTGCTTTCACTATTTTCCCAGTCAGCCTGTTAATTAATTCCCACATTTTTTTTGGGTTGTTAAAATTAATACAAATATTTCTTTTAATGGAGATGTTTCTGGTTATATTTATTATTCTATTTGTCCTATTTCTATAACTATTGTATATTTGTTTATTTATTATGTTACTTTCATCTTTTTTCCATATCTTATATAGTTCCTTTTTTTGTTACACATTTGAATTAGACTATCAGTTATCCAACTACATTGATTTCTATTATTATTACGTAACTTTATTGTTTGATTACATTTTTTATAAATTACATCAAATTTTTCAGTAATAAAATTTAGCACATCGTTGGGGTCTGTCATTGAGTACACTACGTTCCAATCAATCTTTCTTATTTCCTCCCTTACTTTGTCATTATCAAGTTTAGTTATTGTTTGAAATTTATTATTTGAATCGGTAGAACCAATGACAGCCAGTCCTTCGATGTAGTGGTCTGCTAGAGCGTTACATACAACAGCTGACCGGAGAGAGTGGCCGCAGCGGCCGCGACCGCTGCGGCCCCCCGTCCCACCCCCAGGCGGCTGCGTGTCACGAATAAATATATGATCTATACAGCTTTTTGATATTCCTTTAGCACTAACTTCTATTCTTGTGTACTGGGTTATACAACATTCAAACCCTAATTCATATAATGTATTTAAGTAACTACTTACAACGGGATTATTCACTTTTATGTCTATGTTAATATCACCAACCAATATACAGTTGCACCTGGTAGATATATTCGATAAATGACGTGCCAGATCACTGATAAATTCACGTTTGTCTTTTTTTGGAGGTCTATAGATTGCACAAACAAACAGCTGATACCCGTCACTTGTACTCACTTCACCCGTTAAGCATTCAAAATATAAAGAAGTAGATCGCTTTTTTGTAAATGATATTGATTTGTGTGCGTACACTATCACTCCGCCGCCTTTTCTATTTTTTCGTAATTCTGTGTGCATTGTATAATTGTCAATTTCAAAAAGTTTCTTGGTTATGTCCGATAAGTTTGCTTCAGTAATAATTATTAAGTGAATTATTGCTGGGCTTGTAGATATGAGGTATTCCAGATGTGCGTGATTTTTTATCATAGATCTAATATTGGTGTGAAATAATAATAATTTGTTATGGTTCGCCGGTATGTCACAAGTAAAATCATGCCATGAACTCTGGTTAGTTTCTGTTATTCCGAAACTGGATATATCCATAAAAATATAGAAGTCTTACAGAGTTAAATCAATCGATTACAGGGAAAATCGATCGTCAGTAAAATTAAATTAGAAGTGAAGTACCTGTGTTCACTTTTGAGATTCCTTGGCTGTAAGCCTCTATATTGTTATATTATAGTAGAAGTAAATAAGTACGTTGTCTTTATACATACGCTCTGAGCGCGGTTTGTATGTGAGCTCACCCGTAGGTACGCGCATCGCACGCACACTGACAAAATTTCGAGGTGTTCGAGGTTCCCCAGTCGAGGCTGCGCCGTAGGTAATATAATATCGCTGCGTTTGTGTATGTATGTACCTATATTCAAGCTCAAAAATGACTACAAATAGCTACGTCATAGATATTTCAGTGTATACGGATGTCCTATTAGCAACTCGTCAAATCCAGAATTGTCTTTCTTCACAATATTACCTACCGAACAAGAACGGTGAGGACCTAATCTACTATATCTATAGATAGTCGTAGGTAGATACATAGTTTTGTGTTTACCGAAACAATTTTAGTTCTGCTATAGCACAGTATATATATTAGTACTAACGGCTATAGTATGTATGGATTTCGTTAATCGGATAAAGATTTGTAGTTTTATTATTATTTGATCACTAATAAATAGATAGGAACGCCCCACTGCGAAAACAAGGGACCAAATATTTTTGTTTAGGGACCTAAATTAAACTAGGTAAATTGAATTTTAACAGGTAGGTATAAGCAACAACTGAATTTAATTATTGTACAGACAAAAGCGCGTCAGACGTAACACTTTGGACATTGTATCGCCTTAATGGCATAAGCGCTAATATCGAACTGCACCTATATTTCATTCTCTCGCTATAGGATAGGTAGATCGGGAGTCGTCTGGAATCCGTGATCTCATATTATTATATCCTATTTTATGTATTTAAGTAACTTACCTACTTAGGTATTTTTTTATGTGAATTAAGAAACTGACAAAATTCTATCAACACGAACAACGGTAAAACTTAAAAGTAAATAAATAGGTACTTACCTATAGAGTGGGATTATTTTCATATCATGAAAGTAATAGGTTACATAAACCTTATTCTGATTTAAAGTGACAAACAACTGTAAAAAAAAATAAAACGTAGGTATAGACCGGCCAGTCCTTGATTTCATATCGTATTGTATTTTTATAGGTAGGTAGGTAAGTATAATTCAACCTTTCAAATGCTTTGCGTATTTTGTGGTGGGGTTATTATACATATTTATATATTGTTAAGGTTTTGATCATGCACTTTTGACAATTGAATAAACTTAAAGCGACAGCCCTACTTGTTTAGGCTATTATCGCTCGTTCGGGGTCCAAGATACCGTACTTATTTACTTCTACTATGACTGTATGGATTTTTTAGACTGTGTCTTTACTGCAGTAATCATATCAGCTCATATACGTTTTCACCGACGGGCTCGAGCCTACCCCGAATCAGGGCGATCGCGTCTTAGTTGACCACACGGGGACAGTGCGGGTCGGTTGACTTCACACACAGCCTTCGAGTTTCTACGCAGGCGTGTGTAGGTTTCCTCACGTGGTTTTCCTTCACCGTAACTGCAGTACCAACTATCAAATAACTAAAGCGGTCGCGAATAGCAAGTGGCGACACAACCAGCTGTTTTTCCCGAGAGGTTCTCGATAACAAAAAATATTATAAAATTATTACTAATTGTCTAACCATAACACCAAATGTAACATACAAACCCAGACCACGATTTTCTGTAATAAGAAAAGTTACGAGTAGTGCCCTCAATGAGAGTCCGGAAACATACTAGACGGCCCACAGAGGAGTATTTGTATTGAAATACCGGACAAAAGTCAATTTCATTGATTTGGGTAGAGTCTATAGACCGTACATTATAAAATCCCAAGTAACTAGTGAGTTACCCAGTAGACGTAAATAACACGTGTCGTACCCCCCTCCGTCACACGATCAATCGGAATACAGGCGTTGGGTAAACCGCACGTCTTTGTTATATTTGTTTGGTGTTTTAGATTTTTTGTGAATATTCCTGGTTTCCTGGTAAAATAACTTTATTTAATCATGGAAGTAAAAGTTATATCACTTTTATATTGAATTCACAAGATCATGAAAGGTTGTTTTTCAGACATACAAATGATACGTTTATTTTTATTAATGACTTTACTCAAAGACATTTTTAGTTCTGTGTCGCATTTTGTCGGGAAATAAATATTATAAATATAAAAAAAAAAACGTGTGGCACTCGGGGACTGCCGCGGTAAAGCTATTGCATAGCATTTTTTATCAACTTATGCAATTATAATTATTTATTTGTTTTTTATTTATGCAGTATCTACCAGTACCATATAGTCCTTGGGGCGCGGGATGTTTATGTAATAAATTAACACTAAGAAAGTTACACCAGTAACATTGACTAAGTCCTTTTAGTACTGCAAATCGCTAATAGATGGCACTGTAAGTTTTTTAGAACTCGGCCGAGCGTGGGGTGTTAGGTTTTATTTTCGTTACGGAATTTCTTGATTCGGTCGCCACGCTCAAAGCCCGCGATAAAAGGTATGCAATAGCTTAAAAGTACAGACTTTTACTTACCATATCGAATTATAAGTAGTCCCTCATTTTTCCTCCATTTTTCTTCTTTATTTACTTATACAAGCAACAAATAATTTTGTCCGGTTTTTTAATTCAAATACTCCTCTGTGCGACCCTTGAATAGGTTTAGCTGAAGGGCTGTAAGTAACTGCAATGAGTACACTCAGGAACATCGTATTTTCTCACAAAGAAACTTATTTTTTACAAGTAACAACTAAGTCGAGCAAGCTTGTTTATTTTTATACAGTCTCCGCGCCGAGTGTTTGTGAAAACAGGGTCTTTGACGACACAAAAAGATTGTCTGTGTTTTGTTCAAAGGAATAAATACACAATAGAGCGAGTAATAAAAAATGCTCGGTATTGGTTGTCTACCAGCGAGACGACGTGTAAACATCAGGCTACATAAAGTTTCAGATTAAGTATTGATTTGACATTGAAGATGTTAAACCAACTAAAAAAACGCTTAACACGTTAAAAAACCGACTTCCATCGCAACAACTTTGAACAATTTTGCATTATTATTATGGTTTTTGTTAATTTTCTAATAAAGTACCACACCGATTTTCATAAAATTTATATGGGACCACACGGGAAGCACTATATTATATAGCTTTCAAATAAAGAGAGAAGCATCAAAATCGGTTCACCCAGTCAAAGTTATGAGGTAACACACATAAAAAAAGATACAGTCGAATTGAGAACCTCCTCCTTTTTGGAAGTCGCTTGAAAAGAGGTATTTCTATAGTCAATGGCACACCCTGGACACTTCATACAACGGGCCAGAAATGACATTTCAAAAAAGGAATGACGGAATAAACAAAATGGCGGTGAAATCCTATATGTTCGACAACCAAACTGTATCCAATCTGTATCAATCTGGGTGACGAGGGGGTGAGGTCGTAATCTAGAGAGCGGCAGGGAGTGTCCATACTGTATGTTAGTAAGTGTAATATATGTATAAACTGTTCACTGGAATCAACACAGATAAGAAGATTCGCTGCAACTCCAAGAGCAACACCCATGTCATGACAGTATGTTTTATTGTAAACTAGCGGTTTCCCGCGGCTTCACCCGCGTGGACAACGTTTCTATGACTTTTCGAGGGTGCGCAGTGCGAAAAAAGTAGCCTATCTGTTAATCCAGGTCCTAATCTCTCTACCTACCAAAGTTCAGATCTGCGTTCAGTAGTTTTGCGTGAAGAAGTAACAAACATACACACTCACACACTCACAAACTTTCGCCTTTATAATATTAGTGTGATTAACAATTTCACAAGAGCTTATCCAGTGTTTGTTAATAAAAGTAACAAAGGAATAAATGTAAGTCATTGAGGTCATAAGCCGGGCTATATTAAATACATTCAGCTTATCTAATAAGAAAGGAAAGTGGCCATAAATATACAAAATAATATTGTATGTCGAGTGCATTGTCACATAGTAATATCGCAGGCTAGGCTGGGCGTAATGTGGCGACTCGCAATCATGTCTGCTGTATTAACGTTATAAATTAGGACGTTAGCGTCCCTGCCCACTCAAATAATCATAAAACGTCCTGTAGTGGTCATTCTCGGCACTTGCGTTGGCCGCCACCAAACTTATACTCTCCTGGTATCTGCTTATTTAACTCCACAAAAAGGCTTCTAAGGAAAAGGCTACGACGTTGGTCTCGTCTTCAGGACTATATGATATTAATGCTTACGGCAGCATATGTTTAAGATAAGATAAATATCCTTTAATGCACACCAAATATTAAAGAAATTAAAAAAAAATGTTTATGGTCAAAAAGTTCATTAATCGTTGTGATGATAGCAAGAACTGTTAAAAATATTAAATAGACCGGGAAGAGACAGATTTTTATCAGCACCTGCATATTTTTTTATAAATAAACAGTCTCTTGAAAAGTTAAAAACCGCAGTACCAAATAAACAAGCAGTAAAATTAGCATAACTTCATTATGTTTCCGTACGAATGCAGATCCAAAATGGAGTGACGCATCAAAATAACGAATGCACCGACTTCCAGCGTTTATTTCTGTCTTAGAATGTTGTTTCTCTATCGCATTTTATATTTAGTTTTACGATCTTTGCGAAACTTTGTAACGTTATGCCATTTTTATGGCGTGTTTTTCAAATTACAAAATCAGTTGCGATCATCGTATGTTTATGGTCTATCTCTAGAAAGACATTAAATAATTGTTTGTTTGTTTGGTTTTAGGGTTGTTTGTTTTAAAAACGGGACCCAATTACTAAGACTCCGCTGTCCGTCCGTCCGTCTGTCACCATTCTGTATTTCATAAACCGTGATAGCTATACAGTTGAAATTTGCACAGATGATGTACTATTTTTGTTGCCGCTATAACAACAAACACAAAAAATTAGAAAAAGTGAAAAAATAAGGGGGTCGCCATAAAGAAAAAGTCTCTTTTTTTTAAACGTGAAGAAACTAGCGCCATCTAGTATGATGGTACGGAAACCTTTGTGTGCGGTTCTTACTCGCACTTGGCCGGTTTTTGCAATTCACACAACAATGTTTCTATCATACCTACCTGCATTAAAATGTTAAACTATATGCGGTACAATATTGAATAACTACAATGTCATTATGTTGAGGAAAAAACAACAAAGCATGAAATTAACATAAAACCTAGTATGGGTGCAAAGTAATAACAATTACTATATAGTACATGCAACCTCCTCGAATCTTAATTTCAGTGCTTATGCTATCCTATTATTTCGGCCAGACATTACACTCCACAGGCGCTATTCAACAGCTATTTACCAACATTCATGTCGTCTCGTGTATTGCATTTCCAGACTTGCATTAGAGCTATACTAATGGTATTGGGTTGGAACTTCGACCAGGGTTCCAGCGCCACGAGGGTATCAGACATCTCGAGACCGCATCAGCCGCTCACGAGTGCGCGATGCATACGTATCGAGTTATTTTCCGGCGACTACATTCAATTGTACTACCCACTATCCCATTAGAGAAGTTCGATTGGTTTTTGGTCGTGAAGGTGGCTTGGAATTAGTTGGTTGTCTTGCTGATGTAAATTCTAATTTAACAATCGTTTTAGTTTGTGAATTTCGTGCTTTAAATATAATATTTCAGAAGCTTCTAGAGGGGTTTTGTTAAAAGGTAAGTACACAAAGAAAATTCAGAAATCTGTCAGTTCAAAAAGTCTGGAAAATTGTCTCAGTCTCAGAATTTGTTTTAATGACTCTGTTTCTAATTGAAAAGACAAGGATTGCATAGAAAACTGGAAGCGCAAATATTTATTTCAATTAAACGCTCCCTTCTGGACTGGAGTATGCGATTGACAGGAAAGAAGACATCCAAGAAAAAGGGTTCTTTACAAGTGAAACGAGCCTTGATTGAGTGTCACTCAACTCCCTACTTAGACATTTAAAGCCTCCTCTAATTAAGTCCGTGAAGACGCTAATTGAGTATTTATTTATGCTCAAGTATTTTAAAATTAAGGGGATGTAATGTCAACACCAACAGTATCACTGTAAGGAATTCTTTGAACTTTGACTCTCGGGAAAATTGTTTTACTTTAAATAGCGTGTATTTATAAACAAGCTACTGTAGGTACATAAATTATTCGAAAATACTGAGGAGCATTCCTCTGATCTCTGGAATATTAAAGCCCCTACTATCCACATAAGAAATAACCTTTTAGTGGAAAATTCAATATTCAAAATAGCCATTGGATACGTGTCCTTCCTATTTTTTCATATGAAAAGCCATAAAGTTGTATCACCCGCCGCAAAAGAGGGTCCAAATGCAATAAACGATAGGTAATACGTTTTCTTTGTAGATTTTACGCTTGACCGCACATGGAAAATTTAAGAGTGGCGCAGACCGGTCCTTCTGTGGAATTGAATAGTCATCCATGTGGATAAGGTTTGGCTTTATTTACATATCTAAACAGATATGTAAATACAAGTGCACAATGCAATAAACACGAGTTCTTATTGGCCCGTACCTCTGGAAGGAAATGAGCATTTTTGGACAACACGACTAAATTTAAGGTAGGTATTACAGCATGTATAAAATTACAAAATTAGAAAAGGTGCTAGTATTAAATTTTTTCGCGAGTATAAAAAATAACCCAAATTACTGTGAAAACTGAGAAAAATTGCGGAATTTGGGCTCGTAATTAGCGCCAGTCTTGACGATCTCCATTTAGCAAAAAGCCGAGTGACATCGTAAAGGGTTGATTACATAGAGCTGGGAAACTCTTATTAAAGGACACATCTGTGTATACATAAAAGAAAGTCGTGTTAGTTACACCATTTATAACTCAATAACGGCCGGACCAATTTTTATGATTTTTGTGTTTTTGCATTTGTTTTCGTCCGGAATAGGATAATAAGTATATAATATAATAATATGTATATTTAATATAATACTCATCAATAAAAAATATTATCAGTCAAAAAATAATTGGTTTTAGGGTAGGGTAGGGTAGTGTAATGTAGGTGTAGTGTAGTTAAGGTAGGGTAGGGTAGTGTAGGGTAGTGTAGTGTAGGGTAGGGTAGTGTAGTGTAGGGTAGGGTAGTGTAGTGTAGGGTAGGGTAGTGTAGTGTAGGGTAGGGTAGTCTAGGGTAGTGTAGTGTAAGGTGGAACGAAGTTCGCCGGGACAGCTAGTTTTAAGATAAAGTAACCTCACCCCCTCGTCACCCAGATTGATATAGATTGGTTACAGTTTAGTTGTGGAACGTATAGGATTTCACCGCCATTTTGTTTGTTCCGTCATTACTTTTTTGAAATGTCATTTCTTGTCCTTTGTATGAAGTGTCCAAGGTGTGCCTAAGCTTTTCTTTCATCCATACAACGATTAAGGATTCAAGAGGCAGTGACGGTGCTTCACGCTTTTCGCCACTCTTGGCGTCTAATTAACACCACCGCTGCTGTGACCCTCGCTCCGTTCCTCCCGCCTGCTTTTCCAACTCCGTAAAGTTCTCAGGAAATTACAAGCAGTGCCTCTTAAGGGCGTCGATAACAGATTAGGAAAAATCACTGTGATTACTGCGTGACGATAGCGGAATAAAAGGGTTTTTTATAATCCACAATCAGTCAGTCCTTGGCATTATCTCACCTAATGGTAAGTGCCGATGAAGCTGAAGATGGAAGCGGGCTTACCAAGATTCTATAACGCGAATGGGTAACTATAGCTATCTCATCTTAGAGCCGGAACATATCCATGTTCCTAACTTTGATATTGGGAAGCAAAATTAGATAAGATGGTGGTAGATAGCCAGGCGGGAAAATGTCCTACTGTAGGCAACTTATCTACTTATATATTATTTATTTATTTACATTTATTTATACATATTTAGTTAAGAACTTACATCATGTACACTATTCTTCTTCTTCTTCTTCTAAACTATTAAAAATACTATTTAAATATATGTATTTAATAATAAAAACTAACTCGTCGCTGTGACGCGTTTATCCCGCGTCTAAAATGCACGACTATAGAACCGCCCTTACGGACGGCTTCTATTGTTTCTAACCATTCGGTCTTTTCCCGGCTCACCAGTCGAAGACTACCGGCGATACGAGGTGCATAACTCCGTGCTCATACCTAATTATCTAATCATTGTTTATTATTAATATTCGCTTGAACTTTCATTTCGCTTGCTTTCTTGGTTGTGATACTAAACCTAAGTCTTATCATTTCTTCTCTCCTTCTGTAATAGTGGAACAGTGAATATTTGTGTTGTGTGACTAGTGAGGGTATGTCAAAGAAATATACCGTTTCTACCAACAAACTGTAAGTGTTGATTATTCATAAACAACCTAACTACATACCTATACGCTGAACTAAGCATCGCACCACCCAACACACCTAAACTACCATCAACCAAACTGAGTTTTACAAAGTAAGAATCTGTCTGTAATCGAACTCGTGACTTGCAGGTATGAAGCAAATTGACAACCATTACGCCATCGAGGCAGGTTTTTGTGACAAATAAGGGCGATTGCGTCTTTTCGTATTGATAGGTGATTATTGTACGGTGCACAAGGACTACGGGACTAACTAGTATCTCATCTGTGCTACTTTTTTTTATCCACAATTGGTAAGCCCTTGACATCATCTCACCTGATGGTAAGTGAAGATGATGCCGAACATGGAAGCGGGCTTACCAAGATTACCCAACGCACTGGGGAACTGGCTAACTTATCTACAAGCCGTAATACATCAATGCTGTTAACTTTGATGTAGTGCGGCATATAACTATAGTTACCCAAAAAAAGCGTCGGTGGCTCAACCGGTAACGACTCGGTCCATCTAAGTCAATTAAATGGTTAGCATAGTATTGTTATTTCTGTGAGCAGAAAAATATAATCGGTGAGCAGAAATAGCTAATTGGTCAGCAACTCATGGTCAGCAAACATTTCAAAATCAATCAGCAATTTATGTCATTCTGGATGGCTGTAATTATTTTAAACATCCCCGTACTACACTCTTCCTACAGTGTTGAGTGGTCGACGGAGCCCCTTCGGGGCTCCTACTTCTGTGTTCTCATGTTAAACCTAACACTACGACTGTGCGGGGAGGCGAGCTTAGCTCGCCTCCCCGCACAGTCTCCGAACCTAACGGATCCGAGTCGGGGTGCTCCGCAAGTCCGAGCTCGCTTCGCTCGCTCCCGCTTCCATTTAGAACTCCCCGTACCACACTTTCCTACAGTGTTGAGTTGCTGCTTATAGACATGTTTTTCTGCCGCTCAATCATGAAATCTTGCCGCTCAAGTAGTTATTTTGCGGACTGAATGTTTATTATGCAGTTACATTATATTTATTCCAAGGAAAAACATCGTGAGGAAACCTGCACACGCCTGCGAAGAAACTCGAAGGTTGTGTGTGAAGTCGACCAACCCGCACTGGGCCCGCGTGGTCGACTAAGGCCTAATCGCCCTGATTCAGGGTAGGCTCGAGCCCCTCGGTGGGGACGTATATGAGCTGTAATGATGATGATGAGTGCGGCATGACTTAGATAAGATGGTGATAGCTAGCCAAGCGGGCTTTTAAAATGCCCTTCCACCAATCAAACCGAGTCATACGAACTTAAACTCCGCTGGGAATCAAACCCTGATGTGAAGCTACCATTACGCCACGGAGACGGTTAAAACTACGGGGCAGGGAAGCGGTTTGTGACTATAAATTAAATGAAAAATTGCCTGCTATTAATTTGACGGCAACACTGGGACATTTAATAACGAAATACCTCCCTATTCAAGTATGATTCGATCTCTTGTTACAACATTCAAAGTACTCTCTTTCAAAATTTATAAAAATTAAAGAAAAAAACGCTGAACACGTTAAAATACCGACTTCAATCGCTACAACTTAGTACAATTTTGCATTATTATTTTTGGTTTTTGTTATTTTTCTAATAAAGTACTACACCGATTTTGATAAAATTTATATGGAAACAAATCATGGAAATCGGTTCAAAATCTGCGAAGATATCGCGTAACGAACACACAAAAAAAAACTAGTCGAGTTGAGAACCTACTCCTTTTTGGAAGTCGGTTGATAATTATCTATTGTAGAAGTCACAGTTGTAATAAAAACCGACCTGTTCCTAAAATATTAATACCCACGTGAACACAGGTCCCCTGTGCCATATCGCAGCAAAAGCAAATAGGCAAACTTTTTCATCCACTCCAGTCGTATATTTGAGAATGTAATTTCAGCTCACTGCCGTATAGAGATTACGCCGTTATCCATTTGGCTTCTCGCCACGTCACAGACAGGGGTCTACGAGTACTATTTTAGGCGAGTTGCCACCGAATTGCCACCCATCTGTACAGCTGTGAGCTAGAGATGGGAAGAGTATTTTGGATTTAAATCTGGCTCTTATTTACCAGCTCCTATTGTTGTCATCATATCATTATCGTCATATCAGCCGAAAACTTCTACTAGTTTTGAAATGGTGATTTTTGTTACAGTTGCGTGTTCTCACCCCCTGCCAGCTAAACAGCTATTTTAGGAAATCTGAAATTTATTGGAAATATGAAGGCTTAGAATCAATTTCAAAGGAAAATTTATCACGGCCAAGAAGGCTTTCTTAGTTTAGAATTAATAGTCGACTTAAGATGTGCAGTTGGATTTGTAAAAAGTTCATAGATCTTCCATACAAAATATTCTATACTAAATGCAAAAATAACTGTGTCTTTCAATGTGTGAAAAGACTTCGAAACGTTTCACGTGGTTCGACACAAATTTGGCCGCTTTTCATTTATATCGATTTGAGTGCGTTTGGCACCATCTCAGGTTGTATTACACAAGCTCAAATAGTGTATATTCACTCTCGCCTTGCAGATTCCCAACCCCTGTTACCAAAAATTGGGCTGTAAAATAATTAACCACAATTTTAATCAAATCGTTGAGAGGTGATTTTAGGTATGACAATTTCATGCCTTATTATAACCACGTATGACAAATATTTTCATTTTAATACTTAGGTACAATCAGGTGCAAAACCATTAAGAAAGGCAACATGGTAATATTGATTAAAGAAACAGTACGTAGGTATACGCATCGTTACTGCAGTACAAAGAGTGTTCAAAGGATTATCATACTTTTGCACCTGCCTGCACATAAGTACTTGTTGGTGAGATGATAATATAGTTAAACAATTTAAAGCTACTTTATTCAGTAAATAATATGTAGGTAATATAACAGTATGAATAAACCAAATCGTTACACTATATCATTGTAGTTAAATATATAGATTAATTTAAACATCTACCTAATAAAATAACGATTTGGAAAAAAATCTATGAAATTACTCAAATAAACGATTAGTTACAAAAAACAATATCTTACTAATTACAAATTACACCTAAAATAAAATTCCTAAAATACCCAAAATAAAACACCTAAAATACCTAAAATGGAACACCTAAAATACCTTAAATCACACCTAAAATACCTTACATAAAACACCTAATATAAACCCGTCCCTCGTCATCCCCGGTGCAAACGTGCCCATAACACTAGCTGCTTTCCGCGCTGAATGGCTATGGACAGCCTCTGCACCAGGAACGATAAAAAAGTATCGTGTGTAAGACTTACTCTTGCATCCATCTCAGTCATTCTCGCACACGCCGACATCAGACGTCTCAGTCCAGACGCAAACGGGTCACTCTCTGGTGCTGAAGTGAGTGCGGAGTCGAGCGAGGAGCAGGCGCTGGCGGCCGGGGCCTGCTGGCGCGACACGGTGCGCGCGGGAGGCGCAGCCAGCAGTGACCGGTGGTGGGGTCGTAGGCGTGATACAGTCCACATTTTGGGTACCGATAGCCGGAAAAACATCTCGACCAGAGCAGGACATTCAAGCTTATTCCTCAGAATTTTGACTAGGAATTTAAAGGAGAGCGATCTTCTCACTTCTAGCGAATGAAATTCTAGCTGACCTAGAAGGTATAGAGTGGGATACATGTAGGGGTAGTAATTCAATGTTTTTTTTTGTAACATCACCTCACCTGATGGTAAGTGACAAAGCCGAAGCTGTGAACGGTCTTACCAAGATTCCCCAACGCATTCGGGAACTGGCTATCTTATCTTCAAGCCGGAGCACATTAACATTGTTAACATTGATGATTGGTGGCAAGACTTAGATAAGATAGTGGTAGCTAGCCAGGCGGGATTACAAAATGCCCTTCCACCAACCAGACCGTGTCTTACACAGTTAGACTCCTCCGGGAATCGAACCCGCGACCTCCTGATGTGAAGCTAATGGACTTAACCATTAGCCATAAATTTTGGATTTAAAAAAATCGAGCTAATTGGTCTAACTCAATATTGTAACAGCTGTTACGGCTGCAAGTTCTCAAAGACGTTCATGCGTGCATGTAGATTTTGTATTTTTGGATTTGTATTTTAAATCCGGTGTTTGACCCCCTCTCTATTTAGGGCTTTTCACAAAAGCAACGTTTAGCGATTTGGAACACATGACGAGTGTATTACGTTCTGTGTGCAAAGTTAGCTCACTGCGATATGAATGTATGAATTTGTTTAAAATTTTTGTGATACAAATTACAACGATACCACAATAGAATTAAGTAACAGTATTTTAACTCGGCAGTGTCCTTGAAATCATTACCTACAACTGCGTGTACACGAGCTCGGGCCTAGGGCTGTCTGTCTTGGGTTACTTTATAATGCTCTGTTAAATTGGTCGTATTATCACAGATTACTAAATAGTTACTTCGTAAGTATTATCTTTTCTTCTTTTCTATTTGAATTTTAGACTTTAGTTATATCTACTTGGGTTTTACTTCAACTTTCAAAAGAGATTGCGAGTTAGTTTAGTACCTATAAACAGAATGGGTGTTTTTTTTTTATAAAAATGCATTTTTATTTAAAAAAAATACCACAGTTTATTAAATCAATTGCGCCTCATTTGGCATGTACGAAAAGCTTTGTTATTGATTTTTAAGAGTGTAAAAAAATCGCATTCTGTTAATTAGCCTCAGTAACGCGGCAACTATACACGTTGAGACACGTTGAGACGAGCCGGCACCAAAACGTGTTAGGTCTTACATACTTACTTACTAAGTAAAGAAATGGTGACTGCTTCGATGTTAATTTCACGAGTCTAGTTTAAGTAGGTAATATTATGGAATATTAAATTCATATCGAAATAAATTTGCTTATCGCCACAGAAATAAACATTAGTTACTTATTAGATAAAAAAATCTCAAAGTATCTATTTCACGCATACAAAGTACGAAGTAGGTATATGAACCGCCTCCGTGACGTAATGGTTAGTCCATTCGCTTCACTCCAGCAGGTCGCGGGTTCTATTCCCGGCGGTGTCAACTTTGTAAGACCCGGTTTGGTTGGTGGTAGGGCATTTTCATAGCCCGCCTGGCTAGCTACCACCATTTTATCTAAGTCTTGCCGCCAAACATCAGTGTTAACATCATTGATGTGTTCTGGCTTGAAGATAAGTTAGTCAGTTCCCCATCGCGTTGGGGAATCTTGGTGAGCCTGCTTCCATCTTCGTCATCATCGTCACTTACCATCAGGTTAGATGATGCCAAGGGCGTATCAATTGTGGATTTAAAAAAATACTTGGCGTAAAAGGACAAATATGCACTAACCTACTAAGTAAGTAGCTATCTATATACCGTTCAAGGAAGTTATGCTTGCTACGATAGGTACTTATCATAAGCCATTATTAGCCATAACTAGCAGAAATAAAAAAAATGTAAGAACTAACAATAATATTATTTTTATAATCTTACCTTGCCGACTGAGTTCGAATAATCTTATCTATTGTGACGTTACCGAAACATTTGAAAATAAAAAAATAAACAGTATCTGTGGTATCTGGCTTTTTTTATCTCGATAGATACCTAGGTATACCTATTAAAACCAGCCAAGTGTGTGCTGGGTTACGAATCTGCCGTCATTATTTTATAGCTTGAAAATGATTGATCACATGGTGCCCGAAGAGGAGATCCGTAGAAGAACCAAAGTAACCGACATAGCTCACAGAATCGCTAAACTTAAGTGGCAGTGGGCGGGGCACATAGCTTGTAGAACAAATGGCCGTTGGGCTAGTAAAGTTTTCGAGTGGCGACCGTGAACAAGAAGACGTAGCGTAGGCAGGCCTCCCACTTGGTATACCGATACCTGGTGAAGGTCGTGGGAAGCCGCTGGATGCGGGCAGCCAGAACCGGACGACGTGGAAATCGTTGAGGGAGGCCTTTGTCCAGCAGTGGACGTCCTTCGGGTGATATGATGATGTTAGTGCCCGAAATAACTTTCATTGAAAAGCTTTACAAAGGCCCACTTACATAGTTAATATCTAGTTTCCAGGTTAGATAGTTTTAAAAACGCCAGGAAATGGGGACACTTGAAGTGAAAACTATACTTTAGGCGCGTTGGGCATTTTTTAGATGGGAAAAAACCATTGAACTCGCGACTGTGTAATGTAACCGCCACCTTACCAGGAACACTCGCAGGTTCAAAACTTATAAAACTTTTTTGAGATGGGAAAAAACCATTGAACTCGCGACACTGTAATGTAACCGCCACCGTACCAGGAACACTCGCAGGGTCAAAACTTAATAAACTTTTTTGAGATGGGAACAAAACCATTGAACTCGCGACACTGTAATGTAACCGCCACCGTACCAGGAACACTCGCGGGGTCAAAACTTGTAAAACTGTAAAAGGTTTTCACTTCTGTCGGTACTCCCGGAGTGGTTTGGTTTTTTTCAGTAACTTTAGCAACTCATACGAGTATCTTATATGTTTTTAAGAAAATCGGATTCATTTCAAAAAGCCAATCAAACCATAAACTTAGAATCTAAGTATATTCTAAGTCTATGAATTAAACGATACCGCACAAGAAGGGCTCAACTCGAAAAAAATATGTATTACCTCTTCAAATGTATCCCATACCAAAGAATTAAGACAATTTACTACGTAACCCATACACGTAGAGAGGTAATATATTTTTTTTTATTGTAAAGCGGCTCAACCGGTAACGACTCGGTCCTTATAACCAGAGGTACAGGGTTCAAATCTGGACGGCTAATGTACCAATGAGTTTTTCAATAAACTTACGTACCTACATATACTTACCGATTGCTTTAACGGTGAAGGAAAACATCGTGAGGAAACCTGCACACGCCTGCGAAGAAACTCGAAGGTTGTGTGTGAAGTCGACCAACCCGTACTGGGCCCGCGTGGTCGACTAAGGGCTGATCACCCTGATTCAGGGTAGGCTCGAGCCCCTCGGTATATGAGCTGATATAATTGTAATTTTAATGGCGATCATTTGGGCCGAATTTAGTTCCATATAAAGTTATGATTTTTTCACTGTCTATAGGACGGACGGACGGACAAAATGATCTTATAAGGGTTCCTCGTAGGTACTATGAAACCCTAAAATGCAGTCAATTTCTGACAAAGCGAATATTTAGTTTAGCATAAAATGAGATAAAACGAGATAAAAGTGCATAAATAAACTTCCGCGTTTTATTTACACCTACAATAAAATTAGACTCGTTATAAAAGACATAATATAACGATGTCATCAAAGCGGTTTCGTTTTCAATATATCTGGAGTATCGGGACGCCTCAACGATCGAGTGGAGTACTTTTATGTTTTTATTTTGCATTTTATTTTATCTGCGAGGATTTGGCGAATGCGCCACTGTGCGGCGTGAGATTGCAGTCGACTGCATTGACTGTTACAGTTCAATTTTGGAATGAGTGCAACTGTTGCAGGATTTTGGAATGAGTGCAACGGTTACAGGATTTCTTGCACTTCACTGTTGGGTGTATTTATGGCGGTAATACATATTACAGATTTTCGTTATTTTTGGCGTCAATTACTCATAGACTCATAGACGATAGAAAACTCAAGGTTAAAAAATACCCTTATTGTTGATGATGTTTCTTAAACTCAAAAGCTATTAGAATTCGATTGAGCAGTTCGGTAGAAAAAATCCCAAAGATAGGTCTACACCGTTATTTTCAACTCTAGTTATGACTTATATTTTGAAGTATAAATTTAAAAAATATATTCAACAATATTTGTTATGATAATACAAAGTGAGTAATGTTATAATTTTTTATTCTTTTATTACTTTAATTTTTAGTTTTTGATTGAAACGAAAAACCATTGAAAAAGTGAAAAAGTATTGTTATTTTCTTTACTCTTTACACGTAAAGAAAAAGACAGAGACAACTATTCCAATCGATGTACCTCGCCTTATCATATCAGCTCATTTACTTCCCCACCGAGGGGCTCGAGCCTACTCTGAATTAGGGTGATCGGGCCTTAGTCGACCACGCGGGCCCAGTGCGGGTTAGTCGACTTCACACACAAACTACGAGTTTCATCGCAGGCGTGTGCAGGTTTCCTCACGATGTTTTCCTTCACCGTAAGAGCGTCGGATAAACGTACATATGAAATCTAAATTCGAAATCACAATGGTACGGGGCAGGATTTGAACCCCGACCTCCCGGTCAGGAGGCGGCGGCTCTTAAAATGTTTGAAATTGAATGATTTGATCGAAAAAGTGTTCTGACTGCAGATAATCATACCCTCAAAGATAGCTGTCTATCCGGAGATGTCGTTATTATACTTAAACCCGACTGGCAAACAAGGAGGGTAATGTTTTCCTTTTTTTACGTACGTACGTATGTATAAAACTAAGTGCCCCCGCCGAGATTTTCTGTCTGTCTGAATGCGATAAACTCAAAACTACTAAACGAATTGCACCAATGAACGGAACGGATCGCGCATCGCGGACCCTCTCGTTATGTATGTAATATATGTATTTATGTATGAATAGGTGTATGTTTCTTTGGCTGAGGATGTAACCTAAACGGCTTGATAGATTTTGGCGTACGAGGTATCGTTAGATTCTTTTTGATATGGGATCAAGTGACAGTTATGATGCATTTTGTACCCGACCGTTCAAAAAAGAGGGGTTATATTTTTAAGCAGTCGGTTTTTTAATTTTTACTACAGGCAATTTATTTTTTAACCTAAGCAATAAGTTACTTATTACTGATACTTATTATGAATAATAGCGAAAAATATAATGAAAAAATACCAAGGAAAGCTTTAAAAAGAGAACCCGAGAAAATGTACTTAGTTCGAAAAAGCGTAAAATGTTAACGACCGAACTTTACTACGTAAGTTATGCAGTAGCTGTATTAAGTTTAAAAATAATGTATACCTATCCCTTCCCACGGCTATTATGACTGGGAAGTTTCTGGCTAAGTGTGAGTTGTGGGTCTGACTGTCGAGTTACTTAAAAATAATTTCGCTTTCTTGGTTCCTACCTATTATAGGTATAGTAATGCTCTGGCGCAAACAGAGACCTACCTAGTAAGTTGCGGATAACGTGCGAAAGAGATGCCCTGGATTAGTATATCCCATTACTGCATACGAAGCCATTGAGGCCTTAAGATAGATCAAATGATAATGTTCAATTAAAATTATTGAAAGACTGTGTAAAGCCATCACCATGGAAAAAATATATTAATATACTTAAAGTAATAGAAAATCGATTTAATTGAATACAATTTTAAAACAATTATCACTTTTGATGTAAAAAATATACTGTAGACCCCTGTTTTTGGCATTAATTGCAAAATTTCTCGAAAAAAAAATTTATATTGAAAGAAACCAACACAGAAAAATCGGTGACTTTAAGACCTTTCATTTTAATTGCACACATTTTTTTAAAAAATATTTGAAATGATGGAAGTAATAAAAACATGTGAAAATCGAGAATTGGGCGTTCGGTTTCAACGTAACAGCCGCGTTGAAGACCGCATTGATTTGAACTTAAAATGAATAGAATTACGTTCGATAATAATGAAACACGTATCAACAATGACTTCTATATTAGTGCGTATCACGATTCTCGGATTGAGTGGTCTTAGCGCCTCAATGGCATCCGACCTAAAATATTTTATGCCTATTAATAATATAAGCCATTTATTCCCAATTACAAAAATTTCATTTACATTGTATTTCATGCAAAAAGAATAACTTTAAAATTATCAGTAACTAAGTTCATTATTTACATTTTTAACATTATAAAATTTATTTTTGTACGCGTTATATTAATTTAACAAAACAAACAAAATTAATTAATTCATAACATTGTATCAAATAAACTTACATTTTGATCTATAATACATTAATTAATTTTTTTTAACCGCCTCCGTAGCTCAGAGGCAAAGTTCACTGGCTTTACACAGGAGGTCGCGGGTTCGATTTCCGGCGGGGTCAATTGTAAGACTTGGTTTGGTTGGTGGTAGGGCATTTTCTAAGCCCGCCTGGCTAGCTACCACCATCTTATCTAAGTCTTGCCGCCAAATATCAATGTTGATATCATTGGTGTGTTCCGGCATGAAAATAAGATAGCCGTTCCCCATTGCGTTGGGGAATCTTGGTAAGCCCGCTTCCATCTTCGGCAACATCGTCACTTACCACCAGGTGAGATGTTGTCAAGGGTTGACCAATTATTAATAAAAAAAATATTAAAAAACTAGATTTTACTCCTCATATTTTTTTCATACCGGGCGCCTTATATGCAAATCGATTCTTAAGGAGTAAACTCCAAAAACATTAATTCATTTAGGTGTAACAATATTAAAATAAATAATTAAACATGTAAATTAACTTTATTAAAATATCAAATTGCATTTTAATCTAAGTTTACTAATTTAGATTAACTACTATTTTTTTTAATAAATCAATTACATTTTATTTTATTATTAAATAAAGCAATAATCAATTCCAAAAATATTTTAATTATGTCTATAGTTTTTACATTTATCTTTTTATATTTATATGTTTGATATAGGTATAGTGATTTAATTATTGGGACACCCACTGTAGGACGTAGGCCTCCTCCTTTCGCTGCCACGTAGTTCTGTCCAGGGTGAGGTGGATCCCTCTACTGCATACGAAGCCATTAATGGCGTCCGACCTAAAATATTTTATGTCTACCCTCAAATAATTCATAAATACAAAAACATAATTTTATCACATAGTTTATGTGTCAATGGATTGGAAAAATATTTTTAGTTGACGTTTGGCGTAACTAGTATCTCATCTGTGGTTTGGCTCTCATCTGCAATCGTAGCGTCACTATGATAATCGTGTGTGCCAAATATTTTGAGTTGGAGGAAATGGAAGTTTCATCGCATTTGAGTTCCTGAAAAGAGTTCTTATTTGTCAACGAACAAATTATACCCACCAGGTGTTTTCATGAGCCAAAGTAATAAGTATAACCCAGCTAATCCGAAACAGTGGATGGGGATTTAAGAATCAAGTTCCAAGCGGTGTTTCAGGATTCAGCTATGATATTTATATTTTTGCTGGTGAGCAAAGCAACAAATATGCAAGTGATGCACCAGATCTTGTTGTTAGCTTCAACGAAGTAATACTTCAACGGTTCCAGAACATGTTAATCATAAAATTTTTATGATAACTGGTTCAATAATCCAAACTTTACAAGTTTATTATTCCAGAACGGATTGCTTCTATTGTGTACTGTAAGGCTAAATATAGTGCCAAATTCAAATATGCTAACTGAGAAAGAATTTAAGAAGTGAGGTCATGTCCATTGTGCAATCAAAGAAAAAGTAGCGACTTTCAAACTACTTAAGTTTAGTCTCCTGGTTTGTTATCGAAACTAGTAAATTTGCTTTCTGTCTATGTAGATAGTCAGATAATTTCATCTAAAATGCACTATTGTAAACAGAGAGTAAGCATAGTAACAGCATATCTCTGATTGTAAACGACAGAAAGTGCATAAGGAAATTCAATCTTCACAAGCAGTTGATATTTGCAATCATCATATGGGAGGTGTGGATTTATTACATTCCTTGCTGGGTCTACACATAATTACCATATGATCTCGCCAATGGTATAAGCGAGTTTTTATCAACTGGTTGACGTGAATGTAATTAATATTTGGCTGTTATGGTGATGTAACAATGAGTATTACATAACATTGTAGGATTTCAAGCTTGCTGTATCTGAACACTACCTAAAGTCTGGAAAAATGGTATATCCAGGAAATGAGGTCGTCCTAGCAAAGCTGACACACCAACTCATACTACTTCAGGTCATGTAAGTATGCCAAGTCGTGTAGGTACGCCAATAAGCCGAAATGATTATCCAGGTCCACTTCCAAAAAAATCAAGAAAAAGATAGCAAGGAATCAAAAACTCACTTTCTATTTCATGCGTTCGAATCAAATTGATCTTTTTCTTAATTAAGAAGACAACGCTTGATATGCCAAATTGTATACAATGCATACGAAGCCATTAATGGCTTTTAGTTATATTTTCAAAAAATATTGCAAATTTTTATATTTTGTTCAGATACATGATATTTTTCTAGACGATTTTTTTTTCCTTGACTGTTCATAACTCATGGAGTAGAGTGATATAAGTTTTTCTCTTTCTTTTGCATCGTCACTAAGATACAAGCTAGTTGTGATTTATAATTTTTAAAATATAGAATTATACGCATATATTGTATGAAAATTACTCGCTCAGCCAGAGCTCTCCTGCGTCCCGTCTTGTCCAAGTCCCTGTTCCTTGCACACGCGGGAGCTTGCCCCGTATCGCTCGAAGCAAACGCATGCCGGGAGCCTCATAACGGAGCTGACTCCTACGGCCCCGACACCACCGCCGCCTAAGCGCTTTTCGCTGGTGGGCCGCCCCCCATAGGGAAACGCTTAGCAGGGCTTGACCGCGCGAGGGCAGGCGAAGAGTCTGAGAAAGACCCTCCGCACCATAAAGACCTGCCGTTTTTACGGGTAACGTAGAAAACCACGCTAATAAGACAACGTTCTACTAACGTGTCTCCGTTTCATTACAAAGTCTATGGACATTTAGCCTAATATTCTGGTCAGTTCTCGCCATTGGCACTATTTTACATTTGTCTAAGAATTGGGAATCTACGCATAAACATGTAATCCTTAATGAAGTATTCATCGCTTACTTTCGCCAGTTTGTTTTTAGTTTCTGCTATTTTACGCTCAGCAAGAGCGAAGGCACGTCTAGCATTTTACAGTTGGACATAAGATTGAAGAAGCAGACTCCTCGGAATATGGCACTTTTGACCAGATTTAAAAAAAATCTATACTGCTGTCAACCTCTTTTATTGCGCATTAATTTTGCAGGAAGCGGTGGTTTTTCCTTTGAGGAAGTATCACCCACATTTGGCGCAAGACATTTAAACTCATTATATTGTTCTCCGCAGTTCTCACAATTTTGGTCGAGCATTACGCTACTATTTAAATACTATTGGCTGACAATAATTTAAGTCTTCATTACAAAGTCTATGTACATTTCGACCAATAGTCTGGTCAGTACTCGCCTTTGGCACTCCTTTACGTATAAATTGCCACATTTTAATTTCAGAATTGAGAATCTACGCATAAGCATGTATTCCAGAATGAACTCTTCGCCGCTTACTTAAGCCAGTCCTTTTTTAATTTCTGCTTTGTTACACTCAACATGAGCTAAGGCACGTCTAGCCTTTTATAGTAAGAGATAAGATCCCTGTCCCTGTTCCTTGCACACGCGGGAGCTTGTACCCTATCGCTCGAATACCAGGACAGCAAGGGCATGCCGGGAGCCCCTTATCGAAGCTAACTACTCCGGCCCCGACACCACCGCCGCCTAAGCGCTTTTGGCTGGCTGGCCTGCCCCTCATGGGGAAACGCTTAGCAGGGCTTGACCGCGCGAGGGCAGGCAAAGACTCAAAGAAAGACCCTCCGCATATGATCCCAAAGACCTGCCGTTTTAACGGGCAAAGTAGAAAATCACGCTAATGAGACAACGTTCTACTAACGTCTCTCCGTTTCATTACAAAGTCTATGGGCATTTAGACTAATATTCTGGTCAGTTCTCGCCGTTGGCTCTCTTTTACATATGTATCAGAATTGGGAATCTACGCATAAACATGTATCCCTGAATGAAGTATTAATCGCTTAGTTTCGCCAGTCTGATTTTAGTTTCCTGCTGTTTTACGCTCAGCATGAGCGCAGGCACGTCTAGCATTTTACAGTTGGACATACGATTGAAGAAGCAGACTCCTCGGAATATGGTACTTATGACCAGATTTAAAAACAATACTATACTGCTATCAACCTCTTTTACTGTGCATTAATTTTGAAGGAAGCTGTGGTTTTTCCTTTGAGGAAGTATCACCCACATTTGGCACAAGGCATTTAAACTCATTGTATTGTTGTCCGCTGTTCTTACAATTTTGTTCCAGCATTACGCTACTATTGGCTGTTAATAATTTAAGTCTTCATTAGAAAGTCTATGGTACATTTAGTCTGGTCAGTACTCTCCTTTGGCACTCTTTTACATATAATTTGCCATATTTTCATCCCAGAATTGAGAATCTACGCATAAGCATGTAATCCAGAATTAACACTTCACCGCTTACTTACACCAGTCTATTTTTAATTTCTGCTTTGTTAGACTCAACATGAGCTAAGGCACGTCTAGCTTTTTATAGTAAGAGATGGGATTAAAAAAGCAGATTTTTTGTAAAATGGCGCTTTTAACCCCATCAAAAACTTTGTACTGTACTGCCATCAACCTATTTTATTGCGTATTATTTTTTTATAAATTTTTGATAGAGCATTACGCCACTATTGGCTGTCAATAACAATAAGTATAATTATACAAAGGCCAAGTACATTTCGACTAATATTAAGAATATATTAGGTTCTCGCCTTTGGCACTCTTTTACATATAAATTGCCGTACATTTGTCTCAGAATTGAGAATCTACGCATACGTATATATTCCTGAATGAATGAATTTCGCCAGTCTGTTTTTAATTTCTGCTATGATAGGCTTAACATAAGCGAAAGCACATCTATACTTTTAAAGTCGGAGATAAGATTGAAGAAGCAGCCTTTTCGGAATATGGCGCTTGTGACTACATTCAAAAATTATACTAACTGCCATCAACCTCTTTTATTGCGTATTAATTTTGGAGGATGACGGTGGTATGTCCTTTAAAAAAGTATCACCCACATTTCATCCACATTTGGCGCAGGGCATTTAAACTCATTAATAGAAATATTTGTTGTTCTATCGTAACAACACATCTCCGCTGTTCTCACAATATTGATTGAGCATTACGCTGTCAAGAAGTTTTTATCTTCCTCTGATTTGTCTATTTGTTGTTGTCCGACCTTGACTGGACATTAATCAGGCTTTTCTAAATCTTTTTCTTTGTCTTTATGGGCATTTTCGATCGGATTGTCCTTATCATTTGTCCTTTCAATATGCTCATCACATAATCAAAATAAACTTTCACAAAACGAAAATATATGCGTTTCAGCATTTATTATATTCCAGCATTTATCAATACACTTTTTTATTTTAGAGCTTGCATTCTCGTTTTTACTGGTATTGCTTTCCAATTGTATTTTTTTCTAAAAGCTTTTAACTTTTTTTGAGTAGTCTTTGTTGTTATTGCAGCTGTGAATGTTATTTTTTGTTGACGAGGAAGTGCACAAGTCTAGTGATTTAGAAGGCGAGCTTTCAAGCAAAATAGACGAAGAACGGGAAGCTCAGGCTCAGTTTCTGTGGGGTGCGCCGGAGTTGCTTTAAATAAATCTTTAGCTGAAGGCTGATCTTTAGGATGCACAGACGGTGTTCATTCTCTACGAATGTCTGCTAGTATAAGAACAGTTTTATTGTCTTTTCTAACAATGTATATGGAAGAAACTAAACATTATGTGGTAGTAGTGTTTGATATGTCTTTTGTCCAGGACAGCCATCCAGAGATGCTTGTCATTTAACGAGATTTATTTAATCTCATAAAATGATAAGGGTCTCTGGATTTTGTAGTGTGTGTCATAGAAATTATGGAAGAGTCATTATATTTATCTTTTAAGGACGTGTGTTCTAGAATTAGTAAATTTTATGTTCGCTCGCAGCTGTGTCACTTAATTCAGCATTCTCTCCTTTTTTGGAGTTTTCATTTTTATTTCCGTGTCGCATTTAAATTGTGATTTTTCATTTACCTTTTTCCTTTTGCTTTTAGGTCTAAGCAATCTGTTCTTTTTTGTTGTGTCTGGTTTTTGTTTACTCGGCATACTATTCGCAATAACTTTCTTCTTGGATTTCGTGTGTTAAGGGCCAGCGCAGAAAACCACGCTAATGATTTTTCAAAGTAAGCCTTCATTACAACGTTTATAGACTAGATTCTGGTCAGTTCTTGTCTTTGGTACTCCTTTACATTTTTCTCAGAATTGGGAATCTACGCATAAGCGTGAATCCCTGAATGAATTATTCATCGCTTGCTACGTCAGTCTTATTTTGATTTCTACTATGTTAGACTCAACATGAGCGAAGGCACATCTAGCATTTTACAAATAGACAAAAAATTTAAGAAGCAGACTCTTCGGAATATGGCGCTTTTACCCCATTAAAAATATAATGTACTGCACTCAACCTATTTTATTGCGTATTAATTTTAAGCATCATGCCACTATTGGCTGTCAATTACATTAGCCTTAATTACAAAGTATAAGGACATTTTGACTAACATTCTTGTCAGCTCTCGCCTTTGGCACTCTTTTACATATAAATCGCCGTATATTTGTCTCAGAATTGAAAATCTTTGCATAAGTATGTATTACTTATTAAAGTATTCGTCGCTTACTTTCGCCAGTCTGTTTTTAATTTCTGCTATGTTAGGCTTTGCATAAGCGAAAGCACATCTATAGTCATAGCACAGTCGGAGATAACATTGAAGAAGCAGCCTTTCTAGAATATGGCACTTTTGACTACATTCAAAAAATATTCTTACTGCCATTAACCTCTTTAATTGCGTATTGATTTTGGAGGATGACGGTAGTATTTCCTCTGAGAAAGTGTAACCCACATTTGGCGCAGGGCATTTAAACGCATTAATAGAATTATTTATAGTCCTATCATAACAGCGCATTTCCGCTGTTTTCACAATTTTGATTTAGCATTACGCTACTATTGGCTGTCAAGTAATTTGTACCTTACTCTGATTTGTCTATTTGTTGTTTTGCGACCTTGACTGGACATTAATCAGGCTTTTCTAAATCTTTTTCTTTGTCTTTATGGGCATTTTCGATCGGATTGTCCTTATCAGAGGGACTTTCAATATGCTCATCACATAATCAAAATAAACTTTCACAAAACGAAAATATATGCGTTTCAGCATTTATTATATTCCAGCATTTATCAATACACTTTTTTATTTTAGAGCTTGCATTCTCGTTTTTACTGGTATTGCTTTCCAATTGTATTTTTTTCTAAAAGCTTTTAACTTTTTTTGAGTAGTCTTTGTTGTTATTGCAGCTGTGAATGTTATTTTTTGTTGACGAGGAAGTGCACAAGTCTAGTGATTTAGAAGGCGAGCTTTCAAGCAAAATAGACGAAGAACGGGAAGCTCAGGCTCAGTTTCTGTGGGGTGCGCCGGAGTTGCTTTAAATAAATCTTTAGCTGAAGGCTGATCTTTAGGATGCACAGACGGTGTTCATTCTCTACGAATGTCTGCTAGTATAAGAACAGTTTTATTGTCTTTTCTAACAATGTATATGGAAGAAACTAAAAATTATGTGGTAGAAGTGTTTGATATGTCTTTTGTCTAGGACAGCCATCCAGAGATGCTTGTCATTTAACGAGATTTATTGAATCTCATCAAATGATAAGGGTCTCTGGATTTTGTAGTGTGTGTCATAGAAATTATGGAAGAGTCATTATATTTATCTTTTTAAGGACGTGTGTTCTAGAATTAGTAAATTTTATGTTCGCTCGCAGCTGTGTCACTTAATTCAGCATTCTCTCCTTTTTTGGAGTTTTCATTTTTATTTCCGTGTCGCATTTAAATTGTGATTTTTCATTTAGCTTTTTCCTTTTGCTTTTAGGTCTAAGCAATCTGTTCTTTTTTGTTGTGTCTGGTTTTTGTTTACTCGGCATACTATTCGCAATAACTTTCTTCTTGGATTTCGTGTGTTAAGGGCCAGCGCAGAAAACCACGCTAATGATTTTTCAAAGTAAGCCTTCATTACAACGTTTATAGACTAGATTCTGGTCAGTTCTTGTCTTTGGTACTCCTTTACATTTTTCTCAGAATTGGGAATCTACACATAAGCGTGAATCCCTGAATGAATTATTCATCGCTTGCTACGTCAGTCTTATTTTGATTTCTACTCAACATGGGCGAAGGCACATCTAGCATTTTACAAATAGACAAAAAATTTAAGAAGCAGACTCTTCGGAATATGGCGCTTTTACCCCATTAAAAAAATAATGTACTGCACTCAACCTATTTTATTGCGTATTAATTTTAAGCATCATGCCACTATTGGCTGTCAATTACATTAGCCTTAATTACAAAGTATAAGGACATTTAGACTAACATTCTTGTCAGCTCTCGCCTTTGGCACTCTTTTACATATAAATCGCCGTATATTTGTCTCAGAATTGAAAATCTTTGCATAAGTATGTATTACTTATTAAAGTATTTGTCGCATACTTTCGCCAGTCTGTTTTTAATTTCTGCTATGTTAGGCTTTGCATAAGCGAAAGCACATCTATAGTCATAGCACAGTCGGAGATAACATTGAAGAAGCAGCCTTTCTAGAATATGGCGCTTTTGACTACATTCAAAAAATATTCTTACTGCCATTAACCTCTTTAATTGCGTATTGATTTTGGAGGATGACGGTAGTATTTCCTCTGAGAAAATATAACCCACTTTTGGCGCAGGGCATTTAAACGCATTAATAGAATTATTTATAGTCCTATCATAACAGCGCATTTCCGCTGTTTTCACAATTTTGATTTAGCGTTACGCTACCATTGGCTGTCAAGTAATTTGTACCTTACTCTGATTTGTCTATTTGTTGTTTTGCGACCTTGCTTGGACATTAATCAGGCTTTTCTAAATGTATTTCAACGTCTTTTTGGCATTTTCGACCGGAATGTCTTTATCAGAGGGACTTTCAGTAGGTTTATCATCATCATCATCATTATTAAAAGGGCCCAGTCCTCTGTCGTTTTATCATATAATCAAAATAAATTTTCACAGAACGGAAATATATGCAATTCAGCATTTATTACATTCCAGCATTTATCAACAAACATTTTTATTTTAGAATTTGCATTCTCGTTTTCATTGGTATTGCTTTACATTTATTTTTTTTAAAGCTTTTAACTTTTTCTGAGTAGTCTTTGTTGTTAATGCAGCTGTGAATGTTATTTTTTGTTAACGAGGAAGTTTTTTTTTATATTGAAAAAATTGAGTGCGTTGACTGCAACTCACCTGATGGTAAGTGATGTTGCAGTCGAGGAGTGTACACGCAAACTCAAGTAATGCTCTAATGAAGTTCTTAATTCTAGTGACTTGAAGGCGAGCTTTCAAGCAAAATAGACGAAGAACTAAAAGAAATCTCCATGGCAATTCCCTTAATATCGGGTTCAGTTTCTGTTAGGTGCGCCGGAGTTGTTTTAACTAAATCTTGAGCTGGAGGCTCATCTTCAGGATGCACAGACGATGTTCAATTTCTTCGAATGTCTGCTAGTATAAGAACTGTTTTTTTGTCTTATTTAACAAAGTCTTAGGACGAAATTGAAAAAAATGTGGTGGTAGTGCTAGAGGATATGTATTTCGTCCAGTACAGACATCCAGAGACGCTTGCCATTTTACGAGATTTATTGAATCTCGTAAAATAACAAGCGTCTTTGGATTTGGTAGTGTGTTTCATGGAAATCTCTTAAGGACGTGTGTTCTAGAATTAGTAAATTTTATGTTCGCTCGCAGCTGTGTCACATAATTCAGCATTGTCTCCTTTTTTGTAGTACTTTCTCTTTATTCCCGTGTCGCATTTACATTGTGATTTTCCAGTTAGCTTTTCATTTTGGTTTTAGGTTCAAGCATGTTTAGCTGTCGTTTTTTTTTGTTTACTTGGCTTACTCTTCGAAAAAACTTACTTCTTGGATTTCACTGGTTTATTTTTAAATTGCTTTGGAGGTGCAGCAACTATCTCGGTAATTTCATTTTAGAATTCTTAGTTTTAAGTTACTTTTTTCACAAGTTTTAAATGATTAGTTTTTAATTTTTAGTGGTTTAGGAGCAGCTATGATTGAGGCTCCTTCTGTCGCACCAGTGGGATTTAAGTTGTGGTTGTTGTGAGTATTTAGCACCAGCTGAGGTGGCGTGAACTCCGATTCTGGGTGCGGAGGTCCAGTTAGGGCAGCGCTGCAGTGGGGATAGCAGGCACTGACGGGTGCTGTTGACTGCAACTACGCGATCTCGCCGGCGTGGCGGCACCACTCCGTTAGGACGCACGCTTCCACCAATCACAGAATTAAGTTCCCAGCGGCCAGATTTCCGCTGACATAAAGTAGTGGTATGCGCTGTATGGGGTGCTTATTATAAAAGAAGAAGCGAACTCGTATTTAAGCGCAAGCTACTCAACTTCCTACTCGTGACCTGAGTTTTTGCGTTTTAAGAAAGATTTTATGTTATCCGTTGTTATTGCTGGTCTGAAAAAATAGGCGTGGAGTTTTCGAATACGTTCTTCAGTTTTGATTATGTCGTCGGCTGAGCCTTTTCAGTCACAACTGCGCGAGCTGGTTTGGGCTTACGGTAGTGACGTGTTTGTTTTACGTCTATACAACCACCTCCGTCAACGTTATCGGTATCGATCGGCTGTTCCTTCGCTTCGAGTGCAGTACTGATACATTCTCAATGGTGTAATGAAGGCTCTACCTCATTCACTACCAGCGGTGCGGGTTACGCTCCTCTGCACACGCGCTGCAGCCCTTGTCGAACGAGCGATGATAATTGCTGCAACATGTTTTACTTAGGCTATCTGCAATCTACGCGCATTAAGGTTATTTTGGAGTTACGGGTTCTGAGCTGCAATGATCGGTTTCAATTTACATAAGTCTTGGTATTTCTATTTCACAATTTTTGTCTCTAATTTGATGATTTCGGCTGCCATAGATTCTAATCGTTTCTTCAATAGTATTATATATTTTCGGAATTAATTTACAAAACTTTCTAGAGATATTTTGGACATTTTGGTCAAGAAGTAAATCACTCACACGGTATCGGGAAAGATTCACTACGAATCGACGGCGCGACTGACCGCTACGAACGCCGCGACCGAACTTCTGCCGATTGTCGGTTTTATCGGCCTTCTTTGCTTTTACCACTGGTCACCTTTACTTTCACCTCTAGTTTTTCTTTACTGCCAACTCAAGTCACATTATTACCGGCATCGGTTTTGTTTTATATTAACAGCTTCACTTTAAAATTAATTTGTCGTTTTCGACAGGGCCACGAGGGCAACTTCATTGGCCAATTCAATCTTCCATAAAACGGCATTCTCGGTGCTGGAGGGTTTGGGCTTTAATGACCGCGCTGTTGATGATGATCCGGGTGGTCGCGATGTTTTAGCTATTTTTACCTTTAGTAATGTAGAAATCTTCAATTTGAAAAGTGTTCTTGTCTAACATAACTCTGTTCACTGATGTGCCGCTTGTGTTTTACTTGCAGGACTATTCCCAGTAATTTACTTTGTGCCCTATACATTACTCGCCTTGAGTAGGTGATACTGGGAATATTATTGGTTAAATTACTGGGAACGGCGCATTAGTAACAGACCCTCATTAACTAGGCACCCAGACCAAGTCTTTATCTGCTATAATGCGCACAACTTAACCAATTTATACGAGTAGGTACCTTAGTGAAATCAGCGTAAGTTAAGTAAAAAAATATATATTATTTTAACAATAATACTGGTTGTTTGTAACAATATTGTATCCTCGTGAAAACAATAATTGTATAACATTTCTGTTAATATTTTAATCAAACAGTATAACTTTTTAAGACTGGTTTATGAGCTAAATGCAAATATGTCTCCTATTAAACCTATGTAAAATTCATGTGCGTGCGTGTTCGTAATTATTCTCCTCCTAAACAGCTTGACCAATATTAATGACTTTTTAGTACATATGAAGTAACTGGATGGTTCTTAGCTTTAGTTCGTTTCGGTAGATTGCGATTCAGAATTACGAAGTAGCCGGAATTCATTAGTGAAAATATAACATTCACCCTCATGAAGTTGGCTGAAAGATGCCGTTATTTCTAAATCCAACCCTAGCCAATTTAATCTTAGCAGTAAAACAGCTTTCAGAACATTTAACTAGATAGTTTCATTGACTGCAATGTTTCATAGCGCTGAATAAACTACTAACGGCATCGTTCTCTCGTATTGTTGAAAACTCTTCATTCTATATAAATATAAAAGGTATCGAAGTTTCAAATATTTTAGAAGATACAACTGTTTAAACTTCTAGTTATATGTATATATATATTATTTTGTTGTTGTCCGGCCTTGACTGGACATTAATCAGGCTTTTCTAAATCTTTTTCTTTGTCTTTATGTGCATTTTCGATCGGATTGTCCTTATCAGAGGGACTTTCAATATGCTCATCACATAATCAAAATAATCTTTCACAAAACGAAAATATATGCGTGTCAGCATTTATTATATTCCAGCATTTATCAACACACTTTTTTATTTTAGAGCTTGCATTGTCGTTTTTACTGGTATTGCTTTCAAATTGTTTTTTTTTTTCTAAAAGCTTTTAACTTTTTTTGAGTAGTCTTTGTTGTTATTGCAGCTGTGAATGTTATTTTTTGGTGACGAGGAAGTGCACAAGTCTAGTGACTTAGAAGGCGAGCTTTCAAGCAAAATAGACGAAGAACGGGAAGCTCGGGTTCAGTTTCTGTGGGGTGCGCCGGAGTTGCTTTAACTAAATCTTTAGCTGAAGGCTGATCTTCAGGATGCACAGACGGTGTTCATTCTCTACGAATGTCTGCTAGTATAAGAACAGTTTTATTGTCTTTTCTAACAATGTATATGGAAGAAACTGAAAAATATGTGGTTGTAGTGTTTGATATGTCTTTTGTCCAGGACAGCCATCCAGAGATGCTTGTCATTTAACGAGATTTATTGAATCTGGTAAAATGATAAGGGTCTCTGGATTTTGTAGTGTGTGTCATGGAAATTATGGAAGAGTCATTATATTCATATTTTAAGGACGTGTGTTCTAGAATTAGTAAATTTTATGTTCACTCGCAGCTGTGTCACTTAATTCAGCATTCTCTCATTTTTTGGAGTTTTCATTTTTATTTCGGTGTCGCATTTACATTGTGATTTTTCAGTTAGCTTTTTCCTTTTGCTTTTAGGTCTAAGCAATCTGTTCTTTTTTGTTGTGTCTGGTTTTTGTTTACTCGGCATACTATTCGCAATAACTTTCTTCTTGGATTTCATTTGTTAAGGGCCAGCGTAGAAAACCACCCTAATGAGACTACGTCCTACTTACGTATTCCCGTTGCGGAGATTTCAACTTAAGCCTTTATTACAACGTTTATAGACATTTCGACTAAGATTCTGGTCAGTTCTCGTCTTTGGGACTCCTTTAAATTTTTCTCAGAATTGGGAATCTACGCATAAGCGTGAATGTGAACATAAGCGGAGGCACATCTAGCATTTTACAAATAGACCAAAAATTTAAGAAGCAGACTCTTCGGAATATGGCGCTTTTACCCCATTAAAAATATAATGTTCTGCCATCAACCTATTTTATTGCGTATTAATTTTAAGCATCATGCCACTATTGGCTGTCAATTACATTAGCCTTAATTACAAAGTCTAAGGACATTTCGACTAACATTCTTGTCAGCTCTCGCCTTTGGCACTCTTTTACATATAAATCGCCGTATATTTGTCTCAGAATTGAAAATCTTTGCATAAGTATGTATTACTTATTAAAGTATTCGTCGCTTACTTTCGCCAGTATGTTTTTAATTTCTGCTATGTTAGGCTTTACATAAGCGAAAGCACATCTATAGTTTTACAGTCGGAGATAACATTGAAGAAGCGGCCTTTTTAGAATATGGCGCGTTTGACGACATTCAAAAATTATTCTTACTGCCATTAACCTCTTTCATTGCGTATTAATTTTGGAGGATGACGGTAGTATTTCCTCTGAGAAAGTATAACCCACTTTTGGCGCAGGGCATTTAAACGCATTAATAGAATTATTTATAGTCCTATCATTACAACGCATTTCCGCTGTTCTCACAATTTTGATTGAGCATTACGCTACTATTGGCTGTCAAGTAATTTGTACCTTCCTCTGATTTGTCTATTTGTTGTTTTGCGACCTTGCTTGGACATTAATCAGGCTTTTCTAAATGTATTTCAACGTCTTTTTGGCATTTTCGACCGGAATGTCTTTATCAGAGGGACTTTCACTAGGTTTATCATATAATCAAAATAAATTTTCACAGAACGGAAATATATGCGATTCAGCATTTATCAACAAACATTTTTATTTTAGAATTTGCATTCTCGTTTTCAGTGGTATTGCTTTTATTTTTTTTTAAAGCTTTTAACTTTTTCTGAGTAGTCTTTGTTGTTAATGTAGCTCTGAATGTTATTTTTTGTTAACGAGGAATTTTTTTTATATAAAAAAAATTGAGTGCTTTAGACTGCAACTCACCTGATGGTAAGTGATGATGCAGTCGAGAATGGTACACGCAAACTCAAATAATGCTCTAATGAAGTGCTTAATTCTAGTGACTTGAAGGAGAGCTTTCAAGCAAAATAGACGAAGAACTAAAAGAACTCTGCATGGCAATTCTCTTAATATCGGGTTCAGTTTCTGTTAGGTGCGCCGGAGTTGTTTTAACTAAATCTTTAGCTGGAGGCTCATCTTCAGGATGCACAGACGGTGTTCAATTTCTTCGAATGTCTGCTAGTATAAGAACTGTTTTTTTGTATTTTTTAACAAAGTCTTAGGACGAAACTGAAAAAAATGTGGTGAAAGTGCTAGAGGATATGTCTTTCGTCCAGGACAGACATCCAGAGACGCTTGTCATTTTACGAGATTTATTGAATCTCGTAAAATAACTAGCGTCTTTGGATTTGGTAGTGTGTTTCATGGAAATGTATTTATCTCTTAAGGACGTGTGTTCTAGAATTGGTAAATTTTATGTTCGCTCGCAGCTGTGTCACATAATTCAGCATTCTCTCCTTTTTTGTAGTATTTTCTCTTTATTCCCGTGTCGCATTTACATTGTGATTTTCCAGTTAGCTTTTCATTTTGCTTTTAGGTTCAAGCATGTTTAGCTGTTGTTTTTTTTTTTACTTGGCATACTATTCGAAATAACTTACTTCTTGGATTTCACTGGTTTATTTTTAAATTTCTTTGGAGGTGGAGCAACTATCTCGGTAATTTCATTTTAGAATTCTTAGTTTTAAGTTACTTTATTCACAAGTTTTAAATGATTAGTTTTTAATTTGATTTCAGTGGTTTAGGAGCAGCTATGATTGAGGCTCCTTCTGTCGCACCAGTGGGATTTAAGTTGTGGTTGTTGTGAGTATTTTGCACCCGCTGAGGTGGCGTCAACTCCGATTCTGGATGCGGAGGTCCAATTAGGGCAGCGCTGCAGTGGGGCGTTAGCAGGCACTAACGGTGGGTGCTGGTGACTGCAACTACGCGATCTCGCCGGCGCGGCGGCACCACTCTGTTGGGACGCACGCTTTCACCAATCACTGAATTCAGTTCCCAGCGGCCAGATTTCCGCTGACATAAAGTAGTCGTATACGCTGTATGGGGTCTTTATTATAAAAAAAAGAAGCAAACTCGTATTTAAGCGCAAGCTTCTCAACTTCCTACTCGTAACCTGAGTTTTTGCGTTTGAAGAAAAATTTTATGTTATCCGTTGTTATTGCTGGTCTGAAAAAAAAGGCGCGGAGTTTTCGAATGCGTTCTTCAGTCTTGATTAGGTCGTCGGCTGAGCCTTTTCAGTCACAACTGCGCGAGCTGGTTTAGGCTTACGGTAGTGACGTGTTAGTTTTACTTCTATACAACCACCTCCATCATCGTTATCGGTATCGATCGGCTGTTTCTTCGATTTGAGTGCAGTACTGATACATACAGGTAACGTGTTTAGGAGCTCCGCCAATGTACGATTGCGGGAGGCGGGGGGGATTTTTATTCTATTCATATTTTCGCCGCCTTTCTCAGTGGTGTAATGGAGGCTCTACCCCATTCACTACCAGCGGTGCGGGTTGCGATCCTCTGTCGAAATAGCGATGATAATTGCTGCAGCATGTTTAACTTAAGCTATCTGCAATCCACGCGCATTAGGCTTATTAAGCGAGTTCTGAGTTGCAATGGTCGGTTTCAATTTACATAAATCTTGGTATTTCTATTTCACAATTTTTGTCTCTAATTTGATGATTTCGGCTGCCATAGATTCTAATTGTTTCTTCGGTGGTACTATACAGGGTGTTTCGGAAGTAGTGCAAAAAACTGAAAGGGGAGCCAGAGGCGGTCATTTGGAATAGATTTGACTTAATACACTTGTAGCCTAAGTCTCACAGTTTTCGAGATATTCGCTTTTCAATTTTCAGATTTTGTATGAAAAACGCATTTGTTGAAATATTTCGTGATTTTCCAAAAAAAAGTTATACCACAGTTGAAGTGCAAAATACGGTAAAAACTTCCCCATTTTAACAGCTTTCCAACAAAGTTAAAAAAATACAATTTAATTGCAACAAAAAATAGTGATTGCTGTCAAAAGGGTGCCAAAGTCCCATACAAATTTTCTAGAAACATTTATTTCATGTTTTTTTTCAAAGTCCAAAATTTATCATGTTTTTCGCATATCAGACATCTGTGACTCTCTAGAATCATTTAATAACGTTGAATTCACAAGTTCATTCAAATTTGTTATAAAATTAGTACAATTATAGTTTTTTGTAACAACTCATTTGTTTTTTTAACTTTTTAACTCTGTTGGAAAGCTGATAAAATGGGGAAGTTTTTACCGTATTTTGCACTTCAACTGTAGTATAACTTTTTTTTGGAAAATCACGAAATATTTAAACAAATGCGTTTTTCATACAAAATCTACAAATTAAAAAGCTACCAGTGTTTTAATTCAAATCTATTCCAAATGACCGCCTCTGGCTCCCCTTTCAGTTTTCTGCACTACTTCCCAAACACCCTGTATATTTTCGGAGTTGATTTACAAAAGTTTCTAGAGATATTTTCGTCATTTTGGTCAAGTAGTATATCACTCACTCGGTATCGGGAAAGATTCACTACGAGACGCCGCGACTGACCGCTACGAACGCCGTGACCGAACTTCTGTCGATTGTCGGTTTTATCGGCCTTCTTTGCTTTTACCACTGGTCACCTTTACTTTCACCTCTAGGTTTTCTTTACTGCCAACTCCAGTCACATTATCACCGGCATCGGCTTCGTTAGGTTCTGCCTCTAGCTTTTTCAAAGCAGCCTCACTTTAAAATTAATTTGTCGTTTTCGACAGGGCCGCGAGAACAACTTCATTGGCCAATTCAATCTTCTATAAAACGGCATTCTCGGTGCTGGAGGGTTTGGGTTTTAATGACCGCGCTGTTGATAATGATCCGGGTGGTCGCGATGTTTTAGGTATTTTCACCTTTAGTAATGTAGAAATCTTCAATTTGAAAAGTGTTAGTGTAAACGCATTCTTGTCTAACATAACTCTGTCCACTGATGTGCCGCTTGTGTTTTACTTGTAGGACTATTCCCAGTAATTTACTTTGTGCCCTATACATTACTCGCCTTGAGTAGGTGATACTGGGAACATTATTGGTTAAATTACTGGGAACGGCGCATTAGTAACAGACCCTCATTAACTAGGCACCCAGACCAAGTCTTTATCTGCTATAATGCGCACAACTTAACCAATTTATACGAGTAGGTACCTTAGTGAAATCAGCGTAAGTTAAGTAAAAAAATATATATTATTTTAACAATAATACTGGTTGTTTGTAACAATATTGTATCCTCGTGAAAACAATAATTGTATAACATTTCTGTTAATATTTTAATCAAACAGTATAACTTTTTAAGACTGGTTTATGAGCTAAATGCAAATATGTCTCCTATTAAACCTATGTAAAATTCATGTGCGTGCGTGTTCGTAATTATTCTCCTCCTAAACAGCTTGACCAATGTTAATGACTTTTTAGTACATATGAAGTAACTGGATGGTTCTTAGCTTTAGTTCGTTTCGGTAGATGGCGCTGTTGTTGCGATTCAGAATTACAAAGTAGCCGGAATTCATTAGTGAAAATATAACATTCACCCTCATGAAGTTGGCTGAAAGATGCCGTTATTTCTAAATCCAACCCTAGCCAATTTAATCTTAGCAGTAAAACAGCTTTCAGAACATTTAACTAGATAGTTTCATTGACTGCATTGTTTCATAGCGCTGAATAAACTACTAACGGCATCGTTCTCTCGTATTGTTGAAAACTCTTCATTCTATATAAATATAAAAGGTATCGAAGTTACAAATAATTTAGAAGATACAACTGTTTCAACATCTAGTTATATATATATATAGCTAGGGGCGGGCTGGTTTCCGCCCTTTTGCGTAAGTTGGTCGGCGTCACCATCAATCCAGATCCTCCAGAAAGTCCAGTAGCGACCTCGGGTTGCCGACGACTTCTTGGAGTGACCTCGGGTCACAGAGCTGCACGACTCTGTATTTTACTATGCTAGTTCCTTGCAATCCAGCAGGGTGTGGGCAGCAGTCTCCTCAGCCTCCATACACGCTCTGCATAGTGGGCTGTCCGTGATACCTACAGCAAATAGGTGTCTATTAAAGTGACCGTGTCTAGTAACAGCGGCTGTTACCTTGCGGAGCTGAGATCCCCCAAGTCTCAGAAACTTCCTTGATAGGCCAGGGTTAGTTACCGGCAGTTACGAAGTAAAGAGTATCTCATCTGTGCCGGCAGGGGCAAGACTTCGCTTCTCTGTAGGTTTCTAAACCGGCCTAGTACTACCTGCTTAAACTTATGAAAACGTTGGAACAAACCTATCGACTAAATTGGAAATAACCCACCTATACTTAGTACTAATATATATACTTTGCCTATACTATGGCTCAAAGTGATTTAATGTTTGTTACTAAATTTAATTACCCGCCGGCGATTATGCTAATCTTTGTAAACACGTCGCAAATCCACGGATTTATCCCTATTCAAATTACCATTAGCATAAAGTCTGGAAATCGAGTTTTTTATTTGCATGAACAGTGCTAAAAGCTTACATTACTTAACAGTATAAACGTTTTGCGATAGTGCTAAATGGTTAACACTTTCGTTGCGCATGAGCCTGGATACACCTAACTGTACGGTGTGTGGTCCGTGCGCGACCAATCTGTGCGCGACCAATTCTACAAAGTGTCTATATGGAAGTATAAGGCAACGATAGTGTTCACTTCGGCCTGTTATTGACTTATATTTAATAGCTACAGTAGACCACTGACCACTGCAGCTAGTATCTCATCTGTGACGGTTGTGATAAAGTACGTTGGTGCTAAGCTAAGTAACTACCTGGGCGTCGTTTGCAAAATTTATTGTCTACAATAGTCCACATAACATTATAATACCTTAACAATATTACCTACCTAAACCACACTATAAACAAAAAAATAAAAATAATGTCAAAAGTACAAAAAATATTTGGCCGGATCGGGAATCGAACTCATGATCTCGTGTTAGAGAAAATTCAACGGTTTGGCCATTAGACTATCGCAGTGCAGTGAATTAACTGATCTTATTGCGCTAAAAAAAGGATTTGCAATAAAACTCGGAAAAACGCGTGTTTTCAGAGATGAAACCTTTTAATAATGTCTTTATTAAATTATAATGTCGTACTATATTTGTTTTATTTATTTCATATTTTTTAACATACTCGTTCCCATTAAAACACCAATTACTATATCTTGAAGCTTGGCAATGCTCCATGGACGAGACTTTTCCTTAGAAAGTCTATGGTACATTTAGTCTGGTCAGTACTTGCCTTTGGCACTCTTTTACATATAAATTGTCGTATTTTCGTCCCAGAATTGAGAATCTACGCATAAGCATGTACTTGTAATCCAGAATTAACACTTCACCGCTTACTTACACCAGTCTTTTTTTAATTTCTGCTTTGTTAGACTCAACATGATCTAAGGCACGTCTAGCTTTTTATAGTAAGAGATGAGATTAAAAAAGCAGATTTTTTGTAAAATGACGCTTTTAACCCCATCAAAAACTTTGTACTGTACTGCCATCAACCTATTCTATTGCGTATTTTTTTTTTATTAATTTTTGATAGAACATTACGCCACTATTGGCTGTCAATAACAAAAAGTATAATTACAAAGGCCAAGGACATTTCGACTAATATTAAGAATATATATAAGGGTTGCATCCCAATGGCGTAACGAAGAACGAGATCGACTTCATCTTGTCGACAAGAAGGCAAATATTCAATGATGTCTCTGTGATCAACTCAGTCAAAACAGGAAGCGATCACCGAATGGTAAGAGGCACATTGAATATAAAGACCAAGCTAGAAAGATGTCGACTGATGAAGTCCACACTCAGACCAGCGCCCATCCAGTTCCAAAACCCCGAAAACTTTCAGCTCGAGTTGCACAATCGCTTCGAATGCCTAGGAGACTGCGAGAATGTGGACGATTATAACGACAGGTTCGTGGAAATTGTCCAAACGGTCGGGTCTAAGATTTTCAAAACTCGCCGTTCAAACAGAACCAAAATAATCTCTGACTTGACCAGCAACCTCATGGAAGAAAGACGAAGATTGGTTTTGCAGTCCTCTGAAGACGCTACTCAGTATCGGCAACTAAACAGGCAGATCTCTAAGTCTCTAACTCGCGATTTGCGCCACTATAATACAAATTGTATTAAAGAGGCGATTGAGAACAACAAAGGCTCAAAAGTGTTCGCGAGAGATCTGTCTGTTGGTCAAAGTCAACTGACCAAGCTGAAGACTGAGGACGGCAGGATCATATCGTCTAAGACTGAGTTGCTGGAAGAAGTTGAGAAGTTCTACGGACAATTGTACACGACCACACGTCTGCCTGTCAGCGATCTGGCTAAAGACCCAAGAGCTAGACTTACCCGACACTATACCGAAGATATCCCGGACGTCAGCCTGTACGAGATTAGAATGGCTCTTAAACAGCTTAAAAACAATAAGGCACCGGGTGATGATGGAATTACGGCTGAACTTCTGAAAGCAGGTGGAACACCGGTACTTAAAGCTCTTCAGAAATTATTTAATTCCGTTATACTTGAAGGACAAACGCCTAAGGCATGGCACAGAAGTGTGGTCGTGCTTTTCTTCAAAAAGGGCGACAATACCCTGCTGAAGAACTACAGACCCATCTCACTTCTGAGCCATGTCTACAAACTGTTTTCGAGGGTCATTACGAATCGTCTCGCACGCAGGTTTGACGACTTCCAGCCTCCCGAACAAGCCGGTTTCCGGAAAGGATTTAGTACCATAGACCACATACATACGCTGCGGCAGATTATACAGAAGACCGAAGAGTACAATCAGCCACTATGCTTGGCGTTCGTGGACTATGAGAAAGCCTTCGATTCGGTCGAAACCTGGGCTGTGTTACAGTCTCTCCAGAGGTGCCAAATTGACTATCGATACATCGAAGTGCTGAAGTGTTTGTATGAAAACGCCACCATGTCGGTTCGCCTCCAGGATCAAAACTCGGAACCTATCCAGCTGCAGCGAGGGGTGAGACAGGGAGACGTTATATCTCCGAAACTGTTCACCGCCGCCCTGGAAGATGTTTTTAAGCTTTTGGACTGGGGTGGACTCGGCATCAATATCAACGGCGAGTACATCACCCACCTTCGATTCGCTGACGATATCGTGGTCATGGCTGAGACTATGGACGACTTAGGCACAATGCTCGATGGCCTCAGTAGAGCCTCTCAACAAGTGGGTCTTAGAATGAACATGGACAAGACGAAAATTATGTCAAACGTCCGTGTCATACCTACTCCTCTGAAGGTTGGAGGCTCTACACTCGAAGTTGTTACCGAATATGTATACCTGGGACAAACAGTCCAGTTAGGTAGGTCCAACTTCGAGAAAGAGATCAATCGTCGAATCCAACTCGGCTGGGCAGCGTTCGGGAAGCTTCGCAATATCTTTACGTCCCAGATACCGCAGTGTCTTAAGACCAAGGTCTTCGACCAATGTGTGTTGCCAGTGATGACGTACGGAACTGAGACATGGTCGCTTACTATGGGCCTCATAAGAAGGCTCAAGGTCACCCAAAGGGCAATGGAGCGTGCTATGCTCGGAGTTTCTCTGCGTGATCGAATCAGAAACGAGGAGATCCGTAAGAGAACCAAAGTAACCGACATAGCTCTCAGAATTGCTAAACTTAAGTGGCAGTGGGCGGGGCACATTGCTCGTAGAACAGATGGCCGTTGGGGCAGTAAAGTTCTCGAGTGGCGACCACGCACCGGAAAGCGTAGTGTAGGCAGGCCTCCCACTCGGTGGACCGATGACCTGGTGAAGGTCGCGGGAAGCCGCTGGATGCGGGCAGCGCAGAACCGGTCGTCGTGGAGATCCTTGGGGGAGGCCTATGTCCAGCAGTGGACTTCCTTCGGCTGATATGATGATTAGGTTCTCGCCTTTGGCACTCTTTTACATATAAATTGCCGTACATTTGTCTCAGAATTGAGAATCTACGCATACGTATATATTCCTGAATGAATGAATGAATGAATTTCACCAGTCTGTTTTTAATTTCTGCTATGACAGGCTTAACATAAGCGAAAGCACATCTATACTTTTACAGTTGGAGATAAGATTAAAGAAGCAACCTTTTCGGAATATGGCGCTTGTGACTACATTCAAAAATTATACTAACTGCCATCAACCTCTTTTATTGCGTATTAATTTTGGAGGATGACGGTGGTATGTCCTTTAAAAAAGTATCACCCATATTTCACCCACATTTGGCGCAGGGCATTTAAACTCATTAATAGAAATATTTGTTGTTCTATCGTAACAACACATCTCCGCTGTTCTCACAATTTTGATTGAGCATTACGCTCTCAAGCAGTTTTTATCTTCCTCTGATTTGTCTATTTGTTGTTGTCCGGCCTTGACTGGACATTAATCAGGCTTTTCTAAATCTTTTTCTTTGTCTTTATGTGCATTTTCGATCGGATTGTCCTTATCAGAGGGACTTTCAATATGCTCATCACATCATCATTACAGCTCATATACGTCCCCACCGAGGGGCTCGAGCCTACCCTGAATCAGGGCGATTATGCTCATCACATAATCAAAATAAACTTTCACAAAACGAAAATATATGCGTGTCAGCATTTATTATATTCCAGCATTTATCAACACACTTTTTTATTTTAGAGCTTGCATTGTCGTTTTTACTGGTATTGCTTTCAAATTGTTTTTTTTTCTAAAAGCTTTTAACTTTTTTTGAGTAGTCTTTGTTGTTATTGCAGCTGTGAATGTTATTTTTTGGTGACGAGGAAGTGCACAAGTCTAGTGACTTAGAAGGCGAGCTTTCAAGCAAAATACACGAAGAACGGGAAGCTCGGGTTCAGTTTCTGTGGGGTGCGCCGGAGTTGCTTTAACTAAATCTTTAGCTGAAGGCTGATCTTCAGGATGCACAGACGGTGTTCATTCTCTACGAATGTCTGCTAGTATAAGAACAGTTTTATTGTCTTTTCTAACAATGTATATGGAAGAAACTGAAAAATATGTGGTTGTAGTGTTTGATATGTCTTTTGTCCAGGACAGCCATCCAGAGATGCTTGTCATTTAACGAGATTTATTGAATCTCGTAAAATGATAAGGGTCTCTGGATTTTGTAGTATGTGTCATGGAAATTATGGAAGAGTCATTATATTCATATTTTAAGGACGTGTGTTCTAGAATTAGTAAATTTTATGTTCACTCGCAGCTGTGTCACTTAATTCAGCATTCTCTCATTTTTTGGAGTTTTCATTTTTATTTCCGTGTCGCATTTACATTGTGATTTTTCAGTTAGCTTTTTCCTTTTGCTTTTAGGTCTAAGCAATCTGTTCTTTTTTGTTGTGTCTGGTTTTTGTTTACTCGGCATACTATTCGCAATAACTTTCTTCTTGGATTTCATTTGTTAAGGGCCAGCGTAGAAAACCACGCTAATGAGACTACGTCCTACTTACGTATCCCCGTTGCGGAGATTTCAACTTAAGCCTTTATTACAACGTTTATAGACATTTCGACTAAGATTCTGGTCAGTTCTCGTCTTTGGGACTCCTTTACATTTTTCTCAGAATTGGGAATCTACGCATAAGCGTGAATGTGAACATAAGCGGAGGCACATCTAGCATTTTACAAATAGACCAAAAATTTAAAAAGCAGACTCTTCGGAATATGGCGCTTTTACCCCATTAAAAATATAATGTTCTGCCATCAACCTATTTTATTGCGTATTAATTTTAAGCATCATGCCACTATTGGCTGTCAATTACATTAGCCTTAATTACAAAGTCTAAGGACATTTCGACTAACATTCTTGTCAGCTCTCGCCTTTGGCACTCTTTTACATATAAATCGCCGTATATTTGTCTCAGAATTGAAAATCTTTGCATAAGTATGTATTACTTATTAAAGTATTCGTCGCTTACTTTCGCCAGTATGTTTTTAATTTCTGCTATGTTAGGCTTTACATAAGCGAAAGCACATCTATAGTTTTACAGTCGGAGATAACATTGAAGAAGCAGCCTTTTTAAAATATGGCGCTTTTGACTACATTCAAAAAATATTCTTACTGCCATTAACCTCTTTAATTGCGTATTGATTTTGGAGGATGACGGTAGTATTTCCTCTGAGAAATTATAACCCACATTTGGCGCAGGGCGTTTAAACGCATTAATAGAATTATTTATAGTCCTATCATAACAACGCATTTCCGCTGTTCTCACAATTTTGATTGAGCATTACGCTACTATTGGCTGTCAAGTAATTTGTAACTTACTCTGATTTGTCTATTTGTTGTTTTGCGACCTTGCTTGGACATTAATCAGGCTTTTCTAAATGTATTTCAACGTCTTTTTGGCATTTTCGACCGGAATGTCTTTATCAGAGGGACTTTCACTAGGTTTATCATATAATCAAAATAAATTTTCACAGAACGGAAATATATGCGATTCAGCATTTATTACATTCCAGCATTTATCAACAAACATTTTTATTTTAGAATTTGCATTCTGGTTTTCATTGGTATTGCTTTCATTTTTTTTAAAGCTTTTAACTTTTTCTGAGTAGTCTTTGTTGTTATTGCAGCTGTGAATGTTATTTTTTTGTTAACGAGGAAGTTTTTTTATATAAAAAAAAATTTGTGCTTTAGACTGCAACTCACCTGATGGTAAGTGATGATGCAGTCGAGGATGGTACACGCAAACTCAAATAATGCTCTAATGAAGTGCTTAATTCTAGTGACTTGAAGGCGAGCTTTCAAGCAAAATAGACGAAGAACTAAAAGAACTCTGCATGGCAATTCTCTTAATATCGGGTTCAGTTTCTGTTAGGTGCGCCGGAGTTGTTTTAACTAAATCTTTAGCTGGAGGCACATCTTCAGGATGCACAGACGGTGTTCAATTTCTTCGAATGTCTGCTAGTATAAGAACTGTTTTTTTTGTATTTTTTAACAAAGTCTTAGGACGAAACTGAAAAAAATGTGGTGATAGTGCTAGAGGATATTTCTTTCGTCCAGGACAGACATCCAGAGACGCTTGTCATTTTACGAGATTTATTGAATCTCGCAAAATAACTAGCGTCTTTGGATTTGGTAGTGTGTTTCATGGAAATGTATTTATCTCTTAAGGACGTGTGTTCTAGAATTAGTAAATTTTATGTTCGCTCGCAGCTGTGTCACATAATTCAGCATTCTCTCCTTTTTTGTAGTATTTTCTCATTATTCCCGTGTCGCATTTACATTGTGATTTTCCAGTTAGCTTTTCATTTTGCTTTTAGGTTCAAGCATGTTTAGCTGTTGTTTTTTTTTTGTTTACTTGGCATACTATTCGAAATAACTTACTTCTTGGATTTCACTGGTTTATTTTTAAATTTCTTTGGAGGTGGAGCAACTATCTCTGTAATTTCATTTTAGAATTCTTAGTTTTAAGTTACTTTTTTCACAAGTTTTAAATGATTAGTTTTTAATTTCGTTTTCAGTGGTTTAGGAGCAGCTATGATTGAGGCTCCTTCTGTTGCACCAGTGGGATTTAAGTTGTGGTTGTTGTGAGTATTTTGCACCAGCTGAGGTGGCGTCAACTCCGATTCTGGATGCGGAGGTCTAATTAGGGCAGCGCTGCAGTGGGGGGTTAGCAGGCACTAACGGTGGGTGCTGGTGACTGCAACTACGCGATCTCGCCGGCGCGGCGGCACCACTCCGTTGGGACGCACGCTTCCACCAATCACTGAATTCAGTTCCCAGCGGCCAGATTTCCGCTGACATAAAGTAGTCGTATACGCTGTATGGGGTCTTTATTATAAAAGAAGAAGCAAACTCGTATTTAAGCGCAAGCTTCTCAACTTCCTACTCGTAACCTGAGTTTTTGCGTTTCAAGAAAAATTTTATGTTATCCGTTGTTATTGCTGGTCTGAAAAAACAGGCGCGGAGTTTTCGAATGCGTTCTTCAGTTTTGATTAGGTCGTCGGCTGAGCCTTTTCAGTCACAACTGCGCGAGCTGGTTTAGGCTTACGGTAGTGACGTGTTAGTTTTACTTCTATACAACCATCTCCATCATCGTTATCGGTATCGATTGGCTGTTCCTTCGCTTTGAGTGCAGTACTGATACATACAGGTAACGTGTTTAGGAGCTCCGCCAATGTACGATTGCGGGAGGCGGGGGGGATTTTCATTCTATTCATATTTTCGCCGCCTTTCTCAGTGGTGTAATGGAGGCTCTACCCCATTCACTACCAGCGGTGCGGGTTGCGCTCCTCTGTCGAAATAGCGATGATAATTGCTGCAGCATGTTTAACTTAGGCTATCTGCAATCCACGCGCATTAGGCTAATAATAAAGCGAGTTCTGAGTTGCAATGGTCGGTTTCAATTTACATAAATCTTGGTATTTCTATTTCACAATTTTTGTCTCTAATTTGATGATTTCTGCTGCCATAGATTCTAATTGTTTCTTCGGTGGTATTATACAGGGTGTTTCGGAAGTAGTCCAAAAAACTGAAAGGGGGGCCAGAAGCGGTCATTTGGAATAGATTTGACTTAATACACTTGTAGCCTAAGTCTCACAGTTTTCGAGATATTCGCTTTTCAATTTTCAGATTTTGTATGAAAACGCATTTGTTGAAATATTTCGTGATTTTCCAAAAAAAAGTTATACCACAGTTGAAGTGCAAAATACGGTAAAAACTTCCCCATTTTAACAGCTTTCCAACAAAGTTAAAAAGTTAAAAAAATACAATTTAATTGCAACAAAAAATAGTGATTGCTGTCAAAAGGGTGCCAAAGTCCCATACAAATTTTCTAGAAACATTATTTTCATGTTTTTTTCAAAGTCCAAAATTTATCATGTTTTTCGCATATCAGACATCTGTGACTCTCTAGAATCATTTAATAACGTTGAATTCACAAGTTCATTCAAAAAATTAGAACTTTATTTCTTCCATAGAAAATTGTTGTAAAATTAGTACAATTATAGTTTTTTGTAACAACTCATTTGTTTTTTTAACTCTGTTGGAAAGCTGATAAAATGGGGAAGTTTTTACCGTATTTTGCACTTCAACTGTAGTATAACTTTTTTTTGGAAAATCACGAAATATTTAAACAAATGCGTTTTTCATACAAAATCTAAAAATTAAAAAGCTAATATCTCGAAAACCTTAAGACTTAGGCTACCAGTGTATTAATTCAAATCTATTCCAAATGACCGCCTCTGGCTCCCCTTTCAGTTTTCTGCACTACTTCCCAAACACCCTGTATATTTCCGGAGTTGATTTACAAAAGTTTCTAGAGATATTTTCGTCATTTTGGTCAAGTAGTATATCACTCACTCGGTATCGGGAAAGATTCACTACGAGACGCCGCGACTGCTGACCGCTACAAACGCCGTGACCGAACTTCTGTCGATTGTCGGTTTTATCGGCCTTCTTTGCTTTTACCACTGGTCACCTTTACTTTCACCTCTAGGTTTTCTTTACTGCCAACTCCAGTCACATTATCACCGGCATCGGCTTCGTTAGGTTCTGCCTCTAGTTTTTTCATAGCAGCCTCACTTTAAAATTAATTTGTCGTTTTCGACAGGGCCGCGAGAGCAACTTCATTGGCCAATTCAATCTTCCATAAAACGGCATTCTCGGTGCTGGAGGGTTTGGGTTTTAATGATCGCGATGTTGATAATGATCCGGGTGGTCGCGATGTTTTAGGTATTTTCACCTTTAGTAATGTAGAAATCTTCGATTTGAAAAGTGTTAGTGTAAACGCATTCTTGTCTAACATAACTCTGTCCACTGATGTGCCGCTTGTGTTTTACTTGTAGGACTATTCCCAGTAATTTACTTTGTGCCCTATACATTACTCGCCTTGAGTAGGTGATACTGGGAACATTATTGGTTAAATTACTGGGAACGGCGCATTAGTAACAGACCCTCATTAACTAGGCACCCAGACCAAGTCTATATCTGCTATAATGCGCACAACTTAACCAAGTTATACGAGTAGGTACCTTAGTGAAATCAGCGTAAGTTAAGTAAAAATATATATATTATTTTAACAATAATTCTGTTTGTTTGTAACAATATTGTATCCTCGTGAAAACAATAATTGTATAACATTTCTGTTAATATTTTTATCAAACAGAATAACTTGTTAATAGACTGGTTTATGAGCTAAATGCAAATATGTCTCCTATTACACCTATGTAAAATTCATTTGCGTGCGTGTTCGTAATTATTCTCCTCCTAAACAGCTTGACCAATGTTAATGATTTTTTAGTACATATGAAGTAACTGGATGGTTCTTAGCTTTAGTTCGTTTCGGTAGATGGCGCTGTAGTTGCGATTCAGAATGTTTAAAGCCAGTACGAAGTAACCGGAATTCATTAGTGAAAATATAACATTCACCCTCATAAAGTTGGCTGAAAGATGCCGTTATTTCTAAATCCAACCCTAGCCAATTTAATCTTAGCAGTAAAACAGCTTTCAGAACATTTAACTAGATAGTTTCATTGACTGCAATGTTTCATAGCGCTGAATAAACTACTAACGGCATCGTTCTCTCGTATTGTTGAAAACTCTTCATTCTATATAAATATAAAAGGTATCGAAGTTTCAAATATTTTAGAAGATACAACTGTTTAAACTTCTAGTTATATATATATATATATATATATAGCTAGGGGCGGGCTGGTTTCCGCCCTTTTGCGTAAGTTGGTCGGCGTTACCATCAATCCAGCTCCTCCAGAAAAGCGACCTCGGGTTGCCGACGACTTCTTGGAGTGACCTCGGGTCATCGAGCTGCACGACTCTGTACTGTGCTAGTTTCTTGTAATCCAGCAGGATGTGGGCAGCAGTCTCCTCAGTCTCCATACACGCTCTGCATAGTGGGCTGTCCGTGATACCTACAGCAAATAGGTGTCTATTAAAGTGACCGTGTCTAGTAACAGCGGCTGTTACCTTGCGGAGCTGAGATACCCCAAGTCTCAGAAACTTCCTTGATAGGCCAGGGTTAGTTACCGGCAGTTACGAAGTAAAGAGTATCTCATCTGTGCCGGCAGGGGCAAGACTTCGCTTCTCTGTGGGTTATTATGCTAATCTTTGTAAACACGTCGCAAATCCACGGATTTATCCCTATTCAAATTACCATTAGCATAAAGTCTGGAAATCGAGTTATTTATTTACATGAACAGTGCTAAAAGCTTACATTACTTAACAGTATAAACGTTTTGCGATAGTGCTAAATGGTTAACACTTTCGTTGCGCATGAGCCTTGATACACCTAACTGTGCGGTGTGTGGTCCGTGCGCGACCAATCTGTGCGCGACCAATTCTACAAAGTGTCTATATGGAAGTACTAGCTGTTTCCCGCGGCTTCACCCGCGTGGACCACGTTTCTATGACTTTTCGAGGGTGCGCAATGCGCGAGCCGCAAGCGGCTCGCGAGCGTGGTAAAAAGTAGCCTATGTCTTAATCCAGGTCCTAATCTGTATACCTACCAAATTTCAGCCAAATCCGTTCAGTAGTTTTTGCGGGAAAGCGTAACAGACAGACAGAGTTACTTTCGCATTTATAATATTAGTAGGGATATAGTAGGGATAAGGCAACGATAGTGTTAACTTCGACCTGTTATTGACTAAATTACACTATAAACAAAAGAATAAAAATAATGTCAAAAGTACAAAAATATTCGGCCGGATCGGCAATCGAACTCATGATCTCGTGTTAGAGAAAATTCAACGGTTGCGCCATTAGACTATCGCGGTGCAGTGAATTAACTGATCTTATTGCGCTAAAAAAAGGATTTGCATGAAAACTCGGAAAAACGCGTGTTTTCAGAGATGAAACCTTTTAATAATGTCCTTATTAAATTATAATGTCGTACTATATTTGTTTTATTTATTTCATACTAGCTGTTTCCCGCGGCTTCACCCGCGTGCACAACGTTTCTATGACTTTTCGAGGGTGCGCCGTGCGCGAGCCGCAAGCGGCTCGCGAGCGTGGAAAATATAGCCTATGTCCTTTCTCAGGGTCTAAAGATTGTCTGTGCCAAATTTCATCAAAATCGGTTGAGAGGTTTAAGCGGGAAAGCGTAACAGACAGACAGAGTTACTTTCGCATTTATAATATTAGTAGGGATTTTTAACATACTCGTTCCCATTAAAACACCAATTACTTTATCTTGAAGCTTGGCAATGCTCCATGGATAAGACTTTTCATTTTCCAAAAACTCACTGTAACAAGTTTTTTTTAACACGCTTTTATTAGCTTCACTTGTAACTATGTAAGAAAATCTTGGAATCTTAATTTGACCCACTTCCTGGTCTTCGATTAGATGAAATTTTGCACACGCTCTGAGTTCTGATGACAATACATGACTAGCTAAGAAAAGTCATTACAAATCCAATATGGCGGCCTCCCCAAGATGGCGGACTGGCTATTTGAAATGCAACCCCATGATATGGGTATCAAATGAAAGGGTTTGCTGTCAGGAATACGAAAAAATAGTCACTTGACTTAAATCCAACATGGAGGACATCCAAGATAACTACTTAAAGTGTTTACTAAAAGCGTGTTTTTTAGTTTTTTAAACTAATTGATGATTATTTATAAATCAATCATTTATGATGATTTGAAACAGTTTATTGAATCAAAACAACTTAAATATTTTTATCTCTGCCAAATTAAGGGTTAAGAGTCAGTCGAACTAACACTTAACTTGAGCTACTTAACCTATCTTACCCGCAATCTGCACACGTCAAGCCAAGCCGCGTCCCGAGGGGTTCAACCGTTCGCCTCACGCCTCGGAGTGACCGGAATGGCCCAGACGCCCCCGGCTACGGCTTTTCGAGGCCCTGACCACTCTAGGAGTGTTGCTTCTGACACCTCTAAGCTATGGCGCAAGTCATGGACTGCAGCTGTTTTTTAAATACATAATTATAAGTATAACACAGCCGTTTCTAAAGTTTTGCGTTATTCTGTCTGAAATTTTGACATACGACTTTTCATAGGTAATTAATACATATTTTTTTAAGGATGTACAAAATATTTAATACTTACACAATTTTTCTCTTTCTTTTTTTGGAGATAGTTGATACTTTTGATTGTAGGTTACAGTTCATTATTTCTATTTTATTTTTATTTGTTACGTTTACTGTATTCATTTTCCTGGCATTCGTATTTTTTACCAAATCTGAAGGAATTTTAATTAACTGGTAACCCTAAAATTTATTTCATATGTAGGACAATTGTGTAAATAAATAGTCTGCCTGAAGATGGTTTTCGAAAAAAATTCGCTGACAAATTTGTCATAATTATAACGTGTCGAAATTAGTGTAAATATATAACAAAATAAGTTTTTTTAAGTTAAATTCGATGTTTTTGGAGCTGGTAAACTTGTAACGCGGCAACGCTGTTATTTAACCTTCTTCCTTTCCATCTATTTCTCATGCGCTGGCACATAACAACATATGTGTCATAATTTTAATAACGTGTGACATACGATTCAAATATCCGAATTCTCTTCAATCATTAATATTCTCTTTGGATGTAAACAACTAAAACTGTTGTATGCACAGATTTGTAATATATGTATAAGTCTCTGGTTGTATGTTAAAAATAATGTAAATAACTTATTCTTAGAAAATAACATAAACTGATACTCTCTTAAAAGACCCATCCCGGGTCTTATATTTCATCCCACATTTCTACAATCATCATTAAACGTTAATCTGTACAAAAATACGTTGTTTGATCCACGCCCTACTTTACAATATAGCGGCTTACAGTAGTGCAACGAATGTACTTACGCCGAGCAACGGAAAGGTACTTGCGGGGCAGCGGGCGGCGGGGCACAGCCTGGCAAACTCCGCGAGTTTGGCAAGCTGACTACGGGCTTAGTAGAAGTAAATTCTACTATGCTACAGGCTAGTACTGCTAGTAACTACGCCATGGCGGCATCGTGCGACATCAAAGGCGTTGCGCTATTGTAAGCCATATCGCAATACTGTGCCTACGTCGTGCTACAAACTGTCTTTGACCCTCACAGGACAGGCTTTGCCCAGTGTGGGGGTCACAAGTAAACTAATCTCACTTATCTATTTTTGGCAAATATATGTTTTTATTATTTGTTCTATTCTTATTCTTTTGCGTTGCTGACATTATGGTGTAAAATCAGATATTGATATTGGAGTCTAAGCTTGTGTTTGAATAGATAGGTATCGACAGAATTTGATCAATACGATTTCTTGAGATCAAGTTTTTTTTTAATGTTCAAAAGCAGTGGAAGTCTTTCGGCTGATATGGTGATGATGTTGAACCTTGTATTATCACGCGTGGATGCATGGTTACCTAGCCTTTCGTAACGCTGAGCTTTTTAAGTTTGTACCGCACAAATCTTTGCTTCGAACACCGGACTTCGCTAACTATTTCAAAGGGAAGATATCTAGCTTGTTAATTAAAAGCCCTTTCTTACCCCCACGTAGTTTCGAAATTCAAATAATTAAACCTTGATGAATTTTAGATAAGTATTTGAACTATTTTCCGTTGAATGGTTTCTATTGTCCATTTAATAGATGCTTGAAATTGCATAGTGATTTAGGAAAGGATTCTGGCAAAGTTTTCACCTATACCTACACATACTAGAGGCAACAATTTTTAGGGTTCCGTAGTCAACAAGGAACCCTTATAGTTTCGCCATGTCTGTCCGTCTGTCTATCTGTCTGTCCGCAACTTAGCTCAAAGACTATTTGTATTTAAAAGCTTTAATCTGGCATAGGTACGAGTATACATACATAACAATCACGCCGACATTGGTACAATAAAATCTAGAAATAATTTTTTTAGGGTTACATGTCTTTTTTTTCGTTGACGTATCCTTTCTTTGAGGTATCGTTCAGTAGGTCTTTCAAAACAACTGAAGGTTCGCTAAAACCATTTTTTGATTTAGGGACTGGTGTGCGAAATTTTAAGCTTTTAACGTGCTCTTCCCCCCCCCCCCCTCATCACATCTTAAAAAAAATTAAATAATAGGACATGTAATTAATTTAAAAGAAAAACTATCACGGCTAAAAGAGGCTTTCTTAGTTCTTTTAAGATGTATTAGTCGACCAACTTAAGATGTGCAATTGGATTTGTAAAAAGTTCATAGATTTTCCATACCTATACAAAATGTTATAATACACAATGGACATATAATTTTGTTTTTTAAAATATACATTTTTTTTAAACGCTACTGAACCCTACTTTGCGCGAGTCTTTGCCGGTTATTTTTTCATCAAATGTAAACAACAGCTTATAATAGAACAGTATGCTACAATAGCGGTAAAAGTAAAGCAAGTAACAGATTACCCCAGAGTGAAAATTAGATCAGTATAACAACAATGTACTAGTGCAATAATGCATTCAGTTCAGGGTGCTGATGGGCAGCCGCGCTACTGCGGTGCCTCGGTAATGCTCGCGGAGGCGCAGTTACACTACGCTAGTACTAATCTATATACTGTGGTCATACTATACTGTTATGTTGCCAATGGCGCAAAAGGTGCGCACAGTGGGGGCAACGCCAACAGCATCCTGGCTGACCACTGACACTGACATCATGATGATGATCACTGACAGGCTTGATTGCTACCACATGTATCACGTTACAGCGCAGGTAGCAAACACGTCTATAGGTACATATCCTGTTACGTTACTAACATTTTTGACATACGAAGAAGAAAGAAGCCCAGGTCATAACTTTTACATCGTTAATTATAAAAATAGAGTTTGAATTAAGAACTCGTTAGAAACTCTTACTGAAGTTTAAGGCTTAAGGCCGCCTTTGCACTTAATGTACGCTATTAATCGTAAGTGCTGAATTATTTTTAGTCGTCTTCATATCAGCCGAAAGACATCCGCTGCTGGACAAAGGCCTCCAAGGATTTCCCCAAGGATTTCCACGACGACTGGTGTAGGACACATCCGCAGCCTCCCGCGACCTGCTCGTCACCGGTCCACCGTATAGGAGGCCTACCCACCCTAAGTCCTCCGGTGCGCGGTCGCCACTCGAGAACTTTACTACCCCATCGGCTATCTGTTCTACGAGCTACGTGCCCTGCCCACTTACTTAGCAATTCTGTGAGCTATGTCGGTTACCTTGTTTCTCCTACGGATCTCCTCATTTCTGATGCGATCGCAGAATCTCCGAGCATAGCTCGCTCCATCGCCCTTTTGGTGACCTTGAGACTTCTTATGAGGCCCATAGTAACAATAGCAGTAGCTTGACGTACAGTAAAGTATATTTACTTACCTACTTAATCGTTCTTTGCTTTCAATCAACCTTTGTTGTTTCCACTACTATTTAACTGCATAGTTAATTAATTGCTGAGGGCCTGGATAACCATGAACTTCGGTGACCTCACAGACCACAAGCACAAGACAAAACAAGCAGGTAGTACGCAAATAAATTAATTATTTACTGGGTGACCGCAAGACAGCTAGGGGCGTCCGTCCAATTATTCTTTGAGGTCCTCAAGACAGCCCTAGAGGCCCCGGGGGCGCCCGCATCCTTGACCGCGCATCGGTCGAGCCCTCGTCTAACTTTCTCCGCAATTTGTCACTATCTCTAACAAAGACATTTATAACTCTTATCATCTCGAACTAACAAACACACTAATTGATATTGTGTGGATATAAGTTGTTTACCATTGAAGAATGATATAGAATTGTAGAAGAACGTAGATATCTACATATATACACGTAGTAACAAAGTTACTTTTTAGCATCTATCAAAAACTACATTTTATTCAAAAGATGTTTGCAATAGCATCTATGTTTTTTAGCGTCATTATTAATGACTCATTAACGTCATAAATGTAATAATTTTGTCATTTTGATATATTGATCACATCAGCTCATATACACGTCCCCAGCGATCGGGCCTTAGTCGACCACGCGGGCCCAGTGCGGGTTGGTCAACTTCACACACAACCTTCGAGTTTCTTTGCAGATGTGTGCAGGTTTCCTCACGATGTTTTCCTTCACTTCCTTAAGAGCTAAGATTTTTTTGTTTACGATCAGGATTTCGTTGAATTCGCGCCTTCACTGCTTTGATGATCGCGGGTGTCCTAATTGTACGAGGTCGGCCGGTCCCCTACGATCTTCGAAGCTTGAATCTTCAGTGAATCGTTTGATAGTGCGATAAACAAATCGTAAGGTTATTTTAATTATTTTTTTAAATATTGAAAATCTATTTTGGCGCGTAACCACAGCGGTGCAACGCGATAACCGCTACTTTATCTTCTTTCTTCGACCAGTCCATATTTGAAAATGAATGAAAATTAATGTCTTTTTTATTTTCGGCATGCGCAAACGTTCTTTTTTTTAAATTGGTGAAGTTAGTCTAGCCAGTATTCGAAAATCTTAAATAATAAGGTTTTGACAGAACTTATGACCCGACTATAATTATATCAGCTCATATATACGTCCCCACCGAATTAGGGCGATCGTGCCTTAATCGACCACGCGGGCCCAGTGCGGGTTGGTCAACTTCACACACAACCTTCGAATTTCTTCGCATATATGTAGAAGTTTCCTCACGATGTTTCCCTTCACCGTAAGAGCGTTGGATAAACGTACATATGAGATCGAAATTCAAAAACACATTAGTACGTGGCAGGACTCGAACCACGACCTCCCGGATAGGTGGTAGCGGCCCTTGCTGTTGCACCACCGACGCTCTTGATTTATATTTTAACACGCAGACACAGAACAAACAAACCTGTTCGTCACACGAATGTTTGTTCTGGATGGGGATCAAACCTACGACCTACGACCCTCGGCCCAGCAGCCAGGAGCGCTGCCACTGGACCAAAGGATCAGTCTACGATGCTGATCTTAAAATCAAAACATATAAAAATGAATCCCTATTTCCCTTGGTCACGGCATCACGCGTGAACGGCTGGACCGATTTGGCTAATTCTTTTTTTGTCGAGTTCGTTATTGTCAGGAGAAGGTTCTTATGTAGGGTAGGGTAGGGTAGGCTAGTGTAGTGTAGGGGTAGGGTAGTGTAGTGTAGGGTATTGTAGGGTAGGGTAGGGTAGGGTAGTATAGTGTAGTGTAACGTGGAACGTAGTTCGCCGGGACAGCTAGTCCTATTATATAATAGGATAGGTACGTCGGCTGCTGTTATACGTTCGTGAGTAGGTATTGTAGTGTACCTCCTCTGTGTGTGTAATACTGTCTTGAGCTGGATTATCTCAAATATAATTATGATAAAATAACTCGGGGTTGGAGCACGGATGATCCCACTTGCTCACAGTTTTAAGCTGTAAGCTGTGAGCGCCTTGCCCTCTGGGGTAAACACTTCATTTCAAATTCCTTGGCATAACACGTTGAACGAAGCTGTGTTGATACAACAAACAGTGTATTTTAATCTTGAAATAGCAACAGAATATTTCGTTAATACTTGTTTTTAATAAAAATAAACATGATGTAGAACAGATGGCCGTTGGGGCAGTAAAGTTCTCGAGTGGCGCCACGCACCAGAATATGGAGCGTAGTCAGACCTCTCACTCGGTGGACCGATGACCTGGTGAATGACTGAAAATATTTATAGTTTCAAAAAACTAAAAAAACACGCTTTTAATCACATCAAACTAAAAAGTGAATAATAATTCTTTATATGATCTGAAACCAATAATAAACGAAAAATACTACTATTATTGTGAAAAAAAGCGTGGGTTGCTTGGTATACGAAAAATATGGCACAAAGCGCCCCAAAAGTTAGAAAAGGATAGGACAGTTATAGGCAAGTTCTACAATGATCATCAAGTTGAAAATTGACCGAACTATATTTTTATTTTGTTTATTTTTAAAACTTATTAACCGCCTCCTTGGCGTAATGTGTAAGACCATTAGCTTTACATCAAGAGGTCGCGGGTTCGATTTTCGACGGAGTCTAACCTTGTAAGACTCGGTTTGGTTGGTGCAAGGGCGTTTTCTAAGCCCGTCTGTCTAGCTACTACCATCTTGTCTAAGTCTTGCCGCCAAACATCAATGTTAACAGCATTGATGTGTTCCGGCTTGAAGACAAGATAGCCAGATCCCCATTGTGTAGGGGAATCTTAGTAAGCCCGCTTTCACCTTCGGCATCATCAGCACTTACTATCAGGTGAGATGATGATAAGGGCTTACCAATTGTGAATAATAGAAAAAAACTTAAAAAGAATATTTAAGTAGGTACTTAAGTACATTAAATATGTTTTGAAAATTTAAACATATCATTTTTTTATTTCATTTTATTAAATTGTCCTATTTATAATGAACTTGTTTTATTTTTTAGTACTTAGTGCCTAACATTGCAGTTTATTTATATAAGGAGTTTTGCTATGTAGGTGGAACTACGGAGGAAGAAAGGAAGGAGCATCAGGTATGTCCAATAGACCAAACATTGATATATATGTAATTTCTTTGGGATAGTTGTTTCTATCGCTGTTTCTCTACCCAAAGGTTGCCTTGAAGAAATTGCTACCTAGCAATAAGGCCACCTATTGTATAGGCTTTCTTCTATATTGTCAATTTCTTTTTTTAATGTTGTGATGCAATAAAGAATATTGTATTTTATTGTATTGTTGTTTGTAGTCACGAGTACATTCATATCCTTTTGCTATTAAGAACTAGTTAAAAACCAACCCCATATACATTTATCCGACGCACTTACGGTGAAGGAAATCATCGTGAGGAAACCTGTATATGCCTGCGAAGAAACTCGAAGGTTGGGTGTGAAGTCGATCAACCGATCGCCTTAATTCAGGCACACCCCGGACACTTCATACAACGGGCAAGAAATGACATTTCTAAAAACAAATGACGGAGCAAACTAAATCACGGCGAAATCCTATACATTCGAGAACTAAACGATAATCTGTATCAATCTGGGTGGCGAGGGGGTGAGGTCGGAATCTATAGAGCGGCAGGGAGTGTCCATTCTGTATGTTAGTACTAATATATATATCATCATATCAGCTCATATACGTCCCCACCGAGGGGCTCGAGCCTACCCTGAATTAGGGCGATCAGGCCTTAGTCGACCATGCGGGCCCAGTGCGCGTTGTTCGACTTCACATTCTACCTTCGAGTTTCTTCGCAGGTGTGTACAGGTTTCCTCACGATGTTTTCTTTCACCGTAAGAGCGTCGGATAAACGTATATATGAAATCTAAATTCGAAAACACATTGGTACGTGGCAGGACTCGAACCAAGACCTCCCGGATAGGAGGTAGCGGGCTTTGCCGTTGCGCCACCGACGCTCTTGATATATAATAGAACGCTAATATATATACTTTGATTCAAGGGTAAAAACCTAAAGTATCGCGGCAAAAGTAATTCATTATGATGAGTAAAAACCTAAATTAACGCGACAAACGTCATTCATTTTGATGAGTAAAAACCTAAATTAACGCGACAAACGTCATTCATTTTGATGAGTAAAAACCTAAACTATCGCGGCAAAAGTAATTCATTATGATGAGTAAAAACCTAAATTAACGCGACAAAAGTAATTCATTATGATGAGTAAAAACCTAAATTAACGCGACAAACGTCATTCATTTTGATGAGTAAAAACCTAAACTATCGCGGCAAAAGTCATTCAAAGGTAGGCTCGAGCCCCTCGGTAGGGACACGTATATGTGCTGATAAGATTATCTAAAGTACCGAAATCTTTAAATTAAAACACCCAGCTGCCTTTGTTTGCTGCATTAATTAACTTGTAAATTGAATCATCTCGTTTTCGATCACCGCCGACGACGAGTGGCGCAGAGTAGCGCGAGGCACAAAAACTTCATATTGTGTCAATTTAACTTCTAATCGCTTTTTAAACGCGTTACGTGGCACGATCGAGGAATAAATTTGAATTTATTAACAACAGTGATTCGACTCCGCCCCCCTCCCCCCCCCTGCTGACAATTGAAGGGGAACGAAATTGATTTTGTAATAAATTCCATTTGCAATTTGTAACTTATTTACAAATTAATAAAAGAATGTATTAACGAATTTCGTTTTGACATTTTTTTTATGTAGATTAAAGTGTAATACTTGAGAAGTTAAAGTACGAATTGAATAACATATTTCTAATAACTTTAAAAACCGATCAAGAGCGAGTCGAACTCGCGTGGAGAGGGTTCCGTACATTCTGTTTTTTTTGTAAAATGTTAAGACTTAAGGCCTTATGATAAGGTAAAATGACAATATTCAATTAAAATTATTGAAAGACTATTTAAAGCTATCACTACAGAAAAAATCTATAATATAATAAAACTGTAACGGAGCCGCGTCTGTACATGAAATATTTTTGGAAAATAATAACTGTGGTGGACATTACTAACGATATAGAGGCCAAAACAACAACATTTGGAATTTTTGTCTGTCTGTCTGTCTGTCTGTCTGTATGTTCGCGCATCACGCAAAAACTACCGGGCCGATTTTGATGAAATTTTGTATGGTGGTTCCTTATAGCCCGGGTTAACATATAGGATACTTTTTATCCCAGAAAATTCAAGAGTTCCCGTGGGAAAATCAAAAGTATTCATTAATAGAATGGCTCACCACGCAAATGTGGCTTGACCTATTACAATCAAATTTTACACGTTGATACCCTTATCGCGAACTAAAACTGGGACATTGTGAATCCCAAAAAAATTAGGGTTCCTACAGGAATGCAAAAAATTGTATCTTTAGAATGACTCAACGTAAAAATATGAAAACTTTACATTGGGATGGGGTGTTTTTGACCATCATTGTATAGTCGGGTATTCTTTATCCCGGAAAACTAAAGAGGTCCCGTGGGAAATTATCTATCGATACTTACAATAATATCACTAGAGTACTTTTTTCTATATATTAGCTACACATACCATACATTTTAATCATAGTAGCAGAATGTCAATAGATGGCACTGCAGGGATAATAAAACGCGCTTAAGTTGTATTAAAACATTAAAATATTATTTCATACTTTTGAGTGGATTTCTTTTATGTATTTTTCAGCATACGCTACTTTAAACTCTGGAACTATGGTACGATAGCGATGTGTTTCATAGACGAACAGATAGGTATTTTTTTACAGATTCCAATCGTGTACAAAAATAAAACACATAAATCGAGTTTAGCATCTTTTAACAGATATGGGAACTCTTCCGACGGCGACTATTTGCGTGTGGCAGTTGCTCTCCGCCTGCAATATCAATATCTGTGAACCTCATCAATGTATTTGCGGGTCCACGGCGGAGGCAATTGGCCATCACTCACTGAGTTGCAGTCGTGTTTGTGAAGATTCCCACGTCACCAATTCCTTAATGACCTCACTCGGAGGGCACTGGTCTCGGCCAGATGGAATTGATTCCAGACAGAATGGAATATTCCATCTTTGATGCAGCCGCCGGCCGGGCTTTAGTCGATCTGATGGCAAAAGGCCGGAGGGTTTAAACAGGTGCTATGGCAGAGAGGAACGCGTCTGCTTTGGGAAGTCACTTTTTCAGCCTCACTCCTCACCCGTACGGTACTGCTGCTCAATTTGCGGTGAGAAAGAAGCATAATAAGTACTCGGTCTTGGAGGCAAATTACTGCTTTGTGCCGCTGGCCTGAGAGACAACCGGCTGCTGAACCCTCAGAGGCCTTTGCCTTCACAAAGGAGATTGGCCTTCGCCTTCGAGAGAGGAGATGTGACGTGAGGTCCTACCTGCTGCTAAGGTTGTCCATTGCCATCCAGCGCGAGAAGTGCGTCTTGGGCTCCTTTGGAGCTGATACGACTCGAGGATTTGACCCATATTAATATTGTTAGGAAATTTTATTACTAGATTGATAACTATAATGATTTGAAATAGTTTTTTATTATAAAAATATATGTGTTATTTCATCATATCAGTTTATATACGTCCCCACCAAGGGGCTCGACCTGCCCTGAGTTAGGGCGATCTGGCCTTAGACGATCACGCTGGTCCATTGCGAATTGATTGACTTCACACATAAGCTTCGAATTTCTTCGCAGGCGTGTGCAGGTTTCCTCACGATGTTTTTCTCACCGTAAGAGCGTTGGATAAACGTACATACCAGTATGAAATCGATATTCGTATAGATATTGGTAAGTGGCAGGATTCGAACCACGGCCTTCCGGACAGGAGGTAGTGGCCCTAACCGTTTTGCCACCGACGCTCTATATTTTATTAAAATGTGTTTGTTTGTTTGTTACCTATTCACACTTCAACACCTCTACCAATCTTGATGAAATTTGGCATGCAGGTAGCCTGTATCACTGGGAATGAAATAGTCAACCTTTTATCTGTGGAAATTATCATAGCCCGATGCAGTTCCTGAGGAAACTAAAACAATACTCTTTGTTCGTTTTATTTAAAATCGAAACGAAAAAATGGATTGGTGTGATTTTTAGCACAGAGATGAGGTGGAAAATGATATAATTTACTAATAAGTATATCCTGACATACTTCCCGAAGGATCTGGGGACAACTGTTTTCTACGCTCGCGCACGTCGGTGGCGTCGCAACGGAGCAACGGATTAAAGTGATTTTTTGTATAGAATTTGTTGAGGGGGTGGGAAGTGACAAAGACTGCTAATCCGAATAGCCCGATACAGTTCCTGAGGTACCTGGAGAAAACTCATGTCCACGCTTGCGAGCTGATTGCGGCTGGCGCACCACTCACCCTCAAAAAGAGTCATAAAAGCTATATTCACGTGGGCGAAGCCACGGGCAAAAGCTATATATAATATACTTCAAGTAATAAAAAATCGATTTGATTGAATACAATTTTAAAAATATTACCACTTTTGGTGTAAAAAAGTAGACCTTTTTTTTCTCAATAATTACTAAATTTCATGAAAACAAATAGTTAATATTGAATGAAACCAACACACAAAAATCGGTGACTATAAGAAATTTTATTTTAATTGATCACATTTTTTTAAACTTATTTTATAGTACAGAAAAGTAATAAAAACATGTAAAAATCGAGAATTGGGCGTTCGGTTTCAACCAAACAGCCGCGCTGCAGCCCGCTTTTATTTGAACTTAAAATGAATAGACTTACGTTCGATATTATTTTAACACGTATCATCCTGCTCGGATTGAGGCATCTCAAAGCCTTAAGATTTTAGTTTAGGGTTTTCTGTAAAATATAAGAATGGCCTTTTTTCTTATTCTTAAATCGATTCTTTGGCTCCATTTTTTTCGGACCAATACTCTGCCACGTGGCATTGTACAGGTCGCGCATATGCGCTGTATGCTGTATGTATATACATGTGCTAGGTACAAGAAAGACCCTATGTACCTTATTTTGACAAAATCTTAGACTTAACAGTTTCTTTTGAGCTTTATAATTGGGGGAGGTATGCTCGAGGAATTTCCTAATATTTTAAATTTTAAAATTATTAAAAATATAATATTTGTATTTCTGAACCGAGCCATTTCATACATTTATTACATTTCATACCGTGACATTTTTATGTATTATTTACAATATTTTTTTAAAATTTACAATTGGTAAGCCTTTGGCATCATCTCATCTCATTTCACTGAATTTAGATTTATCTATGTATTTGTATATACCAATCAAGTATCTATAATTTAATATATTTATTTATTTGTTGTCTATATTTGATTAAATTTATGATAGCATTTATTCAATACTAGCTGTTTCCCGCGGCTTCACCCGCGTGGACAACGTTTCTATGACTTTTCGAAGGTGCGCAGTAATATAAAATATAAAAGATAACAAAGCAATTGTAGTTAGTAAAGATTAGAATATTTTAATAATCGCGTTCTTATAAAATGCGGCGCTCGCTACCTATAGGAATCAAATTTGTTTTTATTTAAAGAAAGTGCGGAGGAATACCGAGGTCCGTGCACGCATTCCTCTGTTATTAAACTTGCCGGGTGTACTGGGTCATTCTCATAAAATCTAATAGCAGTCGGCGGGGCACAAAACCTGTAGAACGGACGGCCACCGGGCCAGTGATGTTCTCGAGTGGCCATCACGCACCGAAAGACATAGCGTAGGAAGGCCTCCCACACGGTGGACGACGACCTGGTGAAGGTCACAGGAAGCCGATAGATGCGGGCAGCGCAGGATCGGTCGTTGTGTGTGGAAATCCTTGGGGAAGGCCTCTGACGTCTTTCGACTGAAATTATGATTATAAAATATTTGATTGTTCATGAATTAATGACAATTTCGCGGTATTCTTTACATAATACATAACTGTTTTTGTAAACAAATCTTAGTTATAGCACACCCCGGACACTGCATACAAATGATCGTGAAATTACATTTCTAAAAACAAATGACGAAACAAACAAAATCATGGCGAAATTCCATACCTTCGAAAACCAAACTGTAACCAATCTATATCAGTATGGGTGACGAGGGGGTGAGGTCGCAATCTAGAGAGCGGCAGGAAAACTGTATGATAGATAATAATATATAATTATACTTTAGTTATAGGTACGTACATAGTGGTGATTATTGGATTATTTTGATATATTTCTTTGTACCGCACCCATACATTCAATTTTTAGGATTCCATACCCAAAGGTAAAACGGGACCCTATTACTAAGACTTCGCTGTCCGTCCGTCTGTGCGTCTGTCACCAGGCTGTATTTCATGAACCGTGATAGCTAGACAGTTGAAATTTTTACAGATTGATGTATTTCTGTTGCCGCTATAACAAAAAATACAAAAAATTAGAAAAAGTGAAAGTCACCATACAAAAAACGTGGTTTTTGTAATCGTAAAGAAACTAGCGCCATCCAGTATGATAGTACGGAACTGAAGAAACTAGCGCCATCTAGTACGATGGTGCGGAACTCTATGTGTGCGGTTCTGACTCGCACTTGGCCGGTTTTATAAATCTTATTGCTTTAATCCACTATTTGCTTTGGTCCATCTAACCAGAGGTACCGGGTTCAAATCTGGACGGCCAATGTACCAATGAGTTTTTCAAAAACTTACGTACATACTTACCGATTGCTTTAACGGTGAAGGAAAACATCGTGAGGAAACCTGCACACGCCTGCGAAGAAACTCGAAGGTTGAGTGTGAAGTCGACCAACCCGCACTGGGCCCGCGTGGTCGACTAAGGCCTAATCGCCCTGATTCAGGGTAGGCTCGAGCCCCTCGGTGGGGACGTATATGAGCTGTAATGATGATTGCTTTAGTACAAAAATTTATCGTGTTGGGTGTTTCTTTCTACCAATTGTTTTTACGTGCTGCGCTTACGAAAATTATCCTGACGCATATTGTTTTTGTATATCTGTACCACAGATGAAATACTAGTTACTTCGTACCAGCCTGTACAAACAAATGACTAGACAAGTGTTTTAATTGATGTGTAACATCTTTTTTCTAGCTTTCTTGCAATTTGTGGCAGTGATTTCGTTTGACGGAAGAGTGTAACAGAAAATGCGAACGTTTTTTTAAGTCACAATGGCTAAGGCACAGATGAGATACTAGTTACTTAGCTATGATAAAACTTGGCCATGCCGCCTAATTTGAAGCCTAAGGCAAAGATGACCTAATATCAGAAGGTCCGACTCGAGAATGTACGAAGTACGACCCGTTAACTCATTAATTTCATAAATATTTTGTCATATGTTACACATCATATGCGACTACTGTATGGCTCGCTCGTTTTTGTCAAACCTTCATACTGTAGATACCCATAATGACGAATTGATTATTAAGGCTTTAAGATGACTCAACCCGAGCAGGTTGATATGTGTTAAAAAAATATCCAACGTAACTCTATTAATTTTAAGTTCAAATCAAATGCGGGTTTCAACGCGGCTGTTAAGTTGAAACCGAACGCCCAATTCTCGATTTTTACATGTTTTTATTATCTTTCTTCACTTTTAAATAAGTTTTAAAAAAAGGGGTTCAATTAAAACGAAAGGTCTTAAAGTCACCGATTTTTTGTGTGTTGGTTTCATTCAACATTAACTTTTTTTGAGAAATTTTGTAATTTATTCCAAAAACAGAGTCTACAATATATTTTTTACATCAAAAGTGGTAATTTTTTTGTAAATATTATTCAATTAAATCGATTTTTTATTACTTTAAGTATATTATACATATTTTCTATGGCGATAGCTTTTCACAGTCTTTCAATAATTTGAATTGAATATTGACATTTGACCCATCTTAAGGCTTAACTAGCACAACAAAACAACTAGTATCTTGTGCGCACAGGGGTTATGCGAATAACCCAACTCCATTCTGGCAGCCAGAACAAAGGATGCAGCGGAGCGGCGTTTGTAATTAATATTGTTTTATATAAGCTGCGTATCGCCGAGCGCCGAACACTGGCGCATCCATGCGTGCTTTATACCATAAAGCTGGATCTGTTTAGATAAGTTTTATTGCTGATTATTTAGGGCATTATATTGAGATGCCTATTATGAAGAACGAAATAGGATTAAATTCTAATAGTTGAAGTAAAACTCGCAGTTATATTAAATCAAAGGCGTTAGCAGTAGCTACGGTTAAGAATCGAGAAGCATCATCATATTGCCTGACATAGGCCTCCCCCAAGGATTTCCACGACGACCGGTTCTGCGCTACCCGCATCCAGCGGCTTCCCGCGACCTTCACCAGGTCGTCGGTTTACCGAGTGGGAGGCTTGCTTACGCTAAGTTTTCCAGTGCGCGGTCGCCACTTGAGAACTTTACTACCCCAACGGCCATCTGTTCTACAAGCTATATACCCCGCCCACTGCCACTAGGGTTTCTCATTTCCCGACTTTTTTTTGTTCCCGGATACCGAGACTTCTCGAGCACCATTTCCCGGGAATTCCCGAGAAGTCGGGAATTTGATTAATCTCACTAAAAATGTATGAAAAAGGTTTTAAAATAAAATACACATTTTCGTAATCAACAATATGTTCATTTTAATCAGTCTTTGGCAATTTACTAAAAAATATGCCTTCTTAACTTCCTTTATAATCATTAATCACAGAGTTTTAAAACTAGAATAAAATATAAGTAATCACAGACTTTTTATGATTAGCTGCTCTGCTTGCTCTGCTACTTGTACTGAGAAATGTGATCACTTTGATTTATAATCACAGTGTTTTAAAACTAGAATAAAATATAAGTAAAATCTTTAAAATTAACAAAATATCCATCAGAATTTATATTAGCTGCTACTAACAAATAAGATCACTTCGATATATACGAGTCCCTAATGTAAAAGTCAATGTTTCGTTAAAATAAAGAATGATGTTTAAGAAATATGCCTTTATAAAAGTTTTGTAATAATAACTAACGACATTTAAATCACGTTCTTTTGATAATCATCTCTGTCTCCGTTACATAAATAATATTACAAATTAAGGAAAAAAATTCTGTTAATAGCAGCTTCGAAAAATTCGCTAGCAGGTTCTATTAAAATAAGATTTTAAAAATACTAAAGCATTAATTGATTTGTCTGATAAAAGTATGTAAAAGGGGAGACGAGATAGAGAGGATATAATTTTTTTAGTAAGAAACACAGGAATTAACGTCAAATTGCTATTTTTTTAGTTCATTCTTTAATTTCTCGACTTCCCGGGTACTCGACCCTTTTTTTCCCGTCTCGATTAAGGTAAAATTTCCCGGGAATTCCCGCTTCGAGACTTCTCGATGAGAAACCCTAACTGCCACTTAAGTTTAGTAATTCTAAGAACTATGTCGGTTACTTTACTGTCGGAGAAGCAACAAATCTTGATATAGATGTAATGACTTATATACAGTTTTCTCAAAATTTATTTAATTATTTTAAAGTTTGGGAGTTTTTACAAAAAAAAAATTGATCAATTTACAAAAAAATCCAACACAAATTAGAAGATTTACTTATTTTCTGACATGGTGTTTTAATAGTGTACTAGTAAAATTCGTTTAGGGTGGATCTAATCGTGAAACTGAACTATCATCATCATCATATCAGCACATATACGTCCCCACCGAGCGGCTTGCACACGAATAAAAAAAAAACCGGCCAAGTGCGAGTTGTACTCGCGGTATGAGGGTTCCGTACCACCACACCTCTCCACACAATATTACAGTGGTACCTAATCATTTCAAACAAAAAACATTAACGCGAGGGACAGAAAAAATATGTTTTTTATTTACTTCGGACTTTTTAGCGCGAGAACGACTTGACCGGTTTCATTATTAGCTGTTTTCTTTTAGAATTAGTACTTTGATCAATCCAAGTTTCACGCTTGTATGTATTACCGTTTTTGCAAAAAACAAATGTGAAGTGAAAGTGAAACTTTAAAAAACACGTTACTTCTATGGAGATACTTCTTTGGTTGGTGGTAGGGCGTTTTCTAAGCCCGCCTGGCTAGCTACCACCAACTTGATGTGTTCTGGCTTGAAGATAAGATAGCCAGTTCTCCATTGCATTAGGGAATCTTGGCAAGATTGCTTCCATCTTCGGCATCATCGTCACTTACCATCAGGTGAGATGATGCCAAGGGCTTACCAATTGTGAAAAAAAACCCTTAATTATTATATTTTTTTTTATTTGTTAATTATAATAACACCATATTTTATAAAAAAAATTGCCGGCATCTACTTATAAAAGATATAGCCTTATAAAAGTCACTCAGATAGACAGACGGACAGGGTAGGCTTAGTAATAGGGTCTAGTTACCTGATAAGCAACCCTAAAAACATCCTTTTTATTATATTTGAGTCCCATTCATTTAATAAAGACGCAACGTGTACAGTGTAAAACTCCAATTACGGCGTGATCATTCATCAGATTCTAGCGGCGCCCGCCGTTTGGTGTCGTGGGGTAAGTGCGACGGGTGCGGGGTAAAGTATGGGACGGGGTACCCCGGGGTAAGGTCGCCGCCGCAATCAATCAAGTCGCCAAGCTGCTGCTGCTGGCGGCTGACCCGCAAAGTAGGCCGGGAGATTGCAACGATTATGTTTAGTTGATAAAACAAGTATATTTTTTTAATTACCCACTTAAGTACGTAAGGAAAACACATTGTGTTTTTATGGCGGAAAACTGACACCCGACTAAATAAAAATGGCCACCACCGCCTTAGATCACATACAAAAGTACAAGATTCACGATCACGCGGTCAAAAGCGTCGGAACATTAAGCCACACTTTTTGTTCACGGAATGAATATTTAAAATTATTGTCTCCTATCGAACAATTGGCGTTCGTAGACTATGAGAAAGCCTTCGATTCGGTCGAAACTTGGGCTGTGTCTCTTTAGCGCTGCCAAATTGACTATCGATATATCGAAGTGCTGAAGTGTTTGTATGAAAACGCCACCATGTCGGTTCGCCCCCAAGATCAAAACTCGGAACCTATCCGGCTGCAGCGAGGGGTGAGACAGGGAGACATTATATCTCCGAAACTCTTCACTGCCGCCCTGGAAGATGTTTTTAAGCTTTTGGACTGGGTGGACTAGCTTTCGATTAGTTGACGATATTGTGGTCATGGCTGAGACTATGGACGACTTAGGAACAATGCTCGATGGCCTCAGTAGAGCCTCTCTACAAGTGCGTCTTAGAATGAACATGGACAAGACGAAAATTATGTCAAACATCCGTGTCATACCTACTCGTCTGAAGGTTGGAGGTTCTACACTCAAAATTGTTACCGAATATGTATACCTGGGACAAACGGTCCAGTTAGGTAGGTCCAACTTCGAGAAAGAGATCAATCGTCGAATCCAACTTGGCTGGGCAGCGTTCGGAAAGCTTCGCAATATCTTTACGTCCCAGATACCGCAGTGTCTTAAGACCAAGATCTTCGAACAGTGTGTGTTGCCAGTGATGACATACGGAACTGAGACATGGTCGCTTACTATGGGCCTCATAAGAAGGCTCAAGATCACCCAAAGGGCAATGGGGTGTGCTATGCTCGGAGTTTCTCTGCGTGATCGAATCAGAAACGAGGAAATCCGCAGGAGAACCAAAGTGACCGACATAGCTCTCAGAATTGCTAAACTTAAGTGGCAGTGGGCGGGGCACATTGCTCGTAGAACAGATGGCCGTTGGGGCAGTAAAGTTCTCGAGTGGCGACCATGCACCGGAAAACGTAATGTAGGCAAGCCTTCCAATCGGTGGACCGATGACCTGGTGAATGTCGAGGGAAGCCGCTGGATGCGGGCAGCGCAGTACCGGTCGTCGTGGAAATCCTTGGGGGAGGCCTATGTTCAGCAGTGGACGTCCTTCGGCTGATATGATGATCAAACAATGAAATTAAACCGCGTATCTACTTATTTATAACATATAAACACTGGTGCTTTGACTACCCTTGAGTGCTTAGATGAAATATCCTGGATGTCTCGCAACATCCATCGGTACACAGCACGCGACTTGGCGGCTTGGCCGCACCTACCCAGTCAAAACAATAGAAATACATACTCTGTGAACATTTCAACTGTCTATCGGTTACGGTTTATGAAATACAGCCCGTTGACAGACAGACAAAACAAACAAAAATTACGTTTCTTGTATGGGGGCTCACTTTATTTTTTTAAATATTATTATTTGTTGTTTTATTGTCAACAGAAATAGACACTGTGAAAATTTTCTACTGTCTACCTAACGTGTTATGAAATACATTGTACGGTACCATGCAAACGAAATATTTTACTTCACACTTCGCACTCAATTTTACTTTAGTTTACAGTTCTTATATGCACATTTATGTTCCCAGTGTACCGTGTATAGTGAACTGAACCCTATAAACGAAATATTTTACTTAACACTTGGCACTCAATTATACTTAAATTTACAGTTCTTATATGCACATTTATGTTCGCAGTGTACGGAACCCTACAAACTAAATATTTTACTTCACACTTGGCACTCATTATACTTAAATTTACAGTTCTTATATGCACAGTTAGGTTTGCACTGTACCATGTACGTGTACAAAACCCTACAAACGAAATATTTTACATCACACTTGGCACTCAATTATACTTAAATTTACAGTTCTTATATGCACATTTATGTTTACACTGTACCGTGTATAGTGAACTGAACCCTATAAACGAAATATTTTACTTCACACTTGGCACTCAATTATACTTAAATTTACAGTTCTTATATGCACATTTATGTTTACACTGTACCGTGTATAGTGAACTGAACCCTACAAACGAAATATTTTACATCACACTTGGCACTCAATTATACTTAAATTTACAGTTCTTATATGCACATTTATGTTTACACTGTACCGTGTATAGTGAACTGAACCCTATAAACGAAATATTTTACTTCACACTTGGCACTCAATATACTTTAATTTACAGTACTTATATGCACATTTCTGTTTGGAGTATATCATGTACAGTGTACGTAACCCTATAAACTAAATATTTTACTTCACACTTGGCACTCAATTATACTTAAATTTACAGTTCTTATATGCACATTTATGTGTACGGAACCCTACAAACGAAATATTTTACTTCACACTTGGCACTCAATTTAACAGTTATTATATGCACATTTACGTGTACAAAACCCTACAAACGAAATATTTTATTCACACTTGGCACTCAATTATACTTAAATTTACAGTTCTTATATGCACACTTATGTTTGCCCTGTACCATTCAAAAATATATCAGTAATTGCCTGAAATCGCATCAAAGTCAAACACGTGAACCGCTGATATTTTAATCCGACTCCGGGCCTGCGGCTCGGTCACCTGGGACCACCTTCGTTCATAATGCACGAATCTTCGCGCGATTTCCACCGCACCCAGAATATTTAACTGACTTAGCACAATATTGTAATTGAGATAGTGGAATAAACCGTACCTACACCTGGACGTGTCATTATAACAACTCATGGAACGAAATATTTACATACGCTAATTTGTTTGTATGGTGCAGAAATAAATGACGTATGTTTACGAAAGTTATGGGACGCATTTCACAAAGGTTGTAAAAGATAAATTTAAATAACATTTTTTTTTTCAAGTGTTCATCACATCAGCTCATATATACGTTCCCACCGAGGGGCTGGAGACTACACTGAATTATGGCAATCGGGCCTTAGTCGACCACGCGGCCCCAGTGCGGGTTGGTCAACTTCACACACAACCTTCGAGTTTCTTCGAAGACGTGTGCAGGTGTCCTCACTAGGTTTTTCCTTCACCGCAAGAGCGTCGGATAAACGTACATATGAGATCGAAATTCGAAAACAAATTGGTACGTGGCAGGACTCGAACCATGAATTCCCGGATAGGATGTAGCGGCCTGTAGAGGTATAGTACTTTTCTCAAATAATGCGCGGAAATGAAAACTAAGTAGGCAGAATCAAATATCAAAATCAAGTGTTATTATTAAACTTAAAATAATAATTATAATAACCGTACTAATTTAATGAAACATTAACAACCTGACTTCATAAAAACATTACCTAACCCTATTTATGGGCAGTCGGGTAAAAATTTATCCTATGTCACTCAGAGGATCAAGACAAATCTAACGACACCTCGCGCTCCAAAATCTTTCAAGCCGTTTAGACTTTAGACTCAGTCAAAGAAACAGACATACATACATGCATAAATTTCAGCTAGAATATTTTACTGACTTAGCACAATATTGAAATTAAGATAGTGGAATAATACACCTGGGCGTGTCATATAAAAACTCATGGAACGAAATATGTACTTACGCAAAATTGTTTGTAAGGAGCAGAAATAAATTACGTGTGTTTACAAATGTTATGGGACGCATTTCACAAAGGTTGTAAAAAGTAAATTTTAAAATCATTTTGTAATTTATTGCAAATATATTTAAGAGTTGAATAACCTAATATTTTAATAAAAAAATATTTTTTTGGGCAGTCGGGTAAAAATATAAGACCGCGTACTGTACGCTATATTATAATATCTCGATGTATGAGCTTTACGTAATTGTTTTTGGTGTACTATAAGTGTAAATAAATAAGTATATCCTGTCACTCGGGGGATCAAGGCCAATGTAACGACACCTCGCTTTCCAAAATCCATCAAACTGTTTAGACTACAGACTCAGCCAAAGAAACAGACATATTATGTATAAATAAAAACATAAATACATACATAAAGAAAAAAAATATTTGTATGTGCCTTAAAAGGTACACATTAGATTAGAATAGATCACATAAAAGATATGGCTGGGGATCGTTTTGCTACGGGGACGTAGCACCTGCATGAACGATGGCACACGTGTCGTGTGGTGAACAAGATTGTTAGTAATATGACCGCCCAATTGTAACTTTTGTAACAGCTGCTTTTCTTTTCTTTTTTGTTTTAATAAATTTTATATTTAAGTTTAAGTGTAGTGTGGTTCGAATCCTGTCACATACCAATGTGTTTTCGAATTTCAATTTCATATGTACTCGTACGTTTATCCGACGCTCTTACGGTGAAGGAAAACATCGTGAGGAAACCTGCACACGCCTGCGGAGAAACTCGCAGGTTGTGTGTGAAGTCGACCAATCCGCACTGGGCCCACGTGGTCGACTAAGGCCCGATCGCCCTAATTCAGGGTAGGCTCGAGCCCTTCGGTGGGGACTTTAATGAGCTGATATCATCATCACTGTAAATACAGTTAATTGGTAGGAAACGTGCTACAGCTACACTAAGACTACGGTCGTAGCAGTTTACACTTATTACCCGACTGCGCCCGAAGGAGGGTTATGTTTTTCGAGTGTTATGTATGTATGTATGTTTATTCCTTTGGCACACTCTGTAGTCTAAACGGTTTGATGGATTTTGGAGTGCTACGTTTCGTTAGATTCGCCTTGACTTGAGTGACAATAAGATAGGTACATTTTTACCCGACTGGCCAAAAAAGAGGGGTTAACTTTTTTATGCAGTCGGGTTTTTAAATTTTAATTAATTCGTTTGGTTTTTTATTTTTATCTTGTTTTATTACAAAAACAATAAAGTTTTTTTATGGTTTGAATATTATTTTTGAAAACAAATAATTTTCTCATTTGAGATCTTTTTTCGTGATATTTCTTATATAGTAAATTACTGCAGCGGCCAGCAAAAGAGGCATTGACGGACGAACGTGTAAAGTACGCAAGTCCATCCATGCATTGTTGTTTCCAAGGCTTGTAGAGGTATAGTACTTTTCTATGGTATAAAAACTAAGTACTACCTAGGCAGAACTTTTATTTGAAAATACAGCTACTTTTTAAAATCAATGACGAACAACGAAAATGCGCCAAAGTGTTCATTTGTTTTTTTTATATTTAACAGCTTTCTATTTGCAAGCCAGTTCGAAATTTAAATAAAACCTTTTGTTAAGTTACCTCCTTTGTTGCCATGTTTCGGAGTAAAATATAGTTCCATTTTTAAATTACACGACAGATATGAGTGTACATAGTGATTTATTTGGCCGCTAAAACACGAAAGATATGGATTTTCATATAACTTTTGCCCGCCGCCGCTCGCGTGTACTTGGCCAGTACAGCAATTTCGATTTATCTCCAAAGAACGTTGTTAAAATAATGCTCAAATCAGCCAAAAAACCTATTTCGTACTACTTTAACCTTCAGCTAAAAGGTATTTAAAAAGCCATAACTTACAATACATTAGCTGTATCGAAATGGAGATGTTTGTAAGCGATTCAAAATCAATTTTGTGAGCATGAGTGATGGTGGAGCGACACCATGGGACGGTAACGACTGGATGATGGCTACGACCCTTTGCCGCCATTTTTTAATGCAAGGGTGAAAGCGACGGTGTCCATTAATCTCTATGGGGGCTTATTACGTGTCGCCTGTTTAGCATCAACATATTGAAAATTGCTATCGTAAACATTATGCTTTAAATTAGGACCAAAGAACCATTGTTGCTTTTTTAAATAAATTCCGAGCAGAACGTGTTATAGGTATTTGGCTATTAAGTTAAAAAAAATCATATATTAATAATATCATGTCTACTCTTAGGGAGTCCCCACGCAATAACGCGCGGAATCAACTTGAGTGGGTAGAATAACCTTTATGTCAACGCTATAAAGTCGGTAACGAGGTCGGCCGATCGGAAAGTCAGAAGTAACGCTCTTACTGCATTGACATATTGGTTTTTTTCTAACGGCTCAAGCCGGTATAAATGTGATGAGTCCCTAATAAGTTAATTATTTATATTAATGGGAGACCAGGGTAATCATGTGATTTTTTGTTATGGATTCAAATGACTATTTTATTGTGTAACTTTTGATAGAAAATCACTGAGAGCCAGGTTGAAGGGTAGAAGTAAAAGGAATTTTTTAATCTTTTTTTTATGCACGGTATTATCCTCTATCAGGCGAGATGATGCCAAGGGCTTACCAATTATGAATAATAATAAAAAAAACACTTTGGCTTTTCTGTCATTATCACCCAAGGTGCTATCAGGACTTGGAGTTTTTTGGAGGAATTTGTAATGAACACATTCGTAGTTTTATTTTATTGTTTTTACATAGTTTTCTGCTAGCGTTTTGTTTCAAAACGTGGTTCATTTTGAAGAAAATCATCTAGTGCACGTGAGAAATGTGGAGAATAAGATTTTTTTTTCAAAGTTCAGTGCGTTGAAAAAAATTATGAAGAAGGACGTGAAGACCTGACTTGCACTGGGTACAGTTTTTTAGACGCCCTACTGTGACCGGGTGTTCCAACTCAGAATGAGGCTGCTGCAAATACTGTTAAGAACTCCAGAGAAGATTTGTAATGCATTGGCACTAGCATTTCAAATAAAAAAAATGAAGACTGTCTCAAAAGGGCTTGTACCCAGAGACGTTGATATATTCTAACCAACCAATCTATAGGAATTTTAGTTAAATGCGCATCAAGTACATAATTATAGGCGTACGTACCATTGATAGTTTTTTTACAAAATTGGTTGATAAACAAGTAACATCGAATGAAGGTGCTCACTCGATGCTTGTGATTGAGGCAAGTTCGTTGATCATCAATTACACGTAATAAAAACTCAAATATCGCGTAACATGCGACTAAATTAGGTAAAAAATTGAATATTAAGCGCATACAGTTAGGACGGTGCAAGATGAATGATATCCTAGCACCGCACCAAGCTGTATCCAGGATACTTGCTGAAGATTATGACAGGTATGGATGACTACTGCAGGATTGAATGTGTATAGGCAAGAGGGTTCTGCAGAGGGGGCCATTATTTTGACTTCTAAAGGGATAGGAAAAGGTTTGCGATGAGGAATGTAACTAGATTGCCAGAGAATAAATTCAAGAAACAATGTCAAAAATTCGTTTGGACATTATACCCTTACTATAATAATATTATAAATGTGAAAATGTTTTTGTTTGTTTATTACCTTATCACGCTTCAAAGCTTTGACCAATCGTAATGAAATTTGGCAAACAGGTAGCCTGAGTCACGAGGAATGACATAGGCTATTTTTTATCCCATGAAAATAGCATAGCCCGATGCAGTTCCTGAGTGTACTGAAAATATACTCTTTTTTGATTAATTTCTTTAACATCGCAACGGAACAATAATTTGTGTGATTTTGGAAATGACATGATTTACTAATAAGCATATCCTGACATAGTTCCCGAGGGATCTGGAGAAAATTCATGTCCACGCACCGCGCACCCTCTAAGACAGTCATAAAAACTATGTCCACGTGGGCGATGCCGCGAGCAAAAGCTAATCATAAAATAAAAGTTAAAAAAACGAAAACCCGACTACGGAAAAGTATGTTAACAAGAGTGTCCTTTATTTTCCCTTTCATGTGGGGTAATAGCCGTGGTTGCAAGCCCTATATCGTTATCAAAATCTTTATCATTATGGCTTGCTACCACGGCTATTACCCCAGATGAACGGAAAAATAAAGGCTATTATTTCAGGCGGGAAACCAGTGACTTATATATTACTGGCGTACGGGAAACTCCTGTTTACATACTTTTCCGTAGTTGGGTTTTAGTTTTTTTAACTTTTGTTTTATTTCCATATATATTTTGTGCTCAGAGTGCAACGCTACCTACCCCACCTCGCTACTCGCGACCGCGTGTCGTGTCGCTTGATTGTAGCACGCGTTACATTGAGCTGTCTCATAACATCGCTTGTGAGACCATTGTGTAAGAAATTAAAAACATGTGCATGTGTAATACACATATTTAGAATGTGCTAGTCGAGGTCTTTCGTTTTTATTTATCCTATTTATATTATATTTATATTTTTATATTATAATATTATATATTTCTTTTTTATTTAAGTTGATTTTTTATTTATCCTATGTACGACACGCGGAGTGATGGCACAAATCCAAAGAAACCACATTTGTCAAGATCGGTTAAGTGGTTAATTGGAACTACGAGGGAACAGAGGAACATACATATATATATTTCGGAGGGTCATTGAAAACGCGACCAATACCAGCTCGAGATAAGTTTACATAGTTACACTTTGTTTGGATCAAACGTCAGGTATTAGTACCTGGGTGAAACCGGTGGTGGCGTGACGATCGCTTGTACTCGTGAGACGATCGTTTGTGGTAGCAAAGATGATGTATTAACGGAAGGCTGTTTGTGCTGCCACACTGAGTTGAGAATTTATTAGATCTGTGGAGAAGCCATATTAGCTGGACGTCAGTCTCGGAGCAAACACTTTTTGACGGAGCGTCGAGCAGAAGACAAGTAGTGGTGATCTGTGAGGAAAACGGACGTGTCACGCCATCGCTGTGATCACCGCGTTTGCATCCATTGTAATCCAAGGCATCCTGTACAATTTCGATTACCAAATGATCAAGACTATTGAAGAAGGACCTCTGTGATATAGCTGCATTGTTATTTCGACGCCCAATACCGAAATAGTTAAGGACGTGAACCACAAGGCCATCCATAACCTAACCACACCCTTCGACATCAGAAGTTGGATAGTTCCCTGCGCTCGCAACAAGTGGACAACGACGGGAAAATGTGAAAATTGATGGAGCAGCGAAATAAAAACCACTGGCAACAATTCTTCGTGCTACAGAACCAGAACATGCTGCGATTGATTGAGGTTATGCAAGCACCATCGACTACATCTGCTGCAATCATATTGCCAGCATTCAACCGGAATATACCGGAAGCTAATCCACGTGCACGGCGCTCAACTGTCGATATCTCCCTTACGGAACGACCATTGGAATGAGGTGACAGCGTGGGCTGTGCTGGCAGCAGCGGAGATGCACGCGAGCGGCGCGTGCGGCTTCTGCGAAGTGCGTGATGTACGCGGTGTTACGAAAATCCGGTGAGTCGTACCCCTTTTGTTTTGATGGTGGTAGTAGTACGTGCGTAGTACTATTACCTAATCTGTAGTGGTGCCTACTGTTCTCTCGTTAAAGAAAGTTTCGTGTATAGACTTTCGGGAGTGTGTTCAATACTAACGCACTATTGACTTTTGTAGGCAACTCTTAAGTTTACTGTACAGAACAAATATCGAGTGAGGGTAATATTGACGGGCATTGTTCAGAATGGTCATAACTTGTTATGCCAGACGAGTACGAACGATATTATGATCGATTCAGATATTTTAAATCTAGGATTGACGGTATTCTTAAACGAGTCTGTCAATAACAAAACAGCTCGACTGTCGGTAAGGATGCGAATAGAGTAGTTAGTCCCTTACCCTTCTAGTAGTGATTGCATAAGCAGCCAAAATAATGCCTTGTAGTCCTTCAAAGTACTCTTTCACGTGCTTTCGGATCATTCCTTGTGACACAACGTCGTGATTGAACGGAAGATTTACAAAGAGGACTCATTGTAAATATGATGATTCATTCAGTTATCTAGAGTTTCGGTTATACAAACCTAAACCAGAATTGAAATTATTGAAACCCCTTTAAGCTTTTATAATATTGAGACCGAAACATGGAGTAAACTCTTATTAGCTTTCGTAGTATTGCGACTGATATCCTCATTGATCATAGGCCAAAGTTGTTGCCTATTCTTAATAGCTTTCGTGATGAATTGGTCGAGATGGTTGGAATTCTTAATGCCCCGCTATCGTATAGACCCTATGTAGGTAGATGAGTTTCGGGGATCCCAATAAAATATTTTGTTTACCAATTGTAAAAAAAAAAGAATAATAACAGGGTAGTATGCGGAGTGCAGTGGTGGACGTCTTACGGCTGATGTGATGATGATACAGGATTAATGGGCTGGAGGCTGCGAATGTCATAAGCCCCGAAGCTTTCCCTTTTTGACGGCCTTATCATGCTGGTAAAGAAAAAGGATAGCATAGAACGCAAGTGTTGATAACCGTGAAAAAAAAAAGACAACAACATGCCTGAACGGAAATTGTTTCCTCTGATAGATTAGCACATCGATTGACTTCATAGGTGGTCACTATTTCACCACGTCAGGCATAGCTAGTGGTTACATCAGGTGCATTCTTTACCTATTAAATCGAAATGACTGATTTTGTAACCTCTGTTCAAATACGTCCACGTGTCATTCGATCTACGTAATGCCCCCTTGTATTTGAACTTACGTTCATAAACGCTTTAGGCGCGTGGCAACGGTCAGGTGAATCTTAGTACGTTTAAACGTTGGTACTCTTAGTTAAGTGTCCTTTAAAATATGCTCACTTCCTTCGAGTATAGTAATGAGATTTCAATGTTACAAGTCCTTCCATGATGATCATTTGGCAGCAACCAAACTGTTGGGTTAACCGAGTTACGAAGTACAGCCTCCTGGAGTTGCTTCTAGGTACGAGTAAAGTAGCCTAACCTCTAAATGTCATGTTTGTCGATTACACACACAGGCTGTAATTTTATCTAAGTGAAGCACGACAACATACTAGTGATAATACGGAGAGTAACGCATCCTATTACAGGAGTTGTTAATCAGCTTGCTGCTGATGTGATAATAGACAAGGGCCTCCCCCATGTTGGAGCGGTTTTACCAATTGTAAAAAAAAAACGCTACGCTTGGCGGGCTGTTTGGCGGTACAGTATGAGCGTGAAGGACGATGTTGCTTGTCCTCAAATTTTTAGTCCCTTAGTCACTTCTTGTGAAACCCTTGGGAAGAGATGGGTGGTGTATTGCTCTGAGGCAGCGCCACTGGCTGATTTCTAGACAAAAGCTTAGTTTCACAAGTTACCTAACTTTGTGTTGTTACAAATGGAGAAGCGTTACCTACCACTTTAGATATCAAATACCGTCAGTTATTGAGGACAGACTACGTTAAATGCCCGATAGTAACAGTATTATTGACTTGGACAGAATTGATGATTGAAAAAAAGACTGAACCTTAATTTAACCAGATTAAGGACTTTTGTACTTGACCGTGATTTTAACGTTCACTAGTTTGTATTTTGAACCTTAGACGTAAACAATTTTTCGCAACTGGATGCCAATAGCCTCAGCCATTCGTAGACGTAGGCGTAAAACACCGAGCTCATTTTCTTCATTGCTGTGCGGCCACAATTGTGTGTGGCGTGCGTTTGGCTCGCAGGCGTATCACCGGAGGGAGGTGATGTTGGCAATTACCAAAATTAGGTGAAGTTCGAGATCGCTGGATAAATGCGATAATGTGGTTGGACACCGCCGGAGGGAGGTGGTCCAAGAGTCGCCAGGTAGGGTGACTGTTGTTTGTTTGGGCACCGGATGGAGGTGGCCCAGAGTTGCCAAGATGGGTGACTGTTGTGGTGATACAAAATAAGGAGCGTAACCAAACCAAGTTAGATCCCAAATACCGAGGGCCGTTCAGGGTCGTAGAGGTCTTAGAAGGTGACAGATACAAATTACAAGCTTTGAATTTGAGACGAAGTTACAAGTATGCCCATGACCGTTTACGTAGTATGTCCGAAGGTTATTTGCCTCCGGATGTTGACGATAAATCTGGTGCAGAGGCGTCTACCTCTCAATGTTAATTGTATTGACAGATCGTAACTCAATCAATTGTGTACAGTTGTATTTTTTTTCTTTATCGTTTATTTTTGTGTGTAGTACTGAAGTATTCCAACATGTTTCAGCGGTAAATGAAGAGTGCTGAATGGCGCTATATGTTTGCATGAATTGGCTGCTGCTTGTTTTTTTGTTTTTTTTGCTTTTTTTTGGCTAAAACTGTTGATGGTATTCCGTCGCCTGTACTGGCGATGATGGTATTCCGTCGCCTGTATTGGTGATGATGGTGTTCCATTGCCTAGATTGGTGATGATGGTGTTCCATTGCCTAGATTGGTGATGGTGTTCCATTGCCTAGATTGGTGATGATGGTGTTCCATTGCCTAGATTGGTGATGATGGTGTTCCATTGCCTAGATTGGTGATGATGGTGTTCCATTGCCTAGATTGGTGATGATGGTGTTCCATTACCTAGATTGGTGATGATGGTGTTCCATTGCCTAGATTGGTGATGATGGTGTTCCACTGCCTAGATTGGTGGTGATGGTGTTCCGTCACCTGGACTGGTGATGATGACTGAGTGGTATTCCGTCGCTTGGCGATAGCGATGATGATTCTTTGTGGTTTCCCGCCACCTGGATGTGGTGATGTTAAGTTCTGGTGTTCCGTCGCTTGTGATTTGCGATGATGATTATGTTCCGTTCTATGTGCCCCTAAAAGTTGTAAATGGTTGTAAGGTTTCAAGCCTTGCAGCTGTGATTTACCTTGGAGACCTAAACTGATTTGAGATTGTTTGAGTTACGATGCTAATGCTGAGGTTTATTTAGTTTACGAGAGTGAAATTATTTTGGTTTTTTGAGGCTGTTAAAATGTGTTGTTACCATGATTGTAGTCTTGAATTAGAGCTTCACATTATTAGTGTTGCTTTTATTCCTTGAGCTGTGGACCTTCTATATGAAGGTCAGGATTGGCCAAACGAAATGGAATCTACTGGCACCCTTTTCTTCCGCAGGTTAGTCACCCGAGGACGTGTGACTCGCAGGATGGCCGTTTCGGAGGGTCATTGAAAACGCGACCAATACCAGCTCGAGATAAGTTTACATAGTTACACTTTGTTTGGATCAAACGTCAGGTATTAGTACCTGGGTGAAACCGGTGGTGGCGTGACGATCGCTTGTACTCGTGAGACGATCGTTTGTGGTAGCAAAGATGATGTATTAACGGAAGGCTGTTTGTGCTGCCACACTGAGTTGAGAATTTATTAGATCTGTGGAGAAGCCATATTAGCTGGACGTCAGTCTCGGAGCAAACACTTTTTGACGGAGCGTCGAGCAGAAGACAAGTAGTGGTGATCTGTGAGGAAAACGGACGTGTCACGCCATCGCTGTGATCACCGCGTTTGCATCCATTGTAATCCAAGGCATCCTGTACAATTTCGATTACCAAATGATCAAGACTATTGAAGAAGGACCTCTGTGATATAGCTGCATTGTTATTTCGACGCCCAATACCGAAATAGTTAAGGACGTGAACCACAAGGCCATCCATAACCTAACCACACCCTTCGACATATATATATATATATATAGACTGTCAAAAACATAACTCTCATTTTTCCGTAGTCGGGTAATAATAGATTATGTAAATGACAAGGATATAAGGTTATGGACAACCCGGGACTTTAATCTAAACTATGACATTATTTGTAAAAGACGAGATTTTTTTTTACTATTACTGGGGTAATGTGTTATTTACTTTACTTTTACCACACTGTATCGTATCACAACTTTTTTATTGTAAGCTGTTGATTACCTATAATAAATGAATAAATAAAAAATAAAAACTTTTTTCGAATTTTCAATTATTGAAATAAACGACTAGACGTCCCGGGCATTAGACGTTAGCAGCCATTCCGATAGCAAGTACCTAGGAGTGCCTAACCTACCAGACGTTATAAAATTTTCTTCTTTTTGAATCGATAGTTTGTATAATGTGGTCATCATCATATCAGCCGAAAAACGTCCTATGCTGGATCAAGGTTCTTATGTAGGGTAGTGTAGTGCAGTGTAGTGTAGGGTAGTGTAGGGTATGGTAGGGGTAGGGTAGTGTAGTGTAGTGTATGGTGGTACGAAGTTCGCCAGGACAGCTAGTACATATAATTTTCATTGTTTAAGATAAATTTAATAAAAGCGTCGGTGGCTCAACCGGTAACGACTCGGTCCTTCTAACCAGAGGTACCGGGTTCAAATCTGGACGGCCAATGTACCAATAAGTTTTTCAAAACTTACGTACATATATTTACCGATTGCTTTAACGGTGAAGGAAAACATCGTGAGGAAACCTGCACACGCCTGCGAAGAAACTCGCAGGTTGTGTGTGAAGTCGACCAATCCGCACTGAGCCCGCGTGGTCGACTTAGGCCTGATCGCCCTAATTCAGGGTAGGCTCGAGCCCCTCGGTGGGGACCTATATGAGCTGACGTGATGAAGATAAATTTATCTGATCCGTGGTTTTAACACTAAATATTATGTAAAATGTATACAAAATGGTGCCGATAATTTGTACGAAGATACTTACGTGTAAATTGAGTATAATGAATAGTGGAAAAGCAGGAAAATAAAATGTGAAATAATGTACTTGTAGTGTTTCTTTAACGGTGAAGGAAAACATAACGGTGAAGGAAAACATCGTGAGGAAACCTGCACACACCTGCGAAGAAACTCGAAGGTTGTGTGTGAAGTCGACCAACCCGCACTGGGCCCGCGTGGTCGACTAAGGTCCGATCGCCCTAATTCAGGGTAGGCTCGAGCCCCTCGGTGGGGACGTATATGAGCTGAAATGAGGAGTGTTTCTTACTTTCTGTCTTTTCTTGATTGGGATAAACTTTAATCAGGCGTTTAAGATACCTAAGATTACTCTTTATTGCACACACCACAGAGTTCAATGTCTTATATATTACACAGTTAAATAAATGTCCCTACCCTCGAAATACAACGTTTATAGCACGAATTGTGCACGTACCTACAAATAAAACAATTTAAAAACAAATTAATTGATTTTTTTTATCCACAATTGATAAGCCCTTGGCATCATCTCACCTGATGGTAAGTAAAAATGATTCCGAAGTTGGAAGCGGGCTTACCAAGATTCCCCATGGAGAACTGGCTATCTTATCTTCAAGCCGAAACACATCAATGTTGTTAACACTGATGCTTGGCGGCAAGACTTGCGGGCTTCTAAAATGCCCTAGCACCAACCAAACCGAGTCTTACAAAGTTGACCCCTCCGAGAAGCGAACCTGCGACCTCCTGACGTGAAACGAATCACTGGCCATTACGCCACGGAGGCGGTTACTGTGATAAATGAACTATTTTAAACAAATAAGTTGAAATATAATTTTGAAATATATAATTTAACTAGCTGTTTCCAGCGGCTTTGCACTCTCAGATCCCGGTGAAAAATTTTCTATAACCATTCTCAGACCTACCAAATATACACAGAAAATGTCATGTAAATTCGTTCAGCCGTTTCGGAGGAGTATGACAACTAACACTGTGACAGGAGAATTTTATATATAGGGTGACTTTTAATTAGTTCTTGATAACAAAGGATATGAATGTACTCGTGGTTACAAACAACTTTCTCAAAGAAACTATATCAAATATGAAAAAAAAATATCCCTTTTTACGTTTTTGCCGATTTGATAACGATTTGATATCGAGGACTAAAAATTGTTTTTCTGATTTGACATATAGTTTCTCTGGGAAAGTTGTTTGTAATCACGAGTTCAGGCACATCTTTTGTTATCAAGAACTAATTAAAAGTCATCCTGTATACAAGATACCCTAACGATGTTTCTGAGACTTCAGACTACCTATATCTTTACGAGAATTAGTAGTCGCGAAAGCAATATCTCTACGCGATAGGATTCTACCCGCTAAGGCGTACCCAGGTGGTTATCCCTAGAAATTTGCATACGAGAGCTGTGATCTGGCTTAATTTACCCGTAATGGGTTCGGAAAGAGCCCCGCAGTGAGCTCGTTCGGATTGCTAGACTCCCCAGAGGGCTGGGTAAATATACGGTGCGTCTTGTGTAAGAGACAAGCATGCATTTTTGAAAGTAACAAAGTAGAGTTACCTCCAAAGATGCTTCCGTATTACATAAATAGGTGTTAATATATGTATATTGTTTTCTTTTTTTTTTACATTTTTTTTACAATACAACAACATTAATTAATCAATCTTAAAAAATAATATTGTTGAACTATGTAATTGTACTAATCTATACTAATATTGTAAAGGTTACAATAAATTTCATCATATCATCCGAAAATCGTCCACAGCTGGACAAAGGCCTCCCCCAAGGATTTCCACGACGACTGGTTCTGCGCTGCCCGCATCCATCGGCTTCCCGTGATCTTCACCAGGTCGTAAGTACTTCACCTAATTTAATTTGATATTATTCTTATATATATATTAAATTCTCGTATCACAGTGTTAGTTGCCATACTCCTCCGAAACACTATCTGAAATAAATAATTTGAATTTGAATAGGTTGAACGGATTTCCATGAAATTTTCTGCGTATATTCGGTAGGTCTGAGAATAGGTACAGAATATTTTTTACCGGGATCTGAGAGGGCGATGCCGTAGGAAACAGCTAGATAGTAAAAATATTAATAATCAAATCTCCGAGTCATACCAGCCACAAAGGAGCCCATGACACACATTTTTTAAACTAATTCATAATATTTTTAAACATTATTTTTCATATTTTTTTGTATTTCTTTGATGTGCAAATTTTCGATTTAACCGACGACGACGCCTTGAAGTGGATCATCATCACGTTCAAAGATTCCGTTACAATTATATATTTAGATATAAGTGAAGGTCATAAAAGGGTATTAAAATAATTTTGGAAAACCTAACAGTTGTTATTTATAAATAACAGTAGTATGGTTTCTATCGATGTATACAGGGTGACTTCTAATTAGTTCTCGCGATAACAAAAGATATGCATGTATACTCGTGATAGTCGTGATTACAAACAACTTTCCCAAAGAATATCGGCAAAAATGTAAAAAAAGTTTATTTATGTTTGATGCTATTATTATATATTTATTCATTTTTTTATCCACAATTGATAAGCCCTTGAATTCATCTCATCTGATAGCAAGTGAAGATGATGCCGAAGATGGAAGCGGGCTTACCAACATTATTACATCCATTTAATGTTTTCTTATTCTTAGTAAGCCAGACAAACCGACGAACCACTTTATAAAATCTATTTTAACTGTATTGCATACCATTATCACAGTATTACAATAAAGCGGCTTACAGTAGCGCAACGAATGTTCTTACGCAGAGTATTGGAAGGGTACTTGCGGGGCAGCGGGCGGTGGGGCACAACCTGGCAAACTTCGCGAGTTTGCCAGGCTGACTACAGGCTAGTATGGGCTAGTACCTACGCCGGTGGTGCATCGTGCGACATCAAAGGCGTTGCGCTACTGTAAGCCATATCGCAATACTGTGCCATTATCTAGGTCCCTTTGTTAAAACTACTGCTTAGGTATTTAACGAGTTGCTTCTCACAAAGCGCCAGTTAAAATAATAGTTAAGTATCTGTGCATTCCGACATCGACAAAGGAACCTAGACGAGACATCATCCTCTGGGAGTTCGGTAGACAGAGTAAAATGCAAATTCTCATGTATTTCCAATTAGTGCCTGCCGCCCGCCGTCAAATAATAAGTTTCGCGTAAAGAGGACTGCTCTTTGGGCGGAAATCTTCAAGATTTTGAAAAGAGTTTTATCTCATTCGTTTTTTCTTTTTTTTAATTCACATTTAGTAAGCCGTTGGCATCATCTCACCTGATGGTAAGTGACGATGATGCCGAAGATGAAAGCGGGCTTACCAAAATTCCCCAATGCAATGGAGAACTGGCTATCTTATCTTCAAGCCGGAACACATCAATGTTGTTAACACTGATGTTTGGCGGCAAGACTTAGATAAGATGGTGGTAGCTAGCCAGGCGGGCTTAGAAAATGCCCTACCACCAACCAAACCGAGTCTTACAAGTTAACCCCGCCGGAATCGAACCCGCGACCTCCTGGTGTGAAGCGAATTCTCTTTTTTATCACGTTTTTATTAGCTTCACCTGTATGTATGTTTGTTACCGACTCCTTTGCACTCGATTAAGACCCACTTTAAACGGACAAATTTAAATCAAACTTTGTTCATTTATCAAGAATCAGTGACAATACAATAATTTCATGAGTTTATCTCATTATCCTGAACTAAAAAATAAATGTAGTTTTAAAACTAAAATACACGCTTTTAAAGGAAACCAAACTAAAAAGTGAAAAATAATTCTAAATATAAGATGAAAACAATAGTGAACGAAAAATACTAGGTATGTATTATTGTGAAAAAAGCGTGGAGCGCTTCGTGCCATATTTTTCGTATATCGAGCAACCAACTATACTTACACAATTTACAATAATACTAGTATTTTTCGTTCATTATTCTTTGCAGCTTATATTTGGAACTATTTTTACTTTTTACTTTGGTTTGCTTCAAAAGCGTGTATTTAAGTTTTTTTTAACTATATTTATTTAGATTCAGTTTTTACGCGCTAGAGAATACAAAACTGAAGAAGTGCTGAACAGAAGTGATTTCGATGTAAACATTAAATTAAAAAACATTGACACTTTATAAAATAATCAAAAATCAAAAATCCCGCCCCAAATCGCCCCAGATTGATATAGAAGTGATTTGCTTCAAGTAAAAAAGGAAAATAGATTATTATGTTCATGAACACTGCTTTAGCAAAGCATTTTACCTTTCACCTAGCTTTTGATAATTCCACTGCAAAGCAGGTGTACAGCTCAGCATTTCAACCCGATCCAAAACTCCAGGTTGAAACGCCTGTCAAGTGAGCCGTCGCCCCAAGTTGCAAGACGGCTCGCGACAATGCCTCGCCTGCGCGTCCCGGGCAGACATCCAGCATTTATAAATAATACATAGACGAGCAGAATATAGTCCCTCCAGCCGAGACGGAGGGTTACACCTTGAGGATTTTCCAGAAAACGGAGACTTGCAAATAAATAATATAATATTACCAGCTTTTTCCCGCGGCTCCGCCCGCGTGGACATCGTTTTTATGACTGTCTTTAAGGGTGATTAGTAAATTATGTCGTTTCCCACCTACTCAGCCATCTCTGTGCAAAAAATCCCAACAATCGAGTATTTTTTTAGTTCCCTCAGGAACTGCATCAGATTATGCTATTTTCCCGGGATAAAAAGTAGCCTATGTCCTTCCCCGTGACACAGGCTCTCTGCATGCTAAATTTCATAAAGATTGGTCAAGGCGTTGAAGCCTGAAAAGGTAACAAACAAACAAACAAGGACATTTTCACATTTATAATATTAAGTAAGGATACTTATTGTGTATTTAACATGTGTCAAGACTAAGACTATGTAGGTAATTACTTATATTTGATTAGCAATCTGGAACCTTAAGCCCTGACATGGATCAAATCACACTAGTCAATCCAAATCATTGAAAAACTACATAAGCTATCAACTATGGAATTGAAAATCGGGCGTTCGGTCTCAAATGTAACCGCCGCGTTCAAGCCCCGCGATGATTTGAACTTAAAATAAACAGGGTTACGTTCCGTATTATTTTATCACGAATCGACCTGTTCGGATTGAGTCGTCTTAACGCCTTAATACTGCGTACTAAAATTTCCTTTAATCTAAGAATTGTGAAATAAAGCCAAATTTATAAAAAAAATAAATGTAGCTTTGAAAGCTTCAAGCATGTTGCGGCCCATATTATTTTTTATAGCATAAGACAAACTATTAGTCGTATCGCTCCCGGCTTAGAATAGGGCATCCCATCTCTTCCCGCGGGTGTCGTAAGAGACGATTAAGGGACTAAACCGGAGGATTGGCAACAGCGTCTTTTCCGCGAACTGTGCCACCACATCGCACACTGCGATCGCCAACTCGCCTGCCAAGCGTGGCGATTAGGGCTTGTGCACAAATCACGTTAGGTTCGATAGGGGGGAGGAGGGGGCGGGGCGCACAAAAAATCACGACAGATCACGTTGGGGGAGGGGGGTATTTATTTACAGTAAACGAAAAAAGAAAAAAATCTACCACGTGAGTATAGATAGTTTTTCACGGTTTCATTAAAAATAAATATTCACTTGTTAAATACTTCAAAAAAGCGAGTCTATTTTACGAAAGTTTGGCGCGCGTGGCCTTGACCGTGCTTGACCCCGCCCGCTATATACAATAATCTTGAACTTAGGCTGACTTAAAAAAATACACGTGAGGTTTTGAGGGGGACGGGGGTAGCCAAGGACCTCACTAATTATCACCAGGGGGGAGGAGGGGGTCAAAAAGTAGCCGAAAAAACCTCGCGTGATTTGTGCACAAGCCCTAAAGGCAAAACTCCCCACTCGGAAAGGCCTATGTCCAGCTTTGCACATTTTTTGGCTGATGCGAAGACAAACTACCTAATAAACTCATCCAGCCATGGGGCCGCGATTTCACTGAAGTCTCTTTAAAATTTTTATTTTATTAGTTTTCAAAATGTCACACAAATTTACATTAAATTCGTTATCGTTTAAAATCGTTTCTTTATATTCGTTTTCACAATTAGTATAAGCCCTTGGCATCATCTCACCTGATGGTAGGTGACGATGATGCCGAAGATGGAAGCGGGCTTAGCAAGATTCCCCAACGCAATGGAGAACTGGCTATCTTATTTTCAAGCTGGAAGCTTCAATGTTGTTAACACTAATGTTTGGCGGCAAGACTTAGTTAAGATGGTGGTAGCTACCCAGGTGGGCTTAGAAAATGCCCTACCGCCAACCAAACCGAGTCTTATAAGTTGACCCCATCGGGAATCGATCCCGCGAACTCCTGCTGTGAAGTAAATGGACTAATCATTATACGCCATGGAGGCGGTTAAAAGTTATCTACTAATATTTATTATTTAGTTATAGTTTCTAAGTTTTACATTGTGTTTCTTTTTTTATTAATTTTTGGGTACAATAAAGAGTATTTATCTTATCTTATTAAATAATTAATTATGTACAGTCGGGTGCTAAAGTCCATTGCTACCGACCCTAAGCACGATCTCTTTAGTGCAACAAAAACGACGCACACGCACTGATTCATACGCAAACATATAAAAACATAGATAAATTAATATTGTTTATGACTTTATGAGGCATTTTGATAAGAGAAATTGCAATAATTTCTGGTGTCAAATGTAATTGTCAACGACGCTTTTGTTATCTATGCTCTCTTCGCAAACCTATAAAAATAAAACTAGCTTTGGCCCGCGACCACGGATATTGAGGATGCGCGGTGGATGAACCGCTAAGCTAATGAACAAGTCATTACGCCACGGAGACGAGACGGTTAAAAAAATGTTTTTGCTCTAAACTGTAATAAAATTACGATTGTGCTATTTACTGGTACTTAGTAATAAATTTTGCACCTAACAGAACTAAGAAAAATACCTTTTGCCAAACTTTACAAATTATGAAGAAAATGTAAAACAACATGTATTAGTTAGTTGCTAATTAAATAAAACAAGTCGTTGAACGCTCTTCTTTGATGTTAAAAAAGGTTTCTCTTGTTGGGTGTTTTAATATAAATTAATTTGCAATTTTTAGTCAGATGACAAGCAAGTGTACACGAAAATATGCAGGTTCTCAATTAAAAGGTAGGCTATCTACTAAAAGCGCCGCAAATATTTTACTCATTTAATTATGTTGCAAAGTTAACGCCAAAGACTTTGAGCAGACCTCTGTGGTTAACACGTTGTAGTTCTGTAATAATTACAATCACTGTGAGTTTGTGTGCCAGTTGTCTTTTGTAATAATATATTATAAAGAGGAAACATTTGATTGTTTGTTTGTTTTGAATAGGCTCCGAAACTACGGGACCGATTTGAAAAATTCTTTCATCGTTGGGAAGCTACACTTTCCGCGGTTGCTATAGGCAATAGTATATTTTCAAAAAATTGGGGATCCTTGCTAAAACTCAAATAATGTAACCCAAGGTGTAAAAAATGACATAAAAATTCCTGCAATATCTACAAAAAGTAGTGTAGTGTAGTGTAGTGGTAGTGGTAGTGCTAATCCTTACTAATATAATATTTTATATGTAAAAATTGTTTGTTACCTTTTCACGCTTTAACGCCTTGACCAATCTTTATGAAATTTGACATGCAGGTAGCCTGTGTCACGGAGAAGGACATAGGCTATTTTTTTATCCCGGGAAAATAGCATAATCTGATGCAGTTCCTGAGGGAACTAAAAAAAATACTCGATTGTTATGATTTTTTGCACAGAGATGGTTGAGTAGGTGGAAAACGACATAATTTACTAATCACCCTTAAGGCAGTCATAAAAACGATGTCCACGCGGGCGAAGCCGCGGGAAGAAGCTAGTTTGTAATAAAAATACACAACTCGTAAATGTTTTTAAACTAGCAAGGTCTTTAACAAAAAGTATTAGTATTCGAAATTGCTTTGACAGCGTTGTTATAGGCGCTAAGGCACGGATTGAGTACTAACGTCTAATTCCCCGAAAGTGTAGTCCGATTTATAGTTAAATTTCTCCCCACTTAATCTGCGAAGGTCTATACTCCTACTTCCAATCCTTGAACGTCCTTTTTTACCAACATCTATTCTGTGAATGTCCAATGCCCCACTAGTCAATTATTTTCTTTGCTATAAACATTTTTTTTTATTTTTTTTATTAAAAAATTGAGTGCGTTTGACTGCAACTCACCTGATGGTAAGTGATGATGCAGTCGAGGATAGTACACGCAAACTCAAATAATGCCTATTCACTCTTGCCTTGAAGATCCCCAAATTATAGGAATCGGGAAACACTGACGCAGGCAAGGAGTTCCACTCCTGCGCTGTACGCATAATAAATGAAGAAGCGTAACGATTCGTGCGAAAAGGTGGAACATCAACAACAAAGGGGTGCAACCCCTCCCTGCGTCTCCTTGACCGACGGTGGAATGGAGCCGGGGGAATGAGGTCGTGAAGTTTTTGCGCACACTCTGCGAAATGAATTCGATAGAATACCGACAGACAGCTACTTTGCGGCGATGTTCAAGGCTTTGGAGCTTGTGATTGACTAAGCTCGTCGTCACCAATGAGTCTCCGTGCGCGTCGGTCGATGGCGTCCAAGGTATCCAGCTGACAGCGGGCTGATCCATCCCATAAGTGTGAACAGTACTCCATACATGAGCGGACCTGTGCTTAATATAAGGTAAGCAGCTGTCCAGGTGTGAATTACCGTCTCACCTTAGAGAGAATGCCCAGCTTCATTGCAGCAACTTTTGCCTTGGACTCAATGTAACGACCGAAGTTAAGATTGGGTGTTAAATCCACGCCGAGGAGTCCCAGGTGGTCAGATATCTGAATCGATTCATTCTGGAGAGTTGGAGTCAAGGTGAATGGACTCCTTTTGGCGGAAAAAAGACACGCCTGTGTTTTAGAGGCATTAAACCTTACGAGGTTGGAATCACCCCATTTAGACACTGCCTGAAGTGATAGGTTTATGCGCTCTATCATGGCCTCTCTCAGAAACAGCGTATTAGCACTGTTAGCTCGTGCACTGGACAAGTATCTTTCTACAACCGTGCTATCGTCCGCAAAACCAATTATACCTGGTTTCAGCAGATCGTTAATGTGAAGCAGAAATAGTGTTGCAGAAAGAACAGATCCCTGAGGTACCCCGGCATCAATCGCCAATAGGTCTGAGGAAACGCCATCAACGACCACTCGAGTAGACCGTTCCCTCAGGTTTAACTCCGACAGAAAGGGACACAACTATCATGACTACTTCTGCTAAATTTGGCATCGAGATAGGTTACTGGACATATACAAAGAAAAACAGCCAATTGCGAGTTCCGTTGTGTCATAATAATAAAATAAAAATATATATTATCAATATTACCTACTTGAATACAGAGAAAAGGTTAATGTTATTACTTTGCAAAAAATAATGCTATCTTATCAAAAAGGAAGCCAAGTTCGATGCAAAAAATGTACAGAAATCTAAATGGACACCAACTTGTAAATTGGTTTCTAAAATCTTATTTATGGGGATTCAAATTGTAATACTTATGTCAGACTTCTCCAAATAATATAGAATGTACAAAGGTTTTCAGTTGCTTAAAGAAATTGTTATATTCTGTCTGTGGTACTAACGGTGTAACTTGACAAGTTTTACTTACCAATTATTTTTATATGGCGTTTCATTTAAAAAAGTAAGCTGTGCTTGCCTAGATAAACATGATAAGTTACACGATTTAGTAGCACAGAATATAACAAACTTTTTTAAACTGGGCTTACTTTTTAAAAATGTACGCCATATGAAAATAATTGGTAAGTGAAACTTGTCAAGTTACACCACTAGTAGAACAAAACATAACAATGTTTTTAAGCAACTGAAAACCTTCGTAAAATCTATATAACATTCGGATAAGTCTGAAACAAATATTTCAATTTGAATCCCCGTAGCTAACATTTTAGAAAACATAAAATATAACCACTTTAGAAACTTTGTTGACGAATATGTATACCTGGGACCAACAGTCTAGCTAGGCAGGTCCAACTTCAAGAAAGAGATCAATCGACGAATCCAACTCGGCTGGGCAGCGTTCGGGAAGCTTCGCAATATCTGCACGTCCCAAATACCGCAGTGTCTCAAGACCAAGGTCTTTGACCAGTGTGTATTGCCAGTGATGACTTACGGAACTGAGATATGGTCGCTTACTATGGGTCTCATAAGAAGGCTCAAGGTCACCCAAAAGGCAATGAAGCGTGCTATGCTCGGAGTTTCTCTGCGTGATCGATTCAGAAACGAGGAGAACCGCAGGAGAACCAAAGTAACCGATATAGCTCACAGAATCGCTAAACTGAAGTGGCAGTGGGCAGGGCACATAGCTCGTAGAACGGATGGCCGATGGGTTAGTAAAGTTCTCGAGTGGCGTATCGAACTTGGCTCCCTTTAACATTTATGTTTTTGATGGGATCGGATTATCGTAAATTATTTTCCAAAAAATAATGTTTATAATAAACAATAAATATTTGCATGTCCCATAAGTATCTAACACATTCATAACAGATAAACCTACCAAACTCGAGTACTAGGCACTCACTTGACTGCATCGTCCCGCCCGCCCTAGGGGTGCCTAGGGCGCGGCGTCGCCCGCCCAGAGGATTGACGCGAGTCGTCAACCTCGACTTATGCCTTCAACCTGTTGCTAGGTGGATCTTTTGTACTTTTGTATGTTATCTAGTGTTGGTGCACAGTGTGCGGTGAAGTCTGAAGTGATATGGTTATTATTCTCATTTGATTCTTAGTGTGTGATGGATAGGTTATTAAATAACCGTTATTTTATTAAGACCTCTTGAGTTGTTATATGAAGTATAAGGTTTAATGAACATTATGATTTGTTTATAAGCAAATCTCTTTAAAAAATATACAAGACTAGCTGTCCCGGCAAACTTTGTATCACCTTACACTACACTACCCTACCCTACCCCACCCTACCCTACACTACACTATACTACCCTACCCTGCCCTACACTACCCTACCCTACCCTACAGTACACTACACTACCCTAGTCTAGCCTACCCTATAGTATCCTACACTACACTACACTACCCTACCCTACCCTACCCTACACTAAACTACACTACACTACACTACTCTACACTACACTACCCTACACTACCCTACCCTACATAAGAACCTTCTCCTGACAATAACGAACTCAACAAAAAAAGAATTTGTGAAATCGGTCCAGCCGTTCACGTGTGATGCGATGACTGGAAGAAATAGGGGTTCATTTATATAGATGTGTTGTGTAATAAGTTGTTCAGTAATATGAGTAGATTCCCCAGTAGGGGATTTCACCATTTTTTTACAATCTGTCTGTATACTTGCACAAGTTACATAAAAAGGTACAAGAAAGGGAACAGAAACTATGCTGACTGTAAACAGATGAATTTACAGAAACATCCACGGAAATAGTTTGAGACAAATAAATGTCTTACCAAAAATCATAAATATCGTAAGTCGGAATGCCGGCCCGAATGCCGCGGGGTCCGGGTTCGACTGCCGAGCCCGCCCGCGCCGCAATGCCGCTCATCCCAGCTATTTCGCCATTTGCTTCTACTCGAGTATAAATCTCGATACGATGTACAGAAGCCAGCACATAAAGCTAGACATTTTACAGTTCTTATGCCGTACGCGTATGGATCTGAATCGCACTACGAATGTCTAGCTTGATGTGCTGGCCTCTGTACCTAAAGGATGTTTAGAAGTTACATGTATGTTAAATTTGTAAAGATTTTTCACCAATCTGTGTATAAAACCTTTAAATTTGACTTTAAAGTTGATTTGAAGGTTGCCTGATAGTAATCGATTAAAGCAATAATGTCGCCTTTACACTTGATGTATTAACGTAAGTTCTGTATTGTATTTTTGACGTACAGTAAAGTATACTTACCTATTTATACTTACACTTCACCTAAAGATACTTTAAAAAATGCACTAAATAATTATAAAACTAAAAGTTTCATGCGCAAGCTGGGTCGGCGTTTGAGGGAGAGCGCACCCAAAGTATTATATTAGTACTAATATACAGTATGGACACTCCCTGCCGCTCTCTAGATTGCGACCTCACCCCCTCGTCACCCAGATTGATACAGATTGATTACAGTTTGGTTGTCGAACGTATAGGATATCGACGCCATTTTGTTTGTTCCGTCATTTTTTTTTTCACAATTGGTAAACCCTTGACAACATCTCACCTGGTGGTAAGTGACGATGTTGCCGAAGATGGAAGCGGGCTTACCAAGATTCCCCAACGCAATGGGGAACTGGCTATCTTATCTTCATGCTGGAACACACCAAGTGTCCAGGTTGTGGCGCAGCGGTGGCCTCCGTGCTGGCTCGTTTCTGGTCCAACAGTTGTCCATTGCCATCCAGCGTGGCAATTCGGCGAGTGTCATCGTGGGCAGTTTTGGACCGTAGACGTGTAGGGGCGGGGGTATTGACTGAAGCTCCTTTCTAGAGCTTTTGTTTGTTTTACAATGATTATGTATTTTTTTCTTTTTTGCGTCTTATGTTTGTATATACTATGTATGTTGCTTACTCGTATTAAATAAATGTTCATATTAGTTATATAACATTCAGGTATCAATACATATCTTAAGACACCTCAGACTTCAAAATTCATAACGCCATTTAGACTGCAGACTCAACCAATAAAACAGACATGCATACAATACATAGACCCCAAAAAGATTACCCTCTTTCTTGAGCACTTAAGCAAATAAGTAGTTGTAAGAAGACTACAACATGACAGCAATTGCCTTATTGCTTGTAATTTTACACTTAAAGTTAACGCTAAGACTCTACACTTATTTAATGTGACTATTCGGAGAGTTGATTCTAACGCTAAGAATCCAACTTATTTAATGTGACTATTCGGAGAGTTGATTTCTTAAACATTGTGGGGATAGTAGACACAAATTGCTGCATCCTGTACAAATCTGCGTAATATATTATTTGAGCGGTCGCGACGGACAAAACACTTAACCTGATTGACCCTAGGTTGGTATTTTTATTGCATCTGAGAGTAGTCTCGCCTCAAGGGGACACTTGTGCGTGCAGTCGATCCCTTTTAAATAACTCCAGCTCCTCGAAAAAACCTTTCATTTTCAACATAGTTTATTGTGATACGATACGGCCTTTGATTATTTACTCTTTGGATATAGCGCGGCGGCGCAAATGCATCGAAAATAATTTTGAACAAAAGAAAAACCGACTTCAAACAGGAAACTAAGGTTCCCCTCGATTTCATTGGGATGCCATCATCAGATCCTGGTTTCCTTATCATGGTACTACCTTTGGGATATCTCCTTTGCAACAAAAAAAGAATCATCAAAATCGGTTCATAAACGACGAAGTTATCCGTGATTCACATATTAATATATATATATTCGAATAGAGAAACATCCTTTTTTGAAGTTGGTTAAAAATACCAGTGAACTGCTGTCCGGTAATCCACACACACCGAGACAAATTGTATGACAGGCGCCGATGTGAGGCTGGCCCGTTTTTGTCGCTGTGAATACGGGGTGACGCTCTATCTAGAGAGTGAAATTATCAAAGGATATGACATTGGAATAAGAATAGACTTCTTTACAGTCTCTTCAAGGCTAACAATGAAGAATCCTCAGATCAAGAAAAAGTTCTTTAGAACCTATTTGATTTTGCTTTTTGGATACATTTTACTTTTTATTCTAAGCTCCAAGAGAGAATAACAAAATAAATTGCTTTCTTTGTGTCTAGATAATTAACTATTTAGCGATTCTCTTTACGATTCTCTTATAAGAAAACAAAAGTACTTATTAACTACGCATAAAATTAAAAGTGCAATTACTGATATATTCGTTGTTTGGTCCGTAAACAGGTACCTACGAAAAAAACTACGCATTTCTTAATACAAAAATTAGGTAATTTACTACCTTTTGCCAGCGGCTTCGCCCGCGTGAACCTAGTTTCTATGACTATTTCCGAGGGTACGAAAAAAGTAGCCTATATGTTAATCCAGGTCCTAATCTGTCCACCTACCAAATTTCAGCCAGATACGTTCAGTAGTTTTTGCGTGAAAGAGTAATCCATACATACAAAATTTCGCGTTTATAATATTAGTAGAATTTTCAGATAACTGGAAACGCTAAACACGTTAAAAAACCGGCAAAGTGCGAGTCGGACTCGCGTAAAGTAAGGTCCCGAAGTCTTTTGAAAAAATAAATATTTATATTAAAAACAAAACTATATTTACTGGTTGGTAATAGAACATTTGGTATAGAAAATAACTTGAAAGATTATGCAAAATCAAATGCTACAACATTTTACAGAAGAAAAAAACTACTTCATAACCAACAATTTGGTTTCACGAAAGGTCGATCAACAACCGATGCAGGAGTAGCACTTATTCGCAACAACTATGATGCTTTTGAGGAATCGCAAAATGCAATTGGAATATTTTGTGATTTATCTAAGGCATTTGGTTGTGATGAACATCAAACATTACTTGTGAAATTAAAGCATTATGGTGAAATTAAAGCTTAGACAACAGAACACATAAACTACAAGTGACAAATAACATAGTAAGTAATATGTACATAGGCGGCCTTACCTTGTATGTTGATTACAGATTTCATTCACTGTATATTGAATACAACACTTTCACGAGATACGGACGCGGTTTTTTTTTGCGCATAGCTAGTATCCTACGCTATGCATTAAAATAAAAATTGGATCCGGATTCCTTCGAAAACGGCGAGAAAAAAAATTGTTAGAGTAAAACCAGAAAAAAATTGAGGGGACTGAAAAAAAGACCCTTTTTTTGGTTGAATTCTTTAGCATCGCAACGGAGCAACGAATAGTTGTGATTTTTTGCATAGAGAAGTTTGATGGGGTGGTTAATGACATAGACTACTAATAAGCGTATCTGTAGACATCTCCCGAGAGATCTAGGGAAAACTCATTTCCAGGCTCGCGCACGTCGGCAACAACGAATTGACGTAATTTTTTGCATATAAATAGTTAAGAGGGTGGGGAGTGACATAGACTGCTAATCAGAATAGCCAGATATAGTTCCCGAGGGATCTGGAGTAAACTCCTTTCTACGCTTGCGAGCCGTGCGGTTCGCGTACCAGTCACCCTCAAAGACAGTCATAAAAACGATACTCATGCGAGCGAAGCCGCGGGCAAAAGCTAGTCATATACAGGTTGGTTTTTGTCCCGTAAACTGGGGCTTCTACTCATCATACTGAACAACTTGCCCCAAGGAACCCATAGTCAATTCGCAAAAAAAATATTCGACGCTCCGTACAAACATGCATGAAATGTGTCAATCAGCTGATCGTTTTGTATGAATGTTTCAAAAAAATTTTTGCGATTTCAGCAAACCTCTAGAGCAAAAGTTGTTCAGTTTGATGAGTAGAAGCCCCAGTTTACGGGACCTAAACTAATTTTGTTACACCCTGTATATGTTTATATAGACTATAATTTTAAACAAAAAAACCGACTTCCAACGCACTAGCCGCGATTACGATTTTTGAAGGTTCCTTACGATTTCTCTGGGATGCCATCATCAGATCCTGGTTCATGGTAATAACACCCTTGGGATATCTCGTTTCCAACAAAAAAAGAATCATCAAAATCGGTTCGAAAACGACGAAGTTATGCGCGAACACACATAAAAAAATTGAGAATTGAGAAACCTCCTTATTTTTTGACGTCCGTTAAAAAGAAAGTCAATTTTATGCTAATGTTGATTAACTATACTCAAATGTTTCAAGATAGCACTAACATTTCATTCCTCTGCTTCATATCTGGCTGACTATGCAGACTAAAGAAGCGTGTGCTGTGCGTATGCTTATACGAGCGTTAGGTATATCCAGATTGGAACAATAAATTGCATTGTAAACGACATGTGGGCGCCACTCCCGCAGGCCGGCACAATCAGCCCGGCCGCGCCCCGACACATTAGGACGGGTTGGGCCAAAAGATTAGCGAACAGCTTCGATCACATATATAATTTAAAACGCTAAATGCGTTAAAAAACCGACTTCCATCGCAACAACTTCGAACAGTTTTGCATTATTATTTTTGGTTTTTGTTAATTTTCTGATTTAAGTACTACACAGATTTTGAAAAATTTATATGGGACCACACGGGAAACACTAGCTTTCGAATAAAAAAATAATCATAAAAATCGGTTCACCCAGTCAAAAGTTCTGACACATAAAAAAAACATACAGTCGAATTGAGAACCTCCTCCTTTTTGGAAATCGCTTGAAAAGAACGAGATCCAAGGTCACGCGGTCAAAAGTGTCCGAACATAAAGTCAACGTTATTGCTCACGGATGTGTACTTGCGCGGTTCTACAGATTACTGTCACGCGGTCAAAACTGTCCATAAAACTGTCTATCATTGCTATTTTCAGCGAATCCCGTTCAGTCATTTCGGCTTTTTCCTTTTATTACAGAAGAAGATGATCTAAGATGACTACACACAGTCTATTAAGATGTCCATATGTACCTATCATCCTTATGTTTTCAAAAGAAAATCATAGTGAATGGATCACAGATGAACTATGCTCCAGAATTTCATCTCAGCTCGATTTGTTGGGAACTTATGTCTTTTCTTGTTCTAATATTTGTATTTCTCTAGAAAACATTTTAAGTTGGAGATAGTTCCAAACTTATGCTTAAATCCGTAGGTGTATCTAGTATCTACATGAAAATTAAAAGTAAGTACATACTTGCCTACCTACTTACTTATTAAGTGGGTGTATAACCGTGAGCGTCGGTGGTGTCGACTAAAGCCCCATCGCCCTAATTCAGGGTAGGCTCGAGCTCCTCGTTGGGGACGTATGTGAGCTGACATGATGATAAACACCCGACTAAAACCCCGAATAAACGTCGCGACTATGATTATCGCACATACCCAAACTTTATGGCCACACACTATTACGGCAAAATTAAGACAGCTTGCGCTACCAATATGCAAATCCGTGCTTCGTACACAGACGCGAGAGCCTAAACAAATATTGTTTATAATAAAGTACTCCTTGCATATTGCGCTTGTAAAATTGACATTAATTGAAATAGGTGTACACGAGAAGGTACTTTATCGTGGCTTTCGCCAATCTCGCAGCTCGTTTGCATAATTATACATATTTGCGTATATCTTAAAGGTTTGTGTGTTTTGGAGACCTTTCACTGCAACGCAAAATAAAGTAGTCATTTAAGTACCTATAATAGCAGATATTTGCTTATAAGGTTTATATACCGCTGCCAACTTTGTAACCACTTTTTACTTCAATCAAGGATATTTTTATCGAAAAAAAAATTGTTTGTAATTTACAGGATACGAGGAGTGATTTTGATTTCCTCAAATTCTATTTTAATACACAGAACCAAAGAAAAATATATCTTAATGCACCTTATTAATTTAAGTTTTATTACCCGACTGCAAAGGAAGGGTTTTGTTTTTCGCGCGTATCTTGTATGTAATATTCTTTATTACCTACCTTATATCTCCAGAACCACTGAACGGATTTGCAAAATTGAGGTATTGTTAGATTCTTCTTAGCAGCCCAAGTGTTCTTAAAAAATAGGGGTTAAGTTTTATGCAGTCGAGTTTTTAATTTTTAATTAATTTTTTGAGGATTTTTTTGTCGAGGGTTCTTTAAATTTTTGTTCTAGTTGTAACCATAGAACGACTGCAATTTTAACCAAAATATTATGATAATTTATGAACTTCTTAACAAAAAATGCAAAATGATTTTGTATTCTGACTTTTTTTAAATTCTTCACTTATAATCTGTAATAATTCTTTACTTATAATCATAAAAACCACAATTTTCGCACGATTCGTCCGCAGCGATTGACGTAACAGCCACGTTGCAGTACGAGCTGACAAGAACTTTATTTCTAAGCTATTTCGTTCGATGTTTGAAATATCGTGAAACGAGTTGCTATTTTTAGGGACGTAGGAGAGTAAACTTCTAAAATTTATGCATTTTAGCTAGAATATGTTGAGTCGACCTCAAGCTTGCTGTACGTGAAAAATACGAAGATGATTTTATTAACCTTCTTCTTTCGTATGGTTAACAAAGACATGAGTTATTGGTTTTCGCTCGATACTTTTCATTTCGTAAAACTTTGTAGGGTTGAGAGATTATTGGATTTTTCTCCTACATTACATAACTTAGACACATGAAATAAATACTGACAGCATGAGAAGAAAGGTATTGATAAAACGGCTAAGACTACATTTTCATAGAATATTTACCAAGCTCGCAATAAACGAAAATGTGCATTTACGCCCGAAGTAAAGGACGTAGGTCGCGTTAAGACACTCGCACAAAATTCTACTATGTAAAGCTGATTCCATAAGATTAAATATCAGGTTGTTGGCCAGTGCTGTTGAGAATCTACTCATCATACTGAGCAACTTTCCCTAAAGAATTCATGTCCCATTCTCATAAAAAGTTTTGTATTCTCTGTAACAAAAATTTAAAAAAATGGTCAAACAGCTGATTGTTTTGTAGTTCATACAGGTATACGTTTTTTTTTTCTTGAATCGACTAATAAGGTTCTCTTGGCGAAAATTATTTATTAATAGCTGTTTCCCGTGGCTTGCGCAAGCGGCTCGCGAGCGTGAAATAAAGTAGCCTATGTGTTAATCCAGGTCTTAATCTATCTGCCTACCAAATTTCAGCCAGATCCGTTCAGTAGTTTTTGAGTGAAAAAGTAAAACACATACACACTCACAAACTTTCGCCTTGATAATATTAGTGTGATGATAAGCAGAAGCCCCAGTCAACGATTCCTAGGCCTTTTTTTACACCTGCAAATTCGTTTCTGAATATCCTTTACGCACTATAGGCACAGATGCGATACTATAGTTACCTCGTAACTTTAGTTACCTGGTAATATAAGATCCAACTGCAAGAACACGACCCATAAGGCTAAGAATACTAAATATTACTACGTAAGGTCTTTGACAGGCATGTATACCAGGCCAACGATGAAGCGCCCTGTATAATCTCTGTTCTGACACTTTATCGAAATTTGGCCGGAAGTCAGGGTTTCCTGGCACCAAAGCTGGTAAAATAACTATTGTGTTTTTGACTACCACTTATGCCAAACGATAATTTGTGCCATCCTCGACAAGTGATAAGCCTGGTTTAAATGCCCTTCAAAGACCTTATGGGTCCGTGTTCTTACAGTAGGGTATTAGATTATAAGCGAAGCATAAAGGAAACATTTGTTTATCTTGCATCTTTCAGCCTCCATCGATCATCATCTTCATATCAGCCGAAAGACGTCCACTGCTGGACCAAGGCCTCCACCAGGATTTCTATGACGATCGGTTCTGCGCTGCTCGCATCCAGCAGCCTCCCGGTACCTTCACCAAATCGTCGGTCCACTGCGTGGGAGACCTGTCCACGCTACGTCTTTCGGTACGCGGTTGCCACTCGAGAACTCTACTTTACTTAACTTTTCGTACCCTGTCCACTGCCACTTCATCATATCAGCTCATACACGTCCCCACCGAGGGCTCGAGCCTACCCTGAATTAGGGCGATCGGGCCTCAGTCGACCACGCGGGCCCAGTGCGGGTTGGTCGACTTCACACACACCCTTCGAGTTTCTTCGCAGGTGTGTGCAAGTTTCCTCACGATGTTTTCCTTCACCGTTAAAGCAATAGGTGAGTATATGTACGTAAGTTTTGAAAAACTCATTGGTACATTGGCCGCCCGGATTTGAACCCGGCACCTCTGGTTAGGGGGACCGAGTCGTTACCGGTTGAGCCACCGACGCTTTTTACCACTTTAGTTTAGCGTATCCATCTATAAGTTTTCAGCTGTAAAAAATTTGAAAAAAATGTCTTCTTATTTTCCCAAATTCAATAGTAAAGTAGAACAAAGGAAAGCGATGAACGACACAGCACATTCGGCTACCCGGATGCCCCACAGTAACTATTGCGTTTCCCTTTGTTACCTTGAACGCTCAGCATTCCTTTGAATTGCGTACCTAACTTAAAATAAAAGCAAGTTTGCATTTCCGCAGCGTATCCGTTCGTTTGTTCAAACAAACAGAGGAATCCTTAAGTTCCACTCCAGACGGCAAGGGCCGGCTTCAAATTATCTTAGTACCTACTTATTTTCCTTATTTTTTTATTACCCGACTGCGCCAGAAGGAGGGTTATGTTTTTCGAGAGTATGTATGTATGTATGTATGTATGTATGTTTGTATGTATAATTGTTTGGCACGCTCTGCAGCCTGAACGGCTGGATGGATTTTAGCTTGAGACGTGTCGTTAGATTCGTATTTACTGTGAGAGTGACACTGGGTATATCAAAATAAAAAAAACAAAATGGCGGATTTTTGGCGCCAAATTCAAATGTTTGGCACGCTCTGCAGCCAGACCGGCTCGATGGATTTTAGCTTGAGGGGTGTCGTTAGATACGTATTTACTGTGAGAGTGACACTGGGTATATCAAAATTAAAAAAAAAACAAATAGCAGATTTTCCGGTGAATTGCATCAAGCGGTATTTGTTGACGACCGCACAATAAAAAAATATCAACCAGGAGTTCGTATACGGATTGAACCATGTACGATTGATTTTGACGCACTTCGAGGACAAGGAAAAATTGAACGCAGGATGTTGCCCTTAATCCTATGTTGGGCTGTAACTGTCCACAAACTTCAGGGTGCTACACTCGATTTGACACTTGTGGACCTCGGCTCACATATGTTTGCTCAAAGTCAAGCATATGTAGCTCTTAGTCGAGTAAAAACATTAGCTGGACTGGTCATCTGTTCACTTGATCCTAAAAAACTTTTGAATCGGCCACACGATCAGAATTCTTTTATAGAGGTTCAACGTTTACGAGAATATTATTTTATCAACTGATAAATTAATAATCTGCGTAATCTTAATGTGTGTCATGTGTATATAGGTTACTATACAAACTCATTCAATAATAAAACTAAAAAAATGAATAAAATAAAAAACGGTAATTTAAAAAACTAAAAAACCCGCCTGCGTTTCTGTGTAATTTGGAAATGAAAAACCCTAAAACAAGAAAGTCGTCATACCCGATTGCACTTAACTCAAGAAAAATTGTAGCAGTCGGGACCCATTCTAGAAATGGAGGCATAGTGAATTAAGAGCACATACCTATATTACATTGCAGATTACTCCAATATACTGACTAGACGGCTGACTTTCTAGAATGGGTCCCGACTGCTACAATTTTTCTTGAGTTAAGTGCAATCGGGTATGACGACTTTCTTGTTTTAGGGTTTTTCATTTCCAAATTACACAGAAACGCAGGCGGGTTTTTTAGTTTTTTAAATTACCGTTTTTTAACATTATTTTTTTTCTTCTAAAAAGGAGTAGGTTCGCAATTCGACTATAAGTTTTTTTTTGTATGATTGTTATGCGATATCTTCGCATATTGTGAACTGATTTCCATGATTCTTTTTTTATTCGATAGTGCTTCCATTGTTGGTCCATATAAATTTTATCAAAATCAGTGCAGAAAATTAACAAAAACCAAAAATAGTACGTAATGCAAAATTGTACTAAGTTGTTGCGATGGAAGTTGGTTTTTTTAACGTGTTTAGTTTCCAATTAAGCTTTTAATAACTACGTATATTTTCACAACGAAATTTTGGTTGAACTTAAAGTGCTGAACAACATAAAAGCTAACTAAGACTTATACAGGGTGTAACAAAATTGTTCCACAACAACTATTGAACAACTTCAGTTCCACGACTTTGCTGAAAACGTATAAAAAATATACTCTTTATACAAATCGATCAGTTGATCGACCATTTTTCTGCATTTTTGTATGGAGGGTTCAAAATTGTTTTTAAAAATTGACTGTTGTTCAGTATGATGAATAAAAGCCCCAACTAATGGCGCCTACATAAAAAAAATACACTCTGTATACGAGTACTTATTCACATTATATTATGACAATTCAATAACACCAACCATTTGTGAGTAAATCGCAAGTTTCAATTTCATCTATAGGAGAACCATACAAACACGATTTTTGCTAGACCAATGGGTATTACTATGTAATAGACAAACAGAAGCAACTACGACGTGCAAAGTTTCATCAAAACCGTTCAAGCCGTTTTTGAGAAAAAAAAAACAGTTCTTATTGTACGACAGCTACTCTTCGGATTGACCGTACGAATAAACTTTTGATTATCTAGCGATGAAATATCATCATCATCATATCAGCCGAAGGACGTCCACTGCTGGACATAGGCCTCCCCCAAGGATTTTCACGACGACGGTTTCTGCGCTATCCTTTCGTTATTAAAAGCTTAATTGGAAACTAAATACGTTAAAAAATCGACTTCCCTCGCAAAAACTAAGTACAATTTTGCATTATTATTTTTGGTTTTTTGATAATTTTCTAATAAAGTACTACACCGATTTTGATAAAATTAATATGCGACCATCTCAGACGCATACCCTATCGAATAAAAAAAGAATCATGAAAATCGGGTCACAATCTGCGAAGATATCGCGTAACAAACATACAAAAAAAACATACAGTCGAATTGAGAACCTCCTCCTTTTTGGAAGTCGGTTGAAAATACGTAATAGCGAGTAATCATTCCATTACTGATGGCGGTGCTAGTTAGGTAAGTGTATTCCCTTAAGGTGAGGTATTAATTAGAACAGTTGTCTCTGTCTTTTTCTTTACGTGTAGAGAGTAAAGAAAATAACCACACTTTTCAATGGTTTAAATTTCAATCAAAAACTACAATAAAGTATAAAAAATAATAACATTACTCTCTTTGTATTATCATAACATTTTTTTTAATTTATACTTCAAAATATTAGTCACAATTAGAGTTGAAAGTATTTGGGATTTTTTTTCTATCGAGCCAAAACTGCTCAATCGTGTTGCTAATAGCTTTTGACTTTAAAGAACATTATCAACAATAAGGGTATTTTTTCTACTTAGGGTTTTCTGTCGTTTATGAGTAATTGACGTCAAAAATAACGAAAATCTGTAATATTACCCCCTTAATGTTTAAGTTAAAGCGTCGTCGGTGACGTAATACGTAGGGCCGCTACCTCCTGTCTGGGAGGTCGTAGTACGAGTCCTAATGCCACGATATCGATTTCATATGTACGTTTATCCGACGCTTTTACGGTGAAGAAAAAAACGTCGTGAGGAAGCCTGCACACGCCTGCGAAGTAACTCGAAGGTTGTGTGTGAAGTCGAACAACCCGCACTGGGCCCGCGTGTCCGACTAAGACCCGATCGCCCTAATTCAGGGTACGCTCTAACCCCTCGGTGGGGACCTATGTGAGCTGATATGAAGATCCCCTTAATTTAAAGCAAAGCTGGACTATTTATTCGAATCAACTGCGTTTGAAGAAGGTATTCCTAAATTCGGCTCTGAGTTTCTTGTTTGCAATAAAATTTCACAAGGCAGGTTGCATATTCCTGATTCACTCCGCGGCGGAATCAGCGGCTCGGAAAACATCTTATTGTGATACGCCTCTTACAAATACCCGAAAAATTGTGTAGTTTCACTTCACCATAAGAAACAACTTTAAGGAATTGTGTTTATTTTTCTCATGCAAAATCTCCTACGGCCTATATCTTAGTTGGATTAAATCTCTTTGAATTTCGTGTAGGATAACATTGTTAAGATCACCGATATCACTATAAAACCGTCTCTTATAAAAGTTTTAATAAAAATCAACTCCCACAAGATTTTCTCGGTCGTACCAATTTTCCAATACAGCCATCAGCAGGTCTGGCGCACGAGAGGTAGTCATCTTACAAGCTGAATTGATACTTCAGACGGCTATTCTCTTGAAAGCTTTTATATTATATTATGTAAGACCCTTCGACACGTGGTGGGAACGTCTGTCGATGCAATCGTTTTCGATTCTCGCCTCTCCTGGGCACAGAGGAAAGTGCTCGCTAGCGCTCGACTGCAGCTACAAAGACGAGCTTAAGTAAATTTATGAAAAGGTTACGATATAGTGGAATGATAGGAACTGTAGTGACAGCTTTACGAGTACCTACAGGTTGTACACCTGTAAGTTTTTTCTCAGTATGGTATTTTTTTTTAATGAACCCTCTATGTTTTAACCGCCTCCGTAGCTTAATGGATAGTCCATTCGCTTCACACCAGGAGGTCGCGGGTTCGATTTCGGCGGGGTCAACTTGTAAGACTCGGTTTGGTTGGTGGTAGGGCATTTTATAAGCCCGCCTGGCTGGCTACTAGCTATCTTATCTAAGTCTTGCCGCCCAACATCAGTGTTAACAACATTGATGTGTTTCGGCTTGAAGATAAGATAGCCAGTTGTCCATTGCATTGGGGAATCTTGGTAAGCCTGCTTCCATCTTCGGCATCATCGTCACTTACCATCAGGTGAGATGATGCCAAGGGCTTACCAATTATGAATAAACAAAAATTAAGTAACCCAAAACGTCTCCACCACTGGGGCACGGCTCACTTCCAAACTTGGTAAAGTTAGGCCATACTCCACACACTGGGGCCAAGTCCGGGTTGGTGGAGGTTTTAGGGCTGGTGGCGAACCCCACTGACAGTGGTTTTCCTAGCGGCCTATATCTAGGCATCTGACACGGCTTACCGACTACCATCTAGTAATAGCAACCACGACGACCGGTTCTGCGCTGCCCGCATCCAGCGGCCTACCGCGACCCTCACCAGGTCATCGGTCCACCGAATGGGAGGCCTGCCTACGCTACGCTGCCTTCCTTGGGGGAGGCCTATGTCCGGCAGTGGACGTCCTTCGGCTGATATGATGATGATAATAGCAACCAGCACCAACGGCTTGACGTGCCTTGCGAAGCACTGAAACGGTGGAGAAAAATGCCAGTAGCAATCCAACCCACCCAGTTAATGACCGTGATTCAGGTTAGTTAACCTGCGTTATCAGACCAACCAAGAGAGTTGCGGTGAGTCAAAGTACTTATATATATTAGTACTATCATACAGTATGGACACTCCCTGCCGCTCTCTAGATTGTGACCTCACCCCCTCGTCACCCAGATTGATAGAGATTGGTTACAGTTTGGTGGACGAACGTATAGGATTTCGCCGCCATTTTGTTTGTTCCGTCATTCCTTTTGTGAAATTTTATTTCTGGCCCGTTGTATGAAGTGTCCGTCCAGGGTGTGACTGAGCTACGACCGCTTCGTAATGTGAACCCTCTAATTATAAACAAAATAAACTGTAAGTAAAAAATATAGACATACCAGCAATAGTCGGTAGTTGCAAAACGGTAGACGTAAAGCACGAAGATCCCGGCAATACCCAAAGGGAACCGTCTATAAGAACAGTGATCAGTTACCATTAAACAAGACAATGCAATAACGAAAGCGTTAAGCAACCATCGTTATATGAGAAACTCTAGGGAATGGTTCTTGAGAGCGTTCTCTTTCTCGCAAATTACTCTGGGCCTGGGATTAGGACTTAAGGATCCAAACTCGAGGTTCCGCCTAGACGGGTTCCCGTCTGGTATAAATCCACATTATGCAAGTAACAACGTTTTGGTTCACTGCCAACAGACCCCGACGTAAGCATACCCAGTAATTTTGCGGTTTAGACACAATAAAGTAGTCGTATAATTATGTGATCAAAGGTGTGGTTTTTGCATTTGAAATAATAAAATTTTATTACTGAGTTTCTGTGGCAGAAAGTTTTGTGGTAAGTAATCTTTAAGTTTATTATTATATCAGCTCATATACGTCCCCACCGAGGGGCTCGAGCCTACCCTGAATCAGGGCGATTAGGCCTTAGTCGACCACGCGGGCCCAGTGCGGGTTGGTCGACTTCACACACAACCTTCGAGTTTCTTCGCAGGCCTGTGCAGGTTTCCTCACGATGTTTTCCTTCACCGTTAAAGCAATCGGTAATGATATGTACGTAAGTTTTTTGAAAAACTCATTGGTACATTGGCCGTCCAGATTTGAACCCGGTACCTCTGGTTCAACGGAAAGCGTCGGTGGCTCAACCGGTAACGACTCGGTCCATCTAACCAGAGGTACCGGGTTCAAATCTGGACGGCCAATGTACCAATGAGTTTTTCAAAAACTTACGTACATACTTACCGATTGCTTTAACGGTGAAGGAAAACATCGTGAGGAAACCTACACACGCCTGCGAAGAAACTCGAAGGTTGTGTGTGAAGTCGACCAACCCGCACTGGGCCCGCGTTGTCGACTAAGGCCTAATCGCCCTGATACAGGGTAGGTTCGAGCCCCTCGGTGGGAACGTATATGAGCTGTAATGTTGACCTCTGGTTAGATGGACCGAGTCGTTACCGGTTGAGCCACCGACGCTAATCTTTAAGTACTTCAAGAAAAAGCCAAATTTAGGTCAAACAATGGAACAGACATTTCCGCGAAAAATACAGAAATTGCTTTTTCTAAGGAGGTTGTGCCCTCTAAACTCTCTAATGCCAAAACAATAAATTATTGTTATAAAATATTATTTTTTTTTCAATTTAAAATGCGTAATTTGTAATCGAAATCAAGGTATTTTGAGACAGTTTAAAAGTGTGTGTAAACACCTATTTAAAATAAAAATTGGAATTTGTACATCGACTGATCTATTACTGAAAAATTTGTATGGGAAGTAGACATGTTTTTTTCTCTGAACAATCAGAGAACTTATACAAAACTTATACAAATAAGTTTTTTTGGAGAAAGTAGACTGTATTATTTAATTAATGCAAAACAACAAAGCCAGATCGATGGTTTAATTCAATGACTAGGGAAAGGCACAGATTTACGCCAGTAATATAGAAGTCATTGGGGAAAGGTAAATTACGTAATATTACGATACAAATCAAAAGTTGACAACCACAGAGAACGTAGAACAAACTAAGTAAAATAAGCTCCTTTCGAAAAACCTCCAACCTTTAAGGTATTAAGTGCAATCTTTTATTTGAATTGTTTTTAATTATTTCTCAGCAAACCCTTGCATTTGATACCCATTATTATAGACGTGCATAAAAAATAACTTGGCGCCATCATCTTTGGGAGTTCGCCATATTGGATTTAAGATGACGTCACTTAGCTGAATATGCGTTGTCATCCAAACACCGAGAATACGGCTTCATACCAAATTTCAGCTCGCATAGTCGGATTTCTGGAAGTCGCTCTAAAATCGTTTGCAAGGTTTGACATGCCTAAACAAACTCACTAACATGCAAGTTAATTAATAGGTTTAATAAATAGGTCGAAGTTGATGACTTCATTTATTGACTTCACCGAACCGCAATTCTCTTGTTGCTCATTCGTTTTTTTGTACGTTTTTCCAGGAATTTTCCTTGCATCTTAAAATGAGTAACGTCTCAATGAGATCATTGTATCTGAATTTTGAATTAAATATGTCTCAGTCTTAGGAGCCTAATTAAATTAACGATTCTTTCAGACAGAGGGATCCGCAATTGAAATTCAAATCTGCAGTGTAGAGTCTAATACAATTAAGGCTTTCCGTAATTGAGTAGTCATCCACCCTTGTTTGAGGAAACTCAGGAATAAAATAAAAATGCTGTGGAAAACTAGTCCGCCTTAACTAAGTATCGCTGATTGCACAAAGCTCTTTATCATCTGTAGAAATGTTACTTTACAATTATAGTACATCAATGGTGTTCACTTGGAAGGTGTGAAGTCCTACCTAATAATACTAAATTACTAGTTTAGTAACATTAAATTAGTAGTTACTAATAGTACTAAATTCAATAATACGTAGCGTTCTATTTGACAGGGAGGGGGGTCTAACGTGTCAGCGACACGACCAAGCACAAGACAGTAGATAAAACAATTTTGAGAGGGTTTTCAGGCTCGCTCGCTTGCCCAATCGTTTTGTATATCGTCTCTGGAGTTTTGCAAGGAGGCTAAGATGAGGAAAAAGCAAAAAAGTTTAGATAACCCAACTGTATGCCCTATTTAGATATAGTGATCTTTTATAAAATTTTTTATTATATATCACTCTTTACAGCAAAAGATGACCGATGACCGATGAAGATGACCAAAGTGGAGGTGGATCGATGACCTGGTGAAGGGAGCGGGAAGCCGCTGGATTCGGGTAGCGCACAACCGATCGTCGTGGAAATCCTTGGGAAGGTCTATGTCCAGCAGAGGACGTCCTTCAGCTGATATGATGATTATGATGACAGCAAAAGAAGGTGGACAAACTCTCCTTTATATAAGGTCTAACAAAATTTGCTGAAACTATTTTAACTGGTGCTTCTACCCATGAAACTAAACAACTTTCCCCATGAAACCATAGTCAAAACTCAAAAAAAAAATGAAAGTCCCATACTAAGTTGGCTGATCAGCTGATCGAGTAAGTATGTGAGAACCAACTGTTTTTCTGCGGGTTCCATGGGGAAAGTTGTTCAGTTTCATGGGTAGAAGCACCAGTTAAAATAGTTTCAGCTACTTTTGTTACACCTCATATAAGTAAATTAGGTCTAATTATTTGATTAAAAATTTGACATTTAATTTGTTTAATTATGTAGGTATTTTGCTTTGACGTGGATTTTTAAAGGGCGCCGTTTCTGTGTCTTTCGCCGAGGGCGCCAATTTTGCTCAGGCCGGCTCTGTACCGTGTCACGACTTAGAAAAGTTGCATTGAGAACAAACACTTTAAACTTAATACGTTTCCCACACGTTGTTTTATAGTTTCCCATAAAACGGCTGAAACTGAAAAGCATCATTAAACCGGCGAGAGAAATTGTTTACGAAAGATTCCCAGCGAAATTCTGCTGTAAGCAAGGGCGTCTACACCAATCTACTTCACTAATATTGTAATAACATTACACTACAAAATCTGCTTCGAGGAAAATGGCTTTGTCTGTAAACATTAGCGTAAGATTTAATACTCCCAACACACAGCTTGTCAAGACGTCAATGTACCCACTAGAGGTACCGACAAATGGGAAAGCCATTAGGAGAAGGAACGCATGGGGTCGACTCCACAATGAAGATAACTTACTCTAGCAACGCCCCGCCATTTGTCGGAGTTCACTTACCGATAGTTCGCAATATTAATCAGTGAAGTCTATGTGGTTACGCATTAATTGTCATAAATTAGTGGGTAGAAGAGATTTCCAGTTCTTTTCGTTAAGTCAAAGAATAAAGACTATTTACTACGTAAAAGAAGGTTAACTCCGCAAAATCATTTGAATGAATGGCGACTCTTGCTACGACAAAATAAAGTGCAAATTCAGGTATATTCACCTACAAGTTGCCTCTCTTTCTATCGCGCAACTCTTATATTCTCTTCTTTTGACTACTGAATTTGCACCTTGCAAGGGGCCGCGCGGCTTGGCGCGGCGTAGGTACATTTTAAACATTTTCATACCTACAGCGCAAAGTGCGACAGGCCTGGTTACGTGTCGGTTCAGTAGGTAGGTTACGTACTCACATTCTTTATATAAATTTTCCATGAAGTGACATTTGATTCGTAGCTCAGTGCACTTGCGTGGCTGGGTCGATTTTGTAGGTTAACTGACCTGAAGCACGGTCATTACCTGGATGGGTTTGACTGTTAGTGGCTTTTTTCTCGACCGTTTTCGTGCTACGCAAGGCACGCAAAGCCCTTGGTACCGGTTGCTATCTCTAGATTAACTTTGTTAGCAGACTTGGGCTTGTGCACAAATCACGTAAGGTTCGATAGGGCAGAGGGGGGTCACGAAAAAATCACGACAGATCACGTTGGGGGAGGAGAGGTATAAAGAGACCTCACGTGTATTTTTCTACAGTGAACGAACAAAGAAAAAAATCTACCATATGAGTAGATAGTTTTATCGGTTTCATTAAAAATAAATCTTCACTTGTTAAACACTTCAAAATAGCGAGTTTATTTTATGAAATTTTGGCGCGCGTGGCCTTGACCGCGCTTGACCCCGCCTGCTATATAGGTACAATAGGTATACTATTAATCTTCAAATTAGGTTTATTAAAAAAAATAGACTAGAGGTTGTGAGGGGTAGGGGGGGTAGCCAAGAACCTCACCAAATATCACCAGGGGGGAAGAGGGGGTCAAAAAGTAGCCGAAAAAACCTCGCGTGATTGTGCACAAGCCCCTTACAGGCGACTTGAAAATCGGACAGTGGGGTTTGCCACTTACAACCTCTACCATCTCGGACTTTGGTCGCCGTGAGTGGAGTATGGCATAACCTTCCCGACTTTGGAAAGAGATCCTGCCCAACAGTTGGGACGTTTATCGATTTTGTTTTCAGTGATACGTCCGTGGGAGAACCAAAGTAACCGAGATAGCTCACATAATCGCTAAACTAAAGTGGCAGTGGGCCAGGCACATAGCTTGTAGAACAGATGGCCATTGGGGCAGTCAAGTTCTCGAGTGGCGACTGCACATCGGAAGACGTAGCGTAGGCAGACCTCCCACAAGGTAGACCGATGACTTGGTCAAGGTCGTGGGAAGCCACCGGATGCGAGCAGCGCAAGACCCGTCGTCGTAGAAATCCTCGGGGGAGGCCTTTATCCAACAGCGTCCGACCAAAGGACTTAAAATTATACTACAGTGTAAACGCTACATAGCGACACTCAAGGGACCGGGTATTTTGTGACGTTATTGAGAGTTTTAGTTATACATTGAGAAATTAGCGTCAAAGTTAACCAACTGGAGCCAGAAAATTTTGACGTTTCAAAGAGTGAATCGTTATATCGAGTGACGTTTTGCAGAGTTTACACTGTATTTTGAAGTCTAGCTGCACGACAAAGCCAGCGACACCCGAAAAACATCGTTATCTCGTCTCGTGCTCATCACTAACCGGAGTTAGCACTTAATCCGGGATTACCGCGGTGGTGCAAATGACGCGCCACACATTTCACGGCGTCGTATGTAAATTAGTAGACGTTGGCCCGCTAACATCGGGTGATGTGGTTGCAGACGCAAAATGTTCGACAAAAAATTACATGGATACAAAAAGATCGTCGATCTCAAAACAATTATTTTCTATAATGGTGTTTTTCCTTATGTATAGGATACTGTTTAATGGCATGGAACTTTCATTATCACCATCATCATATCACCCGAGCGATGTCCAGTGCTGGACAAAGGCAGTACTAATATATATACTTTGACAAAGGTTTCCCACAAAGATTTCCAAAGCGACTTCTGTCCTGCGCTGCCCGCATCCATCAGTAATTGTAATTAAAAACATTATGAGCGTTGAAATGAATATAAAGTTATATACAAACAACTAATGAACCGTGTATATGATAACATTTTATTGATATCTAAATATGTCTGAACTTTATATTCATTTCGACGCTTACAATGTTTTGAACCATTGGCCCTGCCAATATATTAATGAACTCGACTGTATCTACCTACTTACTTATTGACACGTTTTGTTTACTATTTTTAATAGTAAAACTTGGTACAAAGTCGACAGCTCACCAGAAAATATACATTATTAAACCTCTATTCTTTCAAACGCGCACAAAATTGAACAATTCGTCGAAACATTACGTGAATGGCATTTAAGTCGGACACTTTGCGAATCTGACAAACTGCATCTGAACAGTTAATTAATGTCTAGCGCACGTCTTATGCAGCCCCCGGGGAGAAGCAACTTAAATTGTAACAGTATCGAGACGCCTCCTGCCCCCTTTTGTATTTAAATTACCTATTACACGTTGCTATCAGGTATTATCATAATGTATGTATGGGTGATTTACTTACGAAAGCAAATAAAGGGTTGGTTTTTAAAGGAAAGAAAGTTTGTTTAGGTATATAAATGTATTTTAGCTACTCGAAAAAAATCACAAGTCAATATTGCTTCTTAAAACAGGATACAAAATAATTACTGGGTAGAAAACAAACGAACTAATTGACTAAAATTAATGTTATAGCACTTCTATTTCCTTACAAAAACTAAGATCGATCTCTTAGATCACATGAGGGGTATAGAAGCAAAGTGACCTCAGTCGTATGTCACTGAAAATCGAGAATCTATCTTTTTTGTTTTAACATGATTACAGTTTGTATTGGAATGAGGCGTGTTTGCTTCTAAAGTCGTTTTAGAAAATACATTTACTCAAGACTGAAGCGTATTTGCACCTTAAATTTTTTGCTGACATATAGCCATGGACACAAAGAAAAACTTGACATTCACAGATTAAAAACCACCAAATATGGACTGAGGTCACTTTGCTTTTACACCCATCACATATAAAAATTACATGTGATCTAAGGTTCATCAAAAAATAATTTCGGAAAAGTATTAAGCCACTCAATTACTATTATGTCTTACGAAGAGGCAAGTTTTTATTGATTTTTGTTTTATAAACACTTTATTGTAGCAATTACTGTTTTATCTTAATTTTTAAGTAGTTTAATTAAGTAGTTAATTTGAACTATAAAACATTTAACCACCGTTTAACTCACAGTATGCATGTAAATAGTGATAGCGTATACAAAACTTAAGTTTGATTAACTCAATCATTTAACTTATATTTATTACAAATACATAATTCTATTCATTACTTTTATTTGTACTTCAAGACAAATCATTACTGAGTATTGTTAGAAAATCATAAATTCTTTAAATTCTACATTAAATTCTACAATGAGTTATTCCAACAGGTGATGATTCCATTATCTATCATTAGTTTTCAGTATTCGATTTTTCAGAAAAAACGAAACACTATGTTTAATTTACAAAAAATATAATTGATTTTAGTGTTCATTGAACGGGAAATGGAAAACATTATCTTTTATGGCACAAGTACGTTATTTATCTGTATCATCTGAGATTTATCAATGCAACATTTTTAAGTTTTCTTTTTTCTTTGTAAATATTGATTTTTTAAACCATAACAAGCGTATTTGAACCAAAGGCACTGATTTCTTATTGCATAAATCACAATCTTATACTAGCACCTTCCAAGATATCTAAGAAGGGCCTCCGTTATGAGTGGGCGCCCGTCGAGTGGGATACCCGCTGCCCGCGTCTGGTACGACGTATGTCCGCGCATTGCTACATTATTGTAGTTCTCACCAAGTAGATTACAGGTCTAATACGAAACAGTGACAGTAAACTGTTTAAAATGTTGACATTTGAAGTTGCAGTTTGCAAATAATTTTTGAATTTTTTAGAACGAGTTCATTCAAAATAGCAGCGCGCGCCGTTATTTGATTGGACACTTTTAAATAGCTAACACTAGTTTCATAGGTGTATATGTCGCAGGCATATTGTATAATTCGTCATTATACATACGGTCAGGCAAATATCATGCAAATTATATAATTGCGAGGACGTGGAGCCCCGCTACGCGAGGCTCTGACAGTTAAATCAATCAAGCCTGACCGAACCTAACATCGCTCGCTTCGCGAGCTCATTTGCAATCTGCCGTACGGCATTTTGACAATTTGCCTTACTCGGCATTGACCGTTTATATACGGACGAATTATTACAATTTGCCTGGCTCGGCATTTAACAATGTGCGTCCAGAATTTTACATTTTGCCTGATCGTTTACATACGGACGAAAATGACTAATCATACAATTTGCCTGCCACATATATTTATATGTATTTTTTTGCGTCCGTGTCATTTAGCGCTGCTCAAACGTGCGAAATATACACACCGCGTGCGCCCGCCCGAGCGGAGGCCCTAAATATAATACAGTCATACCAACTTATCTGTGAACTCATGGGTGTCGCTAGTAGTGAACATAAAACGACATAAAATGTCATTAGTGTCAAAAAGTGACCCGATAAGCTTAGTTCCACTTTTCACCACTTCATAGATAAGTTGGTATGACTGAACGTGAAAAAATCTATTGACAACCGATAACAAAAAAAACAGTACCGAAACTAATTTGTATTTAAAAGTACGTTAACAAAAATATATTATTTACAATAGACTAGTAACAAAAAATACGTATAGGCTACGTAATTAAATACGAACCAAATAATATTTACATGATTTTATTGTGGGTGACACACTCTTGGCTCCGAAGCAATTATTTATAGCAATAGTTAGGCATGTTAACAAAGCACACACTAAATAAAAAAGGTTTCTTTAATTAAAAACAAAAACGCAGTACGTATTTTTAAGTATACAGCGCTCACATCGCTATATACTATTTGATTTGTACTAGAATGATTTTAGTCACAACGACCGACGACTCGATTTCGAATTGTTACACAGAACAAAACTATCGAATAAATCGTATGTTTCGCCTTTATAAGGTTGTCTTTGTCGTTACGATTCGACTGCTTTGCCAATAGGGGATCGGACTGCATCAAAAATAAAATCTGAAATAAGACTTCTAAATTTCTCTCCTCTTGAAGTTTCAAAAAACCTTACTAGTTTTGTTTTTCCATCACGTCTTCAATTTTTAATTAATCAAATTCACAAAATAAGTTCGTCAATGACGCTTATTTTGTGAATTTGATTTTTTTGTGTGTCACTATGACGTCACAAGTGACGTATTTCAAACATTTTTAGAACAAAATTTCATTTTGACAGATCATAAAAAGAAACTCAAATGATTAGCAATCCGATTCCCTATTCCATGTAAATCGAAATAGAGTTGTCGTGAATTAGAGGCCACTCTGCATTTTTTCATTAAGGGCATCCCCCAACCTGACTAGCGCTGCCATCACAAAATATAATTACCTGCTGAGTACATACTTTAGCGACAATTTAAAACGATGAATTCTAAGAACAAGTATTTTACTGAACTGTACTGGCCACTTTTGATACTTATGCTATCTGTAACTACAGCGAACTACATTTTACAGAGTCATTCATTAGTTTCTAAAAAAAACAGCTCGCGCTAAACTTTATTACGGCTCTGAAGTTGGTCGCAAGACGCATCGCAGTAGCAAACTTTGAGTGTTAGTAGTACGTAAAGGTACCTACTACTTGGCTATACCGGCGCAGTAAGCACTCGCATCACTTTTCACATCAGTAATAAAGTTTGGCGCGAGCTTATTTTTCATTTTCATCGTTTAATATGTTAAAGTATGTACTTAGCGAGTAATTATTTTTAACTTAAAGCGGCTCGACTTAGCAAGGGGGACGCCCTTAAGTAATCAGAGAGGCCTACTTTACGACATGATGGCAGAGGTATAGTCGGTTTTTCGGCGCATGGTAAATTCGATGTACGTACGTATTATATTTTTAACCATACTGAATAATATTAGGATACAAATATAATAATTATGACTCTATTAAGTTTTAGTTTGTACCAATTAATACATACTAGGTCTACGGGATATTGCTATCAAATTGCTTACCATTCGTCGCGTACAGTTACAATCAGTTTTCTTTTCTTCTCTGCTTTTTTAGTCTATGTATTATGACTTTACACATAAACTACACTAAACATCTACTTGGTCTACTCAGAACATTGCTTAATGGACTTAAGGCGGTTCGATTAGCACAATGGCGCCGCCAAAACAAATAATTTACTCATTCTTATGGACTTGAATCGAAATCATTAAGCATTTTGCGCATTTAGGGGGGCAACAACTATCGTTAAATTGTTATCTTATAACTGTAAATATTAGCAATAAGTTATTTCAGGCAAAACTGTTAAAAGTGGCCACTTTTGACAATATCGACAAACACAATGCCCCCTATATGCACAAAATACTCAATGATTTCCACTAAAGTCTTTATGAATGAGTAAACTATTTATTTCTATTGGCGGAGCTAGTGTGCTAATCGAACTGCCTTAAGCTTTAGGTGTTTCAATAAGTTAGTTGACTGCATCAAAAATTTCAAAAAATTTTACTCATTTTGTTTTGCACTGCGTCTTTCATTAAGTAAAACAAAATCACATAATTAGTAGGTCAATAACACTGAAAACTATAACGTCACGCGTTCCTGTTTCATACATTTTTGGAACAAAATTTTGTTTTGGACACAATAATATGATAAAAAGTTACTCAAATGACTAGCAGTCAACAAGCCTATTCAAGGTGCTTTCCTACATATCGCAAAAGAATTTCTGAAAAAGTGAAAACTGACTGCAAAAGTAGGTTTACATGGTTGTCTTCTAAAGCCCCATTTACACTCGCGTAAGTACTGGGTCTTAGTGTCTTAAATGACGTAGGCATTAACACTGCATGTCCTAGTGCAAATTTTGTGAGATTTCAAGTCATAGTCAATTTAAATTACGAAATTGTTATGATAAACGCACTTGTTTGAATTTATCATTTATTTTATCAGCTTTCCTACAAGGTGTAAAAGTTAAAAAAAATACAAATTAATTAATCACAACAAAAAATAATGATTTTTATTCAATCGGTGTATCAAGTCCCATAAACTATCAATTTTCTATGAAAAAACCATATTCCGATATTTTTTTCACTAGCACACACTAAAAAATTAAATTTGAGTGATGCTATCATAAAATCATACTTTTTTAGAGCTATTTACTTATTTATATTTATTTAATTTGATGAACCTTGTCAACAGATTAATATATTTTTCTTGTAACTAACTGTATTAACTTGTTGGAAAGCTGATACAATGAAGTTTCTCCCTATTCCGCACGCTTACCATAGTACAACCTTACTTACGTAAAAGTTTTTTCTGTATTATTTTTTGTAACATTCAGTTTAAAATTTGAAACCATAAACTATTTGTATTTATTATTGTACGCTTCGTTAACAACCCATAACGCTGGGACACGGGCTCCTCCTAAACTCTGGAAGGTTAGGCCATACTGCACACGCGTATCAATATGTAGCGCGTTGCGCTATTATTCATTCTTCTTTCATCCGATCTTCTTTTCATTCCATCTATTTATTTTCCACGCATGCGCTGTCAATCTATGTCATTTGATTTAAAAAATAAAAAATAAATTCGATCATCGTTCATCCTAACCAGCACAAATTATTAATTTATATTTATTTAATTACTGTACCTACTTTCTAAAATACCCATTTCGGGTAAGATTTATTTATGTTTTGTGATTTGTATTTTAAATTTAAGTGTATTATTGTTTTCCTAATTTTTATGTTGTTTTCAGGTCTTTTACTCCTATTTTTCTTCAATAAAATTTATTACGTGTCCACGAACTTCTTTTAAAACCCACGCCCACTACCGTACCTACCTGTGAAGTCGTGCCACATACACAGGATATTATGCACGCTTACCGTAGTATAACTTTTTACACAACCACGATAACTTCAAGACAATGCGTTTCAGATATAACCTATGAAATTTAAATTGTCCATACCTTGATATTTAACAAACTTTGCACTATAAGATAGACCGCTTAAATGAGTCTTCGCCCGCGCGGTAAAGGGTCGCGGGGGGAAGGCGACAGAGATGATCGAGAGAGGAGCGGGCGGCAGGCGCACAACAATGCGTCTGCCGCCCGCTCCTCTCTCGATCCCCTTTGTCGCCTTACCCCCGGGAACCTGTACCGCGCGGGCGAACTCATTTAAGCGGTCCACCTATAGGATATGTAATTAGGGTTCAAAACAATCTAAATAAGTTCCTTTTTATCATCTCTTTCAATGCCTAGACTAGATCGTTCCCTCTAAGATCCTATATAATGCTAGTAAAGTAGAAATCAAGTACATCGCTTGGTGTGTAACGTACTTCCGGTGCTCACTTGACTCGCATTATACTTGCGCGACTGTAAATCGGGCCTGACGTTCTTTTACCTTCTTCACAAGCTGCAAACCTATGATCAAGAAGATTATAACCACGCGAGATAGCGCTTAAAAAGAATTAGTCGGTCCAAATTCTAGGCACACCTATAGTCCTTTTATCTCTTTATAAAGCGAAATAGGGACTATTTTTCATTCGAAATTCACATAAATTAGGACCGGATTCTTTATAGCGCGCTCTCTCTCTCTTGTACCTATAGATAGGTAGGATACAATCTCCTTGCCCATAGCCGATCCAGCCTCACTGTAGAGTGCACCACCCGCGCAGTAGTCAAAGGTTGACAATCCCGTTCTCGCCATAGAACTCCCCTACAGCGTCTTCTCCATTCACCTGATCCCTTATAACTACCGTGGGGTTAGTCGAGCAATTCGAGTTGGTAATCACAACCGGTTGACTGGCGGAGGAATTTGAATTGGAGGAGACGGTGCGGCGACTGGCCTTGCACTGTTGACACTCGACCACGACCATGGAGTTGGTATCCATGTCGGTCTCCGTGCTGCTTGCGCGGCGTAAGTGCGCGGGGCTGGCTTGCATGCGGTGCTCCAGTATGGCGCGCCAAAGACGCAGTTCTACGCCCAGTCTGAGCAGAAAAGAGGGGAATTTATTAGTTGTTATTTAGTAAGGAAAGATATGTGTTGGCTGGAATTAAGGAGTGCAACGAATATTCTTTTCGGAGTACCTTAACACAGCTAGTTGGCTAAAACTTACCCAAGGGGTGATATTATGTTCTCTCGGTAAAATTAAATGTTAATCTTATACTATTATAAACGCAAAAGTTTGTAAGAATGTATGGATGTATGTTTGTTACTCTTTCACGCAATAACTACTGAACGGATCTGGCTGAAATTTGGTAGGTAGACAGATTAGGACCTAGATTAACATACAGGCTACTTTTTTCCACGCTCGCGAGCCGCACGCGCACTGCACACCCTCGAAAAGTCACAGAAACGTGGTCCACGCGGGTGAAGCCGCGGGAAAATTATTTACCTCTATATTACACCAGTACACCTGCTCGGGAAGGACCCAGATATTCTTTTTATATAAAGGAGGCAGTGCAGGCCGCACTGGGCCCGCGTGGTCGCCTAAAGCCCGATCGCCCTAATTCAGGGTAGGCTCGAGCCCCTCGGTGGGGACGTATATGAGCTGATAAGAAGAAGAAACGAGGCAGACCATACACTATTACTATCATACAAATATGTGGGCTAAAAGTGTGTAAAATCCATTGTTAAAGTGCCCTATGCAGCAAGAAAGTGGGCCGGGACGCACGAAAGCGTGTGTGCAATAGCTCGTCGTCAATTCAAGGTTTTTTTTTTTATTGTAGTATAAAGCACAATGTATCATGCAGGAAAAAGTGCGATTCCCAACTCGTGTGTTATCGGCTTTCTTTCTTCGGTGAAAAAATTTAATAATCTAGTTTTGCAGCTACTAGTGGGACTCACTTGAGGCCAAGGCGGGATATGTCCTCTCGCTGCGCGTGCTGCAGCAGATCGGGCAGCGTGAAGTCGTGCACAGCAAGCACGCGCGCCGCGGCCAAGTTCACCCCGCGGCTAGCGCACCACTCGCGAAGCGCGTCGTATGTGTCCGGGTCCATCACTTCTAGGTCTGGACTTTTGCTCCTGCAGATGCGTACGATTTGTGGTTAGCGCAAAGGGGGTAGAACAGAAATTATTAAAGAGGGTTTGAGGGTTTGAGGGTCCTACGAAATGAATGTGTTACAGATATTTCTGTAACAGTTTACATTCATATTACGCAATTATACGTTACAGACAGAGAAAAAAGATATTACTGTGCTATTTAAAACTTTTGATTGTACTTTGGTATTAGTGGAACATTAGAAAACCCAAACATCCTTACTAATTAGTAATAATTTCTAAATGTGAAAATGTGTTTGTTTGTTGAAATTAGGCATGCAGGTAGACCGTGTCACGGGGAAGGACATAAGGCTACTTTTTATCCCGTAAAAATAGTATAGTCCGATGCAGTTCCTAAGGGAACTGAAAAAATACTCTTTTCTTTGTTAATTTCTTTAACATCGCAACTGAACAATGGATTGATATGATTTACCAAAAATAAGTGACATTATGTGCTCTAAGAAAAACTGAAAACCGTGAAATCCTAGAACGAAATGCTCACCTTGGTTTCTTGTCAACAATTTCGCGTAATATGTGCGTCTGCGTCTTTTGTTCCTCTAACATTTGCCTCAAAAGAGCCTGGTACTGTTGGTACATATCTACAAGCTCCTGGTGCAATCTGTAACAGAAGAGTAACAGTTTGCGAACCGCCTCCGTGGTGTAATGATCAGCTCATTGGCTTCACATCAGGAGTTCGCGGGTCCGATTCCCGGCGGAGTTTTACTTTGTAAGACTCTGTTTAGTTGGTGGAAGAGCATTTTCTAAGCTCACTGGCAAGCTACCACTATCTTATATAAGTCTTGCCGCCAAACATCAATGTTAACAGCATTGATGTGTTCCGGCATGAAGATAGACAGCCAGTTTCCTATTGCGTTGGGGAATCTTGGCAAGCCCGCTTCCATCTTCGGCATCATTGTCAGGTGATATGATGCCAAGGGTTTACCAATTGTAGATTAAAAAACGGCTTTTGAAGAGGGTGCGGGGTGCTGCGCGGGATAAGACGTTAATTGGCGACGCGACGCCTGAATCTCTTCCCTTCTAATTCGCAGATCACTGCAGCCGATTCAATAGGCAAGCTTCCCTTCCACTCTATCCAGGGCGAGGAGTCTCTCGAAGTTTTCTTAGCATTTTTGATTGAACTCAAAATAGTGCGGGTGGGGTGCGGCGAGGGCTCCCCTATGGCGGGTTCTTGTTCGCACTAACAAGCGCTGCGAGAAGCCACCATAGGCATACTGTTGTAATGTGTAATAACAGACGTACTCGTAGGCACATACTTTTGGTTGTCCTAGAGTAACTGGTGCATGGTGTGGTCAGCTCGTGAGGTGTTGCCGGTGGTGCCTAGCTGTGTAGTAACAGCAGTACATACTTGTGGTTGTCCTGGCACAGCTGGTACGATGTGGTCAACTCGTGAGGTTGTGGCGGTGATGCCTAGCTGTGTTGTGACATCAGTACATACTTGTGGTTGTCCTGGCGCAGCTGGTACGATGTGGTCAGCTCGTGAGGTTGTGGCAGTGATGCCTAGCTGTGTTGTGACAGCAGTACATACTTGTGGTTGTCTTGGCGCAACTGGTACGATGTGGTCAGCTCGTAAGGTTGTGCCAGTGATGCCTAGCTGTGTTGTGACAGCAGTACATACTTGTGGTTGTCCTGGCGCAGCTGGTACGATGTGGTCAGCTCGTGAGGTTGTGGCAGTGATGCCTAGCTGTGTTGTGACAGCAGTACATACTTGTGGTTGTCCTGGCACAGTTGGTACGATGTGGTCAGCTCGTAAGGTGGTGGCGGTGGTGCCTACCTGTGTTGTGAGAGCAGTCCATACTTGTGGTTGTCCTGGCACAGCTGGTACGATGTGGTCAGCTCGTGAGGTGGTGGCGGAAGTGACAAGCTGTGTTGTGAGAGCAGTACATAGTTTTGTTTGTCCTGGCACAACTGGCACGGTGTGGTCAGCTCGTGAGGTGGTGACGGTGATGCCTAGCTGTGCTGTGACAGCAGTACATACTTGTGGTTGTCCTAGCGCACCTGGTGCGGTGTGTTCAGCTTGTGAGGTGATGGCGGTGGTGCCTAACTGTGTTGTGACAGCAGTACATACTTGTGGTTGTCCTGGCACAGCTGGTACGATATGGTCAGCTTGTGAGGTGATGGCGGTGGTGCCTAGCTGTGTAGTAACAGCACTACGTACTTGTGGTTTTCCTGGTGCAGCTGGTGCGGTGGGGTCAGCTCATGAGGTGGTGGCGGCGGTGCCTAGCTGTGTAGTAACAGCAGTACGTACTTGTGGTTTTTCTGGCGCAGCTGGTGCGGTGTGGTCAGCGCATGAGGTGGTGGCGGCGGTGCCTAGCTGTGGAGTGACTTCAGTCCATACTTGTGGTTGTCCTAGCACAGCTGGTACGATGTGGTCAGCTCGTGAGGTGGTGGCGGTGAAGCCTAGCTATGGAGTGACATCAGTACATACTTGTGGTTGTCTTGGCGCAGCTGGTGCAGGTTGTGGTCGGCTCGTGAGGAAGTGGCAGTGGACAGGGCGGATGGAGTAGCATCAGGCGCATGCCCGCCGCCGCCGCTGCCACCGCGACGGGACTCGCCCGCCAGGTTAGCACCTAGCTCTGTAGTGATACCACGTTGTTAAACCGAGATGGTCGCACATTACTTGCTGGTGTTCATTGAAAATACGGCGTTCGATGATTAAAAGAATTCCTATGACAGGGTGAATCCCTTGAACCCTTAGACCATTTTAAGAAGGGAAGTCATCTTGACTTTTGGTGCGGCGGGTGTTTTGACGTCATCATTTTTCATACAGAATTGAAATATTTTTTTCTGAAACCTATCGTGTGGGGTCTCAAATGAAAGGGATTTTTGAGCCGATTTTAAAATTATAAATTTACTTTAAAAAAAAATTGTTACTTGTTTTCCCAAATACAGAAAAACTTTTTCAAAACATATAAAGTTTGGGTTTACTTCAGATAGCAAACGGCTAAATGTTTTTTAGGGTTCCATTCCTCGTATTTATAAAACGGTCATAAGACCCATAAGCCTGGACACTAACGCAAAGAGAAGAGAACAAGCTGCTGGTAACCGAGCGAAAAATATTCCAGATGATTCTGGGACCAGTCGGACGAGAAGATGGTACATGGAGACATTGCCTCTCGTATATCTAACAGATACGCTAAACTACCAGGTTTATGATATAGCGTCCCTACTGACCGACCCCTTGGGCATACAGTGAGGGCCGCTATTCCTGCCAACACCATAAGGCGAAGGCAAGGACCAGTTGCGGTAAGTCTTGCCGCCAAGACGCTTGCCCTGGTACTCTGCAAGGCAAGTGCCACGTTAGAAGAGAACCACTACCTACTCTCCAGGTAGGTCCAGGAGATGAAGGCACGCTCACCTCCCACGGCTTTCGCTGCTGGCGGTTCGATCCCCGCTCGAGACGCCAGAGAAGCTGGCTCCCATATCTCCAGTGTGGTACCGAAGCTGTTGGCACGCTCACTTCCCGGCGCTTATCGCACCTATCCAGACTTACTCCTACTCGGCTGGATTAACCGGAGAAGTATTAGCTAAGCTCTACTTGCTATGAGCAAATGCCGGAGATACTTCCCCTTCAGTAAATAAACCAGAAGTTCCGCTTAATGGACAACTCACGTGCCCCGCGTTGTTTTCACTCAGAGCCCACAAGGCCGGCTACGACAACACTAATTGCGCGCGGGGGAGGTCGCCTGGACGCCACGTGCTTGCCAAGCAACAAACATTGCCGAACCTGCTGCAACTAACCACATAACAGTACGAGTCCTTGACCCAGTCGGGGGAACGACAAGCCTGCCGAAGGCGATAGATCCGACAGCAGGCAAGCGGTGGGTTTTTGCAGGCAACCCCCAACTCCCTAGTACCCAGATCCAAACAGCCGGTCCCGTAGTTCCAGCTGCGACCTCCACTTAACCGAGTAGCTCTAGCAGAGTACATGGACATGGAGAGTCCGAAAAAACCAGGAGATCGAATACCTACATCGTCTGCGAAACTAAAGCTGCCAGACTGCGGAGTCTCGGCCACGTGGAGAGGATGGGAGAGGATCGCGTCGTTAAATAAGCTTAACCGAGCGGGAAACGCCCGGTTGGACGACCCAGATACCGCTGGAGAGATGAAGTTGAATAAGACCTCAACGCCCTTTATATAGCCAACTGGCAAGAAGTGACGCAGGATCGTAACGGTTAGCGTCAAAGTGTCGGAGGCCAAGATCCTCTTCGGGTCGCTGAGCCAGCGCAGTAAGACACTAAGTATTCCTCAAAAGGAAAAAAGGAACCCCTATAGGACTACTTTGTTGTCCGCCTCTCTGTCTATCTGACTATCAAGATATTATTTCCAGTTAAAACTTTAAAGCTGAAACAGTCTTTAAGCAAAACGGCTATGAATATAAGGGTTCCTAGTGTACTACGGAACCCTCAAAATGTCCAACACACCCACTATAACGAAAAGAAACATTTGTCTCTATTTCCTTTCGAGTAGGTATTATTTGATAAGCTATGAATTTTCAAAAATTGCTTTAAATTGTAACTTACCAGGAGACAAAACAGTAATAGCCGCTTGCACAGCATTCCTCACAAGATTGTCCAGTGCGAACATCCAATGCGGCTTTATGCTGTGCATCCGCAACACAACGTTGACTGCCTCTTGGAACATGTATATCGCTGAATGCAGCTCGTTTATAGCGTTCGAATCAAAATCCAACTCCTCTTTGAGAATCGTCATCGCTTGTTCTATGACGCTTCTGTTTTGGTCCATTATGTAGTCTTTGAGAGCGCAGCGTAAGGTTTCCAGATGATTCTGTGACAAACAAAAAACTATAGAATTCTTTCACAAGAAAAGTAAGAAAAAAGTATGGGAATTTACAAACCATTGTCAACACAGTGTTTCCAAAATCCTGTTGGACACTAAGCATCCATTTCGAGCAAATCTTTTCGCTATCCTGCTCCAAAACGCGGGAGAGAGTGAGACGGCGCTGCGAATCCTTTTTGAGCAGATAAAAACCGTCTGTTTCAATGTCGATCGACGATCGAGGCACGTTTGTCATATCCACCTGTAAAAAGAGAAGCATATGTATATTAAAAACCAGCAAAGTGCCAGTCGGACTCGCGCTCCGAGGGTTCCGTACCACCACACCTTTTCACACAATATTACCTATTCACATCATATCAGCCGAAAATCGTCCACTGCTGGACAAAGGCCTCCCCCAAGGATTTCCACGACGACCGGTAATGCGCTGCCCGCATCCATCGACCTCTCGCGATCTTCACCAGTTCATCGTTCCACCGCGTGGGAGGCCTGCCTACGCTACGTTTTCCGGTGCGCGGTCGCCACTCGAGAACTTTACTGTCTCATCGGCCATCCGTTCTACGAGCTATGAGCCCTGCCCACTGCCACTTCAGTTTAGCGATTCTGTGAGCTGTGTCGGTTACTTTGGTTCTCCTGCGGATCTCCTCATTTCTGATTCGATCACGCAGAGAAACTCCGAGCATACATAACCTATCTACATTACAAACAAAAAACATCAATGCAAGCGACAGAAAAATGAGTTTTATTCAGTTTGGACTCCTTAGCGCGAGTACGACTCATACTTGGGACAGTTTTTATTATTTGTTATTTTACTTCAGAATTAGTACTATAATCGCACCAAGTTTCACGCCTGCATGTATTACCGTTCAGCTAAATCAAAAATACCTCTAAAATACCCCCCCCCCCCCCCCTATTTTTTAACAATTTATTTTTTTTCTTATTTGCTTATATAGCGGCAATAGAAATACACGTCCTGTGAAAATTTTAACCATTTGTCTTTGGATGTACGGAACCCTAAAAAGAAAACATTTTGAGATCTTTAGGTCGAGATTCTTTCTAAAGTGGTCACTCATCACGTATTCATTTATTCGCGTTACAAGTCAGTCTTTGGTTCACCAACTTACATCATCATCATCATCACATCAGCAAATATATACGTCCCCACCGAGGGGCTCGAGCCTTTCCTGAATAAGGGCCTTAGTCGACCACGCTGGCCCTGTGCGGGTTGGTCAACTTCACACACAACCTTCTAGTTTCTTTGCAGATGTGTGCAGGTTTCCTCACGATGTTTTCCTTCACCGTAACTTACATATGTGTACCAAATTTCAACTCAATCGGTTCAGTAGTTAATGGGTACTCGAGTAATCTTTTTTTTTCCTTATGAGGTACGGAACCTTAAAAATAAGCAACTTGATCCTTACCTCGGGAGAAAGCAGCCCTCCGGAAGAACTTCTTCTATTCAGTATTGTATCAGTACCGTCCATGTCATCTGTTGACGGCGTGCTGGGCATTGTACTACGAAATACACACACATTAGCTAAGGAAACAAAGTTGAATTTCTACTAACTTCATGTATATAGGTACAAACAAAGCTATGCACAATCTTGCAGAGAGAAGGATAGTTATACGTATTTAAATCAGATGTTTTAGATAGTAGTAAATTAAAGTTAGTTAACAGGGTTGTTGAGAGATTACACGAAATTTCGTATTCGAAATATATTTTTTTTTGTAGAAAGGTGCTCTGAAATGCAGTGAATCGGTGATTGATATGTGATCAAGCCTCCAGCGTTCGTGATAAGAACTGAAATAAACGTATGCGCGAGGGGACATAAATGTGACTGAAAGTGATTTTGTGAAGTGCACGTCATTTCATAGAATGCAATATTTCAACTCGTCTATACAGGGTGTAACATTAAGGTGCAGTGATTAAAGTATCAGGTGGGGCTTGTACTCATCAAAATGAACAACTTTTGTTTTACAACTTTGTTGAAATCGCGTTTTTTTTTCATACAAATCGGTCAGCTGATTAGCCGGTTTTGTATGAAAAATTGTAAAAAAAAATCGCGATTTTAGCAAAGTTGTAGAACAAAAGTTGTTCAGTTTGATAAATACCAGTCCACGTTAAATTATCACTGCACCTTTATGTAACACCCTGTATATAGAAGTGCGTTCGTTTTATAGGATGATACAAGTCTTCTTCTTCATTATGGCTACTAAGCAATCACTAATATCTACTAGAACAATATCGTGAGATAAAGTTAAATTGTCTTGTCCTTAAATTTGTAATTAAATTTTCTACAGATAAAGTAAAAATACTAAAGCAAAAAGGCCAAACAATCACAGAAAATACTTTTCACAAATTGGTAAAACATCGCGGCGTAAGTTGCTTATTTCACAATTAAATACGTGTTTTCCTTTCAAAATATGGTATTCTATGAAATCTAAAAATTGATGATTTCACGAGTATAGTAACGTAGATTACCTGCAGCTTGACAAGTCCGGCGGGCATATCAGTATCGGCGACAGCATGGAGGAGGCCGTCCTAGTGATTGTGGGGTTAGACCGCACCGTTCTCACCCTTCATGGGCAAACAAACACACGCTTAGGTGCCACACATTGACACTCGGGTTAACAACATTTTAGCGGGGACCCTCTCTTGTTAACAACAAGTTATAGTTGATGGTATTTTGTACAGTAATGTTTACAAGACAATGATACTAGACTAAATCTGAAATGTCTTGATGCACAAGCAATTTTTGCCATATTTTGATTATTTTTTTTAAATTTAGAGCTGCTTGTTGCTATTCTGAAATGGCTTAAAATATAACACATAGCATAGCAGCGTGTGTTTTTAACTCAAGCCATATAGTAACTTTACCAAAGGCTTCATCTGCTCAAAATTTAACTATACTTGTCAACCTAAGATCAGCCAATTAATTTCTTGTAACCCTCAAACCGATTATATTATTATGCATTTATTTTAAGGTAGTAAATATTTTAGGCTACCGACCACCAAATTTCAATAAAGTATGATGTTGAATGACATGACAAACATCACACAAATGTATGATTATGAAAAAATCCAAATTGTAATCAATTTGGTAGATAAAGTAAATTAGAAAATAAAAAAAACTACTAAATAAGCCATGCCACATTACAAAAAGGTTACTATTTCATTAAAATTTCAAAATAAAATTAATTGGTAGGTATCTATAAGTCATGCGTTTGACTACAACTATAACTACAAAAGCAACTCTAGTTTTACAGATTAGGCGAAATATAAACATTATGCAATGCTGCAAACTCAAAATTGAAGCCTAAACTAACTTCGCCATTTTTACGTGCACAAACACTCGTTTACACGCACACAGATAAATCAAGACTAATTTCAAATGTTTGACAAAAGCTTATTCGTCAAATGTGTCTATAACTACTTTTGAACATATGACGACAAATATTTTTTAGGTAAGTGGCGATAGTTATGATAAACATTTGAAGCTTTATGTGGGGCGGGCAACTGACAGCACTAACACAACACACAAGCTTAGAAAAGTGGCTCAAATTTGACATTTGCAGCATTCCGTTATGTTTCTTTATTATTCGTCTGAATTTTATAGTAAAAAAAATATCTAATACTCACTCTATCTCGGGCGAGCTGGGCAGATTTCCGGGCATGCTAGGCTCGGATATCTTTTTCTGAGCCGTCAGAGGCCGCACTTTGTCGGCCGGGACGGATATGCTGCGGCTGTAGTCCACACTGCTTCCGAGGCGATTGCTCGACTTTTTCTTCCTATTTATAAAAAAGAAATTTTATGTAGATAGGTATCGTTTTGGGTCGTTGAATCATTAGGATCTATTCAGATCTTAGATTAAGGGGCGATTTATTTAAGAATTGACAACACTTCAAATATCATAGGTGTTATCTGTAAGTACAGTAAGCAATAATAATAAAACATCTTTCACTTTTTTCATATTTCTCGAGATGCTTAATTTTTGCTCTTTTAGCGTTTTAAAAGCTGTAAGAAGGTATAATATCCTTGTCAAAATGGGTGACGTTAAAAAAAATTTTTGCTCGACCTAAGGTTAAGGCACTATACAGCCTTTTATTCACAATTGGTAAGCCCTTGGAACCGATGACTTCGAAGATGGAAGCGGACTTACCAAGATTTCCCAACGCAATGGGAAACTGGCTATCTTATCTTCAAGCTGGAACACATCAATGTTGTTAACATTGATGTTTGGCGGCAATATTTACATAAGATGGCGGTAACTGGCCAGACGGGCTAAAAAATGCCTCACCTTTTTTTTTTTTTTAATTCTCTATTGATAAGCCCTTGGCATCATCTCACCAGATGGTAAGTGACGATGATACGGAGGATGGAAGCGGACTTACCAAGATTTCCCAACGCAATGGGGAACTGGCTATCTTATCTTTAAGCCGAAACACAAGACTATATATATATGTTTGGCGGCAAGACTTAGAAAAGATGGTGGTAGCTGGCCAGGCGGGCTTAAAAAATGCCCTACCACCAACCAAACCGAGTCTTACAAAGTTGACCCCGCCGGGAATCGAACCCGCGACCTCCTGGTTAAAATAAAACCGTTGTCTCAAAATTGTTTTTTTTTTATTACATTACATGCCCTAAAAACTGTACCACGCCAATAGGGATGACGAATGCTAGTTATATGATTTACTTTTTATTTTTTATCATCTGTCAAAAACGACATTTTGTTCCAAAAATGATTGAAATACCTAGGCGTGACGTCATAGTTTTGCAGCGTCATTTATGTAGTCATTTTGTGATTTTGGTGAATAACAAATCAAAGACTCGATTGAAAACAAAACGAGTAAGGTTTTCCGAAGTTTAAGTAGGAGGGCAATTTAGTGATCGAGTTCATAATTTATTTCTGATGCTGTCGTCATCCCTATTATGACCTACTCATACAAATAATTATAAATGTAATTCGGTGAAATGATAGAATACTGTAAGTGTGTGGGTTAAAATACTAACTCGCAAAGGAAGACATCCTCGAGCAATTCAGCGGCGGTGGCGCGCTTCTCGGGCTCTGGTATGAAGCAGCGTAGTATGAAGTTCTTCGCTTTCTGGGTGAGCTCGCTGGGGATCTCCGGGTGGATTTTGTAATAGCCCACCTATGTCGGACACATGGAGCTCAAAATAAAATAATTACAAAGTTTATAAAGGGTATAATAAAATTGGTGTAGGGGTCTTTTACTGGGCCATTTTACTAATCATACTAAACGATTTTCCCAAGAAACAGCCAATTCTAAAAAAATCTACTCCATACAAAAAAAAGTCACAAAAGTGGTAGATTTGTTAAGAGTGATAATTTTTTTTTGAATATCCTGGGGCCCCTCTTTTGTTTCGTATGATGAATGAATTATGAAGCATCAGTTACCCCCTACACCAATTTTGTTATTTTCCGTATAGGGTGCAAAAGCCCGATAGATTATACAGATTACAGAGCTTCCACCCGCAAATCTGAACAACTTTCTCCAAGGAACTGTATACGCAAAAAATACTGAACATCTCAAAAAAGTTGATCACCTGATCTTCCAACTTTGTATAAAAGGTCAAACTTTTGCGAATAGACCATAATGGTTCAACGAGAAAGCTGCCCTAATTACGAATAGAAGTTTAAAATATCGGGTAGAATAAATTAATTATTGTATAAACCTGCGGCATTTTTTCATAATTAACCTTTGAGATAGTTCTTGGTATCTTTAATCGTTTGTCGTCTCTACGTCATCCATCCATGGAGTCCAAGTGGAAGGAATGAGTTGTACATAGTAAAAAACAATCGTCACATATTTTCGACTGAACCACAGAATTTTAAAGGGTAAGAAGCCACAAGTACTCACAACTGTAGGAAAACCAAGGGTGTAAAATTGGAACGCAATATCTCACGTGGTTAACTTTGAAAAGTTTTTACGATTCACAACTTTTTCGACGGAGCTGTTGATACGGAATGGTTTGTGGACACGAACTAAATTAGACAACGTTGAGTTATGCGTTTTGCGCATCTGTTAGACACGCATGGTAAATGCGTTTGTTGGGTCTATGTACTAAGTTTAATATCTCCAGACATGCACAGACCACAGGCGCAATCCGGACACGGAACGTAATTCTTTACGTTATTTTTCATAAAAATTTACGCTATGGAAATAATACGGTATATTTAAGTGAAAGTATATTTATATAAAAGTAGCTTTTGCCCGCGTGGACAACGTTTCTATGACTGTCTGCGAGGGTAAGTGGTGCGCGAGTGTTCTCCAGATTTCTTCGGGAACTACCCACTTCCCACCCCTTCAACTATTTCTATGCAATAAGTACGTCAATCCATTGCTCCGTTGCGAAGCCGACGTACGCGAGGGTGGAAATGAGTTTTCACCAAATTCCTCGGGAACTATGCTGGTCTAAGTTATTTCCCATCCCCTCAACAATCTCTGTACAAAAAATCACAACAGTCTGTTGCTCCGTTGGTATGTTAAAAAAATTAACCAAAAGGAGTATTTTTGCAGTTATTATGATACAATTTTAATGATACTAGACAGAATATACTAGTAATTAATGAGCTATGGTTTTCTGTTTTCAAATCTAACATTGAAATATCGATATTACACGCTACCAATATCGGTATTTCAGTATCGGATTTTTGTTCCGATATTCCGGTTTTCCGATATTATCGAACACCGGTATCCATGCTCCATCGTGAAGTATGCCTCAAGCCATATTATACTCATCTGGGTTGCTGTAGTGAGAAAGAGACAATTATAGTGTAATTGTTTCAGCTACGTCTTAGAATCTGTTAAGTGGACTCCACTTCACGGTCGAGCCTTGAAATAACATTACATCTCTGGAGACATACATCAACTTTTTCCAAAGAACCCATACTCAATTCTCAAAAAAAATCGACGCTCCATACATACTAAAAATAGGTCAATCAGAATTATTTTTTTCATTTAATTATTATTTATTTGCGAATTGACTATGGGTTTCTTGGGTGAAGTTGTTCAGTATAAAGTAAAAGCTCGTTTATAACGGCTCCTACAGAAATTTTGTCACACCACGTCTAGAACCTCAATAGGTCTATGTGTATCTATGTCCGTGATGCTTACCTTGAACACAGCCGCCTGCGGCGAGCCGAGCTCTATGAACGGCGGGTTTCCTGTCGCCATCTCCACCACCGTGCAGCCCAGCGACCAGATGTCGGCCTGCGATTAACAAATACAACGTGTGACGTTTGCATTCGAGTATTTGTTTAGCTGTCGTATCGCTCATTTGAACTGCTTGTATTGTATGTAACAGTTTAGGTTGTGCGCTAATTTAAGCAAAAACCTGCGAGAGGTAGCATATTGGTTTACAAAATATCATATCATCATCATGTCAGCCGAAAGACGTCCACTACTGGACAAAGGGCTCCCCCAAGGATTTCCACGACGACCGGTCCTGCGCTGAACGCATACAACGGCTTATCGCGACCTTCCCCAGGTCGTCTGTCCACCGTGTGGGAGTCCTTCCTACGCTACTTCTTCCGGCGCGCGGTCGCCACGCGAGAACTTTACTGCCCCAACGGCCAACTGTTCTACGAGCCATATGCCGTGCCCACTGCCACTTAAGTTTAGTTTACAAAATATATACTTCTTAAAATGCAAGGGGTGCTTTTCTGCTCATAAAACTTCATAACTTTTCCCAATGGTTAATACTCAAAAAAATGTTAGAGTATTCATACAAAATTAGTCAATTAGTCGATTTTTGTAAAGTCCAATTTTGTTGTTGCAAATTGACTATGGGTTTATTGGGGAACTTATTCAATAAGAGTAGAAGCACCCCTTGCAGCGGAAGTAGATATTTTGAGTGTACCCTATATAGCTATACTGTTGAAACAGTATTATAAAAACAACAAACTTGAATATATGAACTGCGCAGGGCGGGCGTGACACTTTCTCTTCGAATTAACTCGACTAATCATGAAAAAAGCAAGACTTTTTTTTTTGCAACACGCATATTTTATTGTACTACTGAATAATAAAAACAAGGCCTACTTACGGGTGCTCCATACCCTCTCTGCCCTTTGTCAATGACCTCCGGTGCCATATACTGCAGCGTTCCAGCAAAGGTCTCCGTCGAGGGACACAAGCCGGCTAATCGTTTGGAGGTACCAAAATCCGATATTTTGACGACGCCGCTGTAAGTGTTCACGAGAACGTTGTCGCCCTTTATGTCGCGATGGACTATCTTCTGGTCGTGAAGGTATTTCAGACCTGTGGGTTATCGGGTGAATTAAGGCTTGTGCACAAATCACGCGAGGTTTTTTCGGCTACTTTCCCCCTTTTCCCCCATGATATTTGGTGAGGTTCTTGGCTACACCCTCACAACCTCACATAGATTTTTTTCTTTGTTCGGTCACTGTAGAAAAATACACGTGAGGTCTCCTTAGACCGCCGCTCTTCTGGTCGTGAAGGTATTTCAGACCTGTGGGTTATCGGGTGAATTAAGGCTTGTGCACAAATCACGCGAGGTTTTTTCGGCTACTTTCCCCCTTTTCCCCCCATGATATTTGGTGAGGTTCTTGGCTACACCCTCACAACCTCACATAGATTTTTTTCCTTGTTCGTTCACTGTAGAAAAATACACATAAACCTCCCCCAACGTGATCTGTCGTGATTCGTGACCCTACCCCCCCCCTAGCGAACTTCACGTGATTTGTGCACAAGCCCTTAGGAGGAAAATAATTTCAATCAGTAGGAAGTTCAATTGTGTTTTTACGTTCTATTTAATCCACACTTGGTAAGCCCTTGATCTCATCTGATGGTGTGACGATGATGGCGAAGATGGTAGCGGGCTTACCAAGATACCCCAATGCAATGGGGAACTGGCTATCTTATCTTCAAGGCGGAACACATCAATGCTGTTAACACTGATGCTTGGCGGTAAGACTTACATAAGATGGTGCTAGCCAGTCGGGCTTAGAAAATGCCCTTCCACTAACCAAACCGAGTCATAAAAAGTTAGACTCCGCCGGGAATCAAACCCGCGACCTCCTGATGTAAAGCTAATGGAGGCGGATAAAATTGTAACATTCGTTTTCAAAATTCAAACATTTGACATTTACTATGAGTGAGACGGAAAGCGACACATCTCCGACAGACAACGATAACTTATAAGAAGCTGTCAAATTGATTTATTTCTGAGCAGCGATTTGCTAACTCCTTAATACGCAGAATGCGGGACAGACCCAACAGCATCTTAAATACCATAGCAGACAGATATACATCGCACCTATGGAGGTGTCTAGTGTGGAGTGATCACGGAAACAAGCTTTTCTCCTTGATCACTCTGGACATGGGTATTGTATATCTTTATAAATAAATACCTACTTTTTTGTTTCGTCCTCTTATTATTGTTACTAAACTACTATAAGCTTTACTAACATGCTATGGATGTTTCAGTTATTTGAAATAAACCTTTATTTTATTTACTAACAAACAAAATTTGAAAATCGAACCCAATCACACACACAAAGGTTGTTCGCTTCCGTTGCATCGAATGCTACTTAAGAGATGCCATTTTGCTTCCTTTTATGTGCTTCACCGACGCTTATAACATAACTACCTGCCGTTATATACAGCATACATAGCATATCTCTGACAGACAACGATCATTTATAACTAGCTGCCAAATTGATTTATTTCTGAGAACAAAAACTCAAATCAATTTTTGAGTGATAAATAGCCCAGCTGTTTCATTTTTATCCACACGTCTCAGGCTTTCAAAAGAATGTAACTGGCTGCTTTATTTATTCATTAACTACTTATATTATTCACGCTGTGAAAATTTGGCAAACGCGAAATATAATCGCTGGCACATCACCAAAAATGTTATCTCGAACGCATCTCCTACAATGTTTACATAGTTTCTCATATTTGCACTAATGGATAAAGTGACATTGAAGATTTTCTTTCATTTCCTTTTTCTTTTGTTGCGGAAAATTGCCAATTTCATTTCATGATATTTGATTTCAAGACAGTAATTTTAGTTTAACTCTGTGGTTAACTCATACATACTACTCTCAGTGATCTATTTCTTTTATCGTGTCAATGGCAATAATTATTAGGGCAAAAACTGGAAAACGGCTTCTCCCAAGCTCAATGAACACAAAATTACAACATTTTAAAGTTTTATTGGAAGTTTTTCTTACCTTCTAAAATCTGTTTAGTATAATATGCGATAGTGGCCTCGTTCTCCTTTAAGGGCCCCCATTTAGATCGCAGAAGAGCCGAAAGCGACCCTCCAGGCACTTGTTCCATGAATATCTTAAAATAGTTGTTCTCTGATATCGATCCCAGATACTGAAAGAATAAGAGAAATGGTTTAAAAAAGTGTCAATTCAGAAAGTAAGGCCCACGGTCATTAAATATTATGTGTCCTTATAGCTTGCCCATCTTACCTCTATTATTTTTAATCCGATGTGAATGCAAAAACATGTTTTCAAGTTCTCGTCTCATGCTATGAAGAGATCGCATTTGTTCTTTAGTTTATTTTGATGTCCTTGGCACTATTTGTCCTTGCATGTTGCTTTCAATTTAAATTTACTATCTATGATTAAAGCCGAACGCAACAATGCTTCTTTATGTAACGGTTCGGTCGACAATCACAAATGTTGCGGGCAGCATTCGCCTGTGCCACGATTTTTTGTTAGTATTTTCTTTAAAATCACAACAAAAAAGCTTTGACTCGGCAAAGAATGCAAAATCTGCTGCGTCCTAATATGAGACGAATTATAAAATTGTACTATCTGTCTTCATCATATCAGCCGAAAATCGTCCACTGCTGGACAAAGGCCTCCCCCAAGGATTTCCACGACGACCGGTCTGGCGCTGCCCGCATCCATCGGCTTCCCACGATCTTCACCAGGTCGTCGGTCCACCGCATGGGAGGCTTGCCTACGCTACGTTTTCCGGTGCGCGGTCGCCACTCGAGAATATACTGTCCCAACGGCCATCTGTTCTACGAGCTATGTGCTCTGTCTTACCTACAACCTGTTTTACCTGCACAATATTTCTATGTCTCAGCTGCGAATGTAACAATATCTCTTCGTGTAACGGTTGGACATCTCCTAGATTCTTCTCGGGTATTTCCTTGACGGCAATGCGCACTTGCGTGTTGAGGTCGCGGGCTGCATACACCACGCCGTATGTGCCACGACCCAGTATCACACGCTTGTTGCTGTCGTCTAGTTCGTACTCGAACTGAAAACATAGGTAAAATCAGAATCAATAAAATATAGTGGCCTCCGTAAATAGTTAAATATTAAAAAAATGGGCTTCTCCAAAATGATTAAGTAAAGTCAGAAAGCTAAGAAAAGGAGTCGTATGATCTATGATGATTGGTAGTCAACAAAAAATACACTATATGAATATTTCCTAAAAAAATTAAATAGTATTCAATTCAAAACCTTTTAAGGTCATCTGGCGGTAATTGCAGTAATCCGCTGCTGAACCTTAACACAAGCGACGATAGGACAAAAGAAATACGACATCTAGAACGCGCTATTAACATTTCTTCGCTACTGACTATATAAATAGATACCAACCATTCCACGATTGGTCCACGGCCGGACCCCAGGCATACCACCTCGCCTGGCGGAGATATCTCCGTTTGCTTTCCGAAGAGTAGGAACGCACCGTTCCCACAGTCATGAGACTTAAAAGCATGACTCGGTGGTTCGGTAGTTTCCACTAAAAGCTCGAAGCCCGGGTTTTGTGCTCGGCTTTCACAATACTACTAAGTACTCTCGATAGATACACTTGCCATTTGTCTGTCACTCACCTTGAGCTGGTCCTGCATACCACTGGTGTCCAGCTCAGCCACCTTCTCGTGATCGGCGGTGAGCTCGCCAAGCAGATCGTGCAGCCGTTGCCGCGACGCCTCCGACGGAAGGAATATTTGGAAGTCATCTGAGTTCACGTTGACGTAGAGGAACAGGCAGCGTTCGTCGCGTTTGTATAAACTGGAAGATGAGCAGTTACATGTTATGTCATTGATCATATCTGCATTTACTTTTTGACATCATTTTGCGCTGATCGACTTGAAGATTTCTGACTTTGTATGTAACTAGCAGAGAGTCTGAGAAGATGAATAGGGCATTAAAAGTTATTTCTAACCAGGAAAGCACAAATTTATAAAAGGAAGTTCCAAGGAACTTGGAATTGACAAGATAACACCGCCTGTGCACTCTTGAAATATGTTGGATATATATTTAAGCTTAGGTGGCTCAACAGGTAACGACTCAGTCCTCCTAACCAGAGGTGCCGGGTTCAAATCCGGACGGCCAATGTACCAATGAGTTTTTCGAAACATACGTACATATACTCACCGATTGCCTTAACGGTGAAGGAAAACATCGTGAGGAAACCTACACACATCTGCGAAGAAACTCGAAGGTTGTGTGTGAAGTTGACCAACCCGCACTGGGCCCGCGTGGTCGACTAAGGCCCGATCGCCCTAATTCAGGGTAGGCTCGAGCCCCTCGGTGGGGACGTATATATGAGCTGATGTGATGATATTTAAGCACTTACTCGACTACACACTACAGAATGTTCCACTAGTCTGTTCGTTAACGTCATAACGTCCGTTCTCACTGCTGGGGCTCGAGTCTCAAACTCGATAGATTAGGCCATACTCCACACACGAGGTGCAATTCCGGATTGGTGGAAAATGCAGGGCTAGTGGCAAACCCCACTGTCTGAAATTTTCTGACACGGCTTAACGACTCCCATCTAGTGATATCAACCGGCACCAGCGGCTTAACGTGCCTTGCAATGCACAGAAACGGTCGAGATAAAACGCTAAAACGTTAAAAAACCAACTTCGTACATTTTTGCATGATTATTTTTGGATTTTGTAAATTTTCGAATAAAGAACTTCACCGATTTTGATAAAATTTATATGGGACCACACGGGAAGCACTAGCTTTCAAATAAAAAAAGAATCATAAAAATCGGTTCACCCAGTCAAAAGTTCTGAGGTAACACACATAAAAAAAAAACATACAGTCGCTCGATTCGACTTTTCGATTTTCCTTTTTGGAAGTTGGTTGAAAAGGCACTACCATTCAAACCGTTTCTATAATAACTCGACTCCAATCCACTTATCTGTAAAAAAATTGTAAAACAGCATCTCTGAAAGAAGGTAAGCGAAAATTATGGTCACGAAACAAACCTGTATGTCCTGATCATGTCGGAGGTGAACAGCCAGCGGTGCACTTGCCGGCACTGGCCGCGCATTGAGTCAAGGCATAAGTTCACTATCTCTACGCACTTCTGCTCCGCGCCCATGTTCACGTTTAGATACGATGGCATGTACACTTTATTTGTTTCCAATATGAGGACCTGGAAATAAAAAGGTAGTCATCATATCAGCTCATACACGTCCCCACCGAGGGGCTCGAGCCTACCCTGAATTAGGGCGATCGGGCCTTAGTCGACCACGCGGGCCCAGTGCGGGTTGGTCGACTTCACAAACAACCTTCGAGTTTCTTCGCAGCTGCGTGCAGGTTTCCTCACGATGTTTTCCTTCACCGTTAAAGCAATCGGTGAGTATATGTACGTAAGTTTTAAAAAACTCATTGGTACATTGACCGTCCGGATTTGAACCCGGCACCTCTGGTTAAGAGGACCGAGTCGTTAACGGTTGAGCCACCGATGCTAAAAATCTTAAAAAGGTAGTCATAGTAAGAAAAAGTCTTTGAGCGGCGTCCGCGCACCGAAAGACGTAGCGTAGACAGGGCTCCCTCTCGGTGGACCGACAACCTGGTGAAGACCGAGGGATGCAGGCCGCTGCCTGACTGGTCGTTGTGTAAATACTTTGTGGAGGCCTTTGTTCTGCAGAGGATGTGCTTAGGCTAATACGAGTATGATGTTGAATCAGAAAACGTTTGTAAATATATGAAATTGGACGTTTAAAGTAAAAACTACAAATATTTTTAAAACAAGCCAATTAGATCTACTGCATGAGGCACGGAATTTATAAAACCTGTACAATAGGAATGACAAATGCTAGTCATCTGATTTACTTTTTATCATCTGTCAAAAATGAAATTTTGTTCTAAAAATGTTTGAAATACCTAGGCGTGACGTCAGTTTTGCAGCGTCATTTATGTACTCATTTTGTGATTTTGATGAATAAAAAAAATCGAAGACTTGATGGAAAACAAAACGAGTAAGGTTTTCCGAAGTTTAAGTAGGAGGGCAAATTAGTGATTTAGAGTTCATAATTTATTTCTGATGCTGTCGTCGTCCCTATAGCCAATGGATTTGCTAACTTATTAGGTCAACGTATGTCTAAGGGGCCTGGTATAGTTTTTTTTAATTATACCTACATATTTTATGTTTTTTGTAGAAAGTATGTCTTCTGTAAAGCTTTAAACTGAATTAAAATTATTTTGTCTAATTTTACTTCCAGTTCACGTCCAATACTGGACAAAGGTTTCCCCAATGATTTCCACAGCGATAGGTCTTGTGCTGCCCGCATCCAGCGGCTTATAAAGACCATCACTCACCGAGCGGGAAGGCCTTTTGTTACCCCAACCGCCATCCATTCTGAGAGTTATGTGTCCCGCCCACTTCTATTTGAATTTAGCGATTCTGTGAGCTATGTCGGTACCCTTAGTTCTCCTAGGGTTCTTCTCATTTCTGATTCGATATCTTCGAAGTTCCCAGCATACTTTTTTTATAAATCTAACAAAAGTACGGAAGGCTGTATAGCATGATTCCTTTCCAACGTGACATTGCGACGTGACATTGCAACGTTTCGAGGTGGCATTTTTTTTGACGCAGCCAAACGCAAAGATTGTACTCGTATAGTCTGCCGTACTTTTACCTAATTAATCACTTTCATCATTCGAATGTTGCCTCAGACTGATGAATTCGTACGATAATGATGAATTCGTATTATCATCATCATATCAGCCGAAAAACGTTTACTGCTGGACAAAGGCCTCCCCCAAGGATTTCCACGACGACCGGTCCTGCGCTGCCCGCATCCATCGGCTTCCCTCGGTTTTCACCAGGTCGTCGGTCCACCGCGTGGGAGGCCTGCTTATGCTACGTATGATAATGATGAATTCGTACTTACGGGAAAACGAATACTATTTTCAAGTGTTCCACTGGTGGCTTCAAAAAAATACTCCATCCAAAATGAAAACACTTGTTGTTCTGCTGAGATTTCCTCACTTTTCTTTCTAAATCTGTAACCCAAGATTTTTAAAATTCAGATATGTACAACTTTTGTTGAAATAAATAGTTTATTTGCAGAATCACAGTTGTAAGGATCTTACAAGTTTTAAAATATTGTTTAGAAGGTACAGTCCGTTTCACCAACAAATATATCCAAAATACGTACCTATATCAAAAAGTTATACCTACATAAAATGACAAATATTTATTATAATTACATAATTATTGTTATGTCAATATCTAATACAAGGATCACTTATTGATATAATTATGGACTGAAGAATTAATTTAATTAAGTCGTAAAATTTAAATTCATAAAGTATTTTTTTCGGACAACATAATCCAGTGTTAGTACCAAAACAAAACTTAGTAAAAAGAACATTAAGAAGACACTAGGAGGATCTCATGCAGCATTAATTTTTCAATATTTTTTTTATTACGGATATTGACAGTGCGCGGCGGGCAACCCGCAACCCGCCATCGACGTTGCGCGGTGTGCAAGAATGTGCGCGTTGAGTTCACAACTTCGCACCTCAGCCAATTAAAACGGGCAATAGATTTTTAGACCAAAACAAACCGCGTACTTCAATTACAACCGCAGATATTGAGATAGAAATCTAAGAAAATAACGTTTGGGTATAACTTTGAAAAGAGCGAAAATTAGGTTATTTTTTCAATGCTTGATGACAAGTCTGTGCATCAATATCTTTTTTTTTTTAATAAGCAAATCGGTTTAATAGAACTGCCGCGGATGGACTCTAAAATAGATTTCTTTTTTTTTATTCACTTGAGAAGAGAGAAAGTTAGGTAATTTTCAATGCTTAATGACAAATCTATGCTTAAAACCTTTCATTTAAAAACAAATTTGGCAAACCGATAGAACAGCCGAACGGACTCAGATTAGATTTCATATATTTTTTTAAATACATTGAGCAGGGCGAAGTTAGGTGATTTCCAAAGCTTGATAACAAATCTGTGCATCAATACCTTTCTTTAAAAAAATAGGCAAATGCTTTGATAGAACTGCCGGACGGACTCGAAATAGATATTTTTTTTTATATGAGAAGGACGAAAGATAGGCGATTGTCAATGCTTGATGACCAACCATGCATAAATACCTTTCATTTAAAAACAAATTTGGCAAATAGGTTCCATAGAACGGCCGGATAAACTCAGATTAGATTTCATATATATTGAACAGGGCAAAAGTTAGAGGTGATTTCCAATGCTTGATGACAAATCTGTGCATCAATACCTTTCATCATCATTACAGCTCATATACGTCCCCACCGAGGGGCTCGAGCCTACCCTGAATCAGGGCGATTAGGCCTTAGTCGACCACGCGGGCCCAGTGCGGGTTGGTCGACTTCACACACAACCTTCGAGTTTCTTCGCAGGCGTGTGCAGGTTTCCTCACGATGTTTTTCTTCACCGTTAAAGCAATCGGTAAGTATGTACGTAAGTTTTTTTTTGAAAAACTCATTGGTACATTGGCCATCCAGATTTGAACCCGGTACCTCTGGTTAGATGGACCGAGTCGTTACCGGTTGAGCCACCGACGCTTGTTGAGCCACCGACGCTTGTTGAGCCACCGACGCAATACCTTTCATTTAAAAGTAATTAAGCAAATCGGTTGGACAGAACGGCCGAACGGACTCGCATTAGATTTCATCAATTATTTTATATAGATGAGTCATAAAAGCATTTGTCTGTCAGACAGATAGAAAGTTTGTTTTTGGAATATTTAGTGGGAGCTCCCTGAGGACACGAGATATCTTAATATATATAAATCTCGTGTCACAATGTTTGTCCTCAATGGACTCCTAAACCACTTAACCGATTATAATAAAATTCGCACACCATGTGCAGTTCGATCCAACTTGAGAGATAGGATAGGGTAGGGTAGGGTAGTGTAGGGTAGGGTAGTGTAGGGTAGGGTAGGGTAGTGTAGTGTAGGGTAGTGTAGAGTAGTGTAGGGTAGTGTAGGGTAGGGTAGTGTAGTGTATGTAGGGTAGGGTAGTGTAGTGTAGTGTATGTAGGATAGGGTAGGGTAGTGTAGGGTAGGGTAGTGTAGTGTAGTGTATGTAGGGTAGGGTAGGGTAGTGTAGGGTAGGGTAGTGTAGGGTAGGGTAGTGTAGGGTAGGGTAGTGTAGTGTAGTGTAGGGTAGTGTAGGGTAGGGCAGGGCAGTGTAATGTAATGTAAGGCGGTACGAAGTTCGCCGGGACAGCTAGTTTGATTATAAATTCTAATTTACATAAAATAATAGTTATTATCCATAAACGTAGGAAATACTCTTCTACGCTAGTAATTCTTTTCATAGTTAGGAAGCTTTTGTGTATTTGTACCATCACGTTGTGAGGAAGAAGCGAAACTAAAACGAATTCAAAATTAAACTATTTACAATGGAAACTTACCTATCGATCAACTCAATATTTCCTATAGTAGACTTGAGGTACCAGTTAGGTGGTTTGAGTTTGAACATACATTCAGCGGCCTGAATTGCTTTCACGTAGTCCTGAGCTAACACCGAGATCTCGAAAAATGTGGCTACGTCCCAATAGTCCTTTAGTGAGGACAAGCTGCCCTTCTTGCCTATAAGGTGGTTTAGCACCATTCCTGAAAATAAAATTAATGTGGTTTAAGGTACGTATACAGGGGTGTATCGGATAGGGGTACCGATACTATAAGGGCGTGTAATACACCATATTTGATCGACTAAAAACCCCCTTAGGGGGTCGCATCTTACTCCCCTCTAAATGACAGATATTTTTATTTTCAACTTTTTTTGTAGCTGATATGATCATGAAAAATATGTTTTCTCTTGAATTACAGTAGTACAGACATAGAAAACGGTCTCATTTGAAAGGTCATTTAATTTCTCTGATGTTCCACCATTAAAATTAAACGGAGCATTTGAGAAAACAACACAAAAACGTTTAAAAAAAGGAAAATGCAAAAAAATATAACTTTCTTTTTCTTTTTTGAGCCTACTGCAAAAACGAGGACATTAGCAAGACGTTTCTTTCATCTTAATCGATTGATTTTGAGCTAAGCTATAAAACGAAACCAAATTATGTATCATTAGATTCTTACTTAGTGTGCCAATTTATGGTTAATACGCGACCCTCGCGGTTTGTTACTAGGAAATGGTCAGACGGGCCACATAGCAGGTTGTAGGGAGAGCTACAGCGTGTCTGCAGAATTGAGTCAGTCATTTTTAAAAATTGTTTTAATAAGTGTTTCAGTTAAAAAACGTGTGAAAATGTTAAATAGTAGTGAAATTACAATTAACGGATAAAAATAAAAGCACCATTGCGTAAGTAACTAATGGTACATAATTTAGTGTCGTTTTGTAGCTAAGCTTAAAATATAGCGACTAAGAAGAAAAACAACACGTTAAAGACCTCGTTTTGCAGTAGGTTCAAAAAAAAACATAATTTTTTGGTTTTTTTACATTAAACTTTTTTTGTGTTTGTTCCTCAAATGTTTTGGATAATTTTATGTGTGGATGACCAGTAAAATTAAATAACTCTTCAAATGAAACTATTTTGAAGTCTACTGCTGCTTATTCAAGAGAAAACATATTATTCATGAACTACAAAAAAAATAATTACTGCCATTTAGAGGGGAGAAGGATGCGACCCCCTAATGGGGGGTTTTTCTTTGATGAAATGAGGTATATTACATGCCCATAAAATATCGGTAACTCTATCCGATACTCACTGTATATAATTCATTTTCATGTTTTTTTCTTTTTTTAATTTTTTTTTGCATCTGCAGTAATCCTCCACTTACAATTATAAATGAAACAATAGTGCTCCCGTAGGCAGATTTATATTAGGTAAGTTGAGGCGATAGCTATTGAGGATTTTTCGTTTTTTTTTACAATTTATGGCTTCATCTAATATTATGTGACTTTTACGTTCATTGATTTGAACAGTGATTAAATATTTTTAATTTTCATTTTTTGGATACGACCACTTTGTTTTAATGTTACAAAGCAAACACCCTGTACGGCCACACGTATTTTTCAGGTCCGGATTCTTACCGTCAAATGCAAAGACGTTCAAGCGTTTTACGGCCAGGAAATTCAAATATACTGGACGGTAAAAGTCTGTGCCATTCCGTATAGTGAACAAGCACCCTTATAGTACCATAGCTCTGCTCTGTACATATTATAAACTAGCTGTGTTCGCGAGGTTTTGAATTTTCCCACGGGAACTCTTGAAATTTCCGGAATAAAAAGTAACCTATATGTTAACCCGGGCTATAAGGACACCATACAAAATTTCATCAAAATCGCCAGGCCGATTTGTTTTATTAGTTTTTGCGTGATGCGCAAACATACAGACAGACAAAAATTCCAAAAGTTTTTGTTTTGGCCTCTATATCGTTAGTAATATCCACCGCAGATATTATTTTCCAAAAATATTTCATGAACAGACACGGCCCCGTTACCACAGATGAGATACTAGTTACTTCATAACCGTTACAGTTTTATTATATGTATAGATATTTAAATGAAACTCAAAATGATATCTTACCAATATGTTGCAGTTCCTGTGAAGTTTTAAAATCGTTGCCTTCTATTACTAATAGCGTTGCCAAATTGATGCCCGCATATTCATTTGGCTGGACTTCAAAACCTTGTCTGTACCTAAAAATATTTACAATTTTTTTCACTGACCAATGCATAATATTTAGGTTATACTATTTATGTCTGGGTTTTCCCCACGTGATCGAATAAGAATTGAGAAGATCCGTAGGAGACCTATAGTAACCGACATAGCTCACAGATCACTATACTTAAGTGACAGTGGGTGGGACATATAGGTCGTAGGGACGGCAGCATAAAGTTCTCAAGTGGCGATCGCGCACAGATACGTAGACGTAGCGTAGGCAGGCCTCCCACTTAGTAGTCCGAGGACCTGGTGAAGGTTCGAGTAGCCGCTGAATGCGGGCAGCAAAGGAATAGTCGTTGTGGAAATCCTTAGGGGAGGCCTTTGCTCAGGAGTGGGCGTCTTTCGTCTGATATGATGATGATGACGCAGATGACATACTACGTAACAGATATTGCACTTTCTTATAAAACGAAAATACCTACACATTTATTCACCTACTCCTTCCCATACACGGAAACATGGGCATTAAGGCGCTCGACTTAGCGGTTATTCCTGCGTACACGGGCGGCGCGCAAATTGCGGCGGCGATAGTACGGGGCGTTCTAGCGCTGACAAGCGGAGCGCGGCCTGTAGGCCGCGCCAATGTGTAGGTACTTATCTCGCCTACTCGACCGAATGACGAGGTCCTGATGATGATCCTTCACCGTGAGAAACATGTCAAAATAAAGAAATATATCTTCTATACATACCAATGTATAGCACTCTTTAAACTGTCCTTGTCCGTATGTTGCGATTCAACGAATTTGTCCTTGTATATACGTCCGCAAAGACACAGCATGTCTGGGAATCGGTTTTCCTTCTTCTCCAATGCTTTTACGCATACTTTCAAAGCATTCTCTCGATCACCTTCTTTGTTGCGCCTATGAAGAACAGAACGTTTTAATTTTAATATATAAGGTCTAACAAAATTAGCTGAAACTATTTTAAGGGCAAGTTCAGCAAACGAAACTGAACAACTTTTTCTTCAGCGACCATACCGAATTCTAAAAAAAAATCGCCACATTCCATTACTGCCTACTTAAATAAATAATATTCTCGTAATACGGTCCTGGTTTTTGTTTACATCGCTGGACTCGTGACGTGTCGCAACAAAACTGTGCACTGTGCCCGGCCGTTGACCTTTGCTAGTTCTCTCAATCAATTCTTATTTAAAATACTTAAAACCTTACAGTTCCTTTTAGCTGTAGGTAGTAAAATACAATCTAACAGGTATTTACACTTTAGGAAAAAGAAGAAATTGAAATTGAAGGCAGTTGCTCCTTCCTTGAGGCGCTTGAGGTCGTTGAACGAACCACGCGAAATGTACCTACGAGCAAGCGCCTGCAAGCAACTGTGAAGTAAATAAATATCCCAGTTACTCTCGCGCACTCATTGAGTTACGTTGCTCAAAGCCTAACCTATGACATTTTGTGACCTAAGTGCCTAAGTCACAATACAATTTTTGTATTGTGACTAAGAGTGTTTCGTAATGAAAATGCCGTACAAAAGTATCTGGACATGGCGGTGTGCTATGAAGTTTGTAACCACAGGTTTGGGATGTAAGAAGGAAGGCTGCGGGTAAAGGGTCGGAATGATCGGAGCGGAGGCACAGATTACTAAATAGGCGGAGGCTTGTGCTACTATTATCATCTGTGGCGGAGGCACGTGGGCTGCGGCTGCTACGAGTTACGGTACGATGGCCAGTGCCGCATTTATTAAGATTTCTTATTTTTTTAAAAGAAGATTTTTTTTTTTAGATTTCAGTATGGTCGCTGAAGAAAAAGTTGTTCAGTTACGTTTACTGAACTTGCCCTTAAAATAGTTTCAGCTAATTTTGTTACACCTTATATATCTTGTACAGTTTTCCCAATGCAATGGAGATTTATCTTGGTCTTTACCTATTATAACCTGATAAAGTATTAGTATAAGGTCTTACCCTTGTTGTACTCATGAAACTGAACAACTTTCCCCAAGCAACCCATGGTAAATTCGCAAAAAATTTTTTGGACTTCCCATGCAAATCGATCAGCTGGCAAGCAAACTTTGTATGGAAGTCCAACAAATTTTTTGCAAATTGTCCATGGGTTTCTTAGGAAAAGTTGTTCAGTTTCATGAGTACAAACTCTAGTTAAAAATAAGTACATACCTTTGTCAAGACCCAACATATAGAATGATTGGTACATACTTGCAACCTTTACTAAATTTTTGTACTTCCCATACAATGTAAGCTGGTCAAATGGGATAGGAAGTCGAAAAAAATTGCGAATTGAGTATAGGATTCTAGGGGAAAATTGTTCAGTTTCACGAGCTGAATTGGGATGATGACTGAATCAAAAATAAATTATGAATTTCTGATCACTAAATTGCCATCCTACTGAAATTAAAAAAATACATATACTCGTTTTATTTTCCATAAATTCTTAAATATTTTAATTCATCAAAATCACAAAATGAGTATGTTTATGATGCCTCTTGTATCTGTATGTCCGTCTGTCACAGCAAATTTGCTTGGCAACTACTGGACCGATTGAGTTGGAATTTAGTACATATATTACGTAAGTCGGTGACCCAAAGACGGACGTGTAACGTTAATAAATGAAATTTAAACATGGGGACCTCTATTGGGGGGTAAATTTGAAAAAAAAAAGTTAAATAGTTTTGAAGTTATTTGAGAAATTAGGCGAAAATTTACTATTTCCTCCCCTATCTCCGAAACTACTGGGCTTCAAATCTTGAAACAAATATCTTGAATGCATAGATTACAGTAAAATTTATGAGAAAATGTAGTCCTTCCGTTTTAAAACGGAAATTTCTAAAGTCCAGAATTAGTAGACCCCTATTTACCTAGATCAAAGTATGTACTAAGAGGTCTGTTCTGTTGGTGGTTAAAGGTTTGTGTGACCCCTAGTTGCACGTTGCCAGGTTTTAGAACAAAATGTCGTTTTTGACAGTTGACAAATGGTAACTCAAATGACTAGCAGTCATCATCTCTTTTACGAGGGTTCTAAATTAGTAAATTTTTACTTTTTTGCTACTTTTTTTTTCTAAAAACGAAAATACAAAAATTTTATGTAGACATGAAAACAAAATAACTTGTGTAATTGTTTAATTGTAAGTTTAATGACATTTATTAAGCAACAATTTCGTTTTTGTGTCTTTTTTCTGAGGTGATAATTATCAACGTTATAATTATCAAGATAATTATCAATGATAATTATCATTTCGAACCTCGCCTACTACAAGCTAAGAGGTTTGCAGGCATGCACCGGTCACCCTATATTAGGCGTTATTATCACATTTTATTACTTATCTTGCACGCTGCAATCAATATATTCATAATAGCATCATGCAAAGTGACCTCTAATTTAAAGTCATTTGAGTCATTTTAATCAGTCTAAACTGTCTACGATTAAATTTCCTTAACGTAAACATAACGAAGAAGAATTAAACTAGTTCGTTTGATTAAAAAATTCTACAGATCATTGTACAAAGCAATTAATTCTCATCTCACCTATTCATAGCGAACGCGTACAAGAACCTTATGACTGGCATGTTGACATAGTTCTTCCTGTTCATAATGGTTTTAAGGTCATCCACGACGGAGACTATGGCGTCGTAATCCTGGATCTCGCGGTAGGAGATGAGCATGTTCAGTATGGTATCCCCAGATAACACGGCTGGGTCGTCGAGTCTTCGACGCATGGCGTGGAGAACGTTGGCCAGTTCTTGCCCGCTGTAAGTTTCGCGAGCTTTGCGCAGATCTGACAGGAACTTCTCTTGCAGATGCGCTCTGTAAAGGGGGAGACACACATTAGAAACGTCTTTAAGGATGTCAAAACACAAAAATATAATGTAATCTAACTGTTACAAAAGATTGATACAGATTGGTTACAGTTTGGTTGTCGAACGAATAGGATTTTGCCGCCATTTTGTTTGTTCCGTCATTCCTTTTTTGAAATATCATTTCTGGCCCGATATATGAAGTGTCCAGGGTGTGCCCATAGTGTGCGACCATGTCTCAGTTCTGTATGTCATCACTGACACAGATTACTAAATAGTTACTTCGTCACTGACAACACGCACTAGTCAAAGACCTTAGTCTTGAGACACTGCGGTGTTTGGGACGTGAGATATTGCGAAGCATCCCGAGTCCCGAACGCTGCACAGCCGAGTTGGATTCGTCGATTGATCTATTTCTTGAAGTTGGACCTACCTAGCTAGACTGATTGTTCCAGGTATACATATTCTTCAACAACTTCGAGTGTAGAGTCTCTAACCTTTAGAGGGGTGGCTGCGCCACAGACATTAATATATTAATACGGAAACCTAATAGGTACCTATCCAGATAATATTATGACTCATAAACTGTATATAAATGACGCAGGTTATAGATTTTGCGTTAGTGCATTTGCATCTTAATAAAGTAATTCGCCCACGCAAGTTCATAAACACTGTACAAACAAACTTCATTATTGTAACCAAAAGACATTTGATCAAACAACTACACTCACTTGGTTTGCACTTCAACATCTTGTAGTATGTTCTTGAGTCGTAATGTGAGGTGTTGTTTCGGGTCGGCTGCCTCTTCTCCCTTGAACTTGGTGGCAGCTGGGTTGGTCGTGACGCAGGTGCCCGCGTCCGTCAGCTTGTACGACACGAACAGGAAGTTTGGCAGCGATATCTGAAAGCGGGAATTCCAGTTGATAACCTAACGGTCTGCCAACGAATGGCTCGCGATATTTGTAACTAAAAACACATGTTTGTTGAGGAAATCGCGAGAAATTGTTAGGTACATTTTTTTTTAAATTCATAATTGGTAAGCCCTTGGCATCATCTCACCTGATGGTAAGTGACGATGATGCCGAAGATGGAAGCGGGCTGACCAAGATTCCTCAACGCAATGGAGAACTGGCTATCTTATCTTCAAGCCGGAACACATCAATTTTGTTAACATTGATGTTTGGCGGCAAGAATTGGATAAGATGGTGGTAGCTAGCCAGGCGGGCTAAGAAAATGCCCTACCACTACGTTAGTACTAATATATATACTGTGCTACCACCAACCAAACCGAGTCTTACAAGTTGGCCCCACCGGGAATCGAACCCGCGACCTTCTGGTGTGAAGCGAATGGACTAACCATTACGCCACGGAATGGTTACATATGGATTTTGCGCGTTCATAGTTAATTTTTAAGGAAAGCTTGACTACGGAACACTGAATATTAACAGAATACACGCTGCTAGCATACAACAAACACATGCTATGTGATTTGTTTGATTGTGTCGCATTTTAGGCTTTAGGTGTATAAATATTTAAATAATGACTTTCTGATTATAGTAACTTATTCCTATCATAATTAGAGTGTGTATTTTAGAAAGCAGTACCTATACTTAAACGAACGGCGAAGGAAAACATTGTGAGGAAACCTGCACATCTGATTCCAGATGTGTATGAAAGTCGCGTTACGCGTTGCACACGTCCGTAGGTGTAAATCTAAATGCAACACCAGGCAACTGCCGTCTATTTCTTGGATAGTACGGTTAATTGTGCCACACGATAAGAGAGAGAGAGAGAGAGAGTATCTATACTATACTAAAGTATCTATTCCAATAAACATCCTACTAATATTATAAATGTGAAAGTTTGTATGTATGGATGGATGTTTGTTACTCTTTGACGCTTCAACCACTGGACGGATCGGGATGAAACTTGGCACACATATAGGTTAGGTCCTGGATTAACATATAGGTTACATTTTATCCCGATTTTTTTAGTGGTTCCCGTGGGATAGCTATTAACTCTCTCTTCTTTGTTAATTTATATCACGTCACAATGAAGCGAAGGATTGACGTGCTAATTAATACTGATTATCTAATTGACTACTAATTAGCATAGCCCGACATAGTTCCCAAGGGGTCTAGAGTTGACTCAGCAGTTCCCACGCTCGACAGCACGACAGACATAAAAACTATGTTCACGCGAAAACTAACTAACTACTGAACATATCTGGCTGAAATTTGGTAGGTAGACAGCCTAGGACCTGGATTAACATACAGGCTACTTTTTTCTACGCTCGAAGACAGTCATAGAAACTATGTTAAAGCGAGCGAAGCCGCTGGCAAAATCTAGTATAAAATAATTGAATATGGCAAGGTGTTGGATGGAAGTACTAACATGATTGCGCAGATAGTCCAATTGGCAAATTGAGAGTAATGCCTATTGAGATCGCCATGTCAAGGCCCTTACAGATCTGGCAGGCATTATTGAACACTCACTATCCCACTCCCACGTACGTATATGTCAAATTCGTACCCAAATAATGTGGCTTACAGAAATATTATAAAAATTGGCCAAGTGCGTGTCGGTGTCGGACCACGCGTACACTATAGGGTTCCGTAGGTTTTTATTAATAAATGTATATTTTAAAAAACAAAGCTATTTTTGTTGCTGTTGGTATATTTTGTATAGAAAAAAAAAATCTTAGAACTATTTACAAATCAAATTTCACATCCTAAGATGGTCGACTATTTAATATTTATACAATAGCTCATTATATAAGGTCTAACAAAATTAGCTGAAACTATTTTAACTGGTGCTTCTACCCATGAAACTGAACAACTTTCCCCATGGAACCCATAGTCAAATCTCAAAAAAAAAATTAAACTTCCCATACTAAGTTGGCTGATCAGCTGTTCAAGTTAGTATGGGAGAGCCAATTTTTTTTTTTGCGATTTGACTATAAGTTCCATGGGGAACGTTGTTCAGTTTCATGGGTAGAAGCACCAGTTAAAATAGTTTCAGCTAATTTAGTTACACCTTATATACGTCGCCACCGAGGGGCTCAAGCCTACCCCGAATTAGGGCGATCGGGCTTAGTCGACCATGCGGGCCCAGTGCGGGTTGGTCAACTTCACACACAACCTTCGAGTTTCTTCGCAGATGTGTGGATGTGTTCCTTACGATATTTTCCTTCTCTGTAAGAGCGTCGTCGGATAAACGTACATATGAGATCGAAATAGTGTCCAGTGTGTGCTATAAGCTTTCCTAGTGTGACTACCGATTAAAAGATTGACATTCCTAATGACCAAAACCAAATTTAAATATTTAAATATTTAATACAGCTATTTATAGTGCTCTCAAATTATCAGCCATCGCTACAAGGGGTGCTTCTTGAGGCGGACTAGCAATCTTGGCTGTCCTAGGCCGTGTAGTACCAGCTGCTACTTTCTCAGCGCATCAGCATATTTTTTGCCACAATTAGCCGCCCCTAATATCTGGCCGGCCTAGGCCCGGTCATAACTAATATATATACTTTGCCCGGGCCTAGTCGGCCTTATGGGAAATACGCCTCTGGGTGCTTCTACTCGCGAGACTGAACAACTTTCCCTAAGAAGGTTATCAAAGAAAAAGATGGGACTTCAAAAACAATAAAGGTCATTTTGATAGCGGGTCGATAAACAATCGAGGTCGATTTCATAGCGGATCGATAAACAATCGAGGTCGATTTCATAGCGGATCGATAAACAATCGAGGTCGATTTCATAGCGGATCGATAAACAATCAAGGTCGATTTCATAGCGGATCGATAAACAATCAAGGTCGATTTCATAGCGGATCAATGAATTAGATTTTTTTTGCGAATTGACTATGGGTTCCTTTGGGCAAACTTTTTAGTTTCACGAGTAGAGCACCCCTTGCAGTGACGGCAGATATTCTGAGAGCATCTTATTTATTTATTTTTTTATATCAGAAAACGTAACTGTAGCATAACGTGAACAAAACACATAAAAAAGTTTTAAAAAAACCAGCAATAGATGTAACAAACACAAATGCTGTAATAAAAGATTACAAAATACATCCATAAAATTTTTATCACTACCGGGCTTCTGTGAGAATCTCTGTTGTATTCAAGGTCAATAATGTTTGATTGTGATGTCTAGGCCTCATGCTGTCTACAACTAAATAATTAAAGACTAGCTGTTGCCCGCGGCTTCGCCCCCTTAGTTATCGAGAGTGAGCGGGTTTTTTTTGTGTTCATCCTGAAATTCAATTCTAACTGTTGATGAAAGATTTTTTTTTAATCGGATGATTAGTTTCGAAGATTACCTACAACATACAAACTAGTGATGTTCCGGATATCCGTATCCGTATTCGCGGATATCCCAGGGAGAAGATCCGTATCCATATCCCTTACTTTTCTCGCGGATCATTTACGGATTTTTTACTTTATTAATTTTCAATTGACAGGATGAAATTTAGATTTTTTTCATCTCAATTATCTAGGCGGCCCAGTATCACAATAAACCATAAACAAAACACAAGTTATACCCGCGCAATGCAATTCGAAACATGTTCTGCCTGTCGTTGCGCCGGGCGTGACGTCAACTATCGTTTCAAGGTCTCGCGCGCCGACACCGATTGATTAAGAAACTAAAGATCCGTATCCGTATCCGCGGATCTTGACACCAAATCTCCGTATTCGGATCCGTATTCTCGGATATACATTTTTAACGATCCGGCACATCACTAATACAAACATACAAACTTTACCACTTTATAACATTAGTACAGAAGTATAGATATGCACAAATTTTTTTTATTTGATTGATTATGATTGAGCAAACGAAACTAAAGGGCAAGAAAACAATCGTTTCGGTTCGTGTGAAAGGCACACTCATACAGTCATAGGTGTGTTAAAAACAAATTGCATACGTCAAATTTTCGATACAAGCGACACGGCACGCACGTCGTTTGTTTAAAGAACTTCTCATTCTCTGTCTTGTTATGTGTCGCGCGGGATCCCACCCGTGTCTATATCATTTCAACTAAATATAAGAGCGCCCCTGGCGCTCGACTCTCATTGCGCATGCGGCACGTCTTTTGAATTACATAATAAATAATAATTATAATGTTACCAAACGAAACCGTCGAGAACGAAAAACGAGAGCGTCGGTGGCGCAACGGCAAGGGCCGCTACCTCCTATCCGGGAAGTCGAGGTTCGAGTCCTGAGAGCGTCGGTGGCGCAACGGCAAGGGCCGCTACCTCCTATCCGGGAAGTCGAGGTTCGAGTCCTGCCACGTACCAATGTGTTTTCGAATTTCGATCTCATATTTACGTTTATCCGACGCTCTTACGGTGAAGGACAACATCGCGAGGAAACCTGCACACATCTGCGGAGAAACTCGAAGGTTGTGTGTGAAGTTGACCAACCCGCACTGGGCCCGCGCGGTTAACTAAGGCCCGATCGCCCTAATTCAGAGTAGGCTCGAGCCCCTTCGGTGGGGACGTATTATATGAGCTGATGTGATGATAATGTTACCAAACGAAACCATACTATTTTAAATGTCACTCAAGAGGATCAAGACGAATCTAAGGACACCCCCCACTCCAATCCAAGCTGTTTAGGTTACAGGCTCAGCCAAAAGACACATTCATACATACACCCTTACTCCTGATTCCGCAAAAGGTAAAAGCGGAACCATTATAGGATCACTCGTATGTCTGTCCGTCCGTCTGTCACAGCCAATTTGCTCGGAAATTACTGGACTGATTAGAGTTGATATTTGGTACCTACATAATATGTGTAATTCGGTGACCCAAAGACGGACGTGTAACGTAAATAAATAAATTTAAACATGGGGGCTACTTTTGGGGAGTAAATTAGAAAAAAAAAGTTTTGCAAACTGTATTGTGCATATTATTGAAAGGGCTTGACAAACATTTTTTAAGTTGACGTACCATATCGCGTTCCACGTATGACGTACCATATGATCTTGTTTTGTAAAACGTTCATAGATTTTCCATACAAAATGGTCTATTACCAACTGTAAATATATTTTTGTATTTTTTAAATGACGATGCTACCGAGGATGCTTCACACAAGCTCAAATAGCCTATTCACTCTCGCCTAATATATATGAAACTCTTTAGACGAATGAAATTATAAAAGAATCCTAAATTATACGAATCAGGGAACACAGATGCCGGCAGGGAATTTGCTTCATGGCTGTTCGCATAACAAACGATAAAACAAAATACTTTGGCCATATATGCGGAAATAATGGTGATTTATTCTTACTTTTAATCTGAGAGTGGAATCAGGATCGATATCGTTGAAGAGCAGCACATTCTCCTTCATATCGAAGCTCTCGCGGACTCCCAGATGGTACAGCAGCGAGCTCTGCTGCACCTGCAGACTGAGGTCCACCAGCGCCACGTCCGCATTGTAGAATGTGTCCAGAACTGATGTTTCCCCGAAGTCTAGCTTCTCGAACTGGAAGAGAGGAAACTTGATGGAATTGTAAACTTATTAAGTTTTTGTTTTTCCGGAAGACAAGGTCATTTGCGGAAAAGATCAATAGCAATTCAATCCAGGATTAAGCATTAATGCAAGATTAAGCATTAATGGGGAGTCGAACTCATAATAAATTTTTGATACTAATAAAAACTTTTAAGTATTTTGGAACGGTGCGCTCCTACTCGACGAGAGCAAAGGGAGATATACCAGGCGAGGTGGTGTGCCTGGAGTCCGGCCGTGGACCAATCGTTGATGATTGGTATCTGTATATATACTCAGCGCTGAAGAAATTCTAATAGCGCGTTTTAGATGTTGTATTTCTTTTGTTCTCTCGTCGCTTGTGTTAAGGTTCAGTGGCGGGTTACTACAGTTGCCGCCACAAGTACTTAATGGACATTTATGCAACTGGGCTAGAGTAAAATTAATTACATTGACATCACATAAAAAGGTTGGCAGTATCACACAGCTAGACTATAAAAGTTATGTAGGTGTTTTATGGACAGAGTAAGTAGTAACCAATAACCAGCAGACATAATTTTTAGGGCCTCATAAGAAGGCTCAAGGTCACCCAAAAGGCGATGGAGTGAGCTATGCTCAGAGTTTCCCTACGCGATCGAATCACAAGTGAGAAGATCCATAGGACAACCAAGGTAACTGGCATAGCTCACAGTATCGCTAAAATAAGTGGCAGTGGGCGGGACACATAGCTCGTAGAACAGATGCCCATTTGAGACAGTCAATTTCTCGAGTGGCGACCGCGCATCAGAAAACGTAGTGTAGGAAGGCCTCCCACTCAGTGGACCGACGACCTGGTAAAGGTTCAGGAAGCCACTGGATGCAGGCAGCGCAGGACCGGTCATTGTGGAAATCCTAGAGGGAAGCGTTTGTCCAGCAGTGGACGTCTTTTGGCTGATATGATGATGACTATTTTTTAGGAAAATATCAGAAACACTCCCAAATATTATTTTACATATTTAAAAAAAAACAACTGTGGGTGGTTAGGTCTGCGCTTTTCAAAGACCTCATGCTTTCTTTCTACAGAATACCTAAATAGTGATGTATACTTTACCAGTGATATGTCATAGTGAGTGGTAATATAAATGTTAAAAATATATAATCAAAGAAATTTTACTGCAATCTATGACCTTGTAAAATAGACCTTGACATAGTACTCTACTGCAGAATATACCTAGATTTACTTAAGGCCCAATACGCCTTGGAACAGTTGTCTCTGTCTTTTTCTTTACGTGAAAAGAGTAAAGAAAATAACCACACTTTTGCACTTTTTCAATGTTTTCTCGTTTTAATTTAGATATAGGTATTTTTGCAAAAAAGTGAGTCCGACAATAAGTAAGGATTTTATTGAGGAATAATAGAGACAAAAAAATGCTATGTCTAACTGTAGTTAAGTACAACTGGTTTTTGTGGGCTAAAACAGCGAAAATTGATAAATTTAAGCAAACTTTGCATATTTTTTTTCAATCCATAAAATTTTATCAAATCGTGTTTTGGCCTCCTACACTTTGTAGCAGACATATTGTTATAAATTATTTAAAAAAAAATTAAAAACGTATTGCAGTTTCAACCGCAGAAAAAATACTTTTTCCAACCCTCGATTTTGGGGTTTACATTATTTTCTGAAAGGATTTCGCCTTAAGAGTTTTGTGGTTGCTGTGATTGATTTGTTATTGCCACACTACCACCATGAGTAAATTGTGGATAAAAATACTCTGTAATATTGAATCATCCCATTGATTCTATTCTCAACTGTACAAGTAGGTAACATCTCATTGATGAATCTTGTTTGTTTCCTTTTTGTAATGCTCACAGTTTACACTATGTCTAGTCAACACTACCAAATGCAGCTATTCAAACTTATCAATTTAATAGAATAATCATTATCATCATACCAGCCGAAAGACGTCTCCTGCTCGACAAAGGATTTCTACAATGACTGTCCAGTGCTGCATGCAATGGCTTCCCGCAACCTTTACAAAGTCGTTGGTCCGACGAATGGAAGGCCTGCCTACGCTACGTCATTACTGCCCATGCCAACATAGCTTGTAGAACAGATGGCCATTAAGTTCTCGAGTGGCGTCTGCGCGCACCAGAAGTGTAAGCAGGATAAATTAAAAATAATAATTATTAAAAAACAATTTTATATAAATCCGTGAATAGTTTTAAAAATAGAGTGGAAAAATGATGCAAAAAAAATGTAATTTAGTGCAGCATACTTTAGTGTGTACTTGGACAATTTTTTAAAACAATAACACAGATATCAGCTATAAGCTGCTCACTTGATACGGGTTTACCAATAGTGAATAAAATAAAACACCTATTAAAAAACACATAATAATAAAAAAACACGTTTTTGTATGGAGACATCCCTTATTTTTTTACTTTTTCAATTTTTTTTGTATTTATTGTTATAGCGACAACAGAAATACATCATCTGTAAAAATTTCAACTGTCTAGCTGTCACGGTTCATGAAATACAGCCTGGTGACAGAAGGATAGACAGACAGACGGACGGACATAGGGTCTTAGTAATAGGGTCCCATTTTTACCCTTTGGGTATGGAATGGAACCCTATAAAAGTGGGCAATAATCTATAAATATTAAAAGAATCTATGAAATATAATGCGAATCCGTCTGGCCATTGTAACCAACTGATTGTATTGTATTTGAAATGTATTGATGCACAGATTTGGTATAGTATCCAACTGATATGCTTTATTTAAATAAAATGTATTGATGCATGGATTTGTCATCAAGCATCGAAAATTACCAAGTTTCGCCCTTTTCAAATTACCGGCCGTTTTACCCAGAGATTTGTTACCATAGATGGGTTATACACTAACAAAAAAACATTTGAAAATCGAACCCATTTACACACACAATATTGTAGGTAGTTCGCTTCCGTTGCACCGAATGCTACTAAGAAAAGAGATGCCAATTGGCATCTTTTTTTTGCTTCACTTTTAGAACGCATGTAACCTATCTACCTCCCCTTATATATAGCATATCTCTGGTTCTACCCAACTGATTTGCTTAATGTTTTCAATGAAAGGTATTGATTGATGCCATATTGATGCACAGATTTGTCATCAACCATTGGAAATCACCTTACTTTCGACATATTTTAGACAACCACCAATGATATGGAGTATCGCACGTAATTAAATTGGTTCCCTGGTTATTTATTCCATACCATGCAAGCTCGCTAAAATGTAATAAAAAAATAGTGATGATTGTGAATTATCGAGGGTATTCTGGCAGCACCGGATAAGTGCACAATGTGTCATAATGAGAAATAGTGCACTTTAAGTTTTGAATGATCATAGTTTAATGGTGAAGCATCATACATAACAATATGGTTTTAGTACTTTTAGTTAGATTTGTTATATAAGAAGTTTTCGATACATTAATTTATATAATGATTGTCATTAAAAGTGAAGAAATAAGAAAAAGTTGGCATCCATTTAGTGCAATTATTTTGTTTTAACTGAAATTCGTAAATAATCTGTAAATGTTTATTTTGTTTAGATTGTCCATTATTTTTATGAGTAAAGAGACTGAAATGCTTGTATTTTGTTATCACTGTATTTAATTATTCATGTTGTGTCATAAGAGATTATATCGCTTTTTTAGGGTTCCCCGTACCTCAAAAGGAATAAACGGAACCCCTATAGGATCACTTTGTTGTCTCTCCGTTTGTCTGTCTTTCAAGAATCGGGATGTCGGGAATGCGTGGAGGTATCGAGTTGAAATTAAAAATTAAAAACACTGGTCTATGGTCCCTTGAAGCTGTGAAAAAATCGAACTTCTAAGTTAAGGTAAAAAAGATACGGCCGTTTATACCGCAAAAAACATACATTTCAACACTCTCCAGGGAATCAAAATTCATAGGCTATTTTCCGTTGACCTAGAACTATGAAATTTGGCAAGTAATAAGTACCATCTTATACTACAAATATAGGGAAAAATCTTAAAAACTAATAAACTATACAATACATTTCTTATACAGTAAAAAAATATAGTCTTTAGTATGTAATGAATTATGCAAGGAATGGCGGTCCAAATTTTGAATTGAGTTAGCCGTGTCTTGTAGGGTATCCTTTGGGCTTCATTAGCACAAGCTTAAACAGATTTTTAATTATTAAAGTGAAAATTTTATTACATCGTCTCAAATTTTTTCGTCTGTGTGTTGCATGTCGCATGACAGTCGCTTTCGTCTGACGGTATGATCGTTTCGTCCTCTGTAACGTAGCGAGAACAGCCATGATCATTTCGTGCTTTGTAAAGTTTCACTTTTACCGTGGTTTCATAAAACCACACACTTACTTTTTTTATGATGTATAGTTTTCGTTTTTTTAAAGTTCCTTATCCAGAGATGTGGTGGTACGGAACTATCGATGAGTGAGTCCGACTCACACTTGGCCGGTTTTGCTTTAAGTTTACAATAAAAAAATGGCTAACAGACAAAACCACTGTAATAAAAGCTTCTGCAGTTATAGGGTTTTGCCAAATGAAAAAGCAGAAAAAACTAAGGTATGCGTTTGTATTAACTATTTTTTAAAAAGTTTTGCACTTTTTCGGTTCTGCCAGAATACCCTCCTTAAGGGTATAATGGGCCAGGAAGACCAACAAAAAAAATGCAATATGTAAAGTTTTTTTTATGAAACATTTGAGAGTGATGGTGAATTGCCAATGCAGCTCAGGATGTAACATGCAAGCTCATAGAGTGCGTATTCATTCTCGTCTTTAAGATTTCCAAATTATACTAAATAGGGAACACAGACCCAAGCAGGGAGTTCTACTCCTTGGTAGTTAGCATGAAGAACACTACAAGCACAACACTTTGACAAAGTCGACAAAGGGGTGGAATCGCCCCCTCACCTGATTGTCCAACGATGGACACAAGGTATTGAAGCCAGGCGACTTTGCAACCATGCTTCAGGTTTTGGAGCTTGTTTAATACAAGTTACCTACTCATCGCCAATAATTCTCCAAGTGCATCGGTCGATAATTGAAAACCCAAGGTATCTAGCTGGTAACAATCCAATCCACCCCATAAGTGAGAGCAGTACTCCATACATGACCACGCTTGAGCTCGGTATAACATTAGAAGCTGCTCTGGTGTGAAGTAAAGTTTCACCTTTATGAGGATTTTAAGCTTTTAGCAGCCATTTTTGCTTTGGATTTGAGGTATCTCCCAAAAATTAGATTGGGTGTTATAAATTTACGCCAATGAGCATGAGATGGTCGGAGATCTTATCTAAATCATCCCTTATTAGAAATCTTATTCGTCTCAGAAAGTACGAGTTAGGGTAAATGTACTCAGTTTTGCAGTGAATCAACACATTAAAGGAAATCAACCCAACAAGATTGACATGACCCTAGTAAGAGACCACCTTGAGGATTAGGTTTGGGCTCAACTGTACAATAGGGTCCATCGATTTGGCAGTCCGCGATTTTTTTGGTAAGAGATATGCTTTAGCTGAACATCCATACCAAATTTCAAGGTTAGGAAACCAGCGGTTTTTGAGTTATGAATTTTTGAAAATTGTAATTTTAGGTACTCTTTGGTCCTTTAGAAATCGGTATTTTTACATACTCTTTGATCGGAAAACTCGCTAACGCTTATTACAAAAAGGTGTTAGTCAATTGGAACCCCGAGATTCATAATATGGGGTCCGCGAAGCGGACCCCTAACGGGGGCGTAGCCCCCGCCACCCATTTAAAACACCCAACAAACCTTCGGGATCCGAGGGGATGTGGGAGTATAAGGGCGGGGGAAAGCACGCGGGGCCGACTTGAGGGCGGACAAACTCTGGCGTAACAAATCGAAAACCAGGGGGTAATCCGTCAAGGTCAAGGTCAATCATACAAGGTCATTTCAAGGTCAAGGTCTAAGTAAATTGAATCCCAAAGATTCATAATATGGGGTCTGCGAAGCGGACCCCTAACGGGGGCGTAGCCCCCGCCACCCATTTAAAACCCCCAACAAACCTTCGGGATCCCAGGGGGATGTGGGAGTATCAGGGCGGGGAAAGCATGCGGGTCCGTAGGAAGGGTGTACGGGGAGTTCTAAATGGAAGCGGGAGCGAGCGAAGCGAGCTCGGACTTTCGGAGCACCCCGACTCGGATGCGTTAGGTTCGGAGACTGTGCGGGGAGGCGAGCAGCTCGCCTCCCTGCACAGTCGTAGTGTTAGGTTTGACATGAGAACACAGAAGTAGGAGCCCCGAAGGGGCTCCGTCGACCACTCAACACTGTAGGAAGAGTGTAGAACGGGGAGTTCTAAATGGAAGCGGGAGCGAGCGAAGCGAGCTCGAACTTTCGGAGCACCCCGACTCGGATGCGTTAGGTTCGGAGACTGTGCGGGGAGGCGAGCTTAGCTCGCCTCCCCGCACAGTCGTAGTGTTAGGTTTGACATGAGAACACAGAAGTAGGAGCCCCGAAGGGGCTCCGTCGACCACTCAACACTGTAGGAAGAGTGTAGAACGGGGAGTTCTAAATGGAAGCGGGAGTGAGCGAAGTCCTCTTGGGAGGGGGCAAATGACATTGACCTTGACCTTGACGGATTATCCCCTGGTTTTCGATGTGCTTTCCCCCCGCCCTTATACTCACACATAAACTATGAATCTTGCGTTTCAAATTGATTCCACCTTTTTGGAATGAGCGGTAGCGATTTTCGCCGTCACAAAAGTGGATGAGCTTTTTTTTAATAAGCGGTAGCAATTTCGGCCGGCACCGAAGTAGGTGACCTTTTTTTTTAATAAGCGGCAGCGATTGTTTCGCTGTCACAGAAGTAGATGAGCTTTTTTTTTAACAAGCGGCAGCGATTTTTCAACGTAAGCATCGTTAACAGGCGGTTTTCCGCCCAAAGAGTATGTAAAATTACCAATTTTCAAAATTCATTTTCTCGAAAACTACCCCCCTCCTAACTTCCATCTTTTAGGGGAGGGTTCCCCTCCTCCCCCTCCCCCCTCCCCCCCCCACTCCCAACCCCCAAAGCGATGGACCCTATTGTACAGTCCTACCGTTACTAACACTATTGTGATCCTTTGTTGGTCAAATTAATAAATTATGTATATTATTATTATAGCCTCTCTCTGAGATAGTATAAAAAAATGATATGAGTAAGAAAAAAGTGAATATAAAAGTTACTGCAAATATAGAAGAATGGAAGAAAAAACATATTAATAATAATTGAGAACAGCGCGAATGGTACATGATGAAAAGCGCTAAAAAGTACTACACATTGTAAAAAGCATGCTTTATTTTTTGAGTGGGCTTTTATATGTTAAGGTCATTTAATACTTAATTTTTACTAGACAAGTGATGTTATACATAGTTTATTCTAAATTTCATTTAAAACATTTTATGTATCCAAGTAGAAGCCAAGCAAAACTTAAAAAAAGAATCTCACATGAATATGATGCAGATTAGCGTTCACCAGTTCGGAAGCTAGTCGTACTTCCTCCAAGGCTCTCTTTCTATGGGCCAAGTTGGTAGTCTGCGTGATGTCCAGAACACAGGCGATGTCCATCCGCGGCCTGGTGTTTCCTGACGCCTGCACTGTAGCATTCGAACCATCGCTGCACACACTCTCACAGATGCTCCTCACTTCACCTACAAAAACATACCACTTTAAAACCTTCGGACTTTGAATAAAACCTAGTAACTTTGGTCAAAAACAAAGTTCACATCTTCACGACACAACACCTGAGTCTTCCAACGCAGAGGTGCCCGAAGCGCCGCCGAATGTTATCATTTTCCACTCAGTTTTAACATTTGGACGATATGAAGACACATCTCACGATTATTTTACGCAGCTTGAAAAAAGAAAAAAATAAATTCAACAATCGACACAACACAAGAGGATTATTTAACAAATAGTGATGTGACCAGTATGCATCTTAATCATGCGAATGCGAAATGTCTGACACCCAAAGAGAATATGTTTCCACCCACTGTCTGACACCAACTACATTCCAGTAACGTTAGTTATTATAAATAACGGCTATTGGTTCATGCAATTTTAAAGGTATGAGAAGAAAAATTATTTTTATTATTTTATTAATAATAGAAACATAATTATTGTAAGTGTCTGTCACCAACTACATTCCAGTAACGCTAGTTATAAATAACGGATATTGGTTCATTCAAGTTTTATGGTATGAGAAGAAAAATAAGTTTTATTATTTTAAGAAACATAATTATTGTAAGTTCATATTAAATCTAAAACTTTGCTTTCCTACTTTTTTTGTCTGTTCTAACAAAATAGTGTAAGTAAGGCCCCCATTATCCTAATGTGCCCAGATAAGGGCCCTATTATCCTAATGTGCCCAGGGCCTCCAACAGATTAAAGAGGGCCCTGACTCTCTATTACTCTCCCCTCACTCCACTCTACTCTCCACTCTACTAGGTGCGTGCCAGCTCCGACAAGCGACTGGAGTTTTCTAGGATCAATAGTTTCTGAGATATAGCCGTTTAATTCTCTTGATAAACTAGTAGACTAGGATTAATAGTTTCCAAGTCACGGCAGTTTTAAATTTGACAGCTGTCATCCAAAACCAATCTCTTGACGAATTCTATCATTTCGTTCTAGAAACTAGTAGCCTGATCAATATTTTCTGAGATATAGCCATTTTATGTTTGATAGCTGTCATCAAAAATAAATATCTTAACAATATCTATCATGTCTCTTTAAGAACTCGTAGCTTAGGATCAATGTTTTCTGAGATATAGCTATTTAAATGTTGATAGCTGTCAGTTCAAATTAAGACCTCGGAGATATCTATGATTTCTTATTTTTTTGTCAAGGATCAATAGTTTCTAAGTGATTTCGGTTTTGTTTGACAGCTGTCATCCAAAATGAAGAATCCATCATAGGATCAATAGTTTCTGAGATATAGCCACTTAAAGTTTGACAACTGTCATTCGAAATGAAGATATCCCTTTTCTTAAGAATATAGTACCTAGTCCAGGATTAACCGTTTCCAAGGTATGACCGTTTTAACGATATTGACGGTTTTGACGATATCTATCATTCCTCTTTAGTATCTTGTAGCCTAGGATCAACACTTTCCGAGTTATGGCGGTTTTAAGTATGACAGGTGGTTCTCAACGATATCATCATTTTTGGATTAATCGTTTCTGAGATAAAGCGGTTTTCAGTTTGATAGCTGTCATCCAAGATCTCGACGATATCGATACTCTCCACTCTACATGATCCCAATAGATTATGATGTGTGCTACTAGTTGGCGTACCTAAGTTTCTCTCAATTTGCGGCTAAAGAAGTTTTATTTTACGTAAACATTCTAAGTATACAATACGTGAGAGCGTAAAGCGTTATTTCGTCTGAAAATATATTACATACTTCTGTCAGGAAAGAAGATCTGAGTCACTCTCTTTTCGTGCTTAAATAAGTTTTATTTCAAATTTTTCAAAAACATCATTCTGTCGCTTGTTGATGTCTTTTGTTTAAAATGAATAGATAAGTTGATGAATAAGCCCTAGTTATCAACTGTGGATTTAAAAAAAATATACTCGTGTGGAGAGATATGGTGGTCCGGAACCCTTAGGGTGCGAGTCCAACTCGCACTTGGCCGGTTTTTTTATGGAATGTCGTTTCCTTGGTCAGAAGCAATGTCGAATAATTTATTGTAATGATGAATCAAAAACAGATACGATTTATCGATTTAAATAATATTACTGAAGCAGGCACACGCTGTGGAAACGAAAACAATAAAAAAAAATCACCTTATATAAATACTTATTGCTATATTGATATAGGTACGTTACTAAAATACGTTGCTTTTGTAACATTGTGGTATTTTTCACCCATCCCTACAACCTTGAAAAAAAAAAGGCTTATGCATCGCCATCTATATCAAAATATTCGAAGTCGTAAGTTTGCTAGAAGGCGTGGTATGTGATATTTCACTACAGCTACTCGTCACGAGATGTCGCTACTTGTTTAAAACTAGGTACATATGACTAATATGTACATGATATTATAGATATTATCTAGTTCAAGGAGTATAGAAATCATGATCTAGTTCTTCCGAGACATGTGGTAGGGTGGGTAGGGTAGAATGCCGAAGCAATTGGTACGATTTTTTTTCTGTAGCGTTTTACAGGCGAAAAGAGATTGGCGTTTCACCCAAAAAGCCGATTATCGGCACGACAAAGTGACAGGCAGAAGAAAGTGGTGTGGTTAGTGTAAAAAGTCAATATCCTCTTTGGGTTTTAGAAGCTTTAACAATGACTTCTATATTACTGGCATACTTTTAAATTATTTCACAATTGTTTGTTTCTTTATTTATTTGCCCTGGTCAATCCTGTTAATGATTTTAGAACGACTTCCAGGGGTCCGATTGAGAAATGAAGCTAGGTATATTCCCGGTGACAACTGACAAACAGTACCTACTTAGATCCTTTTTACACGACTGCCCAGAAAAAATGAGTTAATGTTTTCAGGTCTAATGTATGTATCTATGTTTCTTTATTCCACGATATCTTCTAAACGGCTTGATGAATTTTAGAGTGTGAGGTATCGTTAGATACGCCTTGATCCCGTTTATGTGACATAGAATATATTTTACCCGATTTTCCAAAAAAGTTTTCATGTAGTCGTGTTGTTATTATTTTTTAATTTAGAGCTACGGTATGTATTCTGAAGTTGATCTGATTGATGATGCACTTTGGAGATGGATGGAATCAAGGTCCCAAGATTGTACTAGGTACAGAAAGCTAGCGGTTTTTTAAATTTGGAAACATGCATTATGGGGTATACTAATAAATAAAGTACTTAATAAATAATATGAGACCCGATATTATTATTAACTGGTGTCATGGACTCAATGGAACTGAGATAAATGCTTGTAGGTACTAGACATGTGCGCCGCACCGCGCCGGTGACCGCCGCCGCCGATCAGGACTTGAAGCCGCTGACCATTTAGAAAAATCGGCGTATTCGGCGCAAATGATGCGAACGGCGAAAAGTTCAACGCTCGCCTAGGTTGCGTGTATCGCCTTCAGATATATTACAAAAATCTGAAAACGTGTCAAGGTTGTCTACTTACCAAAGCCGGAAACAGAGAGCTACGATGAACCGATGTCCTACAGACCCATAAACCTTTCATCATTTCTGCTGAAGGCTCTGGAAAAATTGGTCGACAACTACATAAAGGAGGGGTTCCTTGCGGAAAAAATCACTTCATGTACTACAATGTGCATATCAGTCTGGTAAAATGACTGAAAGAGCACTTCATCTTGTAGTATACCGTGATGAAAGTGCGTTGGAAAACCAGAAGGTATGTGCTGCTGCCTTCCTCGATATCGAAGGAGCGTTTGTACGCACTAATTTGGAGGCAATCAAGAATGCAGCTATCTCCCATGGTATAGACCAAACGCTATGAAAATGGATTGATAGTATGCTTAGGAAGATAATCATAACATCTTTACTATTGGGGGAGAAGGTTACTGCTACCACTTCAAAAAGATGCCCGCAGGGTGGCGTTCTGTAGGTGGCTTCTGCAGCAGCTGAATACCGGATCTTTCTTCACGTTTGGTTATGCTGACGATCTAGTTATTATAATTAATGTCAAATTCCCGAACATAGTATCGCGAATAATGTACTCGTGAAAGGCCTTGCGTAAAGTTGAAAGGTGGTGTGATGGATATCACCTATCGATTAAACGTAGCAAGACCACGGTTGTACCATTCACAAGAAAAAGAAACCGACAAAGTTTAAAAACTCTCAAACTGTATGGGACAGTCCACGATCGTTAAGTATCTAGGCATGACTCTGGATAAAAAACTGACGTGGAACCTGCACGTAGAAAGGACCATGGCCGAGGCCACAAAAGTCTTCGGTATGCTAAAATCTGCGTACGGTAAGAACTTGGGGTTTAAAACCCATAGTCATATACTGGCTATACACAATAATAGTAAGGCCCATTTTTTCTTATGGTAGCATTTTGTGGTGGCCTACAACGGTTCTAGGTACATTAGGCAAACACTAACAAAACTTCAGCGGTTGACTTGCTTGGGAATCATTTCCAACAATACCTGCTGTATCGAAAGAAATGCTACTAAATCTCAAGCCGCTTCAAATACAGATCCAAACAGAGGCACCTAAAGCCCTACAAGGTCGACTCTGGGTTGTTGCTAAACTGTCTAAAGGTCCTCAATGAGGTGGGCGAACACAAAAAACTGCAACTAGTCTGGGTCCCTGCACACGTAGGAATGGAAGGCAACGAAGAAACAGACAAAGTGGTTGGAATAGGACCACTGTCTATAATGTATGGTCCAGAAAAAGAAATAGGGCTCCCTAGAAGCAATATAAGAAGGAACAGGCCGAAGGAAGACTAAACTGACATGTCTTAGACTCAAAGATTCCAAGCTCTTCATCGGTGAGGTAACCACAGGGGCAATCAAGTACAGTTGGAGAAACAGCAGGACACGTATCAGAGCGGTAACAGGAGCGTTGATAGGTAATTTGGCTACAAACGCACACTTGAAAAAATCAGCCTGATGAATGACCCGGCCTGTGTGGATACAGATTCAATGGAACACTTACTGTGTTACTGCAATGTTCTGGCCAGTAGCGCATTTGTCTCCTTGGAGTCATAAATATAAGATTGTAACTTACAATTTGTAAGTACGTTATTCGTAACCAAATTACCAAACCAAACTATTTTTGTGCCATATTTTATTGCGACTTTAACGTTTCTTTTCATAACTTATATTAATTTTTATGACAGCGTTCTTTTTATTAATTTTACTTCTGATTCTCCCTTTTTTTGTGTAATTTATGCCGCCATTACGACGCCGCCATTTACGCCGCCGCCGACCAAATTCTACCTCTACGCCGCCGCCGAATATTTCGGCATCGGCGCACATGTCTAGTAGGTACTCAGGAAGGTACTAAATGAGCGTGATTATTCAGGCGCATTTTCCCGCGAGCGCTATTACTCTTAAAAATCCTAAGCCATTAAAATAATACTGGTAAGGCGACAAATGCATTTCAGTAGGAGAACAACAACTTTTCTCAAGAAAACTATGATGAATTCTAAAAAAACCGGCCAAGTGCGAGTTAAACTCGCGTGGAGAGGGTTTCGTACAATGCCAAAGTCAAATACAAAATATAACATTAGAAATCCACACAGTAAGACGCGAGTAATTTTTTTTTACTAAAAAATTGAGTGTTTGGCTGCACCTCACCTGATGGTAAGTGCCGATGCAGCCCGGGATTTAACACGCAAGCCCAAATAGTACATTATTCACTCTTGTCTTGAAGATTCCTAAATTATACGAATCGGGGAATACAGACGCTGAAATGGAATTTCACCCCTTGGCCGTTCGCATGATGAACGAAGAAGCAAAACGCTTCGTGCGTAAAAGTGGAACATTGACGACAAAGGAGTGGAACCGCCCTCCGCGGCTGGTCGTCCGATGATAAAACGGAGAGGGGGGAATGAGGTCGTGAAGCTCCAGGGCACACTCTCCTAAATAAATCTTGTAGAACACCGATAGACAGGCGACTTTGTGGCGATGCTCGAGGCTTTGGAGCGTGTTTGAATCAAGTTCCTCATCGCCAATGAGTGTCCTAGCGCGTCGGTCGATAGAATCCAAGGCATCTAGCTGGTAACCTCAGAATACGGAAATTTCCGTATTCTGAGCTGGTAACGAGCCGATCCGTCCCATAAGTGAGAGCAGTAATCCATACAGTTAACTACCAGTAGCGCTATCTAGTGGTGTTTTAGTGAACTTCTTTTTTTTTTAAATAAAATTTTTAGTGCGTTTTTGCACCTCACCTGATGGTAAGTGGCGATGCAGCCGAGGATGTAACACGCAAGTTCAAATAGTGCTTATTTAATCTCGCCTTAAAAATTTCTAAATTATACGAATCGAGGAATACAGAAGCCGGCAGAGAATTCCACTCCTTGGCCGTTTGCTTATTGAACGCAGATGCAAATCGCTTAGTGCGTAAAGGTGGAACATCAACGGGCGGCAAAGGGGCGGAATCGCCCTCCGCACCTGGTCTTCCGATAATGAAATGGAGAAGGGGAATGAGGTCGTGAAGCTCTAGGACACACTATCCGAAATTAATTATGTAGAACACCGATAGACTATTTTCTATTATCATGACTAGAACTATTTTCCGTAAGTGAACGTAATATATTGAGATTACTTCTTTATTTTCAATTGATAGAATTCGCATAGGTTTTCCTGTAATCTACGAGCAATGACCTATATTTTGTGTGGTTTTTTTCAAAATTTTAGGCTCAGTAGTTTCCGAGATCTGGGGGGGGGGGAGGGAATGGTCAATTTTCGTCTTCTTTCATGAATAAAATCAAAACTATTTATTTTACAATATAACAAAAATATACTTAAGATCCTGATAACGAGCCCTTTCATTTGATATATGACACAGAGTAAGGTTTTCAAAACTTTTTTTTTAAAATTTCCTTATTTGTCCCCCGAAAATAACCCTTTTTAAAAAAAATATTTCTTTACTTTGCACATCTGTATTTGGGTCATAGGATTACACCATCCTACCAAATTTCACCTGATTTGGTTTATTAGATTCGGAGCAATTGGCTGTGACAGACGGACGGACAGACAGACAGACGCACGAGTGATCCTATAAGGGTTCCGTTTTTTTTGTACGAAATCCTAAAAATAGACTTTACATACAAATCAATTTCCATTAGCCAATACTTTGTGTGAGAAGTCCATGTTTTGCGAATTGACCATAGGTTAACCGCCTCCGTGGCCAAAGTATTTAAATTAGTTGCCGTCGTGGTTAAGTTCATTAGCTACACATCAGGAGGTCGCGGGTTTGATTCCCGGCGCAGTCTATAACTTTGTAAGACTCGGTTTGGTTGGTGGAAGGGCATTTTCTAAGCCCGCCTGGCTAGTTACCGACATCTTAAGGAGGCTCTTTGACAATATAATCAATGAAACCTGACCGAACCTATCACCGCTCGCTTCACTAGTTCTGTATTGCAGCCGTTTTTGTTAACTCGCTCTTCAGACTATGACTTCTCGCGTTTCAGTCAACAGAATACTGAAATATGATCTTAAGGTAAAGGCGTATAGCCGTAGGAAAGTTTACTTTTAAACGATCGCCTTCGTAAATTGCGACACGAACGTTGTCCAATGCTGCTTAGGAGACACGATGCGAGGAAGATACTCTTCACCGATGAGAAAATCTTTACTGTCGAAGAAAAGTTCAAACTACAAAACAATAAAGTGTATGCCAAAAGTAGCAAGGATGTACCAGCTTCAGCACGGAATGTCTCGCGTACTCATCATCCGGCTAGTGTGATGGTATGGTGGGGAGTTTCGTATGAAGGTGTCACTCCGCTCCATTTCTGCCAACAAGGCGTCAAGGTGAAAGTCCAGAATTATCAAAGTGACATTTTAGAGCCTGTTGTGAAAACCATTTCACAACAAGGATTGTGTTTTCCAGCAAGACTAGGCGCAAAAACCACCCAAGCTTCATTGAGGGAAAATGTGCCGGCCTTCATCGCGGCGAATGAATGGCCCTCCTCCAGACCCGACCTCAACCCGCTGGATTATTCTTTATGGACTGAATTAGAGCTCAGGGCCAGCAGGCACCAGAAAATCCCACCAAAACTTGTCCGAGAAGCAAAGCGAATTCCGCTGGAAAAGATTCGTGCCGTCATTGATGACTGGCCAAATCGTCTAAGGGCCTGTATTAAAAACAGGGTTGGTCATTTTGAATAATAATTATATTTTATTGTTGATTATTATCTACACTTAATGTTTACTAAAAATTTTAGGAATTCAAGTGAATTATTAAAAAAGTTATGCAAATTTTATTTTGTCTCAAAATTTATGCACAGTCCAATAATGTTAAATTCATTATCAATTTGTATACTAATATTAATTTTAAGATTTTTGTAATATACTAACCTAAATATTGGACTACCTATGTCTGAAATAAATGATTAATAATAATATATAATAATAATTGAAAACGCTTAAAAACCGACTTGCATCGCAACAACTTAGTACAATTTTGCATTTTTATTTTTGGTTTTTGTTAATTTACTAATAAAGTACTACACCGATTTCGATAAAATTAATATGGGACTAACTCGGAAGCATACCCTATCGAATAAGAAAAGAATCATGAAAATCTGTTCACAATCTGCGTAGATATCGCGTAACAAATATACAACAAAAAAATACAGTCCAATTGAGAACCTCCTCCTTTTTGGAAGTCGGTTGAAAATTAAGTCAACTCATTTGAATGGGGTATCGTTAAAAATCTGTCAATAATACAATTATAGGTTTGTTTGTAAATACGAAATATTGAGCTCCAGTGACGCTTTTCGTGTCTCTATAACTTTGGAACTATTCTAAAAAGAGAAATACATATATCGGTCAAAATTTTGTTTACACTTTCCCATACAAATTGGTATTCGTTTTGGACTGCACCTCCTTGTCTATTTTTTTTAACACAGTACAACACATGACGTACAGTCAGAGATATGCTATATATAAGGGGAGGTAGATAGGTTACATGCATCCTAAAAGTGAAGCGAAAAAAAGATGCCAATTGGCATCTCTTTTCATAGTAGCATTCGGTAGGTACCTATTATAATGTGTGTGTAAATGGATTCGATTTTCAAATGTGGTTTGTAAGTGCATAACTCATCTATGGTAACAAATCTCTGCGTACAGTAATACAATTTTGCACGTACCTATATACAGAATGTAAAAAAAATGATGTCGGTCCCGTTAACTGGGCCTTCTACTCATCTAACTGAACAACTTTTGTTCTTTGACTTTGCCGAAATCGAATTTTTTTTTTCAACTCTTCATTCAAATCGATCGGTCAGCCGATCGACCAAGTTTGTGCATTTTTGTTTGGAGGGTTCAATTTTATTTTTTGAGAATTGACTATGGTTTCCTTGGGGAAAGTTGTTCAGTCTGATAAGTGGAACCCCCAGTTAACAGGTCCTCTACCAATTTTTTTACATACTGTATACATGTTTACTTAATAACACAAACAAATGAGAAACAGTCATTATGTCAAAAAAAACGGTGGCCTCATACAAGTAAAAGAGATGAAAAAATAATAATTGTGTGCACCCCTCGTGTTGACTGGCCTTTTTACACAACTGCCCACAAAAAAGGAACGCATTGCTGTTAGGTCTAATGTATGTACGTTTGTATGTTTATTCTATGATATCTCAGCAGCCAGCGAAGTGCAGTAGTTTTTTAGAAGCTTTTATTCTACTTCACGGCAATAGGGATGACGACAGCATCAGAAATAAATTATGAACTCTTGATCACTAAATTGCCCTCCTACTTAAACTTCGGAAAACTTTACTCGTTTTGTTTTCCATCAAGTCTTCGATTTTTGATTCACCAAAATTACAAAATAAATACATAAATGATACTGCATGACCTTGACGTCACGCCTAGGTATTTCAAACATTTTAGAACAAAATGTAGTTTTTGAGAGATGATAAAAGTAACTTAGATGACTAGCATTCGTCATCTCTAGTCCTGGTCAAATCTTGCAAACGATTTAAGACGAGGCATTTGTAAAACAGTTGTCTCTGTTTTTTCCTTTACGTTTAAATAGTCAAGAAAATAACCACTTTTTTGCACTTTTTCAATGTTTCACATTGTTATTTCTCTTATGACTAAAATTTAACAGATTATATGTAGTAGGTACTTAAAAAGAAATATCTCCGTATAAAAACTATGTGCAAATTTAGAAATTTTATTAATAAACAATTCGTTTTAGACCTGTTTTTGGGATTTTTTATGATCGAGTAAAGTATACACTATCGTGTAACATATTAGCACATTCCTCAGACAATATACTTAAGTATGTCCAATATTTTTTGCAAGACCGATATATAGTAGTAATTACCCAAAAAAATAATCTAGCAAAGGGGTTTCTCCGCTTCTCCACCGGTGACTCGCCTTTAGAACGATTTCCAGGGGTCCGATGGAGCTGAATATTCCAAGTGACAACTAAAAATAAGTACCTACTTGGAACCTTTTTACAACGACTGTCCACGAAAAAGCGAGTGTATTGTTTTCAGGTCTAATGTATTTATGTTTTACATTCCACGATATCTTCTAAACGGTTTGATAGATTCTTCGATCACGGAAATAAAGGATAGATTTTAGAGTTCGAGCTGTCGGTCGTTAGATTCGTCTTGATCCCATGAATGACATAGAATACATTATACCCGACTTTTCAAAAAAGAGCATAGTAAAAAGAGCAGGTATGCTGCCATGTGAAGCGTTTAATAACGCTTCAATATCATTCTTCTTGCTTTCCGTTACGTTTTAAATTCTTTTTGAGTCCGCTCTTTGTTGTAGTATTGATTTTGAAATAACTGTTACCTTTTGACAAGATGAGAAAAAATAGATGACGGTGTTATGTGGTTGAGATATTTCGTGTTGTAAATATTTAAAATGTTATGTGTTATTTCAAAATAAAGCCCTCTCAATTCTTATCTGACGTAAGTTTTGTGTAAGGATTCCGCTTTGTATATGTTTAATGTTGTTGTGCTCCTGCGAATACCATTACCTGAGACTGTAATCTGAATCATGACATTATTTGTAATATACAATATTTTTTTTGTTTTGACTATTTAAAAGTGTGTATAAACACCTATTTGAAATAAATTGTTTTGAATTTTGAACAAGTTTTACTTATGTTCGTAGGGCTTTTTTACTCTGCCCTCGGGTTTGAAGTCCCGAGCCTCCTTCACTCCAAGGCTGTACCTGGGACGGAGCCGTGCCATACGCCAGCCGGCCTGTTGTTGCGCTGCTCCTCCGGCAGTACGCTCAAAGGGAAGTGGGGCGGAGCTGTGCCATACGCTAGCCGGCCTTTTTGCTGCGCTGCACCTCCGGCAGTACGCCCAAAGGGAAGTGGACTCTATACTTTTAATTTCTTTCTCCTGAGCTACTCTCTGGCCTTTCGTTATCAAGCTCTGTTGCTGCCCGGCGAGATTATAATTTATTTTCATCGAGCGCTACACCCGTCCTACAAAAATTCTTCGCCCGTTTATTTTAGCAAACTATCTATAAATTTTAAAATAATTGAGTGTATTCTGCAGTTTTAGTGATATTAACAACCTTAGGGTGTTTCCGGCCAACTGCAAAATTTAATACTATTAACATTTTGGTATTTAAAGCCATATTTAATATAAGGGGGGGGGGGGGCGACGATCGTTGCCTAACCGGCTTTCTAATTGAAATTTGTCAAATTTGGTTAGTGGTAGGGCATTTTCTAAGCCCGCCTGGCTAGCTACCACCATCTTATCTAAGTCTTGCCGCCAAACATCAGTGTTAACAACATTGATGTGTTCCGGCTTGAAGATAAGATAGCCAGTTCTCCATTGCGTTGGGTAATCTGGTAAGCTCGCTTCCATCTTTGGCATCATCGTCACTTACCATCAGGTGAGATGATGCCAAGGGCTTACCAATTGTGAATTTAAAAAAAATTTGGTGTTTTTTTACTTATATAAAAATTGACAATTTATTTAGGTATTTTTCCTGTGATTTGCCAAGTTATGTTATTTTTAGTCTTTGTATCCACACCTTCATTCTTTGTATCATCTTTTTTAGTATGTTTACCCTTTTTTTCTTTAAAATATTAACAAATTAAAAGTATTCCGATTTACCCCAAAATATTTTTCTTTGCTAATTTCCTCTTATTAGGCAGGCCTTCCAAATTCTACGTATCATGTGGCGAATCCTATGATGGTATTTTAGTATTTAGCCCGCTATCATTTATTTTCGCTACATTTATGGCAAATTATTTTTATTAAATTTTTAATTTAAAATTATTAATGTAGTAAATATTAAGTACATACTTAGTGCTTTCTAACAACTCAAGTATCAATTGTTCCGTTCTCAAAATATTTTAGTCAGTCATTTGTCCCTGGTGTTTCTATTCTTACCTAGGGTATCCTGAGACCACAGATTTGAATAGTAATATATGTCATTGCCTGAGACAAACAGTTACTCAGAATACAGATCAAACCAGAACACGCGTAGGTACAGTGAGAATTTAAGAAGAATGTTATTTCCTTTTACACCCATGTATCATACGAAGTTTTTCAATACAGTTGTGAGAAAATAGATAAAATAAAAAAAAACGACCGTGACAGAAAAACAAAATACATGGGTAAACATACCTATCAAGGTTTCAGCAACCAAAGTTCATTTTACACGACTTGTGGCTTATTTTAAAGGTCCGGGGAGTAATCTTACTTTGTTTTTTCTTATACATACACATAAGTATATTTTTTATTACATATATATTATTAACTATTCTTAATTATATTACTTTTCACAACTAAAACATCTCAATTCAGTTTTACGAAAATTGCGCCATATTTTAGCTAGCACACGTACGCATGCGTAAGTTTTTTTTATTATCATAAATAGACTACAATAAAGCTTGGGATACTTAACCTCTTTGGAAAAGATGACCTATTCCTTGGTGTAACCGGTTCCACTTCATTCATATTTTTCGCTTTTCTTCACAAAGATATAACCCAAAAAGAATCTAAACAGCGTTATGTAACCGCAAGCAAAGGACCTAACCTCGGAGGAACAACCTATCTCTTTTAAAATTCTCCTTTCAAAAGTCTTAAAGAAGATTCTGTATCTTTGGTTATTTTTTTTAATTTGCTAGAAACGTCTTGTTCCTACGAGCTAGAAATAAAAAAGTGGTAAAGTAAAAGCACGTGTGCGGTAAAATCAATTTTGCGCACACTTGACTGGCATATAAAGGACCACTTTTCGAGCAGCCACCACTTACCTCACTTACCACCAGGTGAGATGATGCCAAGGGCTTACCAATTGTGAATAATAATAAAAAAACTGTACTGAAAAATAAATTACCTGCATGCAGGATTTAGAAGGGCCAATACGTCAAAACTACACCAATTTAGAGTAGTTTCATACAAGCACAAGTTGTCTCACTTTTATCGCCGTACGCGCATTCTGGTTAATTCTGTATTCTGAGCCTACCTACCTACTTAAAAGGGCCGAAAGAATGAAAGAGTCAATTATTACTCCGGAACCCGCATATGCGTGGTCTGACACGCAGTTGGTTTATAGGTTAGGTACCTAAGTAGGTGTACCTATTTCATATATAGGTGGACAATAGACATTCATTGGAATGATGGTAGAATGAGAATAGGCACAAAACAGATGAATAGGGCAGGATTTACTTTGCTATGTTCTCAGATCAAAAAAAGATCACAAAGAATGTTGCGAACTGTCAAATTGAAGCCATTTTTTGAAACATGTGTGTGGCATCAGTGTGTTATGTATGTATGTGTGCGCTTCGACCAATATTACAGCACAGTATTACAATATAGCGGCTTACAGTAGTGCAACGAATGTTCTTACGCAGAGCAACGGAAGGGTATGTACTTGCGAGGCAGCGGGCGGCGGGGCACAGACTGGCAAACTCCGCGAGTTTGCCAGGCTGGCTCGGGCTACAGGATAGTACCTACTGCTAGTACCTACGCCGTGGCGGCACCGTGCGAAAGGCGTTGCGCTATTGTAAGCCATATCGTTATATGTACTGTGATAACAGCGTGTGCACTGTGCATGTCTCCGACGACGTCCTAGCACATACTATCGAGTATTTTGGAGTCGTTTTGATGTCATATGTGTACTTGTACAGTGTACGTACAGGTTTGGAGTGGTTTTGATTGACTTCACATTGAATTTACTTCAGGTTGTATCTGATTTTTTTTTATCTGAGGCTATGTTACACAAACATAATTATGTTATCTTTGGTGAGGTATAGTCCATATCAAATAGCAAGGCCATTTTCTACTTGTGAACAGTCATTAGGTTAAGATACAAAAAGACAAAAGGACTAATCAGATGTCTGGAAAGACCCTTAAATTTGGTGAACCCTTAGCGTAGTGTTTTTTCTTGCTGCAGTTGACCAGTTGTTGGTGTTTTAAGAGTTGAGGTAGTAAGAATATTAAACAACAAAGTATATTAATATTTTAGTACTCATTGTAAAGTTTTAAGTGGAATGTGGTCTCGGTATTTAAAATGGGCTATACAATATTAGAACTAATATACTCGTATATTGGTTATTCTTTCGGTTGCCTTTGCAAATAGGTACCGCAGGGCGGGCAAGTTATAGGCAAATAAGTAGTTAAGTAGTATTATTTGATAGATGGAAGAGTCCCTGATTCTACAGGTTGGTAAGTAGGTAGGTAAATAAAAGATTGGAATAATTCTTAAAATAACATTTAATATATATTTACCTTTAGGTAGGTAGATACATTTGAAATTTGTAATAAGTAAGTACTTTTATAAGGTAGGTATATTTTAATTTTACTTTCCTTGTATTGTAGGTACATTTTCAGAGATCAACATAAGAAAGATAGTAGGTATAAGCTTCATTAAACTACATTTGAAGTGCAATTTAAGTATTCTTTTGGAAAAGGTTCGCTGTGTAATGGCGGCTCATTTCCATTGGCGTCCTATGTTGTGAATGTGTGCGTGCGGGCTTGTACATACGAGCGAGTTGGCGTCCTAGAGGTGCTTCAGTTGTTTCTTAGTCATATTCCGTCCGCCTTTTTTTCTAGGTTTATGACATTAGGTAAGTATATGACGTGGACGATTTGTGGCTGATATGATGATGATGAAGTATAGGGTGCCTTCCGAATTAATCATTATATGCATAAAGGAAATAAATACTACTTGTTAATTTAAATAAATAAAGTACAAGTATACCTAACAAATGTCGTTAATTACACAATAAATAAAATTGTACACAGCTAAAATAATACTGCTACATTCATTCACCTTTCATCCATCACCTCACCCGATATTGAAAGCGTTTCGATCGACAGAATATTATAACTAACGCTCATCCACTTCTGCAGCTCTGGTATTTCACTTTCCCAATATAATTTTGCGGGAGGCACCAAAGTTCTGTCCGGACTGGGTGGCCATTTTGTTGGTGCCAGCCTGGAGGCCAATGACGGTCTCTCCGGCCCGGAGGACGTCCTCGCTGAACTCCCGTCGGTTGCCCTCGGAGGGCCTGGGGCCGAGGTAAGGGCCGCGCCACTCGGGATGCTTGTATGCCTGAGGAAGTAAAAGGACTCTTGTATCATTCTGAATAACAAGTATCTAGTCTATGTATTCGATTATGCAAGATATAGAAATAATGGTTTATACAGGATGGTAACATAATATACATATTTTTGAGGAGAGCTTCTTACCTATGAAACTGAACGACTTTTGTTTTACAACTTACAACTTTGCGGAAACCGCAAAAGATCGAATTTGGCAGCCAAAGTATGGGAAATTTACATTTTATACGATTTCAGAAAAGTTTTACATCAATTAGGTATGTACTTAGTTGATCTATTTAATTAGTAGAAACTCTTTCAAAAATATATAACTTAACCTAAGATCCTGTACAAATTCAGCTGTTTATTTCACACGCATGTTTTTTTTTATTAACAATTGTTAAGTTGTTTTTTTTTAAACCGGCCAAGTGCGAGAAATTTCAATGTATTTTGTGCAAGATGCCAAGGCTATTTAAAAAAGCGCGCGTACCTGCGCCATGGCTAAGCATCGAATGTGAAGGATGAATTGTTGACGGTTTAAAATTTTCTAGCTAGCACTCATTATCACTCACCTATTCAACGATACCCACACGATATAACGGAAAAAAATCACCCCCTCTTTATATATAGGGGAGGTACTCTAAAAATATATTTTTTAAAAGTTTTTTTTTGTACCAATTTGTCCGCGTGGTTACCCATGCCAAAAATCAGATTTCTAGTACTAAATTCTCTGAGCCAAGCCGCGGACAGACAGACAGACAGACTTGGCGAAAATATAAGGGTGCCTTGTGATTTTGGAACCCTAAAAATGGTACGGTGTCGGGTTACCCCCATCGAGGACGAATCAAACCAAAAAAAATTCTTTAGGAAAACAAGGAATATTTAATTTAAGTAATAAAACCTAATTAAGTTATTTATCAGCCATATCCGTAATACATTGAACGAAACGCGTAAGCGGCATTAAAATTCCTGGCGCTTACAACGTTTTGGTTGCACCGCATTTCGTTACGTGTCGTGTTACGATTTTAAAGAACTTTATTCCTTAATCACTGGAAAAGATCGGTTAGTTTGAAGACGATACGTATGTGATAAGTTCTCAAGTGGCGACCGCGCTCCGGAAAACTTACCGTAGGCAGGCCTCCCATTGCACTCGGAGGGGCGATGACCTGGTGAAGGTCGCGGGAAGCCGCTGGATGCGGGTAGCGCAGAACCAGTCGTCGTGGAGATCCTTGGGGGAGGCCTATGTCTATGATGATGATGACGTAGGTGATTGGTCTGCTTACCGTCCTGCCAATAGCGAAGATAGTTTGTGTGACGAGAGCGATGTTCTTTTGGTCCCAAAGGTCTGTGGTCTGGAACAGATCCGTGTCTGGGAGACCGTACTTTATGCAAGCTTTCTGGAACCTGCAAAAAGAAAGTGGTGGCATTAGAAACAATTATATTTTTTACCATAATCAAGAAAAAAGGAGACTGATTGACACAATAAAAAAGGAAGAAGATGATTGGAGTACTTAATACGACAAAGAGGAAAAATAGAGGGAAGGGGAGGAAGAAGAAAGCCAAGACTAGACTATATGAAACAAGTAGAGAAGAAGAGCGTCGGTGGCAAGGGCCGCTACCTCCTGTCCGGGAGGTCGTGGTTCGAATCCTGCCACGTACCAATGTGTTTTCGAATTTCTATTTCATATGTATGTACTACGTTCATCCAACGCTCTTATGGTGAAGGAAAACATCGTGAAGAAACCTGCACACGTCTGCGAAGAAACTCGAAGGTTGTGTGTGAAATCGACCAACCCACACCGGGCCCGCGTGGTCGACTAAGGCCCGATCGCCCTAATTCAGGGTAGGCTCGAACCCATCGGTGGGGACGTATACGAGCTGATATAATGATGATGAGAGGAGAAGACCGGTGTCGTGTCGTATCAAGGGGTGAAGGTGTTGCCGAAAGACCCGAGGCCAATAGAGACTACTCTACCGACAAGAGCTCAGCTCTCAAATTAAACAACAACAACCAGTCTATATTAGCAGTAATATATAAGTCATTGATATTAGCACTGTATTACGATATGGCTTACAGTAGCGCAACGCTTTTGATGTCGCACGGTACCGCCACGGCGTAGGTACTAGCAGTACTAGCCTGTAGCCAGCAGCCTGGCAATCTCGCGGAGTTTTCGGCTGTGCCCCGCCGCCCGCTACCCCGCAAGTACCCTTCCGGTGCTCTGCGTAAGTAAATTAGTTGCGCTACTGTAAGCCGCTATATTGTAATACTGTGATATTAGTTTACTGTAATAATTTTGTTAATAGGCCTCTTCCTAAGATGCGCTGGTACCTACAAGTGATTATAGTTACCTACATCATCATTATATAAGCCAAAAGACCTCAAGGATTTTGACAACGACCGGTCAGTTCTGCCCGCATCCATCACAAGGTCACAGACCAGGTCGTCGGTTGACAGAGTGGAAGGCCGGCGCTACATCTTCCGGTGCGCGGTCGCCACTCGAAAACTTTACTACCGTAAAGACCGAGCCCTACTCGAACATACAAGCTATGTGCGCTGCCTAATGCAACTTATAGATACACTAGCTTTTGCCCGCGGCTTAGCCAGGTCGTCGGTTGACAGAGTGGAAGGCCGGCGCTACATCTTCCGGTGCGCGGTCGCCACTCGAAAACTTTACTACCGTAAAGACCGAGCCCTACTCGAACATACAAGCTATGTGCGCTGCCTAATGCAACTTATACATACACTAGCTTTTGCCCGCGGCTTAGCCCGCGTGGACATCATTTTTATGACTGTCTTTGAGGGTGAGTGGTGCGTGAGCCGCAAACGGCTCGTGAGCGTGGACATGAATTTTCTCCAGATCCATCAGGAACTATATAGGCTTATTTTATTAAGCAGTCCATGTCACTTCTCCCCCCTCAAACAATTCTATATACCAAAAATCACTTAATTCCGTTGCTCCGCTGTGACACCGACGTGCGCGAGCGTGGAAATGACTGTTCCCCGGATCCCTCGGGAACTATGTCAGGATATGCTAATTAGTAAATTATGTCATATTCCACCCCCGTAACCATCTCTGTGCAAATAATCACAACAATCTATTGTTCCGTTACAATATTAAAGAAATAGACCAAAAAAAGAATATTCTTCAGTTCCCTCAGGAACTGCATCGGACTATGATATTTTCACGGGAAAAAAATATGTACTTTCCCATGACAGAGGCTACCTGCATGCCAAATTTCATCAAGATTGGTCGAGGTGTTGAAGAATGAAGAGGTAACAAACAAACAAACACATTTTCACATTTATAATATTAGTAAGGATACCTAAAAACCGTAAATGGTGGATTCTGCTCATCACTTACATCTTCGTCACTTACCACCAGGTGAGAAGTTGTCAAGGGTTTACCAATTGTGAATAAAAAAATATAAAAAAATGACACTACGTTCCCTTAGGAACACAACTTGAATTCACAAAAATGGAAAAGTCTTTTAAAAAAAGTCTACTAGCAAATAACTAGTCTACTTTAGTGACTCGGTGGCTCAGTGGTTACTGATCCAACTTGACTACTGATCCAAGGGTTGTGGGTTCGATCCCCACCCAAGGGCAAACATTTGTGTGAGGAGCAGATTTTGTTTGCTCTGTGTCTGGGTGTTAAATATCTATATATTTATTTAAACGTATATATGTATGTATATCAGTCTCTGGTTCCCATAACACAGGGAATCCTACTTTGGGGCCAGATGACCTTGTGTGATTTGTCCCAGAATATTTATTTTTATTTATTTATTTATTTATAAAGCAATTTCTGACAGGCAACATAAACTCCCTGGTTAATTTTGTCCATAAAATACTAACCGCCGCGATGATGCAGGCTGCAAATCAACTTACAGATGATACTGTCGTGCAGGTCGAGCAAAAAAAGTTCAATCTGATAACTCCCACAAGTAAACAAATGTAGATACACTTACTGGCTAATGTTGTCCATGAACTTGTAGTCCCCGCCCGAGATGTTGACCTTGGTGATGATGCCAGGCTGCAGGCGGTTCATCAGCTTGCAGAGGATGATGCCGTCACGCAGGGCCAGCTCGTAGGGCACTCCCGGAGGGAATCTCTCACCGATCACCTGCTCGATCCACTGCTGGGCTTCAACCTCTTTTTCTGGCTCGCGCTTGCCGGCGCACTGGAAATAATAAAAGTAGTTAATTAGAGATCAAAGGATTTTTACGTTCGTTTTGATGAAACTATTTTAATTTATATCTCTAAGGATCTCTATGGATTAAGTGGCAGTGGGCGGGGCATATTGCTCGCAGGACAGATGACCGTTGGGGCAGCAGTTTATCGAGTGGCGACCACGCACCGGAAAACGTAGTGTATGCAGGCTTCCCACTCGGTGGACCGATGACCTGGTGAAGGTCGCAGGAAGCCGCTGGATGCGGGCAGCGCAGAACCGGTCGTCGTGGAGATCTTTGGGGAAGGCCTATGTCCAGCAGTGGACGTCTTTCGGCTGATATGATGAAGGATCACGAGGATCCAATTAACTAAGTACTTAAGAGCCTGCTGGAGTTCATAAATTCCATACTAACGTAGTATTTGATTCATTTGTTAACCAAAGAACCGAAGAAACTTGTTTTTAAGGTAAAAGACGGAAAACGAGTTTATTGAAATTAAATGGATTCCTGTTTCGTTTTTCAAAAAAGTAATGCGGTAACGACACAGATATACGTCATCCGATTATCGATATAAAATTATTTCAAAATCGGTTGTTTGGTTAACAAATGAATCAAATACTACGTTTGTATGGGATTTATGAACTCCAGCGGGCTCTTAATAAATTACAAACAAACCACCTACGTGGCGTATTGGTCAGTCCATTTTCTTCACATCAGGAGGTCGCGGTTCGATTCCCGGTAGGGTCTAACTTTGTAAGACTTGGTTTGGTTGGTAAAAGTGCATTTTATAAGCCCGCCTGGCTAGGTACCACCATCTTGTCTAAGTCATGCCGCCAAACATCAATGCTAATAACATTGATGTGTTCCGGCTTGAAGATACGATAGCCAGTTCCCCATTGCGTTGAGAAATCTTGGTAAGCCCGCTTCCTTCTTGGGCATCATCGTCACTTACCATCAGGTGAGATGGTGCCAAGGGCTTACCGATTGTGGATTAAAAAAACATACTGTATTCATTATTTATATGTACATTTTGAAACTTTGCTACTAAAATGTAAATGACCTCACTAAAACTTATGTACCTTTCTGCTACATCATTCCACGTTGTTTATTGTGTTTGTACCAAATATGCTTGGAGCTAAATTGGCCACGGCCATACTACCACAACGGTAGGCACATATACGATAAATAATAGTACAGTATGCAAGTAGTGAATAAGGGACGGATTTAAAGCGAGGGCCATAGATGAATCACGAGCAAGTGAAGGGTTCCCATGATGATTGAAATCACGAGCGTAGGGAGGGATTCATGATGATTGAATAACGAGCGTAGCGAGTGATTCAATTATTAGAACCCTGAGCGACGCGAGTGATTCATGGGCCCTCGATATAAATCCGTTTTATTCAAGAGTTGCATACCATACTTTATACCATGACTCCGAGAAAAAGAAACATTTAAGCAAAAATAGACATTTAATAAAGAAAAAAGGAATTTTAAATAAAATAAAATGTTCATTAAAATTGGAACAATTACTAAAATAAAGATTAATTTTCCTTGTGTTCGTAAAACGTAAAGTATTCAAAATACCGCCAATTTACTAATAAAATGACAGCAAAGAACACGAAACAGTTTTTAATTTAATGCTAAACTCCTTTTCGAAAATATCGAACAATCAAATCTCGAGGAGTTATTTGCACAAGGAGTTTATGTCAAATATTCTTTGGATTAGGCGTTTGTTTCGAGTATTTTTTGCGCAAGGAGGTTGTATAGCTGAGAAGCGAGTCGAATATATTGGTGCGTTCTAAATTCTTCGGGTCGCTGAGCCAGCGAAGTAAGTAAGTAAGTAAGTTCTAAATTAAAAAAACAAAATAGTGATTAAAAGAGCTTTTTATTCACTGTTTTCAGTGAATAATATAAGCTTTTTACAGGACAATTATTTCCATCATTTAAACTATTTCACTTCTAGCTTCGAGATTTGTATTAGCATTATCATTATCCAGTTCTTCGCAGTTTCTTCAAGAAACTGACAAGCCTGATTTCATTTTCAGAATTATTTGTAATCTGTAAAGTGTGTTTTCAAGTAGTGTTTGATGTTTGTATAGGGATATCCTTACCACGTGTCGGAGTGGTTCCGTTTTCAGATTGGCACACGGCCAGTTCCCAAGAGATCTCAGTGAACATCATTCTAATACTCATTCTTAAAATTTGAGCACTGTTGTAAATTGTTAGAAAAAAATAGTTTAATTTTATAAACATGTTATGTCTAGATATTGACGACAAGTCAATGTCCTCATTATATTATTCCGATTATAGGTACCTAGTAAACATAAATCTAAATTATTAGATTTAGATTTTTAAATTTATTTTATGTGACACATTTACAGTTTATATTCATGTAAAATCTATCTAACAAAATTGGTGTAGGTCCCTTTAACTGGGGGTTCTACTCGTCATACTGAACAACTTTCTCCAAGGAATCCATAGTCAATTCTCAAAAAAAATGTGGACCCTCCATACTAAAATGCTCAAAATCGGTCGATCTGCTGATCGATTTGTATAAAGAGTAAAAAAAAATTACGTTTTCAGCAAAGTCGTAGAACAAAAGTAGTTCAGTATTATGAGTAGAAGCCCCAGTTAACAAGACCAACACCAATTTTGTTACACCTGTATATATAAAATTCTCGTGTCGCAGTGTTAGTTGCCATAGTCCTCAGAAACGGCTGGACTGGACATTATCTGTGTATATTCGGTAGGTCTGAGAATAGGTAATACAAAATTTTCCACCGGGATATGAACTGGCGAACCCGCGGGAAACAGCTAGTTATAAATATTAAATTCTCGTGTCACAGTGTTAGTTGCCATACTCCTCCTAAACGACTGGACGGATTTCCATGAAATTTTCTGAGATATTCGGTAGGTCTGAGAATAGGTATATAAAACTTTTCACCGGGATCTGAGCGGGTGAAGGCGCAGGAAATAGCTAGTTAAACTATAATAATATCTCTGTAGTGACGTGATCGTTAAAGAAAGTAAGTAAAACACACATTAAAATAAATAAACAACATATCTATACTGAAAGGATAATATTTAAAAAAATATAATAAAAAAATTAAAAAACTAAAACCCGACTACGGAGAAGAATGAAAACAAAAGTTTCCCGCCTAAAATCATTTCAAGCCTTTATTTTTCCCTTCATCTGGGGTAATAGACGTGGTCGGTAATAATAATATCTAAAAAAAAGATTTTAATTGTTCCTATGAAATCCGCCATGTTTATAAAATGCCGTATAATCCTATGGCACGCGGAGTTATGACACGAATCCAAAGACACCGCATTTGTCAAGATCGGTTCAGTGGTTTAGGAAATACGAACATAACCCTCCTTTTTTCGTAGCCGGGTAAAAACTAGATTATTTTCGGTCATGTTTTGACGTCTAACAAAAATGCCATCTTTGAATTCATTGCTTCTGTTTGGAGCATACTCACGATAAATTCTAAAATGGCGACATATTTCATCCATTCTTTGCGAATTTAAACATCCTCAAATGCGGCGTATCAACAATTTAATTTGACACCTCGAACAGCTATGCTCCGATCATTCATTTACTGCATCCAGACGTACTTTTATCATCATCTACGACTTCGACTGACTCGGTGGCTCAGTGGTTAGTGCCCTTGACTACTGATCCGAGGGTTGTGGGTTCGATCCCCACCCAGGGCAAGCATTTGTGCGATGAGCAGATTTGTTTGCTCTGTGTCTGGGTGTTAATTTATCTATATATGTATGTATTTAAACGTATATAAGTATGTATATCAGTCTCTGGTAACCCATAACACAGGGAATCCTACTTTGGGGCCAGAATATTTATATTTATTATTTATTTATTATCTACATGTATCCTTTATAATATAAAACATTGATAATCAATTTACAAATGAAGTGGACAAACCAAGCTAAAATAGGTACTAGCAAACGTAGATATTTCCAAACTTCAGGGATTCAAAGTTTAAAGCGGTCTATTTTAATCATTGACGTATAAGATTGATAAAGTGGTTTTTCATTTCCTGTGGTCGGTGTTTATTTAGCTCTGTAGGTATGTGCTATTTACGAAGTTTGGGTTTTAACACGAATTTTCGTACACACTTTTTTTTTCAAAAACTATGTCAGTAAATCTGTCTCCTCATATAACTGTAATTACCTTTATAGTTGTGGCGACTAAATCCAAAACTTGTTGCAATTTTCTTTGAGGTATGTGATGTTTAGAAACTAATTTAAAGAAAAATACTATTAGGAGCGGACGCTAGCTGAGAGACATTTGGAAAATAGGTATTTAAAACAACTGTTGCTGTTGCGCTTTGACTAAACCGCCTCTAAATACCGTGCGATAAGGACAACTGCAGATCCCAGTGAATATTTCGATTAAAAATTGCAAAATTCGAGGTTTGGCTCTCGACGATTTTCTCCTCCAAAATTGTTCACATAGATTAATAACTGGTTGTGCTAGGCCCCTATGTTTAATTTTTATTGTAAATACTTTTTGAATCTCCACTCTAGACGTCTTTAGTGGTGATAAAAATTAGGTATTTTTTTAGCATTTTTGAAGGCTTCCAGTGGCTCGAAAAAAAAACTTTAAAAAAAAGGAAGACATAGGAGCATAGAAGAAATTAACATTTATCTTATGTTAAAAAATCATTTCTTTTGTGTTAAAAATCAATGCGAAAACTGTCGAGAACGTTTGTACGGAAAAAACAGAGCCCGCCTGCCCTCTTAAAACGATATTATCGGACTAGGTTTGTAATGATATTTGGTAAACTTCGGAAATAAACAAATTAACTAACAATAAGATCGACATTAACCAGTTAAAATTAAAGTGACATTAATACGTCGTATGTTATCGACTATCGTAAAATAACTCGACGTTGCATTATTCAAAATGTATATTACGATAGGAATCACGCGTAAGACGACAAATCACCATACCATGCAATTCGCATCAAAATAGATGAAATTAACCATACGAGTACATATCATATTTTATAAAAGTTTCAGACATTACAAGGCCACGCACAATTTGCCGACATTCAAAGTTCAACTATAACACGCTAGTTAAAAGCTCCAGGGCGGACGCCGCCCGCCTACGCTGACGCCGACTCTGGGCGGGCGAGACGAGCTTGGTGCTCCTACAGTCGCCTATCGGACTTCAGCTGGGAGACACGTCCAGGAACACCAGTGTTATTCAAAAAGTTTTGTGACTAGAAAAAGCAAAATGGCTGTATGTATAAGTTTTATTTGTTTATCTTTCATTAGCAACATTTTCTTCCTTGCTTTTGTTTAGTTTGAAAACGGATTGTATTGAAGATTATCGTCTACTATTTTCAGTTTATTACTTACTATACTGTTTTCTACTTTTATAACTTTACGTCCTATCTTTAGAACCTTCTATTTTTTTCTAATTTCTTTAGCTGTAAAGTAATTCTTTTAGATACCTAGTCCATCTTTTATTTTCAATAAAATAACTTTCATTTTCTATTTACCATTTTACATGTAGCATGACACTTCAGATGTCACTCCCGAAAATGACGTCAACAACGCTTAGAGATCGGAGTCGCGCGCGCAACACCTGTGACCGACACATTTTCTATCACACATTTTATCTAGACTTTGCACCTATTGCTCTGACACGTTCGTTATTATCTTCAGTGTTCTTAATTGATTGTAGTCTGCATTATTTAAAAAAGAATCCGAAGCGACCCATCGAAGCTTTAAAATTCAAATTTGCGCGTATGTTTAGTTATGAGTTATGACGCAATCACGATATAGCTGCGTATCCGCAGCTGCTCCCAACCCATCACGAACCACCATTTCATTGCACACGTCCAGAAATGTTTTCCAGCCTCTCTTATGATAAAGCTTGCGTTTGAACGCGTTATTTTCGGCTATGATGCTGGAAACTCCGAATCGCCAACATAACGACTTGGCACTGGAGCCGGCTGCTTTATGGCCTCCGTTCAAGATTAGGCGTATATTGACAAACACTGCTCCGTTGGCAGACAAAGTGAAGAGTAATTTGTTTACTGAATAAAATAAAAGGTATATGTAAGCATTAACTAGAAATTTGTTCTTGTTACTATGTACTCAAGTCTTCATTAAGGCGAAGTATTGATTGGAACAGTTGTCTCTGTCTTTTTCTTTACGTGTCAAGAGTAAAGAAAATAACCACACTTTTTCAAATTTTCAATGGTTTTTCGTTTTAATCAAAAACTACAATGAAAGAATAAAGAATAATAACAGTGCTCACTTTAAATTATCATAACAAATATTATTGTATATTTTTTAAAATTTATACTTCAAAATATTAGTCATAACTAGAGTTTAAAGTAACGGTGTAGACCTATCTTTGGTTTTTTTTTATCGAGCTAAAACTGCTCTATCGTGTTTCTAATAGCTTTTGACTTTAAGGAACATCATCAACAATAAGGGTTTTTCTTCAACCTCGGGTATTCTACCGTTTAGGAGTAGTTGACGTCATAAATAACGAAAATCTGTAATATTACCGCCTTAATCAATGAATTTCAAATAAAAACTACACATTTTCATGCTGTCTTATTCTCTCTTAGCCCAGAAACAAGGAGCAGGAGCAAGAAGTCCTGAACTGGATCAGCGCTGTTACAGGCGAGTCTCTGAATGGTGATTATGAAGACATCCTCAAAAATGGTGTGGTGCTTTGTAAGCTCATCAACAAACTGTCTCCTGGCTCCGTTAAGAAAATCCAGGAGAAAGGAACTAACTTCCAGCTTATGGAGAACATCCAAAGGTAACGATCCCAGAACAAGTTGTTAGTCACTTTAAATCTATTGCATTGTTTATCTGTTTATTAAATGATTGATCATTAAATTTAGGTTCCAAGCAGCCATCAAGAAGTACGGAGTGCCTGAGGAGGAGATCTTCCAAACTGCTGATCTCTTTGAGAAGCGTAACATCCCCCAAGTCACTCTCTGCTTATACGCGCTGGGCAGAATCGTAAGTTGATTTTGCTTACCACTCACCTTCAAAGACAGTCATAAAAACGATGTCCACGCGGGCGGAGCCGCGGGCAAAAGCTAGTACTTAAAAATAATAGTCTTGATGGTAATTCGCGGCTTGTGGGATATTCTTCCTTCTGAAAACCTTATTCGGACTATCACAAACATTTTTAAATAAAAATTTGCGAAATTGGTAAAGGCGTTTTTAAGTTATGCGCTAACCAACGAACATAATTTCATTTTTATCAACATATAGAAAGATTATTATCATTAAGGTTGGCAGCTACTGCAAGTGTAAGTTTTCTTTCCTTAGACCCAGAAGCACCCCGAATGGACCGGCCCTCAGCTCGGCCCCAAGATGGCGGACAAGAACGAGCGGACCTTCACCGAGGCACAGCTCAGGGCTCACGAGAGCGAGCTGAACCTCCAGATGGGCTTCAACAAGGGTGCATCTCAGTCCGGCCATGGAGGCTTCGGTAACACGCGCCATATGTAAGAACGTTGCACAGAGAGAAGTTTCCTCCTCAAAGGTGTATGAGACCAACACAAAATTTGCAGAAATCAGTATTTTATTAAAGCGAGGCATTGCTTGGAACAGTCGAGTCGTCTCTATTTTTTTCTTTGCGTGTAAAGAGTAAAGAAAATAACCACACTTTTGCACTTTTTCAATGTTTTTCGTTTCAATAAAAATCTATTTTTTTTTTAATCCAACTGGCGTATTAAAGTGTGTGTTTAGACTAATCGACTAAGAAAATTTAGAGGTTTAAATCGCTTAAAAAAAGGTTATTTTTTTCTTTCTATGAAGTCATTAAAATGTGATTCTTCATTTTGTGACAAAATATCACTTTCATATGATTTGTAAATGCTGAGAAATATGGAGATCCCTGTGTCAAAAATTTCAAATGCGTCGCCTTATGAGTTTAGTACTTGTATGTCTGTTTGTAAACATGATCGAGTGCTAATTAATTTATTTTCTCGTATCATTTTCTTTTCTTTTTTTAAAATTTAATTTAAGCATTGTTTAAATGTACGTATAGTAAAATGTTTAAAACAGAATAACTTAGTAAGCAGGACAAATCTTGTGTTTTTTTATTTATACTGTAACTGGTATTTTTTTCTCTAACAAGTTTTTGTTAAGACTTTTCTACAAATTTAAGATTAATTTGTAAATATTATCACTATTTAATAAATATTTTTCTATGAATTGTTTTATATTTCTTATCGAAATGATATCCTTTTTAGGTGCATGAAGTAGGTAGGTATTTCTTTTTTACAGAAAAATACTGACTATAGCATTATGCGAAGCCTTAATCGAATGAAAAACCGGTCAAGTGCGAGTCGGATTCGCGCTCTGAGGGTTCCGTACCACCACACCTCTCCACACAACCACACACAACTATGACAACAATGATACCTATTCACGTTACAAACAAAAGACATCAAAATACTTTTTTTTATTTTTGGGTTCGGACTCCTTAGCGCGACTACGACTCACACTTGGCCAGTTTTTATTATTTTCTGTTTCACTTAAGGTTTAGTAGTAAAATCACACCAAGTTTCACACTGGTAAGTATTATGGTTTTTACGATAGATTGAGCTAAATTAAATATTTATACCACGGATAAGATAAATAAGGTTATCTTTACCTTTTAAAATACCTATAAAAAAACGTTTTTCTCGAATTAATTTTTCACTTTCTCTAATTTTTTAATATTTTTTGCTATAGCGGCATCACAAAAACACACTGTAAAAATTGTAACTGTCTACCTTTTACGGTTCATGAAATATAGACAGACCGACGGACAGACGGACAGACGGACAGCGGAGGCTTAGTAATAGCAAAGTATAAATATTAGTACTAACATATAGTATGGACGGACACTCCCTGCCGCTCTCTAGATTGCGACCTCACCCCCTCGTCACCCAGATTGATACAGATTAGTTAAAGTTTGGTTGTCGAATGTATAGGATTTTGTTTGTTCCGTCATTCGTTTTTTGAAATGTCATTTCTGGCCCGTTGTGGTAATAGGGTTCCGTTGGTGTCACCCTTTGGGTGTACGGATCCCTATAAGCAGTCAATTTTATTATCTACTCTAATTCTTCTTCTTATAATATACTTTTTATTATTCTCTTCTGCAACACATCATGGATGTCATACGTTTAATCAGCGGAAATTATAAAACTTTTTTAAAAGCAAGGTGCAACGCCGTTAAAAACTAGAAATGACGATAATTTTTAACAAACAAAAACGACTTCAAACAGGAAACTAAGGTTCCCCTCGATTTCTCTGGAATGCCATCATCAGATCCTGGTTTCCTTATCATGGTACCTACCCTTGGCTATCTCCTTTCCAACAAAAAATAGAATTATCAAAATCGGTTCATAAACGACGAAATTATCCATAAACACACATAAAAAAATATCTACGTTATGTATACAATAATCTATTCATACATAATTATAATAAAGCTGTAACGAGGCCCTGTCTGAGGTATTTTTGGAAAATAGTAACCATGAATGACATTCTATCGATATAGATCATAATTTTTTTAAAAAAATTGTGTCTGACTGTCCGTCTGTTCACGCATCATGAAAAAATGGCTTAACCAATTTTTGAGAAACTCGATACGAATATACTTTTATCCCGAAAAAAATAAGGATTCCAAGAGGAATAAAAAGAATGAATTTTTAAATACGAAAACTACTAAACCGTTTTGGTGATACTTGGGAATAAAAAAAATTATGCAGTAGGCAGACCTCCCACGCGGTGGACCGATGACCTGGTGAAGGTCGCGGGAAGCCGATGGATGCGGGCAGCGCAGGATCGGTCGTCGTGGAAATCCTTGGGGGAGGCCTTTGTCCAGCAGTGGACGATTTGTGGCTGATATGATGATGACTATACTTTAGTTACCAAAATATTTTTTTCGTGCCCTTTTTACTTGTATGGGAGACACCCCTAAAAATTTTGTTTTACAAAAGGACCCAATTTTAATTTTTGAATTTGAAATGCACCTACAAAATGTTATAATTATAATCAAAGATCTTATATAAGTATAAGAGAGGAGGGGGGGGAGGATTAAGCAGGGCCAAAGATCGGTATAAGTGACTGACCTTGGGGAGGTCTATTTCCAGCAGTGGACCTAACACAGACCGATGATGATAGATGAGGAGGTGAACTTTCACTCGTATGGCAATTCCCATAAAAACATGTTTTATGACCGAAATAATTTTCACTAGCTCATTTTAGTAATGTCTAGTTTCCGTTTTTTTTTTTCAGAATTTTAAGACCCATAACAAAGTATATATATTAGTACTAACCCATACTTAACAAGTTAGAGGTAGGGAGAGAATTGTCACTTTGGATATTAATATGTTGTGGTACCGAAGTAACAAGTATCTCATCTGTGAAGGTACTTTAATTAAAACGGGTTCAAAGGAACCCTTAACTCATTTTGTGAGACCTATTCAACGACATTAAAAAATATACGGACAGGATGGAAGGACATGACAAAATTATAAGGGTCCCGTTATTGCCATTTTGGCTCCGGAACCCTAAAAAATCATATCAACGCGAGCAAAGCGACGACGTGCAAAAGCTAGTAATATGAATATTATCTCATCTCACTCCAGAATTGCGTATGCCATCATGCATGACTAGGTGCGTGGGATCGGTAACCCACCAGAAACTGTTAGTTTTGACCACAAGCCAAGTCCAGGGTGGCTGTTAAGTCATCTTCATCTTGGTCAACACGGTCACTCAACGGGACCTTGGGTGATGGATGATTTGAATTGCCAAGCAATTAGTAATCATTACGGTGGTCTTTGAGTGATATGTTGGTTGAAGTAACATGTTTATGTGTTTAATATCAAGGTACTTAGTTAATTATTAGATCAATGTCAAATGATAAAAATAAAATTCGGGTGGGTAGTCTTTAGGGTTGCCAACTTTAAAATACTAATTTGCGGAAAAACATAATTTTAATTTCAGAACAAGAACAAGGATTTCAAAAGCGGAATCCAACTACTTTTTAGGGTTCCGTACCCAAAGGGTAAAAACGGTACCCTATTACTAAGACTCCGCTGTCCGTTCGTCTGTCTGTCTGTCCGTCTGTCACCAGGCTGTATTTCATGAACCGTGATAGCTAGACAGTTGAAATTTTCACAGATCGTGTATTTCTGTTGCCGCTATACCAACATATACTAAAAATTAGAAAAAGTCTCTATACAAAAAACATGTTTTTTTTAAACGTGAAAAAACTAGCGCCATTATGATGGTACGGAACCCTTTGTACTAGCGCTATCTAGTATGATATTATGGTACGGAACTCTTTGTGTTCGGTTCTGACTCGCACTTGGCCGGTTTTTATTCATAGAATACTAGAATAAAAGATTTTTTTTCTTACCAATTGGTAATAAACAGTAGTAAAATAATTGTTAAATTTTTAATGTATTTCCAAAAAGGAATCAATCTCAAATCCAGTGGATGTTGCTTTTTTGTATGTTTATCATGCGATATCTATGAATTTGGTGAACCGATTTTCATGATTCTTTTTTCATTCGATAGGGTATGCTGCCAGGTTGGTCCCATATAAATTTTATCAAAATCGATGTGCTAATAGTTTTTTTGAAAATTAATAAAAACCAAAAATAACAATGCGAAATTGTAATAAGTTGTTGCGATAGAAATTGTTTTTTTTTTCAACGTGTTTAGCATTTCCAATTATTCAATCTAAATTTTGAGTGTGTTGGACTGCATCTCACCTAGTGAATTAATAAATTAATATCGTAAATATTAATTTAAAAAAAACCAATTAGGTACCACGACCAGCGGTCGGAATGCCGTGCCGGCGGCGTAGGTCACAGTCGTGTGTAGACTAACTTTTAAAAATCAGTAAAGTGCGAGTCAGAACCGCGTACAAAGGGTTCCGTACCATCATACTAGATGGCACTGGTTTCTTCATGTTAAAAAAAAACACGTTTTTTGTATGGAGACTTTCACTTTTTCTAATTTTTAGTATTTTTTATTGAAGCGGCAACAGGAATACATCAACTTTAAAAAAATTTAACTGTCTAGCTATCACGGTTCATGACAAGCCTGGTAACAGACAAGACAGACGAACGGACAGCGGAGTCTTAGTAATAGGGTCCCGTTTTTACCCTTTTTGTACGGAACCCTAAAAACCGGGATATTTAGCACGCACCCTAAGCGCGACGTCTCCTTTACGACGGTCTTAATAATAGTGTAATGTCACGAGAAACAAACGTGTATGTTAAATTTCAGCCCGATAGCTTTAGTGGAAGTGATGGATGAAATATTGATTACTAAATTCCAGAACATACTTGTGCATTCAAGTGAAGTTAAATTAATAATATAAGCTTTTAAATACTTTTAATAAAAACATCTAGATCAAAATTGGGCGGGTTATTCATCTTGGGACCGTAACTTGGTACAATGGATTACCACTCTTATGACATGTCATCCAGTGCAAACAAAGAAATGCACAAAAATTTTGGAAATCGTGACCCAAAGATTGCAGCATTACGCTGTGCAAGTAAGCGTGATCTTAGCCATCTTTCGTATAAAATATACATAGTTTGCGAAACATATTGTGTCAATGGGCAATCCTGTGTTATGCAACAAGTGTCACAAACTCACAAGTCACATCACAACGTGTGTGTTCTGTGTTCTGTTGAGCTAACCGGTTCCGATGGCGATGGGTCAATGTCGTTCTTTGGCCCGAGTTCACTAAATATTATTTCCAGTGACAATTTCTTAATCTCTTCTCAGCGCTATGCGATCCTTGTACTTGACTGATATTTTTTTATTTTATTTAAGAGCACTGCTTTTGTCTGTGGATTAATAGCCAATTTTTCCGTATGGTAAGGGCACAGTATATTTTAGTACTAGCGTATTAAGGGCGTGGGTTAAAATATGCGTGTTTGTGCTCACAGAATTTAATTAGAAGCAAAGATAATTATAGTTCCTTAGAAGTAAAAGACCTAAAAAGAACATAAGAATTAGAAAAACATTACACTAAGTTTTCTAGTGTATGTTTTTGTAATCACTAATTACAAAAACATAAATGAGTCTTACCCGAAATGTAAAGAGTAAGTATTAAATAAATATTTTAGAAACAATTTGTGATGGTTATAATATATGAAAAGATGATCTAATTTTGGTTTTTGAATGAAAAGTCACATAGATAACAGCGCATACGTAAAAGAACAAATAGATGGAATGAAAAAAAAACGGTCGAATGATAGAAAAACGAAAAACAGCGTACTGCGTTACAAAGGCTCCTATGTCCCTAAAATTAGCAACTCGATTCACGATGTTTCAAACATCGAACGAAATAGCTTGCAAATAAAGTTCTTGTCTGCTCGTACTGCAACGTGGCTGTTACGTCAGTCGCTGCGGACGAATCATGCGAAAATTGTGGTTTTTAATTCATTATAAATAAAATAAGAAGTATTTCCAAAAAGTAAGAAAATAAAATCATTTTATATTATCATGCTAAGAATTTCATATATTATCATAATGTTTCGATTAAAATTGCAGCAGTTCTATGGTTACAACAAAAAAAAACGTGTTGGACTCGCGCACGAAGGATTCCGTACAATTATCTATAAAAATCACTTTTGTTGTATGGGATCCCCCCTTAAATATTAATTTTATATTATTTTAATTACATTAAATTTAAAGTGAAAATATAAATAAATAGGTATTCTGTAAATATTTCAAGCGTCTTCTTGTTGCCGTTATCAATTAAGAGCAAAAACGAGCAAAAAAAATCACGTTTGTTGTATGGGTGCCCCCTTAAATATTTATTTTATTCTGTTTTTTAGTATTTGTTGTTATAGCGAAAACAGAAATACATCATCTGTGAAAATTTCAACTGTCTAGCTATCACAGTTCATGAAATACAGTCTGGTGACAGACGGACGGACGGACAGACAGACGGACAGCGAACTCTCAGTAATAGGGTCCCGTTTTTACTCTTTGGGTACGGAACCCTAAAAAGGGTGCATTAGAATATGTTTTTCTTCAGCTCTGTGTATTTTTTTCTTTAGTTCTAGGTATTAAAATAGAATTCGAGGAAATGAAAATCACTCCTAATATCCTGTGAATTACAAAACTTTTTTTTTCAATAATAACATTTTTAATTGGAGTAAAAAGTGGTTACAAAGTTAGTCGTTGGTGGCGGTGTAAGCCCCAGGAGGCTCGAGTTTCCATACAAACGTAGTTCCGCTTCATTACAAAAACTACATGCCGAATTGAATCCAACCTTTGCAAATATATTGAGTAGACACATATCGATGTTTGTAATTAGTTTTCGATGTACTGTACTTTTGTTTAAAACGGAAAAAAATAAGAGCAGTTTCAAACTCTCAGTACAAAACTAATTTAAACCATCGTTTAGTTATGTTTAAATTTACTACGATGAAAACTAATTTCAAACATCGATATGTGTCTACTCAATATATTTGTAAATTTTGGACTCTATCCGGCATGTAGTTTTTGTATTAAAGCGGAACTACGTTTGTATGGAAAAACATGTGTGTATTATATTCGTACGTAGGTTGTATTACCGCACTAGTTTATAAAAGATGACTAGTGACTAGCGCTCGCTCGTTGTATCGTAACGGTTGTAACACCCACCAATGAGTCTTGTAACTCGTGCGGTTGGATTACGAATGCTCCACTTTATTGTTACACTATAGTTATTCAGGAACTAGCATCTGGGTCACTTTCTTTGCATTTAAAAAAAGGTTCTCCAGCCAAAGAGTATTTAAGTTTAATTAATCAGTGTGTTTATTTAATAGTTTCAACTACTTAAAGTATTAAAGCTAAATAGTCATGCATTTCGTTCAAAAGGAGTCGTTTGTTGGTATATTAATACTACTAATATTAAAAACGCGAAAGATTCTAAGAATGTTTGGATGTAAGGATGTGTGTTTGTTACTCTTTTACACAAAAACTACTGAACGGATCTGACTGAAATTTGGTAGGTAGACAGATTAGGACCTGGATTAACACATAGGCTACTTTTTTCCACGCGCATCCTCGAAAAGTCATAGAATCATTGCCCACGCGGTTGAAGCCGCGGGAAACAGCTGTTGATGATATAAATCAAACAAATTCCCTCCAGGAATTCGTTTATTCGAAGTAAAGACGCAAAGAAAATTTTGGAAAGCATTATTATCAGGTAAGATAATCATCATATCAGCTCAAATACGTCCCCACCGAGGGCAAAGTATATATATATATTAGTACCAGAGGGGCTCAACCCTACCCTGAAACCTTAGTCGACCCAGTGCGGGTTGGTCGACTTCACAAACCACCTTCGAGTTTCTTCGCAGGCGTGTGCAGTTTTCCTTATGATGTTTTCCTTCACCGTAAGAGCGTCGGATAAACATACATATTATGAAATCGAAATTCGAAAGTACATTGGTACGTGGCAGGATTCGAACCACAACCTTTCGGACAGGAGGTATACGGTCCTTGCCATTACGCCACAGACGATAATATAATAATAGGTATCAATATAGTTATTAATAGGTATAAAATACGATAAAATGAGTTTATCAATTGAATAAGTATCTTTTCAGTTGTATTCCTTAGGTAAAGTTTTAATTTAATTTTCAAAAAGGTTGTCAAAGTACTAGTTAAGAGCTATATACATCATCACCATCATAAGTATCAGCCGAAAGACGTCCACTGCTGGACAAAGGCCTCCCTCAAGGATTTCTACGACGACCGGTCCTGCGCTGCCCGCATCCAGCGGCTTCCCGCGGCCTTCACCAGGTCTTCGGTCCACCGAGTGGGAGGCCTGCCTACGCTAGGTCTCCCGGTGCGCGATCGTCACTCGAGAACTTTAGTACCTCAACGGACATCTGTTCTACGAGCTATGTGCCTTGCCCACTGCCACTTTTAGCGATTCCGAGAGCTATGTCATTATTATTTTATTTCTATTAGCTGATAAGTCTGATTTTTAGGGTTCCGTACCCAAAGTGTAAAAACGGGACCCTTATTACTAAGACTTTGGTGTCCGTCCGTCTGTCCGTCTGTCACCAGGCTGTATTTCATGAACCGTGATAGCTAGACAGATGAATTTTCACAGATGATGTATTTCTGTTGCCGCTATAACAGCAAATACTAAAAATTAGAATAAGTGAATACAAAAAAAGTATTTATTTGGAAACGAGAAGAAACTATCGCCATCGAGTATGGAACTGAAGAAACTAGCGCCATATTTAGTATAATGGTACGGAACCCTATGTGTGCGGTTCTGACTCGCACTTGGTCGGTTTTTATAGAAAATAGAAATATTTTTTTGAGAATTGACTACGGATTTTTTCGGGAATTTGTTTATTTTTATAAGCCAGAGTTCTTTTTTTTTAAATACCATTTTTTTGTAACTTGCATCAATAATGGGTAGGTAACTGAAAGGTGACCTGAATCGCCCCAAAGAGAATGTAAGAAACTACTTTTTTAGTTCTTCCTTTACGTTCGGTAACCAGTCTAGTAACCAATCTGAGTGACGAGGGGGCGAGGTCGAATCTAGAGAGGGGCAGGGAGTGTCCATACTGTTCGTTAGTATTAATATATTATATACTTTGACCAAAGTATATTAGGTCCGGGAAAAAGTTTTGATATTTACATATACCTAATTTACATTGTATGCAAATTCAAACAGGTCGAGCAAAACGAGCTGCATCTTGAAGACTGGAAATTATTGAACCATTTACTAGTTGATACTGCATTAGGTCCTTAAACAGCACAAATTTTATTCGAAGCCTTTGTAAAATAAAATTTCAAAATGTAGCGAATTTATTGTTACTTTCACTGATTTTCGTAATCAGAAAAAACTATTAAAAATCGGCGGGATTTAAAAAAAATCTATCTTTGATCTGATATGTAAAATCAGGGTTAGGTAATGATAATGAATGACAGAGCTAATACCAAATACGATAAAATTAAAATCAAAGCTTATAGTTAAATTACAATGATGAGATTAGTGACTGAATTATAATGCAAATATGATACTAGAGCATAAGACCTTATAAAATTTAAATAAACAGCTAAATTAAGGTCAACCTGTTAAAAATGTTGGTCAAAATTGACCTTTAAAAATCATTGAATGAATGTTTAGATATTTATAGATATTACTAGCTTTTGGACATCGTTATTATGACTGTCTTTGAGGTTGCGTGGTGCGCGAGTCGCAAGCGGCTCGCGAGCGTGAATATGACTTTTCTCCAGATTCCTCAGAATCTATATCGGGATATTCTGATGAGCAGTCTATGTCACTTCCCACCTCATCAACTGGAGTTTTCTCCAGATCCCTCGGGAACTATGTCAGGATATGCTTATTATGTCATTTCACACCTCCTTAATCATCTCTGTGCAAAAAATCACAACAATTCATTGTTCCGTTGCGATCTCAGAGAAATTAGCCAAAAAAATGGTATTTTTTCAGTTCCCTCGGGAACTGCGTCGGATTATGCAATTTTCATGGGATAAAAAGTAGCCTATGTCCTTTGCAGTATCACACGCTACCTGCATGCCAAATTTCAACAAGATTGGCCGAGGTGTTGAAGCGTGAAAATGTACCACAAAAAACATACAATTATTCACATATACATATAATATTACTAGATTTTAGAAGCGGCTTCGTTCACGTGAATAGTTCTTCGACGGTGCGCAGTGCACGAGCCGCAAGGGGCTCGCGGGTTTGGAAAAAAGTAGCCTTTTCTTTATCCAGGTCCTAATCTTAGACAGATTACCAAATTTCAGCCAGTTACGTTCAGTAGTTTTTGCGTGAAAGAGTAACAAACATCCATACATACAAACATACATCCATACGTACAAACTTTCACATTAATAATATTAGTAGGATAAGGATTCTTATCCTTGAACCAAACCACCTACCTGGTAGTTAATAAAACTGGTTAAGTACTTACCTATGGTTTACTTGACTAAGTTGAGTCATTTGTAAGGTTTAGTCAATCAAAGAGCACTGAACTGACGGGTTTTTGCTAGTACAAGTTAGGTATGTAGCTACGACAGTATTTCCCTATGAGGGCATTTATCTAGGAAGATTCTAGAATCTGTTTTTAACAAGAGATCGTTTTTCTGTCTGATCCATCTAATTAAAATGTTTAAATATAAACATAATTTTAATTAATGTTATTGTTTTTGGTGGTTTAAGATTCCCCACAATTTAATTTAACTTCTCTACAAAGTCCAACTTATCTTTATCTTTTTTTATCATTACCGCATCAAATAAAAGACCTCCACTTCTGAACATAGCCCCCTCCCCCCAAGGGTTTCAACAACGACCGGTCCTTCGGTTCTCGTATCCAGCGGCTTCCCGAGACCTTCACCAGGTGGTCGGTCTCCCGGTGCTCGTCTTCGTCACGCTACGTCTTCCGGTGCTCTATCTTTCTTATCTACTCTATTTGTTTTGCCAACAATACCATCATCAATGCCTCCGTAGCCCAGAGGCAAAGTTAACTGGCTTTACACAGGAGGTCACGGGTTCGATTCCCGGCGGGGTCAATTGTAAGACTCGGTTTGGTTGGTGGTAGGGCATTTTCTAAGCCCGCCTGGCTAGCTACCACCATCTTATCTAAGTCTTGCCGCCAAATATCAATGTTGATATCATTGGTGTGTTCCGGCATGAAGATAAAATAGCCAGTTTCCCATTGCGTTGGGGAATCTTGTTGAGCCCGCTTCCATCTTCGGCAACGTCATCACTTACCATCAGGTGAGATGTTGTCAAGGGTTTACCAATTGTGAATATAAAATAATGATAATAATAATCCGTATAAATCATGCCACTACGTTCAAGGTCAGCGTCGCATCAAATTCATTATTTGATAACTTTTATTTACATTATTGGCAACTGGTTGCTGTTGCTCCCCTCCTTGCGACGGCTCAGCACATGGTGCGCCGGCTGGTTAGTATAGACCCTACGCCAGCGCCTCGCGCAGCCTGCTCGGGGCCACCCGACCACCGCTCACAACCAACAAATATGCAGTTCAAATTATTTATATTGACGTGTGTGCTCCACTACACGGCGGGCCAGCATTTTAAGACGAAGCGTAAGTATTTTTGGACAAGCTTTTTGGTACATTTACACCCGACCCAAATGTGAGTTTTAGTGATAGTTATAAATGAACATCAACAAACTCATGCTTCAGTAGCTATTTACTGTTAGGAGTTTCATAAACTCGGAACTCTGCTGTTATGCAAGACATTATACGCTATAACAGATACCTATTTGCTATTACCGAGGCATTCTGTAACTTAATCTTTTTGTATCTCTAAGTGCTGAAAATTTTAATTATATTATAGTATCTGTCATCTTAACTATTAAAGAAATTTTTGCATTGTCATGAAATTATAAGTGTTGTATATTGATGATGCTGTTGATACTGTAACTTTTTATATCTCTTAGTGCTGAATTTTTTTATAATATTATAGTATTTTTCATCTTAACTATTAAAGAACATTTTCATTGTCATGAAATTATGAGTGATGTATATTGATGATGCTGGTTGGTACTGTAACTTTTCATATTTTCGTATCTCTTAGTGCTGAAAATTTTAATTATGTTATATTATCTGTCATCTTAACTATTAAAGAACATTTTAATTGTCATGAAATTATGAGTGTTGTATATTGATGATGCTTGTTGGTCCTGTATTCTGAAACAGGTCAACATCAAATGTTATTGAAGTCTATTTGATAAATTTTCAACCTTCTTTCAGCGAGTTTTGTCAAGACCTGTATCAGAAGTGATCCAGATTTCGAAGCATGCTCGACTCAAGCTGTGCAGCAGTTGTTCGATGCATTAGGTCCAGGTATGATTTTCATCCAGTTGTACAATTTAATTAAGTATAAGCTGTGAGTACGCATCGTAAAGGAGACCATTAAAATAAAATGAATTCATTGCCTGTTTTAAAACAAATGACGTATAATATAGTTTTTGAACTTTTAAAATGTAGGTAACGTAGAACTCCAAAATAGGTACTTACACGAAAGGTATGGTGCCTATCTCAACAACTACATAGAACATAGTTAGCTGCGTAAGTAGAAGGGGCACCTGGTTCATTGCACAATCTACGAGTTCAGCCTATTGCAACCGACCACACTCTTTAGCGGCTCTGTTCTCCTATTAAAAATCTCCGGTTTGTGTATTATTTACTTTAATTTTTGACAAACTTCTTGAGTATGTGAGAATGTATATTTTAAAAGCTTTAATTTTACTTGCAATGTGTGTATGTATGTAACTTATGTTTGTTTAGTTCCAATTTAGCAATCGATTTGAGAGCTACTTCCAGGGGTCCGATTAAGCGGAAATTGGGAATGAAGCCGTATTCCCGGTGACAATAGATCCTTTTGTTATTTTGAAGTTGAACTGATGATGAACTTTGTAGGTGGAATCAAGGTCCCAGAATCATCTTTTATTTTTAAATATAATCGTAGGAAATACGATAATGTGCTCACCTTTTTGTAAATTTGGAACCGTGTATTTTTTTAATTCATTTTTGAGCATTTGGTTTTTGATGTGTAACATCTTTGCTCTCGCTTTCCTGCAATTTGTGGGAGTGATTTCGTGAAATGGGACGGAAATGTGTAACAGGAAATGCGAACGTTTTTTAATTCTCGAAAACTAAGGTTGTCATAGCCATGCCGCCTAGTGTGATGGCAAAGGCAAAGATAACATACTACTATTCGAAGGGTCGGACCGTGAATGTACGACCCGATAATTAATTAATTTCATAAGTATTTTGTCACATGTTACACATCATATGCGAGTACTGTAGGTCTCGTTTTTTTTGAGCATAAAAACTCTTTCAATTAAAAGCTTGTACCAAAAAGCTTTTAAGTCTATCAGAAATTATTGTTCTTCCCTTTGAATATTGACCTCGAGAGCCAAAAGTAGTTTTACCTAGAAGGTTCAAGGATCTTTCGTACTCTAGCATGTTTTGTAGGCAAAGGATTGCGCATAGATAGCGCTGTATGATAGTGGGTTGGTAGGTTCACGACGCGAGCCACTAGGCTAGTCATATAGCCTCAATTACGAAACTTGAAGTGTACATAACTTGCGGAAAGCGAAAGCGTTATTTCTTCACCACGTTCAGAATAAGACAACGATACCGTGTTTATTCTATTTATACTAAACGGATGATTTTATTTGATAGTTGAATACATATTATCCCCTTTGTAGAATAAAATGGTTTCAAAATAGTTTTAAATTTATTTATGAGAGATAAAATCAAAAGAATTTGGATGAAAGTAAAACATGTTTTCCTCTTTCAGGGCTTCCAGAGATCGGAATGGAACCCCTGGACCCGTTGAAGGTTCCGAAAATAAGAATATTACAAGGTGAAGGTCCAGTAAACGTAAACGCAGCTCTGGACGATGTAACTGTCACTGGTTTTGGACAGACAAAAGTTCTTCTGAGTCGGTAAGTAATCTTTACGATTCATCATGCCCTGGTACAATGAGCTACTGCTCTATCGACTAAGTTTGAAACGACACAAGTATACTTAATGCAAAAAATAACATTTTATATTTCAGAGTGGATAGCAAAACGTACGACTTTTATACGAAAGTCCGTGTTCCGAAAATAAGGATAGAGGGCACTTATGACCTCAGAGGAAAAATTTTGTTGATACCCTTAGTAGGAAGGGGTACGTGCTGGTTTGAACCGAGTAAGTCAAATATTACTTGTTATTAATTATGTCATAGTAAAAAGAGATGAGCATATTTTTAGGGTTTCGTAATCGAACAAACGAGTTATGCGATCGTCAAGTTCGTCCTACTAGATCTATCCCACACAGCATCATAATTTTAGGCTACTATCACACGGAGTGCATAACTGCATAGTGTGTGAATTTGGCAGCAGTATTCTAGCTAATAGGGTTGAACGTGTCAACCGTCAACAGCACACATTCAGTGTGTCTGATTGATAAGATAACAGTGAGGACAGCCAGCCTTACAATATAAACCAAGAGGCATGAAGTTGATTGATTTTGATATCAAAGTAGGAAAAATTTACGCCAGTATTACTCTGTGGTAAAAAGGTTCAATGGAAATACAATCAAAATTATAAACTTCAAGTATTTCAGATATATTTTTTTCTGGAATAAAAGCGTTACCTAGTAAGAAAGGCTGATAACCTTTTACTATCTTGGACGGTTTTAACTGTCAGCAGTGGTAAAATAGGATCAACATATTGTTGTTAAAACTAAACCCAACCCATTATCTGCCTGCTCATCTCATTATCACTCTAATTCTTAAACTTACCTAAGTAGTAATAAGAAAAACATCCAACTTCAGGACGTGCGAGGGGCATGAGATGACCTCCTTCTATTTATGGCAGTAAGTAGTTCGAGTCTGACCCGCGGCGTGTGCGCGCATGGCTATTGTAGAGTTATTACTTTATTTTTATTAAAATACAGTGCCAAGTAATAGATTAATAAAGGACTATTATTATCGATATTAAAGTAGGTACAGAGGCCAGCACATCAAGCTATACACTCGTAGTGCGATTCTGATCCATACCAAAGACAAGTTTAAGCTACTAACTGATACTACATTGTTAAGTCCATAAACAGCACAAATTTTATTCGCGGCCTGTGTTGCATTTTTACGTTTTTAGGGTTCCGCACTTACCTCAAAAGATATCTCTCTCTATCTTCTTCGTGGCACTCTTCATTTTCTGAAGGTCGTGTCTAACTAGGTCGGTTCACAAATAAAAATCAAAAATTTCTCCATTTCCCGAAAAATCCCGGGAAATAGGGCTCGAGAATTCTCGAAACCCGAGAAATTAAAAACCTCGAGAAATCATAAACCCTACTCCTAAACGAAGAAAAACCTACTTTTAAATTACTTATATCTCCAGTCTTTACTACTTCCAGTACTTTTAAAAAAGCGGTTTAGTGGTTGGGGTGGGGACATCTAGGCTCGAGGAGGGAACAGTGGCTAGGATTTTTTCAGCAAGCTATTGCATGAAAAATATAAGTCACTCAACTAACTGTTGCAAAGACATAGCACAGATCATTATTAAGCTTTCATATGCAGCTAACAGTTTTGCCTTAAGTGCTTCCAAAAAGGAGTAATCCTGATTAAAAAAAATGTAATCGAGCCACTGTGTACCTGTACCTGTAGACAGTGGCTAGTACCCCCTAGTATACAATGGCTCTAACAGTATAAGGTGGCTAAAACCGTGTACCAGTAACTGGTACACAGTGGCTAAAGCATTTAATAAAAAATAAATATGAATCAGGATTGAAAATTATTAATTAAAATACTCAAATTATTATCCTCTGATAACTTATAAAAACCGATTGAACTTAACAGCCTTACTTTTAAGTCAAAATAATAAAGAAACTTGAATCGAACTTATGTTTTCTAGATATTATAATAATTAGGCCCCAGTCTTTCGATTTCCTGAGAGTGACAAGTTTTAGTATTAGTATTATTTATTTAATACCTCTTATGTGTGGTAAATGGAACTCCGGAAGTATGAGAAGCTTTTTTGATCGACATACCATTCCTGATTAAATTCAAGCCATTTTTAATCTCTTCTGATGAATGATTTCCAATTTTTCGTTGAGCTGATGGCGATCTACTACGACGCGGCATTGTGTAAAAAATATCATTACATACAACGTAAAGTACACAGTGACTCGTCAAAGTACACAGTGGCTCGCGAGCAACTGTGTACTTCTTCGATACGAGCCACTGTTACCTTTTCGCCATTTTGGATTTTCGATCGAACTGTAAAAAAAACACTGAGACTTAGAGGCCTAAATTATGTGCCAATACTTTGTACATTAGACCCAATCTTCGACTTAAACAAGATACTTAACGATATAATCTTGTAATAACTAAAGAAAAAATCAATTGAAATTTTGAAACATATTAAAATCTAATTTTGACAAGATGAAAAACAAAACACATTATTAAACATCCACGTGTCGCCGGTTCAGCTCACCGACTAGTTCGTTACATGTTTGGATACAAAACGCTTCCGATTGGCCTACGCGACAGACATATAGCTACTTCCTGTTCTGCCACAGCACATTCGAGCCACTGTTCCCACCGAGCAACTGTACCCTCCTTGACCCTAATTCTAAGGAAAATCACCACTTATCGGAAAAAAATATCTTAACAAACCCTCGTAATTTTGATGACTTTTTAACGATACCCGACACACGATACAGGACAAAAAAAATTACTCACTTTATATGTAGGGGAGGTACCCAATTTTTTTTCCTCTATCTTATAGGGGGGTTACAGATTTTTCTATCCATACAAAATTTCAGCTTTTTTTCTGTAATAGTCTGGGAAAAATGGCTGTGACATATTGACGGATAGACAGACGGTTGACGGACATGGCGAAATTATAAGGGTTCATTTCTAGTTTGACTACAGAACCCTAAAAAGAATTTTTCTGTGGATCGAAAACCTTCTCTAGGTATCATTGTTATTCTTGTGTGAAGAGAGAAGTGGTACGGAACCATCGGTGCGCGAGTTCGACTAGCACTTGGCCTGTTTTTAATGCGGCGATAAAAACAATTTTGTATGCAAATTATTTTCTTTCCAGCTAACATGACCATTGACATCCTCAGTGACGTAAAAACTTACGAGAAAGATAATTTTGTATTTTTCAATGTCACCGCCGCACATGTGAAATACAACATCGGAGGTCTAACACTAAGAATGAATAATCTTTTTGATGGAATTAAATCTTTAGGTAAGTACCTAAGTTTACAATGTTTTTTCTGTACTGTGAACTCTGGATTATTAATTTATTATAGTCGGTAAGTATAGTCACAGATGATTTTATATATTATATTTATTATAGTTACCTAATCATCATCATCATATCAGCCGAAGAACGTCCACTGCTAGACATAGGCCTCCCCCAAGGATTTGCACGATTTCTAGGATTTTTTTAGGTTTTCATTAAGGTACTGTTTGGAGAGTTAGAGTAGCCTCAATGGCGGATTGTGAATCGGCGAGTGACCGGTCGGCACTCAAAATAAATCAGAAGTGGTATACTTATATTTTATTACTATGACTGTGCTGTGCGTCGTCAAACCGCGCACGCCCGTTTCAGTAAAATCCAGGACTTTTTTTAAATAAAAATTAGGCTTTTTGGACTTCAGGAATTTTGGTAACCCTAGTTTAGAGTTTTAGAGTGCTTTAACATGTCATTTTGAGTCTCTTAAAGTTCCTTGACCTACCACGAGACTGATATCGGCGCGATAACTACCACGCAAGAGTGTGAGTGGCGTGTCGTGAGTTTTGTAATACGCGGCGTAAGGCGCGAAATTCAAATAAACATTAGTACTAATTAGTATCTAATGTTTTTCTGCTTGGGTTGTTGCGCGAGTGCGCGAGGCCCCTGCAAGAGCGAGGCCCCGGGCGGTTGCTCTGCTTGCCAGCCCCAAAGGCTGCCCCAGGCACTGTTATAGGAATAAATTAATCCAAAATTAAAAAACCCGACTGCATAAAAACTTGGCCCTCTTTCTTTCGGCCAGTGGGGTAAAAATATATCCTATCGTTTGTCACTTACGGAATCAAGAAGACTCTAAGGACACCTCGTACTCCAAAATCCATTAAGCCGTTGCCACAGAGAGCGTGCAAAAGAAATCATCAACATACATACATTACTCGAAAAACATAACCCACAAAGCGCAGGAGGGTGAAAAAATAATGATAGGTAGATAATAATATCGTTAGACTCCCGATAGCGATTCGCTCGCGCCATCTATGATTTTTTATTGTAAAGACTTAACAACAACAGACGGTCAAGCTTACTTTTAACAGTTTTGCAAAAAATAACTCAGTTATAAGATAACAATTAAATAAACAATATGTTATCGCCTTCCTATTTGCGCAAAATACTCAATGATTTCGATTAAAGTCCATAAGAAAGAGTAAATTATTCATTTCTATTGGCGGCGCTAGTGTGCAAATCGAACCGACCGTGATGTGATCCACAAGTATATTGTATAAGTTACTTTATGATCCACAAGAACAGACGGCAGCCGGCAGCCCATAAAATTGTAGCATAGTGCCATGACAAAAAAATACAATAATTTATTACACAGATGAGAAAACAATGTTAGGTACCTACCTATATAGGAAAGACTCCCTTTTTCTGTCATACTCACCCCTTATATTTAAATTTCGCCCCCCTTTAAAACCGTAAGGCATGATTTTTTTTTCCAATATATAATTTTGTTTCATTTTTCTTGATTTTCAAAACTGTTAGGTATGTATCTATATATTTGAATTAAAGGTTTATGAAGGAAGTGAGTGACATAAAAGGGACGAGTGACATGAATTTGTAAGGAGTATTACCCTACCTTTAAAAAAATATTACTGTCTTAATCTTTCATTTGTGAACTTGCTCTTCTCGTATGTGGCACCGTGCCACACTTTATGCGTGTGCTGCCACCTGTGATTACTTATCAGAAGTAAGTTTATAGCGATTAGCAGAATATGATGTATTTATAACGCAGAATCATAGATGGCGCTATCTGTTGTTGAGTTGCAGTACAAAAAGTTGTAAATATCCATACATAGATAGCGCAAGCTACAAGTTTACCTCAGAGACTGGACTACGTAGGTATACTTTTTATGTTCATGTTATCCTGGTACAAGCGTGTACTAAATTGCAACGTTGACGCTCTGAGACTTTTCTGTTGCCAATTTTGCCAAACCTTCCAAAAGGTTCTCAGAATTATTTTACACTAAATAAAATATAATGATGATCGAACGTTTTTTAGTTGTAAAACGTGTTTTGTTGTTTTTAGTTGTAAAAGGATCTCGATTAACCAATTATCTAATAATAATACTATTTAAGATATGAAATGTTCACTATTAGTTAAAATTAATGTATTATAAAATCGACTTATCGTACCTACCGGTACCCACTCAAAAATATTTATCTATCTAGGTATCTATGGTACATATTGTTACCTGTTTTAATGTTATTCGTGTTATATTTTTTGCTACCTACCTTACTTATTATAAGGTATTTTATTTTCTTCTTATTTGTCACAAAAAATAGGCGTCTTGGTAGATTGTACGTCTCCGTAACTACGAAGTAAAGCTAGTATCTCATCTGTGCCCTTACCATTATTTGTTATGGTTCCCTAGTTAATTCTTTAGTAAAATTACAAGAAAGTGCTCTCGGTACCACACTAGGACCGCGATGCGCGCGCCCCTTGCGGTCCCAATGCAACGTGGGTGACCTCTGGTTTTTAAAAGCTTTTAATTAACTTGCAATGTATGTATGTTTGTTCGGGTGAAATCTTGCAATTTAATTTTGACCCACTTCCCGGTTTCCGATTGGGCTGAAATTTTGCATGCATACGTATATCGCGTGACAATGCAATATTAAAAGCTTGTACCTAAAAGTTTTTAGGTTTGAAAATTATTTAAACAAGAGCTTTAAGAAAGAAGATATTGCTAATAACAATATGTAATGGCGAAATGTACCTACCATATTTGTAATGGAAACTTTTCCTGGATACGGTACTGTCACGATAAAAACACTTTCACTACAAACTACGTAAACTTACGATTATTTTCATATATAAGTAAAGTACTAAATACACAATCAAAACAAAACAACAACAAAGCCAGTATCTTTACGGATCAATTACGGGAAAAGATATTACTAATAAGTAGGTACAGATTCTTGGAGCTAAATAGCAATACTTTTAGTTAAATCCAATACCAATTCCGTATGCGTTGTAAAACATTACGTAAATAATTCGCAAAAACTAGGTATGGCAAAATGTACCTACCATTCCCGTCGTATTTGTAGCTTCAATTTTCCTGAGGCACCATTCACGAATAAAATATTACTCAAATACTACGTAAACTGATGATAATTACATATAATTATACACTTAAAATATGATCAACGTTCACTAAATACACTTAAAATATGATCAAAACAAAACAAAGAACAAAGCCAGAATCGCTAAACTGCTCAACGGCCGGTTCGCGCAAAGAGTTTATAGTAGATACTATGTTTTTAATTTCTTCATTCATAGACTACAATTAAAAAAATGTTGCCAAAGCGATTATATTATAAATGTATCATAAAGTCTGTTTTCTTTAAAAAAAAACACGTACAAAGGACAAGACTTTTATATTAATATTTTTATTACATATTGTTTACAGAGGACAGCACAAACGCTTACTTGAATGAAAACTGGCGGCCAGTAGCAGAATCATTGCGGCCCATATTATCGAAGACAATAGAAGACATCTTACTAGGTTTCCTGCAACAATTACTGCACAATCTACCAGGAAACTTCTTAATAGAAGACGTGAAATATCCAACGAAAAAAGTAGATAAGAAACTCTAGGTAGGTAGATAGTGGTGTTAATTCGGTGTAAGACGATTTAACTTAATTACCAGGAGTAAACTAAATTTAAGCATTCTGTCCTTTTATTTTCAATAAAGAGAGAAAGAGACCGAATGCGTAAATTTAGTTTAGTCCTAACAAATAATTTAATTCATGTTAGATCGAATTGACAAATTTGTTGATTAAATCTGTTTTATTTATATTACTATATCTCTTGACAATGAATAAGTCTGTTAATTTTTAATAAATAAATTAGTTAGGTATTTTTTAGACTTGGTTGTATTGTATTGTATTGCCTTACTTGTATAATATAAATATTAATTATGAACACACATAGAAAGTTAAGCTATTAAGCATTAATCTAATTGATAATTTATTAAAAAGAACCTTTTTTTTATCTTCATTCTTAAGTTTTTTGTTCAAAATTATCAAGTTGAACACTTGTAAGTATGTATGTGTCGGTGAGTTTTAACTTTTTTTATATTATTGTAAATTATAGTAAGATGTTAGGTGAATTTTTAAATTTGATAAATTGTCAAGTAATTCATGTGATTAAAAAACAAAATCTATTTGTTTTACTTTTGTGTCCTGCTTGTGCTCTATAACTAACTAGGTAATGACAGAGATAGAAAACTTTACTTCTTTACTGTTTCCAAAGATACCTACAAACAACCTTTATCCAAAGATTAAAGACTATTTACTATTGTTGTTCGTAGATTTACTACGTAACCGTCGGTGGCGCACGGCAAGGGCCGCTACCTCCTATCCGGGAGGTCGTGGTTCGAGTCCTACCACGTACCAATGTGTTTTCGAATTTCGATCGCATATGTACGTTTATACGACGCTCTTACGGTAAAGGAAAACATCGTGAGGAAACCTACACACATCTGCGAAGAAACTCGAAGGTTGGGTGAAGTTGACCAACCCGCACTGGGCTCGCGTGGTGACTAAGGTCCGATCGCCCTAATACAGGGTAGGCTCGAGCCCCTCGGTGGGGACCTATATATGAGCTGATGTGTGAAGTAACCAACCTACAAAAAGCGCTTATGCTTTTCAATGCTTCTCATTGCTAGTTTTATTTGAAGCTTTTTTGCTGTTTTCACCCCACCGAAAGAGAGATATCGTTCTATTGATTAATTCCAGCAAAGGTTAATTAAAGACTACAACAAGGAAACATCATACATGTATGGGCTAATTTAGTTTGTAGAGTAAAATGAGAGATCAAACATGAGAGAAAAAAATTTACATGTCAGTAATTAGTCAGGTAAAAAAATTGCAACTGCTCCTAAACTTGTTTCACACATCATCATCAAATCAGCCCAAAAACGTCGTCAAACGACAAAGTCCTACCCCAAGGATTTCCACGACGACCGGTGCTGCGCTGCCCGCATTCATCGGCTTCCCGCGATATTCACCAGGACGTCGGTCCACCGCGTGGGAGGCCTGCCTACGCTTAGTTTTCCGGTGCGCAGTCGCCACTGGAGAACTTTACTACCCCAACGGCCTTATGTTCGAGCTATGTGCCCCGCCCACTGCTACTTAAGTTTAGCAATTCTGTGAACTATGTCGGTTACTTTGGTTCTCCTGCGGATTTCCTCGTTTCTGATTCGATCACGCAGAGAGACATAGTCATATATCATTGATCTATTTAACAACAGCGTTGCGGCGGTGAGAAGGTTGTTAGTTAGTGGTTTTTTCTAGGATGAGTGAGTGCCTACCCTAAGCACTTCTATAGTAAAAAAAATATTTTTTTTTGGTGTAGTAATCTAATTTAAGTTATCTAAGTTGCTATTAAATTAATCTGTTTTTATTTAATGTATGTAACATTTAATGAACGTCGTTAACCAAACTTTTGACTTAGTTCATCTCAGTATAATATTACTATATTATGTTTTCTTATTGCGAAAACCTATTATTAGGCACCTAGTGTTTTGTGAAATATTTTTTTTCTATGCTATCTTGTCTTAAGACTAATGGTTTTCCTTAAATAAATAAATAATCCTTAATTAATAAATGTTAGCGTTGTTGATAACATCCAACAACGTTCCTATTGCTGAGGCACGGGTCTCTTCCGACACTCAAGAAGTTTAGGTCGACGCCACACAGGGGCTAAGTTTAGGTCGACTCCACACAGGGGCTAAGTTTAGGTCGATTCCACACAGGGGCTCAGTTTAGGGCGACTTCACACAGGGGCTAAGTTTAGGTCAACTCCACACAGGGGCTAAGTTTAGGTCGACTCCACACAGAGGCTAAGTTTAGGTCGACTCCACAGTCCACACAGGGGCTAAGTTTAGGTCGACTCCACACAGGGGCTAAGTTTAGCTCGACTCCACAGTCCACACAGGGGCTAAGTTTAGGTCGACTCCACACAGGAGCTAAGTTTAGGTCGACTCTATACAGGGGCTAAGTTTAGGTCGACTCTACACAGGGGCTCAGTTTAGGTCGACTCCACACAGGGGCTAAGTTTAGGTCAACTCCACACAGGGGCTAAGTTTAGGTCGACTCCACACAGGGGCTAAGTTTAGGTCGACTCCACAGTCCACACAGGGGCTAAGTTAAGGTCGACTCCACACAGGGGCTAAGTTTAGGTCGACTCCACACAGGGGCTAAGTTTAGGTCGACTCCACACAGGGGCTAAGTTTAGATCGACTCCACACAGGGGCTAAGTTAAGGTCAACTCCACACAGGGGCTAAGTTTAGGTCGACTCCACACAGGGGCTAAGTTTAGGTCGACTCCACAGTCCACATAGGGGCTAAGTTTAGGTCGACTCCACACAGGGGCTAAGTTTAGCTTGACTCCACAGGGGCTAAGTTTAGGTCGACTCCACACAGGGGCTAAGTTTAGGTCGACTCCACACAGGGGCTAAGTTAAGGTCAACTCCACACAGGGGCTAAATCCGGGTTATTGGATGGAGGTTGTAGGGCTAGTGGCAAACTCCACAGTCAGCAGTTTTTTAGACGCCTTTATCTTATCTTATCTATCTTTATCTGACAGGGCCCAACGAACTGACTGCCATCTAGTGATATATTATCAACCGGTACCAACGGCTTAACGTGTCTTTCAAAGCACGGAATCGTTTGAGGAAAATGCCACTAGCAAAGAGTATATAGTTACTATCAGAGATATGCTATATATAAGGGGAGGTAGGTAGGTGAAATGTGTCCAAAAAGTGAAGCAAAAAAAGATGCCAGCTGGCATCTCTTTTCTTAGTAGCATTCGATACAATAGAAGCGAATAAACTATTATATAGTGTGTGTAAATCTTAAATGGGTTCGATTTTCAAATGTTGTTTGTTAGTGTATATCCCATCTATAGTAATAAATCTCTGGTTACTATACCAAAAGGCCACTAGTGACTAGACTGTTCTACAGATAAGTCTGCGCGCTGTAACAAACAGATTTAATTTCATAGGTCGCTAATTTGTTGTTAATATTAGGAGCTTGTAAAGTGGTTGTATGTTGAGGTTTTTAGTTACATTTTCGGTGATAAGAAGTAACCATGCCAAATCTCCCTAATTCAGGGTAGGCTCGAGCCCCTCGGTGGGGACGTATATGAGCTGATATGATAATAATGACGACCATGCCAAAAGACAACACCACAAAACCGAGAAGCACGCCAATACATAAGTGCAGACGTATCTGGCGAGGACTCTCAGAGTAAAACCCACCCAGGTAAAGACCGTGCTTCAGGCCAGTTAACCTGCGTGATCGACGCGACCACGCAAGTCTGACTGAGCTTCGTTTGCAAGGTTAGCGAAGGTATACTGCAATCTTGAGAACGTGCCAAAACTGGGTTTACAAGACCACGTGTTTTACGCGTCTGTTATTTTCAGGTAAGTACCTACCGCCAAGGTAGAGAGTGAATCATCTATAGTGATCATCGGTACCTATATCAGATCAGATCATACATAACTATATCGAATATAACATGGATGCCGTGGGCTGGAAAAGAAGGGTACCTTTAATATACTAACTATTGTATTTTTTTTATTTGGTACCCTTGTTACTCTTGATTATTGACGTATAACCAGTGTTATAAATAAATATTTCATTTCATTTTGAATTTATTTTTCTATATTTGATACTGTTCACTGTAAATGGTAGAAATTAAAAAGGAAGTGAATTGAAAACCGGATAAAAAGCAATTTTTTAAAAGAAATTTCTACGTTTTTCTGTATAGTTGTGTTAAAAATATGCTTGAATTTTCTTATTCGAATTAAAAAGGAACAAAAAATAACAAACTTGTAATCAATTAACCTTAGATATTTGGTAATTTGTTAAAACACTGAAATAATATGATTTCCGGAACCACTACAAAGCGACATTTTTCATGAACCTTTTTGTAAAATTTTTGACATTTTTTTTTAAATTGAGTGAGTTACTGCAACTCACCTGATGGTAAGTGATGATGCAGTCGAGGATGGTACATGCAAACTTAAATAATGCCTATTCACTCTTTTCTTGAAGATCTCCTAATTATAGGAATCGGGAACGGGACGGGACGCAGGCAAGGAGTTCCACTCCTTCGCTGTACGCATAATAAATTAAGAAGCGTAACGCTTCGTGTGAAAAGATGGAACATCAACAACAAAGGGGTGGAACCCCTACGTGCATCTCGCTGACTGACGGTGGAATGGAGCCGGGGGAATGAGGTCGTGAAGTTCTTGCGCGCACTCTCCGAAATGAATTCGATAGAATACCGATAGACAGGCGACTTTGCGGCGATTTTTTGGTAAAAGAAAATCTACCCGACCCGAAATCCCTGTACCGAAAAATTAAGAAAGCCGACCTCACCTAAAATGGGGCAGAGCAAAGACGAAGAAGATAATTTTTGTCTTTTTTTTTATTCTTCATTTCAGTTCTACTCATATGCTAGTATCAGAAATATTTGTATAATATCCTAACAGTAACTGTGCAATATCTATACGTCATGTAATAAAACTGTAACGGGGCCGTGTCTGTAAATGAAATATTTTTGGAAAATAATAACTGTCGTGGACATTACTAACGATACAGAGGCCAAAACAACAACTTTTAGAATTTTTGTCTGTCTGTATGTTCGCGCATTACTCAAAAACTACCAAGCTGATTTTGATTGAATTTTGTATGGTCGTTCCTTATAGCCCGGGTTAACATATAGGATACTTTTTATCCCGGAAAATTCAAGAGCTCCCGTGGTAAAATTTAAAACCTCCACGCGTAGAAAGTCACGGGCACAGCTAGTACAAAATATAAGCTCACCTGCCAAATTGGACGTCCAGGCATCTTTATCGAGGATTTCCAAAAAAACACTTCACAGATTCACTATCACTGATGCACTTAAGCGCGCTTGCCACTAGATGGCACTCTCGCAGAAGTTGGGAACAAAATAAGAGCTAGTGGGCGATATAACGGTGTTTTATACGTCCGTGGAAATCTGAGTTGGAGTAAATACCCCGCGCGAACGGACACGAGGCAGAGGTAGGACGCACGAAACGAAACGATCGACCAAAATATCTCCTTACGTATTTCCAAGCGTTTGCTGGAATGTATTCACTTAGGAAGTAAAAAGGCACTCAATACTGTAGGTGTAAATTGCATTCCAGTATCATCAAACCTCTTAACGCTCGCTCTGACTGTAGTCTCAGTTATTGTATCTCGTCGCGTTCTGTTAGCCGTGTATAAATAGCCGTGTTCTAAAAACCTATTTACGAGATTATGAAGATAGCATTTTGTAATAATTATACTTAGATATGTTTTTGTTAAATTCTAGAGCCACGTAAATTTCATTAAAGTGGGCAGCATTTTATTGCAGTGTTTTTTATTCAAAATATTTTTGAGTGCGTATACCTACTGCACTACAATGCTTGCTCCTGACTTATTTTATAGGTATCAACGTCATTATCGTCTACTGCTGGACAAAGGCCTCTCCTAACGATTTCCACGACAACCGGTCCTGCGCTGCCGGCATCCAGCGGTTTCCCGCGACCTCCACCAGGTCAAAGGTCCACCATGTAGGAGGCCTGCCTACACTAAGTCTTTCGGTGCGCGGTTGCTACTCGAAACTTTATTTCGCTTAAGTTAAGCGATTCTGTGAGCTATGTCGCTTACCATGGTTCTCCTACGGATCACCTTATTTCCGAAACTCTAGCGTAGCTCGCTCCATCGCCTTTTGGGTGACCTTGAGCCTTTTATGACTTATCTGTTAAGTGCCCATAGTCAGTGATCATGTCTCAGTTCTGTATGTCATCAATCAATTGCAGCACACACTGGTAAAAGACTTTGTCTTCGTCTGTAGGTAGGTATATCTGTAAACAATTTAACGAACAAAAAGTATTTAATTTATTTAAGTAACTGCTTATTTGCAAATTTTTCATTTTTTTTTAACCAAAGCTTGCCTAGAAGAAATTGCTACTTAGCAATAAGACCGCCAGATGAGTAATATTTTTTATATGTTGTTTCTTTTTTCATCTTGAGATGTAATAAAAAATATTGTATGTATTGTATTGTATTGTGTTGTATTGTAATGTATTGAATAAAAATGATTTATGCGTTCTTCTTTGTCTTCCGTAATGCTTTTGATATTCAAGATATAAGATACCTATGTACCTTACGACTATTCGTACACATCAAGCTATTTCGAGTTGCATTGCATTCACTGACGCGTTTACTCAGTTTTATTTATAGAAAATTTCCTGATTCCGCATTAAATAGGCCATTTGCCTTTTGAGTTACTTTTCATCATGTGTATAAAACTAAATTATTTTCCAAAAGACGTAGGAATGTAGGAACTCGTCTGTCAAAAACAAAATTTTCTTTCGAAGAATGTATGCAATAGGAACGCTTGACCGAGGCGTATTTAAGAATCAGGCGCCCCTCTAAAATGTGACAAAAAACCGGCCAAGCTCGAGTCGGAGTTGCGCGTTAAGGGTTCCGTACTGCCACACGATAAACGTCACTTACTGTAACCTTCTGTTTGCATGTTCGTAGTGGTTCGTCACCCTTTATTACCGCTAGTTCGACTCGCACTTGGTAAGTTTTATTATTTTTCGGTGAACCAAATGGGTCCCTAATAATTGAAAACGCTAAACACGTTAAAAAACCGACTTCCATCGCAACAACTTCGAACAATTTTGCACTAGTATTTTTGGTTTTTGTTAATTTTCTAATGAAGTACTATACCGATTTTGATAAAATTTTTATGAGACCACACGGGAAGTACTAGCTTTCAAATAAAAAAAGAATTATCAAACTCGGTTCACCCAGTCAAAAGTTCTGAGGTAACACTCATAAAAAAAAACATACAGTCGAATTGAGAACCTCCGCCTTTTTGGAAGTCGCGTGAAAAAATCTACAAAGACTCTTGCTACCTCCGGCCGCCCCTCACCTCTTGCCCCCTTGCCTTACCTCGTGCCCCCCTGCACATCGGGTAAATACGCCTCTGAGCTTGACGTCATAGAGTTTTTCAACGTTATCGATGTACTAATTTTAAAAGCACTGAAAGCCGCTGATGAAAAGCGAATGCTCGTAGCTAAAATGCGGATGTTGAGGTTGTTGTGCAACCAGGATCACAAGGATGTACAGATGAATGAGTATATACGAGGAGAAGATAACCGCCTCCGTGCTGTAATTTGCGGTCAATTCGCTTCACACCAGGAAGTCGCGGGCTCGATTCCCGGCGGGGTCAACTTTGTCAGACTCGGTTTGGTTGGTGGTAGGGCATTTTCATAGCCCGCCTGACTAGCTACGACCATCTATCTACGTCTTGCCGATAAACCTCAGTGTTAACAGCATTGATGTGATAGCCAGACAGATCCCTATTGCGTTAGGGAATAATGGCAAGCCTGCTTCCATCTTCGGCATCATCGTCACTTACCATCAGGTGAGATGATGCCAAGGGCTTACCAATATTGTAAAAAACTCCGGCCAAGTGCGAGTCGGACTCGTGCACGAAGGGTTCCGTACCATTATCTATAAAACTCACGTTTGTTCTTAAATAATAATTTTTTTTAATAATTTATTTTTAAAGTGAATAATACAACTCAATAGTTTATCAATATATTTGAAGCGTCTATGTGTTGCCGTTATCAATATCGAGCAAAAATGAGCAAAAAAAATCACGTTTGTTGTATGGCAGCCCTGCTTAAATATTAATTTTATTTAAATTTTATTTACCTTTAATTATTTATTTTTAAAGTGTATAATACAACTCAATGTTTTGTCAATATTTCAAGCGTCTACCTGTTGCAGTTATCAATATCGAGCAAAAACGAGCAAAAAAAATCACGTTTGTTGTATGGGAGCCGCCCTTAAATATTTGCTTTATTTTAATTTGATTATTTATTTTTAAAGTGAATATATAATTACATATTCTGTGAATATTTCAAGCGTCTACCTGTTGCCGTTATCAATATCGAAAAAAAAACATGTTTGTTGTATGGGAGCCCCCTTAAATATTGTTTTTTAGTATTTGCTGTTCTAGCGGCAACAAAAATACATCATCTGTGAAAGTTTCAACTATTTAGCTATCACGGTTCATGAAATACAGCCTAGTGACAGACGGACGGACAGCGAAGTCTCAGTAATAAGGTCCTGTTTTTACCCTTTGGGTACAACCCTAAAAAAAAGAGAAAAAGCCCTAGACTGACATGGTTTGGTTACCGCAGAAGTAAAAAGAAGCAGGTGACACAAAGACTGATGGACTTGGAGGGATATAGAAAGAGAGGAATACCAAAGACGCGATGGTTGGATGGAGTTTAAAAAAGAGATGGAAGAATGTGGAGTGACGCAGAAACTAAATGGAATGAGACCGGAATAGAGACAATAAAACCGGCCAAGTGCGACTCGATGTCACACAAACTGGGTTACTCACCAAAACTTTAACTACCAACAGAACAAGACCTCTCAGTACATACTTAGTTCTAGATAAATAGGAGTCAATTTGGAATACCAAAGAAGCGATGGTTGGATGGAATTTAAAAAGAGATGGGAGAATGTGGAGTGACGCAGGAACTAACTGGAATGAGACCAGAATAGATACAAAAAAAACGGCCAAGTGCGACTCGATGTCACACAAACTGGGTTCCTCACCAAAACTTTAACTACCAACAGAACAAGACCTCTCAGTACATACTTAGTTCTAGATAAATAGGAGTCAATTTGGAATACCAAAGAAGCGCTGGTTGGATTGAGTTTAAACAGAGATGGAAGAATGTGGACTGACGCAGGAACTAACAGGAATGAGACCAGTATAGAGACAAAAAAAACGGTCAAGTGTGACCCAATGTCACACAAACTGGGTTCCTCACCAAAACTTTAACTACCAACAGAACAAGACCTCTCAGTACATACTTTGCTTAACGTAAATAGGAGTCAACTTATTCTGGACTTTTGAAATTTCATTTTTCTTGTTAAAACGGAAAGACTTTAGATTTTTTCATAGACTTTCCTGTAATCTATGCATTCAAACTCACATACTGTAATTTTTCCAAGTTTTTAGGCCCAGTATAGTTTCGGAGATAAGGAGGGGCACAGTTAATCTTCACCTATTTTCTTAAATAACTTCAAAACTATTTATTATAAAATAAAAAAAATGTGCTCAAGATTATTACAAATTATCCTTTCATTTGATATTCACACAAAACAGTTTGAATAAAAAAATATCTAATTTACTCCCCAATATTGGCCCTCCATGTTATAATTTCATTTATTTACGTTACGCGTCCGTCTTTGGGTCACCGATTTACATATGTGTACCAAATTTCAACTCAATCGGTCCAGTAGTTTCCGAGAAAATTGGCTGTGACAGACCGACGGACAGACACACACAAGTGATCCTATAATGGTTCCGTTTTTACCTTTTCAGGCACGGAACCCTAAACATTCATTACAAACATTAAAGACGTCCACTTTGGACAAAGCCTCCCCCATGGATTTCCACGACGACCGGTCTTGCGCTGCCGACATCCAGCGGTTTCCCACGACCTTCACCAGGTTGTCGGTCCACCGAGTAGAAGGCCTGCCTACGCTACGTCTACCGATGCGCGGTTGCTACTCGAAACTTTATTTCGCTTATGTTAAGCGATTCTGTGAGCAATGTGGGTTACCTTGGTTTTCCTACGGATCACCTTATTTCCGAAACTCGCTCCATCGTCTTTTGGGTGACCTTGAGCCTTTTATGAGGCCCATAGTGAGTGATCATGTCTCAGTTCTCCATGTCATCAATCAATGGCAGCAGACTTTGTCTTGGTCTGTAGGTATATCTGTAAAGAATTTAACGTACAAAAAGTATTTAATTTATTTAAGTAATGTAACTGCTTATTTGCAAATTTTTCATTATTTCACCGCTCCTTATTTCATTCTATCGCTGTTTTCCTACCCAAAGGTTGCCTTGAAGATATTGCTACCTAGCAGTTGAGATGCAATAAAGAATATAGTATTGTATTGTATGGTATAGTATTGTGTTGTATAAAAAGGACTTATGCATTCTCATCGATATACAGGTTGTAACAAAATTGGTGTAGGTCCCGTTTACTGAGGCTTCTACTCATCATACTGAACAACTTTTGTTCTACGAATTTGCTGAATACGTAATTTTTTTTTACTCTTCATACAAATCGATCAGCTGATCGACCGATTTTGTGCATTTTAGTATGGAGGGTCCATTTTTTTTTGAGAATTTACTAATTTACTGGCCGTTATTACGCAGAGTTATTGGACCGTTTTAATGCCGAATTGTTGGAAAAACTACCAAAATTGTCCTCCAAGTAAGTCCTCTTTCATCAAGACAATGCCCCAGTGCACACGTCAACCATTAAATAAATAAATAAATATTCTGGGACAAATCACACATGGTCATCTGGCCCCAAAGTAGGATTCCCTGTGTTATGGGAACCAGAGACTGATATACATACTTATATACGTTTAAATACATACATGTATAGATATTTAACACCCAGACACAGAGCAAACAAATCTGTTCATCACACAAATGTTTGCCCTGGGTGGGGATCGAACCCACAACTCTCGGATTAGTAGTCAAGAGCACTAACCACTGAGCCACCGAGTCAGTCATTTGCAAATGGCTTAAATACACGAGTTGGGCTTCGAGCTGGTTCCGCATGCTCCGTATTCACCGGACCTAGCTCCGTGTGATTACTACATATTCCCAAATTTGAAAAGATGGCTTGGAGGACACAAATTTTTGACAAATGAGGACTGCATCGCAGGTATAAACGGCTATTTTGCAGACCTCAACAAATCGTATTTTTGGAGGGGATGAAAATTGGAAACTCGCTGGAATAAGTGTTTGGCTCATTATGGAGACTATGTTGAAAAATAAATGTAAATTGTATATTTTTTTTTACTTTCTATAAGAATTTATCAAACAGCCCTCGTAAAGTCACAGAAGTTCAAACATACTTCCCAAAAACACACGGATGTTACTTACATCAAATATTAATAATTATTTAGAATTAGTCAGCTTTAAATATTATTAATTAATTATGTTAAATTATATTTAAGAGAAGAACGATAGTGTTTGCTTGCTTCCATGAAGTCATGCAGTTATAGGCTATACCTACCAATATACTAATAAGCATTGTTTTACTTCTATCATTTATTAATAACTGACCAACCTCACATGACGTATAGTTGTGCTTACGAAGTAACTATTTAGTAATCTGTGGTTGTGCAGTAATGCAAAATTATATTTAAGTAAAACGAAGAACGATTGCGTTTGCTTCCATGAAGTCATGCAGTTGCAGGCGTTACCTACCAACATATTTTATAAAGATGATTTCTATCATTATTAACTGAGCAACCTAATATGAAATGTAATTGTGTAGTAATGTAAAATTATATTTAAGTATAACAAAGAACTTCCATGGAATCATGTAATTGCAGGCGTTACCTAAGATTTTGATTTCTATCATTAGTAGGTACTAACTGATCAAACTCACATGAAATAGAATTTAGTAGAGTAGGGTAGCTGACTGCATCAAGAATTAATTAAGAAATGTAATTAACTAAATTTCCATGCTCCCGAACTGTCTAAAAATCTTTCTCATTGGGTTTTCCATTAATTCTTCAATTTTTAATTAATAATATTAAAAAATGAGTACGTCAATGACACTGAAAAACTATGACGTCACAATTTGCTATTTTAAACAATTTTAGAATAAAATTTCATTTTTGTTAGATGATATAAGGTAGATAATTAAAATGAATATCATTCAACTAGGTGATTGTGGCAGGAGACGTTCAAAATTGAAGTGATGAAGGTCAGGCCGCTGACCTAGTGACGAGCGTTGACCCGAGAAGGGTGCTCGTAGGGGATAGGGCCCCTTTGGTGTCGTTTACAAAAGGAATGATCACCAGGGCATTATAAACGCAGAGAGATTAAGCTGCATGCATGCACTTTGCACCGAATGCGCGTGACGTCACCTTGCATTGCATTTAGCCATTGCACTTTTCATTTATAGCCGATTTGTGCGGCATGATAATCGTTCATTCATTCATATCATAGAAGAATGAAGATAAGCGAATAGCACCATAGCCCATAGCTTACTAAAATTAAAAAATAGGGTAGTCCACTACTAGTAAGGTAATTTAAGTAATTTTTCAACATGTGTCAAAAACAAAATTTTGTTCTAAAAATGTTTGAAATAGAAAGAAGTTTTTCAGCGTAATTAATCGACTTATTTTGTGACTTCGATTAGATTAGATGTAGATTTAGATCAGCAGTTTAGGAGATACAGGAAGTCGTGTTCAATTTTCGTTTGTTATTTTTCCCATACATATATAAATTTAGGTTGTTTGTTATTTTTTCCCAAAAAAGGCTCCGTTTTTCATGAAACTTAGTAAATAGAACTTATTACTTATAGTAAACCCTACTACAATTAGTTGCTCATTAATCCAGGAAAAACCAAAGTACGCGTATGGTACCTTCCATACATAGCCCGATTATTTGTAATTTTTTATCGATATTGATATTGTTATAATATGTTAACTTTAGTTTAAACGTTCTTACGATAAAGCCAAGTGTGAGTCGTACTCGCAATAAGTACCCGGACTTAATAAAAAAAAATGTCGCTTTCGTTGATATCTTTCGATAAATATGAAATAGGTAGCTTTATTTTTTTTTGTGTGGAGTGCGGAGAGGTATACTCAGTGCGCAAGTCCAACTTACACTTTTTTCGAATCTATTAATGTAAGGTAACAAACTACTTAAGTAGCGATCATCATCATCATATCAGCCGAAAGACGTCCACTGCTGGACAAAAGCTTCCCCCAAGGATTTCTGCAACGACCGGTCTTGCGCTGCCCGCCATCCAACGGCTTCCAGCGACCTTCAAATCGTCGGCCAGTATACAGGCTGTAACAAAATTGGTGTAGGACCCTTTAACTAGGGGATCTACTCATCATACTGTACAAGTTTCCCCAAAGAACCCATTGTCAATTCTCAAAAAAAAATTGGACTTATACAAAAATGCACAAGATTGGTCTATCAGCTGATCGATTTGTATTAAGTTTTTTTTTCGCGATTTCAGCAAAGTCATAGAACCAAGAAGTTTATAGGTAAATCTGGAGGCCACACTCTAAATACCTACTTGAAGCAAAGAAATATGGCCTTGAAGTTTCTCGTTACCGCTCCGTCTCTTTCTAATTAGGAGGTATGAACAAGACGTGTAAAGGTGAAGCTTTTGCTTACACCCGCTAATTGAAAAGAGACGGAGCGGTAAAGAGACATTTCAAGGGCATATTTCTTTGCTTCAATTAGGTATTTAGAGTGTGGCCTCCAGTTTTACCTATAAACTTCTTGCATAGAACAAAAGATGTTCAGTATGCTGAGTAGAAGCCCCCGGTAACGGGACCTACACCAGTTTTGTTACATCCTGTATAGTGATCAGTTGTTCATAATTGATTTTTTATGTAGTCAATAATGCTACTGCTGCAGGCAAATATCAACTTATTTAGTCAATTATGCTACTGCTGTAGGCAAATATCAACTTATTTAGTCAATTATGCTACTGCTGTAGGCAAATATCAACTTATTTAGTCAATTATGCTACTGCTGTAGGCAAATATCAACTTATTTAGTCAATTATGCTACTGATGCAGGCAAATATCAACTTATTTAGTCAATTATGCTACTGTTGTAGGCAAATATCAACTTATTTAGTGAATTATGCTACTGCTGTAGGCAAATATCAACTTATTTAGTCCATTATGCTACTGCTGTAGGCAAATTGCAACTTATTTAGTCAATTAAGCTACTGTTGTAGGCAAATTGCAACTTATTTATACCCTTACTAATATTTCATTGCGTTGGGGACTCTTTGTAAGCCCACTTCCATCTTCGGTATCATCGTCACTTACCATCAGGTGAGATGATGCCAAGGGCTTACCAATTATGATTATAAAAAAAACTATAAACGCAAAAGTTTGTATGTATGGATGTTTGTTACTTTTTCACGCCACAACAGATAAACAGATCTGGATGAAATTTGGTAGGTAGGCAGATTAGGACCTGGATTAACATATAGGCTACTTTTTTCCACGCTTGCGAGCCGCTTGCGGCTCAGGCACTACGCACCCTCGAAGACAGTCATAGAAACTATGTTCACGCGAGCGAAGCCGCTGGCAAAAGCCAGTATAAAATATGTCCTAAAACAAGTAAACAAGCGTCAGTCGGTATTCGAAATACTCATTTGTTGTATTTTTAAACAATTGACGTTGCTCTTCTTCCCACTCTTCCTACTAATATTATAAACGCGAAAGTTTGTAAGAATGGATAGATGTATTATGTTTGTTACTCTTTCACGCAAAAACTACTGAACGGATCTGGGTGAAATTTAGTAGGTAGATGGATTAGGACCTGGATTAACACATAGGCTACTTTTCTGGGTGTGGTATTCATAGGGGGGTTTTGCCGTAATCGCCACGCTTGGGCAGGCGGGTTGGCGATCGCAGTGTGGTTGCAGGTATTTTGCAATGCACGGAAAGGACGCTGCTGCCCATCCTCCGGCTTTTAGTCCCTTAGTCGACTCTTACAACCCGCATTGGAAGAGATGAATGAGACGCTTGCGGCTCGCGCACTGCGAACCCTCGAAAAGCCATAGAAACGTTGTTCACGAGGGTGAAACCGTGGGAAACAGCTAGTCCTTCATATTTTCACTATCATTGTGGCGTCATCATGTACAACCAGAACGTTCATTTAGTCAACGTCCTGAAATAGGCCGCACTTCGGGAGCGGTTCAAGGTAGCCAGCGCAGCGCCCACAGCAATAGCCCTGTGAGTAAACCGTTAAAAAACATCTCTGTCCTCTGTTGTTGGACGTCAGTCCGTCCCATATTCATCATCAGCGTGTTCTCCGTCATTGCCAATACAAACAACAACTACGCAGTTTTTTGGACTGTAACTCCAGCTTTTCCTAGTTTTAGGGTTCCATAACGCACTGCACACCCTCGAAAAGACATAGAAACGTTGTCCACGCGGGTGAAGCCGCGGAAAACAGCTAGTCCTTCATATTTTCACTATCATTGTGGCGTCGTGTACAACCAGAACGTTCGTTTAGTCAACGTCCTGAAATAGGCCGTACTTCGGGAGCGGTTCAAGGTAGCCAGCGCAGTGCCCACAGGAATAGCCCTGTGAGTAAACCGTTTAAAAATATCTCTGTCCTCTGTCGTTGGACGTTAGTCCGTCCCATATCCATCATCAGCGTGTTCTCCGTCATTGCCAATATAAACAACAACCACGCAGTTTTTTTGGACTCTAACTCCAGATTTTCCTAGTTTCAGGGTTCCATAACGCAAAAGGGGAAAACCGGTTAAGTGCGAGTTGGACTTGTGCACCGAAGGTTTCGTACCAATACAATTTTTAAGCGACTTCACAAAAGGAGGAGTTTCTCAATTCGACTGTACATATTTTTTATTTTTTTATGTGTGAAACCGATTTTTATGATTCTTTTTTTTATTTGAAAGCTAGTGCTTTTCATGTGGTCCCATGAAAAGCAGTTTATTAGAAAACTAGCGACCCGCCCCGGCTTCGCACGGGTGCAATGCTGATACTAAATACACTACAGAAAAACTGAGAACGTGCGGCCGGCCGGTACCGCCGCAAACGCTACGTCCCGCAATTTTTAAATCTGTAATATCTTCGAAAATATTCACTTAAATCATACGGTGTAACGGGCCATATAGATCTATATTAAATGAACAATGTATTCAAGGTATTTAATTGGTTAAGGATTAATGCTGTATTGGTTAAAATCGCTTCGAAAATTAGCCATTATTTGTCGTAAAAAGTAAATGACAAAAAAAAGTTATTGTGGGTTATCCATAAGAGATAGACATATACCATCACGGACTTTTCTGTAGACCTTTACAATGTGTACAATACTTAGTACATTATTTTGATAAAACTCGTAGGGTTCAGCCTGCGTTTGCAATGTAAGCGGAAAAAATGTAATTATTTACGACATCACATTAGAAACCTCAAAAATAACAGTACTTCTCCACTATTTAATGGATGTTATTATACATATAAACCTTCCTCTTGAACCACTCTATCTATTAAAAAAAACCGCATCAAAATCCGTTGCGTAGTTTCAAAGATTTAAGCATACAAAGGGACATAGGGACAGAGAAAGCGACTTTGTTTTATACTATGTAGTGATAGTGATGATGATGATGATGATAGTGATAGTGATTAACAAAAACCAAAAATAATAATGCAAAAATGTACTAAGTTGTTGCGATGGAAGACGGTTTTTTCACGTGTTTAGCGTTTTCAATTATACAAATACAAATACAAATATTCTTTATTTGCCATTAAACAAGGTACAAAATTGATGTTAGTTTAAAGACCGTAGACTCTCTTGTTTAGCCATTTTATGTTATAGCATGCAAATTTATAACTAGAAACATTAAAAAAGCAAGAAAAGAATAGATTAACAAACAAACAATTAATTTCACTCCACATATAGAATACGAAAACATGTCAATATTTTAAATAAATTCACATCATGTCATGTTTAAATATAGTTGTAACAATAATTTCTATTAGGGTTATTTATGTGTCAAAAATTCATTGACTGAATAAAACATATTTTGAAGCAGCCACGCATGCAATTTGTTCTTAAATTTATTAAATGGTAATAATGTAATATCATCAGGTACTTTGTTAAATATTATTTGTCCCATCCAAAAACAGTTTTTTTGAAAACTAGTGCTCTGGGGTATGTCCTCTACAATTAATCTGTTGGGGTTTCTCCTATTTCTTTGCACTCCATCTCTAGCCTCTTTATAGAATACCTTACAATTTATTTTAACTAATTTAGCCATTTCGAATATGTACAAGCAAGGTAACGGTAATATATTAAGCTTACTAAATAATGGTCTACATGAAGTGTCAGTCGCTACACCAAATATGGCCCGTATGCATTTCTTTTGCGAAATGAAAGCTTTGTTCACATCTGTGATATCACCCCACATTATTAGACCATATCGAAGCACAGATTCGACGTAAGCATGGTAGGCTGCTACTGCTGTAGGTCTTGATGCCACTTTTGTTAATTTGTAAAGGGCGAAAGTAAAACTATTCACTTTAGCACATACCCTTTCAATTTGACCTTTCCAATCTAACTTATCATCTATGATAATACCGAGAAACGTAGTCTTTTTAGTGCTCTGTAATGATTGTCCATTGTAATTAATATGTAATGAGTTTTTGGAATTATTGTAAGTAATGTAATATGTTTTATTTAAATTAATTTGTAAATTATTATTTTGTAGCCATTGAACTATTTTAAATATTGTACTATTTACTTCTGATTCATGTCTCTGTAATGTCATTTTCTTATCAGTTGCAACTATTACTGCAATGTCGTCAGCAAATAAGATAGTTTTATGATTGATCAAGTCAGGTAGATTATTAATATAAATTAAGAATAATAGTGGTCCAGTGTTGCCAGTGATGACTTACGGAACTGAGACATGGTCGCTTACTATGGGCCTCATAAGAAGGCTCAAGGTCACCCAAAGGGCAATGGAGCGTGCTATGCTCGGTGTTTCTCTGCGTGATCGAATCAGAAACGAGGAGATCCGCAGGAGAACTAAAGTAACCGACATAGCTCACAGAATCGCTAAACTGAAGTGGCAGTGGGCAGGGCACATAGCTCGTAGAACAGATGGCCGATGGGGCAGTAAAGTTCTCGAGTGGCGACCGCGCACCGGAAAACGTAGCGTAGCCAGGCCTCCCACGCGGTGGGCCGATGACCTGATGAAGCAGGATAGCAGCCGGGCAGCGCAGGACCGGTCGTCGTGGAAATCCTTGGGGGAGGCCTTTGTCCAGCAGTGGACGATTTGTGGCTGATATGATGAATAGTGGTCCAAGTACACTACCCTGTGGTACTCCGAATTCATTTTTCTGGAACCCAGATTGGTATTTTTTAATCATGCCTTGTTCATCCAGTTTAGTGATTTCAACGCATTGCTTTCGATTTTGTAAATACGTTTTTAACCATTCATAGGCAGGGCCTCGAATCCCATTGCTTTCTAGTTTACTTAATAAATGCCTATGCGAAACAAAATCGAAAGTCTTAGATAAATCAAAAAAAAAGAGCCGTTGTAAATAATTTCGAATTTTTCTTTTGTAAAACATCTTTTATTAGATTAAATATAGCAAGGGTAGTTGACTTATTTTTTTGAAAGCCAAATTGGTTTCTATTTAAAATATTAAAACTAGTGAAGAAATTCATTAACTTCATGTGCATGACCTTCTCAAAGATTTTGGAGAAGATAGGTACCAGCGTGATTGGTCGGTAATTGGCCATTTCAGATTTGCAACCTCTCTTATACAGAGGCTTTATAACAGACAGTTTAAGGTCATCTGGAAATGTCCCCGTCTGTAATGAGAGATTTACAAGATAAGCCAAAATCCTACATAGTTGATTACTGCATGACTTAACGACCTTTGTGCAAATATTGTCACAACCTTCAGAGGTAGTTTTATTTAGTGATGCAATCACATTTTTGATACATTGTTCATCATCTATAGTTATTAAGGAAAGCAAACAGTTGTAATAAACAAACTATCAAAGTTTTCGTATTGCATGTTTATTGCTTTTCAGTTTATGAAATTAATTACCTCAGTCACAGATTACTAAATAGTTACTTCGTAACCTCAGTCGGGCTTTTAATATTATACTTTTTTTTCTTTATTATTATTTTTTGTTATTCTTGCATTCGTTGATTTTTAGGGTTCCGTACCCAAAGGGTAAAAATGGGACCTTATTACTAAGACTTCGCTGTCCGTCCGTCTGTCTGTCTCTCTGTCTGTCACCAACTCACCAGGATGTATTTCATGAACCGTGATAGCTAGACAGTTTAAAATTTTCACAGATAATTTATTTCTGTTGCAGCTATAACGACAAATACAAAAATTAGAAAAAGTGAAAAAACGAGAGGGGCCTCCATACAAAAAACGTAATTTTTTAAACGTGAAGAAACTAGCGCCATCTAGTATGATGGTACGGAACCCTTTGTACTACAGCCATCTAGTATGATAGTACGGAACCATATGTGTGTGTGGTTCTGACTCGCACTTGTTAAAGGTTCCGTGCTCTAAGGTGTTGTGGTATGAGTATTCCGTATTCTCACTGCGCGAGACCAACTCACACTTGGCAATTTTTCGTATACATTACATATACTCACCTTCAATTCTGTCATTTCAATCGTCAGCATTCAGCAAAACATTTATGGAAAATAGTCTGAGTATAAAAAGTAAACATCGTTTGTTGTAATTATGTAAGCCAGAGGTCATTGACTAACCAACAATATACAGGTGTAAGAAAATAGTGTAGGACCCGTTAACTAGGGGTTCTACTCATCATACTGAACAACTTTCCCCAAATTACCATAGATAATTCACTCAGGGACTAGGGCAGAGCGTTAGGAAAGCTTCGCAATATCTTTAGGTCCCAAATACCGCAGTGTCTCAAGACTAGGTCTTTGACCAGTGTGTGTTGCCAGTGATGACTATGGGCCTCATAAGAAGGCTGACCTCACCCAAAGGGCGATGGAGCGAGCTATACTTGGAGTTTCCCTACGCGATCAAATACGAAATAAGGGGATCCGTAGGAGAACTAAAGTAACCGACATAGCTCACAGAACCGCTAAACATAGGCAGTGGGCAGGGCACATCGCTCGTAGAACAAATGGCCGTTGGGGCAGTAAAGTTCTCGACCGCGCACCGGAAGATGTAGCGTAGACAGACCTTAAACGCTGTGCACCGACGACCCGGTGAAGAAAGCGGGAAGACGCTGGATGCGGGCAGCGCAGGACCGGTCGTCGTGGAAATCCTTTGGGGGAAGCTTTTGTCCAGCAGATTCGGCTGATATGATGATGATGAAGATATATGAGAAGTACCTTGAACTACCTAGTAGGCCCTTATAATATGCCCTAATAACTTAGAAAGTTTCACTCAAATCTTTTGAGCAATTTTTCATAAAATAAGAACGAGCGTAGTTTTGTATAGAAAATAGGTACCTTGTTCCAATTTTAACTGAAATAATAATTATCATAGTGAAGTAGGCCATATGAAGGTAAATAGTGACACACAAAATCGTTAAACCCATTGATTAATTAACAAAACATCCTGGGTTTGTATGGGAGGTATCATACTCCGATTTTTCCTGGAATAACGACCCACTCTGTATATTACACAACAATTAAGTTATAGTAAAATATACAAAGTTTTATCAAAATCGTTAGGGTCATTTTTGAAAAAAAAAGAAACAATTTTTTGTTATGGTGACAATCCCAAATAATTAAATAAAAAAATACTGGAGATATTATAAAAGAATAATTCCCCAAAATTGTACCGCAATCTGTTTAGTAGTTTAAGCAACGGATACACACACACACACCCATATTTTTTTAATTTTTCTGCCTATGAGTGTAGGACAATCGATCCCCATTAAAATCTAACTTGGATTTTTTTGCTCACATTTATAATAGGGTAGGTAGGTAAGTAATAAGTTCATCATCATATCAGCTCATATACGTCCCCACCGAGGGGCTCGAGCCTACCCTGAATAAGTTCATACCTACTTACTATACCTTCTTCACTTATTATTATTGTTCTTGTGTTCTAATATCATTGACCATAATAAAAAGACCTACTTAGTCATGAGTGATTTTTATGAGCATAATCAAAGATTAAAAAATATGCATAATTATGTACTTTCAACTAACCATTTCATAGTTTGCGTGTACCATCCTCGACTGCATCATCACTTACCATCAGGTGAGTTGCAGTCAAACGCACTCAAATTTTTAATAAAAAAAAAATAAAAAAAAATAAATCCTTATTAGGGTTCCGTAGACCCTACGAGGAATCCAAATAAGATCTTTGGGTCCGTTTGTACGTCCATCGGTCATAGACGTCAAAACCTCGTAAATTTTACATTTTTGAATCAAGTTATATGATTTTTTTTAATTTTTTTTTTATTCTTGATTGGTAAGCCTTTGGACAAAAACATAGATTAAATACCTATAGATCTCCATTTTGAATAATCAAAAAAAAAGGAATTGTACCTAGGGCACATACGGATTTTTTCGAGTTTATGTTATTTGGGCTATATGTAAATGAACAGGTCTTTTAAATTGAAGTAAAGTTTCTAAAAACATATTTTTATCAAGGGCCACCAAAGTTATTGAAAAAGTGTCCGCCCACCCCCCACCCCTCCTCTACGTTTGTTTAACTTAGAAACCTGAATAATTTCAGGTCTGTTCCCGTGAAATTACCCTCGTACGTGAGTCTCAGCAGGAACTATTTATGAAAGTTATTTCAGATATAAATAGAAATACTTAGTTTTAAGTTATGTATGAAGTATTGTATTATTAAAAAGCGTCGGTGGCTCAACCGGTAACGACTCGGTCCATCTAACCAGAGGTACCGGGTTCAAATCGGGACGGCCAATGTACCAATGAGTTTTTCAAAAACTTACGTACATACGACTTACTGATTGCTTTAACGGTGAAGGAAAACATCGTGAGGAAACCTACACACGCCTGCGAAGAAACTCGCAGGTTGTGTGTCAAGTCGACCAACCCGCACTGGGCCCGCGTGGTCGACTAAGGCCTAATCGGCTCGAGCCCCTCGGTGGGGACGTATATAAGCTGTTATAATAATAATATGAAGTATTGGTCTTCGGAACCCTACACAATGCGTGGCCTGACACGCAATGGCCAGTTTCTTTTTAGGGTTCCGTACCCAAAGGGTCAAAACGGGACCCTATTACTAAGACTCTGCTGTCCGTCCGTCTGGCACTAGGCTATATAACTATTTAGTAATCTGTGGCTATATTTCATGAATCGTGATAGCTAGACAGTTGAAATTTTCACAGGTGATGTATTTCTGTTGCCGCTATAACGAAAAATACTAAAAATTAGAAAAAGTGAAAAAATGAGCGAGGTCTCCATTTAAAAAACGTATTTTTTTTAAACATAAAGAAACTAGCGCCATCTAGTATGATGGTACGGAACCCTTTGTGTGCAGTTCTGTGTCGCACTTGGCCGGTTTTTATTAAAATTTATACGCTCAGTAGGTAAGTAAGTAATGTGCAGCGTAGATTATTATCTGGAATAGAGAGTGTACAATATAAACATAGCACAGTTGTTCATGTTATGGAACAGTAGGACTATACAAGATATGAATGACATGAAGAAAATACTGTACCAGCTCATTACTGCAAAGTATTATGTTAATTATGTTATAAACAGTTTTAGGCGTACAATTAACGCCAAAATAATAGGCGTTAACAAATTTAAAAAACCGGCCAAATGCGTGTCGGGCCACGCGCAATGCAGGATTCCGTAGTTGCCATTATCGCGTCCTTATATAATTTTCGAATTTCTAAATACAGCGGTTTAGTATTTAGGGGGCGGTTAAATTCGACTCCAGCAAAATTTAGCACTTTAAAGCCTATTTTTTCGGAAACGGTTCCCTAAATTTTAAAATGGTTGATTGATTGATTGATTGAAAACACTTTATTGCACAACATAAGAGAAAAAAAAAGATACAATGATTAAGGAAGTTGTACATATAGGCGGTCTTATCGCTAACAAGCGATCTCTTCCAGACAACCTTTAGGTGAAGGAAATATGAGAAATCATTATTGTGGGGTAGTAGTGGGCAATAAACAAATTCATAGAGAAAAAAATTAAAAAAAATCGAGCGAGACCTACAGTACTCGCATATGATGTGTAACATGTGACAAAATACTTTAGGTTAGTTAGATTTGATGACGATATTGTACCTGGGTGGCGGATCTGACAGTAACGAAAAAAACCGACCAAGTGCGAGTCGGACTCTCGTAAAGTAGAATTCCGCGCTTTCGCGACTTCCTGTTACACATTTCCGTCCCATGTTACACATTTCCGTCCCATGTTACACATTTCCGTCCCATTTCACGAAATCACTCCCACAAATTGCAGGAAAGCGAGAGCAAAGATGTTACACATCAAAAAACGAGACCTACAGTACTCGCATATGATGTGTAACAAATCACTGTTACACATTTCCGTCCTATTTCACGAAATCACTCCCACAAATTGCAGGAAAGCGAGAGCAAAGCTCATTCGTCAGATCGAATAGCGCGCGCTTTCGCGACTTCCTGTTACACATTTCCGTCCTATGTTACACATATCCGTCCCATTTCACGAAATCACTCCCACAAATTGCAGGAAAGCGAGAGCAAAGATGTTACACATCAAAAATAAATATCCAATCTTAAACTACGTAATACACGTAAATATATATTATATTCGTGGTTTATTTTTGTTATGTTAAATGTATCTTTTGTGGTCTTTTAGGTTAAATTAAAGTAAAACAATCTTTTCTCTTTTCAAATACATAATTATTTCATTGAAACGTTTTTATTTATTAGATTTTTGGGTATTTATACAAAAAACCGGAAAAAAAAGTCAACCAATATTATAGCTAAGGATTGTCACAATTACAAAATCTATCTTGTATAGATTATTCTACAACGAGTTAGCTTGTTTCATAACGAACTCGGCGTTATAAGTTACACACTTGTAACATTCATAGTACTTGAGAAATCAAGCATATTGTAACCGGAGTCCGCGAACAGGTGCGCCCCCCCGACGGGCTGTGGCAGCTGGCGGTTATACGATTTTCAAGTGCTTGCCAGCGGAGCGGGCTTTTGATAGCAGGCACGACGTCACTTCTTGCCAGCGGAGCGGTTTAGATATAAATGATATAAACTAAAATACATATACATAAAAAATATGGTCTTAAAAGAATCATAATTATTTTTTAAGCTCTAACCAACGATATTCCACACGACTGTGTTTGACGAGAAAAAAAATCATCCTCACTTTACTTGCTTTTTACCCTTAAAAAGTTTTTTTTCCATAATGTTTTTTAAAGTTCTCTTCGCGTTAGTATTATACATATCTTTGCCAAATTTCAGCTCTGAAGCTCTTAGCTACTGATAGTCTAGGAGCTAGGCCGCGGACAGACAGTCGGTCGGACAGACGGACAGACAGGCACGACAAAACTATAAGGGTTCCTTGTTTTACTACGGAACCCTAAAAAAAGCGAGCTGAAGTAGGTACCGTTACATATTTGCTTAATTGAAAACAACAGACGATCTTATAGGACCTCGTTTCCACCTCCAAAGTTCATTATCAGATCAACATCTACAATGAAGGGTATGCTGACTCCGGAAATATGGCTCCATAGCAAAATTCAATTCAATCAGACCCCTGCAAGTAATAGTCGCTCTAAAATCAATTGCATAATTTGAACCATACTGACAAGGCTAGTTAAATCAGAGCTAGTAATAAAAAATAAAATTAGTTAAAGAAATTCCATAAATATCATCATCATCATATCAGCCGAAGGACGTCCACTGCTGGACATAGGCCTTCCCCAAGGATTTCCACGACGATCGGTTCTGCGCTGCCCGCATCCAGCGGCTGCCCGCGACCTTTATCAGGTCATCGGACCACTGAGTGGGAGGCCTACCTACACTATGTTTTCCGATGCGTGGTCGCCACTCGAGAACTTTACTACCCCAACGGCCATCTGTTTTACGAGCAATGTGCCCCAGCCACTGCCACTAAAGCTCGTTTCTGATTCGATCACGTAGAGAAATACAATAAACATACCTAGACCTAGAAATCTGTTAAAAAAATAAAGTAAACAGTTTTATTTTTGGAATGAAATAAATGATCCTTTTATGACCATAGAAAGACATACATTTTTATGGTTTCGTACCCAAAGAGTACAATTAGGACCCACTTATTAGGGTTCGGTACACAAACGAGACCATATTACCAAAGTATATACAGGCTGTAACAAAAATGGTGTAGGTCCCGTTAACTGGGGCTACTACTCATCATACTGAACAACTTTTGTTCTACGACTTTGCTGAAATCGTTTAAAAAAAATTTTACTCTTCATACAAATTGATCAGCTGATCGACCAATTTTGTGCAGTTTAGTATGGAGGGTTCAATTTTTTTTGAGAATTGACTATCGGTTCCTTGGGGAAAGTTGTTCAGTATGATGAGTAGAAGCTCCAGTTAACGGGTCCTACACCAATTATTTTACACCCTGTATATTAGTATACCTACTAACATACAGTATGGACATTCCCTGCCGCTCTCTAGATTGCGACGTCACCGCCTCGTCGCCCAGATTGATACAGATTGGTTACAGTTTGGTTGTCGAACGAATAGGATTTCGCCGCCATTTTGTTTGTTCTGTCATTCCTTTTTTGAAATGTAATTTCTGGTCCGTTGTAGATATGTAACTTATGATGAAGTGTCCAGGTTGTGATTTTACTAAGGCTTTATTTATAAATATGTCTGTCCATCTGCGCGGCTGACCTTTAAAAGATTGTATCTTTTCAAACGTTTTGACGTAGCTGACAGTTCTCACCTACTATGGGATGGATCAGCTCGCTGTTAGCTGGATACCTTGGACGCCATCGACCGAAGCGCCCGAAGACTCATTGGCGACAATTAGCTTGTCAAAAACAAGCTCCAAAGCCTTGAGCATCGCCACAAATTTTCCTGTCTTTCGGTATTCTATCGAATTCATTTTGGAGAGTGAGCACAAGAACTGCACGAGCTCATTCCTCATCATTCCACCTTTAGATTAAAACTAAAACTAAAACCAACTCTCAACATGGTGCTGTAGATTAAAAAAAGTAAAAATTTCTCCACCTCATACAAGAAACACGTTTTCTAAAGGTTTCAAATCAAAAATCAAAAATCAAAAACAATTTATTTCAAATAGGTGTTTACACACACTTTTAAATAGTCAAAACAAAAAAAAAATTACAGTATATTACAAATAATGTCATGATTCAGATTACAGTCTCAGGTAATGGTATTTGATATAGAATCAACATATATATCTTTGTCATTTACATAATCTATTATTTTATAATATCCTCTAGAGCACAAAACTTTTTTGACATGAGTCTTGAACTTATTCTCTGACAAACTAGTTACATTTTCTGGAATTTTATTGTAGAATCTTATACACTGCCCCACAAATGACTTTTTAACCTTACTCAGTCTCGAAAAGGCTATATCTATTTTATTTACATTTCTTAAATTCAAATTATGCCTGTCACAGTTTTTAGGAAATAAATGCAAATTCTTACGAACGTACATGATGTTTTCATATATAAATTGACTAGCAACAGTTAAAATATTGATTTCTTTAAACTTTTTTTTTTGCTTTAATATCTTTCATAAAATCCATAGGTACCTACTTGATGCATACAAGAGCCAAAGTTGCCAACTAATCATTTAAATTTTGCAAAATGGCAGGTGGCTAGTGTTTCCCGCTCTGGCCGGGGGGGCCTCTGGAATTTTGTTCTATTTATTTATTTATTCATTGGGGAAAAAAACAGCTGTAATTACACAAAATAGATAATAACATAAATATTGAAACATAAGCCAATAAAATTTCCACTAATAGTTAAGGACAATTTCGTTCAAGTAAACATTAAATTTAAGTAGATAAATATGACTTACAAAAAGACATAAAAACTCACAAAAAAACTTATGTAAAAGACAATCTTATAAATTCTAATTTTAATTTTAATTGAAGAAATGTATTGTTTGAGTCTTGACGAAAAAATATCAACGTGTTCATAAGCTTCGTTATATTTTGAACAAGATCTTACAATGTAACGATTTTTGGCATAGTTAGTTCGGCAAAAAGGAATAGCAAATGTACGATTTGAGCGCAAATTTGCTCTAGGACATTTATATAAAATCTTATTTACTAGATATGAAGAATCTAAATAATTGTGTATTATTTTATATAACAGTATTTGATCTCTGTGTTCTCTTCGTGTTGCGAGTGGTGTACTTTTACTAGGGTCAATTCGTTTAATAAATTTGCGTTGGATACGCTCAATAGAGTCTACATGTTTTAAATATTGAGGGTTCCAAACGGTCGATGCGTATTCTAGATGAGATCTTACAAACGAATTATATAGCAGTATTAAAGTGTTATAATTTTTAAACTCTTTACTTTGTCTAAATATAAACCCTAACATCTTGTACGCTTTGGCTGTTATTTTATCAATATGAGAGGTAAATAATAATTGATTATCCAAATAAACTCCAAGGTCTCTCACCTCAGACACTCTTTGTAAAGTTTTGTTATGTAAACTATAATAATTATTAATTGGATCTTTTTTCCTGGAGTATGAGATAGTGCAACATTTATCTACATTCAAATACAACTTGTTTAATAGACAGTATTCACTCAGTCTATCGAGATCTTCTTGTAGAAGTTTACAGTCGTCGGAAGACCTAACGGCTTTATATATCTTAGTATCATCAGCATATAACAAGACTTCTGAGTTTTTAAAACAATGTGAAACATCGTTAATAAATATATTAAAAAGCAAAGGGCCGAGATGAGATTCCTGGGGAACCCCGGAGCTAATTGGGATAAAAGAGGAAGTAAAGCCTTTAACAGCTACAGCCTGTGTTCTATCACGAAGGTATGACTCAAGCCATCGCAGCAATTGCCCCATTGTTGTAAAGATAAAACATAGCTTCAAAAATATTTATCTTGAAATAAAAAAAATGTATATGAGATTCTCACAACAAGCCCTTCCATTTGACATGTCACACAATAAAGTTTTTAATTTTCTAATTTACCTCCTAAAAGTGGCCCCCATATTTAAAATTCATTTATTTACGTACATGTCCGTAAAGACGGAAAGAGGTCGTCAACTTACGTGTAGGTACTAAATTTAACTCAATCTGTCCGGTAGTTTCGGAGCAGATTGACTGTGACAGATGGATGGACGGACAGACAGACACGCGAGTGATCCTATAATGGTTCTGTTTTTACCTTTTGAGGTATGGAACCCTAGAAAGGTATCGTAGGCTGTTGTAGTCCTGTGTAGTACTAATATTTAAACTGTGCCTGTAGAGAGATTTGGCGGTACGGCACCCTCGGAGAGCAAGTCCGACTTGCAATTGACCGATTTTTTTATGATACGAGTGTTACAATGCATAAAATAACAATAAGAGTGTTAAGCGTGTGAAATAAAACTTTCACTGGTCTCGCTTTTTATGAAGTTTTCTCTAAGTAGGGATTAAATTCTGTTGTAGGTATCACTGGCTAAGATAAAGTACGTTCGGGGAAACACCTGCAGTACACTCGAACGGAGTTCTCGAAATGTGTTGAAGGATAAAATAATTTTACATAAAATATATTTTTTTTTATCTACATTCTAGATTATCATTATCATTATCATTCTAGATTATCAATTATAAGCACTGTCACTGCTGGACGAAGTTTTTTCAGAATCGTCCCCTACATCAATAATTAAAGAATGAACTAGATTCGCGCGAGCCTGTGCAGGTTTAACATCGGTGGCGTGGAACTTTAATTTACCACTAATGTGCGGTTGACCGTAGACACAGTAAGGAGCGGTACTTGTTGCTCATCTGGCAGTAAGATCACAGATGAGATACTAGTGTAAGATCTTCAAATCTAAGTATATATTATAACTAACATACAGTATGGGCACTCCCTGCCGCTCTCTAGATTCCGACCTCACCCCCTCGTCACCCAGATTGGATACAGTTTGGTTGTCGAACGTATAGGATTTTGCCGTGATTTTGTTTGCTCCGTCATTCATTTGTTTTTAGACATGTCATTTCACGACCGTTGTATGCTGTGTCCGGGGTTAAATCCTTGATATTGTGGAGGCCTATACTGTTCTCTAATTTGGTGTCGTCGCTGAAAAGTAAAAAACAAATGATAATTTATTTTCAGTTTTATTTCTTTTGATTTTTATATTGTTTTTGGCTCTGCTGGCTAACTGACTGTTAAGTTTCGATTATTCTAATGTGCAGGCGTTCCACTAAAGGATAGAGAGATTCTGAGGAACCTTCCTGGACTCCTACTCAGTCCACAAGCTAAAAGATAATTACTCTAGAAAAAATAAATGAGAATCAGCGGAGAAATATGACTTGTAGAGAGAATAGCCGGACATCCGCCGGACATCCGTCGGACACTCGGACATCCGTCGAACAGACATACGAAAGCATAACGGAGACTCTTCGCAGGCGTTTCGCGCTCGCACGGTTATAGTTAAACGAGCAGTCGCCTGTGGCTTTGCCCGCCGCCGCAAGTAGCTTGCAATATTATTTTAGCCTATGTTCTTCCTGAAGATCCATTCTACATATTGGTGAAAGAATTTTTGAAATCGGATGAGTTGTTTCGGAGATTATGTCCTACATACAAACTTACAAACTTTATCTCTATAAAATGTTACTTTAAATATAGATTATGGCCTAGTTACATAGAATAGTACAGCTACACCGTTACACAGAGTACTTTTTGACAACTACGAACAACAAAAACAGATGATTCTAACAGTAACAACCATCTACCGAATAATAATAATTCCCTAGGGATCCTAGATCAAGAAAAGAGGCTGGAGTATAATAATATCACGGATTTTTTTTCCTATTTGCGATGCTAACTCACACACACACACACACACACATCTACTGAAACTTCTATTCTTGCACGCTAGTGGGCGCCAGAGAGCCGCGGCTGCTGATTGGAACGTAAGGAACGTGGGCACTGTGGTGGAGAATCTGGAGCAGGTAGTTACGATTGCCAAGTACTAGGGTAGCATGGCAACTAGAAGTAGATGTTGTTATAATTTCGTATGACTTTTTGGCGTGCTCTAGCGGGGAGTAACTGTACTTGCAAAATTTAAATCCAGGTAACTCGTTCTCACAAAGAATAATAGATGGCTCTGCAAAAATTAGTATTTCTGTAAAAGGATTGCAGATGGAACTAAACTTACGTTCACAAAATAAAAATGATGTATAGGTATTATGTTTATGTTTAAACAAAAAGGGCTGTAATGTAAATCCCAAGAAGTTTATAGGTGAAATCCTTAGTTCTCTTGAACACTGTTGTTTATGATGTTGTGGATCTATAAACGGAAAGAGAAGTAGAGGACGAATGCCTATACGATAAAAGAAGTGACCGGGATGACACTGCCTGCAGGCTAATATACACAGAGCTCAAAATCAAGTGGCCTGGAGAGCTGTGGTGGCACGTGCGACCCACGATGGCGATGGTTACGTCCCTCAGCCATGAGGATACGACAAAGAAGAATGATCTAGGTATATCAGATGCTATCCTAAAGCGAGAGTTTGTAAGAATGAATGGATATATGTTTGTTACTCTTTCACGAAAAAACTACTGAACGGATCTGGCTGAAATTTGGTAGGTAGACAAATTAGGACCTGGATTAACACATAGGCCTACTTTTTTCCACGCTCGCGAGCCGCTTGTGGCTCGCGCACCCTCGATGAGTTATAGAAACGTCCAAGCGGGTGAAGCCGCGGGAAACAGCTAGTATTTATTGATGTAAAAAAATCGGTCTACTTTAGCATGAAAGAACACCATGCCATGAATTATTATTATCACAAAATACCTGTCTATAAATAAATTATAAATACTTACTCGGTGGACCCATGACCTGGTGAAGGTCGCGGGAAGCCACTGGATGCGGGCAGCGCAGGACCGGTCGTCGTGGAAATCCTTGGGGGAGGCCTATGTCCAGCAGTGGACGTCCTTCGGCTGATATGATGATGATGACCTGTCTAGAATGTGGCCGTAGTATTTGAAATACATATTATGAATTGGCGGTTTGATTAGCACACTAGCGCCTCCAATAGAAATAAATATTTTACTCAATCTCAATCCTTGAATATTTTGCACATACAGGATGTTGTTTTGGTCGACAACGCCCTTTCCAGTAGGGCTTCTACTCATGAAACTGAACAACTTTTGTTCTACAACTTTGCTGAAATCGCAAAAAAGGAAATTGGACTTTTCATACAAACCGATTAGCTGGTTGATCAATTTTGTATGGAGAGGTCAAATTTTTTTTATGAGAATTGACTATGTGTTCCTTGGGGAAAGTTATTCAGTTTTGTGAGTAGAAATAGAAAGCCTCCTGAAAATGGCGTTGTCGACCAAAACAACACCTTGTATAGGGCGGCTACAAATATTGTTTAATTGTTATTTTATTCATTCATATTGTCAGGCTACGCATTGTGTAGGGTTCCGCAGCCTAATACTTCATAACTTTAAACTATTTCAGCTCCTATACGTCCCCACCGAGGGAGAGAGAGCCTACCCTGAATTAGGGCGATCGGGCCTTAGCCTTAGACTTCACACACAACCTGCGAGTTTCTTCGCAGGCGTGTGCAGGTTTCCTCACGATGTATTCCTTCACCGTAAGAGCGTCGGATTCGTCGTACATATGAAATCTAAATTCGAAATAACATTTTTTTCACACCAATTGTTATTTTATAACTGCAAATATTAGCAATAAGTTATTTACAGTAATAAAAAAACATTTGAATAATAGTTGTTGCCGCCTTATTATGTGCGAAATACCTACATAAACAGGGTGAAACAAAATTGGTGTAGGAACTGTTAACTGGGGGGTTCTACTCATCATACTGAATAACTTTCCCTAAGTAACCTATAGTCAATTCTCAAAAAAAAATTGGACCCTCCATACAAAAATGCACAAAATTGGTTGATCAGCTAATCTGTTTGTATGAAGATTTACATATTTTTTTGCGGTTTCAGCAAAGTCATAAAACAAAAAATGTTCAGTATGACGAGTAGAAGCCCCAGTTAACGGGACCAACACCAATTTTGTTACACCCTGTATATTTTTATTGGTGGCGGCGCTAGAAAACATAACAGATTCATATATATTCATAACTTAAGTTGCAGTGCGTATAGCTCGTAGAACAGATGGCCGTTGGACCAGTAAAGTTCTCGAGCGGCAACTGCGCACCGGAAAACGTAGCGTAGGTAGTCCTGGAACGTAGCGTAGGAGTGGGACTAGGTGGACCGATGACCTGGTGAAGATCGCGGGAAGCCGCTGGATGCGGGCAGCGCAGAACTGGTCGTCATGGAAAACCTTGGGGGAGGCCTATCAATGTCCAGCAGTAGACATCCTTCGGCTGATATGATGATGATAGGTTTATATAAGTTAATGGAGGTCCAGCACATCTGTCCAAGTAGGTTTTAACACTTGTTGGGGGTAAGTATCAGTAATAGATATTCATCATAGTGGTGTAGTTGTATCTTATTTATTTTGTTTGACAATAGGTAAGTAAGTATAGGTATTTATTTTATTATTTACATTTTAAAATTAAATAGGTGGGTTAACTTAGGCAACTTAACTAACTACTTACATTTTTATTCGACAGAAAAGCCTTACACTTACGAAACATAAACTTTTTTCTAAAGACGCTTACTTATCGTGAATTTTTTAGAAAAGTCACGTATAATATTCCATTTGAAACACCTAGGCCACATTCCACTTGAGACTGTTGTTAAATAATTGTTACCATTAAGTGGTAACATAATTGGAGATGCCAAATACTTTAAAAACCGACTTCGATTGCAACATTTACGTAAATTTTGCTTTTCTTATTGTTTTTGTTTAATTTCTCAAAATCGATTTTGATAAACTTTATAAGAGGCCACCCTGAAGTCATAAACTTTCAATTAAAGAAAGAATCATCAAAATCAGTTCATAATCAGCGAAGATATCAATCATACAATCAATCAATCATTTTATTTACAAACAATGTACATTCTACCTAGGATGTTTGATAAGTACCCGTTTACTAAATATATTAATATCACTTGCCGAAAATAAGTATACCACCTTTTTAAGCCATTTTTCAGAGGCGGGAAAAAGAAAAAAAAATTGCATTCTTTTGTTTTTTTTCTCATTTGACAGCGATTTAGTGAAAGCGTGAACTTAAAATTGTTAAAATGGAGAAAGAATAGTATCGGTCTGTAATTAGATTCTTGTTTTTGGAAGGAAAAACATGTGATGAAATAAAAGTAAGAATGCAAGCGGTTTACCATGAATGTGCTCCTTCTATGACAATCGTCAGATATTGGTATAACGAGTTTAAGCGGGGGAGAAAAACCGTCTTTGATGAGGATCGCCCAGGCCGGCCAATTGAGGTGACTACAGACGATATGGTTAAGAAAATTGAAAATATCGTTTTAGCCGACCGCCGAATTAAACTTCGAGAAATCGTTGATGGTGTAAACGTTTCAATCGAGAGGGTACAACACATATTAGAAGAAAAATTGGGTATGAAGAAAGTATCGGCGAGGTGGGTGCCGCGTTTACTCACGGAGGAGCAAAAACGGAACCGACTGACTACTTCGGAGCAGTGTTTGGCCGTGTTCAAACGTAACCCGAAGGAGTTTCTGCGTCGTTTCGTAACCGTGGACGAAACGTGGGTTCACCACTACACCCCGGAAATGAAAGAGCAGTCGAAGCAGTGGATTTTACCGGGTGAACCTGCTCCAAAGAAATCAAAAACCGTCCCATCGGCTGGAAAGGTCATGGCGACTGTTTTTTGGGATTCGCAGGGTATTATACATATTGACTACTTAGAAAAGGGGAAAACGATAACAGGGCAGTGCTATGCTAATTTATTGGATGAATTTGACGCCGTCTTAAAGGACAAACGACCCAATTTAAAAAAGAAAAAAGTACTGTTTCATCACGACAACGCCCCGGCTCATTCGTCCAGAGTTGTGACGGCTAAATTAGCACAGTTACGCTACGAACTATTGCCTCACCCCCCGTATTCTCCAGATTTGGCCCCATGCGATTTCTTTTTGCTTCCCAACCTAAAAAAATGGCTCGGTGGTAAGCGATTTGGATCAAATGACGAAGTCATTGCCGCCACAGAGGCCTATTTTAATGACTTTCCAAAATCATACTTTTTGGATGGTTTATTGAAGCTTGAGGTGGAACAAGTTTATAGAGTTAAAAGGTGACTACGTAGAAAAATAAATGCATATATACAAAAAAAAAGTTTTTTTTTGCCATAAACGGGTACTTATGAAACAGCCTTTGAAATGACCATAATTTAAATATAAGTAATTAAGTACATACACAAACAATACAAATATGATATGCAACATTAGGATTACGCAAATTTGTCAGCTCAATTCATGTCCTAATTCATATTGAAAATCGAGTAACAACCATAAAAAAAACATATAAGACATGATGTTAACCCGTTGTTTTTACAGTCCCCAATTCCCTGCCGGCGTCTGTATTTCTCGATTCGTATAACTAAGGAATCTTCAAGTCAAGAGTGAATAGGCACTATTTGAGCTTGCGTGTTACATCCTCGGCGGCATCGGCACCTTACCATCATGTGAGGTGCAACCAAACGCACTCAAATTAATAATAATAAAAAAAAACAGTGTTGAGATTGTAAAATAATGAAAATAATAGATTAATTTTTAGGGTTCCTTCCCAAAGGGTAAAAACGGAACCTTATTACTAAGACTTTGCTGTCTGTCCGTCTGTCACCAGGCTGTATTTTTATGAACCGTGATAGCTATACAGTTGAAATTTTCACAGATATGATGTATTTCTGTTGCCGCCTTAACAAAAAATACAAAAAAATTTGAAAAAAGTGACAGTCTCCATGCAAAAAACGTGTTTTTTTGAAACGTGAAGAAACTAGCGCTATCTAGTATGATAGTACGGAACTGAGGAAACTAGCGCCATCTAGTATGATGGTACGGAACTGAAGAAACTAGCGCCATCTAGTATGATGGTACGGAACTGAAGAAACTAGCGCCATCTAGTATGATGGTACGGAACCCTATGTGTGCGGTTCTGACTCGCACATGGCCAGTTTTTATTTAATTAACAGCCCTCATTGTTAAGTTTTAAGTGGAATATGGCCATGGTATTTGAAATAGACTTAACAACTTTCAGCTCCATGTTCCGGAATATTAGCATAATCATTCTCCTGGAAGTATTTTTTACACGTGGTATTGTGTAACAGCTATTAGTTTTCTTTGTTATTGGCATTGTTATTGGGCTTTGTTGCACCATTTTTACACCAGCAGCTAGCAGTAAATAACTACTGTGGCTGAATTTTGAATGAACAATCTTATTGGTACAGAATTTGTACCTATAATATCGGTAACCAAGACAAGGTGACAGGTTGAACGACGGACGCAGTTTTGGAGGTGTTTATATGAAGATGAAACAAAACAACTTTCCCAAGCTCCGGCCTCGCATTAGGCGGTATGGCCATATTTCCTTGTCCTGCGTGACTGAAAAAAAAAGGCGGCATGGCCATGTTTCCTTTGCCTTCGTGACTGAAAAAAAAACACATTTCCTGTTACACACTTCGTCCCTTTTCACGAAATCGCTGCCACAGATTGTAGGAAAGATGTTACACTTCAAAAATTTTGGGAATCTCATTAACGATCACATCTGTGTGAGCCGTTTAATTTTGTCCACGATTTAACTACACGTTCCTTTCATTTTCATCATCTAACCTCCTGAAATGCGTCCGTTTTTCAACCTGTCACCCTAGTATATTACCAATTCTTAATTAAATTATAGTTAATACAAAATAATAATGTTACCCTTTGTTTACATTTTCTTTTAAGTGTTTTATGTTATGTATCTCTGTACACAATAAATTGTTAAATAAATATATAAATGGAAATAATATAGGTATCTATTTCTATAGAACGCTTCGCTTTATACACAAAGCTTATTGCTTGGAACACGTCTCGTGATGATATAACTTGTTATAAATTCCTTACATTAAAGTCTAGAGATTAGATAAATCAAAGGTCATGATTTTATTAGGTGTATTTCTAAAGTACCTAGGTACTATTCATCTACTATTAAGCAGGTTTGCCTAATTAATTATACATACCTATAATGCTACTGTTTTTTACACCAGATCATCGTAACTCTCATTAAAACTGTGTTCCATTACATCACTTGCACTGTCGAAACTGGATGATGCCATCTTCTTCTCACTTGCGTCTTTTTGCAGCAGTCTGTCGCACTCGTTTAGCCGTCCGTGCAAGACCTCGTAAACTCTCGTCATAGACGCTACCTTCTCCTTGCAAGAGGGGTCAGTTTCGATGGCAAACAACCGGGAGTCCAGAAGTTTGATAGCGGCTACTATGTAATTCCTTAGTGTTTTTGTTTTGTGTTCGCTACTGATTCGCTCCAAGAATGCGCAGATCTGCCGCTCGCTGCACAAAAGGACGTCCACATCGTATGCTAAAGGAGAATGCTGTCTATGCAGGTACGCGATTAACCGCTTCGCGTATCGTCTATACGTACGGTACGCTTTTCGTTTTCTTGAACCAAGAGTGCGGCCCATCGTCATAGATTTTTTCATGTCGTCAATAACAGCTTTGTAGCCGGCATCGATTTTTGAGTCGAAAATATCTTGCAGCCTTGTTTCAACCGGTTGCAGGTCGTATGGAGCTGGTGACGGTGGGAGCGACGGAGAAGAAGGAGGTGGCGATGGAGGCAAAGTGTTTGTCCTAGAGTTTTCTTCGCCTTCACTGGACTCGCTAGAAACCCTGCTTTCCGCTGGACTTGCTTGGGGAACGGGGTAAGGCCGCGCCCGCTGCCTCTGCTTTTGAACTCTAGCTGGCCTGGGAGCAGTCCTGGCGTTATAAGCAGTCAGCACATTAGCGTCCTGTTCGGTCAACGGTCTTGCGCGCTGCGTGGCCGCTAGGGGAATGATTCTTATCTTGACTAGAGCGAAACTTTGGTGTATCTTCGCTTTGATCCTAGGGTCGTCGTAATCCGCCCCCCACAGATCTCTTATAGCTGACTCCTTTAGATATCGGACTTGGCACAGTTCTCCGTTAAAGAAGCGTTTCCTCTGCTGCTCGTTGAGGGTGTCTCGTTCAGCGCCAGTGAGGCCGTGGATCTTTGTCAGGTGGTCGGGCAGCTTCCCGTAAGTGAATCGTGCGCAGTTTTCTATTGGACACGGGATGTTCGCGTGGTTTTGTTTCTTTGTGCGCGTTGAAGGTGCTGGCCGAGCGTTCATCTTGATAGTGTGACCTGGAACAATGGAAAAAAAGATAAACAACCGCATAAAATAACTTGTAAAGGCAAGTAAAAATTAAACCTTAAGATACAAGTCATCATATGATCATATCAGCTGATAGACGTCCACTGGTGGACAAAGGCCTCCCCCAAGGATTTCCACAAAAACCGGTCCAACGCAGCCAGCATCCAGCGGCTTCCCGCGACCTTCACCTTCCTACGCTACGTTTTCCGGTGCACAGTCGCAAATCGAGAACTTTACTTCCCCAACGACCATCTGTTCTACGAGCTATGTGCCCCGCCTACTGCCACTTAAGTTTGGCAATTCTGAGAGCAATGTAGATTACTTTGGCTCTTCTACGGATCTCTTCGTTTCTGATTCGTTCACGTAGCGAAACTACGAGAATAGCACGCTCCATTGCCCTTTGGGTGACCTTGAACCTTCTTATAGACCCTTCGTAAGCTGTAAGTAATATGTAAGTGCTTCAAGATAAAATTTTGACACCAGACTACTTTTCACTTAGGTACTTTTTATAATTAAGTAGGTAGGGATGGTAGGAATCTACCTTACTTTTTGTAAGTCGGTGTGGTACGAATCTACTGAGATATTAGCACTTAGGAGTAGGCGAGATAAGTAGTATAAGTAAGATAAGTAAGTAAAGGCCGCGCTCCGCTCGTCAGTCGGTTGTGAGCGCTAGAACGCCGAACAATCGCCGCCGCAATTCGCGCGCCTCCCGTGTACGCAGTTATAACCGCTAAGTCGAGCGCCTTAATACCCATGTTTCCATGTATTGTCTGACAGTGGGAAGAAGTGAATAAATTCGTAGGAATTGTCGTTTTATAAGGAAGTGCAGTATCTGTTACGTAGTAACAAGTATCTGATCTGTGACTTAGGTGCGGACCGCAAATGAAGTAGCTTCCATCTTAATTTGTAAAGAGAACCTGAGAAAATACTATCTGGGCAGAATGTTTTGGTAGTCCAGTTAATTTATTTAGAGGGCGTTCGTGGGGTTGTCCGAGTATAATAATTGTGTTGACGGAGACCGGGGGCTGTTTGCGGAGGGCTCGGCTTTTGTCCTCCGCTTAATTTATTGAAAACAACGCATCTCCTTCGTAGGGGCACGAAAGGAGATGCGCTATCGTCCAGTTTGATAAGTTAGTTGTACTACGAGATAACAAAGTAAATACGACATGAAAGTAGGTGAACTTTGGATGGACACTGATTGATTTTTAGGGTTCCAATCCAAAGTCAACAAGGAATAGTTCTTTTAAAATTACTGAGGATTTGCTAAAACGATTTTTCGATTAACAAATCGCTTTGCGAAATATTAAGCTATAAAGTACAAATTTTTGTTAAAGTCAAGTGTCCCCCCCTAACAGCTACACCGCTATTTCAGGAAACCTTAAAAAAAATGTAAATAGTAGCACATATGATCAATTTAAAAAAAAAAACTATCACGGCTAAGTGGGCTTTCTTAGTTTAGGAGTAATATACGACCAACTTAAGGTGTGCATTTGGATTTGTAAAAAGTTCATAGATTTTTCTATACAAACTGTTTTATTGACAACTGCAAATGTAATTTTGTTTTTTTAAAATATTTGTTTATTTTTGAAAAGACTACGGGTCCCTACTTTGCGCGAGTCAGAGTCGCACTTGGACTTTAATCGTTAAATAAATACTCCTTAATTTTTTTTAATAACCTCACTTAGCCTCACTATTATTAGTAAGTACCTACGCAAGTGTGTGATCAAGTAGATTAAATAGAAAAATAGAGTGTCCGTCTTTATATACTTGTTACTTTTTAAGGCAAAACCACTAAGTCCGTTTAATTTTTTATTTATTTATTGGGAAAGAAACAGCTGTAATTACAAAAAAATAGAATATAACTTATAGATTGAAACATAAGTCAATAAAATTTCCACTACTAGTTATGGACAATTTAGTTCAAATAAACATTAGATAGGACCGGTCGTCGTGGAAATATCCTTGGGGGAGGCCTTTGTCTAGCAGTGGACGTCCTTTGGCTGATATGATGATAAAACATTAGATTTAAGTAGGAAAGTATAACTTAAAAATATACAATAAAACAAACAAAACAAACTTACAGAAGAGACAATCGTATGAACTCTAATTAAAATTTTTGACAGAAGAAATGTATTGTTTTAATTTTGCGAGAAGATAGCTTAATTGCATCATTATAAGTTTTAATGTTTTTTGTCAATCTTCCTTTAATTTAAAACATAGTAATTTTAATAACACAACACACTTTTAATAATAGCTAATTACTTTATAATTGTGTTAATTTTATTAGAATTTTGAACGTTACGGTGATTCACAAGTCTACGTCTTCTCAGTGGCCCCAATCAAAAATTATTAATTGAAGAATATCATACAACAGCAAGATAGACGCCTCCCTAGAGGACCGTTCAATTTGGATTATTTATTGTTTCGGCGGCCGAAGTCGCGGGGCGGGGCTAGCTAATTTCCAAAATAAATATTAGCTCAATCAGCCCGCGGTCTGCCTCTTATTAATAACCTCTTTGTTTCTTGGTTTCTGACGTCCTAATAATTTTGTTCGGTAAATGCAAAGCTTTTTGAAACATTTATGAGCTAGGAGGGGATAATGAAAATTACTGTAACTTGGTAAATAATTTTTTTTTCTTTTGTCCTCTTATATATGTGTGTTTCAATTTTTGTAATAAGTCTCGAACATTTAAGGCCTTAAGATATGTCAAATGACAGTTTCTTCGCAGGCGTGTGCACGTTTCCTCACGATGTTTTCCTTCACCGTAAGAGCGTCGGATAAACGTACATATGAAATTGAAATTCAAAAACACATTGGTACGTGGCCGGATTCGAACCACGATCTCTCATACAGGAGGTAGCGGCCCTTGCCATTACGCCACCGACACTGTAAATAAATTGTAAATAAATCATCGAATTACCAAACTGTTCAGAGTTTCTCTAATTTGGAATCCATTATAGAAAAAAATATGTATGATGTAAATTGGTTTCAATTTTCTTAAACAATTGATTTAAGGCCCTAAGATGGGTCAAACGATAATATTCAATTCAAATTATTGAAACACTGTGTAAAGCTATCACTATGGTAAAAAATATAATGATATACTCAAGGTAATAAAAAAATAATATATTACAGTCGAACATAGAACCTCCTCCTTTTTTAAAGTCGTTTAAAAAATTGATTAAATTGTATACAATTTTAAAGATATTACCACTTTTGATGTAAAAAAATATACTGTAGACCCTATTTTTGGAATTAATTCCAAAAACGTGTAAAAATCAAGAATTGGGCGTTTGGTTTCAACGTAACAGCCGCGTTGAAGCCCTTGCATTGATTTGCAAGCCCGAATTATTGATTTGAACTTAAAATGAATAGACTTATGTTCTATATTATTTTAACACGTATCAACCTGCTCGGATTTAGGCATCTTAAAGCCTTAATTGGAGATTCTGATGTTCATATAACTGAACAAATTTACCCCAAGTTGACGTTGTTGAGCGTCGTTGGCGTAACGGCAAGAGCCGCTACCTCCTTACCGGGAGGTCGTGGTTTGAGTCCTGCCATATACCAATGTGTTTTCGAATTTCGATTTCATATGTACGTTTATCCGACGCTCTTACGGTGAAGGAAAACCTGCGAAGAAACTCGAAGGTTGTGTGTGAAGTTGAACAATCCGCACTGGGCCCGCGTGGTCGACTAAGGCCCGATCGCCCTAATTAAGGGTAGGCTCGAGCCCCAGGTGGGGACGTATACAATGACTACCCCAAGTAAACTAAGGTAAATTGGAAATTTGGCATTGTTCAGTTTTATATAAGACATAAGTAGAAAAAACATTTGGTTAGATATACAGTGTGTATCGGATAGTGTCGTTTTGTAGCTCAGAATAAAATCTATCGATTTAGAAGAAAAAAACTATCGTTAATGACCTCGTTTTTGCAGTAGGTTCAAAAAAAGAAAAAGACAGTTATTATTTTTTTCTTTTTTTTCTTTAAACATTCTTGTGTTTGTTTAGGGTAATTTTATGTGTGGATCGATCATAAGAAAAATTGAATTACCACTTCTCTCTATAACTTTCTGCTCGCACTACTCTCCCTTAAAGACAGTCATAAAAAACGATGTCCACGCGGGTGAAGCCGCGGGCAAAAGCTAGTAACTAATAATTTATAGTTTTTGGATTTTTTCGTTTACATGTGCCGTAAGACTTTGCTTCTTGCCAAATTTCATTCTAGTTCAACGGAATTTTAGGTCAACGGGAAATACCCTATAGATTTTGATTTGCTTGCGAGAATCTAAATATGTTACATTATATTGGCCGTATCTTTTTATTGTTTCAATTTAGAAGCTTGATTTTTTACAGTTTCACGGGACCATATTTGATATTAATTTCAACTTGATAGCTCTAAGCGTTACTTAGAAAAATAATCTTGATGCAGACAGATAGACAGTAAGACAAACAGGTACACATACAGACATGCATAGTTTTTATTATTTGTCAACATCTCATAAACGTCCCCACTACTGGGGCACGGGTATCTTCCCAAACTTGGGAAAGTTAGGCCCTACTCCACACACGGGGGGCTAGTCCGAATTAGTGGAGTTTGAAGCACACCCTGGACACTTCATACAACGGGCCAGAAATGACATTTCAAAAAAGGAATGACGGAACTAACAAAATGGCGGCGAACACCCTATACGTTCGACAACCAAACTGTAACCAATCTGGGTGACGAGGTGAGGTCGCCATCTAGAGAGCGGCAGGGAGTGTCCTTAGTAATATATATATATACTTTGAATGAAGGGTGATCCTCACTGTTAGAAGTTTTTTAAGCCGCCTTTATGGCTTAACTACTATCTATCTAGTGATAGCAACCGGCACCAACGGCTTTTGAAAAGCACCAAAACTATCGAAAAAATGCCACTAACAGTCAAACACATCCAGGTAATGACCGTGCTTCAGGTCAGTTTACCTGCGTGATCGAACCAACCACGCAAGTCGCGCTTGTTATAACATGGGATTCAATGGAAATAGAAAATGGGATCCATCGTCAATACCTTAAAAATGGGATCTAAAACTGGGATCCAACGAAAATAAATCTGAGCTTCGACCGCTTCTTGTGTTTTATATTAAAAATAAAACAAATCTAAAAAGTTTTTTTTTTAATATTATGTCGGGAAGCCGCTGGATGCGGGCAGCGCAGGACCGGTAATCGTGGAAATCCTTGGGGGAGGCCTTTGTTTAGCAGTGTATATGTCTTTCGGTTGATATGATGATGATGAAATATGTAGTCCTTATTCCATCGGGTGAGATGTAGTCATACACGATCAAATTATTAAAAAATAAAAAAACTAAAAGTAGGTGACAAAACACCCTTGGTATCATATCAGCTCATATACGTCCCCACCGAGCCTACCCTGAATAAGGCCGATCGGGCCTTAGTCGAAATACGCGGGCCCAGTGCCCTTGGTATAAAAGCGGTAAAGTAATGGGGGTTTGTTTAATATGAAATTTCCAATTAAGCTTTTAAAATTAAATGCCAATTTTTATGGAAAAAAAAGTTCTTGTTTTTAATTATTGACTTTATGGTGACACCACTATATTATGGTCTTTTATTGGTGACTAGTGTGATAACTCCAATAATCAAAAGCGCTTTCTTAGTCATCAGATTAGGCAATTTTTTCTTGAATTTTCCTGAAAGTGACGATATCTTATGCGGGGGATTCCCAAATATGACATTAGAAACGAAGAAACTGCTGCAATAACTCTAGAGATTTTAGATTAAAATTATTAATTTTTTGCATTTAAAAATGGCGATTTATTGAAAATTTTCATGTTCAGTCTTCATGTTCCACCGTGCCAAAGTATATATATTAGTACTAAACCGTGCTCTTAAAAAAATATCTAAACATTAGGCAGACATTTACCACCATTTCATTTCTAATATTTTTTTCCAATTTAATTTCTTTTAACCGCCTCCGTGGCCTAATAGTTAGTCCATTCGCTTCACACCAGGAGGTCGCGGGTTCCATTCCCGGCTGGGTCAATTTGGAGGACTCGGTTTGGTTGGTGGTAGGGCATTTTCTAAGCCTGCCTGACTAGCTACCATCGTCTTATCTAAGTCTTGCTGCCAAACATTAGTGTTAACAGGAATGATGTGTTTCGGCTTGAATATAAGATAGCCAGTTCCCCATTGCGTTGGGGAATCTTGGTAAGCCCGTTTCCATCTTCGGCATCATTGTCACTGATGTCAAGGGTTTATAAACTGGTGATAAAAAAAATTTGAAAATACAATTTGTTTATTTTTTTTATATGTATTATTTTGTTTGTTTGTTTGTAAACTCTTTATTGCATTTAAAACAAATACATAATCTGTTAACAAAAGAATATTAATAAATTTTAATTTTTTTCTGTAATCTTTTTCATTCGATCGGCAGTTTTATACTTAATCTTATTAATAGAAGAACGCGATTGTCTTTGAAATTGTAACACTGCACGTTCACAAAGATTCAACATTGTATTTAATCAACCCTTTGACAAAACCAGAATATCATTTCCGAGTAAAATTCGTTACCAAATTACCCAACGCGACTGACTCTTACAAAATTATGACAAGTGTCATTTCGAAACCCTCAAATATTCCACTAAAGTTACCAAGTATTCCCCTTTCGTGAGGTTACAGCCGAAATTCTGTGGCAGAATAAATAAGTGATTTGCATAGCTAATAACAAAGCCACAGGTAACTTACCGGTTTCAATCGCTAATCCGTGAATTATTAAATAAAGCCAAGTTCTTAAACAGGGTTAAATCCAAAACCCTTTAATTTTACTTATGTTTGTTGATAATTTTCCTCTAGGTTCATAAATCCATGAAAAGTTTCATTTCGCAATTCTTAGCATTCAGTATCCACGTTCGCAGGCCTTCCTCGCGGTGGACCGACCACCTGGTGGAGATTGCGGGAAGCCGATGGATACGGGCAGCGTAGGACCGGTCTTCGTGGAAATCCTTGGGGGAAGCCTTTGTTCAGCAGTGGACGTTTTTCGGCTGATATGATGATGATGATCCAAGGAGTGCCCACAGAGGTATGTGGAGGGTCGACGCCGTCCGTCCATCCTTTTGTTTGTCTGGGCTGTATCTTTCTCTTTCTTTCTTTGCCCTCGCCTTTTCCCGTTACGCGGGGTCGGCTTTCCTGGTGCTGAGGCGCCACTCATTCCGCTGGTATGCGTTGTCATCTGAAAGCCCCAACTGCTTCATGTCCTTGCGGACATTCGTCATCCACGTAGTTGGGGGCCTTCCCCTCACTCTCTCCTTTGTAGCGATGGAAAGGCACTTCTTCAAGACATGGTCATCTGGTCTTCGCTGTATATGACCGTACCATCTCAGCCTAGACTCCGTGATTTTTTCTGCGATTGGTGCAACTTTAAAGGTACCTCTTATATGTTCATTGCGCACCCTGTCTTCAAGTGTAACTCCGCCCGCCCAGCGCAGCATTCGCATCTCGGTCGTGTGGAGCTTCTGTACATGGCTTTTCTTTGCAGCCCATACCTCGCTGGCGTAGAGGAGAGCTGGTCTAACAGCAGTTTTATAGACCTTGCCTTTTGTTCTTATTGGCATTTTGCTATCGCACAGTACTCCTGTAAGAGTACGCCATTTACTCCACCCACAGGTTGTCCGATGAGCTATATTCGCTTCAATGGATCCATTCGCCGAGATAACGGAACCCAAGTACTTGAAATTGTTTACTTTAGGTAGAGCTGTGCCATCTAGCCTGACGTCCGCGTGCGCTAAGTTATCCGAATCGAAGTTAAATACCATGTATTCTGTCTTAGTTCTACTGATGTGTAATCCATTTGACTCAAGTACTTCCCTCCATTGCTCTAAATTGTCCTGTACATCTTGAAAGTTATCGGATATTAATGCTACGTCGTCGGCATATAAAAGGTTCCACGGAGTGGGTTTTTGTATTTTTGCGGTAAGAAAATCCATCACGATGTTGAATATCAAAGGGCTCATGGAACTTCCTTGATGAACACCCACTCTAATATCGAAGCTGTCTGATAGCCCAGCTGCACTTCTCACATAATATGTCTGGATATCTTTGTACATGTCTGCAATTAGTCTTATGTACATTTCTGGTACATTTTTTTCTCTCAGTGCCTGCCATATTATGGACCTTGGTATTGACCTTGGAATTTAAGTAGTTATAATTAGTTGAAGTAAAGTAAAAGTAAAGCAAAAAATCTAGGTCATACCTTTGATTCAAAACTATCATAGACTTCCCATGTCAATGAGGTCAGCAGAAAAGTGCACTTTTCTTTTCATACGCTTAAAAAGACTGTGAACCCACGGCGAAAATTCGACTTTTCATACAAACGGCGATAACGATTTTCACCTCATAAGTGTTAACCGATTTTGACCAATTTTTGACTGGTTTTCAAAAACTAAGATGTCCCTTGCTCAATCCATTCTTCTCCCACACATTGACTATGCTGACTCGTGTTACTTGGATGTCACCGAGGAACTTCTCAACAAGCTTGATTGCCTGCAGAATTTGTGCATCCGATTTATATTAGGATTGTGCAAGTAAGACCATGTCTCCCAGAACCGAACCCAGCTCTAATGGCTCCCGATCAGTTTGCGTAGGAACACCCACATCATTTGTCTTCTGTTGAATATTCTTCATAAACCTTCATCCCCTGGTTACCTACGTGAACGTTTTACCTGGAAGTGCTAGCCAAACTAACTGTTCCCATCCCACCTAAAATCTTTCTCATTGTGCTGACTTCTACTCCTATTCCTTCTCTGTTCATGCTGTCAGGTTGTGGAATTGTCTTTCTCACGAAATTAGTGACTGCAAGAGCCTTAAAAAAATAATTTAAAAGATCACATTCTATCTCTACATCCTGAGTTGATAGATTAGCCATGAAATATTTTATGTATTATCATATGTATTTATATTAGTTAATTTATATTTATCTGTGTAATTATATACACCGTTAAAGTATATGTATGTATGTACGTATATTTATGTATTTGTTGTTTAAATTTAGTATTTTTTTAATATTGCGTATTTTAAGTTGACTTGGCGGTTCCCCTACGCGACGACTCTTAGATCAACCTGCTTGTATTAAACTTAAAGGGTAAAAACATATAATTTTCTACATTTTAGAAGTTTTTTGTGGGGAGATTTTTAAATTTTAAATTTAAGTTTCATTTCATGCTTTTTAAACTTTACGTATCCCAAACACGATACCTCTGCTGTAAGTTGGCAAGGAGTTGGGTATCCTGTAGATACCAGGACATGCTGCAGCATCAGGTCAAGATTACCATGTTCTATCTAAAACCTATTCATTGAGACTATTCCGATGAGCTCAAACACGATTCATATGCTGTAAGTTGGTGAGGAGTTGGGTATCCTGCAGATTCCAGAAGAAGTTGCCTAACACTTATTCATTGAGACTATTCCAATGAGCCATAACGCGATACCTCTGCTGTGAGTTGGCGAGGAGTTGGGTATCCTGCAGTTTCCAGAAGATGCTGCACCATCAGGTCAAGGTTACCATGTTTAATGTAATACCTATTCATTGAGACTATTCTAATGAGCCCAATACGATGCCTCTGCTGTAAGCTGTAGATTCCAGGAGATGCTGGAGCATCAGTTCAAGGTTACCATGGTTTTGCAATATTATTACAGTTACAGGGCACCAAATTTCGAATCAAACAGACCTGTATAAGCTGCCCACATCCCTTCATCAACTAGATAAAAGCTGATGATCTTCAAACGGCTCAAAAGATCTTCATAAATTCTGAGGCGTGTGCGTGCCAGTACCAACAGTATCCTGGGCTTAGTTGCTGGACAGTCCGATGCTGGAGCGGTGGATGCACCTTCACACAGTGAGTTAGTATCTACCGCTTTATTTAATTACTTATATATATATATATATATATATATATATATATATATATATATATATACTTACATATATTTGAATATTTAGTTGTAGACTACTAACAATAGTTATTTAAGGTTTTTGTATTTGTTATTAACACATTTATGGGTCAATGAAGCCTGAAAATAAAATAAAAAATAATATATAAAATAAATAATAATTAAAAAGCGTCGGTGGCTCAACCGGTAACGACTCGGTCCATCTAACCAGAGGTACCGGGTTCAAATCTGGACGGCCAATGTACCAATAAGTTTTTCAAAAACTTACGTACATACTTACCGATTGCTTTAACGGTGAAGGAAACATCGTGAGGAAACCTGCACACGCCTGCGAAGAAACTCGAAGGTTGTGTGTGAAGTCGACCAACCCGCACTGGGCCCGCGTGGTCGACTAAGGCCTAATCGCCCTGATTCAGGGTAGGCTCGAGCCCCTCGGTGGGGACGTATATGAGCTGTAATGATGATGATATAAAATAATATATAAATTATAGCTTAGAACTACCTTGATCACTCAAATCGGTCCATTCGTTTAAGAACTACTTTACTACAGACGTACTCACAAATACACACGATAAACTAACAACACCCCTCTTTTATTTTTTAACCGATTTCAAGAAAGGAGGAGGTGCTATGTTTCACTGTATGTATTTTTTTATGTATTTTCACCGATTACTCTGTCAATTGTGGACCGATTTTCAAATATTTTTTTTTAAATTCAAAACGTAACTACCGATGTAGTCCCATTGTTACCAAGTTAGGATATGATGATGGAATCACAGGGAAATCTAGGGCAAACCCCAAATTTTATAGGCATATATCACGTGTTTCATGTATTTCCTAAAGTTATTCAAGTATTTGCGTCTAAGAATCATCGTCTCATGTTGATGAGCTGACGATGGAAGGTACGACTCCTTAACGGTTAGAAGTTGCAGAATAATTCTTTAAATATAATACGTAGATACGTAGGTACGTATAAACCGATTGTTGTATTTGTCACCAAGCCAGGATCTGATGATGGAATCCCAGGGAAATCGATGGCAACCCTACTAACAGACTACTAACTAACACGGCAAGCTAATAATTATAAAGCTTGTATTTTTACTTTTTACTTTAAAATAGGTACTTTTTACGGTTCCGTAGTCAACAAGGAACCCTTATAGTTTTGCCCTGTCTGTCTGTCCGTCTGTCCGCGGCTTAGCTCAGAGAGTATAAGTACTAGAAAGCTGTAATTTCGCAAGGGTATACATATAATCACGACGACAAAGTGGTAATAACAAAATATTAATAAAATCCCCCTACATGTAAAGAAGGAGTGAATTTTTTTTCGATGACTAACCCTATTGTGTGGGGTTCCATTGAGTGAGTTTTTCATCACTACTACTGGTTCGCTAAAACCATTGTCCCCCCCCCCGCTAACTAAACCGCTATTTCAAGACATCTAAATTTTTGATGTGTAACATCTTTGCTCTCGCTTTCCTGCAATTTGTGGGAGTGATTTCGTGAAATGGGACGGAAAAGTGTCCCATGGGACGGAAATGTGTCCCAGGGAGTCGCGTTTTTTCAGGCTTTAAAAGCGCGGAAAAGGCAAAGGTATCTATGACCATACAGCCTAGTCTGCCGTATCTTTGCCGTCCTTTTATAAAGTATTTTGTCACATGTTACACATCATATGCGAGTACTGTAGGTCTCGCTCGAATTTTTTTTTCTAAATAGTAGGACATATAATTAATTTAAAAGGAAAATTATGACGGCTAAGTAGGCTTTCTTAGTTTAGGAGTAATAATCAACCAACTTAAGATGTGCAGTTGAATTTGTATAAATATCATACATTTTCCAAATAAAATGGTCTACCAACTGAAATATAATTTTGTTTTTACTACGGAACCCTACTTTGCGCGAGTCCAACTCGCACTTAGGTTCACTTAGGTCGCACTTAAGTTTTAAGAAATGCCCACATCTGTATTTCAATAAGTTTTTGTCGTGTATCATTTATCTTTTAGATTAAAATTACCTTCAACAGTTAGCTGCTATTGTTACTGTTGTCTGAAAAATTGAAAATACCATCATAGTAAGGGACACTTAGAATCGCTGGCTTACCCCTCAAACACGGTGACTTTTTGTATTCCATCAGGAAACCTCAAGGAATAATTTTATATTATTTATTACAAGCAATAGGTAGCCATAACAGAGATTTTACGTTTAAAAATTGACTAATGATCAGCTAATATCGCACGCGTGCGCACGGGCATGTGTGTGTTTGTGTGCGTATGTGCACGTATGAAATATAGGTATACTAGCTGTCCCGGCGAACTTCGTACCGCCTTACATTACATTACACTGCCCTGCCCTACCCTACACTACACTACACTACCCTACCCTACACTACCCTACCCTACCCTACATACACTACACTACACTACCCTACCCTACACTACTCTACACTACCCTACACTACACTACCCTACCCTACACTACCCTACCCTACACTACCCTACCCTACCCTATCCTATCTCTCAAGTTGGATCGAACTGCACATGGTGTGCGAATTTTATTATAATCGGTTAAGTGGTTTAGGAGTCCATTGAGGACAAACATTGTGACACGAGATTTATAAATATTAAGATAGGTTTAGGTTGTGCGGTACCTAGTTCGAAGATAGGTTCAAAGCACTGGCCACCACCAGTCTCTTAAATCATTCAATACGTCAATGTCTGCGAAGTGGGAGTTGTGGGGTGAAAACAGAGTTTTGTTCGAAATTAGTGTGGACGAATGGGACATTGAAAGTGCGTGGAAGGCGACGCGCGTTCGCGCGGCCTGGCGGCGGCAACAGCAGACCCAAGCGCGCTAGCAGCTGTGTGTGGGTATGGCGCGTCTAGAATCTAGATAGCCGCTTACCACGCCGCGCAGAAAAATCACATCGGCAACTAGCCGGTGCGCTTCTAGTGAGTAAATTATTAACCGGACAAGTGCGAGGAAGACTGGCCTCACACAGCCGGAAAATTCATAAGCTGAATTCAGAATCATAAAGCCCGGATGACTATGAGTGAAGCATAATGCTTTCTGAATTCAGATTATGAAGACAGCCAGAAGTCTTGCCTGGAACTCGCGTGGAGAAGGTTCCGTACCTTGATTGAAAAATTTCCTACGCTCCTTTAAATGTAATTGACTTCTTATACGTTTTTCTGTAATGTATAGACACACCCGGACACTGCATACAACGGTCGTGAAATGACTTTTGTAAAAATAAATGACATAGCAAACAAAATCTCGGCGAATTCCTATACGTTTGAGAACCAAACTAGAACCAATCTAGCTCCAAACTAGTATCAATCCGGGTGACGAGGGGATGAGGTCGGAATCTTGAGAGCGACAGGAAGTGTCCATTCTCTATGATAGTATTAATATATGTACTTAAGTATAGGTAAAGCAAGTAAATTCAGAATTTTATTTTTATTTTAAGCCCAATAGTTTTGGAGATAATGGTCCGGAGAATGGTAAATGTTCGCCTACTTTCTTAAATAACTTCAAAACAATTATCTTGAATATATTTGAGATTCTCATAACAAGTCATTTTATTTGGTATGTCACACGGTACAGTTAGCAAAACTTTTTTAAAATTTTCTAATTTAACCCCAAAAACGGCCCGATATTTAAAATTCATTTATTTACGTTACACGTTCGTCTTAGGGTCACCGACTTACATAACTATGTGAACCAAATTTCAACCAATTGGGTAGTTTCGGAGAAAATTGCCTGTGACAGACGGACAGACAGACTGACACGTGAGGGATTCTATAATGGTTCCGTTTGTTCCTTTATGTGGTACGGAACCCTAAAAAAAAGAGGTTCTCAATAGCAGGAATTGCCCGATATTCGTCTATAATATGGTCTCCTAAACAAGGTGTGTCAAATTTCATTTAGTAAAATATATGTTTGTATGTACGTATGTTTTTCCACGTATTTCTCAGAAACTAGAAATCGAAATGCGTTAAATATTTTATTGGGTTAACTATAGGCTTACCATAATTATGAACAGCCAAACCGGGACTCATTTTTGCCTGTTTTGATTTTCACGTGTTTTTTTTATATTTTCAAGTGACTTCCAAAAAGGAGGAGGTTCTCAATTCGTCTGTATGTTTTTTTTGTGTGTTACCTCAGAACTTTTGACTGGGTGAACTGATTTTTATAATTATTTTTTTATTTGAAAGCTAGTGCTTTCCGTGTAGTCCCATATAAATTTTATCAAAATCGGTGTAGTACTTTATTAGAAAATTAACAAAAACCAAAAATAATAATGCAAAAATGTACTAAGTTGGTGCGATGGAAGACGGTTTTTTCACGTGTTTTGTGTTTTCAATTATTTGAAGTGTCGACAATTTACGAAGAACAAAACCGAAAAAAAACATTGTATGTATAAGTATGAACGTAGTTTTCACTGGTGTGCACTTTTTTCAGAATCTTTTTGTCGCGCTTAACATTTACATAAAACTCACTGCATGACATTTTGAAGTTCACTTTGAGCGTGAGCAAGGCTTCTACTTCTTCCGTCCTTCCCTGATCGTAAGACCACATCTTTTTAATTTATTTCCACTGGCGCTGAAGCAAACTCCAGATTTTGTTCGCGCTTATAGTTTGACCGGGACGCTGATGTAAACCAGCCGGAACGCCGGGACCGGGGTCTCAAACCGGGACTGTCCCGGTCAAACTGGGACGTATGGTAAGCTTAGGGTTAACTATCTTTTAACTGAAGGAACAGAGAAAGTTTTAATAAAATCAGTTCAGTAGTTTTCAAGATATGGATTAAGTGTCTAAAAAAAGAAAAACACGTGATAGATTATGAACCCCCTCCGTAGCAAAATGGCTAAGTCTATTAGCTTCTATTCTGGGAGTTCGCGGGTTCGACTCCCGCCGGAGACTAAGTTTGTGAGAGTCGGTTTGGTTGGTGGAAAGGCATTTTATAAGCCCGCTTGGCTAGCTGCCACCATCATCTAAGTATTGCCGCCAAACATCAATGTAACCAGCATTGATATGTTCCGGCTTGAAGATGAGATAGCCAGTTCCCCAAACGTTGGGGAATCTTGGTAAGCCCGCTACCATCTTCGGCATTATTGTCACTTAAACCATCATGTGAGATGACGCCAAGGGCTTACCAATTGTGGATTAAAAAAATAATGAAAGTTGGAATCGAGCTTACCAAAAATCATCCATGCAATGCAAGCGATGACTGTTGATTTTTAGGGTTCCGTACCTAAACGGTAAAAACGGGACCCATTACTAAGACTTCTCTGTGCGTCCGTCTGTCTGTCCGTCTGTCACCGTGAAGCTAGACAGTTGAAATTTTCACAGATGATGTATTTCTGTTGCCGTTATAACAACAAACACAAAAAAATAGGAAAAATAAAAAAAAAATGAGGGAGGCCTCCACACAAAAAACGTGTTTTTTTTTTAAACATGAAGAAACTCTCGCCATCTAGTATGATGGCACGGAACCCTTTGTGTGCGTTGTATATTTTGGTATTTTGGTTTCTAGTATATTTTTTTCTATAAAAGGTATTCTTTATACTTCTCCATAGTAATTAGTAACATGGTGGTGATTACATCAGTCTTTGTTAAATTTTTGACCCTACACTTAACCCCCTTTACAAGTACAGTAAGACATGAAGTTGCGCGGTGTTCTAATTTATCAGTCAGTTTAGCGACTTGTCGAGACTTGGGGAGATGATGCTGTTTAGGCTACAACATGATATGACGAAAACAGTGGACTGTATAACTGTTGTTTTTATGGTACTAAGGTAAGTAAAGCAAAATCACCGTGCGATGCGCACACGATATGAAGTTTTAAAAAATGGAATGGCGGTCAAAGAGAAAACACTAGTTTAAAGCGCACCACAGACGTAGTTATAATATACATTAATATACTGTGCTATATATTATATTATAGCAAGCCACCACACACGGTAGCTATACTATCCTCCTACTAATATTATAAACGCGAAAGTTGGTAAGAATGTATGGATGTATGTTTGTTACATTTTCACGAAAAAACTACTGAACGGTTCTGGCTGAAATTTGTTAGGTAGACAGATTAGGACCTAGATTAACACATAGGCTACTTTTTCCACGCTCGCAAGCCGCATGTGGCTCGCGCACTGCGCACCCTCGAAAAGTCATAGAAACGTTGTCCACGCGGGTGAAGCCGCGGGAAACAGCTAGTTATATATTTTTTTGCCTTCATTAGGTCTGTGGTCCTCGTCGCGAGTGCACGATTCTGAAGCATATTTATGGTAAAAGGTGTTCTGTTTTGAAATAGGCACTGCATTATGGTACATTATGGGTTCCACAAATGCACTACTATTAGATTTAATTGATAGTTCTTCAAAAGATGATTCCGATGCTGAATTTGATATGCATGTTGCCTTATCAGGCACAAAAAAGAACTATCTGGATTTAATCGCATATACAATATAGACTCACAGGTGTACAATAGGAAAAGGTCGTCGTTGCCAGGGTGAAGAAATGCTCGTGCACAGCGTAAACGCGCGCTCGACGCTCGGCGGAAAATGGAACACCCTTAAAATATGTCAAAATATATCTAAATATGCCTTAATATACCATAATATATATTGATTTGTCTTGCTATATCTATCCACATACTTCGGTGACGTAATAGAAATATATATTTTAGCCTTGTCTGTAGTCGTTCGAAGATTACTATGGAAAATATATCGTAATATGTCTTGATGTAATATATAATATGGTGTAACAAAATTAGCTGAAACTATTTTAACTGGTGCTTCTACCCATGAAACTGTACAACTTTTTCCATGGAACCCGTAGTTAAATCGCAAAAAAAAAATTGGCTCTCCCATACTAACTCGATCAGCTGATCAGCCAACTTAGTATGGGAAGTTCAATTTTTTTTTGAGATTTGACTTGACTTGGGTTTCATGGGGAAAGTTGTTTAGTTTTAAATAGTTTCAGCTAAATTAGTTAAACCTTATATATTATAGCAACGTGTGTGACGCGCTTAATGGCGGTGGTGCCGTGGCTGGCAGCCCCCTTCCCGCGGCCCCTTCACACCGCGCAAGACGCGTTCGTAGACAGATGAGGGCATTATTAATTGTAGATAAAAAAGTGGCTAAGTGAGAGTCAGACCACGCGCAAAGTTGGTTTTAGTAGTCTTTTGAAAAAAATAATGTATATTAGTAAAGTGTTTTTGTAGTTGGTTTAGGACAGGGGTGTCCAACATTATCTCGTCGAGGGCCAGGTTTACGACGTACACTGAGCCTGGAAATAAGTTTTACCCATATACCTCGAGAACTATGACAGGATATGCTAAATAAAAGTTTATGTCATTTCCTACCCCTTAACTATGTTTGTGCAAAAAAATTACTAAAATCAACCCAAAAAAGAGTCCTTTTTTCAGCACCGTCAGGAAATGTATCAGATACGCTATTTTTACGGGAGGAATAATAATTTATGTCCTTCTCTATGACACAAGCTACGTGCATATCGAATTTTGTCAAGATTGGTTGAGGTGTTTGTGCGTGAAGAGGTATTAAACAAACAATCAAACACATTTTCATAGTTATAATATTCAAGAAGTAAGGATTTTGAACTTGAGTGTTACTTTAGAAGCGTGGTACATTTAAGAAAAAAAAAAGCGTTATACTTTTAAGCGCGTGGGTTAATGTAACTCTGTTTCTTGCTGTACTTACTGCCCCTTGTTTGTTTGTTATTTAGGGGTGCAGCGAGGTGTAGGGAGGTGGGGGTAGTGAGGTGAATCCACTTGCAAACTATGCGAAATAAACTCCATTCATGCACTTTGACCTTGGATGCGCAACACTTTTACAAAACCTTACTAATATGTAATTATAATTGAATATAGATAAAAAAGCGTCGGTGGCTCAACCGGTAACGACTCGGTCCATCTAACCAGAGGTACCGGGTTCAAATCTGGACGGCCAATGTACCAATGAGTTTTTCACAAACTTACGTACATATCATTACCGATTGCTTTAACGGTGAAGGAAAACATCGTGAGGAAACCTGCACAGGCCTGCGAAGAAACTCGAAGGTTGTGTGTGAAGTCGACCAACCCGCACTAGGCCCGCGTGGTCGACTAAGGCCTAATCACCCTGATTCAGGGTAGGCTCGAGCCCCTCGGTGGGGACGTATATGAGCTGATATAATAATAATAAATAGATAACATAAAAATACATTATAGAAGTACCTAGGTACATTTTGTTAAATTGAAAAACAATATAGGTATGGTTGCACTTTATATGGTTGACTCTGTTCAAGGCAGCGTACATGTTTTATTTCTGATATTCAAAAATTGGTGTTCACAATTGTAAATTGTAAATAATAATATCAGCTCATATACGTCCTCACCGAGAGGCTCGAGCCTACCCTGAATTAGGGCGATCGGGCCTTAGTCGACCACGCGGGCCTAGTGCGGGTTGGTCGACTTCACACACAACCTTCGAGACGTAGTAACTAATTAGTAATCTGTGCTTCGAGTTTCTCCGCAGGCGTGTGCAGGTTTCCTCACGATGTTTTCCTTCACCGTTAGAGCGTCGGATAAATGTACATATGAAATCGAAATTCGAAAACACATTGGTACGTGGCCGGATTCGAACCACGACCTCTCGGACAGGAGGTAGCGGCCCTTGCCATTACACCACCGACACTGTAAATAAATCACTGTATTATAGTATATTAATTACTCTGAGGTATTACTTTACTGTTCAGAGTTTCTCTAACTTGGAATCCATTGGAGAAAACATTATGCCTACATTAAGTATGGTTTAAAACGGATTCAATTTACTAAATTAATTGATTTAAATTAACTTCAATTATAACAATAAATTATTTTAAACGTTTATAGCTAGTCTGATCTATATGCTCCTCAAATTTATCTAGCTCTTGCTAGCTTTTGTAAGATTTTATTCTTCTTTACAACGGCTTTATTTACTTGTATTATTCAACTTGCTTTTTCACATGGCTTCGTTTTTAGGGTTCCGTGCCCAAAGGGTAAAAATGGTAGCCTATTACTAAGACTCCGCTGTCCGTCCGTCTGCCTGTCTGTCCGTCTGTCACCAGGCTGCATTTCATGAACCGTGATAGCTAGACAGTTGAAATTTTCACAGATGATTATGTATTTTTGTTGCTGCTATAAATACTAAAAAATAGAAAAAGTGTGTCTCTATACAAAAAAACGTGTTTTTTTTTTAAACTTGAAGAAGATAGTACCATCTAGAGTATGATGATACAGAACCCTTTTTGTGTGGTTCTGACTCGCACTTGGCCGATTTTTTTATGACTGTCAAATCCCTCGGGAATTTTATCGAGCTATTCTGATTAGCAGTTTTTGTCACTTTCCACCATCTCAACTATTTTTATAGAGCGTGAATAAGTGTTTTTCCTAGATTTGTCGGAAACCGTTTAAGGCTTTACTAAATAGTAGTTTATGCCATTTCTTACCCCTTCAACCATCTCTTGCAAATAAATCATGATGTGATCTGTTGCCGCTTAACATCACGGATAACACGGTTAACAGCATTGATGTGTTACGGCTTGATGATAAGTAAGCCAGAGCGTTGGGGAATCTTGATAAGCCCGCTTCCATTTTCGGCATCATCGGCACTTACCATCAGGTGAGATGATGCCAAGGGCTTATCAATGATAGATTAAAAAAAAACAACCCAAAAAGTGTATTTTTTTCAGTTTCCTCTTAAAATGTATTTTACTACGCTATTTTCACGGAATAAAATGTAGCCTATGTCCTTATTCATGACACATGCTACGTGCATTCAAAATTTCGTCAATATTGGTGGAGTTGTTGAAGCGTGAAGATATAACAAAATACACAGTTTCACAATTATAATATTAGTAAGGAGTAAGGATTCGTACAATCGACTTCCAGGGATCCGATTGCGCTGAAATTTGGAAGTCGCAGATAAATGCTATGTGTGAATCCGTATAGTACTCTTAATGACCTTAAAGATCCCTTAGGTATTTTGCAGTTGATCATAAAATATAACATCATGAAATATAAAAAAGTATATTCAAACAAAAGATTGTACTAAAAAGATGTTAATTGTTTCGACAAATAATAAGAAATACCATCTCAGCTATGCTTTTTTAAATTTGGAATCAAGCATTTACATAAAAAGTATATTCAAACAAAAGATTATACCTTTTACCTTTTAAAGTTTTTAGGCTTTTATATTTGAATATTTATTAAATTTCTAAATCACTAGTGAATGTGAAAACAATACTTTTACGTGAACCTATTCAGGTTTTAGTGAAAAACTTTAATAAAAATTCCATGTATTTATATTAAACTTGTTTTTAAAGAAAGGTCCCACCTCTAAGAAATCAGAAATCAGAAATCATTTATTGCATTTATCACAGGTTATAAAATAAGATGTTATTGTATATGGTAAGCTCACTATGATATACCTTAACAGGCGTACAATATAAAGTTAGCAACAACAATGTATGTCAAAAAAAAAAGAAAAGCAAGTTCCTAATACGTATGATAATAAGTAACCAGTAACATACAAAGAGGTTGCAAAACATTATCACGAGACAAAATATCTAATCTCCTACATTATCAATGTTGATAAACTCAACATACATCTAAACAAATAAACACAACAAAAAAATAAACAAAACAACATCTAAAACCCTTAACACTAATCACTTACCAACAACTCTCACTTCAAAGTCCCACAACAAAGTTTGTTGTTTACGTAAATAAACACGTTGTTGTTATTTATATTTTATCCCGAACATGAAAAACACGACCTCTCCCCTCCGTGGTCCAACCCGAACTGAAATTACGTAATAAATCCTGGCGTTCCTTTTCGCAAACGATTTCCTATGCATTTTCTCACAGCGCATGCCCAAAATACACTGACCCCCTCTCCTCCCGCAACCATACATTTTCTCGAGGGAAAATCGTAACAGTATTAAGTGTGCAGGGTCAATTGTAACTGGTTTTCAGTGTGCGTAGACTGTTTTCGGAATTCATCGGGTGTGTTCGTGGAATCTTCGTAGTAGACGTAGCGGCTCCGCCTACGAGTAACCAGTCTCAGGATATACAGGATGTGAAAAGCCGCTCCTGGAAATTTAATCTGGGGTTTCTTCTCACCATATGTACTTACGTCTATTAACTGCCCAGCGCAACCCCAAGTAAATTCTAAAAAATAGTTGGATTCGTCAATAAAGCAACTGATTTGTTTGCAGTGAAACTAGTGAATTTTCAATAGTATATTGTATCACAAGTGAGTAAAATAAATAGATATTTTAACAGCTCGGGCACTTTTTGATTCCAAAGCGGAGCAAAGGATTCTAAAGTAGAATCCTTAGTGCAGTGAGGGATTCAAAGTACGTCACCCGAGGAAAAAATAATTTTGCTGCCAAGTGATACCTACACTGGCTTTTTATCTCCGTCTCTGGGAAAAAGTTCAATAAGTCTTGATTGTAATGTCATTATTGGTACTTACTGATGATTTAAGCATAGAGTACGTACTATAAAAAGTATAAGGTTTTTTAAAAAAAACATTTGGTTATTTCTTGAAAGTAGGCAGTATACAGTTTCCCAAAAAGTCTACGCTCCTTTTGAATTTTTTATACGATTATCATAGTCATTTAAACGTTGTTTTCGAGATTTAGTGGGTAATAACAGATTTTGTCACTCATTTGTTCTTGCATTATTTTCTAATTTTTCATTTTTTTTTATTCAAAATTTGAGTGTGTTTGACTACTTCTCACCTGATGGTAAGAGACGATGTAGTCGAGGATGGTACACGCAAACTCAAATAATGCCTTTTTACTCTCGCCTTGAAGATCCCCAAATTGTAGGAGTCGGGAAACACATACGCATGCTTTCCTAACACTTTCAGGCGTTAACAGTATACAATCTCTTTCGAAAAATATCACTTTTAGCAATCTGTCAACAGAATGGAGGACAGGACGTAACGCGTTTTTTTTATATTTCAAAGAGACCATATTCCATATTCTAGTTTATGTGAGCCGGTCTCAAGCTTTATTCAAACAATATTTGTTTTCGATCTTTTTAGTTGAGGAATAAACAATATTCATGTACCAAATTAAAAAGTCTTTTACTTTCTTCGTGAAAGTCTCTTGGAGAACTTTTTTGCTCTCATTTTATCGGGGAACTAATAGTCAATATATAATAGATAATATAATAGATGGGATGAAATAAAGGGGTTCCTTTCTGAACTTCTTCTGAAACAATTGACGACGCTCAACACATTAAAAATACTCAATTGGATTTGTTAATTTCCTATAAAAGTAATATTTTTAAAGCATATTAATATCGATTTAAAAAACCAGCCAAGTGCTAGTCAGAACCGCACACATAGGGTCCCGTACCATCATACTGGATGGCGCTAGTTTGATTTTTCAAAAACCATCATACTAATGGCGCTAGTTTCATGTTTAAAAAAACACGTTTTTTGTATGGAGACTCCCCTTATTTTTCACTTTTTCTATTTTATTATATTTTTTGTTATAGCGGCAACAGAATTACATCATCTGTGAAAATTTCAGCTGTCTAGCTATTATGGTTCATGAAATACAGACCGGTGACAGACGGACGCACGGAGAGCGGAGGCTTAGTAATAGGGTCCCGTTTTTACCCGTGAACAATAGGTGAAGATATCTTGTAACACACAGTCGAATTGTGAACCTCCACCTCTTTCAAAGTAAGGACAGAAACTATTATTGAGTAAAAACTACACTTTAAGTTTCAGAAAAAAAAACTAGCAGCCTGTATTATGCTTCTGATATACCTGAAAATAATTTAAGGGGGAGAGGTTCAGCTCAATAAACTAAACAACTCTCTCAAAGGGACCTATTTATTCTGAATTTTTTTGGACCTAATGAGATGGTCCATCCTTTGAGGGACCGCACCATACCTATATTTCAGGTTCGTATCTCCAATGAATCCCCACCTGAACAAGCTTTCTTTACTTCGGCCAAGTCTGCTAAGAGATTTCCAGGTCGACCATGGCAAGTTATATCCAGGTGAGGGATGGGACTATCTAAGTTTGCCGTCGACTCGAAAAGAAGAAGAAGTGTAGGCTCTTTAAGGAAAGTTGTTCAGTTTCATGGACTGAATGCTTTCTTAAAATATTTTCTGGAGTTTCAGAAGGGTCCTATTACAAATGAAAGGATAGTTATTGAAAATTTGTATTTTTGAAGCTTAATTAATTATATGCGGACTAAATGTCATTATTGTCACTTACTATTAGGTGAGATGATGCCAAAGTCTTACCAATTGTGGAATTAAAAAAAATATCGAACCGAAGCATCACGGTTTGGAATACATTGCGTGCCTAGTCGACTTGAGGGGCGTAGAAACGTTTTATAAACACAGTAGGGATAGTGGTATACGCGTCTGCCCACTAATGTTATCATCATATCAGCTGAAAAACGTCCACTGCTGGACAAAGGCCTCCCCAAGGATTTCCACTACGGCCGGTCCTGCGCTTCCCGCTTGGTCCACCGCGTGGGAGGCCTGCCTACGCTATGTTTTCCATTGCACGGTCGCCACTCGAGAACTTTACTGCCCCAACGGCCATCATGTAATACCTAATATGAAATAGTTAGACACAAACCATTGATTCGAAAAGAAGAAGTAAAAGACAGTGGTGATGATGGCTGCTAGTCAGTTGAGTTCATCATATCAGCTCATATACGTCCCCACCGAGGGGCCCCTGAATTAGGGCGATCGGGCCTTAGTCGACCACGCGGGCCTAGTGCGGGTTGGTCGACTTCACACACAACCTGCGAGTTCCTTCACAGGCGTGTGCAGGTTTCGTCACGATGTTTTCCTTCACCGTAAGAGCGAATCGAAATTTGGAATCACATTGGTACGTGGCAGGATTTAAGCCATGACCTCCCGGATAGGAGGCGGCGGCAGTTGAGTTATTTTTTATCGACTGTCAAAAACGAGTGTTTGTTATTCTAAAAATGATTGAAATACATACATATACCTAGTAGTAACGACATAGTTTTTAGGATAACTTATGTAGGTACTCATTTTGTGATTTTGATTTAAAAAAAAAATGAAGACTTGATGAAAAACAAAGCGAGTAAGGTTTTTGCAATTTCAGTAGGAGGAAAATTTTGTGATTAAATTCGTAACTTAGTGATTGATGAGTTCATAATTTAGTGATAAATAAGTTCATATTTTTTTTTCATGCAATCATCACGAGATTACTTCATTCATACATTGAATTATTGTAATATGTCAGAGAAAAAAGAATATAGCTTGCAAAATATATATTTCTTGAAACCATTTATAAAAATGTTTTTACTCTCAGTTTTTTTTTTTACATTCACATTGAATAAAAAAAATGTGCAGTGCTACGCAAATAATAGGTCATTTTCATTACTAACAGAACTAGAAAGCTAAGAAACACTAGAACTTAATTTTTTTCATAAAACTGAATCCAATTTTTGCAAAATATTATAAAAAAAAACGTTTGAGAGCGGTCAGAGGAAGTCTAAAATAACTCCGACACTTAATAATAATTTAAAACTATCAGTAACACGACGAAGCCAGCTTTACCTTACACATACTGATGTAATTAAATCCATCCAATACTTTGGACACGCCTACCGACTGGGCGTGGTCTTTAAAGCCACGCCTACCGCCTTCAGGCCGACATGTCCTTCGGAGACAATGCTTAAACCCTGCCAAATCTGAAACACCATCGGGAAGGAAGAGAAAGCCCTAAAAATGGGAAAATTAAATTTGGTCGCGTTACACGATATGGCGATCTGACTATCGATCGCTGTAACTTCGCAGACGATTGATTAATACCGGATCCGTGTGGGGATGTATAGAGTGTTTACATAATGGTTTATTTGTTTAATAACTTATTCATAATATCGTCAAGCTAATACATAATTATTCAACTTATCAACTATTATAATAGTTATCAACTGTTATAATAAGTTACATTTGAACCAGAAAATCAAACAATACGATCCAGGTAAAGGAAACCAAAAAAAAAAAAACGAAATATCAAAACTATTTATCTTTATTTATAAAAAAAAGATTTCCACGACGACCGGTCCTGGGCTGTCCGCATCCAGCGGCTTCCCGCCATCTTCACTAGGTCGTCAGCCCACCGCATGGGAGGCCTTTTTCCAGCAGCAGACGTTTTTCGGCTAATATGATGATGATAAAAGAAGATATTTGAGATTCTCACAAGGTCTTTCATTTGATATGTCACACAATATACCTAGTATGTAGTTAAATAGGTACTTTATCAAGTCTTTAATATTTGATGTACTAAAATCAAGAATGAGTACATACTCGCAAATGACACTGACAAATGATTAAAGTTTTTGACAGATGATTAAAAGTAACTCAAATGATGATTGTTTTTTAACCGCCTCCGTAGCGTAATCGTTAAGACCATTAGCTTAAGATCAGGAGGTCACAGGTTCGATTCCTGGCGGAGTCTAACTTTCTATGACTCGGTTTGGATGGTGAAAGGGCATTTTCTAAGCCCGCCTGGCTAGGCTACCACCATCTTATGTAAGTCTTGCCGCCAAGCTTTAATGTTAAAAGCATTGATGTATTCCGGCTTAAAAATGAGATAGCCAGTTCCCTATAGCGCTGGGGAACCTTGGTAAGCCCGCTTCCATCTTCAACATCATCGTCACTTACCATCAGTTGAGATGATGTCAAGGGCTTACTAATTGTAAAAAAAAAACACAGATGGTCAGCACTGATTGTCTCTATTAACTGGTTCATTTACTTCATCTTCTTCAAATTTAAGAGCTAATGCTCTTGTCGGTGGAGCAATCTCCAATTTTTTCTATCCTCGGCCAACATCTTTAACTCCCGATACGACACGACAGCAACCTTCTCCTTAATTTGTTCTAGGTAATTTCGCCTTGACCTTCCTCTACTTCTCCTTCCCTCTATCTTTCCTTCTATGATTGTTCTCAGTAGACTGTCGTCCCAGCATATTTCCTCTTCTATTTTCTTTGGTCCTCAATAGGCTTCTTTTTTCTTGAATTATATCAAGTACTTCTATGTTCATTTTCTTTTCTCTCCAAGCAATTCTCTCCATTCTCCTCCAGCACCACATTAAAACGCTTCCAATCTTTCTCTGTCTCGTTGAGTGAGTGTCCACGTCTCTAAACCATACAACGCAATGCTTCAGGGTCATTTACTACTTTACGCAAAACCTACTTTTTAGGGTTCCGTACAACCAAAACCAAAGGCTGATCTTATAGTAATCTAAGCCTCCACTGTCTGTCTGTCAGCGGACTGTATTCATGAACCGTATTAGGTAGACAGTTGAAATTTTTACATTGTGTGTATTTCAATTGCCGCTATAAGAATCAAAAATAAAGTTTAAGGAGGCTTCCATACAAGAAGCGTGTTTTTAAAGGCTTTTATTCTTTTTTTATTTTTTCTTAAAAACGGCTATACATACAAGCGCGAAACTTGTTGTGTTTATAGTACTTTATGTAATGTATATGATCAAATAATAAAACCTGGCCAAGGAGTCTGAATTGAATGGAAGAACATCATGTTTCTGTCGATCGTGTTGATGTCTTTTGTTTGTATTGTGAATCGGTATCATTGTCAAAGTTATGTGGAGAGGTATTATGGTACGGAACCCTTTTAGCGTAAGTCAAAATCGCACTTGGCCGTTTTTTTTATCCACAACCCGATAGTTGCCTGACTTACTTTTTATGAACTGTCAAATACGAGATTTTGCTCTTCAAATTTTTGAAATATTGAACGATGATTCACAATTTTTCTTGCCGTGGACGTAGGTAATTAATTATAAATATTTATTATCTACGCTACTTTTTCCGGTGCGCGGTCGCCACTCGAGAACTTTACTGCCCCAACGGCCAGGCCTCCCACGCAGTGGACTGACGACCTGGTAAAGATCGCGGGAAGCTGATGGATGCGGGCAGCGCAGGACCGATCGTCGTGGAAATCCTTGGGGGAGGCCTTTGTCCAGCAGTGGACGTTTTTCGGCTGATATAATGATGATGATTTATTATTTTCTTATTCTTCTTTCTAGCAATCTTGCCGCCTGGAAAGAAGGTCTGCCTTCCTGCTCTTTTTTCTCCATTTTGCCCTATTAACTTTCAAGATCTCTTATTGTCTCACTCAACCACTACAGTTGGGGCCTTCCTCTCCGCCTTTGACCGGGTAGGGTAGGTTTAGATTGAGTGTGACATTGCCGGTGTAAGCAGGTGGTCTTTTTTCAACATGGCCAAACCATCGCAGCCAGCTTCCTTACATTGTGTCGATGACGTTGCGTACCAGTAATTCAGTTCATTAATTTGTAAGAGATAGTTGTTCAGTTTCACGAAGCTCCAATAATTCTAACATGAAGTCGTAAAGTTAGTAGAACTACTTTATTAATGTTTCCATTACATCACTAAAAGTTATTAGAACTAATTAATGTGTCGATTACATTTCTTTAAGTTATTAGAACCAGTTAATATTTCCATTACATACCTTGAAGTTATTAGAACTAATTAATGTATCAATTATATCACTTTAATTAGTTAGAACCAGTTAATGTTTCCATTACATTACTTCAAGTAATTAGAACTAGTGAAGGTGGCCACATACTGGGCAGGAGATCATTGAATTGTCGTCGACACGATAGAAGAAGAAGAAGATCAATCAACTAAAAAATAGACTTCTTGATTAATCAATTTTGCATGAAGAGTCAAAATATTTGACCAATATTATATTTTGACCATATGAGTGGTATCCTGAGGGAAAGTTGTTTAAATTCGTCTTTTTTACCTCCTGAAATGCGTCAGTCGTTGAACACTGTATATGTATAACTACCTAAGAATTCTGTAGACTTTAAAAAAAAACTTGTTTTCGTCTTCCTATAAGCTAGGTGACTATGCAACCATTAATCAGCCAATGATGCACCCCACGAAAACACCAGCACCGTTGCACCGCACACCACCAAAATACGGTCCAACGGAGAAATGTGGATAAGACTTGTGTCAACAATAGGTGACGTGTTTTTAATAGTACCCTATTTGCCGCTGTATTTTAAATTTCTCAAAAATTAAAAAGTTTGTGGATTAGAGATCAAACTGAGGTTACTTTGGAACTGCATGCGACCGACGACGATAATGAGGACTTACCACTCGGGATCAAAGTCTATATCAATTCAAATTTAAATAAATTTTTATTATACATCAAAAATAAATACATAATATGCAAAATTTAAATTAAAACTAAGAGACGTACAATTTAGGCGGTCTTATCGCTGAGAGCGATTTCTTCCAGACAACCCAGTGCTCGGAGAAAAAGCACGGAGACAGGTATTACGCGAGCAACAACAACAGAAAATTTATTAAATAATGATTAATAATTATAAACTTATACTAAATCATATAAAGCTATTATCGCTTTTTATATACTAACAAATAAAATACCATATACTTAATAGATAAAACCATCGTACTATAAAATAAATAATTATATATACGCATATATATAGTATACATACCTATATAAATAAATTAATACATACCTATATAATAATTACTACATAAATACAATAATAAATATCAATGTTTAGTATACAGAGTACAAATCGATAATATTAAGCGGTTACAGGCTACAAATTTAATACGCATAGACTTAGTTATTAGCGAGTGTTAAAAATGTAGTTAATGGAAGTTTGAATATAATTCAAAACTTCCTATATATATATATATATGCAACTTTAAAAGTATCCGCAATTATTTGTAGGATTTTTTCAGGTCAACAAATTAATATAGATTAGTCCTAAATAAAACAAGACAATTTCGTTTTCGTTTCGCAGTTAGGTCATAGTCTATTTAGACTAGTTACACAACATACTTAGAAACAAGAAAAAATACAACGACGCCGCTATTGCAATTACTCCCGTGAAAGAACATCTTTCTCTTCTGAAACTCAAACACAACGTGGGACATGTCCTCAGTGTTCTCCGATTTTTCTATTTTTCTTAACGTAATGATGATAAAAATATGATGTTGAGTCTCCCCTCCGGATATCCGGTGGATATTGTGCTATCCGGATCCAGTTACAATGAGCACCTTGCGATGAATTTGTACCGGAAAATGCTCCTTGATTGATAATCTTATGAACCGCGCGGCGGGGAATTTTTTGTTTACATATTAATCATTTCAAGAGATTGTCATTATTTTTAACTGCCTGCAAAGAGAGGTTAAGTTTTTCGTTCTAGTGCCTATGTAAGAATAGTGGGATTTTTATCCCCATGTTGAAATCAAACGGCTGGATAAATTTTGAAGTGCAAGCTGTCGTTAGATTTACTTGATCCCTGAGGGTCATACCTTTTTAATCTACAATTGGCTAGCCATCATCTAACCTGATGGTAAGTGACGATGATGCCGAAGATGGAAGCGGGTTTACCAATATTATCCAACTCAATGGAGAGCTGGATCTTATCTTCATGTCAGAATACATCAATGCTCTTAACATTGACGTTTGGCGGCAAGATTTAGAAAAGATGGTGATAGCTAGCGATGCGGGCTTTAGGAACAGCCCTAGGTGCTACTTACCAAAACGAGTCTTAGAAAGTAAGACTCCGTCGGGAGTCGAACTCGCGACCTTATGGTGTAAAGCAAGTGGAATAACCACGAAAGCGGTTTATTTATAACTTTCGGGTGTTTGGTTTTATATTAAAATTGTTATTTAAGTACCTACAGATAATTAATAATAACGTTCGTAAAACTCATTTCTTTAGAAAAAAAGTAAAAATAACCTACACTAAGCTGTTACAACACAACTAAAGAGCGACACTTAATATAATGTGCTCCTTAGAGGAGTGTATTACTTCTAGCGCGCTAATCAAACAATCAAATATGCTCTAATGTATAATAATAAAATGTAAATAATAGTGCAGAATAGATGGTAAAAATTTTAATTGTACAATTTAAGCGGCTAATATTTTTAAATTTTCGTAAAGATTAGTTTACGGAAATCTGCATAACACCAACATTAGATTTTCTTAAAAAAAATCAATAATTTTGATTGATTAATATTCAGATGAGAACCAAAATACCGAGTGTATTACCCTTACTATGTATTACCCATATAAACGTTGTTTGATTCCTATTTGAATGTTAATCAAAGTTATTGCTATTTTGTAAACACGTTTAAGATATTAATATCTGTGTCTGGCGGATGTTACAGATTTCCGTAAACAAATCTTTACGAAACTTTAAAATGTTAACTAGGTGTGACATTTTTTTATATAGAAATCTATCAAACCACAGACGATACTTTTTAGTTTCTAGAACGTATTCAAAAAATTTCAATAACTTTGATTGATTATTATTGAAATAAGAACCAAACTACGTTTTGTTTGGAGCGCGCTATGAATAGGTACCTTCCTCTTTATACTTATAAATAAAATAAAATCATAAAATCTTATATATAAATTTTCTGTGTCACAGTGTCAGTTGCCATACTCCTCCGAAACGGCTAGACGGATTTTCATAAATTTTCTGTGTATATTCGGTAGGTCTGAGAATAGGTATAGAAAATAGTTGCGAGAAACAGCTTGTAATACTATAAAATCTAAAACTTTCCTTCAATTCTACAGTCAAATCGCAACAAATGTACTTCCCATGCTGCAATAAAACTGTTTATTTTAATTGCTAGTTTCATGAGTAAAGGTTTTTTTTCAGGTATTTCTATTTATATACGCCTAGTAGAAACAGTGTCAACTATTAAAAAGTGTCCAGTCAAATAAAGGCACGCGCCGCTATTTTGAATGAACGAGTTGTAAAAAATTCTCAAATACTTTGGAAACTGCAATGGAAAATGTAAGGCGACAGTTTCTGTAAATGATTCCGTATTAAACTCTTAATCTACTTGGTGAGAGCCATAATGATTTTTAGCCACAGATTCATTCCTGTTGTGTTCATGGTTCTACATCGAGACTCTATTTGTCACAGATTCATTCCTGTTATGTTCGTGGTTCTACATTGAGACTCTACCTGACAGTGTGGCGAGATTTTCCACTTACAAGGCGCTTATAAAGTTCCAAATATATTTTATATTAAAAATTTGAGTGATTTGACTGCAACTCACCTAAAGGGAAGTGATGATGCAGTCGAGGATAGTACACGCAAACTTAAATAATGCCCATTCACTCTCGCCTTAAAAATTCCCAAATTATAGGAATCGGGAAACACTGACGCAGGCATATACTCGTAGATAAAAGCAAGAAAAAAACACTGTCAGCGCACAGGAAAGTTATGCAGCGTAAATCATAGGGCGGCGCGCATAATAACATAATAAAATGGGGGCCGATACTTTGTTTATTGTTTTGATGAGTCTGCTGTTTCGCCCCCTTAACGCGGGCAGATCAAGGGATTCAAGGGACCTCGAAGGTTCTACCCGCATATGGTGCTGCTGCTGAGGGAAAAGGTACCGGAAATAAATATTCTTTTAAATACGGAGCAAGGCTTGTTTGACCAAATGGCTTCAGAAAATTGTTTTTTTAAATGTGTATTTGGCAAATGACTTTTATAATAATCTTCAGATAAAATATGACAGTAATAGCACACCCTGGACACTTCATACAATGGACCAGAAATGACATTTCAAAAAAGGAATGACGGAACAAACAAAATGGCGGTGAAATCCTATACGTTCGACAACCAAACTGTAACCAATCTGTATCAATCTGGGTGACAAGGGGGTGAGGTCGCAATCTAGAGAGTGGCAGGGAGTGTCCGTACTGTATGTTAGTACTAATCTTAATATATATCAATCTCGTGTCACAATGTTTGTCCTCAATGGACTCCTAAACCACTTAACCGATTATAATAAAATTCGCACACCATGTGCTGTTCGATCCAACTTGAGAGATAGGATAGGGTAGGGTAGGGTAGTGTAGGGTAGGGTAGGGTAGAGTAGTGTAGGGTAGGGTAGTGTAGTGTAGTGTATGTAGGGTAGGGTAGGGTAGGGTAGTGTAGGGTAGGGTAGTGTAGTGTAGGGTAGTGTAGGGTAGGGCAGGGCAGTGTAATGTAATGTAAGGCGGTACGAAGTTCGCCGGGACAGCTAGTATATCTATATATACTTTGGTAATAGAATGTCATTTGATCAACATCGACATGTAATTAATTTTAATTTCTTTGAGTTCTTAGTTTAATCTATAACATTTTGAGTTTAGAATCCATCATTGCATGGTGTTGACTGATCCTATCAGACATAAGGAATTACAGAGGAAAGAGTTCAAATTAGACATTTGCTGTCATTATCATCTTCATCATATCAGCCGAAAGATATCCACCGTTAAACATAAGCCTCTTCCGAAGATTTTTACAAGGACCGGTCCAGCCTTGCATCAGAGATTTCCTTCGACCTTCACTAGATCGTCTTTCCATGGACTGAGAGATCTTCCCAAGATTATTCAAGTATATAACCGCATCCGTAGCGTAATGGTTAGTCCATTCGCTTCACACTAAGAGGTCGCGGGTTCGATTCCCGGTGGTGTCAACTAGTAAGACTCGGTTTGGTTGGTGGTAGGGCATTTTCTAAGCCCGCCTGGCTAGCTACCACCATCTTATCTAAGTTTTGCCGCTAAAAATCAGTGTAAGCAACATTTTTGTGTTCCTGCTTGAAGATAGCCATTTCTCTATTGCGTTGGGGAATCTCGATAAGCCCGCTTCCATCTTCGGCATCATCGTCACTTATCATCAGGTGAGATGATGCCAAGGGCTTACCAATTGCGAATAAAAAAAAGTAATTTTAAGACCCTCGAGTAGAAAAGCTCTACTCCAAGTTTTTCAGGGTCTTAGCCTTGAACACGATATAGTTAGCGAATCGAAGTTGGGTGAAGAACTCTCCGTTGATATCTTCCAGGCCAACAGTGACCGGTTTTGCCGAACGTCTCTCTCTCTAATCCTTCGCTGCTGGTTTTGAATTCTGATCCTGGAAGTGGAGCGATATGGCACCGTTTTCTTACAAACAGTACAACACTTCAATGTATAAGATCGCCTAAATTGTACGTCTCTTAGTTTTAATTTAAATTTTGCATGTTATGTATTTATTTTTATAAAGAGTTATTTTTAATTTGAATCAATAGTCCGGCACCGCCGGAGAGAAGGTAGCACAGCCCAGATCTCAATCGAATCAAAGGAATGCTCGTAGTCTACAAACGCCATGCATAGTAGCTGAATATACTCTTCGATCTTCTACACTGCACAACATGGCCTAGGGATATTCTAAAAATTTTCATGAAAAACATGGTTTCTTGAAAAACTGTTAAAAATTACTAAGTATATATGCAGTGCAGAGTATAAAAACTTTCAAGGTGGGCAAGTGCTATATTTACGAAGTACATTTTTTAGTTCTTATAAACATGGGTTCTGTTAATTTCATACAGTCTGTGCCATTCTCCTATGACAATATAAAAACAAAATTTTAATTTTCTGCGCAATAGAACTGAGAAGGTAAATGCTCATCTCGAAAGTTTCTACCCTACACATGCCCTATGTATTGTTAGGGGCGGGCTGGTTTCCGCAACCAGGCGACCACTGCGCCCATTTTGCGTTTTTGGCCGGCATCACTTCCAGCCCAGCTCCTCCAAGAAGCTCAGTAGCCCCCGTAGGTTGCCGACGTCTTCCTGAAGCGAACTCGGCTCACCGAGGTGCACGACCCTGTACTGTGCTAGCTCCTTGCAATCCAGTAGGATGTGGGCAGCAATCTCCTAAGCCTCCATGCACGCTTTGCATAGTGGGCTGTCGGTGATACCTAAAGCGAATAGGTGTTTATTGAAATGGCCATGTCCAGTAATAGCGGTTGTTACCTTGCAGAGCTGAGCTCTCCCAAGCCTCAGGAGCTTCCTAGATAGGCCATGGTTAGTTGTCGGCCCTATGTATTTATTTAATAGTTTTTTAAAAAATCACGTTTTTGGTATGAAAAGTCTAAAAATATCCCTAGGCAAAGTTGATGTGTCCATGGTACTGAATATATTCGGAAAGCGGCTTGCTGAAAAGGCTGGAAGGCGTCGAATATAAAAGTGAACGCGATTTTTTTTGTGATAATGGAAAAAAAAAATGGTGTCGCTATAGGAAGGGTTAAAACTTTTAGCAATACAACCCTACAGCGTAACAACAGAACGCCATCAAGCGGGCCTCGTTCGCAAATTGCCAACTATTGTATACCGTTTACTATCAATTCATTGAATACCTTTGTTTTCCGTCGCAGCGATTAAGTCGCTGAATTTTTCATACAGAGATTGTTCGCTGTCGAGCAACAATCGGATGTTTTTCCCTCGTTTTTCGGAATCACGTGATTGATGACTGAATAATGCACACTGTGACGGTAGTCAACGATTTTTCAATTACAACACAATGACGCGATTTTTTTGTTTTATTTTTCTGTAGAGCCATCGAGTATACTAGGTTTTTAATGAGGTGTCGATATTTGTATTATTCGATTCTATTGCAACTTTGAGAGCGTCCGTGGCGTAACGGCTAGGGCTACCGCCTCCCGTCCGGGAGGCCGTGGTTCGAATCCTGCCACGTACCAATGTGATTTCGAATTTAGATTTCATATGTACGTTTATCCGATGCTCTTACGGTGAAGGAAAACATCGTGAGGAAACCTGCACAAGTCCTCGAGGAAATTCGAACGTAATGTGTGAAGTCCACCAACCCGCACTGGGCCCGCGTGGCCGACTAAGGCCCGATCACCCTAATTCAGGGTAGGCTCAAGCCCCTCGGTGGGGACGTATATGAGCTGATAAGATGATTGCTTTAAGGATTGATATTAAGTACCAAACGGAGTTTTTTTACGCTGCTTACACTGATACATTTATTCGCGGTAAATAACCTTCCATAACCTTAAACGAAATATCTTTAAAAATGGCGTCCCATTTAGCTAAAGAAAAGTAATCATTGTGTGACATCGAGGCAATATCGGGCAATCTATAGCTCGAGGCTAGAGGCCGAGACCACAGAAATAAATTACTGATATGGAATAGTCAATCATCCTTGCATTGCGTATCAATAAACAGTTATGAGCCTAAGTCACTTGCTTGCGTTAATCGAATAGTACTCTTAAAGTTGCCCACTATTAATACTTAATAGGTTTTCCTTGAGATAATTAAAAACCAACCAAATGTGAGTCGACGACACTTATCCACACAAGTATAACATATATATATATATATATATATCTTAATATATATAAATCTCGTGTCACAATGTTTGTCCTCAATGGACTCCTAAACCACTTAACCGATTATAATAAAATTCGCACACCATGTGCAGTTCGATCCAACTTGAGAGATAGGATAGGGTAGGGTAGGGTAGTGTAGGGTAGGGTAGTGTAGTGTAGGGTAGGGTAGTGTAGTGTAGTGTAGGGTAGTGTAGGGTAGGGTAGGGCAGGGCAGTGTAATGTAATGTAAGGCGGTACGAAGTTCGCCGGGACAGCTAGTATAGTATATATATAACAAAAGACATCAACGCAAGTGATATAAAATACTGATTTTTTCATTTATTTCAGAATTCTTAGCACAAGTACGACTCACTCTAGGCCGGTTTTTATTTGTTGTTATTTATTAGATTAAGTTTTATATAACAATACGAAGTTTCACGCTTGTATGTACAACTGTTTCTATTATAGAGCAAAAACAAATATAAAATATTTAAGAAACAAGTTTTTTGTATGTGTACCGCTTAATGTATCAATTTTGTAATTTTTATTATTTGCTAGTAAACACCTTATACCAACCCGTCCTGGGTCCGCGTGGTCGACTAACAAATCGCCTTAATTCAGGGCAGGCTCGAACCCCTCGGTGGGGACGTATATGAGCTGATATGATAAAACCTTAAAATAACACATGATTTGTAAAATAATCTGCTACATACGTATTAGGGTTCAAAAGATACAGTCTATCAAAAGTCGGACAGACATTTACATTGACAAAAACTTACTATATGACACGTTCATACACCAAGCATGACCGAATTCACTTGTCTTTAATAGGGATCTGAGTTACTTTTTATCATCTGTCAAAAACGAAACTTTGTTCTAAAAATGTTAGAAATACCTAAGCGTGACGTCATAGTTTATCAGCGTCATTTATGTACTCATTTTGTGATTTTGGTGAATTAAAAATCCAAGACTTGGTGGAAAACAAAACGAGTAAGGTTTTTCAAAGTTTAAGTAGGAGGGCAATTTAGTGATCAAGAGTTCATAATTTATTTCTGATGCTGTCGTCATCCCTATTGCCTAGCTAAACCATCACACATGTATATGCGTCCCTACTACGGCGTAGATGCTGAACTATCCTACGCGTCGTAGCGTGCCGGGTTATCAATGTGTTTTATTTTGAGTGACTGGAATTGAAACTGAGATTAACTTAACCGCATAATCTCTGATTTTGCTAAATATTTGTTCATTTAAATTTCAGATTCGACCACGCAGAGAAACTCCGAGCATAGCACGCTCCATTGCCCTTTGGGTGACCTGAGCCACGAGAAGATCCGCTAAACTGAAGTGGCAATGATGATGCAAGCAAGCATTTTATCTGCGACTCACCCTTCTAACAAAAAATAAATAAGACAAACCTATTGTACTATAGTAGTGAAATAGTATCATGATATAGCGGTCACTATAGAACGGCTCTACTTAAATGACTGTAAGCCACACTCCCCATTCTATCCTGATTACTTCTGTGTCCAAGGCTGTCGCAAAGTAGCGGATAAATGAATGACCGTTTTTTGCGGCTCCTGGCCTAACGTTTTACCGACGACGCCGAATGCCGATAATATCGCCATCGCCAGTCGGCACTCCACACTACTTCCCGTAATGTCCAGCCGGATTATTGCAATATAAATTGTCCACACTTGCCCATTCAATTGGTTAGGGTTGGTACAACTTAAGACTATATCATTTTAAAGTTCGTCATGTCAGTGTAGGTTGTTACTGAAATAATACCTTATTTAAGTGAACTTTCGCGAAATTGAAATTTAGTATATGTATGTATATATAATTCTTTTTTTGTTGAGTTTGCTATTGTCAGGAGAAGGTTCTTAAGTAGTGTAGGGTAGGGTATGGTACGGTAGGGTAGTGTAGTGTAGTGTAAGGTGTAAGTTCGCCAGGACAGCTAATTATTAAAAATTTCAAAATAATAGTAGAACTATGTTATAGCAATTAAAAGTGATAAATCTGACTATAAAACCAAGCTGGTTTCCAAGATTTTATCGTACGTATGTTGGCAACCCTAGCACACTCGAATTCTGCACATTTGTCCAGTCACTCCCCAAAGGAACATTTAACGATATTAGTGCTTTATTTTTTATAGTTTGGGACAAAAGAGCTCAGACGATATATTTGAGGAAGTGGCTACTATTCCACTTGTCATATTCACTTACGATCGATATTGGAAGATTATTAGCATTTTCAGTTTCACTGTGATAACTGATATGTTCTAAAGAATCCGGCCAAGTGCCAGTTGGACTAACGCTCCAAGGGTTCCATACCACCACTTCTCTCCACACAATTATGACAATGATACCGATTCACATTACAAACAATAGACATCAACGCGAGCTACAAAAATGCTTTTTAGAGTTCTGTATCCAAAGGGTGAAAACCGGACCCTATTACTAAGACTCCGTTGTCCGTCCGTCTGTCTGTCTCTCTGTCACCAGGATGTACTTCATGAACTGTGATAGCTAGACAGCTGAAATTTTCACAGGTGATGTATTTCTGTTGCCACTAAAACGACAATTACTAAAAAATTAGAAAAAGTGAGAAAATAAGGTGGGTCTCCATACAAAAAACGTGTTTTTTTTAAACATGAAGAAACTAGCGCCATCCAGTTTGATGGTTTTTGAAACATGAAACTAGCGCCATCTAGTATGATGGTACGGAACCATATGTTTGCGGTTCTGACTCGCACTTGGCCGGTTTTCACACCAAATTTCACGCTTGTATGCATGTCGTACCGTTTTTACGATATAGGTAAATAGAAATAACTATAAAAAATGTTTTTTTTGTATAGGGACATACTTAATTTGGACTGGAAGAGATTTCTTTTAGCAATGAGACCGCCTACTGTGCACTATATTATAATATCTGTATTAGCTTTACGAAATTGTTTTTCGTGTACTATAAGTGTAAATAAATAAATAATTTTTCTAATTTTTATTTTTTATGGTTATAGCGGCAATAAAAAACTTACTATGTGAAAATTTTAAATGTCTACCTATTACGGTTCATGAAACACAACCCATTGACAGACAGACGACCAGCAGAAGCTTGTCCTGTTGAACCCTAAAACTTGAGTCTTAGAAATAATTAAGCATAGCTAATTTTAGGATCCCCCGCCAAAGATTCACTGAACTTTGTTGGAATCGCAAAAAAAAAAAAAAATTTCCCATACTTATGTGATTAGATGATTCGCTAACTTTGTATGGCAAGTCCAATCTTTTTACCATTTTAGCAAAAATGTGAGTTGTTCAGTTTCATGAGTTGAAGAAGCCATTGTAAAATTTCTAGTGCAATTCCCAAAACTAGCCCAGTATTTGAAGGGAGATTTTGCCCCAGTTCTTCAAATTTGATCAATTTTTTACACGGCCGCCCACAAAAAAGGAATATATTGTTTTCAGGTCTCATGTACGTATGTATGTATGTATGCTTGTTTGTTCCACGATATCTTCTAAACGGCTTAATTGATTTTAGAGTGCGACGTATCGTTATATTTGATCCCGTAAGTGACATGAGATACATTTTACCCGATTTCGCAAAAAAAGGAGGGGTAATGTAATTAAGTAAGAGTAATTATGCAGCCATGTTTCTATTTTATTTTTATTTAAATTGTATTATCAATATCAGGCATGAGCGTCGGTGGCTCAACCGGTAACGACTCGGTCCTCCTAACCACAGGTGCCGGGTTCAAATCCGGACGGCCAATGTACCAATGAGTTTTTCGAAACTTACGTACATATACTCATCGATTGCTTTAACGGTGAAAGAAAAATTCGTGAGGAAACCTGCACACGCCTGCGAAGAAACTCAAAGGATGTGTGTGAAGTCGACCAACCCGCACTGGGCCCGCGTAGTCGACTAAGGCCCGATCGCCCTAATTCAGGGTAGGCGAGCCCCTCGGTGGGGACGTATATGAGCTGATATGATGATGATGATATCAGGCATCCACCGTACTACTAATTATTGGTAACTCACGATTAACCCATTTGTATCCGTGGCCGCACACATGTGTCGCGATCACAGCGTAGAAGTCACCTCCGTGGTGTAATAGTTAAGTCCATTAGCTTCAAACCAGGAGATCGCGGGTTCGATTCCTGGCGGAGTCTAACTTTGCAAGATTTGGTTTGGTTGTGGAAGGGCATTATCTAAGCCCGCCTAAATTTTACCTAAGTCTTGTCGCCAAACATCAATATTACAACACTGATGTGTTCCGGCAACTTTGACATAGTCAGTTCCCCATTGCATTGGGGAATATTGGTAAGGGTGCTTCCACCTTCGGCATCATCTTCACTTACCATCAGGTGAGATGATGCCAAAGGCTAAACAATTGTAAATAAAAAAAGAAGCGAATAAAAAACCAGAAAATCTAGGGCACCGGACACGAAAATTGAAGGACATTGAAGTAAAATTAAAAATTTTCTAACAAAAATAATAACCATATAAAATAAATTTATTTACCTCGTAATTACCTTCTGGTCTCTCCTCATTTAAGAGTTCCGTACCCAAAGACTTTCTTGTCCGTTCGTCTGTCTGTCCGTCTGTCACCAGAGTGTATTTCATAAACCGTGGTAGCTAGACAGTTGAAATTTTCACATATGATGTATTTCGGTTGCCGCTATAACAACAAATGCTAAAGATAAGAAAAAAGTGAAAAATTAATCTCCATACAACAACATCTTTTTTTTGGAACATGAAGAAACTAGCGCCATCTAGTATGATGGTACGGAACCCTATGTGTGCGGTTCTGACTCGCACTTGGCCGGTTTTTTTTTGTAAATTATTATAATTTACCTCCCTAGCTAACGTTACATTATATTTTTGTAAATCAATGCAAACGATAAATAAATGAAATAAAATGAAAATGTTAAAAGTGCCGCAAAGTGAGAAGGAGGTAGAACATGTATAGTGTTTTCTAAAATATTTCCGTCCAAAAGTTTCTAAATCATACATCTTCTAAATATATATAACTCAAAGGTGACAGACTGACTGACATAGTGATCTATCAACGCACAGCCCAAACCACTGGACGGATCGGGCTGAAATTTGGCATGCAGGTAGATGTTATGACGTAGGCATCCGCTAATAAAGGATTTTGGGAAATTTCCACGGGAACCGCAAAAATCGGGATCTGCGCTGGCGAAGCTGCGGGCATCCACTAGTTTAATATAAGGAAAAAAAAACAGGCCAAGTGCCGTTCTGACTCAACCGCACACATAGGGTTCCGTAACATCATAATAGACGGCACTAGTTTCTTCATGTTTAAAAAAAACACGTTTTTTTGTATGGAGACTTATTTTACTTATTTTTCCAATTTTTAGTATTTATTGTTAAAGCGGCAATAGAAATACATCATCTGTGAAAATTTCAACTGTTTAGCTATCACGGTTCATGAAATACAACCTAATGATAGACATACGGACGGACAGCGAAGTCTTAGTAATTATATTATATCAGCTCATATACGTCCCCACCGAGGGGCTCGAGCCTACCCTGAATCAGGGTGATTAGGCCTTAAAAGCGTCGGTGGCTCAACCGGTAACGACTCGGTCCATCTAACCAGAGGTACCGGGTTCAAATCTGGACGGCCAATGTCTTAGTAATAGGATCCCGTTTTTACCCTTTGGGCATGGAACCCTAAAACCTTCCAAGTAAGTTCAGGTGATATCAGAACTTGCAACAAAGGGGGCCAGGAAAAAATCCCTTTGTTATCAAGGGCATAATTTATTAGGGCGCGGACTCACGGGGCCTTTTTTATACATCATCGCATTATCCCCACCCGGGCAGTTACAACTTCTTGAAGGAAATCAGGGGATATTAATTTTGGCTCCTTAAAAACTGTCCCGAACACACTGACTTTGTGTCTGGTAAGATTAATGTCGCCTATTCATGAAGAATCCAGCTCCCTAGTGGAGAAAATAGTAATTATTTAATTATTAGATTTAGTGTTTGCATTAATACGGTATTTGACTACTAGTAATTTGAATTACTTTTTATCTATTATTATTTTAAACAACATTTTGTTCGTCTTGCAGGCATGTTGACGTCATTTTCTTTGAGGAGCTATTTTAATGTGTATATAATAAATGTAACATTTAAAATGGATTAAAATCACAGAGTAATATAGAAGTCATAGATTAAAATATCAAATGTGTACCAAATATGTACGTTTATCCGACGCTCTTATGGTGAAGGAAAACATCGTGAGGAAACCTAAACACACGCGGAGAAACTCGCAGGTTGTTTGTGAAGTTGACCAACCCGCAGTGGGCCCGCGTGGTAGACTAAAGCCCGATTGCCCTTATTCTGGGTAGGCTCGAGCCCCTCGGTGGGGACGTATATGAGCCGATATGATGATGATGAAAATACCAAATAAGTATTTTTTGTGCTCTTGTAGGAGAAAAGCTATTTAGTGAATAATACTTTACTCAAAAATGCTTGTAATTTGGTCATTACCTTGTCGTCCTTTTTTGAGGAATTTCGGCCTTGCTATAACCACTACTTGGAAAACAGCTCGGAGACCGCAAAAACCGTACAAAGACATTTTATTCAAAGTCTGGCTTGCCATACTAATCGGAAAACAGGATCGTAACCTAATTTTTCGATCTTAGGACCGGACTACAAACGGATTTTATTAAGAAGTAGGCTGTATTTATCTCACCAAAAAGGCGGTAGCTAATTAAAAAAAGCGCTGTGATGAAGAAGATGACCTTCGACCTACCCCTAATTTTTCAATTTTTCTTTTTCTATTATATCGGCAATAGAAAAATTAATAATAAATTTCAACTATCTTTCTTTTATAGTTCATGTAATAAAGCCCACTGACAGACAGACAGACAGGCAGCAGAGGTTTAGTAATAGAACAGGCTCCCGTTGGTCATTTTTTGGGTGCACAGAACTCTAAAAAGTATAGGAACTTTTGAAAAAAGGTTTAATTAATTAAAATACCGCTCAAAGTTAAGGGGTGTCCCTGTTCATCTGTATCCGTTAAACGCGTCCCATCTCGCAGTGGCGTAGGTACCCGCCTAATATTTTTATCTCGCAGCATAAATACTCGGTAATGAGTCCCAAAATTCTCGGGCCGTTATAAATTTATTCAAGTCCCTCCGCGCTCGAGTGTGCATGATTTTGATACAAAAATAATCTACGGCTAATATTTGGAACACCCTCGTTATGATTCAGCCGCGTGAATGTTTTAATTATTTTTAAATGTTTTGGTTGTTTTTGAACATATATATTTACAAGACCGCCCAAATTGTACCGCTATAGTTCTTTTTTTATACTGTTTGTTTTTTTATATTTTTTAAGTTGTTTTTTTTTAAGTTTTTATAATTTGTTTATTTTTTCATTAACTAGTGTGTACCATAAAGAGTATTTATCTTATCTTATCTTACTTTTATATTATTTTGCCCGTGACTTCGCCCGCCTGGACATCGTTTTCATGACTGTATTTGAAGGACATGAGTTTTCTCCAGATCCCTCAGGATCTATATCGGGTCTAATAAGCAGTATATTATGTCACTTCCCACCCCCTCGACCAATCCTGTACAATAAATTACTATAATCCGCTGCTCCGTTGCGACGCCGACGTGCGCGAGCGTGGAAATGAGTTTTCCCCACATCCCTCGGGAACTATGTCAGGATATGCTAATTAGTAAATTATGTCACTTCCCACCCCCTCGACCAATTCTGTACAATAAATTACTACAATCCGCTGCTCCCATGCGACGCCGACGTGCGCGAGCGTGGAAATGGGTTTTCCCCACCTCCCTCGGGTACTATGTCAGGATATGCTAATTAGTAAATTATGTCGTTTTATACCTCCTAAGCCATCTCCGTGTAAAGGATCACAACAATCCGTAGTTCCGTTGCGATGTTGAAGAAAAAAAGAGTATTTTTTAATTTCCCTCAGGAACTGCATCGAAACATGCTATGTTCACGGGATAAAAAGTAGCCTATGTCCTTCCCAGTTTCACATGCTACCTGCATGCAAAATTGTATCAAGATTGGTGTAGGCGCTAAAGCGGGGAAATGTAACAATTAAACAAACAAACACATTTTCACATCCTACTAATATTATAAACGCTAAAGTTTGTATTTGGTAGGTAGACAGATTAGGACCTGCATTAACACATATGCTACTTTTTTCCTCGCTCGCGCTCTGCGCACCCTCGAAAATCATAGAAACGTTGTCCACGCGGGTGAAGCTGCGAGAAACAGCTAGTTTATAATATTAGTAAAGATATGTTTAACTAGATTATTTTCCGACTTTTTCCTGGGACGTAAGTAGATATTTTAAAGGTATAGTAGGTATACCGATTAAGGAGCTGCTTACCTTTCCTAAATAGAGGTCTGCTAGTATTCACTCGCCCAACAACCACCTTTATTTCCCTTAACCATGCGATAGGAAATTGCGAAAAGAAAAAGGACCCATTTCCTGGGAGAGGAACTCACTCGAACTGCCACGTCGATCGGAAACCATTCTCCTCGCCTTAAAATGTAAATGGTGTTCGATTTTTGATTGTATTTTTGACATGACCCATTTACATGGTGCACTGGTGAATGCGTTTGTTCTATAAATACCGACGTAGTATGTAGCCTAAATTAAACTGCGTAACGAGGCAAGAAATATGTTATATTTTAATATGTTATATTGTACTTGGTATGGATTGCATAATGCGATGATGAATGACGGTGCACGGACAAATCCTTACGGGTTTTTGTTGCACCGGTATCACTGTGTCTTAATTTTAAGTTTTTTATTGTTATAAAATAAATAATAAAACTGCAACGGGGCCGTATCTATATATGGAATATTTTTTGGAAATTAATAACTGTGGTGGACATTACTAACGATATAGAGGCCAAAACGACAACTTATGATATTTTTGTCTGTCTGTCTGTCTGTATGTCCGCGCATCACGCAAAAACTACCGGGCCGATTTAGATGAAATTTTGGATGATTGTTCCTTATAGCCCGGGTTAACATATAGGATATTTTTTATCCCAGAAAGTTCAAGAGCTCCCGTGGGAATAACTTACACGCGGACGAAGTCGCGGGCACAGCTAGTCGATAATAAAATTATAATAAAACTTTATCAAAGTTCAAAATTCCAAACATCATAGTCAGGCAGACTTGAAAGAGATTTGATATTTTCTTTTATTAGGAACAAATCGTCTTCATAGAGACGTCACAACAAATAAACGCATAGAAAGTGAATAGAGTTATTATAACTAACTAAGTAAGTAAATACACTTAATTGCACGCCAAAAGCAATACAGCACTTATTATTACAAAATGATAATTTAAATGAAAGTGTATGAAAATTTTGTACGTAAGTATATTTTTTTAAGCGTCGGTGGCTCAACCGGTAACGACTCGGTCCATCTAACCAGAGGTACCGGGTTCAAATTTGGACGGCCAATGTACCAATGAGTTTTTTCAAAAACTTACGTACATACGACTTACCGATTGCTTTAACGGTGAAGGAAAACATCGTGAGGAAACCTGCACACGCCTGCGAAGAAACTCGAAGGTTGTGTGTGAAGTCGACCAACCCGCATTGGGCCCGCGTGGTCGACTAAGGCCTAATCGCCCTGATTCAGGGTAGGCTCGAGCCCCTCGGTGGGGACGTATATGAGCTGATATAATAATAATAATAAAGTATATTTTTTAGGGTGTTAGTGTTTCAATTAAAGACAGAGTTAATACATTCACGTCGATCTTACCACAACGCCGTACAAGTGACGCAGATGTTCGTAGATACGGATGAGTTACACGGCGACTGGCCTCGACCAGGTCCACTTAACACATAAGGGCCGCCAGGAGGATCGAGTTTCCATACGAACGTTGTTCTGCTTTAATACAAAAAATACATGCCAGATTGAATCCAAACTTTGCAAATATATTGAGGAGACACATATCGATGTTTGTAATTAGTTTTCGAAGTACTAATATAAAACGGAAAAAAATAAGAGCAGGTTTAAACTTTCAGTAAAAAACTAAATTAAGCCTTCGTTTAGTTACGTTAAAATGTACTACGATGAAAACTAATAACAAACATCGATATGTGTCTACTCAATATTATTTACAAAGTTTGGATTCAATCCGGCATGTAGTTTTTGTATTAAAGCAGAACTACGTTTGTATGGAAACTTGAGCCTCCTGGAGAATCTTATGTATACAGGCTGTAACAAAACTGGTGTAGGAGCTCAGACTGGGGCTTCTACTTATCATAATGAATAAAAAAAATTTAAAGGTCCCATCATCCCAAAGGTCGTACGAACTAGTTGTCCAATTTTATGCATTTTTGTGTGGAGCGTTGATTTTTTTTGTTGAGAATTGACTTTTGTTCATCCCCCCCCCCTCCATTTTCACGATCTTCCTGGGAATATCTGGGCAGATCGCGATCTTTCACTGAGATTTTTTATTTTTATTTAGTTACTAGCTTTTGCCTGCGTCTTCGCTCGCGTGAACATAGTTTCTATGACTATCTTCGAGGGTGCGCGGTGTGCGAGCCGCATCCAGGTTCTAATCTGTCTATACCTACCGATTTTCATCCAGATCTGTTTATCTGTTGTGCCGTGAAAGAGTAACAATCATCCATACATACAAACTTTCGCTTTTATAATATTAGTAAGGATATGTAAGAACACATACAGTCACATTTAAAGTATGTAGCTTAAATATAGTCATTTAAGTAGACCTGGAGGTTCCTTAATTAAGTACATAAGATAATAAGCATTTGAACACAATAATTTATTGAAATTGTCATTAAAATATAATTTGTAGGTAACCACATTTTTGAACCACTATTGACATTAAAATGCAATAATTAAATTAATTTCAAGTTATAAGCATTAGATCAATGAAAAGTAATACTTACAGGTTATTTACTAGAAGAATTTTCCATTAGGTAACTACTCAACTCAAATCTATATGTCGGAGGGTCATTGAAAACGCGACCAATACCAGCTCGAGATAAGTTTACATAGTTACACTTTGTTTGGATCAAACGTCAGGTATTAGTACCTGGGTGAAACCGGTGGTGGCGTGACGATCGCTTGTACTCGTGAGACGATCGTTTGTGGTAGCAAAGATGATGTATTAACGGAAGGCTGTTTGTGCTGCCACACTGAGTTGAGAATTTATTAGATCTGTGGAGAAGCCATATTAGCTGGACGTCAGTCTCGGAGGAGACACTTTTTGACGGAGCGTCGAGCAGAACACATGCAGTGGTGATCTGTGAGGAAAACGGACGTGTCACGCTATCGCTGGGATCACCGCGTTTGCATCCATTGTTATCCAAGGCATCCTGTACAATTTCGATTACCAAATGATCAAGACTATTGAAGAAGGACCTCTGTGATATAGCTGCATTGTTATTTCGACGCCCAATACCGAAATAGTTAAGGACGTGAACCACGAGGCCATCCATAACCTAACCAACACCCTCGACATCAGAAGTTGGATAGTTCCCTGCGCTCGCAACAAGTGGACAACGACGGGAAAATGTGAAAATTGATGATGGAGCAGCGAAATAAAAACCACTGGCAACAATTCTTCGTGCTACAGAACCAGAACATGCTGCGATTGATTGAGGTTATGCAAGCACCATCGACTACATCTGCTGCAATCATATTGCCAGCATTCATCCGGAATATACCGGAAGCTAATCCACGTGCACGGCGCTCAACTGTCGATATCTCCCTTACGGAACGACCATTGGAATGAGGTGACAGCGTGGGCTGTGCTGGCAGCAGCGGAGATGCACGCGAGCGGCGCGTGCGGCTTCTGCGAAGTGCGTGATGTACGCGGTGTTACGAAAATCCGGTGAGTCGTACCCCTTTTGTTTTGATGGTGGTAGTAGTACGTGCGTAGTACTATTACCTAATCTGTAGTGGTGCCTACTGTTCTCTCGTTAAAGAAAGTTTCGTGTATAGACTTTCGGGAGTGTGTTCAATACTAACGCACTATTGACTTTTGTAGGCAACTCTTAAGTTTACTGTACAGAACAAATATCGAGTGAGGGTAATATTGACGGGCATTGTTCAGAATGGTCATATCTTGTTATGCCAGACGAGTACGAACGATATTATGATCGATTCAGATATTTTAAATCTAGAATTGACGGTATTCTTAAACGAGTCTGTCAATAACAAAACAGCTTGACTGTCGGTAAGGATGCGAATAGAGTAGTTAGTCCCTTACCCTTCTAGTAGTGATTGCATTAGCAGCTAAAATGATGCCTTGTGGAAAGTACTCTTTCACATGCTTTCGGATTTTTACTTGTGACACAACGTCGTGATTGAACGGAAGATTTTGAACGAGGACTCATTGTAAATATGACGATTCATTTAGCTAACTAGTTTCGGTTAAACAAACTTAAACCAGAATTGAAAGTATTGAAACCCCTTTAAGCTTTCATAATATTGAGACTGACATCTTTACATGGAGTGAAAAAGCCTTATTAGATTTCGTAGTATTGGGACTGATATTGTCATTGAGCATAGGCCAAAGTTGTTGCCTATTTTTAATAGCTTTCGTGATAAATTTGTCGAGGGCATTCTTAATGCCCCGCTATCGTGTAGACCCTATGAAGGTAGATTAATTTCGGTGACCCCAATAAAATATTTTGTTTACCAATTGTAAAAAAAAAGAATAATAACAGGGTAGTATGCGGAGTGCAGTGGTGGACGTCTTGCGGCTGATGTGATGATGATACAGGATTCATGGGCTGTAGGCTGCGAATGTCACGCTTCGAAGCTTTCCCTTTTTGACAGCCTTATCATGCTGGTTAAGAAAAAGGATAGAATGCAAGTGTGTTGATAACCGTGAATTAAATTACAACATCATGCCTGAACGGTAATCGCTTCCTCCGATAGTTAACCACAACGATTGACTTCATAGGTGGTCACTATTTCACCACCGTCAGGCATATCCAGGGGTTACATCAGGTGCATTCTATCCCTATTAAATCGAAATGATTGATTTTGTAATTTCGGAGTGTCTGTTCGAATACATCCATGTGTCATTCGATCTACGTAATGCCCTCTTGTGTTTAAACTCACGTTTATAAACGCTTTAGGTGCGTGGCAACGGTCAGGTGAATCTTAATACGTTTAAACGTTGGTACTCTTAGTTAAGTGTCCTTTAAAATATGCTCACTTCCTTAGAGTATAGTAATGAGATTTCATGTTACAAGTCCCTACATGATGATCATTTGGCAACAACCGAACCGTTGGTTAACCGAGTTACGAAGTACAGCCTCCTGGAGTTGCTTCTAGGTACGAGTAAAGTAGCTTAACCTCTAAATGTTATGTTTGTGGATTACACACACAGGCTGTAATTTTATCTAAGTGAAGCACGACAACAGACTAGTGATAATACGGAGAGTAACGCATCCTATGACAGGAGTTGTTAATCAGCTTGCTGCTGATGTGATAATTGACATGGGCCTCCCCCATGTTGGAGCGGTTTTACCAATTGTAAAAAAAAAAAAAAACGCTACACTTGGCGGGTTGTTTGGCGGTACAGTATAGGCGTGATGGACGGTGCTGCTTATCCTCAGTTTTTTTAGTCCCTTAGTCACTTCTTGTGAAACCCTTGGGAAGAGATGGGGTGGTGTATTGCTCTGAGGCAGCGCCACTGGCTGATTTCTAGACAAAAGCTTAGTTTCACAAGTTACCTAACTTTGTGTTGTTACAAATGGAGAAGCGTTACCTACCACTTTAGATATCAAATACCGTCAGTTATTGAGGACAGACTACGTTAAATGCCCGATAGTGACAGTATATTTGACTTGGACAGAATTGATGATGGAGAGACTGAACCTCGACCATCTACTAGTGCAGAGTAAGGACTTTTGTACTTGACCGTGATTTTAACGTTCACTAGTTTGTATTTTGAACCTTAGACGTAAACAATTTTTCGCAACTGGATGCCAATAGCCTCAGCCATTCGTAGACGTAGGCGTAAAACACCGAGTTATTTTCTCGTTGCTGTGCGGCCACAATTGTGTGTGGCGTGCGTTTGGCTTGCATGCGTATCACCGGGGAGGTGATGTTGGCAATTACCAAAATTAGGTGAAGTTCGAGATCGCTGGATAAATGCGATAATGTGGTTGGACACCGCCGGAGGGAGGTGGTTTAAGAGTCGCCAGGTAGGGTGACTGTTGTTTGTTTGGGCACCGGATGGAGGTGGCCCAGAGTTGCCAAGATGGGTGACTGTTGTGGTGATACAAAATAAGGAGCGTAACCAAACCAAGTTAGATCCCAAATACCGAGGGCCGTTCAGGGTCGTAGAGGTCTTAGAAGGTGACAGATACAAATTACAAGCTTTGAATTTGAGACGAAGTTACAAGTATGCCCATGACCGTTTACGTAGTATGTCCGAAGGTTATTTGCCTCCGGATGTTGACGATGAATCTGGTGCAGAGGCGTCTACCTCTCAATGTTAATTGTATTGACAGATCGTAACTCAATCAATTGTGTACAGTTGTAATTTTTTTCTTTATCGTTTATTTTTGTGTGTAGTACTGAAGTATTCCAACATGTTTCAGCGGTAAATGAAGAGTGCTGAATGGCGCTATATGTTTGCATGAATTGGCTGCTGCTTGTTTTGTCAGACTCGTTCTGTCATGATGTGTAGCAGGTACATTCGTGTTTTTGTAAAAAAAAGTGTCCCGTTTACCGGCTAAAACTGTTGATGGTATTCCGTCGCCTGTACTGGCGATGATGGTATTCCGTCGCCTGTATTGGTGATGATGGTGTTCCATTGCCTGTATTGGTGATGATGGTGTTCCATTGCCTAGATTGGTGATGATGGTATTCCGTCGCCTGTATTGGTGATGATGGTGTTCCATTGCCTGTATTGGTGATGATGGTGTTCCATTACCTAGATTGGTGATGATGGTGTTCCATTGCCTAGATTGGTGATGATGGTGTTCCATTGCCTAGATTGGTGATGATGGTGTTCCACTGCCTAGATTGGTGGTGATGGTGTTCCGTCACCTGGACTGGTGATGATGACTGATTGGTATTCCGTCGCTTGGCGTTAGTGATGATGATTCTTTGTGGTGTCCCGCCACCTGGATGTGGTGATGTTCAGTTCTGGTGTTCCGTCGCTTGTGATTTGCGATGATGATTATGTTCCGTTCTATGTGCCCCTAAAAGTTGTAAATGGTTGTAAGGTTTCAAGCCTTGCAGCTGTGATTTACCTTGGAGACCTAAACTGATTTGAGATTGTTTGAGTTACGATGCTAATGCTGAGGTTAATTTAGTTTACGAGAGTGAAATTATTTTGGTTTTTTGAGGCTGTCAAAATGTGTTGTTACCATGATTGTAGTCTTGAATTAGAGCTTCACATTATTAGTGTTGCTTTTATTCCTTGAGCTGTGGACCTTCTTTATGAAGGTCAGGATTGGCCAAACGAAATGGAATCTAATGGCACCCTTTTCTTCCGCAGGTTAGTCACCCGAGGACGTGTGACTCGCAGGATGGCCGTGTCGGAGGGTCATTGAAAACGCGACCAATACCAGCTCGAGATAAGTTTACATAGTTACACTTTGTTTGGATCAAACGTCAGGTATTAGTACCTGGGTGAAACCGGTGGTGGCGTGACGATCGCTTGTACTCGTGAGACGATCGTTTGTGGTAGCAAAGATGATGTATTAACGGAAGGCTGTTTGTGCTGCCACACTGAGTTGAGAATTTATTAGATCTGTGGAGAAGCCATATTAGCTGGACGTCAGTCTCGGAGGAGACACTTTTTGACGGAGCGTCGAGCAGAACACATGCAGTGGTGATCTGTGAGGAAAACGGACGTGTCACGCTATCGCTGGGATCACCGCGTTTGCATCCATTGTTATCCAAGGCATCCTGTACAATTTCGATTACCAAATGATCAAGACTATTGAAGAAGGACCTCTGTGATATAGCTGCATTGTTATTTCGACGCCCAATACCGAAATAGTTAAGGACGTGAACCACGAGGCCATCCATAACCTAACCAACACCCTCGACATATATATATATAAAAATGAATTGCTGTTCGTTAGTCTCGCTAAAACTCGAGAACGGCTGGACCGATTTGGCTAATTTTGGTATTAAATTATTTGTGGAAGTCCAGAGAAGGTTTAAAAGGTGAATAAATATAAAACAGCTCGGAATTAAATAAAAAAAAATCAAAAATAAAATATCCGTCAAAAATAATTGGTTTTAGGGTAGGGTAGTGTAGTGTAGGTGTAGTGTAGTTAGGGTAGGGTAGGGTAGTATAGTATAAGGTAGTGTAGTCTAGGGTAGGGTAGGGTTGGGTAGTGTAGTGTATGTAGGGTAGGGTAGGGTAGTGTAGGGTAGGGTAGTGTAGTGTATGTAGGGTAGGGTAGTGTAGGGTAGGGTAGGGTAGTGTAGGGTAGGGTAGTGTAGTGTAGGGTAGAGTAGTGTAGTTTAGGGTAATAAAGTATAGGGTAGGGTAGTATAGTATAGGGTAGTGTAGTGTAGGGTAGGGTAGGGTTGGGTAGTGTAGTGTAGGGTAGTGTATGTAGGGTAGGGTAGGGTAGTGTAGTGTATGTAGGGTAGGGTAGGGTAGTGTAGGGTAGGGTAGGGTAGTGTAGGGTAGGGTAGTGTAGGGTAGGGTAGGGTAGGGTAGTGTAGGGTAGAGTAGTGTAGTTTAGGGTAGTGTAAGGTGGAACGAAGTTCGCCGGGACAGCTACATAGTTGTAAATATAAATAAACCCTGTATATATACAAAAAATTAAGATGTTAATTAGTTTACTATAAATGTCATATTATGAGCTGATAAGCATAGCAAAATAAACATTTCATGTAAGATATATTGAACTGGTAATAAATACTGCATGGGCAGTAAAGTTCTCGAGTGGCGACCGCGCACCGGAAAACGTAGCGTAGGCAGGCCTCCCACGCGGTGGACCGACGACCTGGTGAAGATCGCGGGAAGCCGTTGAATGCGGGCAGCGCAGGACCGGTTGTCGTGGAAATCCTTGGGGGAGGCCTTTGTCCAGCAGTGGACGATTTTCGGCGGATATGATGATGAATTTAAAACACAGTTTTAAACAATATTGACGAGGTTAAAAATTATACAATTGTTGATGTAAATTGATGTAATAAATTATGTAAGTAGTATGTAATGGGTTATTGGTAATTAGACCGGATCCTCTTAAGAGGGTATAAGGGAAGTTATTTGGTATAATTTTGACCCCATATTGTGTTATCCGAAACTCAACCGTTTTTGAGATATTTGCTTTTTAAGATTTTTTGTAGAAAAATCAGTTTTCCTCCTTCAAAAATAAATAAAAAAATAACTATTCATTCAGATTTCGTTTTGTTTACATTTTTGGATAGAATACATTTTAATTCTTAATATTCAACAATAAAATCATAATATTCTGTATCAATACAGAAAGTAAAGGCCACTTCGTAAAAAATAAATCAGATTTTTTTGTTAAACTGTCTACTTAAATGTGATTTTTCTCGAAAAAAATCCCTATTAGTTGAGTCTGCATGTTGTTTTAAAAACATTTACACATTTCTAGCTATCCAACGAGGTAAAAAACACTGCATTTCGTGGCATGGTTTCAGAGAAAATGTGACAAAACCAAAACTGGGTAGTAGAAACTAAAGGTGTGAGGTTGAAATAATAATTTAAGGAAGTTTTTAGAATCAAGGTATTTCTTTCAATTTTTTTTCTAGTGACTTACAATTCATTCTCAAAGTGCGTGCCCCTATTCCTTATGCAAAGACGCATCCGTTTGCGTAACTCTCTTTTGACTACTCTAGTTGTCAAGTTTGTTTTCATTTCTTCGACTGCACTTATTATGCGACGTCTTAATTCGTCAATCGATGGCACAGGTGAAGGAGAAACGTCATAAACGAGGGTTTTCATGTGACCCCATTTGTAGTAATCGACAGGGGTGAGGTCTGGACTCCTCGCTGGCCACGGAATAGGTCCTCCTCTGCCAATTCATCTGTTCGGAAAATGTTCGTTAAGCCATTCACGAACACTCATTCTGAAGTGTGCGGGGCAGCCATCATGTTGGTACATCATATTTTGTCGTGTTGCTAGTGGTACCTCACTAAGAAGGTCAAAAACTTCATTTCTTAGGAAGTTTTCATAGGCTTCGCCATTTAAGTGGTGGGGCAGGAAATAGGGACCAATTAAATTGTCGTCAATAATTCCCATCCACACATTAAGTGAAAAACGTCTTTGCGATCCTTGTGGCCTTTTCTTATTTGGGTTACGGTCAGCTTTTGGTGCCCAATAGTGGATATTATGATAGTTTATAATGCCATCCTGGTCAAATCTCGCCTCATCTGTCCACAGAATTTTTTTTAAGTAACTAGGGTCCTCTGTATCCGCGTTGAGCATAAATCGGCAAAAATCAATCCTCCTTGCCGGATCTCCTTCTTCTATCACTTGTACAGGAGTATAATGGTATGGGTAGAGTCCTGCCCCATGCACTGTATGCCAAACTTTCCATTGGGTTATACCAAGACGTCGTGCTACCATGTTGGTCGAGGTGGTTGGATCCTCTTCAAAGTAACGAAGAATGTCTTCTTCTTCCTCCACACGATAAACACGAGGTCTGCCAGCATCGATTTGTCTTCTCTGAACGCTACCGGTTTCTCGTAGTCGCCGATACACTCCGTCAAACACACTCTCATCGGGTAAACGGCGGTTAGGAAATCGAGACTGATACTCCGTACGAGCACGAGTAGAGATACCGTTGGCATATCCATAGCAAAACATTATGTCCGCATATTCCTCATTTGAAAACTCTCGAGGACGAGGTTGGACGCGGGGATCTGCAGCCATAATTTGATCGTCAATCAAGTCCTTTAATACACGCCAAGTCGTCGGGAATGCAATCAGTCACAAAACGTTTACAAGCCAAGTCACAAAGTAAAGATACCGAAGTCCAAAGATAGTGGAAAGCGTCTACACAGTACGAATCGCACGAGCAAACTGGACTTAACAACAACACAAATCTGCTAGCAACGTGAGCGAGAGCGAGACAGAGCATACGGAGCATTGAAGTAGTATCGCTTATTGACCTCGGATCAAAAACCACATTCTCGGAATTCACTACCTGGGCCTATTGTTTTCACATTTTCTTTGAAATTTTGTAACTAAATGCAATGTTTTTTACCTCGTTGGATAGCTAGAAATGTGTAGATGTTTTTCAAATAACATGCAGACTCAATTAATAGGGGTTTTCTTCGAGAAAAATCACATTTAAGTAGACAGTTTAACAAAAAATCTGATTTGTTTTTTACGAAGTGGCCTGTACTTTCTGTATTAATACAGAATATTATGATTTTATGATTGAATAATAAGAATTAAAATGTACTCTATCTAAAAATGTAAACAAAATGAAATCTGCATGAATAGTTATTTTTTTATAAATTTTTGAAGGAGAAAATCTGATTTTTCCAAAAAAACTCTTAAAAAGCAAATATCTCAAAAACGGTTGAGTTTCGGATAATGCAATATGGGGTCAAAATTATTCCAAATAACCGCCCCTATACCCTCTTAAGAGGATCCGGTCTAATTACCAATAACCCTGTATACATACATATATATATATATATGGCCTTTGTTCAGCAGTGGACGATTTGTGGCTGATATGATGATGATGATGATGATATATTACGTATCTATGTACGATATTCTAAGATTTTTATAAAGACTAGAGAGGTGGGTGGCCAAAAACGAGTAAACTAGCGAAATTTTGCGCTTTTACGTCATTTTAGGGTAAATGACGTAAAAGCGCAAAATTTCTCTAGTTTTCCCCAACCCTGGCCTCACTAATGGGTCGGCGATAGCTGAAGTGTCCTGATTTATGTCTTGCCCGTTGAGAATATCAAGTCGAGTTATGGAGTTTGTTATTTAGGGACCTCAACGAAGGTGAATAGGGAGAAAATGATAAAAAAACATGAATTCGTATAGTAGGCAGAATTCGAATTTGAATCATTAGTAGGTCTACTACCTCCATCTATAGAGCGAGCTGTGTTCGGAGTTTCCCCACGCGATCTAATCAGAAATGATTAGATACGTAGCAGAATTAACTTAACTATTTAATGGACATAGCTTACAGAACCGTTAAACTTAGGTGGCAGTGGGCGGGGCACATAGCCTGTAGAACAGATGACTGTTGGAGCAGTAAAGTTCTCGAGTGGCGACCACGCAACGTAAAACTTAGCATAGGCAGACCTCCCACTTGATAAACCGTCGATCAGGTGAAAGGTCGCAGGAAGCCGATGGATGCGAGCAGCGCGGAACCGGTCGTCGTGGAAATCCTTTGGGGGTGGGCTTTGTCGCAGTCGACGTCTTTCAGCTGACGTGATGATTACGGTGAGATAGCCTTACCAGAATTCGAATTTCAGCATGAGGAGTCACCGGATAGTAAAATTAATTTTTAACTATTAAACCCTTTGTCGTTAATGTTCCACATATACAGCGTTTTGTATCATCAATCATCGTTCATTATGCGAACGGTCAAAGCCTGGAATTCCCTGTCGGTGTGTATGTGTTCCCCGATTCGTATTTTTTAATATATTTTTTTTAATAAAAATTTGAGTGCGTATAATTTAGGAATCAAGACGAGGATGAAAAGGCACTACTGAGCTTGAGTGTTACATCATCGGCTGCATCGGCACTTACCATCTAGGAGCCGATTGCATTATGTACGATATGCTATCGATGCAGCCACACGAACTAAAATTATTAAGGCTTATACCGCCGCCAACGACCAATTTTGTAACCACTTCTCACTTCAATTAAGGATTTTATCGAAAAAAAATTGTTTTATTATTTACAGGATATGAGGAGTGATTATGATTTCCTCGAATTGTATTTAAAAACACAAAACTAAAGAAAAAAACTTCAGAATGCACCCTCTTTTCTAGTTGCAACCATAGAACTACTGCAATTTAAACCGAAACATTATGATCAATTGATAATTTATGAATTTTATAACAAAACAATATAAAATGATTTTGTTTTCTTACTTTTTGGAAATGCTTCTTATTTTATTTATAACTAACTTTTCATTTATAGCCAGCAGCGGCTTCGCTCGCGTGATCACATGTAGTTTCTGTGATTTTCTCCGAGGGTGCGCAGTGCGCAAGGTGGAAAGGAGCGTGGAAAAAAGTAACCTGTATGTTAATCCAGGTCGTAATCTGTCTACCTAATAAATTTCATCCAGAAACGTTCAGTAGTTATTGCGTGAAATAGTAACAATCATCCATACATACAAACTTTCGCGTTTATAATATTAGTAAGAATGAATTAAAAACCACAATTTCCGCACAATTTATCGCAGCGATTGACGTAACAGCCACGTTGCAGTACTCGTACGAGCTGACAAGAACTTTATTTCCAAGCTATTTCGTTCGATGTTTGAAACATCGTGAATCGAGCTCGAATCGAGTTGGTTATATTAGGGACGGAGGAGCCTTAATAATAAATATAGTTTTTAAAAAAACTAAAAAAACACGCTTTTAAAGCACATTTTTCAAAATACTAGATTATTGTAAAAAAAGCGTGGGTTGCTCCATGTATGAAAAATATGGCACAAAGCGCCCCACGCTTTTTTCACAATAATACTAGTATTTTTCGTTTATTATTGTTTTTAATTTATATTAAGAATTATTTTTCACTTTTTAGTTTTAAACTAAATTTATATTTCAATTTTAAGAGATAATGAGATAAACTTATAAAATTATTGTATTGTCACTGATTCTTGTTAATGTACAACGTTTGAATTAAATCCGTCCGTTAAAAGTGGGTCAAAATCGAGTGCAAAGGAGTCGGTTACAAACATACATACATACATACATACATACAGGTGAAGCTAATATAAGCGTGTTAAAAAGATTAATCCTTAATATAATTTTATAAATATGAAAATGTGTTTGTTTGTTTGTTACCTTTTCACGCTTTAACACCTCGACCAATCTTGACGAAATTTGGCATGGAGGTAGCCTGTATCATGGGGAAGGACAAAGGCTACTTTTTATCCCGTGAAAATAGCATAGCCCGATGCAGCTCCTGAGGGAACTAAAAATATGCTCTATTTTGGTTAATTTCTTTAACATCGCAACGGAACAATGGATTCTGTGATTTTTTGTACAGAGATGGTTAAGGGGGTGGGAAATGACATGATTTACTTATAAGCATACCCTGACATAGTTCCCGAGGGATCTGGAGAAAATTCATGTCCTCGCTCGCGAGCCGCTTGCGGCTCGCGCACCGCGCACCCTCTAAGACAGTCATAAAAAAACGAGCGAGACCTACAGTACTCGCATATGATGTGTAACATGTGACAAAATACTTCACACTAGGCGGCATGGCTATGACAACCTTAGTTTTCGAGAATTAAAAAACGTTCGCATTTCCTGTTACACATTTCCGTCCCATTTCACGAAATCACTCCCACAAATTGCAGGAAAGCGAGCGGAACCCTTAGTGCGCGAGTCCGACTTGCACTTGGTCGGTTTTTTAATGACGTTTTAACACCCGTCGTAGTAGATTTTTTTTAGCGCGCGCTTTCGCGACTTCCTGTTACACATTTCCGTCCCATGTTACACATTTCCGTCCCATTTCACGAAATCACTCCCACAAATTGCAGGAAAGCGAGAGCAAAGATGTTACACATCAAAAAGATGTCCACGCGGGCGAAGCCGCGGACAAAAGCTAGTTAGGTAATAACTGTTACCTGCATCTACACGGTCAATCGCAACTTAAAAATGTCATCAAAACTATGTAACATCCTAATGCTAGCAAGAAATTTACTTACCAGGAACGATCTTGTCACTTATCTACATAAAAGCAAAAGTTTATAGAGGAAAGTATTTTTTTTTTCTGCCAAAAAGAACTTTGTAGCCAAAAGTGTTAAAATATTGAAAGGTCATTCAAACGATCCAATTAAAAGGATAGCCAGACGGAACCGCCATGCGCCGGCAGTAATCGTTCCTTTTGTTCTAGGGGCCACTATTCGACGGTCCATTGTTACAGTGCTTGGTCAAGGGCAGTATAAACAGGAGAACGTTGAACTAAAATATAAGGATAAAAAGAAACATGATTCTGTGGTACTGGTCTATTTACCCGCCTGGCCAAAAGGAGGGTGATGTTTTTATGTATGTATGTCCGTTTCTTTGTCTGAGTCTTTAGTCATAACGACTTGACGGATTTTGGAGTACAAGGTTGACCACGTGAGTGACATAAGATACATCCTTCCTAAAAAAGAGGGGTAGTGATTTTTATGCAGGCAGGTCTTTTTTTTAATTACCTTCGATTGACGGATTAGCAAATAGAAGGTTATGTGATCGTCCGAAAAACCGACTACGAGATTTTGACGTAAATGCACTCTTATAGATAAAAAAAAAAGTGGTCGAGGTAAATTGTGTGTGTCTATACAGGGTGTAGGTCCCGTTAACTGGGGCTTCTACTCATCATACTAAACAACTTTTGTTCTACGACTTTTTTGAAAACTTTAAAAAAAAATTCACTTTTCATACAAATCGATCAGCTGATCGACCGATTTTGTGCATTTTAGTATGGAGGGTCCAATTTTTATTTTTGAGAATTGACTATGGGTTCCTCGGAGAAAGTTGTATAGTATGACGAGTAGCAACCCCAGCTAACGGGACCTACACCAAATTTTGTTACATCCTGTATGTATGAAAGAAAAAAGGGAAGTGTCCGTATCCCTCTGATTTGCGGAGAAACTTCTGGAGCGATTTGGATGAAACTAAAAACATAGATTTTTTATTTTTTTTGTCGGGTTAGTTTTTATATTTTTAAATTTAATATTTTTTATTAAAAAATTAAGAGGACCGCCCGTACAAAAAAGTGAAAAATATGTTTTTCTATAAAATGGCCCTAAGGATGTTTTAAAATTTTTTGTCATCGAAAACACTTAATAACTCCAAAAATATGCCATTTGGTATACATGGTAAAACTCTAAAAATTGTACGTGTCATACAATTTTTTTTTTCCAAAATGGCGCTGCGTTTATTTATCAAATTTGACGCAATCGAGAAATCGTCATAGCGTTTGTAATATGCTTTCAGTAATACGTCTAGGAAAACCTTAAAAAATGTACCTCCTATACCAATTTAATATTAAGATAAATAAGATAATATTTTAATAAAAAAAACAAGCGAACTTTACACAGTAGTCACATATGAACACCTGACATAAGTAAAAAACCTACCGGACTTCCGGCGCGCCCGAGGTTTTGGCCTACGTGGAGCTCAGCCCCCGGGCTCGTATTACGCGGCATAGCCATGTTTCCTTAGCCTTTGTGATTAAAAAAACGTATTTCCTGTTACAGAAATCTGCCCCTTTTCACGAAATCGCTCCCACAGATTGCAGAAAAGCGAGAGGAAAGATGTTACACATCAAAAACATATGCCTTACTTATTTGTTCACACTTTCATGACCGCAGAGTTACGACAACGCATAGATTTTATAGGTTTTTGGCTTAAAATTTTTAGTTACGACGTATATAATGTGCTGTAGCGGATATAGATGAGTTAAAGAAAATAAAAAAAATATATAAAAAAAAATCATTTATGTGGCATTACTAAGTTTCACACCCAGCATATCAATTAGAAAAAAAATAGTCAGCTTTTTTGCGCTCGTTTGCCATGCCAATTGACAGCGTACTTAAAATAGGCGAGCGAAAATTGGTTTTCACTACTCGCTGCGAACACCTTTTGGCTTCCCAGATAGTGGCACTACAAAACGCACACGATGACCGTCGATGCGACGAACGGAACGTGACAATGACAGCTAAGCCGCACGAAGAAACGTTTTGCCCCTTTTACGTTCCTCTATGTGCAAACTGCACAGTGGGCACGCTATCGTCACAGTATTACGATATGGCTTACAGTAGCGCAACGCCTTTGATGTCGCACGATGCCGCCACGGCGTAGGTACTAGCAGTACGAGCCTGGCAAACTCGCGGAGTCTGCCAGGGTGTGTCCCGCCACCCGCTGCCCCGCAAGCACCCTTCCGTTGCTCTGTGTAAGTACATTTGTTACACTACTGTAAGCCGCTATATTGTAATACTGTTCTATCGTACCCAGGCGTTTTCTGACGACGTTATTTTTTAATCAAATATATCCGGAACGTGTGACGGACGATAGGGTTACGAGTACGTTGACAATGGCCGAATGGCGCTTTGTCGAACTAAATTCAGCGGCTGCATCGCTTGATGTTGATGTCTAGTTACACATTTCTATTTGGTAGGCATGCAAACAAATCGTTTTTTATTAGGGTTACGGTGAAGGAAAACATCGTGAGGAAACCTGCACACATCTGCGAAGAAACTCGAAGGTTGTGTGTGAAGTTGACCAACCCGCACTGGGCCGGCGTGGTCGACTAAGGCCCGATCGCCCTAATTCAGGGTAGGCTCGAGTCCCTTGGTGGGGACGTATATATGATCTGATGTGATGAGGGTTCCGTTCCAGGTAACGGTACCCTGTTACTGAGCCTACGCTGTTCGTCTGTCTGCCTGTTCGACTTATAAAAAGCTGTATCTATTGAACCGTGATAGGTAGCCGGCTGAAATTTTCATAAAATATGTGTTATTATAGGGGATTCACTATAAAATAATAAATAAACAAGAGTTTAAAGTTAAGGAGGTCTCCATGAAAAAAACTTTTTTTTAGGGTTTTTTGTTTTTGATTTATCGTGAAAAAGTTAATACATACATCCAAGCGTGAAACTGTGAATAAGATTATAGTTACCAACTGTTAGAATACCTTCAGCCTTCTATAATACGTTTGTTTTAAAGTGTATCCCGTAGCAGTAGTCAACACAATCTTGTAGCGCGGTGCGCTGCTATTCATTACTCTTTCATCCGATCTTCTTTTCATTCCATCTATTTATTTTTCACGCCATCTGACAATTTCATTAAAAAAAAAAAAAAAAAAAACCCGATCATCAGCACTCATTACAATAAATTTAATTAATTCATAATTTAATATCTTCCAAAATACCCATTACGGGTAAGATTAATTTATGTTTGTATACGTTTGTGATTTATATTCAAAACTTCAGTGTTCTAACGTTTTTCTAATTTGTATGTAATTTTTAGGTCTTTTATTTTACTTTTACTACTAATAAAATTATACGAACTTACCTACCTGCCGTGCGACAAAAATAATAAAAAACGGCCAAGTGTGAGTCTTACGTGGTCATACTCGTACTAAGGATGACTAAGGAGTCCAAACTGAATAAAAAAAACAGTGTTTTTATCGCTTGCGTCGATGTCTTTTGTTTGAAATGAATAGGTATCTTTATTACACTTATGCGGATAGTTCATGGTGATATGGAACCCTCGGTGCGCAAGTCAGACTCACACTTGGCCTGTTTTTACTTTAATGTTTACCATAAAAGATAATATATAAAACATTATTATGTCGTTCCTGTGAGTTTAGCTAGTTAGTCCGACAGGATAACGCAGGTTCTGGCAACATGGGCAGCCCTGCGTTTCCTTAATTAGTCCTAGGCAGTGCAGTGTCTGTCGAGAAGACAAGTCTTTCAGCAACACTGTGACTAAATCGTCTGTTGTAGATTCAGAAGACCAATGATGATATGACCTGTAAAAATATTTAAAGGTCAACTAGCCAAGAATTAAGATCCTGAATTAACCCTGCAGCGGCAAAGCGCTGATAGCGCAAGCTCCAAGCTGAACGAAACAAAAGCAATGAAGAACTAAAAGAAAAAAGTAACAGTCTTTTAAGCAAATAGAGGCGAGACGAAGTTGATTGGTTTTGTTAGCGAGAGCCAGCCTGTTGATTGGGCGCGTAAACAATACAGGGTGTAACAAAATAAATATAGGACCCCGAAACTGGGGTTCCATTGTACTGAACAACTTTCTCCAAGAAGACTTTCTCCCGAAACTGGGGCTTCTCCTTATGCTGAACTACGTTCTCCAAAAGATAATTTATTTATTTATTTATTGTTTATTGTACACAGTAAATGAGAGATACATAAGTAAAAAAAAACATAAGATTTACAAGAAGAAATGAATGAATTTTAAGATTTATCTGAGAAAACCACTTAATAAATTGGATATTCCTTTCAACAAGTTCGTAGACTTACTATATATAGGTAGTGAAAATTTTATGCTGTTGGAAAATTTCAGAATTTTAAATACAGCTCGCGTAATTTTGGCCTAAAACCTATTTTAGTACACCCTGTATAGTAAACTCGATGTTTAAGTTGTCAAAATTGACGGTTGTCGTCATTGGCTAAAACAATAAGTGCTAACGTTCGTTTCCAGTTCAAATTTTGCTCGAATAGTTTTTTTAGCTTTTGCATTATATCGAGCCTTATATTATGTCTAGGTGCTATTCAAACTTTTACATGAGAAGGTGAAACAAGGAATAGTACGTTTATTTTACAAAAATCACTAGAAGATGTCATATTACAAGCTTTAATTTAACTTGCAATGTATGTATCAGCGTCACTTACCATCAGGTGAGATGATGCCAACGGCTTACCAATCGTGAATAAAAAAAAAATTACGTTTGTTCGGGTGAAATCTTGCAAGTTAAATTTGACCCACTTCCCGGTTTCTGATTGAGCTGAAATTTTATATGTATATAGATATCGCGTGACAATGCAATATTAAAAACTTGTACCTAAAAGTTTTAAGGTTTTTCGCAAATAATTTATTTCATATTTTATGAATGTTCGGCAAAATTTGTTGTCTTTTATAATAATCATAAAATACAACAAATTTGAAAAAGTTAAATTTGAACCTATTATAAGTAAAAATTTTAAAATTTTGAATCTTTGATCCAATTACAAGTAAGATGTGAAGTTGAATTTGTAAAAAGTTTAGAATTTTTTTATAACAACTGCAAAAATAAAATTGTTTTTCCTAAAATATTTATTATCACAGCTCATATACGTCCCCACCGAGGGGCTCGAGCCTACCCTGAATCAGGGCGATTAGGCCTTAGTCGACCACGCGGGCCCAGTGCGGGTTGGTCGACTTCACACACAACCTTCGAGTTTCTTCGCAGGCGTGTGCAGGTTTCCTCACGATGTTTTCCTTCACCGTTAAAGCAATCGGTAAGTATGTACGTAAGTTTTTTGGAAAAACTCATTGGTACATTGGCCGTCCAGATTTGAACCCGGTACCTCTGGTTAGATGGACCGAGTCGTTACCGGTTGAGCCACCGACGCTTCTAAAATATACATTTATTGAACTTTGTGTGTAGACACTTGGACAATTTTCTCTGCAGTCTCTTAGTTAAATTAAACAAATCCTAGAAAATTAGATGTAACGCAAGACTAACGCGTTTAGTGTGTAGGTATTGCAAGATTTCATTACAAAATGTAATAAAATAAAACATTCGGGCAATTGCGAGTCGGACTCGCACGTGAACGGTTCCGTATCATCGTACAAGATTTAACACAAAAAAATTACGTTTCTTGTATGGAGATGGGGGTCGTCTTTTATTTTTTTTACTATTTCTTGTTAGTGCGGCAATAGAAAGACATACTCTGTCGAATTTCAACTGTCTACCTATTCGATTCATGAAATGATTCAAGATTCAAGGTATTTATTCAAAATAGGTGCAATTACACTCTTCCTGATAGTCATAAAATAATAATAACATAGTGTCATTTGAAAAATCCAAAAATAAACAATTATTAGTTTATAACGTCAAAATTCAATCCTTAAAATAAACCAGATTATGTCATTAGAATATGAAAACAATATATCCCGCAGCAGACAGACGGACAGTGGAGGCTTAGTAGTCAAAGACTTCTATATAAAACGAGGAAGACGTGGTGTACTGTACCAAATGACATTTTAAAGGCAATCCTCAAACTACAACATCCATAACATTATACACACAAACACAATAAAGTATCGACGTGAACGAGCGTGAGACAGCAATATTCATTCTCAGCGTGAGTGACAAGGAAGGCCTTCTGTGGTTTCGCGCTGGAACCGAACGCAAAGGAATTTGACGAAATGAGCCGCCGAGTACTTAGCAATGGTGTTAATTAGCTCCTTTTAAGCGATTCACGATTTGGTGTGAGTGCCACGTCTACCTCGTTTTATATAGAAGTCTTTGTTAGTAGTAGGTAGGCACCCTTTGGGTACGGAACCCTAAAAAAACACTTCTACACGCTACAAGCTACACGTGCGTACTCAGCAGAAAACTTTCGTGTTCGGCTTGCTATGATGGGCTTTTAGCAATTCTCCAGCATGACAGCGACGCATATTTACAGTTGGGGCATCAAAGGGTTAAAAACAAAATGCTCACAACCATTTTATTAAAATTGTACATGGGTATAATTTAGAGCCTGCGAAAAGTAAAGTCACACCCTGGACACTTCATACAACAGGCCAGAAATGACATTTCATAAAAGGAATGACGGAACAAAAAAATGGCGGCGAAATTATATACGTTCGGCAACCAAACTGTAACCAATCTGTATCAATCTGGGTGACGAGGGGGTGAGGTCGCAATCTAGAGAGCGGCATGGAGTGTCCATACTGTATGTTTGTACTAATATGTATAATTTAGTAAAGCTTTACCATTAAGGCAAAAACAAATAAATAACCCTACTAATTGTTTACCTATAGCAGTTACAGGGTAAGATCGGGGAGCTCTCGAATTTATGTGTTTACGTTCACTGAACAGACGGTTAAGGAAGTTTTACTGGGATTTATTTGTTACCTACATAATTACTTTTGCCTACGCACCTATAAGTTAATAGGTGCATCAAATCAAATCAAAATACTCTTGATTGCATAATGATTACGCCTAGAAAAAATCTTACTCGCCAAAAAATGGGTAAATTAAGGAGCTTGAAATACAATTGACAGTTTAAACGTTTCGTTGCATGGATGAATTTTTGGCTTGATGCATGTCGCAGGCATACTGTGTGATACGTCATTTTACATATGGCAAGGCAAATTATATAATAGCGAGGTCGGGGAGAATCGCTTCGCGAGGCTCTTTGACAGAATCAATCAAACCTGAACGAACCTAACATCGCTACGTTAAATTCGTACGGCATTTTGACAATTTGCCTGTCTACGCATTTTGCAATCTGCGTTCAGAATTTTACATTTTGCCTGACCCTTTATATACGAACGAATTATAACAAATTTCCTGAATCGGCGTACAGCATTTTATATGTTGCTTGACCGTTTACCTACGGACGAATTATACAATTTGCCTGACCGTATGTAAAATTACTAATTATACAATTTGCCTACCAATACATATTTCTTTGGAGATTAGCTAATTGTGTATAGTAATTTTACCAAACTGTCTAAGTCTTAATTTCTTTATGTTAAATTACCTCTAAGAAGTTCCAAATAATCATTATTTTCCAAAATTTTCTTACATCAGTAAAACAAGCAAAACTTTAACTATAAAAAACTTTAATTCTGTAATCGAGTTTGCAATGGGTTGCTTGCGCCGCCGCCGCCGGCCGGAGAGAAAACGTGTAACTTTTAAACGCAAGATTCCGAGAGGGGTTCCTTCCTCTTTACGATAACGATCATAATAAAATATGGAAGTTTGTTGTTACGCGTTTACACTAAACGGTTTATTGTAAATACGGTGCTGGTTATTGTTTTATGATGAGATAACAAAGTTTTTGTAAAAAAAAATAGTTTTGGTTGTGGTTGAAAGTATGAAGTATGAGTTTCCATTTCTTTAGTTGGTGACAAACGCTTTGTATGCTGTAAGGTATGGCGAATGTTTTAGGGATGTTTATGTCAATTTTAGAAATTTAAATCGAAAATTTGTTCTGTTACGATTTTTTCCTTTTTCCCATATACAATGTCTTATCAAAGGTATGCACTTATTTTTAACTGGAGCTTGTACTCATGAAACTAAACAACTTTCCCTAAGAAACCCACGGACAATTCACAAAAAAAAATTAGGACTTCCATACAAAGTTTGCCCGCCAGTTGATCGATTTGCATGGGAAGTCCAAATTTTTTTTGGCGAATTGACTATGGGTTTCTCTGGGTGAAAGTTGTTCAGTTTCAGGATTACAAGCTCCAGTTAAAAATAAGTGTTTACCTTTGTTAAGACCCTGTATTGTAAACCTTATGAGGTAACTAATCTTTTTTGTTTTCAAATTTACATTCGCAATATTTCTAGAGTAAATATAATACAATATTGTTATGCAAATTACAAAGTAAATATTATTATTATCTAAAATAACCATATATATCATTGTTATGAGTGAAGCATTTTAAAGTCACATCGAAAAACTTTATTTAATAACATTTGAAAACCCTCGTCATTCCCAAGATTCCTCCCCTTATTACGCGTCACATTACACCCGGATAGCGCAATGAAAATTTTGTTATCGGTCGAAACAAAACGCCGCGCATTTTCTTAAACCGCAATAATAGAGAAAGTTGAGATACCAAGTTTTATCTCCAGCTCGCCCTAGAGGATCAATTAAAAGTCGCAAGACGCCGCACTTACTTGACAATTATTGTGGTAACATTACCGTAAGGGCAGAATTTTGTATGGCAGGAAATTTCGCTATTAACATGCAAAGAATTTTTCATAAAATAATGTTTTAGTAACATGAATGTTTATGTTTTTTACACACTTTTTAGACTTTTTTTTAATTTTAATAATCATCAGTATTGGGTGGGGATAGTCACCAGTGCGGTAAAATTATACTTATTTTAATTATTCCCAAGTAGTTTTTAAGTACTAACTAACATAGGCTAAGTCACTATTGTTACTAACACATAGGTATTATGGATTTTTGTGGTCCGTAATAAACTTAATTTATTTAATACTAGCTGTTTCCCGCGGCTTTACCCACGTGGACAACGTTTCTATTTCTTTTCGAGGGTGCGCAGTGCGCGAGCCGCAAGCGTAGCCTATGTGTTAATCTGGGTCCTAATCTGTCTACCTACCAAATTTCAGCCAGATCCGTTCAGTAGTTTTTGCGTGAAGAAGTAACAAACATACACACTCACAAACTTTCGCCTTTATAATATTAGTGTGATTTTGCCCTAATTCAAGGTAGGCTCAGGTAGGCAGTGGGGACGTATATGAGCTGATGTGATGAATTTTTTGCATCGTTGATATGGCTTGACTTTTTATAGCCAATTCTAACAATGGTTTTTGTTTATTTATTAGTATTCAGAATGACTGATCAACTACCATTTATAGCCCGGAAGTGCCCGTAAAACTGTAACGTCTCCTTTGAGGCGAATTGATGGCACTTATAATGACACTTTTAATTATTTTAATAGCTGTTTGCAAACTAAAGTCGTTAATTCATTAAAAAGAATAACTCTGTTATTCTATCTATAATTAAAAGTTCTTTTACATATTTACTTAAGAAAATTATGAACAACTTTACCAAATTTCCTCTTTTTCTAATGTCTATATGTATCCATTAATTTGTTATTTTGACCCGATTGCCCAAAAAGAAGGGAAATGTGTTTCGAGTATACGTATATTGTCCAAAAAGAAAAGGGAAATATTTTCGGATATATGTATGTACTAGCTCTTGCCCGCGGCTTCCCCGCGTAGACATCGTTGTAAGGCTGTCTTTTAGGGTGAGTGGTGCGCGAGCCGTAGGTGGCTCGCGAGCGCGGACATGAGTTTTCCTCAGATCCCTCAGGAGCGATATCGGGCTGTTCTGATTATAAGTCTATGTCACTTTCCACCCCCTCAACCAATTCTGTACAAAAAACCACTTTAGTCCATACCTCCGTTTGCGACGCTGACGTGCGCGAGCCGCGGAAATGAGTTTTCCCCAGATCCCACGGGAACCATGTCAGGATATGCTTATTAGTAAATTATGTCATGTCCCACCCCCTCAGTCATCTCTGTGCAAAAAATCACAGCAATCCATTGTTCCGTTGCAATGTTAAAGAAACTAAAAAAAAATAGCATTTTTTCAGTTGCCTCAGGAACTGCATCGGACTATGCTATTTTCATGAGATAAAAAGTAGCCTATGCCCTTCCCAGTGACACGGGCTACCTGCATGCCAAATTTCATCAAGATTGGTTAAGGTGTTGAAGCGTGAAAAGGTAACAAACAAACAATCCTACAATCAAACAAATTTTTACATTTATAATATTAGTAAGGATTTCTGTTTTTTTAACCGAGCCTGTAGCTTATGCGGTTTGATGGATTTTGGAGTGTGTGGTGTTGTTATTATTATATCAGCTCATATACGTCCCCACCCAGGGGCTCGAGCCTACCCTGAATCAGGGCGATTAGGCCTTAGTCGACCACGCGGGCCCCGTGCGGGTTGGTCGACTTTTCACCCTTCGAGTTTCTTCGAAGGCGCTCGTAGGTAGGTGCATTTAAGCCGTCTGGTTAGTTTTTTTAAATTAATTTGGTAAAGTTGTTTAAAAGTTTTTTTTACCTAAAAGGTAGCAAAAGACTGACAGTCTATCTTAGAATGGCTACCGCCACCTATACTATACTGTAACATCAGGGGCAAAGTACTAGTAGGTTACAAATAAGGTTCAAATGTAAGGTCTACATTGTAAGCTTACGACCAGAAAATGTCTTTGAAGAGCTGCCTCTAAAACCGAAAGATCTCAATCGAATCTTAATTGTCTCTTTACCATTAAGTTGGCAACAATGTTTCGATACTTCCCAAAAACGCAGACTAACAAGTCCTTAAGGCGAAGCTATTCTGTCGGATCGTTAACTTCCTGCAAACGTGTCCCGGCAGTTAGAGGCACGTGCTAAATGCCAGTTTTTCCGAACCGAGGCGCTCCCAGTCAGTTTGTTATCCACTTACTTTTACATGTTTAATCGTACCTTTGGGAGCCCAGAAGTCGTCGTGAGTCGTGTCACAAAACGTTGGGACCAAGAAGCTCTTTGACTAAAATCTCGAATTTTGGAGTTACATCATTTAGCTTTGTGGGCAGGTAATCTCATAATGGCGTTTCACCTTCATAAATAATGCCTTAAGCGTCTTGATCTCGAAAATGAATATTAAGATTCATAACAACATTTTAATCCTTACGGGACATTGAATTTGGTAATTAGTTGAAATTAAAAGTGGTAATGGCGTCTGTGGACCGCAAATCTTGTGCGCTCTGTGAAATACCGTAAGTCGGATTTAGCTTTGTTTTTCTTGACGCGGGAGGAACTTTCCAATCCCTTAGTGATGTTTGTGAAAGAGCTTACTGCCAACACTTTTTATTCCGTGCGAGTATCTGTGGTGAGCTCTTGGAATATTCAATAGGGATGACGAATGCTAGTCATCTGAGTTACTTTTTATCATATGTCAAAATCGACAATTTGTTCTTAAAATGTTAGAAATACCTAGGCGTGACGTCATAGTATTACAGCGACATATATGTACTAATTTTGTAATTTTGGTGAATTAAAAATCGAAGACTTGATGGAAAACAAAACGAGTAAGCTTTACCGAAATTTAAGTAGGAAGGCAATTTAGTGATCATTTTATGTTCATTATTTATTCTGAACCCATATTACCTATTTTACTTATACATCGTATAAAAAAATTAATTGGAGCTTCTACTCATCACTCTTAACAACTTTTGATCTATGACTTTGCAAAATCTCAAAAAAAAATTAACTCTTCATACAAATCGATCAGCTGATCGACCAATTTTGTGAATTTTTGTACGGAGGGTCAAATTTTCTTTTTTGAGAATTTTCTAAGAGTTTATTTTGGAAAGTTATTTAGTATGATGAGTAGAAGCCCTAGTCAACGGGCCCTACACCAATTTTTTTACACCCTGTTTATGTATACAGGTGTAAAAAAAATAAGCGATTTTATAAAGGGAGTGAAATCGAGTGTTAACTTACACCTTTCATATCAGGAAGGCTAAGACTCCATGGCCTTACAACCTAACCCGCGAGGCCACAGGCCGAGCTCCACGTAGGAAGCCCAGAGCCCAGAGCATTGCTCCTGTAAGATCAGAGATGTCATAACTAGACGTATCACTATGTGTAAAGTCCAGTCGCTCGTAGGAACGGACACAGGTATTTTTTTTTCTTGTAACTAAAGCATATGTACTCCTGATTAGGATTCATAAGGGATGCAACCATCCGACAATTACGATTACGACAACGGTATCATTATTAATCGTTGTATATTAGAATTATAGTTGCATTGCGATAATATATGAGTTACGATTATATTTATATAGGCACATACATTTTTCCCCAAATTTTATTTAAGATATGTTTTCAATTCAGTAGAAGTTCATCAATATATATTATAATTAAGGCTATTCATCTAGGCCAAGTCGAAATTTCGCTCAGCGGACGCACATGAACGCACAAAATAGTGCAAACTTTTTACCGTATTTTAAAGCTGTGGGTTCTAGAATTTTTGTGTGCCCCTCCCTGCTAATGTAAAACAAGTTTGACTAGCGTTTCGTGTTACGTCATGAAACAATTTTACTTTTAAATTTAGTAATTGTTTTGATGATTTACGATTTGGACCTATTAATTAATTGTAAAAATAGTCTTACTTTTTGCAAATGCACAAAATCGTAATCATTACGTCCCTCATCATCATCATCATTACAGCTCATATACGTCCCCACCGAGGGGCTCGAGCCTACCCTGAATCAGGGCGATTAGGCCTTAGTCGACCAAGCGGGCCCAGTGCGGGTTGGTCGACTTCACACACAACTTTCGAGTTTCTTCGCAAGCGTGTGTAGGTCCCTACTTATAATTATTATTACGTCCCTACTTATAATTATTATCAGCGAACACGTAAACGAAAAAAAAGTACTATTAATAATGCAGGGTGTTAAAACATAACGTCATAATAAAACTCTCACGTCACAGTAATATCACAGACGCGACGTTTTGCAAAAAAGCAACCCCTCAAGCATTACTCATTCTTTTTCCACAAAGCATCTACAGTTTTACGACACCTCGAGCGGACTAATTCGCAGTCTGATCAACTGAACAAAAGAGCGCTGGCGAATGCAAAAATCAAAATGTATTTATTCGCGAGCCGTATAAAAAGTCAATATGAGTGGCAATAAAAAGAGGATGTCGGGCGAAATAATAAAAGATAACCTCTCGAGGAGTGAATGGGAGAGCAGAGCTGTAAAGAGTGTTTGCGTAGTGGATAAGACGCGATCAGGGGACACCTCCCGAGGGCATGCAGTGCAGGCGAGAAATTAAAACTGCCTGCCCATTGTGTCGGTTTTGTCTCAGTAGCTAATCTGTGAAATATTTGAGGTTATATTTTGTTTATCGTTGCTAGTAAGCCATCTTGATTACTCTAACTTTGGTAGATATGTAAGAATTTAACCCCAACTTAAATATCTTTTATCACACACATACAATTAAATTCAATATATTTATTCAAAATAGTTGCAAATTACACTCTTTCTGATAGTCATACATAATTTAATAATAACATTGTCATTTGTGAAGAATCAAGAAATAAACAGTAATTAATCCTTGACCAGATTATGTCATTAGATTACATTAGACAAAATTACCATGGAAGATCATCATTATCATATCATCGAAGGACTGCTGGACAAAGGCCTCCCCAAGGATTTCCACAATGATCGATTCTGGCTGCCCGATCGAAGGTCAATCTTAGGAAATTGTAGAGAACACCCATTTTAAAAGCTTTTGTATGTACAGAGATTTGTTACCATAGATGGGTTATGCACTAACAAACATTTGAAAATCGAAGCCATTTTACACACACACACATTCTTATAGGTAGGTTCCTTCTATTGCACCGAATGTTACTAAGAAAAGAGATGCCAATTGGCATAAATTTTTGCTTCACTTTTTAGACGCATGTAACCTATCTACCTCCCCTTATATATAGCATATCTCTGTGTATGTACGAGTATATGCATGTTTGTATAGTTCAAATCTTGCGATCGATTTCAGAGCGACTTCCAGGGGTCTGATTGAGCTGAAATTTGGAATGAAGCCGTATTCCCGGTGATAATAGATCCTTTAGGTATTTTGAAGTTGATCTGATGATTAACTTTGGAGGTGGAATCATGGTCCCAGAATCGTCTTTTATTTACAATAGAATCTTATGAAAACAGTCTTTTTTGAATTTGGAACCGTGAATTTTTTGTTTTTTTTAAACGTTAAAACTTTTTTCAAATAAAAGCTTTTAGGTTTTTTGAAATTTATTTACAGTACCTGGGTGACCGTGCTTTGCTCGGGGCATCGTACCCAGAGCCGTTAAAAACATATTTCCAGTGCAAAAATCTCGGAAAATACGGTTTTCCTAGAGATGTGACCTATCTAAATAGATTTTTCGCCCCCAATATCCCCGTATACTAATTATATATATCGTAAGTATCGCTATTCTACTGCTACCTGTAATATCTCCAAAAGAAACAATCCCTTACAACACCTCCCCAACGATACGTACCACATGTGTCTTATTAACCGTCTAGTTAAGAAAGCTCATTTCTAATTCAGGGTTGTTCTCTCATTCGTGACATTAAGTCCTGCCGGCTTATAGCAGGTTGTAACTTCATTCCTGTAAGTCTCGTTTTCAAGTAGATTACAAGTAATTAATTTATAAGAATATGGCTGTGAGGCACGCCTGCAGAATTGTACTGTTATAGCTGGGGTAAGATTAGGCCGGAAAATTGGTATTAAAGGTAGGCTTTTCGATTCGTATTTAGGTACAAATGGTTGAATCAGTGAAGAGTTGGTTCACCTTTTCGGTGAACTAACGTGGCTGTTTCAGCATAAAATGTATTCATGTAGATAGATAATAACTTAATTACACTTTAAAAGGATTGTGAAGCTGCGACTTTTCATACAAACGGCGATAACGATATTCACCTCTTAAATGTTAACCGATTTGGACCAATTTTTAAAATGTAGATAGTTAATAATAACTTAATAATACTTTAAAAGCATTGTGAAGCTGCGACGTTTCATACAAAAGGCGATAACGATTTGCACCTCTTAAATGTTAACCGATTTGGACTAATGTTTGTCAGTCAGAACAAAAGCTAGGCTTGTACGTTTTTGTTTTTTCGATAAAGTTAATTAGTTTAATTTTATTGTTGTTCACGTGTTTTCATACAAAACTACTTTCGGCCATTTTTTGTTTATTTATAAACAGTAATTTAAAAACGAAACGTATCATCTTAGCTTTTGTTCTGACTGACAAACATTAGTCCAAATCGGTTAACATTTAAGAGGTGAAAATCGTTATCGCCCTTTGTATGAAAGTCGAATTTTCTCCGTGGGTTCACTGTCCTTTTAAGAGCTCGCATTGCATATGTGTGTAAGTTTTCGCTACGAACCGTATAATAAACTTGCTACGCGCTACATACCTACGCGCTACGCCAGCGTCGTCATCCATCTTTTTTTATCCACAATTGGTAAGCCATTGACATTACGTCTCCTGATAGTAAGTGACGATTATGCCAAAGATGGAAGCGGGCTTACCAAGATTCCCCAGCGCAATGGGGAACTGGCTATCTTATCTTCAAGCCGGATCACAACAATGCAGTGCTGGTAACATTGATGCTTAGAGAGGAGACTTAGATAAGATAGTGGTTAGAAAATGCCCTTCCACCAACCATACCATGTCATACAAAGTTAGACTCTGCCGGGAATCGGACCCGCGACCTCCTAATGTGAAGCTAATGGACTTAACCATTACGCCATCGAGGCGGTTAAATCTGTAACATTTGTCACAGACGCACGATAACGCTTCTTTCACACTGACGCCAGTAATTATGCAGCGTTCACACTAAACCGACACGACTCTTTAGTTCAAGCAAATTGTAAGAATTCATTCAGAGGTTGAACGCCTTTAATGTTTACATCGAAGTCGAGTTCACTAATTATTGGTCATCGCTGGAGCTGTACGAAGCGCTGCGCTGAAGCTTTCAATGAATTATTCCTAACTTCTCAACAAGCGGTGACTACGGAACTTGGGGCTCGACCTGCCCCGTCTTGTCCCTTCAGCCCCCGCAAGGTTGTCCTGGCTAGACGTCTCTGTTGGACGACTGTGTGGATTCTGTAGACTGTGATTCAGGTACATAATATTGCCCGGCATATGACTATTATACTACAACACACCCTGGACACTTCATACAACGGGCCAGAAATGACATTAAAAAAAATATAAGACGGTACAAACAAAATTGCGGCGAAATCCTATACGTTCGACAAACAAACTGTAACCAATCTGTATCAATCTGGGTGACGAGGGGGTGAGGGCGCAATTCAGAGAGCAGCAGGGAGTGTCTATACTGTATATTAGTACTAATATATATACTTTGACTACGGTAAGGACAGGTATATAGAGCATGACGAATAAGAAGAGACAAAGAGGCGACGAACTTAAGGTCGGGTCGTTCACGTGTCAGTGGGCATTGCCTGGAAAAATGAAGCAATAAGTAAACAAATATATTAAAAATTAAAAACTAGACTGCATAAAAACTTTACACCTCTTTTTTGGCCAGTCGGGTAAAAATGTGTCCTATGTCTCTCACGGGATTAAAACGAATCCATCAAACTTGAATTTCGTGACTTGCTTATGTGTAAAACGTTTTTATTAGAATCGGCACATTCATTTTCAAGGAGTAGTAATTTTAAGTTTGTATGGAAAACCATTTTGTGAATACGCTCTCGAGAATTTGAACAATAATAATAAACAATGCGTCGGTGGCGTAACGGCTAGGGCCGCCGCCTCCTGTCCGGGAGGCCGTGGTCCGAATCCTGCCACGTACCAATATTATTTCGAATTTAGCTTTCGTATGTAAATTTATCCGACGCTCTTACGGTGAAGGAAAACGTGAGGAAACCCGCAAATGCCTGCGGAGAAACTCGCCGGTTGTGTGTGAAGTTGACCAACCCGCACTGGGCCCACGTGGTCGACTAAGGCCCGATCGCCCTAATACAGGGTAGGCTCGAGCCCCTCGGTCGGTACGTATATAAGCTGATATCATCAATAAACAATAGTTAATTTGAATTTTTGTCTGCCTGTCTGTCTGACGTTTTTGTTGTTTCAATTTCCATAAAAATAAACGCTGTTTTCCAGTTCCAAGTCCATTTTATTGGTATTTATTAATTCTCAGCTGTCTCTGAAAAAATAAAAATATAGATTAATTTTAAATTCCACGTGTACCAAGTCGCGGGCATAATCTAGTACACAATAATTTTTGACAAATTAAAAATGCAATTTAATAAATGACTTATATTTAATCTTCTTCATTTATAATTTTCGAGTTGTCTTCCAATGGTAACGTTATAAATGCGCTAAGCCTCTCCCAAGCTGTTACTTTTAATGCGTTATTCGGTTTGGATTTAATGATTTTATTTCCAACAATTACTGCGATTGCGGCTGAAGCCGAGATAGGGTTGCACCGTTCCAAGAAAGTTTACTTTTAATCAAAATTGTTTGTAGCTTTCAAATGAGCCAGTTACATTTTATTGGTGCGATTACAGAGTTTTGCGAAATGTTAACCGCCTTCGTCTATCAGCTTCACATCAAAAGGTCGCAGGTTTGATTCCCGGTTGATCCTATTTTTTTAAGCCCACCTGGCTAGCTACCACCGTCATATCTAAGTTTTGCAGCCAACCATCAATGTTGGCTGCAAAATCAATCAGATGAGATGATGCCAAGGGCTTACCAATTGTGGATAAAAAAAATAAAAATAACATCGGCGGCGTTAAGGTAACAAAATATTTACCTATATTACTGTTAAAAACTTTGTTTTCCCTGTTTTCTCAAAACACCTCGTATCTCGACGTATTTATACAAATGTGAGTTTTGTTTTTCTCCATTCACAAAGTTCTTGTATCAATATCTCTTCGATGTCTGTATGTTTGCATAACTACTTGCGTCTTGTGGGGTAAACACGTCGCAATATCGATACCTGAGCGAACATTTAGCTTTTCCAGTGTTTTCTTCGTTGTGCACACAGTAAACAAAACATTTGATTTTGTTTCGTATTCAATTTATGAAATAAAGATAGTTTATCCATAATAGGGATGATGAATGCTAGTCATCTGATTTTTTTTATCATCTGTCAAAACCGAAATTTTGTTTTAAAAATGATTGAAATACCTAGGCGTGACGTCATAGTTTTGCAGCGTCATTTATGTACCCATTATGTGATTTTGATAAATTAAAAATCGAGAACAAAACGAGTAAGGTTTTTCAAAGTTTAAGTAGGAGGAAAATTTAGTGATCAAGAGTTCATAATTTATTTCTGATGCTGTCGTCATCCCCATTTTAAACTTTACGTTGTGATACTAACACGAAAAGGTACAAATACAAACTCGGCGACGATATGAATAGAAAACAATATCTCACAGAATCAATAAAGCCGGATGTCCGAAGACGGACGATAATACCCGCGAAGAATGGAAGGACCGCGATATAAAACGCACTTGCGCGCATAATATACGTTTTATTAATAAAAAAGCTAAGGAAAATCACCCATAAATAGCCTTAACGGCCACTAGTGAGCTGGCAATTTTTTCCGATACATTGTGAGGCATTTGTTTGACAAATCCCCGGGGACACGGCTATCCCCCGGTATCTGGCTCTTGAGGGATGCGGGGTCATTGCGGAGGTGACGAAAGCGACGCGACTCCGAAGGTGCATCTAAATCATGGCCGGCATTTTCTATTTCACACTGTAGGGTGCTGTCTTTAAAATAGTGGGGATTTAGGGTTATTTATTGAGGGCTTTCCATAGTGCTGGCCGAAATATTTCAGCTGTCAAACATCCACTTATTTTAAAAGCAAAACCCGGAGATTTGCACCTCTCTGTTTGGTCTTATTTTTCTCATAATTTATGACTTTTTAGCTTTCACGCAGCTATGATCTTTCGTGGCGAAACAAAGAAAAAGGCGACCAAGAAAATTATCTCGCGACACAATTGAGTGATCAGTATGCAGAGCCAGCGTTGTGTACTAAGCCGATTTAGAGCGAGGAAGCGTTAAAAGAAAATTTATTGCATTGAAAAGTCCTACGTAATTAATAAGACATTTGAAGTTGCGTGAAAATGTAATTTAGATTGTTTTCTCTGAGCGAGGGTCGTTTCGTTTCCTGTCTCCACAAAATCGGGGAATCTTCACAAAGGCGGCTTATTTATATATGGGCGCTTTATATTAGCGTCTTTAAGGAAACCAGGGGAGCATAATATAAAAAGAATCAGCATCAATGTCTTAAAGCGTCTTCCGGCGCGATAGCGGAGTCTGCCCGCCGCAAAATGGCGGGTGGCAGTCCACACTCGAATAAATTATCCCACCCCCGAATCGAATCGAACGATTCTTCGATTCTTTTGAGTTGTCTCGTTTTAAAGTAGATGCGTCTTTATTAGTGTAAGCCAGAGACGATTATCTTAAGCCGCCATTACATATTCAAATTGAAGTCATTTCGCTTTGTGGAAATTGACGCAAAATAAAATGAAGCCTTTGAAAGCGTTTTCTGCATTAAAATGGTGGTAATGAGGGTTTTCAATGACATTAATGGCCTTTCGAGGGTATACTGAGATTTCTGCTTTGTTTTATTTTGGAAGCTACCAAAAATCCTTTCCTTGAAAACCTAGTTTAATTTCAACCGACTTCCGAAAAGGAGGAGGTTATCAATTTGACTGGTTTTATTGAAATGTTTGTTACCTTAGAACTTTCGACTGGTCGAACCGATTTTGATAATTCTTTTTTATTTAAAAAGCTAGTGCTTCTCGTGTGTTATCAAAATCTGTGTAGTAATTTATTAAAAACTTAACAAAAACCAAAAAATAATAATGCAAAATTTTACTAAGTTGTTGCGATGGAAGTCAGTCTTTTAACGTGTTCAGCGTTTTCAATTATCTCACAAGCTAATAGTCCTTACCTAAACAAACCAACCATTGATAACAAAAGAAATTAGGTAACGGGTGTTACTCCCCAGTTAAGCTCCGCCACACACGATTCAGTTTCCACTCCAGTGACGAGGCTGCGGCCGGCCGGGAACCGAGTCCGAAAAACATAATTTTTGCCCGAATGCCCAAAGATTAACGTTTCAGATACCACATTCTGTCGCTTTGTCCTCGGAGGAAATGGTCCTATCCCCGCAGATACTTTTGAATTAAATTTATTATGCTGCTAAAGGAATTTAATTTAATTTTAAGGTACGATTACGTTTTTGCAGATAGAAATAGGCTCATTTATATATTTTAAACGGTTTTTACGTACAAGTATCATGTATTTGTTAATTTGCTTTAAATCTTGTGACTGTTTTGCGAATGACAAAGGAGTGAATATTATGATAGCAAAAAATCTAAAATGTCATTTTGATGTGGACCGATTGTCTTGTACAAAACAAGAAGTTTACTTATAAAACATTTCGCCCTACACATACCTCCTATGTGGAGCTCGGCCTCTGGCCTTGCAGGGAGCGCTCCCGGCTTCGCCCTACCTGGAGCTCTTACGCCGAGCTCCTACGTAGAGATCAGCCTGCGGCCTAGCAGCGCACCGGGCTTCGCCCTACCCGGAGCTCTTACGCCGAGCTCCAACGTGGAGCTCGGCCTACGGCCTCTCATTAGGCGCCATAGCCATGTTTACTTAGCCTCCGTGACTGCAAAAAAGGAATGAACTAATAGTAACGGTATATTTCACCCTTCATATATTTTTCATATCGGGCTTTGTATGTGGTTTGTATTTGTATGTCTGTGCATCCATCCGGTGCTCTAGCGCCTAATATACAGAATGGATTTGGGTAAAATTTAGGCTAGAGCAGTTTTTTCTCTTCAGACACTTCGTCCATCTTGAATTGGGTTGGGTTGCCACTATAATAGTTTATTTATTCACTATGTATGTACGTTGCTAATCAGCCTGATTTGATACATGCAAAAATACAAGAATAAGTGAATTCAGCCCTTATTAGACCGCCTTGAGGGATGATTTTTCAAAAACTTTGAAGCACTTTATTTCTTACCAAAAGTATTAACATGAATTTAGGTATCCCTAACTTGAGAAATTGTTGGTTCACTATATAATGTGTCATCCCCTATTTCATCCCCATCAAATTTTGTTTTGGCAACAAAAGGTAGCCTATGTCCATGTCCTATGTACTGGTCCAAACTATTGCTAAAACAAAATTCATCAAAATTGGTTTCGCGGCTTAAGCGTGAAACGTTAGATAGATAATTTATTCATTTATTCATTGACAGTTTACAAGGAATAAAGTAATAAGGTAGATACTAATACGCTAATTTTAATTACACAAAAAACAAGATTTAAAATAAAAGACATAATAAAACAAAATTAAAAACTAAGTAAAAACAAAAACAGGACGAACGAAGTACTGCCAATGAAACTGCACTGACTCAGCATAAATGTTGTGGATTGTGTTCCCACAGCTCCACAACGCTGATATTCTGTAAGTACCAGTGGTTGCGTCATGCCCACCTCGAACGGTCATTTCATCACACCTTGAATCATATATGAATTATATGTCTATAACTTTACTATGGAAATATATACGAGTACAGTATGTCATTATACCTACATGTGCATTAAACATTTTAAATACCCATACTTAAATCCTAATGAAATCGGCTCGTGCAATCGCATCACTGAATGCTTTGCTTGCTCAACAGCCAAATGTAGATGTGTTTTTCACTAGTTTTAAGAATTTTGTAGAATGTTGTCTGACATTTTTAAGTTGTTTTATGTCTTACTGTACGCTTTGGTTCGCTGTAAGTGTGGCAAGTAATTGTTATTATTTTATTTTTATTTCTCTCACCTGGTGGTAAGTGACGATGTTGCCGAAGATGGAAGCGGGCTTACCAAGATTCCCCAACCAAGTTTACCAAGTTTTTTTATTATAAAATAAAAAATAAATAGTTATATAATCTTCTTTCTTATGAACATGGCTATTTGATAAAGAACTTGAGTCAACCATTTTCGACTGCATCAAAATACAACTTATATATATGATCAATGTACGAAACAAAAAATAAATTTTGAGGCAATAATAATATTTTTTCCACAAAGTATATGATGTCAGTTACAGTCCGTTACAGACAGACAGACAGAGTTATTTTCGCATTTATAGTATTAGTTTGGATGGATGTTTTAAATGAAAAGAGTTTTTTTTTATTCAAACCCTTATTAAATATTCCACGGAAACGCAAAACACGTAATAAAATTAAACGCCCCCCACTTCCGCTACCCAAGGAAAGCAACTAGAGCAAATTGATATTTTGAATAATAAAATGGTAAGCCCGTCTGAATTATTATGAGTTGCACAAACATCAGTCAATGGCCTCCCGGGATGGTCAATATTGGATTAGCAGCCAAAAGGAGCCAAAAAGCAACGTATACAAAAACCTTTTACAGCGGTTACGCGAAAAGAAAAATATTTATGAAGCGCTACTAATGTTAAGTGAGCTTATCATTGTGAAAAGGTACCTGCGATGGTAGAGCAGCTGTTAAAATAAACTATGTTTTCTCAACTTTGCGCAAAAGTATTTTTATCGTTTAAGAAGAAATACTAATTGTCAGCGGCGTAACGGCTAGGGCCGCCGCCTCCTGTCGGGAGGTCGTGGTTCGAATCCTGCCACGTACCAATGTGATTTTGAATTTAGATTTTATATTTACGTTTATCCGACGCTCTTGCGGTGAAGGAAAACATCGTGAGGAAACCTGCACACGCCTGCGGAGAAAGGTTGTGTGTGAAGTCGACGAACCCGCACTGGGCACGCGTGGTCGACTGAGGCCCGATCGCCTTAATTCAGGGTAGGAGCGAGCCCCTCGGTGGGGACGTATATGAGCTGATATATGAAGAAATAATAATACGGAAATTATGGCGTGTAATTTACGTACGAGCAAACCCACTTCATATTAGTAGGATGAAATGGGGTCTCTTTGGATTTTTTAACGAAACAGCTGGATATTTTAAATGTGCCAAAGTTCACGTTCGTAAAATAACTACACGAATTAATTAAAAATTAAGAACCCGACTGCATAAAAACTTAAACCCTCTTCTTTGCCCAGTCGGGTAAAAAATTTATCCTATGTCACTCAAGGGATCAAGACGAATCTAAAGACACCTCGCAAGCTAAAATCCATCAAGCCGTTTAGATTACAGAGCATGACAAAGATATATACATACATACATACATACAAATACATATATACAAATACATACATTCATACAAATACATGCATACATACATACATATACTCGAAAACATAACCCTTCTTCTGGCGCAGTTGGGTAAAAAAAACCTTGACAGATGCCAAAATCTCGACAAATATGTACCTATTTATTTTGTTCTTTATTTACTGTCCTTTTTTGTTTTACTTGTTTTCTCAACTGTATTGAGAAACATAGTAGGTAAAGTAGGTATGATTCATGGGCGTATAAGGTAATTGGCAAACTCGTTACGATGGTAAACACTCGCCTGCGATTCAGGCTTATAAACGTCACTGATTTGCCATTTACCGGTTTACCACCCTAGAATCATAAATAACTATTAACCCAGTTAACCCTGATAATAATTATCAGGGTTAACTGGGTTAATAGTTATTTATGATACTAGGGTGGTAAACCGGTAAATGGCAAATCAGTGACGTTTATAAGCCTGAATCGCAGGCGAGTGTTTACCATCGTAACGAGTTTGCCAATTACCTTATACGCCCATGAATCATACCTACTTTACCTACTATGTTTCTCAACGTTTATATATATATATATATATATATATATATATATATATATATATATATATATATATATATATATATATATATATATATATTTCATGTGATTTTGTATCTTAAATATTCTTTTATTTTTTATAGTTGCTTGTGGTTTAGTATCTAGTTCCAGATTTGGAAAAAGTATTTAAAAAAAAAAGCTATTTTCAAGCGACTTCCAAAAAGGAGGAGGTCAATTCGTCAAATCGTCTGTATGTTATTTTTTATGTTTGTTACCTCAGAACTTTTGTCTGGGTGAAACAATTTTTATGATTCTTTTTTTGTTTAAAAGCTAGTGCTTCCTGTGTGGTCCCATATAAATTTTATCAAAATCGGTGTAGTACTTTAGTAGAAAATTAACAAAAACCTAAAATAATAATGCAAAAATGTACTAATTTGTTGCGATGGAAGTCGGTTTTTTAATGTGTTTAGCGTTTTTAACTGATAGGAAATACAGATCTAATAATTCAATTCAATCCTTTTATAATGCACATTAAAAAAAACATATTTAAAAAGCCTGCTCCACACTTTCAAACCATACTCAATGAAGAGCTTCAATAGTGCAAAAGGGTTGAGCACCACCATTGTTTGTACAAAGTATGGAATAACATAATATAATCAGAAGTGAAGAAATGGGAATCCGAGGAAAAACCAACAGCAGTCCAACCCATGGAAATTTGCTTAGGTCTGCGGAATAAGTGGCCGCCGCTGTAGATCTACCCCTTGTCTGGGGGTACTGAGATTAACGTGTTTTGTCTAACCCGAAATGTGCGAGTGTGTGTGTGAAAGGAAAGCTTAATACACGAAGTGTTCAGCGGATAACATGTTACAGGATGTTCTGCTTCTGAGTCGGTACATTCTTGTCAGAGTGGTCGTGGACATCATTGTGACTTGGTAATACGGCGCAATTCTTCGTGGACTGCAGCTTTCCGGGTGCATTTAATTTTGTGAACTGAGCACTCAGTTGCGGTCTGGTCTGGTCTGTCCTACTCATTGGTGATCTACCACCTGGCCTGGTGCCTTCAACTTTTGTCTGCACTACGAAACGCTCTATGGAGTCATTACCACGAAGAGACAAACAGGGTGTACGTAACAAAAATGTATTAACTAGGCTCCTTTATACACTTCAATCACGCTGAACATACATTTATTCATTCACCGAGGGGCTCGAGGCTATCCTGAAATAGGGCGATCGGGCCTTAATCGACCACGCGGGCCCAGTGCGGGTTGGTCGACTTCACACACAACCTGCGAGTTTCTTCGCAGGCGTGTGCAGGTTTCCTTACGATGTTTTCCTTCACCGTAACATCCATAGTCAAGTTAAAAAAATTAGTCAGCTAAAACAATAACTATTTTACTGTAGTTACCGCAAAAAAGTAACAAAATCGACTAATCATCTTATCGAAAAGTATATGAAATTGTCTTTTTTAATGAAATTGGACTATGATTTCCTGGGTAATTTCTGTTTAATGTGGGGATTAGAAGCCCCAGTTAACGGGATTATGAGCTGATATGATGAACAACCTATAAACGTCCCCACAGTTTGGGCATGGGTTTCTTTCAGGTTCCAGGCTGGTGGAGGTTGTAGGGCTAGTGGCAAACCCAGAAGTCAGAAGTTGCCTATCAGGCATCTGATACGGCTTAAGGGCTGCCATCTAGTGATAGCGACTGTCACTCATCATGTTCATCATAATTTAAGAGCCGTGCTCTTGTTGGTGTAGCTCTTTCCAGGTCTCTTTCTCCCACCCTATCTCCTTCATTTCTCTATATGTTTCCACCTTAACTTTCTTCTTAACTTGCTCTTTATAAGCAATTCTAGGTCTTCCTCTTCCGCGCTTTCCTTCTATTATCTCCTTGATAAAATTATCGTGTCTAATTAAGTGTTCTATCATCTTTCCTTTTCTGTTCTCAATGATCTCGATGATCTCTTTTCGTTTACTCGTTTCACAAAATAAAAACTGTCACAAAAATACTAATATACCTAACCAATTGAACTAAAAATTAAAACTTAACTGCTAAAAATTGTATCTCATGTCACTCAGGGGATTAAGACGAATATAATGACACCTTGGATTCCAAATTCCATCAAGTCGTTTAGGCTGCAGGGGCAGTCCAAGAAACAGACACGCATACAATTTACATACGTACGTACACCTCAAAAATATTATCCTCCTTCTTGGACAGTTGAACTAAATGCTGATCCTTGGTAAGCACATCAATCGAGAACGGGCAAACCGATTTGGCAATTTTTTTAACGTTCGTAATGGTATTAATACCGGACCGGAAAACGTAGTGTAGGCAGGCCTCCCACTCAGTGGACCGATGACCTGGTGAAGGTCGCGGGAAGCCGCTGGATGCGGGTAGTGCAGAACCGGTCGTCGTGGAAATCCTTGGTGAAGGCCTATGTCCAGCAGTGGAAGTCCTTCGGCTGATATGATGACGATGATGTTAAAAATAACGTTTTTGGGGCAAAAAAAGGAAAATTTGCCCGGAAAATTTGGAAAAAAAAATCAAAGTTATTTTTTCTGTGGGATTTTTGTGTGAACTAACCGTGATTTTGAACGAAAACGATATCCACAAGAGTAAAATCGCGGGATAAACCTAGTCACAAAATAAAACTGCTTTCACTGACGGGTACGACTGCAGGTTGACTGCTGGACATCTGACAAATTGATCAACGAAATGAAAAATTTCAAGATGTTTAGATTTCATAAAGTCGGCATTCACCTTTTCTCATTTGGAGACCATCTGTCGCCGGACTTATTAAGACGCACCTGTCAATCTTCACGAGTTTTTATTTGGAAATCCCTTTTCATTTCAGTACAGAGCCGTAGTAAGGAGATTTAAAGATTTTAAAATGTTTATTCAAAATAGGTGCATATTACACTTTTTGTGATGGTCATAAAATAGTAATTACATATTCATTAAAAGTCATTTGTTATTTTTTTTACCGACTTCAAAAAAGGAGGAGGTACTAAGTTCGACTGTATATATTTTTTTTAATGTATGTTCACCGATTTTTCCGTCAATTGTGGACCGATTTTCAAAACTCTTTTTTCACTAAGTCAGGATCTGATGATGGGATCCCAGGGAAATTGAGAGCAACCCTCAAATTACTATTGCGTAGGCACTTATTACGTGATTCATATGTTTTCTAAAGCTATTAATACTTGCGTCTGTTAGTCATCATCTCATGTTGATAAGGTGACGAAGGAAGGTACAACTTCTTAACGGTTAGGAGTTGGAGGAAGATTCTTTCAATATTATACATAGATATATACGTAGGTATGCATAGATCGTTAGGTTGTATTCTTTCAGGTTATTCAGATGAGCTTATGATGGACGATTAACTCCATAACTTTCATGTTATGGAGTTAGATCGTCCATCATCATCTGCTGAGATGATGATGGAAGTCACAGGACTTTGTATCTGTTAATGAAACACAGGTATTATAATTTGATTATGATTTGAGTAGGTGATTGTGTTTAACGTTGTTAGATAGATAGCATTATCACTAAAAATAAAGAAAATAAAAATAAAAGTTAAAAAAAACTAAAAACCGACTTCAAAATAAAATTAACTCAAAAGTATGAAATAATATTATTATACTTTAATACACAACTATAACCAACAATAACGAAATCAAAGGTGGGTACGAATTAAATTAGGGGCTTAAAATTTTTTTCGAGATCGGTGTCAGCAATGCCATCGAATCTAAAACATTTGATACGTAAGTAACTGTGTGCTGGTACCGACCTCAAAAAAAATTCAAGGCCCCTAATTTAATTCGTAACCACCTTTGATTTCGTTATTGTTGGTTAATGTTGTGTATTTAAGTATGATAATATTATTTCATACTTTTGAGTTAATTTTGTTTTGAAGTCGGTTTTTAGTTTTTTTTTATACTTTCATTTTTTTGAACATAGTCATCATTGATTTGAAACAAATAATGTTATGAGGACATGAAAACTATATGACAGGAGAAGTTAAAATTAGACATAAAAATTATTGAATATGTTATTAATGTCTTTGACAAGAGTAGGCCAGTTCAAACGGACAGGACCCAGTCACGAGTTATAACGCGAGAGTCAGGAATTGCTCCCCTCGAACATAATTATTAGAGGGAAGGGAAAGACCCGGCTCCCGATGCGCCACCATCCGCTCGAACATTTAAGCGAGCATGCACCACTCCTCTCATGTCAATGCTAAGATTAAAAATATTTCTTTTAAAAAATACTAGACTTAAAGATATTGTTGAGAGCTTCTACGAAGGTTATTTGAGAGGTCTTAAACCGCCTTCTTGGCGTAATGGTTAGTCTATTAGCTTTACATTAGGAGGTCGCGGTTTCGATTACTGGAGGAGTCAAATTTTTTCATTACTCGGTTTGGTGGAAGGGCATTTTCTAAGCCCGCCTAGTACGTGTGCCGTAGTACAAAGGTCAATAAAAACGGTATGATACGTAACGTCCAAATGCTTTTGACCTCCTCCGTGGCGTAATGGTTAGTCCATTCGCTTCAAACCGGGAGGTTGCGGGTTCGATTTCCGGTGGGGTCAACTTGCAAGACTTGGTTTGGTTGGTGGTATGGCATTTTCTAAGCCTTCCAGGTCTGCTACCACCATCTTATCTAGTGTTAACAACATTGATGTATTCCGCTTGAAGATAAGATAGCCTGTTCTCCATTGCGTTGGGGAATCTTGGAAAGCCCGCTTTCATCTTCGGCATCATCATCACTTACCATCAAGTGAGATGATGCCAAGGCACAGTATATATATATATATATTAGTATGGCCAAGGGCTTATCAATTGTGGATAAAAAAAACCATGCACTTTAACTTTACCCGCTGGCTAATTTTCTACGGATTTTTTTCCTACAGAAAATTGGAAAAAAACCCACCACGTTAAAAAACCCACTTCCATCTTAACAATACTAAGTATAATTTTATATTTTTATTCATGGTTTTTGTTAATTCTCTAGTAAAGTACTACATAGATTTTGATAAATTTTATATGGGACCAATTGCGCAGCATTTGAATAGGGTATCGAATAAAAAACGAATCATAATAATCGGTCCACAATCTGCGAAGATATCGCGTAACAAACATAAAAAAAATTCAACAACATACAGTCAAATTGAGAACTTCATTCTTTTTGGAAGTCGGTTGAAAAACCAATTCAGTTATTACCATCAAATTAATATAAGCATTAGTATGCTCTTATTTAAATTTAATTAATTATGACGTGCAGTGAAATTTCTTTTAAATTTTCCTGTAACACTTGAGTCCATCCCTGCCATTTTCTTTAACTGTCGGTACTAGGCCTTCATTTTAAAAGTCCTATCGCAGAATATTTATTTAGGACGAGCGGAAAAAGTTTTTTTTTCTGCCAATTTCGAATGTTGATTGTTTTCAGTAATTTACTGTTATTGTTGCCAACACCGAATTCATTAAGGAATTTAAACGGAACAAAGCATATTGTCTTTATTTTAATCGTGTTTAGGTTCATAATTTTTTTTTCTCATAATTGACAGAAAACTTCATATTATATTTTTTATTAGGTTAAATGTAATTGTTTACACCGCACAGTGTACCCATAAGTAAAAAAAAACAGCCAAGTGCGAGGCGAACTAGAATGCCGAGGGTTTCGTACCACCACAAACCTCTCACACAACTACATAAGATGACAACGATACCTATTCACATTACAAACAAAAGACATCAACGCGAGCGACAAAAATATGCTTTTTTTGTCATTCCGTCTGGGCTCCTTAGCGCGAGTATGAATCACATATGGTCGATTTTTCAAGTTTCACGCTTATATGTATTAACGTTTTTTTTATGAAAGAACTAAATTAAAAATACAAACAATAAAAAAGAAACATGAAGTGTACGTAACTTTAAATTGGTAATACCAAGATTTGAGAATACTTATGGTAAACGCGTTCTAGAGTATTTAATCCCGTATTTAATTAATGGACTACCTGATGATGTCAAAACAAATATAAATATAAAAAATAATTAAGAGAAATTAAAACAATATTATCTGGAAATGCATAGCAAATAAATAATTCAATTTACGCAAGGTTTCACAAACGTTCAAATATATAAATATCAAATATGTTTTAAACCCCATCAGTATCTAACGGCTGATTAAAATTGCTAATGATATTATCTGCAACTAACCGTTTAGTTTTATATAGGAAAAAAAGAAACCCTTTACATAATAATTACTTACGACGATGGCTTATTAAATAACGCATAGTTCATCGCAGCGGCCGATGAGCGACGATTTTCTAGGCGGGTAGATGACCCGTGCGCTGCGCTTGTACTCGTAGTTGCCTTTGCACAAGCCAACTCTTTTTATCAAATAAAAAAATAAAAAAAGAAAAACGAGACCTACAGTACTCGCATATGATGTGTAACATGTGACAAAATACTTATGTAATTAATTAATTATCGGGTCGTACATTCACGAGCCGACCCTTCGAATAGTAGTATGTCATCTTTGCCTTTGCCATCACACTAGGCGGCATGGCTATGACAACCTTAGTTTTCGAGAATTAAAAAACGTTCGCAATTCCTGTTACACATTTCCGTCCCATTTCACGAAATCACTCCCACAAATTGCAGGAAAGCGAGAGCAATGATGTTACACATCAAAAACTTCTAATGACCTATAAAACACGTTTTTTGTATGGAGACGCCCCTTATTTTTTAACTTTTTCTAGTTAAGTATTTGTTGTTATAGCGGCAACAGAAATACACATTCTGTGAAAATTTCAACCGTCTACCTATTACTAGTTAATATTTAGTATTCTTTGCTATTACGGTTCATGAAATACGGTCTGCTGACAGACGGACAAACGGACAGATGGACAGAGAGCGGAGGCTTAGTAATAGCGTCCCGTTGGTCATCCATTAGGTGTACGGAACCCTAAAAATAAATAAATAAGTAACTGATGTAAAATACTGGTAATTACATTTTTCTTAAAAAAAAGACAATAACAAAAAAGAAAAAAACAAAGACTCATTAAAGATTGCTATCTTTTGAAAGTGTCACGTTGTTTGTTACACATAACGTCTTCGTAACCTCACATTATTGGCGAGTTTAATTATTTTTCCATAATCATTTCATCACATCAATCCGAGCCAAAATAATTCACAGTTTAAAACAATGGAATCCTCACGCGACCGTTACACCGACGCACTCCCCACTTAATCGAAGACCAATCCTAAGTAAACAAATTTGAATTGCGAACGTCGTCGTTGAGGGTGTCCGCACTCACTTCGATTTTCGATTCTACCCACTACATTAATTCGGGAATACCTACTGAGTGTTCATTAAAAATGCCATCATGGCCGCCGTTAACGAAGTGGTGTGCAATTAAGTCGCCGCTGACGTCATCGCCCTGGAGGACTCCTTGAGGGTCTTTGAACTAGGAGGAGGACGACACCTTGAGATGGAAATGTTTAAAGTGGTTCGTAATCAATGGGTGGTCATCGGGATTTATGATGTGATGATTCATGTTTCACGTCAACATTTTTTTATATTTAAATTCATATTTTTTTATACATTAAATAATAACGAAAATTATTATTAATTGTATAAAACATTATTATTCGTTTGTTTGTTTGTAAACTCTTTACTGTACAAAATAAAAAAAAATGTTTTTTTTTACTTCTCAAAAAGATTCTCTATCTTAAAGTTTTAAGTTTCTCAGCTTCAAAATTATCTTTCTGGTTTTTATATAAACTTTTAAACAAATTTAAGTTACTCGTAAATCGGAGCTACTTTACTTTTGGCGGCTATTTAGTTTTCCGTCATTTTGATTTTTTTATTGCCCAAGGTCTACATAATTTTAGTTCAAGCACCACCCCCGTACGTATCTCTTAACGTTTCGGCGGGCAGTAGACCGTCTCCACAACCAGCCGATTTTTTAAAAAAAAACATGACTAAGAATGGTTTTTAGATTTTAAATTAAAAAACCGCATGAAAATCGGCCCACCTGTTTAGGAGCTGTGATGACATGTACAGACAAACAGACAGACATAGGCTTAAAACATATAACACTTTGCTTTTTACTTCGAGTTTTAGAAAAAGAAACTATATCTAATAAAACCATTTTTTCTTTCGTTAGTTACGTGTGAGCAATCAAAATTTGACATCGAATATCCAGACCCAAAATTCGAGTTGATCGGTGATGATTGAAATAAAAAATGTAGGTATTTAAATCCCTAGAAAAAAAAGAAAAAAAATGCATAGTTGATTAATCAACTGTAGATTTAGTAAAAGAAGCTCACATATAATTTTTAGTGTTTACTCCTTTAGAATTGATTCACATATAGAGCCTGACGACGTGAAGAACATATATTAGAAGTGAAATCAAGTGAAGATTGGTAACGCGTTACCAAAAGTGACACTAACTTTTAGTTTCATTACGTTTTTTCAGTCATGTGGGTTAAGGAAACATGGCCATGCCGTCTAATGCGAGGCCGAAAAAAATTGTTTCATCAGTAAACTCCTGTCGGGTGTCGGAGCTGACACGCACACTTTTTGATATGTAACATCTTATGCTCTCGCTTTCCTGGGAGTGTTTTCGTGAAAAGGGACGGAAGTGTGTAACAGAACATGCTTGATTCAGACACGAATGCTAAAGAAACATGGCCATGCCGCCTAATGCGAGGCCGGAAGGCCGGCAGGTTATTTACTAATGTCAGATGTTACACATCATATAATATGCGACTACTGTAAGGCTTGCTTGTTTTTTTTTAACTATAACCGCCTCCGTGGTGTAATGGTTAGTCCATTCGCTTCACATCGAAGGTCGAAGGTTTGATTCCCGGCGGGTTCAACTTAGACTCGGTTTGGTTGGTGGTAGGTCATTTTCATAGCCCGCCTGGCTAGCTAACACCATCTTATCAAGTATTGCCGCCAAACATCAGGTTTAACGTCATTTATATGTTCCGGCTTAAAGATGAGATAGCCAGATCTCCATTTCATTGGGGAATCTGGGTGAGCCCGCTTCCATCTTCGGCATCATCGTCACTTACCATCAGCTGAGATTATGCCAAGGGCTTATCAATTGTGGATTTAAAAAAAACTATGAGCTCTTTGAGGGAAGTTGTTTAGTTTCTCGAGGAGATTCTTCAACACTCTTTTGTTATACCTTGTTTTTTAGCCTGTAGGTTTCTTTCTGTAGGACATCTGATTCACCCAGAATTCTCCAATGCAAAATTAAAGTTTTTAATCGTCAATACTTTAGCAATTTGTACAGTTAACGACGTTTTATTAACGTGTCAAAATCTTATTATTGTCACCCGCATAAGGACATTAAGAGGCTTGAGATAAAACAGGGCCCCATTAGCGGGGCTCTCGAAAAAATCGACGATGCTATCTGCCTGTGAGGTGGCAATCTAATTTTTTTCAAGTCCCAGTCAATCACAGGAGAAATGAGCCTAGAAACGATCATCAAAGGGACTAATGTTGATTGGCTTTCTACACCCTGTATAAAAAGACAACCCGAAGAATTGTAAATCTTATACTGAAGGTGGAAAGGTCTGATGTTGTATGCAGGTCGGAAATATTGCGGTATGTCCTGATAGAGAACTGTCAGTGGGATAAGTATCACGCAGTGAAGAAGATTTATGTGTCTCGTAGTTTAGGGTGTCAATCTTATTCATAGCATTAAGCTACAGTTACTATCCAGATACAAAAAAGTAAATTCCCATTTTTTTACCCGACTGCTCCAGAAGGAGGGTTATGTTTTTCGAGTGTATGTATGTATGTTTGTATGTTTATTTCTTTGGCACGCCCTGTATCCTAAACGGCTTGTTAGATTTTAGAGTGCGAGATGTCATTAGATTCGTCTTGATCCAGTGAGTGACATAGGATATATTTTACCCGACTGGCTAAAAAGAGGGGTTAAGAATTTATGCAGTCGGATTTTTAATTTTTAATTATTTTTTTATAAAAAAAATTTGCAGATGATTGGCAGAAAAGGCTGTTGAACCTGAGTTATTGATTTTGGAGCGACCTTTAAACCAATTTCAAAAGAAAGGGTTTTATGTTCGATCCATGTAAAGGTATGTTTTAGGTTGGAATTGCACAATATTCGTATACCTAGTCTATGTCAGGTGTATCAAATTTCATAAGTGTAAGTACGCATGTCAGTCCACGTATTTCTCGGAAACTAGAAATGAAATTGCAATGTTTTATTTTCATTGGATTATGTATCTTTTAACTTAGAGAACGGTGCAAGTTTAAAAAAAATCTGTTAAGGAGTTTTCAAGATACAGAGTTTTATAGACTGTTATAAGTGTGTACCAATCACTGGAAAACACATCGTCGGTTGAACGCCACAATTTCGTGATTAAAGTTGGTTGTTTTTATAGTTTTTTTAGTCATGTAAATTACTCTTATCACAAAAAATTAACTAAAGGCAAAGATACATATTAGTACTTACATACAGTATGGACAATGCCTGCCACTCTCTAGATTCCGACCTCACCTCCTCGTATCCCAGGTTGATACAGATTGTTTAAGTTTGGTTCTTGAACGTATAGAATTTAGCCGTGATTTAATTTGTTCCGTCATTTGTTTTTAGAAATGTCATTTCTCGGCCGTTGTATGAAGTGTCCGGGGTGTGGTAAAGGCTTATCTTCTTCGGTTTGCGTACAGCCTTAGGGATTAATCTAAGTGTATCCACAAAGCCATTCTGACCACTTCATCATATCAGCCGAAAATCGTCCACTGCTGGACAAAGGCCTCCCCCAAGGATTTCCACGACGACCGGTCCTACGCTGCCCGCATCCATCGGCCGATGGGACAGTAAAGTTATCGAGTGGCGACCTCGCACCGGAAAGCGTAGCGTAGGCAGGCGTCTCACGCGGTGGACCGACGACCTGGTGTGAAGATCGCGGAACCACTTATTCCATGTTATTGAATGCTGCCTTTGTCGAAACCGATCGCTTTCCATATTTTTCCCCATTCGTATCAGTATAAAGTGTTATGTCAGGCGTGCACAACCGGGGGCCGGGTGGCACGGCAGAGCCTCCGCGAATCGCGAAGGTGTCGCAATCAGCATAAAACAAAAGAAATCAATAGCTCCCCCTCGCGGCACGCGGCTGACAAAGAGCAAAGATTTCTTTTCACAATTAACCGAAGCTGGGTGTGGGGCGCTGATAAACTGGACCGATTTAGACTTAGCATTCGTTTCCTTTGATTTCAAATGCAATATTTCGGCGGTACAGGATAACTTATATTATTTGAGTTATACTTTCAACTTTTTGACTGTTTAAGATGATTTCTTTAAATCAGATTTATTTCTAAGATAGGTAAGTTTCTAAGTTAGGTTCGTCTTGTGTTGCAGGTGAGTTCCTCTCCTTTTTCACTGTTCTGTTTTCTTTTCTTTCCTGTTTAATTCCAGGGCAGAACAGTCTCTTACCGCATGTATGATACACTGGACACACGTCGTATTTGATAGGCCGGGATCATCATATCAGCTCATATACGTCCCCACCGAGGGGCTCGAGCCTACCCTGAATTAGGGCGATCGGGCCTTAGTCGACCACGCGGGCCCAGTGCGGGTTGGTCGACTTCACACACAACCTTCGAGTTTCTTCGCAGGTGTGTGCAGGTTTCCTCACGATGTTTTCCTTCACCGTTAAAGCAATCGGTGAGTATATGTACGTAAGTTTCGAAAAACTCATTGGTTCATTGGCCGTCCGGATTTGAACCCGGCACCTGTGGTTAGGAGGACCGAGTCGTTACCGGTTGAGCCACCGACGCTTGTCTCTCGGGATTGCCGGGATACTCCACCCGCTTCCGCTAAATACAGTCCACTATTTTCAAAAACTGAACCAGCTTACATACCATTTGTTGGTTTGTTGGTTGATACGAATCTGCTGATTGTAACATGTACTAATATATTTTCATTAAAAGGCACTGTACGTAATGTTAATTAAAACCGGCCAAGTGCGAGTCGGACTCGCTCACCGAGGGTTCCGTACCACCACATCTGTGTATAAGGAACCTTAAAAATAATAAATTTAAAATAATAAAAAATCTGTTTAACATTGTGCCAATGAAGCCCTTTCATACGATACCCCACATGACACGGTTAACTCAATTCAATATTTGGACCGCCGTTCCTTGCATAATTGATTACGTACTTTATATAAAGACTATATTTTTTATGATTTAATTACAAATGAATAGTTTTCAGATGTTTTTATTTATACTTGTAGTATAGGACGATATTATTTGCCAAATTTCATAGTTCTAGGCCAACGGAAAATACCCTATATTTAGTTCCCTTGAGAGTGTCGAAATATACGTTCTTTGCGGCCTTATTTATTTTTACGTTTACTTAGAAGTTTGATTTTTTCACAGCTTCAAGAGACTGCAGACCGGTTTAACTAGTTTTAATTTCAACTCGATATATCCACGCGTTCCCCAGGTAAAGGGTCTAGACAGACATACGGACAACAAAGTGATACTATGAGGGTTCTGTTTTTTCCTTTTGAGGTACGGTACTCTAAAAATAAGGCAACGGCATCGTGGTGTGCTGTCACCTTCACCATGCCACTGCCGGCGCCGTGAAAACACCCGTGATTCTTGCACCACACACACACATACATACACACACATCATACTTTGACAGTTTTTTCTCCACTTGTAATATTAGGTACTGTTATTTTGTTATTTTTCTCCTCTCATTTTTTTTTATTTAATTTATTTCCAATATTAGGTATGTGTATTTGGTGACAAGGAATCAATAAATGTCTTATGTCTTTAGTCAAGATGTATTAAAAAAAACTACGAATAGTTGTTAATAGACGCTTTCCATTATACGGCACGGCAACGGCGGCGCCGACGACGGCACGGCTTCCAGGGAAACAAAAATGTATGACGAAACCATCAAAGTATTATGTACTATGAAGCTCGCTACGAGTAATTGAGCGTCGGTGGCGTAACGACTAGGGCCGCCGCCTCCTGTCCCGAAGGTTGTGGTTCGAATCCCGCGACGTACCAATGTGATTTCGAATTTAGATTTCATATGGACGTTTATCCGAAGCTCTTACGGTGAAGGAAAACATCGTGAGGAAACCTGCACACGCCTGCGAAGAAACTCGTAGATTGTGTGTGAAGTCGATCAACTCGCACTGGGCTCGCGTGGTCGACTAATGCCCGATCGCCCTAATTCAGGGTAGGCTCGAGCCCCTCGGTGGGGACGTGATGAAGCTCGTTTTACCTCTGACTGGCAATGGAAAGGCGATGGCCCACGCCGCCAGCGCCCTCGCTGTACCGTGGACAGCATTCCTCGCTGCTCATCAACGGCCGGCAAAACTGCTAGTGTATTGCATATTTTTTTATGATTTTTTGTATGTGTGATTTTACGTCATGTTTGATTTTTAGGGTTCCGTACCTCAAAAGGAAAGACGGAACCATTATAGGATCACTCGCGTGTCTGTCTGTCTCTGTCAAAGCCAATTTATTCTAAAACTACTGGACCAATTGAGTGAAATTTGGTATAAATATGCAAGTTGGTGACTCAAAAGTTATTTTTCAAAATAGGCAAAAATCCCCCTCCCCTCCCCCTTATCTCAGAAACTTCGGGCCTAAAATTTTGAAAAAAAAAGCACAGAATATAATCCTCAACCTACAGATTACAGGAAAACTACAAAAAGTTAATGGTATTTAAAGCAAAAGAGGAAATTTCTCAATCAACGTATGGAACCCTCGCTCCACGCGAGTTCAACTCGCACTTTCCCGTTTTTATTTTTTATTTTTATTGTTTTCCTACAAATAGTATATTTTTAATAGAATAAATAAAATTAATTAAAAAAAATAATTGAAATGAATTAACTATGTAATGTAGCAGTGACGTGTGTGCGTGGTGTCGTTGCCCCGTCCATTTACTGGAAAAACGTCCATATACTTTGCTCCTAATGTCATTGTTGATCATATGGATCGACAGTCATTTCAGCCATTTTCCATCAGGAGGGCCAGCCACCTTTACAAAAAAAAAAAACTAGAAGCACACATGTCATCTGAATCAAGTCTCTGAATCCACTTCACTTTGACGTGTTGACGTAGCGACAAGACAGCGTGCACGTCAGAACAGCTAATCATTTTAATTTTATCTCCCATGTATCTGCTCGCCCATTTAAACTTTTCTAACCAGGGACGGACGAGCTCGTTACCGCGGGATTATCAAATATTGAGCCGGAGCTCGCCAGATGAAGCTTGCAACCTAGACGACTAGCAAATCCTGCAGACAAAGAAGGAACTTATTTAAACGGAGATTTGTTTTAATGAATTTTGTTTGAATCAACAATAACGATAGTGTTATAACGAGTAGTGTTGTGCAGACAAGAGGTAGGTAAGCATTATTAAAGTGAAACTTTTATTACATCGTCTCAAATTTTTTCGTCTGTGTGTTGCGTGTCGCGTGACGGTCGCTTTTGTCTGACGGTATGATGGTTTTGTCCTCTTTACCGTAGCGAGAGCAGCCATGATCGTTTCGTCCTTTGTAAAGTTTCAATTTTACCGTGGTTTCATAACACAACACACTTACTTTTTTTAAAGTAACTTTAAGCTATTATCAGTCTGCAAAGTCAGTAAAATATTTATTTATTTACACTTATAGTACACCAATAAAATTAAAAATTTTAAAAACCCACCGACACAAAAAATGAATTCTAAAAACTAACAAATAATATTTTAAACCTATTATAATTACACGTCACATATATTATGTAAGTTCAAATATTTTATTTTCCAAGCGTCGACGCGTCGGGGGACCGCTAAAGTTTATAAAGTTTTTTTTCCAACAACAGATAATTAATCATTACTAATTACATTTAGGTACGATACGAGCGATCTTAAGTTTCATAGTTTCATATAATATAGTCTACGCTCTGCGCGCGAGCTCGGTGTGCGGTATGCGGCGCGGGGGTGGGCGTCACCAAGTGCGGCGACCCGAACCGTAGTAACTAATTAGTAATCTGTGCCCGAACGGGCAGACACGTGAGGGCAGACGACGTTGACGGTGGTGTCGATTTTGCGAATTTTTCGGAGTAAAGTCTTTTGTTGCAATCTGCGACTACATCTGTTTTTTCTCACTTAGCGGTCCCCCGACGCGACAACGCTTGGAAAATAAAATATTTGAACTTACATAATATATGTGACGTGTAATTATAATAGGTTTAAAATATTATTTGTTAGTTTTTAGAATTCATTTTTTGTGTCGGTGGGTTTTTAAAATTTTTAATTTTACTTTTATTTTGTCCTTTTTAAAGTAGGTATAAATATTAGGAAGGTATTTATAGTGATTAGTTAGTTGAGTTAGTAACTTAGTTAGGTACTAGGTATCATTATTAGTTTCAATTTACTAGATTAAGTTTTAACTACCTACTCTAAGGTTAGGTTAAAGATAAGGTAGGTATTAGTGATTAGTTTAAGCAATTTAGGTAGGTATTCGTTTTAGGTTTGGTAGAAATTGAGTGGAACGGACTTCGCAGAGATCAGTTGGAAGAAGGAGAACTCCCGAAAAAGATATTAATAGAATTCGATGACAAATCGATCGGCGGAAGTTTTAAAGACGACAATGGTTGGGTCCCAATACAGGCACAAAGTTTGACCTTTCAAGGTCTTAGAGGGTATGGCAACATAGAAAGAATAATGTTTCCCATAATTTTAAGCTGGGCCGTAACAGTGCATAAGCTGCAAGGGACCACTGTGGATAAAGCTGTCGTATATTTAGGAAAAAGAACTTTCGCGAAAGGTCAAGCGTACGTGGCCTTAAGTCACGTAAAAAGCCTGCAAGGTGTGACTATTATTGAACTGGACCAGAGAAAGCTCTTCAATAATCCGCATGACAGATCAGCTTTAGCAGAATTGATAAGACTAAGAAGTAATAATACACATACATAAGGCTCAATTCCCTGTGGGGCAGAGTCGAAGCGACGCAGCGACGTCAGATCATCAACTATTAAAGAGCTGATGATCTTCAAACGGCTGATCAGGTCATGGTTACCTTACCATATACTTTCAATACCATTGAAGTAACACGGTACTAAATTTCGAATCGATCGGACATAAGTTAGTCAGATCCCTCATCAACTAGAAAGGAGCTGATGATCAGCCGTAACACGGTACTAAATTTCGAATCGTTCGAACATAAGGAAGTTAGTCAGATCCCCTCATCAACTAGAAAGGAGCTGATGATCTTCAAACGGCTGATCAGGTCATGGTTACCTTACCATATACTTTCAATATCATTGAAGTAACACGGTACTAAATTTCGAATCGATCGGACATAAGGAAGTTAGTCAGATCCCCTCATCAACTAGAAAGGAGCTGATGGTGTTCAAACGGCTGATCAGGTCATGGTTACCTAACCATATACTTTCAATATCATTGAAGTAACACGGTACTAAATTTCGAATCGATCGGACATAAGGAAGTTAGTCAGATCCCCTCATCAACTAGAAAGGAGCTGATGATGTTCAAACGGCTGAACAGATTTTCATGAAACATGGCTAAGAACACTCGGTATAAAATTATCTATGACACAAAAAAAACTAAACGGAAATCGGTTCATCCGTTTGGGAGCTACGATACCACAGACAGATACACAGACAGACAGACAGACACGTCAAACTTATAACACCCCTCTCTTTTGCGTCGGGGGTTAAAAACAATTTCGTAAAGCTAATACATAGAGATATTATAATATAGTGTACAGTAGGCGGTCTTATTGCTAAAAGCAATATCTTCCAGACAACCTTTATCAAAATAATTTGTCAAAATTTAACCGCCTCCGTAGCTTAGAGGCAAATGTTCACTAGCTTTACACAGGAGGTCGCAGGTTCGATTCCCGGCGGGGTCAACTGTAAGACTCGGTTTGGTTGGTGGTAGGGCATTTTCTACCACCATCTTATCTGAGTCTTGCCGCCAAATATCAATGTTGATATCATTGGTGTGTTCCGCATGAAGATAAGATAGCCAGTTCCCCATTGCGTTGGGGAATCTTGGTAAACCCGAGTCCATCTTCGGCAACATCGTCACTTACCACCAGGTGAGATGTTGTCAAGGGTTTACCGATTGCAAATAAAAAAAAAAAATACAAGAATATCAGCTTTCAAAATACTCGTACATATTTGCGTTGTCTGTTAAACGAATTCGCTATTTGAATGGCAACAGAAATTTAAAATGAATGAATTGCTTACTCAAATACTCCTAAAAATAAATTTTATTTAAATAACAGGCCAAGTTTAAGTCAGACTCGCGTACCGAGAATTCGTATACACCTTTTCACATGAGTACAACAAGGATACAAATTCATTTAAAAGATTTTTTTAAATTCATAATTTGATAAGCCCTTTGCATCATATCACCTGATGGTAAGTGACGATGATGCTGAAGATGGAAGCGGGCTTACCAAGATTCCCCAACGCAACGGGGATCTGGCTATCTTATCTTCAAGCCGGAACACATTAATTTTGTTAACAATGATGTTTGGCGGCAAGACTTAGATAAGATGGTGGTAGCTAGCCAGGCGGACTTAGAAAATGCCCTACCAGACCACCAACCAAACCGAGTCTTACAAGTTGACCCCGTCGGGAATCGAACCCGCGACCTCCTAGTGTAAGCGAATGGAATAACCATTACACCACGGAGGCGTATATCAATGAGAGCGACAGAAATGTTTTTCACACTTGGCCAGTTTGTATTATTTGCGTTTTACTTTAGAATTGGTATTATCATCATAACGAGTCTCACGCTTGCATGTATTACCGTTTTTAAGATAGAGCAAAAACATAAAAAAATTGCGTGGAAAAAAAAATGTTTTTTGAATGGAGACCTCTCTTAATTTTTAGTTTTTATTTATTGTTAGTAAATACCACATCATAAGACTTATTACTGCAAAATTTCAGCCTGGTACCTATTACAGTTCAAAAGATACAACCCGTTAAATGTCGGACAGACAGACGGCATAGGCTTAGTAATAGAGTTCCGTTATCTGGTACGGAACCCTAAAAATGAAATAAAAAACAAAACTCCTCCGTCGATTCCCGCCGGAATCTTACTTTGTAAAACTCGGTTTGGTTGGTGGAAGGGCATTGTCGAAGCCCACCTGGCTAACTACCACTGTCTTATCTAAGTCTTGCCGCCAAACATCAATGTTAACAGCATAGATGTGTTCCGGTTTGAAAATAGAATAGCCAGTTCCCCATTGCGTTGGGGAATCTTGGTAAGCCCGCTTCCATCTTCGGCACCATCGTCACTTACCATTAGGTGAGATGATGCTGAGGGCTTACCAATTGTGAATAAAAAAAATATTGTCAACAATTTATACACTCAAATTTTTTTTCGATGATTTCTGAACAATGATTTCTTTACATACTCTTTTGCTTCTTCTGCTTTTTCTTGGATCTACTAATATAAGGCCTAAACTACATCTTTCCATTACCCTGCCTGCAATCGGAGCGGAGGTGACACCAATAATCTCTGAACAGCTTTTTCATAGAACAGCGGCTTCTAGTTCCACGTTTTCCACCAAGTATACTTTAGTCAACTTCTCTTTTTGTTTTTACCACGGAAACTCCTCACTCTTTTCAGTTTTACTATTATTAAAGGTTTTTTTATAGGTAGTTTGAGCAATCATTTAGTACATACAAGTAATGTTCAAAGTCTATAGTTAAAGTATCGATAATTTAAGAGCAACTAGCTACGAGTAAACCGGGGCAGGCTAACGCACCAACCGGCATTGTAATCAGATCGACAAACAATCCATTTTTTCAATTCAATTTTAATATATTTCTTCAAAATAGGTGCAAATTACACTCTTTCTGATAGTCATAAAATAATAATAACAATGTTATTTGTGAATAATCAAGAAATAAACAATAATTAGTTAATAACGTTAAAATTCAATGCTTGATATAAACCAAATTATGTCATTAGAACATGAAAACAATATGACAAAAAAAATTATACATAAAAATCATTGAATGTCATTAATGCCTTTGATAAGAGTAGGCCAGTTCACACGGGCAGCACCCGGTCACGAGTATAACGCGAGAGTCAGCCATCGCTGCTATCAACCATATTAGAGGGCAAGGAACGACCCGGCTCCCGATGCGCCACCATCCGCACGAACTTTTAAGATAAAATTGTCTTTGTTATTCTCTAGATCTGTCTGTATCGTCATATCGTCCAAGGGCTTTCCTATTGTGGATAAAAAATATATATAAATATATATAAAAAAACGTGTGGCACTCGGGGACTGCCGCGGTAAAGCTATTGCATAGTATTTTTTATCAACTTATGCAATTATAATTATTTTTTATTTTTTTATTTATGCAGTACTTATTCACTATTTTTGATGTTTTACTGTTTTCGTGTGCTACTTTTGATTAAAGGACCATATAGTCCTTGGGGCGTGGGATGTTTATGTAATAAATTAACACTAAGAAAGTCACACCAGTAAAATTGACTGTCCTTTTAGTACCGCAAATCGCTAATAGATGGCACTGTAAGTTTTTATAACGCGGTAACGTTACGTTACGCTCGGCCGAGCTACATGGTAGGCGGAGTGGGAGGTGTTAGGTTTTATTTTCGTTACGGAATTTCTTGATTCGGTCGCCGCGCTCAAAGCCCGCGATAAAAGCTATGCAATAGCTTAAAACTCCAATTAAACACTTTAACAAAAGGACAAGTTCCTCAATATTCATCAACACGAACCGCCGCCGCCGGAGTGCGCATTAGACGATGATCCTAAATATCCAGATGCAAACGACGCAGATTGTGGGATTAGCGGAGTGGACCGAAAAGAGACACAACAAAACGATGCTGTGACCGATTCAATTTGGTATTCAGATTCAATCGATGATAGCTTGACATCGATTGTGTCTAGCTTGAATTACAGACTACTGCACACCCCGGACACTGCATACGACGTTCGTGAAATAATATTTCTAAAAACAAATGACGAAACGAAAGAACGGCAAAATCCTATATGTTCAAGAACCAAACTATAACCAATCTGTATCAATCTGGGTGACGAGGGGTTAAGGTCGGAATCTAGAGAGCGGCAGGGAGTGTCCACACTGTATGTTAGTAATAATGTATGTTCGAGTACTTTGCTACTAGTATGCTCAGATAAGCAGATGTAAGGTTCATAACAGCTCATATACATAGTGCAACAAAATTGGTTAACTATGGCTTCTATTCAACAGCTTTCCCCATAAAACACATAATCAATTTATTGGACCCGCCTTACAAAAATGCATGAAATTGGTCAATCAGCAGATCAATTTGTATGAAGAGTTGTTTTTTTTTTTTTGCAATTTCGGTAAAGACACAGAACAAAAGTTGTTCAGTTTGATGAGTAGAAGCCCCAGTTAACGGGACCTACAACAGTTTTGTTACATCCTGTATAAATATTGAGGTAGAAAATTCAGAAGTATTAAGGCAACGAACCTAAAGCAAATTATGAAGTAAATATCAATTATAATTGATTACGCTAAACACGTTAAACATCAATTTCAATAGCAACTACCAAAAAAATTGGCTTATTCCACAGAAACAGAATAAAACTACACGTTAACAAAATGAGTGATACAATGTTCCACTAAGAACCTACAATCAAAAGTATCAACTATCAAGAATTTTTTTTTTTGTTTTTTGTAAATTTTAAAAACAATTGCTTGACTGTATATGATTAGTGATATATTGGACCGCCCTGGAGGCATAACCTGTCAATAAAAAAAAATCATTAAAAGTGGTTCACAATCGGCGATAAATCGCGTAACATGAGTAATTCGACCATAAATAAAAAAAAAAACATACCTACGAAAAAAAACGAGCGAGCCATACAGTAGTCGTATATGATGTGTAACATCTGATACAAGTACAAATCTACTGGCCTTCCGGTTTTCAGCCTCGCATTAGGCGGCATGGCTATATTTCCTTAGTCATCGTTACTGTAAAAAAACGGCAGCATGACCAATTTCCTTAGCCTTCGTGACTGAAAAAAGGCGGCACGGCCGTATTTTCTTAGCCTTCATGACTGAAAAGAAAACGCATTTTTCCCTTTTCACGAGATCATCATATCAGCCGAAAAACTTCCACTGCTGGACAAAGGCCTACCCAAGGATTTCCATGACGACCGGTCCTGCGCTGACGAGATCACTCCCACAGATTACAGGAAAGCAAGAGGAAATATGTTATCTATCAAAAACATATACTTAGTCGAAATAAGAGCCTTTGAAGTCGATTGATAATTTAAATTGCCATTTCTTCCCGAATTTAGAAAGCTAATCCCTACTAATTATAAATGCGAAAGTAACTCTGTCTGTCTGTTACGCTTTTCCGCAAAAACTACTGAACGGATTTGGCTGAAATTTGGTAGGTAGACAGATTAGGACCCGGATTAAGACATAGGCTACTTTTTACCACGCTCGCGAGCCGCTTGCGGCTCGCGCACTGCGCACCCTCGAAAAGTCATAGAAACGTGGTCCACGCGGGTGAAGCCGCGGGAAACAGCTAGTCAAGAATAAATCTTACACATCAGTTTTAATTAATAATGTTCAGCGTGTTCCGATTCAAGCTAGAGTCCCTATTATTGAGGAGGACATGTTGCGTGTGAGATGAAAGACATCTATACATAAAATAAAACTGTAACGGGGTCGTGTCTGTACATGAAATATTTTTGGAAAATAATAACTGTGGTGGACATTACTAACCATAGGTATAGAGGCTAAAACAACAACTTTTGGAATTTTTGTCTGTCTGTATGTTCGAGCATCACGCAAAAACTACCAGGCCGATTTTGATTAAAAAAAAAAACGATATTGGTTCCTTATAGCCCGGGTTAACATATAGGATACTTTTTATTCCGGAAAGTTCAAGAGTTCCCGTGGGAAAATTAAAAACCTCCACGCGAACGAAGTCGCAGGCACAGCTAGTATAGTAGTATAATGTAGCAAAAATAAATTAAAATAAAGAAGAACGAGGTTAAAATGATCTGCTACATAATCACGTAAAACTTAGAATTGGGGCCTAAAGGTAGATTAATCAAAAGGAATGAATAGTTGAGGTAAAGAAAGAATATAATCGAGGGGGAAAAGTAAGAAAATCGGTATCATCGTCACTTACCATCAGGTGACATGATGCCAAGGGCTTACCAATTGTGAATAAAAAAATTACAAAATAGCCTTTAAAAAGGAGATGGTCGTCGTGGTTATCCGAAAATACCTTACGGTTACATGAAAAATAACTTAGTAACTTAGTTAACAAATTTTATTTTAAACTTAATATAGTTTACTTCCAAAGAGTATTGTGTAAATGGAAATAATTTAAATTTAATTATGTAGCAGATCATTTTAAACTGGTTCTCTTTTAATTTTAATTTATTTTTGCTACAATACATACAATATGATAATAAATAGCTAGTACATCTAAATTAAACTCTCGAGTAAGCACATATACCCTCTATGGCATGGGTCAAGCAAATTTGACGAGAGATTATTATGACTGCCCTGCTACAAATGTTTGTCTTTCGTCTAATGGACCGTTCTTTTGCATAATATGAGTATTATACGACTTAAGTGTAAGCGGATAATATATCAAATATAATATGGGAGGGGAAAAGACAGATGCATACAAAAATAAATGAATCCTATATAACATCTTTAATAATAAAAAAATTGTGAACCATCTGCAAAACAATAGATAGAACCGTCGAAACGCTGCGTCATCGATTTGGCATTTGTGTCAGCAAAAAAAACTTTAGACAAATCAACGCCAAGTATCGACTGTGATTAGGAGCCGAGAGGCAGACAGAGGTCAGCAATAAACCGACCTTCGTCACAATGCGTCACGTCCGCTGGCCGCCGACCGGCCGACCGCACGTTGATGGCGACACCCATACCCTCGTTTTGTGAACGCCGCAAATCTGTTTTATTGACTCTCGCGGTCTCTGCGCTCCTAGTGACAGTTTGTGTGATCGAAAGTGAAATGAAGCGACACCGCTACCGATGCGACGTCCGTAGCGGACGCGGGTGCGGTGATTGTAAACGTTCTTTTATTTTGAATCGTCTACGTACGTTACCTGACTTTTAAGCCATAGCGATTCTGTAATAAAGAAAGGAACTAGTTAATCCAAAACAAAACACCCACCCAAAAGGTTTTCAAGTTTCAAATGACCACCCCCTAATCCGTATGAAGTTATAAATATCACTCATATTTCAAAGTCGCCTGCATCTGGGTGGGCACTGGCTATTGAGACCGGAGTCCGAACAGGGGTTGTTTGAGGAATAATTACCTACCAATACATTACACTGATCACTGGATTAAAGTTTAAGAAGAATAAAATAAATTGTACAGCCACGCTACGCATACTTTTACGTGAAGCCTTTACCTTCTGGCGTAGTCAGGAATACACAAAATAACAATAAACATTACGCTTAATAATAAGAGGTGTATTAAATTTGATGAAAAATTTAAAAATAATTTGGGTTTGGATAGAAGGGACCAATTTTTAAGAACAAGTAATTGACAAACATCCTGAATTTGTTTGGGAGGTACTTTATTCATTTTTTTCCCCAGAATAACAAACTACACTGTATAGTAGGCTATATAAAGTTATAGTTACGAACAGAGTTTCAGTCAAATCGTTAAAGCCATTTTTGAGAAAGAAATTAAATATGTTAGTTTTCAACTATGGTGGCAACACTTAAAAATCAAGGTAAGAGACATTTAAAAAAAAACGGCTAGAGGTATACAATTAATATTTTTCTGAACCTGATTTTACACAAATCCGTCCAGTAGTTTGGGAACTAGAGCACCGAACGGACGCACAGACACACAACAATTGATCGAACAATCGAAACCTTTTTTTTATTCACAATTGGTAAGACCTTGGCAGCATCTCACCTGGTGGTAAGTGACGATGATGCCGAAGATGGAAGTGGGCTTACCAAGATTTCCCAACGCAATGGGGGTCTGGCTATCTCATCTTCAAGCCGGAATACTACGATCAATCAACTACGATCTTTTTGCCATCACAATACCTCCTTCACTCCTTCGTCGCTCGAAAGTAAAAAATATTCACAGTGCAATACCGATACATTCCCTCAGCGCTCCCTTCGTGACAGCCCATAAAACGCAAATTCGGCAATAAAAAGAACTCCCCGACAAAACATCCTTCCTGGACACTGGCTCAATACAATGCCCGCCATTCACACTGGATTATTGTATTTTTCCACCACTCCAAATATTTAAGAAAGGAATTAATGAACCTTAGATTTTAGTAAGAATTTGAACCTTCCAATGCAATACTTTAGGCTTATTCGGAATCAAAACTTTGAGATGCGGTAAGATTTAACAATGAGAGCTCTAATTAGCTGTCAAGGTCCCAGACTTTCCGTCCGTTTGTCTGTTCCAGAAGTGCAAATTATTCAGATGTCTCCAGTGATTTCTTTCATTTTGTGCAGTGTTGATTGTAAAGAATGCATTGGATCCTTCGACCAATATAACAGCAATAGACTGGCTAACGCGAACAACGGTTTTGATGCCTGCAGAATGTGTGCATTCACTGATTCCATCTCAGTCGGTCTGCCGGACGCCAAGAGGTCACACGCTCGTATGTTCTAATAATAATACAAAAAAAGGTTCAGGCATTACATTTCATAAGAAAACGTTTTGTAATACAATTCGAATTACATTTCCTAAAATACTATTGAAAACTTCGCATGGTTTTATGTCAATTTTTATAATTGACTCATTTTTTGTGAGATTGATGTATGGATAGGGCCGGTTCATAGCTGTTGTTTTGGTCGAAGATTGGATCTTTATCGGATTGTTTTTTTTTTATTTGACACTGAGGCAATTTCAATATTGCATTGCGTCTCTGTATGTCAATTAGATGTTTCATTTGTGTATTTAAACAGTTATTTCTTGCAATAAGTTTTAGATATTCTTTTGTGTCAATGGACTTATGATTTTCTAAG